>OW119929.1:7010670-9755670 GCA_933210815.1 Meta bourneti
TAGAAACATTCATCATTCAAGATCATCATTCATATTCTAAGATAAATTTGCAGTGTTTCAAGAACTCTATTTTTGTGGGTAGGACGATCCACTTTGTAACACAGTAATAAACAAAAACATAACCAAGTTAGGTTGACCTGAAGTATCTGTTACCAAAACAGGAATAGACCTATAATACATAGACATAAACAAATAAATTCGTCTACAAGACACCATTTGATGTTTTTATTTCTTGAACTATATATTAAGTTAAGTGAAATACAAGCATGCTAATTCCTTTTAAAATTCATTATTTAACAAAGTTAAGTCATAGTACATGAAATTAAAATAGAGGCAACAACTTACTTCCAGGTGCATTTGAAGATTTCTGTATAACCAGAATAAAATATATTAAAATTAAAAATTATGTATTCCCCAGAAATTTTGAATCCAAATATCAACTGTAAACTGCATATTAAGTTTATTCAATTTTTTGAAAACATTTGTAAATGGGTAACATAAAACTGCTCACTTTCAAAATAATAGAAGGCTAAAAATGATTTAATATTTTGTTTTGAAATCAATCTAATAACTTTCAAAGAGAAGCAGAATGTTTAGTTCATTTCGCATGTACAAAGACAGCGTTCATGTTGTTTTCAACTTATAAAAAATCTGTGATATGATTTAAAAGTAAAATATAAATATTAATTAATATGAAGTAAAATATTAATTTAATGGCATTACAATTCAACTGAAAATAAATAATAGTGAATACACAATTTTGCTCCAGCAGGGTTCTTTGCCTCTGCACAAAGTACAAAATATTTTCAAATAAACCAACTTTCAACTTAGTAATAAAAGTTTGCTATGAAATTACTACATAAAGGAGAAACAGGGAAACATCGAGTTGCAGTTTTAAGTTTTCAAAAAGTAACATACATGAATTTTAGTTTTCAGCACTTTTACAAGTGAAATTCCCAGTTAAATTCAAGGACTTTTTGATGAAAAACAAATTTTGGAATTTTTCAAGTATTGTACTTAAGTTGAAAGACAAATCAACTTCTTAAAAATTTTCCAGGAGTGTTTAGTGTCTGGAAAATCCTTTTTCATATTTGTAGAAGTTTTTTTAGAAGCTCTTGATAGAAAGGTATTTGGCTGCAACATACACACCATAATTCATTCCATCAACATCATGTCATGAATGCCGTGATGGTTACATGCACCTAGCATAAGGGGTAGCTTCTTAACCTTGCTGTAGGGTCCACAAGCTATCTCATTAAAAACGCAATCATTAGCAAAACTGACCAGATCTTGCTGGACGAGATAACTCGTCATTACAAGAACCAGATCTTGATCCATCACAAAATCGGCTTGATGACGAGATGTCATTAGCAAAATTGCTCAGATTTTGATGGTCAAGATATCTCATCGAAACCACTTGGAGGGTTAATTGGGCACTCTGCCCTGACTAACTGATGGCTGTTTTGGGGGTTTTATGGCACAAGGGGCCATATTTGGCCATGCTGCACCAGGCACAAGATATACAACATCAAGTAATAGATGGACACACAGAATGAAAGTTTTATTGACGTGTTAGAGATACACCCAGGGAGGAATGCCCCTGACAGGAATCGAACCTGCACCACCAACAACTCGAAGGTTGCAAGCACAGTGGCACACCCACTGAGCCACGACAGCCCCCTGACTCTGAAGTCAGATACAGTGAAGGCCCCAAAGGAGATTTGACAGAGGTCCAGATGAGGACACTCGGATGGGAGTAGCTTATCATGGTGAATGAAAACTAAACTTTGGACAATGCCAGCTGATCAAGTGGCTTTGATTGACCATGGAGAGTTGCAACTCTACCCCTGTGATTGACTTTGCACGTCTATTATCTTGTCTTGCTAGCTTAAAAATACAAATGAGGAACATTTTTTACAACTTGGAATGCAAAAAGCAAATTACCAGCGAGATTCTAGATGTATGAAACCTTACTAAAATTAACCCCTGAAATATAAGATTCAACAGAGATAAATCCCTTCATATTCCAGAATAACTTCTTCAATTGTCTCATTGCTACTGTTCTTTAAGTTTAAAAAACCCAAAGAATATGAATCGAATGTGCATACAAATAGATTAGGAATTGAATTGGGTACTTACCCCTATTTCCCAGATAAACAATATGGACAGGCAAGAATAAAATACTAGATGCAAAAGAATACAAACTCCACTGTCCTACCTGTTTCAGCAAGACTGACTCCATAGCGTCATCCTTCCCCTTGAAGGGCGTGGAAAAATTTCGGTTCGGAGTCAGAACGCTTGTTCTGTTTGAACACTAGTTAGATTTTTGGCGTGACTTTCTCTGGCCTTACTCTACAGCTACATTTATATGGTCCTCAATGCACGTTTCCCACATCACTACCATGACTTCAAATAAACCAAGATGTTTATTTCTCCTTCCCTTTCTGATTGGAAAAGCATTCCATCACAAAACTTAAGATGCACGTGTGACCTTTTATAGAAAGGTCGCCTTTTCTGTCAGTAAACTTTTTTAATAGGTATCCTAATCCAATAATCTTCCACTAAGTTTTTAACCCCCTCGCAGATTCATTTTCAACTATTTATTTGGTCGCCATAGAAAAGTCTCTCTATGTACTCTGATATATTTACCCTGCTCCAACTCAAATTCAATAAAACCTTTATTTCCCTGGATATTTCGGCCTCGACATTGAACTAGTGAACTCGCAATACACTCAACCCAAATGGAACCATTTAAATGACTGCCAACACCACTCCTGCCCCATACCTGCGACTTTCATTTCTGTTATTCTAACATATGCATAATATATGTTGGTATAAAGTATCAGAACACCTGCCATTTCCAGTGATCAAGCGCCAGGATGAGACAGACTGTTGAACGAGTCATATCTCAGAGAGATGCTGGAAAACCCTAAAGAAGGTGGCAGATGGTCAAACACCACAACCATATGATGTAACGATGAAAACTTAATTCCGAAACAGTTTAACCCCTATTCATAAAAAGAAAGAACATCTTTCATCTCTTTACCAACAAATAACAGTTCTACATACATATATTAAACTATCTTACCTGTTTAAAGTGCAAGATCAGAAGACCCTGAATTTGAGATACAGGTATTGCAGTTGAATCAGTGAGTTTCTTCTCTGGATCAACAGGTTTTGAACTGATTAGTACTCTTGGATAGATGGATGTTTGGGTTTTATGCCACAAAGTCCAAAAGCGGACAAGCTGCGCCAAACACAAGACATAATGTGGCCCAATAAAAGTATAAAATAACTAAAATTCAAATAGTCTAAGTTAAAAATAAAAGGGGATTTAAAACATGTAAAATGTATAGATGAGAATAAAAATATTCAAACAGAAATCAGATGATAAAACAAGATCATCGTCTATAGCATAACTAATGAAACTGAAGAACGTAATTTACATGTATAAAATTTTAAGTGTGAAATTTAGAAGATGGGAAAAAATTAGATGAGGCTTAAAAAACCAACTGAATGTATGGGGATTTTCTCCAATCAAATCTGGCAGATTTAAATTGTGCCTTTAAATAATCTGATATATAGATGATTAAAAACAGGACAGACAGTTAAAATGTTAAAAACAGAAAATGGAGTAGAGCATGAGTTACAAATGGTGCACTCTCTCCTAATAAAAGAGATTGGTACTTGAGTTTGAGATTTAAGTAAAGTGGATGAGTCAAAAAGTTTATTACCGGGATAAAGAGATGGTTGAGTTGAATTCGCATTATCCTTTACTAGAGAAAGTACTTTGGTCGAGCATTCAGTTGGTAGAATTGAGTCGGAAACATTACATTTTTCTGAATCAGGTAGTTTCAATGAAGATGATGGAGGTGCAACAGCAGGCATGATAGGGAAATCTATAAACAGGGAATCATTTATTATAGAACCAAGAATAAGTATGATCACACAAGTCATAAAAGGAATTACTAAACTTCACTCATTAAAAAACTTTGAATATACGTAACTGAGAAATAGACTTTTATATTTGGGTTGGCTTAATTCGCAATTTGGTACTCTTCCGTTAAAGAGATACCACTCATTTCCGTTAAAGCCATGCCACTCATTTCCATTTCATTAAAGCCCAACTAACAATAAACAAATACAAAAAAGTACAAGTAGCCCTCCTACAACACGGTTTTGCTCTAACACAATAGGATAAATTGCGGAAACCCTCGTATAGCACTGTAACCTATAACACGGTTTTGCTCTAACACGATAAGAAAATTGCGAAAACCTTTGTACAACACTACTTCTACAGTACTGGATAACATGATTTTTGTTTAACATATTTAAAAACTAAATTACCTCAAAATAATGACGGGAAGCAATAATGAACTATAGTGCCTTTACATGAAAATATATAAATAAATTATAATTTACTCATTTATAACTCTATTCCGATGTTATAGCGGAAAGCGTAATGCACAGTTTACGCGCCATCCGCGGCAAGACTTGCCATCCAGAGATACAGTATTGCAGGAAGTCCCGCCGTATCTAAAAGGATAAAGTGCAATGCGACATCATCGTATTGCATCGATCTGTTGTGAAATGCGATCACAGCTGAGGGCTTGTGAATGGCAGGCCCTTTTTTGTTTCTTTTTATTTCCGTGGTCTGGAGACAAAGTGTCTTAAGCGGCTGGTCGGCAGTCTGCGTCGAGCTACGATATGTTAGAGTGACTTTTTCATCTTTAAGACTACATTTTTGAAAAATCAAGTTTCAGTCCCAAGCCATGTCTGATAAAGATAAAAAAAGAATGTTTAAGAGGAAATTTATTTCTTTAGAAGTAAAGATACAAATCTTGGATCTTCTTTAAAAAAGGAGAAAAAGCATCTCACATTGGAAAAAGTCTTAATTCAAATGAAGCAACTGTCCGAACTATTAAGAAAAATGGAAAAGAAATAAGAAGTGCAGTTACTGCAGGTTCTTCGATATCCGCAAAATATGCAGCTCGTCCCTGGGCACCAATAATTCAGAAAATGGAAAAGGCACTCAGCATTTGGATTGATGATAGCTGTCAAAAAAGAATTCCATTGGATGGTAACATCATTAAGCAAAACGCACTTAAAATTTACAAATACCTTAAAGAACAAGGAGAATCTTCTGTCAACCCAGATTTTGTGGCAAGTAAAGGTTGGTTCGAAAAATTCAAAAAGCGCTTTGCAATTCATAGCAAAAAAATTCAAGGAGAAACTGCGTCGGCTGATCATGAAGTTGCCAGGACGTATCCAGAAAAAATTCAAAACATTATAGAAGAGCAAGGATACACAGCACATCAAGTTTTCAATGCCACCGAAACTGTGCTTTGGTGGAAAAAAATGCCCAGAACCTTTATATTGAAAAAAGAAAAACTGCACCCAGATTTAAGGTGTCTAAAGATCGTATAACACTACTTTTGTGCAGTAATGCGTCGGGGGACTTTATGACAAAACCCCTGCTAGTTTATAGATCTTTAAATCCCTGTGCACTTAAAGGCGTAAATAAAAACACCTTACCTGTATTTTGGAAAGCAAATCCAAGAGCTTGGGTGACTGGAAATTTATTTAAAGATTGGTTTTTAAATTGTTTTGTGCCAAACGTTGAAAATTATTTAAAACAGAAAAATTTGAGCTTCAAGGCGCTATTACTTTTAGATAATGCCCCATGTTACCCACAAGATTTGAGTCATCCCAATGTCAAAATAGTGTTCCTACCACCTAACACTACTTTGTTGCTCCAACCATTGGATCAAGGTATTATTTATACCTTTAAAACTTATTACATAAGAACATTACAGTGGATTTTAGACGTAACCGATATATAAAGCATAGTATGAAAATTAGAAACAGGAGCTAACAGGACTCATGAACAAAAGGACATGACAAGTACTTTGTAGAAAATAGTAACTTAAGATATAAATGAATGCCGCTTATATGTCACTCTTTGATCAATCGGAATATAGGGGCTTTTCACATCCAAAACTGGCCAGATTTAAATATTGATTGAAAGATCCGATCCAGAGTAAAAAACTAAGCATGCGCAGCTACCCACTCTGATTCGATTGATAAAAAGTGACATGATCTGAAGTGATCTCAAATTGTTTACAGTCAAGAGAACAGAATATCTGACAAAAACTTTAATTTTAACAAACTGTCATTTGAAAGATCCACTAAAGAATCTTTTTATAATGTAAGTCCATCTGACAAATAGATTCCCCATTTCGCACCCCAGATGAAATACAGCCATAACTTTAAAAAATGAATATCTAGTTTTATGTGCAGAAAGACTGTAAATAAATGCTTCTGCAAGTGGTAGGATTGTTACAACTGTAGACTGCAGTAGAGGACAGTTTTGCAGCATGCGGAAACATGTATTTAGACTTTTTACACATAAAACTAGACATTTGTTTTAGTTATGGCAGCATTGTTGCAGTTAGGGTGTGATATCACCCTAACAAGTTCAGTTGCACACTTGTAGGTAGGTATTTTATTAACGTCACACTGGAGCAACACAACTGGCTATGGGCGACGGTCCTGGATCAAACCTGAAGGGAAAGTTCCAAGGACAACACAGCGTAATTTTGAATCATGGTCAGATGACGAGGTCACATCTGAACTGGCACCCACTCTCCAAACTTCCACATCATGCCAAAGTGAGGACATTTGAGGCCATGATAGATTTAATGTGCACCACCCCCTTTGTGCACGATGGTCTTTGGTTGGATTCAAACTCGCAATTCTCTGGTTTCTAGTTCTCTACTCTTTCAACCTGCTACTGCGGCCCTGCACATCTTTACAACATACAAGCAAAATTACCCGACCTCACTCGGGTTGAATTGGTTAACTATAGATTAAAAGTGACCAGAAAATAATCACTTTCCTTTTCAGAATAATTATAAAATGCCAAATCATTTAAGTGTGAGTAAAATAATTTTTTAATACCTTTTCAACATTTTTATAATTTCTACAACCTACTATGGACACAAATCCTACACATGCATAACCATCCATGTAATACATTTCACATATACCGCCCCCCTGCTAAAAGTATAGTAAGTTAGTAACTCAATTCATAAAAATGACAAATATGCTGCGAAAACTCTCACACTTAATAATTTATCTGCCAATATCTTTTTAATTTGTGGCACTCCTTTCCAATTTCGCTATCATTAAGAGAATGATGGAAAGTTAATTTGACAAGATATTTATCACTAAGTTTGTTTTAAAAGCGAATACATTTTTTTTCTTGAAAATTCCGTTTTGTGGCATGTGCAATAATAAAAGTAAAATTGAATGTCTTCAGTACATACAAAGCAAAGGTAACCTATTACCATTTTTTTAATGGTGAATCGATTTGACAGCATTTTTTCTGAAGAAAATCATTCTTTGAAACAAACTTTCCTTATACAAGTTGCTTAAATATAGCTTCAACTCATAAAATAAGCCATCTGGACCTTCTGTCACTATGACAAAGAATTTGGAATATTTCAAGTCCTAGTTCGGATATTTTCTTTCAATAATGGCATAATTCCACTTAAAATTTGCTTTATTCTAACTTACATACGGCTTTAAATCAAATACTTTTCAGTGGTATTGTGTGTGATGAAAAGGAAATACAATTTATTAAAATAATACATATTTAAAACAGAGAGATTAAGCAAAATAAAGTTGACCGGAAAAAAAGTTGTTCGAAAGATATATATTCATGATTCTTTTTTATCCCTTGATCTTGCACAGTAGCCACAACTCACAACTAAAAATTAGACAAAATTTAAAAATCCGATATTAATTCTGAGCAGATAAAACAAAATATCACTGCCGTGGCAAATAAACACGAGTTTCCGCTTTGTTGCAAAATATTGTCTGGCTCAAATATTCAGAAATAGTTTATATTTCGCAAAGAAAATAGATAAGTCTCGAAAAAAAAAAAATTTGAATTTAAATTTCGTAAAAATAGTTTAGAATTTAAATTTCGTAAAAATAGTTTTTGATAGATAGTTAATTAACATTGCACTGGAGCAACACAATGGGTTATTAAAATAGATTTGGGGAAAAAAATTTCAACAGTACTGGTAAAACAATTCAAGTAGCTTCTCCAGAACTATGAAATTATGATTAAGTATACTTGCTCAGGTATTTTAGCATTAAACTTGTCTAAATACGTAAGCAAAGAAATGTGAAATGACGTATTCACTAAACTAAAATATGATATATAAAATATAGAACATTGCATTAAAATATGTTGGATAAATTTTATGTGATATTTGTGCAAACACACATGCACCAAATCAGACAAAGAATGGAAGACGGACAGACAGACTAATGGAACCAAGTTCATGAATGTAAGTACTCACAGTATGCAGTTTCATGAAAATAATTAAACCATTCAGACGCAGTGCAGGAACATACATACAGACACGAAATGTGCAAGAGATGGATTTTGCATCAGGACCCAAAGCGTATAGAAAACTTGAAATGGGTCAAAAATATACAATGTACAAACACTCCTTTCTTATTTATATAGATAAAAATTCTGTGGCGCTACAGTCCTGAAACCATGGCCGGCGGAGCCCATCCCACTTACGAGACCTTGGAGTGCCAAGTGGCATTCTTTGCCCCTGTCAGGTGGTCAGCCTGATGCGGGGACCCCCAGTGTTTAGTTCCCAAGCATGCTTGGTACTCATTTTATCAACCCACAAAGGAGTGAAAGGCTGAGCCAACCTTGCCCTGTCCGAGGATCGAACCCAGGACCTGTAGAGTGGCAGCGTAAAGAGCTACCACTAGACAAACGGGCCTTTTATATAGATAACAGACATTTTTAATAATCCTCATTGTGTCACCATCATAAACAATGTGTTTTGGAGCGTTTGGAAAATACTGTCCATCCCAAACATTCAGAAATAGTTTATATTTTGAAAAGAAAATAGATAAGTCTCGAAATAAAATATTTGAATTTAAATTTCGTAAAGATAGTTTTGATAGGTAGTTAATTAACGTTGCACTGTAACAACACAATGGGTTATTAAAATAGATTTGGGAGAAAAAAAAATTCAGCAGTACTGGTAAAACAATTCAATTGCATGCTCAATATACCTTCCAGCTACTCCAGAACTATGAAATTATGATTGATTTAAGTATAGTTGCTCAGATATTTTAGCATTAAACTTGTCTAAATATGTAAGCAAAGAAATGTGAAATAATGTATTCACTAAACTAAAATATGATATATAAAATATAGAACATTGCATTAAAATATGTTGGATAAATTTTATGCAATACCTGTGCAAACGAACATACACCAAATCAGACATAGAATGGGAAGACGGACAGACAGACTAATGGAACCAAGTTCATGAATGTAAGTACTCACAGTATGCAGTTTCATGAAAATAATTAAACCATTCAGACGCAGTGCAGGAACATACAGACACCAAACATGCAAGAGATGAATTTTGCATCAGGACCCAAAGCGGATAGAAAACTTGAAATGGGTCAAAAATATACAATGTACAAACACGCCTTTCTTATTTATATAGATAACTAAACTCCATGGTGCTACAGCCCTCAAAACATGGCCGGCGGAGCCCATCCCACTTACGAGACCTTGGAGGCCCTGGGGTGCTGAGTGGCATTTTTTGTCCTTGTCAAGTGGCCAGCCTGATGCGGGGACCCCCAGTGTTTAGTTCCCAAGCACGCTTGGTACTCATTTTATCGACCCACAAAGGGATGAAAGGCTGAGTCAACCTTGCCCAGTCCGAGGATCGAACCCAGGACCTGTAGTGTGGCCGTGTAAAGCGCTACCACTAGACAACTGGGCCTTTTATATAGATAACAGACATTTTTAATAATTCTCATTGTGTCACCATCATAAACATTGTGTTTTGGAGCGCAAGGGCTTCTGTTAATTTGATACATAAACTGAGAATTTTGAATAAAATGCATGTCACAGCTATTTCTCTATCAGATAGTGTTTTGATACTCATATCTGTCAAGTCCTTGACAAAAGAAATTTGTCAAATTGGGAGCTATAAAAACATCCAGGTTACAGTGTATTTCCTCATATAGAAAAGTTTCAGGATCAATCCCAAAGGGAAAGATCCAAGCACAACACCTCGTAATTTTGAGCCATGATCAGAAGGCAAGGGCAACGCCTAAGCTGGCACCCCACTCTCCAAACTTCCACAAAAAGACAATATAAGGATATTTGAGGCCACAAGATTTAATGCACACCAGCCCCCACACATGACAGTCTTTGGTTGGATCAAGTTTCAAAATCACAACCCTCTGGTTGCTATTTCGCTACTTTTCCAAGCAGGCTCCCTTGGCCCCTGATTTGTAAAAAGTTTCTCTAGATTTCAACAAGTTGCTGATTTATGGGGTTTCTCAAATATCCGATTCAATTTGTAATACAATTACACTAAGATTCTGAAATTCCCTTCCGTCAACTTGCAGCAAAGTAGGTACCAAGGTTTACAGCTGTTTTTTCCATGTTAATCACTCAATGGGAAATCTATGATCAAGATACTAACCAGTTCAACAGATAATATCGCTGTATCACATTAACTTGAATGCATTTGTAAGTAAAGTTGAAACACTATATATGACAGAAGCCAGAAAATTAGTTCAATTTGGTTTAGATGCATTGTTGGATGTTCAAATATGCGAGAAATTTGGCGCGAAATCTTAAAACAAGCATTCTTCCTTGTTTTATAGCTTTCTGTGATGTAACCCCTTAGAATTGGCAACAAACTTTCACTTGCCGACTAAATGTCAATTACAGTGTAACATCACATTAAACTTTTAGTTTTTCTAGCAGCCTTTCAAAAGCCACAACTTTTGTAACCAATAGAAAAACTCATTTATGTGGTGCCGATTCCCACTAAAAATGAAGACAATTCAACAAAGAAACAAAATAGAAGTCATAATTTAAAAATACTGTTCAAACCTTTCGAACGCAAGTGCGACAAGTCACTGGTAATATTTCTTCTGGTATTTGCTCGCCGGCTGGACTTCTCGAAATTTACTATCTATGAGCTGATGGATTTGTACATTGTAAACAAAAATTTTAAATTGTCGAGTATTTTAGAAATTCGATGTCCTCTTGAATGTAACTATTTGTATTTCTGACGTTCAACTGCAATTTTGCAATGACTAGTTTTCTCGATTGCTTCAACTTCTTTAGTTCTTAAAAATCGAGATCGAATTTGAACGCAAGTGCTGAAAAAAAGAGCATAAAGTAAATAATAAGTTGAGAGAATAGATTGCTGATATGATAATGGCAGTTTGTTTACTTAAGATGTATATTTTAGTAAAATCTAATCTCTTTTGTTTTTAATTGTCTTCTTTCATTTTAACTTCTGTGATTTACTATTTTTTCTCTTTTCATACGTAAGGAGTCAATAAAAAACTCTTAAGACATTTGACAAATGAGGCATAAGTATATGCTTCAATTAGAGCAAAATCCACCATTATACATGTATACGAAACGCATATTTGCAATTTTCACTGATGTAGTCTGGATCCGAACTGGTCTGCTGTTTGTTAACATTTCGTGATTTTGTCTCCGAATGTTATGATCTATAAATGAACAAATCAATTGGTTGTCAATAGTATCGAAGCATGTAACATCTGTTTGTGAAACTTAACATAATGGATTCCTCTACCACAGAGGAAAAGTTTTTTTCTGCTGTTGATATTATTAAAAGTCTTCCGAAAAGTGGTAAGTTTTAACACCTTATCTGATTGTTTTCTTTTCAACTTGGACAGAATTTTATCAGGGTCCCGTGATCTTTGATTCTAATTTTGAACTTAGATTTATAATTTTTCTCTCTGCAGTTCTAAAACTGGCCCTGTCTCAGAACTGCAATGAACTATAATTTATGATGTTTGCCAAGTTGATTATCCTGAATCTTATTTTAAGAAATTGAATGGCGTACATGCTTCTTAAACATAATTGGACTTAAGAACTTTAAGAGCTCATGTTTTTATAAATTTCCTTATTTTTTATCGTTTTGGGGAACGAAAAAGATGTGCTGCAATTTTCAAGTAAATACGAATTACTTCTGAATAATTATGTAGGAAAAAGTTTAATTTTTATTTGATCAATTTTTAGAGGAATGTATTTTGAAATTTCATGTCAGAAAATTAAGGAAATTTCATGGAATTATTTTTAGGAAATCGTTGAAACCATAAACTATACTCCATTTATTCCATTTAGTGAGATATTAAGGGAAACTTTCTGGAAAACAGTTGTATGTATTTATGATAAACAAGTATTTTATTGGTTGCTGTATGACAAAAGCTAAATTTCTTTACTTTCATAAATCCATGTCTATTTTGAACTAATATTATGCACAAGAAGGGCATGGAAGAAAAATAAATATACTCATATTTCACAGGCATAAAATATTCTTAATAATCATATGCATCAAATACAGGATCTTGGGTATATGCATGATTTTGTATGGTTTTGTTGTTGCCACACTACAACCTAAGTTTTAAGTTGTTCTCTTCTATGTATGGGTCATTCTGAAATTAAGTAGAAATTTGACAATCAAAACTTGAAAAATAAAATTAAAGTTTTATTTATTTTATGTATTTAGTGTCCTGTTAGGGCAATGAAGTTGTACAACCATCAAACAGAGGTCAAGAAAGCATTTTAAGCAAATTAAAGCCAATTTTTTTTATTTCCTTAAAACATGGAGGTGATATATAGTCCCATGGAGGTGACATTCATGGGCATGAAGGTGACAAGTGTTTGCATGGAAGTGATAAAATGTTTCAATTTCATCTAACACAATGTAATGTCTTCAGGTATTTCATCAAAATGTACTGTTCACGAGTGTTCATTGTTGGTTGTTTTAGAATGGTCACAACCTCATTATCTTGCACTGTTGCTTTGCATTCTTTGGAAAAAACAAATTTGTTTCTAGTATCACAGCATCTTGACATGAAGCAGATCTGGTAAGCATCTTCAAAACATTCTGTGACATTTGCCACATAATAGCAAACACTCTTTCTACCAAATACTTTGACAATTATATAATCATTAAATGCCACATTCTTAATGCTGAATTTTTTCATTTTTCGGCTGTCATCATTTTCAGAATCAATACGACTGTTTTCTGAATCACTGTTCTCTGAATCACTATAAATATCTTCATAGTGCAGTCTCTTGACTTGGTGTTGTGATTGCATTTGATGTGATAACCCAGGCATGTCATCAGTTTACTTACATTAATGAAAAAACCTTAATCAGACTAGATTTCTTTCTTCCATAAAAACACAATATGATTTTACTTTCATTATAATTATATGCATAATTTATTTTGTTTAATTTACTTAATTTTTAAAATTTATTTTGGTAATTGGATTTATTGTTTATATTCTAACAAACCTCAAACCACCCTGAATACACATTAGGCTACACAGTCCCGTCGCCTAGACACACAGGTATATCCTATCCAAGATGATGTAAATAACAATTGAAATCACTATATTAAAGGATGTCATGGCAGGCCCGTAGTCAGACTATAAGTTTTAGGCAGTTGCATAAAAAGTAGGGGGAGGGGCAGAGTGTGAAAATAGACAGACTACTATTTATTCAGAATAAAAAAATTTAGCATGAGCCCATGAAATTTTAGGGTGGGCCTCCCCTCTAACCACTCTGGCCATGGGCCTGTATCATGGCACTGAGGTCAGTGACTAAATTTTTCTTAAGATAACTTAAAATATTTTGCTAAAGGATACATTTTTTTCCATGTTCTTGAGACCTTGTTGGGCAAAAGAAACCAATGTGGTAATGGGTGCAATGGTGTTTCTGGACTGCAGTCAAAACAACTTAGACAGCGAATTTCAAGACGATCATTTGCTTCACAACTCCATAAAGCCTGGTGAACCATCATTGTTCTAACACATGGCGGAATATTTTTCATTACAAGAGAATCCATTTCTTCAATGTCTTTGGTTACCAAGAAAAGTTTAATATTATCACTTTTCTTCATGAGAATATCAAAAAATATCTGAAATGTCGGTATGTCAGTACCTTCAGCCACAAGCTGGTTAGCTGTTCTCTTAAGGGTTCCCCAATTCCATCTGGGACCCCTTTTCCATGGCCACATTCTGAATAGTTCCATGTAATTGAATTCGAACAGAACTTCGTAAGATAGCTCAAAATTAAAAAGAAAAATGTTCTATTACGATATTGAGTAGTTGGACTGTCGCTCAAAAAATGGTTAGTTTTTATCCAACTTCTGAGCATGATGTAAAATTGGGTTTAAATGGGTTGAAATAGCACTTGAGTCGTGTAGCAAAGAGTCAGACAATGAACAGAATGGCAAAACTTTTTTTCACTATTTTCAATTTCCCTGTAGTACATTATACCAATATGTAATGTGATTTGGTCATGTGAACCTTCAAAATGCACACTTTGTATTTCCTTGGTGTACTTACATTCATAATTCTGACTGAAATCAACATGTATCAGGATCTCATCTGTTCCAAGGTTATTTTTTAGGTTGAAAATTGACCTGTATTGATGGATTATGTTGCATACATTCTTCATGAAATGAAGCATGTCATTAAATTTATTAACTAGCTCCTTGACTTCTATTTCTACTTTTGATTTAACCACTTCCTTAGCTGACTTTTCTATTCCTTTAACTGTAAACTTTACTTCTTTCCTCTCTTCCATTGATCAACACATGTAATCACATTTTCAAAATCATTTGTCTCAATGTGTTTGTTAATGCACTTCTTACATCTCCTTTCCAGACATTCTTTACTTTTTACTACATCCTGACAGCAGAGATTTAACCATCTGATGTAAATCATTGTAATTAAGAACTTTGAGGCTTTTTAGTTTTTCAAAAATTAAAGAAACATTTTCATGCTTTTCACATGCACATGTCTCTCCTTACATCAGGTTGCAATACCCAAAATGGTGGAAAAAACAGAAAGTTGAGTATGGAATATTATAGACAGATTCTACTTCAGACTTTTTATGGAGATTTTTTAAGATTCCCCATTAGGGTTCTCTTTTGTTTTTTTACTTTGTTTTTTAGTTTTATAGTCCTTAATGTGCCTGGTTCCATACAGCTGACATCTTGCTCGTAAAACTTCACAATGTCGGATCTAATTCTCATTTTATTTTTTGTTCGGTATGTGCTTGTCTCTTTAATTACATCAACAATGTTTTTCTCACCATCTAATTTATTCAATTTTTTCCAGTATGTCTGAAGTGGGATCTTGTGCGAACTTCGATACATTTTAATTATTTTCCCAGACAGTACCAAACCAAATGCTTTTTGGCATTTCCTTTTTTTGTAATTTTCCTCTGTCTGGGTAGTTAATGCAGATCCAAATTCAAGACTTTTTTTTACCCTGGGAGAAACTTTTTCTCCTCGTAAAAGATTTTTGACCTTCTGCTGTGGTCTGTTCACATTTTTAAACTTCTCTTTCAAACAATAGTACCTCCTCTTATATTTCTCCTTATTTGTATTGAGCTTCATTTTTTCTTTTTCAAGTTCTTTTTTCAGTCGCTTAATCTCTCGGTATGCCTTTGATTTGTTTCTTTTAGCTAACCTTTTTCCACCTCTTTCCCTGCTGCTTTCTACTCTCCCAATAACAGCTACATTTTGAAGGCCTACACCAACAGCTTCTGCTGGGTCATCTACTTCACTGTTTGGTGGAATATCAATTCTATCCTGTAGGTTTTTTTGCTTCAAACGAGATTTTCTTGTCTTTTCAACCCATTTTTTCGCTGAGTCCTCTTTTCTCTGTCGGAAAGTTCTGAAATATCTTTTATTTTTCCTTCTTTTCTTCTATAATATCTCTCCTGCTCCTTCCTTTTAAATTCCTCATACGGTTCTGGAACCTTTTTAATTCTATTTCTTCTTTTTTGCTCAGACTCCTTCCTGATTTTCCTAATTTTGATTATATCAGATTTCTTACCAACTGGTGCCATGTCAGAAACTGCAAAGAGAGTATTTTAGTCATGAGGATACTTAAATTATCTCCCGACTCCCAATGCCATATTTTTGAAGAAAAATTCAAGATTCTATCAGCATACATAATCAGACCCAAAGTTACAAGTGTCCAAACATTGTAAATCAAATAAAACTGGTAGACCTAACACTACTGGTTCAAATCAGAATCATTTGGCAGGTTAAATCAGTACTGGTTAGAGAAAGAACAATTGGACTCCTTGTTTAGTTACCCAAAATTGTTCTTACTTTAATAAATAACCATTTATAATCAATTTTTAACCATATGTCGTAAAATTCCTCATAAGAAATATTTGCTCACCTCTATGGATGCCTGTCACCCCTCCATGTTGGAACTTAGCCATGGATGTGACATTTCCATGGTTGAACCACATTTAAGCCTAGCCTAAAACAATCCCAGCCATGTGCTTTGATTTCCAGATTATTTGGTACAATTTCTAACTATGTGTTGAAAAAAGTTCAGCAATAAATGAAACTATATAAAGTTAAAAAAAAGCCATGGAGGTGACATTGTTAAAAGAACTCATGAGTTTTCTAAATATGAAGATAAGAAACAGACAAAATAATACTTACTGTTGAGTCTAAGAAATCCCACAGTAAAGATGGCTGATTAGAGCTTCTTTCAATTACCCTTTCAGGCATGTGCCATATCTAGTAGATTTTTGTAAAAGTCATTTACATTTTATGTGGGGCTGACAAAAATAGTAGCAACAAAGGATTTTACTGATTTTTCAACATTAATTTTAATTAAAAATATAATAATTTCTAGTGCATTGCGTAACAATAAAACTCTTAATATTAAATAGAGCTACTAAATAAAGGAATTTCTTACACTTTTTAAGTTTCAATTATATCTTAACCTGGAAACAGGATTAGGGACACTCATGGATGTGACATTTTCTAAAGTTAATTTAATTTTTTAATTATAAATATGCAAATATTTATTCACTTAACACTATCTGGTGAAAATATACCTCAATTAAGATTTATTACTATTGTATAAAAATCAATTGACACTTGAAATTCATAAAAAAAATGCAGGTGACTCAAATTTCCACTTAATTTCAGAATGACCCTTATATAGTTGCAAAAGAAATTCATTTTTAAATTAATTAATAATTAGGTTCTAGACTTTGACACTTGCTTTTTTAGGTTTTAGGGTGTTTGAATTTTTGGAGCATATTTTAAGTTTAAGATCATTTTTAAAAAATTTATAATGAAAAGTTAAATTTTCATTTCGATTTGCTTGCAAATTTTAACTCTCAAACAAGGATTGACAAATGGCAGGGTTAAAAATTATGAGCAAACTAATTTAGTTTTTGTTGAGATATTTACTTTCCAAATGATTGCATAATCCCGTTTGTTCCACCATAGCATCATTCTTTGTCCAAGTCACAGAAATCGGTGAGGAGCAGAAAGTTAGCCATGCAGACACTTCAAAATTATTTCCTTAGTGACTAAAATACTACACTTGGATGCAATTTCTAAGTATACTTTGTTTACATAGATGTGCTTAAACACAATCAATGACTATCGCCTGGACTTATGACTTCTGCATTCTGATGTCTTTTTTCTCTTTAAGAAAGTTTTTATTTTGGGTCACTATTGAATTTTCAGAATGGATTGTATTTCAGATAGTTTAGAGTATTGTATTTCAGATAGTTACACCTGTGGAGGGTGTTTGAAAGCATTTCCAGGGGTGCAAGAGAAGTTTCGATGGACAACAGTGATTTAATAAAAGACGATCTTATTGAAATACGAGCCAATGCATGTATTCAAATGGAATTTGAAAAATTGGACTTAGAACAATTCTGGTGTACAGAGAACCCTATACACAGCTGGCAAAAGCAGTATTGCCGAACGGTTTTACCATTTGCCACCACCTACCTGCGTGAAATGGGATTTTCATTACTTTTGCACATAAAAACAAAAGCCAGAAATCACTTAAATGCATGTGATGACTTAGGCATTGCTCTTTCAAAAGTATTTTGAATAAACAAACATAGCCATTAAAAGTTGAGATATTTATTTGTATGTACATGTAAATGCATGTGTTTATTTTTCAATGAATAAATTATCTTGCAATAGAAGTAATTTCCTAAATAAAGAAATAGAAACATCTTTTTCAAGGGGGTGCGAGAACTTATATTTAGATTCAAGGGGTTACCGATCACTTAAAAGGTTAAGAACCACTGGTTTAGACTAGAGATTGTTGGAAGTAGGAATAAAAAGTTGCTGACAGAATTTGCATCATACAAATGAAAACATTCAGAAACTTTAGTTCAAAATGACGACAGGGTCTAAAATCTCAGTCGTCAAAGCAAAATTGGATGGTGCAAAATATGTCTAACTGCAATTTTCAAACTCTATCAAAGTGAAAAATGTATAAAAATAGCATAATCAAGCAATTCTGTCGTGTGGCTAGTCTGCCCCCTTTGAAACTTAAAACTCCAACATTCTGTAAGTTTAAATTCATCTTACTAAAACTGAGTGATTTTAGGAGTTTCAACCATATCTCTTCTGGTCTTCCTACTAAGATTAGATTTTATGGTCCTAGACAGGCTATTCTTTCCACTAGATGTCCTGATTGAATTGCTATAATTTGAAGAAATCCTCATTTTTTCATGGTTTTTAAAATATTTTCTAAAGAAAAAGTTACCTTAACCTTAAGACAAGTTTTCTAAAGAAAGTTACCTTAACCTTAAGACAAATTATAGCTTTTTTATATTAATGCTTAAAAAAACTAATGCATAATTTGCACTTTTGATGTTTTGTGTTGCATGAAGTCCACAAATCGCTTGGCACTCTTATTTAAGTTGATGATTGGTCA
This sequence comes from Meta bourneti, assembly GCA_933210815.1. Classification (NCBI taxonomy): domain Eukaryota; kingdom Metazoa; phylum Arthropoda; class Arachnida; order Araneae; family Tetragnathidae; genus Meta; species Meta bourneti. Next base: position 7,029,523 of record OW119929.1, read on the forward strand.
ATCTTAAACTTATCATGTTAACCCTTGACAAACTTATCTTTATTTGATAAAATTCGTGTTTGTTGAAGTACAGCAAATAAGCAAAACAGTTCAGTGTGCTGATGAGACTTATGATTTTTTTTATTTTAGATGGAATCCCTGTTTTGTTATCGGTTTAGATGTGCTTTCGTTGATATTTACAAATTTTTAAAACGCTACTTCTAACATTTTGGTAAGATATTAACAGGAAAATAAGTTATGAATTTCTGACACATTAACATTTCAAAGGCAGCAAGTCTTCATTCCCTTATGGCCTGAAAATTATTTTTCTATTACTGAACCACAAATAAGAGTTATCATTTTTTTTAGTTAAATGTGGATATATTATCTGTAGTAATTCTTTCTTGACTCCCTACATAGTTTATTTGAAAGATATAATAAAAGACGCGTTAAGTAAAAGCCTGGCACACTGCCAACAACACATTATACAAAATCACTTCCTGCAGTGCATCCAATCCGGTTTTTATCTATAGATTTGCAGTTATCAAATAGTTATAGTTCAGACACATGTAATACCACCCCTTCGAAGATTTTAATTGCATACATAATCATTCAGATATTTAGGTCTTTGTGATACAACGGAATCTTGTTTGTTTTCTGGATATATTTGTTAGGGTAGTCGTTGGAGAGCTATTATCATTAATATTAGTAGTTTGAGCTATAGGGTGTTCAGGTATATCAACATAAGGTTCTGTTCGTATTTTAAAGGGAATCTGATCTTTAAATGTATTCTGTTTCAAAGGATCTGACCATGTTATTTTGGATAACATGGCCTAGTATTTTTATATTTAGAGATTATCATCTGGGTTGTTTCACAAGTCTTGTGATTAAATTTGTATGCTGATATACTATCTCTAGGGTATAAAAAAGTTGTAGTGACATGGCACTCCTATCGTAATGTTTTTACCTTCCCTGTTTAATTGCAAATATCTTCACCAGATCTAGAAATACTTCTGGAATTAATAATTTATTATGTATGGGAATTTTGGTTTTAAACCTACAACCATATAACAGTTCTGCTGGGAATAAATAAATTCCTGCAATTGAGTTATTTCTTTTTTCCATTACTCCTACAATCCACTATTGTCTGCAAAAGCTTTCTTAAAAGCATGACACACATTGAAGTACACAACAAGACTGCTATCTACTATGCATCCAATTTGGTATATATGCGTACAATTACCAAATGGTTACTGTTATAGTAAACATACAGTTATATTTACAACAAATGTGTCAGACAGTTTACGATTGTTAAGAATATTTTACAAAGATTTTTTTTTGGTTACATGAAATTAATATACAACTATAATTTTTGTTAATAAATTGTGACTTAATATAAGTGGTTGAGTTCTCTCCTAAGTAGTAAAAAACAGCTGAGGTACCAGCCTGGAAAATTTGAAGATTTTGAATCTTTCTGCAACTTTTGTGAGGTATTTTAGGTGACTCATAAAAATTGAATGCTGATCGCAAACGCGCCAAGAAAAGATGGGAATTGTGATTTTGTAACATGTACTTTGATTTGAAAACTGAGGAAGCTCTGATGATCCTGACTTTAAAAATGTCATACATTAAGGAAAGTTTAGTGAAATGTAGTTGAAATATTTTTTTTTATTCCATGGAGCTGCTGTGACTGATACGTTTGAAAATATAACTGCTTAGTTTTATGTATTTTAAGTTTTGTACGTTTGAAAATCTGTTGGGTACGGGATTAGGGGTTCCCACAAGCCTCAAAAAGGCCTGATTTTTTATTTTATTTTTAACGGGCCATTAAAAAGCCTTACTTTTGAAAATCATTAGTTTTTACATGAATAGTACATATTTTATTTCACTTGCATTCGAAAACCAAGATCAATGATATTTATCCAAGTTCAAATGGCTGAAAAAATCAAGAGCATAATATTTATAATTGGTGTTTTAAAAAACTTATCCATTAGACCCAAAGGTGTGAAAGGTGAAACTAGTGTGTTTCCGTACCTGTACACTCTCGCATTCCTCCCTGGATGTATTTCTCTCTTCTGTGTAAAACTTTTCTTGTGTGTGTAGGGACCGTCCTGACTAAATGGCTATGTCCACTACGCTAGCAACTTTCGAGTTGGCTGTGCAGGTTCGATTCCTGTCGGGTGCTTTCCTACCTGGGTGTATTTCTCTTTTCTGTGTCAGTAAAACTTTCATTGTGTGTGTATGTCTATTTCTTGATATTGTGTGTCTTGTATAGCATGGTCAAATATGGCCCTTGCGCCATTAAACCCTAGCCAACCCAAATTAATTATAGGAAGTACGTCTGTGACAAGGACGTGTTTAAAATTATTACATTTCCCTCACAAAAACCACTGTTCAATAAATATTTCTGTAATTCCACTCTTCAATACTGGCTCTCGGGGCCGTCGTCTGCTCTTTTCTATGCCTTCCTTCGTGCACCCCTGACATGGATGTTCTTATTGGTTCAGAATCCACTTCAAGCTGTAGACTTCAATCTAATTCTCTCTCACGCAACTTTTAGTTTAATTCGCGTACACAGATTTCTGTAAGGAGAAGCCTCTTGCGAAATAGGTTGTCGAACTGATAATTACCAAATCGTCGTTAAGACCTCTTCTAAAGGAAATGATGCACAATTTCTCTCATAACCTCAGTGCACTCACATAAACACCCCAAGTCTGGAAACTACCGGGCTAATCACCTCTTCCGATGGGTAAGCATTGTTCTCTGTTTGTGGCGCAATGATCCACCCAAATAAAATTAAGGAAATAATTTACTATTTATTGACCTCATAAATATTGCAATGATGCAGGGGATTTCGAAACTCGGTGTACAAACTTAAAAAAAGGAAACACGAAATTAAGCCGCATACACAGAGGAATGTACGTCCGAAAGCTGGACTTTTTTTTTATTGCAAAGGCACTTAGGCAAATACATCTATTAAAACCCATGTGACACATGAAGTTAGAGCCCGGAACAAAAAAATAAAGGTAGTAAAAAGATCGACAAGCTGCTTCTAAAGCCTTCCAATTGCGTGCTTAAACGTTCACTCCTGTTAACGCCGAATATTCCAAAAGGTGGTGACCAGTCCATCCCCTGCACAGTACACATTTCGGGCTGCCATAGTTGCCCAAACGATGCAGACACTCTTCCATGCCTTAGTCAATAATTTAAAATTCTATAATAGATAATCTATAGCGAGGACCGACAGGGATGGCACAAATGAACTCCCACCACTTTTTATGTTTTGTGGTGTCATCCACTTTGTCTTTTAATTGATTCCTTATTCAAAACTTTTCGGCCATCTCATTTCCGTAAACAGCACACAGGGCCACTGTAGCCCAGTTGGAAGAGTAGCGGATTAGCAACCGGAGTGTTTCGAGTTTGAATCCAACCAAAGACCGACGTGTACGTGGGGACTGATGCACTTTTAATCTGTCGTGGCCTCAACTGTCCTAACATTGGGCTGGTGTGGAAGTTTGGAGAGTGGGGTGCCACTCGTCACATCTGACCGTGGTTCAAAATTACAAGGTATTGTCCCTTTATGTCAAGTTTTATGTATTTTTGTAACACTTTCGTTAGATGTTTCATATTAGATCGTTTTTACCCAAATCAACAGTTATTTTTACTTTTTTGTGTCATTTGAAAGTTTGATTCTTCATAAAAAATCATTTCCTTACTTTCGGCAAAATCAGGTATTTTTCAAATCAGGTATTCGATAATAACAATCATGTTGATTTACCCTTTGTCGAATATGCCGCTGTAGGCTGCAGCCTACTTTTTAGAAACACGACAGTGACAAAATGTTATTCACGCAAAACTGGATAAGTCACCACCGTTTTTATAAATCCATTTGTAAATTTTCGTAATTTTTCTTACGAACAAAATAACGTTCGCTAGACATTCCATATTAGATCGTTTTTTAACCTTACAGTTATTTTACTTACGAACAAATAGCAAAAATTCGTTAGATGTTCCATATTGGATCGTTTTTACCCAAATAGATTGTAATTATTTTGCTTACGTAGAAAATAACGAAAATTCGTTAGATATTCCATGATGGATCGTTTTTACCCAAATCGACTGTTATGATTTTGCTTACCAATAAAATAACGAAAATTCCTTAGATGTTCTATATTGAATCGTTTTTTACCCAAATTGGCTTAAGATTTTGCTTACGAGCAAATAACGAAAATGCGTTAGATGTTCCATATTGGATCGTGCTTTACCCAAGTCGAGTTATTTTGCTTACGAACAGAATTACAAAAAGGACGATTGTGGAGAATTGCTTCTACGATGAGGAAGTGCTTAATTCCACCTGCGGACATATCTGAATGTCAAACTTCATCCGAGAGCCATCCGTATTATGTTGAGTAGATTAGGGTGTTAGAGCGGATATGTGGTAAAGGTTTAGAGAAGATAATTTAAGGCAGGTCGTCTACATATTATAACATTCCATACACTTGACGTGACCGTCCGTTCATACATGGTATAACCCCTCTCTACGCCTGCAAAAGCACGCGTGTTTTTTTTCCTTCGAAAACTAATTTATTAAGACCAAGGGTCACATAGATTCACGGCGTCTTCCTGGATCAGTGGGTGTACCCACTGCGCTAGCAACCTTCGAGTGTTTCCTGGCAGGTTCGATTCCTGTCAGGTGCATTCCTAACTGGATGTATTTCTCTCTTCTGTGTCAGTAAAACTTTCATTGTGTGTGTTATGTCTATTACTTGATGTTGTATGTCTCGTGTCTGGCGCAGCATGGCCAAAAGGCCCTTGCACCATAAAACTCCAAATAAACCAACCACATAGATTCACTGACCAGCGGGAGGTCCGCCTAAAAAAGTATCGATTATTTATTTTCTTTATATTCATCATTTATTGTTACAAAGAAATGTACTAAAAAGTAAATAAGAATTTAATTTGATGTGTGACATAACATGGGGATATGCAATTGTTGTTATATTTGGTTCGATTTTTGTAGTAGCCAAGCTCAAAATTGATTCTAAATTTTCATTAATCAAGCAGTTCCTAGTTTTCGATTTGTTAATATTCATCACTTAAAAAGTTTGTTCCCAGATTTATGTTGACCCAAAGAGGCTTGTGCATCATCTAGAAACGATTTGCAATTGTTTTTATCGACACAACGATAGAAGTTCAATAAACACTCTTCATTAAATTTATTTCGCAGGTTCTTATAGTTTTGCAAGTCGTCGAGTTCAAGATGTACTGATTCGGTTGCATTTTAAGGCAAAAACAAATGTAGCAATGGTTTTACTTTTTGAAAATTGGTAAAACGATCCTTGAAATCGTCAATCTTTTCAACATATTCAGTCTCGAAGTTACCATTGAACTTTTCAGAAACTCTCTTGTAATTAGGAAAATGGACATAATTCCCTGACCTTAATTGGGTTTGAAATAGATTTAAGTTGCATTGAAAAAGACAAAATGTGGCCATAACGTTGAGTAATCAATTTATCTTTGTCCTGAAATCGATTATGAAACGTATTATCAACGTAACATTGTGCGTACACTACTAATCACATGTAAACACATGTGATTAGTAGTGTCAACCAGAAAAGCTTAGTCACATAACCAATCCGGATATATCAGGACAGTCCGGATAGTCAGGACTGATATTTTTATATCAGGGACGGTTTTTTTTTTAATCATGAAAATTTCAATTTCAATTGACTTTAGAAACCGCTCTAATGTTTGACCGTGACTTAGCCACCTCACTTGTATCTAAAAACTTAAGTCAAAGTATTCTCTTTCAATGTCTTCAACGTTTTGAACTGTTTTTTGGCCACAGAATTTTGTAAATTAATTGTTGAAACTGCAACTTTCATAACATGTTTAAACCCTAGTTTTAACCAAAATTATCTATCGTGTGACTTGTGCCGCGGTAGCCCGGTTTGAAGAGTAACGGATTAGCAACCGGAGGATTGTGAGTTCGAATCCAACCAAAGACCGTCGTGTACAAAGGGGGCTGGTGCTCGTTCAATCTATCATGGCCTCAAATGTCCTCACGTGGTGTGGGAGCTCGGAGAATGGGTTGCCAGCTCAGGTGTGATCTCGTCATCTGACCGTGGTTCAAACTTACGTGGTGTTGTCCTCGGAACTTTCCCTTTGGGTTTGATTCCGGACTGTCACCAATAGTCCGTTGTGTTGCTCCAGTGTGACGTTAATCAACTACCTACTTACCTTGTCTATTTGCCTGGACAGTAATGACCAAGGTAAGTATTTAGAGGAAGCCCTGCCCGAAATACTTGAAATGATAAAAATCAATCCAAATATGCACTGAAGCTAACGAAATTCTTTCTTATCCCAGTGTAAAAAATACACTAAGTCATTGAGTCTGTGCAAAAGAGTTTTTCGGAAATAGCAGATGGGTCCTTAAAAATGTCTTCAATGCAATTCAGGATGTGTGATGGAGAGGCTGGTAATAAGCCGCGCTTTGTACAGGTGGGAAAGGATTTCGGGCCATCCATGTATATCATCTTTTTCAAATGGCCAGATCGGAGCCTGGCAAGCATAGAGAAAGGGGCCAATTGAAGGCAAGCAGCTCTCCTGGTGTTCCACCAGTGATGAAAGTGTACTGGAGATGATCTTTTTAAGTACGGACACGTGATTGTCCTCTGAGAGCAGGACTACTTTCTCTTGTGCCAGGTTAAGTTGAAGCTAACGTATTCTACGTAAATCGAAGTTTCGTTTACCACAGAAGAAAAATGTATTTAGGTATGTTTGAAAACAACCACGAACGTAGTGTTTGTTCATTTAGTATTACAGGCTCGATTTGAGTAGGAACGTGGAGGGAAGCCGAAATTATATTCTGAATACGTGCCTTTTCCTTGTGCTCTAAACCTGCATGTCCAAGAGATAATGAGCTCTCGTTTCAGAATGCAGACCCAGTCGATGGTATCTCGCATTCTCATTACTAATTGGCATTTTGACTCACGCGACCTCCATTGTTCTACAAACAGCTCCGTCTCCTTGGACTCGTTGATGCAACGACAATGCACCCACAGACAAGTTAAGGAGGTTTTTTCATCGGTCAGAAATAGGCCGCTCTGTTGTGGTTTTACATTAGTGATTTCCAGTTATCTCCACAGATTCGGGTTTTCTCACACCAACCTGTGTTCCTGTGGGTTAGAGGGAACGCCGATGCACTGTGCCTTAGAGCAGTGGTTCCAAACCTGGTCCGCTCCAATAAATAAAAATTAAATGAAATTAAGAATGAGAAACGAAAGGTGGGAATCAAAATAAGAAAACTAGAAAATTACGTGCTGAACGAAATTTTGCAAGTTGAATTTCGTGCCTCTAGCAGACGACGCTTGGTCATTCTGCTGCCACTAGCTGTAAAATTATTGTAACGCGAGATGGACTGACGACGAGACTGAGCAGGGCACCGGCCCCTCGCGTGCCCCGTTGTAATTGCCCTTCCTGAAACTGAATGTCCGAATAAATTGAGATATTATGGTCAATTACAAAGTTTTTCAAATATTATTTATTATGGTCAATTACAAAGTTTTTTTTTCAATAATTCCACACACACCATAATAAATAAAAGAATGTGTTCTGGTTGGGCAAAACTAATTAGGAAAAAACAGGAAGGAAGGCACACCACAACAAATTATGGAGAAGAAGAGGAGATAAGTAGCACACCACAACAAATTATGGAGAAGAAGAGGAGATAAGTAGCACACCACAATAAAAAAATCAAGAAAAAAGAAACTTCACTTGCCTGAAGACCTGGACATCCGGACACCATGGAGGAGCTGAAAGAGAGAACAAAAGATATACCACACCTAATCAAGCGAGGCTCCGGACCCTTCGAGCGACTTCAATAAAAACTTTTAGGCCCTGTTGGCCAAATTTCCTTTTAAAAATTCTTTCTTTTTATTGAATGTGGGGCCCTGTTGGCCCAAAACATCTCCGTGGCCCAGCTGCGTGGACCCATGTCCTTTTTATAAACCTTTTATATGAAGCCCAAGAGGGCATGTGATTTGTAAAGTTTTAAGAATAAATTGTTCGCCCGCGCGTGCCCCCATTGAGGAGCGGTGCTCCCGTCCGTTGGAGCGGGTGGCCCGGGGACCCATCTCTCAAGTGCTGGGGAAGTACTCAAAAACCCTCCCCCCCCCCACATATAAGACTCAAAGCCAATAGGCGAGTCGGGAGGTGCGCGGGTCTCGAAATATAATTCCACAATTGCATTGACAGTGAATCTATATAAAGCATAGTTGGCGTCTGTCTGTCTGTTCTCTATACAAATCTACACCGTTTGACTAATCCACACCAAATTTGGTACACTTATACTTTAGAACCCTGCGGGTAACTTAGGCTACGTGTTAACCCCTTTCTATTTGTCGTAGGGGTCTAAAAACAATTCGAAATCCCCATAGGAATAACATTGAGCATTGCTAGGGGGCGCGCTCTCCCGGTCTGGCTGTACAATTGACGTCAGAATTAATATCTACAGGAGTCGCCTCAAGATGACCTTGGAGGTTTTTTAGAATCTTGAGAGTACGATGCAATCGGGCGAATGGGGGTGCGGTTGCGCTGAAAATCGCTTGGTATCATCGTTTATGTATCCCGTCTGTAAAATGCGGGATGGAATTTTCAAGCATAAAGTGTAATTGCTTGAAACGTTGATCATGATATCGTATTAATATTTGTCAACCCTTCATAATGATGGTGGAATTCCGAAATTCGCATTCCTGATCTAATGTGCTACAAATAAAAAAATTGACAAGAAAAAACTGACTGCAATAATACGATGTATGTCATTTTTTTTTAAAGAAAATTAACTTAAAGGGCATTCGGGCAATCACTCCGAAACTCGAAATCGACTTTGCGCTCGCTTATTTTTTTCTCTATATTTGCATTTTCTATGATAGAAGTGTGATTTTTTTGGATCACTTTCAATCGATGTTTAACCAATTAAACTCGAGCAATGTCGGGTAAATTCAGCTGGTATATATTTATATATAACAGAGTTGGCGTCTGTCTACTCTATACAAATATAAACCTTTGATCAATCCACTCCAAATTTGGTACACTTATCCTTTCGAACCCTGCGGGTAACGTAGGCTACATAGTAACCCCCGTTCTATTTGTCCTAGGGGTGGAGAGGGAATAAATAATTCGAAATCCAAATTGGAATAACACTTAGTATCCTTATGTCACAGTTTGACCAATTCACAACACATTTTGTACACTCATTCTTTAGAATTTTGCTGGAAGCAAACTATATTAACCCCGTTCGATTTGTCCTGGGTCTACAGAGCGGCTAAAAACAATTCGAAATCCCAAAGAAATAACATTGAGTAATATTACGATGAATTACAAACAATTCAACCTGAGCAACGCAGGGTAATTCAGCTAGTTAATATAATTGCATTGGCATTGCGCAATTGTTTAAATATATCTTTACTATCTATCCCCCTGTAAATTACACCACTAACTTGTAAAACGTAAGGTAGGCCTAAGGGGAAATTGAGTCTAAACAGTCAAAAAGGTTGGGAACCTCTGCCTTAGCGTGTCCTCTCATTCCACCTGCGTTGCTCACTTCCAAGATCCCCACCCTAGGATGGCTAAAGACAGGTGGGTTTTGTAGGCCATGCTGCGCCAGACACAATATCAAGGAATGGACATTCAGACGCAATGAAAGTCTTGCTGACACATCAGAAGAGAGAAATACACGCAGGGAAGAATCGAACCTGCGCCGCCTACAACTCGAAGGTTGCTAACGCAGTGGGCTGAGCCACGACGGCCCCCACTAAGACATAGGAAATGCAGAAAGAATCTATGCAAAATTATCGATATCCCGCGGCCTGTGACTTAATACACTTCCCAACATAAATACACTTCCCAGATGATGTCCAACAAGAAAATCCAGCATTGATTCTCCTTAGGTTATTTTTAGGGTGCACCGTAGTTTGGTTTTCTGGCGCAAGGGCTATATTTGGCCATGCTGCGCCAGACGCAAGACAACATCAAGTAATACACACACAATAAAAGTTTTACTGACACAGAAGAGAAATACACCCAGGGAGGAATCGGACCTGCGCCGCCTACAACTCGAAGGTTGCTAGTTCACTGAGCCACGACGGCGCCTGATTCTCCCAAGGGTGACCACAAAACAGGTAAATCCTCATAAGGATAGGCACCCTGGCAAAATATAGCTTTTCATAACATCAACACATAATATAACGTACGCTATTTTTCTCAGGAATCTCCCTTTCTATATCGTGATTTTACCTTGTCCCCAAGAAATGCGATATATCGAGGGGAAATTATATTACCAATGGCTACTCAAATATAAGTTATTTCAACAAAGAATTTCTATGGCCTTTGGGACATTCGTAATATTCGTATGGTTTGGTTCCCCCAAAACCATGAGATAAATATTGCAAACATACAAATACTAATAATAATTTAATGGATACCGTAAATACGGGTTAATTTGGCCCTGGAGTATTACTTTGTCACAAAACGAAAAAATGACTCAACCATGCGTGCTACAAGCTTCGTCGTTTATTAAATCGCTGTCGTCCAACGAAACTTCTCTCGCACCCCTGGAAATGCTTTCTCGCACCCCTGGTAACGGTTTCGGCACCCCAGGTTAAGAACCACTGGCCAAGAGGAAGGGAGTTCTCTTCCACCAGGACAATGCCAAACACACAGCAAGAGCGACCAAGGAAATGATTATCAAACTCGGCGACTATCTCATCCCCCATATTCCCCTGACATATTTCCTTTGAGCTATCTTCGCAATTTTTTTATCGGCTATTTCGAAATCGATAGGGAATTGAAGCACATTTTTATCAGAACTCTCGTGAAAAGGGAATAGTCAGGAGAAAAGGTAATAAAAAACAAAAATGGCGAAACTTTTCTGAATTGTTTGATCCCCTCTATCTCTACTGATTAAACCGGCACGAAGTTTTGTTAACCTGATAGTTATCAATGGGCTAATGAAATTTTGGAGCTTTGTTAAAGATTGCGTGTGAGGGTGTAACTGCCGCGCAATGATCCCCTCGGCTGACCTTCCAAGTTACTCGGCCTCATGGCCGCAGTAACTTGGAAGAGTAACGGATTAGCAACCAGAGGGTTGCGAGTTCGAAACTCAGTCCAACTTAAGACCGTCGTGTACGTGGAGGCTGGTGCACGTTCAATCTATCATGGCCTTGAATATCCTTACGTTTCCGTGGTGTGAAAGTTAGGAGAGTGGGGTGCCAGCTCAGTTGTTGACCTCATCATCTGACCGTGGTTCAAAATGACGAAAGATTGTCCACGGATCTTTCTCTTCGGGATGGATCCCGGACCGTTGCCAATAGTCGCGTTAATTAACTACCTGCCCTCATGGTGAAGAGTCTGGTTTAGTGTGCGCTTCCCTGTTTACGATTGCCGAGAGGGGAAAAACAGGTGGGATTTGTTCGATCGAATGTTTCGAAACTGCTGGAAGCTCATAATATCCGGATTCAATGCTTATATAATGCTACTAGCTGAATGACCCGGCGTTGCTCGGGTTGAATTGTTTATAATTCATCGTAATATTACTCAATAATATTCCTTTGCAGATTTCGAATTGTTTTTAGCCCCCCCCCCCTGCAGACCTAGGACAAATCGAACGGGGTTAATATATAGTCTGTGTGTCCCGCAGAATTCTACAGGAGGAATATACCAAATTTAGTGTGAATGGGTCTGACATTGATCGTATAAATACGCAATGTTATTCCTATGAGGATTTCGAATTGTCTTTAGCCCCCATATCAACGACAAAAAAGACCACTTTCTATGAAAATAATCTCTTTACATTCCAATAATAAAGCTACAGTTTGAGAATTTACAGACGGGATACATAAACGATATGATACTGAGCGATTTTCTGGGATTGCACCATACTCTAAGATTCTAAAAAAAACTCCACGGTCATCTAAGAGGCGACTCCTGTAGTGGTAAACTCTGACGTCATCTGCACAGCCAGACAGGGAGAGAGCGCCCCCTAGCAAGTGCTCTGTCCAGGATGACGGGATGTTACACCCCTCTGCACACCCAAGACAAATAGAATGGAGGTTAATATTTGGCCTACGTTACCCGCAGGATTCCAAAGAATAAGTGCACCAAATTTGTTATAGATTGGTCAAATGGTGTAGATTTGTATAGAGAACAGACAGATATCCCAACTCTGCTTAATATGTAGAGATGTAAATAGATGTTAAATATCTTCAATTTAAATTATTTTCTCTGTGTTCTTTGGTTTATAGAGCTTGCTTTGTTTTGTATTGTTTTTTTGCACCTTCACAAGCGTATTGTAGTTTCCTCAAGCCAACATCATTTAATTAATTTGCTGATTTTCATTGACATACCTCATGATGATCACCCAATTTTCTCTTATTGCATCACAAACACCTTCTATACTAGATTTCTCAACAACAAAATTAAACGAAGTCCCTTCTCTCTTAATCATATTAAAATTTAAATATGTTGACCAATTGAAAAAATCACATTTCTCTGGTTTCGAAACAAGCACACAGCAATTCGAACTCGCGAAGAAACTATTCAATAGAAAAATGTTCTTTGTTTCCTTGCTGATTGAGGTGCATTCCTCCCTGAGTGTATTTCTCTCTTCTGTGTCAGTAAAACTTTCATTGTGTGTGTCTATTACTTGATGTTGTATGTCTTGTGTCTGGCGCAGCATGGCCAAATATCTGTACCTCAGAACCAGACGAACGTAAGTCCAAAAATGACGGTTTTCAGGTTATTACAGTTTTACATGTAGAATCTGATTTTGCATCAAGCCATAACAACGTATGTCTGTAAAACATTCTCCTTTTATGATTTACTAGGGATATAAGAGCGTAAGTCCTAACCTTTGTTTGAGCCAGACAAACGTAAGTCCATCCACTCAAAAAAGACAGTTTGTACTTTCATTTATAAAAACTAAGCCTGTTTGACAACGGAAAAGAGACGGCACAAGAAAAAAACTGAGAGCCCCCCATTCCATTTATTTTTTAACTTTAATAATAAGGAAGTCATTTGCAAAACTTTTTCCTGGATACGCCTTCTATTTCTGAAACCTTCATGAGAGTTGCTTTAAAAAAGGCAATGAGTCTGGTTTGGTAACGTCAGACCTTAGGGGAAAACATTGCAGCAAATAAATTACCGAGTGATAGCTTAGAACGGATCAAAAACCATATTTCAAAGTTTCCGGTGTATGAAAGCCACTACAGCAGGGAAGATCCAAACGTAAATATTTGGGCAATCACCTGAACATTTCCACAATGTACTCACTGTATGTAGATGAGTGCGAAAAAGAAAAAATTAAATCAGAGAAAAAGTGGGTTTATTCCAAAGTTTTCAATGAAGATTTCAACTTGTCTTTCCACTCAGCAGATAATGACACTTGTGATGTTTGTGACAAACTAGACTGCGAAATTAAAAATGAAAAAAATTATGAAAAACTCAATGAACTTAAATTACAAAAGGAAACCACCTGGAAGAAGTTTCACGTAGGTATGAATTAAAAAGGGAAGATAAACAGAAAGGCCGTGCTAATCAAGGTTTGAGAGTCGTTATGTTTGATCTCCAAAAATGTCTTCCAATGCCAGATTTGAAGAACTCCCAAAGTTTTTACTCAAGAAAACCGGACATTAAATAGTACAATTTGACACAACTGTTGACAAAACTTGGTGTATGATCTGGGATTAAGTTAACGCCGGTCGAGGAGGTAACGAAATAGCATCATGTTTATTCACATAGGTGAATGAAGAGCTTCGAAATCCTGATAGGCCTACTGAAAACTTAACAGTGTGAACAGATAATTGCAGTGGCCAAAACAGAAATATTAATATGATTTTCATGTACCTATGGCTGTTGGAAAAAGTTTCTACTCTAAAAGAAGTCAACCATAAGTTCCTACTTGCTGGACACAGTTACATGGAAGTAGATGGCAAGCATAGCGTGATAGAGAGCGAAAAAGCAAAAAACACTATTTTTACCACAAATGATTGGGTCAATTGTATTGCTTTATATTAAAAAAAATAACCCCTTTTTTGTGAGAAGGATGTGCCTTGAAGACTCTTGATTTTCTCTACTTGAAGAGCAAAGAAGTTCCATTTGTTTCAAGGAAGAAAAACAGACAGACCAGTGGTAGTCAACCTAGTCCCTACTTCCCCTAGTGGGCGATTCAATCTTTCATGGTGGGCTGTAGGGGTTTTGTCCGATGCTGAAGCTACTTTCCGTTATCACCGCATCTATGACTCAATGACAGAGCAGGTTGTACTGCACTGTAGTGCGCATGACGAGGGTGGGGTGTACCAGCGGCCATCACTCAACTTGAGTTTGTTTCATGGTGGGACCAGCACGTAGTTAGATTTGTGAAAGTAAGCACGTGCCTACGGCTTCAAACAAGTTTTTTAAATTGTGTGAAATATTGTGAGCCCATGTCTCAAAAAAAGAAATACGCTCGGCTATTTACCTAAGTACCTGAAGATGGGTTTAATCGAATCTGTTGTAAATAAACAACTCCCAATGTGTTTACTGTGTCATAAAACATTATCCAATGAAGCCAAGTCGATTGCGAGAACATCTTGCTACAAAGCATCCAAAAGATAAAGGCAAGTCCATTGAATATTTTCAGGAAATATATAAAAAATTTCAAAATCGTCCAACAATCCTTGCATCATTTAAGAAACAACATGCAACAAACGAAGATGGATTAACTGCCGCTTATCGCATTTCGCAATTGCAAAAAGTGGTAAAAGTTATAATATTGAAGAAACTTGAATACCCTCTATAAAAGAATTTATCTCAACAGTAATGCATCAGGATATATCTGGAGCTTTAAAAACGTTGCCCCTAAGCGATAGCACAGCAAAGCGACGATTTAAAGAAATGGCAGTTAATGTTGAAAATAAACTTATAGGTATTCTCCAAAACTCCTCATTTTCTATACAATTGGACGAGTCAACCATTGCAGATAATGTTTTATTGATGACATGTACGTTATTTTGATGAAAACAATACATTACAAGGAATGCTATTCGCAATAAATCTCATTACAGATACAAGTGTCAATATTTAATGCTGTGAAATCATACTTTGCAAAAAATAATATACCTTTGAACAATATTGTTGCATGCGCTACTGGTGGATCACCATCAATGGTAAGTCGCTATCGTGGATTTGTTGCTTATTTGAAAGAAGTGCCAAATGTTTTATGTATTCATTGTGTGGTGCACAGACAACATCTTGCAGGAAAACATTTAAGTACAAGTCTCCATTCATTATTAACTATAATAATTAGAGCTGTAAATAAGATCAAATCCAATGCCAAACATGATAGAATGTTTCGACAGCTGTGCCAGGACAATAACGAGGAATTTATTAGGTTACTTTTACGCACAGAAGTTCTGTGACTGTCAAAGGGTACATGTTTGTCTCGTTTTGTAGCATTATATGATAGTGTCATACATTTTTTTAAAGTATTAAATGAGACCAATCTGTCAACAATTAAAAAAAAGTAAAGAATGATGCCTTTTATTTGGCAGATATTTTGAAGAGATTTAATGAAATCAATTTGCAGCTTTAAAGAGCTAATAAAACTTATCAATTGCCAAATATTGTGTCATTATTTATCGACAGACTTGATCTTCGTTATAATCACCTGTGTACGAAGATAGAATTTCACCAGTTTCCCGAATTATCTATAAAAGATGATGTAACTCCAGAGGAGATTGAAAGATTCAGTAGCCACCTTAACGAACTTAAATTGGACATGGAAAAATGATTTGAAGATATTTTGAACTTGAAGGTGTTGACTGGATGAAAAATCTTTTTACTGCAAATATCGAGGAGGCTGGTACAACTTGCCAAGAAGAACTATTAGAACTTAGATATGATGAAGTGAGTAAATATAATTTGAATAGTGGTGGATATGAAAACTATGGCTAAATAAAAAAATGCCTGTGTTATATCCAAATATGGGGAAAATGATATTCAATTTATTAATACCTTTCCCTACACATCTTGTAGAATCAGGCTTTAGTGCTGTTAATCATATCACCAAACAGAAACCGTCTGAATATTTCCGAAAGAGAAGACCTTCGTTTGTTCCTTACGAAAATTGAACCATATATCAAATATTTAGTTTCGCAGCATCGGCCTCAAGGATCTCATTAATAATTAATTAAAGGTCATTTAATAGACTTTATACTTTTATAGTTTTTATATTAGATGTTCTTTTTCTTCGATTTAAGCAGCTTCCGCACTAGTAGGCGCTATATCGATGGAGATGCAGCACCAAATTAAATTTTCTGTGTATTATAAACATGCAAAATATAAATAAAAAGATAAATTTGACTACATATTTTTACTAAACCTCCACTGAAAAATTACGAGTACGAAATTAAGTTACTGCGGAACCGGTGGGCGATAAGAAAAGTTTACTACCAAGAAAGATACAAAAGTGGGTGGTAGATATAAAAAGAGACTAATAAAAGTTGACTACCTCTGGTATAGACCCTTTGAAAACCTCCCACATGTAGAGAAGGAAGGAAACTTTCCTGAGGATGACTCAACCGCTCTAGAGTAATGTTTATGCTTAATCTAGCTTTTAATCCATTTACAACATTGCAACACTCAATCTGTACAATATTAAATATTTTTCTATACAATATTAAATATTTTTGTACTTTCTCTGTTTTAGATAGTATTAAAGACATTGTTACTATGATTGCTCGTGTAGTTTACTTGAAACACCTTTTTAAAGTGCTATTTAAGTCCTATAAAACAGGTTTTTGATGTAGAACCACAATAACGTAAGTCCAATCCTGTCTTAAGCTATAAAATTACATAAAAATTAACCAACAAGCTGTAAAATTACATAAAAATTAACCAACAATGGATAAAGCATGTACATTTTTATTGTTAACAATCAATTTTTGCAGACTAATTCAAATACTAGCTTTGTAGCCAGGCAACAAGACCCTCCTTTTCAGTTTTTATGCTCTCCTGAGAAGTTGTCATAATGTGACTTAGTTCGTCTGGTTCTGAGGTACAGATATGGCCCTCGCGCCATAAAACCCTTAAACCAACCTTTGATTGATTACTGGCCTTATTTAGGCATTCTAGATATGAGCTTTTCGACACATTTGAATACTATTCTCCTCGGAATACTTCAAATAAAAGTAAAGAGAGTGGGGTACCAGCTCAGGTTTTGACCTCGTCACCCGACCGTGGCTCAAAATTACGAAGTGTTGTCCATGGATATTTCCTTTCGGGATTGATCCCGGACCGTCGCCAATAGTCCGTTGTGTTGTTCCAGTGCGACGTTAATTCAACTAACCCGTTGACCCCAACCGACGATAATTCAACTAACCCGTTGACCCCAACCGACGATAATTCAACCAAATAAAAATATTTGTTCATGAATACTTAAAGAACAATTATAACATTACTGGAGAGCCCTCTCGCGGTCCGGTATAATTAATGCCAAGAACTGGGCCGCGTTCTGGCGGTTGAGAAACACTGGCCTGTAAGTTACTTCCTTTTCCTCTTTACCAGGACGAATTGTGTTGCTCCAGTGTGACGTTAATTGAAATACCCCCCCCTTTACCAGGACGTGTACACGGGGGCTGGTTCACGTTAAATCTGTCGTGGCCTCAAATGTCCTCACGTTGGCGTGGTGTGGAAGTTTGGAGAGTGGGGTGCCAGCTTGGGTGTTCTCGTCATCTGACCGTGGTTCAAAATTACGTGGTGTCCTTGGATATTTCCCTTCGGGATTGATCCCGGACCGTCGCCAATGGCCTGTTGTGTTGCTCCAGTGCGACGTTAATTAAAATACCTACCTACATAGCTTATTTAATAGACCCTCCCAAAGGAATTGGATCAGCTCAAATAGAAAACTCTAAATCGTAAACGCGAATAAATCGCACCGGTTGTACGAGTTATTCGAACCGAGCGTTCCAAAAGTCTGTTTTTCTAGCGTGAAAAACTAGAAGTTTCATAAGTCACTGGAAACGAAAAAAAGTCGTTTGAAACGAACTGAGATTGTGCTAGGTTTTGTCGGTTCAGAAGTTGGCTTCCGAGGAGGTAGATGTGAATGTTGTCATGCATCTCGACTCGTGTGTGGTTTAGGTTCATTTTCAGATTGAGTTTACCAAAAAAAGTTGCCATTTGCATGGCGAAACGAAGTTAAACGTTTGCGATGAGACTAAAAAACCTAATCGTTCTTAAATGCAACTTCAGATCTGGTAACACGGAGTTCACGTGAAGAATTATTTTCTGGTTTGCACTTTTTTCAGAGAGTTGTTTACGAACGCTGCCTATATTCGCAAAAGCAAAATGTTCTTCGAATACCATGCCTGTAATGAAAATTCAAGTGAAAGCAGATGATTTTGTTTTCCTCCTTGCAAAACATTCTATCCCGAATCTCACCTTTGAAATGGAGGAAACTCGTTTAGATTTTAGTTAGCTACTTCTGTATTTGTAGAAAGAATATTTTCAACAGTTTTTAGCTTAGTTTTTATAGTAGAAAAAAGTTGGGCAACGAAAAGGCCGGGATATTAATATTTATCTAATTGATTATGATTTATAAGAAATTTAAAATTAAATCCACATATCCCCTTGTTAAAATATTAAGTACGATGGATTTGTATCATAAAATAGAATTCAAATGAAAGAATATAAACAACTTAAAGGTCAAAGAATAGTTTTAATTGTTTTGGTCTTTCGAAACATTTGCCCTGCTATATTTTCTAAACCATATATATTAAAGTTTAACATAGATCTATTTTATCTAGAAACCACTGGGCTGCGGTGGCCCGGTTTGGAAAAGTAGCGGTTTAGCAAACCGAGGGTTGTCAGTTCCAAACTCGACCAACCAAAGACCGTGTACGTAGGGGTCGATGCATGTTAAATCTGTCATTACCTCAAATGTCCTCGAATCTTTGCCCTCGTGATGGATCCCGGATCTTCGGCAATAGCCCGTTGTGTTTCTCCAGTGCGACGTTAATCAACTACCTACCCTAAACCAGCCCGTGTTGGAACAACAAATATTTATCTTTTTGCTCACTGAAAACAAGTGTCTCTCACCGATCTGTTTATCAGCAGCAGTTTTATACAAATGGTCTTGCGCAAAGCAGTTAATTTTGGCCTACTCTTCTCCATGAAAAGGTTGATTATCTTGGAACTGATGCCCTTTCAAGAAGGAATTTGCCACTTCTGATAAAGGAATAAGCAACATTTGTTTTTAATGCATTACAAACGAGCATCCTCACTTCCTAGCTTATTTAGCTTGGTCAAACCTGGCCCTTGTGCCATAAAAATTCAATCAATCTATCCTAACTTATTTGATAAACTTTCCTGAAGAAAATCAACGCGATTGCAAAATAGTCATCTAGTATAGTGCCTTAGTTATGAAAATTAAAGTTGAAGCTGATTTTTTTGGGGTGGTTAATTTTCTGATTCGAATAACATTGTATCCCATACATCTCCTTTAGAACAGGTGAAAACTTAGTTTGACTTCAGTGTTTAGCGTAAAAGACAAAAATGCTTTTTGTAAAGGACATTTTACCACAATTACTGTGTTTGCAGACATAATATTTCAGACTTAGAACAGTTTTTACACTAAACTTTTTGAACAAGTTGAGTAACGAAAAGGTAAGAAAATTAAAATTTATTTCATTATTTTAATTTAAAAAATTCGATTGTCTTCTCTTTAAGAGTAACGGATTAGAACCGGAGGTTCGCTCTTTCAAAAACGTTTTCCAACTCAAATTGAGAGTGGGGTTCCAGTTCAGGTGTGACCTCGTCATCTCACCGTGGTTCAAAATGACGTGGTGTTGTCCTCGGATCTTTCCCTTCGGGTTTGATCCCGGACCGTTGCCAATTGCCCGTTGTGTTGCTATAGTGCGAAGGTAATTAAAATATCTACCATACCTCTTATTTCAAAAACAAGAGCCCAATATCCGATATAACGAGTAATTACTGTACCAATTCATTTGTCTCATGTAATCGTATTTTTTAAGACTAAAGCGCTGTTTTTCATATCTTAAATAATTCTATTAAATTCATTTACCTGTTACTTTAAAGGACAGTTGCTCACAGATAGAGAAACACATTTCATAAATTGGTTGCCAATAATAGATTTCGTACTAAGCTGGGTTCTATGGGCTCTCATAAGCATAGCAGTGATCGCGTTAAATTACCCAACCACTCTACTACTAGTCATTCTATAAAAATATAGGTTAAATCATGGGAATTTTTTTTGTGAAACTAAGTATCCTTCTCTGAACAATTCACGATTAATGTGCTTACTTTTCTCTATATAAAAACTAACTTGCTATTTCGTATTGCTTATCCAAGGTGCTGGAGAAACTGAACAAAATCATTTTAAAACTCTAGAACGTCGAGCCATTTCAGAAGTAATATTTCCAATCTTTTATACTAAAATTTTAAACGCACAGACAAAAAAATTTCGTTAGCAGTGAGGTATTTGGTGTTATACCAATTGTACTAAGAGTAGCGTTGAATGAGAAAAGGCTCCCATAAATGCCTTCCATAATAATCCCATAAATGCCTTCCCAAAATATGGCGTATTCTTTGACGTGAGAGAGATATCAACTGGCGCCACTTTCTATCTTTCCCAGAGTGCACACAATGATAGCTAGGGGAGGCATCGAACAAATGAAAGGACACTCTTAAAAACCAGTCACTGACAGCTCGTAAATCGTGATCGATGTCAGCGGACACTTAGAAGGGGGAAATTCAAAGAATCCCAAGCCGCTCTACGAAGGAAACTTCTGTTGGGAGTCATTTGTCCCTTCCGTAGTGTAAAGGTTAAGAGAAAATCGATTCGCAGTCTGTCTCAATGTGTAGAAATGTTAAAAGGTCGCACACGTGAAAATGTTTTAGCATATTTCCCGGTCTCTGTGCTCTCGATTCCCCAATTTCTTTTCGTTTAAGTCTAATATTTATTAAGTACAATGCCTTTTCGATCAAATATTGAACATTTCCAAACATCCTTGGATTGAAGTTACTTAAAATTGATACAAAATTGACGAGTAATTTAAAATAGCAATAATTTATGCATGGTTTAATAAATGTCATGTAATATTTTAGATATTTGATCAAACAAACGGAAAATCCCTTTTATTTCTTTTTGGATCTGCCGTGGCCAAGATTAAAAAAAGAACAGGTTATAATTCTATCTTACCGATTGCGAGTTTTTTTTCTATGTTTAACGGAGCACATGGGGCCTTAATCTCCAGTTGATAGATGGGTTTCTTGATAGAGGGACGTATTAAACAGTGCAAGTGAATATGTCGATGATGGTGGCTATCTTGTCAGGGGGGTTTGGGCACTTCGCAACCTCTTCATGACTGCAGAGAATCCTCCAACTGAACGAAACAGATCCGAAATAAGCTTAAATAGCTTGATGATCTCGGATGTGCCTTCCAATGGGGAGGTGTCTTGTGGTTTGTACGCGGGGTTGGGATTTCTAACCTGGTTGACTGTCTTTTTCTGCTGAAGTTGGGGGTTTTCAGATAATTTCCTGTTAAAATATTGGCATAGGTGTTTTCTAGTTGGGTTCTTGCTTGAAATGGTCGAGGGGAGCTTCAGTGTTTTTTTTTCAATTCGAGAAGGAATAGTGGGTATGGATTCTTGGTTTGGGGGTTTTTTAGTTGAGAGGTTTTCAGGAATTGAAATTCTTTGGCTCGGAAGTCTTCAAGGATGCTGTCGGGCGGTGTCGTAGTGGACAATCCTTTAAGTACGACTTTCAGAGGTCTGTCGTAGTGGGGTGTGATAAGATACCCTTCTATTTTGCTGGTCTTGATGTATGAGGAAACATTTTGATGCTGCACAGGTGTGGAGTTTGATGAAATCGTCTGCCAAATGGGCTTCAATATCATTTCCAAATTTGTCCCTTATATCCTTGAGGATGCTCGGGAAGTCCTTGGTTAGTTTGTTCATTATAGGATCAATGAATAGGGGGACAGGTGCTTGCTCTGCCAAAGTTGAAAATGTGTTGTTCGTTTGGATGGGGGAAGAGGGAGGTTTGACTCTCAGCTTCTTTCTGGGCATCTGGGAGGGCTCTTCATTAGGTCGGTAGCGGAGGGAAGTCCTTTTTACAGGTTTCGGGAGTGTCTCTCACAGTTTGGAACGTCGCATTTTCCTAGCTTGGCGAGTTCATACTGTAGGGTCTTGATGGAGTGTTCGGCGAGGGCCTTGCTAAGAGCCAGTTCTATTTTGTAGATTACAGAGCATCTTCGCTGCTCAACGTACTTAAGACTTGCTTGTATTTCGGCGTCGGTGAATTCTTTTCTTGCTTGAGCATAGCTCACTTGGCTCCGTATCCATTGGGAGATGAACAAGAGAGTCTTGATAAAGACTTGTACGTCAGGAGGTCTTTCAATCAATGAATGAATGAATCCAATAGATTCTTGTCATTTAGTGATATGTATATACCTTTAAGTAAGCGTTATACAAAGTTCTGGTAGATAGAATTTTAAAACCACCATATACACGGAGACTATCAAAAATAGAATCTTTAATGTGAAGGTGGTTCAAGAGGTAGAATAAGGATACGTATATGCGATTTCTTAAGGTATTTACAATTCCCATATAAAAAGTATTTTGGACAAGTCGAATTTAAACAGTGGTGTCTCCAATTTCTTGAAACGAAATGGTCACTAGGTGTCGCTGTAGTTATTGAAGGTGAGCAGTGCGACGTTTATTAAAATACCTACCTACCCTTTCGCGACAATTTTTACGTGACGTTGTCTTGTGTTTGGCGCAGCTTGACCAAATGGGGTCCTTGCGTTATAAAATGGCAAAACAATCAACTATTGTTAATGTGAAGTATTTGTGTGCCAAATTTAAGTTACTTTTTATTCTATCGAAATCAAATGAAAAGGAAAACCCTTCTCCAAATACGTGTTCTTCATATAGTAATGAAATTGGAGAACTGGTTATCGTTACATATATCATCACGTGAGTGTGCCAGCATTGCTTTCCTCATTCGACTAGGCCTTGATTACACTTGACGCATTAATCTTTCTTTTGTGTTGCATTTTCCTCCTCGTTAGCATTTCAAAGGCCTTTAAATTGATACTGTTCTCGTCTTATCTCCATTGTCTATTTATTGAGCTGGAGATCTAGGACGATAATGTCAGGCAAGTGAACGAGTCAGCAACACGTCCTGAATTCAGTCGGAATTGTTTCTTTTACCTTTTTCTTTCTTTCATGTTGTGAAGCAGGTTCTGTGTGCCTCTAGTACAACTTCATGCGGGCCTGATTGTGAAGGAAGCGGGCATTGTCTGGGACAGTGGTTCCCAACTTGTGATCTGCGGAGGCCTTAAGGGCTCCGCGGCCGCTCCAGGAAAATAAATAAAAATTAAATGAAATTAAGAATAAGAAACAAAATAAGAAAAGCTCTCAACAATAATAAATCTGTTGTAACGCAAGTGAGGTTTGATTTATTGAACTTTCGAAGAACTTTTGTGTGTGGCCAAGTTTGGACAATATCATGTATATTGGTGTAGTTGAGAATAAATTGAGATATGGTACATTTCAAAGTTTTGAAAATATAATTTCATTGCGTAGTTGTTTAAATATCTCTACTTTCTATCCCCTCTTCTTCCCACTGTAACACTACTCCTAAACACCATTAACTTGTAAAACATAGCATAGGCCTAAGGGACTCCGCCATAGAAATTGATTCTAAACAGGGCTCCTCGAGTCTAAAAGGTTGGGAACCTCTGGTCTGGGATATGACTATTCTTCTGTAGGAAGGTTCGTAAAGGGAGAATTTATTTCCAGAAATGGGGCTTAGTTGGTTCCTAGGAAAGAAAATTTATCCAAGAAATCCACCGTCCTAGATTTTTTCCGGATATGATGCCATCCAAGATGGCGACTGCTCGACCATTTAACAGTTTATATCTCTGGTAAAAGTTCACCGATTTTTATGCAACCTTTTGGGAATGCATTTTTGACTTGTGTAGACATTTGCGCATCGATCTTAAAATGAAATAGACGGAACATGTGACCGCAGCTTCATGTTATTTCTTCCAGTTGCTAGGTTTGAAGATCTGTCACGTGGTTGTTGGTAAAAGCATGAATACTAAATTATTGATTGGTTAAAGTGATTATCCACCGTGATCAAAAATACTAGTCTGCGCTTCCATAGCCAATCGGCAGCGATTTGTGATTTACCCTGCAGAAATCTTATGATAGCGACTCCGCCCACATGATCCGTCTGTTTCATTAGAAGGTCGATGATTCTGCGATTGTGACTTCAAAGATGGTGACTGCCGAATCAGAAACTTGTCATACCTTTGTTTATATTTTTTATCGTTTAAACCTCTTCTATTAGCATGGTAAAATCAGTATGAAGAGTGAAAATTCGAAAATCGGTCAAGTATTAACAAAGAATGGCAAATTTCTGATTTTTCAGCCGCCATCTTCATCAAATTCAGTGTCCAAATGTTCTCGCATGATACATATGGGTGTTACTTTAAAATGTAGTTTACCGCCTTTTTGACAATGTTTAGCGTTTGATCTGATTGGTGTGGATCAGATATTAATTCGAAATTTAATTCTGTGGAATTTTTATTGGCGAAGTGCTGAAATCGTATTCGTAAAACAAGCCAAGTGACGTCGACAGAAAATGCTTCTCATGTGCTATTGAGATAGCAGTGAATCAATTTAAATCGATTTTCCATCCAAAGGAACTCGAACAGCGGCGAATTGATCATCAAAAGTTAAGCACCTCTGGTCGTGGTCAATACTTGGAGAGGGTGACCACTTGAACCACTATCCCGACGCGTAGGTGAAATTGACTTTTGTACCGCTGATGAATTTATGCTATCCAGCCCCTTTTCCCATAAATTTTAATTCTAAAATATTAATTTTAAGTACTTTATTTTATGTTTACTCTCTTTTATGATGAGATAAGCTGTCTATAGCAGCGGTTGCTCTGTATGTGATGTATACAGTCCAAATTAAATTTGAAATATGTGATTCCGGTTTGATCCCAGACCGTCGCCAATAGCCATGCCATATCTTGAAATATGTGGTAGAAATAAAAAGTTACAGAAACTGACTTTTTCACAAATTACTCAATGGTTTTATTTTAAAAAGTTAATATCTGAAAGAAAAAGCAACCACTGATGGCAATTTCGAACATTTTATGAAAACCGTTAAACCGTTTAGCTACCGGTTTTATTAGTTGGCTACTAATAAAACCCTTTGGATGCTAGCTACTAATTAAAACGGTTTTATTAATAGCCAATTAATAATAAAACCGTTAATATCAACTGTTTATTACAAGTGTTGTAAAGTAGGAATAACTCTTTTAACACTGTTATCGTATAAAATAAGTTTTGCCTATCTCTGCTATAAATGGTTTTGTTATTATAATCTTCACGCTGTGCTTCCGTGAGCAGATGATCTTGAATGGGGAAATCTATTCGTTGCAAGTTCCGTCAGGCGTGCAGTGTTCCATCAGCTGCTTGGAGAAGATGTCGAACTTTCAGAATTCTGATGTTTTCCTCATCTCTCTTTTCCACACATTTTAATAAGTCCACCAGGAAAACGAGTCGCGGAACAGGTTCTTTTCCCTTCCTGCTGCTTTCCTAAGCAACCTGAATTCGTTTCTGCTTCAAACAACGGTAGAGCTCCTTTCGGTCATGTTTTCCTGTTAACTGCCCGGGGCTTATTTCTATGTTATTATTCTGTTTGAAGAGCTGTTCTGACAGTTTGGTGTCATAATGAAGGCCAGGTGAAATCGAAAGTTCATCTTGCTCTTCTAAGATGCAGTAAATTCCCGTTATAATGGACTTTTCGGAACCGTTTTCGTTGTCACGGAGTTGTTATTAATTTATGGTTTCAATGGAAGCATACATTGAGTCAGTTAAAACTAGTGGTACATCATCCATGGAAGACCGCTATTCCCTTATAAAAATAATTTTAAAATAAAAATCGATAAAACCTGAAGGAAAAAGCGACGATTATTTTAACTTAAATGCGAGTGAGACGTCAGTATCTATTTTGACATCCTTGATTTTCACCATCAAAAGACTACCAAACTACCCCTTCCTTTCTGGTTTTTTACTGTGATTAATAAATGGTTTTTGTCATGAGCAATGGATACCTCCAATAGATCGTGGCTCAGTGGGTATGCCCACTGCGCTAGTAACCTTCGAGTTGTAGGCGGCGCAGGTTCGATTTCTGCCAGGTGCATTCCTCCCTGGGTGTATTTCACTCTTCTGTGTCAGTAAAGCTTTCATTGTGTCTATTACTTGATATTGTATGCCTTGTGTCTGGCGTAGCATGGTCGAATATGGCCCTTGCGCCAAAAAAACCAACCAACCTATAAAAATGAAATTTCGTTTCTTTATAGGATTCTGTGGAACTCTGAAATTTTTTCATAAGGGAAGCTCTAATACAGAGTTTGAACCATCATACTGAGTTGCCAAGATAAGGCGCTAAAACGCTTTTAGTGCTTCTTTTTAACTTAGGGTTTTTAGAAAACGATGGCGAATGGAGTTGACTGGAGCATCTGTACATATAAAGCAGAGTTGGCATCTGTCTGTCCTCTATTCAAATCTATACCGTTTGACCAATCCACAACAAATTTGGTACAACCCCGCGGGTAACGTAGTCTACATATTAATCCCCTTTCTATTTGTCTTGGGTATGCAGAGGGGTGTAACATCCCGTCATCCCGGACAGAGCACTTGCTAGGGGGAACTCTCCTGGTCTGGCTGTGCAGATGACGTCAGAGTTATCATCTACAGGAGTCGCCTCTAAAGAGCACCTTGGAGGTTTTTTTTCTGGAACTTCAGAGTGGTGCAATCACAGATGGGTGCGGTTGCGCTGAAAATCGCTCAGTATCATATCGTTTATGTATCCCGTCTATAAAATGCAGGGTGGAATTTTCAAGCATAAAGTGTAATTGCTTGAAATGTTCATCATGATATCGTATCAATGATTTGTCAGCCTTTCATAATGATGGTGGAATTCCGAAATTCATTCCTTATGCAAGGTGCTACAAATAAAAATATATTGATAAGAAAAAAACTGACTGCAGTAATACGATGTATATCATTTTCTTTTAGAAAATGTACTTAAAGGGCATTCACAATCTCTCCAAAACTCAAAATCGACTTTTGTATAATTATAGTGTTCTCAGTATCAGTTTTTGTAGGTTTGTCTTACCTATAGTATGTGAAATGGATCTAAAGTAAATTATAGAAGCTATAAAAATCTCAGTTTTAAAAATTATTTCGTGGTCTCTTTTTTCTCTATATTTGCATTTTTTATGACAGAAAAGTGATTTTGGGATCACTTCCAATCGACGTTTAACCAATTAAACCCGAGCAACGCAGGGTAAATTCAGCTAATAAGAAATGTTTCTTGCTTTCGATCCAATCCCCAGTTCTCAGTGTTGCGCAACGCTACTATTGAAACCGGTTGTAAAACTTGAAACATAAGATAATTTCAAAACGTTTTACAACAAATTAAAAACCATTTGTTATATTTTAGTGCTTGCATTCACAATTTTATAACAATCTATATTTATGAGGAATAAAAAGAATAATTTGTTCGCGCTATGCTATAAGAATAACATCGCGCTATGCTATAAGAATCCATTCACTGGTTCACCTCCAATGAAGCGCTTGGTTTGCTGCGAAATTAGTTGACGAGATCGATATTTTCAAACGAAAACGAGGTTTGCTTTCCTATATCTTCCTCGGAGATTGATGCATTTTCAATGATATTTCAATACAATAAGTACTTAGCTTCAATGAAGTGTTACCTATTTTCTACTGTATTTTGCGTGTCTTTTTTTTTTATCATATATTTTGTAATTGAATATTTTTTTAAAACAATTAAATAAACAATTCTTATCAAATGCACCTTTTATGTTTCGATAGTAAAATACCTTTCATTTATAACAAAATGCTTTGAGATATTTTATATCCTGAATTCACAAGAGTCGTTTTCCTGGAAAATGCACCATCTCTCCTTCACTTGCTTCTTTATAGACATGGTCCGCAGTTGCCCAATTGGAAGAGCAACGGATTAGCAAGCGGAGGGTTGCGAATTCAAAACTAGGTTCAACCAAAGACCGTCGTGTACACGGGGCTGGTGCACTTTAAATCTATCGTGGCCTCAAATGTCCTCACTTTGGCGTGGTGTGGAAGTTTGAAAAGGGGTTCCAGCTCAGGTGTTGCCTCGGTCATATGACCGTGATTCAAAATTACGTGGTGTTGTCCTTGGATCTTTCCCTTGGGGGTTGATCCCGTACCGTCGCCAATAGCCCGTGTGTTGCTCCAGTGCGACGTTAATTAATTTTCTACCTTCTTTATAGACAGCTTTATTTATCCCAAATGTGTGCTAAATTTTAAAAACATTTTAGTACCCATTTTTACTCATAACCGTTTTTCAAAGTTAGACTATTACTCGATGTATGTCTTAGGTAAATAATTTGAATATTATGATTCTTTCCTCAGGTTCCATCAACCCATCAAATGAAACGAGGCTTAAATTTTACTCTTACTACAAGCAGGCAACAGAAGGACCTTGTGAAATCCCCAAACCTGGATTCTGGGACATAGTGAATCGAGCAAAATGGTAAACAATTTCTCTACATTGAAATTTAATGTTTGTTTTAGTTTTTACTGTAGCAAATATAGTTTTAAGGATTAAAAATATTTAAAAACATGTGTTTCATTTTATCTTGTGGTATGCTGCACAACACGGCTTTTTATTTTAATCAGGTGCAGTAACCATCAGTCGATTGACGCACTCTTCCATAACTGCGAATAATATGGCAGGACGGTTTTAGAGAACCTGGGCTGAAGGCCCTCTATCTTCTGTGAAGTACTTGCTAGTAGCTGAACAGAACATATGCGAGTTTGTCAGCCTTTTATACGTTTCGCTGGGACTTGGAGAAGAGGTGTGGGGGTTGAGGCACAATGATCCCATGTAAATAATTCCCCCTATTCATTGTAATTAAACATCTTTAATTGTAAGGATGTCTCCTTTCGTCCCCTTACCAACAAATAAGAGTTCTACATACATGTAATTCTGAACAAAATGTCTGAAAATCGTGAAAAGCTGTTTCTATACTATTGAAAGAGCGATCGAAGTAATGTAAAACCTATTTATTTCCTATTAGGGATGCCTGGAACAAGTTAGGAAATATGTCAAAAGAGGAGGCCATGCAGAATTATGTTCAGGCATTTGTAGGGGTATGTATCTTTTGGACAATCTTTATCTGAAATCTGTTTATAAAAAAAGATGGCAGTGTGTTTATCTGTTCCTTCTGTCTTTCAGACCCTCCAGCAGCATTCCATAGATGACCTCGATGACCCTAGTGTCTTGAATGAGTATGCCAAACTCATGGGTCCTTTCCTGGATCTAGCCCCCAAGGAAATACAAGAGAGCTTCATAGTCATGAATGGGAAAAGCAAGAAATCACTGAACAACAACTCTGAGGGTAAGTTCCACAATGTGCCAATGTACTGCTAACAATAGATACTGCCACCACAAAATCCTTAACATATGGAATTTCTCAGCTCCAACATTGATTATATCTGAGAGCTGAGAAGTTGAAAGTTCTCGAAATAACCTAGCTTTTCTTACGAAATTAGTATATCTGTATTTTATAGGTGTCTTTTTAGAGGTTTTGCTCTTAGAAGGTTTTTATTCTGAATAAGTATCCTTGTTCATTGTGTATTGTTACTGTTTATTGTATCGATTATATTATTATCATTTTGTTCTCTGTAAATTTAACAAATTTTGTAATCCTTTTCTTACGTCATTGTATTTTCATGCTTCATGTTTTGCCCTTCACTTACCTTTTGTTTTTTATGTGTATTATCTTGAATGTATTATGTATATAGTAGATTGCTAGGGTCTCCCTAATCCCCGAAACTCCTCCGTAAGGTAGACTATGTAGCTGAAAGCCGCATAGGTGAAACAGTGTCCGCCTACGGCGTCCAATCCAATCATAATACGATGTGGCAGAATTAATTTTAGCCAAATGAATTTGAAAAATTAACTTTAAAGCTTTTTTTGTAAAGTGACTGCCAACTAAATACTCATGGAATTCCACCACGTACATGTCAGCAAACTTCAGTGATGGACTGGTTAATGAGATTGGCACAGAAAATGTACTGAAAATTTCAAAGTGTTACAAATAAACTACTGTTTTAACCCTCCGAGTGGTTTTGACGAGATATTTCGTCCACCAAGATCTTACCAAGTTCACTAGGTTTTTTTCCTATGTCAGGAAAAGTCCATGGACTATAATTTCCTGTGGGCGGCCCAGTACAAATAAGCCCAGCTGAAAAGGTCGTCAACTAAGATGTGATCATCAGATAAAAAAGTGCAAGATAAAAGATGATTAAAATCCATAAAGCTCCCCGTCAAACCAAAGGGGCCGTCGGGAGAAGCATGCACTCCAATGCGGTGTAAGTGTCCTCTTGAAAAGTCGTGTCCAGTTAAAATTGGAAAATTTGCAGTAGCAATAAGTGGTGGCAAATTAGGTGAAACAGGGTCAGACGAAAGTTTGCTCCATGTTTTGTCCATGACCTTGAGCTTCTGATGGTCAGACATATTTTACTCCACCAACCTGCAGGCATGGAGGTAAGGAAGAGGGGTAGAAGACAACCATTGGCCAAGTTCGCTAGTGACAAGATACATTGTCATTAAGATATTGCTAATTTTTTATGATGGGGAGATCAAGATCTGGTTTTTTCCTAATGACGAGATATATTGTCCATCAAGATCTGGTCAGTTTTGTTAATGATGAGGTTCCTTATCAAGGCAACCACCACGAGGGTTAAGCAGTATAAGATATATCTTTGATGGGATTGCGCACGATAGAAAAATGTTGATAAACTGTGTGCACAAAACTGAACAGAAAAGGGGAAGTCTTGCTTTGTGAACCCAACTGCTGTTAACCGTTTTATTATGTTTTTAACTAAATGTATTTTAAAGACACACAAGTTTGGTGATTGAATTGAAATCAATGGATGGGTACTTAAACAGGCTGCAATCCAAATTTATTTCATGATTGTATATGGTAAAATGTTATGTTTTGAACTGCATGGAGCTGTGTTAAATGTAGCCTTGAAATGAAAAATACAGTTGAAAATACTTTTAAAAGCTCTAATTTTTCTTTTGCTTGAAGAGAAAACCTTGCCCCTGTGAGTGAACCTTAGAAAACCACCCACTCCAATTAGTTTTTAACTTTGATTATTTGATTTTGCTCTGTTTCAGATGCGTTTCCAGCTGTGCCACTCAATGGCCACAACTTGAATGGCAATAATGACAGTGACAGTGATGAGTTTTCTGATACACTTGAAAGAGTAAACGAGGTATGTTATTGGGTCTGGTAACAGTTTTCAGATTGTTCTATAAGCTTTTGTATAAATTTTTACTTATGTACTTGCTATTACTTAACTATTTTTCCCTATGTATGTTTGTATAAATTTTTCCCTAACATTTGGTACAGCTTTGATAAAAAGCCTTTTTTGTGGCAACTCTTTTGGTGCATTTTTCGGCATGCTTTTTGTAGAGTTGCAGGCAAAGGCAACCCCACTTTATTAGGATTATGGCAACCTTACAAAGTTAAAATTTTCATTTCCTGCCCTTTTTCATTCTGAATATTTTGGAATATTCCTTTCATTTCCATTTTATTTTCCTTTGATTTCATTGGTCCTATTAAAAAAGGGGACGCAGTAGCCTGATTGGAAGAGTAATGGATTAGCAACAGGAGAGTTGGGAGTTCGAATCCATCAGGTGACCTCGTCATCTGACTGCGGTTCAAAATGATGCGATGTTGTCCTGAGATCCTTCCCTTTGGGGTTGATCCCGGACTGTCGCCAATAACACATTGTGTTCTTCTAGTGCAACATTTAATTCAAAATTACCTACCTACATCCTTTTCCTTATTATTTCACGATTTTTATGTCTAACAGTTTAGCCTGCTAAATTCTTTTAAACTGATTAGAATAAAAATAATTTTATGATGTCTTGTCCAGTATTAAAAGTAGTGAGACTTTTTGTGGGCCAGATAAAAACATCCTGTGGGCCACATGTTGGATTGTAACCGGGATCAAAATAAAACGAAATGTAAACGTTTCAAAAACTTAGGAAACGCTTAGGAAAGTCATTATCTTTTTCTGCCTACACTTGCTTAGGCAGAGGAAGATAAGTCTTGAATTCGTGTAAAAGATTTCATCAGCCTTGTGTAAGGATTGAAAAGGAGCAGTATCTTCAACTAATCTGTTGGATATGATGCTTCCCTAATAATCAGTCTAATCAGTAGCAAAGCCAGGATTTCATCAGGGAGGGGACCCTGAAATTAGTCCTCAGAGGTACACCTCCTTCAGGTGTGTACGTGCTTCATGGACCTCTTGTGATCTTTTCTCTTCCCATGGGGTTTACTGTATTCAATAAATATACTCTCCTGGTATACCGAAGTGATCTTTTCCTGCTTTCGTCCCACTATGTTCCCCAATAACTTTTCCCTTTCATGAAATTTTTTACCAAACATTGCTTTGTATTTGGTACAGCTTGGCCAAATATGGCCCTTGCACCATAAAACCCCGAAACAATCAACCTATCCCAAGATTGGAACTACATTTCCTGCACCAACTGAGAAACGGGTTCTTAATGCAGTCATTAAGAAAAAAGTATATTTTTATTCACTTTATCAAGCTCAGTCACTGTATTCTATTCTAGGATCATGTGTTTTTAATTCAATGGTGAGATCACATTTGAAAAAGGTCCTTGGCTTGAAATTGTTACTTGAGTAATTGCATTTTCACTAATTTGCGCTAGGGCCTTGTATATAGGAATATATATA
Organism: Meta bourneti; assembly: GCA_933210815.1. Classification (NCBI taxonomy): domain Eukaryota; kingdom Metazoa; phylum Arthropoda; class Arachnida; order Araneae; family Tetragnathidae; genus Meta; species Meta bourneti. Next base: position 7,062,425 of record OW119929.1, read on the forward strand.
TATATATATATATAACCTTGAATATAAAAGTTACTTTAGGGGGCCACCTGATATTTTTGCTAAGTATGGAAACACCTTAGGACAAAAGTTCAGTAAGTGTCTCAGTTTTAGAATGAGGAAGAACAAAATTAAGAGATTGTTTTTTAAAATAGTTGGAATGCATGTTCATTTTGTTTTTCTCATTTCTTGTATTTGTATGTTGTTTTAATTCTTTAAAAACCCATGTGTCTTTTGAAGAGACAAGGATTTTAGAGCTTTTTATTACACCCCTTGGGGCACATCTTTAGTTGTATACAGGCTTCACGAACCCGAGATACTTTAGTGATTTATTCTTTTCCCATGGGTTTTACTACCTCTGGTAAACAGGGATCATGACCCCAGGATGCCCTAATAATCTTTCTCTACTCTCCATCTGTAATGTAATTGTACTGTGCTGTAATGTTCCTTGTTCTACTTCCCCAGGAAGAACCGGCTGAAAGCCTTGGGCTGCTCAACAAGCCTGCCAGCCCACCTGTGCTGAGCACCAAAGGACCTAACATTGTGAGCGTCCGGGGTGGAGGTAACAACGGTCTCGGAGGGGCCGAGGGCAACTCTCCTGCAGGCGGTCCAGCAGGTGGCAGAAACAACCGCTTCTCTCGACAACCCAGAAGTAAGGAACTTCTTTTCAGATTGCTCCTTGAGGGTGCAAATTGAAACCCAACTTGCTTTGTATATGTTACCGGCAAAGCAGGCATTGTATAGAATGCCTAGACAATAGATAGAACGTCTGGCGTTTTGGGGCTAAATATGAAATGATTAATATTTCACACATTTTCTAGGCATTCTATGCAATGCCAAAAGACAAACCGGCAAAGTATAAAATACTCCTGCTAATGACGTTTCTAATGGCATGTGACTTTAATGAAGGCTTTTTCATGACTCTCTTTTCGAGATTTACTTTTTTGCGAGAAAGACAATTAAGTGCAATTTAAAGTAAAATTATTTTCTTCCTTGTTGTTCGCCAATAGCCTGTTTTGTTGCTCCAGTGCGACGTTAGTTAAAAATACCTACCATACCTTCCTTGTTCAACAAGTAGGTTCATATTTTATTTTCTCTTGATTTCCTCGTTAAGAAAGTCCTATACTTTATTTTGCATTTCTTTCTTTTTCATATATGTGTTTTCAATAAAAGCCTCTTCATGACTCTCTTTTAATAGTTTGCCTGAATAGCATTTGTCATTCTATATGATGCCTAGGTATATTACATACAATGCATAAGGAAAGTATATATAATTTTAAAATAATTAAAATGTTTCATACTTTGCCCCAAAATGCCTACCATTCTATATATTGCCTAAGCATTCTATACATTGCCTGCTTTTCATACATTGCTGGTAACATATATACTTGAAATGTTACTAAATGTAAACCCCTTAATAATAAATTTTGCCACAGGTAAGTCCTTTTATATTCCAGAATAACCCCATTTTATAACACACTAGTCTTTGCCTCATTGCTACACTCTTCTGGCTCTTGCACCACTTTAACCATCTGATTTTCCCCACCTATGACACCCTCAGTTGCTCATCTTAGGGTGCATCACAACCCTGAGTGATCTGTCTTCGTTTTCTGTTTTACCCTTGCCAACTTTTCTGCTTTTTCTTCCTCCCTCATTGTGTTTCTTGTCTTGTGTTTGGTGCAGCTCAGCCAAATATGGCTCCCTTGTCCATACTACCCAAAACCAACCATCTTTTGATGATAAATAGAGCTGTCGCACCTCACACATAACTCACAGAAACCCATACACTGATTTTTCAACTTATCTTCAAAAATACTGAAGAATTATATGAAGTTGTAATTTTCCCTGGATATTTCTCTGCCTCACGCATGACAATCAATTCATGAATTTACACTGCATTCAATATAAAAACTCCTGTAGATGACTGCCTATGTCAGTCCTGCCATGCCTGTGGCTTTGATTTCGATTGTGACAGGCATGTGTCTTCAGAACTCTTTATTTTGTTTATACAGATTATGACCAATGTTATTGTATTTGTAATACAGTGGGTGATCAAGTTATTAGAGCCACAGTGCAAAAACGTTTTTTTCTGAGTTTGGGGTAAAAACGGATGGCTGCTATTTTTCAGGTTGTTGAACCGACAATATTGCCAACTATTTCTTAACAGTATGTCAAAATGTAATTCAATGAAACCAGGTTTTCTTTTTATTATAACTGATTGAAATGTAAAATCATTTGTTTTATAAATGTGGCTCTAATAACGTGATCACCCACTGTATTTGGAGCAACCATCAAGACCGCTTATTATGTCTTGACTTGCAAACCTCAATGAGCCACATTTCTCAAATATAATTTATGTTCCAAATAAATCGACCTCGTTGATAACTTTAATGAAACTGAAGGTCATGGGTTTTGTCTATCAAAACACATGCAATGATTTAATTAGTTCTGTCAATTTCATTTTGGAAAAGTTTACCTCATCAAACAGTTACATTTATTTTTATTTACTGAACATTTTAATATAAGTTTGCCACCCCTATTTTATTCCTGACAGTGCGAGTGCACGTTCAGCATACCTCTCAGGAAAGGCAGGGGCAATCATAAAATATCGGGGCCCAAGTTCTTTGTGTACCTAGGAAATTTTGCCCCTCTTTCCTGATACATCAGCCAAATAAGCTAATGAGGGTGGTTGAATCACCCAGCTCATTTGGATACTCACATTATCTGTACATTTGTAATATTTATCCCTCACGTTTTAGGGGGCCAGATGTTTTGTTGAATCAATTTGTTCGATTACTCATTGATATTTATCCTCATTCAGAGGGACCAGCACCCTCCATGAAATTAATGAGATGGTGCAAAGGTTTCAGGCCCCTTGGAGTTGATGCCCATGGTTTGCTCAAAAATTGTATTAGTGCAGGAGTCAAGAAAGAATAAAAATGCCGTCAAGTTTCTGAATATCAAAGGCTCAAGCTTTTTCCAGAAAATTCACTAAATAAAAACTAAATTTTGTTATTAATACCTTTTGACTAAGAACAAAAATTTCACCCTGCTTTGCAATATTTGAGCAAGCAGGATTTTCACAAAGGCACGCAAAACCCATCTGCCCCAAGGACTTATACGATTGGTAGGTATGGGAATTCATGAAATGAGAATTTGAGATCTGTAGAGAAAAAGCTTCATACTGTCATATTTCGTATTGGAAGATTAACGTAACAAATTGTCAAAAATTTAATTGTTTTATTTCTTAAAGAATACTATTGAAATATTCTCGCCACATTAAAATTTAATTTGTAAAGAGATCTCATTGGCTCAAAGCAGAAACACATTAACTGACAAAAACAGCAAATTTTATAGTACAGCTGTTTAGTATTTTGGTCAAAAATAAGAATTATAAGCCTTTTGATAGTGTTATACAGCAATATGACAATGCAAATAAGCCTCTGGCGTCAAAAAGTGCATTTCCAAAAAATTTCAGTTTGAGTTTCTGCTCTAAGCCGACTATATCAAAAAGAAATTGGGGGACTCTGCTCTCAGAAAACCACTGGTACAAACCCCTAGGTTAAGGTAATTAGAGGATTGGGAATGTACCTCATGGAAATTGTTGAAAGATACTATTGTAGGTCACAAGCAATATGTGTTTATCTCTATTCTCAAATGAAGCTGCTGTAACCCAATTGGAAGAGCAATGAATTAGCAACAGGAGGGTTGCGAGTTTGAAACTTGGACCAACCAAACACCAATGTGTACATGGGGGTTGGTGCATGTTAAATCTGTCATGGCCTCTTAATGTCCTTGCGTTGGCATGGTGTGGAAGCTTGGAGAGTGGGGTGCCACAGCTCAGATGTGGCCTCGTCATCTGACCGTGGCTCAAAAGAACGAGGTGTTGAGGCACTAGAGCAACACAACGGGTTACTGGCAACGGTCCAGGATCAATCCCGAAAGGAAAGATCCAAGGACAACCCCACGTGATTTTGAACCACATTCAGATGACAAGAACAACATCTGACCTGGCACCCCATTCTCCAAACTTCCATACCAATGTGAGGACATATGAGGCCATGACAGAGTTAGCGTGCACCAGTCCCCTTGTACACGATGGTCTTTGGTTGGACTGAGGATGGTAAATATGACAGCATACATTGAAGTCTTGAAATTCACTTATGCTTTTTGTCGTAGTGTGGAGAGTGAAGTGGTGTTGACCTCGTCATCTGACCATGATTCAAAATGACGAGGTGTTGTCCTTGGATCATTCCCTTCCGGATGGATCCCAGATCGTCGCCAATAGCCCGTTGTGTTGCTACAGTGTGACTTTAATGAACTATCTGGTCTAACCTATTCTCTAGTGTTTTTAAATGTAGTATTTCTTCTCAGGTTCTGATTACTCCTTGCAAGCTGCCTCCAACAGCAATTTGATAGGGGGTGCTGGAGGCAGCCGTAGAAGCGGCGGAGACATTCCGGACGAGCTGTCCCCCGATGTAGGGGAGCAGTTGGCAATGGCTGTGATACGGCTGCAGCACATCATGGAGCAGGTGGTCGTGCGCCTCGATTCTCTCGAAACGTTGATCATCCAGAAGAATTCCACTAATGCAGCAATGAAGGTGGGTTCCTTTTATGTACAACAGTGCCCTGTGTTCGTAGGTGATATGATGAACACCTATTCGTGAAACCTATACCGAGCACTCTATAACTCTTTGAGGCACACGATTTAATGTGATATTCACTTAAAATGCATAAAAACAGCAAACATTAATAACATATTTTTAACTTTTTCATAGCATCTACAATTTAATTCAGATGCAAATATGTGAACATCATATATCCATCCATATAATCCATTTCATATACATGGCACTCCTGCTGTAAGACAGACTATATAAGTTTTTCTAAGGTGGCTACTACAGAAGTCAACATGCTCATTGATGTTTCTTGAGCTTTGCTCTATTAGAAAAAATCTTGATAAGAAGGCATGGGATCGGTACACTCTTGGTATTGTGGGGATCTCCCCGGAAGATCTCTTGCTCTCAATTGCGACACACATTTTCAGACAGCACTCTCCTGCTTTTTCAGTGGTCATCGGAGGAGTCTCGCATTGTGCTGTGGTCGCAAGATCCATCCTGTTTGCCTTAAATGACCAGGCCTCCCTAGCACATATTCTTGAGTGACTGGGGTTGTCCTGAGATGACCTGTTTTCTCAACCTCTTTTGGTATATGACTTTGTGCAGGTTAATAGACTTGTGGATTGTGAATCTAGCCGGAAATAAACGTGGAGATAAGCAGCAACAGAAGTCAATTATCCGTTTTTGAGTGATTACAAGTGTCCCACAAGTTTATTTTCAGTAAAAGTGATGAACTTCCAGTGTAGTCTTGCACTCAGTTTTCTTATCAATATATTTTTACTTGTGGCACTCTGGCATCAGGGATGGGATGTTTTCAAATTTCATCATTATGAGAGGGCAAATTAAATTGTCACAGCAGTCTTGATTAATTTATTTTGAAGCAAGTACATTTTTTCTTGATAATTCCATTCAGCGACACGTGGGAAAACAGCTTGTTATAAATGTCATAAGTGTAGACAAAACAAAATTAAACGATTATACAATTTTTCAAAAACAGAAGGTTGATTTTACAGCATTTTTTAAACGAATTGCTGCTTTCAACAAATGTTTCACTAGTATCTAAGTTGCATAAGAACAGCTCCAACTTGTAAAGTAAGCAACCTCAACCTTTTTCTGTCATTTTCAACAAAAAACTTCCATTTTTCAAAAGTCTCACTTCCTAACTGATATTCCAAGATCAGTCAGTCTCATTTAAAATTCTCTTTACTCCAGTAGACATTCAGTTTTAACTCGAATCCCTATGGTACTTTTTTCAATTGAAAGAATCGGTTTCTATGTGGAAACCATGTATATGACTATGGAGTACAACCTTCAATAATACCCATGAAACATGAAAAACAAATGTAAATTTGATTGATTTTAATCATCTTGTAAAAGAAAATATATGTCAAAATTTAGAAATATCTTTGAATGGCAACATATGGCTACCTTTTCTATTTAACGTAACCTGTCTTATTTTAAAATGGTTTTTTAACTTGCCAATCATTTTAAAAGTAGTTACACACCTTACTTAAAAAAGTTTTGTCTCATATGTGTAACTTATTTTTATGAAACAAAATTCTACGAACCATTACGTATTCAATCAAAAATTTAAAGAAAGTTGATCAAAATATACATATACCACCAAGAAATTACCCATGTCTGATATTTTGCAGGAAATAAATCATTAAAATTTAACTCCTAAATAATATATATGCAATAGGTAAAATACTGAAGCACATAGATACAAACAGAAACGAAATTATGATTCTTAAAAAAATGCAAAATTCTGAAAAAAGAAAGATGTGCAAGTGCAAACGTGTCAAATATTGACTTCCTGTATATATTCTGAAATAAAACAATTCGACAAGACTTTTGAACAATATTGATAAAAACAATAATAATTTTTTATAAAAGAACACATAATTATAATACTTGGAAATGCTCAAATATGACCGCAACATTTTGCTGTCAGCTCAAATACACAAACACAGAATTCTAAATGAAATTTAAAAAATTCATCATCCACATTAATTCTAGCATTCCAGATACCGAGTAGCAAAATTTTGCTTTTATGATTAATGAGTTTTTCATTTGGGCTTTTCGTGTTCCATTACAAAATGTAAGTTATGTAAAAAATTAAATATTTTAAACATTCTTTTTTCATCAATCAAATATTCATAAATTATTTACATCATGGAAGGAAATAAAAAAGTCAATTCAAACATAAATATTATAATTTAATTTGTGTTGGAAAAATTGTTTTTCTATCAATATGAGTAAAATAAACAGCTGCGTACAGCAACCATTTTGTAATCAATGTTGTTCCTATGGCTATTTCGAATTGTTTTTAGCCCCTTCTGCACACCTAGAACAAATAGAACTGGGGTTAATATGTAGCCTACATTACCTGCAGGGTTCTAAAGCATAAGTACCAAATTTGGTGCATATTGGTGAAACAGTGTAGATTTGTATAGAGATCAGACAGAGAGACGCCAACTCTGCTTTATATATATAGATTTTTAAAACAGCAAACTCAGATGCATAAAGTGAAATATCTAGATTTATATTCATATGTCAAGAACTTGCACGATTGTTGCCTGTTAGTGTTGAGAACCTTTATCTCCAAAAGCACTCAAAATATTTGGATTACCTTATATTTTTTGTCATACTAATTTGATTGGTGCTCCTAAAGTTGTCTGAATATTTATGTTTTTTCCCAGGTGTCTACAAGGAATCCGTCACGATGGTCCTTCTTTGGTATATCTCCAAAACTAGCAATCCTTATTTTAGCCTGGCCATTCATAGCACAGTGGCTCATGTACATGATTCGAAAAAGGCAGCGTCTGTCCTCATAGGCATGACTTCAAACTCTCCTTATGTTGTGGTGATCCCTTGTTAACAGCTATTCAGTGTTATCTTTTAAAGTTTTTATTGTTATTAGAGAACATGATTGCATGTATGCTTAATCGACACAGGTGCATGTGTATTTATGAATCTGTAATATTTAGTATCTATGTACTTGGCTCTGACTGTGGAATCATTTAAATACCCTTACAGGGTAGTTGGAAGATGTATAAAAAAAATCTTTTTTTTTCCTATGTCAGGAAAAGTCCAGGGACCATAATTTCCTACGGGCAGCCCAGTACGAATTAGCCCGGCTAAACAGGTCTTCAACTAAAATGTGATTATCAGATAAAAAAGTGCAAGAGAAAAGATGACTAAAATCCATAAAGCTCCCCGTTGAACAAAAGGGACAGTCGGTAGAAGCATGCACACCCATGTGGTGTAAGTGTCCTTAAAAAGTCGTGTCCAGTTAAAATTCTAAAATTTGCCGTAGCAATATGTCGGGGCAAATTAAGTGGAACAGGGCCAGACAAAAGCTTGCTCCATGTTTTGTCCTTGGCCTTAAGCTTTTGATTGCAAACTGACTTATTTATCTTTCGCTCTACCAACCTGAAAGCACGGAGGTAAGGGAGAGGGCTGGGGTAGAAGACAACCAATTTTAGTTAGCTTGTCTGCTCACAATGGCTTGGAGCACCTCAGTTTGAGGCATTTGAACAGGTATTTTAGATCTTAAAACCGAAATTTGAATTAAGGTTGAAAGTTCATTTTCTAAATTTTTCCTGTAAATATCTATTAAAAATAGGATCGTAAACTACATATGTGTACATGGGTAGTGATCAGCCATTTGTTAAGAAACATGGATTTCAAATTCCTTTATACACATGTCCCGTGCACCTTTAGTACATGTTCAAAAACGTGTTCTCTTGTCATTATTTTCTTTTTATCTGTACAACATATGTCCAAATGTTCCAGGACTGCTGCTAGAAAAATATCAAAACATACCTAGAATTGTTGCATGTTTCCTTCAAAATAACTGCCATGAGAATCAACACAGCTTCCAGTATTTCTGAAGGTCCTTGAAACAATTCTGGTAAGCTGGTGTTGCATTGTCACAGATGCGTGGATATCTGGAATGTCTGCATGATGCTGTCCATTTAGTGCCTGCTGTATCGTAGGAAACAGCAAGTAATCACATGGAGAATATGGCCACATCATCTAATTGTGGTTCGAAATTACAGGTGTTGTTCTTAGATCTTTCCCTTCGGGATGGATCCCAGAACATCACCAATAACCTGTTGTGTTGCTCCAGTATGACGTTAATTAATCTGAAGAATATGGGAGATGTGGCAACACAGCTATCTGATGGTGGTGTACCAGAAACTGCTGAACCGACAGGTATTTTAATTAACGTCGCACTGGAGCAACACAACGGGCTATTGGTGACAGTCCAGGATCAATCCTAAAGGGAAAGATCCGAGAATAATACCATGTAATTTTGAACCACGGTCAGATGACGAGGCAACACCTGAATTGACACCCCACTCTTCAAACTTTCACACCAGCTGAACCAACAAAGTGGAATGTGTTCTCGCATTATTGTGCAGCAAGAACTGGACACTGAGGACTCCCTTCCGTAGCGGAAACCCTCATACCACTCAAAACCGGTCTGTGGGATAATTCTGCATCCCCATAAGATTCTTGTACCTTATGAGACGTTTCTGTGACTGTTTTACATAGTTTCAAACAAAAAACGATGTTTATTCTGCAGTTCAATGACAACAGGACACAAGCGCTAGCTTTCATAATTCCCATGCACTGCTTCTCAGAAATGTCAAACGACGGTTTGTCATTTTTGACGGTTTGTGGCTGCTTGCTTATTGGACGACGACTTGTTTCTGGGACACACATGCAAATTTCCTGACGCATTTGTTTTGCACGCTATTATGTCAGTCTTGGAATTTTTGGACATTGGTTGTATTTAATTTGAGTATGCATCTATCTTGAACTAGAATATTTTAAATAAATCTCATTCACCTTTCTTTCTCTTTTAATACCATTATCTATGAAATGCTACAATGACATGAAATTGACAATGCACTTGCCTGAAGTACATGCTTATTAGATGTAGATGTTCATATGCAATTAACCCTGTTTTTAACCCTCCAAGTGGTTTCGACGAGATATCTCGCCGATCAAAATTTAACCAATTTTGCTAATGACGAGATATCTCATCAAGATATTTCTATGATGACAAGATCCAGATCTGGTTAGTTTTTTCTAATGAGATAAATCGTCTATCAAGATCCGGTTAGGTTTTGCTTAATGACAAGATACCTCTTTGAGATAACCACCAAGAGGGTTAATGAAATACCAGCATCAACTAAGAATACATTCTCTTTGTTTTTTTCTTCTGTAGGTTAGAAACAACAAAAAATTTAATAATTTTTCTTCAGATCCTGCTTCTGTTTTTTTTTGTCTCAATTGTTTTAGTTCATTGAGGGATATTTTATCTGGGAAAAACACTTCGTAACAGAACTTTGCAACCATATCTCCTCTATCTTATCCATTTTCTTATTGTGTTCTGCTTGATTTTTAGAGATTTCTAGAAAATTAAATGTATTTTAATTTGAAAGGCACTGATTTCCAAAACAAGCTACCTCCTCCAAACCAAATTCCTAGATAAGTGGGGGAATATTATATTGTTTGATAAATATGAGCAATGTCAATAATTTTTTTTTTCTATAAATACTTTTAGGTAAGTATATTATGATAAATATGCTTCAGACTATTGACTTTACTTAATATTGTTAGGAAAATAGATATAGCAAGTTTCGGAAATCGGCTTTTCATTTGTAAAATGGAAATAAATGTCTTTTAAATTGTAAAATTAATGTTTTTTTGTACTGAGAAATATTTATATGGATCTATTAAATAGATACAAAGGGTACTACTTACACTCAAAAGTGCAATTGCCAATGTGTTTAAAATATCATCTTAACCTTAAATAACGTGGAATAAACCAAATCTTACAATTTCCTATTTTCCTCGTGTTTATGCTATTTATAGAACAATTCATTTGCTTTTTTTACTTTATTGTCGCTGTGATTTTAAATTATTTTTAAGTTTATCGACTTATTTTGCAAATTCCTAATCATAAACAAAACATTCATATTAAATATTTTGAGCAAAATATATTTATGTGTTTATTGTTGAAAAGTATATCCTATGCAACTAAAATCCTTTCATTGTTGAGTTATTGAGTGAATATCAGAAAATTATGCGTACCACTGCAATGAATCATTTTTTAGAAGACCGCCATAACGGCTTTTCTGTAAAGCTAAATACAGAGGGCGCTAGTGTTACTTTTCTAACTTGTGGTGCAACTTGTTACTTGAATGCGATTAATTAACACCAAACATCGCCAAAACGGTGATAAATCGGATTAGTTCTATTATTCAGTTTGTTTCCACACACACTGAAAAATCCTCATCTTCTCATCGATATTTCAACTGCATTCATTTATTATACTTTGTTATATCTTTGATAATCAAAATCAGTGATTGTTACTTAAGGGGAGATTTTCTTTTTTTTCCAAAAAAAATCGATTTTGTATTGTAGCGTAATTTTACTTTTTAGGGTCTTAAGAACATTGTGCTAAATTTCATGTTCAAATTCTAAAAATTGGCCCAGTTATAAGCCATTACCACACGCGCACGGTGAAAAAACGAAACGCAATTTCTCGGAATAGCTTTTTCCATAGATAAAAAATTTTACAGCATTTTGAGCTAACATTCTTTGTTGTTTTATGTATCAGAAAAGCGATGTTATTTTTTATATTTTTAAAGCAAAACAACTGCAAATTTTTTTTAGCTAAATCGATTTTTTGGATTTGACAAATCGCCATTATCTCAAATTTTTTTCTGGTTCGTCAGACGGTAGCTACATGAGTTTCTTTCAAGACCACTTGGAATTGAGACCAGCCAGTGAACACGAAACTTCGCACGCCGTCAGGTCGACATTAAATTATGAAATTCCAGATCCGGTAGCCCTGTTAAAGAGTAACGGATTAGCCGAGGGTTGCGAGTTCGAAACTCGGTCCAACCGAAGACTCGTATACGCGGGGACTGGTGCGCGTTAAATCTGTCGGCCTTATGATAGCATCATGTTGGCGTCTTGTGGAAGTTTGGAGAGTGGGGTGCCAGCTCAGGTGTTGACCTCATCTAACCGTCGTTCAGAATGACGAGGCGTTGTCCTCGGATCTTTCCCTTCGGGGTTGATCCCGGACCTTCGCCAATAGACTTGTGTTGCTCCAGTGCGACGTTAATTACTTACCATCTTCGTGAATTTTTTTTTTGAATAACTGAAATAATAAATAGACGTTAAAAATTTGGAATTATTTTGCAAAGTTTCGCCAACAAAAAAATCCTAAAGAAGCGGATAATTTTAGCGAAAAACAAATCTTCCCCTTAATGACTTGGCTGATCTTAAAGTGCTGTTTGTGGTTTTTGATTCAAGTTTTAGTGATCGCAAATGGTCGAAGAGGGAGACCGAAAGTTGAAAGTAATTTTTACTGGCAGAGCGCCAACTGCATAATAGTAATAACAATTGAACCTCTGCTTTTTTAGGTAGGTCACTTTATGAACTGAGCGTAATGTGTTAAATACCTTGTTTTCATACTATTCAATAAATAATACATATGAATTTTGACTGATGGCATTTTAGTTTTAATGAGGTAGGGCATTGAGATCTCATGCAAGTGTCACAAACATTTAAGTGTGAGTTGCTTACATCCAATTAACCAACTTATTAAGGAATTTGTGTTTTAACATTCACATAAAAGGTGAAACTGGGTTCTTAATTATGTTTTTATCAAATGCATCATCAAATGTATTAGTTGTTTTAACCAATACCCTTGAAAATCAATGATTATGTGAATGAAGACTTGTGACAAAGATTTCAAAAGCAATTTTTTTAATTCAATGAAATGTTATTTTATAAAAAATCACGATTTCCTTTGAATTTGTACCAATATTTTTGTGTCGTGTGGGAAATACTTGTCTTTATAATTTCGATTTTGTGTTTATTTACGAAATTAGTTATTTTTCATGATTTCAATAAGAATTTTTAAAGTTTATTGGATTATTTTATTTGTTTCGGGAAAAGGGCTTTATGTATATAAATGTAACATATAATGTATATTTCCATGTATAGAATGAATAAAAAGCCTTGTTTTATAAACTTGTTATACTTTAATTTGGACATGGACAGACGTAGTTTACACAAAACATTTAATTTTATTAGCTTTGCTAGAAGCTATTTTTTAGGCCAGTGCAATGTGATGTGTATTGGTGAAAAGGAAATGAGAAGTTTAAGAATAAAATTACTGCGATGAAGTTGCAAATGCTGTCAAAAGTTGGGGCTTGCTCGAATTATATTCCGGTTGGTTTGGGGGTTTTATGGCGCAAGGGCCATGCTGCGCCAGACACGACATACAATATCAAGTAATAGACAAACACACACAATGAAAGTTTCACTGACACAAGAGAAACACCCAGGGAGGTATGCACCTGACAGGAATCGAACCAGTCCTGCCTGCAACTCGAAGGTTGCTAGCACAGTGGTCATACCCACTGAGCCATTACGGCCCCGAATTACATTTCGGAGGTTGTAATGCAATTTTTATTCCAAATGAAAACCTTATTGCCATTTCCAAAGGTCTTAGATTTGGCTTAATGATCTAATAAAAATATTAGATTTGGTAAGGGTATTTTCTTTTTCGGCGAGAATGTCGATTTTGTATTTTTTACGTAATTTTATTCCTTAGGATTCACAAAGAACGTGTCAAATTTCATGTTAAAATTGATCCAGTTAAAGGCCACTAACAGACGCGCGCAGAATTAGGATGATTTAAATTCTATAGCACCGATTTAACAAGGATTAATGGCCCACGGTAGCCCGGTTGGAAGAATAACGGACTAGCAACCGGAGGGTTGCGAGTTCGAATCCAACCAAGATCGTCGTATACAAAGGGGCTGGTGCACGTTGAATTTGTCGTAGCTTCCAATGCCCTCACGTTGGCGTGGTGTGGAAGTTTGAAGAGTGGGGTGCCAGCTCAGGTGTTGTCTCGTCATCTGACCGTGATTCAAAATTACGTGGTGTTGCTCTTGGATCTTACCTTTTGGGTTTGATCCCGGACCGTCGCCAATAACCCGTTGTGTTGCTCCAGTGTGACGTTAATTAAAATACCACCTACCCTTTTGTCTCTCAAGTTCACACTAGGGCCAGTTAATTTAGAAGAGGCCGTCGATCATTCCTTAAAAACCATTTGGACGAGGAAGAGATCTTCCCTATAAATATGTCGAGATTTGCGACCGTCGGTCAGTGATGCAAGTATTGACCTCTGACCCCGAGCAGTTTCTGTGGATGTTACAATTCCTAATGTGTTTTCCTGTGCTGATAAAGCACAAACAGATCGAATTCTCCTTTGCAATGTATTTTTTACTAATAAGAACCTTTTCTACACCTGTAGGCTTAAACTACTGCCATTAACATAATTGATTAACGAAATGATCATAACTCCCATCTCAGACTGAAATAATTAAGATCTTCCTGTAATAGCCCGTCTGTTTCTATAGGCTACTTGCAGAATTTACCCGGCGTTGCTCGGGTTTAATTGGTTAAACATCGATTGAAAGTGGTCCAAAACATCACTTCTGTCAGAAAATGCTAATATAGAGAAAAATAAGCGAGCGCAAAATAATTTTTAAAACAGATTTTTATAGCTTTTACAATTTACTTTAGATCCATTTCACATACTATAGGTAAAACAAGCCTACAAAACCTGATACTGAGAAGACTACAAAAGTTGATTTTGAGTTTTGGAGTGCCAAGTCACCATTATTAGGCCGGTCTATGATGTAAGTGCAAATGAGGGTAAGAAACCCTTGCTAAATGATTGTGTTTGATTATAGGATCAAATTTAATTGAGCTGATTCCGGATATAATCGATCGGTTTAGGCCATATCCGATTGACTTACCTGCTGATATTGAGAAAGCTTTTCTCCAGTTAAGTATAGCTCCTGAGAACCGCGATTTTTTGCGTTTTTTTTCTTTCCCTCTGAGACTGAAGATGTAATAATTTATAGACACTCGTTTGGTTTTTGGTGTTAAAACTAGCCCGTACTTATTAATGGCATCATTGCATCATTTACTTGAAAATGCCTCTGAAGAGTATTCAGAGATAGTTCATAAACTGTGTCATTCTTTTTATGTGGATAATTGTGTCACGGGTGTCAACAATGTGAAAGAATCGGAACAGTTTATTCCTCTTACCCAAAAATTAATGAAACGTGCATGTTTCAATTTACGAATGTGGGAAGGGAGTGTTTGTTGCTAGTCTCTCCTTACCTTTCCAATTCTTCTGGAGAAACTTCTCTTTTGGAATTTAGATCAGGATTTCTTAAAGTGCAATATTCCTAAGAAAACCGACATTGAGCTAGAGCAAACCAAACGAAATGTCTTGTCATTGGTGCAACAGTTTTTTGATCCTCTTGGTTTGTTGTCTCCTGCTACTTTGCCACCCAAACTACTACTGCAGGAGGCATGGAAAATGAAGGTAGCTTGGGATAGCCCTTTGCCCTTCAAGTTACTGAATGATCTTTCCAATTTTTTAAGTGAAATGTGTATCCTTAATGAGTTTCAACTTCCGAATTACATGTTTTCGTCTTCGCAAACAAAAAGGCGTACGGAGCTTGTGTCTTTTTACGATCGGAAGTATCTCAAGAAGTTAATGTGCAGCTTGTCAGAGCTAAATGTAGAGTTTCTCCTTTAAAGGACATATCTATTCCCAAATTGGAGCTCATGGCCTGCTGTATAGGAGCTAGACTGACCCTCTCCATTAGACTGGCATTTGATCTGCCAGATATGAAGATTACATTCTGAAGTGATTCCATGACGGCTCTTTGGTGGATAAGACAACACCGAGAGTGGTCAGTGTTTGTATCAAATCGTGTAAAAGAGATCCTGATTTATGGCGGCACATGTGCCAGGGGACAGGAATCCAGCTGATCTTGTTTCCCGGGACTGCAGTCCTCAGCAGTTGATTAAATCTCAGTGGTGGAAAGGAATCACTCTGGTTGTAGAGGCTGCAGAAAACTGTCCGTTAAGTGACATTTTTTGTGAGAGTGAGGTAAATTCGGAGAGGCGAAAAGTTAGACTAAGTAATTTGAACTTGGAAATAAGTAGTCCTCTTTGGTATGAGAAGTTTTATAAATTTGAATCCGTTATTCGACTGGTAGCCTGGGTTCTGCCTTTTGTGAACAATACACGATGTGAAAACGGTGAGCGAGAAATCGGAAGGTTGTCATTAAGAGAGTTAGAGAGAGCTGAGAAGTTTTTAATAAGAGAAGAGCTCAGTCGACATTTTTTCTTAAAACCAATAACTTGCCCGTTTGTAACACATTTACAGATGATGAAGGTATACTTAGAGTGAAAACACGCATCACCCAAAGGGTTGATAAGCCTTCCTTTCTTTCTGACAAATGTCCTTTTACAGAACGTTTAATTGAACATTTTCACAACATAAATTGTCATGCAGGGACTCGGATTCTGTTATGCGCTCTGCGTCAAAAGTTCTGGATCGTGAGAGGAAGGAGAACTGTCCAACGTATCGTTAGAAATTGCTTGTGATGCAGACGTTATAGTGCTAAAGCAGTTGAAACAGATCCAGTGTCTCTTTCTGCAGATCGTGTGAAAGATTCCACTAGTTTTGAAGTGGTTGGAATCGATTTAGCGGGTCCCTTATACCTCAAACATGGAGATAAGTCATGGGTAGTTTTATTTACTTGCGCCATTTACCGCACAGTACACATCGAATTGGTTACCTCTCTAAGTACAGATTCATTTCTACTTGCCTTTCGCCTCTTTGTGGCCAGAAGAGGACGCCCGCGAATTATTTACTCGGATAATGGCACTAATTTTAAAGGTGCATTCAATTGCCTTGCTGAAATTGACTGGGACAAAGTATTAAATGAATTACATCGAATCATTTGGAGGTTCAATCCTCCCACAGCTGCCTGGTGGGGAGGTTGGTGGGAACGTGAAGCCATGGATTGATGAGGAAGCATTTTAACAAAACAAATAATTTATTTAGATTAAGTTAAGAGATAATTAAGTACAAAAAAGAAAGCAGGTTCATACAGCATCACATCATGAGTTTACAACGCTAGTCTAATCATAATAAACACTTAAAACGAAGTAACATCACAAGTTGAGTTGTAAGTATGCTTTACATCAGATAAAAATATCCAACAATTCCCCCCTATATTTTTATCATTTAGTCCTTATTTATGTTATGCTTTTTAATTAGTTTGGTAACAGTCCATAATCACTTGCATCCAATGGTAGGTGTTATTGGCCCTAATCCTAGTCCAGCCATATATTGGTCTAAGATATCACTAGGAAGGTGTTTTGTCATCATATCTGCATCTAATTCCTTCGTATTTTGATGTGAGAATTGAATTTCTCCACTATCCTTGTCGTCTTTAATAAAGTGATACTTCCTATTTATATGGCGTGTGCGATTACTTATTTTTTGGTTATTGACCCAGTCCATTAATCCCTTGCTATCAGTTTTCACATTAATAGGTTTGGCTATAAGAGAGTCCTCTTCTAATTCTTCAAGTAAATATTTTAGCCACTTCACTGCACAAACACTATCACATGCTGCAATTAGTTCGGATTCCATCGTTGATAATGCAACTAGCTTCTGTTTCCCACTTTTCCATCCAACGAGGGACTTCCCTATTTTCAATAAATATCCACTGTATGATTTTCCATCTGCTGTTGTGCTCCAGCTTGCATCAGTACTTGCATTAAGTTTTCCATCTGCAGCTTTAAGTGTTAGGCAAAAATCCATAGTCCCTTTCAGGTATCGAAAAACTCGCTTGACTGCAGTCCAGTGTATCTGTCTAGGATCTTGATTGTATTGAGACAATTTACTTACAATACAAGCTATATCAGGTCGAGTTCCAGTTGCCAAATACATTATGGAGCCTATCGCTTCTTGGTATTTTTGTGGTGAAAAATGTTCAGATTCTTTAAAATCATCCAATTCCTTGTCCCCAGCTACATTGGATTACAATCCAGCATTTTAAATTTTTCTAAAACTTTGATTATGTAATTCTTTTGGGATAAGGTTATTTCATTTCTTGCTTGCTTGATTTGTACTCCTAAAAACATATTTGAATCTGTTGTTTCCTTAATTTCAATATTCTTTTCAATCCTTAATATTACTTCATTGATAATTTCATTTGAACTTGCCACAATTAAAAAATCATCCACATAAATTCCAATGTGAATATATTCTTCGCCTTTCCTCTTAGTGTACACAGATGGATCTGATTTTAATTTCTTCATGTCTGCTTGCTCTAATATTTCAGAAAATCTATTGTACCAGCACCTTCCTGACTGTGGTAATCCATAAATGCTGCGTTTGATCAAATATACTTTATCGTTTGGTAATTGATAACCTTTTGGAGGTTCCATGTATATTTCTTCATCTAATATTCCATTTAAATAGGCTGTTTTTACATCATAGAACTTTACAATTGAATTATATGTGGATGCAAGTGTCAGAAGTGTTCTCAATGAATCCCATTTCATCACAGGACTAAAACTTTCTTCAAAATCTACACCTTGTTTTTGTCCATAACCAACTGCTACTAATCTTGCTTTATAATTTTTCCCATCATCACAATTCTTGATCTTGTATACCCAACGACTTTTGATAACTTTCTTGTTCTTAGGTCTTTCCACTGGTTCCCATACTTCATGCATTTCTATAGAATTAATCTCTTCATCCATTGCACGTGTCCATTGATCTTTGTCATTAGATGTCGTTGCACTTTCATAAGTTTCTGGTGTGAAGTCTCCCGCAGAATATACTTGATAATCATTGTATCTTGTAGGCATCCTTCTATTTCGTGATGATCTCCTTACCGCATTACTTCCATCATCAACACTTAAATTATTACTATCTTGTTCATCCAAGTTGTCTTCGGAGTTAGTCTCGGGTCTTATATTAGTTTCTTCATCATCATCTTGCTTATCCATAGTGTAGCTTATTTCCATGTAGTTTATTTCTTTCTTTTTCTCTGCATTTGGTATATAACCATTCTTTAATTCGTCAAATATTACATCTGATGATTCACAAACTTTTCTTTCTTCAACATCAAATAATCTGTAAGCTTTCCTTTCTCTTGAATATCCTAGGAAAATACCTTTCTTAGCTTTCGCTTCTAACTTATGTCTTTTGTTGTCATGAATTTTGTAATATGCTAAACATCCAAACGGTTTCACATGACGTACTGAAGGTTTTCTGGATTTCCAAAGCTCCATAGGTGTTTTATATCTTCGGTTCTTTGTGGGTGTTATATTGTGCATATACTCTGCAGTAGCTACAGCTTCAGCCCAAAATTCAAGGGGTAACTGACTATCTATCAGTAAAGTTCGTGCTTTATCAAGTAGTGTTCTATTTGCTCTTTCAACCACTCCATTACTTCTCGGTGAATAGAATGTAGTCTTTTCATGCTTTATGCCTTTTTGATCCAAATACTGACACATTCCTTCATTGATAAATTCAGTTCCATTATCTGTCCTTATTCTTTTAACTTTTGTGTTCAGTTCATTTTCTCGCTTTCTTATCAAGACTTGTATAACTTCTCTTGCTTCATCTTTGGATTTCAAAAACTCAACAAAGTATCTTCTTGAAAACTGATCCACCACTGTCATCATATATTTCTTTCCACTTAAAGTTGCCACTCTAAATGGACCACACAGATCTATATGTAATGCTTCAAGGGGTTTTTCTGATGTTTCTGAATAGGTGGTGTCATATGAACAACGTGCCATTTTCCCTTTTATACATGAATCACAAGTTTTGATTTCTCCTTCCAGTTTTTCTAGTCCTCGTACCATTTTATTTGCCAACATCATTTTAAGGTATTCATGATTTAGATGGCCAAGTCTTCTGTGCCACATTTCATAGGAATTTACTTGTGTTTGGAGACATGTTTCATCTTCTGTTTTTGTCTTTCGAGGTATCAGTTTCACAATAAACATATTGTCTCTTAATTTACCTTCACACACCAATTGACCATTTTCATCATAAATGTATGCTCCTTTTGAATTAAGCACTACTTCATTTCCATATTTAACAATATTCGGAACAGACATTAAATTACCTCTGAGTTTTGGAACACAGACATTCTTTAATCTGATAGCTCTTGTATCTCCTTCGGTAGTAGTTGCTCTAATCTCTCCTCGGTAGGTCGATTCGATGTTTCTACCTTCTTCTGCAACACTGACAATTATGTTATCTTCTTTCAAATTTTCCATCCAAGTTTCATTTGGGGTCATGTGGGATGTACAGGCAGAGTCCAAATGCCATTCTGTCAGTTCCTTATCATCATATACTTTTTCACTTATTGTCATAGCTAATTCTTTACCAAGTTTAGGCTCCTCCTCAGAAACTTGTGCACGCTCATTTCGGAAGTTAGAGTTCCTTGTACGCTTTGTATCAAAATTTCTTTTCTTAACATTTTGGTTAGATTTTCCAAACCAACAATCTTTCTGTAAGTGTCCAGGTTTTTTACATGTGTAGCATAACTTCTGTTTTTGCTTGTTCTGTAAGCTGTACAGAACTTTTCTTCACCCTTATTATTTTTCTTTTCAAAATTCATCAAGGTTTGCCTCAGGTCTGTGAAGTTGATGCCTCTATTTACAGATAATGCCATTGCAATCGTCTCATAACTTTCTGGCAGACCTTCCACGATATACCGAACTAATTCTCTTTCAGTAACCGTTTTACCCAGTTCGTTTATTTGCTGTGAAAGTCCTTGCGACCTTGTAAGGTATTCATCTATGCTTTCCTTTTGCAATTTTTTCAATCTCGTCAGATCCAGCAATAACTCTGTTCTTCTATCTTCAACAGCTCCTTCAAAACGAATCTTTATTGCTTCCCAAATTTCTTTTGCCTTCTTGATGCCTTTATAAATGATCGCTTGTTCCACTGTCAGGCTAAGAACAATTATTCCAAAAGCTTCTTTATTTTTTCTTGACCAAATTTTATGATCGTGTGCATCTTCATTTAAGACAGGTTCATCTCTTAGAATTACATCTTCGAATAAATCCTTTGCATCTAATAGAGCTTCTATTTTCATGCTCCAAATTGCATAGTTTGTTTCATTCAACTGTTCTATCCTAGTTGAATTGAAATCCATTTTTCTAAGTGTGCGGTTAGGCTTCAGAAAAGTTCCCAAAGAATGCAATACAAAGTTAGGCTTATTCGAATGAATTCTAATTTAAAATCCTTTACAAATATCAACCACGCTCTGCTACCAATTTGAAGCCATGGATTGATGAGGAAGCATTTTAACAAAACAAATAATTTATTTAGATTAAGTTAAGAGATAATTAAGTACAAAAAAGAAAGCAGGTTCATACAGCATCACATCATGACTTTACAACGCTAGTCTAATCATAATAAACACTTAAAACGAAGTAACATCACAAGTTGAGTTGTAAGTATGCTTTACATCAGATAAAAATATCCAACAGAACGCCTTGTCAGGACTCTGAAAGAGCTTCAAACTATGTTATGTGACTGTGAATCTGTAATGAATGCCCGTCCCCTTACCTACTTGTCTGAGGATGCAACTGATTTTAAGCCTCTCACTCCCACCATGTTTTTCCTTGAAGAACCAGAGTCTAGGGTTACAGATGTAGATCTTGTCGATGCTAAGAACTGTCGTAAGAGAGTGAAATACCGGCAATATATACTGGAGGAGTTGAGAAAACGCTTTCGACAAGAATATTTAGGCCAATTGATTCAAGTGCAGAACCAAAAACAACAGTGTCCTAGCGTGAGTGTGGGTGAAATTGTACTCATAGGTGACGATTTTTAAAAAACGTTTGAACTGGCCACTTGCTAAGGTTATCCAACGGATACCTGATAAGATGGAAAGGTGTGAACTGTTAAATTAGGAACTCAGACTGGGGTCTGGACTAGACCAGTTCAGAGAGTTTTTCCCTTAGAGTTGCAATCTAATGTTTTAGATTCTGTTTTACAGGGTAAGAAGTGTGATTCTGAGAATGACGCAATAGCTCAAACTGAAATTCCTGCTAGGGATGTTGCATAGGTCGAGCCTCCTGTAGAAGTACCTGTGGTGCCTAAGGTCACCAGATCTGGTCGAATCTCAAAAGCACCTGTGAGGTTAAACCTGAGTGTTATATTTTGAGTCACCTTTCAGTGACTCAAAAGAGGGGACTATGTTGGAAATGGGCCGCGGGATGACTCATTCTTTTAAGTGTATGCTTTTGTGATTCATTCGTCAGGGTCTTCTTTCGGTTTCCATCTCCAACACCAATTGTTGAGAGGCCTTTCAAATGAAGTGGAGCAAGTGTAGTTTCAGTTCTCACTTCTTGGCTTCTCCCCCTCTACTGGTTTCAGTTCGCACTTTCGTGAGTGCAAGCGTCGCTTTTTTACTTGTTTGTTATTTGCTTTCTGTTTCTATGTTGTATTTGTTGATGTTCATGTATGTGCTGTGTAATAAAAAGTCAGATTTGAAAGAGCAATCTCGGAGGATGGTTGTGGATTTTTTAGATTCCTTGTTCTTTCGTTTGATAGAATCATTAGGCGTCAAGTTGACGTGAAAGGCCCTACAACTTTTATTGAAAGGGAATACATTTTGTTTTAGAGAGTTGTTCCCTACAAGTAGTTTTGCATAATATCCAGTCTGATCGCTTTAGTAATGTAGATAAGTATTTTAATTGACGTCGCACAGGAGCAACACAACTTGCTATTGATGACGGTCCGGGCTCGTTTTAGAAAGAGCATGTCCAATTTCAATAAGTTACGTTGGTTGTATTTTTCTCTCTATGACCTGTGAAAACGTTCTTTGAATATGTCCATTGTTTGTAGATTATTTGTGGATGAACCCTTGAAATCAAGCTCACCCAATCAATCAAATTTATAAATTTCAGTTTAGCGAGTGCAATAACGGCGATCCAAGGGAGAAAAAGAAAGTATCCTAAATCAGTGATTGGGAAGTGGCAACACTGTGAAGGTCATGACGTTTTTTCTGAAAATATAAATATTATGAAGATCCTCTGCAGTGATAAGATTGGTTCCGATTTGTAATCGTGTGTTGTCGTTTCGTTGCGGAAAAATTAAATGTATTAACTTTGTTTCGTAAGGTACGCAAAATTCAATTCTTGTTAAGACAATTGTCGTTACAAGGTATCTCTTGAACCCACATGTGCAGTTTTATCGTTTTTCAGACTTACTTTTCTCAAATGTCTGACTAAATACAAATTTTATCAAAAGAGCTAATTTTAAATTAAATTTTTTGTGGCAGTCATACTTTCAAAATGAGGACGTCAATGAAACTTTTCAAAGATCTTTCCAAGATGTTGGATTTCTATTCACAGTTCAATCCATCACCTTTGTCAATCAAGCAGTTCTTAGATTTTGGTAAGTAGTATTTTTATTTTGTCAAATCAAGTGTAATTCTAAGCATGTATTCGTACATTGATGTCTTTGTATTGTGTAGCATATGGTGATTGGTTTTAAATTTCTCTAGTGTGACCGGAAGTTACTCCTGTGTGGAAAACGTGAATAAATAAATGTAATGTGTAAAATGAGATTAAAATTTCATTTTCTAGGATCAGCTGTGGCTAATATTGAATAATGAATTAATTTATTTTAAAACCGTAGTTTATTGTAAAGTGAACAAATAATTTCTACGTCGTTTAACAAAAAGTCGAGCTTACAAAAACTCATTGTTTTTATAAAACTCAAATTAAAGGCAACAAGCAAAACATTCTAGAAAATGACAATATTCAAGTTATGAGATATTACAGTAGTAAATATGTGTAAATAAAATTACAATTAACATGCCTGTAGATATGCAATTATTGAATTCATATTTTAATTATAAAATAGTTTATATTATTTGTAATAAAAGTCTGGAACAGACGTGCATGGTAAGTGTTATGATGCATTTAAATGGTTTTGAAAAAGTGTACAAGCTCATTTCTTAAGCTCTTTAATTTCAGAAAGAGTGACAATGGTTTGTGTTTGGTCACAACGGTCATATTATCTAGTTTTATAATAGTTTTCTGCAGAAATATAAAAAAAGATGAAAGCTTTCCAGATTTTATATCGTGAATTTCTGTACCATTTGAAATTCTTATTTAACAAGTTTCTCCATCTAATAGTCAATTAAAATGAAATGATTGAGGCATACTAATCAAAGATAACATGAGTATTTATCAAGTTAAGTATGTTCATTAAAAAGTAGAAAATTAAAATATGAACCATACATTTAAGCCAAACAACATGTCAATGTTCTAGAGAGAAGTTTCCATCGTTACCATATTAGTGATAGAATGCTTTGATATATTCGTCTTGCAACCCGTAAATAAATGTGATATTATGAAAAATTATGTATCCAGGGTTAGAAATTTAGAGCAAAGTTAGGCATCACGGACAACTAAATATTTTCCCTCAATTGCCAAATTGTTCTTGGATGCTTTTCTAAATTTGTTTTTGTGTATGTTTAACCACTTAACAGTTTCTTTGTCACTTTTATTGCAATTTATCATTTGTTTTATATTTATAAAAGAATTTATGGGTCAAATTATTGTCTTAATGAAATTGAAGTATTAAGAAGAATGGGGGTTTCAAACAAAAAAACCCCTGAAAGTTGGCTGTTTTCAAAATGTAATGCTTTAAAGGTAAGCACACTGAACAATTCTGGTCCAAGAGAAAAGTCGTTGTTTACATTATTATACACGTTTATTTCTTTCTGTTCAAAATTCATTCAATCAAAAGAAGAATAGCGAATTAGCAACCGCTGGGTTGCGAGTTCGAATCCAACCAAAGACCGTCATGTACAAGGGGGGCTGGTGCACATTAAATCTATCATGACTTCAAATGTCCTCACAATTGGTGTGATGTGGAAGTTTGGAGAATGGGGTGCCAGCTCAGACGTGACCTCGTCATCTGACACCATTGTTCAAAATTACGTGTTGTCCTTGAATCTTTCCTTTTGGGTTTGATCCCGTACTGTCTGCAATAGCCCTTTGTGTTGTTCCAGTGCGACGTTAATTAAGTACTTACCTACCTATCTCATTCAATCCAAAAAATCTGAATTGTAAGTCGAATAAGTATGGGCAAAGCAGAAAAGGGAACAGAAATTAAATTGCACTTACATTGCACAGGGGAATTGAGAGTACTGAAAGCAGCAAATGTTCGGGTATGGGTAAAACAGTTAAGTGATTTATTACAGTGTAACAATTAGAGTTTGAACTTTGTTGCACCCATTTAAAAATAAAAGTATAGATTGTGTGTAAAAGGAAGAATAAACAGTTGATCAATAAGAACTTGTGCCAAGCAAGTAAAAAATACAGACAAGTTAAGGCTTTGAAACTGACCACTATCCCAAATCTCAGTTTTCGAAAGGAAATTTATAGGTGCAAAATATGACAAACAGCCACTAATTTCAAATCCTGTCAACTGGTCGGTTCAGTCACACAGTGGAATACCATTTTTTATTGGATGTTTATATGATGAAAAAATAAATTGTAGGAGTTGTACATGTAAAAAGTGTTTAATACCTTGGCAGTATTGTATTTTATATTTCATCATTCATAAATAAAGGAATAAGGGACAGGAAAAAGATTATGTCCTAATCAGTCTGCAAATGAGAAAATTGAAAAAATGACTTGAATCTGAAATTTACTTCTAGCATGACTTCTTGTACTGCATTGGATCCTCTACCATAAAATCAGGTTTCTTATTAGAGGGTACAGGGGATATGCACATTGCTATTATTTTTTTGGGGTACAATTTTTGATAGGGGTTGCAATTTCGAATGATTGAAAGTCAAAGCCATGTAAATCCAAATGTATGAAGTTATCAATTTTAAAAGCATTTCTTTGAAATGTAGAATAGTTTTGAAGTAAGCAACTTTAAAGTTTTGAAATGACAGAATAGGAGTTGTATTTTGAAGGCAAAAAATGGCCCAATCTTATTAATAGAAGATGGAATATTTTCAAAATGCTTTTATTTCGTCCAACCTCTTTAAAACAAGTGAAAAGGAACGTTTGAAAGGAGAGAAAAACTAGAGAAATATTTTTCAATTGAAGCTAGTAAAATGTCAAAAGCATCACAACAAATTTTGTGGGGTGACCACTGGTCAAAAACCAAAATGTCTTTCCTTTCCTAATATTTGAGGAAAATGATAAATTAATAGTTATGAAAAATGGGGAGAAAGTTGAGTTCATAATAAGTTTTTTTATTCAGGAATGCCCTATCTTAAGTTCTTTTCTTTAAAATTGCTCTAATCAATTCGTAAAATTGACAAACCTACGGGGAATACTGCATTCCATTTTTATTTATATAAACAAATTTTTCTCAGTCCTCGCTTTACCCCTTATGAAAAAATTTTAGAGTTCCATAGAACTAATTCTATAGAGAAAAGAAATTTCGTTTCTAAAGAAAAAAACATTATGGACAAAACGAGCTGATTCGACAGAAATGTATTTATAGAAAAGTAACGTGGTGAAACAAAAAAAAATTAGCTTCTCTTGAATTCTAGAGGTTTGTACAGAATTTTTCTGTGTATAGAGGCTATTTTATAGAGCTTATAGAAAAGTGGGCCATAATTCTATAGGATTTTATAGGAGACATTCTATAGAAATTTTTAGTTTTTTTTTAAGTTTTTCGTAAGGGAAAACTGGTGCTTTTTCTTGTCCCCTAAGAATCGCGTATATCGAGGGATTTGTTCCAACAGTAGGTACTTTTTTAACAAATGTTTTCGATTTGCGTCGATTAAATAAAATTTGAGGAAGGTAACTGGAGGTCTAGGTAAGTCACATAGGGGTCCAACATAAGTCCTGCGACGCTAAATTGGCAGACATACACATGACGGACTGACATATTTTCTGTATAGAAATGGAGTGGGCATTTCGTTTGTTTCTTCGCATGCTGCTCCTGTGGCTGCATATTAGATCCATGGTTATATTGGTTATATTTAAAATTAAAAGATAAATTGCTAAATGTAGAGTCAAAGAACCATTGTTGATGCACTGTATATGTAATTGTTATTAAATTTGTTTTACTCATTGTTGCC
This sequence comes from Meta bourneti, assembly GCA_933210815.1. NCBI lineage: Eukaryota > Metazoa > Arthropoda > Arachnida > Araneae > Tetragnathidae > Meta > Meta bourneti. The sequence goes on from OW119929.1 coordinate 7,089,063, forward strand.
TATCCAAATATTAATTTTGAATTGATTTTTAAGACGTATTACGATACTTATCGTATTTTTCTCAGTTTTTGCCGTTTGGGGCCAAAGTATTCTGTCGGGCCAAAATTTAGATTTTGATATACTTTTTGGAGGCAGCGTACGCTTAAGTTTATTAATTCAAGTGTTCATTCATGTTTTATATATGCTTGTCAAATTACCCTACATTGAAACATTTAATCTCAAAGCGTTAAAAAATTTTTAACAAAAAAGTCCTAATTTTAATTTTTGAAACACTATTTTTAATCCATTTAAACTCTAAATTAAATAATCCATTTTATTTTTAATCGCAATTCATTTTGAAAATGTTGCGAAGTCCTTGTGTCTCAGAAAACGATTAGTTAAATGTTGACAACCTGGGAGGCTGTTTTTTCTGATAGACCTGTTGATCGGGTTTTGTTCCATTTAAGCAACCTACATTCTGGTTTGCCTGTCCATCTATCAACAAAAGCGAAACTTGATTTAGGAGGAAATTGATCTCTTGGTTACCAACTGGTTTTACTGAAACCTGTAACTGAAGCAGCTTAAGCCTTTGTCCTTGAATTTCATAAGCCCCACACTAATTAGCCTTCGTGTGGCATAAAAATAAGTGAGAAACCATCAAACCTTGAATTTCATAACGTCTGTGAAACCTATCTAAGTTACACGGGAAATTGCTCCACTTAAATTTATCTTTTGACCCATTTAAGGTATCAACAATTCTAGATCTAGATATTCATTGGGTATTTATTTTGAGTGATCAATCTAGCTGGGTTTGTTAATATCGCACGCGCGAAAAATCCATGGAAGAAATCCTATTTGAATTTAAGAATTTTTATTAAATCTATTTAGATTTAGGCAATATAACATTTTAAAACTCCCTCGCTGCCTGGCGTAATGCTTGCTAGATTTCAGATTCGAGATGAATGCGAGTTTCCAAGTTTAATGCTCATAAAAGAAAAAAAAGTTCAGTATCTTTATGAGATAGATGTTCCATATTCTCTTATCTGACGGTGATTTGAAGTAACGTGTGCTCAATAAAATATACACTTAATGTGATTCAAAATCCTTAAAAGAATGGCAGTTAGCTCATATTTTAGTGCTATTAAACCGCATTTAAAAGGTACCAATTATGAGTCACAACCATTGAATTGGAAATAAACTTTTAACCTGCGATTATATCGAATGCGTAATTCTAAATGGAATGGTTCAATTTTACGTCGTAGAGTGTATTATTCCTTTACAGAATTTGTCTTTTTAATGAATTATCCAGCTATTCGAATGATCAATATTTATAAAGGGTTTGAGAAAAACACTGGCAACGTATAAAAACTGCAACTTTTTGTGTTCGTTATGCATTTCATACTACTGATTCGAAACATGGCATTCATTTTTATTTATATAACCCACTAATTTTTAGGAGTTATATGCATTACAAAAGAGGAACTATAACGCCGTCTGCATTTAGATTAACAGAAAAACCCTCTCATTAATTATGATTTTTCTATCGATCTGTTTTAAAAATGTATTCCAATAACAGTAAAAACACCCATATTGCTATAATTCTCAGAAAATGGTGGTAATGCAGCATTTTAAGGCCAATTTCGGACTAAAAAAGTTCAGTTTAATCTACCAGTTTTACAGGCAGAATTTTAGAGATGGCTATTCCGACAACAGTTATAACAAGAGTTTTCAAATTAACAATTAGTAACTGTTGAGTTATCGATAAATGTCAAAGGTTAAAAATGAGGTTTGAAAATTACTTCACTTGTTACAAAATTTTAAAATAAATTTAATTGAAAAAGAAAATTGATAAAAAAAATGGATTCAGAAATTACAAAGCTGTCAATTTAAAATTAATTGTTAACTTCCAATTTCTAACTCTTCTAAAAATAACAACCGTTAAATTAATTTTTGCGCAGAAAATTATCTGTTCAGAATTCCGTGTCACAAATTAGCAACCGCAAAACTAGTTTTTCCCATTTCAATGGAATTCTATTGCAATGCAAATTGTTATTCTGCAGTCTCGCCTGCCCGTACACACCTCGCTCTTCCATTGGCTGCTGCGGAGGAAAGGCAGGAGGTGTGTTGGAGGCACGTTGCCAAATCGTTTGCACAACCGCGCGTGCAGTTATCTGTGTCACTTTCGACCAGTTCTTTTCGGAGTTATCTACGGTTTCGTAGAAAGATTTCTCAGATGCGTGTTTATCAATTTGAGTCAATACAGAGTTGCGCAAAGGCTGACAGGTTCACGTAACTTTTTATTAATAGCTTGGATTAGATTTTCTTCCAGATGGGGGGAGTGCGAACTCCACTCGTGCTATTTTAAGCTCTGATAAGTGTTTTTTGCTTCTTTTTCTCTTACCATTTTGCTATTCCGATTCTTAACCTTTGACCCTGTTTGTACTTTTCCAGAACAGTTTTTAAAAATAGAACGGGAAATCGAAAAAGTTATCATGAAGGACGCCATTCTTTTATTTCTCGAATAAAACTTTTTTGAAGCTAATATTAAACACCAATCTGATGAAAGCTTAGATACATTAGTCTAGCACAGGAGTGGGGAATCTTTTCATGTTGGGGAAAGCAGGATTAATTTAGTTGTAATTAAACAAGGCCACATTCAAGAAACTTCAATTTGTTTTTCTTAAAAATGAACATTACGTCGGCTCAGAGCAGAAACTCATCAACTGACAAAAGAATTTTGATGTGAATACGTCTTTAAAGTCGGTATGGAGGTCATCGGCAGAAACTTACGCTTCAGGAAAAGTTGATATCTCAAAGTGTTATAACTCCAGGGGGAATCAGTGTATGGGGATAAATGACCTACCATCGTGTAGAGAAAGATGGGCCACTAATCCACACTGACCTTTGAACTGCGTGGTGGGGAATGAGTCAAATTTCGGGCACATACGCTGGCCTGTTTAACTGCTGTAACTTCAGTTCTAATCGACGGGTCGTGGCGAGTGCGTGCTTAAATTGAAGAGAATTCTACAATTCCATTTGATTAGTTGACAGTTTAAACCATTTGTGTGAAAATTGTGTGCAGTGGAAAGTGACGATGTGTTGAAGATTTCACTATGAAGGCAAAATATCACACTAAATTTCAATTACGGCATAGGAAACGTAAACAGGTTGAAAGAGCAGTCCAAGACGAACAAAATGATACCAACCTATAACAAGTGCGTAGATCTAGAACTTACCGAAGACGCAAAGAGCACTTCACTGTTACGTCGCTGGACCACCAAGTATTCAGGAACCAAACCTTACGGTACAGTGGGGACTGTGCCTACCCGCTTTTTTTTGCTGTACAGTTCTTTATAAAGACTAACTATTAGTTTTTAGATAAAAAATACAAATTATTATTTTGATAGTAATATACATATTTTAAAATGATTACAATATGACTGCTTCCAACATCATGAAAATAAGCATTTAGTGCTTTTTAAGTAGCCATTAGTAGTTTTTAGCGAAAAAATGTCAGTAAATGAATTTCTGCTCTAAGCCGACAAATTACTCTTGCGAAAATATAACCTCTATGTAATTTCAAAAAATGAAAAGTATTAGTTAAAATTAACCAATCTTTTAATGACTTCGATGTGTATTCGAAAGCATTTGAATATTTTGGTTTCAGCATGGAGATCTGCAGTTTCCTCTATACGGGTATCCCTTCATTTTTGACCCTCAGGGCCACATCTTTAGGTGTGTACGGGCATCACAACCCCGAGTGATTTATCCTCCCTTTCGTTTTTACCCTTCTGCTTTCTCTTTCATTTGGTTGGCGCAGCTTGATGTCCGTTTCTGGACCTTTGCGCCATAAAAACTAAGCCCCCATACTTCAGTCTTGCATAAATCATTCGGTGGGATGAATCATACATGGACTGATTTTATTTCTGAAATGTTTATTGGTCGAGAAGAGTCAGGTGGTGTGTTAAAAATAAAGAAAGATAGGTCGTTAGATGAAAAGTTGACTTTGTAAATAGTGTATAAAGTGATATCTGTCAATAAAGATCTTATTTTTAACACGATTCTCTACGGCTTGTTAATTTCCTCTACCTACCTGAATGCTACGTATATTTGGTTTTGCTGCACTTGAATAAACGCTTCCAACCGTAGCTTTTCTAATTCGACCTCACTTATTTCATGTCTTTCTGTACGTCTTACAACAGCTGGAGCACTATACCATCACTTGGCATCCTGTCGTGTCAGATATTTTTACCATCTTGCGTACCTTGCAGAGCAAAGGTTTCGATATTCTGTTTTCTTGGGTACCTAGTCACGTGGGCATAAAGGGGAACGAGCTTGCTGACAGTGCAGCTTCCGTACCGTGACAGCAAGCCGTTCCTCTTAGTGACATCAAGATGTCCACAAAGGAGTTCGTCGACTCCTGGTGGCAAGAGTCGTGGAACCTGCGAGTCACCAACAACTTGCATAGTATAAAACGCATCATTCATCAGTGGCCATTGTCTCCGGTACGGAGGACTGATGTCAAAATGACCCGCCTTTGTATCGGACACACGATTCACCCATCGTCATCTTTTATTAGGAGAGCGCACCTATTTGCAACTCAAGCTCTACACCATTTTCTGTTTATCACATTTTAATTGTCTGTCCTGTTTTTAATCATCAACGTCTCAAATTTTTCAAAACTACAATTGTAAATCTGCGAGATTTGATTGGGAAAATTCCCCATTCAAACCTTTTCGCATTTTTACGTTCAGTTGGTTTTTTAAATCTCATCTAATGTTTGCATCAACCAACACAATTCCGTCTTGAATTTGCCGTGTTCCTTTTGGACTTCAGCATTGGTTTTTATGCGGCTAAAAAATTTTAGTTTTTGGCAGTATGCTTTTGACTCTGAACCGAAGTTGAAGGGAAAAAATTCAGCCCAAATTGATTCGCATCAGTATCATGATTGCGACCACTTTTGGTCCCTTTCAAAGAAAAATTCTGTCTGCGCGTCTGATCGAAGAGGCACTCCTACAAGAAATCTCCGCACATTCCGAAGTAAGCCCCATCCACCCGTGGGTTGAAGCCCCAAGACCCCAAGTTGAGACCCACAATTTTCAAATATTGAAAGTCCATTTTGTGCATCCTCAGGAGCACATCGTTAGGTGTGTTCAGGCTTCACGGATCCGAGGTACTCCAGTGATCTTTTCTTTTCTCATGGGGCTTACTCGGAGGGTCGAGCTGCCGGGATACCCAAGCGATCCTTTTCTGCTTTCATCCCATTACTCTGTTAACCAATCCCTCTTTTTTTCCTTTCACTTTTTTGGTGCCGCGAGAGTAACGATTAGCAACCGGAGGGTTGCGAGTTCGAATCCAGTCGAAGACCGTCGTTTACAAAGGGGGCTGGTGCACGTTAAATCTGTCGTGGCCTCAAATGTCCTCACGTTGGCGTGGTGTGGAAGTTTGGAGAGTGGTGTGCCAGCTCATGTGTGACCTCGACATCTGACCGTGGTTCAAAATTACGTGGTGTTGTTCTCGGATCTTTCTCTTGGGATTGATTCCTGACTGTCACTAATAGCCCGTTGTGTTGCTCCAGTGTGACTAATTAAAATATCTATCTTTCACATTTTTACTTGACGTTGTCTTGTGTTTGGAAGAGCTTGTCCAAATATGGCCCTTGCTCTATAAGAAACCATTTTGTGCTGTTTGGCGCAGCTTGACCAAATATGACCCTTACCTAAAAAAAACCCAAACCCAATATTGTGCTGTTTGTGAGATCTGCTTTTGTCAGTTTTCTGTCGTCCTTTTTTTTGGCTTTCAGTCTACTCTGATGGAGTTTTTAAAATCGATGGCCCCACGTGTCTGAAGGATTCTGAACTCGTTTTGGATGCAAGCCGTTGCTAGTTGAGATAGCCATTAGGGTTGCGCAAAATTTTGGAAGCTCCCTTCTCCGCTCATTGTGCAGTCAACAATTCCCACGCGACACCTTTCAAACGGTTGTTTGATGCTGCGAAAAGGACGGATATATCGCGCCGTAGGAATCCTAGGCATGTGGAATTCACGGATTTCGCAATGCATTCCATCCAATAGCAATTGAAAATCAGATCCGATTTTTCGTTTCCCAGGAACGGGAAGCAAGACTTTGGAATCAAAATGAAAATCATTGAGTGGCTTGTTTTAACTTGGTTTTTCAAATTGAATAATTGATCTTTTTGAATACTCGAGTATGACACCGTTATGCGTTTGAATCAGTTTTATAAAAGTGAAGAAACGATAAAATGCGCTTGATGGAGGAGACTGGATTTCACAATATGTTTTTCTCAAAGGGGGGGGGGCGTGAAAGGTTCCACCTCTTACCCTCCTGAGGGGTTCATGCATCCGTTCTGCTACCTACATGATATCTAACCAGTTTTGACCTCGACTAATAGAATCTTTCATAGGATTCTCTCAACCAATGGATTCGGTCGTTATGTGTGTTGCAAGGTAAAAATACTAAGCTACCCGGAAATTTCGGGGGCCGTCGTGGCTCAATGGGTATGCCCACTGTTCTAGCAACCTTCGAGTTGTAGTCGGCGCAGGTTCGCTTCCTGTCAGGTGCATTCCTCCCTGGGTGTATTTCCCTCTTCTGTGTCAGTAATACTTTCATTGTGTGTGTCCATTACTTGATATTGTATGTCGTGGTCATATGGCCCTTGCGCCATAGAACCTCAAGAAAGCCAAACCAAACCTGGAGAGGGTTATACTGTGGAGAAGGCGCTCTCAGGGGCACATCTTTAGGTATGTACAGGCATCGCAACCCGAGTGATCTTTCCTTCCTCCCTAATTGTGTTGTCTGTCCTGTGATTGGCGCAGCAGATATGGCCCATGCGCCATGGAACCCGATAACAACCATGTTGGAATCGGTCTCAAACCTCCAATTATAGTGCCGTGTGGGGCACATCAATATAAAAGAATATGTAAATCTTTGAATATATATAAGTGATGAGATTGGGGATCATGATCTGATCAGACTTCTTGTATGTTTTTAAACCATAAGACTTGGCTACGTAATAAAATTTATTTTTAATGTATAAAACTCTGTCTTCAATCGATAAAACCCAACAATTGGTTATGGGCCACAGACCTTAAGCTGAACCTGAATTCTGCCACTACCGGTTTCCAGTATGATGGGTATTCAAGAAATGTCCATGTTTTCCTTCCCGAAGTTATCGGATTTCAACTATGCCACGTGGAAGACGGACATGAAGGTATTGCTAATGGACCGGAACTGCTGGGAATTTATCACTAAAACGGAACCTCTATTATTGGAAGATGCTCCAGAACAAGAAAAAAGAGACTATCGTTATAGGAAGCAGAGGACATACACAACTATCTACCAGGGCATAGACAGAAAATATCAAGTCTTAATTTCATCTACTGAGGACGGTAAGGAAGCCTGGGATATATTAAAGACCAACTTTGAACCAGCATCTAGAGCACGATTGGCAGGCCTTGTGGACGAGTTCTTTTCAATCCGCTACCAGTCGGAGGACGAATCCATTGGACTCTTCTGCAAACGAGTGCATGAGAAGCTGTTACAGATAAAAGAAGGTGGATTCGAAATCCCAGACCTCTTAGTTTGCTTTCTCAACTAATAAGACATTTACCTCACGAATACGATAATCTGGTACAACTGCTATACAGGATGGATGACAAGGAGTTCACGCTAGACAATTTGTCTAAACATTTAATAACAGAATCCAGCCGGATCGAGCTGAAGCGGAAGGACGAAGACACAAAATTAAGTATCGTGGCCGATGCTTATGCTACAAGAAACAAGTCATCTAGATACAAGGAGACACGGGCGTCTACTCCTGATCGCAGCAGATGCGTACTGGACCCTGAATTAATTCCTTCAAGCCTAAGAAAGTCGACAGTTTGTCGTATGGGGCCGCGACCATTCTGCAACTACTGCAAAAAGTCGGGACATTACGAATCGAAGTGCTTCAAGAAATGCAATCGGCAGAAACCTGGTGGTGAATTATTTTATATGGAGGACAATCCAAAAACTGATCTTCAACGTGCCTATGCAGTTTCAAATTTTCCAAATGAAAGACCGAGGGAATTTCTTATTGATTCTGCTGCAACTGCCCACTTCTGTAAAGAACGCGATATGTTTACGACATTCAGAAAACTACCACCACAGAAGATCCTAGTCGGAGACAAGGACAGCACCTCGGAAGTATTAGGTATGGGTGATATTCAATTTACAGTTTTAGATAGAAACAGAAATTATGATATAACTTTAAAAGATGTGTTATACTCGCCTAATATGAGAAAAAATTTAATTAGTGGTGCTCGTATTGACCTTGTGGGAAACCAAATTAAATGGGGAAATAACAAAATGATTATTTATAATAGTTATAATAAATATTTGTTAACTGTTCCCAGAATTGGAAAATTGTATATCTTAAAAGGTTATCCCAAGATTAAAAATTATACATATGTAACTGGTTTAGATCTAGAAAAAGCCCACCGTAGGTTTTGTCATGTTAACATGCCCTTAATTGAAAATATGAGTAAAATTAATTGTGTAAAAGGAATTGAAAAACTTAATTGTAAAAATATAGATAAAAATTGTAAGATTTGTGCTATTGCTAAATCCACTAGAATATCCTTAAAAAGAAACTATATGTACGAAAGGAAAACTAAAAATGTTCTGGAAAGGATCCATATGGATTTGTGGGGTCCTGCTCCAGTTAACTCTCTAGGTGGAAACAAATACTTTTTATCTATTATTGATGATTTTTCACGTAAAGTAACTGTTTATATTATTCGAAATAAGAATGAAGTTTTTGATTACTTTAAAAAATACTTGGTTAAAGCTGAAAGACAGCTAAATGTTAAGTTAAAATGTGTCCGAACTGACAATGGTTTAGAATTTTGTCACAAAGAATTTAAAAAGTTTTTAAATGATCTAGGAATAAAAATCGAAAGAACTTCAACTTATACCCCTGAACAAAATGGCATTGCAGAAAGGTTCAATAGAACAGCCATGGATTGTGTCAGAGCTATGCTTCAAGACAGTGGTTTACAACCACAATTTTGGTCAGAAGCACTTTTAGCATTTATTCATACTAAAAATAGATGCGAACACAAATTAACTGAGGGTATATCTCCTAACGAAATATGGACTGGTTTCAAACCATCAGTAAAACATTTTAGAATTTTTGGCTCTTTGGCATATGTTCATATTCCTAAAATACAGAGAAATAAATTACAACCCAGAGCTAAACTTGGTATTTTGACAGGATATGGTTTGAAAACTAAAGGTTACAGAATATATATCCCAAACGAGAAGAGAATAGTTGAAACAGTCCATGTTCATATCGACGAAAGTAAGAAAGCTGTTGATGTACTATTTGGTAAAAACTTTGAGTACGTTTCTTTCGATCTTAATTCTAATATTCCTATTTATCAATCAAATGAAAATATAAAAGTAAAATCGGAAAGTGAAATTCAAGTTTTAGATTCTAAAGATTTAGTTAAAACTGAGGACTTAAAAAGTCTTAACATTTCAAATTGGCGAAGAATCGAAAAACCTAGAAATAAAAGCAATAGAATAGATGTATACTATTATTCTCCTGAAAATTTGAGAATGAGATCTTTAAATGATATTAAAAAGTACTGTACTAAAAATAAGATTAGGTTTGATCCTGTAAATTTCAATTTTAAGCCAGAAACTGAACATCCTAATGTGGATATTTCTAATGTGCCATCTACTTCTAGTGATGAATCTAATTTTTTAGACCAACAGATGTACGACATGTATGATCAGTGTTACAATGTCGAAATCCCCAAAAGTTATGAAGAAACGCAAGCAAGTAAGGATAAAATTAAATGGAATACTGCCATGAATGAAGAAATTCAGATAATGAAGGATAGGCAAGTATGGAAATTAGTGGACACACCCCCAAATACAACCATAATTGGAAGTAAGTGGGTGTACAGCATAAAAATGGACGAAAACAATATACCTAAAAGGTATAAAGCTCGTCTTGTTGCTCAAGGTTTTAAGCAAAAACCCAGCATTGATTTTAAAGATATTTTTTCACCAGTTGTGAATTTTTCTATTGTTAAATTATTGTTTTGTACTATTGATTTCTATGTTGGGTTGGTATCACTGTCAAGTTGACGTGAAAAGTGCATATTTATATGGACACCTTAAGGATACTATATACATGAAACAGCCAAAAGGATTTGTGCTGAAAGGATCCGAAAACAAAGTATGTCTATTGGAAAAGGCTATATATGGTCTGCATCAAAGTGGTAGAGAAAGGAATTTGGAATTAGACGGTATTTTAACTAAATTAGGATTTTCTCAGTTAAATTGGTGTAATTGTGTCTACAAATTTAAAGATGTAATTTTAATTGTTTATGTAGATGATATGGTTTTGTTTTCAAAAAGGGAACATTTGATAAATGAAGTAATCGAATTATTGGACAAAAAATTGGATCTTACAGTCCTAGGTAAAACTAAATATTTGTTAGGCGTAAACTTTCAAGAAATTGAAAATTCGATTTATTTACATCAAATTACCTACATTGAAAAATTGATGTCAAAATTCAAAGATCTTCCTAAAAGTTTTGTGAATTTACCTTTTAAAATTGGTTGTAACTTACCTGATAAGGTTAAAGAGGAAGAAATAATTGAAAATGATTTAATGAGGAAATTTCCCTATCGTTCCTTAATAGGATGTTTATCGTTTTTGTCAGATAGATCCAGACCAGATATTGCATTTGCCGTTAATATAATGTCTCAGTTTTGTAATGGTTATACTTACAAACACTGGTCTTACGTTGTTGATATTATGAACTATGTTTTTCTTACAAAGGATTTTAAAATTAATCTTTCCAATGTAAAAAGTTCAAATTTGATTGCTTTTTCTGATGCAAATTGGGGATGTGGTCTCACAAACAGACATTCAAGCAGTGGCTATTTAATTTATTTTGGTAACATCCCAATATCATGGAAATCTTCTAAACAAAAGTGCATAGCTCTTAGCTCAATGGAATCTGAATTTATTGCACTAACCGATTGCACTAAAGAAGTTATTTGGTTTAGTAGAATTATAAATGAATTAAGTTTGTGTGATTACATAAGACCCCAAGTATATTGTGATAATCAATCTGCTATCTATTTTTCAAAAAATAGTCAGGAAAATGTGAAAACTAAACATATTGATATCAAGTACAAATTTATTCGTAAATTAATAAAAGATGAACTATTTAACGTAAATTATATTTCATCGGAAAATAATTTGGCTGACTTTTTAACAAAGCCTTTATTGTTAAATAAATTTAAAAATATTATTAGAAAAATATTTTGTTAGATTTATATATATATATATATATATATATATATATATATATATATATATATATATATATATATATATATATTGAATTGTAATACATCTGCTGAGGTTTTACAACCGATGGGGCCGCATGTTGGAATCGGTCTCAAACCTCCAATTATAGTGCCGTGTGGGGCACATCAATATAAAAGAATATGTAAATCTTTGAATATATATAAGTGATGAGATTGGGGATCATGATCTGATCAGACTTCTTGTATGTTTTTAAACCATAAGACTTGGCTACGTAATAAAATTTATTTTTAATGTATAAAACTCTGTCTTCAATCGATAAAACCCAACAAACCAATCAACCCAGGAGAAGGCAGCCCGAGTCACGTGATTTTGAATGAGTTATAACTTAAATTAGGGGAGTGGTGTTAACGCAAACAAATTCCTTCCACTGTCTTTGGCGTGAATTCTGGTTCTAAGTTTATCATTCGGTGCCGAAAGTGGTTGCATTCATAACGAGTTGGCAGGGGGTGGGAAGCATCCACGGCGATTGCCATTCTCGCTTTTACTATGGCAGACCTCTCCTAACGCACTTTCATGCCGATTTAGAAACCAACTGACCCAAGGTCGACTGCCTTCTCCCGTTAGCCGCACTATAAAAAAAAATTGAATTTCTGTTATGTAAAACACATTCGTATAAGGTGATAAGCCTGCATCCAAAACGCTTTCAATATCCCATTTTTTTTTATCATAGTACCATTTAAAGGATTTTCAGCAGAATTATTATAAATGCAGAACTTTTTAGGGATTGCAGTACAAAAAGCATTGTACCGGCGACCTCCCTTTGTGGGGTTCCTGAGAACCCGAGGTTCCTGGTCCAGTGGCGTAGCTACGGGAGGCATGTGTCTAAAGCAGCGGTTCTTAACCTGGGGTGTATGCACCCCTGGGGCTGCGAGAGAAGTTTCGATGGACGACAGCGATTTAATAAAAGACGGTCGTATTGAAATACGAGCCAATGCCAGTCCGGTTATTCAAATGGAATTTGAAAAACTGGACTTGTAACAATTCTGGTGTACACAGTTAGAACCTTATCCACAGCTGGCAAAAGCAGACACTTAGCACCTACCTGTGTGAAATGGGATTTTCGTCATTTTTGCACATAAAGCCAAAGCCAGAAATCGCTTCAGTGCAAGTGATGACTTACGCGTGGCTCTTCCAAAAAATGATTATGAACAAACAGCGTAGCCATTGAAAATTCGAGATATCGTTTTGTATGTATACGTAAATGTACGTGTTTATTTTTCAATAAATAAATAATCTTGCGATTAGAAGTAATTTCCTAAATAAAAGAAATGGAAATGTCTAAAGGGATGGTCTAAAGGGTCCGCTGGTCTAAAGGGATGGCATTTCAGGAATATTTATTAAGTGTTCGTAGAAAAAATGTGTTAAAAACATGTTATCATTTTAAGTACAACTTTGTCCTTTCTAGTCACAAGTATTTTCCTGTGCAATGCTTGTGAAGTTAATTATGCATTCCATCCTTGTTATGAAACGCCAAGAGTAACTCCTGCAATCATCGCTATTCAGAAACGAGAATTAAAATTCTGTTCTCAGAAACGTCTGGAGAGAGAACGAAACAAAAGGAGTCTTTTATTTCCGTTAGAAGATCCGTTAACAAAGTTGGACCTTTTCCTAGTTTTTAAGCATGATTAATGAGGGCTGCCAAAGGCCACTTTTTGCTACTATTGTTCAACTTTGGCGACTTATAATATCTTTTTAAGCGAAATTGTTTCAAAAGCTATTATTTTTTAAATTTTGGCGACTTTTTTTAAAATTCACCAAAGGTCAACAAAATTTAGTCCCTTTTTTTGGACGGAAAAAAATGTTTTTCTGATATTTTCTTTCAGAAGAATATTTTCCAAGGAACGCCCATTTTGAAGTTTTCGTGCCAAACCATGGCAACCATGAAAGAAGATATTGCCTCCAACCATTGTTTGATGGCAGCGCTCTTAGCGCACTTTTATGTCACCTAGGAAATAATTCTTAGAAAAAAAAAATCGTTTTTGAAGAGAAAATAATCAGCTTTAGCGGAAAGTAATTAACGGGAAACAATACAAATCGGCATGTTCATATAGAAAAAGGTTATGATTTTGAAAAGAGAACAGCAAGAAACAATGCAACTTGATACGACTGCACTGGACCGTGACTAAAATCAAACTGAACGTTTGAATTCTTCCATACATTAAAGGAAAAGAATCGGGAAATTTTTTTGAAGAACGAATGAAATCAAAGGACAATTTAACAGAAATGAAAAAAACGTTGTAGAATATTGGAAAAGAAAATTTGCTTTCCACTTGCCGAGGTTGCCATAAAAACGGGATTAAACTACATACAAATGGGTTGCCTTCACCTTCCACAACTCGCTACTAAAAGTGCGCCAAGAGCGTTGCCACCAAACGATGCGTATTATACAGTTGTACCACATTTTTTTTACTTGACGTTGTCTTGTGTTTGGCGCATCTCGGTCAAATATGGCCCTTGCGCCATAAAACTCCAAAACAACGAACCAACCCTAGTTTACGTATAAGATGAAACCTGGAAATCTTAATTATAAATACACAAATTTTGTTTTGGACGGGGTGGCGTCAGTCTTAGGTCCCAAAAGAGTAGATTCCCCTCTGTCCTTGTCTAACCCGAACGACGAATTCCGTCTTTGCTCCATTTGTTAGTGTCAGTTCAAAGGCCAAGACCGAATCAACTCGATCACTTGCTCTGGATCAAGACTGAAGGTCAACCCGATCTGCTGTTTTTTTTCTCAACGTCTTTGATGTAGGCATCATTTCTTTCAACTAAGCTCTGCTTCTCTTAAGCTACAGTGCAGATCGAGCCCAAATCCCAGTTTGAATGACGGGTCCATCATTGAATTAAAATACCCTCGAACTCAGTGTTTAACTTGCACGCATGCAATTCGTTTCTTTTCCTTTGCACAGCCGGTTCTGGTGGTTCCACCCTTTTCCGCTAAACCTAGCCTTCTGTATTGATCCCGTACCGTTGTCACTAGACCGCTGTGTTGCTCCGGTGTGATGTTAATTAATTACCTACTGTGTAACCTAGCAATTGCTTGACCAGATCTGGTCCCAGAGCCGGGACCATCGTGGCTCAGTGAGTGTGCCCACATCGCTAGTTGTAGGCGGGGTAGGTTCGATTTCTGCCAGGTTCGATTCCTCCCTGGGTGTATTTTTCTCTTCTGTGTTAGTAAAACTTTCCTTGTGTGTGTAAGTCTATTACTTGATGTTGTATGTCTCGTGTCTGGCGCAGCATGGGCAAATATGGCCCTTTTCGCCATAAAACCCCAAAACCAACCAAACAACCTTTTTTGTATAGGTCCATTACTTGATGTTATCTGTCTTGTGTTTGGCGCAGCTTGGCCAAATATGGCCCTTGTGCCATAAAACCCCAAAATAACCAACCTTAAGATGTTGCTGGACAGTAGACCAAATCCATGAGTCCGAACTCGCTCAAAGTCCAACACTAGATCAAGGCTTCCATTGAGATTCTCTCTTGCTAGACCGACACAAGACATACGACTTGGGAGGTTCAGTGTTACATTAAGGAAGTTGGAAATGCAATTTTTTCCTGGTTGGTTGATTTGAGTTTTACGGCGCAAGGGCATTTTTCCCTGTACGAAGGATGGAGATTGGATGTGCCTGCTCTCAAATCTACAACCCCTGGGGGCACATCTTCTGTACGTGTATACGGGCTACACAAACCCGAGGTCTGCCTCCGGTAAACATGGGGGTCTAGACCCCAGGATGCCCAAGCCATCCTTCTCTGCTTCTTTCTTTTCACAAGTGATTAACATTGTCTTGTGTTTGGCGCATTTTGACCAAATGTGGCCCTTGCTCCAAAAAAACCCAGAATCTACCAACCACAAGTCTAGAAAGATCAGTCTGACACGTTTTCTGTCACCCGTTTGCTCGAGAGAGGCATATGGAACCAGATATGAACTGCCGGGGCTTTCCAAATTTTATTTGAGCTCTGAACGTGCGCTTTTGCTCAACTGAAAAGCCGCCAGACGTTTTCTTCAGTTAGCGTCTCTCCCCGTGTTTTTCAAGATGACGTTTTATCTCGGCCTCTGTTCCAACTCTTGAACTGAATGTGATGTCTAATTATGTAAAGGGGCACGCACGTTCTCTGGCTCGAAATCAAAGTTAAACTCTTGCCTTAGAGCAAAAGTCAACCCTCTATTTTTAAGGACGCCGGCCTCTTTCTCTCGAGCGGGTAGGCCACTGGTGGAATTTGTTTTGCTAATAGGAATCGTGCCTGCTTGTTGATAATATTGGAGCCCTTGACCCCGCAGGGTCCTAATCTCCATCGATTTGTGAGAGACCTGATAGGTACCTCGTTTACACCAAAAAAGAAGGGAGCCGCTATGTCTCGATGTGAAAATTTTTGGATGTTCAGGGGCTTCTAATGCCCTCTCTGAGGTCGCTTTTGTGTTGTGTTCAGGTTTGGATTTGGAATTTTATGGCGCAATCTCCTGAGCCGGACACGCCGCGCCATTGCTGTTGTGTTTAATTTTTATGGGTAGTGTTTAAAGTAAATGTTTTAGAATTAAAAATATTTAGTCTTGTCTCCATCAGACTATCCATTTCGTTTTGAATGCGACCACAGTGACGCGCATGTCATGACAACGTGGTGTGATCACAGTACAAAAACTACATTTCCTGCCCCTTTAGACCTCAAATAACGGTACCATGATACCCTTTGGTGGACCTGTATGGGTGTGCCATGTATTCCTGGTCTCTTGAGATTTTGGGCGCGTCTAGAACGTAACCCAACATTCTACTCCAGAATGTCCTTGATTTGTCATCAACCGAATCCATTTACGTAGTTTCGCCAGGATGGTTAGGAACACGCTTCTTTTTGAATAGGGTTGATCGTACAGTGAGTGGGGTTCAAATGACTTCCTGGAGATCTTGAAGCATTGATGTATTTGTTGACGTTAAGAACCTAGCAATCAGCCCTATATTGCACATACGAGGATCAAACTTGATTTCTTGAAGCGTGCCCCATGTGTCCAAGATCTCTAGGAAGGCACTTGGACTTCGCCGTATTTCATCAACCTTCCCTCATCCGATCACCGCATTTCAGAATGAGTAGTTGTACTTCTGTAGCACTGAATCAGCACAACGGGCTATTGGCCACGGTCCGGGATCCATTCCGAAGGGATCCGTGGACAACACCTTGTCATTTTGAATCACAGTCAGATGACGAGGTCAACACCCGAGCTGCCATCCCTCTCCAAACGTCCACATGTCGACGTGAGGACATTCGAGGCCACGACAGATTTAACCCCGCGTACACGACGGTCTTTGGTTGGACCTAGTTTCGAACTCTTAATCCTTCGGTTGCTAATTCGGAGCCGTCGTGGCTCAGTGGGTATGCCAATTGTGCTAGCAACCTTCGAGTTGTAGGCGGCGCAGGTTCGATTCCTGTCTGGTGTATTCCTCTCTTCTGTGTCAGGGGCCGCTGTAGTCCGGTTGGAAGACTAACAGATTAGCAGCCGGAGAGTTGCGAGTTCGAATCCAACCAAAGACCGTCTTGTGCAAAGGGGGCTTTTGCTCGTTAAATCTGTCGTGGCCTCAAATGTCCTCACGGTTGCGTGGTGTGGAAGTTCGGAGAGTGGGGTGCCAGCTCAGGTGTTGCCGCGTCATCTGACCGTGGTTCCAAATTACGTGTTGTCATAGGATCTTTCCCTTAGAGCAGGGGTGTCAAACTGGCGGCCCCCGAGGTAATTTTTTGTGGCTCACGATGCTCTGAAATCAAATGAAAACAGGACGATATGTTACGAAGAAAATAGCACTTAGGGGAGATCGAGCAACTACAACTGGTGAAGATATTTTTGATGCTGTATGGAGCATTTTAGGAAAATTTAATCTTCCTCTTGACAAAATTGTTTCCGGTAACAACTGACGGCGCTAAATCGATGACGGGTGAAACTAAAGGATTTGTGTCAAGACTGACAAGAAAATTACAATTTCAAGATTCCGAAAATCAGTACTTTCCATTGTCTTATTCACCAACAAGTTCTCTGTTTAAAAATATTAAAAATGGACGAAGTACTTAAAACAGTAACAAAGACAGTCAACTTGATTCAATCGAGAGCACTTAACCATCGCCACTTTACTTCGTTCCTTAAAGATTTAGAATCTGAATTCGAAGATCTTCCTTATAACACAGAATTTCGTTGGTTGTCCTGCCACAAAGTCCTGAAGAGCTTCTATCTGCTTTTGGAGGAAATACACTGCTGGCCACCGTAAATGCAACACCCTGAAGGAAGCATGCAAATAATATGAAATTTACAACATGCATTAGCGGAGGTGAGATATGCAAATGATTAGAATTTCAGCGTAGACGCACATCACGCGCGCCTGTGGCGCCACTTCAAAGCGCTATTTAAGGCTTGGAGATTTCGACGATTTCAAGTACGGCAATTGTGTTTTTCTTGTGGTTTTTCAAAAAAACGATCAATTATGCCTCGTAGAAAACAGCGATCATCTTTTGATCAAGTATTCTAGTTCGACAGAGGAAGGATAGTGGTGTACCATATCCACAATAAAAGCAAGACCACTTTTTAACAAACTAATTCTATATTATCAACAAATATTTACATACGAATTACAAAGCTAGTTTAAAATTTCACAGACGAGACACATCGCGAAAGAGCAACCGCACCCCTTCGATTCCATTTTCATCATCCCCTTTTTCTAGGGAAAAAAAAAAAAACTCCCGCGACTCTTGCCGTTGTACTCTGACGTCATCTGCTCAGCCAGAACGGGGGAAAGCGCCTCCTAGCAAGAGTTCCGTGTTCAGGATCGTGGGACGTTACAGACTCCTCCCCTCTTGGAAAACTTTTCTGCAGATCTCGATCGAAGAAAAGTTCGAGAAAAAAAAATGAAAAGTAATGAGTAGAAGTGCTCACACAAAGGGGGGGGGGCCAGTACCAACCTACCAGACTGAATCAGTGCATCACCGAATTCAGGGTACTGACACCATTTACAAAACAAAATTTTATGCAAGAAAAATATATATACAAAAAACATAAATACAAAAAAAAATGACTACATGTATCAATTACTTAATTACACAATATGGTTGGGAGTGTGGAGTCTGCTTAATGCATCGGCATTTTGATGCTTTTTGCCTGGACGATGCTTTATCTCGAAATCAAAAGTTTGTAGAGCTAAAGACCAACGCATTAACCTAGCATTAGAGCTAGCGTTCGCATTTAGCCACACTAATGGGTTATGGTCCGTTTGAATAACAAAAGTTTGTCCATCGAGATAACATTTCAATTTCCGGATGGCAAACACAATTGCCGCGCATTCTCGTTCGCTGACTCCATACTTCTGCTCTACGCTGGTGAACTTCTTACTCAGGTAGATGATCGGATGTTCTGATTCGTCAACTGCGATTTGAGTCAAAACAACTCCCATTCCTCGATCGGAAGCATCTGTCTGCAGGATGAAAGGCCGTTGGTAATCCGGGGCGTACAGCACAGGATAACTTGCAAGAGCTTCTTTGAGTTTTAAGAAAGCTTCCTCGCACTCGGGAGTCCACCTGATGGTTCCCTTTCGGTCCTTTCCTTTTAGAGCATCTGATAAGGGTGCAGCAACCGACGAGAACATGGGGATATAACGGCTGTAATATCCAGAGATTCCCAGAAAAGCTCGTATGTCAGTTTTGGTCGTCGGTCGAGCGAAACCCTTTATTGCCTCGATCTTTAACTCCGCTGGTGAGCGACATCCTTGTCCCACCACGTGTCCAAGATATTTTACTTGACTCTGAGCAAACTTACACTTGGACAGTTTGATCGTCAAACCCGCCTTTTGAATTCTTTGGAGCACGGTGTCCACGTGTTTGATGTGCTCTGAGAAGGTATTAGAAAATATGGCCATATCGTCTAGATAAGGTACCGCAAAAGACTCGCATCCGTCTAAGAGTTGTGCAACCATCTTACTGAACTCATATGGGGCGTTCTTAAGCCCGAATGGCATTCTCAAGGGCTTGTATGTTCCGAAATTTGTCACGAAAGTGGCTAGTCTTTGCGCATTCTTAGTCAAAGGAATCTGCCAATATCCTTTCGAAAGGTCGATCACGGTGATAAATTTTGCAGAAGCAACTGTCTCGACTCTTTCTTCGATGTTCGGCAAAGGGAAATACTTTGTCTTCGTTACCTTGTTCAGATTTCGGTAATCGATGCATGGTCTTGGATCCTTTCCGGGCGACTCCACTAAAATCATTGGCGAAGTGTAATCAGAAAACCCCACTTCGATGATTTTCATAGCCAACATCTTCTGAATTTCTGCCTTCAAAATTTCGTTCTGCCTAGGAGAATTTCTATAAGGCTTGGAGAAAACAGGTTTGTCTTCATTTACCTCAATGTCATGAGTTACAAGATCAGTTTTGCCTGGTATGTTGGTAAAACATTTTTCATATCTGCAAATGAGATTCTTGAGCTGTGAAAGTTCCCTTGTATCCAATCTCGATTCAAGATTGTTCTCGTGAACGTATTCATCGACGTCAAAAATGTTTGGATTAGGATCCATGTACGGGATCTCGACATCATCTTCAACCGTCTTCCAATCCTCTTCAGCCAGAAGAAGGTTCATATGTTCCAGCCTCTTATAGTACGGCTTAAGCATATTAATATGGTATACTTGAGATTTGTCTTTTGTCCCTGGTAATTCAACTACATAATTCGTCTCAGAAATTTTTTGTAGGATTTTTCCTGGTCCGTTCCAATGCGGACTCAACTTATTTGCTTTGTACGTAGCAAATATCAAGACTAAATCTCCTTCCTGGAATTCTCTCTTTATGGCCTTCTTATCGTACCATGTCTTATTCTTCTTCTGTGACTTTTCTACCTTGGTCACCGCTAGTTCTTGACAACGTTTCATTCTGTTCATCAACGAAAAGATGTACTCGGTCACTGGATTTCCTCCGTCATCTCCTTGGTTCAACCACTGTTCGAACAACAGCGTCAAAGGGGTTCGTAAATTCTTACCATGAACCAATTCAGAAGGCGTGAACCCAGTACTCTCGTGGGTCACTGTTCTTAAGGCGAATAAGGCAGGATAGACTGTTTGTTCCCACTCAGATCCAGCTTCAAGACATAGGACTCGTAAAATTCTTTTGACGGTCCTGTGAAAACGTTCGACAGGATTACTTTGAGGATGATAGACCGAACTTCGAATCACTTTTATTCCAAATCTCTCTACGAAGGTTGTAGTTAGCTCGCTCATGAATGAAGTACCCTGATCGTGTTGCAATTCCTTCGGAAATCCCATCCGACTAAATATCTGCATGAGTGCCTCCACAACATAAGTTGAAGTGATATTCTCCACGGGAACAGCATCAGGATATCTGGAAGATAGACACATGGCTGTTATCAGATACCTTTTTCCACTTGGAGTAACCGGAAGTGGTCCGCATGCATCAATGTTGATCTTTGAAAAAATCTCTTGTACAACAGGAACCAACTTCATAGGAGCCTTTTTTTTGTCATTCGGTTTTCCAACTCTCTGACATTTGTCACAACTTCGTACAAAATTATCCACTTCCTTGAAGCAATTAGGCCAAAAGAAATGCCTTGCAAGAATGTCCTTTGTTTTGGTCATTCCCAAATGACCTGATGTACCTTCATGACACAACGACATCAGTTTTCCACGATACTGAGTTGGAATTATTAGTAAAATGTTTTCGTTTCCCATTTTATCAATCTTTCTTTTCACCAGAAGACCATTGGGGAGTATTTCGTATTCACCTGTGGTCTTATCAGTACCTTGACTTAGTACCTTCTCCTTCAGAGGTTTCAAATTTTCGCATTCCTCTTGTTTTTCAACGAACGTCTTGGAATCAATCTTCAGAAGTTCAAGACCTTCCCAAGATTCCATCTCGTTCGGCGGGAAAGAGAACAAATCGTCTTCGTCGATATCGATGTCATCTTCAATTTCTGGAACCGAAATTACTTCTTCCTCTTTTACCACGTCTTCCTTTTTTTCTTCCTCTTGTTGAGCGATTCGTCTTTGAGCACGTGTTTTAATGGCGTTCACCTGATATGGCGCATGGACCACCTTCATCTTTTCCAGAAGTGTAGCCGTTCCATTCCCCAACAAATATCTTCCTTTGTCTGAGGGACTACAGACAACTGCGGCTTTGGTTATAACATGCCCGAACTTTCCTTGTAGCTCCACCTCTGCTAAAGGCAAACAGATTGGAGTATTGTCAACGGCTTGAATAACCCAAACATTCTCACCTGTCAGCATCTCAGGACGAATGAGGTTACGGCCAACAAGGTCGATTGTCGATCCAGTGTCACGAAGAATTTTCATGGGAATTCCATTTACGCATCCTTCCCAAGTGTGTGGTCTCATCAGGTCCTCTTCGGTACTACTGACAATTCTATTTATTTGCTCTGAAGCCGCTTCGGGTCTTTTCTTCAATTTAGGACAGTTCGGTTTAATATGGTCCAAACCGTGACATTCGTAGCATTGAATTCTTGTTCGTCTCTCAAAAGCAGCAGGCGAAGGTGTTACTTTCGGTGAATCCATACGTTCTCCTTTAACTTCCTTCGGGTTTTCTTGATTTTTATTTTTCCAATTTGAATGGTGCCTTGGTGCTTCGGAATTCCTAGGTTTCCAATTTGAAAATGATTTTTCTTGGTGTTTCGGAGTGTTCCCGAAATTCTTCTTCGTAAAACCTCTTACGGTTTCGTACTCATCCATCTTTAGAGCAAATTCTTTGGCAGACGTCATCTTACTCCATTCATCGATGAAATGCTCTCGGCATTCTGCCGGTACTCTTTTTTTAGCCTGATCGGTAACCATCAGGTCTACCAATTTGTTAAAGGTTGTTATCTCTAATCCAGCAATCCATTCTTCGAAATAGTTTTGGAGTTCATCAACAAATTCTTCCCAGGTCTTGTCGTTCTGTTTCTGATGTTTAACGAACAACTGTCTGAATTTCTCAGGACTCAACTTATATTTCTTCAAAAGAATATTTTTCACATGTAAATAATCTTCTGCCTTCTCTTCTGGTTCCCTTGCAATAATTTGGGATACTTCATTTGGCAAGAGGCCAATCAAATGTGAAACCCACTCAGATTCATCAAGTTTTATGCGTCGAACTTGCCTTTCGAACATCACTAGGTACAGGGAAATATCGCCTTCTTTACTATCGAACTTTTGCATTAGATGATGCAATTCTATTTTTCTCCTTGGTGGATGTGCTTCAATTGAATTATCAGGAATGATTCCCTTTTCAATACGTAGTTTTTCCAGTTCAAACGCCATTTCCTCTTTTCTCTTCTGAGCTTCAGCTTCGAATTCCTCTTTTCTCTTCTGAGCTTCAGCTTCCAATTCCTCTTTTCTCTTCTGAGCTTTTGCTTCTTTCTCCTTCTGAAGCCGTTCGGTTTTAATCCTTTCCAGAAGTGATTTAACGAATTCTTCGTCGTAATCATCAGACGTGATGATTTCTGTCTTCATCTTTGCAATAGTAGAATTCGAATCTACTTTCAAACCTAACTCCTCGGTTAGAACAACAATGTCCTGTTTTTTCGCTTGCGCAATGAAAGCCATGATTGCAATACCAAAACAATATACAATTCTAAAAGAACCCAGAATCCACACTCTTAAAGCACACAAAACACTGAAAATCAGTTATTAAAATAAATACTATGATTAACTCATACAAAACAAATCAATTCTACTTTCGATATGATTAATAGTAAAACGAACTAAATCTTTTCGTTAAATTTCACAGTAATTATCATATATTATTTTCTTTTTCCTAAAAAAAAATAACTGAATTCTACACTCGCTCAAATAAATTATCAAATGATCATAACACTCAAATGACAATTCAAACACAAAAACTCAATAATATTCTTATTTCAAAAGCACTTTCGTTTTCAGCTGTAACGAAATACTGTTCAGTGCAATACCTCTACACTAAAGCAAAACTAGGATATTTCCAAAATGAAAGACATAAATTTCACACAAAATCAAATCAAAATTGATTTTACCAATTATAACAGTGCTAAAAATCGTATTCTTGCATTAGAAACGTAAACATATATTTGAGTACAATATGCATAACTTGTTATCAAAATCAATCAATCAATATAATCATTACACAATGAATATAAATTTTTCTAGAATGACAATATAATATTTAAACAACACAAATAGATCGAACTGATGTTCTATTTTCTTTCTCGCAAGTCAGAATGACTTTTAAACGCCAGTCAGGATTGACTCAGAACCGAAACGGGATGTTTCAAAACACAGTTAAGTCTAGCGACTTCTAAAACGAAAACAGAAACGAGACGTTTCAAAACTAAACAAGTCAGGTTGACTCCTAAATTAAAACAGGAGCGGTTGATTTCGACAATATCAAGTCAGGATGACTTCTACCTCAATTCAGGAACAGGACGTTTCAAACTCAATAAGTCAGGACGACTTCAAACCAAACCAGGAACGGTTGATTTCGACAATATCAAGTCAGGATGACTTCTACCTCAATTCAGAAACAGGACGTTTCAAACTCAATAAGTCAGGACGACTTCAAACCAAACCAGGAACGGTTGATTTACACACAAGAAAATCAGGTTGATTTTTTTTTTTACTAAACAGAAACTGGTCGTTTCTAACATTAAACACCATGTTTACTCAAAATAAGAACTACAATTCAGTTAACTAAAACAAATGCATTTTCGGAGAGCACCGATTCTTACATTTACAACAAAATTCTGGTAAATTGGCACTTACCCTTTTAAAAAAAATACAGCCACTCATCAGACGCGCTGGCGGTCGTCACAACTGTAGCTTCGTTGAAATCAAAATTAACTAACGCGGATTTCGCATCCCACCGCTGCCACCACTCTCATGGTCTGTACCATATCCACAATAAAAGCAAGACCACTTTTTAACAAACTAATTCTATATTATCAACAAATATTTACATACGAATTACAAAGCTAGTTTAAAATTTCACAGACGAGACACATCGCGAAAGAGCAACCGCACCCCTTCGATTCCATTTTCATCATCCCCTTTTTCTAGGGAAAAAAAAAAAACTCCCGCGACTCTTGCCGTTGTACTCTGACGTCATCTGCTCAGCCAGAACGGGGGAAAGCGCCTCCTAGCAAGAGTTCCGTGTTCAGGATCGTGGGACGTTACAGTGGCCTACCGAGATTTTGGATTATCTTTCAGGGAAATCGGTAGTCGTGTTGGACGAAACCAAACAACTGTAATGCGGATATGTGATCGTTGGATGCAAGAGGGTACGACGGACCGACGTGTTCGATCGCATCCACCTCAGTGCACCACTTCACGTGATGACAGGCATATTGTGCGTATGGCAGTGACGGATCGCTCAGCCACATCACGAACCATAGCACAGCACATTCAGTCTGTACCGCATCATCCAGTGTCTGCGCGTACCATTCGACGCCGTTTACAGCAGAGTGGTCTGTCCGCAAGACGTCCATTGCTTCGTCTACCCTTGACGCAGAACCACAGACGTTTCCGCCGCCAATGGTGCGATGAAAGAAGGATGTGGACGGCAGAATGGAATGAAATTGTCTTTACTGACGAGTCACGCTTCTGTCTGCAACACCACGATGGTCGGATTCGAGTCTGGAGACACCGTGGAGAGAGGATGCTGAACAGCTGCGTTATGCACCGCCACACTGGTCCTGCACCAGGTATTATGGTATGGGGCGGTATTGGATATCACTCTCGCACTCCTCTAGTACGCATTGCCGGTACTTTAAACAGCCAGCGCTACATCTCCGAGGTGTTGGAGCCAGTTGTCCTTCCTTACCTTCAGGGCTTGCCCACAGCCATATTTCAACAGGATAATGCGCGACCACACGTGGCACGCATTGTCCAAGGGTTCTTCGTCAATCGCCAGATTGAATTGCTTCCCTGGCCAGCTCGCTCTCCGGATCTTTCGCCGATAGAAAACATGTGGTCCATGGTTGCTCAACGATTGACCCAGAATACATCCCCAGCTGCCACACCAGATCAACTTTGGCAACGTGTGGAAGCTGCTTGGTCTGCTGTACCCCAAGAACACATCCAAAGTCTCTTGGAATCAATGCCGAGGCGTGTGGCAGCGGTGATCTCCAACAATGGCGACAACTCTGGCTACTGATTTTGGCAGGAACCACACTTCACAGAAGTCTATAAATTTAATCATTTGATACTTGGTCAACATGTTATCTACAAAATAAATTTTGTTGTGATATCTCTTGTCTTTCTTGGTGTTGCAATTTGGGTGGCCAGCAGTGTAATTGTATTTCTTGAAATGAAAGATGAATAAAAAACCGAAAATATATCGATTATTAAAGATCCTTTGTGGGTAAAAGATCTGTCATTTTTCAGATATTAAAGGTCATCTGAATAATCTTAATATTACATTGCAAAGCAAAGATCAATTAATAACGAATATGTACGATGCAATAGCAAGTTTTGTACAAAACTGACTTTGTTTAAAAATCATCTACAAAAACACGTTTTGACTTTTTTCCTACGTGTGAGCAGTTAAAAGCACAAAATCAAAGTTGCTCATTTTCACAATATTGTGGTAAAATTGAAGAAATCAAAAACGAATTCAATAAACGTTTTAATGATTTCAGAGAGTTACAAAAATTTTTTTCTTTTTATTAGGCCTTTTCCTTTGAAGTTGAAAATGCTCCCACTTCGATACAACTGGAATTGATTTCCAGAATGATTCGGTTTTAAAAGACAAATATCGAGAAGTAGGAATTCCCAAAATATATTCTTATTTAGGTGAAAAATATCCCGGAAATTAAAAAGTTTGCTGCACAAATTTTATGCTATTTTGGGAATACGTACTTGTGTGAGCAACTATTTTCGTCCATGAAATTAAATAAAACGGCCTACAGATAAAGATTAACTGATAAACATCTATCTGCAATAATGAAGATTGTCTGTTCTGTCTTTGAATCCAGATATTGGAAAACTAGTAGGCGCTGGCAGTTTCCGGTAAAAAAAATAATTTTAGTTTTATAAATACATTAAATTAAACAAACGTTTAAATAAAAGCAATTATATAGCAATATTATAAATTATTACCCTAAATTCACTTAATTACATGATGTGTTTTAATTATCCTATCCATATTCATGAATCCTCACTTCAAAATATAATTTTAAGAAAATTTGTAAATGTGATGTGGCCCGCATGAATCTTGACAGTTGCATTAAATGGCCCGTGTTTTAATTGAATTTGACACCCCTGCCTTAGAGGGTTGATCCCGGACCGTCGCCAGTAGCCCGTTGTGTAGCTCCAGTGCGACGTTAATTAACATACCATCTCTTCTGTGTAAGTAAAACTTTCATTGTGTGTATCTATTACTTGATACTGTATGTTGTGTCACGCGCAACATGGCCAAATATGGCCCTTGCGCCATAAAACCACAAAACCAACCGGTTGCTAATCCGTTACTCTTCCAATTGGGCTACCGCGGCCCCATTGATTGGGAGAGGTGCTCTTTCAGGCAATTAACTTTTGCATTTGTGAGGAAATTCATCGTTTTAAAATCTGTTTAACAGGAACTGAACGAACAAAATAGTTTTCCTTGCTTATGGGGCAGCGGCCATCTTGTTAATTTTTAAGATATTTAAAACATTTGTTTCGAAATCCGATAGCATTCTCTTTCGACTTATCTCCCTCACGACTGCGTTTTACCCAAAATTGGAAAATATTTGTTCTCTCTCAACTCTAATCATCAAAAGTGCAGATAACGCACATGCGATTCATTTCTGAAGAACGGTGTTCGTGTTTTTCTTACGAGTGCTTATTTTCAAAGTTGGGTGCTTAATTTTTAAATTGCATCTCAGGTTCACGTTTCCTCGGCGAATCACTGATATTACCTCTTTAAAGGCACATTTTTTCTACCCCAAAAAAATATTTTCCTTCAAGGGAAAATCGCTGAACAATATGCTGAACTTTGCTGAACAATATGCCAAACCGGTTAAATCCAAGTTATGCTGAGGCGCGATAGCAGAGTATAGGTTTTCATTTTCTGGAGTGAATGTTATGCCTAGAAATTAAAAAATGTGAAAGTATAGAGTAGTCATATTTTCCTCTTTGTGTAGTGTGGTTTTTTTAACAGGAGTTGTGGGGAAGCCATATTTCGCATCGTCCCTAAGGGCTTAAAGAGTGTTTAATTTTAGTTTTTAAAACAACGAACCGTGAAAAAGTGAGGAGATTTCAACAGCCCTGTTGTATTATCGAAGTTTTGATTCCGAGATTGGGTTGCCAGGTTTTGAAGTAGAAAGCTTCGATTTTGGCTTTTAAAAACGCGCAATTTTAAAGGATTATGTCATAAAAAGTAATTTAATTTGAGATTTTCAACGGGTACATGAACAAATCACCGGAAGACGACAAAAATGCTTCCGGTTCATAACGAATTTGATTTATGATGACATTTGGCAATTCTTCCGACTCTAAAATTTTATGTAGAACAATTGGAGTCAGACTTCATGGAGCAGCAATTTACAACACGTGCTCGTCATGTTTTCAGTTAAAAACCTAAACAAATAAATTTGTGATTAAGTTCAAAATTACGAGGTGTTGTCCCCTGATCTTTCCCTTCGGGATTCGTAGCCCGGTTGGAAGAGTAACGGATTAGCAACCGGAGGGTTGCGAGTTCGAATCTAACCTAAGACCAAAGGGGGCTGGTGCACGTTAAATCTGTCGTGCCCTCAAATGTCCTCACGTTGGCGTGGTGTCGAAGTTTGGTAGGTATTTAGGTAGGTCAGGTGTTGACCTTTGTGTTGCTCCAGTGCGACGTTAGGTAAAATACCTACCCAGGGATTCATCCCTGACTCTCCAATAGCCTGTTATGTTGTTCCAGTGTGACATAAATTCAACAGCCTACCTATTTGTGACGCACGAAATCTCATTGGAAACACAAGCAGTGACGGTGAGCACATTTTCTCGCGTCCTCAGTATTTAATTTTTTGAAAACATCCCGACACCCCAAAGGAGTGTTTTCCAATTTGTGTATTGATTTTCAACTGTGAAAAATATATAAGATTTTGTACATCAATACTTCAATGCAATTCACGTGTCAGGAAGTACATTCTACTGATACAAAAATGATGCAATATAAGCGAATCTTTTTTTGCCCCCAAATGCCCGACGAGGTAAAAGTAGCACAAAAGGACGCAATTACGCCCTATCTTCCGAGAAAGTACGGCAATCGAAGGGGAAGTACGAAATGTAATTATTTCAAGCAGAAGTGAAAGGGGAAATGTGCGTAATCTATGAATTGGAAGAAGGAAATCGACGGATTTCATCATTTTCAGATTGACGTCTTGGCCCAAAGCCAACTTGAGCGATTGACTCCTGGTAACTGTTTATTTTTTATTGATCAGTTCTACCACAAGCTGTCGAATGTCGAGGGGTGTCAAGGTCAAGAGCATCAAAACAGACATCAGGAGACTGTCAACAAATACAAAATTCATTTACCACTTTTCCTTCAAATCCAGAATAGGATCCTACTCTGGTCTAAATATAGCCGCTTTTGCTCTATCGGTATTGATTTCTGTTTTTCATGTGAAGTCTTTGGAGGACTCCTTGTGTGTGTGTGTGTGTGTGTGTGTGTGTGTGTGCTATCGTAGAGATCGAACTGGGAATCTTTTGAGCATTTTCCGAACGAACACTCTTTTTTATCCCAGTGTAAAAAAAATTACACTAAGTCATTGATTCTGTGCAAAAAAAGTTTTTGGGCAATGGCAGACGGGTTCTTAAAAATGTCTTCGTGTATGGCTCCAATGCAATTCAGGATGCGTGAGGGAGAGGCTGGTAGTAAGCCGCACTTTGTACAAGTGGGGAATGATTTCTGGCCATCCATGAATATCATCTTTTTCATTTGGCCAGATCGGAGGCTGGGAAGCATAGTGAAAGTTTTTCGGGACAAATTGAAGACAAGCAGCTCTCCTGGTGTTCCACTGAGGTACCAGTGATGAAAGGGTACTGGAGATGATATTCGCAATTTTTTTAAGTACGGATAGGTCCTCTGAGAGCAGGACGGTACTTGCTTGTATCAGGTTGTTTATTTGCTCCAGCTTTTGCCAATAAGTCAGCTCTCATTGGAAATGAGAGCTGATTAACACGACTTTGCCCAGAACGATTAGGGTTACCATATAATGAGACTGAGCTCTTCCTTTTCAGATTGAAATAAAATGTCCTTCATTCTCCACTTTAAAACGAACTCCTTTTGGGTTTCATTGCTTCACCGTACGCTCGCAATAAAGCAAAATAAGGTATATTTGTTTTCGATTGAAACATTCTTAATTCCATTTGCGACTACATATCTGTAAAACTGGATTTTCAGCTCTGATGGCTGTGAAGACCAATTATCGCAATCAGTTTATTATTCCACTGATCTTCGTAAAGATAGAGGGAGCCGTGGAGCAGGCACGCGACCGGAAAAAAAAGCGGTTGCCACAGTCCTACTAAGGTTTGGTTCGTGAATACCAGCGACGTCGCCGCGTACGCGCGCCTCCTCCCTGCGTCTTCGGTAAGCTCTAGATCTCTCCGCACTTGTCAATAGGTTTAGACTTCTTGGTATCAATTTGTTCGTCTTGAACTGCATTTTCAACCTGTTTACGTTTCCTATGCCGCAATTGAAATTTAGTAGGATATTTTGCCTTCATAGTGAAATCTTCAACACATCGTCACTTTCCACTGCACACAATTTTTACACAAATGGTTTAAACTGTCAACTAGTCAAATGGAATTGTAGAATTCTCTTCAATTTAAGCACGCACTCGCCACGACCCGTCAATTAGAACTGAAGTTACAGAGGTTAAACAGGCCAGCGTATGCCCGAAATGTGACTCATTTCCCCCACCACGCGGTACAAAGGTCAGAGGGGATTAGTGACCGACCTGGTTGACGGGCCCACCTTCCTCTACACGGTGGTAGGTCATTTATCCCCATAGGCTGAATCCCCCTGGAGTTATGGGGCTTTGAGGTATCAATACTTTTTTCGAGACGCGCAAGTTTCTGCCGATGACCCCCATGCATACGCCTTAGACGCCAGGACGATTTTAAAGACGTATTAACGTCAAAAATTTGGTTGGAGGAACAATCTTTCCCGAGTTTCGAACTCGCAACCCTCCGGTTGTTAATCCACTGCTCTTCCAACCGGGCTGTCGCGGCCCCAGTAGATTGTTTGGACGGCAGAAGTTAAAACCTTCGCAGACCTGGTGACGAAAATCCCTGTTATATTTGATTTCGAGCCACACTATTAGTTGGTTCTGCACGTGCTCCCCTTTTTTCCTCTATCCACGGAAACGCTCTAATGAGCCCCGCGGTCGAGATCAATCAATGAAAAAACTTCCGTTTGACGTTCCCGATGACGTAGTGTCGTCCTTCGTTTGTCATTTCCAAGGTCCTTATCCTTGCACGCCCACAATTGGATCTTTCTGTTGCCAAGACACACAGCTGGACAAATCTTATTTTTAAGACGTGCGCGCGAACGCACGTTACTTTTTCGTTACGTCATCGTTACTTTTTGACTTGGAACGGTTTGGGTCCATGACTAGATTTTGATGGTTTAAAGCAGGTTCCCAACCTTTTAGACTAGCTGTTTAGAATCGATTTCTATGGCGGATCCCCTTAGGCCTAACCTATGTTTTACAAGTTAATAGTGTTTAGGAGTAGTGTCACAGGGGGAGGAAGAGGGGATGGTTAGTAAATATATTTAAACAACTGCACAATGTCAATGCAATAAAATTATATTTTAAAAACTTTGAAATTTATCATATCTCAATACTACCATCCCAAACACATGATAGTGTCAAAATTTGGCCATACATGAAAGTTCTTCCAAAGTTCAATAAATCAAACCATTTGTATTACAACAGATTTTATATTGTTGGTTAGAACAACAAGTATTTTATTTTCCTGGAGTCGCCGCGAAGAACTTAGGGCTCCGCGGGAACCACTGGTTTAAAGGAAAGAAAATCTTTCTGCATTTAAACGACAGATTTATATACGCATTTAAATTTTTCATTACAATATCACAACATGTTTGGAGGATGAAAGATGGAAGAAAGATTTTTAGACACTGAATACCACATTCCAAAAAATAAAATTGAATATTACTTGTGTTGCCAGTTCCACGAACATAAATATAACAAATAAACAAAAGATACAATTTGAAGTGACTCTGGCCTAGATTTCTAAGACTCCCCTGATCTAAACGGGGCCGCGGTAGCCCGGTTGGAAGAGTATCGAATTAGCAATTGGAGGGTTACGAGTTCGAATCCAGCCAAAGACCGTCGTGTACAAAGGGGACTGGTCCACGTTAAATCTGTCGTGGCCTCAAATGTCCTCACTTTGGCGTGGTGTGGAAGTTTGGAGAGTAGGGTGCCAGCTCAGGTGTGACCTCATCTGACCGTGGTTCAAATGACGAGGCGTTGTCCTCGGGCCTTTCCCTTCTGGAGTGGTCCCGGACCTTCTCCAATAGCCCGTTATGTTGTAATTAAAATACCTTTGTGGCTGAAAGGAAGGTGCTTGATGTATCGTATGTTTTTCCTCTTAGGACGCAAAGCCTGTGAGAGGACATCTTTCATCTTCCTGCGGAAGGAGCTTCCCGTCCGATTGGCCAATATAATGAAGGAGATTCAATTGCTGCCGGAGAATTTGCTCCGAATGCCTTCGGTTGCCTTGGTGCAGAGCTGGTGAGTCGCCTTGACTTGGGTTTAATACGAAACACTTATACAAATGTATAGAGAAACGAAATTGCGTTCCTATGGAAAACAAAATTCTAAAGAATTCTATAGAGAATATTTATTTATATATATTTTATAAAATATATATTGTTTATTGAAACGAAATTTCGTTTCAGTAAAATATTTCTAGAGATTTTCTATAGAAAAAAATTCATAAGTATTCTATAGAAATGTCTTTCTATAGAGAAGTTCTATACACAGAAAAGTCGTAAAGCAAAACAAATGAGCTTCTACAGACTTTCTACGGAGGTGTCTACAGACTTTCTACGGGGTATGCTATTTTTGCTACTATGCTATTTTTGGATGACTTTAATTTTTGTAGTCAAAGAAATAATAAATATCGTTCATTAAAATGGTAAAAACAAGACTGAAAACATTTATAAAAATACATAATTTCTGAAAATCGCATTTCAAATTTCTGAAACATCAAATCGGAGGTTGAAATAGTTGTAATAATTTTGAGGACGGGGAAAACTTTAATGTAAGACAAAGCAATTTGATACCGGAATTCATTTTATGCTATTTTTGTTATAGTAGTAAAACAAAAATCTATTGCAAAAGCATTAGCCAATTAGACTATCAGTGCATCATAGGACTTCATTGGATCACGAATGTGTTGATCGATTTGCAGCTAAAATTCCTCTCTATCAAACGGTCAATTACACTGTCAGTTTTCTTATAACAATACTTGTCATATCAAAATAATAAACAAGGCTGAAATCAAGAAAATATTCAAAATAATTTCCTTTGCAATTAAAATGAAAACTGTAAAAGAAAAATCTACTTTTTCCACTTTCAAAAAACAGTAAGTTCCTATTTTTGCTGGGATGGTTGTTACTGCTTTTTCTCAACTTTTTCAAAAGGTGCACCTAGAACGATTGGCAAGTTTGTCAAAAACTTACACTAGGAAGGTATGGATAAAAGGCATGGGATGAAAAACTAATTAAGCTAAAACGTATAAGCTCTATTGCTTCTTATCGAGTGCAGTAAGCTGTATATATGAATGATAAACTAAATATTTTTTCCTGTTTATTTCCTCCTCTTCTAGGTACGAGAAAAGTTTTGAAGAGATTCTTGTGTATGAGGCTGCTGATACAAGTGACGGGAAAATCCTAGAAAAGTAGGCATTACTCTTTTAAGAAGGCAGTTTTACCCATAATTAATATTAAGATACTTACTATATGTATGTCATAATAACAGAAATTATAAGACTGCAGTCGTGACAAGAGTGGTATAAGGCAACCAGAGAATGATCCATTGGCACTGAATGTAATGTTGGTTCCACAAATGGAGAGGCAGACTATTCCATAACAATAGTTTATTGCTTCACCAGACAAGTAGTAACATCATAAGGGGCTCGTGAAAGAATGAATAGTTTACAATGAACTCGCTAGGGGGATAAGGATTAAGAGGAAGATTATTGGGGATCCATCAAGAAAGTTCATAAGTAGAAAGTCGTTGTCTTAACAAAGAAGTAAGTTGATCCTGTATCAGTGATCTGAAAGGAAGAGGTAAGCATTTCGAGTGAGTCAAGGTTAGCGAGATGACTGAATTCAAAGGTGAAAGTGGGTGGCAAGATATATTGATCACATGGTTAGCGCGAGACAAAGACTAGCGAATGAAAAGAAAAGGGGAACGCTAAGGGACTTATCTGTGGTGTGGTGTTTAGTTTTATTTATGGTTTCACATACATGTGCGTGTACACATTAAATGCTTAAGAGATGTGTGTTTTTCTAGAACACCATTTAGCAATTGCACATAATTCTAGTACACAATGAACACCATTTAGCACCAGGCCGATGAAAACACTACGTCTTCACCGGCTTGCTGCTAAGTGGTTAGTACTATAAAATGAGCTATCACAGCAAGAGTGGCCTAACCCACCAACATACCCAATGGAGATAAATGTAATTTTCTTGGCACATTTTTTATATATTTTTTTATTTATCCACAATATGATTTGATGAGGGTTAAAATCTATATTAATTAAATGCATTAAATGCCAAGAGTGCACTGTAGGTACCAAAAATAAATATTTTGGGTTTTTGTGGGTTAGGTCACTCTTGCTCTGATAGCCTCAAATATCTATTTAAGATCATGGACGTGTAATTGAGAAATTGGGGGTGGAAATACACCTGTTGGAAACAAATATCAGTTCCTTAAAGAAATCCATGACACCGTGTTACTTCCGCCTCACGGAAACCCCTTACTTTTCAACATCCGTGCTTTAGCCACCAATCGGCCACCCCTTACCACTGTCCCTTCTGGTGACACGTAGAAAAGGGTGGCATTTTACTGCTCCATAACCGGAGTAGATTGTCCCCACACCATCAGATGATTCTCGTAAGCGAAGCATCTAAGAAAAACGAAAGATTCTGCAGCCTAAACTAATATGTACTTGAGGTCCAACAGTTAGGCAGTAAGTCTGGGAATAAATGGGGAACCGCTGACTCAGTGGGCTTGCTCGCTGCGCTAACAACCTGCGAGTTGCATGCGGCACAGATTCGATTCCCGTCGAGTTTGAGTTTTCCCTGGGTCCTTCTCTCTTCTACGTCGGGGCCGCGGTAGACCCTTTGGAAGAGTAACGGACTAGCAATCGGAGGGTCGTGAGTTCGAATCCAACCAAAGACCGTCGTGTACAAAGGGGGCTGGTGCACGTTAAATCCGTCGTGGCCTCAGATGCTCTCATGTCTTACTAATGTGTTTTGACAAGTGTAAATTTTTGTTTTCAGTTATTGACATATTTAGCTTTCGTTCATAGCATTGCCAACTCGACGAATAGCTAAATAAAATATTAAACCGTATGACTGAGTCATTTCAACTTTTCGAGGTGGGTTAAAAAGTATCCCACCATGCATAAAAAGCTAAGCAAAAGGTGGGACAGTTTTTAACCCACCTAACCCCAAAAAGTTAAACAGATTACAATAAGACTTTTCTCATCATGAAAAAAAGCATTTTAGTGTTTCAGAAAAGAATATCAGTTAATGAGTTACTGCTCTAAGCTGCCGACGTTTTAGAAATTTAAATTTGCACCAATATCTGTTCAGATTACTCAGATATCAACTACTCTTTGTAAACCTGAGTTTTTCTAAATTTTTAGCTTCTGTGATCGCCTTCTCAAGATCCACAATCGTCACAATGATGTTGTCCCAACAATGGCTCAAGGGGTGATTGAACTGAAAGAGTTGTGTCAACTTGACCAACACACTGAGCACAGCATAGAATACTTTTTGGATCGGTTTTACATGAGCCGCATTTCCATACGTATGCTGATCAATCAGCACAGTAAGTACATAAACGGTCTTTCATTTCATGTTTATTTTCCTTTTCTGTATGCATTTAGGGATCCTACACTATTCATACAGTGATTCATGACAATACATCCTGATTTTCTGCCGTTTTAATTTTGATATTGTAGTGCAGTGGTTCTTACCTTTTTAGTAATCGGCACCCCCTTGAATGTAAAAATAAGTTCTCGCACCCCCTTGAAAAATGTGTTTCTATTTCTTTATTTAGAAATTTACTTCTATTGCAAGATAATTTATTTAGTGAAAAATAAACAGATACATTTACATATATATACAAAACAATATCTCAATTTTTAATGGTTACATTGTTTATTCATAATAATACTTTTGAAAGAACCACTAAGTCATAACTTATAGTGAAGTGATTTCTGGGTTTTGTTTTGATGTGCAAAAGTGATGAAAATCCCATTTCCACAGGTAAATGTTGGCCAATGGTAAAAGTGTCTGCAATGCTGCTTTTGCCAGCTGTGGATAAGGTTCTAACTGTACACCATGTCCAGTTTTTCAAATTTCATTTGAATACGTGCATTGGCTCGTATTTCAAAAAGATCATCTTTTATTAAATCGCTGAAACTTCTCTCACACCCGCAGGGGTGCACACCCCAAGTTAAGAACCACTGTTACTGTGTAATATTCTGCTCCTTCACCCAACCCCTACTTGATGAAGAAAACAGGTGCAAGTGTCACATGGTCAGAGAAGTGACACTGAGGGGTTGGACTTGTGGGTGGTCAGATCAGAGATAAAGAGGGGAACGAAAAAGCAAAGAGTCAGGTATTTGGAGACCGATCTTAGTGAAGCTCTTCCGTGAGACAAAATTGTTATTTGTTGTGTCATTCGTAGTTTAAATGTTTATTCAATAAACGTTTTGTTGAATTTCAGGTGTTCTTTTCCCCAAAAAGAACCACACCAGGATTGTATTCATATCATGTCTTTTTCAGAATGCCTGGAATTATTTAGAAAAAATAATTTTTAAAACAGTAAACCCCCCCTCAGAATCTTGTCCTCTTGATATCCCCAGTTTTGAACTAAAATTTTGAACTTGATTTGCTGTTTGGATTTAGAAAGCAAATGACAAGAAGGTGGCATTCTCAAAAGGTCTGAATGAAATTTTTGGGTTTAGTGCTCACTGAAATATTTTTTAAACTTTCTATTGCAAACTTCAACAGTTGAAACAGTTTCCTACTGTGGTATATTTTTTGTAAATTTACCCATTTTTAAAAGAGAATTTTTCTAGTTTTGTATTTTACATTCTTACAAAGGAGTTCTTATTGATACCCAGAGGTGCCAACCACTCTAGATTTTCCGAAATGATTACAGATTTTTACCTTTCAATGTGCCGTTACAGCAAATGGGGAAATTATGGGAGTAAAGATAGGTTTGCAGTTTGTTTTGCAAATGAGTGTCCTACTCATTATATTTCATTACAATTGTCAGTCTGTGATAGTCCAGTAGAAAGAGTAATGGACTAGCAACTGGAGGGTTGGGAGTTTGAATCCAACCAAAGACCATCGTGTATAAAGGAGGTGATGCACGTTAAATCTTTCATAGTCTCAAATGTCCTCACTTTGGCGTGGGAGTTTAGAGAGTAGGGTGCCAGCTCAGGTGTGACCTCGTCGTCTGATCGTGTTTCAAAGTTACATGTGGTGCTGTCCTAGGATCTTTCTCCTCGGGGGTTGATCCTGGACCGTCGCCAATAGCCCTTTGTGTTGCTCCTCACACAGTGGCATGTTAATTAATTAAATACCTACCCATTACAATTGCCAAAACACCAATGAACAAAATCTTTAGAATCAATTAGAAAACATCAATAAAAATCTAACAAATATCTTTAGTTTCATTTTGAATTTAGAGAAATGTTATTGAATTTTTAAATTAAATTAATTCTATATCCTTTTAGATAATTTTCATGTTGGAAAAATCAAGGCAATTTCTCACTGTTTCTATTTCATTAAAAATATTTGTGTGCAAAACATAAAGATCTAGCTTTTATGAGAACTATATCTAGAGATGCAACTATTAGCTGTCTAAAATGAAAGTATGTTTGTAGTTAACATGTTTATTTGAACAGAAATTATACAGATTTTTGTGTTTGGAAAAACCCTATTTCCAGGAAAACTACCAGCTTTGGAAAATATTTGCAACAGTGGAAAAATAATGAGATTTTACTTGAAGAAGTTTGAATTGTGACTAGAGAAAATATTTCTCTGAACTAGGATTTATGCTGTCAAATACAAAACTAAAATATAATCATGTATCAATCAATTATGGTTTCTTTGCATTCTTAATATTGATTAAAATGACGTATTTATAAACTTGTAAATAGCGTAACATTATCGAAAGCATTTCTCAATGATTTGTGAGGGCCGTCGTGGGTATGCAGTGGGTATGTCGACGGCAACTATCGAGTTGTAAGCATTGCAGGTTCGATTCCTGCCAGGTGCATTCCTCCCTGAGTGTATTTCTGTTTTCTGTGTCAGTAAAGCTTTCACTGTGTGTGTGTCAATTACTTGATTTGTCTGGCACAGCATGGCCAAATATGGCCCTTGCACCATAAAACCCCAAAACCAACCCAATGATTCGTGAATCATTTCTGAGTATCATATTTCAGATTCCTGAAACTTAATCAGAGGTTGGCCTCTAGTAAATCTTTCATCAGATTCTTGCTCCTTGTAATGTCTAGAAATCTTTCAACGTGACATTTACTGTTATTGTCTTTTTCTAGCTTCTCTCTTTGGTTCTAATCTGAATGACCATCCTCGCCACATTGGATGTATAGATCCCAGTTGTAGTGTAACTGCAGTTCTAAGAGGTATGTAAAACTCATCTTTCTCATGTAATATTGTTGAAATTAGCCATAACTATAAATATTAACCTAAAATATAGTATATGAATCTCAACCGTGACATACTTCTTGGTTGACTGAATTTGCACTACTTTTGTATGTGCTGGACATTGGTGGCTGGTAGACGTGATGAAAGCATGCACTTTCAAACATGCCAGATGGCACTTCCAACTAATTCCAGATGATGCTGGAGCTGCAGTTGCCCAGTTGGAAGAGTAGTGGATTAGCAACCAGAGGATGTTATATGAGTTCGAAACTCGGTCAAACCAAAGACCATTGTGTACACTGGGGATGGGGCACATTAAATCTCAAATGTCCTGATGTTGGCAGGGTGTGGAAGTTTGGAGAGTGGGGTGCCAGCTCAGATGTTAACCTCGTCATCCGACCATGGTTCGAAATGACAAGGTGTTGTCCTCACCTTTCCCTTTGGGATTGATCTTGGAGCATCGCCAATAGCCCTTTGTGTTTCTCCAGTGCAACGTTAATACAAATACCTACCAGATGATGCTAGCCCTAATCACTATGTACTTCAATGAATGGTCCACTATGAACTGTTGAATTGATGACAGACATGGTTTCATGCTACTATCAAGACTACACTTATTCAGCTTCATTTCAACAACCTGACAGACTAAACTCACACTTACTCGACTGCAACACAGGAGAGTAAAAGTTCACAGTTGCCCATTGCATGACCATACAGAAATATACCCAGGATTTCAATACTGCTATCATGGTTCCATGTAAATGGCAATCAGTCAACTAGTGGTCCAAGCCATTGTGATATACCAGGCAATGAGCGAGCAGACAAGCTAGCTAAAATTGGTTGTCTTCTACCCCAGCCCTCTCCCTTACCTCTGTGCTTGCAGGTTGGTAGAGCGAAAGATAAATAAATCTGTTTGCGATCAAAAGCTTATGGCCACGGACAAAACATGGAGCAAGCTTTTGTCTGACCCTGTTCCGCCTAATTTGCCACGACATATTGCTACGGCAAATTTTCGAATTTTAACTGGACACGACTTTTTAAGAGGACACTTACACCACATTGGTGTGCATGTTTCTCCCAACTGCCCCTTTTGTTCGACGGGGAGCTTTATGGATTTTATTCATCTTTTGTCTTGCACTTTTTATCTGAGGATCACATCTTAGTTGATGCCCATTTTAGCTTGGCTAATTTGTACTGGGCTACCCATGGGAAATTATGGTCCCTGTACTTTTCCTGACGTAGGAAAAATTATAGCCCTCAGCCTCTGGTAAATTCTAGATGGAGTACTGTGGGGAATTTTGCACTATAAAAATGGAACTCGCAATGTTGTGGTATAATAGCAGTGCAACCAATTTCACATATGAAGTTCTCTTTGGTAGACTTGAGTTGCACTTATCTTACCATTGTATGCTACATAACTGAATGGAACTATATTATATTCTATTACTTATGAGACATTTTTGCACATTTCAGATGCATATGAAAACTCCAAATTCCTCTGTGATCAGTATTACATGGCATCTCCTGAACTTGAAATATCTGAGCACTCGGGTAAGTGGACCTACCGAATTCTCGAGACGCATTGAATGGGATGTACATTCATTGATCTGGCCTGTTTCTTAATTCCAATGCCCAGATAAATTGCCATAATGTTTAATGTTTGAAGTATTGAATTTAACTTTAGTTTATGTACAAAGTAAATTTAGCATCAGCAAAATTTGAAGGAAAAATTTAATTTGAATCTATTAAAATCTAACAAAAGTGTATGCTCTAGAACACTCAATGCACTTGCTCCAAGTGAGCAAAATGGCCACTGATGTATTTTACAGACCATGGTTTTGAATGTGTACTAAAAGTACATATGTCACATGTACTTAGGAATATGAAGCCTCAGTTTTTAATACACTATTATATTTAATTTACTATCCATATGAATGGATGTTTTCTTTCAGTCACGTTCTTAATGTGCAATATTTACAGGTTTTGCTATTTTCGTACATGATTTTAAATCACAATCAGGTTTCAAGTAGTTAACTTGGATTATTATCAAAATTTTATAGTAGTAACATTTTCACACATTTTGAAACTGTTTTAAATGCACAAGTAGTACATATCTGTAAGCAGGGGTACATTAAAACTAATCTATGGATTCACATTTGTATTCTTAAATACACAGTGTATCCATTTATATTTAGTACACAAGAAATCAATCTCTGTTTTATTTGCCAGATTGTTCCAAATTGTTAAATACCTGCTTCAAAAATTTCCAAACCATGCATATTAGCTATATTACTTTTATGCATGTCTATTATGAATGTGCACTTAGTGTACACATAGAAATAAGAATTATTTGTATCAATTAAATTTTACAAACATATTTTTATTCAACTATTTGTGTGATTTACATAGTTAAAAATAACCTTGATTGTGTTTTCCTGTTTTACATTTTTACTGATTTCATATCTGTAGCCCTAACTTTGTAAACTTTTGTGTAATTAGAATTGGTTTTCTGTGCCTTCAAATGAACATTTTTACAAAATAATAAACATTCCAGGTTTCGATCCTGGATCTCCGATATCGGTTGTGTATGTGCCCTCTCATTTGTATCATATGCTGTTTGAGCTTTTTAAGGTAAGTTTGTAATTTCTGTTTATAACCATATCATTAGCCATGTTTTTTGTGTGATAAATTGCGATCTTCATCCTTTCAATTAGGGTTTAAAAACCGTCTCTAGAGAATTTCCTTTATTGAAACATTATTACCAGTTTCGTTAATCACGATATTTATAAGATTTAGCTTTATGTTTTTAGAATCTTCTGGGATGAGTTTATATGACAAAAGTACTGTCAGCATGACTTAAAACTAATATAAATCTTATCTGAACAACAATTTTTGTTGTGAGGTCTACCGTTAAATAAACATCACATCCACAAAATGCAATTCTCATATTTTTATTCATTTCAATGGTTTATATAAGAAAGGATTACTATTCCAGGAGTTAAAAAAATTACTTCAGTTTTCATTTTTTAGTCTGTACCATTATTTCTGGAAAAGAAGTCGGTTTTAACTGCTAATCTCTAAAAAATATTATCCTACTTGTATGCAGTCCCCAAAACACCTGGAGATCATTTTGTAATACTTTGGTACACATTTATTATGTGTGTATGTCCATTAACTTGGCATTGTTGGAGCTTGGCCAAATATGACTCTTAATAAGTATTTAATGCCTGAAAAAATGCCAGTTAATGGGTTTCTACTCTAAGCCAATGATAGGTAACTCGGAGCACACGATTTTAAAGAAAAAACCTAAGTTGCACAGAATCGTTTATTCAACTTCAAAATTAGTATAAAACATCAAATAACGTGTTTTTTATTATACAACGATTTATTCACTCATGAATTTTTACGAAAAAACATTTCGTTATGAAAGACAAAAATTCTCTGCACCACACAATTCGCCAACCTGAATCACAACAATGTCAACAACTTACTTATGTGTTTTGACGTGTGTCAATTTTTGTTTTCAGTTATTGACAAATTTAGCATTCGTTCATAGCATTGCAAACTCAATGAAAAACTTTAAATAAAATATTAAACTGTATGACTGAGTCATTTTAACTTTTTGAGATGGGTTAAAAAATATCCCACCATGAATAAAATACTAAGCAAAAGGTGGGGCAGTTTTTAACCCACCTAACCCTAAAGAGTTAATCATTCAAATAAAACATTGTGAAAGAAGACAGTGTCACGCCTGAAATTATTTTCTAAATACTTGCCTTACTTAAGTGTATGTTCAATGACTGAATAATCATGAGTATGTTCATGTATGTTATGTAGCATACATATATGTGTATTGCATTTTTAGAATGCTATGCGAGCGGTAGTAGAGCACTATGGACCAGATGCCGATAGCTTGCCATCCATCAAGGTTCTTGTTTCACTTGGAAGAGAAGATCTGACCATCAAGGTAAGCTGTGAATTTGTTGAAAAGTAAAGTGTTGGTCCATATGTCGATTATAAATATTTTTTCATGTTTTTGGAAACAATATTTTATTGACAGGAGATCATTTTCATTTGAAGAAAGCAACTATTTGTGCCAAAGACTTCATATTGAAACAGTTCCGTAACACTGCTGTAGTGACTGGGTGCTGTTACTCATTTACCTCTAACCAGGAGGCACTTGTAGCTTAATAATACTACGTACACGAGTAACTCTACTCTCTTATAACAAAGCAGTCATTCTGGTTGACTCACAGGCGGCAATCTTGGCCTTATGCTCCTATAAACAACCTCATTGCGTTCGCTTGGCCAGAGCTCGTTTAATTGCCAGTGGCATCTTGAACTCTGGTTGGATCATTGCCTTCCAATGGATACAAAGCCATTGGGATATACCAGGAATAAGCGAGCAGACAACCATTTTTAGCTAGCGTGTCTGCATGCTCATTGCCTGATATATCACATTGGCTTGGTGATTTGTAGATAGTAAAGTCAGGAGCATGAGTAGTACGTGTTATTCCATTGCAGTTGGGGTAAATGTTTTAATTTATATATGTTTTTGCAGATGTCTGACAGGGGAGGTGGCATCCCACGTTCCTTGACTGAGACGCTTTTCCAGTACATGTACTCCACAGCACCCACTCCTTCCCCTTCTGTGGAATCCACACCACTGGTGAGTACTCTTCATTCAGTTATAACCCAAACCCTACCTTTCTTGCGCGCAGAAATTATTCTTGTTAATTCATTGACCACCACCTAATTGCTTAACACTAAGTTCACCCAATATGGCATCCTATCCAATTCCTTTCATTCCACACTTAAATTATAACATTGCTAGTAGTTTTTATCCCCAGATACACGATCTGATTTCAGTCACAAGGGATCCTATTCAAACCTCTAACAGGTGGGGAAATACATCACACACACTGGCATAGGTTACCTTGGTGAAACTAAATGGGCATTCTCATTACATTAATCAACACATCTGTTATTGTTCCACACTGGAAATTTTCTCATCAATTTGATTTTAAACAAGCTAAGGTACAGCTTTGAAAATAGACTTTTTTGTGGCAACACTTATTTGGTGTGCTTTTTGTAGCGAGTTGTGACCATCAAAGGCAGCCCATCTTTGTTATCCTTTTTGATTTTACCATGCCCAAATAACTCTGGTTTGCTAGAATGAATGTGATTATTTTTTATATTTGTATTATGTAGACTGGTTCCATTAGACTTAAAACTAATAAACTATCTAACTTGAACTAACTTGTATTACAATATTTTAGAAAAGTAACGATTGTTTTGTTAAAGTAAATACTTACCCAAATAATCAGTTTTGTGGATTTCTTCCTATTTAAAAAATGTGTTTCATTTTTTTTAATTATTTTCCACTAAGCCTAAAACAGTATTTTTTCTAAGAAATTCTTCCTCGGCGACAAAAAGCATGCCAAAAATCATGTTAAAAGCATTGCCACAAGTCTTTATATCAAAACTGTACCCAAGCCAATCTCAGATCCATTCCCGAGTAAAACATCAGAAAAGCTATATCTATTCTTACCTTATCTGTGACACTAGTGAATGATACAAGTACTTTAAGCATGTAGGGCCAAATTAGAAACGTGAGTGGTAGCAAAGGCAACACAATTCAAAGATAACATAATTAAACTTGAATTTTTCCCCTGTGCTTACTTTAGTCCTGATGATAGTGAATCTTGTTCCATGAAAATAACCATAAACCATTTTTATCATGTGGTTTATTAGTCGTCTTTTAAAGCTTTTATTTGACTATAATTTTATTTTCCATTTGTAAAATTTGGCTTTGAACTTTAATAACAGTTCTGCAGAAACCAAAACTTTTGAAAACAAGCTACTTTTTAAAAGTTCCATTCTTGCAAGACCCAGATTTTGCCACTGAAAGTGTTTAGCATACATTAGAGTTAACTCCGATTTATATCTTGAAAA
This sequence comes from Meta bourneti, assembly GCA_933210815.1. Classification (NCBI taxonomy): domain Eukaryota; kingdom Metazoa; phylum Arthropoda; class Arachnida; order Araneae; family Tetragnathidae; genus Meta; species Meta bourneti. Next base: position 7,133,309 of record OW119929.1, read on the forward strand.
ATTTGCTTCAATATATTGTGACTTAATTCTGATCGCTGAAAAACGAAAATAGAAGGAAATAAAATCCCATAGAAATTGGTAGTTATAATAAAGTGTTGAATATGCTGAGCTGAAGGTTTTTTGGGGAGGTCTTATAAGCTGGTTAGATTGCTAAGATCTTAAACTGTTGACAAATGGGTTGACAAACATAACCCAAATATAATTTCCAGCAAAATTTAACAAATAAAAATTATCAAACATTCAAAACAAAATTATCAAAATTCTCAATTAAGATTCATGTGCAAAGATATAGAATGCCTTGGCAATAATACAATTACCAGGGACACACCTACAAAATGACATTTGTGGTTCGACATTTTTATCTTTTGAAATGATGTCGAATCAACAAAAGAATTCTAATGTAACCTCAGAAGTAAATAAAAGCTATAGAGTGTCCTAAAAGTTCCCGTACTCCAACTTTAAAAAAATCATTTGCCCGTGTTTTTTTTAATTATTGAATTTTATCGCCTGCTTATAATTTTATGGATTCTTTAATTTTTATCATTTGGTTTTCTTCTCGCTCAAGTTGTGCGATAATAAAGTTCCATGTCATTTTGTTCATTGCAAAATGAGTTTATTACGCATTCAGAGAATTGCCCTGCTTGAGGCTTACTTTGAATATAAATCATGAAAGATGTAAAGAATTTTGACAACATAAATATCCAGATAATGCAGTACCGAGTAAAGATACGCTATATCAACTCGTTCGACGATTTCGTGAGACAGGTTCAGTGGAAGACAAACACAGGAGTAGAAGATCGAAAGTCGTTATGCTGACTTTGTGCAAGAAACTCAACGAAGGATATTGCAAACTCCTCATCAACCCGTGAAGCGTTTGTCGCAACAATTGGGCACATCACTTGGATCGACACATAAGGCTTTAAGAGTTTTGCATTTTCGTGCTTATTGTGTAAAAATGTTACAGGACCTAAAGCGACCGGAAAATGAGAAGCGGCTTTATTATTTCCGATGGTTCAGGAGAATTATTCGCTGCAACATCAACATTTTGGACAAAACATTTTCCTCCAATGAGGCATGGTTTCAATTAAAGTGGTTATGTGAATGCGCAAAACTCCCGCATTTGAGCGATGATAAATTCCCATTCATTAATGCAAAAACCTTTACATTCTCAAAAAAATTGGTGTTTGGTGTGCCGTATCACGCAAAAGGATTGTTGGGCTTCTGTTTTTCCAGTCAACTGTTGATGGCACTGTATACAGAGAACTCGTTCAACAATTTGTTGCATTATTAGAAGTGAATGAACGAGATTCTTGGTTCCAACAAGACGGTGCAACCTGCCATACAAGTTATGAAACCATGGGCATGCTTCAAGATTTTTTTGTCGATCGACTCATCTCCAGAAATCTTTGACCTCCTCGTTCCCCTGATCTGAGCATCCCTGACTTTTTTTTGTGGGTATATTTAAAGAACAAAGTTTATGAAGATAATCCCCAAACAATAGATTATCTGAAAATTGCCATTACTCAAAGGATATAAGAAGTCACTCCCAGCATCTTGAAACGCGTTTCTAAAAATATGCGCAAACGACTTCAGCTTTGCCTCCAAGAAAGGGGCGGACATTTTGAACATTTATTATAAATGTGAGTTCAAATTTTTTTTCTACGTTGTGTTAAAAGTGTTTTACACTATTAGCAAAAAATAATTGTTTAAAGTGTGTTGTTTTTGTATAATAAATTCACGAATCGTCAGTACGGGAACTTTTAGGACACTATTTACTTTTGGAAAATTGATATCCTGGGTGCATCTGTGGCACTAACTCATTTGTCTTGTTGAACAATTTCAATTTGTGGTTAACCCTCTGAGCATGAAGTGCACATCACCGCAAGGCTTCGTTTCTTGATCAATCGAAAGTTTCCCTTTCATGCCATCGGCAGCCCAGTTGGAAGAGTAACGGATTAGCAGCCGGGGGTTGCAAGTTAGAATCCAACCACAGAACATCATGCATGCGGGGGGCTGGTGCATGTTAAATCTGTTGTTGCCTCCAATGTCCTCCCGTTGGCGTGGTGTGGAAGTTTGGAGAGGGGTGCCAGCTCGGTTGTGACCTCATCATCTGACCGTGGCTCAAAATTATGTGGTGGTGTTCTCGAATCTTACCCTTCGGGTTTGATCCTGAACCATCTCCAATAGCCTGTTGTGCTGTGCCAATGCAACATTGATTAAAAATACCTACCCTTTCATGCGATAGATGTGGCTTTTGAGTCATTTAATGGATTGTAGGGTAAAAACACTAGTACACTTCTCAGGAATCGCATAATGCTCAGAAGGTTCTGTTGGGGAAACTCTTGGTATACTATTTGATGTTACACATGTACCCTCACAAAATTCTCTATCCAAAGTGGCTTGGTTTGTTATGATCATAAGTGCACCAGTTCAATGCAATTGAAAAAGAAGTTGCCATTTTTTACTGCAGAGCACTATAATCCTTAAAATCCATGTGCTCGGATTGCAGCATTTTTAATCACGAAGGATCTCACGTTGCACAAAAATGCATTTTTCTTATACATTTAAAATGAGTCATTCTATGATGAATGTTAGGACCTGGAGCCGTGTAGCTGAAATTGAATGCAGCAACAAACCAGAGAGCCTCACGAAAACGTTTTGGGGAATTTAATACTAAATTGTACAATCTAATTCTGATCACACTTTTGTTCATAATTTGAGACAATGTATTTTTGCGTGAATGTAATCGTAGAGCTTGAATGAAACTGCAAATGTGAGTACGATGGTGAATGTTGGCAGCAGAAATGTGAATAAAATCCAGAACAAAATTAAAACATTGTACTAAAAACTTGAAATAACCAAATAATGCTCTAAGGAACTCAAAAATGACCTTAATCAAAAATACGAAAAGGATCTAAAAATTGTATTTATAAGAATCAAAAGATTGTAGAATGGAATTTCTATCTGTTCAAGCAATGTCTAGATAGTGCTAACAAAAAGTTGACATGTTAAGAAAATCTGGGCCCTGATAATAACCACTTCACTTTACCTTTGCATGCGTATTGTTGTGTTTTACAACAGTGCTCCTTGTATCCATACCTATAGTGCATATGTTACAGGTTGCTAAACGTAACAGTAACATGCAGTAAACTTGTATTGATAAATTCAGTACGATCATTAACATTAAGATGTCACTCATTGACGTTTCTTGAGCTTTACTCTATTAGAAAAAAATCTTGATAAGAAGGCATGGATCGTTTCTTGGTACACTCTTGGTATCTTGGGGATCACTCCAGTAGATCTTTTGCTCTCAATTGCGACAGACCTATTCAGACAGTGCCCTCCCGCCTTTTCAGTGGCCATCTGAGGAGTCTCGCATTTTGCTGTGGTCGCAAGATTCATCCTGTTTGCTTTAGATGACCAGGCCTCCCCAGCACACATTCTCGAGTGCCTGGAGTTGTCCCGCGCCGACCCGTTTTATGAACCTCTTTTGGTGTATTACTTTGTGTGGATGAATAGACTTGTGGATTGGGTCTAAAACTGGAGCTAGACATGGAGATTAGCAACAACAATAACATTAGGATGTTAATGTGTATTGTGCACTACATTGTACATTTACAATGTATGCATCTGATTTATTGGCAGAAGCTGGATCAAATAAACAACTTGGAAAAAGAGAAAGTACTGTCATGCTCTCAAAGGACGACCATCTGTCCGTACTTAAAAAGAAATGGCTCAGATCATCTCCAGTACCTTTTCATCACTGGTGGAACACCAGGAGAGCTGCTTGCCTTCAATTTGCCCCTTTCTCTATGCTTGCCAGGCTCCGATCTGGTCATTTGAAAAAGTTAGCATTCATTGATGGCCAGAAATCCTTTCCTGCCTGTACAAAGTACCGCTCACACATCCTGAATTGCATTGGAGCCATACATGAAGACATTTTTAAGGACCCATCTGCCATTGCCCAAAAACTTTTTTGCAGACTCCACGACTTAGTGTAATTTGTTTTTTTTACACTGGGATAAGAAAGAAGAATGTATGTATAATGAAAGATTCTGTCTAATAGAGATGGTAGAGCAATAAAAAAACTATTGCCGTTTCAAGGATTTATTTGGAGGGTAGTGGGAATTAGGACAAAAGAAAGTTAATTATTCTTCATTTCAGGAGTACGTTGGAATGCAGTTGTTGCTGAAAGAAGCAAACTCCGTGTTTAACTCTGTTTATGATCATAGCAAGCCATGCTTAGTAATACCTTTATCTCTTTCTTATTGCCGTTCTAATGCCGTTCTTTTTCTCTTTCTAATTGCTAATCTACTCGTTCTTATATGAACATAATCTCTTTGATAAATTTCTAGGCCTTGGTGGAAAGCACAGCTATCACTTCAAACGTTCACCCTTTACTTGTAAGCGCAATTTTGTCTGCATGAATTTCAACTTAGAGTAGAAGTGCTGTCGTTGTCCTGCTTGTGTGAAACAAATTTTGTTATGAAATACTCTGAAACGTGTATTCACGTGATCTGTAAATGAAATTCGAGGCTTGGTTGTGTCATGCAGAATTTGACCCTATTGCTGGTTTTTCCAAACTTTTTTGATTGAAGAGCCCTAACACCAAAAAATATATGCTGGAGTCTTAAATTTTTTGCATTCATATTTTAAGATAAACGCTCTGGTATTTGAATACACAGAGTGTGCTTTTGTATCCGAATACCCCTTGTATCTGAGTACTTTTGTATTCGAATACTCTCATCACTATTCATATTACGAAAGTGAATATATTATTGAAACGTTTTACAAGCTTTTTCTCCATTTGAAACCTACTCTTTGAAAACAAATCAAATAGTATCCAGATAATATTTTAGAGTGTTATTTTGTGAATTTTTAGTCATGTTTAATTCGTATTCTTTTATGAAGAATGACAAATTGTGCATAGCTCAGTCATGATATTGTCATTAGCCTCCTGAATGTACATTGTTTGCTTCACATCCACTTGTTCAAAAACTTTTCACCGTTTATTTTTCTGTGCTGTGCCACTCTCCTTTTTATCATTGCCCTTCTTTAACAGACATTGGACACATGATTCACCCATCGTCATATTTTACTAGGAGAGAGCGCACCCAATTGCAACTCGTGCTCTACTCCATTTTCTGTTCAGCACATTTTAATTGTCTGTCCTGTTTTTAATCATCAACGTATCAAATTTTTAAAAGCACAATTTTAAATCTCCGAAATTTGATTGGGGAAAATCCCCATTCACACACAAACTTTTGCGTTCAGTTGGTTTTTTAAACCTCATCTAATTTTTAAATTTCACATTCAAAATTTTATACATATCTAAATTAAGTTCTCCAATTTCATTGGTTATGCTGCATATGATGGTTTTGTTTTATCATCTGTCTGAATACTTTTATTCTCATCTATACATTTTGCATCTTTTAACTATACCTTTTATCTTTGTCTTGGACTTGATTTTTAAATATTTTGTACTTTTATTGTGATATATACTGCCTTGTGTTTGGCGCAGCTTCTCCGCTTTGGACCTTGCACCATAAAACTCCAAAATCAAATCAAATCTTTTAACAGACTGCTCAAATGTTTCCATTAGAATGGAAAGCTCAATATTTCGAGTAGTATTTTATTGTTGTAACTCAATCCAAGCCTCATTTGAACAGTGGTAAAACTGATGAATTGGTTGAATTTATTTCCTTATAAATGTTTGTTCATGTATACCAATATATAAATAATGCTGATTTCTGTGCCCCCTTGTAGCACATCATCTGGTGTGTACGGGGGTGTGTGCTGATCACTAAAAAGGTTAAGAACCACTGCTCTAAATGAAACAAATCCAAAGACATAAGAGCATTTAGTTTACTTTTACTGGTGTCAATTCTTATTTCCAATAAAATGCACAGCAATTAATAAAGAACACCTCAGTCATGTTACCACAATTAGATTTTGAACATCCACTTCAATTTCATCCCATTCCCTTGTTCCTTGGCAATTTTTTTAACCTAAATTTATTTTGAACTTTTCAGTGCTGATTTTCATCTCTCTTCTAGATTTCTCATTGCTTTCTGTCATCAGACTGCTGGTGAATGTCATTGGAATTGGGAGCTTTTCCTTTTAGTATTAGTGGTACAGATGTATCTAGCGCCTCGTCTGGTGGCAACGCCCTTGGCGCACTTTTTATGTCGCCAAGAAAAGAAATCTTAGAAAAAAATATTTTTTTATCTTTATAAATATTTCCTCTTGCCAAGGTTGCCATAAAAATGGGAATTTCCCTAATAATGATGGATTACCTTCACCTGCCATAACTTGCTACTAAAAGTGCGCCAAAAAAAAGTCAAGAGCGTTGCTACCATACGAGGCGCTAGATACATCTGTACCGTAGTAGCAATATTATGCTGCTCCATAGCTCAAATCAAGCATATTTAAACAAAGAGGCTAAATTGGTGAATGAATTCCATAACAGTCGATTTTATATATATTTTATATCCGTTGTTGCCATTTGATAATAAACAAATAACAACAATTTCTGTGTCATATATGTTAGTGAAATATATGTATAGATTATAAGGGAATAAAATCCCTCGTAATTTATTTCACTATAAAAGTCTTGAAAGTTAAGCTGGATGAAATGTTTCACTTTTAGGTCATTTACCTCTATTTAATTTCTAGGCTGGTTATGGCTATGGATTGCCCTTGTCAAGACTATATGCTCGTTATTTTCAAGGTGATCTGATAATAACATCAGCCGAGGGGTATGGAACAGATGCAATCATTTACTTGAAGGTAATTTTTTTTTCAATATATTTTTAGATGGTGATTGTTGGGGAGAATAATCTGTCTGAATTGTATCTACCAGAAATGGAAATATTCTGAAATTTAATTTTGATTCCATAAAAAGGACGACATGGGACAGGTTGGGTTTTTTTCGACTTCTGCCAACTTTTCTGGACAGGAAAAATATTTTCCGGACTTTTCTTTCCGGAGAAAATTTTTCAAGTGACGCCAGTTTTCCAGACGCCAAGTTTTGGCACAGGTCGTGGCAACCATGAAAGAAAAGCATCAGAATCATTGGTTGCGAAATTGTCATGAAAATCTTTGGTGGTAATTTTGAAAAAACGTTTAATTGTTCATTTGCATGTATTTGGTGCCATTTTGTGTAAATATCGCCAAGTTAGTAACGCCGAGTTCAAACTGTTGCCAAGCATATAATAGTAAACAGCAGGGTTACATTAAATTGCTTTCACAGATCAATTGTCGTTAATTTGGCGCTTTTAGTTATATTTTGGTATATATTTTCTATCCCTGGTACTGAAGTTTATTCTAGCAATTTATAATTCTCCTCTAGGTTACTGTGCTCTTTTTAATTATTTTATGCAATCTCCACTCGTAGAAGTATTTATCCTTTTCAGCTATAATTTTAAAAAATCCTACTTATAACACACTGTCCTAGGCATCCTATTCCAACATCAAAACAAATCCTTTATAGGCTTTCTATTGATGAGCTAGTCATCAACACTGGAAAGAGGGTAGCCAACACAGATTTTTTCTAATCTTGACAGATGAAAATGAAAACACATTATACTTTTGGATATTTGGATCTGTAAATTCAAAGCAGTATTCCCAAAACTACAGGTTAGGACTGGTTTTCAGAAATTTGTCTGCAACAGAAGACAGTGCTAATGGAAAGCACAATTAATTTTAATTTTGGATTATTTTTAGGCATTTTTTCCCATTTTGTAAGGTTAGCAAAATCCAGGTCTGGTAATTATCGATTCAATACAATTAGATTGCAAAGGCTAAAAAGTTTGAGTAGGAGCTTTAATTGCTTGAGCAGAACAGTTGTACAGATAATTTTTTATACGCAATGTCATGTTTAAAGCATGGTTAACTGGATTAGGAGAAAACTCGTAGTTGCAGTTATTCACATTTCAATTTGTCCATTTTCAACAGTACAGATTGTAGTTACAAAGATGGCAGCTTGGAGAGCTGTTTGCCTACCTAGATTTTGATATTTGATTTTGTTTTGCCAATATACATTTTGAGACTAGCAGTGAATTCTTCGATTTTCACTGCTTAAATGCAACTCAAATTACATTACAAAGCAACAGATAATCAAACAATATCACAAATTTTTACACAATTGCTGTTCCAATATTTGTTCCTATGTCAGGAAATGTCAAGGGACCATAATTTCCTACGGGCAGCCCAGTACAAATGAGCCCGGCTAAAAAGGTAGTCAACTAAGATGTGATCTTCAGATAAAAAGTGCTAGATGAAAGATGACTAAAATCCATAAAACTCCCTGTCGAACAAAAGGGGCAGTCAGGAGAAGCATGCACACCAATGAGGTGTAAATGTCCTCTTAAAAAGCATGTCCAGTTAAAATTCGAAAATTTGCCGTAGCAATATGTCATGGAAAATAAGGTGGAACAGGGTCAGACAAAAGCCTGCTCCATGTTTTGTCTTAAGCTTTTGATGGTCGCAGACGAACTTATTTATATTTCGCTCTATCAACCCGGAGGTAAGGGCAAGGGTGTACCCAGGATCTGAACTGGGGGCAACTCATTAGTTTCGAGGAAGGGGTGTAAAGTGAAGCATGACGATTTCAAAAAAAATAAACTCAAAACTATTGAAAAACTGTTTTTATTAATCACTAAACATACCAATGCTACCAGTACCTACTTCCTACAATGTAATTAACTCAGTTAAATTTTTAATTTACGAGGGGTGTTCAAATGAAAAGGTACGAAACGACACTGTGGGTATAATTGTCTTTAATAAGTCTTTATTCAAAAGTAATCACCAGAGGCCTGAGCACAACTATCCCACTGTTTCACGAGCCAAAGGATTCCCTGTTCCCAGAATTCCTGTGGCTGTGACAAGAGCCAGTCCTCCACTGTGTCCTTCAGTTCCTCGTCCGAGTTGAAGCGCTTCCCTTTGAGATGTTTTTTAGCGGACAAAACAGATGGAAGTCGCAGGGCGATATGTCCGGGCTGCAGGGCGGATGCTCAAGCTGCTCCCTCTTGAACTTGGCCAGTACACTTTGTGTGACCCTGGAGACGTGTGGATGCGCGTTATCGTGGAGCAGAATCACTCCCTCCGTGAGCAGCCCAGGCCGTTTGCTCTTGATGGACTTGCGTAGGCTACGGAGTGTCTCACCTACCGGTTTAACACCTTCCGCAATCGTCGAACTTAGCAATCTGAACGCCATGATGTCCTCACACGCACTGCCGCGTCAATTGGACGGAACACACAACTGCCTGCTTCTCTCCTGTGTCATGTGCGGGCACCCGCGCATGCGCACAACCACGCCGGTACTCGTACATTCGCGTCCCTAGATGTCTCACTACGTTATCCCAAAGCGGCATATTCAAATTTCAACCGGTTTGGTTGTTACGACGTTTCGTACCTTTTCATTTGAACACCCCTCGTAGTAATAATCTTCTCGGATTTGCCGAAAATTTGTCTATAACTTTCTTTTCCAACATCTCACGGCTTTCTTTCACAAAATTCCGATGCACGCATAATCCAGCCAGCATTGTGCTCCTAAGGGTCTTCACTCTTCGAAGCGTACTGAGGGATCGTTCTACGGTCGCCGTAGTGCATAGAATAGTGCCCAAAATTGAAAGTGCTTTTCTCACGGCGGAGAAAAAAATATCGGTTTCGCTAAACAGGTCAACGACTTCTGTATTCCCTTAATTTGTCTTCAGGTAAAGTACTTAACTTATTATTTTCAAAACACAATACTATTAATATTACTAACTACACTTCTCACCAAATTGTACAACTGTTTACTTATTAAGAACTCATTACTCAACGCAACTGAATAATACATTGATAAATTGATGCCCAAGTCGTGCCTTTTATGCTACAAGTGGGCTATTTTAGAAACGTCTGGAACTATCTCGTGTATTACGTGTACCTAACGCTACTAGAAGCTTTCAGAATCCAGAGCCATCTGGCTTCTTCAGGTGCAAGGAGAATAGCGGCGAACGGCGAAATAGTTCTGAGATTTCACGACAGATGGCTCTAGATAGAAACACTTGCTACTAGTCAATATTCATTATACGATGTGCTGATTTTCTTCAAACTAATACTGAATTGATACGTCTGCCTATGTGGCGGGGCGGGATGCTAATTTGGTTTGCGAAGATCATAGACTTTATTTTTTTCTTCTAGGGAGCAACTGTCCCCCTGCCCCCTCGCTGGGTACGCCCTTGGGTAAGAGAGAGGGCTGGGGTAGATGACAACCATTTTTAGCTAGCTTGTCTGCACGCTCATTGCCTGGTTGTAAATCCAAAGATGCACTGTATTAGAAAAAATTTAAAACCTGTGTTTTTAATAGCTGGGTATTTGTTAGATGGTTTTACTTCACGTCCAGCTTCTGAGGAATTAACTCGGAAATTGCCGTAATTTCCATTGAACTTTTAACGTTTTCACGCATATTGCAACTTTCTAACGTTTCAAAATGTTGAAGGTTTCTTGTTTGCAATTTCAGCAGTGGAAGTGAAAAATGATTTTTTTTTAATAGAAAATAAGGTACGGCTTTGAAAAGACATTTCGTGGCAACGCTTTTTGTACATTTTTTGGCATGCTTATGTCGCCAAGGAAGAATTTAGAAAAACAACGTCTTAGGCTGAGCGGAAAATAATTAAAAAATTAACGGAGAGAATTTAAGAAATAGTAAAAATCCACACAACTGATTATTCTTACTACTGCTAGGTAAGTACTTACTTTTATGAAAAAATCGCTACTTTTTCTGAAATATTGTCAAAGAAGTTTGTCTAAGTTAAATAATTTATTAATTTTTTAAGTCTAATGGAGCCAGGCTCTATAATATAAATGTTATAAAAGATCACATTAATTCTAACAAATTAGAATTATTTAGGCATGGAAACACTAAAAAAGATGGTGATTTACAAAAATTAATAAAATATTCGGATAATCGCGATGTTGCCATAATCCTAATAAAACGGGATTGCCTTTGCCTGCCACAATTCGCTACAAAAAACGTGTGCCAAAAGTATTGCCACAAAAAGATTTATATGAATGCTGTAGCGAAAATAAATTAGAAAACATTTTTAGCATTTTCATTTTGATTACATTTTGATGAATGTATAAATGGGTGCTACTTTTCACAGAATTTAATTTGGCAAGTTTCATAAATGCATGTGTATTTAAGTACTTGTGTAGCACTGGGTATGCGAATTCATAAATACCTGTGTCAATTAAGGTGTATGTATACACTAGAAATTACGAAAATTGACTTGAATACCGATATTCTTTTATTAATTCAAAATATCTTTCAATTCCTTAGCTTTCAAACGATACCAAGATCTTGTAATTATTGGGAATACTTTTCGAGTTACAAGGATTTTCATTAGGTACTCTCACCATATACAAACATCTTTCCAAAACTTTAAACTCAATTTCTGAAGAACTGTTTTTGCAATAGGATGCTTTGTTCAAACAGTGGTAACTCAACAATGAATTCATCTATTATAATTATTTTAGTGTCATTATAATCTATATAACACAATGGATGTTCTGAACCTCAATCAGTCTTTAGTTAAGAAATTAATTTTTAGTTGATTTTTAAATGTCAAAATTCCTGAAAAAATCTTGATTTTTTTTTAGACTTCCTTAGTGAAAACAATCGTAAAAAATAATCTATTCCCTCTAGCAACTTATTTGAGGGTCAAAACATGAAGAGTAATATTAGGAATAATTTCGATCAGGAATTTTCTTTCTGAACACATTAGAATTTGAGATATCGCTGTTCAAAAAACATGCTAATTAGCTTATTATATTATTGATAAATGATAATTAGCTTAATATGATTTTTCTCACTGAAATGATTTTAAGCATAAACCAATGACTGGATAAAAATTGGATTTTTAAAGTCAAAATTAAAAAATTGGTGTGTATGAAGTAAAATTGTGATCTCAATGGGTTTTGCTAATTTTTTTCAGGCTCTGTCGGACGAAGCGAATGAGCTCCTTCCGGTGTTCAACAAGACTTCTAGTAAGCATTACCGTGCTTCGGTCGGTACCCACGACTGGAGCACGCCCTCCCTCCATCCGGTCAACCAGACCCTTGGTATGCGACAGTTTACTACCTTCAATGATAAGCGACGGATATCTGTTAGGTGAAGGTATGACGTCACATTCCACCTCATTTTGCCCTCTCCAATCTCATGTTAATTATTGTAGCTTTTTCGCATGGTTATGATTTGCTTGAGAAGCTTTCCATTTTGTCTTGTGCATGTTCATTTCCCGATCGAGAGTGATGTGGGGGAAAAACTGTTATTTTTAGTTGACACTAGATGGAAATCAAAAGTTCAAAAGGGGTCTTGCAACGTCTACAATCGCCCTTTCCCTGTGAAATTCCACCTCTGGAACACATCTTTAGGTGTGGCGCAGGTTCGTTCAGGGGTGCATTCCTCCCTGGGTCTCCCTCCCTGGGTCTTCCCTCTTCTGTATCAGTAAAACTTTCATTGTGTGTGTCTGTCTATTACTTGATATTGTATGTCTGTCTGGCGCAGCATGTGTGGTCTTGCGCCATAAAACCCCCAAACCAACCAGCCCCTGGTAAACATGGGGTCATGACCCCAGGAATGCCCAAGCAATCTTTCTCTACTTTCTTATCTCAATTACTTGACATTGTATATGTTGCATTGGTGCAGCCTGACCAAGTATGGCCCTTGCGCCATAAAACCCAAAACCAATCCGAGAAATTACTTCCTTCAACAACACCCTTCGTACACTAAAAATGTGATTTACTAAAACCTGAAGAGCCGCGGTAGTCCTGTTGGAAGAGTAATGGACTAGCAACTGGAGCGTTGCGAGTTCGAATCCAACCAAAGACGTTCGTGCACGTGGGGGATGGTGCACGTTAAATCTGTCATGACCTGGAAAGTCCTCACGTTGGCTTGGTGTGGAAGTTTGGAGAGTGGGGTGCCGGATCAGGTGCGACCTCGTAATCTGACCGTGGTTCAAAATTACATGGTGTTGTCCTCGATCTTTCCCTTCGGGGGATGGTCCTGGACCGTCGCCAATAGCCCGTTGTGTTTCTCCAGTGTGACGTTAATTAAATACGTACCTACCAACCAAAATCTGAAATTTGCTATTCAAATCAGACAAATGGAATACAGAAAACGGAAGCATTTTTTGTTACATCCACGTTGCTCTTTCGAGCATTAGGTGCCTTGCAGTGCAATAAAACAAAAATTACTTTGGGAAGGTCAGAAGAGCACCTGTTAGATTAGATAGAGCTGAGCAAAGTATGAAAGGTGCTCGGCAGGACGGTTTTGGAGAACCTGGGTCGAAGGTCCTCAAATCTCCCGTGAAGTACTTGCTTGTAGCTGAACAGAACAGAGGTGAGTTTGTCAGCCTTTTATAGGTTTTACTGGGACTTCGAGAAGAGGTGTTGGGGAAAATTCCCATTCCAACATTTTCGGGTTTTTACGTTCAGTTTGTTTTTAAACTTCATCTAATTTTTTTTCCATCTTTTAAATTCCACACTCAAAATTTTATACATGTAGATCAAGTTCTTTAGCTTCATTGGTTATGCTGCAGACGATGATCTTGTTTTATCGTCTGGCTCTTGTTTGAATATTTTTATTCTCACCTATGCATTTTACATGTTTTAAATCTACCTTTTGTCTAAGATTACTAATTTTTAAATATTTTTACTTTTATTGGGTCATATTCTGTCTTGTGTTTGGCACAGCTTGTCTGCTTTTAGACCTTGTGCCATAAAACCCCAATATCCAATCCAGTCGAGAAGAGGTGTGGGGGTTGGGGGGAGGCACCAATCAGAAGGCTTGCTTCCTTCTCAAGCTTGTAGTGCTCTCTACTCATAATCACGCTGTTACACAGTGGACAAATGCGAGTATTGGAAAGTTCTGCTTGGGGAAGATGAACCAGTAGATAATCGTAATATAGTTCTTTGAAGCTTTCTAGTAGAATTTATTGTGTAAATTAACTTTCAAGCCAATTAAATTAACTTTAATACGTTTATTATTTAGTTGAAACCGCGTGTTATATAAGTTATCACTATAGATAACATTTTTGGGAATAGATAGTTATTTCTTTTTCATAGAACTCAATCTAGTTTATTGAAACTTTTTTGGCAATACCTTTCTCTATTGATTTGGCCACATATTCCCTCTTTGTTCACGAACGACTTTTTAACAGGAGCTGAAATGCTTGGTAGAATGAAAATGTACTTAAAACTTGACTGAAGTTTGGTACACCAATGTTCTGATTCTTGAAAAGAATGAAGCTCTAGGTTTTCATACAATGCTATTTAATGCTAAAGTGCTTTGAATCACCATTTCAAACATAATTGTAGTGGGCTTAATTTTTCTGCAGAAAAGACCTAGATTTCAGGCCGAATTTTATCATTGTTATGTTCATTCAAACTACCACCGTGGCCTATTCTAGCACATATAAGTCTTGAGAGGCACATGAATGAAAAGTCACGAGTAAAATCTGACAGGTATAAGAGAATTGGAAATGGATTTTTACGTTTTGGTATTAGTGAATGCCTCCGATCTTGTGAATTTCATTCCAGCGAGACATCCCTTCTGGCAACTATGAAAAGCCTTAGTTTTAGTTAGACTTCACTTAATTTTATTATAACTTTTAAATTGTGGCGATTTTATTGATTTAAGTATTTAAAATGCTGTTACTTTAGTGATTTAGAAACGAATACGTTCTTGGATGTGTGACAGGATGCCATGGAAGCCAATTAAATGCTATTTGCAGTGGCTCAAATCGAATGTTCTTGTAATGTTTGCATTTAAATAGAACTTATGCTGATTTGTTTGAGAGCCCTACATTTTTTGGAAAATGGTTACTGTAGTGGAAGAATATTGAAAATTATTTTTATAGAGTTAAAATTATTCGTAGTTCTGCAAGATTGGTGTAACCAAAAGCAACAAAATTAATAATATAACATATGCATTGCTTACATGTGTATCCTTAAAAACTGTTTAAAGCGTTCAATATTCAATGTATGGAAAACGGTTAGCAAAATCGTCAGCTTAGAACAGGAACTCATTAACAAATATTTTTACTGTTTAAATGCTATTTTTTAAGTAAACAAAATTTTTAATTATAAAAATAGTGATGGTGGTTATAGATAGTTCACAGTGATAGTTTGATAATGTTATGTCTTTTAAACACATTACACTATGGCAATGTATTTCTCTTCATGAAAATGAGCATTTTGTTTCTCGAAAAAAATGTCAGTGAGTTTGTATTCTAAGCGGACAAAATAAGAACATTGGAAAATGCATTATAATCGTATTCATATTTCCGAACATCGCATTTTGAATTCCTGAAACATCAAACCAAACATTGGCATCTCTGTATGTAGTACAGTATATTTAAAATTTTGATGGCAGACTGACCAGAAAATTCTTCGAAGCACATTTTTATCAACTTTTTCCAATTATGAACCCAATATAAGTGTAAGCTGCGAGCTAATTTAAAAGATAAGAGTTTGGTATAATTTTGAAAGAAAGAGAATGTCTTGAGCATTTCTACAGCAGGATTAACTCTGGACTACAAATCTTGATAAACTAATGAGTCACATTGATGTTTGAATAGTTTCCCCATAAAAATGGATTATTGTCAATTCCTTCCACATTCAACACTCCCCCTTTTTCGAACTAATATTTGTAGAATTCTTCTCTTATCCCAGTGTAAAAAAAAAATTACGCTAAGTCATTGAGTCTGCTGAAAAGGTTTTTTGGGCAATGGCAGATGGGTCCTTTAAAATGTCTTCATGTATGGCTCCAATGCAATTCAGGATGATGTGTAAGGCTGGTAATAAGCCACACTTTGTACAGGTGGGAAAGGATTTCTGGACATCAATGAATATCATGTTTTTCAAATGGCCACATCGGAGCCTGGCAAGCATAGAGAAAGGGGCAAATTGAAGGCAAGTAGCTCTCCTGGTGTTCCACTGAGGTACCATTGATGGAAGGGTACTGGAGATGATCTGCGCAATTTCTTTTTAAGTAAGGACAGGTGATCGTCCTCTTAAAAAGAAACCGTCCAAGAGCAGGACGGTACTTTCTCTTGTGCCTGGTTGTTTATTTGATCCAGCTTGTGCCAATAAGTCACTTCTCATTGCCCGGAATGCCAATGTGGGATGGGATCCATTGAAAATTTATTTTAGAATTTTTATTGAAACTTAATATTAGAAGGGTTATTTTTTTAAAAGAGGATCAAAACGGGTGAAGCATTTTTTTAATTGCTAGAATTGCTGCCTGCGAATCAGTGTAAATATTTATTTTAAGGGGCTGACTTTTAGGGACTCCTTTTAGTGCTTCATATACGGCTATTAATTCTGCTTTAAAACCCGGGAGGTTTGAATTCTCTTGATTTTAATTTCTTACCTGTCATAAAAGAGATGTTCTTAACAATTAAAGATGTTTAATTGCAATGAATACAGAATATTTACATCACATGGGGCATGAGACAGTATGCCACCTCTTCTGGAGTCTTTTCCCATGAGATCTCTAAGAACTGCTGTGGCCTACCTCACTACCTACTTTTTAACAAGTCATACGATAGGTAGTTTAGGTTAAAATTCCGTTGCTAGGTAATGCATTAAAATGCGAAAGGCTGTTACGGTCAGCTATGTATCTGTGAAGAAACTTTTTCGGTCATGAATATTAACAAAGCAAAAAATTGGAACAGCTTGTCTAATGAAAATTTAGAATCAATTTTACGCTTGGCTACTACGAAAATCGAACCCAATATTAAGACAATTGTTAATTCAATGTACTGTCACGCATCATTAAATTCTTTATAACTTTATTATCTTTTTTTAACAATATAAAATAAATATTTAATATCAATAATATTCATAAACTAAATAATATATATAAATAATGAATCACATAATAGATAACTTTCATGGTGTTTTGGGCGGCCTTCCCATAAGTCAAGGGCTCAAAATTGCTGTTGACCTCAGATCTTTCCCTTCGGGGATTGATCCAGGACCGTCGCCAATAGCCCGTTATGTTTCTTCAGTGCGACATTAATTAAAATACCTACCTACCCATAAGTCAGTGATCCTATGTGGCCCTTGATCTTGACAAGTCTGCTTTAAACTCACACACATATATGTGATCCACCGACTTCACAATGCATCTTGTCTATTGCACTCATGTCATTGTGCATCCTTGTTATGAGGTTTTAAAACCTTGTGTCTGTCGTCTTTATAAAACATCAGCCTGTCTTTGTATTTAGTGCATTGGGTAATCAACTACACATTTGCAAAAGTTCTTGATGTATTAATCTGGAATTGTATTCAACAGTAGTACCATCATCAGTGGCGGGTCATTTCTAAATACATTTCACATTCGAGTGATTCGTCACCAGAAACAAGTTTTGTTCTGAGCAGTGCATTCTTTTACTGCATCTGTCATGCATGTCTAGAGAGCTTGCAAACAAATTCACAAAGCAAACAATCCCAAGGTTCAACTGTCTCCAAAAGGATTCACTTGCAGAAATTGACCACATGCATAGAGCTGAGTGATGCATATCTGCCTTATAATGCTCGTAAAAATTCCACTCTTCAAATCGCATTGGGTACACGTTTCACCCATCGTCACCTTTTATTAAGAGAGCTCATGCTCTACTCCATTTTCTGTTTATCACATTTTAATTTATCCTGTCCTGTTTTTCATCAACGTCTCAATTTTTTTAAAAGCACAATTTTAAATCTGCGAGATTTGATTGGGGAAAATTCCCATTCAAACCTTTTCGTATTTTTACGTTCAGTTGGTTTTTTAAACCTCATCGATTTTTTTGCCATCTTTTAAATTTCTCACTCAAAATTTTATACATTTGTAAATTAAATTGTTCATTATTAGTTTTGCTACAGACGATCATCTTATTTTATTATCGGACTATTGTTTGAATATTGTAATTCTCACCTCCGTATTTTTCATGTTGTAAATCTATCTGTTATCTTTATCTTGGACTTTTAATTCTTAAATATTTTATACTTTTATTGGGTTGTATTCAGTCGCGTTTGAGGCTTGTCCACTTTTGGACCTTGCGCCATAAAACCCTAACATCCAATCCACTCTTCAAAATACAAGATAAAACTCATTTTAATTGAGGTCTTCTCTATAGTCCGGCTCCTGCTATAAAGGAGTCGAGTCACATGGTTTTGGGACGAGTTTATTCTTTAAATGAGGTGATGGGTTGGAACATAAACAAAGAACTTCCACAACTGGAGTCTAGCGCAGATTCTGGTTCATCGTTCGGTGCCATAAGTGATAGTGATGATGCATTGATTGGGGAAACCACCCATGGCAATTGCCATTCATGCCTTTGCATAGGGCAGCCCTCCTCCTAACGGCATTTCACACCTGTAATGGTCAAAAAGATCAATTGGTTTTTCTATTTATTTAGAAAACTTAACAAAGATGCTCCAATGAGCTGGTTCAATTAGCTCCCTTCGGCTGGTTCAATTAGCTCCCTTGGGCTGGTTCAATTAGATCCCTTGGGCTGGTTCAATTAGATCCCTTGGGCTGGTTCCATTAGCTCCCTTGGGCTGATTCGATTAGCTCCCTTGGGCTGGTTCAATTAGCTCCCATGGGCTGGTTCAATTAGCTCCCATGGGTTGGTTCAATTAGCTCCCATGGGTTGGTTCAATTAGCTCCCATGGGCTGGTTCAATTAGCTCCCATGGGCTGGTTCAATTGGCTCCCATGGGTTGGTTCAATTGGCTCCCATGGGCGGGTTCAATTAGCTCCCTGGTACAATTAGTAAAACGAAAGTACATTATGGACCATACCATAAACGGGATACAACAAGGAAGTTCGCTATGAACCATACCATGAGCGGGAACAAGGAAATACCCAGTTCAATATCGAATGCGTCGGGCGCGCCCTCTCTTGGCGATCTAAGAAAGTCTCCAAATGTTGCCAAATCGCTGCTAATTCACACCTATTCAAAAATCGACTGCCTTCTCGTCGGAGCCTCTACGCACTGGGTGAACGAGTCGAATCTGCTAAGACAACAACAAAGTGGCCGATTACAGTTAACTTGTAAAAGAAGTGGGCCTCCCCACGAAACTGTATGAAGATGTTTGGTTACCAGATGTTTTAATCATAACTTAAAATTAGACCTTACGTTTTCATAGATGTAGTCCTCTTGTCATTCTGGTTGTGATTCATATAACTTCATTCGAATCCCTGCTGTTAGAAAGGATTGATTCTTTTTTTTTTTTACAGAAATTAGCATCTTATTTATTTTTATTTATTTCCCCATGTTTATCAAGCTTTGTCCCTTTCCCTCTGCTTAGAGGCTTCCCTGGAAGCGAAATTCATGATACCTTCACCTATCTAGACACAAAGTGTCATAGCTCGTAGTATATGAATTGTTGGATGTGTTTTGAGTAATCCTTTTGTTCAATGCTGTCAATCAATGTTTGATCCTCTGAGGGACATTTTATTTCTCGTACAGATACATTTTATTAATCCATTAGGGAAAAGCTAAGCAAGGAATGTCTGCACTTTCAAGGGGTATTAAACACTAATCAATACTAAGTAGTCTTGTAAACTCCAGATTAGGATTCTTTCCTATTTATGCCTTGATAAAACACTTTCTCGTTATATACAGGCTCGGTTTTAATCTATCTACCCCAACACAATGAAAATCCCTTTTTACTTCAAATGAAACTCTTATTTCACCAAATAACTCACGTGTGATTAATTTAAGATACATTGCAAAGTTGAGATTGCAATTGCACTGAATCATTGCAATTGAACACTGAAATGAATTCTTTCCTTGAATGCTTGGATAATTTCTTGTAGGCTTTTGAACTTTTAAATTTCATATGAACTCTGAAAGGGCGACTTTTAATTATCAAAGAAAGCGAAGATATCAAAAAGAATAGAAATAAGATAGAAATAGAAATAAGAAAGAAGATATTAGAAAGAGAAGATATCAAAAATAATGATGCCTGTTAACTCTTTGATGCACATGATTTTAAAGCGAAAAAAACAAGTTGCACATAATTGTTTATTCACTTATTCAGCTTCAAAATTAATATAAAACATCAAATAGCTTGTTTTTTTTTTATAAAACGATTTATTCACTCAATAATTTTTTAACTTTTTAATCACTTAACATTTTTGTCTGTTCATTTTTTCCCAAGCAGGGGTTAGTAATTTTCTTAAAGTCAAATAGAAGAAACGCTCTTGTCAGTAATCATTCATAATTTTTGAGATTTTAAAAAGCTTTCTGCTAAGACTTCTGGACTGAGAAACTACCAATTTTCAAAATGGTTCAGTCAAAGGTCTTTCTAACTTTTCTCATAAATTGCTTTAATGGTCATAACCCTCACTTTCCAATACAATTTATTCTATTTTTTATACAGCAATAAAGCTGCAATTAACCTTTGTTTTTCACCCATCTTAGTACTGATATAGAAATCTTTCTCTTGTTAAATACATCACTTAAAAGTATGATCGAATTTTAAATATTTTGTAGGAAAAAAAGGGTCGTTATCTTGTCTTAGAGATAACCTAGTATTTCTAGCTCAGATATTCTGTTATCTTAACTAAATATAATGCTCTCCTAATGTTTTGTTTTTATTTTAATTCCTAGCTGTTAAGAGAAGGTAGAGGTATGTTCATTTAAGTCAGTTTCTGGTTCATATTGTAGTAGATGTAGTCAACACCTGCAATTATATCCAGAGCACATGCACATTTTCTCTTAACTGTTTTTGTGTTTATGCTCTTATTTCGAAATATTCATAAAGTAATTGACACTTTCCAAGTTTTGTGAAGTGCCTCAATTTTTAAAAACCTTTCAGTGCTGAGTTCATCAACACTAAACTTGTAGAAGTCACAGAAAGGTCTTTTGACCAATTTCAACAAAAACGTTTCAGACAATGTGCCCATGATTAGAATCATGTAGTGTGACAAATGGCAGCTGAATTTTTAATTAAAGCATTAAAAATATTTTCTAAGGAAACAAAATTGAAATTATCTCAGCACAACGTGCTAAGTGATTTCGTTGCAGCAGCATTATCATTATTTTATAAATTTTTATTGCTACTAATATTATTTTTTTATTTAAGAAATTTTTCTCAAAATGTATAACTAATAAATGTTAAATTTGTGTATGTTTAATTATGCAATAATAGTAATACAGAATGGCCGTAAAGTAAGGTAGCATGCAGTAATTGTATGAAATAAGATAATTGAATGTATTGCTTTAAGTAATTGTGTGAAACTTGGACTTATACCAATTAAGACTGGTCGATTTTTGCTAAAATGTTTTAGTGAAAGTAACATGCCACTGAATGTAGAAAATTCTCTGGGAAAAATAGCTTTTAAATTGTTTTTAATGTGCATATTTATTACACCTAGATACGTAATTGGGGATTGGCTTTCCATCTATACTGGCTATTAGAAATACTGGAGTGTTTTCCCTTTTCTTTTATTTAAATGAGAGAACTGGGTAGATAACTTTGATGGGAATGCAGCAGCTCTTCGACACAACTCCCGACTGCGGATCAAAGTGCACGTCCGGGTCACCACTTGTTGGGGATTCAATAGATGAGGCGAGACACTACAAGTCCTTCTGATACAAAATTTATTTCAAGAGAAATCACTAGACATTAATAGACACAGGAGTTGAGTTGCATATAGTGGTTATTCAACTCAACTCCCGACTGCTGGTTAAGATACTTACGTCTACATTATTTAATTTTTCTTGTCACATTTTATTCCTATCTAATGTGGGGGCCGCGGTAGCCCAGTTGGAAGAGTAACGGATTTGCAACTGGAAGGTTGCGATTTCAAATCCAACCAACGACCGTCGTATGCAAGGGGGGCTTATGCACGTTAAATCTGTCGTGGCCTCAAGTTGGCGTGGTTTGGAGAGTGGGGTGCCAGTTCAGGTGTGACCTCGTCATCCGACCGTGATTCAAAATTACGTGGCGTTGTCCTCGGATCTTTCCGTTCGGGTTTGATCCCGGACCGTCGCCAATAGCCCATTGTGTTGTTCCAGTGCGACGTTAATTAACTTCCTACCTACCCTGGTCTAAGTCTTGTTCTTACCATTTCATCCAAAAATGCAATGAAAAATTAATAATGTGAACATTAATTTATTTATGAAATTAGTATTTTATCCCTCTTATTCTAATAAGTACCATTCTTTATTCTCATTTTAAGTACTTGGTTTTAAAATTTTGTTACATACAGGGGACATGCCCTGGTCTCCACTTCTGAGGGCATTTTGTATTTCTTTTTGTTTAAAGGCAGTGTTTTAATCTTAATATAATACTTTTTGTCCCCCCGCTCTCCACATTTATTAGTATATTGTATGCTGAGTGAATTGTGACTCTGCTTTTGCAATCTCCGCAGGTGACTACTACAGTTTCACTTCCGAAAACAGCACAGAGATTTGATGTCCTGTTGTGTGTGATGTTCCTCAGAAGACAAAATGTGTTTATCTCCCTTTCACTGTGGACGTTGAAGGCGTTGTCTGAGAGGAGGTTTCGTGTGATTTTTAGTCAATTTGCGGCACGGTCATGCAGTGCCGATTACCCGGTGCAGCGTTGAGCAAAATTTGTTAAATTTTATTTCGCGTTTTATCTGTACATACGTATGTGTTGTAGTCGGTCTAGAAGACAAAAAAAAGTACCACATTATGACTGCCGAGATAAACAGGGGCACAGCTGCATTATACGCCTCGTTAGGTGGCAACGCTTTTGGTGCGTCTTTGGCGCACTTTTTATGTCGCCAAGGTAAGAATTAGAAAAAAAATCGTTTTTCTTTTTAACGGAAAATAATAAGCTTAGCGGAAAGTAATTAACAGGGAAAAAATATAAAACTTTGGAAAAGAAACGTGTTTTTTTATCGGAAAATAAATAGCAGAAATGGTTGGAAAATAGCGGTTATCTTTATTTTTTAAACTCTCAATCTAAATCTCTAACAATTTCTAAGAACTTGTCAAAGTAATCAATTTTTAAATCTGCCTTCACCTTTCATAACTAGCTACTAAAATAGCGCCAAAAAACTCGCCAAGAGCGTTGCCACCAAACGAGGCGTATAGTACAGCTGTACCTTGATAGGAAAGCCAATACCAAGCAAATTCCATTCTGAATTGTGCCCTCGGACGTACCTCCGAAATGTAGGTTGTTACTTTGGAAGAAATAACATTTTAAACAATTAACATTTCCACGATGAGCAGAAATATATTGTCCATTGCAATTTGTTTAAAAGATGCATAACACTCAAAATGTTTATCATTTTTATTTTTTGACCTAAAACTAATCGTCATTAAATAGTTCAACAGTAGAAAATTCTATTTGTCAATTAATGAGTTCTGCTGTAAGCTGACGATATATTATATTAGCTGTAGGAATTTAAAAATTTTATTTGCATGGAAAACAGATTAGCATTTATAATCAAGAGGCAGGCTTGAACTGTTTGAAAAACCGAGTGAGAATTCAGTATTAATGTTTATTTTTAAAACATTACTGTAAAGAGGAATATAGGAAGATTATAAAGGTTTTTTTTTCTCTAGATAAAGGAAATTAGAAAAATAAAAGCACTAGTAATTTTCTTTTCTACATTTAGCTTTTCCTAAAATAGTTTATTTAAAAATGGTCAATTTGCTTGTACTTCTCATGGTTCTTTTTTCTGCATTAATTCCAGCTTTTATGTTTTAACCTTCACTTGGCCGTTTGATGTCAAAAAAGAATTTTTGTGTATTTATAATCCAGTTGGACGATCTTTCAAATATTGCAATGTGTGTAGAACTTAATAGCTGTCCCCTGTGTACATGAAACAGTTGTGATTTTCTGTGATTATGTTTTATGTTGTAATTTATTAGCTAGATTACAGACATTTATATCTTTTGTTTTGTGAATTTCTGAAGGTGTGATGAGGTGTAAAAGTGTTCAGAAAATAAATATTGTTTCTTTATTGTGTGCTTTGAAATTTTATTTGAATTTCAATCAACAGGCAACACTTGCTATACCACAACTGATTGATGTAGTACCAAATATGAAAACAATTCAAACCTTTAAGCGGTGAACTTGGAATTCATTCTTAAGGAACTGTAGTAGAATGATACCTGCGTTTCTATGTAAGAAAGAAAAGAATGCAAAGTTCCCACGGTCCTTGAATTTTTTCCGAACTCGGGGCTCTTGAAAACTATGGAACTTAGGGAAAAGTCATTGAAAGTACTTGAATTTTTTAACTTCCCCAGTGCTGAAATTATAGGTTGCCTAGTAATTGTGTAATTTCGTCTTGCGTTGGAACTTGTCCAGACTAGTTTTTTCCACGGTAGGGATATTAAGCGAATCACAGAACTGCTACTCAATCACAGATACTTTTGAATCACAGTTCTTACCTGTTACTGGAATATCAAACTAACAGTGATTTGGTAGCAGTGATTTAGGAAGTGATTGAGAGTATCGGTAATTCGGTAGCAGTGATTGAGCTGATATCGCTTAGCTGATCTCTTGACTGATATCGATACTGCGACTGCTATCGGGATCTGTGATTCGGTATCAGTGAAAACTGACTGAGTATCGGTGATTTGGTAGGGGTGACAACTGGTTTATCGGTGATTCTCTCGATGGAGTGTGGGCCGTGGGGTGGGGCTCTGTGACGGATTCGGGGTTTCTTTAGAGGATTAGGATTTTCAACCGGATGCTAAAGGAGGCTTTATAACACCACGTTGCCGCGCATTTGGCTAAATAAATAAGCTCGACAGTTTAAAGGAAGATTCAGAAGAAAGAATTTTTCATTTAAAATTCGATATTTTAAATGACAAATTAATTATTGTTCAACTTTCTCTGATTATTTATTAATTTGTATTTGTATTAAGAACACGAGCTAGAAATTTTGTTTTCTATTTTTTTGGTTTTGTTAAAACATAAAAATTTTCTTTTCAACCTCTTGTAAATTGTTTTTAATTCTAAAAAATGAATGTGTGTAAAAGTAGGTGCTTCTGAAAGACTTGAATGAATTTAAATCAGGGGGCAGAAGATGATTATTTGATTTCGCTAGTGAATAGAATAAAAACATGACTGCATGCTGATTTTTTACACTGCTGAGAAATTTCTTTTATTCTGTAAGACAATTTCACTCTTCAGTTTTACCTATATGCAGCCATACTTTAGAATTCAAAGATGAATTATGGGTATTAACAAAGGGAAGAGAAAGAGTTTTTTTAAAGTGTGAAAGTAACATGATTGAAATGCAATCAATTTTAAAAATTCGTCATTTTTCATATGAACAAAATATGCTTTCCATGGTAACATAATTATTTAAGACAGCTCTAATGAGGAATTTACTCTATCTCACTTCTCCCTTTTACACTCAGTACGAAGCTGCGTTTTGTCATTTATTTCTTGAATACGTAATTATTACTGTGTATTTCTTCATCTTAAGAGTTTCTGCCTTCTTTAAAGTTCGTCTCTTAAGATGAAGCGGTTTCAGTGGAAGGATCAACACAATGATGTTTATAGCGGTAATGAATGCATTCTGAAATATCGTAATGCCAGTACAAAAAAGTATGACTGAATGTTTGATTTTTAAAGCGTATAATTTATTATTTCTATTATAAAATTGATTCTTAGTTAAATCTGAAGGACGGAAAAGAATGTCAGGAAGAAAATAAGTAAACAAGACCATTCATAGTTGTAAGAGCTGTGGATAATTTTTATATAAAATATACTTTCCTATGCCACAAGATATTCCCTGTTCATAAGAAATAAGGTTCGGAATTTCTATAACAATACGAAATGAATAACTTTCAAGAGTTTGAGCATTATGCAAATTAAATATAATTTTTATAGTATATTTTAGTTATTTTCCTTTTACTTTATTTTAATTTTTTGTAAGTATTTAAAACCTTTTTAAATCAAAAAATAGTTTTTGAATGCTGTCCTACTACTGAAAAATATGTAATCTCACTTACACCTTTAATATCTCCATTTCAACTGCAGAGTTCATACACA
This sequence comes from Meta bourneti, assembly GCA_933210815.1. NCBI lineage: Eukaryota > Metazoa > Arthropoda > Arachnida > Araneae > Tetragnathidae > Meta > Meta bourneti. The sequence continues at coordinate 7,159,336 of OW119929.1, forward strand.
TACTATATCGCATTTTTATGAAAATGCGGCTTTTAATTTGCACTTTTAGTGTAAAAAATTGCAAACACTCAAAAAACACGTCTTTATGACAAAAATATAATATGCAGTAGATAACCGACAATTGGCTTCTTAAATTTACATAAAGACACTTGGTCACAATGATAAAGTTTTCTTGAGTATCACAAAAGTATTTCAATTTTGCCCAGAAATTTTTATAATTGGGAATTTTAATATTTTCAGTTTGTTTTGTGTAATATGTTGGTTATTTTTTACTTAAATTTAATTGGGAAGTTTTATTCGTGGAATTCTTTACACTGTTAGCATAACTATTATTTATGGTTTTGAAATGTGAAGTTAATTCGCCCATCTGATAGTTGAGTATGTTAAATAGACTATGAATTGAAACTGAAAACTATTTTAATGATTATGATGATTGTAATGATGATGTTTTTTATGGCAAGCTCAAATGGATATACAGATAAGATTTTGGGATGGCCAATGCATAGTAACAAGGTATACTTCAGTATTCCTTGGCCACTCGACGGCAGAGGTAACATTGGCTGCATTGTGTAATGCTATAAAAGAATTAGATATTAAAGAATTTTAAGTGTATCCATGTATAGACCAGCTTAAATTGGGAGATTTTCAGAATCTTTCAGAAAAATCTTGCAAAAGATTTTGGCACATTAGATGCAGGCAGCTGTGGCCTACATATATTACACAATTGCGTTAAAAACGCTTGTAGAGAAATTTCGTGGGGTATTGAAGATGTTCTCAGTAGCATATATTGGCTGTTTCAAGATATTCCTACAAGAAGAGAAGATTTCTTGGATTCAGGGAAAAAGAAGTTGCCGATGAAATTTTGCGCACATCGATGGCTGGAGAATTCTGTAGCAACTGAACGCAGTCTAGAAATTTGGAATGACATTTGTAATTATGTATATGCTGTGGAGAAAGGTAAATTACCTAAATGGAAATCTTACCAAATTGTGGCTCAGGCATGTAAAGAGGTGTTGATACCATGTAGACTAAATTTTTTTTCTGAGCATTATGAACATTTTGTAACCATTCCTGAAAGGTTACCAGACTGATTGGCCCATGATTACTTTTTTAGCACAAGATTTATATAAAGCAGCTATGGATTGTGCTAAAACCTTTAGTCTTGAAACCAGAGGATTTGAAGGGGCTGAAAAACACTTTGAAGTTAATCAATTATGATTTCGAGAATTTATCTTCTAACGCCAACGAGGGATCATCGCTCATGGGATTCGTTGCAGACAGCTTATTGACGGATCTGTTGCAAAAAATAACAAATTGACGTCGAAGAACTTAAGCTTCAAGCTCAGCGTTTTATTTACATGTTGCTGCATGAGTTGGTCGCCAATAAAGTATTCCATCATCAGACTTGTATCTTGCTTAGACCCCAGTGCATGTCGTCAGACACCAGTGGTTGGTGGAGTAACGGACACCAACCCTTCTGTTGCCAGTCCGTTACTCTTCCAACCGGGCCACCGCGGCCCGAAAAGAATTGGGAAAAAAATTTAAAAGAACCAATGAAATCAAAGGACAATTTAACGGAAATGAAAAGAATATTCTAAATGAAAATTTAAACTTTCCGCTTGCCGAGGTTGGCATAAAACGGGAATAAACCTAATAAAGATGGGTTGCCATAACTCGCTTCTAAAAGTGCGCCAAAAAACGGGCCAAGAGCGTTGCCACCAATCGAGACGTATAGTACAGCTGTATCCATTCCAGTACTTTCATCAACTTGTGGTTTCTGTGAATACTGAAATAGATGCAAATTTTCAGTACGAACTACTTAATTTCTGTCTTCTTACCACGATAATTGGCGGTTATAAAAACGGGAATCGTTCATTTTGAGGAGTGCCTGGAGGGTGTCTTAATTTAGAAATGTGCAAATGCAGCGGAAAGAAATATTTCATCATGCGTCCTGTAAGTACCCATTAAGCAAAAATTAACGAATGTTCAGTAGAACCACGATAAGTCATCAATATGCCCATTGCGCTAGTAACCTTCGAGTTTAGGTGGCGCAGGTTCAATTCCTGCCAGGTGCATTCCTCCCTGGGTGTATTTCTCTCTTCTGTGTCAATAAAGCTTTCACTGTGTGTGTGTCAGTTACTTGATATTGTATGTCTTGTGACAATTACTTAATATTGTATTGTGTCTGGCGCAGCATGGCCAAATATGGCCCTTGCGCCCCCAAAACCAACCAACCTCGCAATCAAACAATGTAATTTGACCTTCGCTTACTCATGACGAATTCAAATGCTATCCCGGATAACTCGTCACTGTCGTATGCAATTGTAATCATTAATTTATATTGTTATGAATACCGTGCTTAATTCAAAATTTACTTTTTTTCGTTAGAGTAATTCATATTGAGTACATTCTGCAATTACTCTGCTTAAGTCATCAATCAAGATTTCTTGGACCCTTGCGTAGTGACTTATCGAGGTTTTACTGGATTTCCACTTCGTCATTAAATGCACCAATGTGAAAACCCTGAATACATTTCTTCAAACTTACCCAATGGGAAATGGGTTACGATCCATTTCTACAGCAACAGACGAGCATAAACCTAGTGGCAGGAGCAGTTCTCGTAGTACAGACTAAATTGAATCTTGTTATTTTCCTAAAGGATTCTCATCGAATAGATTTGTGTAGAAGCTGTCTAAAGTTAGTTCAAACACCAGCATGGTATCCAGATCCTGTTGGGCTTAAACTCATTTTAAAAAGGTGAGGCTAGTAATGCATAATCAATTTTGCTAGATGGTCACAGAAACAGTGCTGGGGGCAATGGTGACCTTTATGTGCCCAGGATCATGAGACCAAAACTAGTAGTAACTTGACACTTAGACTGCTTTCGTTTACCGGGTAGAATCCACATTCATCGTCTGATTGGTTCCTGGGACGGGAGAAGACGCCCAACCAATGATTCAATCATCTGATTGGTCCGCGCGACATTGTTGTAGACTGTCGATTTCATCACTTTTGTCGCCACACTATAGAAATGTGCATTCACGCGCCTTTCCTGTCGAAAGATGTTATATCGCCAATTGAGGTGATTAGATGCCAAATTGGCCAAGCAATTCAAATTGTCACCGAGCTGTCACGTGACAACTAGTCGACATGTTGGTCACTGTTTGAAATTGCTCTCAATAACAATGCTCAGTCTACTTATATTTCACGTCTGGGACCAACCACTCAGGAATTTTAAAGTGAGTACTTACTCTAATTAGGCCTAACTTCAGTGATCCGACAGCAGCTGGTAACGAAATTTATACTACTAGACTGGACGCCGTAGGCGGACACTATTTCACCTGTGTGGCTTTCAGCTATATAGTCCAACTTACGGAGGAGTTTCGGGATTAGGAGAGCCGAGCAATCCATTATACACATAAAACATTCAAGATAGTACACATAAAAAGAAGGCAAAGTGAAGGGCAAAACATGTAAGCACAAAAATACAATATTAAGTAAGAAAAGGATTACAAAATTTGTTAAATTTACAGAGAACCAAATTATAATAACATAAAAGTAATACTGATAATAATAATATAATACAAATGATAATAATAACATAATAAATTATCCATATATAATAAACGGTAACAATACACAATGAACAAGGATGCGTATTTAGAACAAAAAAGAGCAAAACCACTAAAAAATACAGATATACTAATTTCGTAAGAAAATCTAGGTTATTTCGAGAACTTTCGACATCTCAGCTCTCATAGATGTAATCAATGTTGCAGCTGAGAAATTCTTCGTAACTGGTACTTCGGCACTAATGAGAGTAGTTTTGTAGAGAAGATTTCGCCAAATGGCCACGGACTTGTGAGATCACAGTCAAAAAGGTAGTGAATGGGATCACCTTCTCGGCCGCAGATGCACAGCGCACTTGTTTTTAAATGGAAACGTTCTAGATACACCGGAAATGGACCATGGCCTGCGAAAAATTGTATTAACTTTGAGTTCTGGTAAAGAAGTTCGGTTGAAATCTTTGGAAAGAATTGATAAGTGTATCTCCCTTTGGAAGAAACATCCCATTCTGCTTGCCATCGGTCCAATACCAACGTATCAATTGAACTTAATAATTTGCTTCTAGGCCACTTTAAACTGGTTGTTTGATGGGAAATTCCATTTGCTGCAGACTTCGCAAGTAAGTCTGCTTGTTCGTTTCCCTCAAAGCCAGCGTGTGATTTTACCCTAGAGATGTTGATTTGGGGTATTTCAGTGGCTTCAAGCAGTTTTTTCTTGACTTCATTGATGATTGGATTGTGGGAGAACAGATTACCCAAAGCCGTAACACTTGATGCACTGTCTGTAAAGATGTTGGCTGCTATTCTCTCTGAAACACAATAGTAGATTGCTTCCTTAAGAGCAAGCTGAACTGCTTCCTTAAGAGTAAGCAGTTCAGCTTGGTATACAGAGTTGCAAGGGTAGGGTACTGGCCCAGCTATGACTCACCATGCTTTATTTTAACTTTAACAAGTCATACAAAGCTTCGTTAGACAATGCATTAAATTCTTAAGCCTTTTTGGGTCAACATATATCGGAACACTTTTTGAGTTATGAATATTAACAAATCGAAAAATAGGAACCGCTTGATTAATGAAAATTTAGAATCAATTTTGCGCTCGGTTACTACAAAAAGCCCAATATTAAAACAATTGTTAAATCAATGCAATGTCACTCATCCAATTAAATTCTTCATTTACTTTTATAATCTTTCTCTTTTTGCAACAATATAAATATAAATAATATGATAGATAACTTCATGGTTGAATCTATGCCGCCCTTGGTCTTAATAAGTCTGCATCTCTGCCTAAATGCGATTCAGTTTTTCCCTAATTTTCGGGCACAGGTTCCAGCTGCAAAACAAAAGGATTCGCCACGTAGGAATCAGGTTGACTAATCAGCAACTTTAAATACTTACATGTTTTCCTTACCTTTGGGGGAAGTGAGCAGTTTAGGCCCCAAGAGGTGGTATGACATTTACCACTGACCAACACCTATTTCTACTGAAATCTACAACTTAAAACAAGTATCACTCAAATCTATTTTATCAGCAGAGGCTGCGTTTTATACACATGATATCTAAAAAGGCAGGCCGAAAAAGTCGCATTTTGCAGGAACAAATTCTAATGGTGAAAATAGTTTGTCCACCTCAGATGAACAAAATTTAAAAATATCTTAGCAAAGAGATGGGAAGTTGAATTTCATGAAATTCTGGTGTTCTCAAATGAATGGAAGTCTGAAATTTCATGACATTCTGGTCTGGCTGCTAACTAAAAGCAAAGTTCCAAGTTTAAAAATTCTCAGTGACGTAAAAGTACATTATACAATGCAACCATTCCAAAAACACCAACGAGCCGCTTTAGTCCGGTAACGGACTAGCAACCAGAGGGTTACGAGTTCGAATCCAACCAAAGACAGTCGCGCACGTGGGGGATGGTACGCATTAAATCCGTCGTGGCCTCAAATGTCCTCACGTTGGCGTGGTGTGGAAGTTTAGGAGTTGCCTTGTCATCTGACCGTGGTTCAAAACTATGTGGTGCTGTCCTAGGGTTTTCCCTTTGGGATTGATCCCGGACCATCACCAGTAACCCGTTGTGTTCCTCCAGTGCGACGTTAATTAAAATACCTACCTACATACCTACCAAAAACTCCAAATGATTCGGGAAAAAACAATTATGTCACTGATACAGAAAACAAGAGTGAACTAAAATAGTGTCACGTCATGAAAATTTCATTCTTCCAAGGAGCACAGAACTATTTATTGCACGAATTCATTCGTGATTTCTTTGCAGTTGAAAAACGTTAAACCTGGAGACAAAAGTCAACAACTGCACATCTCAAACGAGATATGAACAATTGAGGCGAAGATTGACAACGATGGTCATAGAGTCCCACAAGACACTGCCTGAACTCCAGCTAAGGTTTTTTTTAGCAAGGATAGTGTTATTGACTCATAACAATGATTTTCAATTGTGCAAATATTAAAACCCGGGAAGTCAAACTTGGAATCCCGGGCTCTCCAATAATGAAAATATTATGATCCTACAAGGGGAGGATCCTGTCTTAGTGTACATGGTGGAATGTTTTTGAAATTTATTTGGTTACTGGCGGTGCCAAATTGTTGGAGCTCTATCCACTTGTAGGTATATTTTATACTTTCAATCGAACAGAATCAAAAGAATTAACTCCCAAAGATCCAAAGGCCGCAGTAACCCATTTGGAAGAGCAACGGATTAGCAACCGGAGGATTGCGAGTTCGAAAAGTCCAAAGACCGTTGTGTACGCGAGGGCTGGTGGACTTTAAATCTGTCGTGGCCTCAAATGTTCTCACGTTGTAGTGGAAGTTTGGAGAGTGGGGTGTCAGCCGGATGTTGTTCTCGTCATCGTACCGTGGTTGAAAATGACGAGGCGTTGTTCTTCGAACTTTTCCTACGGGATTGATCCCGGACCGTAGCCAATTGCCCGTTGTGTTGCTCCAGTGTGACGTTAATTAACTACCTTCATACTCAAAGATTCAAATCTCAAATTTTAGAATCCCTAGAGATTCGGTCATCTGACCGTAGCTTAAAATTACGTGGTGCTGTCCTCGGATCTTCCCCTTCGGGTTCGTTCCGGACCGTCGGTAATAGTCCATATTCTGCTCCAGTGTTAAAACTGAGCCACTACAGACTCTAATTAAAATACCTACCCACCCAAATTATTCGAATCCCGAATGATTCAAAAATAGGCAGTTGTTTTGCACCTCTGGGACGTTAATTAACTGCCTACCAAAATGATTCAAATGATCCTATGATTAGAATGATTGGATGATTCGAATGATCCGATGGTTCAAACGATCCGATTCGTGAACGAATCCAAACAACTCATCAGATTGGTTCACGAATAGAATCAGTTGGCTTCTAATGGCAATCGGGTATGGTAGGTAGGTAGGTATTTTTAATTAACGTCACACTGGAGTAACACAACTGGTTATTCTAATGGCAGTCGGAGAATCACATTCTACTGCTCAATCGAATGCTTTGGCGTCCATTGTATATATTGCATAACACTTTAACTATTTTTCAATGAGAAAACAATCTGTTAGAAAACAAGTTCAGAAAAATAAGTTCAGAAAGTCTTCACGGGCTGCATCTACCCGATGCCGGGTGCATTTGGAAATAAGCCAAAAAGCCTTTTAACACAACATTCATAATTTTATTTACAAGATTAACAGACGACAAAAACATACATACCACATACCGCCGAGAACAAACTTAATCTGACTTACAAAATTCAGCTCGGAAGCTGACGTTACTTTTTACAGCGCCGCTCATTGGACAGTTACATTCACGCTTACTTCACTTCACAACACAATCCCTAAACCAGAAAATGTGGAGCCTTACAGTGGAAACTTGTAACCCCCTACAGAATACTGCTCGTAAAAAAGAAATCAAGAAAGTAGTCAATGAATCGATTCATTTTAAGAGAGTCGGTTGATCAATTCGTTCATTTTAAAGATTCAATTCAATTGAACGAATCACTAATTTTTCTCCCATCACTATATGGTAATGGTAATTAATTAACGTCACACTAGAGCACACTAGAACGGGCATTGACGACGGTCCAGAATCAATCCCCAAGGGAAAGACTCGAGGACAACACCAAGTAATTTTGAACCACGGTCAGATGACGAGGTCACGCGTGATCTCATATCACTATTGTGCTTTCAAGTACCAGTCATTCACTTTAACCTTAACCGCAATCGCAGATTTGCTCTTTTGTGATTCAATCACATCAACTTTGCATTTGCGTGCGATCGCACGTTTATTAGGAGCTGGTAATATCTGGAACATTGTACCTGTGGCGTAATTTCATCATGGCGGATTCCACTTTGGATGATTTCTTTGCGAAAAAGGATAAAAGTAAGAAAGGAAAAACCAAAGCCAAGTATACTACGTCCGATACTATTGCCAAAAAATTGGAGGAAGGAGGCAAAAAGGTTGACTTAATTCCTAAGAAGGACATTAAAGAAAAAGTTCCTCTTAGTTCCAATAATCAATCTATTATTATTCCATCAGTACCTAACGAACAAGTAAGTGATTGTATTTATTTTTGTCTGTGTTATGCTACTGTAAGACTTGGATGTAATACTTCGAATGGTCCGCTTTTCCGACTGACACGCGACCAGCTGTTCCACGTTTTTTAAGAACAAATTCTTCTCCCTTACGGAGAGCACGCAAGTGTTATTTTAAAAAAATTGCACAATTTGTTTTCCCCTTCATTGCATGTTTCAATTGCAATTTGGGTGGATTACGCGATTTCAATTTTTTCCGTAAATTAAAGTAATTGTGTCATACCTCATAGTTCATTCAGTTAGATTAAATTAGGATCAGACTTCTGAATTAGCGATCATTAGTCGTGTTTCGCATCTTTGGATTTAGCTTCGACGGAGTTTTTAGACATAATTGTCATTTTCTACGAGAAAGGTTTCTGAATATTTCGAAACAAATTCCCATCGAAAAACCGTTTATTCTCACATCTACTCCATTCCTTCTAGGGACAACAATTTGTTCTGCAAATGCAACACAATGACCCAAAACAAAAAAGTTTTTTCGTCATTTACTGCACTGTTTATACACATGTACATAAAGCAATATATTTAGATTTTGTATCCAAGTGTCAATATTTGGTGTTTAAGTTTTCTGAATATTTGCTTGTATGACACAAATTTTGATCAATCAACTGTTTATTGTTCCTACAAATATTTTGTACTCTGAAGTATCTTCAAATAGCACAACAATCTACTGTAAATGAAATACAATGACTTGAAGCATTAAGTCCTCAAAGAGAAAAGGCCTAATAAAGTCCAGGCCTTGTCAGTTATTAATTACTGTATATATATATGTATTCACTTAGCAAATTATTCTCTGAAATTACAGCTATAACCTTTTGGTAACAGAAAAGAATCAGGGTATGCCGATTTAAATCAAGTGATTTTTATTTTAAAAAGTCGATTTAAATCAACTTTGAATTTTCTTTTTCTATATTCAGGTGTAATAGTTATACTGAAAATGAAATAACCTGGGATAGGATGTGTTATTTATACAAATAAGTTTTTAAAAATTTGCTTCTATTCTGTAACACTTGAATGACCTTTTTTAAACTGAAAATAACTAGCTTTCTACTAAGGACATTCGAGATAATACTATTGCTTAGGATACAGTGGCACAAATTTGGAGAAATTTTTGGGTAAGTAAGAGACCACTTGCTTCATATATGTGTTCTTCAGGACCTATTATACTTATTTTGTTTACATAGATCACATTACCAATATAATTGGTATATTAGTAATATTTATCTCCTGTTAGATGGGATCAGTCCCCAACCATAGTTGCCAACCTCATTTGAATTCATTAGGTCTGGGATTTTGCACTCCTTTTGATAAAACGACCCAAAAGCAAGTTTGAATCACTTCATATTTGGTTACTCGTAATATTTATGTTTGGGGTCTTAGACTCTAGTTCTTTTTTAAAGGCACCCCTTTTATGTTTAGAAAAGGATTTCCATTAAGGTTGGACCTCTTGGATATGTGTGGTATAGGTGTTTTATTAAACAATTTATTTGGTTACTCATAAGGAATATTTTCTGTCTGGGGAGACCCAAGGTTGATTCCTCCATGGGTGTATTTCTGTCTTCTGCATCAGTAAAACTTTCATTGTGTGTCTGTCTATTACTTGATATTGTATATCTTGTGCGTCTGGCACAGCATGGCCAAATATGGCCCTTGGGCCATCAAACCCGAACAAACCAACCAACCCATGGGTTTGAATCCCTAGGAGTTGGCACCCATGTTGGGATGTTAATGACAACTGACTAAAAAATATTTATATTTTTACTCACTTAAAACAAGTGTCACTCAAATCTGTTTATCAGCAGAATCTGAGTTTCATAGGCATAGGGCCAGTCCAAACTGGCAACAATTTTTTTTCTTATACTCTTCCCCATGGAAATGTTGGATAGACTTGAACTGATACTCTTTCAAGAAGGAGTTTGCAATTTTTGATAAATAAATCTGCACTGATTAACGTTTGTTTTGATGAGCATTAAGTGCTCCTCTTCTCTTCCTAGCTTATTTAATAAACCCCCGGAAAAAGATCAACTGAACTTAAGTAGAAAGAACCTCTTTCATCTATTTGCTAGTAATCATGACAATTGAAGTGAAAGTAAGCAAATTTAAGTGATTCAAATTAAAGATTCAGACATGGTGATATGCAATGAGGTATAATCTATTCAAACTCTTTTTGTGATCCCTTCAAACACCTTTTGGTTTGTATCAAACATTTATTCTAAGAATTCATATACCCTTTTCAAAAATTCGATTTAAAATCTGGCAAAATTTTATCTTTTGATAAATTACAATCTATCTCTATTTTTAAAAAGTTTCCACACATCTATACATATAAAGCAGAGTTGGCCTCTGTTCTATATACAAATCTACACCATTTGACCAATCTATACCAAATTTGGTACACTTATTCTTTGGAACCCTGCGGTAACGTAGGCTACATATTAACCCCGTTCTATATCTTGGGTGTAACGTCCCGTCATCCTGGCCAGAGCACTTGCTAGGGGGTGCTCTCTCCCGGTCGGACTGCAGATGATATCAGGGTTAACATCTACAGGAGTCGCCTCTCAAGACGAGCTTGGAGGTTTCTTAGAATCTTGGAGTATGGTGCAATCGCAGATGGGTGCGGTTGCGCTGAAAATCACTCAGTATTATCGTTTATGTATCCAGTCTGTAAATTCTTAAACTGTAGTTTTGTTATTGGAATGTAAATTTTATGATAATTTAAGATTATTTTTATAGAAAGTGATCTTTTTTTATCGTCGTTATGGTACAGGAGGCTAAAGACAATTCGAAGTCCTCATAGGAATAACATTGCATATTTATACAATCAATGTCAGACCAATTCACACTAAATTTGGTACATTCATCCTGTAGAATTCTGCGGGACATATAGGCTATATATTAACCCCGTTCGATTTGTCCTGGGTCTGCTGGGGGTCTAAAAACAATTCAAAATCTCCATAGGAATAATATTGAGTATTACTAGGATGAATTATAAACAATTCAACCCAAGCAATACCGGGTAATTCAGCTAGTGTTTACTATGCAAAACACGAACTAGGTTGTATTTTGCATGGCACCTTTTATTTGAAATTATTTTTTGTAGGAAGTTATATTCTGCATCTTCGCTATCTTTATTTGTGAGAAAAGTGTTTGCTTTACCGATGGTATTCAATAGGATTTAATACCTTATGAGAAAAAGGCTCTTTCTACTCTGCTTTCAAAATACTTCGTTATTTTAATTGAATAGAACTTGTCAATCCTTGTTTTGAAATTTATAGAAAATTGTATTTGTAGAGAAAGTATTGGTTGTCATTTTAATAATTGCTGTAAATTTCAATTCACTTTAAAAATCAGTTTTAGGATTTTATAATAGATAAGAGTTATATGTTAAATGAGAGAATATGTTAAATGACCATCTAAATTTTCTTATCAAATGAGGTCAATATGCATGCTAGTCCAACATTTTGATCTAATTTTAGTATTCATTTTGCTGAAGTTCTCATTTGATTTTAGGAAAACACTGCTTACAATAGATAACGAACAAATTTCAATATAAATATTGACAGGCAGATATGTTTAATTTTAGCATATGGTTTGAAAGATGATTGAAGACCATTTTTTTTAACTTTCCAAGCGGCGTGTCCAAGTGCCATTCAGAAGGGTTTCTAAGCAATAGACCTGAAATATTTTGAGAAGCGAGATGTCTTCATCAGGGTGATATGTCTGAATATTTAGGGTCTGCCACTTGCCATGTGGCAATTTTTCTGGACCATTTTCAAACTGAGTTTTTTGGGCGTGCCCCTTGGAGGTTAAATTTAAAATACTCTTGGGATCACAGTTTCGTTTAAATCTAATATTGAAAGTTTATGTACAATCAAACCGTTATAAAAATAAATTATTGGTATTTTTAATTGACGGCACACTTGGAGCAACACGACGGGCAATTGGTGACTGTCCGGGATCAATCCCAAAGAGAAAGATCCCAGAACATTACCACGTAATTTTGAACCATGATGACGAGACAAATAAATTATTGAAATAATAAAAATTTTAAGCTTATAATATAATGCATCACATCTGCTATATTTTTAAGATCATGAAAAGTGAAGGCTTTTAGATTGAAATAACATGAATGCCACAAATTTGATGTTTGATAAACTCGAAAATAAAAGATTCCATTCTTTAACAGATATTCTTGTTTGAAGAGGCAAGAGCCAAGAAGTACAATACTTGCAATATAGAGTAAAGCATAAAGTTGGAAAATTCTCAAGTGATGAATATTTTGCTTTGTGAATGTTAAAAGGTTCTTTCTATGTAAGCTCAGTTGATTTTCTTCAGGAGGGTTTATTAAATAAACTAGAAAGCGAGCTGGGTTGTTGAATCTGGAAACAAATGTTAAATAATGCTGATTCCAGAATAGTAAATAAGACTCAAGTATACCCAACCTTTCCATGGGGAAGAGTATGTACCCTCAAAACATGAACTGAACCATATCTATATCTATAAAACTGAACCGTTACTGATAAACAGATTTGTTAGCGACTCTTGTTTTCAGTGAGCAAAATGAGAAATATTTGTTGGTAAATTGTCATTGTCATCCCAATGCAGGTAACACAAATACCAATTCCTATGGGCCTTCGTGGCTCAGTGGGTATGCCCACTGTGCTAGCAACCTTCAAGTTGTAGGCGGTGCAGGTTCAATTCCTGTCGGGTGCATTCCTCCCTGGGTATATTTCTCTCTTCTGTGTCAGTAAAAATTTCCTTGTGTGTGTATCTATTATTCGATATTGTATGTCTTGTGTCTGGCACAGCATGGACAAATATGGCCCTTGTGCCATTAAACCCCAAAACCAACCAACCTATAGTGTTGGGGGTCAAACCCCTTGTGTCTGAAAAGCCAAATAAAACCTATTTGGCTCCTACATGAACTCCTACACCAAGCAATCTCTAAATCCCCGACCCACTTTGCACTCTTTCAAATTTTTATGGTTGCTGGTACAGTGGTCATACCATTTGTCTGCCATCCAGATGGTCACAAGTTCGAATCCCAGTTTGTAAGTGCATGGATGTTCGGGATTATCCTTGTTAGGAGTACAGCAGCTCACCTATTGAGTGCTCCTTTACAAGTAGCTGTCATTTTGCCCCTTGTTATGTCAAAAGGCTGAGTGGTCAATGGTCGGGCTTGGAAAAATACTTATGGTAGGGTCTGGGACCCCAAACCAAGAAAAAACAACGGATTTATTTGATTTAAATCAGATTTTTATGATTTTAATTAATTCCTTGCCCGTACAAGTTTCAATTTGTTGGACATGAGACACAAATTACAGTGTAGTTTCTAGATAGTTTTGATTTATTGAAATATTAATATTTTTTATGTAAAACGTTAATGTATTAAGAAACATAGCTGATAAATTTTTGAAAGATTAAAACGCAACATAGGAATTAGCAAAATAAATCACATGATAGAGTAAATAGAACAGTGCCCCAAATGCCAAGCATGAGCAATGGTTTTTCATCTTGTTCTCAAGCGGTTTAGATTACTTAGAGTTTAACCCATAACCAGTGATATGAATTTTTTGGGCCCAGATAATAAGGTTGCCGGATCTCACTGACACGATATTATGAATTTTTGTCAATCATAGAAATTTCAGAATTTTTTGTATTACACATTTATTATATACGAATAAAGTGCTTTGAATTACTTCAATTTTTTTATATAAAATAATTGATTGGTTCAACACTTGCTTTTGAGAAAAAATCATGTCACCAATAGAAAATAAAATAAAAGGAAAAAATTCCTACTTATTAATTTTTAGCTTCCAAATTGGTGAAAAAATTATTTCTTAAGTTAACAACATGACAGTAGACAACATGAAAATACATAAATTTGAAATTAAATGTCTACTTTTCAAATTCTTTAAGCATTGACAAGTATTTCATAGGTATATTCGAAGCACCAAAAAAAGGGTTTATATAAAACAAAAAATTAAGCTTTTCCGTACGAACAGCATAGAACATGTGTAATAGCATCCCCAGAACATGCCAATTCAGTGGAATTTTGAGCTTACAGTAAAAAATTTATCAATTCCAATAGCTTTCTGCTTCAACTCATCTTTTCTCAACATACTCATTCAATTATCAGATGAGTGAATTAACTTTTACATTCCAAATTTCAATTCCATAAATATTGAATGGTTATTCTAGCAGTAGTGTAAAGGATTTTAAAGGATCAATGCATAAAATTTCCCAATACATTGAAATAAAATTTAACCAATGTATGATACAAAACAAAATGAAACTTAAAATTCCTAATTTTAAAGATTTATGTGCAAAATTGGAATGCTTTTATGAAACTGCAGAAAATCTTCGTCGTAAGTATCTATATTTTTATGAACAGACTACAATACTAAATAAACAACAAAAGCGTCTTAAAGAAAGCAAGTTGCCACAATTTTAATAATTTGAGTAAATATATTTCGAGCATTTTCACTCGTCACATGAATGGTTTAAAATTGGCCATGTGCGATTTGTAGTCACATGGAATGTTTAAAACAAAACCAACACTGATAAGCAGGCTTGTGAGTGATACCTATTGATCAATGACCCAAGATGGACATATTTGTCTGGTAATTATGATCCCAATCAGCAAATACTATTTAGTGTCTTCAAAGGGAGGATGATTTTTATTATGATTTTGGGCTGATCTCAGTACAAGCGAAGTTCTTAGCTTATTTGAATAAAATAACATGCATCTTGTTCAGTTATTTAATTTTCAATATTATTAAACTTAAGAAAAAAAGAAAATCTGATTTAAATAGCTATTTAAATCGGCATACCCTGCTCCAAACATAAGGAATAAATATTCTAAATACAAGCAATCAAGAAATATGCAGAATGATTCAATCTCTCACTAGATCAATTTTTCAGAAGAAACACAAAGTTCCTAGGGACCCAAACTCCTTGGAATCTAATATTCTTAGGGGTAGTTGTGTTAACTTAATTTGATTAACTTGCAATAATTGATAAAATAGCTCTAATAATGCATCAATTCTCACCGGTTTATTGAATTGGGGATCCACATATGTTATATTACTTGGAAATTTAATTTTAGACATAGGACCGTCTTGGCTCAGTGGATATACCCACTGCACTAGCAATCTTAAAGTTGTAGGCTGCGCAGGTTTGATTCCTGTCAGGTGCATTCCTCCCTGGGTGTATTTCTATCTTCTGTGTCAGTAAAACTTTTATTGTGTGTGTGTCAATTACTTTTTATTGTATGTCTTGTGTCCGACACAGCATGGTAAAATATGGCCCTTGTGCCATAAAACCTTCAAACCAACCAACCATCTAATATTCTTATTGTTGTGATCTGGCATTTCTTCATAAGGAATAAAGAATACATATGTTATAGTATTTATAATATTTATGATTTAATAAACAAAATAGATAATGATTTATATAAACAAAATAGAGTTACGAAACAAGAATGAAGCAAGTAGTGTTTTACTTAGGACTAATAATTTCTCCAGATTTGTGCTATTGCATCCCAATCAATACTATTGTCTCTCAAGTCCTCAAAATGGAAAGTAGCAGTAGTTATTTTCTGTTTAAAAAAGGCTCTTTTTTAATATTTGAGTGTTGTGTATTGGTATTTATGTAACCTTAATTGGCAATGGTCTTTGAATTGAAAATTATATGACCGAAATCTGATATAACTAATAATAGTCTGTTTTTTCGGTACTTACGTATTAACCACATGCCATTGGCGAATATCAACCAAGTTTTGTTTTGGGCAGAAAATGTTTAGCAATTGCCCTTAGGATGGCATCAAACATGTCATTATCATTTGAGGCTTGTTTTTTCCTCCACATAAACTCTGCAAGATAGGACTCAAGGTGTTGGCGAGATGTTCCTTGATGTTTTTTATTTCGCCATTTTGCACTTCCCCAGATGCGTTCTATATTCTGTGTGTTTCAAAATCAATGAAATTGTATTTGTGGTTCACTTGGCAGTGAATATAACCAGATTGTTCCAGTTCTTCCGTCTTATACCCCTTCCCTTGAAGTCAGAAAAAATGGTCGATCCATCTTTAATGTGTTTTTTATTTTGTTCATTAATATGGTAGCACTACGATCTGGGTCTATAACAAGAAATGTTTCTCTTGTTTCGCGACAAATGCCCACAAATATCCATTGGGGTGGAAATATTCTTCCAGCATTATTTTTATGTCTTTTGAACATGCTTTCGTTGATATCCACAATGCAATCGCCGCCGCCAATTTTTTCATTTTCTGCTTCTGCCATTTCAAGGACGCATATCTCCCGTAGATAATTATTCCAATCAATAACCGTTTTGTCTGCCATTCCTAGTTGCTTTTAGCAGAACTTGACTGGTATTAGTTCTTCACACCAGCAATAAATGAATCGTAAAGCTGTTGTATATGCTATGTGGCTGCTTTCAAACCAGTTTTTTACATGCATTCTAACACTTTTTCAACAAGTGCGAATGTTGCACTTCCAATAAATGCGTTCTTCGTTGAAATATAACTTCATTGGATGCGAAGGATTGCAATATCGATTTTCCAGTAGTAGCTGTAATTCTGGAAATAGTGGACAGACTCCATTTCATTTTGAGGTAAGTTCCAGAGATTCATAACGATCAAGCGTTATGTAAAAACAGAAAATAGAACACGAGTATCTAATGCAACTACGCACTGAACTGTGGTTCTAAAAAAAGTTGCAAAACAATCCGATGAAATTGTATTTGCGGTTCACTTAGCAGTGAATTTAACCAGATTGTTCCAATTTTCCATCTTATATTCCTTCTAACAGATTTGGGGATTAATCGCTGGCATGCAGTTAATATGTAAGTACCGTTCTTTCTGACTTGATGTGTCTCTCTAAGACTTGTAAGCAATACATATTAGGGTACTACTGAGTAGAAGCAAATTTTAGACTTATTTGTACAAAATAACCTGCATGCTGTTGCATGTTATTTAATTTTCAATATAATTATTAAACTTCAAATAAGAAAAGAAAATTTTGATTTAAATCACCATACCCTGTCAAACATTTTTCTGACAATAACAAAGAAAGGCTCCTTCGATGGTCAGCATGAAAACCATTTGTGCCCCTCATATCAGATTGTGGTATGTTTTACTAATTCTATATTAAGGATGGGACAGCGTATTACCCCCACATATCCAGATGTCATCAGTTAGCAAAAAATATGCAATGGCCATAGTGATGGTTATAGTAGACACACATGTGTGACACTCAAAGAATATTTTTGTGTAAACTTTTCCAAGAGCTTCCCACTTTCCATAAAAAGTGACAAATATTTTAGACACAGAACGTGAGAAGTTAGCAGAGATTTCTTCTCTTTGTGAAAAACCCATGACAGCTTACTTCAGGCAATTAATTAGTGTTCTTTTATGTTTCAAATATTGGTATTTACATTCTTTGATTAACACCCTAACCCCAACTGACCACATTATTCTCATTTCAATTTATCACTTTTGAACTGGCTGTCTTTTTCTACCGAAGAATTACAAGAAGACGCAAAATAAGCCGTTTCAATGTTTTCTTTCTCAACATTATCTCGCATGAGGTGGAATGGCTCCCTTTGACATGCAGTTAGACAATAAAGAATTGAGGCTTTATGACCATCCATGAAGGCAGGGCAAGTTCACTTCACAGACACAAACAAATACTGGACACAACTATACCCAACTTTTGATAGCTCCTCGATTCAGACTTGCCATTGTCTTTTTATGTTTAACACATTTTAACTGATTGTAGAGCTTTTAATAACCATAGAAAAATCCAATTTGGAGGTTCAAATCTAACCCTAAAAGACCTTTTGCCTAAAAGATCCTCTCGACAAAAATTTGTTCTTATTCATCTCTGACATCGGGTTTGTAAATTTTATTAAGACTTTATATACACCGACTAGTTTCAGTTCAAAATTGTAAATTTCTACATCAGTCTCGATTTTGTTTTTATTTTGTCTTGTGTAACTTGGCCGGATATGAATGACCCTGTAAGTGTAAGTTAAACTGCTAAGTTGACAGTATTCTATCTACAAATAAAGTGGCTATAGTGGTAAGATAGCTTTTTATCAATGGCTTTCTTTGTCTTCTATACAAATATTAAAATCAATGAATTTCTCCCATTCCAAAGAGGAGATATCTGGGATATAAAGCTTTCACAAAGGGGAAATATAAAAAAATCTTACCTGCTTTCTTTTTAATTTTCATATTTACAGGCATAATACAAAATGCATATTTTGCTTTTGAAAATTTTAAGAGGTTCTTATTTTCTATTTAAGCTCAGTTGGTTCTATTCTGAAGGGTTTATTAAATAAGCTAAGAAATGTGGGACCTCAGTACTCATACCATACTGAAATCAAATGTTAAACTATTCCTTTACTAGAAATGACAAATTCTGTCCCAAAAGAGCACCTATTCAACCTCTCCATTGGGAAGAGTCAAAATTAATCAAAAATATTTTGTACAATGTATTGACTGGACTCGTGTATAAAACTGCCTTTACTGATTAACGGATTTATGAGTAACACTTGTTTCCAGTTAACAGAAAAGAAATATATGCTTGTCGGTTGTAATTCTCATCCTAAAATGGATACCATCTATGGTCTAGAACCGCTTGTGTCCTAAACGAGATATATATATTTCAAAGGAGAACCCCCAAATAAGTGGTTAGAAAACACATAAACATAAAGAATAAGTATTACAAATTGTACAAGTATGTTGAGAGATTCAATCTCTTATAGGTAGATTTTGAAAACACATTCATAGCTCCATAATATATTTCCTATGTCAAGAAAAGTCCAGGGACCATAGTTTCCTACGGGCAGCTCAGTACAAATTAGGCCTGCTGAAAAGGTTGTCAACTAAGATGTAATCGTTAGATAAGAAAGTGCAAGATAAAAGATGACTAAAATCCATAAAGCTCCCCGTCGAATAAAAGGAACAGTCGGGAGAAGCATGTACACCAATGTGGTGTAAGTGTCCTCTTGAAAAGTAGTGTCCAGTTAAAATTCGAAAATTTGACATAGCAATATGTCGTGGCAAATTAGGTAGAACAAGATCAATTGAAAAGATTGCTCCATGTTTTGTCCGTGGCCTTAAGCTTTTGATGGTCAGACTTATTTATCTTTCGCTCTACCAACCTACAAGCACGGAGGTAAGGGAGAGGGCTGGGGTAGAAGACAACCATTTTTAGCTATTTTTTCTGCGCTCTAGCTCCATAATATGTCCTCATTCAAAACTGTTCTGTTTGAAAAGAGCATAAAAAAGGGAATCTCAGTTGATCCAAGTACATGTACAATGGTTATTCTTGCAAACAAATTATTAACTAGCTCTAAGCAAATATTTAAACCTAGTTTCTCTTTTGTGTCACTGCTGGGGATTGATATACGTAGATATGTTTGAGCAATTGCAGAAAAGAAATGTCCATAATCATTGTTTTCATACTTTGTCATGGAACTGTTTTAATGAATACTAGAAGAGCAGTATATAGTATCTGCACTGAAACTTTTACTTGTATCAATTGATTGCAGCGTCACTTTTCAAGCCTTATTTAAATCCTTTTATAAAAGCACTAGCTGGATTACCAGGCAATGCTTAGGTTGAATTGTTTATAATTCATCGTAATATTCATCAATATTATTCCTATGAAGATTTTCAATTGTTTTTAGCCTCCTGCAGACCCAGGACAAATCGAACGGGGTTAATATATAGCCTATGTGTTCTGTAGAAATCTACAGGATGAATGTACCAAATTTAGTGTGAATTGGTCTGACATTGATTGTATAAATACAAAATGCTATTCCTATGAGGATTTCGAATTGTCTTTGGCCCCCTGTACCATATCGATGATAAAAAAGGACCACTTTCTATAAAAAATATCTTATATTATCATAAAAATTTACATTCCAATAATAAAGCTACATTTTAAGAATTTACAGACGGGATACATAAACGATGATACTGAGTGATTTTCAGCGCAACCGCATCCATCTGCGATTGCACCATACTCCAAGATTCTAAAAAAACTCCAAGCTCGTCTTGAGAGGCGACTCCTGTAGATGTTAACCCTGATATCATCTGCAGTCAGACCGGGAGAGAGCACCCCTAGCAAGTGCTCTGTCCAGGATGACTGGATGTTACACCCCTCTGCACACCCAAGACAAATAGAACAGGGGTTAATATGTACCTGCAGGGTTCCAAAGAATAAGTACCAAATTTGGTGTAGATTGGTTAAATTGTGTAGATTTGTATAGAGAACAGACAGACAGATGCTTTATATGTATAGATTGATAGGCACATTGCATGGCTGCAAATGGAATAACATTAGAAACAAAACAGCATTTCATTTACTTACTGGGATTAATTCGTATTTCCAATACGGTGCAAAAAAGTTCAGTCATGTTATCACAATTAGTTTCTGGACAACCATTTCAGTTGCATCTCATTTACTTAAAAGGTGATTCGGTGTATTTTAAGATCTAAACCTATTTTCCCTAACATTTTCTTTGCTCTGATTTCTATTGTCCAGATTCTTCATTGCCATTTGTCATCAGCCGGCTGAAGAATTTCATTGGAGCAGTGAGCTCTTCAGAATGCTTTTTTAACAGCTCAAATCAAGCACATTTAAATGAATTGGTGAAATTAGTAGTGGTTAATTTTAAATGGGGTTTATATGTTGCCATTCCCCTCAACATGCAAATGCTAATGTCGATTTTTGTGCCATGTATGTTAGTGAAATATATATACATCAATTTATTCATAACATTGTTGATATTTTAAGAATAAAAACTAAATTCATTTATAGATTTTTAAAATCAGAAACTACAACAATTCAGGGCATAGCCAGACATCCCCTTGGGCCATTTTGGCTGTTTCATTTCCTTGGGGATGATTGATATTGTATGTCTTGTTTTAATTATTTGATAGTGTATTGTGTCTGGTTCAGCATGGCCAAATATGGCCCCTTGAGCCATAAAACCCCAAAAACCAAACCTAGGGGATGACACCTGATTCCTAGATCTATTTGGGAATTTAGGGGATTTTTGTGAAACATTAGTACTATTAAAATGACTACTGGATAAGCTGTTGGATAATTATACCAAAATGGAATTAATTTTTGCAGGAAGATGATGAATGGCAGAATATTGAGGAAAAAGAAACTGACTACTCTGGTCTCAGAATACAAGCTTTGTCAATCAGGTGAGTAAAATACCATCTTTAGAAAAGTTTATCTTCAAGCAAGATGCTGACCATTACTGATATACCATAATTGTTGTGGATTTCCATTACAGCTAATAGTGAAATTATTAATGGATGGAAAATTTGTATGAAACTGTTTCACTTTTAATTTGAAAAATTTTCATTCAAAACTATTATGCCACCTCTGCAAATTAATGTTTTTCCAATTTTTATTACAAGAGCCCAAAGTATCAGTAAACCAAATGTTGCCTTACTTTGTTTTAATTTTGCATTTAAAAATTTTATGGTTTTTAAAAGTAACTTATCCAATTTTTTTATTTTTCCATTCAAAGCACCCAGTTTATAGAAAATTCTAAATCTGTTTTCTATCCTAGATGTCAAAATTGGTATTTGTCAAACCTTGCTTGTATCAAAAGAAACTGCTAGCTAAAGACGTGGAAAAATGTAAAGATTTTTAGTCGTGTTTAATTTTTTATATTCCATTATCTAATTGGTCTACTCTATATTTTTGTATTCCATTATCTGAACAAAACAAATTCATATCTGCTGTGTCATCAGAATTCACTAAAGTGCAAAATTTACACTTTCTTCAAGAAAAGCCTGAGTTTTTGGCAGCAATATTGAATTGTGATGATGGTTAGCAATAAAAAAATAATTTTTTTATCTATTATGGAGTGCCATTTAGCATAAGTTCAGTTGTCAAGTTCGGCTAGCATTGTAAGACACCAAGTTCAAATCAATTCCACTGCTAACCAGTTTAGTTTAATGCATGGATTTGTTTTTGTCACTTGGCTGTTTTAAGAAGGCTATTTGAGACAATAGTATAAAGATGGAAAGGTAACAATCTTTCTCTTGGACTAACATTAATCCATGCTACCTTCATAATTTGTAAGATTTTTAAAAAGCATATCATATTTAAGGCTTCTGGACTGAGAAATTCTCAATTTTCAATGTGGTCAAAATAATTTATTGAAATAGGGTGCTCTGAAAGATGCTTCTAAGTTAATAAACCATGATGTTAATTTAAAAAGCACTTTCTTCATGTCATACTGGCATTCACTCATCACTTGCATTATGGCCATCATTAACCATCTGACATTCCAATGTGATTTTAACTTGCTTATGTATCGGACACACATGTTTTTACACACAGGCATCTTTTCTTAGAAGGGGCTCCTTTGTGTGACGTGTATGTGGTTCAGTTTACAATTCATCATATTTTAATTGACTGTCCAACTTTTAATCATCACCGTCATAAATATTTTAATAGACATATTTGAACATTGCAAGATTTGATTGGGGAAAATCCCCATTCAAATCTCTACTCTTTTTTTTAAAAGACATTGGCTTTTTAAACTTCATTTGATATTTTTTACTATTCGCAACTATTTATTAATCATACTTTTTATACTATACACTTGTTGCTGGTCAACCTGTTTTAAAATATCAATTCATATCTGATTTTATACATTTTTATATTAATTATGGCAAATTTTAATCGTATGCATTCCATATCATTGATTAGATTTAATTTCTACACGTATTACGGTTTTGTACTCTTTTCTTTAATATACTTTTTATTGTTGGTTTGGCTCGATTTTCCAAAATTGCATGCACTTATTGGTTTTTTATTTCATCTTGTTTGGCGCAGCTTGTTCAATACTGGACCTTGTGCAATAAAATCCAAATCAACCAACCATCTTCATGTCATACTTCATTCTGATAGCATTATGTGAATTCGTTTAAATGCAAAGCATCTGTGTGGTAGTATTAAACTTTTAATGGTAGTAAAAATCTTCTTGATCACCTTTTTCCTTGGAGATTGGCAGGTTTGGCTGAGATGAGTCCAATTAATAGTGATAATAATTCAATACCAATAGAAAATTTAAAAAGTTGAGCAATAGCAGTTTTTTATTTGCACAATTACTTATTTAACTATCTTAAATTGCAAGCATATTACCACTTGTTTCATTTAGATGAGATCATGTGAATGGAACATAAATGTTTGCAAAGGTGAAACAACCTCAACAAAAGGTTCAACAGGTCCCCTGACACCTTAAATTCATATTCCCTTATCATAATTTACTTGAAAATACTAAGTAAACAGGAGATTTTTTGGGGGCTTCATGGGCCTGAGGTACCTGTGTGATCTTTTCTTTTCACATGGAGTTTTCTGTCTAAACACAAGGTTTTTGTCCTGGGATACCCAAGCGACTTTTTCTGCTTTCATCCCACTATTCTATTCCCAATTCCTCTTTTTCCCCTTGCGTGACATTTTTCAGGGTATGAAAAACCAAAATCATATAAATCGAATTTATTTGATTTAAATCAGATTTTTTTATTTAAATAGGATTTTTATGATTTTAATCAATACATTGGCCCATACAAGTTTGAACTTGCTGGGCATGAGACACTCAAATCAGTGTTGTTTCTAGGTAGTTTTGATTTATGTTAAACATTAATATTTATGATGAATTATATTAATGTATTAAATGTAATGGTAAATTTTTAATTGATTAAAACACAATACAATTAGCAAAATTAATCACATGATACTGTAAGTAGAACAACACAACAAATGTCATGCATAAGCAATGTTTTCCCATCTGGTTCTCAAGCGTTTTAGATTAGTTTGATTTTTTTTTAACCCATAACTAGTGGCATGAAATTTTTTGTACCTAGGTAAATAAGGTTGCAGAATCCCACTAACACACTACACATATTACAAATTTTTGTATAAATTAATAAAAAATCAGACAAATATATCAGAATTTGTTTGCATTATATATTTATAATATCAATAAAATGTATAGAATTTTTAGTTATTTTTATATAAAGTAATTAATTGTTTTAGGACTTGTTTTTTGAGAAAGAATCATGTCATCATGAGAAAATAAAATAAAAGGAATTTGACAAAATTCATGAAAAAATTCCAACTTATTAATTTTTAGCTTGCAAAAAGTACTTATTTATGAAAAGATGTTATTTGTAAGTAAATAGTAAAAATTGAGACATGACATGAAAATATACATAAATTTAAAATCAAATATGCCTATTTTTCAAATTTTGTCTGAGCATTGATAAGTATTTGAAAGTTAATATTCCACCCACATAAAAAGAGTTTATACATAACATACAGGAAAATGAAGCTTTTCTCTATTAACAGTATAGAATAAGTGTAATAGCATTCTCCAGAACATGCCAATTGTGTGGAACTTTGATCTTGTAAAAAGAAATCACAATCATTAAAATAGCTTTCCACTTTAATCCATAATCTATTTTAACATACTCAATTATCAGATGGGCAAATTAACTTTTACATTACAAATTTCAATTCTATAAATACAGAATAGTTGTGCTAGCAGTGTAAATTCGTAGGAATCAATGCATAAAATTTCCCAATTCAATTTAAATAAAAAATAAGCAACATTTTACACAAAACAAAATGCAAATTGTTAAATTCTTAATTATAAAGATTTACATGCAAAATTGGGATGCTTTTGTGATACTGCAAAACACTTTATCATTGTGACTATTTTTTTCATTAACAGTCTATTTAACTTATTCGAATAAAATAACATGTACAAAAATGACTGAAGTATTTACCTTTTCTTTATTGCAAATGTTAGCCCTGGAAGAAATACATTTTTAAGCTTATGATTTTTTCATTTATGTATTCATTCATCAATTAAAGATCTGTGGCATATTTTTACTTTTTGTGCCTTTAGAAAAAATTCTCAATTATTCTCTTGGAGAATATTCACCAAAAGCTTATTACTGAGAAATTTATATCTAGTCCCGCACTTATACCACATCATGCTTTGTATTTTTTCATTAGCTGGAAGTGAAAAAATGAGAACTTTTGGTTCGACTCCAACAGTAAAGAATAAAGACTTATGTTTTTCTTATATACTAAAGGCTTGCGAAATAAAAACTTAAATGGTTAACTTTTATGTGTTTTAGTGAAAAAGAGAAAGAAGAGGAACAATTAAAAGAACAGATGCTTTCCGAACAAAATGGTGATTCGTATCGACAGTCCGATGGCCAAAGTGGTCCATGGAAAAAGGTTCAAACCCCTACGGTTGAGGTTGAAGAAGAAGGTAAGTCAAACTTTTAGTTAGAAATGTAGATTCATGGGTATTATTTTGCATTGCAGACATTTTTATCTTGTTAAACTTCTGCATTTGCTTGTTTTTTTTAGTGTAGTTTTCTTAGAATCTAACTAATCAGCAATAACAACCTGCAATTATTGCAGCAGTCCTCAGTTACTATACAAACTTTTGTTTACTCTGCATATTTTGTAATTTTTGCCCTTGCTTTCTTTGAACCCAAAGCATGGGGGCTCCTTAGTAATTGCTACCCATATAATCAATGTAGCTAAGGTTATACACCAGAGCTTAGACTAT
Source organism: Meta bourneti (assembly GCA_933210815.1). Lineage (NCBI taxonomy): Eukaryota > Metazoa > Arthropoda > Arachnida > Araneae > Tetragnathidae > Meta > Meta bourneti. The sequence continues at coordinate 7,185,146 of OW119929.1, forward strand.
ACATATAAGAATAGTATATATATTCTGGAAAGTAATTATGTATGAAATATTTGCTTCAAAAAAGATCAATTTCCGGTAGTGTGGCGTAGCATTGATAACTAGGCATGCCATGGGATTTGAAATCAAAAGAAAAATCTTATGCCTAGATTTAGACAAACTTACAACTCAACTCCATTTGCTGTTTCTTTTCTGCAAAGGTAATATAATACAAATTATTTTAAGCCCTAAGCAATTTTTAGCCCAGTATACTTGAACAACCTTGAAAGGAGTCGCATATGGTACTGTGGTAAGCATGTTGGTTTTGTCAAAACAAATTGCCTGTCATCTGGGACATGCATCATACACTAAGGTGTGACAGCTTGTGATCAGTGAATCTACACATGCATGTCACGAATATTCAGGTCAGTGCTCTGACAAATGCGAGAGGATAAGCTGATAATGAGACAGGCTGAAACTGCTTCTTTATTGACCATTCAACAATGTACATTGTCTACTATACATCAGGGCCATATACAGCTTTCTGCAATTATTGCTTCAAACAAAGAGGTTAAAATTCACTTAAAAGCTAATAAAAGATGCAAGATGTTTACTCACCCCTTTTCTTAAATCTTTACCCTCTTTTCTAGAGCTGGGCAAAAGAGATCAAATTTGATGATGCTTTTGTTTTATCCATGCTTCTTATTCATTCTTCTTTTACTGAAACTTATTTATTCATTCACACAATGAATAAAAATGAAGACACATCCTATAAATTTTGCTAATCTCTAATTGTGCTGAAATATATTTACATTGAAAACAGAAATAAACAACATTTTCTGCAGCTTAATATGCACTTTTCAAATCAGTAATCTTTTTCTCCTATGTGCATATATGCTGCAGGTCCACAAATGATAACAGGCTCGCATTCGCAACAGCAATATTATTTACAAACCATTGCCAGAATCCTGGCAGAGGCAGAACTGCAGACTTTGGCCTTTGACTACCTAACGTCGTCATCTGCGTTTCACAGGGTTCCCATGGCCCTTGGTGCAGATTATCCTTTTTTGAACCTTGTGCCTAAAACCCAACTATCAATCAACCCATGGGCCTTAAGAAGCTCTCATGTTTAGTTTTATGGTCCCTTAAAAAGCCTTATTCTTTAATTTTTTTAAAGCCCTAATTTTTACAAGAACACTTTATTTTATCTTGCCTGCCTTCAAGAACCAAGTTTAATTATACTTGTTTTAGGTTGAAAAGAGTAAAAAATCACTGGCATAGTAATTATAGGTTTGCTAAAATTTGATGCTTTCAAAATACACAGCACTCGTAAAACGTATGCATTCATGGATTATCTATTACAATTAATCTATTACTCTCTTTTCTTGAAGAGTGGGAGCCCTGTTTCTTGTCCTATTTACTAGCATGATAAAGACTGGCAACATGGCTTGAATTTCCAGAAGTGCCTCTCTTTCTTGGCCAGTGAGTTCCCCAGATCGTCTCCCATTGAGCATGTCTGGGATGTACTGGACTCCCACACTCAGAATATAAGGGATTTGGAGCAGCAGTTACAGAACTCTTGGCATGATTTGACACAGAATAACGTAGAAATTTGTTTGGCTCCATGCCATGCTGTATACAGGAAGCTTTATATATTTATGACCCTTCTGAAGTAGTTCTATATTAATAGTCCTAGATTTGATATTGGGATGAATTTTTTAGCTCTTCATATACATCACACATGCTAGGTTTCATTTTGATCAAACATGGTTAGAAGTCACAGTGAAAAATAGCCATGTTGGGTGCTCTTGTATACAGTACACAAATTACGTTGATTTTTTTCATTGAATGTTGTAGTGTAGAGCTAGTGCCTGTTTTAATTTACACCAAGTCAGTGCCTCTCTCTTAGAAAATGAGAAATACAAACCGAGAATTTTTATCTGTAATGTACTGGTATTGAGAATGTTGGTAATTTTCAAACCCTAAGTTAAAGCATGCCTGTTTCTTCTAGAACCTCCTCAAGAACCTGCAACAAAAGAAGAAACTCCAAAGCCCACAGGTGCCTACAAGCCTCCAGCGCTCCGGAACGTGGTCTCCAATCCTCTGGGGAGCTCTGCCAGAAGACATCCCAAGCATGCCCCCCAGATAACCAGCGAACTGCATTTTCCATCCCTTTCCTCTGCTGTAGATAACAAGTTCAAGCTCAGGTAGTCTTTCATGCTATTAACTACTACACAAAAGCTTTGTCTCTAGCGAGTTGGCATACATAGTTTTGATCGAGTCTGCTTGTTAAATTAGAGGTAAACAATCGTTAAATTAGAGAGGCCAGGTAAAACAAATTATTTGTTTTCACAATTGGCGTCTTTTAGCTGGGCTCCAAATTCATCGTCAAATGCCAGAAGCAATACCAATGATTCTGAGATGATGAAGCAAGTAATCACTTATGGTAGTTTTTAATAGTATGGTAGTTTAGTAATACATGATTTTGCATATGGCAACATGATTGCATATGGCATGATTTTGCCCTGGCAAGCTTACGTGATTCAAAATTATGTGGTGTTCTCGAATCTTTACCTTTGGGTTTGATCCCGGACTCGCCAATAGCCTGTTGTGTTGTTCCAGTGCAAGGTTAATTAAATACCTACCCTGGCAAGCTTACCACCTTTCTATGAAAAGATTTCCCATGTCATCTGCATCCTCAGCAAATCTTTAAGTGCGTACAGGCATCACAACCGTGATGTGCCTCAGTGATCTTTTCTTTTCTCATGTATTTACTGGGCCATCGTGGCTCAGTGGGTATGCCCACTGTTCTAGCAACCTTCGAGTTGTAGGCGGCGTAGGTTTGATTCCTGGCAGGTGCATTCCTCCCTGGGTGTATTTCCTTTCTGTGTCAGTAAAACTTTCATTGTGTGTGTCTATTACTTGATATTGTGTCTTGTATGGCCAAATATGGCCCTTGCACCATAAAACCCCGAAAAAACAACCATAATGTCTTTGTGTCATCGTGTACTGTCTGGTACGGGAGTCACGCTCCCAGATTACCCAAGCGATCTTCTGCTTCCATCCCACTACTGTTCCCTAATCCCTCTTTTTTTACCCCCTTTATGAAATTTTTTACATGATATTGTATTGCGTTTGGCACAGCTTGGCCTAATATGGTCCTTGCAGCATCAAACTCCTAACCAAACCCAAGTCATCTGCTTTCTCACCCAAGCTTACTATGTAGATACCACCTACTACAGTTTCTCCTCAGTTTCAACTATACAGTCTGTTCTTTTTTAATGTGTATCTTTATTATGCAGTTATATCCAATGCATACTCCATTCAGGGTTCTCCAGTTGAATTTGAATAGCACGCGTCAATAATGGCACGCTGTGCAGTCTAGGTGGACAAAATTCAATTTTCGGATTGTCACAGATTACTTTTTCAGAATCCCATTCAATTGTTCGTTCATCACTTCTCTGCTTTGGAAATTTCGACATGATCATCTGCCAACAAGGTGTTGAACTGGAATGAAATATTTTCTAATTCACTGCAGTCACATCAGAGGGTTAAACAACTTGTTGGAAGAAAAATTCCTCAAGAAGGTTTGAAAGAGTACATTCTAGCCAGGCTTTATCGAACTACTAAAATTAATCCCTTTTGAATTCTATAGTACTTGAAATTAAAGATAAAAAACGCATTTGTGTAAGTTTGATTTTTAAAAGGTCATTGTACTTAGGGTACAGTACTTAATGCCATGAACGAAAAGCATAATTTTGTTACTTTTAAGTATACTATATACTTCCACTTGTTACAGAAGTAACTGCGTGGTTTTATGGCTTTCTTGTATCTTCTGCTACTCAAACACATCCAAGCGAAATTTCCTCATTCGAAAGGAGATATTTATTTGCCCTAGCTGGAAATTTCATTACTAGCATATAATAGACAAAGGTTTAGCATTGCTAAGCATCTACGACCTTTCATTGGTATGTTAAAATTGACCGAGAAGCACTTTAAGTGACATTAGTACTAGCCCATCTGTATAAATCATAGCCTCTGCTAATACAGATTTGTGAGTGATACCTGTGTTAGTGAAATACTTGCCAGCTGTCTTCGGAACTAATACTGGTATCTGGCAAGTGTAAGGAGGATTTTTGGTTGATATGGGTCATTTTTGGAATGCTGTGGGCACAAGCAAATGGTTAACTTATTTCAATAGAATGACATTCCCCTGTCTCAAAGTATTTTACTTGCTGTATTATTAAAATTTAACTAAGAATGATATATTTTCCAATTCACTGTAGTCATCAGAGCATTGAACAACGCGTTGGAATTAGAAGGAAGGGAATTATATATAAGGAATAGCGAATTTAAGGATTTGATTTTAATAATAATTTTTTAAATAAAAGCGGATCTTAATCGGTATATCATGATGCATATCTGCCACCTTGTACGGTTTTGGTGTTCAATGTATGGGTTCGGACTCAATTGTAAGATGCCGATATGGTCTGGACCAGATGATGACTCAATTGAAAGATTGTGCAGATTATGGTCTGTGGACCATGTAATGGATACCCGATATTCCTAGACTACTCATTCATAAAAGTAAATATTTAAAAGGTGAGAAATCATCCTAGTGTTATTTCACAAGTAGCTACATTGAAATTTGCACGAGCAGATTTATATATATGGGTCATTCCATATGGTGACACCTGGTTGGTGTTGCACCATAGTCATGAATTCTTTCCAAATTTTTGCCATAGATAGACATGGCAGTGAAACCCATAGATCTCAGTTATTTAAACATTTTGTTTGATATATTAGCAGAGATACAGGAATTTAAAAATTGGTCTATTTTAAAAAATGGCGGCCATCTTGGATTTGCTACACTGTCTATAAATGACCCTAACTAGAGAACTAATAGTTAAAATATAGTAATTTTGGTGTCAAATGGTAGCCATTTATTTCAGGAGTGTATTTAAGCCACAAAACAAAGGAAATTTTACATTTTAGTGGATTCTTTTACACGTAAAGTGAATCACTTAAAAACAGTTTACTTTAAGGGGGTATGGTACCCAAATTGCTGAAATCTGCAATTTTGAAGTTATAATTGTAATTTTTGGTATTCAGGTAGATTTTAAGTATAGTATGCAAAATGTGAATTCAAAAATTTAAAAATTAAAAACAATTAATTTAAAAAATAAAATTTCCAAAATTTGAACAGTTTTCTTTTTGATATAAATAGAAAAATAATTTGGCTACAATTTGAATTTGAACATTTTTTAACATAAAAATATATAAGAAATAAATTGTCTTCACAGTTTTTGTAAATATGAATCAGGAAAAATTTAATAAAAAATAATGCAAAAAAACATGATTTTACACCACAAATATTGTTTTCAAAAATCATAATAAAAAAACAAACACATATTTCAACAATTGCTGAAGACAAATTAAAGAAAGGTGTATATATATATATATATAACAATTGTTCCAAATTTCATTCATATCCGTGCAGTAGAATTTGACTTATATCAATTTAAATTTATAAAAATATCAAAAATCACTTCTTTGAGAAGAAAGTCATTAAAGTTTTAAAATTATGCAAAATAGCTGTTTATGAAGATATTCATCTGAAATTTGTTTTCAGTAATCTTTCACACAAAAGAAGTATATTCCAAGCTTAAAATTTAACAAAATGTTAATATATATACATATATATATATAATATATATATATAATATATATATATAATATATATATATATAATATATATATATATATATATAATATATATATATGTGTCCAAAAAATAGATTTTAAAAATCGAAAAAAGATAAAAATTTCATCAAAATTTTTACATACAGAGAAAAATATGAAAATTGCTGCTGTTGGAACATAATATATTATAAATAGCTGTTGCACACACAAATTCAAAGATAATACATTATATTAAAATGTATAAATGTATGTAAAAGCAAAATTGCTGACTAACACAATTCAATGTCCACCAGCCAAGTAACCAGAATTCTGGTTCAGTTTTATTTTTGCCATGTTCACTTTTCTGCGATAAGCTTTGACCAACTTTGAGCTTTCCGCTTTCGTCCCATATTTAATATCACAGCTCAAACTTGTGTAAACAAATCACTTAAAATTATATAATTATAACAAAATATAGATATATTAACAACAAAATATATTTAACAGCATATTCAACAACAATAGCCGTTTTCGAAATTAAACTAACGTCAAATTTTTCACATCAAATATCCAATTTAAATTCAAAATAAGCAATCCAAAAGAAACTGTTACTTGACATCAATTCAAAGAAGTGTTAGCTAATATATTTTACTTCGCTTCTTTCATCCTATAAAAAGAAACACTATTTTCAACTGAGAGAAATAGACATGTAGAGGTTTAACTTTCGTTTGTTTATGTTACAGTAGCAGACGAAAATGAGCGTGGCAGGTGACAACATCAGAAGTTCAATTTTTAAAATTGCAATATAATCGGTTCTATTTAACGTAGCAAGATGAATTTGGTGTCATTGGAATCAGAAAATTCTGAATTTTTTTAAAACAATAAAAAAAATTTGCGATTTTTCGGGATTTTTTGAGTACCATACCCCCTTAAAGGGCTATAGAAAAAAATCAACCTTCTTATTTTTTTCTGAAACTTTGGAAGTATTAATTAACATCTGACAAAATTCAGAGGTAAAATTCTTCGTTTTTGAATAAAAGCTATTCTAATGATAGCATATGTATTTCAAAATGGTCATCTAGTGTAAAAAGGACCATAGCTTCAAAATATATGGTCAAAATTCAGTTTTTATGAAGTATTAATTCAAAGCAAGCTCACATTAAATGGAAAAATATCAATAGCACCAAGATTTTAATCATGATTTAAATCAAGCGATTTTTATTAAAAAAATCATTGATTTCAATTTAATTTTCTTTTTTTCTTAAGTTTAATAATGAAAATGAAATAACCTAGTACAAAATGAGACGATACAAACCATTTAAAAAGTTTCTTCTACTCACTGACCACGCGATTGATCCTTTATTACTTTGATCCTTGCTACTTTGAGGACACTAAAAACCAATTGCATTGATTGGGATGCAATGGGCTCCAACTTGGAGATATGATTTGCTTCATTATAAATATTTTGGAAACCTTTATTTTGTTTATATAAATCATTACCAATATTATCAGTATATTTTTAATATCTGATGTTGGAGGGAGACTTGGGCTCTAACTATAAAAATATTAGGAGCCAAAAAGAGTTCCTAGTGTCGAACTTTGTGACCCTTCTGATAAGTAGCAACCTAAAACAGATAAAACCACTCTGCATATTTGGTTACTTATTATTTGCATATTTACCCCTTATGTTTGGGGTCCTGGGCCCTATTATAAAAATTTTAAAGGATTTCAAGGGGTCAGACATGCTTGGTATAGGTGGATTTTTTTGAGAGTTTAGTTTCTCGTTGAAAATATTTACCTCTCGTTTGGGGACTAGGAGTTAACTGCTCATGTTGGGATGACAACTGTCCAACAAATATTTTTCTCTTTGCTCACTTAAATCTGTTTATCAGCAGATGCTGAGTTTTGTACAGATGAGACCACTGTACAAAATGTTTTCAGATAATTTTGACATACTCTTCCCATGAAAGGTTGGTTAGACTTAAACTGATGCCCTTTAAAGAAGGAATTTATTATTTCTGGTAAGGGAATCCAGAATTCCTAAACTCTGGGACATGTTTAACATAAATTGATATTATCTAGTAACTACGCTGATATGTATTTCTCATGTCTAACAAGTTTAAGCCGTAGGGGAAAAAATTAAATAATTAAAACCCGACAAAATGTCTGATTTGAATAAAAAAACACAATTTTTAAAAAATAATCAAGATTTTTTCATACTGTTTCAGATCTCCTTAGGAATTGGGATTTTAATATTTGTGTAGAAGACTGGAAAGCCTATATAACATAATACTAACTAGATCCTACGCTATGATTTGCATCTCATGTCTGACAAGTTTAAACATAGGAACAACAAATTAATTAAAATCATAAAAATCAGATTTTAATGATTTTTTTAAATCATTAAAATAATTTTTTGACATGCTGTCATAAATCAATGCTATCTAGGATCTACACTGATTTGCATGTCTCATGATTATTTTTAAATTTAGAATTTTAAGAACAATGGATTTGTATCATGAAACACAATTCAAATGAAAGAATAAAAGTAACAAGACCCAATGATAATTTTATTGTTTCAGTCTCAAAAATTTGCCCTGCTAAATTTCCTAAATCTTAATATATATTGTTTAACATAAATCAATACTATCTAGGTTCTATACTGTGATTTGTATGTCTCATATCTAACAAGTTTAAACATGTAGAGGCAACGAATGAATGAAAATCATTAAAATCCGATTTAAATAAAAAAAATCTGATTTAAATCAAATAAATCCGATTTTTATGATTTTTTAAAAACATCATTCTTTCATACCTGATTAATAGAACATCAAATTACAGTCCTATGTATTTTTTAATTTATTTTACCGCATGGTGTTTTTTAAAAAGTTTATTAAGTACCATTGAAGAAAAATTGTTTTTATTTATTTAAATTATTTTTAAAAATACTTTACAAAATGTTATTGGGTTTTTATAATACTCAATTACAATATTTTTGTTAAATATATTTACATTATGCTTAGGGTACATTGTATCAAAATTGCAGTGAAATTTGTATATTCTCAGTTTCTTAACTTAATTATAAATGCAAAAATACTTATAGCCCCAAATAATATACTAATACCCATTAATACATAAATAAATGTAGGCTCAATATAATACAAAATGCATTACAGTTGACATTACTGAATATTTTAAACTGATCCAATATTTTTTAGAAACTTTGTAGAAATGTAAGCACACATGTACTTTACATTGATAAAATAAAATAAAAATTTCTGGGCACTAGAATATTTTTTAAAAACATAAGTCTAAACACATTAAAGAAATATGTAAACATTGACAGCATTTTCGACAAATTTGTAAGACAAATATTAAGCACAAATAAAAAAGGCCACCACATTAATATTAATGGTAAAGTCAAAAGCATTATAGTATGATTCAATTTGTCTTGTAGTTTTGGAATAATAGTTCGATTTTCACCAGGAGCAACATATCCATCCAATTATAGTTATGGGAAAAGATAGGATTTTCATTATGTATTCAAGAGGAATCCAACATGCATCTAAAGGCTCTGATCATATATAGGATGCACTTGGTCCATGATGAAGCATGAACATAATTTTGTAATTATAGTCCTCACAATGATCCCAAATCTTTCCTTATCCACCAATTAATTCTATACTAATGTGAAAGATATTGTTCACTTTGGAATGTTCATAATTTGATAGTTTTCTCCAATCCTATGGTAGCAACAAATGTAGTTGAGGAACCTGAAACTGGAAATCTATGACTCTTATTGGTGTAAAACAGTGATTCGTTTTTGTTTCTGTTGTATTTGCCATTGCGCACCTGTCTACTAATTGATTATTAGCAATTACAATTTCGCTATGAAAAAGTATCTATTTCTTTAATGAACTTTAGTAAAGTTGTCCAAAAGCATTTATTTTTACATCCTTGCACGGACGCTTAAGGCTTCTAAAGTGGCCATATATTTTATGGTTCCACCAATATCGTCACAAACTCCTATTCCATAGAGGCAAAAAAGTTCCACTCAGCTTTTACACCATGATTTTTTATGGCAGAAATAATAGTTTTAAAATTTATTTTTGTATTGATCTGAGTTCCCATCACTGAAATACTTTGTATTCTAATTTGTGGAATTAAATGTTTGACAATTATTTTTGGAAAAGACTAAAATCTTGAAGTGTCGTGCACTAAATTGTCACTTATAACACATAGAAACAGATTTCACACGAACAAGATCCTTAATCCTGCTTGTTATTTGGGTGAATGTTTTGAATAGCATCTTGTATAATGCAGGTATAATTTTCAAAAAAATCTGCCACTATGTGTGTGATAGCAGTATCCAGACTCAATTCATCCTTTCTCTTAATAATGGCCTTGAGATTTTGCAAAAAATGTGATGCGTATGTAAAGCAATGAGTTTTTCAAGCAAATTAGCAATGATAAAAGGCAATATGATAATTTTACTAACAAAAGTGGTTCCTAAGCAGAAATGTAAATTTTTAAAAATAAATATTGTAATTAAATATAAAACACATAAAATTGTATAAAAATGATTAAAAATAATTTAAATAATAAAAAACAATTTTTCTTCATTGGTACTTGATATACTTTTCCAAAGACTCCATGTGATAAAATAAATTAAAAAATACATAGGACTGTAATTCGATGTTCTATTGATATTTTTCCCATTTAATGTGAGCTGGCTTTGTATTAGTACTTCATAAAAACTGAAATTTGACCTTATTTTATTTAAGATAATCGTCATTTTTACACTGTAGAGCACCACCATTTCGAAATACATATGCTATCGTTAGAATAGCTTTTCTTCAGAAACAAAGAATTTTAACTCTGAATTTGTGTCTGATTCAAGTACATATGTTAATACTCCTACAAAGTTTCAGAAAAAAAAAGGTTCATTTTTTTCTATAGCCCTTTAAAGTCGACTGTTTTTAAAAGTGAGTTTTTCACTTAATATGTAAAAAAATCCATTTATGCCATTTCATACCAAAATGACTAAATTTGAACTATTAGCTCACATTTCATTTATAGATAGTGGCAAATCCAAGATGGCCACCATTTTGTAAAATTGACCAATTTTTAAATCCCTTATCTCAGCTAATATTGGATAAAAACTTTTAAACATTAAACTATTTAAATTAAGATCTATGGGTTTCACTGCCATGTCTATGTATGGTAAAAATTTGAAAAAAATCTGACTGGTGAAACAACTTTTTCTCAAAATGGGTGTTTTCACATGGAATGACCAGCAAAGTATGCAAAGCAGGCATTGTATAGAATGCCCAGCATTTTTGGACAAAGTATGAAACGGTTAATATTTCACACATTTCCCAGGCTTTCTATGCCATGCCAAAAGACAAACTGGCCAAGTATAAAATACTTCGGTAATGACGTTTCTAATGTCACATGGCAAGGCAAGTGACTTTCGACGCTCGCTCGCCTCATACGGAGAATTCCCCATTTGCATTCTGAAATAAAATTCTTTTCTTTCTTGTTGCAATAAGTAGGTTCATATTTTATTTTCTCTTGTGAATAATATTGTGAATTTCTCTCAATAAGAAAGTCCTATACTTTTTGTATTTCTTTCTTTTTCAAATGTGTTTTTTCAATAAAAGCCTTTTCATGACTCTTTTAATACTTTGCTTAAATAGCATTTGTCATTCTATATAATGTCTAGTTATTACATACAATGCCTAGGGAAAGTATATAATATTAAAATAATTTGGATATTTCATGCTTTGCTCCAAAATGCCAGTCATTCTATACAATGCCTGCTTTTCATACATTGCCTGTTAACATATATACTATCTTAGGTATGTTTTAAAATGTCTCATTTAAAATAAGATTCTGTTGATGTCTTTTTTCCCCCTTGTTTAATGTCCTTCTCTTTGCAGTGAATCCGATCGTAGTTTCCAGTCCGTGAAGCACGGTGTGCGTTCTAAAGGAGAATCGCAGAAAGAGTTGCGGCTGGATTTAGAAAACAAGTTCTCTGCTCTGAACGAGTAACCTAGGGCACACGATAGCTTAATTCCTTTAAATACAATACAACTTTGCCTCAACACAGTGGACGATTTTAATGCTGTAAAGAAATAAAATTTATACTCAAAATACTAGAACTGTTGACTAGGAGGAAAATATAAACAAAGCAAAGTGCACAAATCTGTGATTCACAGTAAATTTTTTGTGAGCGGAAATTGGCCAAAAATAGTCTCATTCCTATGTGTCCTTATTCGTGTAGATTTGTTTGTTGGAACACATGTTTCATATCAGTACAAGCATACACAAAGCCCGTATATTCAGTGTGTGCAACTTCAAAAGTATGTACTGAAGTGATTTTTTATGAGAAATTGTTTATTGTACTGGCTGGACCGACTTTTTTTATGCGTGCTTGTTACGAAGGATGACATAAGAGTGTGTGAAGATTGTTACTTTTCCTTCATTTGTAAACATTTCTACATATTTTATTTGATTTGATGAAATAAAGTGGCAACATTTTTCCAAGTTTATTACGTGACAAAACTTATTTTGTCATAGCGTCAATATATCAAAAATACAACTTTGGTTTATCTAGTTGCTCCTTGTTTTTACATCTTTACTGAGGTAAAATTCCAATTTATATCTATTGAAATTAGCTCTTATGTAATCTTTCAAATTATAATAAAATTATTTTATGACGAAATTTTAAAAATCTGGATGACTTTCTTCGTAACGAAATTTTTGCCTTTCTGAAATTTGAACGCATTGACGATTGCTATTTTTAGATGTATAGAAACATGAGTTGTTTAACTAAATACTTAGTTCTACTGAAATGATAAAATATAGAATATGGCAGGAATGCATGTTCTATTAAGTTATTACATCATATCTTTATTCTGTTAGAAAAAAAAGTTAAATGAATCCGTCTGCTCTCTGAATCGAACTTTAAGTCATAAAGGAATTTAGCCAATAGAATTCAATGAAAAATATAAAGAATGTCTTCTGTTTAATTCCCAATTTTATGTTTTGTGAAGATAAATAATCTTAAGAATTCCATCTGATGAATTAATGGAAAATAAGCAGTGTAGAGAGTACTTGTCACATAAGACTGTTATTAATGTTTAGTATTTATAGAGGGTCAAGTTATTAAAAAGATGTGGGTCTCTACTGGCCTTAAAAAGCATCAAGATATATATACGAAACTCGATCAAAGTTAACTATCATTAATCTCGATTTCACTGAAAGAAAAGTGCTATATTGGGAAGGGCTAATGGGGAGTTCATGTTTGTTCTTTTGGGTGGAATAAAAGCATTGAAAAACAACCCAATTCATTTGCATACCTTTATTGACCATGCTTTGACTTTCAGGACTACCATAGGCAACTAAAAGACAACTGTTTTACAACCTTAGTGACTCCTTTTCAAACAAAAGCACCTATTTTCAGTTTGGGCGACTTATTTTGGAAATTCGCCAAAAGGCCAACTAAAGTTAAATCCTCCAATTTTTAAACCAATAGCACGCATTCCTTGTATTTCATTCATACCTTCTGCTTCATCGTTGTTGCAAATGTTTTATGACTACCAATGGTACCAAAAACATTTGGTAAACAAACATTCTGGTCACTTCGATAACGTGTGCGTGTAACGGAGTATAGTATTTTCCTGTTAAGCGTGAACTTCTTTACCCAAGTGCCAAGCTTTGCCAAATGCTTCTCACTTCTCCACACTGTTTTTAGAAGATCTCGCACCAAGGAGGTACAGCTGTATTATATGCCTCGTTTGGTGGCAATACTCTTGGCGTGTTTTTTGGCGCTCTTTTTATGCACCAAAGAAAGAATTAGAAAAAAATCGTTTTCTTAAACAGAAAATAATAAGCTTTAGTGGAAAGTAATTAACAGGAAAAAATACAAAATTTAGAAAACATGTCTTTTCATCGGAGAATAATTAGAAATAATTGGAAAATAGCTGTTAAAATATCTTTATTTTTTAAACTGTTTTAAACTTCTCCCAATCTAAATCTCTAACAATTTCTGAGAACTTGTCAAATTAATCAATTTTTAAAATTTCACATGAATTTAAAAAAAGATGGGTTGCCTCCACCTGCCATAACTTGCTACTAAAAGGGTGCCAAAAAAACGCACTAAGCTTTGCCACCAGAAGAGGCTTATGATACAGCTGTATCGCTAAGGATGTTGGTGCTGGGGACAACTAAAAGTCTACTAAAATTATCCTTAGGAGACTTGATTTGCTACTATTTATAAGAATTTATGCTACTACTTCACAAGTGCTTTGGCTGTGGCAGTCCCGTACTTTCGAAATATCCATAAATTAGTTACAAAAGAGTTCAGTGGACTAGACTTGCTGATTTTTTCAAAAAAGTGTGAGATTGAAAAATTTTGTTCTTAACTTAGGTAAGGTAGAGTTGAATTTCAGTGTTTTTAATCCACATCGATCGAGTTTAAATGTAGCCTTTCAAAGGGAGGGGGAAGCTTTTGAAAGGTTCTGATGTTTTTTTTGCTTAAATTTGCATGCGGAAAATGTCTGCAATTTTGAATTATGACTTGATATTTGTTTCTTTCATTTTAATGTTTGTAATGTTTTATACCACTTAAATGTTTCTCATACTGGCCTGGATAGCTATGTTTGTACTCAGTTTGAAATGGTATCAGTTAAAAATGCTATCCAATTTTTGTTTGCTAATTTTCCTTTCAATATTTGGAGCTCTGTCATGTTGTGAAGATGTCCTATTTACTCTATTGCGACAGTCATCTAATGAGTTGAATTATGCTGATTTTTATAATGTTGACCTTGACTATCAAGTTTAGTTTTTCCTTTCATTGTCAAGTTGAAAAAATGTTAAATCATTGTAAAATATGAGTTCTTGCTTCATAACCATGCTTTAATTATTACAAGATATAGTAATTATTTTAATCTTTCTTTTTCAGCATATTTTATATCAATGCACAGCTTTTTTTATTTGGATATGTTGTAAAACCTCAATTATATTGCCTGTTCAGTGTTCTCACAAGCCTTATGAAAAGGCCTGATTTTTCATTTTGTTTTTAAGGGCCTTTAAAAAGCCTTAATGTTTGCTTAAAGTTTTAAAAAGCCTTCGTTATCACAAGTATGTCCTATTTCACCTACATTCAGAAGCCCTGGTGAGGTGGCTTCAAAAATAACTGACATGATATTTATAGATGAGCTAAAAATTGATGTTTTTCAAACTGGGACCATTAGACCCAAACCTAACACTCATTTCTTCACATGCTATTGCAATCTGGGAAATGTAGCCTTAAAAAAAGGAAAAATAAGCTTTAAAAAGGCTCTAAATTTTTCTTTTGTTTGAAGATTGGGAACCCTGGAGTAACCACTTAATTCAATGACCATTTTTAATCACGCCACTGTTAGAGTGTTCATTGTCGAATAATTCTGGTTGCGACGCTTAACTGTGCAGTTTGCTCATTTCTATAAGTTGGAATCATCCATTTTGGTGGTTCCACTCTGCTGAGTTAGTTGGAATCCTAAATGCACTTATCACAAATATTAAGTATTTGAAAAGTATCCAAATGTCTGTTGCTTATAGTATCTGCAATAGAATTTCGTTGGTAACATTTTGTGATGTTCTGCATGTTTGAAAGTGTATTGTAAAGGAGAAATATTTTCTATGCAAAAACTGTTGCTACCTAACCTTGTTGAAATATGTGAAATAACAATTGGAATAAAAATCAAATGAATTTATCATTAAGCCTTGTTGGGTTGTATAGATCTTTTTCCTTGCATGTTATTTTCATTGCCAAGAATCTACAATATTCGTGACTCGTGGAATGTATCTTTCAGTGCAATAACAAAGAATATTTGATTTGTGTTGTAAACTAGGCATTTTTTTCTCATTGCAAAATGGCACTGAAAATTTCTTAACAATAATATTCATTGATTGTATTTACTCTCCTATCACATGTGACCTCCAGCTTTGGTACTGCTGTATTATGTTTCGTTTGGTGGCAACTCTCTTGGCGCACTTTTTGTAGCTAGTAATGGCAACCCACCTTTAGGTTTATTCCCGTTTTCATGGCAACCTCGGCAAGCGGAAAGTTTAAATTTTCATTTAGAATATTCTAGAATGGTCTTTTCATTTCCGTTAAATTGTCTTGATTTAATTGGTTCTTTAAAAAAATTTTTCCCAATTATTTTCCATTTAATGTATGGAAGAATTCGAACGTTCAGTTTGACTTTAGTCACGGTCCAGTGCAGTCGCATCAGGTTGCATTGTTTCTTGCTGGTTCTCTTTTGAAAATCGTTAGCTTTTCTATTTGAACATGACAATTTGTGTTTTTTTCCCGTTAATTACTTTCCGCTAAAGCTTATAATTTTCCGTTTAAAAAAACGACGTTTTCTAAGATTTCTTTCCTCGGCGACATCAAAAGTGCCAAGACCGTTGCCACCAAACGAGGCGTATGATGCAGCTGTACCCTTTGTTTTCAGTCTGTTGCAAGTTTCCAGACTGACCAGTGGTTATTACTGTCTTAGGAATATCGTACAATCGGAGTGTCTTAGTTTACTGTAGAATGTGCTTAACTTACTTGCCTGGTCCAAGTATGCCACTTGTATTACCTGCTACTGAATGTCAGTGTATCCTACAGTTGTCAACAGCCGGCTGCCAAATTTGTTTGTACAGCATAATTGAAACTACAGATAATTGTTTTTAAAAACATGGCGAGGTGGATACTTCTAAAAAAATCTTATTAAACAGGAAAATATATATTTGATTTTTTTTTTTAAATCTAGTTGGGTTTCCATCTCATTTGTTAAATATAAATAGCCCATTGCGTTACTCCAGTGTGACGTTAATTAAAAAATACCTGATTTGTCAAATCAATTTGACCCCCTCATCCTGAAATTGGAAGACCATGTGCTGCCTTTTGAACTTGGTTTCTATCCTAAAAGTGTATTTAACGAGTTTCTAAAACTAAAAGAATGGTTCTTAATTTTTTCTTCGAGGGGCTTTGGGAACAGCCGAAACATGTCAGGATTTCCCCAATTACCTACGATGCAAAGTTGTATCACTTGACTTACGCGTCACATGACGTTGGAGACATCGACCTTCTAATGAAATAGACAGCATGTGGGCGGAGTCGCTGTCGTATGACCTCAGAAGGGTAAATCACGTCGCCTTATGAATCGACTTGGCTATCGAAGTGCAGATTGGTGTATTTAATCACGCTGGATAATCACTATCCAATCCAAAATTTAGGATTTATGCTTTTTCCACAAACCAAGTGACTGGAAGAAATAAGATGGCACATGTCTATTTCATTAGAAGGTCAATGTTTGGAGGTGAGACGTTTTGGGTTGCGCATAACTAAATTGAAGTACATTTGGAAACGGCTTAGAAGTTTAATCGTAGAGGCCATTATTGGAGAGTGGGGTGCCAGCTCAGGTGTGACCTCGTCGTCTGACCATGATTCAAAATTACGTGGTGTTCTCGGAACTTTCCCTTCGGGATTGGTCCCGGATCTTCGCCATTAGCCCGTTGTGTTGCTCGTGTGTGACGTTAATTAAAAATGCCTACCTAGAGGCCATTGATTCACATTTTAGATTATGTGTAAGGTGCATAAATTGAATTTTTTTAGTTTCAAGAATTGTAATTAAAACATGAGATTCTCTAAATTAAGAGACAAGTCGAACGTAAGCAAATTGCGTTTCCGTTATTAGTCTAGCTTGGTTTCCCTATCCCTTGGGTTTTTATTGGACAATAAGTCGCCTCTTGCATTTGGCGGATTTCATCCATTTCTGGACCTTGTGCCAAACACTCATGGCAAGATTAAACACCTTTATGCCAATGGACTTCTCTAAGGCCATCTGCCTTCTTGCTGGAACCAGGAAAAACTTGCTCAGTAGAAACGCGTTTTTTGTGTGAAAGTATAAAACCGCAAGTTGCAAAATCGATTTGCCGAATCTTTTGAAAACTGATTCCTTATTCTTGCTTTTGAGGCATGAATATTTCCAGTTCAGGTTTGGTTTATCGCTCTACAGTCATTTCTTGCTGCACTATTGTTAATGAACCTGCGAGTTGGAGGGGGCACAGGTTCGGTTCCTATCTGGGTGTATTTCTTTTGTGTCAGTAAAGCTATCTGTGTACATGCCCATTTGATGTTTGGAGTAGTTTGGACAAATGTGGCCCCTTGTGCCATAACACCCCCCCCCCCCCCCAAAAAAAAAACCAACACAAAGGCTTTTTTGTTGATCCAAGTAGTTGTAAAGTTATTCGTAGATTGAAGTATTCGGTTTCGTATGTGTCAGTGTCATGGCGAAGTATCTTTCAGTTGACTCGTAATGCAAGTTAGTTTCCCAAGATCTGGGCTTAAAATTTGTAGTCCTTTTAGTCACATCTCACAATTATAAAGTTCATTTTGACAATTAAGTTTTAGACCCGTCATTTCTAAGTTTTACCATTTCTTTCGCTCGTACGGAGCCATCGCTTATTCCATTGAAAAATGATTCCAGATCTAATCATTTGACTACAAACGCAATTTTAAAATGTACAAAGGAAAAAAAAATCGGCACATGACTTTGTTCCCGATTTTTTTTCGGACAATGATTCAACCCATTCGAATGGAAGTGGTCTTGTTCAGATTCGCCAGCCGAATAGTTAGCTCTCTGACTTTCAACGGACTCTTGGTTCGAATCCCTTTCTAAACAGGGATGTGCGGAATCCACTTCAAGCTATACTTCGCAGTCCAATTAGTCCTGATCGAGCAAAAAATGACATCGACGAATGAAATCGGATTCTACTTGTTTGTGTATTTGCCTGGATGGAGGTATTTGATTAACGTCTCACTGTGGAGCAACACAACGGGCTATTGGCGACGGTCCGGGATCAATCCCAAAGGGAAACTATTCAAATAGGTAAATCCCCTCGTGTTCCTATTAGCCAAAAGGGACCTTAGAGCAATAAACTAAACCCTGAGCAGCAGGTGCTGTTGGTCAAATTACAGAGTAGTGGTTCTCAGTAAGAGTGATACTGATATTTTTATGCGATGCATCTGAAATATAAAGAATGCAGAGAAAACGGAGCTGCTTTAGTTTTTATCTCATTGTTTAGTCTTGCATGTTAAAATATGCAAAATGAAATTATTTGGTGCGCAGTGACATTTTGCTATTTTTCATCCGTGATGACAAGTGATATCTCTTAAAATAAAATCGTCTCAGAACCCTATTTTCTAAGTTTTGATAACTGTTTTCGAAAATTACCAAAAGTCACGATTTTATGCCTTCATTAAGGAAAATGGTTTGGTAACTAACCTTACTGCGCTGCTCTAATGGTATCGAAAACGTTTGCTAACCGCAAACATTCTGGTCGCTGGAACGAGGCATCCGTGTAACAGCGTATAGTATTTTTCTGTTAAAATTGTGAACTGTTACTTATGCGCCAAGCGCGTCCTACTTTCCCCCCACAAAGCGTAAAGTAAAATAAAATCGATAGTTTACTGAAAAGATTAACAAAGAAAGTAAACTTGTTAATGCGATAAGATTTTTTTAGGACTCGTTATCGTCAAACCAAAATAACTTAGACTAATTTTGATCATCCAATAATTGAAGCATAAATTGAAATTAAAAAGTTTTAATTGCGAAATTGTAGAAAAATGGGTATAATGTGATGTCTTGTTAAAAGAAGCTTGATTTTATTCATATAGGACCAATAATTTTCTTTAGTGGATCTGAGAAAACACGAGTCTTCTTTCTAAAGATTTTTCTTTGTATCGTATTAAATATGGAAATAATAATTGGAAGAACGGTTGATTGTTTACACAATTTAGAGAAAAATTCTATGATTTAACAGTTCCATACAATTGTATATATGTAAATTAAGCAGAAGTAAAAGCCCTTTATTAATGACTTAGTAAAAGATAAACATTGAAAAACTTTTCGAATGCTGTTCTTGAGTTAGTTACCAGTTTTTCTCTTTATTTAACTTTCTGTATGCACTTTGATTAACCAATGTACCTTCAGAAAGAACCTAGTGGATTTTCTCTTCAGTAATACGTTTATAATGTATTGTTGAATGTTCAACTTCACATTGAATGACATTTTTGTGAAGCATTTTTTTAATAACTTGATGTATGTGTTACACTGCAATGAAATTTGTTCTTATATGAGTTTGCTTTCTCTAAATTATGTGTACTGCTTACATGATACTTACTATTGAGGATGGAAACCAAATTTTGCATATTTGATCGACACAGAAAATAAGACTTGTATAAAAAATAAGACTATTGAGATATGATGTATAATTTTATTAAAATAGTTATTTTACAAGCTTTTGTTTGTGTTAGTTATGTGTGTTCCTTGGGCGAAGACTAAAGGTAGTTAATTAACGTCGCACTGGAGCAACACAACAGACTATTGGCGACGGTCTGGGATCCATCCTGAAGGGAAAGATTCGAGGACAACACCTCATTTTGAACCACAGTCATATGACGAGGTCAACTCCTGAGCTGGCACCTCACTCTCCAAACTTACACGCCAACGTGAGGACATTCGATGACACGACAGATTTAGCGTGCACCAGCCCCGAGTACACGATGGTTGGTTGGACCGAGTTTCGAACTCTAATCCGTTACTTTTCCAACTGGGTTACCGCGGTCCCTTTTAATAAGTCTGGAGACTTATTAAAAGCTCTGAAGGGGTGTAGTCTCTTAGCATGGCTTTCTGATGAATGCCACTGTATTGAGTTCCACCATTAGATGTGTTACATTTTTGGCAGTGACTAGTCTTCTTTCTGAAAGTTATCAAGCCGTTGAGAAAGTTGAACAATGCCTCTTTGTTGGTTTCGTGTCGCATTATTATCAAGGGTCTTTTGCCGATATTGAATATTTTGACGGAAACATTCCACAAGATGACAATCGGAAAGGTGTCATTTCCTTTGAATTAATGTTAAAATCGCCTAGTTTAACGGCGTCAAATTGTTTGAAATTGCGTATTTCAATTTTAACAATTCAAAACTGGGACCGCGGTTGGAAGACCAACAGATTAGCAACCGGAGGGTTGTGAGTTCGAATCCAACCAGACCGTCGTACACAAATGGGGCTGGTGTACGTTAAATCTGTCGTGGCCTCAAATGTCCTCACGTTGGCGTGGTGTGGAAGTTTGGCGAGTGGGGTGCCAGCTCAGGTGATCTCGTCATCTGACCATGGTTCAAAATTACGTGGTGTCCTCGGATCTTTTCCCTTCGGGTTTGATCCTGGACCGTCGCAAATAGCCCGTTGTGTTGTTCCAGTGCGACGTTAATTAAAAATACCTACCGGATAGGTTTTGCGCTAGACTTAAATTTTCGTCACTACGGTGATATTAGGGTGACATACAAAAGGGGTGTAAAAAATTATGACAAATATGAGGAATGTAAACATTTTTGGTATTGGTATTTTTCAATTAGCGTCACACTGGAGCAACACAATGGGCTATTGGTGACGGTCCGGGATCAATCCCAAAGGGAAAGATCCGAGGACAACACCACGTAATTTTGAACCATGGTCAGATGACGATGAAAAAGTGTTTGGAAATATCATTTATGTAATCCAAAGGATATTGCCTTCTTCCTGCCTTGGTCATCTGAACAATGATCAACCCAATTGTAGAGATGGGCAAAACTATGTCTTTACGTTAACAGTCTTAACGGCTATTGCTAACTTGAGGTGACAGTTATTATTAACCGTTATTATGAAAAGGTTATTTAATAGTTAATGAGTGAATTTAACAGTTATCATTAGCTGTTAAAAATTGAAGTTGACGGTGAAATTAAACAGTAAATATTGATTACAGTGGTACCTTGAGATACGAGTGTCCCAACATACGAGTTTTTTGAGATACGAGCCGTCACTAGGTCGATTTTATGCCTTGAGTTACGAGCCAGAATTTGAGATACGGGCCTGCTTCGGTGACGTCACTACCGCCATTCCGCTCAGATTTCCGAGTCTTGCACGTCGTTCAGTTCCCATGTTTACCTCACATGATGACAGTTAACGTCTGTCACAAAATCAATCAATTTCTTAATTTGGTTTGTCATTTATTGTCAACTGCCACCGAGAGGCCAGAGTCCTCTTATTTTCTTTTCTCCGACCTGATGCGTCAATTCTAAAAACTGGGTATATGTACAGTTATTTAGCTAATTTTTTTCGTATAACCATGAGTCCAAAGGTGAGTGTAAAGAACAGCGGTGAGAAAAGGAAAAAGGTAATACCCATGTAACCGCTCGATGGATTTTAAAATCGCTTGGCACATATCTATTTGGGTATGAACCATTAATGCACACCAATTTTCAGACCAATCCGACAATTTAAACGGGAAAAGTGAAAATTTCAGTGCATTTTCCGACCAGAGTTGGCAAATTTGGGAGGCCTTAACTCCCGAACTAATCGATGGATTTTAAAATCGCTTGGCACATCTCTTTCTAAAATCAAAAATATAATACATACAAATTTTCAGTCCAATCGGAGTTCTGGTTCCGGAGAAATCCGGAAAAGAGTGCTGTTCTTCCATTGTTTAACCCATTTAACATGGGAAATCACTTTTCTCCGACACACAAATGACTCTAACTAAAAACATTTTTGTCCGTTTTAAAATCGCTTGGGGAATCTGTTAATTATAAGTTTATCCAAGTACATATCTATACCAGTGGTTCTCAGTCTTTGAGATCGCGGCCCGGTAAATTATTTTTTATAAGACTCAACGCAGTGTAAAATTGATCATTGTATTAAATTGATTTTAATAATGTGGGTTTGATAAAACGGTAGTGAGAAAAGTATCTATGCATTGCAATTCATCATAGAAGTCGATTGAATCAGGGAACAACAGGATGTCAACTAGTGGTTCAAATAGTTATCACATACATGCGCCACATATTTATATTTGAATAAATAAAAATGTACGAATCTCTCTATTCTAAATACTAGTTCCAACATTAATATTTCGAATTTAAAAAACGCAACACGAAAAAACAGCAATTATAAGTTATTGAAAAAGTTAAGCAGTTTCTTTTATAACAGGTTTTAGTTAGGTTAGTGAGACTGTTGTGTTCTGTCCGTTAGCTTAATTCTAGAATGACTCGATGTGATGGTTAAGTTGAAGGTCCTGTTTCGTTTTGAGTAGTCATGGCAGAAAAACAGCAGTTTCACAAAAATATGTGGTGGAAAAACAAGACATTTTGTTGTAATTTCATGTAAATTAGGTTCAATCTGAATGGGGAATATGGATAGTTAAGGTGTAAATAATGGTAACATTTTTTGAAAAGTGTTACGCGCGCAAATATTATAGCTTTATGGTAGATTGAATCACTTTAGAATAAGTTTAGTCTTGGTATTCGAGTATCAATATTTGCATTGTTTATAGCGTTTGAGTAGATATAGCGTTTGGATATTAAGATTTAATGTTAGTCTGAAAATTGGTTGCAAAGTATTAGGTTCTTATGCATAATTTTGTTTTCGATCCCTTGATTTCTCTTGATTTGAAAGGGTTGCATCAAGCGTTCGTATTCGATGATTAGGAAAACAGAGTAAATATCTTTTTTCCTCATGATGGCGGCGTGTGAGAATGTGCAAACAATTGTGCCACAATTGAGGTGGAGACTCGAATTCTCTTTAGCTGGCAGATAATAAACGCGCGTGATTGTCTCTGAAAATATTGGCACTTGGATATATTTCTTTACTCACTGTCTAACCACTTTTGTGGATATTTTAAACATTTCCGCAAAACATGTTGATGTATCAAATTCGCCATACAAAATTGTCAGCTATTTTCTTATTTTTTCTATTTACCCAATTCATTCTTGGGAAGGTCACTTGATACACCAGTATGAGAGCTCGTGGGTAATATAACTCAGGTTGATATTTTAGCATTTTATTAATATAATAAAGCAAATATTAGTTTTCTACTTCTCATAAGAAAAGTAATATTAAAAGTACACCATTTCACAGTCCAATGAAAAACAATTATAATTATACTACATATTATTTTGGATATGCCAGTATCTAACTCCAAAATATCCACTCTGTCAGCGCAATTGATAAAATTTTCAATTTGCTCGTCTTGGCCAGGCTACAACAAATCGCTATTTTCTAAAGAGTTCAGGCACTGGAACAAACTGTCCTGTATCTGCAGACCAGGCAATCTAAAATAAACCAGATTCCATTTCCACATCACCCATGAGGTAAGAATCATGATGTGTTTTTTAAGAGGTATTGCCAGGAGCCTTAATCCTCTGCTGCAGCGGTTTCCCCCAACTGCCGTTTAAAGAAACAAAATTTTAAAATTGAAAAATTGAGAAGATTAAAAAAACAATTAAATAATGAAAGATGCCATTTAAATAAAAACAATCGTATTAAATCAGGGCAGGGTCTTCCACTGGCCTTAATATGATTTAAGAAAGGCTGTACAGCAAGGGAATCCCTAAAAATTATGTGTCGGACCGAAGAAGGGATAAAATATACTAAGCCACTTCATTAAAGATGTATCGATAAACTGTATGTTCAAAAATGAACAAAAAATAGAATTTTATGCTTTGTAAATCCAACCACTTTTTAAAATGCTGCTCTTTTTAAAATGCTGTTTTAAATTTTAACGTGTAATATAATGCTAAAATATGGTACGTATCTACCAAGAGGCACAAGCAGGGCTTACAGTGAGTGTGAGCAATGATGATAGCTGAATATATTAACTTATCTAGTCCAGAAATGACTTATAGAAAATAGGGAAAATTCCGGGACAAAATGTGAAGTTATATGATCAAAAATAAAGGAAGGAGTTGGAAACAGCTGCAGCTTCTGCACCTGAAAGAAAAAGTTGTAATTTGACACAGTTCAAAAAAATCTTGGCACACGGAAAAAGATCATTTACAAATTGTCAGTTAATTTAAAGTGCAGCTACCTTTCACTGAGGATTAGACCTATCATTCCTGTGGAAAAGTCTACATCACCTGGAATAACTTCTCTCCACTATACATTCTTCCATCCCTATAAAGATGTTCTAGAGCCAATAAAAGACGAGGATATGTAGACAGGAGTATAAATTGGGAAGTAAAGGATTCACTGAACTGTGTACAAACCTTTACAGAGCTCTTGGGCAGCTGCAGAACGTTGATCGATGAAATTTGAACTAGGCTCATTCTATTCCATGTGTTGGTGCTATAAGCCGTGTGATGTGAGCCGAAAAGCTGTGCAGTTATTAATGATCGTAATACTTACATTTAGCTGCTGTAAGGTCACATTTTTCATCCAGATGTGTCTCTACAGATGTACCATGGAATTTTACCCCTCCAAGAAGTCCCATTCACCTCAATAACAATTTGGGCTTTCAGTGACCCTCCAACTAGAATCCTGAAAGGAATTTGGAAGTAAACCATATAACCGCCAATTTCAATACAATATGGCTTTAAGCCTCATGTCTCGGAAATCTGACTATAGATCAGAAGGATTTTAATTCATCGCAATAACTTGTACAGCCATCCGTAGAGCTTCGAGAAAGCATTCTAGACAAGCATATATTTGAAGAAAGAATAACATGAATAAATTCCAAAAAGTTAATAGGGGCTTCCTTAGCCTTGTTGAATGATTAACGGATTATCAACCTGAGGGTTGCGAGTTCGAATCCAACCAGACCTTCGTGTACAAGGGGGCTGGTGCATGTTCAATCTGTTGCGTTGTGGAAGTTCAGGGTGACCTCGTCATCTGACCGAGGTTTAAAATTCCATGGTGTTTTCCTCTTGTCTTTCCCTTTGGATTTGACCCCGGACCGTCGTCAATAGCCCATTGTGTTGCTCAAGTGCGACGTTAATCAAAATACCTACCTACCAAAAGGTCAACTCTGGTTAGCAGTTGTACGGGAAAGACTTGATTGTTGAACATTTAAATTTGTCTGAACCCACAAGAGGAATAATTGAAAATGCTAACGTCGTATTACACGGAACTCAGTGAAGGTGTCGCAACGCTACGATGTGCACTACGAAGACAAGACACCTATGGGATCAGTGCAGGTTCAGTTTTGTTTATTCAGGCTGTATGTTTTTGATTAATTGTGCAGATAACCAGGAATTGATTTCAGAGGAAACCCAAGGTTGAAATGCAATATTTATACTTAATGGTTTGAATACAACCAAAGACCGTCGTGTACAATGGGGGCTGGTACACGCTAAATCTGTCGGGGCCTAAAATATCCTCACAATGGTGTGGAAGATTGGAAACGGGTGCCAGCTCAAGTGTGACTTCGTCTTCTGACCGTGATTCAAAATTATGTGGTGTTCTCGGATCTTTTCTTTCGGGTTTGATCCTGGACTGTCGCCAATCGCCCCTTGTATTTCTCCAGTGCGATGTTAATTAAAATACCTACCTACCCTTCTTATTCTGTCATGTGCATTCCTCCCTGGGTGTATTTCTCTCTTCTGTCAGTGAAACTACTTTCATTGTGCGTGTCTATTACTTGATATTGTGTGTCTCGTGTCTGGCGCAGCATGGCCCTGGCGCCATAAAGTCCCAACAAACTAAACCAACCCTTATTCTGTAACCAAGCACATAGTTGGATATTTCGCTTGCTTTAGTAACGGATCCAATTGATATACCATATACTAGATGAGTATTTCGCGAATATATATACAATATTTGGCTATTTTAAGACCTATCACAATTTGTTTTAAAAAAGGTAGGTAGGTGGTTAATTATCGTCGCACTGGAGCAACACAACGGGCTATTGAATGGGATGGGGCCGTCATGGTTCAGTGGGTATATCCACTGCGCTGGCAACAATTGCTCCCTGGGTGTACTTCTCTCTTGGGTGTCTAAAACTTTTGTGTGTATGTCTATTACTTGATATTGTATGGCTTGTGTCTGGCACAGCATGGCCAAATATGGCCATGCTGTGCCATAAAACCCCAAGAAACCAACCAGGCTACCGCGGCCCGAATCCAACTGAGATCGTGTTTGCTAAATAATCCCATTGTACTGATTTTAGTTTCGAACCTTCGCTTCTAAAAGCACGAAGTCCTACTTTCTTTTATCTATTCAACATTTTCAATTTTTTTCGATGAAAAAAATTCCGCGCTGTAGGGAGCAACTGAGTCAGGGGAGGGGCATCCCCGAAATGTTATTAATGATAAAAAATTTGGATAAGTAATTTGACTAGAACAACTAGCTACAGAGCCAAATGCTTTTTCTTGAAAGATTAACCTGCCTGACACATTTCCCCCGATTTTAAGAGATCGAAAAACAAATCGGCTCCTAACAGAACATCAATTTTTCCCGTTTTGAAGAATGTCGGATCCAATAACGGAATGTTTTGTGGGAGTTTCCGATTATTAAACGGGACCGTCGTGCCTCAGTGGGTATGTCCACTACGCTAGCAACCTTCGAGTTGTAGGCGGGGCAGGTTCGATTGTCATGTGCATTCCTCCCTGGGTGTATTTCTCTCTTAAAATCAGTAAAACTTTCATTGTGTGTCTGTCTATTACTTGATGTGTTGTGTCTGACGCAGCATGGCCAAATATGGCCCTTGCGCCATAAAACCCTCAAATCAATCAACCGATTATTAAACTCGTCATTCATCTGACCGTGGTTCAAAATTACGTAGTGTTCTCTGATCTGATCCCGGACCGTCACCAATAGCCCTTTGTATTGCTCCAGTGCGACGCTAGTTAAAAACCTACCTATCGATTATTAAACAGAGCCAGTTGGAAGAGCATCGGATTAGCAACCGGAGGGTTTCAAGTTCGGAGACTTGAGTTCATAGACTCGTGTTCACGCTGACTGGTGCACGTTAAACCTGTCGTGGCCTCAAACTTTCTCATGTTGGTGTAGTGTGGAAGTTTGGAGAGTGGATTGCCTGCTCGAGTATGACCTCGTCATCTGACCGTGATTCAAAATTTCGTGTTGTCCCGGATCTTTCTTTCCCTTGGGGATTGATCCCGAACCGTCACCAGTAGCACGTTACCATTACCTTATTTTTATGATTTGATAACTTTTGAATAAAATATGCGAATTTTATGACACCGAAAAATACGTAATTTGGGGTTACGACCAATAAAAATCCAAAACAGCTATAGTGTCTAAAAAAACTAAAATGACTTGAAATCTGCAGAAAACCTTTTGTGGTATATTTCGACACAAAGTTCATTTTGTCCATGGTTTTTCAAAGTGTTTATGCAGTGTTCAAAATGGTTCTAATTTGGAAGCATTTCAAGTTTTTAAAGGAGGGCTCGGAATTAAGTAAGTGAAAAATTTTAGAACTATTACGAGCGCAACTCTGTTGTAAAATATTATATATAGTGACTCAAAAAAGTGAGGCACAACAAGGATATTCAACATTTAATTAAATATCAGTTACTGTTACACCTAATTGCTTTTTCATTGCATTCAGTGTTTTAGGACTGTAAAGCCTAAAACTAAAATATCAAAAAATAAAAACTTTTGTATCCAGTGAATATGATCAAAGTATTTGGGGCACTTTAAACCACAGAAATCAGCAATTTCAAGCATTCAGTTTGGAAATGTGGTCCGATGGATAAAATTTCTTTCGATATTTAGAGGTAGGTAGTTAATTAACGTCGCACATGAGCAATACAACGGTCTGTTGATGACAGTCAGGGATCAATCCCACACTGTCAGATGACGAGTCAACACGAGCTGGCACCCTACTCTCCAAACTTTCACGCCAATATGAGTTTCGTTGTTAGAAAACTTCCCTCTAGAATGGTGCAAAATCTGAGATATCTGAAATATTGAATGCAAGTTTACTTTTCAAAATATAATTTTTTCAAGATTCGAGAATTCTGTAACTCGATAATTAGGAATTATATATAATTGGTTTTTATTGAAAACCTTGATTTATTTTTCATATATTACTGATCATGCTGCTACCACGTTACAGTGGAGATCTATATGCTAAGCAACACATTCCTCCATTTTTCTGCATTTAGTTGTGCAGCGCACACATGAAACTAATTGGTTTGAAAAAAATGATGTTTGAATGAGAAATGAAAACGAATCGAGTTCTTTAAAAGCGATGTTTGAATGAACTCGAATGTATCTGTATACATTGTCAAAAAGTAAATAATTCACACCTGGAGCAAAATTGTTGAAAAGAGCAGAGTATGAAAGTAACTGAAATGCTTACTTTATTTTTAATGTTAGCTTCACAGCAGTAGTACATTTAAAAATTTTTTCATTTATGTATTCATTCATCGATTAAAAAATATTGCATAGCATTATTTTCTATGCATTAAGAAGAAAATTCTCTCTTGGAGAATATTCTCAAGACTACGTAATTCAAAAGGTTAATGCCTAGAAATTTATATCTCCAACCAGAATAACCAACCAACTTAGTGTACATATTAGAAGATTATTGGACCTTATACTACTGTGCAGAGTTATATGTTTAGTATACTGTTAAGATAATCCTATTGAGAATATTTCCGATAATTTGCACTGCAGAATAAACGCATAAAATTTCATCTGAAAATTAACTTAGAGAATAACTCCTTGTACAGAATGGGGAAATAGACCCCCAATAATTTCAAAATCAAGACCCAACAGATTGAGAGAAGTCATACGTAAATTATGTCGAAAAGGGTGTTAATGTTTCCTTTAGCCGTTTTAAAATAGAGTAAAATCTTGTGTGTCGGAGAAAACTGATTTCCCATGTTAAATAGGTCCAAAAAATGCAAAAACAGCACTCTTTTCCGAATTTGTCCCGAACCAAAACTCAGATTGGTCTGAAAATTTGTGTGCATTATATATTTGAGTTTAGAAAGAGATATAAAAAGCGATTTCCAAATCCATTGATTAGCTCGGTAGTTATGGACTCCCAAATTTGCCAACTCGGGTCAGAAAATGCACTGAAATTTTTGCTTTTCCTGTTTAATTTGTCGGATTGGTCAGAAAATTGGTGTGCATTAATGTTTCATACACTAATAGGCATATGCCAAGTGATTTTAAAATCCATCGTTCGGTTCGGGAGCGTAATTTGCGAAATTACGAAAATCGGCTCAATTCCTCATGAAACGCACGTTTTTCACATTTTCGCAAAACCAGACGCCATTCCGGCTCTAATTATGATAGAAACACGTTCTGAGTTGCTGTATACTTGAATAAACGTATAATTAATAGATTTCCGTAGCGATTTTAAAAACGGACAAAAATTGTTTTAGTTAGAGCCTTTTGTGTGTCGGAGAAAACTGATTTCCCATGTTAAATAGGTCCAAAAAATGGAAAAACAGCATTCTTTTCCGAATTTGTCCGAACCAAAACTCAGATTGGTCTGAAAATTTGTGTGTATTATATTTTTGAGTTATGAAAAAGATGTGCCAAGCGATTTTAAAATCCATTGATTAGTTCGGTAGTTATGTCCTCCCAAATTTGCCAACTCTGGTCAGAAAATGCACTGAAATTTTCGCTTTTCCTGTTTAAATAGTCTGATTGGTCTGAAAACTGGTGTGCATTAATGTTTCATACCCAAAAAGATATGTGCAAAGCGATATTAAAATCCACCGAGCGGTTCGGAACTTACAGCTAACGAAATTTGCGAAATAACCAAAATCATCTCAATTCCTCGTGGAGCGCATGTTTCTCACATTTTCGCACAACCAGACGTAATTCCGGCTCCAATTATGATAGAAACACGTTCTAAATTGCTGCATACTTGGATAAACTTATAATTAACAGATTCCCCAAGCGATTTTAAAAACGGACAGAAACATTTTTAGTTAGATCCATTTGTGTGTCAGAGAAATGTGATTTCCCATGTTAAATTGGTCAAAAAAATGGAAAAACAGCACTCTTTTCCGAATTTGTCCCGTACCAAAACTCAAATTGGTCTGAAAATTTGTTTAGATTATATTTGTCAGTTTAGAAAAAGATGTGCCACGCGATTTTAAAATCCATTGATTAGCTCGGTAGTTATGGCCTCCCAAATTTGCCAACTGGGGTCAGAAAATGCACTGAAATTTTCACTTTTCCCGTTTAATTTGTCCGATTGGTCTGAAAATTGGTGTGCATTAATGTTTCATACCCAAATAGATATTTGCCAAGCGATTATAAAGTCCATTGAGCGGTTCGGGAGTTACAGCCTACGAAATTTGCGAAATAACGAAAATCGTCTCAATTCCTCATGAAACGCATGTTTTTCACATTTTCGCAAAACCAGACGCCATTCGGGACCTAATTATGAGAGAAACACGATCTAAGTTGCTGTATACTTGTATAAACGTATAATTAACGGATTTCCCAAGCAATTTCAAAAACGGACAAATCTGATTTAGATGGAACCATTTTTGTGTCGGAGAAAAGTGATTTCACATGTTAAATAGTACAAAAAAATGGAAGAACCGCATTCCTTTGCGGATATCTCCCGAACTAAAACTCAGATTGGTCTGAAAATTTGTGTGCATTATATTTTAGAGTTTAGAAAGAGATGTGAAATGCGATTTAAAATCCATTGATTAGCTCGTAGTTATGGCCTCCCAAATTTGCCAACTCGTGTCAGAAAATGCACTGAAATTTTCACCTTTCCCGCTGAATTTGTCGGATTGGTCTGAAAATTGGTGTGCATTAATGTTTCATACCCAAATAGATATGTGCCAAGCGATTTTGAAGACAATCGAGCGGTTCGGGAGCGTAATTGCGAAATTACGAAAATCGGCGCAATTCCTCATAAAACGCACGTTTTTCACATTTTCGCAAAACCAGACGCCATTCCGGCTCTAATTATGATAGAAACATGTTCCAAATTGCTGTATACTTGAATAAACGTATAATTAACAGATTTCCAAAGCAATTTTAAAAACGGACAAAAACTGTTTGAGTTAGATCCATTTGTGTGTCGGAGAAAACTGATTTCCCATGTTAAATGGTCAAAAAATGGAAAAACCGCACTCTTTTCCGGATTTCTCCGGAACCAAAAATCCGATTGGTCTGAAAATTTGTGTGTATTATATTTTTGAGTTTAGAAAGAGATGTGCCAAGCGATTTCAAAATCCATCAATAAGTTCGGGCGTAATGGAGTCCCAAATTTGCCAACTCGCGTGAGAAAATGTACTGAAATTTTCACTTTTCCAGTTTAATTTGTCAAAATGGTCTGAAAATTGGTGTGCATTAATGTTTCGTACCCAAATAGATATGTGCCAAGCGATTTTGAAGACAATCGAGCGGTTCGGGAGCGTAATTTGCGAAATTACGAAAATCGGCTCAATTCCTCACGAAACGCACATTTCTCACATTTTCGCAAAACCAGATGCCATTCCGGCTCTAATTGTGATAGAAACACGTTCTAACTTGCTGTATACTTGAATAAACGTATAATTAACAGATTTCCAAAGCAATTTTAAAAACGGACAAAAACTGTTTTAGTTAGAGCCATTTGTGTGTCGGAGAAAACTGATTTCCCATGTTAAATCGGTCAATAAATGGAAAAACCGCACTCTTTTCCGGATTTCTCCGGAATCAAAACTCCGATTGGTCTGAAAATGTGTGGGTATTATATATTTGAGTTAAGAAAGAGATGTGCCAAGCGATTTCAAAATCCATCAATAAGTTCGGGAGTAATGGCCTCCGAGATTTGCCAACTCGGGTGAGATAATGCCCTGAAATTTTCACTTTTCCAGTTTAATTTGTCAAAATGGTCTGAAAATTGGTGTACATTAATGTATCATACCCAAATAGATATGTGCCAAGCGATTTTAAAGTCCATCGAGCGGTTCGGGAATTACAGCCTAGAAGAGTTGCGAAATAACAAAAATTGTCTCAATTCCTCGTGAAACGCACGTTTTTCACATTTTCGCAAAACCAGACGCCATTCCGGCTCTAATTATGATAGAAACATGTTCCAAATTGCTGTATACTTGGGTAAATGTATAATTAACAGATTTCCGAAGCAATTTTAAAACCGGACAAAAACTGTTTTAGTTAGAGCCATTTGTGTGTCGGGGAAAACTGATTTCCATTGTTAAATGCGTCAATAAATAGAAAAACCGCACTCTTTTCCGGATTTCTCCGGAACCAAAACTCCGATTGGTCTGAATATTTGTGTGTATTATATTTTTCAGTTTAGAAAGAGAGGTGTGAGCGATTTCAAAATCCATCAATAAGTTCGGGAGTAATGGCCTCCCAAATTTGCCAACTCGCGTGAGAAAATGTACTGAAATTTTCACTTTTCCAGTTTAATTTGTCAAAATGGTCTGAATATTGGTGTACATTAATGTATCATACCCAAATAGATATGTGCCATACGATTTTTTAAATTCCATTGAGCTGTTCGGGAGTTACAGACTACGAAATTTTCGAACTAACGAATATCGTCAGAATTCATCGTGAAACACACGTTTTTCACACTTTCGCAAAACCAGACGCCATTCCGGCTTTAATTATAATAGAAAGACGTTCCAAATTGCTGTGTACTCGGATAAACGTATAATTAACGGATTTCCGAAGCAATTTTAAAAACGGACAAAAACTGTTTGAGTTAGAGCCATTTGTGTGTCGGAGAAAACTGAATTCCCATGTTAAATGGGTCAATAATTGGAAAAACCGCACTCTTTTCCGGATATTTCCCGAACCAAAACTCCGATTGGTCTAAAAATTTGTGTGTATTTTTTTGAGTTCTGAAAAAGATGTGCCAAGCGATTTTAAAATCCATCGATTAGTTCGGGAGTTAACGCCTCCCAAATTTGCCAACTCGTGTCAGAAAATGAACTGAAATTTTCTCCTTTCCCTTTGAATTTGTCGGATTGGTCTGAAAATTGGTGTGCATTAATGTTTCATACCTAAATAGATATGTGCCAAGCGATTTTGAAGACAATCGAGCGGTTCGGGAGTGTAATTTGCGAAATTACAATAATCGGCTCAATTCCTCATGAAACGCACGTTTTTCACATTTTCGCAAAACCAGATGCCATTCCGGCTCTAATTGTGATAGAAACACGTTCTAAGTTGCTGTATACTTGAATAAACGTATAATTAACAGATTTCCGAAGCAATTTTAAAAACGGACAAATACTGTTTTAGTTAGAGCCATTTGTGTGTCGGAGAAAACTGATTTCCCATGTTAAATGGGTCAATAAATGGAAAAACCGCACTCTTTTCCGGATTTCTCCGGAACCAAAACACCGATTGGTCTGAAAATTTGTGTGTATTATATTTTTGAGTTTAGTAACAGATGTGCCAAGCGATTTAAAAATCCATCAATAAGTTCAGGAGTAATGGCCTCCCAAATTTAACCAACTCGCGTGAGAAAATGTACTGAAATTTTCACTTTTCCAGTTTAATTTGTCAAAATGGTCTGAAAATTGGTGTACATTAATGTATCATACCCAAATAGATATGTGCCAAGCGATTTTAAAGTCCATCGAGCGGTTCGGGAGTTACAGTCAAGGAAAGTTGCGAAATAACGGAAATCGTCTTAATTCCTTGTGAAACGCACGTTTTTCCCATTTTCGCAAAACCAGACGCCATTCCGGCTCTAATTATGATAGAAACATTTTCCAAATAGCTGTACACTTGGGTAAACGTATAATTAACAGATTTCCGAAGCAATTTCAAAAACGGACAAAAACTGTTTGAGTTAGAGCCATTTGTGTGTCGGTGAAAACTGATTTCCTATGTTAAATGGGTCAATAAATGGAAAAACTGCACTCTTTTCCGGATATTTCCCGAACCAAAACTCCGATTGGTCTAAAAATTTGTGTGTATTATAATTTTGAGTTCTGAAAAAGATGTGCCAAGCGATTTTAAAATCCATCGATTAATTCGGGAGTTAACGCCTCCCATATTTGCCAACTCTTGTCAGAAAATGCATTGAAATTTTCACCTTTCCCTCTGAATTTGTCGGATTGGTCTGAAAATTGGTGTGCATTAATGTTTCATACCCAAATAGATATGTGCCAAGCGATTTTGAAGACAATCGAGCGGTTCGGGAGCGTAATTTGCGAAATTACGAAATTCGGCTCAATTCCTCATGAAACGCACGTTTTTCAGATTTTCGCAAAACCAGATGACATTCCGGCTCTAATTGTGATAGAACCACGTTCTAACTTGCTGTATGCTTGAATAAACGTATGATTAACAGATTTCCGAAGCAATTTTAAAACCGGACCAAAACTGTTTTAGTAAGAGCCATTTGTGTGTCGGGGAAAACTGATTTCCCATGTTAAATGCGTCAATAAAT
Organism: Meta bourneti; assembly: GCA_933210815.1. Lineage (NCBI taxonomy): Eukaryota > Metazoa > Arthropoda > Arachnida > Araneae > Tetragnathidae > Meta > Meta bourneti. The sequence goes on from OW119929.1 coordinate 7,220,020, forward strand.
AGAAAAACCGCACTCTTTTCCGGATTTCTCCGGAATCAAAACTCCGATTGGTCTGAAAATTTGTGTGTATTATATTTTTGAGTTTAGAAAGAGATGTGCCAAGCGATTTCAAAATCCATCAATAAGTTCGGGAGTAATGGCCTCCCAAATTTGCCAACTCGCGTGAGAAAATGTACTGAAATTTTCACTTTTACAGTTTAATTTGTCAAAATGGTCTGAAAATTGGTGTGCATTAATGTTTCGTACACAAATAGATATGTGCCAAGCGATTTTGAAGACAATCGAGTGGTTCGGGAGCGTAATTTGCGAAATTACGAAAATCGGCTCAATTCCTACCGAAACGCACATTTCTCACATTTTCGCAAAACCAGATGCCATTCCGGCTCTAATTGTGATAGAAACACGTTCTAACTTGCTGTATACTTGAATAAACGTATAATTAACAGATTTCCAAAGCAATTTTAAAAACGGACAATAACTGTTTTAGTTAGAGCCATTTGTGTGTCGGAGAAAAATGATTTCCCATGTTAAATCGGTCAATAAATTGAAAAACCGCACTCTTTTCCGGAATCAAAACTCCGATTGGTCTGAAAATTTGTGGGCATTATATTTTTGAGCTTAGAAAGAGATGTGCCAAGCGATTTCAAAATCCATCAATAAGTTCGGGAGTAATGGCCTCCCAAATTTGCAAACTCGGGTGAGAAAATGCCCTGAAATTTTCACTTTTCCAGTTTAATTTGTCAAAATGGTCTGAAAATTGGTGTACATTAATGTATTATACCCAAATAGATATGTGCCAAGCGATTTTAAAGTCCATCGTGCGGTTCGGGAATTACAGTCTAGAAGAGTTGCGAAATAACAAAAATCGTCTCAATTCCTCGTGAAACGCACGTTTTTGACATTTTCGCAAATCCAGACGCCATTCCGGCTCTAATTATGATAGAAACATGTTCCAAATTGCTTTATACTTGGGTAAATGTATAATTAACAGATTTCCGAAGCAATTTTAAAACCGGACAAAAACTGTTTTAGTTAGAGCCATTTGTGTGTCGGGGAAAACTGATTTCCCATGTTAAATGCGTCAATAAATAGAAAAACCGCACTCTTTTCCGGATTTCTCCGGAACCAAAACTCCGATTGGTCTGAATATTAGTGTGTATTATATTTTTGAGCTTAGAAAGAGATGTGCCAAGCGATTTCAAAATCCATCAATAAGTTCGGGAGTAATGGCCTCCCAAATTTGCAAACTCGCGTGAGAAAATGCCCTGAAATTTTCACTTTTCCAGTTTAATTTGTCAAAATGGTCTGAATATTGGTGTACATTAATGTATCATACCCAAATAGATATGTGCCAAGCGATTTTAAAGTCCATCGAGCGGTTCGGGAGTTACAGTCTACGGAATTTGCGATCTAAAGAATATCGTCACAATTCATCGTGAAACACACCTTTTTCCCATTTTCGCAAAACCAGACGCCATTCCGGCTCTAATTATGATAGAAACATGTTCCAAATTGCTGTATACTTGGGTAAACGTATAATTAACAGATTTCCGAAGCAATTTTAAAACCGGACCAAAACTGTTTTAGTTAGAGCCATTTGTGCGTCGGGGAAAACTGATTTCCCATGTTAAATGCGTCAATAAATAGAAATACCGCACTCTTTTCCGGATTTCTCCGGAACCAAAACTCCGATTGGTCTGAAAATTTGTGTGTATTATATTTTTGAGTTTAGAAAGAGATGTGCCAAACGATTTCAAAATCCATCAATAAGTTTGGGAGTAATGGCCTCAAAAATTTGCCAACTCGCGTGAGAAAATGTACTGAAATTATCACTTTTCCAGTTTAATTTGTCAAAAGGGTCTGAATATTGGTGTACATTAATGTATCATACCCAAATAGATATGTGCCATACGATTTTAAATTCCATTGAGCGGTTCGGGAGTTACAGACTACGAAATTTGCGAACTAACGAATATCGTCACAATTCATCGTGAAACACACCTTTTTCACACTTTCGCAAAACCAGACGCCATTCCGGCTTTAATTATAATAGAAACACGTTCAAAGTTGCTGTATACTTGGATAAACGTATAATTAACAGATTTCCGAAGCAATTTTAAAAACGGACAAAAACTGTTTGAGTTAGAGCCATTTGTGTGTCGGTGAAAACTGATTTCCCATGTTAAATGGGTCAATAAATGGAAAAACCGCACTCTTTTCCGGATATTTCCCGAACCAAAACTCCGATGGGTCTAAAAATTTGTGTGTATTATAATTTTGAGTTCTGAAAAAGATGTGCCAAGCGATTTTAAAATCCATCGATTAATTCGGGAGTTAACGCCTCCCAAATTTGCCAACTCTTGTCAGAAAATGCACTGAAATTTTCACCTTTCCCTCTGAATTTGTCGGATTGGTCTGAAAATTGGTGTGCATTAATGTTTCATACCCAAATAGATATGTGCCGAGCGATTTTGAAGACAATCGAACGGTTCGGGAGCGTTATTTGCGAAATTACGAAATTCGGCTCAATTCCTCATGAAACGCACGTTTTTCACATTTTCGCAAAACCAGATGCCATTCCAGCTCTAATTGTGATAGAAACACGTTCTAACTTGCTGTATGCTTGAATAAACGTATGATTAACAGATTTCCGAAGCAATTTTAAAACCGGACCAAAACTGTTTTAGTTAGAGCCATTTGTGTGTCGGGGAAAACTGATTTCCCATGTTAAATGCGTCAATAAATAGAAAAACCGCACTCTTTTCCGGATTTCTCCGGAACCAAAACTCCGATTGGTCTGAATATTTGTGTGTATTATATTTTTGAGTTTAGAAAGAGATGTGCCAAGCGATTTCAAAATCCATCAATAAGTTCGGGAGTAATGGCCTCCCAAATTTGCCAACTCGCGTGAGAAAATGTACTGAAATTTTCACTTTTCCAGTTTAATTTGTCAAAATGGTCTGAATATTGGTGTATATTAATGTATCATACCCAAATAGATATGTGCCATACGATTTTTTAAATTCCATTGAGCTGTTCGGGAGTTACAGACTACGAAATTTTCGAACTAACGAATATCGTCAGAATTCATCGTGAAACACACGTTTTTCACACTTTCGCAAAACCAGACGCCATTCCGGCTTTAATTATAATAGAAAGACGTTCCAAATTGCTGTGTACTCGGATAAACGTATAATTAACAGATTTCCGAAGCAATTTTAAAACCGGACAAAAACTGTTTTAGTTAGAGCCATTTGTGCGTCGGGGAAAACTGATTTCCCATGTTAAATGCGTCAATAAATAGAAATACCGCACTCTTTTCCGGATTTCTCCGGAACCAAAACTCCGATTGGTCTGAAAATTTGTATGTATTATATTTTTGAGTTCTGAAAAAGATGTGCCAAGCGATTTTAAAATCCATCGATTAGTTCGGGAGTTAACGCCTCCCAAATTTGCCAACTCGTGTCAGAAAATGAACTGGAATTTTCTCCTTTCCCTTTGAATTTGTCGGATTGGTCTGAAAATTGGTGTGCATTAATGTTTCATACTCAAATAGATATGTGCCGAGCGATTTTGAAGACAATCGAGCGGTTCGGGAGCGTTATTTGCGAAATTACGAAATTCGGCTCAATTCCTCATGAAACGCACGTTTTTGACACTTTCGCAAAACCAGACGCCATTCCGGCTTTAATTATAATAGAAACACGTTCTAAGTTGCTGTATACTTGGATAAACGTATAATTAACAGATTTCCGAAGCAATTTTAAAAACGGACAAAAACTGTTTGAGTCAGAGCCATTTGTGTGTCGGTGAAAACTGATTTCCCATGTTAAATGGGTCAATAAATGGAAAAACCGCACTCTTTTCCGGATATTTCCCGAACCAAAACGATTGGTCTAAAAATTTGTGTGTATTATAATTTTGAGTTCTGAAAAAGATGTGCCAAGCGATTTTAAAATCCATCGATTAATTCTGGAGTTAACGCCTCCCAAATTTGCCAACTCTTGTCAGAAAATGCACTGAAATTTTCACCTTTCCCTCTGAATTTGTCGGATTGGTCTGAAAATTGGTGTGCATTAATGTTTCATACCCAAATAGATATGTGCCGAGCGATTTTGAAGACAATCGAGCGGTTCGGGAGCGTTATTTGCGAAATTACGAAATTCGGCTCAATTCCTCATGAAACGCACGTTTTTCACATTTTCGCAAAACCAGATGCCATTCCGGCTCTAATTGTGATCGAAACACGTTCTAACTAGCTGTATGCTTGAATAAACGTATGATTAACAGATTTCCGAAGCAATTTTAAAACCGGACCAAAACTGTTTTAGTTAGAGCGATTTGTGTGTCGGGGAAAACTGATTTCCCATGTTAAATGCGTCAATAAATAGAAAAACCGCACTCTTTTCCGGATTTCTCCGGAATCAAAACTCCGATTGGTCTGAAAATTTGTGTGTATTATATTTTTGAGTTTAGAAAGAGATGTGCCAAGCGATTTCAAAATCCATCAATAAGTTCGGGAGTAATGGCCTCCCAAATTTGCCAACTCGGGTGAGAAAATGCACTGAAATTTTCACTTTTCCAGTTTAATTTGTCAAAATGGTCTGAAAATTGGTGTACATTAATGTATCATACCCAAATAGATATGTGCCAAGCGATTTTAAAGTCCATCGAGCGGTTCGGGAATTACAGTCTAGAAGAGTTGCGTAATAACAAAAATCGTCTCAATTCCTCGTGAAACGCACGTTTTTCACATTTTCGCAAAACCAGACGCCATTCCGGCTCTAATTATGATAGAAACATGTTCCAAATTGCTGTATACTTGGGTAAATGTATAATTAACACATTTCCGAAGCAATTTTAAAACCGTACAAAAACTGTTTTAGTTAGAGCCATTTGGGTGTCAGGGAAAACAGATTTCCATTGTTAAATGCGTCAATAAATAGAAAAACCGCACTCTTTTCCGGATTTCTCCGGAACCAAAACTCCGATTGGTCTGAATATTTGTGTGTATTATATTTTTGAGTTTAGAAAGAGATGTGCCAAGCGATTTCAAAATCCATCAATAAGTTCGGGAGTAATGGCCTCCCAAATTTGCCAACTCGCGTGAGAAAATGTACTGAAATTTTCACTTTTCCAGTTTAATTTGTCAAAATGGTCTGAATATTGGTGTACATTAATGTATCATACCCAAATAGATATGTGCCATACGATTTTTTAAATTCCATTGAGCTGTTCGGGAGTTACAGACTACGAAATTTTCGAACTAACGAATATCGTCAGAATTCATCGTGAAACACACGTTTTTCACACTTTCGCAAAACCAGACGCCATTCCGGCTTTAATTATAATAGAAAGACGTTCCAAATTGCTGTGTACTCGGACAAAGGTATAATTAACGGATTTCCGAAGCAATTTTAAAAACGGACAAAAACTGTTTGAGTTAGAGCCATTTGTGTGTCGGAGAAAACTGAATTCCCATGTTAAATGGGTCAATAATTGGAAAAACGGCACTCTTTTCCGGATATTTCCCGAACCAAAACTCCGATTGGTCTAAAAATTTGTGTGTATTTTTTTTTTGAGTTCTGAAAAAGATGTGCCAAGCGATTTTAAAATCCATCGATTAGTTCGGGAGTTAACGCCTCAAAAATTTGCCAACTCGTGTCAGAAAATGAACTGAAATTTTCTCCTTTCCCTTTGAATTTGTCGGATTGGTCTGAAAATTGGTGTGCATTAATGTTTCATACCCAAATAGATATGTGCCAAGCGATTTTGAAGACAATCGAGCGGTTCGGGAGCGTAATTTGCGAAATTACGAAATTCGGCTCAATTCCTCATGAAACGCACGTTTTTCAGATTTTCGCAAAACCAGATGCCATTCCGGCTCTAATTGTGATAGAACCACGTTCTAACTTGCTGTATGCTTGAATAAACGTATGATTAACAGATTTCCGAAGCAATTTTAAAACCGGACCAAAACTGTTTTAGTAAGAGCCATTTGTGTGTCGGGGAAAACTGATTTCCCATGTTAAATGCGTCAATAAATAGAAAAACCGCACTCTTTTCCGGATTTCTCCGGAATCAAAACTCCGATTGGTCTGAAAATTTGTGTGTATTATATTTTTGAGTTTAGAAAGAGATGTGCCAAGCGATTTCAAAATCCATCAATAAGTTCGGGAGTAATGGCCTCCCAAATTTTCCAACTCGCGTGAGAAAATGTACTGAAATTTTCACTTTTACAGTTTAATTTGTCAAAATGGTCTGAAAATTGGTGTGCATTAATGTTTCGTACCCAAATTGATATGTGCCAAGCGATTTTGAAGACAATCAAGTGGTTCGGGAGCGTAATTTGCGAAATTACGAAAATCGGCTCAATTCCTACCGAAACGCACATTTCTCACATTTTCGCAAAACCAGATGCCATTCCGGCTCTAATTGTGATAGAAACACGTTCTAACTTGCTGTATACTTGAATAAACGTATAATTAACAGATTTCCAAAGCAATTTTAAAAACGGACAATAACTGTTTTAGTTAGAGCCATTTGTGTGTCGGAGAAAACTGATTTCCCATGTTAAATCGGTCAATTAATGGAAAAACCGCACTCTTTTCCGGATTTCTCCGGAATCAAAACTCCGATTGGTCTGAAAATTTGTGGGTATTATATTTTTGAGCTTAGAAAGAGATGTGCCAAACGATTTCAAAATCCATCAATAAGTTCGGGAGTAATGGCCTCCCAAATTTGCCAACTCGGGTGAGATAATGCCCTGAAATTTTCACTTTTCCAGTTTAATTTGTCAAAATGGTCTGAAAATTGGTGTACATTAATGTATCATACCCAAATAGATATGTGCCAAGCGATTTTAAAGTCCATCGAGCGGTTCGGGAATTACAGTCTAGAAGAGTTGCGTAATAACAAAAATCGTCTCAATTCCTCGTGAAACGCACGTTTTTCACATTTTCGCAAAACCAGACGCCATTCCGGCTCTAATTATGATAGAAACATGTTCCAAATTGCTGTATACTTGGGTAAATGTATAATTAACACATTTCCGAAGCAATTTTAAAACCGGACAAAAACTGTTTTAGTTAGAGCCATTTGTGTGTCGGGGAAAACAGATTTTCATTGTTAAATGCGTCAATAAATAGAAAAACCGCACTCTTTTCCGGATTTCTCCGGAACCAAAACTCCGATTGGTCTGAATATTTGTGTGTATTATATTTTTGAGTTTAGAAAGAGATGTGCCAAGCGATTTCAAAATCCATCAATAAGTTCGGGAGTAATGGCCTCCCAAATTTGCCAACTCGCGTGAGAAAATGTACTGAAATTTTCACTTTTCCAGTTTAATTTGTCAAAATGGTCTGAATATTGGTGTACATTAATGTATCATACCCAAATAGATATGTGCCATACGATTTTTTAAATTCCATTGAGCTGTTCGGGAGTTACAGACTACGAAATTTTCGAACTAACGAATATCGTCAGAATTCATCGTGAAACACACGTTTTTCACACTTTCGCAAAACCAGACGCCATTCCGGCTTTAATTATAATAGAAAGACGTTCCAAATTGCTGTGTACTCGGACAAAGGTATAATTAACGGATTTCCGAAGCAATTTTAAAAACGGACAAAAACTGTTTGAGTTAGAGCCATTTGTGTGTCGGAGAAAACTGAATTCCCATGTTAAATGGGTCAATAATTGGAAAAACGGCACTCTTTTCCGGATATTTCCCGAACCAAAACTCCGATTGGTCTAAAAATTTGTGTGTATTTTTTTTTTGAGTTCTGAAAAAGATGTGCCAAGCGATTTTAAAATCCATCGATTAGTTCGGGAGTTAACGCCTCCCAAATTTGCCAACTCGTGTCAGAAAATGAACTGAAATTTTCTCCTTTCCCTTTGAATTTGTCGGATTGGTCTGAAAATTGGTGTGCATTAATGTTTCATACCCAAATAGATATGTGCCAAGCGATTTTGAAGACAATCGAGCGGTTCGGGAGCGTAATTTGCGAAATTACGAAATTCGGCTCAATTTCTCATGAAACGCACGTTTTTCAGATTTTCGCAAAACCAGATGCCATTCCGGCTCTAATTGTGATAGAACCACGTTCTAACTTGCTGTATGCTTGAATAAACGTATGATTAACAGATTTCCGAAGCAATTTTAAAACCGGACCAAAACTGTTTTAGTAAGAGCCATTTGTGTGTCGGGGAAAACTGATTTCCCATGTTAAATGCGTCAATAAATAGAAAAACCGCACTCTTTTCCGGATTTCTCCGGAATCAAAACTCCGATTGGTCTGAAAATTTGTGTGTATTATATTTTTGAGTTTAGAAAGAGATGTGCCAAGCGATTTCAAAATCCATCAATAAGTTCGGGAGTAATGGCCTCCCAAATTTTCCAACTCGCGTGAGAAAATGTACTGAAATTTTCACTTTTACAGTTTAATTTGTCAAAATGGTCTGAAAATTGGTGTGCATTAATGTTTCGTACCCAAATAGATATGTGCCAAGCGATTTTGAAGACAATCAAGTGGTTCGGGAGCGTAATTTGCGAAATTACGAAAATCGGCTCAATTCCTACCGAAACGCACATTTCTCACATTTTCGCAAAACCAGATGCCATTCCGGCTCTAATTGTGATAGAAACACGTTCTAACTTGCTGTATACTTGAATAAACGTATAATTAACAGATTTCCAAAGCAATTTTAAAAACGGACAATAACTGTTTTAGTTAGAGCCATTTGTGTGTCGGAGAAAAATGATTTCCCATGTTAAATCGGTCAATAAATTGAAAAACCGCACTCTTTTCCGGAATCAAAACTCCGATTGGTCTGAAAATTTGTGGGCATTATATTTTTGAGCTTAGAAAGAGATGTGCCAAGCGATTTCAAAATCCATCAATAAGTTCGGGAGTAATGGCCTCCCAAATTTGCAAACTCGGGTGAGAAAATGCCCTGAAATTTTCACTTTTCCAGTTTAATTTGTCAAAATGGTCTGAAAATTGGTGTACATTAATGTATTATACCCAAATAGATATGTGCCAAGCGATTTTAAAGTCCATCGTGCGGTTCGGGAATTACAGTCTAGAAGAGTTGCGAAATAACAAAAATCGTCTCAATTCCTCGTGAAACGCACGTTTTTGACATTTTCGCAAATCCAGACGCCATTCCGGCTCTAATTATGATAGAAACATGTTCCAAATTGCTTTATACTTGGGTAAATGTATAATTAACAGATTTCCGAAGCAATTTTAAAACCGGACAAAAACTGTTTTAGTTAGAGCCATTTGTGTGTCGGGGAAAACTGATTTCCCATGTTAAATGCGTCAATAAATAGAAAAACCGCACTCTTTTCCGGATTTCTCCGGAACCAAAACTCCGATTGGTCTGAATATTAGTGTGTATTATATTTTTGAGCTTAGAAAGAGATGTGCCAAGCGATTTCAAAATCCATCAATAAGTTCGGGAGTAATGGCCTCCCAAATTTGCAAACTCGCGTGAGAAAATGCCCTGAAATTTTCACTTTTCCAGTTTAATTTGTCAAAATGGTCTGAATATTGGTGTACATTAATGTATCATACCCAAATAGATATGTGCCAAGCGATTTTAAAGTCCATCGAGCGGTTCGGGAGTTACAGTCTACGGAATTTGCGATCTAAAGAATATCGTCACAATTCATCGTGAAACACACCTTTTTCCCATTTTCGCAAAACCAGACGCCATTCCGGCTCTAATTATGATAGAAACATGTTCCAAATTGCTGTATACTTGGGTAAACGTATAATTAACAGATTTCCGAAGCAATTTTAAAACCGGACCAAAACTGTTTTAGTTAGAGCCATTTGTGCGTCGGGGAAAACTGATTTCCCATGTTAAATGCGTCAATAAATAGAAATACCGCACTCTTTTCCGGATTTCTCCGGAACCAAAACTCCGATTGGTCTGAAAATTTGTGTGTATTATATTTTTGAGTTTAGAAAGAGATGTGCCAAACGATTTCAAAATCCATCAATAAGTTTGGGAGTAATGGCCTCAAAAATTTGCCAACTCGCGTGAGAAAATGTACTGAAATTATCACTTTTCCAGTTTAATTTGTCAAAAGGGTCTGAATATTGGTGTACATTAATGTATCATACCCAAATAGATATGTGCCATACGATTTTAAATTCCATTGAGCGGTTCGGGAGTTACAGACTACGAAATTTGCGAACTAACGAATATCGTCACAATTCATCGTGAAACACACCTTTTTCACACTTTCGCAAAACCAGACGCCATTCCGGCTTTAATTATAATAGAAACACGTTCAAAGTTGCTGTATACTTGGATAAACGTATAATTAACAGATTTCCGAAGCAATTTTAAAAACGGACAAAAACTGTTTGAGTTAGAGCCATTTGTGTGTCGGTGAAAACTGATTTCCCATGTTAAATGGGTCAATAAATGGAAAAACCGCACTCTTTTCCGGATATTTCCCGAACCAAAACTCCGATGGGTCTAAAAATTTGTGTGTATTATAATTTTGAGTTCTGAAAAAGATGTGCCAAGCGATTTTAAAATCCATCGATTAATTCGGGAGTTAACGCCTCCCAAATTTGCCAACTCTTGTCAGAAAATGCACTGAAATTTTCACCTTTCCCTCTGAATTTGTCGGATTGGTCTGAAAATTGGTGTGCATTAATGTTTCATACCCAAATAGATATGTGCCGAGCGATTTTGAAGACAATCGAACGGTTCGGGAGCGTTATTTGCGAAATTACGAAATTCGGCTCAATTCCTCATGAAACGCACGTTTTTCACATTTTCGCAAAACCAGATGCCATTCCAGCTCTAATTGTGATAGAAACACGTTCTAACTTGCTGTATGCTTGAATAAACGTATGATTAACAGATTTCCGAAGCAATTTTAAAACCGGACCAAAACTGTTTTAGTTAGAGCCATTTGTGTGTCGGGGAAAACTGATTTCCCATGTTAAATGCGTCAATAAATAGAAAAACCGCACTCTTTTCCGGATTTCTCCGGAACCAAAACTCCGATTGGTCTGAATATTTGTGTGTATTATATTTTTGAGTTTAGAAAGAGATGTGCCAAGCGATTTCAAAATCCATCAATAAGTTCGGGAGTAATGGCCTCCCAAATTTGCCAACTCGCGTGAGAAAATGTACTGAAATTTTCACTTTTCCAGTTTAATTTGTCAAAATGGTCTGAATATTGGTGTATATTAATGTATCATACCCAAATAGATATGTGCCATACGATTTTTTAAATTCCATTGAGCTGTTCGGGAGTTACAGACTACGAAATTTTCGAACTAACGAATATCGTCAGAATTCATCGTGAAACACACGTTTTTCACACTTTCGCAAAACCAGACGCCATTCCGGCTTTAATTATAATAGAAAGACGTTCCAAATTGCTGTGTACTCGGATAAACGTATAATTAACAGATTTCCGAAGCAATTTTAAAACCGGACAAAAACTGTTTTAGTTAGAGCCATTTGTGCGTCGGGGAAAACTGATTTCCCATGTTAAATGCGTCAATAAATAGAAATACCGCACTCTTTTCCGGATTTCTCCGGAACCAAAACTCCGATTGGTCTGAAAATTTGTATGTATTATATTTTTGAGTTCTGAAAAAGATGTGCCAAGCGATTTTAAAATCCATCGATTAGTTCGGGAGTTAACGCCTCCCAAATTTGCCAACTCGTGTCAGAAAATGAACTGGAATTTTCTCCTTTCCCTTTGAATTTGTCGGATTGGTCTGAAAATTGGTGTGCATTAATGTTTCATACTCAAATAGATATGTGCCGAGCGATTTTGAAGACAATCGAGCGGTTCGGGAGCGTTATTTGCGAAATTACGAAATTCGGCTCAATTCCTCATGAAACGCACGTTTTTGACACTTTCGCAAAACCAGACGCCATTCCGGCTTTAATTATAATAGAAACACGTTCTAAGTTGCTGTATACTTGGATAAACGTATAATTAACAGATTTCCGAAGCAATTTTAAAAACGGACAAAAACTGTTTGAGTCAGAGCCATTTGTGTGTCGGTGAAAACTGATTTCCCATGTTAAATGGGTCAATAAATGGAAAAACCGCACTCTTTTCCGGATATTTCCCGAACCAAAACGATTGGTCTAAAAATTTGTGTGTATTATAATTTTGAGTTCTGAAAAAGATGTGCCAAGCGATTTTAAAATCCATCGATTAATTCTGGAGTTAACGCCTCCCAAATTTGCCAACTCTTGTCAGAAAATGCACTGAAATTTTCACCTTTCCCTCTGAATTTGTCGGATTGGTCTGAAAATTGGTGTGCATTAATGTTTCATACCCAAATAGATATGTGCCGAGCGATTTTGAAGACAATCGAGCGGTTCGGGAGCGTTATTTGCGAAATTACGAAATTCGGCTCAATTCCTCATGAAACGCACGTTTTTCACATTTTCGCAAAACCAGATGCCATTCCGGCTCTAATTGTGATCGAAACACGTTCTAACTAGCTGTATGCTTGAATAAACGTATGATTAACAGATTTCCGAAGCAATTTTAAAACCGGACCAAAACTGTTTTAGTTAGAGCGATTTGTGTGTCGGGGAAAACTGATTTCCCATGTTAAATGCGTCAATAAATAGAAAAACCGCACTCTTTTCCGGATTTCTCCGGAATCAAAACTCCGATTGGTCTGAAAATTTGTGTGTATTATATTTTTGAGTTTAGAAAGAGATGTGCCAAGCGATTTCAAAATCCATCAATAAGTTCGGGAGTAATGGCCTCCCAAATTTGCCAACTCGGGTGAGAAAATGCACTGAAATTTTCACTTTTCCAGTTTAATTTGTCAAAATGGTCTGAAAATTGGTGTACATTAATGTATCATACCCAAATAGATATGTGCCAAGCGATTTTAAAGTCCATCGAGCGGTTCGGGAATTACAGTCTAGAAGAGTTGCGTAATAACAAAAATCGTCTCAATTCCTCGTGAAACGCACGTTTTTCACATTTTCGCAAAACCAGACGCCATTCCGGCTCTAATTATGATAGAAACATGTTCCAAATTGCTGTATACTTGGGTAAATGTATAATTAACACATTTCCGAAGCAATTTTAAAACCGTACAAAAACTGTTTTAGTTAGAGCCATTTGGGTGTCGGGGAAAACAGATTTCCATTGTTAAATGCGTCAATAAATAGAAAACCGCACTCTTTTCCGGATTTCTCCGGAACCAAAACTCCGATTGGTCTGAATATTTGTGTGTATTATATTTTTGAGTTTAGAAAGAGATGTGCCAAGCGATTTCAAAATCCATCAATAAGTTCGGGAGTAATGGCCTCCCAAATTTGCCAACTCGCGTGAGAAAATGTACTGAAATTTTCACTTTTCCAGTTTAATTTGTCAAAATGGTCTGAATATTGGTGTACATTAATGTATCATACCCAAATAGATATGTGCCATACGATTTTTTAAATTCCATTGAGCTGTTCGGGAGTTACAGACTACGAAATTTTCGAACTAACGAATATCGTCAGAATTCATCGTGAAACACACGTTTTTCACACTTTCGCAAAACCAGACGCCATTCCGGCTTTAATTATAATAGAAAGACGTTCCAAATTGCTGTGTACTCGGACAAAGGTATAATTAACGGATTTCCGAAGCAATTTTAAAAACGGACAAAAACTGTTTGAGTTAGAGCCATTTGTGTGTCGGAGAAAACTGAATTCCCATGTTAAATGGGTCAATAATTGGAAAAACGGCACTCTTTTCCGGATATTTCCCGAACCAAAACTCCGATTGGTCTAAAAATTTGTGTGTATTTTTTTTTTGAGTTCTGAAAAAGATGTGCCAAGCGATTTTAAAATCCATCGATTAGTTCGGGAGTTAACGCCTCAAAAATTTGCCAACTCGTGTCAGAAAATGAACTGAAATTTTCTCCTTTCCCTTTGAATTTGTCGGATTGGTCTGAAAATTGGTGTGCATTAATGTTTCATACCCAAATAGATATGTGCCAAGCGATTTTGAAGACAATCGAGCGGTTCGGGAGCGTAATTTGCGAAATTACGAAATTCGGCTCAATTCCTCATGAAACGCACGTTTTTCAGATTTTCGCAAAACCAGATGCCATTCCGGCTCTAATTGTGATAGAACCACGTTCTAACTTGCTGTATGCTTGAATAAACGTATGATTAACAGATTTCCGAAGCAATTTTAAAACCGGACCAAAACTGTTTTAGTAAGAGCCATTTGTGTGTCGGGGAAAACTGATTTCCCATGTTAAATGCGTCAATAAATAGAAAAACCGCACTCTTTTCCGGATTTCTCCGGAATCAAAACTCCGATTGGTCTGAAAATTTGTGTGTATTATATTTTTGAGTTTAGAAAGAGATGTGCCAAGCGATTTCAAAATCCATCAATAAGTTCGGGAGTAATGGCCTCCCAAATTTTCCAACTCGCGTGAGAAAATGTACTGAAATTTTCACTTTTACAGTTTAATTTGTCAAAATGGTCTGAAAATTGGTGTGCATTAATGTTTCGTACCCAAATTGATATGTGCCAAGCGATTTTGAAGACAATCAAGTGGTTCGGGAGCGTAATTTGCGAAATTACGAAAATCGGCTCAATTCCTACCGAAACGCACATTTCTCACATTTTCGCAAAACCAGATGCCATTCCGGCTCTAATTGTGATAGAAACACGTTCTAACTTGCTGTATACTTGAATAAACGTATAATTAACAGATTTCCAAAGCAATTTTAAAAACGGACAATAACTGTTTTAGTTAGAGCCATTTGTGTGTCGGAGAAAACTGATTTCCCATGTTAAATCGGTCAATTAATGGAAAAACCGCACTCTTTTCCGGATTTCTCCGGAATCAAAACTCCGATTGGTCTGAAAATTTGTGGGTATTATATTTTTGAGCTTAGAAAGAGATGTGCCAAACGATTTCAAAATCCATCAATAAGTTCGGGAGTAATGGCCTCCCAAATTTGCCAACTCGGGTGAGATAATGCCCTGAAATTTTCACTTTTCCAGTTTAATTTGTCAAAATGGTCTGAAAATTGGTGTACATTAATGTATCATACCCAAATAGATATGTGCCAAGCGATTTTAAAGTCCATCGAGCGGTTCGGGAATTACAGTCTAGAAGAGTTGCGTAATAACAAAAATCGTCTCAATTCCTCGTGAAACGCACGTTTTTCACATTTTCGCAAAACCAGACGCCATTCCGGCTCTAATTATGATAGAAACATGTTCCAAATTGCTGTATACTTGGGTAAATGTATAATTAACACATTTCCGAAGCAATTTTAAAACCGGACAAAAACTGTTTTAGTTAGAGCCATTTGTGTGTCGGGGAAAACAGATTTTCATTGTTAAATGCGTCAATAAATAGAAAAACCGCACTCTTTTCCGGATTTCTCCGGAACCAAAACTCCGATTGGTCTGAATATTTGTGTGTATTATATTTTTGAGTTTAGAAAGAGATGTGCCAAGCGATTTCAAAATCCATCAATAAGTTCGGGAGTAATGGCCTCCCAAATTTGCCAACTCGCGTGAGAAAATGTACTGAAATTTTCACTTTTCCAGTTTAATTTGTCAAAATGGTCTGAATATTGGTGTACATTAATGTATCATACCCAAATAGATATGTGCCATACGATTTTTTAAATTCCATTGAGCTGTTCGGGAGTTACAGACTACGAAATTTTCGAACTAACGAATATCGTCAGAATTCATCGTGAAACACACGTTTTTCACACTTTCGCAAAACCAGACGCCATTCCGGCTTTAATTATAATAGAAAGACGTTCCAAATTGCTGTGTACTCGGACAAAGGTATAATTAACGGATTTCCGAAGCAATTTTAAAAACGGACAAAAACTGTTTGAGTTAGAGCCATTTGTGTGTCGGAGAAAACTGAATTCCCATGTTAAATGGGTCAATAATTGGAAAAACGGCACTCTTTTCCGGATATTTCCCGAACCAAAACTCCGATTGGTCTAAAAATTTGTGTGTATTTTTTTTTTGAGTTCTGAAAAAGATGTGCCAAGCGATTTTAAAATCCATCGATTAGTTCGGGAGTTAACGCCTCCCAAATTTGCCAACTCGTGTCAGAAAATGAACTGAAATTTTCTCCTTTCCCTTTGAATTTGTCGGATTGGTCTGAAAATTGGTGTGCATTAATGTTTCATACCCAAATAGATATGTGCCAAGCGATTTTGAAGACAATCGAGCGGTTCGGGAGCGTAATTTGCGAAATTACGAAATTCGGCTCAATTTCTCATGAAACGCACGTTTTTCAGATTTTCGCAAAACCAGATGCCATTCCGGCTCTAATTGTGATAGAACCACGTTCTAACTTGCTGTATGCTTGAATAAACGTATGATTAACAGATTTCCGAAGCAATTTTAAAACCGGACCAAAACTGTTTTAGTAAGAGCCATTTGTGTGTCGGGGAAAACTGATTTCCCATGTTAAATGCGTCAATAAATAGAAAAACCGCACTCTTTTCCGGATTTCTCCGGAATCAAAACTCCGATTGGTCTGAAAATTTGAGTGTATTATATTTTTGAGTTTAGAAAGAGATGTGCCAAGCGATTTCAAAATCCATCAATAAGTTCGGGAGTAATGGCCTCCCAAATTTTCCAACTCGCGTGAGAAAATGTACTGAAATTTTCACTTTTACAGTTTAATTTGTCAAAATGGTCTGAAAATTGGTGTGCATTAATGTTTCGTACCCAAATAGATATGTGCCAAGCGATTTTGAAGACAATCAAGTGGTTCGGGAGCGTAATTTGCGAAATTACGAAAATCGGCTCAATTCCTACCGAAACGCACATTTCTCACATTTTCGCAAAACCAGATGCCATTCCGGCTCTAATTGTGATAGAAACACGTTCTAACTTGCTGTATACTTGAATAAACGTATAATTAACAGATTTCCAAAGCAATTTTAAAAACGGACAATAACTGTTTTAGTTAGAGCCATTTGTGTGTCGGAGAAAACTGATTTCCCATGTTAAATCGGTCAATTAATGGAAAAACCGCACTCTTTTCCGGATTTCTCCGGAATCAAAACTCCGATTGGTCTGAAAATTTGTGGGTATTATATTTTTGAGCTTAGAAAGAGATGTGCCAAACGATTTCAAAATCCATCAATAAGTTCGGGAGTAATGGCCTCCCAAATTTGCCAACTCGGGTGAGAAAATGCCCTGAAATTTTCACTTTTCCAGTTTAATTTGTCAAAATGGTCTGAAAATTGGTGTACATTAATGTATCATACCCAAATAGATATGTGCCAAGCGATTTTAAAGTCCGTCGAGCGGCTCGGGAATTACAGTCTACAAGAGTTGCGAAATAACAAAAATCGTCTCAATTCCTCGTGAAACGCACGTTTTTGACATTTTCGCAAAACCAGACGCCATTCCGGCTCTAATTATGATAGAAACATGTTCCAAATTGCTGTATACTTGGGTAAATGTATAATTAACAGATTTCCGAAGCAATTTTAAAACCGGACAAAAACTGTTTTAGTTAGAGCCATTTGTGTGTCGGGGAAAACTGATTTCCCATGTTAAATGCGTCAATAAATAGAAAAACCGCACTCTTTTCCGGATTTCCCCGGAACCAAAACTCCGATTGGTCTAAAAATTTGTGGGTATTATATATTTGAGTTTAGAAAGAGATGTGCCAAGCGATTTCAAAATCCATCAATAAGTTCGGGAGTAATGGCCTCCCAAATTTGCCAACTCGCGTGAGAAAATGTACTGAAATTTTCACTTTTCCAGTTTAATTTGTCAAAATGGTCTGAATATTGGTGTACATTAATGTATCATACCCAAATAGATATGTGCCAAGCGATTTTAAAGTCCATCGAGCGGTTCGGGAGTTACAGTCTACGGAATTTGCGATCTAAAGAATATCGTCACAATTCATCGTGAAACACACCTTTTTCCCATTTTCGCAAAACCAGACGCCATTCCGGCTCTAATTATGATAGAAACATGTTCCAAATTGCTGTATACTTGGGTAAACGTATAATTAACAGATTTCCGAAGCAATTTTAAAACCGGACCAAAACTGTTTTAGTTAGAGCCATTTGTGCGTCGGGGAAAACTGATTTCCATGTTAAATGCGTCAATAAATAGAAATACCGCACTCTTTTCCGGATTTCTCCGGAACCAAAACTCCGATTGGTCTGAAAATTTGTGTGTATTATATTTTTGAGTTTAGAAAGAGATGTGCCAAACGATTTCAAAATCCATCAATAAGTTTGGGAGTAATGGCCTCAAAAATTTGCCAACTCGCGTGAGAAAATGTACTGAAATTTTCACTTTTCCAGTTTAATTTGTCAAAAGGGTCTGAATATTGGTGTACATTAATGTATCATACCCAAATAGATATGTGCCATACGATTTTAAATTCCATTGAGCGGTTCGGGAGTTACAGACTACGAAATTTGCGAACTAACGAATATCGTCACAATTCATCGTGAAACACACCTTTTTCACACTTTCGCAAAACCAGACGCCATTCCGGCTTTAATTATAATAGAAACACGTTCTAAGTTGCTGTATACTTGGATAAACGTATAATTAACAGATTTCCGAAGCAATTTTAAAACCGGACAAAAACTGTTTTAGTTAGAGCCATTTGTGTGTCGGGGAAAACTGATTTCCCATGTTAAATGCGTCAATAAATAGAAAAACCGCACTCTTTTCCGGATTTCTCCGGAACCAAAACTCCGATTGGTCTAAAAATTTGTGGGTATTATATATTTGAGTTTAGAAAGAGATGTGCCAAGCGATTTCAAAATCCATCAATAAGTTCGGGAGTAATGGCCTCCCAAATTTGCCAACTCGCGTGAGAAAATGTACTGAAATTTTCACTTTTCCAGTTTAATTTGTGAAAATGGTCTGAATATTGGTGTACATTAATGTATCATACCCAAATAGATATGTGCCAAGCGATTTTAAAGTCCATCGAGCGGTTCGGGAGTTACAGTCTACGGAATTTGCGATCTAAAGAATATCGTCACAATTCATCGTGAAACACACCTTTTTCCCATTTTCGCAAAACCAGACGCCATTCCGGCTCTAATTATGATAGAAACATGTTCCAAATTGCTGTATACTTGGGTAAACGTATAATTAGCAGATTTCCGAAGCAATTTTAAAACCGGACAAAAACTGTTTGAGTTAGAGCCATTTGGGTGTCGGTGAAAACTGATTTCCCATGTTAAATGGGTCAATAAATGGAAAAACCGCACTCTTTTCCGGATATTTCCCGAACCAAAACTCCGATTGGTCTAAAAATTTGTGTGTATTATAATTTTGAGTTCTGAAAAAGATGTGCCAAGCGATTTTAAAATCCATCGATTAATTCGGGAGTTAACGCCTCCCAAATTTGCCAACTCTTGTCAGAAAATGCACTGAAATTTTCACCTTTCCCTCTGAATTTGTCGGATTGGTCTGAAAATTGGTGTGCATTAATGTTTCATACCCAAATAGATATGTGCCGATCGATTTTGAAGACAATCGAGCGGTTCGGGAGCGTTATTTGCGAAATTACGAAATTCGGCTCAATTCCTCATGAAACGCACGTTTTTCACATTTTCGCAAAACCAGATGCCATACCGGTTCTAATTGTGATAGAAACACGTTCTAACTTGCTGTATGCTTGAATAAACGTATGATTAACAGATTTCCGAAGCAATTTTAAAACCGGACCAAAACTGTTTTAGTTAGAGCCATTTGTGTGTCGGGGAAAACAGATTTCCCATGTTAAATGCGTCAATAAATAGAAAAACCGCACTCTTTTCCGGATTCCTCCGGAATCAAAACTCCGATTGGTCTGAAAATTTGTGTGTATTATATTTTTGAGTTTAGAAAGAGATGTGCCAAGCGATTTCAAAATCCATCAATAAGTTCGGGAGTAATGGCCTCCCAAATTTGCCAACTCGGGTGAGAAAATGTACTGAAATTTTCACTTTTCCAGTTTAATTTGTCAAAATGGTCTGAAAATTGGTGTACATTAATGTATCATACCCAAATAGATATGTGAAAAGCGATTTTAAAGTCCATCGAGCGGTTCGGGAATTACAGTCTAGAAGAGTTGCGAAATAACAAAAATCGTCTCAATTCCTCGTGAAACGCACGTTTTTCACATTTTCGCAAAACCAGACGCCATTCCGGCTCTAATTATGATAGAAACATGTTCCAAATTGCTGTATACTTGGGTAAATGTATAATTAACACATTTCCGAAGCAATTTTAAAACAGGACAAAAACTGTTTTAGTTAAAGCCATTTGTGTGTCGGGGAAAACAGATTTCCATTGTTAAATGCGTCAATAAATAGAAAAACCGCACTCTTTTCCGGATTTCTCCGGAACCAAAACTCCGATTGGTCTGAATATTTGTGTGTATTATATTTTTGAGTTTAGAAAGAGATGTGCCAAGCGATTTCAAAATCCATCAATAAGTTCGGGAGTAATGGCCTCCCAAATTTGCCAACTCGGGTGAGAAAATGCCCTGAAATTTTCACTTTTCCAGTTTAATTTGTCAAAATGGTCTGAAAATTGGTGTACATTAATGTATCATACCCAAATAGATATGTGCCAAGCGATTTTAAAGTCCATCGAGCGGCTCGGGAATTACAGTCTACAAGAGTTGCGAAATAACAAAAATCGTCTCAATTCCTCGTGAAACGCACGTTTTTGACATTTTCGCAAAACCAGACGCCATTCCGGCACTAATTATGACAGAAACATGTTCCAAATTGCTGTATACTTGGGTAAATGTATAATTAACAGATTTCCGAAGCAATTTTAAAACCGGACAAAAACTGTTTTAGTTAGAGCCATTTGTGTGTCGGGGAAAACTGATTTCCCATGTTAAATGCGTCAATAAATAGAAAAACCGCACTCTTTTCCGGATTTCTCCGGAACCAAAACTCCGATTGGTCTAAAAATTTGTGGGTATTATATATTTGAGTTTAGAAAGAGATGTGCCAAGCGATTTCAAAATCCATCAATAAGTTCGGGAGTAATGGCCTCCCAAATTTGCCAACTCGCGTGAGAAAATGTACTGAAATTTTCACTTTTCCAGTTTAATTTGTCAAAATGGTCTGAATATTGGTGTACATTAATGTATCATACCCAAATAGATATGTGCCAAGCGATTTTAAAGTCCATCGAGCGGTTCGGGAGTTACAGTCTACGGAATTTGCGATCTAAAGAATATCGTCACAATTCATCGTGAAACACACCTTTTTCCCATTTTTGCAAAACCAGACGCCATTCCGGCTCTAATTATGATAGAAACATGTTCCAAATTGCTGTATACTTGGGTAAACGTATAATTAACAGATTTCCGAAGCAATTTTAAAACCGGACCAAAACTGTTTTAGTTAGAGCCATTTGTGCGTCGGGGAAAACTGATTTCCCATGTTAAATGCGTCAATAAATAGAAATACCGCACTCTTTTCCGGATTTCTCCGGAACCAAAACTCCGATTGGTCTGAAAATTTGTGTGTATTATATTTTTGAGTTTAGAAAGAGATGTGCCAAACGATTTCAAAATCCATCAATAAGTTTGGGAGTAATGGCCTCAAAAATTTGCCAACTCGCGTGAGAAAATGTACTGAAATTTTCACTTTTCCAGTTAAATTTGTCAAAAGGGTCTGAATATTGGTGTACATTAATGTATCATACCCAAATAGATATGTGCCATACGATTTTAAATTCCATTGAGCGGTTCGGGAGTTACAGACTACGAAATTTGCGAACTAACGAATATCGTCACAATTCATCGTGAAACACACCTTTTTCACACTTTCGCAAAACCAGACGCCATTCCGGCTTCAATTATAATAGAAACACGTTCTAAGTTGCTGTATACTTGGATAAACGTATAATTAACAGATTTCCGAAGCAATTTTAAAACCGGACAAAAACTGTTTTAGTTAGAGCCATTTGTGTGTCGGTGAAAACTGATTTCCCATGTTAAATGGGTCAATAAATGGAAAAACCGCACTCTTTTCCGGATTTCTCCGGAACCAAAACACCGATTGGTCTGAAAATTTGTGTGTATTATATTTTTGAGTTTAGTAAGAGATGTGCCAAGCGATTTCAAAATCCATCAATAAGTTCGGGAGTAATGGCCTCCCAAATTTGCCAACTCGGGTGAGAAAATGCACTGAAATTTTCACTTTTCCAGTTTAATTTGTCAAAATGGTCTGAAAATTGGTGTACATTAATGTATCATTCCCAAATAGATATGTGCCAAGCGATTTTAAACTCCATTGAGCGGTTCGGGAGTTACAGACTACGAAATTTGCGAACTAAAGAATATTGTCACAATTCATCGTGAAACACACCTTTTTCACACTTTCGCAAAACCAGACGCCATTCCGGCTTTAATTATAATAGAAACACGTTCTAAGTTGCTGTATACTTGGATAAACGTATAATTAACAGATTTCCGAAGCAATTTTAAAAACGGACAAATACTGTTTGAGTTAGAGCCATTTATGTGTCGGTGAAAACTGATTTCCCATGTTAAATGGGTCAATAAATGAAAAAACCGCACTCTTTTCCAAATTTCTTCGGAACCAAAACACCGATTGGTCTGAAAATTTGTGTGTATTATATTTTTGAGTTTAGTAAGAGATGTGCCAAGCGATTTCAAAATCCATCAATAAGTTCGGGAGTAATGGCCTCCCAAATTTGCCAACTCGGGTGAGAAAATGCACTGAAATTTTCACTTTTCCAGTTTAATTTGTCAAAATGGTCTGAAAATTGGTGTACATTAATCTATCATTCCCAAATAGATATGTGCCAAGCGATTTTAAAGTCCATCGAGCGGTTCGGGAGTTACAGTCTTCGAAATTAGCGAAATAACGAATATCGTCACAATTCATCGTGAAACACACGTTTTTTACACTTTCGCAAAACCAGCCGTGTTTCCGGCTTTAATTATTATAGAAACACGTTCTAAGTTGCTGTATACTCGGATAAACGTATAATTAACAGATTTCCGAAGCAATTTTAAAAACGGACCAAAACTGTTTTAGTTTTAGCCATTTGTGTGTCGGAGAAAACTGATTTCCCATGTTCAATGGGTCAATAAATGGAAAACCAAAATCCTTTCCAGATATTTCCCGAACCAAAACTCCGATTGGTCTGAAAATTTGTGTGTATTATATTTTTGAGTTTAGAGAGTGATGTGCGAAGCGATTTCAAAATCCATCAATAAGTTTGGGAGTAATGGCCTCCCAAATTTGCCAACTCGCGTGAGAAAATGTACTGAAATTTACACTTTTCCAGTTTAATTTGTCAAAATGGTCTGAATATTGGTGTACATTAATGTATCATACCCAAATAGATATGTGCCATACGATTTTAAATTCCATTGAGCGGTTCGGGAGTTACAGACTACGAAATTTGCGAACTAAAGAATATCGTCACAATTCATCGTGAAACACACCTTTTTCACACTTTCGCAAAACCAGACGCCATTCCGGCTTTAATTATTATAGAAACACGTTCTAAGTTGCTGTATACTTGGATAAACGTATAATTAACAGATTTCCGAAGCAATTTTAAAAACGGACAAATACTGTTTCAGTTAGAGCCATTTGTGTGTTTGTGAAAACAGATTTCCCATGTTAAATGGGTCAATAAATGGAAAAACCGCACTCTTTTCCGGATATTTCCCGAACCAAAACTCCGATTGGTCTAAAAATTTGTGTGTATTATAATTTTGAGTTCTGAAAAAGATGTGCCAAGCGATTTTAAAATCCATCGATTAATTCGGGAGTTAACGCCTCCCAAATTTGCCAACTCTTGTCAGAAAATGCACTGAAATTTTCACCTTTCCCTCTGAATTTGTCGGAGTGGTCTGAAAATTGGTGTGCATTAATGTTTCATACCCAAATAGATATGTGCCAAGCGATTTTGAAGACAATCGAGCGGTTCGGGAGTGTAATTTGCGAAATTACAAAAATCGGCTCAATTCCTCGTGAAACGCACGTTTTTCACATTTTCGCAAAACCAGATGCCATTCCGGCTCTAATTGTGATAGAAACACGTTCTAACTTGCTGTATACTTGAATAAACGTATAATTAACAGATTTCCGAAGCAATTTTAAAAACGGACAAATACTGTTTTAGTTAGAGCCATTTGTGTGTCGGAGAAAACTGATTTCCCGTGTTAAATGGGTCAATAATTGGAAAAACCGCACTCTTTTCCGGATATTTCCCGAACCAAAACTCCGATTGGTCTAAAAATTTGTGTGTATTTTTTTTTTGAGTTCTGAAAAAGATGTGCCAAGCGATTTTAAAATCCATCGATTAGTTCGGGAGTTAACGCCTCCCAAATATGCCAACTCGTGTCAGAAAATGCACTGAAATTTTCACCTTTCCCTCTGAATTTGTCGGATTGGTCTGAAAATTGGTGTGCATTAATGTTACATACCCAAATAGATATGTGCCAAGCGATTTTGAAGACAATCGAGCGGTTCGGGAGTGTAATTTGCGAAATTACGAAAATCGGCTCAATTCCTCATGAAACGCACGTTTTTCACATTTTCGCAAAACCAGACGCCATTCCGGCTCTAATTATGTGAGAAACACGTTCTAAATTGCTGCATAATTGGATAAAGTTATAATTAACAGATTTCCCAAGCGATTTTAAAAACGGACAAAAACTGTTTTAGTTAGAACCATTTGTCTGTAGGAAAAATGTGATTTCCCACTTTAAATGGGTCCAAAAAATGGAAAAACAGAACACTTTTCCGAATTTGTCCCGAACCGAAACTCCGACTGGTCTGAAAATTTGTGTGCATTATAATTTTAAGTTTAGAAAGAGATGTGAAAAGCGATTTTCAAATCCATTGATTAACTCGGTAGTTATGGCCTCCCAAATTTGCCAACTCTCGTCAGAAAATAAACTGAAATTTTCTCTTTTCCTGTTTAATTTGTCGGATTGGTCTGAAAATTGGTGTGCATTAATTTTTCATACCCAAATAGATATGTGCCAAGTGATTTTAAAGTCTATCGAGCGGTTCGGGTGTTACAGCCTACGAAATTTGCGAAATAACCAATATCGTCACAATTCATCGTGAAACACAAGTTTTTCACACTTTCGCAAAACCAGACGCCATTCCGGCTTTAATTATAATAGAAACAGGTTCTAAGTTGCTGTATACTTGGATAAACGTATAATTAACAGATTTCCAAAGCAATTTTAAAAACGGACAAAAACTGTTTTAGATAGAGACATTTGTGTGTCGGGGAAAACTGATTTCTCATGTTAAATGGGTCAATAAATGGAAAAACCGCACTCTTTTCCGGATTTCTCTGGAACCAAAACTGCGATTAGTCTGAAAATTTGTGTGTATTGTATTTTTGAGTTTAGTAAGAGATGTGCCAAGCGATTTCAAAATCCATCAATACGTTCGGGAGTAATAGCCTCCCAAATTTACCAACTCGCGTGAGAAAATGTACTGAAATTTTCACTTTTCCAGTTTAATTTGTCAAAATGGTCTGAAAATTGGTGTACATTAATGTATCATACCCAAATAGATATGTGCCAAGCGATTTTAAAGTCCATCGAGCGGTTCGTGAGTTACAGTCTAGGAGAGTTGCGAAATAACGAAAATCGTCTCAATTCCTTGTGAAACGCACGTTTTTCCCATTTTCGCAAAACCAGACGCCATTCCGGCTCTAATTATGATAGAAACATGTACCAAATTGCTGTATACTTGGGTAAACGTATAATTAACAGATTTCCGAAGCAATTTTAAAACCGGACAAAAACTGTTTTAGTTAGAGCCATTTGTGTGTCGGTGAAAACTGATTTCCCATGTTAAATGGGTCAATAAATGGAAAAACCGCACTCTTTTCCGGATTTCTCCGGAACCAAAACACCGATTGGTCTGAAAATTTGTGTGTATTATATTTTTGAGTTTAGTAAGAGATGTGCCAAGCGATTTCAAAATCCATCAATAAGTTCGGGAGTAATGGCCTCCCAAATTTGCCAACTCGGGTGAGAAAATGCACTGAAATTTTCACTTTTCCAGTTTAATTTGTCAAAATGGTCTGAAAATTGGTGTACATTAATGTATCATTCCCAAATAGATATGTGCCAAGCGATTTTAAATTCCATTGAGCGGTTCGGGAGTTACAGACTACGAAATTTGCGAACTAAAGAATATTGTCACAATTCATCGTGAAACACACCTTTTTCACACTTTCGCAAAACCAGACGCCATTCCGGCTTTAATTATAATAGAAACACGTTCTAAGTTGCTGTATACTTGGATAAACGTATAATTAACAGATTTCCGAAGCAATTTTAAAAACGGACAAATACTGTTTGAGTTAGAGCCATTTATGTGTCGGTGAAAACTGATTTCCCATGTTAAATGGGTCAATAAATGAAAAAACCGCACTCTTTTCCAAATTTCTTCGGAACCAAAACACCGATTGGTCTGAAAATTTGTGTGTATTATATTTTTGAGTTTAGTAAGAGATGTGCCAAGCGATTTCAAAATCCATCAATAAGTTCGGGAGTAATGGCCTCCCAAATTTGCCAACTCGGGTGAGAAAATGCACTGAAATTTTCACTTTTCCAGTTTAATTTGTCAAAATGGTCTGAAAATTGGTGTACATTAATCTATCATTCCCAAATAGATATGTGCCAAGCGATTTTAAAGTCCATCGAGCGGTTCGGGAGTTACAGTCTTCGAAATTAGCGAAATAACGAATATCGTCACAATTCATCGTGAAACACACGTTTTTTACACTTTCGCAAAACCAGCCGTGTTTCCGGCTTTAATTATTATAGAAACACGTTCTAAGTTGCTGTATACTCGGATAAACGTATAATTAACAGATTTCCGAAGCAATTTTAAAAACGGACCAAAACTGTTTTAGTTTTAGCCATTTGTGTGTCGGAGAAAACTGATTTCCCATGTTCAATGGGTCAATAAATGGAAAACCAAAATCCTTTCCAGATATTTCCCGAACCAAAACTCCGATTGGTCTGAAAATTTGTGTGTATTATATTTTTGAGTTCTGAAAGAGATGTGCCAAGCGATTTTAAAATCCATCGATTAGTTCGGGAGTTAACGCCTCCCAAATTTGCCAACTCGCGTGAGAAAATGTACTGAAATTTTCACTTTTCCAGTTTAATTTGTCAAAATGGTCTGAAAGTTGGTGTACATTAATGTATCATACCCAAATAGATATGTGCCAAGCGATTTTAAAGTCCATCGAGCGGTTCGGGAGTTACAGACTACGAAATTTGCGAAATTACGAAAATCGGCTCAATTCCTCATGAAACGCACGTTTTTCACATTTTCGCAAAACCAGATGCCATTCCGGCTCGAATTATGATAGAAACACGTTCTAAGTTGCTGTATACATGAATAAACGTATAATTAACAGATTTCCGAAGCAATTTTAAAAACGAACAAAAACTGTTTTAGTTAGAGCCATTTGTGTGTCGGGGAAAACTGATTTCCCATGTTAAATTCGTCAATAAATGGAAAAACCGCACTCTTTTCCGGATTTCTCCGGAACCAAAACTCCGATTGGTCGGAAAATTTGTGTGTATTATATTTTTGAGTTTAGAAAGAGATGTGCCAAGCGATTTCAAAATCCATCAATAAGTTCAGGAGTAATGGCCTCCCAAATTTAACCAACTCGTGTGAGAAAATGTACTGAAATTTTCACTTTTCCAGTTTAATTTGTCAAAATGGTCTGAAAATTGGTGTACATTAATGTATCATACCCAAATAGATATGTGCCAAGCGATTTTAAAGTCCATCGAGCGGTTCGGGAGTTACAGTCTAGGAGAGTTGCGAAATAACGAAAATCGTCTCAATTCCTTGTGAAACACACGTTTTTCCCATTTTCGCAAAACCAGACGCCATTCCGGCTCTAATTATGATAGAAACATGTTCCAAATTGCTGTATACTTGGGTAAACGTATAATTAACAGATTTCCGAAGCAATTTTAGAACCGGACAAAAACTGTTTTAGTTAGAGCCATTTGTGTGTCGGGGAAAACTGATTTCCCATGTTAAATGCGTCAATAAATAGAAATACCGCACTCTTTTCCGGATTTCTCCGGAACCAAAACTCCGATTGGTCTGAAAATTTGTGTGTATTATATTTTTGAGTTTAGAAAGTGATGTGCGAAGCGATTTCAAAATCCATCAATAAGTTTGGGAGTAATGGCCTCCCAAATTTGCCAACTCGCGTGAGAAAATGTACTGAAATTTTCACTTTTCCAGTTTAATTTGTCAAAATGGTCTGAATATTGGTGTACATTAATGTATCATACCCAAATAGATATGTGCCATACGATTTTAAATTCCATTGAGCGGTTCGGGAGTTACAGACTACGAAATTTGCGAACTAAAGAATATCGTCACAATTCATCGTGAAACACACCTTTTTCACACTTTCGCAAAACCAGACGCCATTCCGGCTTTAATTATTATAGAAACACGTTCTAAGTTGCTGTATACTTGGATAAACGTATAATTAACAGATTTCCGAAGCAATTTTAAAAACGGACAAATACTGTTTCAGTTAGAGCCATTTGTGTGTTTGTGAAAACAGATTTCCCATGTTAAATGGGTCAATAAATGGAAAAACCGCACTCTTTTCCGGATATTTCCCGAACCAAAACTCCGAGTGGTCTAAAAATTTGTGTGTATTATAATTTTGAGTTCTGAAAAAGATGTGCCAAGCGATTTTAAAATCCATCGATTAATTCGGGAGTTAACGCCTCCCAAATTTGCCAACTCTTGTCAGAAAATGCACTGAAATTTTCACCTTTCCCTCTGAATTTGTCGGAGTGGTCTGAAAATTGGTGTGCATTAATGTTTCATACCCAAATAGATATGTGCCAAGCGATTATGAAGACAATCGAGCGGTTCGGGAGTGTAATTTGCGAAATTACAAAAATCGGCTCAATTCCTCGTGAAACGCACGTTTTTCACATTTTCGCAAAACCAGATGCCATTCCGGCTCTAATTGTGATAGAAACACGTTCTAACTTGCTGTATACTTGGGTAAACGTATAATTAACAGATTTCCGAAGCAATTTTAAAAACGGACAAATACTGTTTTAGTTAGAGCCATTTGTGTGTCGGAGAAAACTGATTTCCCGTGTTAAATGGGTCAATAATTGGAAAAACCGCACTCTTTTCCGGATATTTCCCGAACCAAAACTCCGATTGGTCTAAAAATTTGTGTGTATTTTTTTTTGAGTTCTGAAAAAGATGTGCCAAGCGATTTTAAAATCCATCGATTAGTTCGGGAGTTAACGCCTCCCAAATATGCCAACTCGTGTCAGAAAATGCACTGAAATTTTCACCTTTCCCTCTGAATTTGTCGGATTGGTCTGAAAATTGGTGTGCATTAATGTTACATACCCAAATAGATATGTGCCAAGCGATTTTGAAGACAATCGAGCGGTTCGGGAGTGTAATTTGCGAAATTACGAAAATCGGCTCAATTCCTCATGAAACGCACGTTTTTCACATTTTCGCAAAACCAGACGCCATTCCGGCTCTAATTATGTGAGAAACACGTTCTAAATTGCTGCATAATTGGATAAAGTTATAATTAACAGATTTCCCAAGCGATTTTAAAAACGGACAAAAACTGTTTTAGTTAGAACCATTTGTCTGTAGGAAAAATGTGATTTCCCACTTTAAATGGGTCCAAAAAATGGAAAAACAGAACACTTTTCCGAATTTGTCCCGAACCGAAACTCCGACTGGTCTGAAAATTTGTGTGCATTATAATTTTAAGTTTAGAAAGAGATGTGAAAAGCGATTTTCAAATCCATTGATTAACTCGGTAGTTATGGCCTCCCAAATTTGCCAACTCTCGTCAGAATATAAACTGAAATTTTCTCTTTTCCTGTTTAATTTGTCGGATTGGTCTGAAAATTGGTGTGCATTAATTTTTCATACCCAAATAGATATGTGCCAAGTGATTTTAAAGTCTATCGAGCGGTTCGGGTGTTACAGCCTACGAAATTTGCGAAATAACCAATATCGTCACAATTCATCGTGAAACATACCTTTTTCACACTTTCGCAAAACCAGACGCCATTCCGGCTTTAATTATAATAGAAACAGGTTCTAAGTTGCTGTATACTTGGATAAACGTGTAATTAACAGATTTCCAAAGCAATTTTAAAAACGGACAAAAACTGTTTTAGATAGAGACATTTGTGTGTCGGGGAAAACTGATTTCCCATGTTAAATGGGTCAATAAATGGAAAAACCGCACTCTTTTCCGGATTTCTCTGGAACCAAAACTGCGATTAGTCTGAAAATTTGTGTGTATTGTATTTTTGAGTTTAGTAAGAGATGTGCCAAGCGATTTCAAAATCCATCAATACGTTCGGGAGTAATGGCCTCCCAAATTTGCCAACTCGCGTGAGAAAATGAACTGAAATTTTCACTTTTCCAGTTTAATTTGTCAAAATGGTCTGAAAGTTGGTGTACATTAATGTATCATACCCAAATAGATATGTGCCAAGCGATTTTAAAGTCCATCGAGCGGTTCGGGAGTTACAGTCTAGGAGAGTTGCGAAATAACGAAAATCGTCTCAATTCCTTGTGAAACACACGTTTTTCCCATTTTCGCAAAACCAGACGCCATTCCGGCTCTAATTATGATAGAAACATGTTCCAAATTGCTGTATACTTGGGTAAACGTATAATTAACAGATTTCCGAAGCAATTTTAGAACCGGACAAAAATTGTTTTAGTTAGAGCCATTTGTGTGTCGGGGAAAACTGATTTCCCATGTTAAATTCGTCAATAAATGGAAAAACCGCACTCTTTTCCGGATTTCTCCGGAACCAAAACTCCGATTGGTCTGAAAATTTGTGTGTATTATATTTTTGAGTTTAGAAAGAGATGTGCGAAGCGATTTCAAAATCCATCAATAAGTTTGGGAGTAATGGCCTCCCAAATTTGCCAACTCGCTTGAGAAAATGTACTGAAATTTTCACTTTTCCAGTTTAATTTGTCAAAATGGTCTGAATATTGGTGTACATTAATGTATCATACCCAAATAGATATGTGCCATACGATTTTAAATTCCATTGAGCGGTTCGGGAGTTACAGACTACGAAATTTGCGAACTAACGAATATCGTCACAATTCATCGTGAAACACACCTTTTTCACACTTTCGCAAAACCAGACGCCATTCCGGCTTTAATTATAATAGAAACACATTCTAAGTTGCTGTATACTTGGATAAACGTATAATTAACAGATTTCCGAAGCAATTTTAAAAACGGACAAAAACTGTTTGAGTTAGAGCCATTTGGGTGTCGGTGAAAACTGATTTCCCATGTTAAATGGGTCAATAAATGGAAAAACCGCACTCTTTTCCGGATATTTCCCGAACCAAAACTCCGATTGGTCTGAAAATTTGTGTGTATTATAATTTTGAGTTCTGAAAAAGATGTGCCAAGCGATTTTAAAATCCATCGATTAATTCGGGAGTTAACGCCTCCCAAATTTGCCAACTCTTGTCAGAAAATGCACTGAAATTTTCACCTTTCCCTCTGAATTTGTCGGATTGGTCTGAAAATTGGTGTGCATTAATGTTTCATACCCAAATAGATATGTGCCGAGCGATTTTGAAGACAATCGAGCGGTTCGGGAGCGTTATTTGCGAAATTACGAAATTCGGCTCAATTCCTCATGAAACGCACGTTTTTCACATTTTCGCAAAACCAGATGCCATTCCGGCTCTAATTGTGATAGAAACACGTTCTAACTTGCTGAATGCTTGAATAAACGTATGATTAACAGATTTCCGAAGCAATTTTAAAACCGGACCAAAACTGTTTTAGTTAGAGCCATTTGTGTGTCGGGGAAAACTGATTTCCGATGTTAAATGCGTCAATAAATAGAAAAACCGCACTCTTTTCCGGATTTCTCCGGAATCAAAACTCCGATTGGTCTGAAAATTTGTGTGTATTATATTTTTGAGTTTAGTAAGAGATGTGCCAAGCGATTTCAAAATCCATCAATAAGTTCGGGAGTAATGGCCTCCCAAATTTGCCAACTCGGGTGAGAAAATGCACTGAAATTTTCACTTTTCCAGTTTAATTTGTCAAAATGGTCTGAAAATTGGTGTACATTAATGTATCATACCCAAATAGATATGTGCCAAGCGATTTTAAAGTCCATCGAGCGGTTCGGGAATTACAGTCTAGAAGAGTTGCGAAATAACAAAAATCGTCTCAATTCCTCGTGAAACGCACGTTTTTCACATTTTCGCAAAACCAGACGCCATTCCGGCTCTAATTATGATAGAAACATGTTCCAAATTGCTGTATACTTGGGTAAATGTATAATTAACAGATTTCCGAAGCAGTTTTAAAACCGGACAAAAACTGTTTTAGTTAGAGCCATTTGTGTGTCGGGGAAAACTGATTTCCCATGTTAAATGCGTCAATAAATAGAAAAACCGCACTCTTTTCCGGATTTCTTCGGAACCAAAACTCCGATTGGTCTAAAAATTTGTGTGTATTTTTTTTTGAGTTCTGAAAAAGATGTGCCAAGCGATTTTAAAATCCATCGATTAGTTCGGGAGTTAACGCCTCCCAAATTTGCCAACTCGTGTCAGAAAATGAACTGAAATTTTCACCTTTCCCTTTGAATTTGTCGGATTGGTCTGAAAATTGGTGTGCATTAATGTTTCATACCCAAATAGATATGTGCCAAGCGATTTTGAAGACAACCGAGCGGTTCGGGAGTGTAATTTGCGAAATTACAAAAATCGGCTCAATTCCTCATGAAACGCACATTTTTCACATTTTCGCAAAACCAGATGCCATTCCGGCTCTAATTGTGATAGAAACACGTTCCAACTTGCTGTATACTTGAATAAACGTATAATTAACAGATTTCCGAAGCAATTTTAAAAACGGACAAATACTAATTTAGATAGAGCCATTTGTGTGTCGGAGAAAACTGATTTCCCATGTTAAATGGGTCAATAAATGGAAAAACCGCACTCTTTTCCGGATTTCTCCGGAACCAAAACACCGATTGGTCTGAAAATTTGTGTGTATTATATTTTTGAGTTTAGTAAGAGATGTGCCAAGCGATTTCAAAATCCATCAATAAGTTCGGGAGTAATGGCCTCCCAAATTTGCCAACTCGGGTGAGAAAATGCACTGAAATTTTCACTTTTCCTGTTTAATTTGTCAAAATGGTCTGAAAATTGGTGTACATTAATGTATCATTCCCAAATAGATATGTGCCAAGCGATTTTAAAGTCCATCGAGCGGTTCGGGAGTTACAGTCATCGAAATTAGCGAAATAACGAATATCGTCACAATTCATCGTGAAACACACGTTTTTTACACTTTCGCAAAACCAGCCGTGTTTCCGGCTTTAATTATTATAGAAACACGTTCTAAGTTGCTGTATACTCGGATAAACGTATAATTAACAGATTTCCGAAGCAATTTTAAAAACGAGCCAAAACTGTTTTAGTTTTAGCCATTTGTGTGTCGGAGAAAACTGATTTCCCATGTTCAATGGGTCAATAAATGGATAACCCCAATCCTTTCCAGATATTTCCCGAACCAAAACTCAGACTGGTCTGAAAATTTGTGTGTATTATATTTTTGAGTTCTGAAAGAGATGTGCCAAGCGATTTTAAAATCCATCGATTAGTTTGGGAGTTAACGCCTCCCAAATTTGCCAACTGGTGTGAGAAAATGCACAGAAATTTTCACTTTTCCCGTTTAATTTGTCGGATTGGACTGAAAATTGGTGTGCATTAATGTTTCATACCCAAATAGATTCGTGCCAAGCGATTTTGAAATCCATCGAGCGGTTCGGGAGATAAATTTGCGAAATTACGAAAATCGGCTCAATTCCTCATGAAACGCACGTTTTTCACATTTTCGCAAAACCAGATGCCATTCCGGGTCGAATTATGATAGAAACACGTTCTAAGTTGCTGTATACTTGAATAAACGTATAATTAACAGATTTCCGAAGCAATTTTAAAAACGGACAAAAACTGTTTTAGTTAGAGCCATTTGTGTGTCGGGGAAAACTGATTTCCCATGTTAAATTCGTCAATAAATGGAAAAACCGCACTCTTTTCCGGATTTCTCCGGAACCAAAACTCCGATTGGTCTGAAAATTTGTGTGTATTATATTTTTAAATTAAGAAGTAGATGTGCCAAGCGATTTCAAAATCCATCAATAAGTTCAGGAGTAATGGCCTCCCAAATTTAGCCAACTCGCGTGAGAAAATGTACTGAAATTTTCACTTTTCCAGTTTAATTTGTCAAAATGGTCTGAATATTGGTGTGCATTAATGTATCATACCCAAATAGATATGTGCCATACGATTTTAAATTCCATTGAGCGGTTCGGGAGTTACAGACTACGAAATTTGCGAACTAAAGAATATCGTCACAATTCATCGTGAAACACCCCTTTTTCACACTTTCGCAAAACCAGACGCCATTCCGGCTTTAATTATAATAGAAACACGTTCTAAGTTGCTGTATACTTGGATAAACGTATAATTAACAGATTTCCGAAGCAATTTTAAAACCGGACAAATACTGTTTGAGTTAGAGCCATTTGTGTGTCGGAGAAAACTGATTTCCCGTGTTAAATGGGTCAATAATTGGAAAAACCGCACTCTTTTCCGGATATTTCCCGAACCAAAACTACGATTGGTCTAAAAATTTGTGTGTATTTTTTTTTTGAGTTCTGAAAAAGATGTGCCAAGCGATTTTAAAATCCATCGATTAGTTCGGGAGTTAACGCCTCCCAAATATGCCAACTCGTGTCAGAAAATGCACTGAAATTTTCACCTTTCCCTCTGAATTTGTCGGATTGGTCTGAAAATTGGTGTGCATTAATGTTACATACCCAAATAGATATGTGCCAAGCGATTTTGAAGACAATCGAGCGGTTCGGGAGTGTAATTTGCGAAATTACGAAAATCGGCTCAATTCCTCATGAAACGCACGTTTTTCACATTTTCGCAAAACCAGACGCCATTCCGGCTCTAATTATGTGAGAAACACGTTCTAAATTGCTGCATAATTGGATAAAGTTATAATTAACAGATTTCCCAAGCGATTTTAAAAACGGACAAAAACTGTTTTAGTTAGAACCATTGTAGGAAAAATGTGATTTCCCACTTTAAATGGGTCCAAAAAATGGAAAAACAGAACCCTTTTCCGAATTTGTCCCGAACCGAAACTCCGACTGGTCTAAAAATTTGTGTGCATTATAATTTTAAGTTTAGAAAGAGATGTGAAAAGCGATTTTCAAATCCATTGATTAACTCGGTAGTTATGGCCTCCCAAATTTGCCAACTCTCGTCTGAAAATAAACTGAAATTTTCTCTTTTTCTGTTTAATTTGTCGGATTGGTCTGAAAATTGGTGTGCATTAATTTTTCATACCCAAATAGATATGTGCCAAGTGATTTTAAAGTCTATCGAGCGGTTCGGGTGTTACAGCCTACGAAATTTGCGAAATAACCAATATCGTCACAATTCATCGTGAAACACAAGTTTTTCACACTTTCGCAAAACCAGACGCCATTCCGGCTTTAATTATAATAGAAACAGGTTCTAAGTTGCTGTATACTTGGATAAACGTATAATTAACAGATTTCCAAAGCAATTTTAAAAACGGACAAAAACTGTTTTAGATAGAGACATTTGTGTGTCGGGGAAAACTGATTTCCCATGTTAAATGGGTCAATAAATGGAAAAACCGCACTCTTTTCCGGATTTCTCTGGAACCAAAACTGCGATTAGTCTGAAAATTTGTGTGTATTGTATTTTTGAGTTTAGTAAGAGATGTGCCAAGCGATTTCAAAATCCATCAATACGTTCGGGAGTAATGGCCTCCCAAATTTGCCAACTCGCGTGAGAAAATGTACTGAAATTTTCACTTTTCCAGTTTAATTTGTCAAAATGGTCTGAAAATTGGTGTACATTAATGTATCATACCCAAATAGATATGTGCCAAGCGATTTTAAAGTCCATCGAGCGGTTCGTGAGTTACAGTCTAGGAGAGTTGCGAAATAACGAAAATCGTCTCAATTCCTTGTGAAACGCACGTTTTTCCCATTTTCGCAAAACCAGACGCCATTCCGGCTCTAATTATGATAGAAACATGTACCAAATTGCTGTATACTTGGTTAAACGTATAATTAACAGATTTCCGAAGCAATTTTAAAACCGGACAAAAACTGTTTTAGTTAGAGCCATTTGTGTGTCGGTGAAAACTGATTTCCCATGTTAAATGGGTCAATAAATGGAAAAACCGCACTCTTTTCCGGATTTCTCCGGAACCAAACCACCGATTGGTCTGAAAATTTGTGTGTATTGTATTTTTGAGTTTAGTAAGAGATGTGCCAAGCGATTTCAAAATCCATCAATAAGTTCGGGAGTAATGGCCTCCCAAATTTGCCAACTCGGGTGAGAAAATGCACTGAAATTTTCACTTTTCCAGTTTAATTTGTCAAAATGGTCTGAAAGTTGGTGTACATTAATCTATCATTCCCAAATAGATATGTGCCAAGCGATTTTAAAGTCCATCGAGCGGTTCGGGAGTTACAGTCTTCGAAATTAGCGAAATAACGAATATCGTCACAATTCATCGTGAAACGCACGTTTTTCCCATTTTCGCAAAACCAGACGCCATTCCGGCTCGAATTATGATAGAAACATGTTCCAAATTGCTGTATACTTGGGTAAACGTATAATTAACAGATTTCCGAAGCAATTTTAGAACCGGACAAAAACTGTTTTAGTTAGAGCCATTTGTGTGTCGGGGAAAACTGATTTCCCATGTTAAATGCGTCAATAAATAGAAATACCGCACTCTTTTCCGGATTTCTCCGGAACCAAAACTCCGATTGGTCTGAAAATTTGTGTGTATTATATTTTTGAGTTTAGAAAGTGATGTGCGAAGCGATTTCAAAATCTATCAATAAGTTTGGGAGTAATGGCCTCCCAAATTTGCCAACTCGCGTGAGAAAATGTACTGAAATTTTCACTTTTCCAGTTTAATTTGTCAAAATGGTCTGAATATTGGTGTACATTAATGTATCATACCCAAATAGATATGTGCCATACGATTTTAAATTCCATTGAGCGGTTCGGGAGTTACAGACTACGAAATTTGCGAACTAACGAATATCGTCACAATTCATCGTGAAACACACCTTTTTCACACTTTCGCAAAACCAGACGCCATTCCGGCTTTAATTATAATAGAAACACGTTCTAAGTTGCTGTATACTTGGATAAACGTATAATTAACAGATTTCCGAAGCAATTTTAAAAACGGACAAAAACTGTTTGAGTTAGAGCCATTTGGGTGTCGGTGAAAACTGATTTCCCATGTTAAATGGGTCAATAAATGGAAAAACCGCACTCTTTTCCGGATATTTCCCGAACCAAAACTCCGATTGGTCTGAAAATTTGTGTGTATTATAATTTTGAGTTCTGAAAAAGATGTGCCAAGCGATTTTAAAATCCATCGATTAATTCGGGAGTTAACGCCTCCCAAATTTGCCAACTCTTGTCAGAAAATGCACTGAAATTTTCACCTTTCCCTCTGAATTTGTCGGATTGGTCTGAAAATTGGTGTGCATTAATGTTTCATACCCAAATAGATATGTGCCGAGCGATTTTGAAGACAATCGAGCGGTTCGGGAGCGTTATTTGCGAAATTACGAAATTCGGCTCAATTCCTCATGAAACGCACGTTTTTCACATTTTCGCAAAACCAGATGCCATTCCGGCTCTAATTGTGATAGAAACAAGTTTTAACTTGCTGAATGCTTGAATAAACGTATGATTAACAGATTTCCGAAGCAATTTTAAAACCGGACCAAAACTGTTTTAGTTAGAGCCATTTGTGTGTCGGGGAAAACTGATTTCCGATGTTAAATGCGTCAATAAATAGAAAAACCGCACTCTTTTCCGGATTTCTCCGGAATCAAAACTCCGATTGGTCTGAAAATTTGTGTGTATTATATTTTTGAGTTTAGAAAGAGATGTGCCAAGCGATTTCAAAATCCATCAATAAGTTCGGGAGTAATGGCCTCCCAAATTTGCCAACTCGGGTGAGAAAATGCACTGAAATTTTCACTTTTCCAGTTTAATTTGTCAAAATGGTCTGAAAATTGGTGTACATTAATGTATCATACCCAAATAGATATGTGCCAAGCGATTTTAAAGTCCATCGAGCGGTTCGGGAATTACAGTCTAGAAGAGTTGCGAAATAACAAAAATCGTCTCAATTCCTCGTGAAACGCACGTTTTTCACATTTTCGCAAAACCAGACGCCATTCCGGCTCTAATTATGATAGAAACATGTTCCAAATTGCTGTATACTTGGGTAAATGTATAATTAACAGATTTCCGAAGCAGTTTTAAAACCGGACAAAAACTGTTTTAGTTAGAGCCATTTGTGTGTCGGGGAAAACTGATTTCCCATGTTAAATGCGTCAATATATAGAAAAACCGCACTCTTTTCCGGATTTCTTCGGAACCAAAACTCCGATTGGTCTAAAAATTTGTGTGTATTTTTTTTTGAGTTCTGAAAAAGATGTGCCAAGCGATTTTAAAATCCATCGATTAGTTCGGGAGTTAACGCCTCCCAAATTTGCCAACTCGTGTCAGAAAATGAACTGAAATTTTCACCTTTCCCTTTGAATTTGTCGGATTGGTCTGAAAATTGGTGTGCATTAATGTTTCATACCCAAATAGATATGTGCCAAGCGATTTTGAAGACAACCGAGCGGTTCGGGAGTGTAATTTGCGAAATTACAAAAATCGGCTCAATTCCTCATGAAACGCACATTTTTCACATTTTCGCAAAACCAGATGCCATTCCGGCTCTAATTGTGATAGAAACACGTTCCAACTTGCTGTATACTTGAATAAACGTATAATTAACAGATTTCCGAAGCAATTTTAAAAACGGACAAATACTAATTTAGTTAGAGCCATTTGTGTGTCGGAGAAAACTGATTTCCCATGTTAAATGGGTCAATAAATGGAAAAACCGCACTCTTTTCCGGATTTCTCCGGAACCAAAACACCGATTGGTCTGAAAATTTGTGTGTATTATATTTTTGAGTTTAGTAAGAGATGTGCCAAGCGATTTCAAAATCCATCAATAAGTTCGGGAGTAATGGCCTCCCAAATTTGCCAACTCGGGTGAGAAAATGCACTGAAATTTTCACTTTTCCAGTTTAATTTGTCAAAATGGTCTGAAAATTGGTGTACATTAATGTATCATTCCCAAATAGATATGTGCCAAGCTATTTTAAAGTCCATCGAGCGGTTCGGGAGTTACAGTCATCGAAATTAGCGAAATAACGAATATCGTCACAATTCATCGTGAAACACACGTTTTTTACACTTTCGCAAAACCAGCCGTGTTTCCGGCTTTAATTATTATAGAAACACGTTCTAAGTTGCTGTATACTCGGATAAACGTATAATTAACAGATTTCCGAAGCAATTTTAAAAACGAGCCAAAACTGTTTTAGTTTTAGCCATTTGTGTGTCGGAGAAAACTGATTTCCCATGTTCAATGGGTCAATAAATGGATAACCCCAATCCTTTCCAGATATTTCCCGAACCAAAACTCAGACTGGTCTGAAAATTTGTGTGTATTATATTTTTGAGTTCTGAAAGAGATGTGCCAAGCGATTTTAAAATCCATCGATTAGTTTGGGAGTTAACGCCTCCCAAATTTGCCAACTGGTGTGAGAAAATGCACAGAAATTTTCACTTTTCCCGTTTAATTTGTCGGATTGGACTGAAAATTGGTGTGCATTAATGTTTCATACCCAAATAGATTCGTGCCAAGCGATTTTGAAATCCATCGAGCGGTTCGGGAGATAAATTTGCGAAATTACGAAAATCGTCTCAATTCCTCGTGAAACGCACGTTTTTCACATTTTCGCAAAACCAGACGCCATTCCGGCTCTAATTATGATAGAAACATGTTCCAAATTGCTGTATACTTGGGTAAATGTATAATTAACAGATTTCCGAAGCAGTTTTAAAACCGGACAAAAACTGTTTTAGTTAGAGCCATTTGTGTGTCGGGGAAAACTGATTTCCCATGTTAAATGCGTCAATATATAGAAAAACCGCACTCTTTTCCGGATTTCTTCGGAACCAAAACTCCGATTGGTCTAAAAATTTGTGTGTATTTTTTTTTGAGTTCTGAAAAAGATGTGCCAAGCGATTTTAAAATCCATCGATTAGTTCGGGAGTTAACGCCTCCCAAATTTGCCAACTCGTGTCAGAAAATGAACTGAAATTTTCACCTTTCCCTTTGAATTTGTCGGATTGGTCTGAAAATTGGTGTGCATTAATGTTTCATACCCAAATAGATATGTGCCAAGCGATTTTGAAGACAACCGAGCGGTTCGGGAGTGTAATTTGCGAAATTACAAAAATCGGCTCAATTCCTCATGAAACGCACATTTTTCACATTTTCGCAAAACCAGATGCCATTCCGGCTCTAATTGTGATAGAAACACGTTCCAACTTGCTGTATACTTGAATAAACGTATAATTAACAGATTTCCGAAGCAATTTTAAAAACGGACAAATACTAATTTAGTTAGAGCCATTTGTGTGTCGGAGAAAACTGATTTCCCATGTTAAATGGGTCAATAAATGGAAAAACCGCACTCTTTTCCAGATTTCTCCGGAACCAAAACACCGATTGGTCTGAAAATTTGTGTGTATTATATTTTTGAGTTTAGTAAGAGATGTGCCAAGCGATTTCAAAATCCATCAATAAGTTCGGGAGTAATGGCCTCCCAAATTTGCCAACTCGGGTGAGAAAATGCACTGAAATTTTCACTTTTCCAGTTTAATTTGTCAAAATGGTCTGAAAATTGGTGTACATTAATGTATCATTCCCAAATAGATATGTGCCAAGCGATTTTAAAGTCCATCGAGCGGTTCGGGAGTTACAGTCATCGAAATTAGCGAAATAACGAATATCGTCACAATTCATCGTGAAACACACGTTTTTTACACTTTCGCAAAACCAGCCGTGTTTCCGGCTTTAATTATTATAGAAACACGTTCTAAGTTGCTGTATACTCGGATAAACGTATAATTAACAGATTTCTGAAGCAATTTTAAAAACGAGCCAAAACTGTTTTAGTTTTAGCCATTTGTGTGTCGGAGAAAACTGATTTCCCATGTTCAATGGGTCAATAAATGGATAACCCCAATCCTTTCCAGATATTTCCCGAACCAAAACTCAGACTGGTCTGAAAATTTGTGTGTATTATATTTTTGAGTTCTGAAAGAGATGTGCCAAGCGATTTTAAAATCCATCGATTAGTTTGGGAGTTAACGCCTCCCAAATTTGCCAACTGGTGTGAGAAAATGCACAGAAATTTTCACTTTTCCCGTTTAATTTGTCGGATTGGACTGAAAATTGGTGTGCATTAATGTTTCATACCCAAATAGATTCGTGCCAAGCGATTTTGAAATCCATCGAGCGGTTCGGGAGATAAATTTGCGAAATTACGAAAATCGGCTCAATTCCTCATGAAACGCACGTTTTTCACATTTTCGCAAAACCAGATGCCATTCCGGGTCGAATTATGATAGAAACACGTTCTAAGTTGCTGTATACTTGAATAAACGTATAATTAACAGATTTCCGAAGCAATTTTAAAAACGGACAAAAACTGTTTTAGTTAGAGCCATTTGTGTGTCGGGGAAAACTGATTTCCCATGTTAAATTCGTCAATAAATGGAAAAACCGCACTCTTTTCCGGATTTCTCCGGAACCAAAACTCCGATTGGTCTGAAAATTTGTGTGTATTATATTTTTAAATTAAGAAGTAGATGTGCCAAGCGATTTCAAAATCCATCAATAAGTTCAGGAGTAATGGCCTCCCAAATTTAGCCAACTCGCGTGAGAAAATGTACTGAAATTTTCACTTTTCCAGTTTAATTTGTCAAAATGGTCTGAAAATTGGTGTGCATTAATGTATCATACCCAAATAGATATGTGCCAAGCGATTTTAAAGTCCATCGAGCGGTTCGGGAGTTACAGTCTTCGAAATTAGCGAAATAACGAATATCGTCACAATTCATCGTGAAACGCACGTTTTTCCCATTTTCGCAAAACCAGACGCCATTCCGGCTCGAATTATGATAGAAACATGTTCCAAATTGCTGTATACTTGGGTAAACGTATAATTAACAGATTTCCGAAGCAATTTTAGAACCGGACAAAAACTGTTTTAGTTAGAGCCATTTGTGTGTCGGGGAAAACTGATTTCCCATGTTAAATGCGTCAATAAATAGAAATACCGCACTCTTTTCCGGATTTCTCCGGAACCAAAACTCCGATTGGTCTGAAAATTTGTGTGTATTATATTTTTGAGTTTAGAAAGTGATGTGCGAAGCGATTTCAAAATCTATCAATAAGTTTGGGAGTAATGGCCTCCCAAATTTGCCAACTCGCGTGAGAAAATGTACTGAAATTTTCACTTTTCCAGTTTAATTTGTCAAAATGGTCTGAATATTGGTGTACATTAATGTATCATACCCAAATAGATATGTGCCATACGATTTTAAATTCCATTGAGCGGTTCGGGAGTTACAGACTACGAAATTTGCGAACTAACGAATATCGTCACAATTCATCGTGAAACACACCTTTTTCACACTTTCGCAAAACCAGACGCCATTCCGGCTTTAATTATAATAGAAACACGTTCTAAGTTGCTGTATACTTGGATAAACGTATAATTAACAGATTTCCGAAGCAATTTTAAAAACGGACAAAAACTGTTTGAGTTAGAGCCATTTGGGTGTCGGTGAAAACTGATTTCCCATGTTAAATGGGTCAATAAATGGAAAAACCGCACTCTTTTCCGGATATTTCCCGAACCAAAACTCCGATTGGTCTGAAAATTTGTGTGTATTATAATTTTGAGTTCTGAAAAAGATGTGCCAAGCGATTTTAAAATCCATCGATTAATTCGGGAGTTAACGCCTCCCAAATTTGCCAACTCTTGTCAGAAAATGCACTGAAATTTTCACCTTTCCCTCTGAATTTGTCGGATTGGTCTGAAAATTGGTGTGCATTAATGTTTCATACCCAAATAGATATGTGCCGAGCGATTTTGAAGACAATCGAGCGGTTCGGGAGCGTTATTTGCGAAATTACGAAATTCGGCTCAATTCCTCATGAAACGCACGTTTTTCACATTTTCGCAAAACCAGATGCCATTCCGGCTCTAATTGTGATAGAAACAAGTTTTAACTTGCTGAATGCTTGAATAAACGTATGATTAACAGATTTCCGAAGCAATTTTAAAACCGGACCAAAACTGTTTTAGTTAGAGCCATTTGTGTGTCGGGGAAAACTGATTTCCGATGTTAAATGCGTCAATAAATAGAAAAA
The DNA here is from genome assembly GCA_933210815.1 of Meta bourneti. Lineage (NCBI taxonomy): Eukaryota > Metazoa > Arthropoda > Arachnida > Araneae > Tetragnathidae > Meta > Meta bourneti. The sequence continues at coordinate 7,263,548 of OW119929.1, forward strand.
CCGCACTCTTTTCCGGATTTCTCCGGAATCAAAACTCCGATTGGTCTGAAAATTTGTGTGTATTATATTTTTGAGTTTAGAAAGAGATGTGCCAAGCGATTTCAAAATCCATCAATAAGTTCGGGAGTAATGGCCTCCCAAATTTGCCAACTCGGGTGAGAAAATGCACTGAAATTTTCACTTTTCCAGTTTAATTTGTCAAAATGGTCTGAAAATTGGTGTACATTAATGTATCATACCCAAATAGATATGTGCCAAGCGATTTTAAAGTCCATCGAGCGGTTCGGGAATTACAGTCTAGAAGAGTTGCGAAATAACAAAAATCGTCTCAATTCCTCGTGAAACGCACGTTTTTCACATTTTCGCAAAACCAGACGCCATTCCGGCTCTAATTATGATAGAAACATGTTCCAAATTGCTGTATACTTGGGTAAATGTATAATTAACAGATTTCCGAAGCAGTTTTAAAACCGGACAAAAACTGTTTTAGTTAGAGCCATTTGTGTGTCGGGGAAAACTGATTTCCCATGTTAAATGCGTCAATATATAGAAAAACCGCACTCTTTTCCGGATTTCTTCGGAACCAAAACTCCGATTGGTCTAAAAATTTGTGTGTATTTTTTTTTGAGTTCTGAAAAAGATGTGCCAAGCGATTTTAAAATCCATCGATTAGTTCGGGAGTTAACGCCTCCCAAATTTGCCAACTCGTGTCAGAAAATGAACTGAAATTTTCACCTTTCCCTTTGAATTTGTCGGATTGGTCTGAAAATTGGTGTGCATTAATGTTTCATACCCAAATAGATATGTGCCAAGCGATTTTGAAGACAACCGAGCGGTTCGGGAGTGTAATTTGCGAAATTACAAAAATCGGCTCAATTCCTCATGAAACGCACATTTTTCACATTTTCGCAAAACCAGATGCCATTCCGGCTCTAATTGTGATAGAAACACGTTCCAACTTGCTGTATACTTGAATAAACGTATAATTAACAGATTTCCGAAGCAATTTTAAAAACGGACAAATACTAATTTAGTTAGAGCCATTTGTGTGTCGGAGAAAACTGATTTCCCATGTTAAATGGGTCAATAAATGGAAAAACCGCACTCTTTTCCGGATTTCTCCGGAACCAAAACACCGATTGGTCTGAAAATTTGTGTGTATTATATTTTTGAGTTTAGTAAGAGATGTGCCAAGCGATTTCAAAATCCATCAATAAGTTCGGGAGTAATGGCCTCCCAAATTTGCCAACTCGGGTGAGAAAATGCACTGAAATTTTCACTTTTCCAGTTTAATTTGTCAAAATGGTCTGAAAATTGGTGTACATTAATGTATCATTCCCAAATAGATATGTGCCAAGCTATTTTAAAGTCCATCGAGCGGTTCGGGAGTTACAGTCATCGAAATTAGCGAAATAACGAATATCGTCACAATTCATCGTGAAACACACGTTTTTTACACTTTCGCAAAACCAGCCGTGTTTCCGGCTTTAATTATTATAGAAACACGTTCTAAGTTGCTGTATACTCGGATAAACGTATAATTAACAGATTTCCGAAGCAATTTTAAAAACGAGCCAAAACTGTTTTAGTTTTAGCCATTTGTGTGTCGGAGAAAACTGATTTCCCATGTTCAATGGGTCAATAAATGGATAACCCCAATCCTTTCCAGATATTTCCCGAACCAAAACTCAGACTGGTCTGAAAATTTGTGTGTATTATATTTTTGAGTTCTGAAAGAGATGTGCCAAGCGATTTTAAAATCCATCGATTAGTTTGGGAGTTAACGCCTCCCAAATTTGCCAACTGGTGTGAGAAAATGCACAGAAATTTTCACTTTTCCCGTTTAATTTGTCGGATTGGACTGAAAATTGGTGTGCATTAATGTTTCATACCCAAATAGATTCGTGCCAAGCGATTTTGAAATCCATCGAGCGGTTCGGGAGATAAATTTGCGAAATTACGAAAATCGTCTCAATTCCTCGTGAAACGCACGTTTTTCACATTTTCGCAAAACCAGACGCCATTCCGGCTCTAATTATGATAGAAACATGTTCCAAATTGCTGTATACTTGGGTAAATGTATAATTAACAGATTTCCGAAGCAGTTTTAAAACCGGACAAAAACTGTTTTAGTTAGAGCCATTTGTGTGTCGGGGAAAACTGATTTCCCATGTTAAATGCGTCAATATATAGAAAAACCGCACTCTTTTCCGGATTTCTTCGGAACCAAAACTCCGATTGGTCTAAAAATTTGTGTGTATTTTTTTTTGAGTTCTGAAAAAGATGTGCCAAGCGATTTTAAAATCCATCGATTAGTTCGGGAGTTAACGCCTCCCAAATTTGCCAACTCGTGTCAGAAAATGAACTGAAATTTTCACCTTTCCCTTTGAATTTGTCGGATTGGTCTGAAAATTGGTGTGCATTAATGTTTCATACCCAAATAGATATGTGCCAAGCGATTTTGAAGACAACCGAGCGGTTCGGGAGTGTAATTTGCGAAATTACAAAAATCGGCTCAATTCCTCATGAAACGCACATTTTTCACATTTTCGCAAAACCAGATGCCATTCCGGCTCTAATTGTGATAGAAACACGTTCCAACTTGCTGTATACTTGAATAAACGTATAATTAACAGATTTCCGAAGCAATTTTAAAAACGGACAAATACTAATTTAGTTAGAGCCATTTGTGTGTCGGAGAAAACTGATTTCCCATGTTAAATGGGTCAATAAATGGAAAAACCGCACTCTTTTCCAGATTTCTCCGGAACCAAAACACCGATTGGTCTGAAAATTTGTGTGTATTATATTTTTGAGTTTAGTAAGAGATGTGCCAAGCGATTTCAAAATCCATCAATAAGTTCGGGAGTAATGGCCTCCCAAATTTGCCAACTCGGGTGAGAAAATGCACTGAAATTTTCACTTTTCCAGTTTAATTTGTCAAAATGGTCTGAAAATTGGTGTACATTAATGTATCATTCCCAAATAGATATGTGCCAAGCGATTTTAAAGTCCATCGAGCGGTTCGGGAGTTACAGTCATCGAAATTAGCGAAATAACGAATATCGTCACAATTCATCGTGAAACACACGTTTTTTACACTTTCGCAAAACCAGCCGTGTTTCCGGCTTTAATTATTATAGAAACACGTTCTAAGTTGCTGTATACTCGGATAAACGTATAATTAACAGATTTCTGAAGCAATTTTAAAAACGAGCCAAAACTGTTTTAGTTTTAGCCATTTGTGTGTCGGAGAAAACTGATTTCCCATGTTCAATGGGTCAATAAATGGATAACCCCAATCCTTTCCAGATATTTCCCGAACCAAAACTCAGACTGGTCTGAAAATTTGTGTGTATTATATTTTTGAGTTCTGAAAGAGATGTGCCAAGCGATTTTAAAATCCATCGATTAGTTTGGGAGTTAACGCCTCCCAAATTTGCCAACTGGTGTGAGAAAATGCACAGAAATTTTCACTTTTCCCGTTTAATTTGTCGGATTGGACTGAAAATTGGTGTGCATTAATGTTTCATACCCAAATAGATTCGTGCCAAGCGATTTTGAAATCCATCGAGCGGTTCGGGAGATAAATTTGCGAAATTACGAAAATCGGCTCAATTCCTCATGAAACGCACGTTTTTCACATTTTCGCAAAACCAGATGCCATTCCGGCTCTAATTATGATAGAAACACGTTCTAAGTTGCTGTATACTTGAATAAACGTATAATTAACAGATTTCCGAAGCAATTTTAAAAACGGACAAAAACTGTTTTAGTTAGAGCCATTTGTGTGTCGGGGAAAACTGATTTCCCATGTTAAATTCGTCAATAAATGGAAAAACCGCACTCTTTTCCGGATTTCTCCGGAACCAAAACTCCGATTGGTCTGAAAATTTGTGTGTATTATATTTTTAAATTAAGAAGTAGATGTGCCAAGCGATTTCAAAATCCATCAATAAGTTCAGGAGTAATGGCCTCCCAAATTTAGCCAACTCGCGTGAGAAAATGTACTGAAATTTTCACTTTTCCAGTTTAATTTGTCAAAATGGTCTGAAAATTGGTGTGCATTAATGTATCATACCCAAATAGATATGTGCCAAGCGATTTTAAAGTCCATCGAGCGGTTCGGGAGTTACAGTCTAGGAGAGTTGCGAAATAACGAAAATCGTCTCAAATCCTTGTGAAACGCACGTTTTTCCCATTTTCACAAAACCAGACGCCATTCCGGCTCTAATTATGATAGAAACATGTTCCAAATTGCTGTATACTTGGGTAAACGTATAATTAACAGATTTCCGAAGCAATTTTAAAACCGGACCAAAACTGTTTTAGTTAGAGCCATTTGTGTGTCGGGGAAAACTGATTTCCCATGTTAAATGCGTCAATAAACAGAAATACCGCACTCTTTTCCGGATTTCTCCGGAACCAAAACTCCGATTGGTCTGAAAATTTGTGTGTATTATATTTTTGAGTTTAGAAAGAGATGTGCCAAGCGATTTCAAAATCCATCAATAAGTTTGGGAGTAATGGCCTCCCAAATTTGCCAACTCGCGTGAGAAAATGTACTGAAATTTTCACTTTTCCAGTTTAATTTGTCAAAATGGTCTGAATATTGGTGTACATTAATGTATCATACCCAAATAGATATGTGCCATACGATTTTAAATTCCATTGAGCGGTTCGGGAGTTACAGACTACGAAATTTGCGAACTAAAGAATATCGTCACAATTCATCGTGAAACACACCTTTTTCACACTTTCGCAAAACCAGACGCCATTCCGGCTTTAATTATAATAGAAACACGTTCTAAGTTGCTGTATACTTGGATAAACGTATAATTAACAGATTTCCGAAGCAATTTTAAAAACGGACAAAAACTGTTTGAGTTAGAGCCATTTGTGTGTCGGTGAAAACTGATTTCCCATGTTAAGTGGGTCAATAAATGGAAAAACCGCACTCTTTTCCGGATATTTCCCGAGCCAAAACTCCGATTGGTCTAAAAATTTGTGTGTATTTTTTTTTGAGTTCTGAAAAAGATGTGCCAAGCGATTTTAAAATCCATCGATTAGTTCGGGAGTTAACGCCTCCCAAATTTGCCAACTCGTGTCAGAAAATGAACTGAAATTTTCATCTTTCCCTTTGAATTTGTCGGATTGGTCTGAAAATTGGTGTGCATTAATGTTTCATACCCAAATAGATATGTGCCAAGCGATTTTGAAGACAACCGAGCGGTTAGGGAGTGTAATTTGCGAAATTACAAAAATCGGCTCAATTCCTCATGAAACGCACATTTTTCACATTTTCGCAAAACCAGATGTCATTCCGGCTCTAATTGTGATAGAAACACGTTCCAACTTGCTGTATACTTGAATAAACGTATAATTAACAGATTTCCGAAGCAATTTTAAAAACGGACAAATACTAATTTAGTTAGAGCCATTTGTGTGTCGGAGAAAACTGATTTCCCATGTTAAATGGGTCAATAAATGGAAAAACCGCACTCTTTTCCGGATTTCTCCGGAACCAAAACACCGATTGGTCTGAAAATTTGTGTGTATTATATTTTTGAGTTTAGTAAGAGATGTGCCAAGCGATTTCAAAATCCATCAATAAGTTCGGGAGTAATGGCCTCCCAAATTTGCCAACTCGGGTGAGAAAATGCACTGAAATTTTCACTTTTCCAGTTTAATTTGTCAAAATGGTCTGAAAATTGGTGTACATTAATGTATCATTCCCAAATAGATATGTGCCAAGCTATTTTAAAGTCCATCGAGCGGTTCGGGAGTTACAGTCATCGAAATTAGCGAAATAACGAATATCGTCACAATTCATCGTGAAACACACGTTTTTTACACTTTCGCAAAACCAGCCGTGTTTCCGGCTTTAATTATTATAGAAACACGTTCTAAGTTGCTGTATACTCGGATAAACGTATAATTAACAGATTTCCGAAGCAATTTTAAAAACGAGCCAAAACTGTTTTAGTTTTAGCCATTTGTGTGTCGGAGAAAACTGATTTCCCATGTTCAATGGGTCAATAAATGGATAACCCCAATCCTTTCCAGATATTTCCCGAACCAAAACTCAGACTGGTCTGAAAATTTGTGTGTATTATATTTTTGAGTTCTGAAAGAGATGTGCCAAGCGATTTTAAAATCCATCGATTAGTTTGGGAGTTAACGCCTCCCAAATTTGCCAACTCTTGTCAGAAAATGCACTGAAATTTTCACCTTTCCCTCTGAATTTTTTCGGATTGGTCTGAAAATTGGTGTGCATTAATGTTTCATACCCAAATAGATATGTGCCAAGCGATTTTGAAGACAATCGAGCGGTTCGGGAGCGTAATTTGCGAAATTACGAAATTCGGCTCAATTCCTCATGAAACGCACGTTTTTCACATTTTCGCAAAACCAGATGCCATTCCGGCTCTAATTGTGATAGAAATACGTTCTAACTTGCTGTATGCTTGCATAAACGTATGATTAACAGATTTCCGAAGCAATTTTAAAACCGGACAAAAACTGTTTTAGTTAGAGCCATTTGTGTGTCGGGGAAAACTGATTTCCCATGTTAAATGGGTCAATAAATAGAAAAACCGCACTCTTTTCCGGATTTCACCGGAACCAAAACTCCGATTGGTCTGAAAATTTGTGTGTATTATATTTTTGAGTTTAGAAAGAGATGTGCCAAGCGATTTCAAAATCCATCAATAAGTTCGGGAGTAATGGCCTCCCAAATTTGCCAACTCGGGTGAGAAAATGTACTGAAATTTTCACTTTTCCAGTTTAATTTGTCAAAATTGTCTGAAAATTGGTGTGCATTAATGTTTCATACCCAAATAGATATGTGCCAAGCGATTTTGAAGACAATCGAGCGGTTCGGGAGCGTAATTTGCGAAATTACGAAAATCGGCTCAATTCCTCATAAAACGCACGTTTTTCACATTTTCGAAAAACCAGATGCCATTCCGGCTCGAATTATGATAGAAACACGTTCTAAGTTGCTGTATACATGAATAAACGTATAATTAACAGATTTCCGAAGCAATTTTAAAAACGGACAAAAACTGTTTTAGTTAGAGCCATTTGTGTGTCGGGGAAAACTGATTTCCCATGTTAAATTCGTCAATAAATGGAAAAACCGCACTCTTTTCCGGATTTCACCGGAACCAAAACTCCGATTGGTCTGAAAATTTGTGTGTATTATATTTTTGAGTTTAGAAAGAGATGTGCCAAGCGATTTCAAAATCCATCAATAAGTTCAGGAGTAATGGCCTCCCAAATTTAACCAACTCGCGTGAGAAAATGTACTGAAATGTTCACTTTTCCAGTTTAATTTGTCAAAATGGTCTGAAAATTGGTGTACATTAATCTATCATACCCAAATAGATATGTGCCAAGCGATTTTAAAGTCCATCGAGCGGTTCGGGAGTTACAGTCTAGGAGAGTTGCGAAATAACGAAAATCGGCTCAATTCCTCATAAAACGCACGTTTTTCACATTTTCGCAAAACCAGACGCCATTCCGGCTCTAATTATGATAGAAACATGTTCCAAATTGCTGTATACTTGGGTAAACGTATAATTAACAGATTACCGAAGCAATTTTAGAACCGGACAAAAACTGTTTTAGTTAGAGCCATTTGTGTGTCGGGGAAAACTGATTTCCCATGTTAAATGCGTCAATAAATAGAAATACCGCACTCTTTTCCGGATTTCTCCGGAACCAAAACTCCGATTGGTCTGAAAATTTGTGTGTATTATATTTTTGAGTTTAGAAAGTGATGTGCGAAGCGATTTCAAAATCCATCAATAAGTTTGGGAGTAATGGCCTCCCAAATTTGCCAACTCGCGTGAGAAAATGTACTGAAATTTTCACTTTTCCAGTTTAATTTGTCAAAATGGTCTGAATAATGGTGTACATTAATGTATCATACCCAAATAGATATGTGCCATACGATTTTAAATTCCATTGAGCGGTTCGGGAGTTACAGACTACGAAATTTGCGAACTAAAGAATATCGTCACAATTCATCGTGAAACACACCTTTTTCAGACTTTCGCAAAACCAGACGCCATTCCGGCTTTAATTATTATAGAAACACGTTCTAAGTTGCTGTATACTTGGATAAACGTATAATTAACAGATTTCCGAAGCAATTTTAAAACCGGACAAATACTGTTTTAGTTAGAGCCATTTGTGTGTCGGAGAAAACTGATTTCCCGTGTTAAATGGGTCAATAATTGGAAAAACCGCACTCTTTTCCGGATATTTCCCGAACCAAAACTACGATTGGTCTAAAAATTTGTGTGTATTTTTTTTTTGAGTTCTGAAAAAGATGTGCCAAGCGATTTTAAAATCCATCGATTAGTTCGGGAGTTAACGCCTCCCAAATATGCCAACTCGTGTCAGAAAATGCACTGAAATTTTCACCTTTCCCTCTGAATTTGTCGGATTGGTCTGAAAATTGGTGTGCATTAATGTTACATACCCAAATAGATATGTGCCAAGCGATTTTGAAGACAATCGAGCGGTTCGGGAGTGTAATTTGCGAAATTACGAAAATCGGCTCAATTCCTCATGAAACGCACGTTTTTCACATTTTCGCAAAACCAGACGCCATTCCGGCTCTAATTATGTGAGAAACACGTTCTAAATTGCTGCATAATTGGATAAAGTTATAATTAACAGATTTCCCAAGCGATTTTAAAAACGGACAAAAACTGTTTTAGTTAGAACCATTGTAGGAAAAATGTGATTTCCCACTTTAAATGGGTCCAAAAAATGGAAAAACAGAACCCTTTTCCGAATTTGTCCCGAACCGAAACTCCGACTGGTCTAAAAATTTGTGTGCATTATAATTTTAAGTTTAGAAAGAGATGTGAAAAGCGATTTTCAAATCCATTGATTAACTCGGTAGTTATGGCCTCCCAAATTTGCCAACTCTCGTCTGAAAATAAACTGAAATTTTCTCTTTTTCTGTTTAATTTGTCGGATTGGTCTGAAAATTGGTGTGCATTAATTTTTCATACCCAAATAGATATGTGCCAAGTGATTTTAAAGTCTATCGAGCGGTTCGGGTGTTACAGCCTACGAAATTTGCGAAATAACCAATATCGTCACAATTCATCGTGAAACACAAGTTTTTCACACTTTCGCAAAACCAGACGCCATTCCGGCTTTAATTATAATAGAAACAGGTTCTAAGTTGCTGTATACTTGGATAAACGTATAATTAACAGATTTCCAAAGCAATTTTAAAAACGGACAAAAACTGTTTTAGATAGAGACATTTGTGTGTCGGGGAAAACTGATTTCCCATGTTAAATGGGTCAATAAATGGAAAAACCGCACTCTTTTCCGGATTTCTCTGGAACCAAAACTGCGATTAGTCTGAAAATTTGTGTGTATTGTATTTTTGAGTTTAGTAAGAGATGTGCCAAGCGATTTCAAAATCCATCAATACGTTCGGGAGTAATGGCCTCCCAAATTTGCCAACTCGCGTGAGAAAATGTACTGAAATTTTCACTTTTCCAGTTTAATTTGTCAAAATGGTCTGAAAATTGGTGTACATTAATGTATCATACCCAAATAGATATGTGCCAAGCGATTTTAAAGTCCATCGAGCGGTTCGTGAGTTACAGTCTAGGAGAGTTGCGAAATAACGAAAATCGTCTCAATTCCTTGTGAAACGCACGTTTTTCCCATTTTCGCAAAACCAGACGCCATTCCGGCTCTAATTATGATAGAAACATGTACCAAATTGCTGTATACTTGGTTAAACGTATAATTAACAGATTTCCGAAGCAATTTTAAAACCGGACAAAAACTGTTTTAGTTAGAGCCATTTGTGTGTCGGTGAAAACTGATTTCCCATGTTAAATGGGTCAATAAATGGAAAAACCGCACTCTTTTCCGGATTTCTCCGGAACCAAACCACCGATTGGTCTGAAAATTTGTGTGTATTATATTTTTGAGTTTAGTAAGAGATGTGCCAAGCGATTTCAAAATCCATCAATAAGTTCGGGAGTAATGGCCTCCCAAATTTGCCAACTCGGGTGAGAAAATGCACTGAAATTTTCACTTTTCCAGTTTAATTTGTCAAAATGGTCTGAAAATTGGTGTACATTAATCTATCATTCCCAAATAGATATGTGCCAAGCGATTTTAAAGTCCATCGAGCGGTTCGGGAGTTACAGTCTTCGAAATTAGCGAAATAACGAATATCGTCACAATTCATCGTGAAACACACGTTTTTCCCATTTTCGCAAAACCAGACGCCATTCCGGCTCTAATTATGATAGAAACATGTTCCAAATTGCTGTATACTTGGGTAAACGTATAATTAACAGATTTCCGAAGCAATTTTAGAACCGGACAAAAACTGTTTTAGTTAGAGCCATTTGTGTGTCGGGGAAAACTGATTTCCCATGTTAAATGCGTCAATAAATAGAAATACCGCACTCTTTTCCGGATTTCTCCGGAACCAAAACTCCGATTGGTCTGAAAATTTGTGTGTATTATATTTTTGAGTTTAGTAAGAGATGTGCCAAGCGATTTCAAAATCCATCAATAAGTTCGGGAGTAATGGCCTCCCAAATTTGCCAACTCGCGTGAGAAAATGTACTGAAATTTTCACTTTTCCAGTTTAATTTGTCAAAATGGTCTGAATATTGGTGTACATTAATGTATCATACCCAAATAGATATGTGCCATACGATTTTAAATTCCATTGAGCGGTTCGGGAGTTACAGACTACGAAATTTGCGAACTAAAGAATATCGTCACAATTCATCGTGAAACACACCTTTTTCACACTTTCGCAAAACCAGACGCCATTCCGGCTTTAATTATTATAGAAACACGTTCTAAGTTGCTGTATACTTGGATAAACGTATAATTAACAGATTTCCGAAGCAATTTTAAAAACGGACCAATACTGTTTCAGTTAGAGCCATTTGTGTGTTTGTGAAAACAGATTTCCCATGTTAAATGGGTCAATAAATGGAAAAACCGCACTCTTTTCCGGATATTTCCCGAACCAAAACTCCGATTGGTCTAAAAATTTGTGTGTATTATAATTTTGAGTTCTGAAAAAGATGTGCCAAGCGATTTTAAAATCCATCGATTAATTCGGGAGTTAACGCCTCCCAAATTTGCCAACTCTTGTCAGAAAATGCACTGAAATTTTCACCTTTCCCTCTGAATTTGTCGGAGTGGTCTGAAAATTGGTGTGCATTAATGTTTCATACCCATATAGATATGTGCCAAGCGATTTTGAAGACAATCGAGCGGTTCGGGAGTGTAATTTGCGAAATTACAAAAATCGGCTCAATTCCTCGTGAAACGCACGTTTTTCACATTTTCGCAAAACCAGATGCCATTCCGGCTCTAATTGTGATAGAAACACGTTCTAAGTTGCTGTATACTTGAATAAACGTATAATTAACAGATTTCCGAAGCAATTTTAAAAACGGACAAATACTGTTTTAGTTAGAGCCATTTGTGTGTCGGAGAAAACTGATTTCCCGTGTTAAATGGGTCAATAATTGGAAAAACCGCACTCTTTTCCGGATATTTCCCGAACCAAAACTCCGATTGGTCTAAAAATTTGTGTGTATTTTTTTTTTTTAGTTCTGAAAAAGATGTGCCAAGCGATTTTAAAATCCATCGATTAGTTCGGGAGTTAACGCCTCCCAAATATGCCAACTCGTGTCAGAAAATGCACTGAAATTTTCACCTTTCCCTCTGAATTTGTCGGATTGGTCTGAAAATTGGTGTGCATTAATGTTACATACCCAAATAGATATGTGCCAAGCGATTTTGAAGACAATCGAGCGGTTCGGGAGTGTAATTTGCGAAATTACGAAAATCGGCTCAATTCCTCATGAAACGCACGTTTTTCACATTTTCGCAAAACCAGACGCCATTCCGGCTCTAATTATGTGAGAAACACGTTCTAAATTGCTGCATAATTGGATAAAGTTATAATTAACAGATTTCCCAGGCGATTTTAAAAACGGACAAAAACTGTTTTAGTTAGAACCATTTGTCTGTAGGAAAAATGTGATTTCCCACTTTAAATGGGTCCAAAAAATGGAAAAACAGAACCCTTTTCCGAATTTGTCCCGAACCGAAACTCCGACTGGTCTGAAAATTTGTGTGCATTATAATTTTAAGTTTAGAAAGAGATGTGAAAAGCGATTTTCAAATCCATTGATTAACTCGGTAGTTATGGCCTCCCAAATTTGCCAACTCTCGTCAGAAAATAAACTGAAATTTTCTCTTTTCCTGTTTAATTTGTCGGATTGGTCTGAAAATTGGTGTGCATTAATTTTTCATACCCAAATAGATATGTGCCAAGTGATTTTAAAGTCTATCGAGCGGTTCGGGTGTTACAGCCTACGAAATTTGCGAAATAACCAATATCGTCACAATTCATCGTGAAACACAAGTTTTTCACACTTTCGCAAAACCAGACGCCATTCCGGCTTTAATTATAATAGAAACAGGTTCTAAGTTGCTGTATACTTGGATAAACGTATAATTAACAGATTTCCAAAGCAATTTTAAAAACGGACAAAAACTGTTTTAGATAGAGACATTTGTGTGTCGGGGAAAACTGATTTCCCATGTTAAATGGGTCAATAAATGGAAAAACCGCACTCTTTTCCGGATTTCTCTGGAACCAAAACTGCGATTAGTCTGAAAATTTGTGTGTATTGTATTTTTGAGTTTAGTAAGAGATGTGCCAAGCGATTTCAAAATCCATCAATACGTTCGGGAGTAATGGCCTCCCAAATTTGCCAACTCGCGTGAGAAAATGTACTGAAATTTTCACTTTTCCAGTTTAATTTGTCAAAATGGTCTGAAAGTTGGTGTACATTAATGTATCATACCCAAATAGATATGTGCCAAGCGATTTTAAAGTCCATCGAGCGGTTCGGGAGTTACAGACTACGAAATTTGCGAAATTACGAAAATCGGCTCAATTCCTCATGAAACGCACGTTTTTCACATTTTCGCAAACCAGATGCCATTCCGGCTCGAATTATGATAGAAACACGTTCTAAGTTGCTGTATACTTGAATAAACGTATAATTAACAGATTTCCGAAGCAATTTTAAAAACGGACAAAAATTGTTTTAGTTAGAGCCATTTGTGTGTCGGGGAAAACTGATTTCCCATGTTAAATTCGTCAATAAATGGAAAAACCGCACTCTTTTCCGGATTTCTCCGGAACCAAAACTCCGATTGGTCTGAAAATTTGTGTGTATTATATTTTTGAGTTTAGAAAGAGATGTGCCAAGCGATTTCAAAATCCATCAATAAGTTCAGGAGTAATGGCCTCCCAAATTTAACCAACTCGCGTGAGAAAATGTACTGAAATTTTCACTTTTCCAGTTTAATTTGTCAAAATGGTCTGAATATTGGTGTACATTAATGTATCATACCCAAATAGATATGTGCCATACAATTTTAAATTCCATTGAGCGGTTCGGGAGTTACAGACTACGAAATTTGCGAACTAAAGAATATCGTCACAATTCATCGTGAAACACACCTTTTTCACACTTTCGCAAAACCAGACGCCATTCCGGCTTTAATTATTATAGAAACACGTTCTAAGTTGCTGTATACTTGGATAAACGTATAATTAACAGATTTCCGAAGCAATTTTAAAAACGGACAAAAACTGTTTGAGTTAGAGCCATTTGTGTGTTTGTGAAAACAGATTTCCCATGTTAAATGGGTCAATAAATGGAAAAACCGCACTCTTTTCCGGATATTTACCGAACCAAAACTCCGATTGGTCTAAAAATTTGTGTGTATTATAATTTTGAGTTCTGAAAAAGATGTGCCAAGCGATTTTAAAATCCATCGATTAATTCGGGAGTTAACGCCTCCCAAATTTGCCAACTCTTGTCAGAAAATGCACTGAAATTTTCACCTTTCCCTCTGAATTTGTCGGAGTGGTCTGAAAATTGGTGTGCATTAATGTTTCATACCCAAATAGATATGTGCCAAGCGATTTTGAAGACAATCGAGCGGTTCGGGAGTGTAATTTGCGAAATTACAAAAATCGGCTCAATTCCTCATGAAACGCACGTTTTTCACATTTTCGCAAAACCAGATGCCATTCCGGCTCTAATTGTGATAGAAACACGTTCTAAGTTGCTGTATACTTGAATAAACGTATAATTAACAGATTTCCGAAGCAATTTTAAAAACGGACAAATACTGTTTTAGTTAGAGCCATTTGTGTGTCGGAGAAAACTGATTTCCAGTGTTAAATGGGTCAATAATTGGAAAAACCGCACTCTTTTCCGGATATTTCCCGAACCAAAACTCCGATTGATCTAAAAATTTGTGTGTATTTTTTTTTGAGTTCTGAAAAAGATGTGCCAAGCGATTTTAAAATCCATCGATTAGTTCGGGAGTTAACGCCTCCCAAATATGCCAACTCGTGTCAGAAAATGCACTGAAATTTTCACCTTTCCCTCTGAATTTGTCGGATTGGTCTGAAAATTGGTGTGCATTAATGTTACATACCCAAATAGATATGTGCCAAGCGATTTTGAAGACAATCGAGCGGTTCGGGAGTGTAATTTGCGAAATTACGAAAATCGGCTCAATTCCTCATGAAACGCACGTTTTTCACATTTTCGCAAAACCAGACGCCATTCCGGCTCTAATTATGTGAGAAACACGTTCTAAATTGCTGCATAATTGGATAAAGTTATAATTAACAGATTTCCCAAGCGATTTTAAAAACGGACAAAAACTGTTTTAGTTAGAACCATTTGTCTGTAGGAAAAATGTGATTTCCCACTTTAAATGGGTCCAAAAAATGGAAAAACAGAACCCTTTTCCGAATTTGTCCCGAACCGAAACTCCGACTGGTCTGAAAATTTGTGTGCATTATAATTTTAAGTTTAGAAAGAGATGTGAAAAGCGATTTTCAAATCCATTGATTAACTCGGTAGTTATGGCCTCCCAAATTTGCCAACTCTCGTCAGAAAATAAACTGAAATTTTCTCTTTTCCTGTTTAATTTGTCGGATTGGTCTGAAAATCGGTGTGCATTAATTTTTCATACCCAAATAGATATGTGCCAAGTGATTTTAAAGTCTATCGAGCGGTTCGGGTGTTACAGCCTACGAAATTTGCGAAATAACCAATATCGTCACAATTCATCGTGAAACACAAGTTTTTCACACTTTCGCAAAACCAGACGCCATTCCGGCTTTAATTATAATAGAAACATGTTCTAAGTTGCTGTATACTTCGATAAACGTATAATTAACAGATTTCCAAAGCAATTTTAAAAACGGACAAAAACTGTTTTAGATAGAGACATTTGTGTGTCGGGGAAAACTGATTTCCCATGTTAAATGGGTCAATAAATGGAAAAACCGCACTCTTTTCCGGATTTCTCTGGAACCAAAACTGCGATTAGTCTGAAAATTTGTGTGTATTATATTTTTGAGTTTAGTAAGAGATGTGCCAAGCGATTTCAAAATCCATCAATACGTTCGGGAGTAATGGCCTCCCAAATTTGCCAACTCGCGTGAGAAAATGTACTGAAATTTTCACTTTTCCAGTTTAATTTGCCAAAATGGTCTGAAAGTTGGTGTACATTAATGTATCATACCCAAATAGATATGTGCCAAGCGATTTTAAAGTCCATCGAGCGGTTCGGGAGTTACAGACTACGAAATTTGCGAAATTACGAAAATCGGCTCAATTCCTCATGAAACGCACGTTTTTCACATTTTCGCAAACCAGATGCCATTCCGGCTCGAATTATGATAGAAACACGTTCTAAGTTGCTGTATACTTAAATAAACGTATAATTAACAGATTTCCGAAGCAATTTTAAAAACGGACAAAAATTGTTTTAGTTAGAGCCATTTGTGTGTCGGGAAAAACTGATTTCCCATGTTAAATTCGTCAATAAATGGAAAAACCGCACTCTTTTCCGGATTTCTCCGGAACCAAAACTCCGATTGGTCTGAAAATTTGTGTGTATTATATTTTTGAGTTTAGAAAGAGATGTGCCAAGCGATTTCAAAATCCATCAATAAGTTCAGGAGTAATGGCCTCCCAAATTTAACCAACTCGCGTGAGAAAATGTACTGAAATTTTCACTTTTCCAGTTTAATTTGTCAAAATGGTCTGAAAATTGGTGTACATTAATGTATCATACCCAAATAGATATGTGCCAAGCGATTTTAAAGTCCATCGAGTGGTTCGTGAGTTACAGTCTAGGAGAGTTGCGAAATAACGAAAATCGTCTCAATTCCTTGTGAAACGCACGTTTTTCCCATTTTCGCAAAACCAGACGCCATTCCGGCTCTAATTATGATAGAAACATGTACCAAATTGCTGTATACTTGGGTAAACGTATAATTAACAGATTTCCGAAGCAATTTTAAAACCGGACAAAAACTGTTTTAGTTAGAGCCATTTGTGTGTCGGGGAAAACTGATTTCCCATGTTAAATGCGTCAATAAATAGAAATACCGCACTCTTTTCCGGATTTCTCCGGAACCAAAACTCCGATTGGTCTGAAAATTTGTGTGTATTATATTTTTGAGTTTAGAAAGAGATGTGCCAAGCGATTTCAAAATCCATCAATAAGTTCGGGAGTAATGGCCTCCCAAATTTGCCAACTCGCGTGAGAAAATGTACTGAAATTTTCACTTTTCCAGTTTAATTTGTCAAAATGGTCTGAAAATTGGTGTACATTAATGTATCATACCCAAATAGATATGTGCCAAACGATTTTGAAGACAATCGAGCCGTTCGGGAGCGTAATTTGCGAAATTACCAAAATCGGCTCAATTCCTCATGAAACGCACGTTTTTCACATTTTCGCAAAACCAGACGCCATTCCGGCTCTAATTATGAGAGAAACACGTTCTAAATTGCTGCATAATTGGATAAAGTTATAATTAACAGATTTCCCAAGCGATTTTAAAAACGGACAATAACTGTTTTAGTTAGTACCATTTGTCTGTAGGAAAAATGTGATTTCCCATTTTAAATGGGTCCAAAAAATGGAAAAACAGAACCCTTTTCCGAATTTGTCCCGAACCGAAACTCCGACTGGTCTGAAAATTTGTGTGTATTATATTTTTGAGTTTAGAAAGAGATGTGCCAAGCGATTTCAAAATCCATCAATAAGTTCGGGAGTAATGGCCTCCCAAATTTGCCAACTCGGGTGAGAAAATGCACTGAAATTTTCACTTTTCCAGTTTATTCGTTACCACCGAGATAACAAGGCCAGACCGCTGTGACGTTTCAATCACGTGACTCGCTTACTAGTAGTCATAACAAACATCGCCGCATGGTCGGCTACTTGTGGATTACCTTTAATGTAGCGTAAGAAATTAGGGTTTTTTATACTATTTTACCGGAAAGTAAGTACAGCTGCAGTTATATATTGTTATATAACATTTGTGGAACATTACAGTGTCGAGGTGTTAAAGGCTTTCGTCAAACAACACGTTTAACGTGTGTCCAGACCGATTTCTTTAGGCTTATCACGAGGTTATCCAAAATGCCTTTTAGATGCTGTGTACCTTCTTGCTCTGGAAATTATGGATATGGTGATGCACCAAAAGTGGCGGTTTTCTCCTTTCCAGAGGATGACGGCCAGATGGCAATGCAAACACCTGAGCTGGCTCCCTACTCTCCAAACTTCTCACCACTCCAACGTGAGGACATTTGAGGCCACAGATTTAACGTGCACCAGCCCCCTTTGTACACGACGGTCTTTTGGTTGGATTCGAACTCGTAACCCTCAAGTTGCTGATTCGTTACTTTTCCAACCGGGCTACCGTTGCCCCTCGTTTATGCAGGGTTGCACAGACCTGATGCATAGACCAAAGGCCTAATAGGAGGGCCGACAAAAAAAAATGAAAGCTATCTATCATATTATTTATGTTTGTGTTGATATTTATCTATACATATAAAGCAGAGTTGGCGTCTATCTGTACGTTCTCTATACAAATCTATACCGTTTGACCAATACACACCAAATTTGGTACACTTATACTTTGGAACCGTTCGAGTAACGCAAGCTACATATTAACCCCGTTCTCTTTAACCTAGGTGTGCAGAGGGCTAAATCAATTCGAAATTACCGTAGGAAAAGCATTGAGCATAAAACGATTGCGGTACGCAACTCAGTTTCTTTTACCAGTATTGTTTGAAAATCAAATTTTCTAATAAACTTGTCTTACCAGTATTGCTCGAAAAACAATTTTTTCCCGAAATGTTATATTTAAACAATTTAAAATTCTAATTGTTTGAACTGATTTTTTATTTCTTTCCCCAATATAAATAATCTAGGAATATTTGAATGATGAAAAATGGATATTTTAAATACTTAATTTTACACAACTTGCATTTTGTGTAATGGAACACGAAAAGCCCAAACAAAAAACTCTTTGATCTTAAAGCGTAATTTTGCAATTTGGTATCTGGCAACGCCAGAATTAATGTTTTATTTTATAAATTAGATTTAGAATTCCGTGTTTTTATATTTGAGTTGACAGAAATGTTGCTGTAATATTTGAGCATTTCTAAGTTTTGTAAATTTGTGTTCTTTTTGTAAATAATTCATTATTGTTTATCAATATTTTTCAAGCGTCTTTTTCGAATTTCTCTATTTCAGAATATTCTTACGACGTCGAAATTCGACACGCTTTCTCAGATCTTTCGTTTTTCAGAATTCGACATTTTTCAATGACCAGAATTTCGTTTCTGTTTCTATTTATGTGTTCCATTACTTTCCATATTACAGATATATTATTTAGGAGTTAAATTGTAATGAATTATTTTTATTTTCTGCCAAATACCATTAGACATGGGTATTTTTTGGTGGTATATGTATATATCGACGAACTTTCCTTAGGTCTTTGGTTAAATACGTTATAGTTTGTAGAATTCTGTTTCATAAAAATAAATGGAAACCTTTTTAAGTAAGGTGTATAACTTCTTATTTTAAAATGACTGGCAAAGTTAAATTAAAGTTATTCTAAAATAATAATGTTACGTTAAATCAAAAAGGGTAGTCATACGTTGTAGTTCAAAGATATTTCTAAATTTTGACATATTTTCATTACAAAACGATTAAAAACAATTTAATTTACATTTATTTTGTCATGTTTCATGGGCATTATTGAAAGCTGTACTCCATAGTCAAGTAACTACAGCTATCATTCTAAATAGGTACGAGGCTTCCATATAGAAATCGAGTCTCAATTGAAAAAGTACCTTAAAGTTTCAATTTAAAACTAATTTTTTCTGTTGGAGGAAAGCGAATTTCAAATAAGACATTGCTGATCTTGGAATACCATTATAGTAAGGAAGTATGTAAACTAGGACTGTTGAAAAATAGGAAATTTTTTGTCTTAAGTGGCAGAAGGTCGAGGTTGCTTACTTGAAGTTGAAACTGTTCGTATACAACTTAGATAGCTGTGAAACATTCATTGAAAGCAGTGATTTTGTAAAAAGTGTAATCGATTGAGTTTGCTTTGTCTACACTGATGACATTTGTTTTAAAAACAAGCTCGCTCCGTTATTCCACGTGCGGTTGAATCGAATTTTCAAGAAAAAAATTTGTGCTTCAAAATAAATTAACCACGAATGCCGTAAGGTTTAATTTCCTGTCCTCTCACAATGATAATGTAATTCGAAAATATCGAATCCATGTTATAAAGGTACCACAAATAATAAATATTGATTGAAAAACTGAGTGTACAAGACTACCATGAAAGTTCCTCATTTTTATTGAAAATGAACTTAATTGCATTCGTAATCACTCCAAAACTCAAAATTGACTTCTGAAGTCATCTCAGAAAAAGTTTTTGTAGTTTGTCTTACAGCAAGAGTGATGAATATGAAATGGATTATATGGATGGATATAATATGTATACATATTTGCGTCCGAAGTAAATTGTAGAAGCTATGAAAAAGTTAAATCGATGTTAAAAATATTTTCTGCACACTTAAAATGATGCTTGTATTTTTCTATGAAATAGAATCAACATTTAACCAATTCAACCCGAGCATCGCCGGGTAATTCTGCTAGTTATTTATATTATTTGTATTTTATGTTGATACGAAAGAGAAAGCTAATAAAAGTAAATGAAAAATTTAATTCGATACGTGACATTGGTTTCAGATTTAACAATTGTTTTAATATTTGGTTCAATTTCTGTAGTAGCCAAGCGCAAAATTGATAACAAATTTTCATTACTCAAGCGGTTGCTATTTTTCGATTTGTAAATATTCATGATTGAAAAGTTTGTTCACAGCCCAAAAGAGACTTTTTGCATAAAGTTAAAATAACGCATTATGACGCGGGCCGCCATGAAATCAACGGAGGCCCGCTGGCCGCGTTCTGTGCATCTCTGGTTTATTGCTTTGAAGAAAACGATTTTATGAGATATTTTGTATTAAATTGATTTCTCAGATTTAACCCATGGGAAGATGAAGATACTGGGAACCCCTTATCATCCTGCATTGAAGCTTAGGATGTAGGATGGCTAAAGGTTCTCAATTTTTCTTGTCTTGTGTAGAGCTTTTCCACTCACCAAAACACTTTACATTACTTATTCATTCCACAGAATATTCCAAGGAATGATATTCACTAACACAAGCAGTTGAACAAGGAGGATCCCTGCTTTTTAGCTAACTACTCAAAAGGTTATGTTCTGTATTCGATAGCGTAGCATGTTGGTGTCATATTCCATTCTCAAATACAGCGTTTGCGTGATGTGGGAGTTTGGAGAGTGGGGCGCCAGCTCAGGTGTTGACCTCATCATCTGAGCGTGATTCAAAACTACATGGTGTTGTCTTCGGATCTTTCCCTTCGGGATTGATCCCGGATCGTCGCCAATAGCCCGTTATATTGCTCCAGTGCAACGTTAATTAACTACTTGCTTGCCTACCTTTCATAAAAACGTTTATTTGCCGATTAAATTTTTTTTCCAGGGTTCCACTACTTACTAAGAAAACTGTTTCCCGAAATTTTGACCAATGTTCTCGCTGACAGCTGGGGGCTAAACTAACCTTATTTAATTTTTTAGTATGTTTACTTTCGGTAGGTAGGTATTTTAATTAATGTTACGCTGGAGCAACACAACGGGCTTTTGGCTACGGTCCGGGATCAAACTCGAAAGGAAAGATCCGTGGACGTAATTTTGAACCACAGTAAGATGACGAGGTCACACCTGAGTTGGCACCCCACTCTCCAAACTTCCACACTACGCCAACGGGAATGTTTACTTTCGATTTCTCACCTTTCAATTAAGAACTTCCAAAAGTTGATTGGTGAATTATAGGCTTGGTTGGTTGCTTTGTTGTTTCATGGCGCAAGGGCCACGTTTATGGCCAAGCTGCACCAAACAAGACCGGACAACTTCAAGTAAAAAACTGAAAAAGAAAAAGAATGGAATTGGAGAAAAGAGTAGTGGTATGAAATCAGAAAAAGATCGCTTGTGTATTCCGGTATTGCGATACCCGTGTTTACTAAAGACAGTAAACTCCATGGGATTACTAGATTACCTCGGGTCTATGAAGCTTGTACACACTTAAAGGAGATTTGCCCGTGAGGACGGTTAATTGGAAGCAGTGGTTTTTAACCCTTTTGAACTTTTACTTTCCAGCTCTTGGCGGGTGTTGCGTTGCCTGGAGAACCTGAGCTTTCTATCTCCGATTAGATGACTTGCTTTACTGAATCCATGGAAGAATTGATTGTTTTTCAGGAAAACTAGCCCCGAGTGGGCTTTAATCCCTTATCTGCATATCTAAAAACATCTCAATAAAACATAAATCAAGGCGGTTTTGTTGACAAGTATTCTGCTTTTGATATCGAGTTTAGAATTACGGGTGATTAGAGGTAAGGTTGTTCGTGGTGCCCTCTGTCGAGGGAAGTTGGACTTGTCGATGCCTGGTAGGCAGGAGGGGGAAAAGATTCCCTCTGCCTTCATCCCTCCTGATGGATAACTCGCACTTGTTCTTCTCCGGCTTGCGCGTTCGAAAAGAGAGGATCGTTTTCAAATTGTTTTCCCCTTTTTTCCTTGTCAGCTGTTTTGATCAGCTGTTTTTTTTATTTCGGTGATGTTCGTTTCTCTGTTGAACTTAAGATAGGCGGGCAAGGCAGCAGTTTAGGGTATTTAGGTAGTTCTGTGAATTTACTTATTGGTCTTTTGTTTCTGCGGTTATTATTATGTGTGTTTTCTTCCAAATCGTGTATGGTGGGATTATTAATATTAATCAGATTATTATGGAATTTTTCAGATATAGAATGTGGTTTTTTGAGTTTGATTTCTCTGTAGATGTGTGTGTCTGTTAGTCTGTAGAACCATGGTGATCTAGTAATCATTTGAATTGATGCAGTTCTGCTGTTTTTCGAGAATATTGATATTTGAGACTGCTGCACTACCCCATGCTTGGCAAGCGTAACTGAGTACTGGAAACAAAAAGGTTTTGTTAACAAGTATTCTGTTTTTGATATTGAGTTCAGAATTACGGGTGATTAGAAGGTATAATTTTCTTTTAGCATTGCGGAATTTTTTGGCGGTGTACTTGATATGGTTAACTGAATCCATGAATTCATAGAAGCTTTGTGTTGTTGAGCAGTTCTTGATGATAGTGGTCAATCAGAAGTGAAAGTGGAGTCACTTCACGATACTACATACCAAATGAGCCAAGGGAGGAGAATGTAAACAGAAAGGGATGAAAATTCAGTGTGAGTTTGGGGATGTAAACAGAAAACTATTTGAGCGGAGTTACATTGAAAAAAAGATCACAGGGTGTTTAAAGGGTTAACGTGATTTAATGATTAAGGATGGCTCTTGGCCGCTTAATGTTTATTCTTCAACGAAAGTCATATCTGAGGATTTGCTGTATCGCGGTGTTATCAATTGCTTCCATATTACAGAAGAATTTAAGGGCTACTATATTAGTGAAGAATTTAGAGTTCTAACACATTCAGGTCTTAACGAATTTGAAGGTTCCCATAGAACCATGGGGCATTAATAATTATCCTGAGTGTGGAATTTTGAAGCTTCAAATTTTTTAATGTGGGTCTTTGCTGCATATCCCGAGACATGACTGGCTTAGCTGACTACTGGTCTAAGCATGGTTTTATAGATAAGCACTTTGTTATCAATAGTTTCGAATTTCCAGCAATTTGGGGATATAGGATTCTTCTAGCATCTAGAAACTTATGTTTAAGGGAATTCCAGGTTAATAGCGAGTCCATCGTGACATCAAGGTAAATACAGTTAGAGGTTCAAGGAATAATGTTTCCATAGAGTTTAAGAGGGGAAGAAGTTTCCTTTTCTAGTAAAGAGTACTGCTTGGCATTTGTTCACATTGATTTTAATTTTCCAGGCAGTAAGCCAGGACACTTGTACTTGGAGGTAGTTTGTTAGTAAGAGCATAATAAAATAATCATGATTTCTTGATAGTGGAGAAGCCCTGTGGTATGTCGTTCACATAAATATTAAATAATTTGGGTCCTAATATGGAGCCCTGTGATGTGCCTGCCTGAATGGCACGTGTGGTAGAGAATGTTGTTGGCTTGAACGACAGTGCCTATCGGTCAGATATGAAGGTATAAGTTGTGTGAGTAGTGAGGCAAGGAAGCCTAATGTAATGGGTTTATGGATTAGTCCATTGATCCAAACCCTGTCAAAAACTTTAGCTATGTCCAGAAAGACTGCTCCTGTGCTTTGTCCAGTTTCAAAGCCATCAAGAATATGCTCCGTTGATTGGAGCAGTTGATGGGAGTTGGATAGCTGTCTTCCGAAACCGAATTGTTGGCCTATCAAAATTTTAGCTTGAGCACTATTGTTCAAGTCATAAGTATGGCTTCAGTTGTCTTTCTAAGGACGGATAACAGGCTGATAGGCCTGTAACAGTCGACTTTATCAGGTGTTTTTTAGGTTTCAGGATGGGGACGATGACAGCTATTTTCCATTTAGTGGGGACGTGTCTTAGGGACAAAATGAAGTTTATCATGCGAGTTATGATGAAGATGAATTTTAAAGGTAGCTTCTTGATCATTAGGTTTGATACGCCGTCTATCCCTGGAGCTTTTTTGACCTTCATTTTCCAGACATAGTCAATCACTTCAGAGGTGTGCCAAAATGTGTGTGTTTTCATCAGGGAAAAATCTATCTAAATTTTACGTTAAAAACATTTATTACGAACACACAACAACACAAAGAAATACACGGCTGGTTGCCGGATCAATGGTAAGGCACATCCTAACCCTCCAATATCCGTTCTTAATCTAATCTCTCCCACGGGGAGGGGAAATCCTTTCACCTTTTTCCCTCTTGGGAATTTTCATCCCAAGTTGGAACATTCTCCCCCCGATGAAGACTTTCATCATTTATCAAAATTAGAAAACATAGAAACATTTAACACAGCTCAACATTGAAATATAACATAAATGAATACACTGTACTAAAATAATTTTACATTCTCTAAAAGAAATGTGACACAAAAATACTATCAGGTAAAACAAAACATATAAAAGTGTTTTCAAAATATACAAATACCGAAAGTATAATCAAATAAATGTAATTTATAAGTACTGAAACTATAAACAGATGAATATTGCTAGTACTGAAAATACTGCAAAACTATATGAATAAAAATGCAATATCAGACTGAACTTCAAATAAGGACATAAATATAATATGCTACCTTATATTCTGAATACAAACTTAATCCATCCTTAGAAGTTCCAGATGGTATAACAGTTGTACCGGTCGTTTTATTATCCCTGAAGATGTTTTCAAAGTAACACTCCTTACTTTGTCATCACGACCTTTGTGAATTTCCATCACTCTAGCTAACTTCCAAAATTGTCGAGGTAATTTCTCATCACCTATCAAAACTATATCATTTATATTGAATTCACAGGTTACATTAATTGGTTTGACACAATTTGAACCTTTTAGTTGGAGAAGATACTACCTTTTCCATCTTTTCCAAAAGTTATTATTTAAAAGTTTTTCACGATGCATATACCTTTTAATTAAAATTCTTTTGTTACTTGGTATAACAACTCCCTTATCGTGACCAGCCCGGTGGGGTAAGGACGCCAGCCTTTTTCCTGTTAAGAAATGAGCTGGGGTGAGAGGGAATGGTTCTGATGGTTCATTATAAATATAGGTAATAGGTCTAGAATTTAAAATCGATTCTATTTCTGCAAGAACCGTTTTGTAGTTCTTCAAAAGAAACCAAAGCTCTTCCCAGCATTTTCTCAAAATAATTTTTGTAATTTTTACCATTCTCTCCCAGTATACACCCCACCAAGCCGCTCTTTCAACAATAAATCGCCACGTCATACCATTTTTACCAGAATAATTTTGTACAGATGTGTCAGTAATTAGCATACAACCTTTTCAGTTCACAGTCTGCTGCTTTGAAAGTTTTGGCATGGTCCGAGTTAACAGTGTGGCAGACTCCTCTTCTTGAAACAAATCGTCGGAAGGCCAATAGCAAATGTTCCGCACTCAGACTTGATACCACTTCAAGAAGTATTGCACGAGTGACTGACTGCATAAGTGAATATGGCAATATAAATTTTGTCACTGTCCTTTGTATACAAAGGTCCCGCGAAATCAATCCCTGTTACTTCAAAAGGGTTTGCCTCGGGTATTCTATCAGCTGGTAGTGGAGCCACTACCTGTCTACCAGGTCTGGCCTTGAGTCTTTTGCAAATAAAACACTTATTCAAGCAGGATTTTACATCCTGTCTGTCTCGGATTATCCAGTACCTTTCTCGAAGTTGAGTCAGAGTATCTGAAACACCAGAATGATACAAGTGCTGATGTTCCTTAATAGTAAGCAATTCGGTGAATTTAGATTTGCCGGGAATAATCCAAAGATGCTTTTCCTGAAACTCAAATTCAGAACGTTGCAATCTACCGCCGAGACAAATTAATCCATCAGCAGATATGGTCGGATTCAGACAGTAAAGTCTCGATTCAGAGTCCGTAGGAACTTCCCTTCTCAGCTGAAGGTATTCACGTTGGAATTCTGTTCTTTGCACAAAACAAACCCAATGTTCTTCAGCCTTAGATAGTTCTGTGGCTGTAAGTGTCCCAGTTCCTTTTATTCCCTTAGAATTCGGTTTAGAATTTTTCACAAACCGCATGACGTATGCAGTTATCCTCAAAACCTTATCCAAATCGCTATATTTGTGGAAATCAATGTACCCGAAGATTCAAAACACGTTTGTAAGGTAACACAGTTGATTCTTTTTTCTTTCTGGATTTCCCGAGAGTCCGTGTCCAGTGTTGACACTGTACCACCACAGGACATCTCGTGTTTTAAAAGCCAGTGAGAACCGGTCCACCAGATCTCGTTATCGATGAGAGAACGTGCACTTACTCCCCGAGTACATTTATCGGCTGGGTTGGTTTTCCCATTGGAATGATTCCAGTTGAAAGGACTGGATTTCCCTTTAATTTCCAAGACTCGATTGCGGACAAACGGTTTCTAATCATCAGCAACACCCTTAATCCAGTGTAGACATATCTGGGAGTCAGTCCACAAGAAAATATCACTTTCCTTCAATGAAGAAAATGTGGATTGCAAGTAAGACCTCAATGATGTCAAGACACCCAACAGTTCTAAACATGGTAGGGTCATTCTCTTAATTGGAGTTAAACGAGACTTAGAAATTATAAAACTATTAAACACTTATTTTGATATTTGATTTTGAAGTACTCAACAGAATCGTAAGCCTTCGGACTTTCATCTGAAAATATGTGTACTTCTAATTGCTTCACTTGTATTTCATCAAAATAGGGTCGGGGTATGACGAGTCTCTTGAATTCGTCTATTTCATTGAGCCACTCTTTAAACAATGACTCTATTTCCACAGGAAGAGACTCATCCCATTGGATGCCTCACTCCCAAAGAGTTTGCATCATTAATTTTATTCTCACAGTGAAAGGTGTTATCAGTCCTATAGGGTTATATAACACGTTTCGTTGGAGTTACACCTTTCATTTTCGAGAATTGATTGAGCTCAATCCTCAGGGTGTCCCTTTCATTGTCCCATATTAAACCTAGGACCTTAAGTGGCAAGTTTAACTAATGCGAAGACTGTCACAATCCATTTGATTGTCCTCCCATATTTGGTTTAAGGTCGGAGAGTTCGAAGTCCATCGTCGCAAATTCATACTTGCTTCGCTTAATATATAACTGGCCTCCTTTGATATCGATGCGGCTTCTTCAACAGTAGCTGCGCCCGTAATTAAATCGTCGACATAGAGGTCTTTAAGAACAGTACATGCTTCAGCATGCGAGTTCTCATACTTTGTAAGATGCAGTCTTATAGTAGCCGTCAGGATAAAGGGACTACATTTCA
This sequence comes from Meta bourneti, assembly GCA_933210815.1. Taxonomy (NCBI): domain Eukaryota; kingdom Metazoa; phylum Arthropoda; class Arachnida; order Araneae; family Tetragnathidae; genus Meta; species Meta bourneti. Next base: position 7,290,965 of record OW119929.1, read on the forward strand.
CTCCGAAAGGAACTCGTTTAAATCGCAGAACTCTGATATCACGACCACCGAAATCGAGATCAGTTCCCCTCTTTTCCCATAAAAACTGCAAACACTTTCGGTCTTGCTCAACTATGCCAACCTCTAAAAAAGGCTCTTTGAATATCTGCGCAAAATGCATAATTTTCAGTAAATCTGGATTAAGACTTGGCCCACTCTCTAAACAATCGTTGAGAGATTGCTCCCCTTTAGTTTTTGAGGACGCGTCGTAGACAATCCTAACCTTAGTACTCTCTTTTAATTCTTTTACCACTGCATGATGGGGCATAAAATATCCTATATTTTTATAATCATTGGAAACAATTTTGACTTGTTCAATTATATCGTCTTCTAATTGTTCGTCAATAATTTCATTATATTGGAAATACATCTCTGAATTGTGCCTAAATTTATTGTTCAAATTAATAAGGCGTCGCCTTGCAACCTCATAATTAGATTTTAATCCCTTATAATTATCTTTCCATAACAACTTAGTTTGATACCTCTTGTCCTTAAAAATTGTGTTTTGTTCAAACATGTTCATGACATCCGTATCTGATCGAGAAATTTCTTCATCCTGATTTATTCCAATCGCTTCCAATTCCCATAAACTTTTAATCCTTTCATTATCTGATTCTTCTCTAAATACCGTTGCATAATTTACACAAACATTCTCACTGTCATATTCCATTTCCTTGCCTTGAATTACATACCCAAACATACTATCAGTTACTACTAAACGTTTGCCTATCCTTATATTTCTTTCATGTAAAATCTCCCATATATAATCCGATCCGATCAGTATATGTATCTCATTTGTGGTTCCAGTATCGGCTAATTCGATTCCTTTCTCGAAAACAATGCTTCTAACCCACTGAGAAGGAATTTCAATATGGCCATGTGTAATGGACTCAATGACCACCGCTTCTAATTTGATATTTTGATCAGGTTTTATTCTATCCTGCAAATCGAACTCAACTATATCATATATCTGTTTGGTCTCAGCTCGAATCCTACCGAACGCATGTATTGTAAACACTTCTTGGCGAATGACCTTCAACCCCAGAGTCGGCTGTTCCCCTTTTCACGAATGTTCTATTGCTGCCGCTGTCAAGCAGCACTCGAACCACTCCAATTTTCTGGTCTGTTTTAACCATTGCAGTGAATGTTTGTAATAAAACTGACGCTGATTTATCTCTTTTCTGTTTATTTTCTAAGCAATGTAGCGAAGATACGGAGGTCTCAACTTGTTTGGTTAGTTGTGAATGGATTCGCTTGGATTTTGTGCGCAGTATGCCTTTTCACATATCAAATAATTACGAGGCTGCTTGCAATTCTTACACATCTGATCCTTTTTCCAACTAAACTTAGATATATGCCTGTGTTTTGAACACGAAACATCGACCATGGGATTTAAGATAATTTTTTTCTTTCAATTACTGTCAATGGACATTTTTGACTTAAATGCGATCTATCGGAACAAAAATATAAATTTCATTCACAGCAGTGGCTAAGGCTGCTGCAGTTGGTATGTTTGCTACTGGTGTGTTTCGTTTTAGGCTTACATAATGCTTATTTTGACTGTTTTGATTTAGTGTTCTGTTACGAAAGGACCATTCATTTCCACTTACACTTTTAGTATTAGCTAATAAAAAGGACGTCTCTCGGCACTCTACTTCCTGTCTTAAAAATTCAATTAAATGTTTGATATCAAATAATTCATTTTTCGTTGTCTATTATAATTTAAATTTAACTCTTCCGGGATTTTCTGTAATATCACGGGGCAAAGGAGATTACTATATGTGCCAGTTGCAACTTCAAGAGATTGTAGCGATCGGATCCGGACCTGAATCGCTTCATACATTTTTCTCAAAGCTGACACATTGGAACACGTTCTTACAGGTTCTATCGTTAGACGTTTGTTCATATGTGAACTGATTATTAAATCTATTCTTCCAAACCTCTCCTTTAACAATTGTATTGAAGAATAGTAATTGTTAGTTAAAGAGAAGCCCGAAACGGCTGTTAAAGCTATCCCACCTAAATAAGTTTTTAAATAAGCGAATTTCTCTATTTTGCTTAAATAATCATTCTTATAAATAGCGACTTCATGAGTTCCAGAAGTCAGCCAATAACTAGTCTCCATAAAATTTCGCGATATTTAGTTTTGGGAGTTTAATATTTTCATTTCTGTATCTTTCCGCTCTATTTGGCTCATACCTTCATTTAAATCATTTTGCGGTGAAGCTTCGGATAATTTTTCTATTTCAATTATTCAATTCAATTATTCAATTTACTTAATCTCGTTTTCCATTGAATCCCGCGTTCCTGATACTCCTCACTCACAGTAATTTCGTTTTCGATTTCATCAATTGCAATAGTAGCTTCTATTTCACTATCTAATTTTTAAGGATTTCAATTTTTTCTATTAATTGATGTTTTTGATCATGAAGATCATCAAGCTTTTGGTCTTCAGTGTATCTTTCACTTGATTGCTCATTTATAGTGCTTATTATTTTTGTAATAAGTTTGGTAAAAAGTTGTCTGACACTACTTCTTTTTCGCTTTAATGCATCAGGATTCATGATTGGATCAATTATTCAATTTCAATGAATTCAGATTTAAAAGGGGACCTATCCCAAATTCCACGTGGCCGTGAATCAGAGCACAATTCTTCATAATACAAGGTCCGTACAATCCAAAATTAATCGCGTCTGTGTCACCAAATTCTGTGCCAAAATGTGTGTTTTCATCAGGGAAAAATCTATCCAAATTTTACGTTAAAAACATTTATTATACGAACACACAACACAAAGAAATACACGGCTGGTTGCCGGATCAATGGTAAGGCACAAATATCCGTTCTTAATCTAATCTCTCCCTTGGGGAGGGGAAATCCTTTCACCTCTTGGGGATTTTCATCCCAAGTTGGAACAAGAGGATTTGGCTGGCTCGATTGTGTCAGATGGTGTAGTTTTAATGAAATCTAGTGATGAGTTAACTAAGTTATTTGTATCGTGGTGTGAACTATCATTCGCCTGGAATTATTTATTCAGGCTGTCGGTAAGCATTTCGACCTCTTCTGTGTCTGTATAGGCTATACTAGCTGGGCCTTTAATGGGCAGAATTTTGGTAACAGTCTCAAATTTCTTCAATTGCTATCCAGAGGGATCCTTCCTCTGCTGACAGTGATGCGAGATAGTCAGTCCAACTTTGTTGTGAGTATTTATGGATTGAGTCCCTGAACTTATTATGGATTTGATTCACGAGTCTTTTGTAGTTAGGGTCTTTAGTTCTTTGCCAAGTTTTTCGGGTTTGGTTCTTAATTTTGCGTAGTTCTCTGAGTTGGGAGGGAAGGGAGCTGTCGGGTTTTTCCTGCACGACTCTTCCGGTCTCATGGTATGCACTGGTGATTCTTCGTATGATCTCTTCGGGAATTAAGCTCCGCCCCTGAAGAGATGTGTGTATGGAATGTCGTTTAAGGTGTCAGGGAATTTCTTCCAATTGGGTCGACAGACACCTTCGTCACTCGAGAATTGCACTTGCGTATCGAAAACCACTGGGTTATGGTCACTGGACAGCAGCTCTGAGAGCGAGTTCATGGTGCGACGATGTGGAAAGTTCCTGATTAACGCCAGGTCAATTGCCGACGCGCTAGTGGGGCCAAAGCGAGTGGGTTTGTCGGGTGTAGCAATCTCTAAACCTGCGTTAGTCGCAAAGGTGTAGAGTTGGTTTCCTTGTTTATTAGTAGTGCTGTAGTTCCAATGTCGGTTGTGTGCATTTGTGTCTCCAGCTATGATGATGGAACTGTTAAGTCGAAGTAGGGATTAATTAAATATCCCATGTATAGGTGCTTGTTTTTAATATAGATGTTAGGGGAATGTTATGTAATGGTTATTGCGGTGGCTTCACAAAAGCGGAGGCTGAGTAAAGATAGAAGTTTGTTGTGAATCTGTGACGTGAATTACTATTGGCTCAGGTTTGATTTGGTTTGTTGTTCTGCTGTTATTTTTTAGTTAATTACGCAGACTATTGATATTTCACACAGAAGAAAAGAAACTGGACTGCATGTTTAGTTTACTCGTAAGGCTTAACTCAAGTGTGCCTGTAAACATCCACTGTGGACCAAATTTGAAAATCTGGGCAATCCTTGTTGAGCGAAAATTGCAGTGTGTAGAAATTTTTAGATTTAATCAAATTTTATATTTTATAGCTGAGTACATTGAAGTTTTAATGTATTGCCTATTTATTTGTTCTGTATATTTAAAAATGTAAAAGAAATCTAAAAATAATACGCCTAAGTTACCATAATCAATTTGCATCATCAATAAGTTATTATTTACACCATTAATTATTGACTGTCATTAATTATCGCTTTAAAATAAATAATTATTTTTTAAATATTATTTCTAAATGCAGACAATTTACTTTTGCTAAAACGAATTACATAGAACTTTTTATAAAAAGGTGGGCCCAAATAAATTTTTCTCAAGTGTATTAAATGTTGATTAACCTTGTTCCTACCTTCAATCAGTCCCAATAATGTTTTAGATTAGTTTCAAATGTAACAATCACGATGCTTTTTAAATCGAATTCTCCTTTGCAGTATGATCTTTTTCTAATGAGTAGAGCAACTTTGCACCTGTGAGTTTAAATTACCGGGTGGGGAGGTATTTCAATAACGGTCGCACTGGACAAGCACAACGGGCTATTGGTCCAGGTCAAACCCGAGGCAAAGATCCGAGGACGACACCACGTAATTTTGTACCACAGTCAGATGACGAGGTCACACCTGAGCTGGCACCCCACTCTCCAAACTTCTACACCACGCCAACGTGGACATTTCAGGCCACGAGATTTAATGTGCACCAGCCTTCTTTGTACACGGCGGTCTTCGTTGGATTCGAACTCGCAACCCTCCGCTTTGTAATCCTTTAAGCTACATTGTCTTGTAAACCTTACAATGAATATATTTAGATTTTTTATTTTAAAATTTAAGTTTCTGGGCTTGATCTTCGACGTCTGTTTCATACTTCAATAGCACATGTTGTGTTTTAATCGATTCATTTTGTATCTGAGCAACTAAAATTGGCTACTAAAATAGAGTTCAATGATGTTTCACAAGTGCTTTGGCTGTGGTAGCCCTGTATAAAATTCGGATTTAAATTTCGGTATCCTCGACTGTCATTTTTAGGACACGAGGGCTAATTACACCGGCACCTACGACTCAAAGTGGATTTCGAACAACTGAGATATCAGTGCAGAGACCATGTTTCCAATCCAAAGCCCGTTGAACATGAGAAACCGAAGCCGTAGTTTAAATTTCGAAACCCGGCCCAACCCATCGTGTACACGGGGGCTGGTGCACATTAAATCTGTCGTGGCCTGAAATGTCCTCACGTTGGCTAGGAAGTTTGGAGAGTGGGGTGCCTCGGGTAGGTAGGTATTTAACGTCGCACTGGAGCAACACAACGGGCTATTGGTGACGGTTCGGGATCAAACCCAAAGGGAAAGATACGAGGGCAACACCAAGTAATTTTAAACCGGAGTCAGATGACGAGGTCACACCTGACCAGACACCCCACTCTCCAAACTTCGCTGTTGCCCTTGGATCTTACCCTTCGGGATGGATCCCGTTCCGACGCCAATAGCCCGTTGGGTTGCTCCACTGTGACGTTAATTAATTACCTAAGTTTAAATTTCACTTTCATGTGTCCAAATGGGTAGTTGGTATTTGAGAACAATTGTGAAACAACAAATATTGCCAAAAACTACACATACTAAACTAAAATTTCGAACTGTTTTGCATGACCTTTTTTCTTAAAATATAAAGTAAGCATTTTTATTTCGCGAAATAAAACCACTCCGAGACGAAATTGTAGTTGGGTGACGACAGTGTGTGTGTTAGTTTTCATATTACATTTGTGAGACGTTTTCCAATTTTGACACTTGTTTTATGTTTGCGAGCGAACTTGTATTTTGCTTTGTTCTATTGCAATCCGCAGTTGAGAAAAAAGCACGTTACGTTGAAATTTGAACCACACAGAAATAGAATTGGGAGTGTCAGACCTTTTAAAGCCATGGAAAGTTTTTCGAATCGCAGGTGGTGGATTTCTGACCCAAGTGCTCGGCGCCACACCCAGTTTTTATATCTTACGTCAGCAAATGTTAATCAGCAGTTGTGGTCCTGCATATCCCTGTGGATGCTTCGAAACTAACAACAAATTCTTACTATTTTTTATTGGTGAATGAATCATCTACTCCGGAAAGAATGAAGATTATAGGGTTTTTCTCTCGTCTTGAAAGTAAAAATATCACATACTTTGGAATTTTTGAGTTAATGAAAACTTTTAATAATGCCAGAATTCGAACATAAAGCACTGTTTCTCAGTGATCCGCTGGCTCACACCGATTCCTAGAATCAATAATGCACCGGAACTCTACGTATACTATATCCTACGATTTACCTCTTTAGATTATCACTTCAGGACGTTAAGTCGATTTATATTGCATTTATTTATGTCCAAAGAAGTAGGTTCAAAAATGCACTTTATTCAAAGGCAATTAGGGAACGTCATGTTCAATAATTTTAAGATCATTTTAGGTCCTCTATTGGTCAATTTTATACTTTCTAAATTAACAAAATCCGGACCCCAGTAAACACAAAAAACAATTGTAGGTTTCTCTGTTGGAAAAGAAAGATTTTCGTCTTCCTTTTAATGGCTGTAAAAACCAGATTAAAACCCAGTTGATTTTAGGGGCGACTAAATACCGACGTCTCTTTAAAAAAAGGCAATACTTTCGTTTACGCTTAGTATGAAAGGAATATCTGCAAAAAGATTAGTTGCGACTATTGACAAAAAATAATTCTTTTAAAGAAAATCATGTTTTAGGTATCGATCTGACGTAAAATTTTACGTAGATTTGAAATCTGTTGAGATTTTGACTCTCCTTAACCTTTCAAAAGACAGAAACTTGGATTAGGGGAATAAAAAACACAATTTAATGCATAACGGAAACTGACCTCGAAAAACGCCCAAGAGGTGTTCACATGATAGCACTCGAAAATTCTTATCAGTCATGTTTGAAATACACCCAGGGCGGAATCGAACCTGCGCAGCCTAAAACTCGCAAGTTGCTAGCGGAGTGGGCAAACTCACTCAGCCACGACCAGTACCTCGAATTGAGGGCCGTAGAGCACCTCAGGTAGGAATGTTTTGGTAGGTATTTACTTCACATCGCACTGGAGTAACATAACGGGCTGTTAGAGCAACTCAGGAAAGAGAGATGGAAGCAGTACGTTAAGGCCCCGTTTACATGAGGCGTTTTCTAACGCGCGTTTTACGTCAAAACAAAACGCGGTTAGCCAAAGTACATAGAGTTCTACTGGAGTGTTCACATGCAGAAATCGCGAGAATCCTTTAGAATACGCGCTGGATAGCTTCGGCGCTTCAACAATCTCCGGTCGTTCTAGCGATTAGAAGGCGTTTGAAGAAGCATACATTTCTACTACACCGTTCACATGACACGCGTTTTGACGACCGTTAGCACTTTTTTATTCCTTTAGTTCAGGGGTGTCAAAGTCAATTAAAAAACGGGCCATTTAATGCAACTGGTAAGATTCACGCGGGCCACATCACATTTACAAATTTTCTTAAAATTGTATTTTGAATTGAGGATTCAGGAATATGGATAGGATAATTAAAACACATTATGTAATTAAGTAAATTTAGGGTAATAATTTATAATATTGCTATATAATTGCTTTTATTTAAACGTTTATGTATAATAGGATGTGTGTGCATCTTTTCTATACAAATCTACACCGTTTGACCAATCCACACCAAATTTGGTACACTTATACTTTAGAACACCGCGGTTAGCATAGACTAACTCTTACCCCCGTTCTATTGGCCCTAGGGGGCTAAAAACTATTCGAAATCGCCATAGAAATAACATTGAGCATAGATTGATTGCTTTAGGCAGCTATGGTTGCTTTACCAGAATTGATCGAAAAACAATTTTTTCCGAAACAAATTAAATTACAATATTTATGTTTGAACTGACTTTTTAGTTCTTCCCATGGTGTAAATAAATTACAGATATTTTATTGATGAAGAAAGAATATTTTAAAATATTTATTTTTGCAAGGAAATTCAAGGAAAGGTTTTCAGTAGTTCAAGGATGATTTTCAAGGAAAGTTGGTGTATATTTCGACCAACTTTCCTCCTTAAATAAATTATTGAATACGTAATGATTTGTAGAATTCCATTTCATAAGCTTTTTAGGTAAGGCGTGTAACTTATTTTAAAATGTCCGGAATAGATACATGTGAATCCTCCGTTGAAAGCAGTGATTTTCTTTCTTAAAAATTCTGTAAAATCGACCTGCTTTTTGAAAAAATTTTATCTCTTCAGTTTAATTTGTCTACACCGATTACATTTATTTCTAACCCAAGCACCGTTATTCCGAAAAGCACAAACGAAAAACTCATTGATCATAAAAGCGTTTTGCTAATCGGTATCTGGCAGCATCAGAATTAATGTTTTATTATTTTATAAATTTGATTTAGGAATCCCGTGTTTGTCTATTTGAGTTAACACAGCGAAATGTTGCAGTCCTATTTGAGCATTACTAAATTTCATAAATCATTATCGTCTTTATCAATATTTTTCATATGTATTTTTCCGAATTGCTTTATTTCAGAATGAAAAAGTTAAAACGTATTTTCCATACAACTTAAATGATTGCATTTTTCTGTGAAAGAAAAGTGATTATTCTAATTCACATTTCAAGCAACATTTATCCATTTCAACCCGAGCAACGCCGGGTAATTAATTCAGCTAGTGTATTTATAAAACTAAAATTATTTTTTGTATCGGAAACTTGCCAGCGCTCTCCTACTAGTTTCCCAATATCTGGATTCAAAGATTGAGAACAGACAATCTTCATTATGGCAGATAGACGTTTATCAGTTAATCTTGATCTGTAGGCCGTTTTATTTAATTTCATGAACGAAAATAGCTGCTCACACAATAGCTCCAAACGTACTCCCCTAATAGCATAAAATTTGTGCAGCAAACTTTTTAATTTGCGGATATTTTTCACCTAAATAAGAATATGTTTTAGGAATTCCTACTTCTCTCGATATTTACTTCTTGTCTTTTAAAACCGAATCATGCTGGAAATCAATTAATTCCAGTTGTATCGAAGTGGGAGCATTTTCAACTTCAAAGGAAAAAGGCCTAATTAAAAGAAACAATTTTTTGTGACTCTTTGAAATCATTAAAACTTTTATCGAATTCGTCTTTGATTTCTTCAATTTTACCACAATATTGTGAAAATGAGCAACTTCAATTTCCCAGTCGTTCTTCCATTCGTGCAACAAAACCCCTGAAAGAGGGTAGGTTGGAGGGTTAGTTTTCGTTTCAGATAGTCGGAACTCAGGGGAAATTGTGTTTAAAATTAAGAAATTAATTATTGTTATATATGTTATTTATGCTGATACATTAAAATGTTTAGAATAGGTTTTAAAAATATAGAGATTTATTTGAAGGAAAATTAGATAAAAATTAGTTACAGATCGTAGGAAACACGATAAAATTTGCAAAAATAACAAAAAAAAGAAAGATTATCACCAGTGCCGGATTTTGTTTGCGTGTCATCTTTTGATACTTCGTAGACAATGCCATATAAACAGAAATTTCGTTTCCAATTTCCTGGTTCTAGAATTTGTGGCATATATTTTTATTTTACATTGTCAATTTTAAAATTTTAAGGAAATTGTTTGGTCATTTTCCAGTTAGTTTCGCGTTTTAATCAAAGTTTTACAGAAATATTCCAATTTTTCATACGCAGTTTCGCTTTTACGATAAAACACATTACAAATGACTCATCTGCTAGCTTCTTGAACCCAAAAAATCCGTAATCACCCCTTAACACAAAACAAATTCTACTATTTTTATTGGTGGGTGAATCATCGACACTGGAGAGTGAAGGTTATAGGGTTTCTTCCTCTAGTCTTGACAGTAAAAACGAATACTTTAGGTTTTTAAAGTTAATGAAAATGATTAATAATGCCACAATTTGAACTACATAAAACACTGTTTCTCTCTGATCCGCTGGCTCATACCATTACCTAGATCCAAAATAATCCCGTCATTCGAAAAATTTTGAAAGACGTACGAAAGGCGAACGTGCAAAAATTTACAATCGAGGTTGATGGCATTGCACTGAAACGCATCGTATACTATACGTTGCGAAAGATTTACCTGTTTAGTTTGTCACTTCTGGTTAGTAAGTCGATAATATTGAATTTATTTATGTACAAAGATTTAAGTTCAGAAACACTTTATTCACAGGCAAATAGGGAACGGATGTTTTACAAATCGAAAGAATATCAAATTTTTACGTCGTTTTGAATATTTTTTAGATTATTTTAGGCATTTTATTGCTCATTATACATTTCTGAGTTAACCAAATCCAGGCTCTTGTGAACACAGAGAAATCACAATTTTAGGTGGGGAGAGAAAGATTTTCATCCTATTTTTATAATGGCTGTTAAATTAAAACAGTTGATAAGGGACAACTAAATATCTTATTAAAGTGACATTCCCTTTAAAAACAAGGCAATATTTCTGCTTACGCTCAGTATAAAAGGAATATCTTGAAAAAGATTAGTTCGACAACTGAGAAAAAAATATTTCTAAAGAAAATCATGTTTTTGGTATTGATCTGTCGTAAAATTTTACGCTGATTTGAAATCCCTTGAAATTTTGATTCTATCTTTAACCAATCAAAAGATGGAAACTTGGATTAGGGGAATAAAAAACACAATTTAATGCATAACGGACTAGACCAAGAGGTGTTTGCATGATAGCGCTCGAAAATTCTTCAAATGCGCGTTGGAAAAAGTCCATGTCAACGGGGCCAGTTATTTCTCTGCACGGCATTTGTTATGTCTACTCCAAGAAGTAGGTGTGGGTCTACTTTAATTACCCCTCGTGTAGCAAAAGATGACCGTCAAATCACACTTAACCTCGATAGGTCCCTTTCTCTTGCGATGATGCATGATCATTGGCCGTTCCTTTCTATGAAAGCCAAAACATCGAATCTCAACATTCAGAACTTATCCCCAGTAGCCTCTACATTTATTCTGAGTCGCCAACCATTCGCCCTTTCGTGGGAATGGAATAATAATCGCCGATCTGCATACTAATAACATCTGCATTGTGTGATAATCTAAACATTCAGCTATTCCAGGGAACTTATGTCTTCGACATCTGCACCAGCAGCACTTTCACCCAGCGGGGAGGGATGAGAAGAATCCGATCAGAAGACGAGGAAAACAACTGCGTCATCATTTTGAATGCAGCTGGGACGATTCAACCGATTTGGTGAGAGGATGGCTGGAAAAGGCTTTGGACGATTGGCTATTAAGTAATTGAAAGTGACTTTTTCGTCAACGGTGTGGATTTTTCGGATTTATCGCTTTTGCTTATGGCAAGGATGCACACACTTGTTAAGATCAAGGACCACATAGATTCATTGTGACTTATGGAAGGGCAGCCAAAAAACATGGATACCAAGGGCGAAATGGATTCTAAATTTTCATTAATCAAGCCGTTCCAATTTTTCGCTTTGATAATATTAAGGTTTGTTCACAGATATATGTTGACCCAAAGAGGGTTGCGCATTTTAATGCCGCCATTATCTCTCGGCAACGGAGTTTTAACCTAAATTACCTACTCTTGTGACTTGTTAAAGTTACAATAACATGTCGAGTAAGCGAATCAACGGAGGGCAGCGGTCTGTGAAGTGCATGGGCACTTTATGCACGGCATTGAAAATATAATTTGCGAGGGATACCCAATTTTCTCAGATTGGAAATCATCGCGGCCTTATGATTGGAAATCATAAGGCCGCGATGCTAAATGAACATTTAATTTTATTGATTTTTTAGATAGTTTCAGACTTATCCTTGCGCCATAAAACCCAATTAACAAACCAGACTCATCGGTATGTACTTGGCCTGTGTGGCCGCGGGAGCTCAGTTGGAAGAGTAGCGGATTAGCAACTGGAGGGTTGCGAGTTCGAATCCAAAGACCGTCGTGTACAAAGGCTAGTGCGTATTAAATAAGTCGTGGCTTCAAATGTCCTGGCGTGATGTGGAAGTTTGGAGAGTGGGGTGCCAGCTCAGGTGTGACCTCGTCATCTGACCGTGGTTCAAAATAACCTCGGATCTTTCCCTGTGGGGGGTTGATTCCGGACCGTTGCTAATAGCCCGTTGTGTTGCTCGAGTACGACGTTGATTAAATACCTACCTACTACCAACCGATCTTAGCAACCGCAGCCATCAACGTTACGCTACGTCTAACGCAAGGGTCGCCAAATTTTGACCATCGACCCCTTCAAAAGTTTCTTGACTTCTTATCGACCCAGCTTCAAAGAGGTAGGGTGCAAGTACCAAACACCTTAAACAAATAGGTAATTCTACTATCCGCAGCCGTGATTTCGGAGCTCTTATCTTAAGTACAGCTGCAGATTCACATTACAAGAAAATTAATCCAATCTTCAACTCCATGCTAAGAATTGCTACTGGCCTACCTAAATATACTCCTATTAAGATCTTGCATGCTGAGACTCAAGCCTCATCTTTACAGCAAAGACATAAACTCTTAAATATAATTTTTTACATAAATGTTTGCCTGAGAGAGTGGTCTCCGATATACGACCATATTTACAATCCCCCTTCTATCATTTTTGCTCCATGGAAAAACAAGAACAAACCTATCTCGGCAGATATGATCAATTATTTCGATGATATGCTCATTACTAAAAGGGATATTATCTCCCTTGGTGTCCTCCTACTTCTGATTTTAATTATAAAATACATCTCCAGAATTTCCCATTTCAAAATAAAAATCTACCCGATAGTGCAATTCAAGCCTACTTTGAAGATTTTCTACAAACTTTTCCAAATCATATCATCATAGGGACGGATGGCTCAAAAACTAGCACAACCAGTTCATTTGGAATCGTAATTCCCAAACTATTTGTAGAAAGAAGCTACTCAGTGAATACTTTCAATTCAATTTTTACAATAGAAGCTATGGCAATTTTTAAGGCAATCCAAGACGGTCCAAAAGTACCAAAACTTCATTTTAATAAGCGATAGTTACAGTGTTTTATCCAGTTTGGAAAATGTAAGTAAACATTCAAGCTGTATCATTTTGCAAATTCACAAAATATTAAGCAAAAAAAGCCAATACAATAATATCATGTTAGTGTGGACCCCTGGACATAAAGGGGTACCCATAAATGAAAAGGCCGATCAGGTAGCCCGAATGGCTGAACTGTTTCACATCGCTGAAGGTGTCTCGGCTGAGGACATTATAAAATACCACAAAACTGAATACAATGAGATTTATAATCAATGGAAAAGATACCATAGAATCACTTTCCTCATTTTGACCCTACAAGTTTATGGTATGAAAATATTACTTTTAATAGAAATTATGAGACCCTCTTTCAGAATTTTCGGGCAAATACCCTGATGGTGAATTCGATTAAAAATAAAATCAAACTTTCAGACACCCCTAATTGCCTCCGATGTCGCACCTACGAAGATTTAGATCACATCCTATTCCACTGTCCAACTTTCTTAAAAGGTCGAAACAAGCTGCAAGTACTCTCCGCTTTGAAGATTCCACATTCTTTGAAAGAAATCTACTCCAATTTTTCGTTGACTATCTAATTCCATTTGCTTATTTTTAACCCCTAATCCTCGTTTCTAATTCTTTTCCATTCGAAATTATTTTATTTTTCTCTAGAGGCACAAGGCAAAGCAGCCAAGCCTCAAAATCTGCTTTCTCCCAGGGGAAAAGCATCATCATCTTATCGACCCTCTCTATTTTACTATTACGTAATTATAATAGGACAAGCACGAGACCCTTATGTGAGTTTTTAGATTGTTTTTGATGTCCTTGACATTACATATTTGATAGGAGGGATAAATAATATATAAAATATAAAGTTTAATTTCGATAAGAAAATAACAATAGTCTTCCTTATATATATGAAAACAAGACTTATTAACTTAGTATACAATTTACTAACGTTGCCAATGTGAAAGGTGACTCTTGACAAGATTAGTAATGCTCGGATCAAAAGGAGTAAGTTTCAGGCTTCAATCGACACGGAATTTAATGTCTAGTTTAATTCTTTGTTTTGTTTAAATGGAATTAACATGGTTGAAAACAGCTTCAATCATGTACGAGTTGGAAATGTAAGCAAAAAGGAGAGTACCACTTTAGAAAGTTTTAGATATTTTTCTACTTTTATATTCGTTCAAAAGTAACAAAGTCCTATTTTTAAAAAAAGCGTCTTAGTTTCAAGATTCACTGACAATTCAATAAGTTCATCTTTTAACTGACTTAATATTAGCATACATTCAATTTACGTTTGTTCACTAGCAGTAAATGCAAAAAATATTAACGCTTGTGTCCTAGGGTAAAAGTTGGGGAATCCTCTTGTAGCATTAAAAGGCTGTCGAATGACAAATCGAAACGTGATCAGCAATTAACGCCGTCCAATGACTTGCATTTTCCCCGTTTGTGTGTAAATGAATCTTTAATTTTATATTGCAACTATGTCATGTGGAACACAATTCATTCTCTAAAAAACCATTATCGTAAATAAAAACGAGTGCAAAAGCTAAAAATCGCAAGGAAAAAAATAGGGTTCAGAGCAGGAGAGGGGGAGAAAGTTTGGAAAAAGCTGGAACGAGGAGGGTGGTGGCAGCTGAATTTTTTTTAAACTGCAGTGTCAAGTGTTTTGAATATTCGGATTTCAATGAGCTTTTTCCGAGATGAGTAATCAATACACAAATCCAACGCCAAAACATGAGCGAATTGCGAACCAATCGGACTTGACACGTGCGGATCGTAGCCCCTCCTCTTTCGACTTGAGAATTTTAAAGTGGGGCGATAAATGCTTACCAATGGCACTTCACAGATCGCCAATTCTTGGTGACCAAATAACTATGTTGGATGGTGCATGTCCTTAGCGGACATCGGCAGGCAACCCTACAGAGGGAGTAAAGAGGGGTCCATTCCGAATCCAACCCGAAAGAAAAGATCCGAGAACATCTCGTAATTTGGAATCACGTTTTAGAAATGCAGAGTGGGAGAACAGTAAAAAACATGACAGGATCGGTGTCGTCATCAGGAGAGGGCGCAAGGGAACAGGGGCGGGCTGCTTTTCTGGGATATTTTAGTGTCACGAAGGGCGTTCACTTTGAATTTCTAGATAGAATCGAGAAAATTCCGGTTTTCTTCCAAAACGCGGAAGAGTTTAAATTGCACTTGCTTCTAGAGCAACATGAAGGATAAACCATACTGCCTTATTTAATACGTCGCGTTTTGGGGAACACAATTTATGTCATGTGGAACACAATTTATTATTTCTCTAAAAAATCATTATCCGCAGTCGTAAATAAAAATGAGCGCAAAAGCTAAAAATCGCAAGGATCCAGTATCATGAGGAGAATGGAGGAGTTAGAATTAAGGATTCGGATTTTAGTCCTTTGGTTGTTTGGGGGTTTTTTGGCGTAAGGGCCATATTGGACCAAGCGGCGCCTTCAGACTTCACAAGACAGACAATTTCAAGCAAAAAATGTCGTGAAAAGGGGAATAGAATAATCGGATGAAAGCAAGAAAAGCTTGCTTGAGTCTCCGGGGAGCGTGACCCCGTGTACATTAAACCCCATGGGAAAAGAAAAGATCACTGAGGTACCTCGGGTTCATGAAGCCGTATACGCATGGAGGTGTGCCCCTCAGCAATTAAGGATTCGGGAAAAGTAGAATGGAAATACTAGGCTCGATTCTAATTCAGGGACGGAATCAGCCGCGTCAACTGAAAATTTCACGACTGAGGTCTAAATAACTGGGGATAACCCAAAGAGGAGTTATTTGAGGGATGGCTTAAATTTTCTGAGAGATAAGGGAATGAGAGGTTTCGCTCTGGAGCTGATGAAAGGACAGGAAAACAGAACTGATTCTACCCAAGACCATTCTAGAATGATCTTGTCTGACTCCAAATCGCCGTACCCCTATAACCCTCCACAAGTGGTTACGACGAGATATCCCTTCCATCGAGATCTGGCCAATTTTGCTAATGACCAGATGTCTCTTCAAGACATTGCCGATTTTTGTGATGACGAGATCAAGATCTGGTCAGTTTTCTTCTAATGACGAGATGCCTCGTCAAAACAATCACCTGGAGTGTTCAGGTAGGTATTTTAATTAACGTCACACTTGGAGCAACATAGCGGGCTATTCGCGGGAGCAATTCCTAAGAGAAAGATCCGAGGAAGTCAAAATGAGGACATTTGAAGTGCACCAGCCCCCTGGTAGAATGTGATTTGGAACAGCAGTTTTAATCACAGTTCTTTTTAATTTCCATGTTTTTGTTTCTCGTGGATAGCTAAAAGACATTAATATGTCGGGCCATAACGGGACCGTTCCTATTTTAGAGGAATGATCTTCGCAAGTTTTCAAGAAAGGAAATAGAATTTGTTAACTGCTGATTAATATGCAACTATAACTTTCCACCTGCGCGGGACTTCTTTGGAAACCGAAAACGTTGGCGACCGTCCTGTGGCGCCGTCCAGCAAGCGACTCTGATTGGCTTAGAAGTGATGAGCTAGGCACTTTTCGCATTAATTGTAACTTTGCGCTCTTTTCTTTGTTTCGCGTTCATTACCAGTGTGATTAGGCTCAGTCTTATTTCTGATTGCTTTCAGAGTGTTTCTTTATTCGATTTGTTCTCAAACTTTTGGCCAGAACTATGGATAAATTGCGAAGATATAAAAGTATGGTGACACGAAGCATGATTCGTAAATCGGTGAGTTCATTTCACTTGCAGTTTATATTCTGGTTTTCTTTTTTTCTAATATTTTATGCATTTAAAATAGTTTCAAGTTACGTCATGGCGGTCAGTTTCAGTTTCAAGTCCGCCATTGTGAAAAGTTAAGACTCCCAAACGGAAATTTCTTTAAACGACCGGACTTTTCTGTGATTTCTTAATTTTATTCAGTAGCATGAGATTTTAAACGATATCTGTATTGAAATAGTTCTCAACCTCCTGTTAAATACATTTTGAGTATCGTACGTACTTCAGACCGACCGACAGTTGATGTCTGCCAAAAGCTTTAATTCAGCAATTCATATATAAATTTTTGTCAATCATTGTTATTTCCTCTTATCTGTTTGCTGTTTCTAATACCAATCAAAGTAGAATTTAGATTTTAAAAGATGACAGAATGCTATCAAGAGGCTACCTTTTGTACCTATAAAAGTACTGTTAAAATTGTTTAAATAATTTTCAGAGTATTTTAATTAACTCAAACTCGTAATTAACTCATCAAAATCTGACAAAAAATTACCCCCAGTTTTACTACATACTTTAAACGCATGCATTACGTAAGTGATAAATAGCAATTATACTACCATAGTATAATTAATATACTAAATATTAAGACTATATGTAAAAAAATTGTCATTAAAGAATATTTTAAGAGCATTTTATAACACCGCATAAAGTTGGACAAATATTACCGTTACAATTTGGTTAAAATTTAAAATTCCTTTTTTCGTGGGGGAAGCCATTTTTAGTGTTATATATAAAGTGAGTAAAATCTTTAATCTGGGTGCGACCTTGGCGCAATTTTATTTTTTTCTCGCTAAGCTGGTGCCAAATGTTACATGTATTTACATTGTCGGCAGCACGCCAACTTAGCGAAACTTGGCGATTGCACATGCAACTAAGTCCTTGCAACTCACATGCAACTTAAAAAGAATTTGAACTTGGTATGCCCAGACACGCTGTTTTTGTTTAATGTGAACTAGGATTGAAACATTTTGCTCAATATTTCATAGCTATGTAAAATTATAAATTGCACTTCAATTTTTCAGTCTTTGCAATTTTTAGCAAACACTTAAATTAATTTTTCTGGAATCTTAATGCACTATTTTTTGATAGGGTGAACCAGTCAGTAAATGGTACCACTAATGCTAATTTTGAATGAAAAAGTTTCGCTTGAGGTGTTTTGTAATTGTACTTGAAAGATTTTTGTACTTGTGTATGGAAGGTGATCTAAATGAGCCCCAAATTTTAAAATTTCATAGCTTAATGCAATTTTTATCTCTTAGTTCAGGATTGCTACAAGACTCTTATTTCACTCTCACCCATCTACTAGTTCATCACTATTTTCCAAATAAAATTTAAATTGAAGCATAACTAGTATTTTAGGAATCACAAAGACGTTTCAATCAAATATAACTAGGCGAAACATTTTTTACTTGATATTTTAACTGAAACTGTTTAGTAAAAGTATAAACTATTGAATCTTAAACAAGTAAATATGATAGTTGTTAGTACTAATATAAAACAAGTAAAGTAGCTAAAATATGTAAATAACTAATCGCAAGTTAATGTAGCAATAGCATTAAAGAATTGTTTGGCATTAATTATAACAAACTAAAGTCAGTGACTGCAATCTATCAGTTTCCCACTCCAAAATGCATATAACCCAAAAAATTTATCATCGTCTTCCCACTCTTGCATTTCAATTTCAGCTCATTTTTCTCCTTTATCGTCTTAAATTTTTTTTAGACTACTGGCATTTTATATAAATTCCAGTAATTGATCACCTTTTCCATTAATTGACCACCTCTCCCAGTATAATTGACCACTTGGTCAAATGCTAGATACAGGCTCATTTTTATCAACAAAGCAATTGCAAGCACTTAGTTATCAATATCAAACCTCAACTTGAAAATTAGTTTGATCAATTACTGGAACATGTGCAATTTTGTTCAATCAATGGATCGACTATGTTCATGAAGAAAAACTAAATGTATATCACAGTTAGATATATTTATTTATCTGCGAAATTTTATTTCAATATGAGAAATAGAAATGAGATTGAGACATTCCTCAGATCAAGTCCATACTATACTCTAATTTCAGATCCCAATGATTGGACTCCTGACTTTTTCTTTCATTCAATAAAAAGAGATGAGTGAAGTTCAGATTGGTTACCATTTATTTTAATAGTCCACTGGCTGCAAGAATATAAATTTTATTTAACATGATTGACTGTTTTCATGTTTAGGGTGAACCAGACAGTTCCTGACCACGTACCAGGAATCGATCATTTTCTTAAATTTCTCATTGAAACAAGCAAACTAGTTTATTTCACAAAAAAAATCATATAGCCAAAGGATACTATTGGAATAAATTGTTGCCAATCTGAAGTTCATTAATTTGTAGTTTTGATAAAAGTAAAGTCATGAAATGACTGGGATTTATGAAATCACAGTAGGTAATGAACTTGTTCTGAGAAGTGATGTCTATCTTAATTCGTCTCAATTCTATTTCTTGTTTTAAACTGAACTTTGACATAAAGGTAAATAATTAATGTAGTACTTTTCATATCTTAAATTAATTTGGTCACAAACATTGGTCATTCCACTGGTGGAGCAAAGCTGCATGCATTCAATAATTGACCACTGGTCAATTACTAGATTTTTAGGCAGACTGATTTTAAATTTGAAGTTAGATATTTCATGTTGATTAAGTGTTTTACAATTCTTATTTTAATTAAGTATAAAAAGTGTTTTCTGGTTGCATAGAGTAGGAGACAATTATTTCTGGATTAAGATATAATTTATTTTCAATAAGAGCAGGACATGGCATGCAAGCCTGACCAACACATGAAGTGGCTAAAATCGGATAGATGGTGAGGTACAGTTAGACAAGGACAAGTAGTTACTGTTAGACAGGACAAATACAATTACAGTTAAACATGTGACAAAAAGCTTGTATCCTGTATTTGACCAGGTGGTCCATTAGTGGAAGAGGTGATCAAACACTGAGGTTAAATGCAAAACCAATTAAATGTTTAGTAAGGGAAGTGTATGGAAGCCCAATATCTACACTAAACTTTTTGTTAGTCCAGCAGTGTAGATGATGTGCTATTATACCTTAGTGAATCCTATCCAAAAGAAAGGTTCAAAACAAAAAATAGTCCCATGCAACTGCTTCTAAAAGGTGATTAAGAAAAAGTTAAATGTAAAAAGAATCATGGCAGGCTACCTCAAACCAAAATAATTTCAAATTGATAATGGAACAAGAGGAAATACTTTTCCTTCAGTGGCGGATGTGATGAATCTAAAAATATGAAGGTAGTTAGCAAAATGAAAACAAATATGGTATAAAAGCATGTGCTGTAAATATGAAGGTTCCTGCAAAGCATATATAAAATGCATTCCAAAAGATATTTTGCAGTTTGTCTCAGATGACAATGAAGATATTGATTTTAACTGATGGAATTTGCAGTGGCTGACTTTAGTTTGTTATATTTTTCACTATTATTGCAACATTTACTTATTTCAATATTTAAATCAATTGTTAATGTGTCATTTTTAAAACTAGTTTACTTGTTTAATAGTAGTACTAACCGATATCATGTTTACTTGTTACTTCTTTTATTAAATAGTTTTACTTAGAATATTATGTGTAAAAAATGTTTAGCATAGCTAGATTGAATAAAAAGTACCTGTGATTGCTAAAATATTTGCACAAATGTTTCAATTTGAATTTTATTTAAAAAATAGATAATGGTGAATTATATACTTGTTGAGTAGTAGTCAATTATTAGATGTAGTGGTCAATTACTGGTCCAATCACTATTCTGAACTTTGATATAAAAATTCTAAAAACTATTAAACCTTAAAAGTTGTACTAAAGCTTATTTTAATCACTATCTTTACAAGATGACACTAAGTACAAAAAATCTTGAAAATGCAATTTACAAATTAGCTCGAAATTTTTTACAAAAAATTAGCACTAACTGGTTAATTACTGACTGGATCACTACTTATTTCCTTTTAATTTGTACAAAAAATTATATTTCCTATGCATTTAATTCAAAAGTTATCTTGTTGAAACTTAAGATATTTTAAACTTAAAACACCACCACTAAAAGACATTGAGAATATTTATGTACCTATGTTAATATTTACTGTTAAATAATAGACATGATAATGGTTGGTAGAGTGGTTGAACCAGCCAGTAAACTGGACCAATTATTGCACAATATTTGCGAAAAATTCCCCTGGAGATTTGCAAATTGCACTTAAATTTTTTTATGCTTACTCTTTTGTATGGATGGTGATTAAAATTAGCTCTTGTGCAATTTTAATACTTTAATAATTTTTTCCTCCAAGTTGCAAATAGCGATTTGATCTATAATTGGCCAAAAGGCATTCAGCAATTGACTATTTATTTTTTTAAATATAAAATTCAAACGAACATTTGTACAAATGTTTTGTTAAGACCACTTATAACAAGTTTACTTTTCTGTGGTTTCATAATGATTTTACATCTGTCTTGTTTGTATTATTTTTATCAATGAAAAGACAGGAAGAATACCATTTATTCTAGTTGTTCATTAAAACTAAGAATACCAATTTGATTTATTGTGGAATAGACTAAATGATTTGTTTAAATGAAGGAAATATGGTAAAAAAAATTACTGGTAGATGGTCTGAGACAGACTGGGGTTCATAGAAAAATGTTTGATTACCATGCATTCAAATCTTAGTGATGTATTAAGTATAGAAATTGATCTAAGCTGACTTGAAGTTTCATCTGAAAAAATTCCCTTAAACTTGAAATCATGGAATTTTGAAACCAAGTAAATGCTACTTGTTTTTGCCCTCTGAGGAGTTTACATGCATAATTCCATCATATAACCTGCAGTCTTCCCTGCATGACTTGTAACCAGTTTTCATTAGTATGTATTGGATGATTCTACAAATGTCAGCGAGAAGTAAAAATTACTTCCAAGGTTTTCTATCAATTGGCTCGTATAAATTCCATTCGTTTCTCTTAATTTGATTTTCTCGCATAGATGTAAAACTAATTTTATTTCTGAATGATTTTTATCATAGGTAATTATTTAAATATCCCATTCTATTTTTAGATTTATGAATGTCATACCTTATGATTTATTTTCTTGCTGTTCTGTTTAGTGATATTTTGTTAGGAGCATATTTACTTTTTCACTTGCTTAAATATCTTTCAAATTGAGTAATATTGTAGCACTGGACTTAATGTGCTCAGTGTCATTGACAGAAGGATCAAGAGGTTAAGCCCCTTTCCATAAGTGTCGGTTTTTTAATTCTATCATATCTTTGCAAATTAAATATCAAAGAATCGAGCATTTTTGCAATATTTTAAAGTAAAATAGCAGTTATTAAGTTGATTAACATTTCAGGGCTTGTACATTTTGAAAATATTTAAGTTCTTTTTTATCACAGTTCAATTCTTACACACTTTTTCTCAGCTCTAACCACTGGCATATAATCAGTTCTAGGGCCAGTCTTGATGCAACATATCAAAACTAGGCATGTGCATGTACTTCTCTGATCTTTCTAGTTTTTATTTACATTCTGCCTTCTGTTTGCAAATGCAAGAGCGTATACTTTTACAGTGTAGGGAATAAACATTTTGTGAGATCGCATCACTCATTAAATTTTACTATTTTCACATTCATTTGAAATCAAGTTGATTCATAACTTTCAGCTGAGGCAGGAAGATTGGAATGAGCATGCGCAATAGCGATCTTATGCACTTGGACAAGACTTGGAATCTAGTCGGACTAATCTGGGGTTTCGACTAGATTCCACGTCTTGAGAAAAAAGGGTACTGTTTGCTAAAAGTATTTTCCAAATTTTTTTCTTTTCGAGTGCTAAATTGGACTCTTTTTGTCGGAAAATATCGCGAAGTCCGATTTTCAGACAAGCTTATAACATTGATGAAATGTTTTCTTACTGGCGTAATTATCGCAAATTTGTCGCCATTTTTTGTCTATTGAATTACTTTTCAGGGTTTTCCTTTTGGTCAGGTTCGTCATCTGACCGTGGTTCAAAATTACGTGGTGTTGTCCTCGGATCTTTCCCTTTGGGAGTGATCCCGGACCGTCACCAATAGCCCATTGTGTTGCTCCAGTGTGACGTTAATTGAAATCCCCCCCCCCTTTTGGTCAGGAATTACTGAGATGGACCATTACGGATTTCCCGTATGTGTTGCAAAATTTCACTATAATTACTGCTATTAGTGGAATTATTTCGGAAAACCCCACTTGACGATGTTTAAAAAAATCGCCAAATTGGCGACATGCTATCATATTTTAAAGTAAAGGTCGCCAAGTGATGAGCTACCGTCCTTTTTCACAAAACTTGACCAAATTGACAGCATTGGAAATTTAGATTTTTTATTTCAACCGTTTGTTTCATACCTAATTAGCATATTCTGTGTTTTATCTGATTCCTTTTGTATCTGAGCAACTAAAACTACTAAAACAAGCTTTAGGAGAAGACTAATTTTGCTGCTATTTTCTAAGAATTTATGCTAGTAAAGCTATTTCACGAGTGCATAGGCTGTAGCAACCCTGTCATCAATCACAACGTGGCATTCTTTTCTGCTCATCATTTGGCAGTGGCTTGGCAACAAAAAATTGAAATTGCGCCTAAGTCGTATCGTATATTGAAATGGCTAAATTTCAAGGTTGAAAGGGAAAAATTCATTTTTCTCGGGGATTGAGGAAAAAACACTCAAGAACCGATGTTAATACACAGGAACTAACAATTTTAACAAAGTAACTTATTCCAATCTGTTTGCTTTCCTTGTGCAAATGAATAATTTTAAAGTAACTATATTTTCTGTTTTGAGTAACTACCAATTAACCAAATGCCGCCTTATTTTTTTATTACTCTTATGTTTTCATATGGGCAACTTACACCTCAGGAACATCCTTGTATGCAAGTTATGCATTGTTAAAATCTATATTAGCATATTTGTACTTTTGAGGGAGAAACATTTATCAGTTAAAGAATTTGCAAGTGTTTCAAAGCAAAACCCAAGTTCCTGCATTGCAAAGGGAATTTTATGAGTGTTTCTTCATCCCTAAAATTATCTTTCATTTTGCAGCCTTACCCTCTCTGGACACTGGAAAGTATCCAGAAGGGTAAGAAGATGAAGGGTGGGAGGACCCCTACCAACCGGGTGCCTCCCACAGCTCCACCAACAGTGGTGCTGCCGCCACCACCACCTATGCCGCCGCCACCACCACCTGTGCAGCTTTTAAGAGTCTGCATACAAAGGCTCCCAACACAGGGGTATGTTGTCTCAAATTCAAATTCTTGTGATCATTCATGCCCTTCAATACACCTTTGTGGTATCTCATTTTCTGCATGCGATTCTCAATTCGAACAAATATTATGTCAGTTTGACCAGAAGCAACCAAACAAGTATTGATCCTTTGAGGGCATCAGGATGTCTTGTGTCCCACTCTTTCAAAATGGTCAAAACTAGGTATATAGTCATGGGCAGGAGTGGGGAAGCTTTGTTACAAGGCCTCATTAATTTAGCTGTAATCAAATAAGGCCACATTCAATATACTTTAAAATTAACATTTTTTTGTAAAAATCTTAACTACTAGGTACTTATTAAAAAAATGAAAACTATTTTATAATTTCAAAGTGATCTAATCTTTTAAGGACTTTGTTGTCTACTTTTTGGAAAACATTTGAATATTCGATTGATTTCAACTTGGAGATTTGCAGTTTTATTTGATGCTGTAGATGGGCTATCTGTCAATGACCTTAAGGGCGTCTTGATTTGGGTTTGGTAGGAGAATGTAAATTTGGAGCAATAAATGGTTGAAAAACAAGAAAGCATTTTTTGGGCATGTTGCCAAGGCATGGATATTTTGCATTTTTCCATATTTCAATTGGATCTTGGCATCAAACAATGACTTTAAACTCATCTACTGAGTTCAGTCAGTTCCATCTGTAGTTTTCTAGGTGCCATGGTGTCATCCACTAGGTGAGACTGAAATAATGAGGGTATAGCAGGCCATTAATTTAGCTCTTATGGGGTACTAATGTTAATTCTTTGTTTTTTAATATGTTCCTTTTAAAAATAGAATTTTTCAATAAGACTTACAAATTTACTAAGCATAATAAAAGGATTTGTTCTGTAAAATTTAGATCCAGTCAAAAGGGGCTACACTTACGGACCTAGAAGGTCTCTGTTATTTTCATGAACAGGTTCCCCACCCATAGTTCAGGAAAATAGCTCTCTGAGAGATTCACACACATTTTTAAGTGTTCTTTAGCATCTTCCCTGCATGATGTCTAACGAAAGTTTTCCCCTGATTTTCAGCCAATAGATAGGGTTAAGTCTATGTGTGTTCTATGTAAAAACCCGCTACACTATTTAGAAATGATGTTATGCCCAGAGTTAAGGCTGCTTAAGTATGTAATTTTTTGTTGTGTGTAAAATGCATTCATGTAAGGTTGTAGGTCTTGTATTTTGCTTTCACTGGATCATATGATAGATGTTGACCTTTCAACATCCTTTTAATTTTGGGAATAACCAGAAGTCGTACAGTGTCAATTCTGGGCTGAGAAGGGTGTGGAACAAGAATAGATACAAGGCTTGTTACTGTTTCCATCATTTGTCATCTGCAATGTGGCCCTATATTGTGATGGAAAAGAAAAATCCTATTTTCAAGCCCGATTCTCAAAAGTGTCAAATTCTATTGCTGACCACTGCTTTACACAAAACAGGGAGACAGCATTCATGACTTACCTACACTGACTCGAAGACAACAAAACAGTGAACTGGAAATAGGCTTGTGTGTACTGCACAGAATCCGCTACTGGACACTTGTGATGTTTTGATATTTCAACTACTTGAGACATCATGTGGTAGACTACTTATCAGTCAACTTTCGTATAATTGTTTCCTTTTACTTAACTGAAAACAAACATTTAATACTTGTGTTGTTAATGGCTTCACCACCAAGTCTGGCTAATTATTCCATGTGAATAATTTAATGTTGTAGATAATTCACTGCAAACATTGTAAATTAAGTACGTAACCAATTGTATGTTTTTCTACTCGTTTATGTTTAACTCTGAGAAACTTTCATTTGGGTGAATTGACATGAGTCATGATAATCAACGAGTATTTATTAAATTAACCTTATGGCTATTGTCTATCACAATACAAGAAGTAATTGTAAGCCATAGCATAAAGGTTAAGAGGCAGACAAGTTACTTGTAAACAAATTCTATAGTTGGTGTTTAGCTCAGATTCTGCCTTAAGTTTATCGTTTGATGCCATAAGCCATAGCAGGGAGTTGGCAAAGCAAATAATCATGTAAAATATTTTGAGTTTGAGAACTCTTTCTCCTGTGAGCTTAACCAACTTTTAACTAATGGACTTGTTCTAGATCATCTGCTTTCTCACTAGAGCACCATACTGTGCAGCATCTAACAAAGAGTTGAGAAATTCATATCTTATGGCACTGAGAAATAAAACAAATATATAAAATAAATTGCAGCAATTTCCAGTAAAAGTGAAAAAATGTAAATACAAACCAATACTTTTCCAATCAGTAATAAAAGTGAAAATAGGCTGTTCAGTTCCCTAAGATGATTCCATCAATTCCCCAAATGGGACCCACACTCCAAGCCTCTTGAATGAGTGAAAAAAGATGCACTTGTTACTAAATTTTATCCCTAAATTATTTAATGGCACCTAAACAATTTTTACTTTTATAAACGGTTTCTACTGTTAACTACTCAATTCACTTCAGTACAAAAACCATCAAATTAAATTTATTTCTTTTTAATATTTCATGTGGCCCCTCAGATTAATCTAAATGGGACTGCACTTTGTAAGGCCAGCCCTGTGACGGCTTTGACTTATTCAATATTTCCACCATTTCTCCATCAAATTGAAAACATTTACATTTGAATATTTTAAAATTGTAGTCTAATATTTTTCTGTTTCACAGCCTCCTGCAGCACCTGCCACAGTGCAGGGTAATGCTTAACCGACTCCCTTCCGACCGGTGAGTTTCTTTCATTTTCATATCTGCATTTGATTCTCAGTTTTCTTTTGTTCATTTGTGTCATGTAGTTATTGCTTCAAAGAGGTTAAAATTCATTTAAAAGCTAATAAAAGAGTTGGATGTTTATTCACCCTTTTTGAGTCTACCCTCTTTTCTAGGGCTAAACAAAAAAAGATCAAATTCGACGATGCCTTTGTTTATCCATTCTTATTAATTCTTTTACTAAAAGTTATCTATTCATTAACACAATGAAGCTCAACCAAAATGAAGACATCCTATGAATTTCGCTAATCTTTAATTTCGCTGAAATATGTTTACATTGAAAACCGAAATAAACAACATTTTCTGCTTAATACTTGCATTCCAAATCAATTATCCTTTGTTCTAGTTGTGGGAAAAGTTACAAGAACAAAGAGCATTACCCAAAACTAGGTAGGAAAAAATGATGCTGAAAAATAGATACAAAAATTGTAGACGAGGCGTTAGCGACAAGAATTAGAAAAAATCAATATCGTGCTGGCATCTACTGGGAAAAAAGACAAATAAAATAGTTAAGAGTTTGGGACAAGACTAGTCATAAATTTCCTATGGGAGGTCGTGATGGTCAAAATACTTTTGCTTTTCCACAATGTAGGCATTAACTCCTTATATCTCAATTGGAATTGGGGCATGTACTGGTCTGATGTAAGATTTGTCTTTAAGAGCTTTGACTAATAGCATTTTTGCATCCTTTCAGGAAGAGGAGCTCGGAAGATGAGTTGCCTGGACCTCCAAGCAAGAGGTTTGCAGCAGACACGTTGCAAGCTGGGTAGGTATACATTTTGTGTACAATTCTTATTGCTTTTAAGAAGCGATACAATCATGATGAACTAGAACTTATATTGATGCAGTTTTATTGCTCACATAAACAAAAGTTGTAGCAACTTTTCAATTGGCTGATTTTGTAGAATTTCTCATTTAGTTCATTGCTAAAATCTTCCAAATAACCTGCCACTGGGCCGCGATAGCCCGGTTGGAAGAGTAACAGATTATAGCAACCGGAGTTGCAAGTTCCAATCCAACCAAAGTCCATCATATACAAAGGGGCTGGTGCACTTTAAATTTAGCATGGCCTCAAATGTCCTCGTGTTGGCATGATGTGGAAGTTTGGGGAGTGAGGTGCCAGCTCCAAGTGTGACCTTGTCATCTGACCATGTTCAAAATTACCCGATGTCCTCTGACCTTTCCCCTCGGGTTTTTATCTTGTACAGTAGCCATTAGCCCATTGTGTTGCTCCATTGCAACATAAATTAATTACCTACCTACCATCTCAACCCCAGATTGACTTGGGGAGAAATCTGAAAATATTTGCTTAAGATTGTGGGAAAAAAGAATTGTATGTCATCGACTGAATCAAGAAAATGTAACGTTAAAAGCCAAGTTTATTTTTGACAAATCTTAGCAGACATCAGTTTTGATTTATAATGTGCATTTATGCCTCTATGTTGGCTACTTGTCACTGAACATCACGACTGATGCTTGATGGTCTCGACGTTTGATGATTTGCCATAGGTAGTCCTAGCACCACCCTTCCCCATGTGTCCCATAGATTTAAGCCTCAGCCCAGCTGATAATGCAGTTTGTCCAAGCTCATGATCAAAATTCAGCTTCACGACAGCATGCTGGCTTCTATCTGCTGCATTTAAAAATAAATTCCATTATCATTTGCTATGTATTTTGTTGAATTGCAAACAATACTTTATACTCCTTATTTTATCCTGTTATATCGAATGTTTTGGTATTGCTTTTTTCATGAGTGTTATTTTGGTACTGGTAGAAAATGTATAAGGTTTTATGACAATTTTTGTTCGCCAATTATTGTACAAATAATTGTTTAAAACTTAGTGGTGCAGGCCAAAGTAGGGATCTTGGAGTCAGCTCATTCCTGGAAGTGTTAGTTATATCAAAGCCCATGGGGGGGGGGTTAAAATATCTTACAATGATATAAGGCCACATGTTAAGATGGCTTGATTCATGGGACCATCCATTATTGAATATTCAATATATCTCAGTTTTATGAATTCCATCTTTATTTAGTATTAAATTGGGCCATCAATGTGTAACTCTATCTATCTCCACAGCTCATCCAGTCTTGCTGATGAGTACCAGCTACCACCACCAACTGAACAGGAGGAAGAGGCTTTGTCGGAGAGGTAATTGATTTTGTTTTCTCAATAATAAACATTTGAAGTATACATTATTGTTGTATGAAATTCATGTAAGTGATTTTAGACAAATTTCAATTGGGATGGATTTGACAAACTAGGGAGGTGGATGAGCTTACTTACCAGTTCGATGTTTCTGTTGGATAACTTTCAGTTGTATTGATTTAATCAATAAGCTTTCAAAAAATTATTTCCTCATTGTTTTTCAAGTCAGTTTCAATCCAGCTGTAACTTCTACTGCAGATTTCTCACTATGTCATCGACAAGTCACACCTGCATGAACAAATAATTTTTTTCCAATTCATGGCCAATAAATCGAACATTTTTTATCATGGCACTAAAATGCACCAATCATCGATACATAAATTTATTGCTGCATCATTTACGCCGTCTTTAAAAGGTCTTGGGAAAGTGCTGTACTTTCTGTATCTTGAACCTGTGACAATCTGCCAGGTTCACAAAGTAAATATATTTAATGATGTTTTGATGATGCAATGCCCACCTATAAAATATGTTTTTGGGATTTATCAGATATTACATCTAGAGTAGTCTACCACTGCTTAAGGTGCTAATTTGCTTATTCCTATAAAAAGGATCTATATTTTTAAAGTTAAGAAACTTTTAATACAAAGAATTTGTACTAGAAGGACAAATTGTGTAAGTTATCAACAAACTTAATCCAAGACAGCACCCTTAATTGTCCGTTTCAAATGGTTTATGTTTACATTCATGTGAAGATTATACATCTTTTCTGAATACACATTTTTGTGTGCACTCATACTTGCTATACTGTATTTATTAGTTATTTTATTTAATTATTAAATTGAGTGCTGTTTATAAGTATTTCTTTACTACTGTTGTCCTTTTATATATATATATATATATATATGTAAATTATTGTGTTCAAGTATACTTCAACTAAGAAATTTATACCAATATATATATACCTATATAAAAGCTCCTATTTAAAAATTCTATACCTGTCTGCAGAATATGCCTATTCAATTTAAATTGAGTGATTTTAGATTTAGAAAATCAATTAACAATTTAAATTACTTCTTTTCCTTACAAAATTTAATGACAACATTAAAATTGAAGAATCTGGGACAGAATGCATGTTATTTTATACAATTGAGTGAAATTTGTTTCTACTTAACTGCTCATCATGGACCATCCCTCAGAGACATAACTAGGCTAGTTACCTCCAGGGCAAGAACTCACCTTGGTGCTCCCATCCACCAACCAAACCAAAACCCTCCCCAACAACATCTGATATCGCCGCACCACACATTAATTCCACTAGTCCAGGTTTTTTTATTCAACTTAGATGGTAAATGCTGGATTTCAAAGGTAAATAGATTAATTTGCAGTAATTTGAATTTTAGTACAAGATAAAATGCCTAATCAATTCATTGACATACCTAATATTTCATTGACAAATAATCTAAAAGTAGCATGTTTGGTATATTCTTTCACACTTATAATCGCTGCAAATGAAATTAAAAGGTTTTATCAAATGATATCGGGATATGTGTGGGCTGCATCAAAATCAACAGACTTGCTTTAGAATAGGATATTTAATTATGATAAATACAGAGGCTGTTCGGACACTTTTTGAATGATTATGATGAGCTGTAAAAAAATTGTATGCTATGAAATAATTTTATTTTCGCAGCAGTTAAATAGTTAAAGTATAACTTATCTTCTAACTCAGAGTTTTGTTTACTTTCAAAATGGCGCTTTTAAATAAGCAATGGATTGAAGGCTATGTTTCCGCTCTTTCCGAATAGAATTATGCTTATTTGATTATTCAAAAACGCTGTAAAAGTCATGGTTCTTCGATATCAAAAGGTACAATAAGTAATATTATTGAGAAAGGAAAAAACGTAAAATTGGAAAAATACTTCCAAATACATATCCAAAAAAGAAAAGAATTTCTGAGAATATTTGTAAGGTAAGATCTTTAATTTTAAAAGAGAATCCGCCAGTCAGGACTATTACAAAGTCATTAAAATGTTCAGTTTCAACTGTAAATAAAATAATTAAGTGATTTGAACCCTAAAAAGGCCAAAAAATATACTGTTCATCGTCTATCTCCACGACATTGCAGAATGCAGAACTCGCTGCAGAATTCTGCATGAAAAGCATTTAGCTGGAGACAGATGGAAAAATGTTGTGACAATAGACGAGGTGTGAGTGTATTTAAATGATTGCAATAAAAAAGAACAATTTATTATCATAAAAGAGGAGAAAAATCTTAAAATGTGGTTCAACTTGGTAACTTTAACGAGAACTTTCTCTGAGATTTATTGCCAGTTTTGCATATAATGGAAAATTAAAAGTAAAAGGGGAAAAATGTAAAAAATCAACTCCCACAATTATCAAGACCATATTTTATCCCTAACATTTAAAAAAGAAATACCATATCTTTACTTACAGTGCCAGCAATCAGCAGAACTACATCAGGGTAAAGTAAGCAGCCACACATTTAAATCCACTAATAAATTCTTAGAAAAATGGAACAAGAAACTGTTATTAAGTCAATAAATACCCTTTACTGATAGTCCTGCTAAATCTCCAGATGTCTCACCCATGGACTTTTGTGCTTTTGTACTTTTAAAAAGAGAATTATCGATACTTCGATCGAAAACCATTCAAGGATTTTGGAAAACTGGAACAAGAATTAGGAATAACAGATTTTGCTCAAGTTATTATCTTGAGCATTGTACTTAGACATTTTTCACAATCTCTTAATCTATTGACAAAATGTGAAAAAAATTAATTTCAACACAGAAAGCTTGAACTAAAATTTAACTTTACGGGCTTTTTCGGCTGCAAACATTTTTACAATGTCCTCAAAAGATAGCTTTGAAGCTAACTTGTGCTCTATTGATATGATGCTCAGGTTGGTTAGTTGTTGTTGCCCTGTTAAGTTTCTGAGGTAATTTTTTATGATCTTTAGTTTGCTAAAATTCCTTTCATTTGAGGCTACTGAGACTGGTATTGTGAGGAATATTCTTAATGCTGTTGTTATGTTGGTGGATGCATCTTCAAGTCTGTTCTTGTATATTAACGTCAGGAGACCTAATGGTGTAGCCATTTTCATATTAGGGCTTAAATCGAAAACATGATACTTAAAATTCTCCACTTCTATCTCCAGCTAGTCCCTGTCTAAATCTTTATATGGTAGCTAACTCAAGTGCCTTGTTCAATTTTTCTCCATTCATTGTTTCAAACCAAGCTCCATTGAGGAAACCAAATAAACTATTCATGTTTTGAATGACTTGAAACCTTTGCCTCAGTTCATTCAGAGTCAGATCTATTATTTGTATAATCAATAATCTGAACTTCTGAGAATTCATAGCTTTCAACTTCGCCCTTCTCATCAAACATCTGCTTCTTCCTCCTCTGTACTTTAAAATGAGGATCTAGGTTAAGATTCTAGGTATTTCTTCACACATTCTGCATTTAGCTCCTATTATAGTTTTTGTTTTTGTAGTGTACTAATAAGATTTTCCTTTTCATTTTTTATCAGACATAAATATCTATAGTAAAAAAAATACTCAGCCAATTTAACGCTCCCCCAATCCGGCTCACGGGGCACATGCCCCGTCTGCCCCCTCTAGTTACGTCTCTGCCATCCCTTAAAGTGAGCACTGTCTGGAATTTGTTGGAAGTATCTTCTGGCTTGTTTGAAAGCACAGTGCATACTGGAAATGGGTTACACTGTAATTTATATTGTATTATAAATTGATTTTTTGGTAGTGGTGGCTAAGTTCTCCAAAGAAATTCCAATTTATCCAATAATAATGTTTTTCATTTAGCTAAAATACAAAACTTAAATAAGATTGGTTTAATATTTATGAATAATGACGTCAGCTCTAGTCAAAGACGAAATGAAATGGAAAGTTTATTTTTCGATTGCCTTCAATCAGTTTTATTTACTCTATCATCTCTATGAGTTGCCCAAAATAAAAGCTACTGAATTATTTTTTCAGGGAACAGTTTTGAAGAGAGCATAGCTATCATTAAATTATTTATCAAGCTATGTAATGACTTTTTCATTATGACTGAAGATAGGATGTCAAAATATTACGGATTGTGTCTTTGAACACTGTTGAGGGCAGAGGTTATTTGAAACTGATAAATTTGAACTAAAGGTTGTCATCGTGTTTTTCAATTCCCTTTTTTTCCCCAGGACCCAGACCTCCCCAATATTATTGACGACATGAAAACAAATGTCTCCGATGCAATTCAGGATGTGTAAGGGAAAGGCTTGTAATAAGCTGCACTTTGTACAGGTGGGAAAGCATTTCTGGCCATCTTTTTCAAATGGCTTGGCAAGCATAGAGAAAGTTTTCCAGGGCAAATTGAAGGCAAGCAGCTCTCCTTTGTTTCACTGAGATATCAGTGATGAAAGGGTACTGGAAATGATCTGCGCAATTTCTTTTTAAGTACTGACATCTGATCGTTCTCTGAGAGCAGGATGGTACTTTCTCCTGTGCCATGTTTATTCCAGCCTTTGCCAATGTCAGCTCTCATTTCACAGAATCCCATTGTGATGGGAGGATCCATTGAAAATTTATTTTAGAATTTTTATTGAAACAATATTAGAAGAGCTATTTTTACAAAAGAGGATCAAACCTGGTGAAGCATTTTTTAATTGTTAGTTTTACTGCCTATGAATCAATGTAAATATTTATTTTAAGGAGCTGAATTTTTAGGGACTTCTTTTAGTGCTTTATAGACAGCCATTAATTCTGCTTTAAAAACATGGAGGTTTGAGTTATTCTTGATTCGAATTTCTTTTGTGCCGAATTCATCTGTAATGAAGACAGCACTTCCGGATGATCCTTCTTGAAAAAGGCTACCATCTGTAAGAATATTTAGATCGTTTGTTTCTATTGTGTACAGGCCTAGGGCTATTAGAAGTTTGGGTTGGTCCTCTTTTGGAGCATTAAGATATTAGTTGGGTTTTAAATGTCACTGTAGGTCACACACACATTGTTCATGTGGAGGGGCATGTGCTTGGATGAGAGTTGATAGCGATATCTGTTAGCCTGTCAGTAGTTGCTGTATGGAGAAGTGAGGTTCTTTTTAATCTTACATGAAATTTCCATCCCTTGATAAATTCTCCTGTCCTGTGTCCTTCTGGCACATTAATTCTTTTAAAGATAAACTGTATGAATGATTTTTCTATGGTTTGATATTCATATGTATTTGCTAGGCAAGAGAAACGAATTCCACAAATGATTCGGGTGGCACTAGTCTGAATTCTGTTAATCTTTCGGACGTTGGTTTTACAGGTTGAGATCCAGATGGGAAGAGATTTTACCAGATTTTACTTATTAAGACCTCATCCCCAAGTTACATGCCTGCATGAACCAATTATTATTTTTTTCCAATTCCTGGCCAATTATTTGAACATGCACATGTTCACCTGCATCATAGCACAACAATGGCACCAATCATCGATAGATAGGGCTGCTGTAGCCCAGTTGGAAGAGCAACAGATCAGTAATCTTAGGGTTGTGAAACTTGGTCCAGCCAAAGACCATCATGTGCACGGGACTGGGACACAGTAAATCTATCATGGCCTCCAGTGCCCTCATGTTGGGATGGTGTGGAAGTTTGGAGATAGGGGTGCCATCTCAAGTGTTGAACTCGTCATCTTTCAAAATTGCGAGGTGTTGCATTGGAGCTTCCCCTGAAGGATTGATCCAGGATCTTCAATAGTCTGTTGTGTTCCAGTGTGAAGTTAATTTACTACTTACTCTGAATATGTACCTGAATGTTCACAAATTGTGTAATGCATGTTGGGAGAGCAGTGTAACTTGACTTGTGTTATATGATGTTTTGTTTATATTTAGGTGCAGTCTGATTCCTGAGACTCTATTCCTACCTTTCCAGGTAATATTCATTTTCTTTCTAATTGATGCAATATATTACACACTATTCATGTGCCAGTAAAGGTTAGCAAGGATGCATGTACAGTCGTGGGAAAAAAACGAACCACCTCACCTTAAGGGACCCATAATTTAGAAATGAGGCTGGTTTCCATTAGTCTCATGCATATTAAATGTGGTGAAAAGTAGATATAAAAATAGCTACTTGATTAACAGGTCTGTTTGGAGCCATGGTTATTGTGGTGGGAAAAGAAATAAAATAAATGATATAAGATAGATAAAACTTTCATAATTTTGGGAGGCCCTCACAAGTCGTAGTGAATCTATGTGGCCCTTTGCTTAAGAAGTCTGCATCCCTAGTGTAAATGAAGTAAACATGCATTGGGAACCAGATGACTACTTGTGCGACCGACTAGTGTGGGGAAAAGGTAGTTATTCTGAAACATCTGAAGAATGTCACATTTTAGGGGGTTAATTTTGGAATGTTTCATTTTTGTAATATGTGCACGCTGTTAAGATCTAAGGATAATCCAATCCTCCTAAGGTGTGGGTAGCAGCCATCTGGGGTCCTGAGTGCATATGATATGACACCACATTCTTTTTCCATCTGCTTGTTTCATCTTGTCCTTTTTCTTGTATTCGCAGATGGAGGTTGTGGAAGAGTCGGAGGAGGAAGGCATGCCCCTCGAAGATGAAGCAGAGGAGGAGCAGCAGGACCGGCCGATGGCCCTCGAAGATGGAGGAGCTGCTGTGGAAGAAAATGAAGGGTTTGATTTTTTGGTAGGTGATTTTGTTCTGTTTTGATTGAACTTACATTGAGAAAGGTCTGAGCACAGGTTGGTGCATGTTAAATCTGTGGTGGTCTCAAATTTCCTCACATTGGCATGATGTGGAAGTTAGGAGAGTGGGTGCCAGCTTAGGTGTTGACCTCGTCATCTGACCATGGTTCAAACTTGAGGCGTTCTTGGATATTTTTCTCTTCGGGATTGATCCCAGATTGTCGCCAATAGCCTGTTTTGCTCCAATGCAACATTAATTAACTATCTACCTACCTGGGGCACAGGTCCCAATTCTTCAGGGCCCGAACCCCTTTTTGGAACCCAGAGGGCTTATGCTTATGTAATTTTGGTGAGATTTGTACCTTTCTGAAGGTGACTTCATGCAAGATCTGTCCTTCTACTAGAACTGTTTTTACACATAATATGTGCAGTGAAATATATGAACAGAAGTTAAGAATAAGTTCCTTAAATACCCTGATCTACAAATAAAACTACTGCCTTGCTCAGCCTCTTCCATAACTCTTGGAGCCTCTGTAGCCTAATTGGAAGAGTAACAAATTAGCAATCAGGAATGCGAGTTTGAATCCATTGTGGGGGTCCTTTCTTAGATTATCAAAGGGGACTGGTGCATGTTAAATCATCTGCATGGTTTGGAAGTTAGGAGAGGGATGCCAGCTCAGGTGTTTACCTCTTCACCTTGTAATTTTGAACCATGGTCAGGTTATGTCCTCGTATCTTTCCTTTAGGAATTGATCCATCCCAAACCTTTGGCAATAGCTCATGTTCCAGTGCGACATTAATTAATTACCTTAAAAGAACGATTTTGATGATCCATGCCGATTCGTTGCACAGACAATATCCATATACTCGTGTTCACTTTGATACAGTCAAATATTTAGTTTAGATCTGTTGAAAGTTTCATTTTGAGAAAAAGATGACTGATGAAAATATTTTGTTTTAGTTCCCAGCGCTTTATGAGGGATTGAGGAGAGGTCGGAGGTTCTTGCGGGAAAGGGAACAGCAAAGGTGAGTAACTTGTGTTTTGCGATTTTGTTTTCGGTGATACAGGCCATCTTAAGAGCAAGAAAGGCCTTGTAAATAATAGTGCACTGTGGCCTCTGCTCAACCATTCACAGGAATAAATGTACATTTTATTAAATAAGAAAATTTGTATGAAGCGGCAAAACATCCTGAATGCTCAGCTATCCAGAAATTTACACAGCTTATTCTGTCTGGAATTTCCAGGTCACTGATTAGTAGTTTACTACCCAAAGTATAAGGCCTCTGTTGTCTATTATCTAATTGGGGTCTTGATTAGGTCATTATTAGAAGTATCATGCACTGCCTTTGATCAATTTCTGAGAAGCCCTCTAAAATGCCAATATGTTAGAATTGTCATCCATGATTAGTCCAAAAATGTTTCAGTATAATTCAAATATATGATTTCACAGTGCCTTATCCAACAAATTTAAACTAGTAGAGGATACAAATAAATCAAAATCTTAAAAATCCAATTTAAATTTGAAATAATATGATTTAAATAAAATCCGATTTTATTGATTTTTTAAAAATCACATTTTTTAGAATATGAATTTTGATTGAGCTGGAAATAAATTTTGTTTCATTTCCTTTCAAATACAATTATAATTTTTTAGATTTTTTTCTTTGAAAACTAGAATAATTTTTCATGGGCAAATTCAAACTAATTGTCTCAATATTGCCACTGGGCCCTTCAATAGTAGAACCCCGGAAACTGCCCATGGGTTAATATAGTATTTATTCAATAGACTCGTTCAATATATGGTATAGTTGTCGTTTTATTATGTTGCCATTTCCCATCCAACCCTGCAAGTGCATGCCCTGCACACTACTCAGGAACAGAACTACTAAGTAAGAATTAAATACATTGCAATACAATGGTAATTTTAGTTTATTTGAAACATTGAGGTTTCCTTCACAAAATATCAATTTTCAAGCGCTTTTTCTAGTAATATTCCTTTCAAGTGTTTTGCAT
This sequence comes from Meta bourneti, assembly GCA_933210815.1. Classification (NCBI taxonomy): domain Eukaryota; kingdom Metazoa; phylum Arthropoda; class Arachnida; order Araneae; family Tetragnathidae; genus Meta; species Meta bourneti. The sequence continues at coordinate 7,328,881 of OW119929.1, forward strand.
TGACTATGTAGCCATGGAAAAATTTTGTATTGCTTTAGAAAAATGAAATAAACCCAATTAGTTTATCTTGAATGGGATACCGTTCCTAATTTTTTAAATTAAAATTTGGCAACCCAAAAAATTGACAAAACCTGAAGGAAAAACGGATTTTTTAAATGTTCATTTGAGTGAGATGTCAGTTTCTATTTTAACTTCCTTGATTTTTACAAGAGAATTGTGAACACCTGATATTTCAGCTTCAAATCGTTTCATACTATGATTGGTCAGTGGTGTTTGTCATTTGCAATGGGCACCTTCCCCTACCACATGCCTCCAATTGATGCTAGTATCTGGATAATTTGTGCATTTAGTCCTACAATTCTCTCGCTGATCACTACTTTTCCTGCCTTTGGAAAAGACTGCCTCACTTTTTTAAGACTACATCATCCATAGGGTTCCAAGTTTGAGCAAAGCTACATCTTTTGGGCTCCTTTTTAACATGCAGGAAAGAAACAATGTCAAATGGTGTTTGCTTATAAGCTAAGCATAAGATTAATCTTTTGTGTTTGATCTAATCTCTGCCCTCCCAGTTATCAATATTACACTATACTCATTTAACTTGTTAGGTCAAATGCTGAGTGTGTTTTGATGAATGATTGTCACTGAATTTGTCATTCCCTCCATTCCAGGCTCCAAGAGCTCCAAAATCGTTAGCGGTCTCCCAATTGTGAAAGTGCATCTGGGCGAGCCTAGACTCGAGGAAGAGCAGCAGGTAAGTCTTTCAATTTCTGTGTTCTTCCATGTTGCTACACCAGTGCCATTGTCCATGCCAACACAATGTTGAGGTCGCTCGTTGTTGCACCCATGTTGCACTCTGAAAGAACATTTAAAATCTCTAAATGGGCAGATCATCACTCCGCTTGAAAGCTCTGACACTGAACACCAACCATACAGCAAGATGGCTTGACTATATAACAATGTTTGTGAAATGAAAATAAGCAAAATTTTCAGATATTTATGGGATCACTGAAGCAGAACGAGAAAAAAACATTTCGAAAACATTTATTACTTCATCTATTCGCTCCCATCTTGAATACAAAATATTTGGAATCGAATACGATTTTGCCTGGCTGTCACAGCTGTCAAGGTAACAGCATGGCTTATCCTGACCACGTACTGTAGTGTTTCAGGGGGCTATTAATGATAATCCAAGACTTTTCTCTTCACACTATTTGTTTTAAATAAGTTTTATATCTTGAGGCTTGCAGTTGCTTGACATTTATAGTACCATTGAAAAGGATATTTAAGTCTGAAAGTTCTTATAAAAATTATAGTAGTTATGTTTTAAAATGGCTTAGACATCTAAATAAAATGTGTTTAGTGTATTAACTATCACTTTTTCGTAGTTTGAATTTGATAGTTTTTCAGATAGAATAGAAATTTTTTGCTCCAATTTTGCAAGTATGTAATTTGTTTCTTTTTCAAAATATTTGAGTTATTAATTTGCAGAATTTTAAAATAGGTAATTGTGTCATTTATAAATTACAGGCACAGATTTTTTTTCAAATTTTACTCCATTTATTGTATATAGAAGGTATTTCTGTCAAGCTTACTGTAGGTAGTGATATGTGGTGGAACATGCTTCCTGACCATATTTCTTCCCTTAGGTTACTTTCCAAAACATCACTTTAATAGAATTTATAATTAGTTGTAATTTTATTCAACTCACAGTTTAGTATCGAGGTCAGCTTTTAATTTAATGAAGTGATTGTTCATGGTTGAATCTATTAAATGATAGAAAGAACAATCATGATACAAAAAGAATTTGATGAAAAATTCTAAAGAATGAATTTATGTATGGTAGTTAATTGGTTAATTGCTATTATTAAATGCCAAATGCTGTCAAAACAACTACAAATTACATTTTAAGATGAAAAATCCTGATTTGTATCATGAAGAGTATTTGAGCAATCCCTATCATGTTTGTTTTTTATATGTATAATCAATAACAATCAATTATTAATTTTGTCAATAATTGAATTAAGATTAATAAAATTCTAGTTAGAATAACTTGTGCCCCGAACGAAGTCCCAGGTGTTCCACTGATCGAATCAAGCTTTCCTCAAGTTTGGCATCTGCTCATGTTCTCATGGTCAAAAATCTGTTTCCAAGTCTGCAATGCCAGATTGTAGTTCATGTTACCAGTAACTACACAATAAAATAACCTAGTCAATAGTTCCTGCTGTTTTTACAGGGCTACTTCACTTACCTCTTGTACCAGTGACTTGAAAACTGTCCTGGAAACATACCGTTACAAAAACATTTAGGCCAAATAAATTAACCCATAATGCTACTATGTTCCAGCATTCGTGTAATTTGTAACTCATGTGAAAGGATTTGACATGTGGTTTACATACACATACAATAACCATTGTATGCTACTTTGTTCTTATATATTTACGTTTTATGTTGGGATCAATAGAAATTATGTGAATTTTGATTCAAAACTATTAACAATGGGAAATTGCATGAAATAATTTTGCAATTCCTAATTTGGAGTTCACTACTTATGCTCACAAAATTAGCTATATAAGCCTACAATTAACAATTTCTGTAGAGATGGAATTTTAATCAATCCCAGTTCTTTTTGCAACTTGATTTTGTATTCAAACTGGTGAAATTATTACTGCTAGGAATTTGAAAGGCTGAATATAGATTCATTCAAAAGATTTGAATATTTGAAATATTTACTTAGATTACAACAGGAAGTGAATCTTGGAATTGTTTTCTGATACACTCTAATTAGATTAAAATTAATTCATATTCAAAGTTCTCATATTGACTTTGGCAGATTTAAGTCGTTCAATTTATCCATCAATATTACTCATGGTTGTAATTTCCAATTTTCATTCCAAATATAAAAACGGCCAAATTTGTCCTAGAATTTCTTTTTTCCATTAAATGTTTCCAAGTGTAAAATCGGATTGCATGAAAATTCCATGCATACAAAATAAAAACTGGTATTGTGTTTTAAAGATAATTGGGACCTAAAAACATGTTCTGTACATTATTTTAAAATTGAATTTCAATCATGTGAATTATTGAAAAAATTTGCTTCCAGTTAACAAATGTTTTTTTTTAAGTACATAAATTTCTAAGGTAGATCTAGCTGTAAGCTATATCTCGATGCATAACAATTTTTCTCAGTATAAAACTACGAAATTAAATTTTCATTTGATAAGTTTACGATTAATATTAGTGGTTTTTAAATTTAAAGTTAAGTGGAAAACATTACAATTATTCTATACCTAGCAAATAAGTTTCCAACTGCTATAATAAAATATGAAAAATTATTTTTTATGTAAAAATTTCCAAGAGCTGGTTTGCAGCTTTAGATAAGAGGATAGCTCAAAATGGATTGGTAAATGTGCCAAATTCCGCATGCAAAATTTGAATGAAGAGTTCAAATCTAGCATTCAACTGAAGCAAACTAGTGTAAATATCCCTGTGATTTTAGTACTGCATATTTAAAAATATTTTTAATTTTTACCATGTTAGCAAACCATCTTACTTAAAATTTACCTGCAGAATCAGTCCTTAATTTCACCGAAGCATTTCATTAATTAACGTAAAAAATTATAATCCTCAACTGAATTTTTTCCCTCATTTCATTCACTTTGATTGTCTGAGACGACTGAAAATAGTGATTCTCTTAAAAAATTGCAGAATATGTAATGCAGTGTTTGTTATTCAGCTTAAAAATGAACATGCCATTGAATGATTATGCACTGAAAATGTTTCTTTTAACTAACATTTAACAATGAATCACAATTAAATAATTAAAAGGTTTATTTTAAATGATTGACTTGATTGACTATTTGAAATAATCTTAAAGGTATAATTAAAGTTGGTAGAGAACTAGTTAGTTATTCCACTGAACAGTTTTCCAATAATTTTTGTTTATTATGGTATATGAAAATGTTGGATAACTAGAGCCTAAAGCCGTATTTTATGGAGGTGGCATTGTTATATGTTGAAGTTGTCTGATAATTGTTTTTCTCATGTATGTTTAACAAAAAGAAAACCATATAACAAAGCTGAAAATCCTGTCTAAAGTATGTGGATGCTAATGCTAATGTTTTGATAAAGATGGATGAGAGCGACTTACGCATACCTCATGGAAGTATAGAAGGAAGCATATATTTATGAAATTTTTATAGACTGAAACAGTGAAACTGACTTATTAAAAAATTTTTTAATTACTGTATGGAACTATTTTAGCTCTTCTATGATAAAGATCTGCTGCATTCAGTTTGTTGACTTTTTAGACTTCTCTACAACCTCCTTCAAATGACTATTCTGTAGCAGTTGAAACTGTCTGCAATAATAAACTGAGAGAAACGACATAAAAGCAATGAACTGATTGAAGTTTTTATTGATTTTGAACAATTAAAACAGCTGCATATCTGCACCTGTACGTACAATAAAAAATCAGCAGATAACCCAATTTGTATTCAGATATTCATTTGGATTGGCATATCCAGAAATGCTCATCTACTTCAAGTGAAGCTTAGAGGCAAACCTGTGGACTCTTCCCTTTCACAACCACCATTTGAGAGAAGTATCAGCCTATGAACACGAGCCAATGTCATTTGCATTGCCAATATCATCAATGTGCTTGCATTCCTCATAATGATTCTAAAAACTGAAAAACAAAAAGGACATGACATTACAAAGACCTGTCCATCTGTTGTCTACAAAAACCCTGATAATCCTGTCCAACCATGCTGTGCTACAAGTGCTCTTGTAAGAACTATCCTATTTAAAATGGATGCGAAATAAATTGATTAACGATGTCTGCGACTGGACAAATCCAGAAGTACATCCCTGCAAGAACATTCATTTCTGAATCTGCAACAATCTTCAAGACAGTGCTTAAAATGCCCTCTCTTAACTGGTGTCTCCTGAAAGAATATTTCTTCAGTCATCCAAAAGACTCAATGTACAGAACTATTTCCACAAAGCTGAAGTCGCCTTCTGAGAATCACTAACCCTGGAGTCTACCTACACTGACAAGGTTACCACATTTTACTTCAGGATTGCATTTTGTCCTGACTTGAACACAGTGCATCTGATGGAAGGGAAGAAAGGTTTGGTACAGACAAAATGGATGCAATATGTGCTGTTGCTAGACAAAAACATCGAGAAGTACCTCTGCAAGGACATTTGTCTCTAACTGCAATATTCTGCAGTTGCGAGACGAAGTGGATGCAATGAAGGCATCTACAGAACTTGCCCTCTGAGAATCACGATTTGCACATCAACCCCTAGGAGTCTTCCTGATGCCACCTACATGAAAACAAGGTTACTACATGTTACTTCAAGATTGCATTATGTCCTGATCCAAATGCATCTTGAACACTATGTGTATCTGATGGATGGTAAGAAAAAGATTTGTAGACAAAATGGACTCAATTGCAACAAACAATAGCTGTTGTACGAGTGACATCAACGAGAAGTACATCCTCTGCAAGAACATTTGTCTCTAACTGCAATAATCTGCAGTTGTAAGACGAAGTGCATGAAATACCCTCTCTAAGCTGAATTGCATCTCCTGGAGAAATAGTTTTTCACTCATCCAAAAGACTCCATGGCTGTGATTGCAGCACATAAGAACTGATTTCTGCAAAGCTGGTAACTTGTATTCTGTGACAATCATAATCTGCACATCAACCACTTACTCCATCTTCCACCTAAATTGACAAGATTGCCACACTTCACATCAAGATTGCATTCTCCTGTTCTGAATGCATCTTGGACACTGATAGATGGAAATATTGGACACTTGAGCATATTCCTGATTGTAAATAAAAGAAAATTAAACGAGTCCAGACCAGAGACCATTGCAACAGATAAAAGTGGTCAGATAAAAAGTGATGTGCTACAAGTGCTCTTGTAAGAACTATCCTACTTAAAATGGATGCGAAATAAATTGATTAACGATGTCTGCGACTGGACAAATCCTGAAGTACATCCCTGCAAGAACATTCATTTCTGAATCTGCAACAATCTTCAAGACAGTGCTTAAAATTCCCTCTCTTAACTGGTGTCTCCTGAAAGAATATTTCTTCAGTCATCCAAAAGACTCAATGTACAGAACTTTCCACAAAGCTGAAGTCGCCTTCTGAGAATCACTAACCCTGGAGTCTACCTACACTGACAAGGTTACCACACATTACTTCAGGATTGCATTTTGTCCTGACTTGAGCACAGTGCATCTGATGGAAGGGAAGAAAGATTTGGTACAGACAAAATGGATGCAATGTGTGCTGTTGCTAGACAAAAACATCGAGAAGTACCTCTGCAAGGACATTTGTCTCTAACTGCAATAATCTGCAGTTGTAAGACGAAGTGCATGAAATACCCTCTCTAAGCTGAATTGCATCTCCTGGAGAAATAGTTCTTCACTCATCCAAAAGACTCCATGGCTGTGATTGCAGCATATAAGAACTGATTTCTGCAAAGCTGGTAACTTGCATTCTGTGACAATCATAATCTGCACATCAACCACTTACGCCATCTTCCACACCTACATTGACAAGATTGCCACACTTCACTTCAAGATTGCATTCTCCTGTTTTGAATGCATCTTGGACACTTGAGCATATTCCTGATGCAAATAAAAGAAAATTCAGTGACAGTCCTTCCTGAAAGACCAGAGATCATTGCAACATATTAAAGTAGCCAGGCTCTACAGAAACATCAAAAGACTGCAACATTAAACAAATCTAAAGCTCTGAAGAATGTCATGAAAGTTCATGAGCTTCCACCGATACTGCAATGCATTTCACTGAAGAACATTCAGTACATTCAACAGACTTTGATTCACAATATTACAATACTAGATTTCGTGGGAATGACATTTTCCATCCTAAGGCAAGGACGCTGCTCTAAGAGGAATCTTTCTGTTCCAACTTCTATTGTTGACAGATTGATGAACTTGAAATTGAAAGTCCTGATATTGAATACTTTGTGTAACCAGTGTACCTGATGGAACTTGAAAAAAGACCCTCGTGTAGAACACTGACTGTAGAGCATTAAACCACTGAGTTCAACATCAAAGAAAGTTCATTTTGCAAAAGACGACTCTAGTTCGACGTTTCTAGTTCTAGTAAAAGACGGCATATAGTTCTCATCTGAACACATTTTGAGCACTAAAAGTTGGTGATGAAACTTAGAGCAAATAAACTTGGACATGCATAAGCATCTTGTAGGAAATGAAAGAAAATTCAATGACAAACCTACCTGGATTATCCCAGGCCACAGCAGCAGATAAAAAAAAGTAGCAATCCAAGTATCATTTCATGAGCTAGTGTCCATGCACTTTATAGGCAGTCTCGTTATAATAACCCAAAAGGGCACCTATGTGTGAAGGAAAGCACGAGAAGTTAATGCTAAATGCACTTATGCTTAAAAAGGGTTTCTTAGTTATTAAGTCAAAAGGATTTCAAATTTTGAGAAAAGGTATTGAACAATAACCTAGAAATCCTTTTTTTAAATAATTTGAATTTATATCTTAAATTATGTTAAATGCTGCATTAAAAATACATAAGAGCATTAGATTAATTTTAATTGTATAATGGATTTCACTATTTTAAAACATTTAAACAAAATTTTTGTAAACATTGCTTTTTACTCGAAAATATATTTTATGCATCTTAAGTGCAGTATTTTGAAAAATGGATTAAAAATATACTTGACATTTTAATAAACCAATGGGTTTCTTAATATTTTTATATGATATGTTTCTGTTCTAATGCTAGATCTCTAAAAGTGTCAGTCAAAATATTAAGAATTTTGGGTTCTATATTATTTTTCATGTGCTATGTTTCATAGCTTACAAAATATTTCTCGAACAGAGATAATTTTCATCTGAATATAAATTAAATCCTAAAGTTTGAAGACTAATGACTACATCCAGTCATTTAGTGGTATAAAAGCAGAGCCTCTCTGAACAAAGAGGAAAGCTCTTCCCTCTTCAAGCATATGCAAAAATGACATATTATATTCAAGAATAAATATTAAACTTTTAAAATGAGTTGATTATTCACATAAATGCAAGAACTTGTTGATAGAGTTGACTTCTGTTACAAATGAAAACTAATCTTTTCGATACCCTTCACAAAATTTCAAAATATTTTATTCATTCAATATTTAAAATTTATATTTAAAAAATGATTACAAACATTCATGCATACCATTGGCGTGTAAAAGTGATTAATTCCTATGTACAAAAATACCGTAACACCCTTTTAATAAGTACTGCACCTATTGTTAAATGATTGCTCACCTGTCAGGTTGACAAAGGTTGTAAAAAGTTAAAGCCTAACGCTCTGAATAAAAAAGAAATAGGGAATTAACCTTTTCAATACTTTGTTCAAAATTTGGAAGCTAGTATCTATTAATAAATGCTTCAGTTATTTTAAAAATGATTCCTCACCTGGCAGGTTGATGGGGTTGTTGAAAGGTAATGCCTATATGAAAAAAAGGGAATTACCTTTTCAACCATTTGGTTCAAAACCTGAAAACTAGTACTAATAAATGCTACACCTATTTTAAACTAATTGCACACCTGTCAGATTGACACTGGGTTGTAGAACGGTAAATTCTCCATATAAAAAAAAAGAAATGAAGAATTACCTTTCAACCCTTTGCTTCGAAATTTGAAAGCTAGTATTTATTAATAAATGCTATACCTATTTTAAAAATGATTGCTCACCTGGCAGGTTGACACTGGGTTGTAGAAAGGTAAATTCTCCATATGAAAAAAAGGAATGGAGAACTACCTTTTCAACCCTTTGCTTAGAAATTTGAAAGCTAGTTTGAATTAATAAATGCTACACCTATTTTAAAAATGATTGTTCACTTGGCAGGTTCACACTGGGTTGTAGAAAGGTAAATTCTCTGTATGAAAAAAAGAAATGGAGAACTACCTTTTCAACCCTTTGCTTCAAAATTTGAAAGCTAGTATTTATTATATTAATAAATGCTACACCTATTTTAAAAATGATTGCTCACCTGGCAGGTTGACACTGGGTTGTAGAAAGGTAAATTCTCCATATAAAAAAAAGAAATGGAGAACTACTTTTCAACCCTTTCCTTCAAAATTTGAAAGCTAGTATTTATTAATAAATGCTACACCTATTGTAAAAATGATTGCTCACCTGGCAGGTTGACACTGGGTTGTAGAAAGATAAATTCTCCATATAAAAAAAGAAATGGAGAACTACCTTTTCAACCCTTTGTGCTTCAAAATTTGAAAGCTAGCATTTATTAAAAAATGCTACACCTATTGTAAAAATGATTGCTCACTTGGCAGGTTGACACTGGGTTGTAGAACGGTGAATTCTCCATATGAAAAAAATAAATGAAGAATTACCTTTTCAACCATTTATTTCAAAATTTAAAAGCTAGTATTTATTAAAAAATGCTTCACCTATTTTAAAAATGATTGCTCACCTGGCAGGTTGACACTGGGTTGTAGAAAGGTAAATTCTCGGTATGAAAAAAAAAAAGAAATGGAGAACTACCTTTTCAACCCTTTTCGAAATTTGAAAGCTAGTATTTATTAATAAATGCTACACCTATTGTAAAAATGATTGCTCACCTGGCAGGTTGACACTGGGTTGTGGAACGGTGAATTCTCCATATGAAAAAAAAAAGAAATGGGGAATTACCTTTTCAACCATTTATTTCAAAATTTGAAAGCTAGTATTTATTAAAAATGCTACACCTATTGTAAAAATGATTGCTCACCTGGCAGGTTGCCACTGGGTTGTAGAACGGTGAATTCTCCATATAAAAAATGAAGAATTACCTTTTCAACCATTTATTTCAAAATTTGAAAGCTAGTATTTATTAAAAAATGCTTCACCTATTGTAAAAATAATTGCTCACCTGGCAGGTTGACACTGGGTTGTAGAACGGCAAATTCTCCATATGAAAAAAAAAAAAGAAATGGGGAATTACCTTTTCAACCATTTATTTCAAAATTTGAAAGCTAGTATTTATTAATAAATGCTTCACCTATTTAAAAAATGATTGCTCACCTGGCAGGTTGACACTGGGTTGTGGAACGGCAAATTCTCCATATGAAAAAAAGGAATGGAGAACTACCTTTTCAACCCTTTGCTTAGAAATTTGAAAGCTAGTTTGAATTAATAAATGCTACACCTGTTTTAAAAATGATTATTTACCTGGCAGGTTGACACTGGGTTGTAGAACGGCAAATTCTCCATTTGAAAAAAAAAAAAAGAAATGGAGAACTACCTTTTCAACCCTTTGCTTCGAAATTTGAAAGCTAGTATTTATTAATAAATGCTACACCTATTGTAAAAATGATTGCTCACCTGGCAGGTTGACACTGGGTTGTGGAACGGCAAATTCTCCATATGAAAAAAAGAAATAGAGAACTACCTTTTCAACCCTTTGCTTAGAAATTTGAAAGCTAGTTTGAATTAATAAATGCTACACCTATTTTAAAAATGATTGTTCACTTGGCAGGTTGACACTGGGTTGTAGAAAGGTAAATTCTCTGTATGAAAAAAAGAAATGGAGAACTACCTTTTCAACCCTTTGCTTCAAAATTTGAAAGCTAGTATTTATTATATTAATAAATGCTACACCTATTTTAAAAATGATTGCTCACCTGGCAGGTTGACACTGGGTTGTAGAAAGGTAAATTCTCCATATAAAAAAAAGAAATGGAGAACTACTTTTCAACCCTTTCCTTCAAAATTTGAAAGCTAGTATTTATTAATAAATGCTACACCTATTGTAAAAATGATTGCTCACCTGGCAGGTTGACACTGGGTTGTAGAAAGATAAATTCTCCATATAAAAAAAGAAATGGAGAACTACCTTTTCAACCCTTTGTGCTTCAAAATTTGAAAGCTAGTATTTATTAAAAAATGCTACACCTATTGTAAAAATGATTGCTCACTTGGCAGGTTGACACTGGGTTGTAGAACGGTGAATTCTCCATATGAAAAAAATAAATGAAGAATTACCTTTTCAACCATTTATTTCAAAATTTAAAAGCTAGTATTTATTAATAAATGCTACACCTATTGTAAAAATGATTGCTCACCTGGCAGGTTGACACTGGGTTGTGGAACGGTGAATTCTCCATATGAAAAAAAAAAAGAAATGGGGAATTACCTTTTCAACCATTTATTTCAAAATTTGAAAGCTAGTATTTATTAAAAATGCTACACCTATTGTAAAAATGATTGCTCACCTGGCAGGTTGCCACTGGGTTGTAGAACGGTGAATTCTCCATATAAAAAATGAAGAATTACCTTTTCAACCATTTATTTCAAAATTTGAAAGCTAGTATTTATTAAAAAATGCTTCACCTATTGTAAAAATGATTGCTCACCTGGATTTTGACACTGGGTTGTAGAACGGCAAATTCTCCATATGAAAAAAAGAAATGGACAATTACCTTTTCAACCCTTTGCTTAGAAATTTGAAAGCTAGTTTGAATTAATAAATGCTACACCTATTTTAAAAATGATTATTTACCTGGCAGGTTGACACTGGTTTGTAGAACGGCAAATTCTCCATATGAAAAAAAAAAAGAAATGGAGAACTACCTTTTCAACCCTTTGCTTCGAAATTTGAAAGCTAGTATTTATTATATTAATAAATGCTACACCTATTTTAAAAATGATTGCTCACCTGGCAGGTTGACACTGGGTTGTAGAAAGGTAAATTCTCCATATAAAAAAAGAAATGGAGAACTACCTTTTCAACCCTTTGCTTCAAAATTTGAAAGCTAGTATTTATTAATAAATGCTACACCTATTGTAAAAATGATTGCTCACCTGGCAGGTTGACACTGGGTTGTGGAACGGCAAATTCTCCATATGAAAAAAAGAAATGGAGAATTACCTTTTCAACCCTTTGCTTAGAAATTTGAAAGCTAGTTTGAATTAATAAATGCTACACCTATTTTAAAAATGATTATTCACCTGGCAGGTTGACACTGGGTTGTAGAACGGCAAATTCTCCATATGAAAAAAAAAAAGAAATGGAGAACTACCTTTTCAACCCTTTGCTTCGAAATTTTAAAGCTAGTATTTATTATATTTTAATAAATGCTACACCTATTTTAAAAATGATTGCTCACCTGGCAGGTGATAGTGGGTTGTAGAAAGGTAAATTCTCCATATGAAAAAAATAAATGAAGAATTATCTTTTCAACCATTTGCTTCGAAATTCGAAAGCTAGTATTAATAAATGCTAGTATAAAAATTAGAGACTAGAATTATAAAAAATCGTGTTGCTGAATATTTGTGCAAGTTAGAATGTTCTTGAATGACTACTGACAAGTAATGGGCAGAGGCTCTTTCAAATAAAAAGGGGATGACATTTTCAATGGCCTTTGCTTCTAAATTAAAGTCGCAGTCTTTATTGGTCTTGGACCTTTCGGTTGATTTCCACTGTGTTCTCTGTTCCAGAAATATGAATTTGATATTGAATCCTTAAATAAATTTCCTTCACACTAATCTGAGTGTAACAATTATCAGACAACTTTATCTCAAATGTAAAGAATCGTGAATTTTTAAAAATTTTATGTACTTCGGAATATTTGAAACTTATTGTTACATGGGGAAAGATTTCCTTTCCATGTATTTAATTGGTCTCCACCTATAAGGACATGAATTAAACTTGAAATCCAATAAATGTAAAAAATACTTAACTACTGCTCAACCTTAAAATGTGCCTGTCAAATTATTTTATATTTTTTTGGTTCTTTTAAAATATTTAAAAGAAAAAAATTCAAAAGGATTTGTTACTGAAAGAAAGGCATGATGAATTTGTATTGTTTATATGGCTTACTATTATAGATTCCTGATATAGCTGTATAACATTAATAGTACTAAAATATGACAATCAAAAAGCAATTTCGATTACTTAGTAAACTGTTTAAAATAAATGAAATTGCTTTTTAATTTTTGTTCTTAACTTCAGTTGTACACATTTGTAATCTTATCTGAATATTCTGCAATTTTTCTTATAGAGCAATCATGTTAAATTTCAATGTTTCATTACTTTATTTAAATGCTTAGATGGTCTGCATATATTTAAAATTGTTTTGATGGAATGTCAGTATCTTTAAATATTGTGGATATCTTACTAGTTTGCTTCATTTTAGTGCAACAATTTTTACGTGTTTGGTCAACACAACATCGATTTTAACGAAATAATGTATAGAATATGGTCCAAAAATAGCTTGTTCTTTTGCCCATCCCTATAAAAAGCACTTGGACATGACAGTAACAGCTGTGTAATTCTCCAACTGCTCTTAAATTTCAACTTTAGAGGTTCCATTTTCAAATTTGATTTAAACCTGTTTATGTAGAAGTCAATGTGAGAACTGATATATTTTATTACCTGCACACTGAAAAACTTAATTGGGAGGTGAGAACAACATGTGACAAAAAATATTTCGTCTGACAATTTGTAGAATTTTTTTTTTAAATTCATTTTTATAATTAATTTTCTTCCATCAGGTTTGCATGGATATATTTGAATGAATTGAATCCCATTCGATAAATGAGCAAAGAAAATAGTTCAATTTCCCATGGTATTAAAAAATTAAAGGGTTTTACAAATTGCAATTTCTAAGTGAAAAAAACAACTTGAAATTGGGAGTAAACCATATGTCAACTATTCACATTAAATTTAATCAACATAAATCCACCGCTGTGTTAATTTCTGCATGTAAATGCGAAATATGAATTTTGTGAATGTCACCCAAATTTCAGTAATTCTATCATTTTGTATTACAAAATGTTGCTGACAATATTTAAACAATTTTCACTATACATTTACACTTTAAAATGGTGAAATGATTTCCTGGCATCTTAAGAATGCAGACAGATCTTTTTGAAGTTTGTAGTGACGATTGATTTTGTATAATATAAATTGAAAACTAACAAAGTTGAGAGTGACATCCTAGGTGCTTTATTTTTAAAGCGGGCCATGGCAGCTCAGTTGGTAGAGCGACCGGAGGGTTGTGAGTTTTAATCAAACCAAAGACCATTGTGTACAAATGGGAGCTGATATATGTTCAATCTGTTGTGGCTTCCAATGTCCTCGTTGGCATGGTGTGAAAGTTTGTAGAGGGGTACCAGCTCATGTGACTTCGTCATTTAACCTGGTTCAAAATCACGTGGTGTTCACGAACCTTCCCTTTGTGGTCTGATCCCGGACCGCTACCTGTCGCCCGTTGTGTTGCTCCAGCGTGACGTTAATTAAAATACCTACCTATTTTTTAAAGCATGACTATAGAACTATGAACTGTACCCACTAGTGTCTACAGTGCTGACCATTTACTAAATTGTGAATTGTATTAATTTCTTTGCTATTACATTTCAAAACAAATTGACTATTATCAGAAATACCTTTTAATCATTGTTCAAATCTAGATATTTGTTAAAAAAAACATTTTGCATAGTATGTGGAGCAGTATAACCCAGTTTTCTGCTGATCTATTTCATGAATTACCAGTTACAATTGGTATCAATTATTAAAACAGGTGGTTAAAAATAAAAATGTTGAAACTGAAAACATTTAAAAAAATTTAATTGAAATGGATTCAGAAATACAAAAGCTAGGAGGAAAACTGATATGCTTGTTGAAATCAATATATTTTTACTTTCAATGGTACTATAATTTTCAAAACGGCTTTGCTTTTGCAGGATTCGAGATGAAATTATGGTGATTTGGGGTAGATGCCAATCAAAGTCCCTTAAAATCAAAGTTTATTAACATAATAAATTAACAAACTACATATATGCCAACTTGGCAGATTTGCAATAGAGTTGCATGACAATTTAGTTTTTACTTACAGAAAAGCCAAACTCTGAAGAAAAGTATACATATAAATCAGATGGATGAATTCCAATACAAAAGTATTCATGCACTTGATAATTAAAACCATACTTTGTACTCGATCCTTGTATTCGAATACAGTAGTATTCATCAAAAGTATTTTAATACCAAAATATTTACATATTCATCCAATTTATATTTTATAAAATAGCCTTATATCGCAGTTGGCTGATTTTTCCATCAATTAGTCGTTTTTTTGGATATGTATTCGAATTCTTGTTTGACACTTGCAAGGCCTCGAATACTAAGTATATGATCCTAAAAAGTTCTTGATTCTCCATATCCCTGAAACACTTGCATAGTAATGGGAAGCAGTCACTGTTTACAGGTAAAAGAGTTTTCATTCGATGATCTTAAACGAACGTAAAATATCGACATTAAACCGATGATCTTCCATTATATTTGTAAAAGTAGAACAATCAATGGATACCATATCGTAAGCGACATTTCATTTCAATGTACTGTGGAACCCTGGATAAATGCCATTGTCTGCCTTGCTTGGTGCAGCTTTGTCAGATATGGCCGTCAACCAATCTGGGTAATTTAATTGTCTAAATGAAAATCGATGTTTCCCGTTCCTAATTGAGTGGAATGTTTGGGAAATTAAACTGGTTTAGTGATGGGCAGTCATCAGTGTTTGGCTTCATTAATTTCTATTTCTCAATTTACCAGTTTCTTGTCCAACTTTTAAAATCTAGTATTTGTCAAGCCGTTTGGATGAAGTATCGTAGGCAAAGTTTTTAGAAAACAATTTCGGAGAGGCACTATGTCATTAAGTCTGCAAAAAAAAGGTTCTGGACAATGGCAGATGGGTCCTTAAAAATGTCTTCAAATGGCCAGATCGAAGCCTGGCAAGCATAAAATTTTCAGGGACAAATTTAAGACAAGCAGCTGGTGTTTTTAGTTAGGTACCACTGATGAAAAGGTACTGGAAATAATCTGCGCAACTGCTTTTTAAGTACGGACAGGTGGTTGTCCTCTAAGAGTACATGCAAACGTACGAGAGAAGCGTGTCACGCTTTTACGAGGTAGTTCGACGCGAGAAGCTCAGATGGCTATTCGAATTGAATCCAAAACGATATGTACTCTTAGCCCCATTAAATACCTGTCAAGCTTTCAATAATAGTTATTTTTAAAATAACCCATATACAACCAGTCAAACTCGAAATCAATTTGAAAATTTTGACCTTTTTTCGATTATTTTACTAAACATAATAAAACTGCTGTTTTATCGCTAGCATTTCGGGAGCTGCGAGACCCCCTCCCCTATGATAACGTTCCTGGCATACTGTGTCCAGAAGCTTGCAATGCACCATTTCAAACTCGCATCAAATGCACTGATCAGATATGTTTTAATTCTTATTTATCGACTGTAGTGGTAAATTTTTTTTTCTGTTCTGCTTCAGTGATTCTGGTAAACTGTTCAGGTGCATCCAGGATATCAATCTGGATGAAGCTACATTGCTTACGCATGTTTTGTATTCAAGGGCCTGTAATTCGAGATTCACATATAGCGAAGCACAGCACAATTGCAGGGGATCTAGATTTTAAAATCTTGTAAATGAAATTTAAAAATAATGAAGTGTTCGTTGCGTGAAGCGTGTCTTTGTACACAATTAAAAACTTTTTAGGATATCTTTGCTTTTTCTAGGTCAGTGGCTTTAGCTCCTCCCCATGGGTACTCCTCATCATTTTTTAAACTGAAATGTTTCCTAAAATGAAGAACTCATTAAAAATTCATTTTGTGGCGAAAGTGTTGCATAATATGTTGATATCTGGACTAAATTTTGCATCGATATTTAAGTTGCATATCGGTATAAACTTTATTCAGATGTCAAGTTAATATTTTAGTTTTTATCAGGCAGAGATTGGCCTTTCTATGAATGATAAATATGTAATGTGATCAAAATGTTATTGCTTCAATTTTTATATAGAAGGTACCGTTATCTCGGGATTCTGGGGACATAACATCCTTCTTAGACTCTTATTCTATCGTTAGTGTTTAATTCTATTCTCATTACACTTAGTATTGTACCAATACCATAAAAAGTCATCCCTAACAGCAGGTTTGAGTCCTGCACATTGGTCTTTGAATTGTTCCCGCGATCTCCTAATTATTTCAACGACATACTTTTTACAATTTTGTGGGAAAGATAAATATATTTACTTCTACTGGATCAATATCTCGTTAATATCTTCCTCTACTGGTAAGACATCGTTAGTGACATGGTTCACCGAATCTCCGTAGTACGGATGGATGCACGGAGAGGAAGGGTGGTGCATGCTAAACGATACTTGGTTATTAGTTGCTTAGTTATTAGCTAACAATTTAATTTTAACGTTATCAGGTTCAGGTATCATCCCTAATTTCATCTTCCAATCTGTTTTCAGATTTTACAAAGTGGTTAAGTTTATTAAGGTTTCTGGAATAACTACCGTTCTTAAAACTGTTAAATGTTATTTTCCCCTATCAATCCTAAAAGAGAAATAACACCCAGTTACAATGGCAAAAAAAAACACCTTTCTGATTAAGCTTTTAAAGGATATATTTTTCTTTGATATTTCTCTTATTGTTGATTTGTATTTCTTGAGTTTCGACAAATTAACAGGAACATTAACTACTAAAACATTTTTAGACTTCACACTGACACTTAAGTTATGGAATAGACGATTTCAAAACTACTACTCGTGGAGATGATTTCCCACTAGTTAATAACGATAGCTACCTATAGTGTTTTCTTATGTTATTCACATTTCTTAGGCACGCATATCCCCAAAATAACTTTATCTGGAAAGCAGTATTCCCACAAACGGATTTGTTCATCTGTCAATAAATATCCAGAACTAAATGACCATATGGAGCTTTGATTGCCTTTTTATAGGCATCCATAAAGTAAGCAACGTTATGACGAAATGTCTGACGTGCTAAACATGCAAGTTTATTTACGCCTGTTTTTAAATAAAATATAACGTGTTCAAACTTATGTCATGCATTACCTTTACATCTTGGAAATATACACTGACGTGCCAAAGTCACTGGATAAACAGTATACAAATTTACAAGTGACACTCACATCGCTTTAAAAGGGTATAAGTCAGATTGTTATGAGTGCTGTCTGTTGGACTCCTTGCAAAATGTTTAATTACGTGATAATGGCTACCTTGCTGGAATTAACAACGAGTTTGAACGTGGAATGATACTTGGAGCTCGACGCATTTCGGAAGTTGACTTAAGATTCTTTGCTTCAGTGTCAAAGGTATTTCAAGATTACATCATGGAAGGCATTTTCTTCCACAAGGAACAGCGCATTGACCGACAATGTCTGTTGAATGATCGAGAGCAGCGACGGGCCGCGGTAGTCCAGTTGGAAGAGTAACGGACTAGCAATCGGAGGGTTGCGAGTTCGAATCCAACCAACGACCGTCGTGTACAAAGGGGGCTGGTGAACGTTAAATCTGTCGTGACTTCACAAATGTCCTCACGTTGGTGTGGTGTGGAAGTTTGGAGAGGATGCCAACTTAGGTGTGACCTCATCATCTGACTGATTCAAAATGACATGGTGTTGCCCTCGGATCTTTCCCTCAAGAGGTTGATCCCGGAGCGTCGCAGTGTCATTTTCGCAATCTAGGTGGACAAAATTCAATTTTCTTAGTGTTCTCAGATTGTCAAAAATACATCATATCCTAAAAGCAATATGTCCCCTTAGCAAGAATACGTGGGTATGTTTCTAAACAATTTCTCCCAACCGAGTACAGAGGTTCAAAGTCTTACTTTCTGCGTTGGCTGTAAACCATTCTGGTGAATGCGTATTATTACTTTGATGAAAACTGAAAAGTTACAGGTCCTATATTTTCTTTAGCGCTATTTGGTGAATACTGTCATTATCTTCTATTCATCAAGGTTTGTTTACGTGCTTTTGATCTCTGGAATGCTATTTCATTAATTTGCAAGATCTTTTTGAATTTGTAGCTAATTAGCGTGTAGTGGCAACTGCTGATTTCAAATTTCAACTAGACTTAACACATTATACAGCCGTATATTACTAAAACATTACATGTGTATTATAGCCTAACTCATTTGACGTGGGCAGAACAAAAAAATCTTGCGCAAATTTGCGAACCTGAGAAATATTTTTTAAATTTCAAAATTACTGGAAATTTTTCGTCAGTCCATTTTTGACATTGGTGATAAATTCGAAGAAACGAAAATCGCTGTTATAATAACGTATTTTTCAAGAAATGAAAGAACATTTGTTACCAGACACTGTTTTAAATGGTATTAAAGTGAAAATTCTCGAATTACCTGCCAAAGAATTGATTAAAAGAGGAGTAAAGTGAACAGGCATTGAGAACTATTCCTGAGAAATAATTTTTCTTGACTTCAAGGAAATCTTACCTTTTCTCATACTGTGATTCAAGTTCTACCGAGTAATTCAAAGTGGTTTGAAAAATTGGCTTAGAATGCCTCAAATAGATTTTAATTCAAATAGATTAGATTCTAAGTATAAAAAACGAAACTAGTAGCCTTGTAGAGACAACTAGTCAAAGAGAATTGTCAATGGCCTCTGAAGTAAATTACGAGTCAGGTATACGATATTCTACTTCAAATCGTCAAAGCTCTCCGTTTTCTGGAAGAGGTACATTTTTGAAAATTACCTGTGTCTTATTAAAAGGCCAGTAAAATTATCTGCAAATCATGATAGTTGACGCCAATCTTTATATGCCAATATAAAATTATGTCAGCAACGTAAATGACATTTACTTTAATCTGTATACTCCATAACAATTAAATAAGCTAAACGGTTGTTACTCTTCTGGGATCATTATCACGGAAACTTCAGCTGTAGCACAACTAGTCACTTATCAACTGCTGTTATATGGTTAAGTACAATTAATTCATGAACAATCCTTGTGACTGTGTCAAAAGATAGTATCATAAATACAATTATGTGGGTCTGATGGCGCTGGACAGAAAAGATACCGGCAAATTTTTTCTGAAAAATAACAATCTGAGCAAAGTATGTTTAGTATTTCTATTGTATACCTTTGAAATCTGTGCTTGTGCTAGGGTAAAAGACAAATTATTTGGCAAAATCCTGCTCCATTATTGTTTAATGAAATTTCTTTTCGCCGAGTAATTAGATTTTACTATTAGGAAGATAAAAATCTGCAAAATAATTTAAAGCTGAGTTTGTTGTTTTGATAGATGTAAACAAACATCAAACGGAAAACTAACGATAGAAATACATCTTAGATTTTTTTAGAAATGTTGAGAGGTCTGTTGAAATAATTGCGATTTATGTAGTAATCAAACGCTTCCAAATCAATAAAATGTTTAAATTCCGGTTTTCCGATAAACTTAAAATTTTCTGAGCACGAAGCAAGTACAAGATACATACCTAAAAAGTATCCTTGGTACCTCAGTGCCCGTAGATTATACATAAAATACTGATCCGTGGAGAATATTTGTCTGTATTCTTCCGATTGGTTCGTTCTTAGAAGCGCAAGCGAAGAAATAAACAAGCGGTAAGGGAAATATTTACTACAAAAATGTTAAGAACTGATACGAATGGATTTAATGAATATATTACTCAGTACCTCAGATCCACTAATTGCAAGTTTAAGAGCAAGTTCTACAACTAAACGCAGCCAAATGCTTCCAAAAAGGTTGAATTTGTTTGAAGAACCTTCCCTTCAATACATCAGTAGATTACTTAGGTACTTGGGATTCCAAATACATAATTTTGTAATATTTTTGAAATAAAGATTTTCCCTTTTAGTTTTTCTATTATATACATTTACTTTATTTTTCAATGGAACTGTTATGGGTATATCTGACCATTATTCAAGTGTATATTAATATAAAATTGCAAAAAATTTGGTTAATTGATCGAAATATATTTTATTTGGAGGAAAGTTGACAAATTTCTTTAAATTTAGCATATTTCTACATTCAAATAGTAACTAAAAATCTTTAAATATGTACCAAACCAGTATTTTATCACTCACCTTTTAAACATCCAAACCCAGCGTATTTTGATGCAATAATTTTGTCCACCTAGATTGTTAAAATAACACTACGTCGCCAATGGCCCCTGTCTTGCTCCAGTGCGACGTTAATTAAAATACCTATCGAGACCAGGAAGATCTGCACAGAAGCGTCTGCTAACAGACGAACGACACTGCATAAACTGACTGCCACGTTCCATGATGAATTAAGTACTTCGGTCAAATTGAACAGGTCATTGACAAGAAATAGCTATGTTCAGTTGCTTGGTGACCATTTGCAGTCCTTTATGGACTCCGCCGACTAGTTGAGTCCATGCCACGTTGAGTTGATGCACTTTGCCCAGCTAAGGAGATCCCACACGATATTCTATAGGTATCCCATGACTTGGCATTTCAGTATATTTTGAGTGATTAAAATAACACTTATGTTTTAATGATGTGATCCGATTGTAAACAAATTCGAAACATTTTCTTTCAATTTATTCATAAGATCATCAATTACAATTAGTTCCGAGTTTTCAAATGCATCCAGTTATCCTCTTTCAAAATTAATCAGCGGTTCCTCTAAGAACCAGTTTAGATGCACAGCATAACACCACTTTATAGATTTCAATTTCTTATGTATTTCCATGAATTATGTTTCGAACTAAAGTGGTTTTCCTCTTAGCGTAGGACCACACACACAATGAGAGGATGGATGTTTGAATGACATCTTTTTTAATGTAACTAACGTACTTACTGCCAAAATACATCCCGCTCTTTTGAAACACCATTTAAAATATCACATGTTATATAGCCTATTCTTTTCTGAAACAAAGCCAGTTAATTTATTTTTAATAAAATCACAGTCTATTCCATAAACCAATGATGATGGTCAAAGATCAAACCTTAAAGCGATCTTAAAATGAATGGGGAATGTTGCAGTGTTATCTTTACGGAAACTAACATGACTATCTTTTAAAATCTTCATTCAAGAAAATCTTTCTCATTATTTTTTCATTTCCTATTTGTATGCTCAGGAAATGTGTTATCTAAATGCATCCTTTGTGAGGATAATAAGCAGTAAAATAATGGGATCAATTCATTTACTCTTGCTAAAGGAATGAGTGGTTACTGTAGTGTGGTCTACAGTTCATTCAGGTTCGAAAACCCATACAAAAATGAAAAATGCATCTCACTTCCAAATTTTATTTGTTCACAACAAAGTTTAACAAGCAACTAGGCATATTCATAGATTAACCAATCTTTTGAATATAGAAATCAAAACACTTATGTATCTTGTGAAAATTTGTTGAAGAAATAAGACTTTTAAAAGTGGTATCGATTACTCTCCAAGATACCCGTTTTGAGGGGCACTACACCCAGGTATCTTATCAATGAGTGGTTATAAACCTTGGAGACAATCCTTAGTTTTTAAAAACTTCATCTCAACCAACCAACAATTCAATTGTGGACTCCGACAACTGTAGGTACTTTAATACCAGGATCATCCAAATGATCAACTTGATCAAAAACAAAATAGTTATCCAACATGTGATACCTTGAAATTACCTTCCAATCGATTTTATCTTTGAATTTGAGGATAAATTCTGGAGACAGACTGGTACTGTGGCACAATTTCCCAGGCAATCAATACTTACTGGCAAATAACATCCCAATTCGCATGTTCTTAAAATTCTAACATAAACAAAAGGGATGATTGTGTGATAGAAGGTAACAATCAACCTTTTTCTGCAAGCTTCTAATGACGTCTTCAGTAGACTTATTATCTCTTGGAAGGGATTTCCAATCTATATCAGAATTTAACCCTATCATCTTGAGCGTAAATAACTTGTTTCTAGATCAATCTCCTATACATTGTGTTAGAACTAATCTATGATAGGAATGTTTATATACTTTTTCATTTAAAAGTACCGATAACTGTATTAGCAAAAGTGATATGCTTAATCTGTAAAAATATGCATATGCGTATGTTTGGTTCAGAATCTTAGAAGAAACTTCATTGCAAAAAATCAAGACAGGATGTAATTATAAACGTTCTTAGAAATCACAATCCCAAGATTTATGCTCTGTCAATGCCTAGAATCAATTGGCATATCGGTATCAACTTTAATCCAGATGTCAACAACTTAAATATCAATGCAAAATTTAGTCCAGATGTCACCATATACTACTCATAAGCAACTTTTAAGACTTTCTGTCCATATTTATTCTTAGATTTGCTGTCCAAAATGCGTTTATATATTTTTTACCAAAAATGTATATTAAATTGTTATGATCAATTAACAAATGCTATTTATTACTATAATTATGAATACTAAGTAAATGTTTATGGTGTAACGAGAGAAATTTTCCTACAAATCTGTTAAGTAGAAGAAAAACAAGCATTCCAATAAGTCTTGTTTCGATACATTGTCTCAGTTAAAATAAATATACACAAATTTATTGTGATTAGCACTGAGTGTTTTTAACTATCACTGATTAAAAAAATTTTTCGTTGTGAAATTGCCATAAAATGTCCACTCATTCGAAAATGGTCAATTTTTGATATTGTAAGCAAATCCTCAACCTGTTATGCAAAAAATGAAAAAGCTGAATCTACTATTTTAATTCTAATCCTATTGTGATAGTTAAATCTGAAAAAATCGGATTATGGATCTATTGGAACTCGCGCAATTGTGGCTCTCGTGCAGAAAAATATCAGGTTCGAGCCTAGTGCGAAATCCGTCACTGGGTGGGTTGTTACCATCTAACCCCTATCCCTAGTTGGCCACTGATGTAAATGCTATACCTGCCAAATCGTGTGATGTGACTACAATGGGCGGATTTGGACTGGACTGTATGGTTATGTGGGCGTTTCCCAAGATCGTACTATTTTCTTGCAAAATTTACTAATAAATCTGATTTCAAGAGAGATTCAATGCATGTTTACTGATGATAATGTAAAATTGCCGATTCGTCGTAATTTTTACAAGCAAGTATTCTTTTGTATTACGGAAATCAAATTCTTCGTTTTCAAAGTTTATTTTACCCTAAAACTGACTACAACGTCATTTTTAGAAAATGATTATATCTTCGCTTTATAAATACTTTTGTTTTTCAGAAATACAAAAAAATCCTTATACTTTTTACTGTTATGAGCCTGAAAAAATTTCAAAACTCTTACGTTGGCAGGTATGAAATACAGGTATGAATCGAAATAAAAATATATCAGTGGTGTAATATCCAGTGTAAATATTACAAGGCAAATCTATGTTGAGCTATTCTTTATGTGTGTGAGTGTTCTAGAGCTAATGGTTGTGATGATCTGCAGAAAGACTATCATTCTTGTATATACATGTTTCAATATTACACAGGTCGATAAGTTGTGCTTAGAACTTGTGCTTATTGTGTTGTTCCTAGGGATCATGTTCCTATAAAAAGGTTACCAGCCATATTTAAGATTGACTCATCATTGAAGAAATTCTGATTCACTAGGTGCCCTATCACTTGGAGACATGAGTTGCTGTTTTTAATTTAATGTTGACCAACGACCGAAAGTTGAGGCATTTCACTCACCCACAAAATCAGTGCTTCCGAATGCAACTGTACATCCTAACATTTGTATACAAACTACCTTGAAACTTGTTATTTTGCCTACTCTGATCTAGCTTCCGGTCTAATTAGTCCTCGCGCATATAATGACTAGAGCTACAAAACAAACCACATTTAATCAAAACTATTCTTTGAAGTTTACTCAAGAACTAAAGACTAACGCAGCTTAACTAGGATTTATTTCGGAGGTACTCATATTGAAAAAGTTATGTGCAAACTGAACACTATTTTAGGGACTGGTGTGGGTATGAGACCTTAAATTTCAATTAAACTCAATGCATTAAAAAATTCTAAATACATGAGTTAGACTATTTCTTACCTTGAATTAGCTATTGGTCTTAAAGCGAACATATTAATGCTATAAAATGTATATAATATTTACACTTTCTGCATTTGAATTCGAACTACCGTCGAAAATATTTTCGACAAATTAAACTAAATTTTTAAACAATAGTTTTTCATGTCCTAACAATAACGGAAAGTATTGTTTAGTCCTTTCTCCAAACGAGTAGAATAATGTTAGGGAGTTGATGAAAAATTACTGAAGTAATCATGCCTCTTTATCTATTATATATCACAGCAAATTTGTTGTTTTAACAGAATGGTAGAGCAAGTATTAAACCTAAACATTCAGGGGGTGGGTGATCCGTTATGGTACGCCATCTGATAAGACACTACTTTAACAGTATTGGGTGTGAAAAAGGCTCACTAAAAGGATTTTAGGAATTGCTGTTGAATTTTAAGTAAATCGTCCTGTATAACTTTTGTATAAAGTCCTTATCTGAACTGCACTCAATTTTCTAAAATAGAAATCCCGGCTCAGGCAAATTGGCATTTTCAGTCTTGTGGTTTCGAACTAGTCTTAAATTAGGAACAGGTTAAATGTAAGCAATGCTTTTCTTTCAAAATTCTACCCTCAGTATCATTATGGACAGCCATGGTATTACAGAAATACTAAAATAAGAGAATAACTAGCTAATTTTGCCTAAAAATTTTAAAATTCCAAAACTTTTCCCGCTCCCTTCGTTGCATTGAAAACTCAGCTGTAGCGCAGATCCCCAGGTATGACCATCGTCTACCAATTAACAAAAACAAACCAGGAGCCATTATGAATTATGCCAAAATGTAAACAATAAATTAAATTCATACTTTTGATTTAAAATTCAAATTTGTTTAAAAAAATTAGTCTTTGTAAAACCATGTAGTCTTCCAATCCAATCTTTCTGATTAATTCATAATTTTATACTACTTTTAACCGCAGTAGCCACAGGTATTCTGAACTCTGATAGTTTCTGAAATCTCACTGGAGTGATAGCTTGCCTACCGCTCATTGTAACGCCTTCTACCGCACCAAGACTTTGCTACACCGTTGAAAGTTTCTGATAACCTAAACGTATTCGGAACGCAAGGATTTGTTATCTGGAGACAAGGCCTTCGGCCCCAGGAGCTCCATGGAAAATTCTCTCTGAAATGCTTTTCTTCGATTGGCGCCTAAACACGAATTATGGTTTCGAGTTTCAATCTACCGGAAGCGATAGTAGAGATTACGATTTGACCGGAAATGCCCACCTCAAGGACTGCTCTAAAATTCCTGATAATAGAATTGTAAATACTGTTGATAGTGTTTTAGGCCATATTTTTTCATTTCAGAGCTGTTGAACTGCTCAATTGATGGCCGGAGACGGGCATAGGATAAAAAGTTCGAAATACTTTCTCTTCAACCGATGTCTACGTGATTGAAACCTCTTTGAATTTTTATCCAATGGTTTTATATTGGATAATTAAGGTCCCCAAATGGTGGTGAATCCAAAATTTTGAAAAGTATTTAACTTACCAAAACGTGAAGTTCTGCAAAAGAATTTGTTTATTCAATCAAAAGAAGCTAAAGATAAATTTTGCAAAATATGCAAATTTTTAAAATATACATTTAATTTAAAGCTTTTGACACCATAAACAGTTAAGATATATCTATTTCTACTAAACCGTTTTGATATTTAGTCTGAAAACTACTTTGGCCAATTAATGCAAGTGATAATAAGAAAAATGAGGTTTCGAATAACATTTTTCACTTAAATATTGAAACTGCATGATACTTTTTACATATAAAGATAAAATTAGTCTTTTTTCATTATTTATCGTTTTGCTCACCGCAAATGTTTAAATTAAGGTTTGTTTAGAGAAAATTTCGACAAAAATATTTCTACAACCAGTACAGATATTCGTGATCTTAATTTCATCACAAAAAGCTACTTAACATTTTCGTATATTGGAACTTTCTATTCTCTACCAATAGTTTTTTAAAGTTTTCTGGTTCTTATGAATCTTCGTATTCAGTGGAAAATTCTAATTGAAACAACAAAATCTTTTGGAAAAGAGATTGTATAACTGGATAAAAGATACAAAATAAATTTTTGGTTCGATATCATCAGAATAGTTACTCCAAATTTACAATGCGTCCAAGAATGACGTGAAATAAAAATAATAAATTTCAAGAAATGTCAATGCTCAAATAATTTACAGCAATCACCCACAATAAATTAAAAATGCATCACAAAATGCTGTATTATGGAAACGAGGGAAAACTGCAATGTTTTGATAATTATATTACTATTAAAAATAATTATATTACTCTAACAGAATATAAAAACAGATTATTAAAAATAAGTACATTACATACAGAATTATATTACACTATTATTAAAAAACTTTTTCCAACTGGTCAAAATGACCGGTCGGTATATTGAAGTGTTCCACGTCTCTGGAAAACGGAAGTAGAGAAATTATTTATATTTATATACATATCTATGGAAAACGTCATATAAAAAAATATTAAATGAAATTTAGAGTAAAATTTTGTGAAAAGCTGTTGAGAAAGCGGTCATTTTGGTACTTCTGGTGTCAAACTTATTTAATCTCCAGTGCACGAGATTCAATTTTTGAGACTACAAACGCTGTTGCAGGATTTACTGCCATCGATTCAGAATATATATGTATGGATTTTTTTAAACCCAACCAAAAATATATATTTCGGTTTGTAAATGTAGCAATACAAAAACTGATTTGGTTATTTTTTAATTTTATAAAGTAGAGATCTTATAGATATAAAACACAAGAGCTAAACTGATGTTGGCATTGAAAAATTCATTTTGATAAACATAATATTGGGGCTCTTTCATTAAAATCAATTCCCCTCGCTTCGTTTACATCAGCTTTAAAATGTAACACCTAACTTTATTTGCATCAGTTGCAGTACTACTCGATTCTTAAGTGGCCATTCGTTATTATTTTATAAACTTGCAATTATAAAAGGAATACCTAGTAAATCACGTACGAAAAGGAACAGACGTATTAATTACGAAGTATCTTGCTGTTTACAGCTTACCACGTCATAATTAATGAAAGAATTAAAAAAAAAATCTCTAAAAGAGGAAATGTGTCATTAAGCACAATAAAAAAGAAATATAAATAGGAAAAATGATAGAATTTAGAGTAATTGGTTGGAAGCATTAAAATTAGTTATCTGGAAAGCTTCAGGTTTAGTACTTCCTCTCAAATTGTTGGTTTCAATTGAGCTTGACGTATATTTGAATACATGTGCTTCAACCTATTTAAATATTGAAAATTTGCAACTTTTTTAAGCATGTTTCTTAGGTATTCGGTATCAGCGGCTATGTTAAGTAAAAACCCTAGGTCTGCTGTTTGTAATTTGTTTCTCAACCTGCCTTCTAAATATCCCGGAATTAGTGCTAAAATTGTGTTACTGCATTCATTACAACCAAATTGCAGTCGCTTTTCAAATCAACGGCAAAATACCCTTGAAATTTAAATAGAAATCCGATAAAAGAGTGACATTTTTACAAAATAAATTCAAACCCAGACAATTCAAGAACTATAATTTTTTTTCTCTTAAAATACTCACCCGTATCTCAGGTTCACCTCTCCCCGTTTACTCACCACCTAGAAATCTTTGAACTGAGGTTTTTTTCCACAGTTTTCAGAATCAGCAGGAGCAATTTTTCTATGTTCCATTTGAC
Organism: Meta bourneti; assembly: GCA_933210815.1. Taxonomy (NCBI): domain Eukaryota; kingdom Metazoa; phylum Arthropoda; class Arachnida; order Araneae; family Tetragnathidae; genus Meta; species Meta bourneti. The sequence goes on from OW119929.1 coordinate 7,357,461, forward strand.
ATCTGTCATTCCTGATTTTGTGTGTTGCAATTCGAAAGCCATAATCCCGTATAAAAATTTGACCCCCCAATAAAATGACCGGATACAGAAAATGATAACACCCAACAAAATAAAATATGGAAATGTACCGCAAAATATTAAAAATTCATAAAAGTGCCGGGCCCGGTTGGAAGAGCAACGGATTAGCAACCGGAGGGTTGCGAGTTCGAATCCAGCCAAATATCGTCGTGTACAAAGGGAGCTGGTGTACGTTAAATCTGTCGTGGCCTCAAATGTCCACGTGGCGTGGTGTGGAAGTTTGAAGAGTGGGATGCCAGCTCAGGTGTTGCCTCTTCATCTGACCGTGGTTCAAAATTACGTGGTGCTGTCCTCGAATCTTTCCCTTTGGGATTGATCCCGGTCCGTCACCAATAGCCCGTTGTGTTGCTCCAGTGTGACGTTAATTAAAATACCTACATACCTCATGAAAGTGCCAATTTAATAGAACAAAGCCCAAAAACTCAACGTTCAAGTTAAAATCCTTGTTAGTGCAATATTGCAACAATTAGCACTGGCCGAACTAGACTGGAAGAAATGTCCCTCATCCTACCCAAAATGCGTGTTTAGGAAATGTTAAAAAACGATAAATATAAAAAGTACTGTATTAACCTCCATTAATCAGTTATTCATAATGTTAATCGACAGCGGTTGATTACTAAATAATTATTTTAAGTATATCTCCAATTACAAATAGATTACGTTAGCTAAACCGTGTTCACCTTCACACACAACTCTAAAAATAACAGGACACGAGCCAGTTTGGGCCAAGTTAATTAACCGCGATTCCTTCAATTAATTAGATTTAGTTTCAAACGAAGTTACATCAACATCACAATCCTATCCCGAACTGGGAGCACTTATGATATTTTAAGTACTGAAACGTGCAAGCATTTTGAAATTAAATTGGAGCGTAGATTAGATAAAATGTTTTGGATCTCCCTATAATAGTAAGTGTTCCTTTTAAAAGCAGAAAAACGTTTTTGAATTTGAAAATCGAATGTCGAACAACTCGTTGAAAGGCTCTGGGCAACATGTTGCTTCTCCGTTGTGCCTTTCGCACATCGATTCACGACACCTGGATCGTGCTGCCCTCCAGCGGTGATGGCTTCAATCGCCTCGTTCGTCACATTTGTAACTTACTGATTTTCCCTGAAGTTCGTGTCGAAAAGGCAACATGAATCTTGGAAACACGCAGCTCCAAAACTACACTTGCTCCAAAAAGCCTTCAAAATAACTGCTCCTAAGAGTGCTCCCAAAACAAACCTTAGCAACGCCCCTGAATACGTTGGAAAAAGGTCTTGTGTCACACAGTACTTCAAAGTGCAACACGAGTGCAGCAACAGCGACTCGACGTGTGGTGGCGTGGACAGTGACGCCGGTGTGTCGAGTTGGAATGTGCGCAGAGTGCGAAAGTGAACCGAATGTTCTTCCTCGAGCCCAGTTTCGAACAGGTGTTCCGACACATTTTGAGGGGTCGCTCGGTTGTTTGGACGGGATGGCATTGGTGAGAAGTGTGATTTGTATATATATCTTTATTTTCATTAATATGTTTGACATGTGATTTTTTAAAATTATTTTATAAAGTGAATATATATTGTGTATTTGATATTTTTATTTTGAATTTATATTAGTGTATTTTTGTGCAATCGTGTATTTTCATATTTCTGTATCAATATAAGTATTGTATTTGCGGTGGTGGTGTGGTGGAACCGTTTGAGTGAAAAGCCTTTTTCAAGGCTGGAGGTGCAGTTAAATTTTTTAAGCTTTATTTTTTATTTGAATATACGTATATTGCATTTGAGATCTATTTTGAATTTATATTATTAATGTAGTATTTTTTTGTATTTGTATTTTTGTATTCTGCATCAGTATAAGTATTAGTCATGTCAAAAGCTGTGTAGAGCTTTTGTAGTTTGCGGTGGTGGTGTGGTGGAACCGTTTGAGCTGACAAGTCAGAAAAGCCTTTTTCAAGGCTGGAGGTGCAGTTAAATTTCTTAACTTTATTTTTTCATTGAATACATATTGTAATTGATATATATATATATTTAATTTATATTTGTTTGTAGAATTTTTGTGTCTTTGCATTTTCATATTTTTGTATTATATATCAGTATATTGCAGTCATGTCAAAAGCTGTGAAGAGCTTTTGTTGTTTGCGGGTGGTTGGGTGGAATAGTGTGGAATCGTTTGAGCTGGCCTTTTAAAAGCCTTTTTAAAGGCTAAAAGTGCAGTTAAATTTTTTGAGCTTTATTTTTTTAATTGAATATATATTGTGTACTTGAAATATCTATTTTGAATTTATATTTTGTGATATTTTTATGCATATTCGTATTTTCTTATTTATATTTTTGTATTCTGTCTTAGTGTATGTATATTGTAGTCATTGATGAGTCAAAAGCTGTGAAGAGCTTTGGAGAGAGTTGATGGATGAATCTTTCGAGCTTACGAGCCTGAAAAGCCTTTTTAAAGGCTAGAAATGCAGTTAAATTTTTTGAGCTTATCAAAGGTTTGAAAACCTTTTTTTGGTTCGCTAGTTCTGACGAATCTTAAAGCTTATGTGAAACTTGGAAAAGTTTTTATGGATAGCTTAAAATATGTTGGCGTGACTTTACAATCTTAGCGCAAAACGTAGAGAGCCTTTATTTATACAGGCTTGGATAGAAGAGCCAAATTGTGAGCTTAGAGCTTACAAAGCTATATGAAGCTTTGAATACAAGAGCTTATTGAATCAGCTTACGTTGAGAACTTTATTTTATCAATGCAATATTTTTTAAAGTTTTATTTTTATTTTGAAAATTTGTATTCCTTAGATCTTTCAAAAATATTTCATTACTTTGGGTGTTTTGATTACTTAAAAATTACTCTTTTACATCTGTCATCTCCTTTTGTATTGCTAGCCGTGGTAGCCAAGTTGGAAGAGCATGGATTAGCAACCGGAGGGTTGCGAGTTCGAAACTAGGTCTAGCCAAAGACCATCGTGTACACGGGGGCTGGTGCACGTTAAATCTGTCGTGGCCTCAAATGTCCTCACGTTAGCTTGGTGTGAAGGTTGGAGAGTGGGGTGTCAGCTCAGGTGTTGGCCTCGTCATCTGACCGGGATTCAAAATTACGAGGCGTCGTCTTTGGATTGATCACGGACCGGTCGAGTGCGGGCTCCATTCAAGTAAGGCGAGTCGATGAGAAGTGTTATTTTTGATTGGTTTCAATCGCTTATTCTATGTCTAGCTAGACCTGTGATAATGAGCTCTAGCTGGTATAAGCACTTATCTGTCAGCCAGTAGGTCGCGGGTTCGAATCCCGGTTTGTAAGATCATGAACGCTAATGATTGTCCTTGTTATAGGAGTAGCAATGCCTCAACCATTTCAAGGATGATTCTTTACAAGTAACATTTTGTCCCTTATTGTGCCGAGTCGTTAGTAATCGGGGGGGGGGATTTCTCATGCCGGAAGAAAATATCAAACGCACAATTTTTATATAAAGAAATTCACCGATGGTTGAGCATCTGGCATCCCAACTTCTCGCCAAGTAAAGTAGGCTCACCAGTAAAAAAACATTTTTTTTTCTTCAAGGGGTGATTTAAAACACAATAATGCAAATAGGTTCCAGGATCTCACTAATAATTTTTGGTGAGATTGTTTTACGGCTTGGCTATGGAGAGCTGGTCCAGATGTGATTACAGCTTATTACTGGTAGGACAGTCCCCTGAAGTAAGTATACACTTGGGGACCCCTAAAGCGAAACTCATCACCTCTTCTCAAAAACATTTAATTTCAGAGAAAGAACACCCTTGATCAAACACATTGAGAAAATAATTCGATGACCCAGTCTTTCTCTGGTTTCCCTAAACGCCGTAGGGTCGCTGTAGTCTGGTTTACTAACCGGAGGGTTGCGAATTCGAAGCTGGATCCAACCAAAGACCGTCGTGTACAAAGGGGGCTGGTGCACGTTAAATCTGCCGTGGCCTCAAAGTCCTCACGTTGGCGTGGTGTGAATGTTTGGAGTGTGGGGTGCCAGCTCAGGTGTTGCCGCGTCATCTGACCGTGGTTCAAAATTACGTGGTGGTCATCCTCATCTTTCCCTTCGGGTTTGATCCCGGACCGTCGCCAATAGCACGTTGTTTTGCTCCTGTGCGATGTTAATTAAAATACCTATCTTCAGTGGAAGAAACCAAGACGGAATTACATGAGGAATGACAAATATCACGAGGTGATTCTGTGATTACTGATTAGTCCCCTCGATGCATTCTAAGTATACGAAATGCACTTAACCCTTCTGGTGGTTAGTCTTCGAGACGAAAACTGCCCCAGTGTCCAGTCTCTTGAAAAATCTTGTTCCAAACTCACCAGTTCTGAGCAAGGGACAATTTGTTTTGCCTACGTGGATCTTCATGTCCCTTGGAGTAATAGGGCAGTTTTCTCTAAAAGATATCTCCTAAGTAATATTGACCAGGTATTGGACGAGATATATCGTCGAAATACTTGGAGGGTTAATTGTCATGATCATTGCATTGTCGAACGCAACCATGAAATAGTACATGTGTTAGAAACTATCGTGTTTTGTGAGTAAGTACTAAGTATATTTGAAATTTACAAAATCTGAGAAAAGGTTTAGTTTGGCATGAAAGATTTTTTCAATTCCTCATTAGCTTTTGTTTCTGGAAGTAATATTTGGTTTCAACAGTTGAAAGAATTTCTCAATCTTTCTCTGTTCTCTTTTCATTTGGAATTCCTATTCCTCTGCGCCAGAATTATCTTCAACTTTTTCGTGAAAATTTTCACTCGTACTTTGTTTCAAATTCCTTTTGGAAATTCTAATGGAATGATGGTAGACCAAGTCCATGAAACCACTCTTTAAAATGTCCAAAACTATCAAAGGATTCTCAAAAAATTCATGGGAATCGAAACCGACAACTTGTGAGCCAGTGAAGTTTTTTCGTTCATTTATGACAAATAGGAAAAATTTCATGTCGATTTTGAAATTTGGGATTTTTAGGATGGCCACTTCTTAATCTTGGCAAAGCCGTCTGATTTTCGATCCCATAACCCCTCCAAATCATAGCTTGGGCGAGTTCCCTGTATCAATCATGAGTAAAGGGAGTTAGTTCTCCATATGATATAACCGCGGATATTAGACATGGTGAAAATTTCATAGTACGTTAATTGTTTCAATGACGTTTGTCTATAAATTACCTTTAGCCAGCCCGTCTGGTATGTCATTAATGCATGAAAAGTGATCCATTGTGAAAGTGGATATCAGCATATTTCGATATAATTTTGAGCTTAACCATTCATACTTGAATGTTTGAGAACAACTTTTGCTTTGTTCGAATTCAATATTTTAAGAAAGTTATTGTTCCGTATCACAGGATACGATATTGATTGATACAAGTTGAAGAAATTTGCAATTAGAATGAAAGTGGAAATAAAAATATATAGAATAACACAGATGATTCTCTTATCGTCTTAGCAGTGCTTTGGGTGGAATTTAAGTAGGTTAAATTTATGGTGAATGGTGTACTGAGAAAACTTTCGCTTCCTATTGGAAGTATAAAATTAATAAGAGTGGAAATATTTAACTGTAATTGAAGTATAGTTTACAAAATCTGAATAAAGGTTTCTCTTGGTCTTGGATATTCAGTTGGTTTTATTTCTTAATAGTTTTGTCTCAAAAAGAATTTTTTTTGACACCAATTTAGAAAGGCCACCTGGAAAACTTCTGAAACCACAATGCAGTTACATTTATTAATTCTAAAATCCAGTTACTGATTTTGAGGCGTCAGTATTCCTCTAGATAACTGAAGAATCTTTTCTTAAAATTATAGTACGCATATACGATATACCAACCACAGGATTTCTGACGAATGAGAAATTATTGTACAAATTTTAATTGCTTGTTAATTTTTAATTTTAAAATTTAAATTTCTGGAGAGATCAACGTGTTTCATACTTAGCCCATTTTGTACTTTAGCCGATTGATTTTTATCTCAGCAACTAAAATTGCTTCTAAAATAGGGTTTAAGATACGTTTTTGCTATTTATCAAAATTTATGCCCTTTAACAATGCTTTGGCTGTGACAGCCCTAAACAAAGCTGCGAATATTTGCGCAATTGTGCCTTTTCGGCTTCTTTTTTGACTAACGGCTAAAAATGATTTGTATTGCATTGTCTGAAGAAAAGAAACAGAACTCTTGTCTAAAGCTAAGCTAAAGAACTTTGTTGCTTTCTATCGAATCTTTGTATCCCAACTTATAAATATTACGCCACATTATTGATAGCATAAAATTGAAGAAAGTTAGTAAATTATCCCATAATTCCTCGAAAATTAGACCTCCTTTTTTACGTTTACGGCGACTCGGTCAATTTAATAAGCGAAGAGGTCTTATACTCGAGGAAATACGGAAACAATCACAGAAACACCTGTTATTCACTTTTCGGATTCTTGAAACATCTAATAAAAGGTCGACATTTCTGGATCCTGATACACATGATGGCGATACTTAGGATGCCTTCCAGAATTGATGTTCAAGTTCCCTAGTTTGTGTTTCAACAGGCTCCAGCTATCTTTACCATTGGGGCCTACGTTTGGCTCTCTTTCAGTGTGCTCTGGAAGACCTCGTCCTAGCAGAAATGGATATCAAGACTCGTGGTTGATGTGGACTGACGATGGCTAGTGGTCATTCTATGTGTGACGTCTGAAAGACTATTGTCTTGGTAAGTATATTACGTATAATTTTCATTTTCATCGCATTATTGAACGTGTGTTCAATAATGCTATGAACGGTGTTCCCACTTCCCTTAGAAAGGAGGGATTTTTAATTGTGGATTTTAAATCACCCTTGAGTAGCCTTAAATGTTTGCTAAAAATCCTTACACATTTGAAAAATGTCTTAGGTTTTACAAGAACTGCTTTCGTTTAGCCTGCATTCAAAAACCAAAGTCATTTTGTGATACTCGTCTAATTTTTCGCCATCAAAAATCGATGGCATAGTATGTATAGGTTAGATAAAATTTGATGTTTTGGAACTGGGTCCACCCATAACTCATTCAAGTTTTTTCACTTGTGCGGACACGGCTTAATCTATTTCGATCTGTGTGAAATGTAGCCTTAAAAATGAAAAATGGTCTTGAAAATTAATTTTTCTTTTGCTTGAAGGGGAAAACCTGATAAAGTAGAAAATGTACTACAAACAATCGAAAACTGAAATTTGGCGCTTGTTATAACTTAGTGTCAAGGTTCTCGAGAACATGAATAAAATTATATATGCCCTTCCCCACTCACAACATTACTTAGCCCACACGAAAGCAGTCCATAGTATGATGCCACTTTGGGGCGAATGCTGCCCCATAAAATTGCATTGGAAATTAAAACAAAGAGTAAACACATCAGTAAAGAATCTGAAAGTATGGTAAAAATATGCAATTATATGAATTGGGGACAGTAATTGGTCCAATAAAAAGATTAGTTGTCCACATCACCCTAATTTTTTTAAAACTTTAATATTTTATTTAGTGTTGGTTAAAAAATGCTTTGTTGTGTAAAGTAGTTTATTTCAGCGTTGGATTCATTTAATGTCAGAAAAGGGAAAGATTTGAAAGTGCAATTTTGCTGAACTGTTTATTTTCTAAATTAAAAAAAAATCAGCAATTGCTAAAATTTTGTTTCCTGATTAATATTATTTTCTTGCTCTTTTATCCATTCCGTCAATGAGCACTTACTAAGACAAATTAGTGAGATTCAACTCAAAATTGATTCCTATGGGCCGCGATAGCCCGTTTGGAAGAGTAACGGATTAGCAGCCGGAGGGGTGAGTTCGAAACTAGATCCAACCAAAGACAACCGCGTTTGTGGGGGCTGGTGCCCGTTAAATCTGGCCTCATAGGTGTAATTCTGGCCTTGTCGAGGTTTGGAAGTTTGAAGAGGGGTATCAGCTCAGATAGGGACTCAACTCCACCATGGGATACGTACTCTACTAAGAATTTGCGGTAAAACCAATTCCCACAACGTGTAAGATGACAAGATGAGGACGAAGAATAATTTCTTTTGTGATGCAAAGCAGAAATTTTGAATTATTAAGGGGACACAATACCCTAAAATTGACTTAAAATGTCGATGTTTTTATTATCTTACATAAATGTTTTTATTATCTTACATTAATTATAGAACTTTTAAGAATATAGCTGTAGCTGCAATATTTAGCGAGTTATGAATTTTGTCTGTATCTGATATATACACTGTTTAGTGAGCATCAACCTTTTCGAGTTATTTAATTTCACCAGACTTTCTAATGCTTGCCTTTTCTGTTTGAAGTGAATTGCTACACACGTGTTTATTCACGAGAAATTGTCATACTGCCCAATTCTGCTTGTTTTCATATTTTAATTCTTGAGATCAGTGGTGTTCCTACCAGGCAGCTTTTGCTCGTGGGGATACACCACGCTCTGATGTATATAACATAAGAACACCGTTCAACGGGAGCCATTTGGCCAAAATTATGCCAATATATCAGACTTGCCTCGAATGAACTCTTAGAACGTTGTGTGAGATGCATCACATAAATGCCAATGAAAGCCTTCATAGCATTATTTGGAGCAAGTGCTCCAAGGAAACGTCAGCCACTCTACGCCGAGTCAGCATTGCGGTATGCAATATCAGAATTTAGATATTGTGATGCAATATCAGAATTTAATGTTGGCACATTTAAATCGATGGAAAATTTGAGAAAAGAAACGGACTCCGTTTAAACAAGCAGTTCGAAATTTAGCTGCTTGATGCCAAAAATCAATTCTTGTTTAATATTAGGCCATTTTTTTTCTTATGATTTAAACATGTTTATTTACAAATATAATTAGAAATTATAATGGATTTTACTTTAAAATAACTTATGACTTGAACAATAATATTTATATCAACTGCCATTTGAAACTTTAAAGTGCTTTGTCTCAGCTATTTATTTTTCATGACTACAGTGTATTTAAATGCTAAGGCTTTTTTCTAATTGATGTAGAGTTTTGAAACTTTTTGTGGTTGTCTACTATGATATATTTAATAATTTTGTGCATGGAATAAGGATTTGGAAGAATAGTTATTTTTTCAAATATTGATAAAATCAGTTATGACTGTTTTTCAGTGTTTGTTACAAAAATATCTGTAAAAAAGTAAATAACAGTGATACACACAAAATCCCATGCACAAAATTATAGGGAACACTTCACGGAAAGTAAGTAAAAAAAGTATTTCAAAAAATTAAAATTTTAAGACGGAGTAGGAATTTTAAAATATTGAAATACTTTTAATAAAAATTTAACTTTTTAGTTATTGTAAATGTAAAAATGATTTCTTTTCTTTGTAATGTATATTTAATGTGTATTGGAACAAGGTACACGAAAACATTTTGTTGTAAATATGAAAACATAAAAAGGTTCAAAGGGTACCGTGTCCCCTTAAATGCAGGCGCTAGCTCTAAATGAATTTTTCTGTGTGTTTTAGACTGAATTTAAGTATGATTATTTTTAAGTGAAAAGAGATTGTTACAAAAAGGCAGTTTTGCTCATAAAAGACAACTGAATTTAAACGGAATGTTTCCCTTCGGGATGTATTCCTGACAGTGGCCAAGAGCCCATTGGGATTTGGAATTCAAAGGCGACTCGTTTCCAGCAGTCTGTCTAAACCGAAATCTCTCGGTTTAGACAAAGTGCGGACGGGAAGGAATTTCTCTTTTCAAAACTATTCTACCTGATTTAGTATAGTTCAACCCTCGCGAGATTCCCGAGTCGCGAGATTTCCTAGAAATGCAGTTTGCTTTCCCCCACAACACACATGGCGAGTAAACAAGTACATTTATCTGTTGAAAGAATCATAGTAAGGATCGTGTTGGTCAAAAAGGTTGGAGTCACGCAAGAGAAGAGTGCAGGCTGCGGATCGGATATATGCGTGCGAGCCCCTCAGAGGGTTTACCTGACTTTAAACGATCATAATTTAAACGTAAATTAACGAGCTTTACGTAATTAAAGAAAAAGGTTAGATGCGATGCATAATTTGTATTCTTTTGCTTTAGTGATATGTCGAGGGGTACTGGAGCTCAGCGTCTTAAAAGAATGTGATTCCATTTTCACACCCCTCGACAACATACCGCCAATCGTCCATCCCGCTCTACGTTTCTTTTGTACCCTCCTGGTGGGCTGCAGTAGCCAAGTTGGAAGAGTAACGGGCAAGCAACCGGAGGGTTGCGTGTTCTAAACTCGGTCCTGCCAAAGAACATCGTGTACACTGGGACTGGTGCACGTTAAATCTGTCGTGGCCTCAAATGTCCTCACGTTGGTGTGGTGTGGACGTTTGGAGAGTAGGGTGTCAGCTCAGGTTTGACCTCGTCATCTGACCCTGGTTCAAAATTACGGGGCGTTGTCTTTCGATTCATCCCGGACCGTCTAGTGTGCGGGTTTCAATCTCCCTTTTTCTCTGTCTAGCTAGGACCTGGGATAATGAGTTCTAGCTGGGTATAGGGATCATAGCGCTTGTCTGCCAGCCAATAGGTCGCTGGTCCGAATCCCGGTTTTGTAAGGTCATGGATGCTAATGATTGACCTTGTTAGAAGTAGACGTGGCTCAACCATTGTGAAGGGTGCTCCTTTACAAGTAACATTTTGTTCCTTATTGTGCCGGGTCGTTAGTAATCGGGGGGGGGGGGAATTTCTCATGCCGGAGGAAAATATCAAACGCCCACCATTTGATATAAAGAAATTCTCCGATGGTTGAGCTTCTGGCATCCCAACTTCTCGCAATAAGTAGCCTCATCAGTAGAATTTCAAGGGGTGATTTGGAACACAATGGAAATAGGTATCAGGATCTCACTGATAATTTTTGGTGTGAGATTGTTTCACGGCATGGCTACGGAGAGAGCTGGTCCAAATGTGATTGCAGCTTATTACTGGCAGGGCAGTCCCTCATCGAATTACCACCTCTTCTCAAAAACTGATTTTCTGAAAGAACACCCTTGATGAAACACATTCAAAAAATAATTTGATGGCCCAGTCTCGTTTCCCTAAACGCCGTAGGGTCGCGGTAGCCCTGCTGGTAGAGTAGCAGATTAGAGGATTGCGAGTTTTAAGCTGTATCCAACCAAAAGACCGGCTTGTATACAGGCTGGTGCACATTAAATCTGCCTCAAATGTCCTCACGTTGGTGTGGAAGTTTGGGAGTGGGGTGCCAGCTTAGGTGTTGCCTCGTCATCTGATCGAAATTACGAGGTCTTGTCCTCGGTCCTTTCCCTTCGGGATGGATTCCGGACTGTCGCCAATATCTCGTGCTGCTCCACTGTGACGTTAATTAACTGCATACCTACCCTAAACGCGTACCGTCAAATGAACATTGCGTTTAATGATTTTTTTCGACTGTTTTCAGTCACGATGTATACTTTACCTGTACTATGTAAAACCCCGATTTTCTCTAATAGAACTATCCATGTGGTTTTGACAGCTCAAATTCATCAAAACGGAAGAATCGCAGCACTAAAACATAGCGCTCAAAGTTACGAAATTAAAAAATGGAACGGTCAAGAGAGGGGAAAAGTCAAATTGACTCTGGAGACCGTTCCAAGCGAATTAAGAACACAATTTTCCACAATCAAGAATAACAAACCACAGAATAAATCTAACTTCACATTGGCAAGAACAGATAATACACAACACCCCAACATCGTTTCAGGAAGAATTCGAGCACCTGGACTCCCCCTCAACACATCCTTACTCTTGATGAGTGCTTTTTGAATTTTCTGATGTAGAGATGTGCAGATTAAAAAATATTTTATTACATTCTCACGAAAGCCCAAATAAGTTTAAAATTATTAATACTGGAAAAAATGTCTTCCTGGGTGTGTTTATTTATAGTTGAAGACAAACGGTCTTTCGGCCGCCCCTGATCACGTTTAAGTGCTCACCCAGCACACCTCAGAAAAGGGGCGTTACCGAACTGCTCTGGAGCAGCCCCAAGTCTCATTCTTTCAGAGCTCTTCAGTGGAAGAGGGCCGCGGAAGGTTGCGAGTTCGAATCCAACCAAAGGTGACTGGTGCACGTTGAATATATCATGGCCTCAAGTTGACATGGTGTGGAAGTTTGGAGAGTGGTGTGCCATCTCGGATGTTGCCTCGTCATCTGACCGTGGTTCAAAATTACGCTATCTTTAAGTATTGGGCTGCGGTTGCTCGGTTGGAAGAATCGGGTTATCAACCGGAAGGTTGCGACTTCGAATCCAGCCAAACACCGTCATGTAGAAAGAGGGCTGATGGCATGTTAAATCTGTCGTGGCCTCAAATGTCCTCACGGTGGCGTGGTGTGGAGAGTGGGGTGCCAGCTCAGGTGTTGCCTCGTCATCTGACCGTGGTTCAAAATTACGTGGTGTTCTCGGATCTTTCCTTTGGGACTGATCCCGGACTGTAATTTGTTTTGCCTACGTGGATCTTCATACCCCTTGGAGTAGTAGGGTAATTTTGTCTCAACGAAATATCTCGTCCTGAGCAATATTGACCAGATATTGGACGAGATATCTCGTCGAAACATTTGTAAGGTTAATTGGCATGATCATTGTATTGTTGAACGCAACATCAAATTGTCCAAGTGTAAGAAACAATCGTATTATGTTAGTAAGTACAATGTAAAGTAAATTTGAAGTTTACAAAATCTGAGATCTACCCTTTCGTTTTGCATGGAACATTTTTTCAATTCCTTATTAGTTTTGTTTCTGCAAGAAGTATTTTGTTTCAAAAGTTGAGAGAATTTCTCGATCTGTTCTGGATACCCAATTCTCTTTTAATAATTTGGGAGTGTTAGTATGGCCACTTCTGAATCTCGGCAAAGCCGTCTGATTTTCGATCCCATAACCCCTCCAAATCATAGCTTGGGCGAGTTCCCTGTATCAATCATGAGTAAAGGGAGTTAGTTCTCCATATGATATAACCGCAGATCTTAGACATGGTAAAAATTTCATAGGACGTTAATTGTTTCAATTATGTTTGTCTTCAAGTTACCTTCTTTAGCCAGCCCGTCTGGTATGTCATATTAATGCATGTATGAGAAGTGATCCATTGACATAAGCATATTTTGACATAATTTTGAGCTTTGCCATTCATACTTTAATGTTTGAGAACAACGTTTTTGCTTTATTCGAAGTCAATGTTTTAAGAAAGTTATTGTTTCGTATCATAGGATACGATATTGATTGATACAAGTTGAAGAAATTTGCAATTAGAATGAAAGTGGAAATAAAAAATATAGAGTAACACAGATGGGGGGATTCTCTTGTCTCAGCATTGCTTTGGGCGGAATTAAGTAGTTTACATATAAAGTGAATGGTGTACTGAGAAAACTTTCGCTTTCTATTGGGAGTATAAAATTAATAAGAGTGGAAATATTTAGCTGTAATTGAAATATAGTTTACAAAATCTGAATAGAGGTTTCTCTTGTTCTTGGATATTCGGTTGGTTTTATTTCTTAAGAGTTTTGTCTAAGAAAGAATTTTTAGCCACCTGGAAAACTTGTCTTAAACAATTTCCTCTCAAAATACAATTTCATATATTAATTTCTAAAATCAAGTTACTGATATTGAGACGTCAGTATTCCTCTGGATAACTGAAGAATGTCTTTAAATTATAGTACACATCTACGATATACCAACCACCGGATTACTTACGAATAAGAAATTATTGTACAAATTTTCAATTGCATGTTTAGTTTTTAATTTTCAAATTTAAATTTCTTGGAGAGATCAACGTCTGTTTCATACTTAGCACATTTTGTACTTTAGCCGATTGATTTTTATCTCGGCAACTAAAATTGCTACTAAAATAGGGTTTAAGAGACTTTTGCTATTTTTCAAAAGTTAATGCAATTTAACAAATGCTTTGGGTGTGCAGCCCTAAACAAAGCTGCGAATATTTGGCGCAATTGTGCCCTTTCGGCTTCTTTTTTGAAACGGCTAAAAATGATTTGTATTGCATTGTCTGAAGAAAAGAAACAGAACTCGGTTGTCTAAAGCTAAAGAACTTTGTTGCTTTCTATCAAATCTTTGTATCCCAACTTATCAATATTACGCCACATTATTGATAGCATAAAATTGAAGAAAGTTAGCAAATTATCCCGTATTTCCTCGAGAATTAGACCCCTTTTTTACTTTTACGAAGACTCGGTCAATTTCTTATAAAATGTGCAGTACAACCGATACTGGCTTTGAATTCACAGATGTACAACCTCCCTCGTGGAACTTTATGTGTTTCTCTCTTCTGTGCCAGTAAAACTTTCCTTCTGTGTGTACGTTTATTTATTTCACCGAGGAAACGTCAGTTGGTCAGAAATCTGGCCTTGAAAAATCCCAACCAACCCTCGTTTTCATGCATACCATATCTGACACACATTTATTTGTTAGTTAATACAAAACTAGTTTCCAAGTTCTTGTGAATGATGAAGCCCTTCCCCGATTAGGATGGCAGGTTTTCTATTGACCGAAATAGTAAGGAGTCTTGCATGTAGATTGTCGGAGAAAGGGGAGGAGATTCGGGGAAATAAGGAAACAATCGCAGAAACACATGTTATTCACTTTTCGGATTCTTGAAACATCTAATAGAAGGTCGACATCTCCGGATCCAGATACACATGATGGCGATACATAGGATGCCTTCCAGAATTGATGTTCAAGTTCCCTAGTTTGTTTCCACAGGCTCCAGCTATCTTTTCCATTGGGGCAAACGTTTGGCTCTCTTTCAGTGTGCTCTGGAAGAAGTCGTCCTAGAAGAAAAGAATATCAAGACTCATGGTTGATGTGGACTGACGATGGCTTGTGGTCGTTTACAACGTCTGAAAGACTTGTTTTGGTAAGTATATTACCTATAATTGTCATTCTCATCGCATTCAACTTAACCATGAACGGTGTTCCCACTTCCCTTAGAAAGGAGGGATTTTTAATTGTGGATTTTAAATGACCCTTGAGTAGCCATAAATGTTTGCTAAAAGTCCTTATAAAAGAAAGTGTTAGATTTTACAAGATCTGCTTTTGGTTTAGCCTGCATTCAAAAACCAAAGTCAAAGTTTTGTGATACTCGTCTAATTTTTCGCCATCAAAAATCGATGGCATAGTACGTATAGGTTAGATAAATTGTGGTGTTTTTGGAACTGGGTCCACCCATAACTCATTCAAGTTTTTTCACTTGTGCGGACACGGCTTAATCTATTTCGATATGTGTGAAATGTAGCCTTAAAAATGAAAAATGGTCTTGAAAAGGACCTAATTTTTCTTTTGCTTGAAGAGAGGAAACCTGATAAAGTAGAAAATGTGCTACAGGCAATCGAAACTTAAATTTGTCGCTTGTTATAACTTAACTTCACCGGTAGAGGGCTTCAATTTCGACAGGGGCCTGAGAACATGAATGAAATTTTATATGCCCTTCCCCACTCACAATACCTTACATTGCCCACACGAAAGCAGTCCATAGTATGATGCACTTGCCACTTTATTTGGTGCGAATGTTACCCCATAGAATTGGAAGATAAAACAAAGTAAACACATCAGTAAAGGATCTGAAAGTATGGTAAAAATATACAATTAAATGAATTGGGGACAGTAATTGGTTCAATAAAATCTTCGAAGATTTTGTGGTCCACCTCACCCTAATTTTTTTAAAACTTTAATATTTTATTTAATGTTGGTTCAAAAATGCTTTGTTGTGTTAAGTAGTGTATTTTATCGTTGGATTCACTTGCTCTTTCATCCATTCCGTCAATGAGCACTTACTAAAACAAATTAGTGTGATTCAACTCAAAATTGATTCCTGTGGGCCGCGATAGCCCGGTTGGAAGAGTAACGGATTAGCAGCCGGAGGGGTGAATTCGAAACTCGATCCAACCAAAGACCACCGCGTTTGTGGGGGCTGGTGCACGTTAAATCTGGCCTCAAAGGTGTAATTCTGGCCTTTGCGAGGTGTGGAAGTTTGACGAGTGGAATTCCAGCTCAGGTAAGGACTCAACTCCACCATGGGATACGTACTCTACTAAGAATTTGCGGTAAAACCAATTCCCACAACGTATAAGATGACAAGATGAGGAATAATTTCTTTTGTGATGCAAAGAAGAAATTTTGAATTAAGGGGACACAGTCCCCTAAAAATGATTAAAATGTCGAATTTTTTTTATTATGTTACATTAATTATACAACTTTTAAGAATATGTGTGCAAAATTTCATAGCTGTAGCTGCAATATTTAGCGAGTTATGAATTTTTTCTATTAAATATAAGTAACGAAACCGAAAGTAGACGGTGTTTTGTCTGCATCTGATATATACACTGTCGAGTGAGCCTCACCCTTTTCGTGTTTAATTTCACGAGACTTTCTAATGCTTGCCTTTTCAGTTTGAAGTGAAGTGAATTGCTACACACGTGTTTATTCACGAGAAATTGTTATACTGCCCAATTCTGCTTGTTTTCATATTTTAATTGTGAGATCCATGGTGTTTCTACCAGGCATCTTTAGCTCGTGGGAAAACACCACGCTCTCATGTAGATAACATAAGAACACCATTCAACGAGAGCCATTTGGCCAGAATTATGCCAATATATCAGATACCTCGAATGAGCTCGTAGAGCGTTGCGTGAGATGCATCACATAAAATGCCAATGAAAGCCTTCATAGCATTATTTGAAGCAAGTGTTGCAAAGAAACGTCAGTCACTCTACGCCGAGTCAGCACTGCGGTATGGGATGCAATATCAGAATTTAATGTTGGAACCTTTAAATCGATGGAAAATTTGCAAAAAGAAAGCGGACTCCGTTTAAACAAGGAGTCTAGAACTTTAGCTGCTTGGCGAGATTATCGTAGGCTTTATCAGAGGAAGAGAAGACTGGCAGTTACACGCAATTGTAAGGAAAAAAATTGCGCTACCCAGGCTGGTGGGTTTTAAAGATTTATAATGTCATTAACATTCTTTAACAGTTTCAACTCTTCCCTAATTTTTAAAATAGAAAAAATGTAAAAAATCAATTCCTGCTTATTATTAGGTCATTTTTTCTTATGAATGATTTAAACATGTTTATTTACCAATATAATTAGAAATTATAATGGATTTTACTTTAAAATAACTTATTACTTGAGCAATAATATTTATATTAATGAACCGTATTAAGTTAATTCTTTCATTTATTTATCTGCCATTTGAAACTTTAAAGTTCTTTTTCTCAGCTTTTTATTTTTCATGACTACAGTGTATTTGAAATGCTAAGGTTTTTTTTCTAATTGATGTAATTTTGAAACTTTTTGTGGTTGTTTACTATGATATATTTAATAATTTTGTGCATGGAATAAGGATTTGGAAGAATAGTTATTTTTTGAAATATTGATGAAATCAACTATGACTGTTTGCTTTTTTTAATAAAATATCTGTAAAAAGAAAATAACAGTAATACACTCAATCCCATGCACAAAATTGTAAGTAAAAAATATTTGAAAAAAATTAAAATTTGAAGAACAGAGTAGGAATTTTAAAATATTGAAATATTTTTATAAAAATTTAATTTTTTAGTTGTAGATGTAAATACAATTTCTTTAATTTATAATGTATATTTAATGTGTATTGGAACAAGGTACACCAAAACATTTTGTTGTGAATGTGAAAACAGAAAATGTTCAAAGGGTACCGTGTCCCCTTAAATGCAGGCGCTGGCTCTAAATGAATTTTTCTATGTGGGTTTTTAGAGGCAGACTGAATTTAAGTATGATTATTTTTAAGTGAAAAGAGATTGTAACGAAAAGGCAGTTTTGCTCATGCTTGTCTGCCATCCAGTAGGTCGCTGATTCGAATCCCGGTTTTGATAGATCATGGATTTTAATGATTGTCCTTGTTAGGAGTGGCTCAACCATTGTGAAGGGTGGTCTTTTACAAGTAACATTTTATCCCTTATTGTGCCGAGCCATTAATAATCGGGGGGGGGGGGATTTCTCATGCCGGAGGAAAATATCAAACGCACAATCTTATATAAAGAAATTCACCGATGGTTTAGCTCCTGGCATCCCAACTTCTCGCAATAAGTTGAGTAGCCTCACAAGCAAAAACACATTTTTTTGCTTCAAGGAGTGATTTAAAACACAATAATGGAAATAGGTACCAGGATCTCGCTAATAATTTTTGGTGTGAGATTGTTTTACGGCTTGGCTATGGAGAGCTGGTCCAGATGTGATTACAGCTTATTACTGGTAGGGCAGTCCCAGAAGTAAGTATACACTTGGGGACCCCTAGAGAAAACTCATCACCCCTTCTCAAAAACATTTTATTTTCAGAGAAAGAACATCCTTGATCAAATACATATTCAGAAAATAATTCGATGGCCCAGTCTTTCTCTCGTTTCCCTAAAGGCCGTAGGGTCGCTGTAGTCCGGTTTACTAACCGGAGGGTTGCGAGTTCGAAGCTGGATCCAACCAAAGGACCGGCATGTACGCGGGGGCTGGTGCACGTTAAATCTGTGGTGTCGCCAAATGTCCTCACATTGGTGTGTATTGGAAGTTTGGAGAGTAGGGTGCCTTCTCAGGTGTGGACCTCGTCATCTGACTGGATCGAAATTACGAGGTTTTGTCCTCGGGTCTTTCCCTTTGCTATTGATCCCGCACCTTCGCCAATAGCCCAGTAACCAGTACTGCTCCAGTGTGACGTTAATTAATTGCATACCTACCCTCAACGCGTATTGTTAAATGAGCATTGCGTTTAATAATTTTTCGACTGTTTTCAATCACGACGCCAACATTTATTAATGTTGGAAAAAAATTATTGCTGGGCTTGTTTATATTTGAAGTTGAAGAAAAACGGCGCCAGTCTTTCGGCCGCCCCTATTTTTCTGATCACGTTTAAGTGCTCGCCCAGCACACCTCTCAGAAGAGGGTCGTCAGCGAACTGCTCTGGAGAAGTCTTTCCCATTCACTCCGAACTCTTCGGTGCAAAAGGGCCGCGGTAGCCCGGTTGGAAGAGTAACGGATTAGGAACTGGAGGGTTGCGAGTTCGAATCCAACCAAAGACCGTCGTGTACAAAGGGGGCTGGTGCACGTTAAATCTGTCGTTACCTCAAATGTCCTCACTTTGGCGTGGCGTGAAAGTTTAGAGAGTGGGGTGCAGGCTCAGGTGTTGCCGCGTCATCTGACCGTGGTTCAAAATTACGTAGTCATCCTCATATCTTTCCCTTCGGGTTTGATCCCGGACCGTGGCCAATAGCACGTTGTGTTGCTCCAGTGCGATGTTAATTAAAATACCTATCTTCAGTGGAAGAAACCAAGAGGCGGAAGTACATGACGAATTGCACGAGGTTGTTTTGTGCTTAGGGCATCTGAGTAGTCCCCTCGATGGATTCTAAGTATACGGCATGCATTTAACCCTCCTGGTGGTCAGTCTTCGAGACGAAAACTGTCCTGTAGTGTCCAGTCTTTTTTGGGAAAAAACCTGTTCCAAATTCACCAGTTCTGAGCAAGGGACAATTTGTTTTGCCTACGTGGATCTTCATGTCCCTTGGAGTAATAAGGCCAGTTTTCTCTAAAAGGTATCTCCTAGTCAATATTGACTAGATATTGAACGAGATATCTCGTGGAAATACTTGGAGGGTTAATTGTCATGATCATTGCATTGTCGAACGTAACCATGAAATAGTACATGTGTTGGAAACTATCGTGTTTTGTGAGTAAGTAAAGTACTATGTAAAGTAAATTAGAAATTTACAAAATCTGAGAAAAGGTTTAGTTTGGCATGGAAGATTTTTTTCAATCAGGAAGAAATATTTTTTCAGGAAGAAATATTTTGTTCCAAATTCCTTTTGGAAATTCTAATGGAATGGCGGTAGACCAAGTCCATGAAACCACTCTTTAAAAATGTCCAAAACTATCAAAGGATTCTCAGAAATTCATGGGAATCCAAACCGACAACTATGTGAGCAGGGGATGCTTCTTAGTTCATTTATGACAAAACAGGGAAAATGTCATGTCGATTTTGAAATTTGGGAGTGTTAGTATGGCCACTTAATCTTGGCAAAGCCGTCTGATTTTCGATTCTATAACCCATCCAAAGCATAGCTTGGGCGAGTTCCCCGTACCAATCATGAGTAAAGGGAGTGTTTCAATGACGTTTGTCTTCAAATTACCTTCTTTAGCCATCCCGTCTGCTATGTCATTAATGCTTGTATGAGAAGTGATCCATTGTGAAAGTGGATATCAGCTTATTTCAACATATTAGCCATTCATACCTTAATGTTGGAGAACAACTTTTTTGCTTTATTCGAAGTCAATGTTTTAAGAAAGTATTGTTTCGTATCGTAGGATACGATATTGATTGATACAAGTTGAAGAAATTTGCAATTAGAATGAAAGTGGAAATAAAAAATATAGAGAGTAACAGATGATTCTCTTATCGTCTCCGCATTGCTTTGGGTGGAATTTAAGTAGTTTACATTTAAAGTGGATGCTGTACTGAGAAAACTTTCGCTTCCTATTGGGAGTATAAAATTAATAAGTGTAAATATTTAACTGTAATTGAAGTAGTTTACAAAATCTGAAAGGTTTTCAATTGCATGTTTAGTTTTTAATTTTAAAATTTAAATTTCTTGTTGAGATCAACGTCTGTTTCATACTTAGCCCATTTTGTACTTCAGCCGATTGATTTTTATCTCGGCAACTAAAATTGCTACTAAAATAGGGTTTAAGAGCCGTTTTTGCTATTTTTCAAAATTTATGCCATTTAACAAATGCTTTGGCTGTGACAACCCTATACAAAGCTGCGTATAGAGGTCTTATACTCGAGGAAATACGGAAAATAATCACAAACACCTGTTATTCACTTTTCGGATTCTTGAAACATCTAATAGAAGGTCGACATCTCCTGATCCAGAAACACCTGATGGCGATACTTAGGATGCCTTCCAGAATTGATGTTCAAGTTCCCTAGTTTGTGTTTCCACAAGCTCCAGCTATCTTTTCCGTTGGGGCCTACGTTTGGCTCTCTTTCAGTGCTCTGGAAGAAGTCGTCCTAGAAGAAAAGAATATCAAGACTCGTGGTTCATGTGGACTGACGATGGCTAGTGGTCGTTCTATGTTTATAACGTCTGAAAGATTATTGTATTGGTAAGTATATTACAATTGTCATTCTCATTATATTATTGAACGTCACCATGAACGGTGTTCCCACTTATCTTAGAAAGGAGGGATTTTTAATTATGGATTTAAAACGATCCTTGAGTAGCCATAAATGTTTGCTAAAAGTACTTACAAATTTGGAAAGTCTTAGGTTTTACAAGAACTGCTTTCGTTTAGCCTGCATTCCAAAATCAGTCATTTTGAGATACTCGTCTAATTTTCGCCATCAAATATCGATGGCATAATATGTTTAGTTGAACTAAAATTTTATGTTTTTGGAACTGGTTTCACTTATAACTCGTTAAAGGTTTTTCACCTGTGCTGCCACGGCTTAATCTATTTCGATATGTGTGAAATGTAGCCTTAAAAATAAAAGGTCTTCAAAAGGACCTAGTTTTTCTTTAGCTTGAAGAGAAGAAACCTGATAAAGTAGAAAATGTGCTACAAGCAATCGCAAACTTAAATTTGTCGCTTGTTATAACTTCAGTATCATGTTGAAATTAAATGAAGAAATTTTTATTTAAAATTTTGGAATTAGGGGTGTCAGTGTTTAAAGTAGAATACAACCTGTTTGCAAGTCCTATGGTATTAGTTTCACCACTAGAGGGCTCTAATTTCGATAGGGGCCCGAGAACATGGATGAAATTATATATGCCTTCCCCACTCACAATACATTACATTGCCCACATGAAAGCAGTGTATTTTAGCGTTGGATTCATTTATTGTCAAAAGGGAAAGATTTGATAGTGCAATTTTGCTAAACAGTTTATTTCTAAATTAAAAAAATAGCAATTGCTAAAATTTTGTTTCCTGATTAATGTTATTTTCTTGCTCTTTTATCCATTCCGTCAATGAGCACTTACTAAAACAAATTAGTGAGATTCAACTGAAAATTAATTCCTGTGCGCCGCGATAGCTCGGTTGGAAGAGTAACAGATTAGCAGTCGGAGGGGTGAATTCGAAACTCGATCCAACCCAAGACCATCGCGTTTATGGAGGCTGGTGCACGTTAAATCTGGCCTCAAAGGTGTAATTTACTCTGCTTAGAATTTGTGGTAAAACCAATTCCCACAACGTGTAAGATGACAAGATGAGGACGAGGAATAATTTCTTTTGTGATGCAAGGCAGAAATTTTGAATTAAGTGGACACAGTATCCTAAAAATGATTAAAATGTCGAAATTTTTTTATTATCTTATAGTATACAACTTTTTTAAGAATATGTTTGCAAAATTTTGTAGCTGTAGCTGCAATGTGTGTATTTAGCGAGTTATGAATTTTTTTTCTATAAAATATAAGTAACGAAACCGAAAGTAGACGTTTTTTTTCGGCATCTAATATATACACTGTCGAGTGAGCCTCAACCTTTTCGTGTTATTTAATTTCACGAGACTTTCTAATGCTTGCCTTTTCAGTTTGAATTGAAGTGAATTGCTACTCACGTGTTTATTCACGAGAATTGTTATACTGCCCAATTCTGCTTGTTTTCATATTTTAATTCTTGTGAGATCAGTGGTGTTTCTACCAGGCAGCTTTAGCTCGTGGGGATACACCACGCTCTCATGTAGATAACGTAAGAACATCATTCAACGAGAGCCATTTGGCCAAAATTATGCCAAAATATCAGACTTACCTCGAATGAGCTCCTAGAGCGTTGTGAGATGCATCACATAAAATGCGAATGAAAGCTTTCATAGCATTATTTGGAGCAAGTGTCCAAAGAAACGTCAGGCACTCTACGCCGAGTCAGCACTGCGGTATCTGATGCAATATCAGAATTTAATTTAAATCGATGGAAAATTTGTGCAAAAAGAAAGCGGACTCCGTTTAAACAAGCAGTCTAGAACTTTCGCTGCTTGGCGAGATTATCGTAGGATTTATCAGAGGAAGAGAAGACTGGCAGTTACACGCAAATGTAAGGAAAAAAATTGCGCTAGCCAAATAACGCCGAAATGCCTTCTTAATGAAAAAGGAAGACATTACCTCATCATGCTGGTGGTTTTTGAATTATAATGTAATTAACATTCTTTAACAGTATCAACTCTTCCCTAATTTTTAAAATAGAAAAAATGCAAAAACTCAATTCCTGCTTTTTATTAGGTCATTTTTTCTTATGATTTAAACATGTTTATTTACCAATATAATTAGAAATTATAATGGATTTTACTTTAAAATAACTTATTACTTGAGCAATAATATTTATATTAATGAACCGTATTAAGTTAATTCTTTCATTTATTTATCTGCCATTTGAAACTTTAAAGTTCTTTTTCTCAGCTTTTTATTTTTCATGACTACAGTGTATTTGAAATGCTAAGGTTTTTTTTCTAATTGATGTAATTTTGAAACTTTTTGTGGTTGTTTACTATGATATATTTAATAATTTTGTGCATGGAATAAGGATTTGGAAGAATAGTTATTTTTTGAAATATGGATGAAATCAACTATGACTGTTTGCTTTTTTTAATAAAATATCTGTAAAAAGAAAATAACAGTAATACACTCAATCCCATGCACAAAATTGTAAGTAAAAAATATTTGAAAAAAATTAAAATTTGAAGAACAGAGTAGGAATTTTAAAATATTGAAATATTTTTATAAAAATTTAATTTTTTAGTTGTAGATGTAAATACAATTTCTTTAATTTATAATGTATATTTAATGTGTATTGGAACAAGGTACACCAAAACATTTTGTTGTGAATGTGAAAACAGAAAATGTTCAAAGGGTACCGTGTCCCCTTAAATGCAGGCGCTGGCTCTAAATGAATTTTTCTATGTGGGTTTTTAGAGGCAGACTGAATTTAAGTATGATTATTTTTAAGTGAAAAGAGATTGTAACGAAAAGGCAGTTTTGCTCATGCTTGTCTGCCATCCAGTAGGTCGCTGATTCGAATCCCGGTTTTGATAGATCATGGATTTTAATGATTGTCTTTGTTAGGAGTGGCTCAACCATTGTGAAGGGTGGTCTTTTACAAGTAACATTTTATCCCTTATTGTGCCGAGCCATTAATAATCGGGGGGGGGGGGATTTCTCATGCCGGAGGAAAATATCAAACGCACAATCTTATATAAAGAAATTCACCGATGGTTTAGCTCCTGGCATCCCAACTTCTCGCAATAAGTTGAGTAGCCTCACAAGCAAAAACACATTTTTTTGCTTCAAGGAGTGATTTAAAACACAATAATGGAAATAGGTACCAGGATCTCGCTAATAATTTTTGGTGTGAGATTGTTTTACGGCTTGGCTATGGAGAGCTGGTCCAGATGTGATTACAGCTTATTACTGGTAGGGCAGTCCCAGAAGTAAGTATACACTTGGGGACCCCTAGAGAAAACTCATCACCCCTTCTCAAAAACATTTTATTTTCAGAGAAAGAACATCCTTGATCAAATACATATTCAGAAAATAATTCGATGGCCCAGTCTTTCTCTCGTTTCCCTAAAGGCCGTAGGGTCGCTGTAGTCCGGTTTACTAACCGGAGGGTTGCGAGTTCGAAGCTGGATCCAACCAAAGGACCGGCATGTACGCGGGGGCTGGTGCACGTTAAATCTGTGGTGTCGCCAAATGTCCTCACATTGGTGTGTATTGGAAGTTTGGAGAGTAGGGTGCCTTCTCAGGTGTGGACCTCGTCATCTGACTGGATCGAAATTACGAGGTTTTGTCCTCGGGTCTTTCCCTTTGCTATTGATCCCGCACCTTCGCCAATAGCCCAGTAACCAGTACTGCTCCAGTGTGACGTTAATTAATTGCATACCTACCCTCAACGCGTATTGTTAAATGAGCATTGCGTTTAATAATTTTTCGACTGTTTTCAATCACGACGCCAACATTTATTAATGTTGGAAAAAAATTATTGCTGGGCTTGTTTATATTTGAAGTTGAAGAAAAACGGCGCCAGTCTTTCGGCCGCCCCTATTTTTCTGATCACGTTTAAGTGCTCGCCCAGCACACCTCTCAGAAGAGGGTCGTCAGCGAACTGCTCTGGAGAAGTCTTTCCCATTCACTCCGAACTCTTCGGTGCAAAAGGGCCGCGGTAGCCCGGTTGGAAGAGTAACGGATTAGGAACTGGAGGGTTGCGAGTTCGAATCCAACCAAAGACCGTCGTGTACAAAGGGGGCTGGTGCACGTTAAATCTGTCGTTACCTCAAATGTCCTCACTTTGGCGTGGCGTGAAAGTTTAGAGAGTGGGGTGCAGGCTCAGGTGTTGCCGCGTCATCTGACCGTGGTTCAAAATTACGTAGTCATCCTCATATCTTTCCCTTCGGGTTTGATCCCGGACCGTGGCCAATAGCACGTTGTGTTGCTCCAGTGCGATGTTAATTAAAATACCTATCTTCAGTGGAAGAAACCAAGAGGCGGAAGTACATGACGAATTGCACGAGGTTGTTTTGTGCTTAGGGCATCTGAGTAGTCCCCTCGATGGATTCTAAGTATACGGCATGCATTTAACCCTCCTGGTGGTCAGTCTTCGAGACGAAAACTGTCCTGTAGTGTCCAGTCTTTTTTGGGAAAAAACCTGTTCCAAATTCACCAGTTCTGAGCAAGGGACAATTTGTTTTGCCTACGTGGATCTTCATGTCCCTTGGAGTAATAAGGCCAGTTTTCTCTAAAAGGTATCTCCTAGTCAATATTGACTAGATATTGAACGAGATATCTCGTGGAAATACTTGGAGGGTTAATTGTCATGATCATTGCATTGTCGAACGTAACCATGAAATAGTACATGTGTTGGAAACTATCGTGTTTTGTGAGTAAGTAAAGTACTATGTAAAGTAAATTGGAAATTTACAAAATCTGAGAAAAGGTTTAGTTTGGCATGGAAGATTTTTTTCAATCAGGAAGAAATATTTTTTCAGGAAGAAATATTTTGTTCCAAATTCCTTTTGGAAATTCTAATGGAATGGCGGTAGACCAAGTCCATGAAACCACTCTTTAAAAATGTCCAAAACTATCAAAGGATTCTCAGAAATTCATGGGAATCCAAACCGACAACTATGTGAGCAGGGGATGCTTCTTAGTTCATTTATGACAAAACAGGGAAAATGTCATGTCGATTTTGAAATTTGGGAGTGTTAGTATGGCCACTTAATCTTGGCAAAGCCGTCTGATTTTCGATTCTATAACCCATCCAAAGCATAGCTTGGGCGAGTTCCCCGTACCAATCATGAGTAAAGGGAGTGTTTCAATGACGTTTGTCTTCAAATTACCTTCTTTAGCCATCCCGTCTGCTATGTCATTAATGCTTGTATGAGAAGTGATCCATTGTGAAAGTGGATATCAGCTTATTTCAACATATTAGCCATTCATACCTTAATGTTGGAGAACAACTTTTTTGCTTTATTCGAAGTCAATGTTTTAAGAAAGTATTGTTTCGTATCGTAGGATACGATATTGATTGATACAAGTTGAAGAAATTTGCAATTAGAATGAAAGTGGAAATAAAAAATATAGAGAGTAACAGATGATTCTCTTATCGTCTCCGCATTGCTTTGGGTGGAATTTAAGTAGTTTACATTTAAAGTGGATGCTGTACTGAGAAAACTTTCGCTTCCTATTGGGAGTATAAAATTAATAAGTGTAAATATTTAACTGTAATTGAAGTAGTTTACAAAATCTGAAAGGTTTTCAATTGCATGTTTAGTTTTTAATTTTAAAATTTAAATTTCTTGTTGAGATCAACGTCTGTTTCATACTTAGCCCATTTTGTACTTCAGCCGATTGATTTTTATCTCGGCAACTAAAATTGCTACTAAAATAGGGTTTAAGAGCCGTTTTTGCTATTTTTCAAAATTTATGCCATTTAACAAATGCTTTGGCTGTGACAACCCTATACAAAGCTGCGTATAGAGGTCTTATACTCGAGGAAATACGGAAAATAATCACAAACACCTGTTATTCACTTTTCGGATTCTTGAAACATCTAATAGAAGGTCGACATCTCCTGATCCAGAAACACCTGATGGCGATACTTAGGATGCCTTCCAGAATTGATGTTCAAGTTCCCTAGTTTGTGTTTCCACAAGCTCCAGCTATCTTTTCCGTTGGGGCCTACGTTTGGCTCTCTTTCAGTGCTCTGGAAGAAGTCGTCCTAGAAGAAAAGAATATCAAGACTCGTGGTTCATGTGGACTGACGATGGCTAGTGGTCGTTCTATGTTTATAACGTCTGAAAGATTATTGTATTGGTAAGTATATTACAATTGTCATTCTCATTATATTATTGAACGTCACCATGAACGGTGTTCCCACTTATCTTAGAAAGGAGGGATTTTTAATTATGGATTTTAAACGATCCTTGAGTAGCCATAAATGTTTGCTAAAAGTACTTACAAATTTGGAAAGTCTTAGGTTTTACAAGAACTGCTTTCGTTTAGCCTGCATTCCAAAATCAGTCATTTTGAGATACTCGTCTAATTTTTGCCATCAAATATCGATGGCATAATATGTTTAGTTGAACTAAAATTTTATGTTTTTGGAACTGGTTTCACTTATAACTCGTTAAAGGTTTTTCACCTGTGCTGCCACGGCTTAATCTATTTCGATATGTGTGAAATGTAGCCTTAAAAATAAAAGGTCTTCAAAAGGACCTAGTTTTTCTTTAGCTTGAAGAGAAGAAACCTGATAAAGTAGAAAATGTGCTACAAGCAATCGCAAACTTAAATTTGTCGCTTGTTATAACTTCAGTATCATGTTGAAATTAAATGAAGAAATTTTTATTTAAAATTTTGGAATTAGGGGTGTCAGTGTTTAAAGTAGAATACAACCTGTTTGCAAGTCCTATGGTATTAGTTTCACCACTAGAGGGCTCTAATTTCGATAGGGGCCCGAGAACATGGATGAAATTATATATGCCTTCCCCACTCACAATACATTACATTGCCCACATGAAAGCAGTGTATTTTAGCGTTGGATTCATTTATTGTCAAAAGGGAAAGATTTGATAGTGCAATTTTGCTAAACAGTTTATTTCTAAATTAAAAAAATAGCAATTGCTAAAATTTTGTTTCCTGATTAATGTTATTTTCTTGCTCTTTTATCCATTCCGTCAATGAGCACTTACTAAAACAAATTAGTGAGATTCAACTGAAAATTAATTCCTGTGCGCCGCGATAGCTCGGTTGGAAGAGTAACAGATTAGCAGTCGGAGGGGTGAATTCGAAACTCGATCCAACCCAAGACCATCGCGTTTATGGAGGCTGGTGCACGTTAAATCTGGCCTCAAAGGTGTAATTTACTCTGCTTAGAATTTGTGGTAAAACCAATTCCCACAACGTGTAAGATGACAAGATGAGGACGAGGAATAATTTCTTTTGTGATGCAAGGCAGAAATTTTGAATTAAGTGGACACAGTATCCTAAAAATGATTAAAATGTCGAAATTTTTTTATTATCTTATAGTATACAACTTTTTTAAGAATATGTTTGCAAAATTTTGTAGCTGTAGCTGCAATGTGTGTATTTAGCGAGTTATGAATTTTTTTTCTATAAAATATAAGTAACGAAACCGAAAGTAGACGTTTTTTTTCGGCATCTAATATATACACTGTCGAGTGAGCCTCAACCTTTTCGTGTTATTTAATTTCACGAGACTTTCTAATGCTTGCCTTTTCAGTTTGAATTGAAGTGAATTGCTACTCACGTGTTTATTCACGAGAATTGTTATACTGCCCAATTCTGCTTGTTTTCATATTTTAATTCTTGTGAGATCAGTGGTGTTTCTACCAGGCAGCTTTAGCTCGTGGGGATACACCACGCTCTCATGTAGATAACGTAAGAACATCATTCAACGAGAGCCATTTGGCCAAAATTATGCCAAAATATCAGACTTACCTCGAATGAGCTCCTAGAGCGTTGTGAGATGCATCACATAAAATGCGAATGAAAGCTTTCATAGCATTATTTGGAGCAAGTGTCCAAAGAAACGTCAGGCACTCTACGCCGAGTCAGCACTGCGGTATCTGATGCAATATCAGAATTTAATTTAAATCGATGGAAAATTTGTGCAAAAAGAAAGCGGACTCCGTTTAAACAAGCAGTCTAGAACTTTCGCTGCTTGGCGAGATTATCGTAGGATTTATCAGAGGAAGAGAAGACTGGCAGTTACACGCAAATGTAAGGAAAAAAATTGCGCTAGCCAAATAACGCCGAAATGCCTTCTTAATGAAAAAGGAAGACATTACCTCATCATGCTGGTGGTTTTTGAATTATAATGTAATTAACATTCTTTAACAGTATCAACTCTTCCCTAATTTTTAAAATAGAAAAAATGCAAAAACTCAATTCCTGCTTTTTATTAGGTCATTTTTTCTTATGATTTAAACATGTTTATTTACCAATATAATTAGAAATTATAATGGATTTTACTTTAAAATAACTTATTACTTGAGCAATAATATTTATATTAATGAACCGTATTAAGTTAATTCTTTCATTTATTTATCTGCCATTTGAAACTTTAAAGTTCTTTTTCTCAGCTTTTTATTTTTCATGACTACAGTGTATTTGAAATGCTAAGGTTTTTTTTCTAATTGATGTAATTTTGAAACTTTTTGTGGTTGTTTACTATGATATATTTAATAATTTTGTGCATGGAATAAGGATTTGGAAGAATAGTTATTTTTTGAAATATGGATGAAATCAACTATGACTGTTTGCTTTTTTTAATAAAATATCTGTAAAAAGAAAATAACAGTAATACACTCAATCCCATGCACAAAATTGTAAGTAAAAAATATTTGAAAAAAATTAAAATTTGAAGAACAGAGTAGGAATTTTAAAATATTGAAATATTTTTATAAAAATTTAATTTTTTAGTTGTAGATGTAAATACAATTTCTTTAATTTATAATGTATATTTAATGTGTATTGGAACAAGGTACACCAAAACATTTTGTTGTGAATGTGAAAACAGAAAATGTTCAAAGGGTACCGTGTCCCCTTAAATGCAGGCGCTGGCTCTAAATGAATTTTTCTATGTGGGTTTTTAGAGGCAGACTGAATTTAAGTATGATTATTTTTAAGTGAAAAGAGATTGTAACGAAAAGGCAGTTTTGCTCATGCTTGTCTGCCATCCAGTAGGTCGCTGATTCGAATCCCGGTTTTGATAGATCATGGATTTTAATGATTGTCCTTGTTAGGAGTGGCTCAACCATTGTGAAGGGTGGTCTTTTACAAGTAACATTTTATCCCTTATTGTGCCGAGCCATTAATAATCGGGGGGGGGGGATTTCTCATGCCGGAGGAAAATATCAAACGCACAATCTTATATAAAGAAATTCACCGATGGTTTAGCTCCTGGCATCCCAACTTCTCGCAATAAGTTGAGTAGCCTCACAAGCAAAAACACATTTTTTTGCTTCAAGGAGTGATTTAAAACACAATAATGGAAATAGGTACCAGGATCTCGCTAATAATTTTTGGTGTGAGATTGTTTTACGGCTTGGCTATGGAGAGCTGGTCCAGATGTGATTACAGCTTATTACTGGTAGGGCAGTCCCAGAAGTAAGTATACACTTGGGGACCCCTAGAGAAAACTCATCACCCCTTCTCAAAAACATTTTATTTTCAGAGAAAGAACATCCTTGATCAAATACATATTCAGAAAATAATTCGATGGCCCAGTCTTTCTCTCGTTTCCCTAAAGGCCGTAGGGTCGCTGTAGTCCGGTTTACTAACCGGAGGGTTGCGAGTTCGAAGCTGGATCCAACCAAAGGACCGGCATGTACGCGGGGGCTGGTGCACGTTAAATCTGTGGTGTCGCCAAATGTCCTCACATTGGTGTGTATTGGAAGTTTGGAGAGTAGGGTGCCTTCTCAGGTGTGGACCTCGTCATCTGACTGGATCGAAATTACGAGGTTTTGTCCTCGGGTCTTTCCCTTTGCTATTGATCCCGCACCTTCGCCAATAGCCCAGTAACCAGTACTGCTCCAGTGTGACGTTAATTAATTGCATACCTACCCTCAACGCGTATTGTTAAATGAGCATTGCGTTTAATAATTTTTCGACTGTTTTCAATCACGACGCCAACATTTATTAATGTTGGAAAAAAATTATTGCTGGGCTTGTTTATATTTGAAGTTGAAGAAAAACGGCGCCAGTCTTTCGGCCGCCCCTATTTTTCTGATCACGTTTAAGTGCTCGCCCAGCACACCTCTCAGAAGAGGGTCGTCAGCGAACTGCTCTGGAGAAGTCTTTCCCATTCACTCCGAACTCTTCGGTGCAAAAGGGCCGCGGTAGCCCGGTTGGAAGAGTAACGGATTAGGAACTGGAGGGTTGCGAGTTCGAATCCAACCAAAGACCGTCGTGTACAAAGGGGGCTGGTGCACGTTAAATCTGTCGTTACCTCAAATGTCCTCACTTTGGCGTGGCGTGAAAGTTTAGAGAGTGGGGTGCAGGCTCAGGTGTTGCCGCGTCATCTGACCGTGGTTCAAAATTACGTAGTCATCCTCATATCTTTCCCTTCGGGTTTGATCCCGGACCGTGGCCAATAGCACGTTGTGTTGCTCCAGTGCGATGTTAATTAAAATACCTATCTTCAGTGGAAGAAACCAAGAGGCGGAAGTACATGACGAATTGCACGAGGTTGTTTTGTGCTTAGGGCATCTGAGTAGTCCCCTCGATGGATTCTAAGTATACGGCATGCATTTAACCCTCCTGGTGGTCAGTCTTCGAGACGAAAACTGTCCTGTAGTGTCCAGTCTTTTTTGGGAAAAAACCTGTTCCAAATTCACCAGTTCTGAGCAAGGGACAATTTGTTTTGCCTACGTGGATCTTCATGTCCCTTGGAGTAATAAGGCCAGTTTTCTCTAAAAGGTATCTCCTAGTCAATATTGACTAGATATTGAACGAGATATCTCGTGGAAATACTTGGAGGGTTAATTGTCATGATCATTGCATTGTCGAACGTAACCATGAAATAGTACATGTGTTGGAAACTATCGTGTTTTGTGAGTAAGTAAAGTACTATGTAAAGTAAATTGGAAATTTACAAAATCTGAGAAAAGGTTTAGTTTGGCATGGAAGATTTTTTTCAATCAGGAAGAAATATTTTTTCAGGAAGAAATATTTTGTTCCAAATTCCTTTTGGAAATTCTAATGGAATGGCGGTAGACCAAGTCCATGAAACCACTCTTTAAAAATGTCCAAAACTATCAAAGGATTCTCAGAAATTCATGGGAATCCAAACCGACAACTATGTGAGCAGGGGATGCTTCTTAGTTCATTTATGACAAAACAGGGAAAATGTCATGTCGATTTTGAAATTTGGGAGTGTTAGTATGGCCACTTAATCTTGGCAAAGCCGTCTGATTTTCGATTCTATAACCCATCCAAAGCATAGCTTGGGCGAGTTCCCCGTACCAATCATGAGTAAAGGGAGTGTTTCAATGACGTTTGTCTTCAAATTACCTTCTTTAGCCATCCCGTCTGCTATGTCATTAATGCTTGTATGAGAAGTGATCCATTGTGAAAGTGGATATCAGCTTATTTCAACATATTAGCCATTCATACCTTAATGTTGGAGAACAACTTTTTTGCTTTATTCGAAGTCAATGTTTTAAGAAAGTATTGTTTCGTATCGTAGGATACGATATTGATTGATACAAGTTGAAGAAATTTGCAATTAGAATGAAAGTGGAAATAAAAAATATAGAGAGTAACAGATGATTCTCTTATCGTCTCCGCATTGCTTTGGGTGGAATTTAAGTAGTTTACATTTAAAGTGGATGCTGTACTGAGAAAACTTTCGCTTCCTATTGGGAGTATAAAATTAATAAGTGTAAATATTTAACTGTAATTGAAGTAGTTTACAAAATCTGAAAGGTTTTCAATTGCATGTTTAGTTTTTAATTTTAAAATTTAAATTTCTTGTTGAGATCAACGTCTGTTTCATACTTAGCCCATTTTGTACTTCAGCCGATTGATTTTTATCTCGGCAACTAAAATTGCTACTAAAATAGGGTTTAAGAGCCGTTTTTGCTATTTTTCAAAATTTATGCCATTTAACAAATGCTTTGGCTGTGACAACCCTATACAAAGCTGCGTATAGAGGTCTTATACTCGAGGAAATACGGAAAATAATCACAAACACCTGTTATTCACTTTTCGGATTCTTGAAACATCTAATAGAAGGTCGACATCTCCTGATCCAGAAACACCTGATGGCGATACTTAGGATGCCTTCCAGAATTGATGTTCAAGTTCCCTAGTTTGTGTTTCCACAAGCTCCAGCTATCTTTTCCGTTGGGGCCTACGTTTGGCTCTCTTTCAGTGCTCTGGAAGAAGTCGTCCTAGAAGAAAAGAATATCAAGACTCGTGGTTCATGTGGACTGACGATGGCTAGTGGTCGTTCTATGTTTATAACGTCTGAAAGATTATTGTATTGGTAAGTATATTACAATTGTCATTCTCATTATATTATTGAACGTCACCATGAACGGTGTTCCCACTTATCTTAGAAAGGAGGGATTTTTAATTATGGATTTTAAACGATCCTTGAGTAGCCATAAATGTTTGCTAAAAGTACTTACAAATTTGGAAAGTCTTAGGTTTTACAAGAACTGCTTTCGTTTAGCCTGCATTCCAAAATCAGTCATTTTGAGATACTCGTCTAATTTTCGCCATCAAATATCGATGGCATAATATGTTTAGTTGAACTAAAATTTTATGTTTTTGGAACTGGTTTCACTTATAACTCGTTAAAGGTTTTTCACCTGTGCTGCCACGGCTTAATCTATTTCGATATGTGTGAAATGTAGCCTTAAAAATAAAAGGTCTTCAAAAGGACCTAGTTTTTCTTTAGCTTGAAGAGAAGAAACCTGATAAAGTAGAAAATGTGCTACAAGCAATCGCAAACTTAAATTTGTCGCTTGTTATAACTTCAGTATCATGTTGAAATTAAATGAAGAAATTTTTATTTAAAATTTTGGAATTAGGGGTGTCAGTGTTTAAAGTAGAATACAACCTGTTTGCAAGTCCTATGGTATTAGTTTCACCACTAGAGGGCTCTAATTTCGATAGGGGCCCGAGAACATGGATGAAATTATATATGCCTTCCCCACTCACAATACATTACATTGCCCACATGAAAGCAGTGTATTTTAGCGTTGGATTCATTTATTGTCAAAAGGGAAAGATTTGATAGTGCAATTTTGCTAAACAGTTTATTTCTAAATTAAAAAAATAGCAATTGCTAAAATTTTGTTTCCTGATTAATGTTATTTTCTTGCTCTTTTATCCATTCCGTCAATGAGCACTTACTAAAACAAATTAGTGAGATTCAACTGAAAATTAATTCCTGTGCGCCGCGATAGCTCGGTTGGAAGAGTAACAGATTAGCAGTCGGAGGGGTGAATTCGAAACTCGATCCAACCCAAGACCATCGCGTTTATGGAGGCTGGTGCACGTTAAATCTGGCCTCAAAGGTGTAATTTACTCTGCTTAGAATTTGTGGTAAAACCAATTCCCACAACGTGTAAGATGACAAGATGAGGACGAGGAATAATTTCTTTTGTGATGCAAGGCAGAAATTTTGAATTAAGTGGACACAGTATCCTAAAAATGATTAAAATGTCGAAATTTTTTTATTATCTTATAGTATACAACTTTTTTAAGAATATGTTTGCAAAATTTTGTAGCTGTAGCTGCAATGTGTGTATTTAGCGAGTTATGAATTTTTTTTCTATAAAATATAAGTAACGAAACCGAAAGTAGACGTTTTTTTTCGGCATCTAATATATACACTGTCGAGTGAGCCTCAACCTTTTCGTGTTATTTAATTTCACGAGACTTTCTAATGCTTGCCTTTTCAGTTTGAATTGAAGTGAATTGCTACTCACGTGTTTATTCACGAGAATTGTTATACTGCCCAATTCTGCTTGTTTTCATATTTTAATTCTTGTGAGATCAGTGGTGTTTCTACCAGGCAGCTTTAGCTCGTGGGGATACACCACGCTCTCATGTAGATAACGTAAGAACATCATTCAACGAGAGCCATTTGGCCAAAATTATGCCAAAATATCAGACTTACCTCGAATGAGCTCCTAGAGCGTTGTGAGATGCATCACATAAAATGCGAATGAAAGCTTTCATAGCATTATTTGGAGCAAGTGTCCAAAGAAACGTCAGGCACTCTACGCCGAGTCAGCACTGCGGTATCTGATGCAATATCAGAATTTAATTTAAATCGATGGAAAATTTGTGCAAAAAGAAAGCGGACTCCGTTTAAACAAGCAGTCTAGAACTTTCGCTGCTTGGCGAGATTATCGTAGGATTTATCAGAGGAAGAGAAGACTGGCAGTTACACGCAAATGTAAGGAAAAAAATTGCGCTAGCCAAATAACGCCGAAATGCCTTCTTAATGAAAAAGGAAGACATTACCTCATCATGCTGGTGGTTTTTGAATTATAATGTAATTAACATTCTTTAACAGTATCAACTCTTCCCTAATTTTTAAAATAGAAAAAATGCAAAAACTCAATTCCTGCTTTTTATTAGGTCATTTTTTCTTATGATTTAAACATGTTTATTTACCAATATAATTAGAAATTATAATGGATTTTACTTTAAAATAACTTATTACTTGAGCAATAATATTTATATTAATGAACCGTATTAAGTTAATTCTTTCATTTATTTATCTGCCATTTGAAACTTTAAAGTTCTTTTTCTCAGCTTTTTATTTTTCATGACTACAGTGTATTTGAAATGCTAAGGTTTTTTTTCTAATTGATGTAATTTTGAAACTTTTTGTGGTTGTTTACTATGATATATTTAATAATTTTGTGCATGGAATAAGGATTTGGAAGAATAGTTATTTTTTGAAATATGGATGAAATCAACTATGACTGTTTGCTTTTTTTAATAAAATATCTGTAAAAAGAAAATAACAGTAATACACTCAATCCCATGCACAAAATTGTAAGTAAAAAATATTTGAAAAAAATTAAAATTTGAAGAACAGAGTAGGAATTTTAAAATATTGAAATATTTTTATAAAAATTTAATTTTTTAGTTGTAGATGTAAATACAATTTCTTTAATTTATAATGTATATTTAATGTGTATTGGAACAAGGTACACCAAAACATTTTGTTGTGAATGTGAAAACAGAAAATGTTCAAAGGGTACCGTGTCCCCTTAAATGCAGGCGCTGGCTCTAAATGAATTTTTCTATGTGGGTTTTTAGAGGCAGACTGAATTTAAGTATGATTATTTTTAAGTGAAAAGAGATTGTAACGAAAAGGCAGTTTTGCTCATGCTTGTCTGCCATCCAGTAGGTCGCTGATTCGAATCCCGGTTTTGATAGATCATGGATTTTAATGATTGTCTTTGTTAGGAGTGGCTCAACCATTGTGAAGGGTGGTCTTTTACAAGTAACATTTTATCCCTTATTGTGCCGAGCCATTAATAATCGGGGGGGGGGGGATTTCTCATGCCGGAGGAAAATATCAAACGCACAATCTTATATAAAGAAATTCACCGATGGTTTAGCTCCTGGCATCCCAACTTCTCGCAATAAGTTGAGTAGCCTCACAAGCAAAAACACATTTTTTTGCTTCAAGGAGTGATTTAAAACACAATAATGGAAATAGGTACCAGGATCTCGCTAATAATTTTTGGTGTGAGATTGTTTTACGGCTTGGCTATGGAGAGCTGGTCCAGATGTGATTACAGCTTATTACTGGTAGGGCAGTCCCAGAAGTAAGTATACACTTGGGGACCCCTAGAGAAAACTCATCACCCCTTCTCAAAAACATTTTATTTTCAGAGAAAGAACATCCTTGATCAAATACATATTCAGAAAATAATTCGATGGCCCAGTCTTTCTCTCGTTTCCCTAAAGGCCGTAGGGTCGCTGTAGTCCGGTTTACTAACCGGAGGGTTGCGAGTTCGAAGCTGGATCCAACCAAAGGACCGGCATGTACGCGGGGGCTGGTGCACGTTAAATCTGTGGTGTCGCCAAATGTCCTCACATTGGTGTGTATTGGAAGTTTGGAGAGTAGGGTGCCTTCTCAGGTGTGGACCTCGTCATCTGACTGGATCGAAATTACGAGGTTTTGTCCTCGGGTCTTTCCCTTTGCTATTGATCCCGCACCTTCGCCAATAGCCCAGTAACCAGTACTGCTCCAGTGTGACGTTAATTAATTGCATACCTACCCTCAACGCGTATTGTTAAATGAGCATTGCGTTTAATAATTTTTCGACTGTTTTCAATCACGACGCCAACATTTATTAATGTTGGAAAAAAATTATTGCTGGGCTTGTTTATATTTGAAGTTGAAGAAAAACGGCGCCAGTCTTTCGGCCGCCCCTATTTTTCTGATCACGTTTAAGTGCTCGCCCAGCACACCTCTCAGAAGAGGGTCGTCAGCGAACTGCTCTGGAGAAGTCTTTCCCATTCACTCCGAACTCTTCGGTGCAAAAGGGCCGCGGTAGCCCGGTTGGAAGAGTAACGGATTAGGAACTGGAGGGTTGCGAGTTCGAATCCAACCAAAGACCGTCGTGTACAAAGGGGGCTGGTGCACGTTAAATCTGTCGTTACCTCAAATGTCCTCACTTTGGCGTGGCGTGAAAGTTTAGAGAGTGGGGTGCAGGCTCAGGTGTTGCCGCGTCATCTGACCGTGGTTCAAAATTACGTAGTCATCCTCATATCTTTCCCTTCGGGTTTGATCCCGGACCGTGGCCAATAGCACGTTGTGTTGCTCCAGTGCGATGTTAATTAAAATACCTATCTTCAGTGGAAGAAACCAAGAGGCGGAAGTACATGACGAATTGCACGAGGTTGTTTTGTGCTTAGGGCATCTGAGTAGTCCCCTCGATGGATTCTAAGTATACGGCATGCATTTAACCCTCCTGGTGGTCAGTCTTCGAGACGAAAACTGTCCTGTAGTGTCCAGTCTTTTTTGGGAAAAAACCTGTTCCAAATTCACCAGTTCTGAGCAAGGGACAATTTGTTTTGCCTACGTGGATCTTCATGTCCCTTGGAGTAATAAGGCCAGTTTTCTCTAAAAGGTATCTCCTAGTCAATATTGACTAGATATTGAACGAGATATCTCGTGGAAATACTTGGAGGGTTAATTGTCATGATCATTGCATTGTCGAACGTAACCATGAAATAGTACATGTGTTGGAAACTATCGTGTTTTGTGAGTAAGTAAAGTACTATGTAAAGTAAATTGGAAATTTACAAAATCTGAGAAAAGGTTTAGTTTGGCATGGAAGATTTTTTTCAATCAGGAAGAAATATTTTTTCAGGAAGAAATATTTTGTTCCAAATTCCTTTTGGAAATTCTAATGGAATGGCGGTAGACCAAGTCCATGAAACCACTCTTTAAAAATGTCCAAAACTATCAAAGGATTCTCAGAAATTCATGGGAATCCAAACCGACAACTATGTGAGCAGGGGATGCTTCTTAGTTCATTTATGACAAAACAGGGAAAATGTCATGTCGATTTTGAAATTTGGGAGTGTTAGTATGGCCACTTAATCTTGGCAAAGCCGTCTGATTTTCGATTCTATAACCCATCCAAAGCATAGCTTGGGCGAGTTCCCCGTACCAATCATGAGTAAAGGGAGTGTTTCAATGACGTTTGTCTTCAAATTACCTTCTTTAGCCATCCCGTCTGCTATGTCATTAATGCTTGTATGAGAAGTGATCCATTGTGAAAGTGGATATCAGCTTATTTCAACATATTAGCCATTCA
This sequence comes from Meta bourneti, assembly GCA_933210815.1. Lineage (NCBI taxonomy): Eukaryota > Metazoa > Arthropoda > Arachnida > Araneae > Tetragnathidae > Meta > Meta bourneti. Next base: position 7,396,336 of record OW119929.1, read on the forward strand.
TACCTTAATGTTGGAGAACAACTTTTTTGCTTTATTCGAAGTCAATGTTTTAAGAAAGTATTGTTTCGTATCGTAGGATACGATATTGATTGATACAAGTTGAAGAAATTTGCAATTAGAATGAAAGTGGAAATAAAAAATATAGAGAGTAACAGATGATTCTCTTATCGTCTCCGCATTGCTTTGGGTGGAATTTAAGTAGTTTACATTTAAAGTGGATGCTGTACTGAGAAAACTTTCGCTTCCTATTGGGAGTATAAAATTAATAAGTGTAAATATTTAACTGTAATTGAAGTAGTTTACAAAATCTGAAAGGTTTTCAATTGCATGTTTAGTTTTTAATTTTAAAATTTAAATTTCTTGTTGAGATCAACGTCTGTTTCATACTTAGCCCATTTTGTACTTCAGCCGATTGATTTTTATCTCGGCAACTAAAATTGCTACTAAAATAGGGTTTAAGAGCCGTTTTTGCTATTTTTCAAAATTTATGCCATTTAACAAATGCTTTGGCTGTGACAACCCTATACAAAGCTGCGTATAGAGGTCTTATACTCGAGGAAATACGGAAAATAATCACAAACACCTGTTATTCACTTTTCGGATTCTTGAAACATCTAATAGAAGGTCGACATCTCCTGATCCAGAAACACCTGATGGCGATACTTAGGATGCCTTCCAGAATTGATGTTCAAGTTCCCTAGTTTGTGTTTCCACAAGCTCCAGCTATCTTTTCCGTTGGGGCCTACGTTTGGCTCTCTTTCAGTGCTCTGGAAGAAGTCGTCCTAGAAGAAAAGAATATCAAGACTCGTGGTTCATGTGGACTGACGATGGCTAGTGGTCGTTCTATGTTTATAACGTCTGAAAGATTATTGTATTGGTAAGTATATTACAATTGTCATTCTCATTATATTATTGAACGTCACCATGAACGGTGTTCCCACTTATCTTAGAAAGGAGGGATTTTTAATTATGGATTTTAAACGATCCTTGAGTAGCCATAAATGTTTGCTAAAAGTACTTACAAATTTGGAAAGTCTTAGGTTTTACAAGAACTGCTTTCGTTTAGCCTGCATTCCAAAATCAGTCATTTTGAGATACTCGTCTAATTTTTGCCATCAAATATCGATGGCATAATATGTTTAGTTGAACTAAAATTTTATGTTTTTGGAACTGGTTTCACTTATAACTCGTTAAAGGTTTTTCACCTGTGCTGCCACGGCTTAATCTATTTCGATATGTGTGAAATGTAGCCTTAAAAATAAAAGGTCTTCAAAAGGACCTAGTTTTTCTTTAGCTTGAAGAGAAGAAACCTGATAAAGTAGAAAATGTGCTACAAGCAATCGCAAACTTAAATTTGTCGCTTGTTATAACTTCAGTATCATGTTGAAATTAAATGAAGAAATTTTTATTTAAAATTTTGGAATTAGGGGTGTCAGTGTTTAAAGTAGAATACAACCTGTTTGCAAGTCCTATGGTATTAGTTTCACCACTAGAGGGCTCTAATTTCGATAGGGGCCCGAGAACATGGATGAAATTATATATGCCTTCCCCACTCACAATACATTACATTGCCCACATGAAAGCAGTGTATTTTAGCGTTGGATTCATTTATTGTCAAAAGGGAAAGATTTGATAGTGCAATTTTGCTAAACAGTTTATTTCTAAATTAAAAAAATAGCAATTGCTAAAATTTTGTTTCCTGATTAATGTTATTTTCTTGCTCTTTTATCCATTCCGTCAATGAGCACTTACTAAAACAAATTAGTGAGATTCAACTGAAAATTAATTCCTGTGCGCCGCGATAGCTCGGTTGGAAGAGTAACAGATTAGCAGTCGGAGGGGTGAATTCGAAACTCGATCCAACCCAAGACCATCGCGTTTATGGAGGCTGGTGCACGTTAAATCTGGCCTCAAAGGTGTAATTTACTCTGCTTAGAATTTGTGGTAAAACCAATTCCCACAACGTGTAAGATGACAAGATGAGGACGAGGAATAATTTCTTTTGTGATGCAAGGCAGAAATTTTGAATTAAGTGGACACAGTATCCTAAAAATGATTAAAATGTCGAAATTTTTTTATTATCTTATAGTATACAACTTTTTTAAGAATATGTTTGCAAAATTTTGTAGCTGTAGCTGCAATGTGTGTATTTAGCGAGTTATGAATTTTTTTTCTATAAAATATAAGTAACGAAACCGAAAGTAGACGTTTTTTTTCGGCATCTAATATATACACTGTCGAGTGAGCCTCAACCTTTTCGTGTTATTTAATTTCACGAGACTTTCTAATGCTTGCCTTTTCAGTTTGAATTGAAGTGAATTGCTACTCACGTGTTTATTCACGAGAATTGTTATACTGCCCAATTCTGCTTGTTTTCATATTTTAATTCTTGTGAGATCAGTGGTGTTTCTACCAGGCAGCTTTAGCTCGTGGGGATACACCACGCTCTCATGTAGATAACGTAAGAACATCATTCAACGAGAGCCATTTGGCCAAAATTATGCCAAAATATCAGACTTACCTCGAATGAGCTCCTAGAGCGTTGTGAGATGCATCACATAAAATGCGAATGAAAGCTTTCATAGCATTATTTGGAGCAAGTGTCCAAAGAAACGTCAGGCACTCTACGCCGAGTCAGCACTGCGGTATCTGATGCAATATCAGAATTTAATTTAAATCGATGGAAAATTTGTGCAAAAAGAAAGCGGACTCCGTTTAAACAAGCAGTCTAGAACTTTCGCTGCTTGGCGAGATTATCGTAGGATTTATCAGAGGAAGAGAAGACTGGCAGTTACACGCAAATGTAAGGAAAAAAATTGCGCTAGCCAAATAACGCCGAAATGCCTTCTTAATGAAAAAGGAAGACATTACCTCATCATGCTGGTGGTTTTTGAATTATAATGTAATTAACATTCTTTAACAGTATCAACTCTTCCCTAATTTTTAAAATAGAAAAAATGCAAAAACTCAATTCCTGCTTTTTATTAGGTCATTTTTTCTTATGATTTAAACATGTTTATTTACCAATATAATTAGAAATTATAATGGATTTTACTTTAAAATAACTTATTACTTGAGCAATAATATTTATATTAATGAACCGTATTAAGTTAATTCTTTCATTTATTTATCTGCCATTTGAAACTTTAAAGTTCTTTTTCTCAGCTTTTTATTTTTCATGACTACAGTGTATTTGAAATGCTAAGGTTTTTTTTCTAATTGATGTAATTTTGAAACTTTTTGTGGTTGTTTACTATGATATATTTAATAATTTTGTGCATGGAATAAGGATTTGGAAGAATAGTTATTTTTTGAAATATGGATGAAATCAACTATGACTGTTTGCTTTTTTTAATAAAATATCTGTAAAAAGAAAATAACAGTAATACACTCAATCCCATGCACAAAATTGTAAGTAAAAAATATTTGAAAAAAATTAAAATTTGAAGAACAGAGTAGGAATTTTAAAATATTGAAATATTTTTATAAAAATTTAATTTTTTAGTTGTAGATGTAAATACAATTTCTTTAATTTATAATGTATATTTAATGTGTATTGGAACAAGGTACACCAAAACATTTTGTTGTGAATGTGAAAACAGAAAATGTTCAAAGGGTACCGTGTCCCCTTAAATGCAGGCGCTGGCTCTAAATGAATTTTTCTATGTGGGTTTTTAGAGGCAGACTGAATTTAAGTATGATTATTTTTAAGTGAAAAGAGATTGTAACGAAAAGGCAGTTTTGCTCATGCTTGTCTGCCATCCAGTAGGTCGCTGATTCGAATCCCGGTTTTGATAGATCATGGATTTTAATGATTGTCCTTGTTAGGAGTGGCTCAACCATTGTGAAGGGTGGTCTTTTACAAGTAACATTTTATCCCTTATTGTGCCGAGCCATTAATAATCGGGGGGGGGGGATTTCTCATGCCGGAGGAAAATATCAAACGCACAATCTTATATAAAGAAATTCACCGATGGTTTAGCTCCTGGCATCCCAACTTCTCGCAATAAGTTGAGTAGCCTCACAAGCAAAAACACATTTTTTTGCTTCAAGGAGTGATTTAAAACACAATAATGGAAATAGGTACCAGGATCTCGCTAATAATTTTTGGTGTGAGATTGTTTTACGGCTTGGCTATGGAGAGCTGGTCCAGATGTGATTACAGCTTATTACTGGTAGGGCAGTCCCAGAAGTAAGTATACACTTGGGGACCCCTAGAGAAAACTCATCACCCCTTCTCAAAAACATTTTATTTTCAGAGAAAGAACATCCTTGATCAAATACATATTCAGAAAATAATTCGATGGCCCAGTCTTTCTCTCGTTTCCCTAAAGGCCGTAGGGTCGCTGTAGTCCGGTTTACTAACCGGAGGGTTGCGAGTTCGAAGCTGGATCCAACCAAAGGACCGGCATGTACGCGGGGGCTGGTGCACGTTAAATCTGTGGTGTCGCCAAATGTCCTCACATTGGTGTGTATTGGAAGTTTGGAGAGTAGGGTGCCTTCTCAGGTGTGGACCTCGTCATCTGACTGGATCGAAATTACGAGGTTTTGTCCTCGGGTCTTTCCCTTTGCTATTGATCCCGCACCTTCGCCAATAGCCCAGTAACCAGTACTGCTCCAGTGTGACGTTAATTAATTGCATACCTACCCTCAACGCGTATTGTTAAATGAGCATTGCGTTTAATAATTTTTCGACTGTTTTCAATCACGACGCCAACATTTATTAATGTTGGAAAAAAATTATTGCTGGGCTTGTTTATATTTGAAGTTGAAGAAAAACGGCGCCAGTCTTTCGGCCGCCCCTATTTTTCTGATCACGTTTAAGTGCTCGCCCAGCACACCTCTCAGAAGAGGGTCGTCAGCGAACTGCTCTGGAGAAGTCTTTCCCATTCACTCCGAACTCTTCGGTGCAAAAGGGCCGCGGTAGCCCGGTTGGAAGAGTAACGGATTAGGAACTGGAGGGTTGCGAGTTCGAATCCAACCAAAGACCGTCGTGTACAAAGGGGGCTGGTGCACGTTAAATCTGTCGTTACCTCAAATGTCCTCACTTTGGCGTGGCGTGAAAGTTTAGAGAGTGGGGTGCAGGCTCAGGTGTTGCCGCGTCATCTGACCGTGGTTCAAAATTACGTAGTCATCCTCATATCTTTCCCTTCGGGTTTGATCCCGGACCGTGGCCAATAGCACGTTGTGTTGCTCCAGTGCGATGTTAATTAAAATACCTATCTTCAGTGGAAGAAACCAAGAGGCGGAAGTACATGACGAATTGCACGAGGTTGTTTTGTGCTTAGGGCATCTGAGTAGTCCCCTCGATGGATTCTAAGTATACGGCATGCATTTAACCCTCCTGGTGGTCAGTCTTCGAGACGAAAACTGTCCTGTAGTGTCCAGTCTTTTTTGGGAAAAAACCTGTTCCAAATTCACCAGTTCTGAGCAAGGGACAATTTGTTTTGCCTACGTGGATCTTCATGTCCCTTGGAGTAATAAGGCCAGTTTTCTCTAAAAGGTATCTCCTAGTCAATATTGACTAGATATTGAACGAGATATCTCGTGGAAATACTTGGAGGGTTAATTGTCATGATCATTGCATTGTCGAACGTAACCATGAAATAGTACATGTGTTGGAAACTATCGTGTTTTGTGAGTAAGTAAAGTACTATGTAAAGTAAATTGGAAATTTACAAAATCTGAGAAAAGGTTTAGTTTGGCATGGAAGATTTTTTTCAATCAGGAAGAAATATTTTTTCAGGAAGAAATATTTTGTTCCAAATTCCTTTTGGAAATTCTAATGGAATGGCGGTAGACCAAGTCCATGAAACCACTCTTTAAAAATGTCCAAAACTATCAAAGGATTCTCAGAAATTCATGGGAATCCAAACCGACAACTATGTGAGCAGGGGATGCTTCTTAGTTCATTTATGACAAAACAGGGAAAATGTCATGTCGATTTTGAAATTTGGGAGTGTTAGTATGGCCACTTAATCTTGGCAAAGCCGTCTGATTTTCGATTCTATAACCCATCCAAAGCATAGCTTGGGCGAGTTCCCCGTACCAATCATGAGTAAAGGGAGTGTTTCAATGACGTTTGTCTTCAAATTACCTTCTTTAGCCATCCCGTCTGCTATGTCATTAATGCTTGTATGAGAAGTGATCCATTGTGAAAGTGGATATCAGCTTATTTCAACATATTAGCCATTCATACCTTAATGTTGGAGAACAACTTTTTTGCTTTATTCGAAGTCAATGTTTTAAGAAAGTATTGTTTCGTATCGTAGGATACGATATTGATTGATACAAGTTGAAGAAATTTGCAATTAGAATGAAAGTGGAAATAAAAAATATAGAGAGTAACAGATGATTCTCTTATCGTCTCCGCATTGCTTTGGGTGGAATTTAAGTAGTTTACATTTAAAGTGGATGCTGTACTGAGAAAACTTTCGCTTCCTATTGGGAGTATAAAATTAATAAGTGTAAATATTTAACTGTAATTGAAGTAGTTTACAAAATCTGAAAGGTTTTCAATTGCATGTTTAGTTTTTAATTTTAAAATTTAAATTTCTTGTTGAGATCAACGTCTGTTTCATACTTAGCCCATTTTGTACTTCAGCCGATTGATTTTTATCTCGGCAACTAAAATTGCTACTAAAATAGGGTTTAAGAGCCGTTTTTGCTATTTTTCAAAATTTATGCCATTTAACAAATGCTTTGGCTGTGACAACCCTATACAAAGCTGCGTATAGAGGTCTTATACTCGAGGAAATACGGAAAATAATCACAAACACCTGTTATTCACTTTTCGGATTCTTGAAACATCTAATAGAAGGTCGACATCTCCTGATCCAGAAACACCTGATGGCGATACTTAGGATGCCTTCCAGAATTGATGTTCAAGTTCCCTAGTTTGTGTTTCCACAAGCTCCAGCTATCTTTTCCGTTGGGGCCTACGTTTGGCTCTCTTTCAGTGCTCTGGAAGAAGTCGTCCTAGAAGAAAAGAATATCAAGACTCGTGGTTCATGTGGACTGACGATGGCTAGTGGTCGTTCTATGTTTATAACGTCTGAAAGATTATTGTATTGGTAAGTATATTACAATTGTCATTCTCATTATATTATTGAACGTCACCATGAACGGTGTTCCCACTTATCTTAGAAAGGAGGGATTTTTAATTATGGATTTTAAACGATCCTTGAGTAGCCATAAATGTTTGCTAAAAGTACTTACAAATTTGGAAAGTCTTAGGTTTTACAAGAACTGCTTTCGTTTAGCCTGCATTCCAAAATCAGTCATTTTGAGATACTCGTCTAATTTTCGCCATCAAATATCGATGGCATAATATGTTTAGTTGAACTAAAATTTTATGTTTTTGGAACTGGTTTCACTTATAACTCGTTAAAGGTTTTTCACCTGTGCTGCCACGGCTTAATCTATTTCGATATGTGTGAAATGTAGCCTTAAAAATAAAAGGTCTTCAAAAGGACCTAGTTTTTCTTTAGCTTGAAGAGAAGAAACCTGATAAAGTAGAAAATGTGCTACAAGCAATCGCAAACTTAAATTTGTCGCTTGTTATAACTTCAGTATCATGTTGAAATTAAATGAAGAAATTTTTATTTAAAATTTTGGAATTAGGGGTGTCAGTGTTTAAAGTAGAATACAACCTGTTTGCAAGTCCTATGGTATTAGTTTCACCACTAGAGGGCTCTAATTTCGATAGGGGCCCGAGAACATGGATGAAATTATATATGCCTTCCCCACTCACAATACATTACATTGCCCACATGAAAGCAGTGTATTTTAGCGTTGGATTCATTTATTGTCAAAAGGGAAAGATTTGATAGTGCAATTTTGCTAAACAGTTTATTTCTAAATTAAAAAAATAGCAATTGCTAAAATTTTGTTTCCTGATTAATGTTATTTTCTTGCTCTTTTATCCATTCCGTCAATGAGCACTTACTAAAACAAATTAGTGAGATTCAACTGAAAATTAATTCCTGTGCGCCGCGATAGCTCGGTTGGAAGAGTAACAGATTAGCAGTCGGAGGGGTGAATTCGAAACTCGATCCAACCCAAGACCATCGCGTTTATGGAGGCTGGTGCACGTTAAATCTGGCCTCAAAGGTGTAATTTACTCTGCTTAGAATTTGTGGTAAAACCAATTCCCACAACGTGTAAGATGACAAGATGAGGACGAGGAATAATTTCTTTTGTGATGCAAGGCAGAAATTTTGAATTAAGTGGACACAGTATCCTAAAAATGATTAAAATGTCGAAATTTTTTTATTATCTTATAGTATACAACTTTTTTAAGAATATGTTTGCAAAATTTTGTAGCTGTAGCTGCAATGTGTGTATTTAGCGAGTTATGAATTTTTTTTCTATAAAATATAAGTAACGAAACCGAAAGTAGACGTTTTTTTTCGGCATCTAATATATACACTGTCGAGTGAGCCTCAACCTTTTCGTGTTATTTAATTTCACGAGACTTTCTAATGCTTGCCTTTTCAGTTTGAATTGAAGTGAATTGCTACTCACGTGTTTATTCACGAGAATTGTTATACTGCCCAATTCTGCTTGTTTTCATATTTTAATTCTTGTGAGATCAGTGGTGTTTCTACCAGGCAGCTTTAGCTCGTGGGGATACACCACGCTCTCATGTAGATAACGTAAGAACATCATTCAACGAGAGCCATTTGGCCAAAATTATGCCAAAATATCAGACTTACCTCGAATGAGCTCCTAGAGCGTTGTGAGATGCATCACATAAAATGCGAATGAAAGCTTTCATAGCATTATTTGGAGCAAGTGTCCAAAGAAACGTCAGGCACTCTACGCCGAGTCAGCACTGCGGTATCTGATGCAATATCAGAATTTAATTTAAATCGATGGAAAATTTGTGCAAAAAGAAAGCGGACTCCGTTTAAACAAGCAGTCTAGAACTTTCGCTGCTTGGCGAGATTATCGTAGGATTTATCAGAGGAAGAGAAGACTGGCAGTTACACGCAAATGTAAGGAAAAAAATTGCGCTAGCCAAATAACGCCGAAATGCCTTCTTAATGAAAAAGGAAGACATTACCTCATCATGCTGGTGGTTTTTGAATTATAATGTAATTAACATTCTTTAACAGTATCAACTCTTCCCTAATTTTTAAAATAGAAAAAATGCAAAAACTCAATTCCTGCTTTTTATTAGGTCATTTTTTCTTATGATTTAAACATGTTTATTTACCAATATAATTAGAAATTATAATGGATTTTACTTTAAAATAACTTATTACTTGAGCAATAATATTTATATTAATGAACCGTATTAAGTTAATTCTTTCATTTATTTATCTGCCATTTGAAACTTTAAAGTTCTTTTTCTCAGCTTTTTATTTTTCATGACTACAGTGTATTTGAAATGCTAAGGTTTTTTTTCTAATTGATGTAATTTTGAAACTTTTTGTGGTTGTTTACTATGATATATTTAATAATTTTGTGCATGGAATAAGGATTTGGAAGAATAGTTATTTTTTGAAATATGGATGAAATCAACTATGACTGTTTGCTTTTTTTAATAAAATATCTGTAAAAAGAAAATAACAGTAATACACTCAATCCCATGCACAAAATTGTAAGTAAAAAATATTTGAAAAAAATTAAAATTTGAAGAACAGAGTAGGAATTTTAAAATATTGAAATATTTTTATAAAAATTTAATTTTTTAGTTGTAGATGTAAATACAATTTCTTTAATTTATAATGTATATTTAATGTGTATTGGAACAAGGTACACCAAAACATTTTGTTGTGAATGTGAAAACAGAAAATGTTCAAAGGGTACCGTGTCCCCTTAAATGCAGGCGCTGGCTCTAAATGAATTTTTCTATGTGGGTTTTTAGAGGCAGACTGAATTTAAGTATGATTATTTTTAAGTGAAAAGAGATTGTAACGAAAAGGCAGTTTTGCTCATGCTTGTCTGCCATCCAGTAGGTCGCTGATTCGAATCCCGGTTTTGATAGATCATGGATTTTAATGATTGTCCTTGTTAGGAGTGGCTCAACCATTGTGAAGGGTGGTCTTTTACAAGTAACATTTTATCCCTTATTGTGCCGAGCCATTAATAATCGGGGGGGGGGGATTTCTCATGCCGGAGGAAAATATCAAACGCACAATCTTATATAAAGAAATTCACCGATGGTTTAGCTCCTGGCATCCCAACTTCTCGCAATAAGTTGAGTAGCCTCACAAGCAAAAACACATTTTTTTGCTTCAAGGAGTGATTTAAAACACAATAATGGAAATAGGTACCAGGATCTCGCTAATAATTTTTGGTGTGAGATTGTTTTACGGCTTGGCTATGGAGAGCTGGTCCAGATGTGATTACAGCTTATTACTGGTAGGGCAGTCCCAGAAGTAAGTATACACTTGGGGACCCCTAGAGAAAACTCATCACCCCTTCTCAAAAACATTTTATTTTCAGAGAAAGAACATCCTTGATCAAATACATATTCAGAAAATAATTCGATGGCCCAGTCTTTCTCTCGTTTCCCTAAAGGCCGTAGGGTCGCTGTAGTCCGGTTTACTAACCGGAGGGTTGCGAGTTCGAAGCTGGATCCAACCAAAGGACCGGCATGTACGCGGGGGCTGGTGCACGTTAAATCTGTGGTGTCGCCAAATGTCCTCACATTGGTGTGTATTGGAAGTTTGGAGAGTAGGGTGCCTTCTCAGGTGTGGACCTCGTCATCTGACTGGATCGAAATTACGAGGTTTTGTCCTCGGGTCTTTCCCTTTGCTATTGATCCCGCACCTTCGCCAATAGCCCAGTAACCAGTACTGCTCCAGTGTGACGTTAATTAATTGCATACCTACCCTCAACGCGTATTGTTAAATGAGCATTGCGTTTAATAATTTTTCGACTGTTTTCAATCACGACGCCAACATTTATTAATGTTGGAAAAAAATTATTGCTGGGCTTGTTTATATTTGAAGTTGAAGAAAAACGGCGCCAGTCTTTCGGCCGCCCCTATTTTTCTGATCACGTTTAAGTGCTCGCCCAGCACACCTCTCAGAAGAGGGTCGTCAGCGAACTGCTCTGGAGAAGTCTTTCCCATTCACTCCGAACTCTTCGGTGCAAAAGGGCCGCGGTAGCCCGGTTGGAAGAGTAACGGATTAGGAACTGGAGGGTTGCGAGTTCGAATCCAACCAAAGACCGTCGTGTACAAAGGGGGCTGGTGCACGTTAAATCTGTCGTTACCTCAAATGTCCTCACTTTGGCGTGGCGTGAAAGTTTAGAGAGTGGGGTGCAGGCTCAGGTGTTGCCGCGTCATCTGACCGTGGTTCAAAATTACGTAGTCATCCTCATATCTTTCCCTTCGGGTTTGATCCCGGACCGTGGCCAATAGCACGTTGTGTTGCTCCAGTGCGATGTTAATTAAAATACCTATCTTCAGTGGAAGAAACCAAGAGGCGGTACATGACGAATTGCACGAGGTTGTTTTGTGCTTAGGGCATCTGAGTAGTCCCCTCGATGGATTCTAAGTATACGGCATGCATTTAACCCTCCTGGTGGTCAGTCTTCGAGACGAAAACTGTCCTGTAGTGTCCAGTCTTTTTTGGGAAAAAACCTGTTCCAAATTCACCAGTTCTGAGCAAGGGACAATTTGTTTTGCCTACGTGGATCTTCATGTCCCTTGGAGTAATAAGGCCAGTTTTCTCTAAAAGGTATCTCCTAGTCAATATTGACTAGATATTGAACGAGATATCTCGTGGAAATACTTGGAGGGTTAATTGTCATGATCATTGCATTGTCGAACGTAACCATGAAATAGTACATGTGTTGGAAACTATCGTGTTTTGTGAGTAAGTAAAGTACTATGTAAAGTAAATTAGAAATTTACAAAATCTGAGAAAAGGTTTAGTTTGGCATGGAAGATTTTTTTCAATCAGGAAGAAATATTTTTTCAGGAAGAAATATTTTGTTCCAAATTCCTTTTGGAAATTCTAATGGAATGGCGGTAGACCAAGTCCATGAAACCACTCTTTAAAAATGTCCAAAACTATCAAAGGATTCTCAGAAATTCATGGGAATCCAAACCGACAACTATGTGAGCAGGGGATGCTTCTTAGTTCATTTATGACAAAACAGGGAAAATGTCATGTCGATTTTGAAATTTGGGAGTGTTAGTATGGCCACTTAATCTTGGCAAAGCCGTCTGATTTTCGATTCTATAACCCATCCAAAGCATAGCTTGGGCGAGTTCCCCGTACCAATCATGAGTAAAGGGAGTGTTTCAATGACGTTTGTCTTCAAATTACCTTCTTTAGCCATCCCGTCTGCTATGTCATTAATGCTTGTATGAGAAGTGATCCATTGTGAAAGTGGATATCAGCTTATTTCAACATATTAGCCATTCATACCTTAATGTTGGAGAACAACTTTTTTGCTTTATTCGAAGTCAATGTTTTAAGAAAGTATTGTTTCGTATCGTAGGATACGATATTGATTGATACAAGTTGAAGAAATTTGCAATTAGAATGAAAGTGGAAATAAAAAATATAGAGAGTAACAGATGATTCTCTTATCGTCTCCGCATTGCTTTGGGTGGAATTTAAGTAGTTTACATTTAAAGTGGATGCTGTACTGAGAAAACTTTCGCTTCCTATTGGGAGTATAAAATTAATAAGTGTAAATATTTAACTGTAATTGAAGTAGTTTACAAAATCTGAAAGGTTTTCAATTGCATGTTTAGTTTTTAATTTTAAAATTTAAATTTCTTGTTGAGATCAACGTCTGTTTCATACTTAGCCCATTTTGTACTTCAGCCGATTGATTTTTATCTCGGCAACTAAAATTGCTACTAAAATAGGGTTTAAGAGCCGTTTTTGCTATTTTTCAAAATTTATGCCATTTAACAAATGCTTTGGCTGTGACAACCCTATACAAAGCTGCGTATAGAGGTCTTATACTCGAGGAAATACGGAAAATAATCACAAACACCTGTTATTCACTTTTCGGATTCTTGAAACATCTAATAGAAGGTCGACATCTCCTGATCCAGAAACACCTGATGGCGATACTTAGGATGCCTTCCAGAATTGATGTTCAAGTTCCCTAGTTTGTGTTTCCACAAGCTCCAGCTATCTTTTCCGTTGGGGCCTACGTTTGGCTCTCTTTCAGTGCTCTGGAAGAAGTCGTCCTAGAAGAAAAGAATATCAAGACTCGTGGTTCATGTGGACTGACGATGGCTAGTGGTCGTTCTATGTTTATAACGTCTGAAAGATTATTGTATTGGTAAGTATATTACAATTGTCATTCTCATTATATTATTGAACGTCACCATGAACGGTGTTCCCACTTATCTTAGAAAGGAGGGATTTTTAATTATGGATTTAAAACGATCCTTGAGTAGCCATAAATGTTTGCTAAAAGTACTTACAAATTTGGAAAGTCTTAGGTTTTACAAGAACTGCTTTCGTTTAGCCTGCATTCCAAAATCAGTCATTTTGAGATACTCGTCTAATTTTCGCCATCAAATATCGATGGCATAATATGTTTAGTTGAACTAAAATTTTATGTTTTTGGAACTGGTTTCACTTATAACTCGTTAAAGGTTTTTCACCTGTGCTGCCACGGCTTAATCTATTTCGATATGTGTGAAATGTAGCCTTAAAAATAAAAGGTCTTCAAAAGGACCTAGTTTTTCTTTAGCTTGAAGAGAAGAAACCTGATAAAGTAGAAAATGTGCTACAAGCAATCGCAAACTTAAATTTGTCGCTTGTTATAACTTCAGTATCATGTTGAAATTAAATGAAGAAATTTTTATTTAAAATTTTGGAATTAGGGGTGTCAGTGTTTAAAGTAGAATACAACCTGTTTGCAAGTCCTATGGTATTAGTTTCACCACTAGAGGGCTCTAATTTCGATAGGGGCCCGAGAACATGGATGAAATTATATATGCCTTCCCCACTCACAATACATTACATTGCCCACATGAAAGCAGTGTATTTTAGCGTTGGATTCATTTATTGTCAAAAGGGAAAGATTTGATAGTGCAATTTTGCTAAACAGTTTATTTCTAAATTAAAAAAATAGCAATTGCTAAAATTTTGTTTCCTGATTAATGTTATTTTCTTGCTCTTTTATCCATTCCGTCAATGAGCACTTACTAAAACAAATTAGTGAGATTCAACTGAAAATTAATTCCTGTGCGCCGCGATAGCTCGGTTGGAAGAGTAACAGATTAGCAGTCGGAGGGGTGAATTCGAAACTCGATCCAACCCAAGACCATCGCGTTTATGGAGGCTGGTGCACGTTAAATCTGGCCTCAAAGGTGTAATTTACTCTGCTTAGAATTTGTGGTAAAACCAATTCCCACAACGTGTAAGATGACAAGATGAGGACGAGGAATAATTTCTTTTGTGATGCAAGGCAGAAATTTTGAATTAAGTGAACACAGTATCCTAAAAATGATTAAAATGTCGAAATTTTTTTATTATCTTATAGTATACAACTTTTTTAAGAATATGTTTGCAAAATTTTGTAGCTGTAGCTGCAATGTGTGTATTTAGCGAGTTATGAATTTTTTTTCTATAAAATATAAGTAACGAAACCGAAAGTAGACGTTTTTTTTCGGCATCTAATATATACACTGTCGAGTGAGCCTCAACCTTTTCGTGTTATTTAATTTCACGAGACTTTCTAATGCTTGCCTTTTCAGTTTGAATTGAAGTGAATTGCTACTCACGTGTTTATTCACGAGAATTGTTATACTGCCCAATTCTGCTTGTTTTCATATTTTAATTCTTGTGAGATCAGTGGTGTTTCTACCAGGCAGCTTTAGCTCGTGGGGATACACCACGCTCTCATGTAGATAACGTAAGAACATCATTCAACGAGAGCCATTTGGCCAAAATATCAGACTTACCTCGAATGAGCTCCTAGAGCGTTGTGAGATGCATCACATAAAATGCGAATGAAAGCTTTCATAGCATTATTTGGAGCAAGTGTCCAAAGAAACGTCAGGCACTCTACGCCGAGTCAGCACTGCGGTATCTGATGCAATATCAGAATTTAATTTAAATCGATGGAAAATTTGTGCAAAAAGAAAGCGGACTCCGTTTAAACAAGCAGTCTAGAACTTTCGCTGCTTGGCGAGATTATCGTAGGATTTATCAGAGGAAGAGAAGACTGGCAGTTACACGCAAATGTAAGGAAAAAAATTGCGCTAGCCAAATAACGCCGAAATGCCTTCTTAATGAAAAAGGAAGACATTACCTCATCATGCTGGTGGTTTTTGAATTATAATGTAATTAACATTCTTTAACAGTATCAACTCTTCCCTAATTTTTAAAATAGAAAAAATGCAAAAACTCAATTCCTGCTTTTTATTAGGTCATTTTTTCTTATGATTTAAACATGTTTATTTACCAATATAATTAGAAATTATAATGGATTTTACTTTAAAATAACTTATTACTTGAGCAATAATATTTATATTAATGAACCGTATTAAGTTAATTCTTTCATTTATTTATCTGCCATTTGAAACTTTAAAGTTCTTTTTCTCAGCTTTTTATTTTTCATGACTACAGTGTATTTGAAATGCTAAGGTTTTTTTTCTAATTGATGTAATTTTGAAACTTTTTGTGGTTGTTTACTATGATATATTTAATAATTTTGTGCATGGAATAAGGATTTGGAAGAATAGTTATTTTTTGAAATATGGATGAAATCAACTATGACTGTTTGCTTTTTTTAATAAAATATCTGTAAAAAGAAAATAACAGTAATACACTCAATCCCATGCACAAAATTGTAAGTAAAAAATATTTGAAAAAAATTAAAATTTGAAGAACAGAGTAGGAATTTTAAAATATTGAAATATTTTTATAAAAATTTAATTTTTTAGTTGTAGATGTAAATACAATTTCTTTAATTTATAATGTATATTTAATGTGTATTGGAACAAGGTACACCAAAACATTTTGTTGTGAATGTGAAAACAGAAAATGTTCAAAGGGTACCGTGTCCCCTTAAATGCAGGCGCTGGCTCTAAATGAATTTTTCTATGTGGGTTTTTAGAGGCAGACTGAATTTAAGTATGATTATTTTTAAGTGAAAAGAGATTGTAACGAAAAGGCAGTTTTGCTCATGCTTGTCTGCCATCCAGTAGGTCGCTGATTCGAATCCCGGTTTTGATAGATCATGGATTTTAATGATTGTCCTTGTTAGGAGTGGCTCAACCATTGTGAAGGGTGGTCTTTTACAAGTAACATTTTATCCCTTATTGTGCCGAGCCATTAATAATCGGGGGGGGGGGGATTTCTCATGCCGGAGGAAAATATCAAACGCACAATCTTATATAAAGAAATTCACCGATGGTTTAGCTCCTGGCATCCCAACTTCTCGCAATAAGTTGAGTAGCCTCACAAGCAAAAACACATTTTTTTGCTTCAAGGAGTGATTTAAAACACAATAATGGAAATAGGTACCAGGATCTCGCTAATAATTTTTGGTGTGAGATTGTTTTACGGCTTGGCTATGGAGAGCTGGTCCAGATGTGATTACAGCTTATTACTGGTAGGGCAGTCCCAGAAGTAAGTATACACTTGGGGACCCCTAGAGAAAACTCATCACCCCTTCTCAAAAACATTTTATTTTCAGAGAAAGAACATCCTTGATCAAATACATATTCAGAAAATAATTCGATGGCCCAGTCTTTCTCTCGTTTCCCTAAAGGCCGTAGGGTCGCTGTAGTCCGGTTTACTAACCGGAGGGTTGCGAGTTCGAAGCTGGATCCAACCAAAGGACCGGCATGTACGCGGGGGCTGGTGCACGTTAAATCTGTGGTGTCGCCAAATGTCCTCACATTGGTGTGTATTGGAAGTTTGGAGAGTAGGGTGCCTTCTCAGGTGTGGACCTCGTCATCTGACTGGATCGAAATTACGAGGTTTTGTCCTCGGGTCTTTCCCTTTGCTATTGATCCCGCACCTTCGCCAATAGCCCAGTAACCAGTACTGCTCCAGTGTGACGTTAATTAATTGCATACCTACCCTCAACGCGTATTGTTAAATGAGCATTGCGTTTAATAATTTTTCGACTGTTTTCAATCACGACGCCAACATTTATTAATGTTGGAAAAAAATTATTGCTGGGCTTGTTTATATTTGAAGTTGAAGAAAAACGGCGCCAGTCTTTCGGCCGCCCCTATTTTTCTGATCACGTTTAAGTGCTCGCCCAGCACACCTCTCAGAAGAGGGTCGTCAGCGAACTGCTCTGGAGAAGTCTTTCCCATTCACTCCGAACTCTTCGGTGCAAAAGGGCCGCGGTAGCCCGGTTGGAAGAGTAACGGATTAGGAACTGGAGGGTTGCGAGTTCGAATCCAACCAAAGACCGTCGTGTACAAAGGGGGCTGGTGCACGTTAAATCTGTCGTTACCTCAAATGTCCTCACTTTGGCGTGGCGTGAAAGTTTAGAGAGTGGGGTGCAGGCTCAGGTGTTGCCGCGTCATCTGACCGTGGTTCAAAATTACGTAGTCATCCTCATATCTTTCCCTTCGGGTTTGATCCCGGACCGTGGCCAATAGCACGTTGTGTTGCTCCAGTGCGATGTTAATTAAAATACCTATCTTCAGTGGAAGAAACCAAGAGGCGGTACATGACGAATTGCACGAGGTTGTTTTGTGCTTAGGGCATCTGAGTAGTCCCCTCGATGGATTCTAAGTATACGGCATGCATTTAACCCTCCTGGTGGTCAGTCTTCGAGACGAAAACTGTCCTGTAGTGTCCAGTCTTTTTTGGGAAAAAACCTGTTCCAAATTCACCAGTTCTGAGCAAGGGACAATTTGTTTTGCCTACGTGGATCTTCATGTCCCTTGGAGTAATAAGGCCAGTTTTCTCTAAAAGGTATCTCCTAGTCAATATTGACTAGATATTGAACGAGATATCTCGTGGAAATACTTGGAGGGTTAATTGTCATGATCATTGCATTGTCGAACGTAACCATGAAATAGTACATGTGTTGGAAACTATCGTGTTTTGTGAGTAAGTAAAGTACTATGTAAAGTAAATTAGAAATTTACAAAATCTGAGAAAAGGTTTAGTTTGGCATGGAAGATTTTTTTCAATCAGGAAGAAATATTTTTTCAGGAAGAAATATTTTGTTCCAAATTCCTTTTGGAAATTCTAATGGAATGGCGGTAGACCAAGTCCATGAAACCACTCTTTAAAAATGTCCAAAACTATCAAAGGATTCTCAGAAATTCATGGGAATCCAAACCGACAACTATGTGAGCAGGGGATGCTTCTTAGTTCATTTATGACAAAACAGGGAAAATGTCATGTCGATTTTGAAATTTGGGAGTGTTAGTATGGCCACTTAATCTTGGCAAAGCCGTCTGATTTTCGATTCTATAACCCATCCAAAGCATAGCTTGGGCGAGTTCCCCGTACCAATCATGAGTAAAGGGAGTGTTTCAATGACGTTTGTCTTCAAATTACCTTCTTTAGCCATCCCGTCTGCTATGTCATTAATGCTTGTATGAGAAGTGATCCATTGTGAAAGTGGATATCAGCTTATTTCAACATATTAGCCATTCATACCTTAATGTTGGAGAACAACTTTTTTGCTTTATTCGAAGTCAATGTTTTAAGAAAGTATTGTTTCGTATCGTAGGATACGATATTGATTGATACAAGTTGAAGAAATTTGCAATTAGAATGAAAGTGGAAATAAAAAATATAGAGAGTAACAGATGATTCTCTTATCGTCTCCGCATTGCTTTGGGTGGAATTTAAGTAGTTTACATTTAAAGTGGATGCTGTACTGAGAAAACTTTCGCTTCCTATTGGGAGTATAAAATTAATAAGTGTAAATATTTAACTGTAATTGAAGTAGTTTACAAAATCTGAAAGGTTTTCAATTGCATGTTTAGTTTTTAATTTTAAAATTTAAATTTCTTGTTGAGATCAACGTCTGTTTCATACTTAGCCCATTTTGTACTTCAGCCGATTGATTTTTATCTCGGCAACTAAAATTGCTACTAAAATAGGGTTTAAGAGCCGTTTTTGCTATTTTTCAAAATTTATGCCATTTAACAAATGCTTTGGCTGTGACAACCCTATACAAAGCTGCGTATAGAGGTCTTATACTCGAGGAAATACGGAAAATAATCACAAACACCTGTTATTCACTTTTCGGATTCTTGAAACATCTAATAGAAGGTCGACATCTCCTGATCCAGAAACACCTGATGGCGATACTTAGGATGCCTTCCAGAATTGATGTTCAAGTTCCCTAGTTTGTGTTTCCACAAGCTCCAGCTATCTTTTCCGTTGGGGCCTACGTTTGGCTCTCTTTCAGTGCTCTGGAAGAAGTCGTCCTAGAAGAAAAGAATATCAAGACTCGTGGTTCATGTGGACTGACGATGGCTAGTGGTCGTTCTATGTTTATAACGTCTGAAAGATTATTGTATTGGTAAGTATATTACAATTGTCATTCTCATTATATTATTGAACGTCACCATGAACGGTGTTCCCACTTATCTTAGAAAGGAGGGATTTTTAATTATGGATTTAAAACGATCCTTGAGTAGCCATAAATGTTTGCTAAAAGTACTTACAAATTTGGAAAGTCTTAGGTTTTACAAGAACTGCTTTCGTTTAGCCTGCATTCCAAAATCAGTCATTTTGAGATACTCGTCTAATTTTCGCCATCAAATATCGATGGCATAATATGTTTAGTTGAACTAAAATTTTATGTTTTTGGAACTGGTTTCACTTATAACTCGTTAAAGGTTTTTCACCTGTGCTGCCACGGCTTAATCTATTTCGATATGTGTGAAATGTAGCCTTAAAAATAAAAGGTCTTCAAAAGGACCTAGTTTTTCTTTAGCTTGAAGAGAAGAAACCTGATAAAGTAGAAAATGTGCTACAAGCAATCGCAAACTTAAATTTGTCGCTTGTTATAACTTCAGTATCATGTTGAAATTAAATGAAGAAATTTTTATTTAAAATTTTGGAATTAGGGGTGTCAGTGTTTAAAGTAGAATACAACCTGTTTGCAAGTCCTATGGTATTAGTTTCACCACTAGAGGGCTCTAATTTCGATAGGGGCCCGAGAACATGGATGAAATTATATATGCCTTCCCCACTCACAATACATTACATTGCCCACATGAAAGCAGTGTATTTTAGCGTTGGATTCATTTATTGTCAAAAGGGAAAGATTTGATAGTGCAATTTTGCTAAACAGTTTATTTCTAAATTAAAAAAATAGCAATTGCTAAAATTTTGTTTCCTGATTAATGTTATTTTCTTGCTCTTTTATCCATTCCGTCAATGAGCACTTACTAAAACAAATTAGTGAGATTCAACTGAAAATTAATTCCTGTGCGCCGCGATAGCTCGGTTGGAAGAGTAACAGATTAGCAGTCGGAGGGGTGAATTCGAAACTCGATCCAACCCAAGACCATCGCGTTTATGGAGGCTGGTGCACGTTAAATCTGGCCTCAAAGGTGTAATTTACTCTGCTTAGAATTTGTGGTAAAACCAATTCCCACAACGTGTAAGATGACAAGATGAGGACGAGGAATAATTTCTTTTGTGATGCAAGGCAGAAATTTTGAATTAAGTGAACACAGTATCCTAAAAATGATTAAAATGTCGAAATTTTTTTATTATCTTATAGTATACAACTTTTTTAAGAATATGTTTGCAAAATTTTGTAGCTGTAGCTGCAATGTGTGTATTTAGCGAGTTATGAATTTTTTTTCTATAAAATATAAGTAACGAAACCGAAAGTAGACGTTTTTTTTCGGCATCTAATATATACACTGTCGAGTGAGCCTCAACCTTTTCGTGTTATTTAATTTCACGAGACTTTCTAATGCTTGCCTTTTCAGTTTGAATTGAAGTGAATTGCTACTCACGTGTTTATTCACGAGAATTGTTATACTGCCCAATTCTGCTTGTTTTCATATTTTAATTCTTGTGAGATCAGTGGTGTTTCTACCAGGCAGCTTTAGCTCGTGGGGATACACCACGCTCTCATGTAGATAACGTAAGAACATCATTCAACGAGAGCCATTTGGCCAAAATTATGCCAAAATATCAGACTTACCTCGAATGAGCTCCTAGAGCGTTGTGAGATGCATCACATAAAATGCGAATGAAAGCTTTCATAGCATTATTTGGAGCAAGTGTCCAAAGAAACGTCAGGCACTCTACGCCGAGTCAGCACTGCGGTATCTGATGCAATATCAGAATTTAATTTAAATCGATGGAAAATTTGTGCAAAAAGAAAGCGGACTCCGTTTAAACAAGCAGTCTAGAACTTTCGCTGCTTGGCGAGATTATCGTAGGATTTATCAGAGGAAGAGAAGACTGGCAGTTACACGCAAATGTAAGGAAAAAAATTGCGCTAGCCAAATAACGCCGAAATGCCTTCTTAATGAAAAAGGAAGACATTACCTCATCATGCTGGTGGTTTTTGAATTATAATGTAATTAACATTCTTTAACAGTATCAACTCTTCCCTAATTTTTAAAATAGAAAAAATGCAAAAACTCAATTCCTGCTTTTTATTAGGTCATTTTTTCTTATGATTTAAACATGTTTATTTACCAATATAATTAGAAATTATAATGGATTTTACTTTAAAATAACTTATTACTTGAGCAATAATATTTATATTAATGAACCGTATTAAGTTAATTCTTTCATTTATTTATCTGCCATTTGAAACTTTAAAGTTCTTTTTCTCAGCTTTTTATTTTTCATGACTACAGTGTATTTGAAATGCTAAGGTTTTTTTTCTAATTGATGTAATTTTGAAACTTTTTGTGGTTGTTTACTATGATATATTTAATAATTTTGTGCATGGAATAAGGATTTGGAAGAATAGTTATTTTTTGAAATATGGATGAAATCAACTATGACTGTTTGCTTTTTTTAATAAAATATCTGTAAAAAGAAAATAACAGTAATACACTCAATCCCATGCACAAAATTGTAAGTAAAAAATATTTGAAAAAAATTAAAATTTGAAGAACAGAGTAGGAATTTTAAAATATTGAAATATTTTTATAAAAATTTAATTTTTTAGTTGTAGATGTAAATACAATTTCTTTAATTTATAATGTATATTTAATGTGTATTGGAACAAGGTACACCAAAACATTTTGTTGTGAATGTGAAAACAGAAAATGTTCAAAGGGTACCGTGTCCCCTTAAATGCAGGCGCTGGCTCTAAATGAATTTTTCTATGTGGGTTTTTAGAGGCAGACTGAATTTAAGTATGATTATTTTTAAGTGAAAAGAGATTGTAACGAAAAGGCAGTTTTGCTCATGCTTGTCTGCCATCCAGTAGGTCGCTGATTCGAATCCCGGTTTTGATAGATCATGGATTTTAATGATTGTCCTTGTTAGGAGTGGCTCAACCATTGTGAAGGGTGGTCTTTTACAAGTAACATTTTATCCCTTATTGTGCCGAGCCATTAATAATCGGGGGGGGGGGGATTTCTCATGCCGGAGGAAAATATCAAACGCACAATCTTATATAAAGAAATTCACCGATGGTTTAGCTCCTGGCATCCCAACTTCTCGCAATAAGTTGAGTAGCCTCACAAGCAAAAACACATTTTTTTGCTTCAAGGAGTGATTTAAAACACAATAATGGAAATAGGTACCAGGATCTCGCTAATAATTTTTGGTGTGAGATTGTTTTACGGCTTGGCTATGGAGAGCTGGTCCAGATGTGATTACAGCTTATTACTGGTAGGGCAGTCCCAGAAGTAAGTATACACTTGGGGACCCCTAGAGAAAACTCATCACCCCTTCTCAAAAACATTTTATTTTCAGAGAAAGAACATCCTTGATCAAATACATATTCAGAAAATAATTCGATGGCCCAGTCTTTCTCTCGTTTCCCTAAAGGCCGTAGGGTCGCTGTAGTCCGGTTTACTAACCGGAGGGTTGCGAGTTCGAAGCTGGATCCAACCAAAGGACCGGCATGTACGCGGGGGCTGGTGCACGTTAAATCTGTGGTGTCGCCAAATGTCCTCACATTGGTGTGTATTGGAAGTTTGGAGAGTAGGGTGCCTTCTCAGGTGTGGACCTCGTCATCTGACTGGATCGAAATTACGAGGTTTTGTCCTCGGGTCTTTCCCTTTGCTATTGATCCCGCACCTTCGCCAATAGCCCAGTAACCAGTACTGCTCCAGTGTGACGTTAATTAATTGCATACCTACCCTCAACGCGTATTGTTAAATGAGCATTGCGTTTAATAATTTTTCGACTGTTTTCAATCACGACGCCAACATTTATTAATGTTGGAAAAAAATTATTGCTGGGCTTGTTTATATTTGAAGTTGAAGAAAAACGGCGCCAGTCTTTCGGCCGCCCCTATTTTTCTGATCACGTTTAAGTGCTCGCCCAGCACACCTCTCAGAAGAGGGTCGTCAGCGAACTGCTCTGGAGAAGTCTTTCCCATTCACTCCGAACTCTTCGGTGCAAAAGGGCCGCGGTAGCCCGGTTGGAAGAGTAACGGATTAGGAACTGGAGGGTTGCGAGTTCGAATCCAACCAAAGACCGTCGTGTACAAAGGGGGCTGGTGCACGTTAAATCTGTCGTTACCTCAAATGTCCTCACTTTGGCGTGGCGTGAAAGTTTAGAGAGTGGGGTGCAGGCTCAGGTGTTGCCGCGTCATCTGACCGTGGTTCAAAATTACGTAGTCATCCTCATATCTTTCCCTTCGGGTTTGATCCCGGACCGTGGCCAATAGCACGTTGTGTTGCTCCAGTGCGATGTTAATTAAAATACCTATCTTCAGTGGAAGAAACCAAGAGGCGGTACATGACGAATTGCACGAGGTTGTTTTGTGCTTAGGGCATCTGAGTAGTCCCCTCGATGGATTCTAAGTATACGGCATGCATTTAACCCTCCTGGTGGTCAGTCTTCGAGACGAAAACTGTCCTGTAGTGTCCAGTCTTTTTTGGGAAAAAACCTGTTCCAAATTCACCAGTTCTGAGCAAGGGACAATTTGTTTTGCCTACGTGGATCTTCATGTCCCTTGGAGTAATAAGGCCAGTTTTCTCTAAAAGGTATCTCCTAGTCAATATTGACTAGATATTGAACGAGATATCTCGTGGAAATACTTGGAGGGTTAATTGTCATGATCATTGCATTGTCGAACGTAACCATGAAATAGTACATGTGTTGGAAACTATCGTGTTTTGTGAGT
This sequence comes from Meta bourneti, assembly GCA_933210815.1. Lineage (NCBI taxonomy): Eukaryota > Metazoa > Arthropoda > Arachnida > Araneae > Tetragnathidae > Meta > Meta bourneti. Next base: position 7,420,549 of record OW119929.1, read on the forward strand.
AAGTAAAGTACTATGTAAAGTAAATTAGAAATTTACAAAATCTGAGAAAAGGTTTAGTTTGGCATGGAAGATTTTTTTCAATCAGGAAGAAATATTTTTTCAGGAAGAAATATTTTGTTCCAAATTCCTTTTGGAAATTCTAATGGAATGGCGGTAGACCAAGTCCATGAAACCACTCTTTAAAAATGTCCAAAACTATCAAAGGATTCTCAGAAATTCATGGGAATCCAAACCGACAACTATGTGAGCAGGGGATGCTTCTTAGTTCATTTATGACAAAACAGGGAAAATGTCATGTCGATTTTGAAATTTGGGAGTGTTAGTATGGCCACTTAATCTTGGCAAAGCCGTCTGATTTTCGATTCTATAACCCATCCAAAGCATAGCTTGGGCGAGTTCCCCGTACCAATCATGAGTAAAGGGAGTGTTTCAATGACGTTTGTCTTCAAATTACCTTCTTTAGCCATCCCGTCTGCTATGTCATTAATGCTTGTATGAGAAGTGATCCATTGTGAAAGTGGATATCAGCTTATTTCAACATATTAGCCATTCATACCTTAATGTTGGAGAACAACTTTTTTGCTTTATTCGAAGTCAATGTTTTAAGAAAGTATTGTTTCGTATCGTAGGATACGATATTGATTGATACAAGTTGAAGAAATTTGCAATTAGAATGAAAGTGGAAATAAAAAATATAGAGAGTAACAGATGATTCTCTTATCGTCTCCGCATTGCTTTGGGTGGAATTTAAGTAGTTTACATTTAAAGTGGATGCTGTACTGAGAAAACTTTCGCTTCCTATTGGGAGTATAAAATTAATAAGTGTAAATATTTAACTGTAATTGAAGTAGTTTACAAAATCTGAAAGGTTTTCAATTGCATGTTTAGTTTTTAATTTTAAAATTTAAATTTCTTGTTGAGATCAACGTCTGTTTCATACTTAGCCCATTTTGTACTTCAGCCGATTGATTTTTATCTCGGCAACTAAAATTGCTACTAAAATAGGGTTTAAGAGCCGTTTTTGCTATTTTTCAAAATTTATGCCATTTAACAAATGCTTTGGCTGTGACAACCCTATACAAAGCTGCGTATAGAGGTCTTATACTCGAGGAAATACGGAAAATAATCACAAACACCTGTTATTCACTTTTCGGATTCTTGAAACATCTAATAGAAGGTCGACATCTCCTGATCCAGAAACACCTGATGGCGATACTTAGGATGCCTTCCAGAATTGATGTTCAAGTTCCCTAGTTTGTGTTTCCACAAGCTCCAGCTATCTTTTCCGTTGGGGCCTACGTTTGGCTCTCTTTCAGTGCTCTGGAAGAAGTCGTCCTAGAAGAAAAGAATATCAAGACTCGTGGTTCATGTGGACTGACGATGGCTAGTGGTCGTTCTATGTTTATAACGTCTGAAAGATTATTGTATTGGTAAGTATATTACAATTGTCATTCTCATTATATTATTGAACGTCACCATGAACGGTGTTCCCACTTATCTTAGAAAGGAGGGATTTTTAATTATGGATTTAAAACGATCCTTGAGTAGCCATAAATGTTTGCTAAAAGTACTTACAAATTTGGAAAGTCTTAGGTTTTACAAGAACTGCTTTCGTTTAGCCTGCATTCCAAAATCAGTCATTTTGAGATACTCGTCTAATTTTCGCCATCAAATATCGATGGCATAATATGTTTAGTTGAACTAAAATTTTATGTTTTTGGAACTGGTTTCACTTATAACTCGTTAAAGGTTTTTCACCTGTGCTGCCACGGCTTAATCTATTTCGATATGTGTGAAATGTAGCCTTAAAAATAAAAGGTCTTCAAAAGGACCTAGTTTTTCTTTAGCTTGAAGAGAAGAAACCTGATAAAGTAGAAAATGTGCTACAAGCAATCGCAAACTTAAATTTGTCGCTTGTTATAACTTCAGTATCATGTTGAAATTAAATGAAGAAATTTTTATTTAAAATTTTGGAATTAGGGGTGTCAGTGTTTAAAGTAGAATACAACCTGTTTGCAAGTCCTATGGTATTAGTTTCACCACTAGAGGGCTCTAATTTCGATAGGGGCCCGAGAACATGGATGAAATTATATATGCCTTCCCCACTCACAATACATTACATTGCCCACATGAAAGCAGTGTATTTTAGCGTTGGATTCATTTATTGTCAAAAGGGAAAGATTTGATAGTGCAATTTTGCTAAACAGTTTATTTCTAAATTAAAAAAATAGCAATTGCTAAAATTTTGTTTCCTGATTAATGTTATTTTCTTGCTCTTTTATCCATTCCGTCAATGAGCACTTACTAAAACAAATTAGTGAGATTCAACTGAAAATTAATTCCTGTGCGCCGCGATAGCTCGGTTGGAAGAGTAACAGATTAGCAGTCGGAGGGGTGAATTCGAAACTCGATCCAACCCAAGACCATCGCGTTTATGGAGGCTGGTGCACGTTAAATCTGGCCTCAAAGGTGTAATTTACTCTGCTTAGAATTTGTGGTAAAACCAATTCCCACAACGTGTAAGATGACAAGATGAGGACGAGGAATAATTTCTTTTGTGATGCAAGGCAGAAATTTTGAATTAAGTGAACACAGTATCCTAAAAATGATTAAAATGTCGAAATTTTTTTATTATCTTATAGTATACAACTTTTTTAAGAATATGTTTGCAAAATTTTGTAGCTGTAGCTGCAATGTGTGTATTTAGCGAGTTATGAATTTTTTTTCTATAAAATATAAGTAACGAAACCGAAAGTAGACGTTTTTTTTCGGCATCTAATATATACACTGTCGAGTGAGCCTCAACCTTTTCGTGTTATTTAATTTCACGAGACTTTCTAATGCTTGCCTTTTCAGTTTGAATTGAAGTGAATTGCTACTCACGTGTTTATTCACGAGAATTGTTATACTGCCCAATTCTGCTTGTTTTCATATTTTAATTCTTGTGAGATCAGTGGTGTTTCTACCAGGCAGCTTTAGCTCGTGGGGATACACCACGCTCTCATGTAGATAACGTAAGAACATCATTCAACGAGAGCCATTTGGCCAAAATTATGCCAAAATATCAGACTTACCTCGAATGAGCTCCTAGAGCGTTGTGAGATGCATCACATAAAATGCGAATGAAAGCTTTCATAGCATTATTTGGAGCAAGTGTCCAAAGAAACGTCAGGCACTCTACGCCGAGTCAGCACTGCGGTATCTGATGCAATATCAGAATTTAATTTAAATCGATGGAAAATTTGTGCAAAAAGAAAGCGGACTCCGTTTAAACAAGCAGTCTAGAACTTTCGCTGCTTGGCGAGATTATCGTAGGATTTATCAGAGGAAGAGAAGACTGGCAGTTACACGCAAATGTAAGGAAAAAAATTGCGCTAGCCAAATAACGCCGAAATGCCTTCTTAATGAAAAAGGAAGACATTACCTCATCATGCTGGTGGTTTTTGAATTATAATGTAATTAACATTCTTTAACAGTATCAACTCTTCCCTAATTTTTAAAATAGAAAAAATGCAAAAACTCAATTCCTGCTTTTTATTAGGTCATTTTTTCTTATGATTTAAACATGTTTATTTACCAATATAATTAGAAATTATAATGGATTTTACTTTAAAATAACTTATTACTTGAGCAATAATATTTATATTAATGAACCGTATTAAGTTAATTCTTTCATTTATTTATCTGCCATTTGAAACTTTAAAGTTCTTTTTCTCAGCTTTTTATTTTTCATGACTACAGTGTATTTGAAATGCTAAGGTTTTTTTTCTAATTGATGTAATTTTGAAACTTTTTGTGGTTGTTTACTATGATATATTTAATAATTTTGTGCATGGAATAAGGATTTGGAAGAATAGTTATTTTTTGAAATATGGATGAAATCAACTATGACTGTTTGCTTTTTTTAATAAAATATCTGTAAAAAGAAAATAACAGTAATACACTCAATCCCATGCACAAAATTGTAAGTAAAAAATATTTGAAAAAAATTAAAATTTGAAGAACAGAGTAGGAATTTTAAAATATTGAAATATTTTTATAAAAATTTAATTTTTTAGTTGTAGATGTAAATACAATTTCTTTAATTTATAATGTATATTTAATGTGTATTGGAACAAGGTACACCAAAACATTTTGTTGTGAATGTGAAAACAGAAAATGTTCAAAGGGTACCGTGTCCCCTTAAATGCAGGCGCTGGCTCTAAATGAATTTTTCTATGTGGGTTTTTAGAGGCAGACTGAATTTAAGTATGATTATTTTTAAGTGAAAAGAGATTGTAACGAAAAGGCAGTTTTGCTCATGCTTGTCTGCCATCCAGTAGGTCGCTGATTCGAATCCCGGTTTTGATAGATCATGGATTTTAATGATTGTCCTTGTTAGGAGTGGCTCAACCATTGTGAAGGGTGGTCTTTTACAAGTAACATTTTATCCCTTATTGTGCCGAGCCATTAATAATCGGGGGGGGGGGATTTCTCATGCCGGAGGAAAATATCAAACGCACAATCTTATATAAAGAAATTCACCGATGGTTTAGCTCCTGGCATCCCAACTTCTCGCAATAAGTTGAGTAGCCTCACAAGCAAAAACACATTTTTTTGCTTCAAGGAGTGATTTAAAACACAATAATGGAAATAGGTACCAGGATCTCGCTAATAATTTTTGGTGTGAGATTGTTTTACGGCTTGGCTATGGAGAGCTGGTCCAGATGTGATTACAGCTTATTACTGGTAGGGCAGTCCCAGAAGTAAGTATACACTTGGGGACCCCTAGAGAAAACTCATCACCCCTTCTCAAAAACATTTTATTTTCAGAGAAAGAACATCCTTGATCAAATACATATTCAGAAAATAATTCGATGGCCCAGTCTTTCTCTCGTTTCCCTAAAGGCCGTAGGGTCGCTGTAGTCCGGTTTACTAACCGGAGGGTTGCGAGTTCGAAGCTGGATCCAACCAAAGGACCGGCATGTACGCGGGGGCTGGTGCACGTTAAATCTGTGGTGTCGCCAAATGTCCTCACATTGGTGTGTATTGGAAGTTTGGAGAGTAGGGTGCCTTCTCAGGTGTGGACCTCGTCATCTGACTGGATCGAAATTACGAGGTTTTGTCCTCGGGTCTTTCCCTTTGCTATTGATCCCGCACCTTCGCCAATAGCCCAGTAACCAGTACTGCTCCAGTGTGACGTTAATTAATTGCATACCTACCCTCAACGCGTATTGTTAAATGAGCATTGCGTTTAATAATTTTTCGACTGTTTTCAATCACGACGCCAACATTTATTAATGTTGGAAAAAAATTATTGCTGGGCTTGTTTATATTTGAAGTTGAAGAAAAACGGCGCCAGTCTTTCGGCCGCCCCTATTTTTCTGATCACGTTTAAGTGCTCGCCCAGCACACCTCTCAGAAGAGGGTCGTCAGCGAACTGCTCTGGAGAAGTCTTTCCCATTCACTCCGAACTCTTCGGTGCAAAAGGGCCGCGGTAGCCCGGTGAAAAGAGTAACGGATTAGGAACTGGAGGGTTGCGAGTTCGAATCCAACCAAAGACCGTCGTGTACAAAGGGGGCTGGTGCACGTTAAATCTGTCGTTACCTCAAATGTCCTCACTTTGGCGTGGCGTGAAAGTTTAGAGAGTGGGGTGCAGGCTCAGGTGTTGCCGCGTCATCTGACCGTGGTTCAAAATTACGTAGTCATCCTCATATCTTTCCCTTCGGGTTTGATCCCGGACCGTGGCCAATAGCACGTTGTGTTGCTCCAGTGCGATGTTAATTAAAATACCTATCTTCAGTGGAAGAAACCAAGAGGCGGAAGTACATGACGAATTGCACGAGGTTGTTTTGTGCTTAGGGCATCTGAGTAGTCCCCTCGATGGATTCTAAGTATACGGCATGCATTTAACCCTCCTGGTGGTCAGTCTTCGAGACGAAAACTGTCCTGTAGTGTCCAGTCTTTTTTGGGAAAAAACCTGTTCCAAATTCACCAGTTCTGAGCAAGGGACAATTTGTTTTGCCTACGTGGATCTTCATGTCCCTTGGAGTAATAAGGCCAGTTTTCTCTAAAAGGTATCTCCTAGTCAATATTGACTAGATATTGAACGAGATATCTCGTGGAAATACTTGGAGGGTTAATTGTCATGATCATTGCATTGTCGAACGTAACCATGAAATAGTACATGTGTTGGAAACTATCGTGTTTTGTGAGTAAGTAAAGTACTATGTAAAGTAAATTGGAAATTTACAAAATCTGAGAAAAGGTTTAGTTTGGCATGGAAGATTTTTTTCAATCAGGAAGAAATATTTTTTCAGGAAGAAATATTTTGTTCCAAATTCCTTTTGGAAATTCTAATGGAATGGCGGTAGACCAAGTCCATGAAACCACTCTTTAAAAATGTCCAAAACTATCAAAGGATTCTCAGAAATTCATGGGAATCCAAACCGACAACTATGTGAGCAGGGGATGCTTCTTAGTTCATTTATGACAAAACAGGGAAAATGTCATGTCGATTTTGAAATTTGGGAGTGTTAGTATGGCCACTTAATCTTGGCAAAGCCGTCTGATTTTCGATTCTATAACCCATCCAAAGCATAGCTTGGGCGAGTTCCCCGTACCAATCATGAGTAAAGGGAGTGTTTCAATGACGTTTGTCTTCAAATTACCTTCTTTAGCCATCCCGTCTGCTATGTCATTAATGCTTGTATGAGAAGTGATCCATTGTGAAAGTGGATATCAGCTTATTTCAACATATTAGCCATTCATACCTTAATGTTGGAGAACAACTTTTTTGCTTTATTCGAAGTCAATGTTTTAAGAAAGTATTGTTTCGTATCGTAGGATACGATATTGATTGATACAAGTTGAAGAAATTTGCAATTAGAATGAAAGTGGAAATAAAAAATATAGAGAGTAACAGATGATTCTCTTATCGTCTCCGCATTGCTTTGGGTGGAATTTAAGTAGTTTACATTTAAAGTGGATGCTGTACTGAGAAAACTTTCGCTTCCTATTGGGAGTATAAAATTAATAAGTGTAAATATTTAACTGTAATTGAAGTAGTTTACAAAATCTGAAAGGTTTTCAATTGCATGTTTAGTTTTTAATTTTAAAATTTAAATTTCTTGTTGAGATCAACGTCTGTTTCATACTTAGCCCATTTTGTACTTCAGCCGATTGATTTTTATCTCGGCAACTAAAATTGCTACTAAAATAGGGTTTAAGAGCCGTTTTTGCTATTTTTCAAAATTTATGCCATTTAACAAATGCTTTGGCTGTGACAACCCTATACAAAGCTGCGTATAGAGGTCTTATACTCGAGGAAATACGGAAAATAATCACAAACACCTGTTATTCACTTTTCGGATTCTTGAAACATCTAATAGAAGGTCGACATCTCCTGATCCAGAAACACCTGATGGCGATACTTAGGATGCCTTCCAGAATTGATGTTCAAGTTCCCTAGTTTGTGTTTCCACAAGCTCCAGCTATCTTTTCCGTTGGGGCCTACGTTTGGCTCTCTTTCAGTGCTCTGGAAGAAGTCGTCCTAGAAGAAAAGAATATCAAGACTCGTGGTTCATGTGGACTGACGATGGCTAGTGGTCGTTCTATGTTTATAACGTCTGAAAGATTATTGTATTGGTAAGTATATTACAATTGTCATTCTCATTATATTATTGAACGTCACCATGAACGGTGTTCCCACTTATCTTAGAAAGGAGGGATTTTTAATTATGGATTTTAAACGATCCTTGAGTAGCCATAAATGTTTGCTAAAAGTACTTACAAATTTGGAAAGTCTTAGGTTTTACAAGAACTGCTTTCGTTTAGCCTGCATTCCAAAATCAGTCATTTTGAGATACTCGTCTAATTTTCGCCATCAAATATCGATGGCATAATATGTTTAGTTGAACTAAAATTTTATGTTTTTGGAACTGGTTTCACTTATAACTCGTTAAAGGTTTTTCACCTGTGCTGCCACGGCTTAATCTATTTCGATATGTGTGAAATGTAGCCTTAAAAATAAAAGGTCTTCAAAAGGACCTAGTTTTTCTTTAGCTTGAAGAGAAGAAACCTGATAAAGTAGAAAATGTGCTACAAGCAATCGCAAACTTAAATTTGTCGCTTGTTATAACTTCAGTATCATGTTGAAATTAAATGAAGAAATTTTTATTTAAAATTTTGGAATTAGGGGTGTCAGTGTTTAAAGTAGAATACAACCTGTTTGCAAGTCCTATGGTATTAGTTTCACCACTAGAGGGCTCTAATTTCGATAGGGGCCCGAGAACATGGATGAAATTATATATGCCTTCCCCACTCACAATACATTACATTGCCCACATGAAAGCAGTGTATTTTAGCGTTGGATTCATTTATTGTCAAAAGGGAAAGATTTGATAGTGCAATTTTGCTAAACAGTTTATTTCTAAATTAAAAAAATAGCAATTGCTAAAATTTTGTTTCCTGATTAATGTTATTTTCTTGCTCTTTTATCCATTCCGTCAATGAGCACTTACTAAAACAAATTAGTGAGATTCAACTGAAAATTAATTCCTGTGCGCCGCGATAGCTCGGTTGGAAGAGTAACAGATTAGCAGTCGGAGGGGTGAATTCGAAACTCGATCCAACCCAAGACCATCGCGTTTATGGAGGCTGGTGCACGTTAAATCTGGCCTCAAAGGTGTAATTTACTCTGCTTAGAATTTGTGGTAAAACCAATTCCCACAACGTGTAAGATGACAAGATGAGGACGAGGAATAATTTCTTTTGTGATGCAAGGCAGAAATTTTGAATTAAGTGGACACAGTATCCTAAAAATGATTAAAATGTCGAAATTTTTTTATTATCTTATAGTATACAACTTTTTTAAGAATATGTTTGCAAAATTTTGTAGCTGTAGCTGCAATGTGTGTATTTAGCGAGTTATGAATTTTTTTTCTATAAAATATAAGTAACGAAACCGAAAGTAGACGTTTTTTTTCGGCATCTAATATATACACTGTCGAGTGAGCCTCAACCTTTTCGTGTTATTTAATTTCACGAGACTTTCTAATGCTTGCCTTTTCAGTTTGAATTGAAGTGAATTGCTACTCACGTGTTTATTCACGAGAATTGTTATACTGCCCAATTCTGCTTGTTTTCATATTTTAATTCTTGTGAGATCAGTGGTGTTTCTACCAGGCAGCTTTAGCTCGTGGGGATACACCACGCTCTCATGTAGATAACGTAAGAACATCATTCAACGAGAGCCATTTGGCCAAAATTATGCCAAAATATCAGACTTACCTCGAATGAGCTCCTAGAGCGTTGTGAGATGCATCACATAAAATGCGAATGAAAGCTTTCATAGCATTATTTGGAGCAAGTGTCCAAAGAAACGTCAGGCACTCTACGCCGAGTCAGCACTGCGGTATCTGATGCAATATCAGAATTTAATTTAAATCGATGGAAAATTTGTGCAAAAAGAAAGCGGACTCCGTTTAAACAAGCAGTCTAGAACTTTCGCTGCTTGGCGAGATTATCGTAGGATTTATCAGAGGAAGAGAAGACTGGCAGTTACACGCAAATGTAAGGAAAAAAATTGCGCTAGCCAAATAACGCCGAAATGCCTTCTTAATGAAAAAGGAAGACATTACCTCATCATGCTGGTGGTTTTTGAATTATAATGTAATTAACATTCTTTAACAGTATCAACTCTTCCCTAATTTTTAAAATAGAAAAAATGCAAAAACTCAATTCCTGCTTTTTATTAGGTCATTTTTTCTTATGATTTAAACATGTTTATTTACCAATATAATTAGAAATTATAATGGATTTTACTTTAAAATAACTTATTACTTGAGCAATAATATTTATATTAATGAACCGTATTAAGTTAATTCTTTCATTTATTTATCTGCCATTTGAAACTTTAAAGTTCTTTTTCTCAGCTTTTTATTTTTCATGACTACAGTGTATTTGAAATGCTAAGGTTTTTTTTCTAATTGATGTAATTTTGAAACTTTTTGTGGTTGTTTACTATGATATATTTAATAATTTTGTGCATGGAATAAGGATTTGGAAGAATAGTTATTTTTTGAAATATTGATGAAATCAACTATGACTGTTTGCTTTTTTTAATAAAATATCTGTAAAAAGAAAATAACAGTAATACACTCAATCCCATGCACAAAATTGTAAGTAAAAAATATTTGAAAAAAATTAAAATTTGAAGAACAGAGTAGGAATTTTAAAATATTGAAATATTTTTATAAAAATTTAATTTTTTAGTTGTAGATGTAAATACAATTTCTTTAATTTATAATGTATATTTAATGTGTATTGGAACAAGGTACACCAAAACATTTTGTTGTGAATGTGAAAACAGAAAATGTTCAAAGGGTACCGTGTCCCCTTAAATGCAGGCGCTGGCTCTAAATGAATTTTTCTATGTGGGTTTTTAGAGGCAGACTGAATTTAAGTATGATTATTTTTAAGTGAAAAGAGATTGTAACGAAAAGGCAGTTTTGCTCATGCTTGTCTGCCATCCAGTAGGTCGCTGATTCGAATCCCGGTTTTGATAGATCATGGATTTTAATGATTGTCCTTGTTAGGAGTGGCTCAACCATTGTGAAGGGTGGTCTTTTACAAGTAACATTTTATCCCTTATTGTGCCGAGCCATTAATAATCGGGGGGGGGGGGGATTTCTCATGCCGGAGGAAAATATCAAACGCACAATCTTATATAAAGAAATTCACCGATGGTTTAGCTCCTGGCATCCCAACTTCTCGCAATAAGTTGAGTAGCCTCACAAGCAAAAACACATTTTTTTGCTTCAAGGAGTGATTTAAAACACAATAATGGAAATAGGTACCAGGATCTCGCTAATAATTTTTGGTGTGAGATTGTTTTACGGCTTGGCTATGGAGAGCTGGTCCAGATGTGATTACAGCTTATTACTGGTAGGGCAGTCCCAGAAGTAAGTATACACTTGGGGACCCCTAGAGAAAACTCATCACCCCTTCTCAAAAACATTTTATTTTCAGAGAAAGAACATCCTTGATCAAATACATATTCAGAAAATAATTCGATGGCCCAGTCTTTCTCTCGTTTCCCTAAAGGCCGTAGGGTCGCTGTAGTCCGGTTTACTAACCGGAGGGTTGCGAGTTCGAAGCTGGATCCAACCAAAGGACCGGCATGTACGCGGGGGCTGGTGCACGTTAAATCTGTGGTGTCGCCAAATGTCCTCACATTGGTGTGTATTGGAAGTTTGGAGAGTAGGGTGCCTTCTCAGGTGTGGACCTCGTCATCTGACTGGATCGAAATTACGAGGTTTTGTCCTCGGGTCTTTCCCTTTGCTATTGATCCCGCACCTTCGCCAATAGCCCAGTAACCAGTACTGCTCCAGTGTGACGTTAATTAATTGCATACCTACCCTCAACGCGTATTGTTAAATGAGCATTGCGTTTAATAATTTTTCGACTGTTTTCAATCACGACGCCAACATTTATTAATGTTGGAAAAAAATTATTGCTGGGCTTGTTTATATTTGAAGTTGAAGAAAAACGGCGCCAGTCTTTCGGCCGCCCCTATTTTTCTGATCACGTTTAAGTGCTCGCCCAGCACACCTCTCAGAAGAGGGTCGTCAGCGAACTGCTCTGGAGAAGTCTTTCCCATTCACTCCGAACTCTTCGGTGCAAAAGGGCCGCGGTAGCCCGGTTGGAAGAGTAACGGATTAGGAACTGGAGGGTTGCGAGTTCGAATCCAACCAAAGACCGTCGTGTACAAAGGGGGCTGGTGCACGTTAAATCTGTCGTTACCTCAAATGTCCTCACTTTGGCGTGGCGTGAAAGTTTAGAGAGTGGGGTGCAGGCTCAGGTGTTGCCGCGTCATCTGACCGTGGTTCAAAATTACGTAGTCATCCTCATATCTTTCCCTTCGGGTTTGATCCCGGACCGTGGCCAATAGCACGTTGTGTTGCTCCAGTGCGATGTTAATTAAAATACCTATCTTCAGTGGAAGAAACCAAGAGGCGGAAGTACATGACGAATTGCACGAGGTTGTTTTGTGCTTAGGGCATCTGAGTAGTCCCCTCGATGGATTCTAAGTATACGGCATGCATTTAACCCTCCTGGTGGTCAGTCTTCGAGACGAAAACTGTCCTGTAGTGTCCAGTCTTTTTTGGGAAAAAACCTGTTCCAAATTCACCAGTTCTGAGCAAGGGACAATTTGTTTTGCCTACGTGGATCTTCATGTCCCTTGGAGTAATAAGGCCAGTTTTCTCTAAAAGGTATCTCCTAGTCAATATTGACTAGATATTGAACGAGATATCTCGTGGAAATACTTGGAGGGTTAATTGTCATGATCATTGCATTGTCGAACGTAACCATGAAATAGTACATGTGTTGGAAACTATCGTGTTTTGTGAGTAAGTAAAGTACTATGTAAAGTAAATTGGAAATTTACAAAATCTGAGAAAAGGTTTAGTTTGGCATGGAAGATTTTTTTCAATCAGGAAGAAATATTTTTTCAGGAAGAAATATTTTGTTCCAAATTCCTTTTGGAAATTCTAATGGAATGGCGGTAGACCAAGTCCATGAAACCACTCTTTAAAAATGTCCAAAACTATCAAAGGATTCTCAGAAATTCATGGGAATCCAAACCGACAACTATGTGAGCAGGGGATGCTTCTTAGTTCATTTATGACAAAACAGGGAAAATGTCATGTCGATTTTGAAATTTGGGAGTGTTAGTATGGCCACTTAATCTTGGCAAAGCCGTCTGATTTTCGATTCTATAACCCATCCAAAGCATAGCTTGGGCGAGTTCCCCGTACCAATCATGAGTAAAGGGAGTGTTTCAATGACGTTTGTCTTCAAATTACCTTCTTTAGCCATCCCGTCTGCTATGTCATTAATGCTTGTATGAGAAGTGATCCATTGTGAAAGTGGATATCAGCTTATTTCAACATATTAGCCATTCATACCTTAATGTTGGAGAACAACTTTTTTGCTTTATTCGAAGTCAATGTTTTAAGAAAGTATTGTTTCGTATCGTAGGATACGATATTGATTGATACAAGTTGAAGAAATTTGCAATTAGAATGAAAGTGGAAATAAAAAATATAGAGAGTAACAGATGATTCTCTTATCGTCTCCGCATTGCTTTGGGTGGAATTTAAGTAGTTTACATTTAAAGTGGATGCTGTATTGAGAAAACTTTCGCTTCCTATTGGGAGTATAAAATTAATAAGTGTAAATATTTAACTGTAATTGAAGTAGTTTACAAAATCTGAAAGGTTTTCAATTGCATGTTTAGTTTTTAATTTTAAAATTTAAATTTCTTGTTGAGATCAACGTCTGTTTCATACTTAGCCCATTTTGTACTTCAGCCGATTGATTTTTATCTCGGCAACTAAAATTGCTACTAAAATAGGGTTTAAGAGCCGTTTTTGCTATTTTTCAAAATTTATGCCATTTAACAAATGCTTTGGCTGTGACAACCCTATACAAAGCTGCGTATAGAGGTCTTATACTCGAGGAAATACGGAAAATAATCACAAACACCTGTTATTCACTTTTCGGATTCTTGAAACATCTAATAGAAGGTCGACATCTCCTGATCCAGAAACACCTGATGGCGATACTTAGGATGCCTTCCAGAATTGATGTTCAAGTTCCCTAGTTTGTGTTTCCACAAGCTCCAGCTATCTTTTCCGTTGGGGCCTACGTTTGGCTCTCTTTCAGTGCTCTGGAAGAAGTCGTCCTAGAAGAAAAGAATATCAAGACTCGTGGTTCATGTGGACTGACGATGGCTAGTGGTCGTTCTATGTTTATAACGTCTGAAAGATTATTGTATTGGTAAGTATATTACAATTGTCATTCTCATTATATTATTGAACGTCACCATGAACGGTGTTCCCACTTATCTTAGAAAGGAGGGATTTTTAATTATGGATTTAAAACGATCCTTGAGTAGCCATAAATGTTTGCTAAAAGTACTTACAAATTTGGAAAGTCTTAGGTTTTACAAGAACTGCTTTCGTTTAGCCTGCATTCCAAAATCAGTCATTTTGAGATACTCGTCTAATTTTCGCCATCAAATATCGATGGCATAATATGTTTAGTTGAACTAAAATTTTATGTTTTTGGAACTGGTTTCACTTATAACTCGTTAAAGGTTTTTCACCTGTGCTGCCACGGCTTAATCTATTTCGATATGTGTGAAATGTAGCCTTAAAAATAAAAGGTCTTCAAAAGGACCTAGTTTTTCTTTAGCTTGAAGAGAAGAAACCTGATAAAGTAGAAAATGTGCTACAAGCAATCGCAAACTTAAATTTGTCGCTTGTTATAACTTCAGTATCATGTTGAAATTAAATGAAGAAATTTTTATTTAAAATTTTGGAATTAGGGGTGTCAGTGTTTAAAGTAGAATACAACCTGTTTGCAAGTCCTATGGTATTAGTTTCACCACTAGAGGGCTCTAATTTCGATAGGGGCCCGAGAACATGGATGAAATTATATATGCCTTCCCCACTCACAATACATTACATTGCCCACATGAAAGCAGTGTATTTTAGCGTTGGATTCATTTATTGTCAAAAGGGAAAGATTTGATAGTGCAATTTTGCCAAACAGTTTATTTCTAAATTAAAAAAATAGCAATTGCTAAAATTTTGTTTCCTGATTAATGTTATTTTCTTGCTCTTTTATCCATTCCGTCAATGAGCACTTACTAAAACAAATTAGTGAGATTCAACTGAAAATTAATTCCTGTGCGCCGCGATAGCTCGGTTGGAAGAGTAACAGATTAGCAGTCGGAGGGGTGAATTCGAAACTCGATCCAACCCAAGACCATCGCGTTTATGGAGGCTGGTGCACGTTAAATCTGGCCTCAAAGGTGTAATTTACTCTGCTTAGAATTTGTGGTAAAACCAATTCCCACAACGTGTAAGATGACAAGATGAGGACGAGGAATAATTTCTTTTGTGATGCAAGGCAGAAATTTTGAATTAAGTGAACACAGTATCCTAAAAATGATTAAAATGTCGAAATTTTTTTATTATCTTATAGTATACAACTTTTTTAAGAATATGTTTGCAAAATTTTGTAGCTGTAGCTGCAATGTGTGTATTTAGCGAGTTATGAATTTTTTTTCTATAAAATATAAGTAACGAAACCGAAAGTAGACGTTTTTTTTCGGCATCTAATATATACACTGTCGAGTGAGCCTCAACCTTTTCGTGTTATTTAATTTCACGAGACTTTCTAATGCTTGCCTTTTCAGTTTGAATTGAAGTGAATTGCTACTCACGTGTTTATTCACGAGAATTGTTATACTGCCCAATTCTGCTTGTTTTCATATTTTAATTCTTGTGAGATCAGTGGTGTTTCTACCAGGCAGCTTTAGCTCGTGGGGATACACCACGCTCTCATGTAGATAACGTAAGAACATCATTCAACGAGAGCCATTTGGCCAAAATTATGCCAAAATATCAGACTTACCTCGAATGAGCTCCTAGAGCGTTGTGAGATGCATCACATAAAATGCGAATGAAAGCTTTCATAGCATTATTTGGAGCAAGTGTCCAAAGAAACGTCAGGCACTCTACGCCGAGTCAGCACTGCGGTATCTGATGCAATATCAGAATTTAATTTAAATCGATGGAAAATTTGTGCAAAAAGAAAGCGGACTCCGTTTAAACAAGCAGTCTAGAACTTTCGCTGCTTGGCGAGATTATCGTAGGATTTATCAGAGGAAGAGAAGACTGGCAGTTACACGCAAATGTAAGGAAAAAAATTGCGCTAGCCAAATAACGCCGAAATGCCTTCTTAATGAAAAAGGAAGACATTACCTCATCATGCTGGTGGTTTTTGAATTATAATGTAATTAACATTCTTTAACAGTATCAACTCTTCCCTAATTTTTAAAATAGAAAAAATGCAAAAACTCAATTCCTGCTTTTTATTAGGTCATTTTTTCTTATGATTTAAACATGTTTATTTACCAATATAATTAGAAATTATAATGGATTTTACTTTAAAATAACTTATTACTTGAGCAATAATATTTATATTAATGAACCGTATTAAGTTAATTCTTTCATTTATTTATCTGCCATTTGAAACTTTAAAGTTCTTTTTCTCAGCTTTTTATTTTTCATGACTACAGTGTATTTGAAATGCTAAGGTTTTTTTTCTAATTGATGTAATTTTGAAACTTTTTGTGGTTGTTTACTATGATATATTTAATAATTTTGTGCATGGAATAAGGATTTGGAAGAATAGTTATTTTTTGAAATATTGATGAAATCAACTATGACTGTTTGCTTTTTTTAATAAAATATCTGTAAAAAGAAAATAACAGTAATACACTCAATCCCATGCACAAAATTGTAAGTAAAAAATATTTGAAAAAAATTAAAATTTGAAGAACAGAGTAGGAATTTTAAAATATTGAAATATTTTTATAAAAATTTAATTTTTTAGTTGTAGATGTAAATACAATTTCTTTAATTTATAATGTATATTTAATGTGTATTGGAACAAGGTACACCAAAACATTTTGTTGTGAATGTGAAAACAGAAAATGTTCAAAGGGTACCGTGTCCCCTTAAATGCAGGCGCTGGCTCTAAATGAATTTTTCTATGTGGGTTTTTAGAGGCAGACTGAATTTAAGTATGATTATTTTTAAGTGAAAAGAGATTGTAACGAAAAGGCAGTTTTGCTCATGCTTGTCTGCCATCCAGTAGGTCGCTGATTCGAATCCCGGTTTTGATAGATCATGGATTTTAATGATTGTCCTTGTTAGGAGTGGCTCAACCATTGTGAAGGGTGGTCTTTTACAAGTAACATTTTATCCCTTATTGTGCCGAGCCATTAATAATCGGGGGGGGGGGGATTTCTCATGCCGGAGGAAAATATCAAACGCACAATCTTATATAAAGAAATTCACCGATGGTTTAGCTCCTGGCATCCCAACTTCTCGCAATAAGTTGAGTAGCCTCACAAGCAAAAACACATTTTTTTGCTTCAAGGAGTGATTTAAAACACAATAATGGAAATAGGTACCAGGATCTCGCTAATAATTTTTGGTGTGAGATTGTTTTACGGCTTGGCTATGGAGAGCTGGTCCAGATGTGATTACAGCTTATTACTGGTAGGGCAGTCCCAGAAGTAAGTATACACTTGGGGACCCCTAGAGAAAACTCATCACCCCTTCTCAAAAACATTTTATTTTCAGAGAAAGAACATCCTTGATCAAATACATATTCAGAAAATAATTCGATGGCCCAGTCTTTCTCTCGTTTCCCTAAAGGCCGTAGGGTCGCTGTAGTCCGGTTTACTAACCGGAGGGTTGCGAGTTCGAAGCTGGATCCAACCAAAGGACCGGCATGTACGCGGGGGCTGGTGCACGTTAAATCTGTGGTGTCGCCAAATGTCCTCACATTGGTGTGTATTGGAAGTTTGGAGAGTAGGGTGCCTTCTCAGGTGTGGACCTCGTCATCTGACTGGATCGAAATTACGAGGTTTTGTCCTCGGGTCTTTCCCTTTGCTATTGATCCCGCACCTTCGCCAATAGCCCAGTAACCAGTACTGCTCCAGTGTGACGTTAATTAATTGCATACCTACCCTCAACGCGTATTGTTAAATGAGCATTGCGTTTAATAATTTTTCGACTGTTTTCAATCACGACGCCAACATTTATTAATGTTGGAAAAAAATTATTGCTGGGCTTGTTTATATTTGAAGTTGAAGAAAAACGGCGCCAGTCTTTCGGCCGCCCCTATTTTTCTGATCACGTTTAAGTGCTCGCCCAGCACACCTCTCAGAAGAGGGTCGTCAGCGAACTGCTCTGGAGAAGTCTTTCCCATTCACTCCGAACTCTTCGGTGCAAAAGGGCCGCGGTAGCCCGGTTGGAAGAGTAACGGATTAGGAACTGGAGGGTTGCGAGTTCGAATCCAACCAAAGACCGTCGTGTACAAAGGGGGCTGGTGCACGTTAAATCTGTCGTTACCTCAAATGTCCTCACTTTGGCGTGGCGTGAAAGTTTAGAGAGTGGGGTGCAGGCTCAGGTGTTGCCGCGTCATCTGACCGTGGTTCAAAATTACGTAGTCATCCTCATATCTTTCCCTTCGGGTTTGATCCCGGACCGTGGCCAATAGCACGTTGTGTTGCTCCAGTGCGATGTTAATTAAAATACCTATCTTCAGTGGAAGAAACCAAGAGGCGGTACATGACGAATTGCACGAGGTTGTTTTGTGCTTAGGGCATCTGAGTAGTCCCCTCGATGGATTCTAAGTATACGGCATGCATTTAACCCTCCTGGTGGTCAGTCTTCGAGACGAAAACTGTCCTGTAGTGTCCAGTCTTTTTTGGGAAAAAACCTGTTCCAAATTCACCAGTTCTGAGCAAGGGACAATTTGTTTTGCCTACGTGGATCTTCATGTCCCTTGGAGTAATAAGGCCAGTTTTCTCTAAAAGGTATCTCCTAGTCAATATTGACTAGATATTGAACGAGATATCTCGTGGAAATACTTGGAGGGTTAATTGTCATGATCATTGCATTGTCGAACGTAACCATGAAATAGTACATGTGTTGGAAACTATCGTGTTTTGTGAGTAAGTAAAGTACTATGTAAAGTAAATTGGAAATTTACAAAATCTGAGAAAAGGTTTAGTTTGGCATGGAAGATTTTTTTCAATCAGGAAGAAATATTTTTTCAGGAAGAAATATTTTGTTCCAAATTCCTTTTGGAAATTCTAATGGAATGGCGGTAGACCAAGTCCATGAAACCACTCTTTAAAAATGTCCAAAACTATCAAAGGATTCTCAGAAATTCATGGGAATCCAAACCGACAACTATGTGAGCAGGGGATGCTTCTTAGTTCATTTATGACAAAACAGGGAAAATGTCATGTCGATTTTGAAATTTGGGAGTGTTAGTATGGCCACTTAATCTTGGCAAAGCCGTCTGATTTTCGATATAGGGATATGATCTTTGATATAGGGATTTATATTTTAAAAGTTAGATGTTTTTTACACAAAAATTAATTATATATCAAATACTATTGCACGTATTATAACATTGAAGATTTTTAGAAAGCGTTTAACAATTGAAATATATACTTTAAATATTATTACAAACATTTAAATGCAATTTGCTTTTTATTTTTTAATTTTACAATTGAGACATTTTTAAAAGTTTGGTTCTTAAAGTGCGTTTTATGCATAGTAAAAAAATTATTATAAAAACCTGTAAGAGTAAAAAGAATTTTATGCATTAATTTGAAACTTTACAAGACCCATACCATGTTTCCTTGCACATTTGAAGTAGTGAAATATAGAATTAAAAACCATTTGTCCTTGAAGATCTAAATTAAAAGTTCTTTTTCTTTAATGCTTTTGCAAACCACACATTTTACTAAATATGAACTTCCTTTTATTTATTTGAAATCCTTATGCACATCGTACAATTTACATTGCACAGCAAAATACCAATACTGTACGAAGCTATGAAGTATTTTACAAGATACTTTGTACTGTTTTCTTAATTTTAAGTGTTCTACATTGCTATATTAAATGGATAGTAAGTGGGTTTTCTGTTTTTGAAAATAATGTGTGCACATCTGTGCTGCTAAGCAAATTAACTTTTGCCCTTTTCTTGATATTTAATGCATAATCTAAATATTTACTCACACCGCTGATAGTTTTACCCATGAGTAAAATTAAATAACAACTGAAAATTTTAAGTATTAATGTGAATTTTAAAATGAACAAAAATTATTGAAATAATGGATTAAATCTGAATTCTATGTATTCTTAAAACAATCTCTGCAAATCCAGCAGACAATTCTTAAACAGATTGAAGGAAGCCACATGGAAACAAAGTAAATTAGAACACTTTTTAATAGTAAAAACATTATGATTAATATTTTTACATAAATAATACATTGTAGTAAAAAAGAACTTATTTTTACATACTTACATTTTTTTAAGAGACTTATTTCCGACAAGCCAATTATTCAATGCCATCACCTCAGCTATGGGGCAATGCAAATTATTTTTGTGATGACCACATTATAGTTTTTGGATATCTTTGTTGCTACTTAGAGCACAAAATGCATCGAATTTGGGAAACCCATATTGCTCTAAGTTGATATTCGGAATATTCAATGCATCTAAGCGTTTCTTTTCCACACAACCACCTTTGTAAGCAATTAGGTACTGAGTGACCCTCTTGGTCTGCTCGTAATATTCTAAAAGCTTAGAGTCTAGATTTTCTAAGGGAGCACAATTTGCTATGTCATGGGACAGAAATGAAGTGCACATACGTAATTTTTAACATATCACACAGTTGTACGATCTTTGGCACTCAGTTTATGCTTAGACGATAAGTTAAAACGAATACTTGAAGCTACTTGCGATTTTATGGCGATGTATGCGTATTTACGTACTAAGAAACTTTCTTGAATCTGAAATTCATCAAAATGCACAATTGCACAAATATTAATCATTGCTATTGAAAAGCGTTAGCTGTTCTTGGAAAAATAATTGTAAACTGGAGGCCACGAAGAACTGGACTATATAACACCATACACTTACTAATCAGTAAAGTTAAAATTTATCTTTTGCGTTCCATAGTTACTCACAAAAGATAAGACTAAGTGAAGAATGTACATACTCAGAAAACATGGTGTTTGTGATAATGCGCGAAATAAAATTTTGTGTTATAATACAAGATTTTAACGAAAGGATATACTTAAATGTGCGTGTGATTTTTTGATTCTACCACGTTTATGCGCTGAATGCAATTCAATTCTACGACTAAATTTGAGCAAGAAAAAAAATATAACCAAATATAATTTATAAGAGAAACGTATTTTGACTTTCTTTAAAATGAGAACTTTAAAGTATACTGAATTCTCTTGATTCTGCAGTTTTATTTTTTCTAAAATTACATCAACAAATTGAATTATTTTATTTGTGTGCACACACAAGTCTTTGCCTCTGTTGAAAGGAAACTAGTATCTTTGACAAGTATCAGATTTTTAAAAATTAATTCAGAGAAGAACCTTTTTTCATGGGATTTAACTCAATCTGCTCCATAATTTTACCCTTAAGAGTAATAGAGCATATTATAGTTTTTAAGGAAAATGAATAACCATTATGCAAATTTGAAGCCAAAAGTTCCAAGCATGTCTATGCGCCTATCTACGTTTAGAGATTGACCAACGCACAGACGTTGACATTAGGGACCTAGCCGTAAACGGATCGTATTATACTGAAGGATTATACCGGTGTCTTGGACGTGATCAGGTGCTATTGGTGTGGCGAAGGGCTTGAAAATTGGTAAAAAGATGTAGTGAGACACAAACACAAAGTTTTATCCAAAATGTTTGATCGGATCTTTCCCTTTGGGATTGATCCCGGACCGTCACCAATAGCCCGTTGTGTTGCTCCAGTGTGACGTTAATTGAAATACCCCCCCCCCCAAAAAAAAAATGTTTGGTAGCCCATAGATGAAATTGTACAGGTGCTGGATGAAATCAACAATACCAATGGTTTTATAAAAAAACCGATGTATAGCTTTACCCCTTAGACAACGACAAGGACGAACGACTTTGTAAAATTTGCAAGGAATCGGAAAATGAATGCTACTTTACAGCCTTGCGGTCATCTGGTGACATGCATGAGATGTACGAAGAGTCTTTCAACGTGTCCTATGTATCGAACCAATATTTTACATAAAATTAAAACGTACATTTGTTACTAAACTCTATTTATTAGTACATGTAGTAGATGCAATTTCAAGTGATATACTGAACATGGTGAGGAAGAAAATCCAATTGTAAAAGGGTGGTATTGAGTTGAAAGTTATTAAATTGGCAAAAGTGCTTCAGTAAGAAGATTAGTAAGGAAGTTTGAGACTCTAAAACCCTAAAACTCTTTATTAAGGAAAAAAATCGTGTAGGAAAGACTTATACACCCTTATAAATATATTGACTATTTTAATTATTAGTCGTTTGTTCATTATATGTTAAACCTATTTACTAAAGAATTTTAAAGGGTGCCTTAAACAGGAGTTACTAAATGCTTTAGGAAAGATGTGTAAATGTACTCTGTAATGCAAGAAAGAATGCTTGAATTAAATATTCATTTTGAGTGTTTCCTTCTTGTAGTGGGGGCTTATTAATAGTACTTTTGTTAGAGCATTTTAAAATATTTCACACTTTAAAAGAATTATTTATATTTATTTTTTATTAATTTTTAAAACTTTTTAACTTTACTGCTTAACTTTTTTATTGTTACTGCACTTTTCTAAATCAAAATATATTTTACCTAAGTTTCGAGTAATGAACCCAAGGAGAAATAGGACATAGATATACATGCAAATGATATTTTATCTAAAATTACTATATTTGTAATCCAGGCATTCTTTTCAGAAAACATTAATTTTCACAAGAATTTTCGAAACATCCTAAATAATCTTAGACCTATTTTTATAGTAGAAAAAACATTAAGCAGTAAAAAACCAATTAAAAAAGTTAAACAGTATAAAAAGTTAAATAGAAAAATTAACCAATAAAAAGTTAAAGAGTGAAAAAAGTTAAACAGGAAAAAACAATTTAAACAGTAAAAAAAAAAAGCTATCCGCTACTCCGATTCGACGAAACGGTAATGACGTCACATTCCTGTCCTCCCATTGGTCCATTTCATGTATTCCTCCGCGTAACCTGCGTAGGAAATGTACTGTGAGTAGGTTTTTCAAGTTCAGACTTGGCTTTTCAAGTTCAGACTTGATGGACATAATCGTGACGTCACATCGAAATCTCAGAAGGAAAAAATCCAAGTCCCAAACGTAAACACACTGACGTCACGCGTGCACCAATTCTAAAAAAAAAGGTCTCTAAACATTTAAATCTTTGTAGAATAGGTATTCGTGGCCGAACGGTTCATTCAACTAACCCTCGACCATGAGTACTTTTGTACTAAGTTCGAGCCCCAATAAAATATCAAATATTTTTTATTTTCTAGGATTTCACTCAAGTAAATGACAATAGATGGCGGTACGAATAACGAAAAAATTCCAAGTCCCAAACGTAAACACACTGACGTCACTGGTGATGAATAAAGTAAAAACATTAAGAAATCAATTACTTTTAAAATCACTAGATGGCGCCATAAGTCATTTTGTAAAAGCATTTATTAAAACCCCTATGCAATTATTCAAACCATTTTCTAAAAATAACCCATTCCTAATACTAAGAAAAAATACAAGTCCAAAAGAGAGAAACACTACATTAATTCATCACCTATTGCTAACTGACCAATGGCCCCGTGGTAACGCACTTGACTTCGGATCCTATGGTCCTCGGTTCGAATCCAAGAAATTCCTTTTTAATTAAAAATAATAGGGTTTCGAATTTCTCCACCAGATGGCACTACGAGTGATTCATCACCATGGCAACGAAACGACGCCATCTTGAAACAACTCAACGCCTGCACGAAGTCGACAAAAAAAATTCCAAAATGTAAACAAACAATACGTCACGTGGTGTGACGTCACTTGGCACCGCCCACTTCCGGTCACGTGGTATGACGTCACTTCCGCCTACTATACGGGCCCGTATACTACTCACCTTGTACCAATTAAAGAATAACTTCTAATTGTCACCTTCAGTTTATGATTCACGCACTTCCTTGAAGTACCCAACAATGGGAAAATTATCCAGAACCACCTCTTTATCTTTAAGCCGAAGGTCTGCTTCTAATTATCTCGTGTAACATAAAATGATTTAAGTAATAAACCAAACCCAGCCATTTGTTCCTGATGGCGCACGGTATGCAACTAGTGGAATCCCTTCCACATATGATGGTCTTAAGTTCCACAACGTACTGCCATCATGTGGATGGCCAATGGCCCATTCACATGATAGCAGTACGTTGTGGATATCTGCAAGTCAGTCAAATGACATCGGGTGTAGCTAGATGAAAACCGTGAGGACATGCTGACAAGTGCGACATCTGTTCCAGAGTTATATCTTGGTTTTACAGTCTGAGTCCCTGCCAAATATGCAGAAGCTTATGAAAGGTCGTTGTACCTTCGTCCAGCAGAGTTCCCGAAGATCACATTTTCCAGTCAAAGCGTTACTAATTTCAAGGCAAATATCCGCTTACGAGAATCTTTTCCGTACTTGTTCCAGGATACGGTACTCAAAACAGCCTTACTAATGAAAGAAGAAATAGCCCGAACATCCTTCACAACTGAAACTACAAGGTATGGACTTGAGACGATTCTTACCAAATAGCACTTCAGCAGCTTGCGCAATAAAACTTAAAACCAACCCAGTTATTTCTTTAGTAGAAAAATGTCCACACTTGTGCATTCTCATTTCAGTATAGTATTTGTAAACTAAAATCTTTCCACTTTTGTAGATATCTAAAGGATAAAATGGTTGCTAGGATCCCAGAGAAGCATCTTCGACACATCCCCAGCATCCAGGAAGTTTTCTATCAGGTCCATCCCTTGACATGGTCGTAGGAACAGGAGTCCAATTGTAGGCAAATAACGAGGAGAAAACTCAACACAACGATGCCCCAACTAAATTCCTACAGTGCGAGGTTTGCAAGAATACGCTAATCTAGGATAGGAAAGTCTAATCATAATTAACGGACTCGTCTGGATCAGGTGAAAATTCTTTGCTTTATCCAAGATCTCGCTCAACTGCGCATGCAACAGGATTCAGATGCTATCAAGAGGTGGCAACGGAAAGATTGCGAACTAGGAGAGTTCGCTCTACTGGAATATTTTTCGAGGTAACGAAGCGCTTGAAAAGCTTTGTAATGTCATCTGCATTTAAATGTTTACAACTCTTTTCTGTTTAAAGTAGAAGTGTAACAAATATATATTTAAATAAAATAATGTCTCTGAATTGGTGTTATTCTTTTTCATGCAGATATTCACAAGGGTCCGAATACTCTCCCTTGACATGGATAATTGAAACTTTGTTTACTGGCAGTGTTGGCAACACTGCCAGTAAACAGTTTCAATTATCAGGTCTGAAAGGCCCCGCCTACATGTCAGTACCCTATATATTTTAAGTCCACGCGCATGTCAAGGGAGAGTAACGTGAACAAGGTCAGAATGAAAAATTATTCCACTCAAACAGTTAAGACAATAAATAAATCAGTTACTGATACAGTTTATTCATGAATCATGCAAGTAGTTTGAAATCAAAGCAAACAAAATTGCACACAACTTGTACAACCTGATATTTTTAGTATTCTTTGCATAGGTTTTCTAAAGCTCTTCGTCTTGAAATAACAGTAATGTTCCTGATTTCTTTGGGTGTAAACTTTTTCCTCCCATAGCATACGGATTTTTGTGGGAGTGGCAAATGCACAACAGTCAAGAGATCCGGAACTGCACTTTCTAGGAACAGCTTTGACTTGTTCTGGATTCGATGGTCTGATCCCAAGATTCTCATTCCTACAAATACATGAATTATTACCACAACAATCTGGAAGTCAATTCGTCTAGACAGTTAAGTATTAAAAAGTGAGTGAACGATGCTTTCCATTAAAACTAAATTCTCAAAAATCGTTTTTTCACATTTTAAAAAAGGTAGTCGATAAAGATAACTCGAGCATTTTACTAGATTCAAAGTTTCTTTAATAATCGTATATTTTCCGAATCCGAACTTTGCAGATTTTACATTCGTATTCGAGAATTTACACCTTGTTTGCACAACTGAATACAAAATAAACTAGATTAGCGTCACTTGAGAAATTTAAATTTAATTGTGAAATATACTGCTGCAAACAATCGATGAAACAATACCAGTATATTTGGTTTTATTTGTTCGATCAATTTTTCCCAAATGTTTAAATACGTCGAGTTCGGTTAGATATTTTTGTAAAATTAAGGGATTGGATGTTGGGGTTTTATGGAGCAAGGGCCATATTTGGCCATGCTGCGCCACATAACATCAAGTAATACACACGCAATGAAAGTTTTTATTGACACAGAAGAGAGAAATACACCCAGGGAGGAATGCACCTGACAGGAATCGAACCTACACAGCTTATTACTCGTAGGTGCTAGTGCAACCTATTCTATGAGAATCCAAATTAAAATGAGACGTCAAAATCTCCTCTACGCCCTGTGAAGACCACTACACTAATAAATGCCTTTAATACAAAACTGTTATTTAAAAACTATTTCACCGTATATGAATTATTTTATCCATAACAAAAAAATTAATTTTATAACGAAAGAACTGCGAAAACTAAATTTTTAGCAGGTGAGCAACCGGCTTGGTTCTGGAGCAATAAACCTACGTTACCTGTGGTAGGTAGTTAATTAACGTCGCACTGAAGCAATCCAATGGGCTATTGGCGACGGTTCGGGATTGGATTTTGGGGTTTTTGGCACAAGGTCCAAGAGTGCGCCAAACACAAGACAGAATTTGACCCAATAAAAGTATAAAATATCGAAGAATTATTGGTCTAAGATAGAGATAAAAAGTACATGGCGAAGATATTATTTTTGATTAAAGATTAGCACAAGATTAAAATGTGCCAATATAAAAAAATCATGGTTGATATGAATATTTTGTTTATTTATATGAATGACTATTTAAAAAAAATCAGATTAAAAAATTTTAAAAAAAATGATTTTTGTACAATTTGGAATATTTCAATAACTTTTAAACTACTGCAAAACTTTTGGTTCCTAACAAATAAATATGTTAGTTATAATATAACAAACAAATACTGTGTAAAAATTATTGAAATATATTCATTGAATTTGCTATAGGAGGTGTGGCGTAAATGTAAATTTTCACTAAAATTTTGCTAAAAATTGCCTATATTTTGGAAGTTAAATGAAAATTTCATTGTAATTGCATTTAAATTCATAGTTTTAAACCCATTTTAATTAAAAACATTCATGCTTCATTAAAATTTTATGTATTTTAAAAATGCTTCGAAGGTAGTCACATACCTAACGTAGACTGAGATGTAGAGCATATTCAGATCATTCGAGGAACTCTATTTAGAAAATTGATGCGAGGTCCAAAATCCATACGTTCTTTTAAAAGTTTTAGAGCGATGTATGTAATTAAATTGTATAGTTCTGTAAACCGGTTACTACTAAAAAAAATTTGATTTCCTATGGTAAGTGCAGATAGTATTCGTTCAATTCTGACTTTCAAATACTAAGTAGGTTTGATATATGCTAATATGAACACATTATCTTGAAACAATGAAAAATTAAAATAGCAAACTTGCAAATCAAATTTTGGGTAACAGGTGTGGATATTTATTAAAATATTTGTTTAAGTTATTAAGAGTGCGTGACTTTATTTTTAGACATTCATAAATCTGAAAATATAAATTTGTTTCATAAATTCACGATTGGCTTCAAAGTATCAAGTTAGCAAATACATTTGTATCTATTAGAGTAAATATACCCAAATTGAAAGTCCAGTCTATCATAAAGTTACAAATTGTTAGAAATAGTCAAAGCCAGAAGCAGTATCAATTAATTGGATCAGAATTTAAAAGCTGCATTGGAAGTTAAAACTTAATTTCACTTATAGTTGGGTTCCACGTTTTACAGTTCTGTCTATTATTCTGAGGTTAAGGTTCTCTTAAAAGTTATGATCTTTGGTTGGCCTCTTCGACCGTGTTGACAAGCGGTTTCTTACGAGATAATTAAATACCCCAAAACTCCTTGCTATAGAATTAAGAAATAGAGGAATAACCTTATTTGTAACGGTAATAAAAAATGCATGCAGGAAAGCAGATTCGGATCGCATTTGGCATAGGGTTGCTTAATTGCTCTATCATTTTTTGTTATACGAGTTATTTACACCGGGACCTACAGCTTAAAATGAATCCCAAACCAGTATTAATATCCATGCCAACACCGGATTCCAACCAAAACCTTTCAACTAACGGTCAGTGCTAACCACTGCTACCAAGTCGATTGCATTTAAGAAATTCTGAGAAATCGGTAGCCCCCTGCTTTAAGCTTCCATAAAAAAAAAATACCAGAATGGAAAATTTCTGAATAGCCATTCTTTCAGACAACAAATGAAACATTTTTTAGATCCGTTGAAAAATGACTCGAAGAAATCGAACTCGCAGAGTGAGAGGAGTTCGAAGGCATATATCCAAAGCTGCACTCTTCCCTGTATCATAAAACCAGTTATATAACCTTCCTAACCAATAGTATCTTTCCTAGTATTCAATTCAACTCGATGCGACTCAATAACCACATCGTTTCAACTAAAAGATGTTTAGTGCTAACATCTTTTAGTTTTAGAAATCTAACATCTTTTAGTTTTAGAAATCTAACATCTTTTAGTTTAGATACGCTTAGTGCTAACTCCGAGATTCTGGTTAAGAGCATTAGTTTTTGGCTATTTGTCGTTCAACTAGCTGTCAGAAAGTCGATTGGCATCGGTAGATTAGGGTTAATCTAAGTGAGTATATGGGTTTCCTCTGTTCACTCCTCGACCAATTTTAGAAACTCATTGGCAAATGTATTAGATGTTAGCAAAAAGTTCAGGTTTCGTTCTTGTTTCGAAAAGTATTTTGGATAAAGAGTTGGAAACTTTCCGTTTCGTGGGAGTGCATGAAGCCAATATTGGTTTAAGTATGGATATATCGCGCAATAGCCGGATCTGGTACGCCATGCCTTAGGAAAGACATGCTTGTTAAAAATCCTGTTAAAAAGGTACAAAATTAAGCGAAGTGAATTTTCACTTAGGTTTTTAAAAGGTTGTAATGAATTTCATCTTGACCAGGGGAAGTAGGATGCGATTTGTTAAGAGCTCGTTTTAGCTCAAGAAAAGTAAAATTAGTGTTTAAATTTCCGAAATTTTTCATCTGAAATTTATAAGTCTTTTTCTCCTCTTGTGTTTTAAATCTCATGAAGTCCAATGGATATGAATTGTTGCTAGATATTTTTGCAAAAGTTGCACCTAAAGTGTTTGCTATCTTTAGCATCCGATGAGTTGACCGTTCAGAAATGATAATGAATGTCTAGAATTTTTGGTGCCAAGTATTTTTCTGACGTTGTCCCAAATGAATTTTGATGATACTTGATTTTGGATAGTACTTACGTATTTTTGCCAAGATTCTTTTTGACTCTGGAGTCTGATTCGCCGAGCTATTGCTTTGGTACGTTTAAAAACTACTAAGTTTTCAGAGGTAGGGTATCTTCGAAATCGATTCCAGGCTTTCTTTTGAGCTTTGTAAGATTCAGGACATTCCTTGTTCCACCAGTTTCCACAATTTGGGAAATTTTCCCGATGTTCGGGGAATTGTAACATCTGCAGCTTTTTTAATGTAGGTCGTAACTGTTTCTACAGCTGCATCAATATTTGGATGTTCTACCAAGTCTTCGTTAAGTTCCGAAAGTTCTTGAAATAGGGGCCAATTAGCTTTGTCAAAAATAAAACGTATAAGTCGTCTAGGGAATGTAACGTCTATCACAGAATATATTAAAATGATTGGAAAATTATCACTATTGTGCAAATCCCTGTCGACACTAAAATTCCATTTAGTGAAAAGAGAAGCGGAACAAATTGCAAAGTCTATGGAATGAAAAGTTTTAGTCGGTTGGTGGAAGTATTGCTTGTATCATTTAAAAGGCATATATTATAGTCTGAAATAAATTTTTCTATCTATATTCCTGGGGCATTGATGTTGCTATTTCCCCAAAGAGAGCTGTGACCATTCCAATTCCCAAAAATTATAAAAAGTAAAGGAAGTTGGTCGACAAGCTCATCAAGTTCTCTCTAATGAAGGTTTTGGCTTGGTGGAAGATATATGGTGCATATTTAATTGGTGTTTTTATTTGAATTTGTAGAGCTGTTGCTTGCAATGAGGTATTTAAATCTGTCTGGATGGAAAATATTGCGAGTGGATTAATGTAACTCCTGCTATATCACGTTCATTTTGTATATTATCTTTTCTTACAAAGCTATACTGTTTGATTTTTGTTTCTATTGCAGGTGTCAGATATGTTTCTTGTAATCAAATACAAGCGGGTTGAAATGAGTTAATGTGTTTTGATGTCATCAGTGGTTTCGGAAACCATGACAATTCCACGAAATGAGGTTTATAGCCATATTATTTAGGTTACTTCTTTATCCAACTCATTCCTTTGTATATAACCTTCATCAGACAAAGAATCCAGTAAATCGTCCTTTTTGCCTCGAAAATTATCTAAAATTTTTCCGAGATTTTTTTTCTTTCATGCCTCCTTGGGATAATTTTTTGACTGAGAATCTTTATATTTTCTTTTCGATGATTCAGTCTTCTTGGTGTGTTTCAATTCACTTAGACGTTTCGGTAGATTGTTTACTTTTGGTATTTTGTAACCATTAGAAGGGATGAAATTATTCGTTGGTTTAGTATTGTCTATTGTTTTTTCAGATGATTGGTTAGATGTTTGGTTAACTGTTTTGGATTGCATACTTATGAGTTGGATCGAAAGTTAGAGGGTCTGTTTGTG
The DNA here is from genome assembly GCA_933210815.1 of Meta bourneti. NCBI lineage: Eukaryota > Metazoa > Arthropoda > Arachnida > Araneae > Tetragnathidae > Meta > Meta bourneti. The sequence goes on from OW119929.1 coordinate 7,451,047, forward strand.
AGTTATGGATTTTGAAACTTTTTTTTACTGCTGTAGAGTAAGAAGTGTCTGCTCTTGGGGTGCTCTCATCGGTGACGATTTTCCTGGCTTCGGTAAAGGAGAGATTTTGAGTAATCTTGATGGGGGGGAGGGTTTGAATTTCTTTTTCCTCGATCCAATGAGGACATGTGCGGGAATAGGATGGATGATTGCCCTTGCAATTAACACACTTTGGTGTAGATTCTCATGTTTTACTGTCATGGCCTTCCATTGAACACATGCGCAAGTTTCTTTACCACGGCAATTTTGCATGGAATGGCCAAATCTCTGGCATTTAAAGCAACGCATGGGATTGGGTATGTATGGACTGACAGAACATCTAAGGTAAGCGATATTGACAGATTTAGGTAGAACAGGGACCTTGAAAGTAAATACTATGTGTTTTGTTGGGAAGTTTGACCGTCTCGACGAAATGTTATTCTTCGGATTTGGTAAACGTATTGGTCTTTAAGTGCCTCTAAAATATCTTTTTTAGAATCAAATTGCAAATCCGATTCTGAGACGACACCTCGGGAGTGATTTAGGGAAAAATGAGGTGAAACTATAACCTCAGATTCTCCTTTTTTTCAAATTTATGATGGGTTGGATTTGTTTTTGAGATGTAATTTCCACTAATATATCACCGTTGTTACATCCCCAACCATACCAAGAATCGTCTTGTGGATGAAGATTGCCGAGATATTCTTCAGAGTTCCTTCTATTTCTCTTATTATAAAAAATCTGTTGTCATCAATTTCGTTGATTTTGTGCTCCACTGAAGGAGAAAGATTATCATTTTTATTTTCCATGCTTAATTAATTTGAATTCAGGTCTAACCGTACCGCCCACCACGGAGCCCAACTAGATGATGTAGACATCTACACCAGTGCTAGTAAAGTCTACGTTCTCATTACAACTCTATATCTGCCTTGATAGGAGCTAGTCCTTGCATCGATCACTTGAACCCTAGCAGAAGACCTAAGTCTATCCACCTGCCGATTGATACACTGGAAAACGCAGTGCACCTCCCATTTACCTGAAGCAGACCAAAGCAGCGTATTGGATCAGTATATCGCCTCTCACTTCCAGGATCCTCCTTTCTAAGGACACGGGTCTCCATGCATGGTAAAAACGTGGGTGATATAATCCCCAAGAAGAGCAGATAACAGCAGCGAAAAGCTTCTCAAGGGGAGCCCTCACCTCCGAAGCGGCAACCACAACGAGGGAGGAAGATAAAGCAAAAAGCAGAAGGGGAAGGGGAAAATGAAAGAGAACAGATCACTCAGGTACCTCGGGATTGTGAAGTCCGTACAAACCTAAAGATGGTATGCCCCTGAGGGCTTTTGTCATTTGACAAACGATTCAATTCAACCCTAAGGCGCTCACATGCATCTATCCGTTCTGCCAACACTGCAGTCTTCCCTGCATAACGTCTAGCCTGTTTTGACCAACATCTTTCTTCGGATTCCTTCTCTCAAAATAGATGGGATTATTTAGTAATTGTGGGTGTTATGGAGCTAAAGCCCACTCTACTCTACTCAAATTTCGTGGAACTCCAAGTGTTAACTCCAATAGTGATCGGGCCATTTGGGGTTTTATGGCGCCAAACAGAAGACAAGTAAAAAATGGCGCTAAAAAGGGGAACAATGTGATGAAAGCAGAAAAAGATAGCTTGGGTATGAACGCGAATGTTTACTAATCACAGTAAGCTCCATGGGAAAAGTGAATAGAGTGCTCCGTGAAGCCAGTACACACCCAAAGGAGATGATCTTCGGAGGGCTAAAAAAAACCCAGAGAAAATCATACAAATTTATGAACATTTTTACTAAAGATAGAAATTCTGGAACTTTAAATCGAGTAATGAAATAAGTTGGAAAATTTTTAATCTTTCTTCTGAAAAAGTAAATTTTTTCACTAGTGTCACTTATGGCGCAAGGTTCAAAATCAGACAAGCTGTGCAAAACACCAAGACAGAATATAACCATTTAAAATCCAAGACAAAGATAAAAGTTAGATTTAAAACATGAATAAGATGATAAAACAAGACCATCATCGTTTGCAGCATAACTAGTCACTCTTCTTGAGAAAGTGCGAGTAGACCTAGACTCCTAACGACCAGTCCATTCCTTACTAGAAGCCGGACTACACACCTGCAGGAATGCTCAAACCGCAATTGCTTCTCTGCCATCGAACTACGGAAGAAAAGTCCAGGATTCCTAAAAAAATAGTCCACCCTGGTATGGTATTTTTTAATTAACGTCGCACTGGAGCAACACAACGGGCTATTGGCGACGGTCCGGGATCAATCCCGAAGGAACAGATTCAAGAGCACCACCACGTAATTTTGAATCACGGTCAGATGACGAAGCAATACCTGAGGTGGAACGCCACTCTCCAAACTTCCACACCACGCCAACGTGAGGACATTTGAGGCCACGACAGATTTAACGAGCTCCTTTGCACACGACGGCCTTTGATTGGATTAGTCCACTCTGAAAAATTAGTCCACTCAAAACCGTTTCCCTGTTCGGAAGAACTGTTAGAATGATTGAATTTTTATGGCACAAGGTTGGAAGGACTTAGTTACGTGAATATCGAAGGCCCTCATATTGACTCTTTCTCACAACTACCACAATTGTAGAATCAATGACTCGTGCTTCTTTCTAATCAGCTCAAATCCTAAATACTTTTGTCTCACAAGTCATCCCTCCTAAGGTATTTTTCTTCAAAGGTTCCATACCATCCTACTTCAGTGCTACCAGAGAGCAAATATTTGTTACAATATTTCTATGCAAATACATATTCAAAACATTTCAGGACAATGTTTTGGTGAATTTTCTGAAATTTTTGTTCCGAGCATAAAATTAAGCTTGCATTCTGTTTTTCAAGGTATTACCAGACGATCCATTGTGGCTTATCGAGCCTTTCTCCATAGTCGACTTCTTTAATGGAACACGGAACATTGGTGAAATACTTCTGTTGTTTTGTTGTGGCAGAAAAATAACAAAACTTACGAAGATGTATTCCAAAATAATCAGTATAATTTTTTTATTAATAAACTTAAGCGGACACGGTACCCTTTGAACAATTTTTTTTGTTTTCATATGAGTAGCAAAATTTTTTAGTATACTATATCAAAATGCACATAAAAGGAATATTTCAGGCGAAAAAATTTAATTTTACAAGAGCAATAATTCAGAAATTTAATTTTTTTGGAAAAAAAATCAACATTTTAAAATCCCTACTACTTTTTTTAAATATCATCTTTTTAAATTTTTTTACGCTTTTCTATTCATTGCAGTATTTTACACAATTCTGTTCATGGGTTTGCATGTATTCTGATTATTCGTTTTTCTAGAATTTTTTTCTGAAAAATACTGTGAAAAACTGTAAAAAACAATATTTTAGTCTGTCAATTTTTAAAAAATAACTTTTCATCCAAATTCTTATCCCATGCACAATTGTCAAATATACTATTGTGAACAACTACAAAAAGTTTCAAACCTCTAAATTAAATTTTAAAAAAGCCTTAGCAATTTGAGTACTTCATAGTCATCAAAAACAGAAAGCTGAGAAAAAAACTTAAATAACTCCTAAAATAGTGTTGCTAGAGCTATGAAATTTTGCATATTCAAAACGGTTGTATAGTTAAAATAAAGCAATAATTTTTTTTCGATAATTAGGTCATTTTAAGGGTACCGTGTCCCCTTAACAGAAGAAATAGCTTTCAGATTGACCAAGTGATGTAAATTCTTTCGGTGGTTTACAGGATTTGACACTTAACTTCTAAAGCCATATGCCAAACTGATAGATCCACTGAAGGTATTTGCACAACACAGCAAACCTTAGTAATTGTAGGATCTCATTGCAAATATGAAGTGATGCATGTAGAAAATATTGTTATTTAAAACATTGTGTCATTGCGCTGAATGGGGAACTTGGAGGAACCTATTTTAAACATTTTGCAATTTATCTCAAAATGATAGGTAGGTATTTTAATTAACGTCACACTGGAACAACACAACGGGATATTGGTGACGGTCCGGGACCAATCCCAAAGGGAAAGATCCGAGGACACCACGTAATTTGGAACCAGTCAGATGACGAGGACAGCATCAGGAGGCACACCACTCTCCAAACTTCCACGCCACCCCAACGCGGAAATTTGAGGCCACGACAGATTTAACATGCCCCAGCCCCGTGTACACGAGGGTCTTTGGCTGGATCTGCTTTCGAAGTAAATACGTTAGGAAATATTTAGAGAATGAGAGCCTGATCAGTTTATAAAGAAAGTCGCTAAAAAACAGTTCTGGTTAAATAAGCCTTTAATTAAAAAGAAATGAGGAACTTGTAAACATCACCAATAAGTGAGGTAACTTCATTGGTAGGTATTTTAATTAACGTCACACTGGAGCAACACCACGGGCTATTGGTAACTTCATTGGATACGAAAAATACTTGTATTGATTTGACACTTTCTGTAACTGAAGGTGGATCCATTATTTGGGGAAACTAGGTCCCGAAATCGTTAAATTGTTGTTTTTTAAAGAAAAACAAACTTTTTAATTTATAGCTTTCTATTCAAAAAGTAAACTAGTTCTGAATAACTATCAATATTTCCTTGGTAATTGCAATACAGATTTTTCTGCAATTTTCTTTTGATTCTATATTTTTGGGACAAGTAATGTCAACGATTCAGAACTATCGCTAAAAAGTTTCAACAGAATCGTGACAGCTCGTGAATCTTGGCATTTCTGTCAACTCAAAATCGCTTTGATTTGCTTGGATTTATTTACCGTGCAATTATTAAGTCTAGCATTTTATTTTGACCGATTTTTCTTTTGTTTGCAGTTGCTTTTTGTATATTCACCTCTTATCAATGTTGTTTTCGTTCCTACTCTTTTACAATTAATTTCTAGAAGTCCCGAATCAAGCTGCGCTTTATTTGCGTTTAAAACAGCAAATAAAGAATGAAATGTTTCTAACAAAGAATTGATAGGCTATTGTTAAGAACCTCAAAACACAGGCGATAAGCTGCAGTTTAAAAGATGACATAAAAAGTGTACATAGAATTGCTTTTAAAATAAATCTTAGTTTTAAAAAGATTCGAGTGTTTTATAAAATGTGGATACTTTTCTTTAACCAGAAGCTAAAATGAATTATTTGATCAATACTAAAAAAAGGATTATACACTGGTTGAAAATCTAGAATAGAGTAGGTACGTATTTTAATTAACGTCGCACTGGAGCAACACAACGGGTTATCGGCGACGGCCCGGGATCAAACCCGAAGGAGAAGATCCGAGGACAACACCATGTCATTCTGAACCACGAGAACACCTGAGCTGGCATCCCACTCTCCAAACTAACGTGAGGGCATGAGGCCACGACAAATTGTACGTGCACCTTTGTACACGTTCTTTGGGTTGAACTCGCAACCTTCCGTTGCTCTTCCAACTGGCCTGCAGAGTGAGGAGGATTGACCAGCGTCACGGGGATGCACCAGCGCTTGTCGGTGACTATAATCGCCCTTGGGCCGATTATAGTCATAGATTATAGTAGGTCACCGATTGCTTAGCCCTAGCCAAGTCCAATCGACCAGCCGATTGATGCACACGGGACCAATGTCCACCTCCCGTTTACCTGGAGCCAAAGCAGTGTGCTGGGTGCCAGGATCATGGACCGGGACATGGCAAACACGTAGGTGATATACCTACCCCAAGAGGAGCTGATTACGACAGAGTGTCGAAAATCTTGTCAAGGGGACCTAGTACTGGGTTCCAAAATAGATTGAGTGGGTCTGTTTTCAAAGAGAAACCCCCAAACGGGAGCCCTTTAAGGACGTTTATTGAAAGCAACGTTTTAAATTACCTCAACTCATTACTTATATGTATATTTGATTCTTTTCTTTCGGAAACCTTTCTCATATCACTATCACTTAGAAGCTATAAATTGGATTGGATGCTGGTATGTATAAATAACAAATAATTTTTCGAAACTTACCTATACATTCTTCGACAGGAATCCAAAAAAGTCCCACCCGAAGTGCAGAGGCACGAAGAAACCACTTGACACCTGCAATCGAACGAACCACGGATTGGGATTGATAAATTCGGCGTCAATCTGGCAACTTTTGTGACGTATACTGAATTGGAGTTTTGGGGCTAATACTTAGGCACAGCACAAATAGGTAGGCAGATTTGGTAGGTATTTAATTAACGTTGCACTGGAACAACACATCGGGATATTAACAACGGTCCGGGATCAAAGTGAAAGATCCGAGGATTACACGACGTTATTTTGAAACACGGTCAGATGACCTGAGCTGGCACCCCACTTTCCAAACTTCTGCACCACCTCAACGTGAGAACATGAGACCACAACAGAAAAAACGTGCCTTTGTACACAACGGTATTGGTTGGATTTGAACTCGCATCCTTTTTGCTGCTAATCCGTTACTCTTCCAACCGGCGGTCTCCAGCAAGTATTGGAATTACTCACTGAGGTGGGTAGGTATTCATCCCGAAGGGAAAGATCCGAGGACAACCCAGCATGAATTTAAACCAAGGTCAGATTACAAGCAAGTTTTGGGAGCCGCGGTAGCCCGATTGGAAGAGTAACGGATCAGCGACCTGAGGTTTGCAAGTTCGAATCCAACCAAACACCGTTGTCTAATAACGCTGGTGCGCGTTAACTCTGTCGTGGCCTCAAATGTCCTCACGTAGGCGTGGTGTGCAAGTTTGGAGAGTGGGGTGCCCACATAGGTGTGACCTCGTCATCTGACCTTGGTTCAAAATGACGTGCAGTTGTCCTCGGATCTTCTCCATCGGGGGTTGGTCCCGGACCGTCAACAATAGCCCATTGTGTTGCTCCAGTGCGACCTTAATTTTAAATACCTACCTATTGTATGGTATCTTTAGGTAGGTATTTAAAATTAACGTCGTACTGGAGCAACACAATGGGCTATTGGCGACGGTCCGAGATCAACCCCCGCCTTCATAAGAACCCAACCAAAGACCGTCGAGTGAAAAGGGGGCTGGTGCACGTTAAATCTGTCGTGGGGTTCCAGTTCAGGTCTGACCTCTTCATCTGACCGTTGTTCAAAATTATATGGTGTTGTCCTCGGATTTGATCCCACACCGTCGTCAATAGCCCGTTGGGCTGCTCCAGTGTGACATTAATTTTAAATACCTACCTATCTAATTGGAAGTCCTTGACTATCAGACCATTGCAGAAGAGAAGGTGGAATAGATTATTATGAGAATGCATTGAATTATCATAATTTTTTATAACCTTCTCGTCATAGTAAAATAAATTCGCTTTTTTGAAAGTTTAGCTGCTACACATACATCATCCTGGTGCACGTTAAATATGTCGTGGCCTCAAATGTCCTCACGTTGGTGTGGTGTGGAAGTTTGGAGAGTGGGGTGCCAGCTCAGGTGTTGCCTCATCATCTGACCGTGGTTCGTCCTCGGACCTTTCCCTTTGGGATTGATCCCGGACCGTCACCAATAGCCCATTGTGTTGCTCCAATGTGACGTTAATTGAAATACCCCCCCCCCCAAAACGGAATTATGTATATTTTATTAACATTTTAAGGAATAGTTCCATAATTGGTCGAGTGGCTCTTAACCCTCTTGATGGTTGTATCCACGAGGTACATCGGATCATTAGCAAAACTGACCAGATCTTAATGGACGAAATACATACTTCAGTACAGTAATTACAAATTAAATACTCATTTTGCATATTCTGATCTTCCCCAATGGGATTGATCCCAAACCGTCGAAAAATAGCCCGTTGGGTTACTCCAATGCGACGTTAATACCTCATTTTTTACAGTACTATAGCAATTGGATTATATTGGATATTACTATAGCTATTAGATTGGATAAAGCAAGCGAAAGTTGCACTGGTGTGCTTTGTCTGGACAGGGCAATTTACCTCAAAGACACAAACTTTCAGGCTAATGCATTTCGTAGTACTTTAACCCTCCTGGTGGTGAACTTCGCTTCTGTATGGTATTTTAATTAACATCGTACAGGAGCAACGCAACGGGCTATTCGTGACGATCCGGGATCAAACCGGAAGAGACAGAACCGAGGACAATACCACGTAATTTTGAACCACAGTCAGTTGACCAGATCACATCTTAGCTGGCACACCAATGTCCAAACTTCTAAACCACGCCTTCGAGACGATGTTTGATCCACGACAGATTTAACGTACACCAGCGCCGATTGTACGACGGTCTATGCTTGGATTAAAACTCGCAACCCTCCGGTTGCTAATCCGTTATTCTACCAACCAAGTTACTACAAGAAGTGAAGATAAGTACGTCACACTCGTGACATTTCATTTCGAATGAAAAAGAAATATTTCGAAAGGACGGACTCACCTTAGTTAAGTCTCCATTGGAACCGCATGTGCTACGGAGAATGCGGAAGAGCGTGCAAGGGGAAATCCAATGCATCGTCGGACTTTTCTTTGCATTTCCCGCCTCTTCCTCTGCGTCCACGTGGCTTTCAATTAACCTATAGAACGAAAGCAAAAAAAGGATATCCGATCAACACCTATTAGAGGTGGAGGTAAGTACGACGTCACACTCGTGACATTTCATTTCGAATGAAAAAGAAATATTTCGAAAGGACGGACTCACCTTAGTTAAGTCTCCATTGGAACCGCATATGCTGCGGAGAATGCGGAAGAGCGTGCAAGGGGGAAACCAATGCATCGTCGGAATTTTCTTTGGATTTCCCGCCTCTTCCTCTGCGTCCACGTGGCTTTCACTTAACCTATAGAACGAAAGCATAAGAAGGATCTCCGATCAACACCTATTACAGGTGGAGGAAAGTACGACGTCACATTCGGGACATTTCATTCCGAATGAAAAAGAAATATTTCGAAAGGACGGACTCACCTTAGTTAAGTCTCCATTGGAACCGCATATGTTGCGGAGAACGCGGAAGAGTGTGCAAGGGGGAAACCAATGCATCGTCGGACTTTTCTTTGGATTTCCCGCCTCTTCCACTGCGTCCACGTGGATTTCACTTAACCTATAGAACGAAAGCAAAAGAACGATCTCCGATCAACACGTATTACAGGTGGAGGAAAGTACGACGTCACATTCGGGACATTTCATTTCGAATGAAAAAGAAATATTTCGAAAGGACGGACTCACCTTAGTTAAGTCTCCATTGGAACCGCATATGCTGCGGAGAATGCGGAAGAGCGTGCAAGGGGGAAACCAATGCATCGTCGGACTTTTCTTTGCATTTCCCGCCTCTTCCTCTGCGTCCACGTGGCTTTCACTTAACCTATAGGACGAAAGCAAAAGAAGGATCTCCGATCAACACCTATTAAAGGTGGAGGTAAGTACGACGTCACACTCGTGACATTTCATTTCGAATGAAAAAGAAATATTTCGAAAGGACGGACTCACCTTAGTTAAGTCTCCATTGGAACCGCAAGTGTGGCGGAGAATGCGGAAGAGCGTGCAAGGGAGGAAACCAATGCATCGTCGGACTTTTCTTTGGATTTCCCGCCTCTTCCTCTGCGTCCACGTGGCTTTCACTTAACCTATAGAACGAAATCAAAAGAAGGATCTCCGATCAACACCTATTACAGGTGGAGGTAAGTACGACGTCACACTCGTGACATTTCATTTCGAATGAAAAAGAAATATTTCGAAAGGACGGACACACCTTAGTTAAGTCTCCATTGGAACAGCATGTGCTGCGGAGAATGCGGAAGAGCGTGCAAGGGGGAAACCAATGCATCGTCGGACTTTTCTTTGGATTTCGCGCCCCTTCCTCTGCGTCCACGTGGCTTTCACTTAACCTATAGAACGAAAGCGAAATTAAAAGGAAAGACACTGAAGGGCCCCTTGATGCCTTCATAAAAAGTTTCACCCCCTTAGACCTCACTAATTCGAACTTAAAGGAACTCCACAATGCTTGCATTGTTCTTCATAATTACTGCAAGGCAAAACCGAAGAGTTGTGTGAAATCATCTAATTTCCAGACTGAATTAGTCAATGTATTTAAAATAATTACGAACCTTCTTGGAGAACCCGTTACTATTAATGAACCCTCCTCGGGGGACGAGGGGAGCCAAAATTCGCTAGGTTCACCAATTCTTATGAGCAATTTATGTTCAACCCCCCGGGGGTCGGACCCAGTGGCCAGACTTAGGGACATTAACAACGACAAAGAAGAATACATTAAAAGTCTAAGTTTGGAGATTCAAAATCTGGAGGATATAATTCGAAAGTCACCTCACAACGAGGAAGACAATAGTAGTGCAAATAAAACCAAAATTAGGCAACTGGAAGAAGAGCTGAGAAAAGAAAAAGTAACACACGAAAATGATATTACATCCCTAAAACTCATTATCAGCGATAAGGACATACATTTAGCAACACTGAATGGCGTGCTTGACGAGAGAAAGCGCAACATCGAACTCCTCGTAAAGACCTTCGAGGATGCTTCAAAACAGGCATTTGATACAATCAAATTCCTCAACTCAAGTGACGCGATTAAACCGGGAGCGGAAACGACCGATAATAATGAAATTATTAAGGAAATTAGAGAAATAAAAGAAACAATCAATATAAAGCAGACATACGCTGATAAACTTAAAGTTGCACGCACACCAAATCCAATGAATAGAAACACTAGATCAAAAATCCCGGACACTAAATTTACCCTTCTCCTAAAATCCATCAAGAAAGAAAGCTTCAATAATAATAAAAATTTACTTAATAATGTAATTAAAGATCATAAATTCAGAATTGTTCAAATAAGAGGAATTAAGGATGGTGGTCTGGCCATCGATCTCCACTCCCGGGAGGAATTGGATGAGATTCACAAAATACTTTCAGAAAACGAAATAATAAAAAATAATTTTAAATTGGAAACACCCAAAAAACTGAAACCACGAATAATTATTCTATCTGTAGATAGCGATCTGGAAGAGAGTGATTTGGCTTCCCAATTATCGTCCCGAAACGATTTGTTATCCGGGGAGGATTCATTTGAGATTAATTTTAGAATTAGGGCTTTCAGGGGGAGCCATTGGGTCTTAACTATTTCACCCACTATATATAGGCAGCTCATGGAGGAGAATTATCTCTTCCTGGGGTGTCAAAGGGCCAGGTTTGAGGATTTTAAAAGCGTTCGGCAGTGCACCGGGTGTGGGCGTTTCGGCCATAGTAAAGCCCGGTGCACTCAATCTAATATTTGTTTGAACTGTGGGGGTGGCCATGAGGCCAATAAATGTGAAAATCCTCCTAAATGTGTAAACTGTGTCGAATCCAACGACAACTATGGCACAAACCATTCTGTGGGTCATGGCTGTAGAGCCAAGGGGTGTCCGAACTTAAAAAGACAACTTGCACTCGTGGAGGCCAATACCGACTTCGGCCATAGATGTCAGACTCCATTCAACTTTTACAAATTAACACTAATAGATCCCACACCCCCCACAGCTTAGCTTTGGTCACTGCCAAGCAAACCCTTACAGATTTTATTTTTATACAAGAGCCTTGTTTGGTACACCATAAACCGTTAAACCCTTTGCCAGGTCAAAGACAATTTTCCTCTTTAAGGAACAATAGCCTTATTATTTGTACCAACTTAAATTTATTATTTAATTTAAAATATGTTAGTAATAACTGTGTTTTTGCAGAGGTCGGGACAGAAGCAGGTCCCCTGATATTAGGAGGTATTTACTTCCCCCCCCCATGACGACATTGACATCTTGTTGGAGGAGCTAGAAGTCCTTAATACCATCAAAGGCATGCTCCTCATCATGGGGGACTTCAATGCCCGTTCCCCTATATGGGGATACGGGTATGAAGATATCAGGGGCCACAGAATTCTCGATCTCTGTAATACGCATTCCCTTAATATTCTAAATATTCCGGACAAGGGGCCAACCTTCTTTGCCCATACTGGGAAGGGATGGCCAGATTTAACTCTTATTAGTTCCAATGTTCGGGACCTGGCATCTCATTGGACTATTCTTGATATTGATTCGGCTAGTGATCATCGCTACGTCTCCGTTAGATTTAATACTAAAATTAATAATAACCCCGGGTTCTTCCTGAGGACTAAATTTGGACTTGGGAAGTTCCCGGGTCTTTTACACAATCAGTATGACTATTTATATAACTTAAGTAAAAATATTAACACCACCAATGACCTCGACTTTTATTTTAACACACTAACAACAATAATTGCTAACATAGCACTAAAAACTTTAAAAAAAAAACCCAAAAAAATAATAACAACCAGAGGATTCATTGGTGGACCAAAGAACTGGCGTCCTTACGTAATAGGAGCACTGCTCTCTACAAAAGATTTAAAAATGCAAAAACTAGAGATTATCCCGCCGATGAGGTCCGTGCCCATGCCTTAAATTATAAATCCGCCAGAGCCGCCTTCAAGTGCCAGTTACTTAAGGCCAAGAGGGCGGCATGGAGGGGACATTGCTCGGGCTACAATTCTAAGTACGGTTCAACATTCAAATTTGTTTTCGAAAAATTAAACAAAAATAATGATATTAATATTTTCTTTCCTGACCAACCCCAATTGACACAAATCGAAAAAATAAATCTTTTGATGGACCATTATTTTGGTCCATCAAACCAACATGTAAATTCTTATAATAGCCATTATTTATTTAACAATATGGAAGATTTAACTATTCAGGAGCTCGAGCTTGTCTTCTCCAAATTAAAGAGCGGTAAGGCTCCCGGGCCGGACCTCATCGATTACAATATATGGAAATTCGTATTCAAAAAATATCCTGAACTCCTTCTTAAACCCCTAAATATGACAATTCAACTATCTCACTTTCCTGGAGGACTCAGGAGTGGGGGTGTCCGATTCCTGCTTAAACCAGGTAAGGACCCCTCCTCCTGTAGTTCCTTCAGGCCGATTTGTTTATTGCCCACAATGGACAAGATCATTGAGAGAGTGTTTGCCAGGAGACTGAACTCCTGGCTTCACTCTCATAATATTCTTCATCATCTACAATATGGTTTCCGAGAGCAGTGTTGCTGCGAGGACGCCTTGTTCTCGGTTATAAATAAACTCAAGATTAACCGTGGAGTCTGCCATTCAGCCCTCACTACTCTTGACATCAGGGCCGCCTTCGACAATATGGACTGGTCCTTGTTGATGGACATTTTACATAACTATAATATACCGACCAATTTCATTAATTTTATAAATACATACCTATACAATAGAACTATTCAGTATGAATTTAATGGAACAATTATAATTAGAAATATTGTTAAGGGTTGTCCACAGGGTTCGGTGCTTGCATCGACCCTGTGGAACCTGTATTTTAATAGTATATTGAAATTAAACTCAGATTCTCTCTACCTCCAGGCCTTCGCTGACGACCTAGCGTTGATTACGACAGGCGTCACGCGGAGGGTCCTGGAGATGAATACAAACCTTGCCTTAAACCTAATAGCTACTCACCTTGATAACTTAAAACTCCAACTGTCCATTGACAAGTGCCGGTCCATTGTAATCTCAAAATCTATAAAACTTAAAAGAAATCCAATATTCAAGATAAAACATACCTCAATAAAAGTCACTAATAATTTAAAGTACCTCGGAATAATTATCGACGATAGACTCGCGTGGAGCGATCACATAGCCTCATTAACATCTAGATGTATGGTTATAGGGGGGTCCCTACGTAGGGTTAGAGGCGGAGGATGGGGGGGTCGGTCCCCAGCTCCAGAAGATATGGTACCTGACTGTTACTGAGAAAATTATTGTATATGGAGCTGGGGTTTGGGGGGGCTCCCTCACCCTCCAGCAGAAACAAAAACTACAGTCTATACAAAGAGTCTTTCTGCTGGGGGTGTTGGGGGCATATAGAACTTCCCCCACAGACTCCCTAAATATCCTCTGCGGGATCCCCCCCGCTCCACGTGACTCTAGAGTCGATATATAAAAATTACATGATTCTTAAAAGGCGGCTCCCTGACCCTGAGATCGAGCTGTCGGATATTGAAATAGACAGGAACATTCCAACTATTCCGATAAACCCTAAAAATATGATTATAGATTTCAAAACTAAAATATTAAGACCAGATTATGAGGTGTACACCGATGGCTCCGGTATAGATGGCTGTATCGGGGCCTCGGTGTGCATCCTCGATAGTAATAAAGTAGTAGACGTATTAAAATATAAACTGAAGGGCCACAACTCCGTCTTTCAGGCGGAGTTGTTGGCCATTTATAAATCAATAGAATATGCAATAAAAAACCAAAAAAGAATTAATATCTACACCGACAGCCTGAGCTCTATCCAGGCCCTTAAATCTACTAACATTAAGTCTAAATTCATTAATGATATAAAATTTAAAATTGCAAATAATACTAACCTTTTTGGCCTGGATTGGGTCAGGGCACACGTGGGGGTGGCCGGTAACGAGTTGGCCGACACTTGTGCAAAGCTAGCAACAATTACTGGCGAGGGAATTGATGCCCCTGCCCCCATTTCCTATTTGAAAAAGAAAATTAAAGAATATATTTTGGTTAAATGGCAGGGGCACCACAATAATTCTCAGAGGGGCCTCCGGGTTAAAAGATTTTTCCCGGAGGTCAACACCAACACCCTCGTCACAAATCGGCACCTCACATGGTATCTGACGGGCCATGGCCCATACATGGCCTACCTCCACAGATTCAAAATTAAAAATACCGATCTCTGTACTTGTGGGGGCGTGGGGGATGCAGATCACTATCTCTTCGACTGCCCGCACACACTGGCACACCACATTGTAAAACCTAACGATGTTAATGCATCTAGGTGGTGTGCCGGTATTCTGTCCAACCGACATTCGATATATAAAGTTGGACAGAGTGTGCTGGCGGCCGGAGGGGTGACTGCTGACTCCCCGCCCCATGATTAAATCCTGGCCCTGTGTAATGGCTCCTCCTTGTCCTGCTTTATTCTATTTTATTTCATTTAGTACTAGGTTTGGACTAGGTCCTGCCTACTTTTAAATTTTTAAATTCTTAAATTTTTAGAATTGTTGTTTTAATGTAAGACTGTCTAGACTTTTTTAAGATTGGCTTTTATATTTTTAAAATTTTTATCTGAATTCTATGCATTTCCATTATTTATTTATTTCATATTCATCTTAGAACTTTTACTTTTTATACTGTATAATATTCACCCATCTTCATTGTATATTTATTTCACCTACATTGTATGTTATATATGTATTTTTATAATTGATTATTTTGTGTGTTTGTGTTTTGGTATTTTGTGTTGGTGTGTCGCCACTGTAAACCGGCAGTGTGCCGGTCGTCTCATCATTTTTATTGTTTGGCCCTGTTGGCCTTCTATATGTACATTTTATTATTTTTAAATAAATGCTGGTCCGTGGGAGCGGGTTTCCCCTTGCACCTCTTCCGTGATTGCTGGAGGTCTCCCCTTCCTCCCAGGAAAGGATCTACACCTAACGGTGAGCTGGGAGGAAGTGGGTCTGGTATAGAACGAAATAATATATAAAGTTGGACAGAGTGTGCTGGCGGCCGGAGGGGTGACTGCTGACTCCCCGCCCCATGATTAAATCCTGGCCCTGTGTAATGGCTCCTCCTTGTCCTGCTTTATTCTATTTTATTTCATTTAGTACTAGGTTTGGACTAGGTCCTGCCTACTTTTAAATTTTTAAATTCTTAAATTTTTAGAATTGTTGTTTTAATGTAAGACTGTCTAGACTTTTTTAAGATTGGCTTTTATATTTTTAAAATTTTTATCTGAATTCCATGCATTTCCATTATTTATTTATTTCATATTCATCTTAGAACTTTTACTTTTTATACTGTATAATATTCACCCATCTTCATTGTGTATTTATTTCACCTACATTGTATGTTACATATGTATTTTTATAATTGATTATTTTGTGTGTTTGTGTTTTGGTGTTTTGTGTTGGTATGTCGCCACTGTAAACCGGCAGTGTGCCGGTCGTCTCATCATTTTTATTGTTTGGCCCTGTTGGCCTTCTATATGTACATTTTATTATTTTTAAATAAATGCTGGTCCATGGGAGCGGGTTTCCCCTTGAACCTCTTCCGTGATGGCTGGAGGTCTCCCCTTCCTCCCAGGAAAGGCTCTACACCTAACGGTGAGCTGGGAGGAAGTGGGTCTGGTATAGAACGAAAAGAACAGAAAGATCTCCGATCAGCACCTATTACAGGTGGAGGTAAGTACGACGTCACACTCGTGACATTTGATTTCGAAAGAAAAAGAAATATTTCGAAAGGAACGACTCACCTTAGTTGAGTCTCCATTAGAACCGCATGTGTTGCGGAGAATATTGAAGATCGTGCAAGGGGAAATCCAATGCATCGTCGGAATTTTCTTTGGATTTCCCGCCTCTTCCACTGCGTCCACGTGGCTTTCACTTAACCTATAGAACGAAAAGAACAGAAAGATCTCCGATCAACACCTATTAGAGGTGGAGGTAAGTACGACGTCACACTCGTGACATTTCATTTCGAAAGAAAAAGAAATATTTCGAAAGGACGGACTCACCTTAGTTAAGTCTCCATTAGAACCGCATGTGTGGCGGAGAATATTGAAGAGCGTGCAAGGGAAAATCCAATGCATCGTCGGACTTTTCTTTGGATTTCCCGCCTCTTCCACTGCGTCCACGTGGCTTTCACTTAACCTATAGAACGAAAAGAACAGAAAGATCTCCGATCAGCACCTATTAGAGGTGGAGGTAAGTACGACGTCACACTCGTGACATTTCATTTCGAAAGAAAAAGAAATATTTCGAAAGGACGGACTCACCTTAGTTAAGTCTCCATTAGAGAACCGCATGTGTGGCGGAGAATATTGAAGAGCGTGCAAGGGAAAATCCAATGCATCGTCGGACTTTTCTTTGGATTTCCCGCCTCTTCCACTGCGTCCACGTGGCTTTCACTTAACCTATAGAACGAAAAGAACAGAAAGATCTCCGATCAGCACCTATTACAGGTGGAGGTAAGTACGACGTCACACTCGTGACATTTGATTTCGAAAGAAAAAGAAATATTTCGAAAGGACGGACTCACCTTAGTTGAGTCTCCATTAGAACCGCATGTGTTGCGGAGAATATTGAAGATCGTGCAAGGGGAAATCCAATGCATCGTCGGAATTTTCTTTGGATTTCCCGCCTCTTCCACTGCGTCCACGTGGCTTTCACTTAACCTATAGAACGAAAAGAACAGAAAGATCTCCGATCAGCACCTATTAGAGGTGGAGGTAAGTACGACGTCACACTCGTGACATTTCATTTCGAAAGAAAAAGGAATATTTCGAAAGGACGGACTCACCTTAGTTAAGTCTCCATTAGAACCGCATGTGTGGCGGAGAATATTGAAGAGCGTGCAAGGGGAAATCCAATGCATCGTCGGACTTTTCTTTGGATTTCCCGCCTCTTCCACTGCGTCCACGTGGCTTTCACTTAACCTATAGAACGAAATAATATATAAAGTTGGACAGAGTGTGCTGGCGGCCGGAGGGGTGACTGCTGACTCCCCGCCCCATGATTAAATCCTGGCCCTGTGTAATGGCTCCTCCTTGTCCTGCTTTATTCTATTTTATTTCATTTAGTACTAGGTTTGGACTAGGTACTGCCTACTTCTAAATTTTTAAATTCTTAAATTTTTAGAATTGTTGTTTTAATGTAAGACTGTCTAGACTTTTTTAAGATTGGCTTTTATATTTTTAAATTTTTTATCTGAATTCCATGCATTTCCATTATTTATTTATTTCATATTCATCTTAGAACTTTTACTTTTTATACTGTATAATATTCACCCATCTTCATTGTGTATTTATTTCACCTACATTGTATATTACATATGTATTTTTATAATTGATTATTTTGTGTGTTTGTGTTTTGGTGTTTTGTGTTGGTATGTCGCCACTGTAAACCGGCAGTGTGCCGGTCGTCTCATCATTTTTATTGTTTGGCCCTGTTGGCCTTCTATACGTACATTTTATTATTTTTAAATAAATGCTTGTCCATGGGAGCGGGTTTCCCCTTGCACCTCTTCCGTGATGGCTGGAGGTCTCCCCTTCCTCCCAGGAAAGGCTCTACACCTAACGGTGAGCTGGGAGGAAGTGGGTCTGGTATAGAACGAAAAGAACAGAAAGATGTCCGATCAGCACCTATTACAGGTGGAGGTAAGTACGACGTCACACTCGTGACATTTGATTTCGAAAGAAAAAGAAATATTTCGAAAGGACGGACTCACCTTAGTTAAGTCTCCATTAGAACCGCATGTGTTGCGGAGAATATTGAAGATCCTTCAAGGGGAAATCCAATGCATCGTCGGACTTTTCTTTGGATTTCCCGCCTCTTCCACTGCGTCCACGTGGCTTTCACTTAACCTATACAACGAAAAGAACAGAAAGATCTCCGATCAGCACCTATTAGAGGTGGAGGTAAGTACGACGTCACACTCGTGACATTTCATTTCGAAAGAAAAAGAAATATTTCGAAAGGACGGACTCACCTTAGTTAAGTCTCCATTAGAACCGCTTGTGTGGCGGAGAATATTGAAGAGCGTGCAAGGGGAAATCCAATGCATCGTCGAAATTTTCTTTATATTTCCCGCCTCTTCCACTGCGTCCACGTGGCTTTCACTTAACCTTTTAAACGAAAAGAACAGAAAGATCTCCGATCAGCACCTATTAGAGGTGGAGGTAAGTACGACGTCACACTCGTGACATTTCATTTCGAAAGAAAAAGAAATATTTCGAAAGGACGGACTCACCTTAGTTAATTCTCCATTAGAACCGCATGTGTGGCGTAGAACATTGAAGAGCGTGCAAGGGGAAATCCAATGCATCTTCGGACTTTTCTTTGGATTTCCCGCCTCTTCCACTGCGTCCACGTGGCTTTCACTTAATCTATAGAACGAAAAGAACAGAAAGATCTCCGATCAGCACCTATTAGAGGTGGAGGTAAGTACGACGTCACACTCGTGACATTTCATTTCGAAAGAAAAAGAAATATTTCGAAAGGACGGACTCACCTTAGTTAAGTCTCCATTAGAACCGCATGTGTGGCGGAGAATATTGAAGAGCGTGCAAGGGAAAATCCAATGCATCGTCGGACTTTTCTTTGGATTTCCCGCCTCTTCCACTGCGTCCACGTGGCTTTCACTTAACCTATAGAACGAAAAGAACAGAAAGATCTCCGATCAGCACCTATTAGATGTGGAGGTAAGTACGACGTCACACTCGTGACATTTCATTTCGAAAGAAAAAGAAATATTTCGAAAGGACGGACTCACCTTAGTTAAGTCTCCATTAGAACCGCATGTGTGGCGTAGAATATTGAAGAGCGTGCAAGGGGAAATCCAATGCATCTTCGGACTTTTCTTTGGATTTCCCGCCTCTTCCACTGCGTCCACGTGGCTTTCACTTAACCTATAGAACGAAATAATATATAAAGTTGGACAGAGTGTGCTGGCGGCCGGAGGGGTGACTGCTGACTCCCCGCCCCATGATTAAATCCTGGCCCTGTGTAATGGCTCCTCCTTGTCCTGCTTTATTCTATTTTATTTCATTTAGTACTAGGTTTGGACTAGGTACTGCCTACTTCTAAATTTTTAAATTCTTAAATTTTTAGAATTGTTGTTTTAATGTAAGACTGTCTAGACTTTTTTAAGATTGGCTTTTATATTTTTAAATTTTTTATCTGAATTCCATGCATTTCCATTATTTATTTATTTCATATTCATCTTAGAACTTTTACATTTTATACTGTATAATATTCACCCATCTTCATTGTGTATTTATTTCACCTACATTGTATGTTACATATGTATTTTTATAATTGATTATTTTGTGTGTTTGTGTTTTGGTGTTTTGTGTTGGTATGTCGCCACTGTAAACCGGCAGTGTGCCGGTCGTCTCATCATTTTTTGTGTTTGGCCCTGTTGGCCTTCTATATGTACATTTTATTATTTTTAAATAAATGCTGGTCCATGGGAGCGGGTTTCCCCTTGCACCTCTTCCGTGATGGCTGGAGGTCTCCCCTTCCTCCCAGGAAAGGCTCTACACCTAACGGTGAGCTGGGAGGAAGTGGGTCTGGTATAGAACGAAAAGAACAGAAAGATCTCCGATCAGCACCTATTAGAGGTGGAGGTAAGTACGACGTCACACTCGTGACATTTCATTTCGAAAGAAAAAGAAATATTTCGAAAGGACGGTCTCACCTTAGTTAAGTCTCCATTAGAACCGCATGTGTGGCGGAGAATATTGAAGAGCGTGCAAGGGGAAATCCAATGCATCGTCGGACTTTTCTTTGGATTTCCCGCCTCTTCCACTGCGTCCACGTGGCTTTCACTTAACCTATAGAACGAAATAATATATAAAGTTGGACAGAGTGTGCTGGCGGCCGGAGGGGTGACTGCTGACTCCCCGCCCCATGATTAAATCCTGGCCCTGTGTAATGGCTCCTCCTTGTCCTGCTTTATTCTATTTTATTTCATTTAGTACTAGGTTTGGACTAGGTCCTGCCTACTTTTAAATTTTTAAATTCTTAAATTTTTAGAATTGTTGTTTTAATGTAAGACTGTCTAGACTTTTTTAAGATTGGCTTTTATATTTTTAAAATTTTTATCTGAATTCCATGCATTTCCATTATTTATTTATTTCATATTCATCTTAGAACTTTTACTTTTTATACTGTATAATATTCACCCATCTTCATTGTGTATTTATTTCACCTACATTGTATGTTACAAATGTATTTTTATAATTGATTATTTTGTGTGTTTGTGTTTTGGTGTTTTGTGTTGGTATGTCGCCACTGTAAACCGGCAGTGTGCCGGTCGTCTCATCATTTTTATTGTTTGGCCCTGTTGGCCTTCTATATGTACATTTTATTATTTTTAAATAAATGCTGGTCCATGGGAGCGGATTTCCCCTTGCACCTCTTCCGTGATGGCTGGAGGTCTCCCCTTCCTCCCAGGAAAGGCTTCTACACCTAACGGTGAGCTGGGAGGAAGTGGGTCTGGTATAGAACGAAAAGAACAGAAAGATCTCCGATCAGCACCTATTAGTGGTGGAGGTAAGTACGACGTCACACTCGTGACATTTCATTTCGAAAGAAAAAGAAATATTTCGGAAGGACGGACTCACCTTAGTTAAGTCTCCATTAGACCCGCTTGTGTGGCGGAGAATATTGAAGAGCGTGCAAGGGGAAATCCAATGCATCGTCGGACTTTTCTTTGGATTTCCCGCCTCTTCCACTGCGTCCAAGTGGCTTTCACTTAACCTATAGAACGAAAAGAACAGAAAGATCTCCGATCAGCCCCTATTAGTGGTGGAGGTAAGTACGACGTCACACTCTTGACATTTCATTTCGAATGAAAAAGAAATATTTCGAAAGGACGGACTCACCTTAGTTAAGTCTCCATTAGAACCGCATGTGTGGCGGAGAATATTGAAGAGCGTGCAAGGGGAAATCCAATGCATCGTCGGAATTTTCTTTGGATTTCCCGCCTCTTCCACTGCGTCCACGTGGCTTTCACTTAACCTATAGAACGAAATAATATATAAAGTTGGACAGAGTGTGCTGGCGGCCGGAGGGGTGACTGCTGACTCCCCGCCCCATGATTAAATCCTGGCCCTGTGTAATGGCTCCTCCTTGTCCTGCTTTATTCTATTTTATTTCATTTAGTACTAGGTTTGGACTAGGTCCTGCCTACTTTTAAATTTTTAAATTCTTAAATTTTTAGAATTGTTGTTTTAATGTAAGACTGTCTAGACTTTTTTAAGATTGGCTTTTATATTTTTAAAATTTTTATCTGAATTCCATGCATTTCCATTATTTATTTATTTCATATTCATCTTAGAACTTTTACTTTTTATACTGTATAATATTCACCCATCTTCATTGTGTATTTATTTCACCTACATTGTATGTTACAAATGTATTTTTATAATTGATTATTTTGTGTGTTTGTGTTTTGGTGTTTTGTGTTGGTATGTCGCCACTGTAAACCGGCAGTGTGCCGGTCGTCTCATCATTTTTATTGTTTGGCCCTGTTGGCCTTCTATATGTACATTTTATTATTTTTAAATAAATGCTGGTCCATGGGAGCGGGTTTCCCCTTGCACCTCTTCCGTGATGGCTGGAGGTCTCCCCTTCCTCCCAGGAAAGGCTTCTACACCTAACGGTGAGCTGGGAGGAAGTGGGTCTGGTATAGAACGAAAAGAACAGAAAGATCTCCGATCAGCACCTATTAGTGGTGGAGGTAAGTACGACGTCACACTCGTGACATTTCATTTCGAAAGAAAAAGAAATATTTCGGAAGGACGGACTCACCTTAGTTAAGTCTCCATTAGACCCGCTTGTGTGGCGGAGAATATTGAAGAGCGTGCAAGGGGAAATCCAATGCATCGTCGGACTTTTCTTTGGATTTCCCGCCTCTTCCACTGCGTCCACGTGGCTTTCACTTAACCTATAGAACGAAAAGAACAGAAAGATCTCCGATCAACACCTATTAGAGGTGGAGGTAAGTACGACGTCACACTCGTGACATTTCATTTCGAAAGAAAAAGAAATATTTCGAAAGGACGGACTCACCTTAGTTAAGTCTCCATTAGAACCGCTTGTGTGGCGGAGAATATTGAAGAGCGTGCAAGGGAAAATCCAATGCATCGTCGGACTTTTCTTTGGATTTCCCGCCTCTTCCACTGCGTCCACGTGGCTTTCACTTAACCTATAGAACGAAAAGAACAGAAAGATCTCCGATCAGCACCTATTAGAGGTGGAGGTAAGTACGACGTCACACTCGTGACATTTCATTTCGAAAGAAAAAGAAATATTTCGAAAGGACGGACTCACCTTAGTTAAGTCTCCATTAGAACCGCATGTGTGGCGGAGAATATTGAAGAGCGTGCAAGGGAAAATCCAATGCATCGTCGGACTTTTCTTTGGATTTCCCGCCTCTTCCACTGCGTCCACGTGGCTTTCACTTAACCTATAGAACGAAAAGAACAGAAAGATCTCCGATCAGCACCTATTACAGGTGGAGGTAAGTACGACGTCACACTCGTGACATTTGATTTCGAAAGAAAAAGAAATATTTCGAAAGGACGGACTCACCTTAGTTGAGTCTCCATTAGAACCGCATGTGTTGCGGAGAATATTGAAGATCGTGCAAGGGGAAATCCAATGCATCGTCGGAATTTTCTTTGGATTTCCCGCCTCTTCCACTGCGTCCACGTGTCTTTCACTTAACCTATAGAACGAAAAGAACAGAAAGATCTCCGATCAGCACCTATTAGAGGTGGAGGTAAGTACGACGTCACACTCGTGACATTTCATTTCGAAAGAAAAAGAAATATTTCGAAAGGACGGACTCACCTTAGTTAAGTCTCCATTAGAACCGCATGTGTGGCGGAGAATATTGAAGAGCGTGCAAGGGGAAATCCAATGCATCGTCGGACTTTTCTTTGGATTTCCCGCCTCTTCCACTGCGTCCACGTGGCTTTCACTTAACCTATAGAACGAAATAATATATAAAGTTGGACAGAGTGTGCTGGCGGCCGGAGGGGTGACTGCTGACTCCCCGCCCCATGATTAAATCCTGGCCCTGTGTAATGGCTCCTCCTTGTCCTGCTTTATTCTATTTTATTTAATTTAGTACTAGGTTTGGACTAGGTCCTGCCTACTTTTAAATTTTTAAATTCTTAAATTTTTAGAATTGTTGTTTTAATGTAAGACTGTCTAGACTTTTTTAAGATTGGCTTTTATATTTTTAAAATTTTTATCTGAATTCCATGCATTTCCATTATTTATTTATTTCATATTCATCTTAGAACTTTTACTTTTTATACTGTATAATATTCACCCATCTTCATTGTGTATTTATTTCACCTACATTGTATGTTACAAATGTATTTTTATAATTGATTATTTTGTGTGTTTGTGTTTTGGTGTTTTGTGTTGGTATGTCGCCACTGTAAACCGGCAGTGTGCCGGTCGTCTCATCATTTTTATTGTTTGGCCCTGTTGGCCTTCTATATGTACATTTTATTATTTTTAAATAAATGCTGGTCCATGGGAGCGGGTTTCCCCTTGCACCTCTTCCGTGATGGCTGGAGGTCTCCCCTTCCTCCCAGGAAAGGCTTCTACACCTAACGGTGAGCTGGGAGGAAGTGGGTCTGGTATAGAACGAAAAGAACAGAAAGATCTCCGATCAGCACCTATTAGTGGTGGAGGTAAGTACGACGTCACACTCGTGACATTTCATTTCGAAAGAAAAAGAAATATTTCGGAAGGACGGACTCACCTTAGTTAAGTCTCCATTAGACCCGCTTGTGTGGCGGAGAATATTGAAGAGCGTGCAAGGGGAAATCCAATGCATCGTCGGACTTTTCTTTGGATTTCCCGCCTCTTCCACTGCGTCCAAGTGGCTTTCACTTAACCTATAGAACGAAAAGAACAGAAAGATCTCCGATCAACACCTATTAGAGGTGGAGGTAAGTACGACGTCACACTCGTGACATTTCATTTCGAAAGAAAAAGAAATATTTCGAAAGGACGGACTCACCTTAGTTAAGTCTCCATTAGAACCGCATGTGTGGCGGAGAATATTGAAGAGCGTGCAAGGGAAAATCCAATGCATCGTCGGACTTTTCTTTGGATTTCCCGCCTCTTCCACTGCGTCCACGTGGCTTTCACTTAACCTATAGAACGAAAAGAACAGAAAGATCTCCGATCAGCACCTATTAGAGGTGGAGGTAAGTACGACGTCACACTCGTGACATTTCATTTCGAAAGAAAAAGAAATATTTCGAAAGGACGGACTCACCTTAGTTAAGTCTCCATTAGAACCGCATGTGTGGCGGAGAATATTGAAGAGCGTGCAAGGGAAAATCCAATGCATCGTCGGACTTTTCTTTGGATTTCCCGCCTCTTCCACTGCGTCCACGTGGCTTTCACTTAACCTATAGAACGAAAAGAACAGAAAGATCTCCGATCAGCACCTATTACAGGTGGAGGTAAGTACGACGTCACACTCGTGACATTTGATTTCGAAAGAAAAAGAAATATTTCGAAAGGACGGACTCACCTTAGTTGAGTCTCCATTAGAACCGCATGTGTTGCGGAGAATATTGAAGATCGTGCAAGGGGAAATCCAATGCATCGTCGGAATTTTCTTTGGATTTCCCGCCTCTTCCACTGCGTCCACGTGTCTTTCACTTAACCTATAGAACGAAAAGAACAGAAAGATCTCCGATCAGCACCTATTAGAGGTGGAGGTAAGTACGACGTCACACTCGTGACATTTCATTTCGAAAGAAAAAGAAATATTTCGAAAGGACGGACTCACCTTAGTTAAGTCTCCATTAGAACCGCATGTGTGGCGGAGAATATTGAAGAGCGTGCAAGGGGAAATCCAATGCATCGTCGGACTTTTCTTTGGATTTCCCGCCTCTTCCACTGCGTCCACGTGGCTTTCACTTAACCTATAGAACGAAATAATATATAAAGTTGGACAGAGTGTGCTGGCGGCCGGAGGGGTGACTGCTGACTCCCCGCCCCATGATTAAATCCTGGCCCTGTGTAATGGCTCCTCCTTGTCCTGCTTTATTCTATTTTATTTCATTTAGTACTAGGTTTGGACTAGGTACTGCCTACTTCTAAATTTTTAAATTCTTAAATTTTTAGAATTGTTGTTTTAATGTAAGACTGTCTAGACTTTTTTAAGATTGGCTTTTATATTTTTAAATTTTTTATCTGAATTCCATGCATTTCCATTATTTATTTATTTCATATTCATCTTAGAACTTTTACTTTTTATACTGTATAATATTCACCCATCTTCATTGTGTATTTGTTTCACCTACATTGTATATTACATATGTATTTTTATAATTGATTATTTTGTGTGTTTGTGTTTTGGTGTTTTGTGTTGGTATGTCGCCACTGTAAACCGGCAGTGTGCCGGTCGTCTCATCATTTTTATTGTTTGGCCCTGTTGGCCTTCTATACGTACATTTTATTATTTTTAAATAAATGCTTGTACATGGGAGCGGGTTTCCTCTTGCACCTCTTCCGTGATGGCTGGAGGTCTCCCCTTCCTCCCAGGAAAGGCTCTACACCTAACGGTGAGCTGGGAGGAAGTGGGTCTGGTATAGAACGAAAAGAACAGAAAGATGTCCGATCAGCACCTATTACAGGTGGAGGTAAGTACGACGTCACACTCGTGACATTTGATTTCGAAAGAAAAAGAAATATTTCGAAAGGACGGACTCACCTTAGTTAAGTCTCCATTAGAACCGCATGTGTTGCGGAGAATATTGAAGATCCTTCAAGGGGAAATCCAATGCATCGTCGGACTTTTCTTTGGATTTCCCGCCTCTTCCACTGCGTCCACGTGGCTTTCACTTAACCTATACAACGAAAAGAACAGAAAGATCTCCGATCAGCACCTATTAGAGGTGGAGGTAAGTACGACGTCACACTCGTGACATTTCATTTCGAAAGAAAAAGAAATATTTCGAAAGGACGGACTCACCTTAGTTAAGTCTCCATTAGAACCGCTTGTGTGGCGGAGAATATTGAAGAGCGTGCAAGGGGAAATCCAATGCATCGTCGGAATTTTCTTTATATTTCCCGCCTCTTCCACTGCGTCCACGTGGCTTTCACTTAACCTTTTAAACGAAAAGAACAGAAAGATCTCCGATCAGCACCTATTAGAGGTGGAGGTAAGTACGACGTCACACTCGTGACATTTCATTTCGAAAGAAAAAGAAATATTTCGAAAGGACGGACTCACCTTAGTTAATTCTCCATTAGAACCGCATGTGTGGCGTAGAATATTGAAGAGCGTGCAAGGGGAAATCCAATGCATCTTCGGACTTTTCTTTGGATTTCCCGCCTCTTCCACTGCGTCCACGTGGCTTTCACTTAATCTATAGAACGAAAAGAACAGAAAGATCTCCGATCAGCACCTATTAGAGGTGGAGGTAAGTACGACGTCACACTCGTGACATTTCATTTCGAAAGAAAAAGAAATATTTCGAAAGGACGGACTCACCTTAGTTAAGTCTCCATTGGAACCGCAAGTGTGGCGGAGAATGCGGAAGAGCGTGCAAGGGAGGAAACCAATGCATCGTCGGACTTTTCTTTGGATTTCCCGCCTCTTCCTCTGCGTCCACGTGGCTTTCACTTAACCTATAGAACGAAATCAAAAGAAGGATCTCCGATCAACACCTATTACAGGTGGAGGTAAGTACGACGTCACACTCGTGACATTTCATTTCGAATGAAAAAGAAATATTTCGAAAGGACGGACACACCTTAGTTAAGTCTCCATTGGAACAGCATGTGCTGCGGAGAATGCGGAAGAGCGTGCAAGGGGGAAACCAATGCATCGTCGGACTTTTCTTTGGATTTCGCTCCCCTTCCTCTGCGTCCACGTGGCTTTCACTTAACCTATAGAACGAAAGCGAAATTAAAAGGAAAGACACTGAAGGGCCCCTTGATGCCTTCATAAAAAGTTTCACCCCCTTAGACCTCACTAATTCGAACTTAAAGGAACTCCACAATGCTTGCATTGTTCTTCATAATTACTGCAAGGCAAAACCGAAGAGTTGTGTGAAATCATCTAATTTCCAGACTGAATTAGTCAATGTATTTAAAATAATTACGAACCTTCTTGGAGAACCCGTTACTATTAATGAACCCTCCTCGGGGGACGAGGGGAGCCAAAATTCGCTAGGTTCACCAATTCTTATGAGCAATTTATGTTCAACCCCCCGGGGGTCGGACCCAGTGGCCAGACTTAGGGACATTAACAACGACAAAGAAGAATACATTAAAAGTCTAAGTTTGGAGATTCAAAATCTGGAGGATATAATTCGAAAGTCACCTCACAACGAGGAAGACAATAGTAGTGCAAATAAAACCAAAATTAGGCAACTGGAAGAAGAGCTGAGAAAAGAAAAAGTAACACACGAAAATGATATTACATCCCTAAAACTCATTATCAGCGATAAGGACATACATTTAGCAACACTGAATGGCGTGCTTGACGAGAGAAAGCGCAACATCGAACTCCTCGTAAAGACCTTCGAGGATGCTTCAAAACAGGCATTTGATACAATCAAATTCCTCAACTCAAGTGACGCGATTAAACCGGGAGCGGAAACGACCGATAATAATGAAATTATTAAGGAAATTAGAGAAATAAAAGAAACAATCAATATAAAGCAGACATACGCTGATAAACTTAAAGTTGCACGCACACCAAATCCAATGAATAGAAACACTAGATCAAAAATCCCGGACACTAAATTTACCCTTCTCCTAAAATCCATCAAGAAAGAAAGCTTCAATAATAATAAAAATTTACTTAATAATGTAATTAAAGATCATAAATTCAGAATTGTTCAAATAAGAGGAATTAAGGATGGTGGTCTGGCCATCGATCTCCACTCCCGGGAGGAATTGGATGAGATTCACAAAATACTTTCAGAAAACGAAATAATAAAAAATAATTTTAAATTGGAAACACCCAAAAAACTGAAACCACGAATAATTATTCTATCTGTAGATAGCGATCTGGAAGAGAGTGATTTGGCTTCCCAATTATCGTCCCGAAACGATTTGTTATCCGGGGAGGATTCATTTGAGATTAATTTTAGAATTAGGGCTTTCAGGGGGAGCCATTGGGTCTTAACTATTTCACCCACTATATATAGGCAGCTCATGGAGGAGAATTATCTCTTCCTGGGGTGTCAAAGGGCCAGGTTTGAGGATTTTAAAAGCGTTCGGCAGTGCACCGGGTGTGGGCGTTTCGGCCATAGTAAAGCCCGGTGCACTCAATCTAATATTTGTTTGAACTGTGGGGGTGGCCATGAGGCCAATAAATGTGAAAATCCTCCTAAATGTGTAAACTGTGTCGAATCCAACGACAACTATGGCACAAACCATTCTGTGGGTCATGGCTGTAGAGCCAAGGGGTGTCCGAACTTAAAAAGACAACTTGCACTCGTGGAGGCCAATACCGACTTCGGCCATTGATGTCAGACTCCATTCAACTTTTACAAATTAACACTAATAGATCCCACACCCCCCACAGCTTAGCTTTGGTCACTGCCAAGCAAACCCTTACAGATTTTATTTTTATACAAGAGCCTTGTTTGGTACACCATAAACCGTTAAACCCTTTGCCAGGTCAAAGACAATTTTCCTCTTTAAGGAACAATAGCCTTATTATTTGTACCAACTTAAATTTATTATTTAATTTAAAATATGTTAGTAATAACTGTGTTTTTGCAGAGGTCGGGACAGAAGCAGGTCCCCTGATATTAGGAGGTATTTACTTCCCCCCCCCATGACGACATTGACATCTTGTTGGAGGAGCTAGAAGTCCTTAATACCATCAAAGGCATGCTCCTCATCATGGGGGACTTCAATGCCCGTTCCCCTATATGGGGATACGGGTATGAAGATATCAGGGGCCACAGAATTCTCGATCTCTGTAATACGCATTCCCTTAATATTCTAAATATTCCGGACAAGGGGCCAACCTTCTTTGCCCATACTGGGAAAGGATGGCCAGATTTAACTCTTATTAGTTCCAATGTTCGGGACCTGGCATCTCATTGGACTATTCTTGATATTGATTCGGCTAGTGATCATCGCTACGTCTCCGTTAGATTTAATACTAAAATTAATAATAACCCCGGGTTCTTCCTGAGGACTAAATTTGGACTTGGGAAGTTCCCGGGTCTTTTACACAATCAGTATGACTATTTATATAACTTAAGTAAAAATATTAACACCACCAATGACCTCGACTTTTATTTTAACACACTAACAACAATAATTGCTAACATAGCACTAAAAACTTTAAAAAAAAACCCAAAAAAATAATAACAACCAGAGGATTCATTGGTGGACCAAAGAACTGGCGTCCTTACGTAATAGGAGCACTGCTCTCTACAAAAGATTTAAAAATGCAAAAACTAGAGATTATCCCGCCGATGAGGTCCGTGCCCATGCCTTAAATTATAAATCCGCCAGAGCCGCCTTCAAGTGCCAGTTACTTAAGGCCAAGAGGGCGGCATGGAGGGGACATTGCTCGGGCTACAATTCTAAGTACGGTTCAACATTCAAATTTGTTTTCGAAAAATTAAACAAAAATAATGATATTAATATTTTCTTTCCTGACCAACCCCAATTGACACAAATCGAAAAAATAAATCTTTTGATGGACCATTATTTTGGTCCATCAAACCAACATGTAAATTCTTATAATAGCCATTATTTATTTAACAATATGGAAGATTTAACTATTCAGGAGCTCGAGCTTGTCTTCTCCAAATTAAAGAGCGGTAAGGCTCCCGGGCCGGACCTCATCGATTACAATATATGGAAATTCGTATTCAAAAAATATCCTGAACTCCTTCTTAAACCCCTAAATATGACAATTCAACTATCTCACTTTCCTGGAGGACTCAGGAGTGGGGGTGTCCGATTCCTGCTTAAACCAGGTAAGGACCCCTCCTCCTGTAGTTCCTTCAGGCCGATTTGTTTATTGCCCACAATGGACAAGATCATTGAGAGAGTGTTTGCCAGGAGACTGAACTCCTGGCTTCACTCTCATAATATTCTTCATCATCTACAATATGGTTTCCGAGAGCAGTGTTGCTGCGAGGACGCCTTGTTCTCGGTTATAAATAAACTCAAGATTAACCGTGGAGTCTGCCATTCAGCCCTCACTACTCTTGACATCAGGGCCGCCTTCGACAATATGGACTGGTCCTTGTTGATGGACATTTTACATAACTATAATATACCGACCAATTTCATTAATTTTATAAATACATACCTATACAATAGAACTATTCAGTATGAATTTAATGGAACAATTATAATTAGAAATATTGTTAAGGGTTGTCCACAGGGTTCGGTGCTTGCATCGACCCTGTGGAACCTGTATTTTAATAGTATATTGAAATTAAACTCAGATTCTCTCTACCTCCAGGCCTTCGCTGACGACCTAGCGTTGATTACGACAGGCGTCACGCGGAGGGTCCTGGAGATGAATACAAACCTTGCCTTAAACCTAACAGCTACTCACCTTGATAACTTAAAACTCCAACTGTCCATTGACAAGTGCCGGTCCATTGTAATCTCAAAATCTATAAAACTTAAAAGAAATCCAATATTCAAGATAAAACATACCTCAATAAAAGTCACTAATAATTTAAAGTACCTCGGAATAATTATCGACGATAGACTCGCGTGGAGCGATCACATAGCCTCATTAACATCTAGATGTATGGTTATAGGGGGGTCCCTACGTAGGGTTAGAGGCGGAGGATGGGGGGTCGGTCCCCAGCTCCAGAAGATATGGTACCTGACTGTTACTGAGAAAATTATTGTATATGGAGCTGGGGTTTGGGGGGGCTCCCTCACCCTCCAGCAGAAACAAAAACTACAGTCTATACAAAGAGTCTTTCTGCTGGGGGTGTTGGGGGCATATAGAACTTCCCCCACAGACTCCCTAAATATCCTCTGCGGGATCCCCCCCGCTCCACGTGACTCTAGAGTCGATATATAAAAATTACATGATTCTTAAAAGGCGGCTCCCTGACCCTGAGATCGAGCTGTCGGATATTGAAATAGACAGGAACATTCCAACTATTCCGATAAACCCTAAAAATATGATTATAGATTTCAAAACTAAAATATTAAGACCAGATTATGAGGTGTACACCGATGGCTCCGGTATAGATGGCTGTATCGGGGCCTCGGTGTGCATCCTCGATAGTAATAAAGTAGTAGACGTATTAAAATATAAACTGAAGGGCCACAACTCCGTCTTTCAGGCGGAGTTGTTGGCCATTTATAAATCAATAGAATATGCAATAAAAAACCAAAAAAGAATTAATATCTACACCGACAGCCTGAGCTCTATCCAGGCCCTTAAATCTACTAACATTAAGTCTAAATTCATTAATGATATAAAATTTAAAATTGCAAATAATACTAACCTTTTTGGCCTGGATTGGGTCAGGGCACACGTGGGGGTGGCCGGTAACGAGTTGGCCGACACTTGTGCAAAGCTAGCAACAATTACTGGCGAGGGAATTGATGCCCCTGCCCCCATTTCCTATTTGAAAAAGAAAATTAAAGAATATATTTTGGTTAAATGGCAGGGGCACCACAATAATTCTCAGAGGGGCCTCCGGGTTAAAAGATTTTTCCCGGAGGTCAACACCAACACCCTCGTCACAAATCGGCACCTCACATGGTATCTGACGGGCCATGGCCCATACATGGCCTACCTCCACAGATTCAAAATTAAAAATACCGATCTCTGTACTTGTGGGGGCGTGGGGGATGCAGATCACTATCTCTTCGACTGCCCGCACACACTGGCACACCACATTGTAAAACCTAACGATGTTAATGCATCTAGGTGGTGTGCCGGTATTCTGTCCAACCGACATTCGATATATAAAGTTGGACAGAGTGTGCTGGCGGCCGGAGGGGTGACTGCTGACTCCCCGCCCCATGATTAAATCCTGGCCCTGTGTAATGGCTCCTCCTTGTCCTGCTTTATTCTATTTTATTTCATTTAGTACTAGGTTTGGACTAGGTCCTGCCTACTTTTAAATTTTTAAATTCTTAAATTTTTAGAATTGTTGTTTTAATGTAAGACTGTCTAGACTTTTTTAAGATTGGCTTTTATATTTTTAAAATTTTTATCTGAATTCTATGCATTTCCATTATTTATTTATTTCATATTCATCTTAGAACTTTTACTTTTTATACTGTATAATATTCACCCATCTTCATTGTATATTTATTTCACCTACATTGTATGTTATATATGTATTTTTATAATTGATTATTTTGTGTGTTTGTGTTTTGGTATTTTGTGTTGGTGTGTCGCCACTGTAAACCGGCAGTGTGCCGGTCGTCTCATCATTTTTATTGTTTGGCCCTGTTGGCCTTCTATATGTACATTTTATTATTTTTAAATAAATGCTGGTCCGTGGGAGCGGGTTTCCCCTTGCACCTCTTCCGTGATTGCTGGAGGTCTCCCCTTCCTCCCAGGAAAGGATCTACACCTAACGGTGAGCTGGGAGGAAGTGGGTCTGGTATAGAACGAAATAATATATAAAGTTGGACAGAGTGTGCTGGCGGCCGGAGGGGTGACTGCTGACTCCCCGCCCCATGATTAAATCCTGGCCCTGTGTAATGGCTCCTCCTTGTCCTGCTTTATTCTATTTTATTTCATTTAGTACTAGGTTTGGACTAGGTCCTGCCTACTTTTAAATTTTTAAATTCTTAAATTTTTAGAATTGTTGTTTTAATGTAAGACTGTCTAGACTTTTTTAAGATTGGCTTTTATATTTTTAAAATTTTTATCTGAATTCCATGCATTTCCATTATTTATTTATTTCATATTCATCTTAGAACTTTTACTTTTTATACTGTATAATATTCACCCATCTTCATTGTGTATTTATTTCACCTACATTGTATGTTACATATGTATTTTTATAATTGATTATTTTGTGTGTTTGTGTTTTGGTGTTTTGTGTTGGTATGTCGCCACTGTAAACCGGCAGTGTGCCGGTCGTCTCATCATTTTTATTGTTTGGCCCTGTTGGCCTTCTATATGTACATTTTATTATTTTTAAATAAATGCTGGTCCATGGGAGCGGGTTTCCCCTTGAACCTCTTCCGTGATGGCTGGAGGTCTCCCCTTCCTCCCAGGAAAGGCTCTACACCTAACGGTGAGCTGGGAGGAAGTGGGTCTGGTATAGAACGAAAAGAACAGAAAGATCTCCGATCAGCACCTATTACAGGTGGAGGTAAGTACGACATCACACTCGTGACATTTGATTTCGAAAGAAAAAGAAATATTTCGAAAGGAACGACTCACCTTAGTTGAGTCTCCATTAGAACCGCATGTGTTGCGGAGAATATTGAAGATCGTGCAAGGGGAAATCCAATGCATCGTCAGAATTTTCTTTGGATTTCCCGCCTCTTCCACTGCGTCCACGTGGCTTTCACTTAACCTATAGAACGAAAAGAACAGAAAGATCTCCGATCAACACCTATTAGAGGTGGAGGTAAGTACGACGTCACACTCGTGACATTTCATTTCGAAAGAAAAAGAAATATTTCGAAAGGACGGACTCACCTTAGTTAAGTCTCCATTAGAACCGCATGTGTGGCGGAGAATATTGAAGAGCGTGCAAGGGTAAATCCAATGCATCGTCTGACTTTTCTTTGGATTTCCCGCCTCTTCCACTGCGTCCACGTGGCTTTCACTTAACCTATAGAACGAAAAGAACAGAAAGATCTCCGATCAGCACCTATTAGAGGTGGAGGTAAGTACGACGTCACACTCGTGACATTTCATTTCGAAAGAAAAAGAAATATTTCGAAAGGACGGACTCACCTTAGTTAAGTCTCCATTAGAACCGCATGTGTGGCGGAGAATATTGAAGAGCGTGCAAGGGAAAATCCAATGCATCGTCGGACTTTTCTTTGGATTTCCCGCCTCTTCCACTGCGTCCACGTGGCTTTCACTTAACCTATAGAACGAAAAGAACAGAAAGATCTCCGATCAGCACCTATTACAGGTGGAGGTAAGTACGACGTCACACTCGTGACATTTGATTTCGAAAGAAAAAGAAATATTTCGAAAGGACGGACTCACCTTAGTTGAGTCTCCATTAGAACCGCATGTGTTGCGGAGAATATTGAAGATCGTGCAAGGGGAAATCCAATGCATCGTCGGAATTTTCTTTGGATTTCCCGCCTCTTCCACTGCGTCCACGTGGCTTTCACTTAACCTATAGAACGAAAAGAACAGAAAGATCTCCGATCAGCACCTATTAGAGGTGGAGGTAAGTACGACGTCACACTCGTGACATTTCATTTCGAAAGAAAAAGAAATATTTCGAAAGGACGGACTCACCTTAGTTAAGTCTCCATTAGAACCGCATGTGTGGCGGAGAATATTGAAGAGCGTGCAAGGGGAAATCCAATGCATCGTCGGACTTTTCTTTGGATTTCCCGCCTCTTCCACTGCGTCCACGTGGCTTTCACTTAACCTATAGAACGAAATAATATATAAAGTTGGACAGAGTGTGCTGGCGGCCGGAGGGGTGACTGCTGACTCCCCGCCCCATGATTAAATCCTGGCCCTGTGTAATGGCTCCTCCTTGTCCTGCTTTATTCTATTTTATTTCATTTAGTACTAGGTTTGGACTAGGTACTGCCTACTTCTAAATTTTTAAATTCTTAAATTTTTAGAATTGTTGTTTTAATGTAAGACTGTCTAGACTTTTTTAAGATTGGCTTTTATATTTTTAAATTTTTTATCTGAATTCCATGCATTTCCATTATTTATTTATTTCATATTCATCTTAGAACTTTTACTTTTTATACTGTATAATATTCACCCATCTTCATTGTGTATTTATTTCACCTACATTGTATATTACATATGTATTTTTATAATTGATTATTTTGTGTGTTTGTGTTTTGGTGTTTTGTGTTGGTATGTCGCCACTGTAAACCGGCAGTGTGCCGGTCGTCTCATCATTTTTATTGTTTGGCCCTGTTGGCCTTCTATACGTACATTTTATTATTTTTAAATAAATGCTTGTCCATGGGAGCGGGTTTCCCCTTGCACCTCTTCCGTGATGGCTGGAGGTCTCCCCTTCCTCCCAGGAAAGGCTCTACACCTAACGGTGAGCTGGGAGGAAGTGGGTCTGGTATAGAACGAAAAGAACAGAAAGATGTCCGATCAGCACCTATTACAGGTGGAGGTAAGTACGACGTCACACTCGTGACATTTGATTTCGAAAGAAAAAGAAATATTTCGAAAGGACGGACTCACCTTAGTTAAGTCTCCATTAGAACCGCATGTGTTGCGGAGAATATTGAAGATCCTTCAAGGGGAAATCCAATGCATCGTCGGACTTTTCTTTGGATTTCCCGCCTCTTCCACTGCGTCCACGTGGCTTTCACTTAACCTATACAACGAAAAGAACAGAAAGATCTCCGATCAGCACCTATTAGAGGTGGAGGTAAGTACGACGTCACACTCGTGACATTTCATTTCGAAAGAAAAAGAAATATTTCGAAAGGACGGACTCACCTTAGTTAAGTCTCCATTAGAACCGCTTGTGTGGCGGAGAATATTGAAGAGCGTGCAAGGGGAAATCCAATGCATCGTCGAAATTTTCTTTATATTTCCCGCCTCTTCCACTGCGTCCACGTGGCTTTCACTTAACCTTTTAAACGAAAAGAACAGAAAGATCTCCGATCAGCACCTATTAGAGGTGGAGGTAAGTACGACGTCACACTCGTGACATTTCATTTCGAAAGAAAAAGAAATATTTCGAAAGGACGGACTCACCTTAGTTAATTCTCCATTAGAACCGCATGTGTGGCGTAGAACATTGAAGAGCGTGCAAGGGGAAATCCAATGCATCTTCGGACTTTTCTTTGGATTTCCCGCCTCTTCCACTGCGTCCACGTGGCTTTCACTTAATCTATAGAACGAAAAGAACAGAAAGATCTCCGATCAGCACCTATTAGAGGTGGAGGTAAGTACGACGTCACACTCGTGACATTTCATTTCGAAAGAAAAAGAAATATTTCGAAAGGACGGACTCACCTTAGTTAAGTCTCCATTAGAACCGCATGTGTGGCGGAGAATATTGAAGAGCGTGCAAGGGAAAATCCAATGCATCG
The DNA here is from genome assembly GCA_933210815.1 of Meta bourneti. Taxonomy (NCBI): domain Eukaryota; kingdom Metazoa; phylum Arthropoda; class Arachnida; order Araneae; family Tetragnathidae; genus Meta; species Meta bourneti. The sequence goes on from OW119929.1 coordinate 7,487,872, forward strand.
TCGGACTTTTCTTTGGATTTCCCGCCTCTTCCACTGCGTCCACGTGGCTTTCACTTAACCTATAGAACGAAAAGAACAGAAAGATCTCCGATCAGCACCTATTAGATGTGGAGGTAAGTACGACGTCACACTCGTGACATTTCATTTCGAAAGAAAAAGAAATATTTCGAAAGGACGGACTCACCTTAGTTAAGTCTCCATTAGAACCGCATGTGTGGCGGAGAATATTGAAGAGCGTGCAAGGGGAAATCCAATGCATCGTCGGACTTTTCTTTGGATTTCCCGCCTCTTCCACTGCGTCCACGTGGCTTTCACTTAACCTATAGAACGAAATAATATATAAAGTTGGACAGAGTGTGCTGGCGGCCGGAGGGGTGACTGCTGACTCCCCGCCCCATGATTAAATCCTGGCCCTGTGTAATGGCTCCTCCTTGTCCTGCTTTATTCTATTTTATTTCATTTAGTACTAGGTTTGGACTAGGTACTGCCTACTTCTAAATTTTTAAATTCTTAAATTTTTAGAATTGTTGTTTTAATGTAAGACTGTCTAGACTTTTTTAAGATTGGCTTTTATATTTTTAAATTTTTTATCTGAATTCCATGCATTTCCATTATTTATTTATTTCATATTCATCTTAGAACTTTTACATTTTATACTGTATAATATTCACCCATCTTCATTGTGTATTTATTTCACCTACATTGTATGTTACATATGTATTTTTATAATTGATTATTTTGTGTGTTTGTGTTTTGGTGTTTTGTGTTGGTATGTCGCCACTGTAAACCGGCAGTGTGCCGGTCGTCTCATCATTTTTTGTGTTTGGCCCTGTTGGCCTTCTATATGTACATTTTATTATTTTTAAATAAATGCTGGTCCATGGGAGCGGGTTTCCCCTTGCACCTCTTCCGTGATGGCTGGAGGTCTCCCCTTCCTCCCAGGAAAGGCTCTACACCTAACGGTGAGCTGGGAGGAAGTGGGTCTGGTATAGAACGAAAAGAACAGAAAGATCTCCGATCAGCACCTATTAGAGGTGGAGGTAAGTACGACGTCACACTCGTGACATTTCATTTCGAAAGAAAAAGAAATATTTCGAAAGGACGGACTCAACTTAGTTAAGTCTCCATTAGAACCGCATGTGTGGCGGAGAATATTGAAGAGCGTGCAAGGGGAAATCCAATGCATCGTCGGACTTTTCTTTGGATTTCCCGCCTCTTCCACTGCGTCCACGTGGCTTTCACTTAACCTATAGAACGAAATAATATATAAAGTTGGACAGAGTGTGCTGGCGGCCGGAGGGGTGACTGCTGACTCCCCGCCCCATGATTAAATCCTGGCCCTGTGTAATGGCTCCTCCTTGTCCTGCTTTATTCTATTTTATTTCATTTAGTACTAGGTTTGGACTAGGTACTGCCTACTTCTAAATTTTTAAATTCTTAAATTTTTAGAATTGTTGTTTTAATGTAAGACTGTCTAGACTTTTTTAAGATTGGCTTTTATATTTTTAAATTTTTTATCTGAATTCCATGCATTTCCATTATTTATTTATTTCATATTCATCTTAGAACTTTTACTTTTTATACTGTATAATATTCACCCATCTTCATTGTGTATTTATTTCACCTACATTGTATGTTACAAATGTATTTTTATAATTGATTATTTTGTGTGTTTGTGTTTTGGTGTTTTGTGTTGGTATGTCGCCACTGTAAACCGGCAGTGTGCCGGTCGTCTCATCATTTTTATTGTTTGGCCCTGTTGGCCTTCTATATGTACATTTTATTATTTTTAAATAAATGCTGGTCCATGGGAGCGGGTTTCCCCTTGCACCTCTTCCGTGATGGCTGGAGGTCTCCCCTTCCTCCCAGGAAAGGCTTCTACACCTAACGGTGAGCTGGGAGGAAGTGGGTCTGGTATAGAACGAAAAGAACAGAAAGATCTCCGATCAGCACCTATTAGTGGTGGAGGTAAGTACGACGTCACACTCGTGACATTTCATTTCGAAAGAAAAAGAAATATTTCGGAAGGACGGACTCACCTTAGTTAAGTCTCCATTAGACCCGCTTGTGTGGCGGAGAATATTGAAGAGCGTGCAAGGGGAAATCCAATGCATCGTCGGACTTTTCTTTGGATTTCCCGCCTCTTCCACTGCGTCCAAGTGGCTTTCACTTAACCTATAGAACGAAAAGAACAGAAAGATCTCCGATCAGCCCCTATTAGAGGTGGAGGTAAGTACGACGTCACACTCTTGACATTTCATTTCGAATGAAAAAGAAATATTTCGAAAGGACGGACTCACCTTAGTTAAGTCTCCATTAGAACCGCATGTGTGGCGGAGAATATTGAAGAGCGTGCAAGGGGAAATCCAATGCATCGTCGGAATTTTCTTTGGATTTCCCGCCTCTTCCACTGCGTCCACGTGGCTTTCACTTAACCTATAGAACGAAATAATATATAAAGTTGGACAGAGTGTGCTGGCGGCCGGAGGGGTGACTGCTGACTCCCCGCCCCATGATTAAATCCTGGCCCTGTGTAATGGCTCCTCCTTGTCCTGCTTTATTCTATTTTATTTCATTTAGTACTAGGTTTGGACTAGGTCCTGCCTACTTTTAAATTTTTAAATTCTTAAATTTTTAGAATTGTTGTTTTAATGTAAGACTGTCTAGACTTTTTTAAGATTGGCTTTTATATTTTTAAATTTTTTATCTGAATTCCATGCATTTCCATTATTTATTTATATCATATTCATCTTAGAACTTTTACATTTTATACTGTATAATATTCACCCATCTTCATTGTGTATTTATTTCACCTACATTGTATGTTACATATGTATTTTTATAATTGATTATTTTGTGTGTTTGTGTTTTGGTGTTTTGTGTTGGTATGTCGCCACTGTAAACCGGCAGTGTGCCGGTCGTCTCATCATTTTTTGTGTTTGGCCCTGTTGGCCTTCTATATGTACATTTTATTATTTTTAAATAAATGCTGGTCCATGGGAGCGGGTTTCCCCTTGCACCTCTTCCGTGATGGCTGGAGGTCTCCCCTTCCTCCCAGGAAAGGCTCTACACCTAACGGTGAGCTGGGAGGAAGTGGGTCTGGTATAGAACGAAAAGAACAGAAAGATCTCCGATCAGCACCTATTAGAGGTGGAGGTAAGTACGACGTCACACTCGTGACATTTCATTTCGAAAGAAAAAGAAATATTTCGAAAGGACGGACTCACCTTAGTTAAGTCTCCATTAGAACCGCATGTGTGGCGGAGAATATTGAAGAGCGTGCAAGGGGAAATCCAATGCATCGTCGGACTTTTCTTTGGATTTCCCGCCTCTTCCACTGCTTCCACGTGGCTTTCACTTAACCTATAGAACGAAATAATATATAAAGTTGGACAGAGTGTGCTGGCGGCCGGAGGGGTGACTGCTGACTCCCCGCCCCATGATTAAATCCTGGCCCTGTGTAATGGCTCCTCCTTGTCCTGCTTTATTCTATTTTATTTCATTTAGTACTAGGTTTGGACTAGGTACTGCCTACTTCTAAATTTTTAAATTCTTAAATTTTTAGAATTGTTGTTTTAATGTAAGACTGTCTAGACTTTTTTAAGATTGGCTTTTATATTTTTAAATTTTTTATCTGAATTCCATGCATTTCCATTATTTATTTATTTCATATTCATCTTAGAACTTTTACTTTTTATACTGTATAATATTCACCCATCTTCATTGTGTATTTATTTCACCTACATTGTATGTTACAAATGTATTTTTATAATTGATTATTTTGTGTGTTTGTGTTTTGGTGTTTTGTGTTGGTATGTCGCCACTGTAAACCGGCAGTGTGCCGGTCGTCTCATCATTTTTATTGTTTGGCCCTGTTGGCCTTCTATATGTACATTTTATTATTTTTAAATAAATGCTGGTCCATGGGAGCGGGTTTCCCCTTGCACCTCTTCCGTGATGGCTGGAGGTCTCCCCTTCCTCCCAGGAAAGGCTTCTACACCTAACGGTGAGCTGGGAGGAAGTGGGTCTGGTATAGAACGAAAAGAACAGAAAGATCTCCGATCAGCACCTATTAGTGGTGGAGGTAAGTACGACGTCACACTCGTGACATTTCATTTCGAAAGAAAAAGAAATATTTCGGAAGGACGGACTCACCTTAGTTAAGTCTCCATTAGACCCGCTTGTGTGGCGGAGAATATTGAAGAGCGTGCAAGGGGAAATCCAATGCATCGTCGGACTTTTCTTTGGATTTCCCGCCTCTTCCACTGCGTCCAAGTGGCTTTCACTTAACCTATAGAACGAAAAGAACAGAAAGATCTCCGATCAGCCCCTATTAGAGGTGGAGGTAAGTACGACGTCACACTCTTGACATTTCATTTCGAATGAAAAAGAAATATTTCGAAAGGACGGACTCACCTTAGTTAAGTCTCCATTAGAACCGCATGTGTGGCGGAGAATATTGAAGAGCGTGCAAGGGGAAATCCAATGCATCGTCGGAATTTTCTTTGGATTTCCCGCCTCTTCCACTGCGTCCACGTGGCTTTCACTTAACCTATAGAACGAAATAATATATAAAGTTGGACAGAGTGTGCTGGCGGCCGGAGGGGTGACTGCTGACTCCCCGCCCCATGATTAAATCCTGGCCCTGTGTAATGGCTCCTCCTTGTCCTGCTTTATTCTATTTTATTTCATTTAGGACTAGGTTTGGACTAGGTCCTGCCTACTTTTAAATTTTTAAATTCTTAAATTTTTAGAATTGTTGTTTTAATGTAAGACTGTCTAGACTTTTTTAAGATTGGCTTTTATATTTTTAAAATTTTTATCTGAATTCCATGCATTTCCATTATTTATTTATTTCATATTCATCTTAGAACTTTTACTTTTTATACTGTATAATATTCACCCATCTTCATTGTGTATTTATTTCACCTACATTGTATGTTACAAATGTATTTTTATAATTGATTATTTTGTGTGTTTGTGTTTTGGTGTTTTGTGTTGGTATGTCGCCACTGTAAACCGGCAGTGTGCCGGTCGTCTCATCATTTTTATTGTTTGGCCCTGTTGGCCTTCTATATGTACATTTTATTATTTTTAAATAAATGCTGGTCCATGGGAGCGGGTTTCCCCTTGCACCTCTTCCGTGATGGCTGGAGGTCTCCCCTTCCTCCCAGGAAAGGCTTCTACACCTAACGGTGAGCTGGGAGGAAGTGGGTCTGGTATAGAACGAAAAGAACAGAAAGATCTCCGATCAGCACCTATTAGTGGTGGAGGTAAGTACGACGTCACACTCGTGACATTTCATTTCGAAAGAAAAAGAAATATTTCGGAAGGACGGACTCACCTTAGTTAAGTCTCCATTAGACCCGCTTGTGTGGCGGAGAATATTGAAGAGCGTGCAAGGGGAAATCCAATGCATCGTCGGACTTTTCTTTGGATTTCCCGCCTCTTCCACTGCGTCCAAGTGGCTTTCACTTAACCTATAGAACGAAAAGAACAGAAAGATCTCCGATCAACACCTATTAGAGGTGGAGGTAAGTACGACGTCACACTCGTGACATTTCATTTCGAAAGAAAAAGAAATATTTCGAAAGGACGGACTCACCTTAGTTAAGTCTCCATTAGAACCGCATGTGTGGCGGAGAATATTGAAGAGCGTGCAAGGGAAAATCCAATGCATCGTCGGACTTTTCTTTGGATTTCCCGCCTCTTCCACTGCGTCCACGTGGCTTTCACTTAACCTATAGAACGAAAAGAACAGAAAGATCTCTGATCAGCACCTATTAGAGGTGGAGGTAAGTACGACGTCACACTCGTGACATTTCATTTCGAAAGAAAAAGAAATATTTCGAAAGGACGGACTCACCTTAGTTAAGTCTCCATTAGAACCGCATGTGTGGCGGAGAATATTGAAGAGCGTGCAAGGGAAAATCCAATGCATCGTCGGACTTTTCTTTGGATTTCCCGCCTCTTCCACTGCGTCCACGTGGCTTTCACTTAACCTATAGAACGAAAAGAACAGAAAGATCTCCGATCAGCACCTATTAGAGGTGGAGGTAAGTACGACGTCACACTCGTGACATTTCATTTCGAAAGAAAAAGAAATATTTCGAAAGGACGGACTCACCTTAGTTAAGTCTCCATTAGAACCGCATGTGTGGCGGAGAATATTGAAGAGCGTGCAAGGGGAAATCCAATGCATCGTCGGACTTTTCTTTGGATTTCCCGCCTCTTCCACTGCGTCCACGTGGCTTTCACTTAACCTATAGAACGAAATAATATATAAAGTTGGACAGAGTGTGCTGGCGGCCGGAGGGGTGACTGCTGACTCCCCGCCCCATGATTAAATCCTGGCCCTGTGTAATGGCTCCTCCTTGTCCTGCTTTATTCTATTTTATTTCATTTAGTACTAGGTTTGGACTAGGTCCTGCCTACTTTTAAATTTTTAAATTCTTAAATTTTTAGAATTGTTGTTTTAATGTAAGACTGTCTAGACTTTTTTAAGATTGGCTTTTATATTTTTAAAATTTTTATCTGAATTCCATGCATTTCCATTATTTATTTATTTCATATTCATCTTAGAACTTTTACTTTTTATACTGTATAATATTCACCCATCTTCATTGTGTATTTATTTCACCTACATTGTATGTTACAAATGTATTTTTATAATTGATTATTTTGTGTGTTTGTGTTTTGGTGTTTTGTGTTGGTATGTCGCCACTGTAAACCGGCAGTGTGCCGGTCGTCTCATCATTTTTATTGTTTGGCCCTGTTGGCCTTCTATATGTACATTTTATTATTTTTAAATAAATGCTGGTCCATGGGAGCGGGTTTCCCCTTGCACCTCTTCCGTGATGGCTGGAGGTCTCCCCTTCCTCCCAGGAAAGGCTTCTACACCTAACGGTGAGCTGGGAGGAAGTGGGTCTGGTATAGAACGAAAAGAACAGAAAGATCTCCGATCAGCACCTATTAGTGGTGGAGGTAAGTACGACGTCACACTCGTGACATTTCATTTCGAAAGAAAAAGAAATATTTCGGAAGGACGGACTCACCTTAGTTAAGTCTCCATTAGACCCGCTTGTGTGGCGGAGAATATTGAAGAGCGTGCAAGGGGAAATCCAATGCATCGTCGGACTTTTCTTTGGATTTCCCGCCTCTTCCACTGCGTCCAAGTGGCTTTCACTTAACCTATAGAACGAAAAGAACAGAAAGATCTCCGATCAGCCCCTATTAGAGGTGGAGGTAAGTACGACGTCACACTCTTGACATTTCATTTCGAATGAAAAAGAAATATTTCGAAAGGACGGACTCACCTTAGTTAAGTCTCCATTAGAACCGCATGTGTGGCGGAGAATATTGAAGAGCGTGCAAGGGGAAATCCAATGCATCGTCGGAATTTTCTTTGGATTTCCCGCCTCTTCCACTGCGTCCACGTGGCTTTCACTTAACCTATAGAACGAAATAATATATAAAGTTGGACAGAGTGTGCTGGCGGCCGGAGGGGTGACTGCTGACTCCCCGCCCCATGATTAAATCCTGGCCCTGTGTAATGGCTCCTCCTTGTCCTGCTTTATTCTATTTTATTTCATTTAGTACTAGGTTTGGACTAGGTCCTGCCTACTTTTAAATTTTTAAATTCTTAAATTTTTAGAATTGTTGTTTTAATGTAAGACTGTCTAGACTTTTTTAAGATTGGCTTTTATATTTTTAAAATTTTTATCTGAATTCCATGCATTTCCATTATTTATTTATTTCATATTCATCTTAGAACTTTTACTTTTTATACTGTATAATATTCACCCATCTTCATTGTGTATTTATTTCACCTACATTGTATGTTACAAATGTATTTTTATAATTGATTATTTTGTGTGTTTGTGTTTTGGTGTTTTGTGTTGGTATGTCGCCACTGTAAACCGGCAGTGTGCCGGTCGTCTCATCATTTTTATTGTTTGGCCCTGTTGGCCTTCTATATGTACATTTTATTATTTTTAAATAAATGCTGGTCCATGGGAGCGGGTTTCCCCTTGCACCTCTTCCGTGATGGCTGGAGGTCTCCCCTTCCTCCCAGGAAAGGCTTCTACACCTAACGGTGAGCTGGGAGGAAGTGGGTCTGGTATAGAACGAAAAGAACAGAAAGATCTCCGATCAGCACCTATTAGTGGTGGAGGTAAGTACGACGTCACACTCGTGACATTTCATTTCGAAAGAAAAAGAAATATTTCGGAAGGACGGACTCACCTTAGTTAAGTCTCCATTAGACCCGCTTGTGTGGCGGAGAATATTGAAGAGCGTGCAAGGGGAAATCCAATGCATCGTCGGACTTTTCTTTGGATTTCCCGCCTCTTCCACTGCGTCCAAGTGGCTTTCACTTAACCTATAGAACGAAAAGAACAGAAAGATCTCCGATCAACACCTATTAGAGGTGGAGGTAAGTACGACGTCACACTCGTGACATTTCATTTCGAAAGAAAAAGAAATATTTCGAAAGGACGGACTCACCTTAGTTAAGTCTCCATTAGAACCGCATGTGTGGCGGAGAATATTGAAGAGCGTGCAAGGGAAAATCCAATGCATCGTCGGACTTTTCTTTGGATTTCCCGCCTCTTCCACTGCGTCCACGTGGCTTTCACTTAACCTATAGAACGAAAAGAACAGAAAGATCTCCGATCAGCACCTATTAGAGGTGGAGGTAAGTACGACGTCACACTCGTGACATTTCATTTCGAAAGAAAAAGAAATATTTCGAAAGGACGGACTCACCTTAGTTAAGTCTCCATTAGAACCGCATGTGTGGCGGAGAATATTGAAGAGCGTGCAAGGGAAAATCCAATGCATCGTCGGACTTTTCTTTGGATTTCCCGCCTCTTCCACTGCGTCCACGTGGCTTTCACTTAACCTATAGAACGAAAAGAACAGAAAGATCTCCGATCAGCACCTATTAGAGGTGGAGGTAAGTACGACGTCACACTCGTGACATTTCATTTCGAAAGAAAAAGAAATATTTCGAAAGGACGGACTCACCTTAGTTAAGTCTCCATTAGAACCGCATGTGTGGCGGAGAATATTGAAGAGCGTGCAAGGGGAAATCCAATGCATCGTCGGACTTTTCTTTGGATTTCCCGCCTCTTCCACTGCGTCCACGTGGCTTTCACTTAACCTATAGAACGAAATAATATATAAAGTTGGACAGAGTGTGCTGGCGGCCGGAGGGGTGACTGCTGACTCCCCGCCCCATGATTAAATCCTGGCCCTGTGTAATGGCTCCTCCTTGTCCTGCTTTATTCTATTTTATTTCATTTAGTACTAGGTTTGGACTAGGTCCTGCCTACTTTTAAATTTTTAAATTCTTAAATTTTTAGAATTGTTGTTTTAATGTAAGACTGTCTAGACTTTTTTAAGATTGGCTTTTATATTTTTAAAATTTTTATCTGAATTCCATGCATTTCCATTATTTATTTATTTCATATTCATCTTAGAACTTTTACTTTTTATACTGTATAATATTCACCCATCTTCATTGTGTATTTATTTCACCTACATTGTATGTTACAAATGTATTTTTATAATTGATTATTTTGTGTGTTTGTGTTTTGGTGTTTTGTGTTGGTATGTCGCCACTGTAAACCGGCAGTGTGCCGGTCGTCTCATCATTTTTATTGTTTGGCCCTGTTGGCCTTCTATATGTACATTTTATTATTTTTAAATAAATGCTGGTCCATGGGAGCGGGTTTCCCCTTGCACCTCTTCCGTGATGGCTGGAGGTCTCCCCTTCCTCCCAGGAAAGGCTTCTACACCTAACGGTGAGCTGGGAGGAAGTGGGTCTGGTATAGAACGAAAAGAACAGAAAGATCTCCGATCAGCACCTATTAGTGGTGGAGGTAAGTACGACGTCACACTCGTGACATTTCATTTCGAAAGAAAAAGAAATATTTCGGAAGGACGGACTCACCTTAGTTAAGTCTCCATTAGACCCGCTTGTGTGGCGGAGAATATTGAAGAGCGTGCAAGGGGAAATCCAATGCATCGTCGGACTTTTCTTTGGATTTCCCGCCTCTTCCACTGCGTCCAAGTGGCTTTCACTTAACCTATAGAACGAAAAGAACAGAAAGATCTCCGATCAGCACCTATTAGAGGTGGAGGTAAGTACGACGTCACACTCGTGACATTTCATTTCGAAAGAAAAAGAAATATTTCGAAAGGACGGACTCACCTTAGTTAAGTCTCCATTAGAACCGCATGTGTGGCGGAGAATATTGAAGAGCGTGCAAGGGAAAATCCAATGCATCGTCGGACTTTTCTTTGGATTTCCCGCCTCTTCCACTGCGTCCACGTGGCTTTCACTTAACCTATAGAACGAAAAGAACAGAAAGATCTCCGATCAGCACCTATTAGAGGTGGAGGTAAGTACGACGTCACACTCGTGACATTTCATTTCGAAAGAAAAAGAAATATTTCGAAAGGACGGACTCACCTTAGTTAAGTCTCCATTAGAACCGCATGTGTGGCGGAGAATATTGAAGAGCGTGCAAGGGAAAATCCAATGCATCGTCGGACTTTTCTTTGGATTTCCCGCCTCTTCCACTGCGTCCACGTGGCTTTCACTTAACCTATAGAACGAAAAGAACAGAAAGATCTCCGATCAGCACCTATTACAGGTGGAGGTAAGTACGACGTCACACTCGTGACATTTCATTTCGAAAGAAAAAGAAATATTTCGAAAGGACGGACTCACCTTAGTTGAGTCTCCATTAGAACCGCATGTGTTGCGGAGAATATTGAAGATCGTGCAAGGGGAAATCCAATGCATCGTCGGAATTTTCTTTGGATTTCCCGCCTCTTCCACTGCGTCCACGTGTCTTTCACTTAACCTATAGAACGAAAAGAACAGAAAGATCTCCGATCAGCACCTATTAGAGGTGGAGGTAAGTACGACGTCACACTCGTGACATTTCATTTCGAAAGAAAAAGAAATATTTCGAAAGGACGGACTCACCTTAGTTAAGTCTCCATTAGAACCGCATGTGTGGCGGAGAATATTGAAGAGCGTGCAAGGGGAAATCCAATGCATCGTCGGACTTTTCTTTGGATTTCCCGCCTCTTCCACTGCGTCCACGTGGCTTTCACTTAACCTATAGAACGAAATAATATATAAAGTTGGACAGAGTGTGCTGGCGGCCGGAGGGGTGACTGCTGACTCCCCGCCCCATGATTAAATCCTGGCCCTGTGTAATGGCTCCTCCTTGTCCTGCTTTATTCTATTTTATTTCATTTAGTACTAGGTTTGGACTAGGTACTGCCTACTTCTAAATTTTTAAATTCTTAAATTTTTAGAATTGTTGTTTTAATGTAAGACTGTCTAGACTTTTTTAAGATTGGCTTTTATATTTTTAAATTTTTTATCTGAATTCCATGCATTTCCATTATTTATTTATTTCATATTCATCTTAGAACTTTTACTTTTTATACTGTATAATATTCACCCATCTTCATTGTGTATTTATTTCACCTACATTGTATATTACATATGTATTTTTATAATTGATTATTTTGTGTGTTTGTGTTTTGGTGTTTTGTGTTGGTATGTCGCCACTGTAAACCGGCAGTGTGCCGGTCGTCTCATCATTTTTATTGTTTGGCCCTGTTGGCCTTCTATACGTACATTTTATTATTTTTAAATAAATGCTTGTCCATGGGAGCGGGTTTCCCCTTGCACCTCTTCCGTGATGGCTGGAGGTCTCCCCTTCCTCCCAGGAAAGGCTCTACACCTAACGGTGAGCTGGGAGGAAGTGGGTCTGGTATAGAACGAAAAGAACAGAAAGATGTCCGATCAGCACCTATTACAGGTGGAGGTAAGTACGACGTCACACTCGTGACATTTGATTTCGAAAGAAAAAGAAATATTTCGAAAGGACGGACTCACCTTAGTTAAGTCTCCATTAGAACCGCATGTGTTGCGGAGAATATTGAAGATCCTTCAAGCGGAAATCCAATGCATCGTCGGACTTTTCTTTGGATTTCCCGCCTCTTCCACTGCGTCCACGTGGCTTTCACTTAACCTATACAACGAAAAGAACAGAAAGATCTCCGATCAGCACCTATTAGAGGTGGAGGTAAGTACGACGTCACACTCGTGACATTTCATTTCGAAAGAAAAAGAAATATTTCGAAAGGACGGACTCACCTTAGTTAAGACTCCATTAGAACCGCTTGTGTGGCGGAGAATATTGAAGAGCGTGCAAGGGGAAATCCAATGCATCGTCGGAATTTTCTTTATATTTCCCGCCTCTTCCACTGCGTCCACGTGGCTTTCACTTAACCTTTTAAACGAAAAGAACAGAAAGATCTCCGATCAGCACCTATTAGAGGTGGAGGTAAGTACGACGTCACACTCGTGACATTTCATTTCGAAAGAAAAAGAAATATTTCGAAAGGACGGACTCACCTTAGTTAATTCTCCATTAGAACCGCATGTGTGGCGTAGAATATTGAAGAGCGTGCAAGGGGAAATCCAATGCATCTTCGGACTTTTCTTTGGATTTCCCGCCTCTTCCACTGCGTCCACGTGGCTTTCACTTAATCTATAGAACGAAAAGAACAGAAAGATCTCCGATCAGCACCTATTAGAGGTGGAGGTAAGTACGACGTCACACTCGTGACATTTCATTTCGAAAGAAAAAGAAATATTTCGAAAGGACGGACTCACCTTAGTTAAGTCTCCATTGGAACCGCAAGTGTGGCGGAGAATGCGGAAGAGCGTGCAAGGGAGGAAACCAATGCATCGTCGGACTTTTCTTTGGATTTCCCGCCTCTTCCTCTGCGTCCACGTGGCTTTCACTTAACCTATAGAACGAAATCAAAAGAAGGATCTCCGATCAACACCTATTACAGGTGGAGGTAAGTACGACGTCACACTCGTGACATTTCATTTCGAATGAAAAAGAAATATTTCGAAAGGACGGACACACCTTAGTTAAGTCTCCATTGGAACAGCATGTGCTGCGGAGAATGCGGAAGAGCGTGCAAGGGGGAAACCAATGCATCGTCGGACTTTTCTTTGGATTTCGCGCCCCTTCCTCTGCGTCCACGTGGCTTTCACTTAACCTATAGAACGAAAAGAACAGAAAGATCTCCGATCAGCACCTATTAGAGGTGGAGGTAAGTACGACGTCACACTCGTGACATTTCATTTCGAAAGAAAAAGAAATATTTCGAAAGGACGGACTCACCTTAGTTAAGTCTCCATTAGAACCGCATGTGTGGCGGAGAATATTGAAGAGCGTGCAAGGGGAAATCCAATGCATCGTCGGACTTTTCTTTGGATTTCCCGCCTCTTCCACTGCGTCCACGTGGCTTTCACTTAACCTATAGAACGAAATAATATATAAAGTTGGACAGAGTGTGCTGGCGGCCGGAGGGGTGACTGCTGACTCCCCGCCCCATGATTAAATCCTGGCCCTGTGTAATGGCTCCTCCTTGTCCTGCTTTATTCTATTTTATTTCATTTAGTACTAGGTTTGGACTAGGTACTGCCTACTTCTAAATTTTTAAATTCTTAAATTTTTAGAATTGTTGTTTTAATGTAAGACTGTCTAGACTTTTTTAAGATTGGCTTTTATATTTTTAAATTTTTTATCTGAATTCCATGCATTTCCATTATTTATTTATTTCATATTCATCTTAGAACTTTTACTTTTTATACTGTATAATATTCACCCATCTTCATTGTGTATTTATTTCACCTACATTGTATATTACATATGTATTTTTATAATTGATTATTTTGTGTGTTTGTGTTTTGGTGTTTTGTGTTGGTATGTCGCCACTGTAAACCGGCAGTGTGCCGGTCGTCTCATCATTTTTATTGTTTGGCCCTGTTGGCCTTTTATACGTACATTTTATTATTTTTAAATAAATGCTTGTCCATGGGAGCGGGTTTCCCCTTGCACCTCTTCCGTGATGGCTGGAGGTCTCCCCTTCCTCCCAGGAAAGGCTCTACACCTAACGGTGAGCTGGGAGGAAGTGGGTCTGGTATAGAACGAAAAGAACAGAAAGATGTCCGATCAGCACCTATTACAGGTGGAGGTAAGTACGACGTCACACTCGTGACATTTGATTTCGAAAGAAAAAGAAATATTTCGAAAGGACGGACTCACCTTAGTTAAGTCTCCATTAGAACCGCATGTGTTGCGGAGAATATTGAAGATCCTTCAAGGGGAAATCCAATGCATCGTCGGACTTTTCTTTGGATTTCCCGCCTCTTCCACTGCGTCCACGTGGCTTTCACTTAACCTATACAACGAAAAGAACAGAAAGATCTCCGATCAGCACCTATTAGAGGTGGAAGTAAGTACGACGTCACACTCGTGACATTTCATTTCGAAAGAAAAAGAAATATTTCGAAAGGACGGACTCACCTTAGTTAAGACTCCATTAGAACCGCTTGTGTGGCGGAGAATATTGAAGAGCGTGCAAGGGGAAATCCAATGCATCGTCGGAATTTTCTTTATATTTCCCGCCTCTTCCACTGCGTCCACGTGGCTTTCACTTAACCTTTTAAACGAAAAGAACAGAAAGATCTCCGATCAGCACCTATTAGAGGTGGAGGTAAGTACGACGTCACACTCGTGACATTTCATTTCGAAAGAAAAAGAAATATTTCGAAAGGACGGACTCACCTTAGTTAATTCTCCATTAGAACCGCATGTGTGGCGTAGAATATTGAAGAGCGTGCAAGGGGAAATCCAATGCATCTTCGGACTTTTCTTTGGATTTCCCGCCTCTTCCACTGCGTCCACGTGGCTTTCACTTAATCTATAGAACGAAAAGAACAGAAAGATCTCCGATCAGCACCTATTAGAGGTGGAGGTAAGTACGACGTCACACTCGTGACATTTCATTTCGAAAGAAAAAGAAATATTTCGAAAGGACGGACTCACCTTAGTTAAGTCTCCATTGGAACCGCAAGTGTGGCGGAGAATGCGGAAGAGCGTGCAAGGGAGGAAACCAATGCATCGTCGGACTTTTCTTTGGATTTCCCGCCTCTTCCTCTGCGTCCACGTGGCTTTCACTTAACCTATAGAACGAAATCAAAAGAAGGATCTCCGATCAACACCTATTACAGGTGGAGGTAAGTACGACGTCACACTCGTGACATTTCATTTCGAATGAAAAAGAAATATTTCGAAAGGACGGACACACCTTAGTTAAGTCTCCATTGGAACAGCATGTGCTGCGGAGAATGCGGAAGAGCGTGCAAGGGGGAAACCAATGCATCGTCGGACTTTTCTTTGGATTTCGCGCCCCTTCCTCTGCGTCCACGTGGCTTTCACTTAACCTATAGAACGAAAGCGAAATTAAAAGGAAAGACACTGAAGGGCCCCTTGATGCCTTCATAAAAAGTTTCACCCCCTTAGACCTCACTAATTCGAACTTAAAGGAACTCCACAATGCTTGCATTGTTCTTCATAATTACTGCAAGGCAAAACCGAAGAGTTGTGTGAAATCATCTAATTTCCAGACTGAATTAGTCAATGTATTTAAAATAATTACGAACCTTCTTGGAGAACCCGTTACTATTAATGAACCCTCCTCGGGGGACGAGGGGAGCCAAAATTCGCTAGGTTCACCAATTCTTATGAGCAATTTATGTTCAACCCCCCGGGGGTCGGACCCAGTGGCCAGACTTAGGGACATTAACAACGACAAAGAAGAATACATTAAAAGTCTAAGTTTGGAGATTCAAAATCTGGAGGATATAATTCGAAAGTCACCTCACAACGAGGAAGACAATAGTAGTGCAAATAAAACCAAAATTAGGCAACTGGAAGAAGAGCTGAGAAAAGAAAAAGTAACACACGAAAATGATATTACATCCCTAAAACTCATTATCAGCGATAAGGACATACATTTAGCAACACTGAATGGCGTGCTTGACGAGAGAAAGCGCAACATCGAACTCCTCGTAAAGACCTTCGAGGATGCTTCAAAACAGGCATTTGATACAATCAAATTCCTCAACTCAAGTGACGCGATTAAACCGGGAGCGGAAACGACCGATAATAATGAAATTATTAAGGAAATTAGAGAAATAAAAGAAACAATCAATATAAAGCAGACATACGCTGATAAACTTAAAGTTGCACGCACACCAAATCCAATGAATAGAAACACTAGATCAAAAATCCCGGACACTAAATTTACCCTTCTCCTAAAATCCATCAAGAAAGAAAGCTTCAATAATAATAAAAATTTACTTAATAATGTAATTAAAGATCATAAATTCAGAATTGTTCAAATAAGAGGAATTAAGGATGGTGATCTGGCCATCGATCTCCACTCCCGGGAGGAATTGGATGAGATTCACAAAATACTTTCAGAAAACGAAATAATAAAAAATAATTTTAAATTGGAAACACCCAAAAAACTGAAACCACGAATAATTATTCTATCTGTAGATAGCGATCTGGAAGAGAGTGATTTGGCTTCCCAATTATCGTCCCGAAACGATTTGTTATCCGGGGAGGATTCATTTGAGATTAATTTTAGAATTAGGGCTTTCAGGGGGAGCCATTGGGTCTTAACTATTTCACCCACTATATATAGGCAGCTCATGGAGGAGAATTATCTCTTCCTGGGGTGTCAAAGGGCCAGGTTTGAGGATTTTAAAAGCGTTCGGCAGTGCACCGGGTGTGGGCGTTTCGGCCATAGTAAAGCCCGGTGCACTCAATCTAATATTTGTTTGAACTGTGGGGGTGGCCATGAGGCCAATAAATGTGAAAATCCTCCTAAATGTGTAAACTGTGTCGAATCCAACGACAACTATGGCACAAACCATTCTGTGGGTCATGGCTGTAGAGCCAAGGGGTGTCCGAACTTAAAAAGACAACTTGCACTCGTGGAGGCCAATACCGACTTCGGCCATTGATGTCAGACTCCATTCAACTTTTACAAATTAACACTAATAGATCCCACACCCCCCACAGCTTAGCTTTGGTCACTGCCAAGCAAACCCTTACAGATTTTATTTTTATACAAGAGCCTTGTTTGGTACACCATAAACCGTTAAACCCTTTGCCAGGTCAAAGACAATTTTCCTCTTTAAGGAACAATAGCCTTATTATTTGTACCAACTTAAATTTATTATTTAATTTAAAATATGTTAGTAATAACTGTGTTTTTGCAGAGGTCGGGACAGAAGCAGGTCCCCTGATATTAGGAGGTATTTACTTCCCCCCCCCCCATGACGACATTGACATCTTGTTGGAGGAGCTAGAAGTCCTTAATACCATCAAAGGCATGCTCCTCATCATGGGGGACTTCAATGCCCGTTCCCCTATATGGGGATACGGGTATGAAGATATCAGGGGCCACAGAATTCTCGATCTCTGTAATACGCATTCCCTTAATATTCTAAATATTCCGGACAAGGGGCCAACCTTCTTTGCCCATACTGGGAAAGGATGGCCAGATTTAACTCTTATTAGTTCCAATGTTCGGGACCTGGCATCTCATTGGACTATTCTTGATATTGATTCGGCTAGTGATCATCGCTACGTCTCCGTTAGATTTAATACTAAAATTAATAATAACCCCGGGTTCTTCCTGAGGACTAAATTTGGACTTGGGAAGTTCCCGGGTCTTTTACACAATCAGTATGACTATTTATATAACTTAAGTAAAAATATTAACACCACCAATGACCTCGACTTTTATTTTAACACACTAACAACAATAATTGCTAACATAGCACTAAAAACTTTAAAAAAAAAACCCAAAAAAATAATAACAACCAGAGGATTCATTGGTGGACCAAAGAACTGGCGTCCTTACGTAATAGGAGCACTGCTCTCTACAAAAGATTTAAAAATGCAAAAACTAGAGATTATCCCGCCGATGAGGTCCGTGCCCATGCCTTAAATTATAAATCCGCCAGAGCCGCCTTCAAGTGCCAGTTACTTAAGGCCAAGAGGGCGGCATGGAGGGGACATTGCTCGGGCTACAATTCTAAGTACGGTTCAACATTCAAATTTGTTTTCGAAAAATTAAACAAAAATAATGATATTAATATTTTCTTTCCTGACCAACCCCAATTGACACAAATCGAAAAAATAAATCTTTTGATGGACCATTATTTTGGTCCATCAAACCAACATGTAAATTCTTATAATAGCCATTATTTATTTAACAATATGGAAGATTTAACTATTCAGGAGCTCGAGCTTGTCTTCTCCAAATTAAAGAGCGGTAAGGCTCCCGGGCCGGACCTCATCGATTACAATATATGGAAATTCGTATTCAAAAAATATCCTGAACTCCTTCTTAAACCCCTAAATATGACAATTCAACTATCTCACTTTCCTGGAGGACTCAGGAGTGGGGGTGTCCGATTCCTGCTTAAACCAGGTAAGGACCCCTCCTCCTGTAGTTCCTTCAGGCCGATTTGTTTATTGCCCACAATGGACAAGATCATTGAGAGAGTGTTTGCCAGGAGACTGAACTCCTGGCTTCACTCTCATAATATTCTTCATCATCTACAATATGGTTTCCGAGAGCAGTGTTGCTGCGAGGACGCCTTGTTCTCGGTTATAAATAAACTCAAGATTAACCGTGGAGTCTGCCATTCAGCCCTCACTACTCTTGACATCAGGGCCGCCTTCGACAATATGGACTGGTCCTTGTTGATGGACATTTTACATAACTATAATATACCGACCAATTTCATTAATTTTATAAATACATACCTATACAATAGAACTATTCAGTATGAATTTAATGGAACAATTATAATTAGAAATATTGTTAAGGGTTGTCCACAGGGTTCGGTGCTTGCATCGACCCTGTGGAACCTGTATTTTAATAGTATATTGAAATTAAACTCAGATTCTCTCTACCTCCAGGCCTTCGCTGACGACCTAGCGTTGATTACGACAGGCGTCACGCGGAGGGTCCTGGAGATGAATACAAACCTTGCCTTAAACCTAATAGCTACTCACCTTGATAACTTAAAACTCCAACTGTCCATTGACAAGTGCCGGTCCATTGTAATCTCAAAATCTATAAAACTTAAAAGAAATCCAATATTCAAGATAAAACATACCTCAATAAAAGTCACTAATAATTTAAAGTACCTCGGAATAATTATCGACGATAGACTCGCGTGGAGCGATCACATAGCCTCATTAACATCTAGATGTATGGTTATAGGGGGGGTCCCTACGTAGGGTTAGAGGCGGAGGATGGGGGGTCGGTCCCCAGCTCCAGAAGATATGGTACCTGACTGTTACTGAGAAAATTATTGTATATGGAGCTGGGGTTTGGGGGGGCTCCCTCACCCTCCAGCAGAAACAAAAACTACAGTCTATACAAAGAGTCTTTCTGCTGGGGGTGTTGGGGGCATATAGAACTTCCCCCACAGACTCCCTAAATATCCTCTGCGGGATCCCCCCCGCTCCACGTGACTCTAGAGTCGATATATAAAAATTACATGATTCTTAAAAGGCGGCTCCCTGACCCTGAGATCGAGCTGTCGGATATTGAAATAGACAGGAACATTCCAACTATTCCGATAAACCCTAAAAATATGATTATAGATTTCAAAACTAAAATATTAAGACCAGATTATGAGGTGTACACCGATGGCTCCGGTATAGATGGCTGTATCGGGGCCTCGGTGTGCATCCTCGATAGTAATAAAGTAGTAGACGTATTAAAATATAAACTGAAGGGCCACAACTCCGTCTTTCAGGCGGAGTTGTTGGCCATTTATAAATCAATAGAATATGCAATAAAAAACCAAAAAAGAATTAATATCTACACCGACAGCCTGAGCTCTATCCAGGCCCTTAAATCTACTAACATTAAGTCTAAATTCATTAATGATATAAAATTTAAAATTGCAAATAATACTAACCTTTTTGGCCTGGATTGGGTCAGGGCACACGTGGGGGTGGCCGGTAACGAGTTGGCCGACACTTGTGCAAAGCTAGCAACAATTACTGGCGAGGGAATTGATGCCCCTGCCCCCATTTCATATTTGAAAAAGAAAATTAAAGAATATATTTTGGTTAAATGGCAGGGGCACCACAATAATTCTCAGAGGGGCCTCCGGGTTAAAAGATTTTTCCCGGAGGTCAACACCAACACCCTCGTCACAAATCGGCACCTCACATGGTATCTGACGGGCCATGGCCCATACATGGCCTACCTCCACAGATTCAAAATTAAAAATACCGATCTCTGTACTTGTGGGGGCGTGGGGGATGCAGATCACTATCTCTTCGACTGCCCGCACACACTGGCACACCACATTGTAAAATCTAACGATGTTAATGCATCTAGGTGGTGTGCCGGTATTCTGTCCAACCGACATTCGATATATAAAGTTGGACAGAGTGTGCTGGCGGCCGGAGGGGTGACTGCTGACTCCCCGCCCCATGATTAAATCCTGGCCCTGTGTAATGGCTCCTCCTTGTCCTGCTTTATTCTATTTTATTTCATTTAGTACTAGGTTTGGACTAGGTCCTGCCTACTTTTAAATTTTTAAATTCTTAAATTTTTAGAATTGTTGTTTTAATGTAAGACTGTCTAGACTTTTTTAAGATTGGCTTTTATATTTTTAAAATTTTTATCTGAATTCTATGCATTTCCATTATTTATTTATTTCATATTCATCTTAGAACTTTTACTTTTTATACTGTATAATATTCACCCATCTTCATTGTATATTTATTTCACCTACATTGTATGTTATATATGTATTTTTATAATTGATTATTTTGTGTGTTTGTGTTTTGGTATTTTGTGTTGGTGTGCCGCCACTGTAAACCGGCAGTGTGCCGGTCGTCTCATCATTTTTATTGTTTGGCCCTGTTGGCCTTCTATATGTACATTTTATTATTTTTAAATAAATGCTGGTCCGTGGGAGCGGGTTTCCCCTTGCACCTCTTCCGTGATTGCTGGAGGTCTCCCCTTCCTCCCAGGAAAGGATCTACACCTAACGGTGAGCTGGGAGGAAGTGGGTCTGGTATAGAACGAAATAATATATAAAGTTGGACAGAGTGTGCTGGCGGCCGGAGGGGTGACTGCTGACTCCCCGCCCCATGATTAAATCCTGGCCCTGTGTAATGGCTCCTCCTTGTCCTGCTTTATTCTATTTTATTTCATTTAGTACTAGGTTTGGACTAGGTCCTGCCTACTTTTAAATTTTTAAATTCTTAAATTTTTAGAATTGTTGTTTTAATGTAAGACTGTCTAGACTTTTTTAAGATTGGCTTTTATATTTTTAAAATTTTTATCTGAATTCCATGCATTTCCATTATTTATTTATTTCATATTCATCTTAGAACTTTTACTTTTTATACTGTATAATATTCACCCATCTTCATTGTGTATTTATTTCACCTACATTGTATGTTACATATGTATTTTTATAATTGATTATTTTGTGTGTTTGTGTTTTGGTGTTTTGTGTTGGTATGTCGCCACTGTAAACCGGCAGTGTGCCGGTCGTCTCATCATTTTTATTGTTTGGCCCTGTTGGCCTTCTATATGTACATTTTATTATTTTTAAATAAATGCTGGTCCATGGGAGCGGGTTTCCCCTTGAACCTCTTCCGTGATGGCTGGAGGTCTCCCCTTCCTCCCAGGAAAGGCTCTACACCTAACGGTGAGCTGGGAGGAAGTGGGTCTGGTATAGAACGAAAAGAACAGAAAGATCTCCGATCAGCACCTATTACAGGTGGAGGTAAGTACGACATCACACTCGTGACATTTGATTTCGAAAGAAAAAGAAATATTTCGAAAGGAACGACTCACCTTAGTTGAGTCTCCATTAGAACCGCATGTGTTGCGGAGAATATTGAAGATCGTGCAAGGGGAAATCCAATGCATCGTCGGAATTTTCTTTGGATTTCCCGCCTCTTCCACTGCGTCCACGTGGCTTTCACTTAACCTATAGAACGAAAAGAACAGAAAGATCTCCGATCAACACCTATTAGAGGTGGAGGTAAGTACGACGTCACACTCGTGACATTTCATTTCGAAAGAAAAAGAAATATTTCGAAAGGACGGACTCACCTTAGTTAAGTCTCCATTAGAACCGCATGTGTGGCGGAGAATATTGAAGAGCGTGCAAGGGAAAATCCAATGCATCGTCGGACTTTTCTTTGGATTTCCCGCCTCTTCCACTGCGTCCACGTGGCTTTCACTTAACCTATAGAACGAAAAGAACAGAAAGATCTCCGATCAGCACCTATTAGAGGTGGAGGTAAGTACGACGTCACACTCGTGACATTTCATTTCGAAAGAAAAAGAAATATTTCGAAAGGACGGACTCACCTTAGTTAAGTCTCCATTAGAACCGCATGTGTGGCGGAGAATATTGAAGAGCGTGCAAGGGAAAATCCAATGCATCGTCGGACTTTTCTTTGGATTTCCCGCCTCTTCCACTGCGACCACGTGGCTTTCACTTAACCTATAGAACGAAAAGAACAGAAAGATCTCCGATCAGCACCTATTACTGGTGGAGGTAAGTACGACGTCACACTCGTGACATTTGATTTCGAAAGAAAAAGAAATATTTCGAAAGGACGGACTCACCTTAGTTGAGTCTCCATTAGAACCGCATGTGTTGCGGAGAATATTGAAGATCGTGCAAGGGGAAATCCAATGCATCGTCGGAATTTTCTTTGGATTTCCCGCCTCTTCCACTGCGTCCACGTGGCTTTCACTTAACCTATAGAACGAAAAGAACAGAAAGATCTCCGATCAGCACCTATTAGAGGTGGAGGTAAGTACGACGTCACACTCGTGACATTTCATTTCGAAAGAAAAAGAAATATTTCGAAAGGACGGACTCACCTTAGTTAAGTCTCCATTAGAACCGCATGTGTGGCGGAGAATATTGAAGAGCGTGCAAGGGGAAATCCAATGCATCGTCGGACTTTTCTTTGGATTTCCCGCCTCTTCCACTGCGTCCACGTGGCTTTCACTTAACCTATAGAACGAAATAATATATAAAGTTGGACAGAGTGTGCTGGCGGCCGGAGGGGTGACTGCTGACTCCCCGCCCCATGATTAAATCCTGGCCCTGTGTAATGGCTCCTCCTTGTCCTGCTTTATTCTATTTTATTTCATTTAGTACTAGGTTTGGACTAGGTACTGCCTACTTCTAAATTTTTAAATTCTTAAATTTTTAGAATTGTTGTTTTAATGTAAGACTGTCTAGACTTTTTTAAGATTGGCTTTTATATTTTTAAATTTTTTATCTGAATTCCATGCATTTCCATTATTTATTTATTTCATATTCATCTTAGAACTTTTACTTTTTATACTGTATAATATTCACCCATCTTCATTGTGTATTTATTTCACCTACATTGTATATTACATATGTATTTTTATAATTGATTATTTTGTGTGTTTGTGTTTTGGTGTTTTGTGTTGGTATGTCGCCACTGTAAACCGGCAGTGTGCCGGTCGTCTCATCATTTTTATTGTTTGGCCCTGTTGGCCTTCTATACGTACATTTTATTATTTTTAAATAAATGCTTGTCCATGGGAGCGGGTTTCCCCTTGCACCTCTTCCGTGATGGCTGGAGGTCTCCCCTTCCTCCCAGGAAAGGCTCTACACCTAACGGTGAGCTGGGAGGAAGTGGGTCTGGTATAGAACGAAAAGAACAGAAAGATGTCCGATCAGCACCTATTACAGGTGGAGGTAAGTACGACGTCACACTCGTGACATTTGATTTCGAAAGAAAAAGAAATATTTCGAAAGGACGGACTCACCTTAGTTAAGTCTCCATTAGAACCGCATGTGTTGCGGAGAATATTGAAGATCCTTCAAGGGGAAATCCAATGCATCGTCGGACTTTTCTTTGGATTTCCCGCCTCTTCCACTGCGTCCACGTGGCTTTCACTTAACCTATACAACGAAAAGAACAGAAAGATCTCCGATCAGCACCTATTAGAGGTGGAGGTAAGTACGACGTCACACTCGTGACATTTCATTTCGAAAGAAAAAGAAATATTTCGAAAGGACGGACTCACCTTAGTTAAGTCTCCATTAGAACCGCTTGTGTGGCGGAGAATATTGAAGAGCGTGCAAGGGGAAATCCAATGCATCGTCGGAATTTTCTTTATATTTCCCGCCTCTTCCACTGCGTCCACGTGGCTTTCACTTAACCTTTTAAACGAAAAGAACAGAAAGATCTCCGATCAGCACCTATTAGAGGTGGAGGTAAGTACGACGTCACACTCGTGATATTTCATTTCGAAAGAAAAAGAAATATTTCGAAAGGACGGACTCACCTTAGTTAATTCTCCATTAGAACCGCATGTGTGGCGTAGAACATTGAAGAGCGTGCAAGGGGAAATCCAATGCATCTTCGGACTTTTCTTTGGATTTCCCGCCTCTTCCACTGCGTCCACGTGGCTTTCACTTAATCTATAGAACGAAAAGAACAGAAAGATCTCCGATCAGCACCTATTAGAGGTGGAGGTAAGTACGACGTCACACTCGTGACATTTCATTTCGAAAGAAAAAGAAATATTTCGAAAGGACGGACTCACCTTAGTTAAGTCTCCATTAGAACCGCATGTGTGGCGGAGAATATTGAAGAGCGTGCAAGGGAAAATCCAATGCATCGTCGGACTTTTCTTTGGATTTCCCGCCTCTTCCACTGCGTCCACGTGGCTTTCACTTAACCTATAGAACGAAAAGAACAGAAAGATCTCCGATCAGCACCTATTAGATGTGGAGGTAAGTACGACGTCACACTCGTGACATTTCATTTCGAAAGAAAAAGAAATATTTCGAAAGGACGGACTCACCTTAGTTAAGTCTCCATTAGAACCGCATGTGTGGCGGAGAATATTGAAGAGCGTGCAAGGGGAAATCCAATGCATCGTCGGACTTTTCTTTGGATTTCCCGCCTCTTCCACTGCGTCCACGTGGCTTTCACTTAACCTATAGAACGAAATAATATATAAAGTTGGACAGAGTGTGCTGGCGGCCGGAGGGGTGACTGCTGACTCCCCGCCCCATGATTAAATCCTGGCCCTGTGTAATGGCTCCTCCTTGTCCTGCTTTATTCTATTTTATTTCATTTAGTACTAGGTTTGGACTAGGTACTGCCTACTTCTAAATTTTTAAATTCTTAAATTTTTAGAATTGTTGTTTTAATGTAAGACTGTCTAGACTTTTTTAAGATTGGCTTTTATATTTTTAAATTTTTTATCTGAATTCCATGCATTTCCATTATTTATTTATTTCATATTCATCTTAGAACTTTTACATTTTATACTGTATAATATTCACCCATCTTCATTGTGTATTTATTTCACCTACATTGTATGTTACATATGTATTTTTATAATTGATTATTTTGTGTGTTTGTGTTTTGGTGTTTTGTGTTGGTATGTCGCCACTGTAAACCGGCAGTGTGCCGGTCGTCTCATCATTTTTTGTGTTTGGCCCTGTTGGCCTTCTATATGTACATTTTATTATTTTTAAATAAATGCTGGTCCATGGGAGCGGGTTTCCCCTTGCACCTCTTCCGTGATGGCTGGAGGTCTCCCCTTCCTCCCAGGAAAGGCTCTACACCTAACGGTGAGCTGGGAGGAAGTGGGTCTGGTATAGAACGAAAAGAACAGAAAGATCTCCGATCAGCACCTATTAGAGGTGGAGGTAAGTACGACGTCACACTCGTGACATTTCATTTCGAAAGAAAAAGAAATATTTCGAAAGGACGGACTCACCTTAGTTAAGTCTCCATTAGAACCGCATGTGTGGCGGAGAATATTGAAGAGCGTGCAAGGGGAAATCCAATGCATCGTCGGACTTTTCTTTGGATTTCCCGCCTCTTCCACTGCGTCCACGTGGCTTTCACTTAACCTATAGAACGAAATAATATATAAAGTTGGACAGAGTGTGCTGGCGGCCGGAGGGGTGACTGCTGACTCCCCGCCCCATGATTAAATCCTGGCCCTGTGTAATGGCTCCTCCTTGTCCTGCTTTATTCTATTTTATTTAATTTAGTACTAGGTTTGGACTAGGTCCTGCCTACTTTTAAATTTTTAAATTCTTAAATTTTTAGAATTGTTGTTTTAATGTAAGACTGTCTAGACTTTTTTAAGATTGGCTTTTATATTTTTAAAATTTTTATCTGAATTCCATGCATTTCCATTATTTATTTATTTCATATTCATCTTAGAACTTTTACTTTTTATACTGTATAATATTCACCCATCTTCATTGTGTATTTATTTCACCTACATTGTATGTTACAAATGTATTTTTATAATTGATTATTTTGTGTGTTTGTGTTTTGGTGTTTTGTGTTGGTATGTCGCCACTGTAAACCGGCAGTGTGCCGGTCGTCTCATCATTTTTATTGTTTGGCCCTGTTGGCCTTCTATATGTACATTTTATTATTTTTAAATAAATGCTGGTCCATGGGAGCGGGTTTCCCCTTGCACCTCTTCCGTGATGGCTGGAGGTCTCCCCTTCCTCCCAGGAAAGGCTTCTACACCTAACGGTGAGCTGGGAGGAAGTGGGTCTGGTATAGAACGAAAAGAACAGAAAGATCTCCGATCAGCACCTATTAGTGGTGGAGGTAAGTACGACGTCACACTCGTGACATTTCATTTCGAAAGAAAAAGAAATATTTCGGAAGGACGGACTCACCTTAGTTAAGTCTCCATTAGACCCGCTTGTGTGGCGGAGAATATTGAAGAGCGTGCAAGGGGAAATCCAATGCATCGTCGGACTTTTCTTTGGATTTCCCGCCTCTTCCACTGCGTCCAAGTGGCTTTCACTTAACCTATAGAACGAAAAGAACAGAAAGATCTCCGATCAGCCCCTATTAGAGGTGGAGGTAAGTACGACGTCACACTCTTGACATTTCATTTCGAATGAAAAAGAAATATTTCGAAAGGACGGACTCACCTTAGTTAAGTCTCCATTAGAACCGCATGTGTGGCGGAGAATATTGAAGAGCGTGCAAGGGGAAATCCAATGCATCGTCGGAATTTTCTTTGGATTTCCCGCCTCTTCCACTGCGTCCACGTGGCTTTCACTTAACCTATAGAACGAAATAATATATAAAGTTGGACAGAGTGTGCTGGCGGCCGGAGGGGTGACTGCTGACTCCCCGCCCCATGATTAAATCCTGGCCCTGTGTAATGGCTCCTCCTTGTCCTGCTTTATTCTATTTTATTTCATTTAGTACTAGGTTTGGACTAGGTCCTGCCTACTTTTAAATTTTTAAATTCTTAAATTTTTAGAATTGTTGTTTTAATGTAAGACTGTCTAGACTTTTTTAAGATTGGCTTTTATATTTTTAAAATTTTTATCTGAATTCCATGCATTTCCATTATTTATTTATTTCATATTCATCTTAGAACTTTTACTTTTTATACTGTATAATATTCACCCATCTTCATTGTGTATTTATTTCACCTACATTGTATGTTACAAATGTATTTTTATAATTGATTATTTTGTGTGTTTGTGTTTTGGTGTTTTGTGTTGGTATGTCGCCACTGTAAACCGGCAGTGTGCCGGTCGTCTCATCATTTTTATTGTTTGGCCCTGTTGGCCTTCTATATGTACATTTTATTATTTTTAAATAAATGCTGGTCCATGGGAGCGGGTTTCCCCTTGCACCTCTTCCGTGATGGCTGGAGGTCTCCCCTTCCTCCCAGGAAAGGCTTCTACACCTAACGGTGAGCTGGGAGGAAGTGGGTCTGGTATAGAACGAAAAGAACAGAAAGATCTCCGATCAGCACCTATTAGTGGTGGAGGTAAGTACGACGTCACACTCGTGACATTTCATTTCGAAAGAAAAAGAAATATTTCGGAAGGACGGACTCACCTTAGTTAAGTCTCCATTAGACCCGCTTGTGTGGCGGAGAATATTGAAGAGCGTGCAAGGGGAAATCCAATGCATCGTCGGACTTTTCTTTGGATTTCCCGCCTCTTCCACTGCGTCCAAGTGGCTTTCACTTAACCTATAGAACGAAAAGAACAGAAAGATCTCCGATCAGCCCCTATTAGAGGTGGAGGTAAGTACGACGTCACACTCTTGACATTTCATTTCGAATGAAAAAGAAATATTTCGAAAGGACGGACTCACCTTAGTTAAGTCTCCATTAGAACCGCATGTGTGGCGGAGAATATTGAAGAGCGTGCAAGGGGAAATCCAATGCATCGTCGGACTTTTCTTTGGATTTCCCGCCTCTTCCACTGCGTCCACGTGGCTTTCACTTAACCTATAGAACGAAATAATATATAAAGTTGGACAGAGTGTGCTGGCGGCCGGAGGGGTGACTGCTCACTCCCCGCCCCATGATTAAATCCTGGCCCTGTGTAATGGCTCCTCCTTGTCCTGCTTTATTCTATTTTATTTCATTTAGTACTAGGTTTGGACTAGGTCCTGCCTACTTTTAAATTTTTAAATTCTTAAATTTTTAGAATTGTTGTTTTAATGTAAGACTGTCTAGACTTTTTTAAGATTGGCTTTTATATTTTTAAAATTTTTATCTGAATTCCATGCATTTCCATTATTTATTTATTTCATATTCATCTTAGAACTTTTACATTTTATACTGTATAATATTCACCCATCTTCATTGTGTATTTATTTCACCTACATTGTATGTTACATATGTATTTTTATAATTGATTATTTTGTGTGTTTGTGTTTTGGTGTTTTGTTTTGGTATGTCGCCACTGTAAACCGGCAGTGTGCCGGTCGTCTCATCATTTTTTGTGTTTGGCCCTGTTGGCCTTCTATATGTACATTTTATTATTTTTAAATAAATGCTGGTCCATGGGAGCGGGTTTCCCCTTGCACCTCTTCCGTGATGGCTGGAGGTCTCCCCTTACTCCCAGGAAAGGCTCTACACCTAACGGTGAGCTGGGAGGAAGTGGGTCTGGTATAGAACGAAAAGAACAGAAAGATCTCCGATCAGCACCTATTAGAGGTGGAGGTAAGTACGACGTCACACTCGTGACATTTCATTTCGAAAGAAAAAGAAATATTTCGAAAGGACGGACTCACCTTAGTTAAGTCTCCATTAGAACCGCATGTGTGGCGGAGAATATTGAAGAGCGTGCAAGGGGAAATCCAATGCATCGTCGGACTTTTCTTTGGATTTCCCGCCTCTTCCACTGCGTCCACGTGGCTTTCACTTAACCTATAGAACGAAATAATATATAAAGTTGGACAGAGTGTGCTGGCGGCCGGAGGGGTGACTGCTGACTCCCCGCCCCATGATTAAATCCTGGCCCTGTGTAATGGCTCCTCCTTGTCCTGCTTTATTCTATTTTATTTAATTTAGTACTAGGTTTGGACTAGGTCCTGCCTACTTTTAAATTTTTAAATTCTTAAATTTTTAGAATTGTTGTTTTAATGTAAGACTGTCTAGACTTTTTTAAGATTGGCTTTTATATTTTTAAAATTTTTATCTGAATTCCATGCATTTCCATTATTTATTTATTTCATATTCATCTTAGAACTTTTACTTTTTATACTGTATAATATTCACCCATCTTCATTGTGTATTTATTTCACCTACATTGTATGTTACAAATGTATTTTTATAATTGATTATTTTGTGTGTTTGTGTTTTGGTGTTTTGTGTTGGTATGTCGCCACTGTAAACCGGCAGTGTGCCGGTCGTCTCATCATTTTTATTGTTTGGCCCTGTTGGCCTTCTATATGTACATTTTATTATTTTTAAATAAATGCTGGTCCATGGGAGCGGGTTTCCCCTTGCACCTCTTCCGTGATGGCTGGAGGTCTCCCCTTCCTCCCAGGAAAGGCTTCTACACCTAACGGTGAGCTGGGAGGAAGTGGGTCTGTTATAGAACGAAAAGAACAGAAAGATCTCCGATCAGCACCTATTAGTGGTGGAGGTAAGTACGACGTCACACTCGTGACATTTCATTTCGAAAGAAAAAGAAATATTTCGGAAGGACGGACTCACCTTAGTTAAGTCTCCATTAGACCCGCTTGTGTGGCGGAGAATATTGAAGAGCGTGCAAGGGGAAATCCAATGCATCGTCGGACTTTTCTTTGGATTTCCCGCCTCTTCCACTGCGTCCACGTGGCTTTCACTTAACCTATAGAACGAAAAGAACAGAAAGATCTCCGATCAGCACCTATTAGAGGTGGAGGTAAGTACGACGTCACACTCGTGAAATTTCATTTCGAAAGAAAAAGAAATATTTCGAAAGGACGGACTCACCTTAGTTAATTCTCCATTAGAACCGCATGTGTGGCGTAGAATATTGAAGAGCGTGCAAGGGGAAATCCAATGCATCTTCGGACTTTTCTTTGGATTTCCCGCCTCTTCCACTGCGTCCACGTGGCTTTCACTTAACCTATAGAACGAAAAGAACAGAAAGATCTCCGATCAGCACCTATTAGAGGTGGAGGTAAGTACGACGTCACACTCGTGACATTTCATTTCGAAAGAAAAAGAAATATTTCGAAAGGACGGACTCACCTTAGTTAAGTCTCCATTAGAACCGCTTGTGTGGCGGAGAATATTGAAGAGCGTGCAAGGGGAAATCCAATGCATCGTCGGACTTTTCTTTGGATTTCCCGCCTCTTCCACTGCGTCCACGTGGCTTTCACTTAACCTATAGAACGAAAAGAACAGAAAGATCTCCGATCAGCACCTATTAGTGGTGGAGGTAAGTACGACGTCACACTCGTGACATTTCATTTCGAAAGAAAAAGAAATATTTCGAAAGGACGGACTCACCTTAGTTAAGTCTCCATTAGAACCGCATGTGAGGCGGAGAATATTGAAGAGCGTGCAAGGGGAAATCCAATGCATCGTCGGACTTTTCTTTGGATTTCCCGCCTCTTCCACTGCGTCCACGTGGCTTTCACTTAACCTATAGAACGAAATAATATATAAAGTTGGACAGAGTGTGCTGGCGGCCGGAGGGGTGACTGCTGACTCCCCGCCCCATGATTAAATCCTGGCCCTGTGTAATGGCTCCTCCTTGTCCTGCTTTATTCTATTTTATTTAATTTAGTACTAGGTTTGGACTAGGTCCTGCCTACTTTTAAATTTTTAAATTCTTAAATTTTTAGAATTGTTGTTTTAATGTAAGACTGTCTAGACTTTTTTAAGATTGGCTTTTATATTTTTAAAATTTTTATCTGAATTCCATGCATTTCCATTATTTATTTATTTCATATTCATCTTAGAACTTTTACTTTTTATACTGTATAATATTCACCCATCTTCATTGTGTATTTATTTCACCTACATTGTATGTTACATATGTATTTTTATAATTGATTATTTTGTGTGTTTGTGTTTTGGTGTTTTGTGTTGGTATGTCGCCACTGTAAACCGGCAGTGTGCCGGTCGTCTCATCATTTTTATTGTTTGGCCCTGTTGGCCTTCTATATGTACATTTTATTATTTTTAAATAAATGCTGGTCCATGGGAGCGGGTTTCCCCTTGCACCTCTTCCGTGATGGCTGGAGGTCTCCCCTTCCTCCCAGGAAAGGCTCTACACCTAACGGTGAGCTGGGAGGAAGTGGGTCTGGTATAGAACGAAAAGAACAGAAAGATCTCCGATCAGCACCTATTACAGGTGGAGGTAAGTACGACGTCACACTCGTGACATTTGATTTCGAAAGAAAAAGAAATATTTCGAAAGGACGGACTCACCTTAGTTAAGTCTCCATTAGAACCGCATGTGTTGCGGAGAATATTGAAGATCGTGCAAGGGGAAATCCAATGCATCGTCGGAATTTTCTTTGGATTTCTCGCCTCTTCCACTGCGTCCACGTGGCTTTCACTTAACCTATAGAACGAAAAGAACAGAAAGATCTCCGATCAGCACCTATTAGTGGTGGAGGTAAGTACGACGTCACACTCGTGACATTTCATTTCGAAAGAAAAAGAAATATTTCGAAAGGACGGACTCACCTTAGTTAAGTCTCCATTAGAACCGCATGTGTGGCGGAGAATATTGAAGAGCGTGCAAGGGAAAATCCAATGCATCGTCGGACTTTTCTTTGGATTTCCCGCCTCTTCCACTGCGTCCACGTGGCTTTCACTTAACCTATAGAACGAAAAGGACAGAAAGATCTCCGATCAGCACCTATTAGATGTGGAGGTAAGTACGACGTCACACTCGTGACATTTCATTTCGAATGAAAAAGAAATATTTCGAACGGACGGACTCACCTTAGTTAAGACTCCATTAGAACCGCATGTGTGGCGGAGGATGCGGAAGAGCGTGCAAGGGGAGATCCAATGCATCGTCGGACTTTTTTACATTTGCCGTCTCTTCCTCTTTTGTATTTCCCGTCTCTGGATTTCAAAAATTTTTTCTTAAGTAACGTTTTAATAAAAATTTTGTCACTTGATAGTTATTAGTAATTTATTCTATCTATACATGTTATAGTGTAATAATCCGTGACTCATCCCGCTTCGTTCTCATGAACGACGAACAAATTCAATTTCCGGAATAGTTAGTTGCATGAAAATTCCAGGAGAACGATTTTTAATCTTTCACTTCGGGTTACATATTATAGTGTAATAATCCGTGACTCATCCCGCTTCGTTCTTATGAACGACGAACAAATTCAATTTCCGGAATAGTTAGTTGCAAGAAAATTCCAGGAGAACGATTTTTAATCTTTCACTTCGGGTTTGATCCCGGACTGTTGCCAATTTCTCGTTGTTGCTGCAGGGCGACGTTAATTAAAAACCTTCGTACAACGATTGAATCAGACGTGAATTGTAGACGACCTGTGTCCTTTGTGTTGTTTTAAATGTGTTTGTGACTCTCCTGTCCTTAATTGTTATTGTTTGATTAAATGTTTTACCTTTTAAAGAATTGCTACCTTTTCTTTAAAGCCCTGTTACAAACTCATTGAACTTCATATAATAATTTTGTGGAGCAAATAGAAATAATTAAAAAATATATTAGTCGGAAATATGGAACTCTATGCTTATATTGATATTGTGAAATAAAATAATAAATAGAATGCAAAAAAAATCTTAATTTAAAGGGGCATTACTTTCATAAGGACAACTCCCCGCAGCATAAAGATTGCATTAAAAGGGGTCTTGGCTATATATCTGCTACTATATCATGATGGAAACTTTTTCCAATTTCCATATCTAATTGTTATGGAAACATTTGGAACAAAACAATCGAGAGCATCCTATTTCCAATAAAACCGATGCGTTGGTTTTACTGGATGTTAATAATGGAAGTGGCAATACAAATGACTAGCTTTAATGAAAGGAAAGTTATTGTACCAGCTGCACTTAAAATCAGATGAATCAATTCCTAAACGACTGTTATCTGTCACAAAATATGAAAGAATGCATTCTCGGTACTAAATTTGTTCATCTTTTCGAATTTAAAAATGCCTTGACCTTCATTGCGTCCCTAATGTGTTTTGAGACAAAAGGGTATGTAGTTCTCATAAGTTCTCATAAATTCTCAAGATTGTCTTTCCATTTCTCATAAATACAAGTTGCTATACAATTGCTAGTGCTAGCATTAAAAGGTGTAATGAATGACTTTTAATTAAATGCAAAACTTTTTTGAATATTCTTAATTGTTTCGAGTTTAAAACGGGCTTAACCAATTTCACTCAGTTGTCCGGTTTCAAATTTGACTCACTGCTCTCCGATTTGAAATTAAAATCACTCGATAGGTAATTTTTTAAGTTCAATGCAAACTTCAAGACTATATGTTGAAAGGATTGATATCAGCTTTCAAGTTTGCTTTTCTGATATTCAAAAAGTGAAACCGTTGCTAGATTTACTTAGCAGCCTTTTTGCCTGAAAATTCACCCGAATCAGTACAGCTTGAACTCATCGACATGAAGAAAGATGAGAACCTATAATGGGAGACAATTTATTAAGCTTTTATCGTCGTGTCGGGGATAAAAAACAATTGTAAATCGTTGCTAGTTAATGCATTAAAATGCGCAAGCCTCTTTGGGCCAACATATATCTGCGAACAAACTTTTTCAGAGATGAATATTAACAAAACGAGAAACCCCGCTTGACGAATGAAAATTAAGAATTATTTTGCACTCTGCTACTACAAAAATCGAATCAAATATTAAAACAATTGTTAAATCTATGCAATGTCACGCATCAAATTACATTATTTAATTTTCATTATCTTTCTTATTTGTAGCAATAGAAAATATAAATAGCATAAATAATAAATATCAATAAAATAAATAATATATGATAGATAACCTTCATGGTTATCCCATAAGTCACAGTGAATCCCATAAGTCACAGTGAATCTAAGTAGCCCTTGGTCTTAACAAAAGTCTGTGCATTCCTACTCTATACTCTAATTTGAATTGCTACCACAGTTTGAGTACAATGATTTAAGTCTTGAAAATGAAGATCGTACCAAAATATTTTTGTTATTTCCCTTGCATCATGCATCTTCCAATCTCTAGAACGAGTGACCGTGATATTAACCCTCCTCGTTGTTGTTGTCTCGACGAGGTATCTCGTCATTAGCAAAACTGACCAGATCTTGGTGAGCGAGATATCTCATCGAAACCTCTTGGAGGATTGCCACCTACATACTTGTACTGCGTCTCCTTCGGGTACAGATGTATTATACGCCTCGTTTGGTGGCAACGCTCTTGGCACGTTTTTGGCGCACTTTTTATGTCACCAAGGAAAGAATATTTTTTTTTTAAGCGGAAAATAATAAACTTAAGAGGAAAGTTATTAATGGGAAAAAAATAAAACTGAGAAAAACGTGTTTTTTTCTATCGCAAATAATTAGCAGAAATGGTTGGAAAATAGCTTTAATAGTTAAAATATCTTTTTTTTTATTCTGTTTTAAACTCCTCCCAATCTAAATCTCGGTAAAGATGTAGAATCCGAGACATGTTTGACGCCAAGCAATTTTTGTTGCCAAATCAAGATGGTGTCCTAAGCCAGTATGCTCGTTAAAAAAAACGTTGACTTTCCTACGCGAAACACCTTTTGCATAGGGTTGCCATAAAGCTAGATCAAAACATCAAGATTACCATGTTTGGCGATAAATCGCCACGGTCTCAGATTCGACATCTCACCCTAAATCTCTAATAATTTCTAAGAACTTGTTATCAATTTTGTAATATTCATGCGAATTTTTAAACAAATACTTAGAAAAATATAAATAAAATGGAGTTTGTTGTGTGAAGGATAGATGGGTTGCCTTCACCTGCCATAACTTGCTACTAAATGCTCGCCAAAAAACGCGCCAAGAGCGATGCCACCAAACGAGGCGTATAGTACAGATGAATCCTGCGTTCTCTAGTAGGAACCGATACTGGGAGTCTAGAAGACCGGTGGGTAGCTGACTATTTCTCTTTCTTGTCTTCCTCTTTCTCATCAATTTTACTTATTGTTTGTACGCGTAGGTATATATTTTGTTTTCAGTCTGCCTTTGGAAGTAAAAAACCTTTGTCGAAGGTTGGGTTATTGAGCTTCCAGATCCACCTCCTCCCAACTCACCAAGAGGTGTAGAGCTTTTTACGGGAGGAGGGAGAAGCGGACTTCCAGCCAATCACGAAAGAGGAACACGGGAAACACAGCCCACCCGTGCAGAGAGGGCACACGGAGGCTCCGGCGCGTACCACCCCGGACCCCAGGGCACCACCATTTATTAAGATTCAAAAAACATACAAAAGCGACCAACAGGGCCAAACAACAAAGTAAAAACAGGACGACCGGCACAAAGCCGGTTTACAGGGACGTGGGACAACAGGTCCCAACACAAAAACCTAAATATACAGAAAAAAAAGAAACATACATATAAAATACATAAAATATCAGATGAATGAAATATTTACAAGTGAATGAGGTGAACGAACATACGATATAAAAAATTTATTAGTTTAAAATAGCAAAAGCTTAAAAGATTAAAATTCTAAAATTTTAAAATATTAAAATGGGGCCGGACCTAGTCCTAGGCCCCCTACCTAATAGGACAACCACTGGGT
The DNA here is from genome assembly GCA_933210815.1 of Meta bourneti. Taxonomy (NCBI): domain Eukaryota; kingdom Metazoa; phylum Arthropoda; class Arachnida; order Araneae; family Tetragnathidae; genus Meta; species Meta bourneti. The sequence continues at coordinate 7,523,895 of OW119929.1, forward strand.
GCAACAAATTTAATTGCTGCAGGGTGCGGGGAGCCCATCCGCCACCCCTCCCGCCGCCAAGACACAATGGCTAATTTTATTGCTGAGGGCTCTACTTTTTAAGACGCCATCCAACCATTACCACCTGGTTTTTTGAGGTGGTGACCGCGTGTGTATGGACAGGAGAAGAGGTAGTGGTCGTCATCGACCACCACCCCGCAGCTGCTGAGGTCCGTGTTTTTAATATTGAACCTGCGGAGGTAAGAGGCAAACGGCCCATGACCCGTCAAAAATCACACGAGTTGCCGGTCCGTGATGAGGGTTGAGGTTTGGATCTCCGGCATAAACTCCTTCAGCCAGAGACCCTTTTCTGAAGATACATATAGGTGTTGCCACTCCCTCACGACGTATTTATTAAGTAGTTTTTAACGTGAGAGAGTGGCGTTGGAACACTCAACTCCTCACCAACGGACGTGGCTAGCTTAGCGTACTGATCGGCGAGCTCATTACCAGCGGTCCCTACGTGATCCCGAACCCAGCTCATACCAAAGATGTTAGTATGGGGAGCTATTGTAGACTTAATATTTAGAAGATATCCAGATTTACTTTTAGGGGATTGAATGGCCAGGATTGCACTCAGACTATCACTATATATATTTATACGTTTATTGTTGCTGATCGCCCACAGAATAGCCTTAAAAATGGCTGTCAGTTCTGCTTGGTAAACGGAATTATTACAGGGGAGTTTATATTGATGGGCATCGATCAGAGTTTGACCACTAAATATGCACACCACGGCCCCGATCGCCCCATTGATCCCGGAGCCGTCGGTGGTCAGAATTTGGAATAGTTGGCTGGATTTTTGGAATAAACGTTTTAGATGGCAAAATTAATGTTAGTCTATTGTCTTATAGTCCCTCCGTGATAGACTAATATTAATCTATCACGGAGGGACAGTCCGAGGTCTGGGTCAGGCAGCCGCCTTTTAATAATATTAAATTTTTTTGTATAATGACAGCAGGGTCACGTGGAGCGGGGGATCCCACAGAGGGCATTTAGGGAGTCAGTTGGGGAGGTTCTATAAGCCCCAGACATTTTAAGGAGAAAGATTCTCTGAATTGTCTGGAGCTTTTGTTTTTGCGCTTTTGTTAAAGAGCCTCCCCAAATGCCAGCTCCAAAAGTCAAAATTTTTTCAATAACTGTTACATACCAAATCTTCTGGAGCTGGCCACTGACACCCTAGCCCCCTCCTCTAACTCTACCAAGGGATCCCCCTATTGTCAAACATCTAGAATGAAGCGAAGGAATATGATCGCTCCACGTGAGCCCGCCGTCAATTACTGTACCGAGATATCTTATACTGTTTCGAATTTTTATTGTTTTATGTTGTATCCTAAATATTGGGTTTCTTTTTAGTTTAACTATTTTTGATATAATGATGGACTGGCACTTGTCGATGGATAGTTCGAGTTTTAAGGCCTCCAAAATATTGGAGACGTCCTGTAGACAGAATTGGTGTTAAGTTCCAAGTTCCTTCTCGTACTTCCCGAGGGTTATTGAGCATTGAAACATTCAACTATTTGAAGAACACTATAGTAACAACGTTTTTTTTCTGAAAAGCACTAAACGCCTTATAAACGATCATCAAGGATTACAAAAAAAATTAGATTCGCGAAAGATAAAAAAACAAAACGCAACCGCAAGTATCCGATGTCGAAATGATACCATTCTCATTGCGATCAATCGTAGCTAACTCAGAATTGAACAATTTGAATTAAGATTACAGAAATTTAGTTAGAGTAGTAACACAGAAAATCAGCAAAATGAATAATTATTGTAAAAACTTGCTATTTTTTATTTGAATCAGACTGAAAAACTAACCAAGTTTCTTAACACGAACTGAAAATTTCCGACAATTTGAATTTATGAAGTTAATAAAAAATCATAATTAAACTAAAAACACTTATCTGCTGACGTTATCGTGAAGCTGAAGTCATTGCGTCGCTTCGTTCTCTTTAAGGATGGTATTTTGGTATTTGGTATTTTTCAATTAACGTCACACTGGAGCAACACAACGGGCTATTGGTGACGGTCCGGGATCAATCCCAGAGGGAAAGATCCGAGGACAACACCACGTAATTTTGAACCACTGTCAGATGACGAGGCAACACCTGAGCTGGCACCCCACTCTCTTTAAAAGGATGAGTTGTTTGGCTTTCTTTTTATGGAACAAAGACCACATCACACCGTTTCTGATGGGAATGCAGTTGGGCAATGGACGATGTGAACATCCGCTTTTGCATTTTACATGATAATCATCATCTTCGTGTCCCTGTTTGAAATTAACTTAAATATAATTATCATAAACCAAATAGTTTCTAGGAGTAACGATAAAAGACATGAATTTTACAGAGAAAAAAGGATTGGAGTTACTCGTAAATCAATCGAAAATTTCAAAATTTGCATAAATGTTTCAAAACAAGTCTTGTGGACATTCGTGAATTACATCATTTTTATGACCTTGAAAAAGTAATTTTCAGTTTCTAATATCTACATTTTTATTTGTTAAAGTAAAATTACTGGAGGTTTCAAAAATCCTGTATCAGTACGATTTTTTTCTATAGTATCTTTATAATATACTATAGAAAAAAATTTTATAGTATCTTTATAATATAAACTTACAATTTAAAGTAGCAATTAATCGCGTCGAATACAATTATTTACATAAAAAATAGGCCATGCATGTATCACATCAATCAAAAATATTTTATAAAAATGAATAAAATTCGTTGCATCTGTGCAAAATGTAAACAGATATAATATAAAACATAAAGGTACGCCTAATAACATGCGAAAGAATAAACAAATTAGAGTAATAATAAACTCATGAAGAAATTATAACAAATACATCTTAAAAACTGGTAGAGATTAGTTATTTAAAACTATCATAAAGAGACGATAAAAAATTTGCATAAATTTGCACTCAATTTTAAATTAATTGTTACAATGTTGAATAAATACTTAAAAACATCATCCCCTGAAAAGCTTCGCGACCACAACTAATTGTATATTCATTGATTCTTATGTAATAGGCTATCGGAACATAAAATCAGGCTTCAAACTATCAAAGTTTATGATTTCAGATTCTCTTTTCTGGGAGAAAGTTTCACGAGATGCTACTCGCTCAATTTCCAAATTTCTTATGACGAAAACCACAGTTGCAGAGATTTTTAACAATACGATTTCATTGTTAACAGCATTGTTTGAAAACTTCATTTTTGTGCAATAATAGTATCTTTGTTATGAATTCCTTTGTTACTAGCAATATTGAAAAGTGTACAAAATTGTTACAAAATATGAGAATTACGGTTTTCGTAAGAAAATCTTAAAATTAGCAAAAAATCAAAGTTTTATACGATTTATAAATAAAATATTACGTTTTTTTACATTTATGCATTAGTCGTTAAATGATATAAATACCTAAGCTGTGATAGTTAAACTTCAGGCCACAAAATGGCATTTTCACGATTAGAATCAACGAGCACATTCAAGAAACTTAAAACTTAAGATTGCTTCGGAAATTTGTACTCATATATAACTATAAATAAATAACTATATCAAGATTTTAATGGTCATTTAACTTAAGTACACATTGAACCATACCTTGTGTGTACCCATACCATTTCCGTATGTTTCAGTTACGAGTGTATACATTCATAGTTTCAGTATTACAGCATAAAAGTTATGATACGAAAGACTTATAAACATTACTTCGGAAATTTCTACCCATTTATAACTATCAATTAATGACAATATCAAAGGTTTAAAGCTTAAATATATAAGACTTATAAACATTACTTCGGAAATTTCTACCCATTTATAACCATCGATTAATGACAATATCAAAGGTTTAAAGCTTAAATATATAATGAACCACAAAGAGTGGTTATGAAACCTGTCTTCTGTGTAGAACTATTTCCGTATGCTTCAGTTACACTTGAGTATCACAAGAAGTATACATTATAAAAGTTAAATACGAAAGGCAAGTTACATTTTATCATAGAAGTGTTGTGTTCTCATAACCGATGTCTGAACCGATATCAGATCGCAATGATCTCTGTCTCGAATCTAGGTGAAACGATATCTCCGCGACCTTTCATGGTAAACCATTATTATTATTTTAAAAAATCCAAATTAAATGTGTTTTCTGTTTGAGTCAATGGTTTCCTCCTACTGATACATTTGAAGAGAATTTGTCCTCCCTTTACATAATGATCCATCTGTCACTAAAATGAAATCATCAGCACAATGGATACGTTACTGGCAATGTATGAAAAGCAGACATCGTATAGAATGCCTAATCAATACAGATTGCCTGGCGTTTTGGGGCGAAGTATGAAATATCCTAATTATTTTAATATACAGGGATAGCATAAATGAATGACCGGACATTTATATTTTCAAAACTGTTACACATAATATAATCAGTAATACATGAAAAATATTATAATATTTTTCAACATCGCTCAATAGATGGCAGCACGTCCCTAGAACGTCCTTGAAATTGAAAATGGCGACAATGACAGAGAAAAGTTTTTGTGTATTAGAATATGCAAGGGTTTTCTTCCGTTATTTCTGTGCAGAGTGCATTTAGAATTCCACAACGCTGGATTGGACGTGCGGGTGACGATGATTTACCCTTATTCACATGGCCACCAAGATCCCTGATCTTACGCCATGTGACTTCTTTTTTATGGAGTTACATCAAAGATCTTGTTTATAAACCACCATTGCCGAAAACACTCAATGAACTTAAAGAACGCATCATTGCTGCATTAAGAACCGTTGACAGTGTAAAACATCAAAATGTGTGGAACGAACTTGATTGCAGATTAGATGTTTGTCATGTTACGAAAGGTTTACACATAGAACATTTGTAACTGAAAATAAAACTTAGAATGTTTTTCTTTATTTTCAAGTATCACTGATTATATTATGTATAATAGTTTTGAAAATATAAATGTTTAAAATCCGGTCATTCATTTATGCTAATCCTGTATATATACTTTTCCTAGGAATTGTATGTATTACCTAGGCATTATATGGAATGACAAATGCTATTTAGGCAAAGTATTAAAAGAGTCATGAAAAGGCTTTTATTGAAAAAACATATATGAAAAGAATCAAATACAAAATAAAGTGTAGGACTTTCTTATTGAGGAAAACAAGAGAAAATAAAATATGGACCTACTAATCAGGAAGGAAGGAATTTTATTTTAAATTGCACTTAAATTGTCTTTCTCATAAAAAAGTAGAACTTGAAAAGAGAATCATGAAAAGTTCTTCATTAAAAATACATAAATGAAAAAAGCTTTGCCATGTGACATTAGAAACGTCATTAGCGGGAGTATTTTATACTTTGCCGGTTTGCCTTTTGGCATTCGGGTTTTCCATATAAAAGTAAAAAACATTATCTATCTCTTGACTAAAGGCTCTATTTTCGGTCAAAGTAGGTGTTACATGTACACCATTGTGGAGTGGCAGAAACATGGTTTGCTTCACGCCCACATTTTGCTATGGCTTCAAGACAGAATCATGCCTGCCCAAATCGATAGTGTCATGAGTGCAGATTCCTGACGCAGACCTTGATCCACTCCATGAAATAGTAAAGTCTACGATGATTCATGGGCCGTGTGAAAATCTGAACAGAAATTCACCATGTATGGCCGGAGACTTCCGCCAGACATTACCTGTCGTGCCTCGAGGCACACGTGCTGATGAGGTAAAAGCCTGCCTCAAGTCATCTTACCTATGGCCTAAAGTCCAAGTCCTATCCTTGCGAGTCAATATGAGGGTCGATCTCAAAGGCGATTCGAAGGCAGGAGAGTTTTCAAACTTACTTCTAGAAATTGGCGATGGAAGGTTAAAGGAAGATGACAAAGTCCATATTCTGGAAAATCTCTGTGAAGTTGTTAAAGATTTGAAGACTTTAAGTGACAAGATTTAAATTATTAAAAGATTAAAAATTATTAAAAATATTGTCTCTTTATGTAAAAATAAGGGGAAATCCCAAGTTAAGTCTGCTCCTTTCCAGGAGAACCTAACTATGTACTTGAGAGATATCACTAAAATTGGTATTAGTATTGCTAAGGAGATTAACTTGCAAAAGAATAAATTGGAATCGATGGTGAGTAAAAATAATGAGTTATGTGAAATTATTAGAGACTATGAAGTTAAACCAAAAGATAAGACTGAAGAATTTAAAGAAAGAATTGATGAGCTTGAAACCCGATTAGACAACTGTAATGAAGAACTAATAACATGCAATGAATTATTGGAAAGGGAAGGAGAAAAAGTCAAAATATTAGAAAGAATGAATGATAGATATAACCAGGAAGAGGAAAAAAGGAAGATGGTGGAATTAATGGAAATGAGAAGTAAGGATTATGAAGAATTTAATAATGAACGTATGCAATTTATTGAGAAAATTGGAGTTAAAAATTGCGAAATATCAAAATTACAGGGAATATTGGAAGAAAAGGAAAAATTGAATGTTACACTGATGAAAACTTTTGAAGAGTGTCATAAGAGCTCGCTAAAGACTATTCAAGAAATCAAATTGAAAACGTTAAATGAGGATGAAACTTATAATAAAAAACTTGATGAAGTGGTAAATGAAATTCATGAGATGAAGAATAGAAGCGAAACCACATATGCCCAAAAAGTGATGGATAAACAACATGTTTTTTATTCTCAAAATACTGGAATTAAGAATAGAAGAGTTTCGAAGTTTACCATATTAGCGAAACCCAGAAAACCAGGAGATTACACCAGAAATAAAGACCTACTGAAGAGCGTGGTAGGCAACATCAAACAAAGAATAACACAGATGAAGAGAATTAAGGATGGGGGAGTAGCTATAGAGTTACCAACGCAGGAAGAATGCGACTCTCTTATGAAATTACTCAAAGAAAAGGTTGATATTGAAAATAAATTTGTGGTTGAAAAACCAAGAAAATTGCGTCCAAGGATAATAATGTTGGGAATTAATGACAGGATCAGGGAAGAAGAACTTATGAATCTTATTAGAGAAAAGAACGAAGTTTTTGAAAAATGCAAAAAAGAAGATTTTAGGATTGAGTTTAAAATTAAATGCGATAAGGGGTATCATTGGGTAGCTACAGTTACTCCGGAGATATACCATACAGTAATGAAAGAAGGGTACCTATATATTGGGTTTCAAAGAATACGGATAGATGAATTTTGTAGCGTTAGGCAGTGCACCGGATGTGGACAATTCGGACATAGTAGAACGCGGTGCACTGTCAAACCAGTATGCCTTAAATGTGGGGGTGACCATGAAATTAAAACATGTAAAGAAAGAATACAATGTATTAATTGCAAAATATCAAATGCAAGATATAACACCAAGTATGAGGATGGTCACAGTAATCGTTCAAAATTATGCCCAAACTATAGGAGACAGATTGATCTTTTAAAAACAAATATTGATTACGGATATGTTTAAAGAATAAATTGTATAGGAAATACAGTATCATGGGAAAAAGTATTTGAGGGAGTAATGATGAAAATTAAATCTGGAATAATCCAACGAGGGTCTAGAACCTGACTAATGAAAATAGTTATATATAATAGTTGAAAATTGAACATTTTGAAATAAATAAATATTTTTGGGGTTGTGAATTATAAAAAAGGATTAGCTTTACTTTTCTTTAAGAGTAATTCATAGTCCTACAATTAATGGAGTTCTAAAGGAGGGTTTTCCTTAACTTTTGAATCTGGTTCAATCCAGTAGGAATTTGGAATGAAATATTTAAAAATAGTAATTTTGAACTCTCTTTGATTTTAAATGTTAAAATTCTTTGATATTTTTGGGTTTATGGGGTGATGTGAGGAACAAAAGGAGGATTGGACGGTGATAAGATTACTAAGGAATAGGTTGTTCTGATTGAAGAGGAAGGAAGGAAAGGGAATAGTATAACCTTAAATCTGTTTCAATCTGATTATGTGCTGATTTTCTTTTGATAAAGGGGATGAGATGTGGATCTTAAAGAATGAGGTCAGTAAAATTTACTGTTATTTTTGAGATAAGAATTATGGTTTCTTGAATTGACTTGTTTTACAATGCTTTTATTTAAAATCTGACTTGACTGACAAAGAATTTTGGATTTCTAAATCCTGATTGATCCACTTGGCTTTTATTAGTTAATTAAAGATTATAATGTTGAGGGATGCTCAGGGGTAGTTATTGTTGAAATATACTGTTATTTGTATAACATGGAAACCACATGAAGTAAAGAGGGCTTAACTGCAACTCTGATATTTTAGATTTTGAATTAAGGTCTCGGGAATCTTCTTGTTGATTGGAATTGATTAAAAAAAGCTTTTATATGGAAAAATTAAGGCATTTTTGGGTGGATGGATAAATCCATAAAAAAGTGGAATGGTGTGATAACATAATAGAAAATAAGATTTCGAAGTATAGAATTTATATACATTGTATTTAGGACTGTTATTTTTCTGCTACTAGTCTGTTTTGCAAATGATGAGTGATTGATGTACTTAATAATATGAATTGGAAATTTTCCAATACTGTTATTTTTTAGCTACTAGTCTATTTTGTGGATAACGAGTGATTGAATTGTTAAAACTATGGATTTGAAATATTTTTCTTTTGAATAAGGATTTAGTTCAGTGAAATGATGAAAATTTATGAAGAATTGATGTTTTGGGATTTTTCAGAATGAGATTATTTGAGATTTAAGAGTTCTTTATAAAATGTTAGGTTTGAGGGAAATTACAAGAAATATACAAATTAGTTGAAATATTGCAGAAAGCTTATGTTATATGTAACTAAAATGGTTATGAATGTGAAAGTATGAATAAATATATTTCAGGCATGAGTACTTGAAATATAAAGTGATTATAAAAAATAGTTGTAAAATAGTTGAATGCTATTGTACTACATTCAACCAAGGTTGTAAATTGATAAATATATATTGTGTTTAAAATTATTGTTATAAAAATGATTTGTAGGATAAGTAGGTCTACAGGCCTTGTAGGCCAGTTTTATGTATATATTAAAATTAAAATATTGAAGAAGAAAATGTTGAACTAAGCCACTATGGATGGCTTCAATGTTAAATTTTTAGGAAAGAAGAACATTGTTATGGTCGTGTTGACCAAACCTTGTGTAAACTCAAAATTTTAGAAAATAATAAATGGTGGTGTCCAAGGCTGTTTGGGTGCCCAGATTGGGGGGGGGGGGGGCGTGTGTGCTTTCCCTGCCTGACAGGGTGGTTCCTGGTGATCCTCGTTGTGTGCTGGGGGTCGCCTTTTCCTCTTCCTCTCATTAAATACTCTAAACCATATAGGTGAGTAGGGAGGAGGTGGGTCTTAAAAAAAAAAAAAAAGATTTACCTAGATTTGAGCGATTTACACATTAAAGACTCGAATTGGCTTAAGGAGAGAACTATTCTCACGCCTAAGGACGACACCGCAGCAAGTATTAATGATTGTTATTGGACAAACTTCCTACTGAGATAGTGAGATATCAGTCCGTGGTGCAGATAGAGGACGTGGTCCACTACCCTGTGGAGTTCCTCCACACTTTAAATCCACCTCACAATCTTTGTCTGAAAGTTGGAGCACCAATAATGCTGCTACGGAATCTGATACCTCCTAAACTTTTTAATGGCATCAGGCTGCAGGTGAAGTCTTTAGATAGTAACGTAAGTGAGCAACCATCTTCGCAGGATGTGGTGCGGGAGAAACAGTTTTCATATCCTGCATTCCTTTGATTCCCTTCGACTACCACTTTCAATTCAAACGTTTGCAATGTCCCGTCAAAGTATGCTTCGCAATGACGATAAACAAAGCTCAGGGGCAGTCTGAAAATTGCTGGTGTGGATTTAAGGAATGACTGTTCTCCCATCAACAGTTGTACGTAGCCTGTTCATGTGTAAGCTCCCCTGACAACCTCGTGATTCTTCAGCCAGAGGGGCGAACGAAAAATGTAGTTCACATGGAAAGTTTTATTAAAAGTCTAGCCAAATTTACAATGTTGTTTATTTAAATATATGTTGCTCCTTATTTTGCTTCGTTCATTACTATTTCTTAGTTTAAAAAAGCAATTTTCTGTAATGATCTTAAACAGTACTCCGTAGCGAAGCATGGGTATTTAGTTAGTTTTATAAAAAGTTCTTGAGTACAGTGTGAGTTTTCTGTTGAAAGTTTTCGCCAACTCCTCACAGATGTCAGCAATGTTTCTGAACGAATCATTCGATCAATCGATCGAATGACTCGTTCAGAAATAGGGGTTGGTTGTTTTCGGGGTTCTGTGATAAGTAGGTATTTAATTGACGTCGCACTGGATCAACACAACGGGCTATCGGCGAAGGTCCTGGATCCATCCCCAAGGGAAATATCCGAGGATAACATCCCGTAATTTTGAACACGGTCAGATGACGATTTTCGGGTATTATAGCGCAAGAGCCATATTTGGCCCAGCTATGACAAACACGAGACATACAACACAACGAGGGAGGAAGAAAAAACAAAAAGGCAGAAGGGTAGGTGAGAGTAAAAATGAAAGGGAGGAAAGATCACTTGGATACTTCGGGGTTGTTGATGCCAGTACACGCCTAAAAAAGTGTCCTTGAGAGTTCGATCTATTGAATGTCGTGTGCCTTGATTGCAACTGCGGCGCATGAAGATATTTGGTTTGCCTTGTACTTCGACATTTTTTGCTTACGGAAGTCACGTAGAATGGAAATTGTTTTGAAATAATCCAAATACTTACAACTCTTACACAAAAGTGCTGTCACATAATATCAATTTCAATACATTTTTATTCCCCGTAAAAAATATCATTATAGAATGGACCTGACTTCCTTTAACATCTTGCAGGAACGTCGTGACTCAGTGGCTTTGCCTACTGCTCTAGCAACCTGCTAATTGTATGTGTCGTAGGTTCTATTCTTGTAACTCAACCTGGGTGTATTTTTTCTGCCGTGTTACCATTACTTTTCGCGAGCACACTGTGACGAATTAATCCAAACTTTTGTTTATTTTTACAGACAAAACGGGTTGATAATAGACGCGCGAAACAAAATGCTTAATTTCATATTAAAGTTTATTCGAATTGCTACGGAGACGTCTCCACTAGACGGAGTCCGTGAGCTAACTGGTTTTTTTTGTTGTTGTTTTATAGAATTTATGACCGAATAAATTCGACCACTTTAAACGAAAACCAAGCATTTTATTGCTCACATGGTCAACAACTAATATGTAAAGAGCACAGTATAATATATACATTTCCTACGATTACGTCATAAAAGTAAAATTAACATAATACCTGAAATCGTTTCAGTTGAAAAATAAAAAAACCCAGTGTAGCGTTCGGAAATCCTCAGAACGAAAAAATACTACCAACAAACGGCCCCATCGTTCTGATGGAATTCTAAACATTACAAAAAACGTGATGCAATGCATCCTTAAATTTATTTAGTAACAAAGGTTTGGTGAGGAAGTCAGCCAAGTTATTTCTCGAGGAAATAAATTCTAAATCAAATAAATTTTCATTAATTAATTGACGTATGAATTGATATTTCACGTCTATATGTCTGATTTTGATATTTTCAGGATTATTCCTAGTGAAATATATGGCTGCTTCATTATCACAGTATTGCTTGGGTTTTACAATTCCCAACACATCAAGCTCATTTAAAATCCTGGAGTACCAAACTAGTTCCTTCACAATCTCTGTCAAGGCTACTAACTCTGATTCCATGCTGCTAAGTGCAATGCACTTTTGCTTTGTCGACTTCCAGGAGAAAGGCACATTTCCAAATAACATGATATGACCGCTGCTTGAATGTCTATATGTGAGGCTACTACCCCAATTAGCATCTGAAAACGTTACTAATTCATTTCCACTTACATTGGACAGATTTATTCTATAATTTTTAGTAGAGAACACATAGTTCACGAGATCAACATAGCACCAATGTTTATAAGTATATCCATTACAGTATTGTGATAAAATATTTACAGCAAAAGCAATATCGCATCTTGTGCGAGTTGAAAGAAATAATAAAGACCCAATCATAGAACGATATGGAAATGTTTTCATTATCTCCGTTTCAACAATTTCTTCCTTAATTTTTTCAGGTAGTAACTTGCATCCAACTTTAAGCGGCAAAGTAACAAAGCTTTTTGGTAAATCTCTAAATTTTAACATCAATTTTTCTACATAAGTTTTTTGATGTAAATAAATTGAATCATTAATAGTTTCAAAATTTACGCCTAATAAATATTTTGTTGAACCTAGTTCAGATAAATCCAGTTTAGTTTTAATTAAATTTACAACTTCATGTACATAAGTCTTAGATTTTGAAAACAGCACCATATCGTCAACATACGCAATCAAAACTGCATCATTTAATTTATAAACAATTACACCAGTCTACTTTAAAAAATCCTAACTCTTTTAAAGTGATATCTAATGTGTTGCTAAACTCCCTTGCACTTTGGTGTAAGCCATAAATCGATTTATTCAATAAACACACTTTGTGTTCTGAACCTTTTACCTCGTAACCACTGGGTTGCTTCATATATACTGGATCTTTCAAAGTTCCATAGAGATAGGCAGATTTGATATCTATCTGACAGTGGTACCAACTTAACTTACAAACCAGCAAAATAAACAATAGCTTAACTATATTGAAATTGATAACAGGAGAGAACACTCAGTATAATCACTGTCAGGTTTCTGACGAAATCCTTGGCAGACCAGTCGTGCCTTATATTTTACAGAAACATTTGATTCATTCTTTTTGATATTATAAACCCACTTTGACCCTAAGACATTTTTATTTTGTGGGGATCAACTAACTTCCAAACGTGTCTCTTCCATCATTTTAAGCTCATCAGACATTGCACTATTCCAAACGCTTTTGTCTGGAGAATTTTGACTTTCAGCAGTCTGTGGGAATTTCAACATTATAACACTCATGCTGAAATGCATCTATTTGTTCATCTAAGTAATCTAAATTGCTAGAAGAATGACACGTGAAGTTAGTTTTACCACTAGTATTATCCACAATATTAGGATGAATAGATTCAGGTTTGAAACAAAATCTATCGGGTTCAAAAATAAACTTGTTCACTTTACAATAATTTTCAACATCATTTAAAGAACGTAATCTCTGATTAGTTATCGGAGTGAAATAATAAACATCAACCCTGTTGGATTTATTTCTAGGTTTCTCAACCCTTACCCATTCCGTAATATCCAGGGGGTTAAATCGTTTACATCTTTTGGTTCATTTCAACTTTTATCTCTTGTTCGATTTGAACACTCGATATTTTACTGGAATCTATATTAGAATCCTCAATTGGAGATATTAACTCAGAGTTTGAATTTAAAGACACGTATTCATGACTCTTATTTTTACCGAACAAAGTTTCCACTCCTTTTTTCGTTTCATCTACCTGGACATGGATAGATTCAATTATCTGACGTAGCTCAGGAACGTATACTCTATAACCTTTAGTTTTTAATCCGTAAACAACTAATATTCCAGTTCAGCTCGAGGCTGCAATTTATTTCTTTTGAATTTGGGGATTTGGAGAAAAGCCAAAGAACCAAAAATTTTGAAGTGTCTTACGGATGGTTTAAAGCCAGTCCAAATTTGGTTTGGAGTGAGACCTTCGGTTAATTTATGTTCACACCGATTTTTAGTGTGTACAAACATCAAAAGGGCTTCGTCCCAAAACGCAGGTTTAAGACCACTTTCTAGTAACATCGCCCGTACTGCATCCATAGCAGTTCGATTAAATTTTTCTGCAATACCGTTCTGCTCGCTGGAGCTTACAGATGTTCTTTCATGTTTAATACCCAAGTTACTTAAGTATTCTTCAAATTCCCCGTGACAAAATTCAAGGCCATTGTCACTACGGACGCATTTTAGTTTAACATTTAATTCCCGTTCAGATTTGGCTAAGTATTTTTTGAAATAATCAAAAGCTTCAGTTTTACTTTTTAACACGTACACTTCAACTTTACGGGAAAAATCATCTATAATTGAAAGAAAATACCGGCTGCCGCCGAGACTATTTACTGGAGAAGTTCCTCAAAGATCCATATGCATCCGTTCTAAAACCCTTTTAGTTGTGCGTTTATATACATAGTCTCTTAAAAGAATGTCTAGTCGATTTAGCGATCTTACAAATGCTACAATTTTTTTATTGACATTTATACTATTAAGATTTTCAATTCCCTTAACAGAGTGATTTTTAGACATTTGTTCATTAAAGGCATATTCACATGACAAAATCTACGATGGGCAATTTCTAAGTTTAAGCTAGCTAAAAAAGCAGAATTTTCAGTATTCGTGGGATAACCTTTTATAACATATATTTTACCAACTAGGGGTGCAGTAAATAAATAATCGTAATTAGAATCATAAATAACCATTTTATTGTTACCCCAATCAATATGATTTCCACCCGAATCTAAATTCGCCCCACCTAGTAAGTTACGCCTCATATTAGGGGCATATAAAACATCTTTTAAAGTTACATTCAATTTACCTTTGACATCCAAGATGGTAAACTTGATATCACCAACACCTAATACTTCGGACGAAAAGTTCTTGTCACTCGTCAGTACTTTTTGGGAAGGCATTTCTTTAAATGTAACGAACCAACTACGCTCTGTGCAGTAGTGAAATGAGAAAATGCTGAAATGTGATATGCTTGCCGAGTCTATCAAAAAATCCGAAACTGGGTATTCATAGTCCAACGAAGACGCTGAAAGTGCGACGTCTGGTTTACTTGGCCCCTTTGTTTGTAGAATGTTTTTCTTGTTTTTTTCTAGATTAAGTTTCTTGAAACATTTGGCATCCGTGTGACCCGACTTCATACAAAAATCACAAAAAGGTCGCGGCCCCATTCGAAGATTATTCTGTGAACACTTAAAACGATTAGACTCAGGGTCCAGTACACTTCCACTGCGTTCTGCATTTCTTACCGCCTTTTTCTGCCTTAATTGAGGTGTTATTTTTGCCTTTGTGGAATAGGCATTATCAATAACAGTAAAGTCTCCTTTATCCTTCTTTTTTTAAATCTATGCGGCTTGACTCCGTCACTAACTGTTTCGTAACTTTGTCTATTTGGAAGTCTTTGTCGTCCAGTCTGTATAGGATTTGAACGATGTTGTCATACTCATCTGGTAGTCTCCGGATAAGCTGGAAGCAAACAAGGAGGTCGGGAATTTCGAATCCGGCATCTTTAACTTGTCGTTGATTTGCTTGAATTCTCTGGCAATAAATTCCAATAGTCTCGTTGTCTGGCTCGAAGCGAACGGATGAGAACTCATCAATCAACCCAGCTAGGCGGGCACGTGAAGAAGGTTCGAAGTTGGTCTTCAGAATTGTCCAAGCTTCTTGGCCGTCTTCCGTTCTCGAAACGAGCGTTTGATACTTTCGCTCAATCCCCTGAAAAATAGTTGTATATGCACGTTGTTTACGCCACCGAAAGTCCCTCTTATCTCGTTCAGGTGCATCTGTTGGATAGGGTACGGCAGTTCCTTCTACAAACTCCCAGCAGTTTCTGTTAATAAGTAGAACTTTCATGTCCTTACTCCACTCACGGTAGTTATAGTCCGACAACTTCCGGAAAGGAAGTTTTTAACTTTTAAACTTTTAAAATTTTAAACTTTTATTCAATTGACCATTCAGTATTTATATTCATGTATCATTATTCACCCATATTTATTTCATCTATTGATCATTAAAATTTTCATATTCATCGTCATATTTTTGGATGACACCACTGCGTGGGTCATCTAATCATTCTTAAGTTGTCTGTCTTTTATTTTTAAAATTTTAAACCTATTTTTGCACCGAGCTATGGGGCGCCTTTTTATAAGCCCCATGCATTAGCAGGCGCCTCATATGAGCCAATTAATATTTGCGCCTTTTTACTAAATTTTATACTTACTTTTTATCTTTTCTAATGCATGGGTGTCTTCTATAAGCCCTAAACTTTTATGGCGCCTTTTATAAGCCTCTTTTCCTTATTGCTCGGTGCTTTTTTACCGGAGTCGAACACTTTTATATTTACTCTTGTTCGACTCCGGTTTTTCCTTTGTTGGTTTTTGTGTCTGTTTGTGTTCTTTGATGTGTTTTTTAACTGTTTAGTTTGTTTCTGTGTTCATTGTATTTGTCGGCTTTGTTTGCCACTGTATTATTTTGATTATTTGCAAATAAATCTCTCCGGGGGGGTTGGTTTCCCTTGTCCTCTTTCGTGCGCAGTGGGAATCTATCTCCCTCCTCCCACGAAAAACTCTAAACTTATCGGTGAGTTGGGAGGAGGAGAGTCTCAAAAAAAAACTTCCGGAAAGAAAATAAATCTGCTGGTTGTGCCATATTTTAACTTTGTATTTCTAGAGTTTAGTTTTTAATATAAAGGTAGGGAAGAGCATAAAACAGGTCCATAACCTTGTTGATTTATAGAATTTATGACCAAATAAATTCGACCACTTTAAACGAAAAACAAGCATTTTATTGCTCACATGGTCAACAACTAAAATCTGAAGAGCACAGTATAATATATACATTTTCTACGATTACGTCATAAAAGTAAAATTAACATAATACTTGAAATCGTTTCAGTTGAAAAATAAAAAACCCAGTGTAGCGTTCGGAAATCCTCAGAACGAAAAATACTACCAACATTTTTCATCCTCTTCGCATGCGCAAGCGCAGTAGTCAAGGACTATTAAAAGGAAACTTCCGGTCTGCAGCCCGCCATCCTAGACTCTTGGGCGTTAAGATGTCACAACATCTGTGTGTGCGCTGTGTTTGTGTTCATTTATGTTTCGACGTTGTTTGCCTTGTGTTTGGCACAGCATGGCCAAATGCGACCAAAATCAAACCGACCTTAACATCTCGGGAGTGGTAGTGTTTCAGAATTGAATGTTGTTCCTTGCGTTCTCTTTTATAGGCAATCGAAGCGGAGTTGCATTTGCTATCTCAAATTTCAGAACCAGAACAAAATGTCTACAGATTACTCAGTAATAGGTTGGAATGAGAAAGTCCAATGCGAGTTTCACTTTTCCTCACAAGGGTCACCTGCGTCTACAAGTTTGTTAAGGTTTCAAAGGACCGCTAGGAAAATAAAGGAAGAAGTAGTAATTAACGGCGCACTGGAGCAACACAACCGGATATTGGTGACGGTCCGGTATCCATCCCGATGGAGAAGATGGGATCTAAATTGACCATTGCTATAACTCATTATTTTACTAGTACAACTGTGAAAGCAATTATTTTCCCGAAAATTATTTTTACAGAATTTAAATTCTACTACTTTATTTTGAGACTTATTTTTTCTTTGTGAAACATACAATATTCGAATGTTCGGAACAGATGATATAATGAGAATAAAACATTCGATTTTAAACTTGAAGAACTAAGAACTGAACTTTTGAAATATTAGACATTTTTGTTATATTGATAGGTCAAGGTTGTCTACTTTACGAATTGAAGCTATATTTAAGCATTTTATAGTAGCTGCTAAAGGTTTGCTGGAAACATTGCTTAAAAAACACTATTAGATAGACAACCATTTTGTGAAATTTTGAGGCAGAAAAAGTCCTTTAAGTTTAATGTAGTTGATATGATGAGCTAGTACAATTATGTTTGTTGTAGCTTGAATTCTTTGTAGACTAGGCTGGCGGCAAAGAATTACGGAAAAAGAAAACAATGTATTTAGCACCTAACGAAAATTATGATTTTTGTTTCCTTTAGGGGATATGGGCCTCACTGGCCGCTTCTCAACTTTTGTGAGACCGCGACCCGATTATTTCTCTTTTTAAGACGAGGACACAAGAAATTTACTCGTCAATACCTTCCCATTTTTTTAATTCTCAAATTAAACCAACGTTAAGTATAAATTATGGCATAAATATAAAGAGTTTTTGCTTTTATGTATTCGGTGAGGTATGTTGACAATTTTTACACTTAAATTAGATATCACTCACTGAACAAATGAAATCTTGTTGCTTATTGTAGTTTCCTCAAGCCAACATCGGGCCGCTGTAGCCTGGTTGGAAGCGTAACGGATTGGTAACCGGAGGGTTGCGAGTTCGAATCCAACCAAAGACCGTCGTGTACAAAGGGGGCTGGTGCACGTTAAATCTGTCGCGGCCAAAACTGTCCTCTGTTGGAAGTTTGGAGAGTGGGGTGCCAGCATGTGTTAATCTCGTCATCTGACCGTGGCTCAAAATTACGTGATGTTGTCCTGGGATCTTTCCCTTTCGGGTTTGATCTCGGACCGTCGCTTATAGCCCGTTGTGTTGCTCCAGTGCGACGTTAATTAAAATACCTACCTACCAGAACTGTTAAGTGGGGGCAATAATTTTGTGACCTATTGCATGTTTTAATTGAAATTCGATAGATGGCATACTTGCACAAATTTTTGAAATAGGCAAAGAAAAAAATTTAACAAAAAGTCATGTATTATACAAATAAGGCTATTGCAATGAAAGCAAACAAATGGTCTCTAGCCACCTAAACAAGATTTACTGTAGCCATTATATTATTTGACAGATTTTCAGGGGCCGCGTTAGCCGGGTTGGAGGCAGGTTGGTAAGTATTTAATTAACGTCGCACTGGAGCAATATAACGGGCTATTGGCGACGGTCTGAGATAAAACCGGAACAGCCCGGTTGGTTGAGTAGCGAAGTAGCAACCAGAGGGCTGAGAATCTGAAATTTTATCCTTCGTGTCCCCAAGGTACGGGATGAGATGATGTGATGAAAGTTGCAAATGGTAGCGTAAAATAACTAGCAACTTATATTCACCACTACAACATTTATTCCTTCGGCTATTAATACAAGGTTATATCAAAAAGTAAGGTGAATTTGTCTCTAAAACTCAGAGTTTTTTGTGCAGCTAATTAATTTTTTATATGTTGCAAGTACCAAGGTGATAGAAGTGTGACGGCTTGTAGAAACTTCTACGTCAACCCGTCTGGGGCTTAGAGCCAATCAAAGATGGCGCATCGAATTGAGCATTACTCCAAGGAGGAGGTGCGCTGTGTCATTCGTTTTTTATGGACCAAGGGGAAAAAACATGTGATATTCATCGAGAATTGTTGGAAGTCTATGGAGAGAGTGTTATGTCGCAGAAACAAGTGTACGTGTGGTGTAACGCATTTGCAAGTGGTAGGAGTACTGTGACAGAAGTGGCAGACCAGCAACGTCCATCATCGACACGAATGTGGCTGTCGTCATGATTCGTGAAGACAGAAGAGTCAGGTTGCATGATATTGCAAATGCATTGAATAGCTCATAGGGTTCAGTGAGCAGTATCGAAGTGGGAAATTCTTGACTATCCTCAGTATAGCCCTGATTTAGCCCCTTCGGATTACCATTTGTTTGGACCCCTGAAGAAACACCTCCGTAGGCAGCGTTTCCATGCACTGGAAGAGACACAACACTTACCTGGTTAGGGAACCTGGAGCAAGATTTCTTTGAAAAGGGCATGGATGATTGGGTGCCACGTTGGAATAAATGTTTAGATCGCTATGGTTCCTTTGTCGATTGATAGTGTGATACGATTTGTCAAACATAATAAATTTTCATATATTTATCTCTGCACGTTTTTTTGTCAGTCAAAAATTCACCTTACTTTTTGATACTCCTTTGTACAAATGTACAGATATTTTATGACAGAAGTTTCGGCCGATGTTAGGAAAGAGCTCGCTTCTCGGTCTGGATCGCAACTTCCTGATTTTCCCAGCGTTTCTTGGGCAGCATCTAAGGAAAAATCCACTTGAATATGGAATCTTGAGTGTTGTCAAGAGGCTTGATGTTTATGAGATCATGAATGTCAGTATAACTTCGGATGAAGATGTTTCATGTCAGTGCTTGCAACATTGTAACCGATGCAATGTCAAATGAAGCGCTGTAAGAGTACTTCCGGGGTTAGTTATGGACAGTTGATTACTTGAGAAGAATTTTATGATCTCCAATTCAGATAATTCCTGAACCTGACGTTTTGGTCAGAAAAGCCGTCTCATTAGAGAGGGTTAAATGGGAAGTGTTACACCCGGTAAAGCTGATTTAGCTCTTACTGAACACCATCAATAAACGAATATTTGGAAACTAATGAGTTATAATTTGCGAATGCTAACCACTACATAACAACACACTGAAGCAACACAAAGGGCTATTAGCGACGGCATGGAATTAATCCCGAAGGGAAAGATCCGAGGACAACACTACGTGGTAGAGGAAGAATTTCTAAGAAAAAACACCGTTTTAACGGAAAGTAATTAAAAAATCAACGAAAATAATTTTAAAAATAGAAAAAAGAATCCACACAACTGATTATTCTTACTATCAGGTAAGTATTTACTTAAATGAAAAATATTTACTTTTCTAAAATATTGTTATAGAAGTTTGACTAAGTTAAATAATTTATTAGTTTTAAGTCTAACGAAACCAGGCTAAATATGAATACTTAAAAGATCACATTAATTCTAGCAATTTAGAGTTATTTAGACATGGTAAAATCAAAAAGATAATGGATCCCAAAAATTATTAAAGGATTCAAATAAGCACACAAGGTTGCCATAATCCTAATAAAGCGAGTTACCTTTGACTGCAAAAACTCGCTACAAAAAGCACGGGAAAAGCGATGCCACAAAAAAGTCTTTATATCAAAACTGTACCTAATTTTCTACTTACTTTCATGGGTAAAAAAATTTAAATTGTTGAAATTTTAAATTTGTGTTTTTTGTTTTCGGAACTTAATGATTTTGAGATTTAATTGTTTTTTCGAATTCTTAATGCATCATGTTATGTTGTATATACCTGTAAATATAACTATAACTGTCCTCCTGTAATTACTGGGGTAAAAACCAAAGTAATCATCAAACAATCTCGGGGTAAAGTTTTATATATATTTAATTATAAGAGAACACAGTTACAAAGGACGGTAAAAACATAAACACAAACAATTAAACATTTAGATACAATTTGGGCAAAAAAGCAGACGAGGCGTCCGCTACATTTAAGGTCCAAGCTCTCTCTGCCTGCGTAATAGCACAGCAGCACGATGATAGATTGGTCACGTTTAGTGGCGCCATCTATATGTCAGAATTGGTAGTATAGTGTGCGTCATATACTCCCCCTCAGGTTTCGAAGACGTCCCGATGAGGAACCTGCAGTTGAGTCTGGTGGTTTATGCCTCGGACGACCCCGTTTCCTTAGAGGGTGCACTGGGTTTGTGGATTGTCTTTGGTTGCACGGTTTCACAGCTGATGTGTGATATATGCCCAAGGGCACTGTCGGCTCATCAGGGCTTGCTATCACGTAAGAGGTGGGTGACTTTTGCGTCACGATGACATATGGTCCATCTCTCTTTGGTACGAACTTTGCTGTTTTTCCCTTAGCGGTGCTGCTAATGGGATGGAGATCAATGTAGACGTGATCGCCTGGTGCATAGTGTGGAGCAGGTGATCTTTTCTTGTCTGCATATTTTTTGTGTTTGTCTTGTTTCTGCTCTAACCTCTCTTTCACTTGTTTGGCTATTTTTGCAAAACGTTTGAGGTAGGGCGTAAATTCAGGGACGAAATTATCACTTTCAAGGACGGTTCTTAAGTCATGGGTGACATCATCAGTAGTTCTGAGCTCTCGTCCGAAAGTTAGATAGGCAGCAGTGTGTCCTGTCGAGTCACACTTTGCTGAATTCATTGCGAACCGGATATGTGGCAGATGTTCAGGCCAGGTTGTATGTTGATCTTTGACTAGGATTGCTAGTCTAGGCTTCAAATCCCGATTTTTCCGTTCCACTGGGTTAGCTTCAGGGTGGTATACTGGTGTTAGTGATTGGTCTATCTCTAACAGGGAACACAGTTGTTGGATCACAAAAGAAACGAATTGTGGTCCGTTGTCACTGATTATCTTTCGGGGTAAACCATACCGCATTAGTACTTCTTCCAACAGGACTTTAGCACATTCAGCCGCTGTAGCATTGGGCAATGCGAACAGTTCGACCCATCGGGTTGCCACATCTTCAAGGATGAAGATCCACTTCTTCCCATCTTTGCTCTCGGGCAACGGTCCAAATAGGTCCATGGATAGGACTTCAAATCTTCGCGACTGCACAGGAGTCTGTAGTAAACCAGCTGGTTTCTGGTTTGAGGCTTTATACCTATTGCACTCTGGGCAATTCTTGGTATATTCGGTGATATGCTTTCTCATGCCGGTCCAATAATAACGGGAGGCTATTCTATGGAATGTTCCCTCGGCTCCGTAGTGTCCTGCAGCCGGTGCATCATGGTGCTCCTTGAGAACATTTTCCCTTTCTTGAACCGGAACAACGAGCTGTGCGTCTTCAGCTTCCACATCAGGGGCATAACGGTATAGCACACCTTGATTCATCAGGTAGCCTCTTGCAGTCCAATTTGCAAAATTTTCATTTTTCTCTTCAGATTCAAAAGTGTCTATGATCTTCTTGATGTCGTTATCTTTAAGTTGTTCTTCCCTCAATTCTTTTGAGCTTCTGGAAGGCAACATCACAGAGACAGTGCAGGCTTCGCACGTATCCTCTTCATGTAGGCAAGTAGGGCGCGACAGCATGTCGGCCACTACATTGGCCTTTCCAGGGATATACTCAATTTTCAAATTGAATGCTTGTAACTGTAGGGCCCACCGGGCTAGTCTTCCGGACGGGGACTTCAGGCTCATCAGCCACTTCAGGGGCTGGTGGTCAGATGCTATGATGACTTCTTGTCCATCCACGTATCCTCTAAATTTGATGAGGGCCCACACCACGGCTAAGGCTTCGCGCTCGGTGGTGGAATAATTGCGTTCCGCACTTTGGAGTAGTCGGCTGGCATATTCGACGGGGCGTTCATCTTGACCTGCACCTTGCAAAAGTACCGCTCCTAAGGCATAGTTACTAGCATCAGTCCTTATCGTAAAGGGTTGAGTAAAATCCGCTTGCTTTAGTATTGGTGGTGTCACTAAGCATTTCTTTAGGGTGCTGAAAGCTTTTTGATGTTCAGATGTCCATGTCCAAGGTGTGTTTTTCTTGGTTAGGTTACTTAAGGGTCTTGACAGTTCGGAGAAGTTCGGGACGAACTTTCTGTACCAAGAACAGGTTTGTAGAAATGACTGCAGTTGCTTGATATTCTTTGGCGGGGGAATATTTTGGATAGATGAAACTTTTTCCGGGTCTGCTTCAATTCCTTTAGGAGTGATCCATAGACCAAGATATTTGACCTTTGAACAGGAAAATGTACATTTATCGCGATTGGCACAAAGGTTGAATTTAATTAATTTGGTAAAAACTGCTTCTAAGTCCTTTAAATGTTGGTCGAAACTTGGGGATAAAACTATGATATCATCCAGATAGGCCAGGACTGGCAAATCTCTTCTGAATACATCCATTAATCTCTGAAAGGTTGCAGGTGCATTTCTTAGTCCGAAAGGCATTTTGTTGAATCTATAAGTTCCAAAGGGACACACGAAAGCAGTTTTGTCTTTGTCAGGTGGGTAAACATTTACTTGGTGGTATCCTGCTTTCAAGTCGATGGTGGACATGTAGGCTGTATGCTTCGCATCCTGCAGGAGGTCATCCATGCGGGGCAAAGGGTAGACATCGGGAACTGTGATGGCATTCAGCTTCCGGTAGTCGATACACAGCCTCACATCTCCATTAGGTTTGGGAATCAGGACCACAGGAGCTCCATAGGCGGATTCACACTCCTCTATGATGTTCTTCTGTAGCAAGTCATCAAGTTCTTTCTTCAATAACTCCTTCTTAGTTGGGGACATCCTATATGGAGGAACAGCCACAGGTGGGTGGTCTCCGGTATTGATGTGATGTTCGATCAAGGGTGTTGTCCCTCCCCCTAGCTTGAAGACAGTGTCAAATTTGGCAATTAGATCATTGAGATCTTTTCTTTGGTGAGGATCCAGGTTTTCTCCTTCTTCCTCTCTCAGTTGACAGATGTTGGATTCTATCTGTTCTTTGCCCTGAACGGGAGTCAGAGGTAATTCTTCACCGAAGGGGTACTTTTCTTTGGGCTTGTCATGAAAAAACCAGTTTTTGTTGGCTAAGTCCAGTACCACTCTAGCGGTCTCTAGGAAATCTGTTCCTAGTAAGGTACGGTTGTTGGTTGCATCCGGCAGGATAATGAAGTTGGTCATAATCTTGCGGTCTTCCAGGTATACTGGAACCTGGGTGGTGAGACATTTCTCCAGAGTCTGGGATCCATTTGCTAGGTGCAACGTCAGCTCCGTCTTCTGAAAAGGTAAGTTGTTTTCCTTAAACAGGGAGTAGAGATATGCTCCAGCTATGGAATGTGTAGAGCCTGTGTCAGCGCACACTCTTCCATAAACTCCGCAAATAGTTGCGTCCAATAGGGTTATTGGTGATCCCTTGGTAATTGAAGCAAAGGCTTTCAGGTGATTGGTGGAGACCTTCTTTGGCGGCGAGCAATTTGGGCATTTTGCTTTGATGTACCCGGGTTTTCCACAGCCAAAACATGCTACACCAGGTTTAACTTCGAGTGGAGGGTCAGGATTTGATCCGTCCGTTCTATTTCCATGGAAAGGAAAAGTCTTTTTAGGTGGGTTAAGACGGGTTGCGTCTTCTTTATGCCTTTCAAAATTTCTTTTCTTGAAAGCCGAATCTTTTCTAGAGGTGGAGCGTTGGTTGTCATACGCATCCAGTTTGTCAGCCAGTTCTCCAGGGGAATTCCATGCATGCCAGTCATCCAGGAAATGTTCACGGGCTTCTGGTGGGGCTTTCCTTTTCAGTTGGTCAGCCAACATCAGGTCCTTTAGCTGGTCAAAGTTGGTGACATTCAGCTCTTCTAGCCATCCTTCCAGGTAACTGCGGATTTCAAAGTAGAAGTCGCGCCAGGTACTCTCAGGAGTTTTTCGATGCTGGCTGAAAAGTTGTCGGAAGCGTTCGCTGGTTAGCTTGAACCGCTTCAGCAGGACATCCTTTACGTGGGAATACTCCTGAGCCTTCTCTTCAGGCTCCCTTGCGATCAACTTAGCCACATCGGCTGGTAGGACACCGATCAAGTAGGCGACCCATTTGGCCTCTGGAATCTTCAGGAACTTCAACTGTCTCTCAAAGAGATTTAAGAATAATCCCATATCATCCTGCTTGGGGTTGAAGTAGGGAATCAGCTTTTTTAACTCGAACTTGGGTAAGTCAACATCACCTTCGGAAGCATGGGCTTCGGAGTCTGCAGAAATTTTCTGAGCTTCTAACTGTAGTCTCAACTTTTCCAATTCGAAGCGTTGATTCTGTTCTCTTTTCTTTTCTTTTTCAGCCTGATCCAGGTCCATCTGTTTTTCTCTTAGGACTCGTTCTGCTTCTTTTTCAGCGCGATCCAGGTCCATTTGTTTTTTTCTTAGGACTCGTTCTGCTTCTTTTTCTTTTTCAGCACGGTCAAGGGCTGCTTGTCGTTCCCTATCGGCTTCTTCAGCTTTTCTATCCTCAATGATAGTAGCCAATCTTTCTTTAGCAAAGTCTTCATCATACTGATCAGATTTGACGATGAGATTCTTCAATTCGACAATCCTTATGTCAGAAGCGACATCGACGCCAAAATCTTGAGCCAGGATCCTCAGATCCTCTTTCTTTCCACGCGCGAGGAAAGCCATTGTTGCCTGAGGGGGGTATTGGGGAGAAGGAGTTCCAACGAAATTTTGTGGACGAGAAAAGAAAACTGTCCTAATTGGATGTAACAGTCCTAAACAATGTCTTATTTAACTGGTGTATAAATTGTGTAAGCTGACATAAAATATTAGTAACACAAGATCGGTAGAACATAAACAGTACACAGGGTGTGAATACAAAACAATATGCCTACTTTCTCTTTTAAACAAAACAAAATTAAAAGTTACTAAATATTCTTAAAATTTAAAAATTTTCTTTTAAATTATTCAACAATGAAAGGTTTACACAATTTAATCAATTAAGTTTTGAACACAGTACCATGCCAATCCTGTAACAATAGAATTCTTACAAAATCGAAACAATAGCGACGAATCAACTAAATTCTAAATGAAGTTCAAAACCAGAATTTTAAACAAAATAAAAATCAAAATTCAAATCAAGCCTAAATTTAAACCAAAATTAAATTTAAAACCAGAACCAAGTTAGAATTAAAGAATTCAAACAAAAAACCAAATTAGAATTAAAGGATTCTAAACCGAAATCAATTCTAAATTTAAGTATTTAAAACAAAACAGAATTTACAGTAAGATAGATTCAAACAAAAATCAAAATCAAAACGAAATTTAAATATATATATATAATATAATATGTATTCTTATTGTAAAATTTGTCATACACAATGTTAAACATTCTGTGCTTTCTGTTTCACCAGGGTGGCCAAAACAAGATTCAAAATTACAATCACAATAAGAGAAATACACTTATCTGTAAAGACATTAGCAGGTTGCGAATTTTTATTCTTCTTGTTGTCGGGATGACAAACACTTCAGAGACCTACCAAATCCTGTGAAAATGCGAGAGAGAGCTGGGATATTTTATTTCGGGCCAAACGTTGGGGGGCCAATTTATAACTGTCCTCCTGTAATTACTGGGGTAAAAACCAAAGTAATCATCAAACAATCTCGGGGTAAAGTTTTATATATATTTAATTATAAGAGAACATAGTTACAAAGGACGGTAAAAACATAAACACAAACAATTAAACATTTAGATACAATTTGGGCAAAAAAGCAGAGGAGGCGTCCGCTACATTTAAGGTCCAAGCTCTCTCTGCCTGCGTAATAGCACAGCAGCACGATGATAGATTGGTCACGTTTAGTGGCGCCATCTATATGTCAGAATTGGTAGTATAGTGTGCGTCATATAACTGCTTTTACTTGTTAAATTATTTTACTTAAAAATTAATTTTGTATTTTTCTGTTTGGAAGCTAAAAAATTTCAACTTAGCTGAAAATGAGCTTGGATGTTTTCATGGTGTCGTCCAGATTAAATTGTTTTGATCAAAATTCTGACCGCATCAATTAGAGTGATCCTTAAAACGGCCAAAAATTTTTTTAACAATTTAATAAGTCCCTTACCCTATAAAATGGTTCCTTTTGAGTAAAAACTAAATTTGCACAAGTCCATGTGCTAATTCAGTTTTTACTCAAAAGGAACAGTATTATAGGGCAAGGAACTTATTAAATTGCCCTTCTAATCTAATCTAATAATTCTAATAAAATCTTCTAATCTAAAAAGACTAATTAAATATAGCCCTTCTAATATTAAGTTTCAATACAAATTCTAAAATAAATTTTCAATGGATCCCATCCCATGTTGGCATTCCTGTCAACGAGAGAGCTTACTTATTGGCAAAAGCTGGAGCAAATAAACAACCTGGCACAAGAGAAAGTACCGTCCTGCTCTCAGAGGACGACCACCTGTCCTTACTTAAAAAGAAATGGCGCAGATCATCTCCAGTACCTTTTCAACAGTGGTACCTCTGTAAAACACCAGGAGAGTTGCTTGCCTTCAATTGGCCCCTTTCTCTGTGCTTGCCAAGCTCCCATCTGGCCAGTTGAAAAAATAGATTCTGATATTCTTTGACGGCCAGACATCCTTTCCCACCTGTACAAAGTGTGGCTTATTACCAGCCTCACACATCCTGGATTGCATTGGAGAAATACATGAAGACATTTTTAAGGACCCCATCTACCATTGCCCCAAAACCTTTTTTCCACAGACTCAATGATTTAGTGTAATTTTATCTTTTTTTTTTACACTGGGATAAGAAAAACTGAATTATACTCGGTTCTAATCCTCCGTGGGAGAATTGACTGTCTGAGCCACATCTTTAGCTGCGCACGGTCATCACAACCCCACGGTACCTGCGTCCTGTGTTTGGCGCATCTTGGCGAAATATGGTCCTTGCGCCACAAAACCCGAAAATAATCAACCAACCCTGGGAGTATTTCTCTTGTGTCCGCAAAACTTTCCTTGTATGTTTGTCCATTACTTGACGTTGTTTGGCGCAGCTTGGTCAAATGTGACCCTATTGCCATGGAACCCCATTTGTCAATTCATGCAATGTTATTGGCGGAGCTAGGCCAAATATGGCCCTTGTGCCATAAAACCCAAAATCAACTAACCGACCGGCATGCGATGTTGAACATACAGCAATATTTATCTTAAACCGCAGATGGATAAATGAACAACCTCTCCAATTACATGTACTAAATATGTGACTAACATATCGACTTGTAGTCACGTGACTGTTCTGTTAAAAATTGAGACTTGGTTGGTTGATCTGGCATCTTATCGCCTCGTTTGGCGATACAGGGTAGGTGTTTGAATGAGCATATGCTCATTCATTGATTGACTCATTCATTCATTGAATGAGCATATATATCAATAGAGTGGAGACAAAATTGGCAAAATCGCCAAAGTCTACCACTGTGTCGGACGGACCAATCAGATGAATCAATAGATGGGAGCGTTCTCCCGGTCCGGGGACCCATCAGGTTATGAATGTTAGGTTCCACCCAGCAGATGAAGTAATCTAAAGGTCACGTGACGACTAATTTTGATCACATGATCCTGGAGACATAAAAAGTTACTGTCGCAACATTTAAAAATATTTCTAGAATTTGTGTTCTTATCGTTGCAAGTGTTCGCGTTAAGAATGTAAAACTTTTAGCGTTAAGTATTCTTCTTCTAGATGTATACCGTTCAAATTTTCTCCGTACGCATGTCAAACCATTATTCATTTATCCTTATTAGTTGTTACGTATAAATAAATTATGTTTCCTTGTTCCCGAGATGCTTATTGCACAATTGATAACACGCTAAAATAACATCGAATGATTGATTGCTGCTATCCAGCATTTGAGTTGGGTTCTTCCGGAATCCAGAACCGGAACTACCGAGGTGGTGTCCTCAAATCACCATTACTCGCTCTACTTTCATGTTTCCTGTGAATTTATCTGAATAAAAGTCAAAAACATCAAGGGCCAATTGTGGTTTGTTAGACAAGAAAATGGAAAAAGCTTTACTTTGGTAACGATTGTTTCAAAGTATCTCATTAGCTGCAACCATCCTTTACATCAACAGTATTGTCCTCATTTTGAAAAAGATTTGTTCTCTTAGTTTCTCGCTCTGTTTGAGTCGGCGAAGTTCCCGTCACTACATTCCTGTAGTGAAGATAGCGAAGTTTCAGGTCAATTCCCCTTAGTTATATCTGTTCATGAAAAGTTGTGTATTGGATTAACTGCTTAGCTTTTTATGCATGGTGGGATATTTTTTAACCATCCTCAAAAAGTTGAAATTGCTCATAATCATAAAGTTGGACTCATCATCTGACCGTGGTTCAAAATTACGTGTTGTCCTTGGATCTCTCCCTTCGGGATTGATCCCGAACCGTCGTCAATAGCCCGTTGTGTTTCTCTAGTGCGACGTTAATTGATTACCACCATACAGTTCAATAAATATTTTCAATGCGTTGGCAATGCCATGAACTGACGCTAAATGTGTCAATAACGGAAAACAAAAATTCACACATGTCAAAACGCATTAGTAAGTTGTTGACACTGTTGTGATTAAGGTTGGAGAATTGTGAGGTGCAGTGAATTTTGGTCTTTCATAAAGCAAAATGTTTTTTTTTTGTAAAAATTTATTATGAGTGAATAAATCGTTTTATAATAAAAGAACCCGTTATTTGATGTTTTACACTCATTTTGAAGCTGAATAAGTGAATAAACAATTATATGTAACTTGAGTTTTTTTTTTCTTTAAAGTCGTGTGCACATCAAAGAGTTAATTCGTAAAAAGGAATGTATAAATATTCAATACAACATTTGTCATAAAAGATATTTTATTGGATCGATTTTACTTGGTTTACATCTTACAATATGGGGAACATTTCTTTCCAAGAATTGGAGCGCTTTCTTGCTAAAATAATACTGGCAAGTGTCCTGGAAATTTGGGGCGACAAACAGGATTTAATGTATTGCAGGCATCGAAAGGGTTGGAGATGGTTTCGCGCACTCTTATACCGTCTTTGTATTGAATTTCTTTGCAAGTACTCTAGAGGAAGTCTCTTGATTCCATCCTCCGTCAGGTACCATTTCATCTTTGCCTTTGGGGCCATCGTGGCTCAGTGGGTTTCCCACTGCGCTAGCAACCTGCGAGTTGTTGGCGGCGATTCCTCCCTGGGTGTATTTCCCTCTTCTATGTCAGTAAAACCTTATTTGTGAGTGCGTATGTTCATTATTTGACGCTGTCCTGTGTCTGTCACAGCATAACCAATTATGGCCCTTGAGGCATAAAAAACCCCGTCATCTTTGCAAGAATGCACTTGCCAATCAGGTAGGTAGGTATTTTAATTAACGTCCCACTGGAGCAACACAACGGGCTATTGCCGAGGGTCCGGGATCAATCCCGAAGAGAAATATCCAAGGATAACGCCTCGTAATTTTCAACCACGGTCCGATAACGAGGTCAACACCTGAGCTACCACCCCACTCTCCAAATTTTCAACCACGGTCCGATAACGAGGTCAACACCTGAGCTACCACCCCACTCTCCAAATTTACACACCACGCAAAAGTGAGGACATTAAAGGATACGACAGATTTAACGTGCACCAGCCCCCTTTATACGCGACGGTCTTTGGCTGGATCGTGTTTCTAACTCGTAACCCTCCGGTTGCTAATCCGTTGCTCTTCCAACTGGGCTACCTACGGAAACCCTTTGATTTTTGTAAGTCGTCACATTTTGTATGCAGGTAGTCTACACTATTTTATGGTAAGTATTTACAGTATTAAGGTATACAGGGTACTTCGAACATATCTTACCAAATTGTAAAGGGTGGTAGAAGGGCTCAAAACAAATATTTTTTGTCAAAGAGTGTGTCCGGAAATGCCGCGTCTATGTGCTAGAGGACACTGTTTGGGTCAGTTGATAACATCGTTTCTGTGGCGTTATTCTCCACTTGGATTTTTAGCTCAGGTGTTGCCTCGTCATCTGACCGTGGTTCAAAGTTACGTGATGTTGTCCTCGGGTCTTTTCCTTCGGGATCGATCCCTGACCGTCGCCAATAGCCCGTTGTGTTGCTTCCAGTGCGACGTTAATTTAAATACCTACCTACCTCGTAGCCTTCTGGAAAGAAACGCGTAGTAAATACTACTACAAATCACTAGCGCCCTCTATATTTAGCTCACAGGAATCCCTAACAGCGTAACTGGTGAGTGAATAATTTCTACTCTCTCCTGTCACACGGAGTAGCGCTGCTCATCAAATCGCGGTCGGCCATCCACGATTTTTAAAGCCACCTCTTCAACCTATTGTCTTCTTGGGTGGCTGACACACGAGGTGACCTGAGCAGCTCGTTCCGGGATCACTTGCTGAACATCTTACGATACTCAGGTCGTGAGCCAAATAGGGACCAAAACAAACGCATCCTGGGTCACATCGTGCGTCACCATACTTAGGATCTTGATCAGTCTGGTTGTAGGCACATCAGGAAGTAGAGTTAATTTGTCTTGGGAATCTCCTTCCTTGGTTCGTTTGTCGCTCCACTGTTAATTGTATCTGCTGCAGCAATTCTCCGTCGGATGAGTGCAGGTATACTCTACATAGTAAAATGGAAAAATGACTGAAACTGGTTTAGACACTCAATATTACACAACAGATCCCGATAATTTCATAGGATGCCCTCAAGGGAGTGACAAATATTACTTTGCCAATGATTAACCAAATAAAGTATTTAAACCCAAAACCCACACCAGAGCCCTCTAATATTTTATATCTCTAATATATTATATATTTAGGGGCCCTCTAATATTTTTGATTGGGGCCCGTTGCACCAACACATGGCATAGGTAGGTAGGTAGTTAATTAACGTCGCACGGGAGCAACTCGACGGGATATTGGCGGCGGTCCGGGATCCATCCCGAAGTAGAGATAAGAGTACACAACCACGTTATTTTGAACCACTGTCAGATGACGAGGTCAACACCTGAGCTGGCACCACACTCTTCAAACTTCCATACCCACTGCGCTAGCAACCTTCGAGTTGTAGGTGGCGCAGGTTCGATTCTTGACAGGTGCATTCCTCCCTAGGTGTATTTCTCTCTTCTGTGTCAGTAAAACTTTCATTGTGTGTCTGTCTATTACTTGATATTGTATGTCTTGCGTCTGGCGCAGCATGGCCAAATATGACCATTGTGCCATAAAACCAAAATACCAACCAACCTCGTGCACACGACGGTCTTTTGTTGGACCTAGTCTCGAACTCGCAACCCTACAGTTGCTACTCCGGTCTCTTCCAACCAGGCTACCCGGTCCCTTGAGTTACAAGGATATACCCAGAATTTCTCCACGTATCAGCCATAATTTGGATTAACTCGCAACATTGTGTTATTTGAGATTTTTGTTTTGAAGAACTCATCTGAAGTAAGAGAATGAGACTATCCAAGAGCATCGGCAGAACCCTCCTTGGCTAATCTTGGTCAGCTAATCTTAGTTATTGAACTGATGTCAGTATTTAGTAATTCATTGGTAATATTTCAATATTTACCCCCTCTCTTAAAGAGAGGCACCGTAGCCCGGTTGGAAGAGTAGCGGATTAGCAACCGGAGGGTCGCGAGTTCAAAACTCGATCCAAACAAAGACCGTCGTGTAAATAGATGGTGGGCTTATGCCCGTTAAATCTCCCTTGACCTCAGATTTCTTCAGGTTGGAGTGGTGTGGAAGTTTGGAGAGCTGGGGTGCCAGCTCAGGTGTTGACCTCGACATCTGACCGTTGTTCAAAATGACGTGGTGTCCTCCTCGGATTTTTCCCTTCGTCATTGACCCCGTCAGTAGCCCGTCGCGTTGGTCCAGTGCGACGTTAATTCAGACTACCTTCTCATATTTGGTGGGAGACGTTAGGAGTTAGGGGGTGCAGAGAGATAGTTTTTACCTGCGTGGCGTCTTTTGTGCATCAGTGTGCTTTGTCTTGTTCCTGAAGCACAGGTAGAAAGCGTAGAGAATCGACGCCGTCAGAGTCATGAGTGCGCTGAACCCGAATGCGGACCTCCCCCCGAAGAGGTGCATGATGAACCTGCCCATCAAGCCGGCCGACACTTTACCTGAAAAAATGCGAGGGTTTTTCTGTAAAGCGAAACATAGAGGGCGCTAGTGCACGCATTCTCAGTGATGCGCTCATAGACGTGAAATAAAAGTAGACCGAGCGGTGCTACTGAGAGGAGCTCCAAAAATGCTACTTTCGAAATAACATGTCGATTAGTAGTCAAGTGACTGCTCTAAAAAAAGAGACGTAGGTGGCCGATTTGGTACCTTAATGCCTCTTTTCGTGATGTACCATCTAGTGACAAGGTACATGTCTGAATCCATATCTCGAGAGGGGAGACAAAAGTCGTGAAATCGCCACTCTCAGATGATCAATGGACCAATCAGATGATGATTCAATGGATGGGGGTCTTCTCCCGTCGAAGTGCACCAATCAGATGATGAATGTTAGGTTCCATCCAGTAGATGAAGCAGTCTAAGGGTCACGTTACTACTAGTTTCAGTCACATGATCTGGGCACAGAAGGTTACTATTGCTTGCACAAACTTTTATTTTTCCTTTATGGGTTTGCCCAATGTTCAAGCAACCTGTCGCACTTGGCCCGGTTTCGATTCCTCCCTGGGTGTATATCTCTTTTTTGTCAGTAAAGCTTTCATTGTGAGTGTATGTCCATTTACGAGTTGAAGTTTGACCCAACTTGGACAAATATTACCCCTACGCCATACTTGGCTTGGTTTTTAACCGAAATGCGTATATAGTAATTATGTTGATTGGACACAGATAAATGGTTTAATAAGTGCACATCGTTGGAGTATCATCCTTAATTAGTAATAAGAGGAAAGAACCGTTTTTGCAATTGAAGGGTACAGGGGAAAACCCCGTCATTGCATGTTCGGTCGAAATGTTTTGAGGGTGCCATCTGTTGGATTTTAAGGTGTAGATTGCGAATATATGCCATCGTCTTCGGTAAAAAACGCCATCATTGCACTCCAAAGTAAGGTTGAATATTTGCTTTGCCGGCGAAGAACCCCGTCGTTGTAGTTTAAAGGGCCTCACGCCACCTACTGGAGGTGTGGCAAACACTGTTATCTCCGTGATTCACGTCGTGGCTCAATAAGTGTTTGTTTTAGTAGGTCTTCTATCAGTTACCTACAAAAGTTACGTGATTTTTCAAGTAAGTTATTTGAATAATGGACGGTGATTACTCGTATTCAAGCGAACCAGATGAAGGAAGGAATTCAACAACCAAGAGGCGGAAGGAAACCGGTAGGATGAAAGATGTTATGAAGGGGCCGAAAGTCACGAGCTCGGTCCAGATTATTCTTGCAAGAAACTGCGATGTTTTGAAACAGTTCCCGAGGATGAACGCAAAAGAATAATTCGAGAATTCAATGTGCTGGGGGACAATGAAAAACAAAATTCGTATTTAGGTGATCTCATTACTGTGTTGCATGCCAAACGAATAAGAGATCGAAGAAGATAAAACTTCAAAACTCATCAGTGGCACTGCAACTCCAGAATTGTTACAATTGGAAGCTCCCTATAAAATCTGCCAAATACAGGGGTCTCCTTCATCCCACCCAATTTTGGGAAAAACCAGAGGCGAAGATGTTCTACAAAAACTTAAACTTTAACGACCTTCCAACCGGCATGCTGGAACTCACCTGCGGTGAAGTGGACTGCTCCGGACGTGGCGATGACGGTGGCCGTGAGCCCCGCGGGGGCGATGCGGTGGCTGTACTCCACGACGGCCACCCACAGGACGAAGTAGGCCACGGTGTCCGTTACCTCCAGGGCGAGCGCGACCCAGGGGTCGCGCATGAGCGCGTACCCTATCGCGTTGGCTGCATGCGCCAGCAGAGCCGCGACGAAGATGCCCGTCGACCCAAGCTTCGCGATCCACCAGTGGGACGTGTAGAGGAACGGCAGGCCGTACAGAGCGCTCACGGACGTCACCAGGCCCATGAGCAGGCTGCTGGCGCCCAGGCCTTCCAGGTGCCAGAAGAGGAACAGCTTCCGGAAGTTCCAGGCCGTGCCCAGGACCAGGATGACGGCCAGGAAGGACAGGACATCCGGACTTCTCAGGAGCTGGACGGACTTCTTCCACATCTTCCGTCCGGGGGTGTTCGCGTGCACGGGAAGCTGGGAGATCACGGGCAGGAGGAAGAGGTTCATGCCCATGTACAGGTAGAACGGGGAGAGGTAGTTCCTCCGGCCGCCGATGGGGGTGCTAGCGTCGGCCAGGTACCCCGCGAGGGGGGACACGAGCACGGGACCGAGCATAGCGAAGACGCGCTCTCGGCCGAACGTCGAGCCGTGCGCGTCCGCGAGCACCATGCAGGTCACGTCCAGGCAGCGGTAGCAGTTGGAGTGGGTGGTCAGCACGAGCATGAACAGGGCCGCGTAGGCCCCTAGCAGCCATCCGTCGGTTCCCGTGCGCGCGGTGCATGTGAGAGTGCAGTCGTGACGGCTCTCTCCCGAGCACCACGAAGAGTTCCCAGTCCGCTTTGCCGCTCCACGGTCGACGGACACGGCGTGGTACCGGTAAGAGCCGTTCACCTTTTCGAGGAAAGTGCCGTTCACGTGTAGAAGGAGATCCTCCCCGAATTTTCGGCAGTCGGGACATTCACCCGTAGTGGCTTCCTCCGGACAGTGTCCAAGACACGATTGCACTTGGAAGGCTCCTTCTTCGAGGGCTCCGTTCGCCGTGAGAGTCACGGCACTGCCGGAACTACAGGTGAGGTGGATTTTATCGGAATGCATTTCGGGCAGGACCAGGAACCCGATCACTGCACTCAGAATGATGAGGAGGTTGACGACCAAAACGGGTCTGGTCCTCCCCAGCCTGTCGGCGGTGATCCCGGATAAAGTCGATCCCAAGAACTGGAAGATGGGAGACGCCATTGACATTGTTGAGAGTTGTGGGAGAGTAACGCCGCGTTGCTTGTAGAGGAGAGTTAGGAACGACACCATGAAAGACCCCGCTGTCAACAAAAGGAGAGTTAAGGCTGATTCACACCATAGACGTGAAATGTAACTAGACTGAGAATTGCTTTTCAGAGGAGCTTCAGAAAATGTGACTAACATATCGACTAGTTGTCATTAGCTTTCTCTACGAAAAATTGACTTGGTTGGCCGATTTGGCATTTCATCACCTCGTTTGGCGATCTTACGACAAAGTAGGTGTGTGAATGCGCATTTATACAGTGGCGATAAAAATGGTGAAATCTCCAAAGTCTACTAAGTTTCGTAGACCAATCAGATGATGAATCTATGGATGGGTGTCTTCTCCCGTCCCGTGAACCAATCAGATGATGAATGTTCGTTTCCAATCAGCAGACGAAAGTAGTCTAAGAGTCACGTTACTACTAGTTTGGGTCACATGATCCTGGGCAAATAAAAAGGTTCACTCTACTTTTATATTTTCTCTGATTCACAACAGAAAAGCATTCGAGCAGTAAGGCTCATTTACACTTGTGCGGCTGTCTACATTCGTCGAACCAATGAACGACGAGAACGGAAATGATTAAAAAAAACTAAAAAAAAACTAAAAAAATGAAAAAACAGGAAATGAGAACCTTTCCTGTTCTCGTTGCTTACTGGTTCGACCGATCCGAAAGCAGAAAGCTGATTAGAAGACGGAGAAGAGTAAATGAGCCTTTAGTGCCAGTAGAGTAGCCAGGATATGATTTCGGAGGCTGGTTCGTTGCTTGCTTTGGGGTTTTATGGCGCAAGGGCCTTATTTGGCCATGCTGCGCCAGACATAAGACATACAATATCAAGTAATAGACATACAATATTAAGTAATAGACATACACACAATAAAAGTTTTACTGATACAGAAAAGAGAAATACACCCAGAGAGGAATGTACCTGACAGGAATCGAACCTGCGCCCCCTACAACTCGAAGGTTGCTAGCGCAGTGGACATACCCACTGAGCCACGAAGGCCACTTGATTTCGGAGGGGACCAAGAGTTAAAACTGGAAGCTTTTAATTCAAAGATCTTAATCACGTTGTTAACCCGCTGAGGGGTTCACACACATAATTGTTGTGTGTCGGTTTCACGAACACACCAACTTCAATCTGATCGAATCAAATTCAGAGTGACAGCCACGAGATCAGTGATGCCAATTATTTTTTTAATTCCTTTATTTCTCGATTCCGCTTTCTTCCTCGCTCCAGTGACGCTCATTAGTTATGCTAAGAATCTTCTAGAAAGTCACGTCATGTGTGTCCGTCTGACAAATTACAGATAAGCTAGTTTAAAAACAGCGAATCAGGAAGTCGAGCTCTCTTGATTGACAAGACCATTTCCAATGATTGACAACCCCCTGAAAAACTGATAAAAAGCGTGGAGAGGGGAAACACGCTCTCTTTCGCCCCAGTCCGACGACCTTGCAGTTGCGGAAAATGAAACGCACGAACTGTTTTTGCCATTTCTTTTGATGACGAGAGGGTATCCCAAGACCTCATGTCTCTTCTAAGCTAAGTTCTTTTTTTTTTAATTTATCTCGAGATAATTTCTGCGCGTGTAGTTCTTAGGGATATTCCCATGCTACACCGTTTAAGTTAACTTTCATAATGACCGTTTCTCCTTGCGTCGTTGTTCGAACCACTATCTTTTTCATTTTTTAATCTCGTACGGCGCCACTTTTTGGTTTTGCTATTCTCTTAACTGATATCATACTTAGTATTTAATTGTTATCTACGTATTGTCGTGATTTGATGTGCAGTGCTTAACTTTTCTCTATATTGTTAAATAAACTTAGTTGTTAATTTTTAACTATGGTTCATCTTCCTCGCCACTTTGTGGCTAGCATTCAACATGCTAATTTATAATTAATGAACAGATATCTAAGTCCTCCGCTCACACGGTATTCCGAGAAGGGCGTCGAAAGTTTGGTCACATTTTAATCAAAGATTGCACTATACGATCAATCACTACCGTTGGAGTCCTAACCTTGCGTGTTGTAATTCAAATTAACCAGAAAAGGACACAGCCTTAATCCACTTTACAACCTGTACCACGACCACACGGAAGGCCTACACCGCAGCTACAGAAGAGAACCCGAAGAACCCCATCCTGACCGTTATATATCGGATGCATAATTTATTAACAACAGTCAATTTTAGTTATTTTTCATAATATTGAGAAAAGGTATTTCTAATTAATTATGAGGGGCTAAATTCAGTTATGACTAAAAAAAATCTCCATGCAGTTTTTGTGTATTAACAATAGTTATATTCCAAAATATGCCTTTGCAAAGCAATATTTACATCTTGGAAGTAAATATTATATTTTATTAAATTTCAGATTATATTCATGTCATAATAACAGAAATTATGAGCCTGCAGTCGTGACAAGAGTGGTATAAGGCAACCGGAAAGATTGATCCACTGGCATTAAGTGTAATGATGGTTCCACAAATGGAGAGGCAGAATTCCATAACAATAATTTATTTACTTCAATAGACAAGTAGTAACTACATAATGCGTGGTGTTGAGAGTAGGGTGTTTGGTGACGGCTCTGAAAGCTCCTTGTTCCAATGGGCTCGTGAAAGAAGGAATAGTTTACATTGAACTCGTTAGAGGGATTAGGAGAAAGGTTATTGGACCAGAGGATCTATGAAGAAAGTTCATTGGTAGAAGTCGGTGGTTTAACGAAGGAGTAATTTGATCATAGGCGATTTGAAAGCAGGAGAGTCCATGGGAGGTCAAAGTTAATGATGGCTTGAGTTCAAAGGGGTGGCAAGATATATTAACCACTTGGACAGGGAGACAAAGACTGGGAGAAAAGGGGAACGTTAAGGGACTAATCTCTGGTAAGAATTGTATTTGGGGGGGGGGGTAGTTTTAGGTAGCGTTTCAGATATACATAAAACTGAGCTTCAAATTGTAATTCATTGCAGCATTTATTGTTCTTGTCAGCTATAAAGTTAGTGTTAAAAATTATAAATATCATATTCCCATATCACTGCATCAAATAGAGTAAACATGCATAAATAAAAGGTTAAATTTAATCACTGCATACCCATGTATTGTAGTCCATCTTTCTTGATGTGTCGTATTGTCTTCCTTCAGCAAAATCGGGCCTCGGTTGGAAGAGTATCGGACTAGTAACCGGAGGGTTGCGAGTTCGTATCCAACTAAGGACCGTCGTGTACAAAGGGGGTTGCTGCACATTAAATCTGTCGTGGCCTCAAATGTCCTCACGTTGGCGTGGTTTGGAGAGTGGGGTGCCAGCTCAGGTGTGACCTCGTCATCTGAGCGTGTTTAAAATTATGTGGTGTTGCCCTCGGAACTTTCGCTTAGGATTTGATCCTGGACCATCACCAATAGCCCGTTGTGTAGCTCCAGAGTGACGTTAATTGAATACCTACCTCCCTTCAGCAAAGCCAAGTTGTAATCAGTCATCTTTGAGGAAACCCACCTGCCATGATACCTATCCTCCATGCCCACGGGGGCACAGCCCCCACCTAAACGGCCGTCTTTGGTTGGACTAGGTCTCGAACTCGAAATCCTACGGTTGCTAATCCGTTACTCTTTCAACAGAGCTTCCCCCATTTATTTATAGAAGACATTATCCAAGTCAAATGACAGTTTTGTAGACACCAGGGACGCGAATAACAAGAGGTATTAGGATACATTTTTGCGCGGCTGTACATGTAGGTAGGTATTTTAATTAATGTCGCATTGGAGCAACGGGCTATTGGTGATAGTCCGGGATACAGCCCAAAGGGAAAGATCGGAGGATAACTGAACGTAATTTTGAACCACGGTCAGATGACGATGCCCGGCTGTTTCTCTAACTGTACGGTAGGTAGTTAATTAACATCGCACTGGGGCAACACAACGGGTCCAGGATCCATCCCGAAGGGAAAGATCAGAAGATAACGCCTCTTCATTTTGAACCATGGTCAGATGACGAGGTCACCTGAGCTACCACTACACTTCACACACCACCCAACCTGAGGACTTTTGAGGCCACGACAGATTTAACGAACACCAGGCCCAGCGTACACGACGGTCTTTGGATGGACCTAGTTTCGAACTCGGTTGCTGGTCCGTTGCTCTTCCAACTGGGCTACCGCGTCCCTCTAACCGCATGGAGTGATTAAATAAAGCGCGACCTTACCTCCGTAGTACACGAAGAGCGACAGCTTCAAGGGAACCAGAGGCTTGCAGATCGAAATCCTGTACTTAGAGATGCTGATGGTGAAATCCCTTGAATCCTGTAACATGAGAAAAAAACACGTGAATCTTAGTGATGATAATTCACGGACGGAATAATCACACCCTCCCTATACAGGGTGAGTCTAAATTGTTTTTACCAACTAAGAGGGGTGATAGTACCCATCCAGACGAGCCATAATTACCATGGAACATAGGGGCGCATTCCACTCTGAGAGGCAGAAAAGAGTAAAGTCGAAACGCGTCGAGCATGAACAAGTCATCGCATCTGACGTCGTTTTGTAAATGCCTACCTAGCATATCTCCTAAGCACATATCCCGCACGATGGATCGGACGTGGCGGACCTGTGGCTTGGCCTCACCGGACCTCAACCCACTGGACTTTTTCTTCTGGGGTCACATGAAATCTTTAGTGTACCTGTGGACTCGGCTGAAGATGTAGCGAGAATCAGTGTTGCCGCAGACAAAATTAACACAACACCAGGAATCTTCGAGAGTCAGTCATTCCTTCGCCGGTGTGAACTGTGTAACGACACTTTGAGCACTTGCTGTGAGTTTTTCTCTGATCAATCAATCAGATTGTGCAACTTTTGGTATCGTTCATTCGCTTTCCCAACACTGTTATAAGTTCATGTTGAAATTCTAATTTGACTCTTTTCTGCCTCTCAGAGTGGAATGCGACCCTATGTTTCATGGCAATTATGGCTCGTCTGGATGGGTACTATCACCCCTCTTAGTTGGTAAAAACAATTTAGACTCACCCTGTATGCGTTCAATTACATGTTACTCTGAAAGTGAAACTGAAATTGCATTTCAATTTATTCGTCATTCAGGACCTGAAAAGCCCACATTTGTACGTCTATATGGATTCAGTCTTAGAACCGCGGTAGCTCAGGTGTTGCTCGTCATCGGACCGTGGTTCAAAATTGCGTGATGTTGTCCTCGGATCTTTCCCTTGGGATGTATCCCGAACTGTATCAGTAGCCCGCTGTGTTGCTGACCCCCCCCCGATGTGATGTTAAATAAAATACCTTCCTACCTTAGAGCCGCATTAGCCCAGTTGGAAGAGATTAGCAACCGGAGGGTTGGGAGTTCGAATCCAACCAAAGACCGTCGTGTACAAAGGGGCTGGTGTCCATTTAATCTGCCGTGGCCTCAAAAGTCCTAACGTTGGCGTGGTGTGGGAGTTTGATGAGTGGGGTGCCAGCGCACGTGCTGACCTCGTTATCTGACCGTGGTTCAAAACGACGTGGTGCTGTTCTGGGATCCTTCCCTTTGGGATTGAACCAATTAGCCCTTCCGTTGCTTATCCGTTACTCTTCCAACTGGGCTACCGCGGCCCGGCAAAATTTAGGTGAAACTTTAAAAATATCGCCATTATATATATATATATATATATATATATATATATA
Organism: Meta bourneti; assembly: GCA_933210815.1. Taxonomy (NCBI): domain Eukaryota; kingdom Metazoa; phylum Arthropoda; class Arachnida; order Araneae; family Tetragnathidae; genus Meta; species Meta bourneti. The sequence goes on from OW119929.1 coordinate 7,565,608, forward strand.
TATATATAAAGATAACCGGTGATGTTTCGGCAGCGGCATTTACCGACCAGTTTCAGCCCTAATGAACACCCATACCTCGACCAGGATTAGGAACCATTAGGTTCACTTTGGTGAAAATGAATTGGGTTTTCAACATTCGTACATTGAAAAAGAGGTATTCCAAACACCAAAGGGGCCAGGATAGCATGGTTGGAAGAATAGCGGATTAGCAGCCGGAGGGTTGCGAGTTCGGATCCAACCAAAGACCGTCCTGTATGCAGGGGCTGGTGCACGTTAAATCTGTCGTGGCCTCCAATGTCCTCACGTTGGCATGGAAGTTTGGAGAGTGGGGTGACAGCTCAAGTGTTGTCCCCGTCATCTGACCGTGGTTCAAAACGACTAGATGTTGCTCTCGGATCTCTCTCTTCGGAGTTGGTCCCCGCCGCCAATATCCCGTTGTGTTGCTCCAGTGCGACGTTAATTCAACTACCTACCTCCAAACACCAACGCTGACATTTTGAGGAAAATCCTGCAAAAGTAATGGTGTCAGGATCGTATTAGATTTCGTCACGTACTTCGTTTCTATCTTCAATATATACGGTTTCGGAGGTTAAATGAATCCCCCGTACCCCTCTTCCTTTATAAAAAGGTCCTTTCAGGGTCAACAAATTATGCGATTATTCAAATCATATTTTAAAACTGGATTTTTGTGTTTCCAACAGGTAGGTAGGTATTTTAATTAACGTCACACTGGAGCAACACGATGGGCTATTGGTGACGGTCCGGGATCAAGTGTCTCCAACAGGATAAATAAAGTTATTTGTGTTTCGACCCGACCTCGAAACGACCCTTTCAACGAAAACTTTTCCTCAATTCGAAAACGTCTTCGCTTTCCTCGTGTTGGAAAAAGCTACTATCAGTATCAGGACTTAGATCAGGCTGAGATTCAAGATCGGCGATTTCGTCAGGTTCATAAATTTCGGAAATCTTTTCGATCAAAGCTCCATGTTGATGTGGTCTACATGTTGATGTCTATCTCTCTGCAGTAATCCAACCAGAACAATCGCCATCTGATCGTGGTTCAAAATGACGTGGTGTTTTCCTCGGATCTTTCTCATTGGGTTTGATCCCGGACCGTCGCCAGTAGCCCGGCGTGTTGCTCCAGTGCGACGCTAGTTAAAAGTACCCCGACGAGAACGAAACGTTGCTGCCTCGCATGACTGCAAAGATATCGACATTCTTCGTGTAGCCCAGGGTTGCAATTCGTCCCTGTTTGAAAGGCACGCCCCCCCCCCCCATTCCAGTCGGTCAGCAAAGCATTGACGCCGCATTCAGTCAACTTGTTGCTTTGCATAAACAAGAGGGTGGGTAGGATAGTTGAATTAACGTCACACTGGAGCAACACAACGGGATATTGGCGGTGGTCTGTGATCAATTCTGAAGAAAAAGATCTGAGGGCAACATCTCGTCATTTTGAATCACGGTCAAACGATAAACGCGAAAATGTGCTTTGAGTTATCCCTTGGGAAGTACTGAATGTCTCACCCATAACGGAAATATAAAAGTAGAGTGAGTATTGGTAACCTCTTTATGTGCCCAGATCATGTGATCAAAACTAGTAGTAACGTGACTCTTAGACTACTTTCATCAGCCGGGTGGAACCTAACATTCATCATTCTGATTGGGCCACGGGACGGGAGAAGACGCCCATTAATTGATTCATCATCAGCGGGACATAGTAGTAAACTAATCGATTTCACCACTAGCGAAATATGCGCTTCCGATAGGTAGCCAATTAACGTCACACTGGAGCAACACAACGGGCTATTGGTGACGGTCCTGGGGGGGGGGTATTTCAATTAACGTCACACTGGAGCAACACAACGGGCTATTGGTGACGGTCCGGGATCAATCCCAAAGGGAAAGATCCGAGGACAACACCACGTAATTTTGAACCACGGTCAGATGACGAGGCAACACCTGAGCTGGCACCCCACTCTCCAAACTTCCACACCACGCCAACGTGAGGACATTTGATGTCAGGACAGATTTAACATGCACCAGCCCCCTCTGTACACGATGGTCTTTGGTTGGATTTGAACTCGCAACCCTCCGGTTGCTAATCCGTTACTGTACCACCACGGTTCTATTCCTTCCGGATCGTAAACAAGAAGTATAAAACAGGAAATATAAAAGTATAATGAGCAATGGTACCTTTTTATGTGACCCAAACTAGTAGTAACCTGACTCTTAGACTACTTTCGTCTGCTGGGATGAAACCAACATTCATCATCTGATTGGTTTACGGGACGGGAGATGACGCCCATCCATTCATTCACCATTTGATTGGTCTGCACGACATAGTAGTTGGCCATTTCATCACTTTTGTCGCCACTGTAGAAATACGCATTCACACACCTACTCTGCCATAATATGTTATAGCGCCAACCGTGGCGATAAGATGCCAAATCTGCCAACCAAGTCAATTTTTCATCGAGCAAGCAACATCTAGTCGATATGTTGGTTGCACTTTCTGAAGCTCCTCTGAAAAGCAATACTCAGTCTAGTTATATTTCACGTCTATGGTATGAATCCGCCTTAACTCCTTTTCTTGACAGCGGGGTCTTTCATGGTGTCGTTCTTAACTCTCCTCTACAAGCAACGCTCTCCACATGGTGTAGAAGAAAGTTGGTTCAATATTATCAGCAATTTAAGAAACAAATTGATGCGCCACACCTTAATAAGATCGTAGACTTTGTTTTGAGTAACCCAGGCTAAAATACCCACATTGAATGGGTGTTTTTACTGATGAGAGTGAAATAAAAGATCTAATAAGTGAAATCAAAGCAACTTACAACCAAGTAAGCGAAAGCCAATGGTAATGTACCTGTCGGTCTCACGTTTCCACATCTGGGATTCAGACCTCCTTCGACTAGCAACAAGTTGTCAACACCTAAATTGTCTTTGGCCCTCCATGAGAAAAGTGCAGACTGGCCACCCCAGACAAACACTTGTGTTTACAGTTCTGTGGAAACTCGGGCCAGAAAGATATTAAATCTGTCCTCGGATCAGAATTGAATCTGACTTCTTGCTCTCCCTTTCCGTTATCATCCAGAAGGTGATTGGTAACTGTCACACTCGTCTTTTTTAACGATTCCGAGATCCAAAGAAATGGTCTCGCGGTTGTGGAAGTTCTCATCCCCTTCCGTTGCAGGTGGCCTTGAGACCACCGGGATGGTCCACTCCCATCAAAGACAAGGGCAGAGCAGAATAGACTGAAATCACGAAAGGAGCAGTCGCATTCTTAACTCTCAGATTTTGGCTAGCCTCCTGGCTCCTTGGCAGATTGAGTCGATGGTTAATAGCTGTGCCCTCATCCTTTAAATGTGTATGTGACTCTTAATTTAAATAATTAACGCAAATAAACTTCAAATTACTTATTTTAAATAAATGTTTTATTGTGCGGTACTTACGTATTAACCGCATGTCATCGATTAATCGCCAAATCTGTTGGAAGGGGTATAAGACGGAAGAACTGGAACAATCTGGTTATATTCTCTGCCAAGTGAACCACAAATACAATTTCATTGATTCTGATTGTTTCGAAAAACTTTTTTTAGAACCACAGTTCAGTGTTCAGTTGCATTAGATACTCGTGTTCTATTTTCTCTGTTTTTACGTCGAAGTAAATTTTTACGTAACGCTTGATCGTTACGAAATAATGCTGGAAGAATATTCCCATCCCAATGCATATTTGGGGGCATTTGTCGCGAAACATGAACGAAAGAAAAAACACATTAAAGATCGATCGACCATTTTTTCCGACTGTTGGAAGGGGTATAAGACGGAAGAACTGGAACGATCTGATTATATTCCCTGCTAAGTGAACCACAAATACAATTTCATTGATTCTGAAACTGGCACGCACACACAGAATATATAACGCATCTGGGGAAGTGAAAAATGGCGAAATAAAAAAAATCGAGGAACATCTCGCCACCACCTCGAGTCCCTACCTCGCAGTTTATGATGATAATGATATGTTTGATGCCATCCTAAGGGCAATTGCTAAACATTTTCCGCCCGAAACAAAACTTGGCTGATATTCACCAATGGCATGCGGTTAATACGCAAGTACCTATTGTGCTGTAACCCCAGTGCTACGTCTAAGTAGAGATCGGGAAAGTTACAGTAACAATTAATTGACTATAGTTGCAAAGAGTTTTTGAAATTTGCAAAAGATGAAAGAAGCATACTAAGTCCTGAAGCGTCAGTGGACATATAGATGTAGGACATAAAGACCAAGAAACATGCAAATTTATAAAATTTTTATGTTCTCATTATCCCATTTTCTAACTATTACTCTTTGTTTAATATTATCCATTCCATGACGTCATGCTGCTATAAACATCGACCTTCTACTGAAATAGACGCAGCACGTGCGCACAGCTTCATGCTATTTCCTCCGGTCGCTCGGTTTGAGTATCTGTCACGTGGTTGTGGGAAAAAGCATGAATCCTAAGTCATTGATTGGTTAAAGTGATTAAGCCACCGTGATCAAAAGCACTAGTCTGGGCTTCGATAGCCAATCAGCCCACGTGATTTCCCTTCAGAGATCTTAGGATAGCGATTCAGTCTTTTTCATTAGATAGGTGAATTAACGTCGTACTGCAGCAACATTACGGGATATTCGTGACGGTCCGGGATCAAACCCGAAAGGAAAGATCCTAGAACAATACCACGTAATTCTGAACCACGGTCAGATGACGAGGTCACACCTGAACTTGTACCACTACGAACTTCCACACCACGCCAAAGTGAGGATATTTAAGGCCACGAAAGATTTAAAGTACACCAGCCCCCATGTACACTAAAATCTTTTGTTGGGTCTCGCGTCTTAATATGTAGAAATACGTAAATAAGGATAGCACATAGAAAATGTTTTAGCTTATTTCCTAATCTGCTCTCTTTTAACTCTCAGTTTATTTAGACTTTTAATCAGATTTTCAAATGCCTCTTGATGAAATATTTCACGAAATGCCTGTGTGTGGATTGACACTAGTTCAAATGATTAACTAAATAATATGACAAAGATGCTAATGAAAAAGATGAAATTTATTAATCGAAGTGAATTAATTTGAAGTAATATTTTACAATTATTTGACATTTTACAAATAGAGAATTCTTGTGACCGTTCTTTCTAATACTTTTTTTTTTATATGAAGTCAATTAACGTCGCACTGGAGCAACACAATGGGCTATCCCGGACCGTCGCCAATAGCCCATTGTGTTACTCCCAGTGCGACGTTAATTAAAATATCCACCTACCTATCCCTTTGTACAAGGGGCCGCGGTGGCCCGGTTAGAAGAGTAACGGACTAGCAACCGAAGGGTTGCGAGTTCGAATCCAGCCAAAACACCGTCGTGTACAAAGGGGGCTGGTGCACGTTAAATCTTTCGTGGCCTCAAATGTCCTCACGTTGGCGTGGTGTGGAAGTTTGGAGAGTGGGGTGCCAGCTCAGGTGTTGCCTCGTCATCTGACCGTGGTTCAAAATTACGTGGTGTTGTCCTCGGATCTTTCCCTCTGGGATTGATCCCGAACCGTCACCAATACCCCTTTGTTGCTCCAGTGTGACGTTAATTGAAATACCCCCCCCCCCTTTGTACAAGACGGTCTTTGACTGGATTCGAACTCGCAACCCTCCGGTTGCTTTTTCATTAGAAGGTCGATGGCTATAAAAGCGCAAAATGTGTCGCCGTCTGGATCTCCGATGTCTGAAAGTTGGTTAACCCTTAGTTGAGACGGGAGCGTACTTACGTCGGAGGGCGCCTCTTCCTGAGCTGGTGCCTTCGTCGCCGGAATGCAGAGATGCGGTGATGACTCATCACAGGTGTCGCCGTCGTCGCTTCTCTCACCCGGATCATCACCGTCTTTCTGTGCCATTCTGCAAAAATCGAACGGAAACTGCTCTAATGCTCTGCGAGATCTAAAACGGAACGGACGAATCAATTACGGAATGCCTGGCATATAGATGACTGCTTACCTCCCCATCAGAATTAGGGCCGCGGTGGCACGGTTGGAAGGGTTCAGTGAAACATCGTCGTGTACAAAGTGTGCACGTTAAATCTGCCGTGGCCTCAAATGTCCTCACGTTGGCGGGGTGTGGAAGTTTGGAGAGTACATAAAATACTACATATCTACCTTCTATTAATTCTGATGGTGGGTAGGTATTTTAGTCAACGTCACACTGGTGTCAACACAACGGGCGATTAGTGACGGACCGGGATCAATCCCAAAGGGAAAATTCCGAGGACAACACCTCGTCATCTTGAACCACGGTCACAACACCCGAGTGGCACCTCACTCTCCGGGCTTCCATACCATCAATGTCAGGACATTTGAGGAGATTGATAATATGAGGACATTGAGGACAGAATTAAGGTGCACCAGCCCTCTACGTAAACGACGGTCTTTGGTTGGATTGAGTCTCGAGCTCGCAACCCTTCCGTTGCTATTCCGTGACTCTACCAACTGTGTTACCGGGACAAAGCCATTAACAGATTCAGATGTAGAATTTAGAGCGTGCGCTTCTTCATAAAGATGCATATTCTATAAGGCCGATTTATAATGGCCTTTTGGAATCAAAAGATCATGATCAAAATATATGGTCTACACGATTTTCATAACAGATAAGCCAATGAGTGTTTTATAAAGTATTTTTAATGCTGAAACAGAAAATGTAATCAAAATTTTTCTATCACGTCACGTTTTTTATTTATATAACTTTAAAGATCCCTATTATGTCATTTTTGGCACATAATAGAAACGATCTATCTTAAAAAACAAAGAGTCACCCACCCGGAACCAATAAATAATGAGTCATCCTCCCTGCATCAATCAGCAATGCTTTAACTGATGAGTCATTCCCGCTGAACCTTTTTGAAATGAAACAACCTCTCAATGCAGCTAAGGCCATTGTCGGGTGTGGTAATCCGTATTAAATTCTGCGAGTTCAGTAAGTGTCCCATACTTCTTCCAATTACGCAAGTTTAGTTAATATTAATCAAGTATCAAAATAGTGCTTTGTGTTATAATTTTACGTCGGCTTTTATTTACATAATGAGTCGGCAAACACGTTCGTGCAAAAATTCTCCGAATTTATTTTGTTATGTCTATGGCGAATTCACAAAAGAGAGTCAGCGTAGGCCGATTTCAAAATTGATGAAAACTGCTTATATACATTATTTCGGTTGTCCACTCGGAGATCAGGATAAATTGTGGGCGCCGCATCTAACGTGTATTAGGCACTATCTCTTCAGCTTCCCGCACACTATAGGTTCACATATTGTGGAGCCCAGTGAGGAAAATAAACCAATTTGGTTGAAACAAGTACTTAATAACATTCACTCACTGGGCAGGATTAGGTCTTGTGTGCTGGCGGCTGGGGAGGTGGCAAATGCCCCACGCCCCACAGATTAATTTCTTGATTCCTCCTCCTTGGTTTTTTACTTGGTCGACCATTTATTTTTAATAATGTTTTAACATTGTTATTATTTATTCACATCATTATATTTAATTCATTGTCATTCATTTGTATTTATTTCATTATTTTCATTCCATAATTATTTATTTCATTGTCACTCATTGTTTTTTCCTTTATATTGTATTTTAGAATTTTTTAGAATTTTTAAATTTTACCTCCATGTCTGTGTTTTGTTTATTTATTATTGTATAATTGTATGTTGTTATATTTATTTATTTAATTGTGTTACTCGTCCTTGTAAACCGGCAATCTGTCTGCCGGTCGTCTTCTTCGTTTTTATGTTGACCCTGTTGGTCTGATTTGTAATTTTAATTAGAAATAATAAATGGTGGTGTCCTTGGTGTTTGGGTCCGCACGTGGGGGTCGGCGGTGCTTCCCGCCGTTTGGGTTGGGTGGCCTGTTGGCCTTTTCGTGTCTGGTGGCGGAGATCTCCCCCGCTTCCCGGTACAAGCTCTAAGCCCTATAGGCGAGCTGGGAAGCGGAGGGTCTGGAACGTGTATTAGGCCTTTTTCTGTTTATCACATTTTAACTGCCTGTCCCGTTTTTAATCATCAACGTATAAAATTTTTTAAAGGTACAATTTTAAATCTGCGAGATTTGATTGGGGAAAATCCCCATTCAAACTTTTTCGCGTTTTTACGTTCAGTTGATTTTTTTATCTAACTTTTCAACACTTCGTCTCCAAAGACGTTGCGTCTTTTGGAGCTCCCGGTTTCTGAATGTATTAAGGTTTAATCCTTGGTATATTTCATCGAAAGTATTTCCATCATCACCCTCTTGCTGTGGGGATCTTGCAGATATCATTTAATCTACAAAACCGATTATTTTAAGTAATCTTACTCGTTGTCTACTACTTTTGAATCTAATTCAACAGATTGAAAACCCAGTACGATGAATTTTTCACCATATCATTTCGAAATCAGTTTCAACATCACCCCCTTGCTGTGGGGAACCTCCGGAAACTAATCATTTTTAATTCCGACCAATCGTGAGTTAAACTATCCGTCATTTACCATTTAAATATCTACTATTACAATTTGAAAATTCACGACGTGAATACTACTCATAATCGACTGAAACCACTTTCATCGTCACCCCCTTGCTGTGGGGAATCTACCGGTACCATCCTTTCCTAAAACTGATTAACGAAAGAGGTTTTATCTGTTATTTACCACTTTTGATGTCTGCTTTCATATTTTGAGATCCCTGTGACGCCGACTGTTAACACCTCAAAACCTGCGGCCAACAAAGAGTTCGCTCTTAAATATCCGGGGGATTTTCGGGGACCGGGAGTCCATGGGATTGTATATATTAATTATATGGTTCATGTAATGATATACTTATCGACGATAACAAAGAATTTAAACGTAATCTAGGAGATTTTTGTGATATCCATCTACTTCTATCGAAGACGTGGCATAATACAAAGGAAAAACTACGCAGTTAAATTCCTAGCTACGCAGTTGATTAAAATCTATCCTTTTTCTACCAAGTTCACAAAAGATATAGTGACCCGGGAGGGTCTCTTATTACTGTGACTTCCTTAATTTAATAAAGCCGAATTTATCGGTGATCGATTTCCCTCTGCTTTGCAGATTTTAGATGATTTTTACTGATTTTAGTGTTCTTAAATTATTGAACCGCTTAATAAAAGTACATTTTTAATATAGCTGTATTTTGTGATTTGAATTATTTTGTTATCGGCATACTTGTTTATTAAGAAATGCGGATGCATATAGATATTATTGATTTTAATTTACTTATCTGAAGTGTCATATAGATTAAACATCCTCCTATACAAACTTATATTGAAATACCGATAACTTGTCTTATTGTTTTATAGGTCTTTTTTATTTTACTGTATGTGTATACTCTTCTCCCACATCTTATGCCTTGAAACAAAATTTTAGATCTGGTGATTCCCCTTCAGTATATCGATCCGGCAGCCAGTAGTGGTCTTGAATATTGACTAAAATTTTACCGATATCGATGCACCGATATTCAGTTTTTGGTACTACTACACTTGTTTAGATATCCTAAATCATTCTCGAGTCGGGGCTTGAATATTCTTGCCCCGTCTCTTGAAAAAAAAACATGGCCACTAATGATGATAACAAGAAGCGGGTGCCCTTGGGTGTGCTTGATATATATATATATATCGATTGTAGCTGCCGATATATTGATATCGGCGGCAGCTTTAGTGCTACAGAGCTTAAGGACCCGAGATTCAAGAGACTCTAAAAGACCTACACAACCTTAAATGATCTATGTAAGGAAAAAGCTAAGAGAAATCCCAGGCAATTCAGGAGGGAATCACTGCATGTTTTAAGGTAACTACCAATCTTTTGCGTGAGACCTTTAAGGAGATACCCTCTCGAGGCAACTGTTCTACGTTTGAGGGTTCCCCTCTTCCGCGTCGGACAGTCCTCGACATTCCACCCCTGGTGAGGGCGATCAAGTAACTGCTCTAAAAAATATTATAACTAAGAGAAACGACAGCATTAAGGATTTAAACTTAAATATCTCAGTCTTGGAGGAAAAGATTAAGGACATGGAAAGCAACACCTCCAAAGAGGGTGAGGGGAATTGCCCCCTTCTTACGATCAGGATAAAACACCTTGAAAAAGAACTACTTGAGACGAAAAAGCAAGGTGAAACTAATGTGGAATCCCTAAATATCCTACTTAAAGATAAAGAAATAGAAGCTGCTTCTCTCAAGGGCGTCCTGGATGAGAGAGAGAACATTTTGCTCCTCACAAAAACATTCGAAGACGCATCCAGGATTGCCTTTGACACTATTAAGGATTTAAAAATCGAGAATTTGAACAGACAAACGACAGACCCACAGGAAAATACAGGTCTTGTCCAGGAAATAAAGGAGCTCAAGGAGATATTGCAGAAGAAACCTACATACGCCGAAAAGTTGGCTTGTTCCCCTCCCTCTAAACCTAATTTTGCCTCTGGGACTAAAATCCACTCTACTTCTAAAAACACTAAAGCAGAATGAACAAATCAACTGTAAACAAATTCTGCATGAACACATCAAGGGTGAACGTATCATCGGTACCAGAACCCTCAGAGAAGGAGGTCTAGCAATTGATATGTCCTCGCAGGTGGAAGTGGAGACCCTGAGGGATAGGCTGATGGGGATAGAAAAATACAAGACCTTTTTAAACTCGAGATCCCACGAAAGCTGAACCCCAGGGTCATTCTGCTGAATGTTGATCAGGACGTTCGAGAAGATGACTTGGTCCCACAACTTTTAGATAAGAATGAATGCTTGGAGGGGAGAGTAGTATCAAATTTAATTTTAAAATCAAAGCAGCCAGGGGAAACCACTGGGTTGCGTCCGTGGCGCCCTGTATTTACGGGCGGCTCATGGGAGAGGGTTACCTCTTCCTGGGCTGCCAGAGAGTCAGGGTGGAGGAATTCAGAAATATTCGTCAGTGCACCGGATGCGGTAGATTTGGACATAATAAGTCCCGGTGCACTGATAAACCTAGATGTTTGAACTGTGGAGGGAGTCACGGGTTGGACTCCTGCAAGGAACCTAATAATTGTATAAACTGCTTGGAGTCCAACCAAAAATTTAAAACTGCTTACTCTACGGGCCATGGGTGTAGATCCAAGGGGTGCCCAAATTATAAAAGGCAGCTGGCGCTCTTAGAGGCCAACACGAACTACGGCAACTGATGGCCGACTCCATAAAATTAATTCAAATTAACACTAATCATTCTTTTCCTGCGCACAGCCTTGCCATGGTCACTGCAGACCAAATTAAAGCTGATATTATATCAATTCAAGATCCATATATAGTTTAACAAAATCCGTTATCTGCTCCTCTGGGTCATAGGCAACTTTCATCTTTAAATAAAAATAGTATTATTATTTGTAATAATCCAAATTTATTATTTAATTTGAAATTTTCTACAAAAAATAGTGTTTTTGCGGAGGTCGGGACTGATGCCGGTCCCCTGATAATTGGAAGCTTGTACTTCCCCCCCCCCTCCCATGACGACATTGACATCTTGTTGGGGGAGTTAGAAGTCCTAAATACCAACCAAGGCAAACTCCTCATCATGGGGGACTTCAATGCCCGTTCTTCCTTGTGGGGATACGGCTTTGAAGATATCACAGGGGCAGGCGGATTCTTGACCTGTGCAATACTCTATCTTTAAATATTTTGAATATACCTGAAAAAGGGTCTACCTTCGTTGCCCCTACTGGGAAGGGATGGCCTGATTTGACTCTTATCAGTTCAGAAATTCATGACCTGGCAATTAATTGGAATGTCTTAGATACAGAAACCTGCTGTGACCATAGGTACGTCACTGTGGAAATCAATACTAAAATTACTAACAACCTGGGGTTCTTCAGGACAAAGTTTGGACTGAGGAAGTTCCTCAGGACCTTTCAGAAAATAATACACCCCTTACAGGAATCTGCTTTAAAAATTAACACCACCAGTGACCTCGATTCTTATTTTGAAACTTTAATTTCCAAAATAACTAACACTGCTAACAAAACTATTAAAAAAACCCGCACAAAAAATTCCCCTAAATTTCACTGGTGGACTACAGAACTCGCCTCAATGAGAAACAGGATCACTGCTCTATATAGGAAATATAAAAGTTTACAAAAACATAATTCACCCCCCGATGAGGTTCGTGCCTCTGGTGTCTTACAGGTCAGCTAGGGCCGCTTATAAAAAACCTAAAGAGGCGGCCTGGCGAGAACACTGCTCGAGCCATAATTATAAATATGGCTCCCTATTTAAATTCTCCTTTCAAAAACTAAAAAATAATAGAAATTTAGATTTATTTTTCCCAGACAACGAGTTATTATCTCAAACAGACAAAATAAATAAACTCATGGACCATAATTTTAGCTTAATTAACCAAACACCCCCTTTATTATTAACAATAAATAATATCAAAGAAATTACACTTGTATCTTATCAGGAACTCGAGCGGGTTTTCTCAACTTTGAAGGACGGTAAGGCCCCAGGGCCGGACCTTATTGATTATAAAATTTGGAATGCTTTATTTAAAAATTATCCGAATATTTTACTCCACCCAATTAACCAAACAATAAAACTATCTTACTTTCCAAGGTGCCTCAGGACTGGGGTGTCCACTTCCTGTTAAAACCAGGGAGGGACCCCTCGTCCTGTGGCTCCTTCCGACCAATATGCCTCCTCCCTACAATTGGAAAAATAATAGAGTGAGTGTTTGTCGGGAGGTTAAACTCCTGGCTACACTCGCACCAAATATTACACCCCAAACAATATGGTTTTAGAGAGCAGTGCTCCTGCGAAGAGGCGGTGTTCTCCGTGGTATCAAAATTAAAATCTACCCGTGGAGTCTGTCATTCAGCCCTCACGACATTGGACATCCAAGCCGCCTTTGACAATATGGACTGGCACTTGTTGGTAGACACCCTAAAAACAATTGGAATTCCAAATTACATGATTAATTTTGTAATATCATATTTAAATAACAGGAATATAACTTATAATTTGAATAATAGCATTATAGAAAGAAAAATATTAAAGGGCTGTCCACAGGGTTCGGTGCTTGCACCAACCCTGTGGAATTTATATTTCAACCAAATTCTTTACTTAAACTCAGACAAAATTTTTCTCCAGGCCTTCGCAGACGACCTGGCGGTTGTAACGTCGGGTAATACGCGAAGAGACCTGGAGATAAACACCAATAATGCTTTCAACTTAATATATGATTCATTGACCAGTCTAAAATTAAAATTGTCTATCGACAAGTGTAGGTCCATAATAATATCCAAAAAGAGTAAATTGCTTCGCAACCCTATTTTTCGAATTCAGTCAAAAATATTAAAGATCGCAACCAACCTTAAATATCTGGGAATCGTTATTGACGACAGACTCGCGTGGAACGATCATATCGCCTCACTAACATCGAGATGCACAACGATAGGGGGGTCCCTAAGAAGAGTTAGAGGAGGTGGTTGGAGGGTCAGTGGCCAGCTCCAGAAGGTCTGGTATCAGACAGTTATTGAAAAGATCATCACTTTTGGAGCTGGCATTTGGGGAGGTTCTCTTACTGTGCAACAAATCCGGAGGCTGCAATCTATCCAGAGGGTTTTCCTTCTGGGTATTTTGCGGGCCTACGGTACCTCCCCAACTGACTCTCTTCACGTCCTAAGTGGGATCCTCCCGCTCCACGTGACTCTGAAGTCTTTGTATTCAAAATTTAAAATAATAAAAAGGCGGCAGCCCGACCCAGAGCTGGGACTGTCCATAGACAATGTAGATCAAAACATTATTACAGGTTCGATTCCACCTGAATATTTAGTAATTGACTTCAAAACTACTTAATTCCGTTGACTACGAGGTGTACACCGATGGCTCCGGTATTGATGGCAGTATCGGGGCCTCGGTGTGCATCTTCGAGAATGGCAGCTTATTTAAAATTTTGAAATTTAAATTAAAAAACAACTCCGTCTTCCAGGCGGAGTTGTCCTCAATTTACCAGGCTATAATGTATGCATCAAAAAATCAAAAAAGGATTAATATTTTCACGGACAGTCTCAGCTCAATTCAGGCCCTTCAATCTTATAAAACTAAATCGAAATTTATCAATAATATTAAAATGGAAATAGCCAAATTAACCAATATATTTGGCCTGAGTTGGGTTCGGGCTCACGTGGGGGAGCCGGGTAATGAGTTGGCCGATGCTTGCGCCAAGCTGGCCACATTCTCCGGCGAGGAGCTGAATGTTCCTGCCCCACTTTCGTTTGTTAATAGAAACATCAAAAATTTTATACTTACCAGGTGGCAGGAACATCATAATAACTCAGCAAAGGGCCTCCGGCTGAAGGAGTTTATGCCGGAGGTTAATCCTCGAATCCTTGTCGTAGACAGGCACCTTACTTGGTTTCTGACAGGCCATGGCCCTTTTATGGCTTACCTACACAGATTTCATATCAAACCGACAGATTCGTGTACATGCGGGGAGGTAGGGGACGCGGACCACTATCTCTTAGACTGTCAGTACACTAAGGCGCACCACATAACAAGACCAACTTCCGAAATTAAACAAAAGTGGTGTGCCAACATCCTGAACGATAAGATCTCAAAATATAAAATCAGGATGTGTGTGCTGGCGGCCGGAGGGGTGGCCGCGGACGCCCTCCCCTAAGTTTAAAAATCTCAAAATCTTGAATTGTATATGGTTCTTCCCCCTGACACTCTACCCTGTTTCCCTCGGTAATTAGTGAGTCAAGGACTAGGTCCGGCTCAATTTTAAACTTCAATATTTTAGATCCTATGATTTTACTTTTCTTAAAAATTTTAGAAATTTGGGGTTTTGAGTCTTTTGGTGTGTTTTGGTTCTCTGGATTAACGGGTCTTGGACTAATAACTATTTTTGAATATGGTCCAGTTTTATAATTGTAATTTATATTAGTTTGTCTTAAAATATAGTAATTATTAAATATCATATCATAATTGCAAATCTCATTGTAAAATATCATATCATAAATAATCTCTTTGTTCTTATATTGGCGCCTCATATGAGCCATCCTCTTATATACTACTATTGTACCACCTATTTGTAGCGCCTACTATAAACTGTCCACTGGCAGTAATATAAGCTGCAGGTATTGAATTTAAAAAAATTTCTTTAAATGTTATAAATCTGTGGGTAAGTTGCAGGTGCTACAGGATGGCCTATGTGGCGCCAATATCGTCCTTGTAAACCGGCAGTGTGCCGGTCGTCGATACTTAGTTGATGTTTTTGGACCCTGTTGGTCGTTTTTCTATGTATATTTTTAAAGAAAAAAATAATAAATGGTGGTGCGGACGCGCCGGAGTCTGGGTGTACCCTCTCTGTGTGTGTGGGGGGGGCTGGTTTTCCCGGCGTGCCCCTTTTGTGCCCATGGTTAAAGTCCTCCCCCTCCTCCCATATAAAAACTCAAAACTTATCGGTGAGTTGGGAGGAGGAGGGTCTAGAAGAAGAAGAACGTGTATTAGGCATCATGCTCACGCTATACCTATGGTTTGGCGTGAACCAAAAAATCATTATGACGACTGCTACTTCTGTTTAACAAGTGTCACTGGTTTCTCTGCAAAAAATAAAAGTAATATTGTGCACCCAAATGTTCCATCGGCTATGAGATCAGTTGCTCATGGAGATGGTTTACCTATTCCTACAGCCCCAGATTCGTGGCAGGAAATTTCTGATTCTGAAGAGGATTGTTCTGAAAATACTGCAGTGGCACAAGCTTCAAAAGACGTTGATTTCATACCAGAAAAATCAAATAGTGAACAACATCTCATTTCACAAGTGGAACTGAACGATCTGGTTCGCGACTTCAATTTATCAAAACAACAAGAAGTTCTAGGTTCACGCTTAAAGGAGTGGAATTTATTGCATAATGATACCAAAGTTTCATATTTCAGAAACAGAAATAAAGAATTAATGCAATATTTCACTCAAAAAGATCTGCTGTGTTCCTGCTGCAATATACAAGGTTTGATGTCTGCTCTGAGTATTCCTTATAAAACTGATGATTGGCGGTTATTCATAGACTCGTCCAAAACCAGATTAAAGGCAGTGCTACTGCATAATGCAAACAAGCATCCCTCCATATGAATAGCGCATGCTGTTGGAATGAAAGAGACATATGAAAGTATGTCATTGATTTTAAAAGTAGTGAATTACGATGCTCATTTATGGCGTATCTGTGGCGACCTCAAAGTTATCGGTCTTCTTCTAGGCCTTCAAGGTGGCTTTACAAAATACTGCTGCTTCTTATGTTTGTGGGACAGTTGTGCAACAAATGAACATTATGTGGTTAAAGACTGGCCCAAAGGAGACACCTTCACTCCTGGGGGAAAAAATATTAAGTATGTTCCATTAGTCAACCCTCCGCATGTAATTTTGCCATCTTTACATATCAAATTGGGGTTGATGAAGAATTTTGTGAAACCACTGAATAAAGAACAACAAGGATTTAAATATTTAAGCCAAGTGTTTCCAAGGTTACGTGAAGTCAAATTAAAAGAAGGTATATTCGTTGAACCTCAGATTAGAAGTTTAATCAATAATAAAAATTTTGACAGCAAGTTGAATAATGTAGAGCTAGTGGCATGAAATCATTTAAGGATCTAGTGCATGGTTTTCTTGGCAATAAAAAAGCACACAATTGGGATATTTTGGTACAAAATCTTTTGTTGAACTATAAAAATTTAGGCTGCCGGATGTCATTAAAAATTCATTTTTTGCATTCTCATCGGGACTTTTCCCCACCAAATTTGGGTGCAGTGAGTGACGAGCAGGGAGAACGCTTCCACCAGGACATATTGCAAATTGAGCAGCGTTACCAAGGTAGATGGGATGAATCAATGATGAGTGACTACTGTTGGTTTCTCCAAAGAGAGGACCCTACCGTACACAGAAGGAAGAAGGAATTTGTGTTCTCCAACTCCACTTATAACACATTGTAGGTATATTTTATCTCTTAAAGTTATATTCTACAAGATTTTTTCATGTAATAAGCTAAATAAGTTATGAGTATTGCAAATTTATTTAACATTTTGTATAATTTCATATACTGATAAATTTAGTCACTTTGTAAATTTTATACTTTTCCAGCAATTACTCGAGGTTGTATAACAAAAAAGTGATACGTGATGGAGAAAAACTGATTTCATTTTCAGATTCAGCGTCGTCAAACGCATAAAATTCAATTATTGTGGTTTCTGTTATGAAAATTATTTTTCAATTTGTAGACTAGTGTAATCTGAAATTAGATGTTTTCCAACTTCTGTTTAAATTATTGGTTTTTAAAACTCTGTCTTATGTTATAGGTTTTTACATAAAAATATCGCTTTAATTATAAAATAAGTTTTTAAAAAATATCTTAGAAAAAAGTCACACCCAGAATATAACTTAATAGTCGTCACTACTGAATCCGAGAGATCGACGGAAATAGAAATTTTGCCAATTTGCTACAAATTTCAAATTGCTCTGGCATCTCTAGAAATGGAAAAACAATATTAAAAATTATTCTTAATGAGAAGAGCTTTTTATAAAACAGCGTGGTGAA
Organism: Meta bourneti; assembly: GCA_933210815.1. NCBI lineage: Eukaryota > Metazoa > Arthropoda > Arachnida > Araneae > Tetragnathidae > Meta > Meta bourneti. Next base: position 7,583,220 of record OW119929.1, read on the forward strand.
ATTTACTGATTGTTTTTCTACTTTTTAGTAAAAAAGAGTAAAATTATGAAAAAAAGGCTATTTTTCAATTTTTAAAAATACATATTTAGTTGTGAAGGAAAGCTCCGAAAATATCAAAATTTTCAACAGTACATAAACCAAGATGTCCTATTGCCCTCTTACTGTCCTGAAATTTTCATTATTGCCTTTTGCATATTTTTGCCCTAGAAGCCTTTTAACTAGATGCGAATTTGACTTTTTTTATCGCCAGCCGATAATGAAAGTTATAAGCTTCGATAATATAAAAATGCAATATAATAATGAAATCATTATTACTATGGTACACGCGGGGAAAATTTCACATAAAATTACTTTTGTAATCCCTTTTTTACTCTGCTTAGTCCGAGAAGTGTTCGGGACCGTCGTGGCTCTGTGGGTGTGCCCACTGCGCTAGCAACCTTAGAGTTGTCGGCGCGTAGGTTCGATTTCTGTCAGGTGCATTTCACCCTGGGTGTATTTCTCTCTTCAGTGTCAGTACAAATACTTTCATTGTGTGTGTCTATTACTTGATATTGTATGCCTTGTGTCTGGCGCAGCATGGTCAAACATGGCCCTTGCGCCATAAAACCCCAACAAACCAACCAAGAAGTGTTCCACCAATGAAATGATCATTTAGTCAGTGGAAAGTTCATTTTGTTAGAGAAGTCTGATATGTTTATATCCTTAGAAAATGTCAATATTCGAGAATTATTATATTTATTATTCAAGTGTAGACGATAATGTTGTGAACTGTAACCATGATTGGAATGTAAAAAAAAGGAATTTGGAATTTATAACAATTCAAGATCGAGTGAGAGTTGATCGATGTTCTTTATAATTTTGTATCGTCTGTAGCTTTAATAAGTGTTAAATTTTTTAATAAGTGTTCTCCATGTATGCAACCCAAAAGCCTATCTACAAATATTTAATACAATCGAACTGATATTCCAGTGATCCGAAAAGTGAATAGAGTGAGTTTACTACTACAAAGAAAATTAGGCTCGGGTCACCAATGTTCCGCCGTTTAAATGATGGCATGTTGAGTGGTAGAATGAAATTGTTTCCAGTTTGACCCAATACCCGATACAATGATATTTTGATAAAGCAGTCAAAGGTGTAAGGAAAATTGAAAACCAAATCAGAAACATTTTGATTTTCATGTTTCCGTTTCATCCTTTTCATCCAATTGACTGTAATCCTGCCAACAGCATTCTATGCATCTATTATACATTTCATTGACGTACGGGGCTCTCAAATCGGTGTTATTTGTATATTGGCAAATGGGAACAAATTTATGTAATATAAAATCAACCGCAATGAGATTCATTTGTTAAATTTTGCCGCTAAGCTTGAATTACTGCATATTTTTTGTTAATTTGAGATAGGGGAGCTTGCATACTATTACTAGAACTGCACGGAAGAGCTCTTGTCACTCTAACAAAATTCTTCTGCAGCCTGATGACACAGAAGGCAATGTGAAATCAAGAATATAGAGGAGAAAATGTGAGCGAATGCGAAATTCGGTTTAACATAAAACAATATCGAATCTCCTTTGAACAAATGAATGAGATGCAATTGAATTGGATGTTCAGAAGAAAATTGTAACTTGACTAAGGTGTGAACTTTTGGCCATGAATTTTATTGGAAGGTAGGTAGTATTTTAATTAACGTCACACTGGACTATTGGCGATGGTCCGGGATCAAACCCGAAGGGAAAGATCCGAGGACAACACCACGTCATTAGGAACCATGGTCAGACGACGAGGTCACACCTGAGCTGGCACCCCAAACTTCCACATCACGCCAAGAATTTTATTGGAAATAAAAAATTAACACACTAAGGCAGTGATTCTCAACCCTTTTTTTGTCGCGGCACACTTTTAACGATTTCAAAATTTGGCGGCACACAAAGAAAAAGATAAGTTTAAAAGTTGTTTACTTACTTATAATATACTGTGTAAAATAGTTTATGATAATAATTGTGAATGTAAAATAAAATAATATAATATGTACTACAAAAACAACAGTACGTTTATTAAGGGATTAATTACAAGGTAATAATAAGAATACTTTTAATAAGAAATTTGAGCTTGATGTTTTTTGATAATTTCTGTTAGTAAAAAGAGAAAATAAAACTATTTTCATACTTCTTTTTCACTTCCTTTATACATTATTTGATTGAGGGGTGGAGGTGGGGATACTGGGAACACTTGAAATTTCTTCACGTTGGGGCGAATATTTCACTTTATGAAAGGTCACAGTTATCGAAGATAAAAACAGTTAAAAATATGGTATTTAACTGTAAAAACCACAGTTTTCTTTTACAGTGTACTTTTCTTTAATTTAAACAAACTTTACTCTTAATAAAAAAAAGCATTACAATTTTTACTATATACATTTCTAAAATTTGGCGGCACACTCTAAGAATTTGGCGGCACACAAAAGTGCCGCGGCACAGTGGTTGAGAATCACTGCACTAAGGCACCTAATGCTGTTATATTTTTGACTTACCTTATTCCATTTGGAATGAAAACATTCCAAGGGCAAAGAATTGTCTCGATATGCTTCCCTTCCTTCTGTGACTGATGTTAAACTCTCCAAGTGGTTTCGACTCGATTTTTTTCGCGTCCGTTAAGATCTGACCAATTTTGCTAATGACGAGTTATCTCTTCAATATATTGCCAACTTTATGACTACGACGAGATCAAGGTCAGTTCCTTTTCTTCTATTGACGAGAGCTTGATAAATGAGATGTCAATCACAGAAGGAAGCTCTGATCAGCTTTACTTACCACGTCGAGACAACCACAAGCAGGGATAATATAATTCAACTCCAAAAACTGCTCTAGAACTCGCAATAGGTTGAACTTACGAGAGGAAAATTAATTTACAACAAAACTGATTTAAATCACATAAAATTTGATTCAAATAAAGTAAATCCGACTTTTTTTAAATCATGAATTTTTTCATACCCTTGTTCTGACAAATCCACAGTTGCTGTTACGATTCTGGACATTTTAAATCTTGGACGCAACGTAATAGAAATCCAGGACTATCCGTGAGTATCCTGGACGTCTGGCACCCACACTACAAACAGGACTCGAAGCATTTTTGCAACATTTAAAGCTTGAAATCGGATTCCGGCATGTTCGCAAACAAAAAAAACCCGCAGAAATTAGCTTAAGTCTCTTAATTAATTTACGGACAGTGTCATAAACTGCTCTGCTTTCGTAGAACAGCGAAATGTTAGATACGAATCTTTGTTGAGTTCTTTTATTGCTCGGATCTAACCTTATCGCTTCATGCGGAAAAGCTGAACCAAAGAAATTTAAATAGTGATTTTAATCTCGCGTCTTTCCAATGCCATACCTTTGTCTCTTTTCTAATTAATTCTAAAAAGAATTGAAAACATCCCCAATTATATTTTCTGGTTGCCGTTTTGGTGTTTCACGGCGCAAGTGCTATATTTGGCCGAGCTGTGTCAAACAGGAGACAACGTCAAGTAAAAAATGGCGTAAAAAAGGGGGAAAGGAATAATAATGGGATGAAAACGGGAAAAGATTGCATGGGTGTCCCGGGAGTGCGACCCCGTGTTTACTAAAGACAGTAGACTTCATGTGGATTTCAAAGATCACTGAAGTACCTCGGAGTCGTGAAGTCCGTTGGTGTTATGGTTAAATTTTTGTTAATTACTGAAATATACCCCCCTTTCTCCTTTTCTGTAAATACCCTCACAAATATCGAAGTAACTTAATAGATCGTATAGTGGTTCAAAAACTAAAGGCAGGGTAACGGTCAACAATTTAAATTAATTAAATACCTCCGTTGTGAACAATAAGGTACTTGAATTCGGGTTCCCTTTTTTCACCCCTAGTTAAAGAAGCATTTAACCCTGCAGGTGGTTGTCTTGACGAGGTATCTCGTCATTAGCAAAACTGACCGTGTCGTTTAAATTAATTACTCTTATGCAAAATATTGGTTAGTTGAAAAACAAATTTTTACACTCTATGTGTAACTAGACAATTTCCTTTGTGCCCGTCTCTCTGTTCCCGGCATTTATTGAAAAAATAAATGAAATAGTAAAAAGATAAAAATGGTATTTCGCTACACTCAAAAGGTTTTTGCAATTCCATCGAAATGTATTTTTTATCGAAAGGTCTCGCTAGCCATTTGTAGTAAATTATTCGTAGGCCATGGCCATGCACAAATTAATTAAAAAGAGCAACATGAAACAGCATAAAGTAATTAACTGTGAGGAAATATCTGAAAATATACATAAATGGAAATTACCGAATATACACTGCTGGCCACCGTAAATGCAACACCCTGAAGGAAGCATGCAAATAATATGAAATTTACAACATGCATTAGCGGAGGTGAGATATGCAAATGATTAGAATTTCAGCGCAGACGCACATCACGCGCGCCTGTGGCGCCACTTCAAAGCGCTATTTAAGGCTTGGAGATTTCGACGATTTCAAGTACGGCAATTGTGTTTTTCTTGTGGTTTTTTCAAAACAACGATCAATTATGCCTCGTAGAAAACAGCGATCATCTTGTGATCAAGTATCCGAGTTCGACAGAGGAAGGATAGTGGCCTACCGAGATTGTGGATTATCTTTCAGGGAAATCGGTAGTCGTGTTGGACGAAACCAAACAACTGTAATGCGGATATGTGATCGTTGGATGCAGGAGGGTACGACGGACCGACGTGTTCGATCGCATCCACCTCAGTGCACCACTTCACGTGATGACAGGCATATTGTGCGTATGGCAGTGACGGATCGCTCAGCCACATCACGAACCATAGCACAGCACATTCAGTCTGTACCGCATCATCCAGTGTCTGCGCGTACCATTCGACGCCGTTTACAGCAGAGTGGTCTGTCCGCAAGACGTCCATTGCTTCGTCTACCCTTGACGCAGAACCACAGACGTTTCCGCCGCCAATGGTGCGATGAAAGAAGGATGTGGACGGCAGAATGGAATGAAATTGTCTTTACTGACGAGTCACGCTTCTGTCTGCAACACCACGATGGTCGGATTCGAGTCTGGAGACACCGTGGAGAGAGGATGCTGAACAGCTGCGTTATGCACCGCCACACTGGTCCTGCACCGGGTATTATGGTATGGGGCGGTATTGGATATCACTCTCGCACTCCTCTAGTACGCATTGCCGGTACTTTAAACAGCCAGCGCTACATCTCCGAGGTGTTGGAGCCAGTTGTCCTTCCTTACCTTCAGGGCTTGCCCACAGCCATATTTCAACAGGATAATGCGCGACCACACGTGGCACGCATTGTCCAAGGGTTCTTCGTCAATCGCCAGATTGAATTGCTTCCCTGGCCAGCTCGCTCTCCGAATCTTTCGCCGATAGAAAACATGTGGTCCATGGTTGCTCAACGATTGTCCCAGAATACATCCCCAGCTGCCACACCAGATCAACTTTGGCAACGTGTGGAAGCTGCTTGGTCTGCTGTACCCCAAGAACACATCCAAAATCTCTTTGAATCAATGCCGAGGCGTGTGGCAGCGGTGATCTCCAACAATGGCGGCTACTCTGGCTACTGATTTTGGCAGGAACCACACTTCACAGAAGTCTATAAATTTAATCATTTGATACTTGGTCAACATGTTATCTACAAAATAAATTTTGTTGTGATATCTCTTGTCTTTCTTGGTGTTGCAATTTGGGTGGCCAGCAGTGTAAAATATTATGGCAATTCTTACATTAGCCTCATTGTGGAGGTGTTTATTCAACTTATGAAAGAAATTACGAGAGCCATAAATAAGAGGAGTAAATTTGCTCTCTAGATTTAACAAAATTTTCATACTTTTGGTCTTCATAAATGGTCTCGTTTACCCTCGTTTTTCTTCCTGACATTCTTTTCCGTCCTTCAGATTTAACATTTGCAATCTTCATGCAACCCTCCGATCTTCAAGTGGGAATTGGTTTCAAATCGTATTCAAGTTATTTTCAGTTTTTCCATATTTTCCAAAATTGTTATAAACAAGTCAAACCTTACTGGGAACAATCCAGTATATATAACTTTTAACTTGTTTCAACATTTTCTGTCCCATAGATTAATTCATAAATAATACAATTTTTATAAACTATTATTTAAAAGGTGGAGGTAGTTAATTTACATCACACTGGAGCAACACAATGGTCTATTGGCGACGGTCCGGGATCAATCTCAAAGACAATAGAGGGAGAGATTCTCTTAAGTACTCTAAAATTGATGAGCTAAGTGAAAGTATATTATTTATTTCTAAAACAAACAGGAAATATTCTAACGAGTAATATTTATATTTGTTTTGAAAACACATAGTCTGACAAGGAATTCCAGAGAATCAATTTTATAATAGAAACAATAAATTATACGCTTTAAAAATCAAACATTCAGTCATACTTTTTGTACTTGCATTACGATATTTCAGAATGCATTCATTACCGCTATAAACATCATTGTGTTGATCCTACCACAGAAACTGCTTCCTCTTAAGCAGGGATGTCAAACTCAATTAAAACACGGGCCATTTAATGCAATTGGTAAGATTCACGCGGGCCACATCACATTTATAAATTTTCTTAAAATTATATTTCGAAGTGAGGATTCAGGAATAGGGATAGGCTAATTAAAACACATTATGTAATTAAGTGAATTTAGGGTAATAATTTATAATATTGCTATATAATTGCTTTTATTCAAACGTTTATTTAATTTAATGTATGTATAAAACTAAAATTAATTTTTTTTACCGGAAACTTGCCAGCGCTTTCCTCCTGCTAGTTTTCCAATATCTGGATTCAAAGACTGAGAACAGACAATCTCCATTATGGCAGATAGATGGTTTTTTTTTATCTTGATCTGTAGGCCGTTTTATTTAATTTCATGGACGAAAATAGTTGCTCACACAAGTACGTACTCCCAAAATAGCATAAAATTTGTGCAGCAAACTTTTTAATTTCCGGGTATTTTTCACCTAAATAAGAATATATTTTGGGAATTCCTACTTCTCGATATTTCTTTTAAAACCGAATCATTCTGGAAATCAATTAATTTCAGTTGTATCGAAGTGGGAGCATTTTCAACTTCAAAGGAAAAAGACCTAATAAAAAGAGAAACATTTTTGTAACTCTTTGAAATAATTAAAACGTTTATCGAATTCGTTTTTGATTTCTCCAATTTTACCACAATATTGTGAAAATGAGCAACTTTGATTTTGTGCTTTTAACTGCTCATACGTAGGAAAATACGTCAAAACGTTTTTTTGTAGATGACTTTTAAAGTCAGTTTTTGTACAAAACTTGCTATTGTATCGTACATATTCGTTATTAATTGATCTTTGCCTTGCAATGTAATATTAAGATTATTCAGATTACCTGTAATATCTGTTAAAAATGCCAGATCTTTTACCCACGAACGATCTTTTATAATCGATGTATTTTCGTTTTTTTTCATCTTTCATTTCAAGAAGTACAATTTTTTCCTCCAAAAGCAGATAGAAGCTCTTCAGTACTTTGTGGCAGGACAACCAACGAACTTCTGTGTAACAAGGAAGATCTTCGAATTCGGATTTTAAATCTTTAAGGAACGAAGTAAATTGGCGATGGTTAAGTGCTCTCGATCGAATAAAGTTGACTGTCTTTGTTACTCTTTTAAGTACTTCGTCTATTTTTAATATTTTTAAACGGAGAACTTGTTGGTGAATAAGACAATGGAAAGTACTGATTTTCGGTTTATCTGGATATTCATCTTGTAATTTTCTTGTCAGTCTTGACACAAATCCTTTAGTTTCACCCGTCATCGATTTAGCGCCGTCAGTTGTTACAGAAACAAGCCTGTCAAGAGGAAGATTAAATTTTCCTAAAATGCTCCATGCAGCATCAAAAATATCTTCACCAGTTGTAGTTCCATAAAGAGGGATAATAACCATCCAGAGGGCTCTAACTCATTTTTAACATGACGAAATTGTGTGTAAGGTATTGCCTCGATCTCCCCTAAGTGCTATTTTCTTCGCAACATATTATCCTGTTTTCATTTTATTTCAGAGTATCGTGGGTCAGAAAAAATTACCTCGGGGGCCGCCAGTTTGACACCCCTGCTCTTAAGAGACGAACTTTAAAGATTGCAGAAAATCATAAAACGATGAAGAAATGCACAGTAAAAAAATTACGTATTCAAGAAATGAATGTCAAAACGCATCTTCGGATTCAGAATATAAAAGGGACAAATGAGAGAGTAAATTGCTCATTAGAGCTTCTTAAATAATTGTGTTACCATGGAAAGCATATTTTATTCATATGAAAAATGAAGAATTTTTAAAATTATTATGATTGCATTTCAATCACATTACCTTCACACTCTTTTAAAACTCTTTCTTCCCTTTGTTGATACCCATAATTCATCTTTGAATTCTAAAGCAACACTATGTAGGTATAACGGAAGAGAGTGAAATTGTCTTACAGAATAAAAGAAATTTCTCAGTGTAAAAAATCAGCATGCAGCCATGATCTATTCACTAGCGAAATCAAATAACCATCTTCTTCCCCCTGATTTAGAACCATTCAATTTATAAAGGCTTTCAGAGGCACCTACTTTTACACACATAATTCATTTTTTTAGAATTAAAAACAATTTACAAGATGTTAAAAAGAAAAAAATTTTGTTTTGACGAAACCAAAAAGTAGAACAAAAATTTCTAGCATCATTTAAAATAGCGAATTTTAAAAACGTTTCCTTCTGAACTTTCCTTTAAACCAGGCCCGGCCAACACGCGGCCCGTCACGTTAAATTGTGCGGCCCGCCGGGCGATTTTATATTTCTATTGAAACTTTTGTTTTTCGTTGCATGTATACAAAAAATATTAAATAAATGAAAATTTGAAATAACGATAAAAAATTAAATTTTAAATTAATAATAGAAAAACCACGTAAAAAATGTAATATAAATTGCGTCAGTAAGTGATAATTTTGCCAAGGGGTAATCTTGGTTGTGTATGGAAGCCGGCAGTCAAGGCTGACTCGAGGCACTAGTCTAGGCACGCTTGGGTCCGTCATCGTTTCGTTTTCCACTGCACGAAATTATTATTTCAAATGAATCTCTGTTTATGTGTTAGGTTTGCTTTTGACTTACTGGCGTGTTTACTAAGTTTTTTGTGTGGTGCTGACAGTTGAAAAAAAGTGACATGCAAAGAAAGTTTGAAATTTATTCAAGTGAGTATATTTTTACTAATGCAAGAAAATTAAAAAATAGTAAGAATTTAATAAAATGTAAAATTGATAAAAAGTTATTATAAATTTTCAAGTTTCAAGTGATCACTATTTGCATTAAGTTTAAAAAAGTATTGGTATTGATATTTTTACCAGGGCTTCGAACCGGAACTGAACCGAAAACCGGAAAAATTGCGGTTCTTTAACCGTAAACCGAACCCCAAAAATAGTCCACCTCTGAACCCGAATCGAAATAGAAAACGTTATTTTTTGTACCGGTTTTTAGTTAATTTATACTTATTTCGGTTCAGACACAAATTTTTGACTAAAAGACTTTCAAACTCTCTTTTTTATCTGCCGCTCAAATATAGCAGAGTAGCTACTGCGTGCGCTTTCAAGGACTATTTATTGCATTGTAAGCAAAATTCCGCAGAATCCACTATAACTGGCATAAAACATTGACAGTTCTTTCTTTCGACACGTTCCCTGCGAGAATTCAAAAAGGATTATGAGCTTTATAATCAATAATAATTTATAATAAAAGTATTACATACTTTATAATTTACATAAAGTGATTATCAGGTTAAGTGTAAATATTTTCCGCTATAGGTTGAGTGCTTGGTAAGCAAATCTAAGGTACAAGGGATTTTTATAAATTTAATTTATGATAATTTATTTCACAAATTAAATTGTTATGAAAATTTTAAAAAGATCTCTTTAAAAGACTTAAATGACCCCTAGACACCCTAGATGACAACATTTTAATGTAAATCGAATTGCAATCGGAGAGAAAAAAACTGTTCGAATATACGTAAACCGGTTTACTTACTACTGATGACGCGAACCGGAACAGAACCGAATTAAAAAAATTTTGGTTAATAGAACGAAAACCGGAACGGAAAAATGTCAAAGCAAGTTATTCTGTTGCCATGTTGATTGCAAAGAAAATGAAACCATTTTGGGATGGTGAACTGGTAAAGGACTGTTTGGAAGGAGTTTTAAAAGATGTTTTGCCCGATAGAAGCAAATTATTTTCAAGTATGTCTTTCACGCGAAACTATATGTCGTCGCATTGATAACATTTCAGCTGAAATCGTAGTAACTTTGCGAGATAAAATTAACCAATTCAAAGCATGTTCTTTGGAATTTGATGAAAGTACAGATATCTCAGACGCATCTCAACTTGTGATATTTATTCGCGGTGTGATCATTCCAAGTGACAGAAGAAATGTTAAATCTTTTACATTTAAAAGACACAACTAGAGAAGATGTTTTCCAGGCGATTGAAAAATGTTTAGCCGAAAATAGCTTAAATTTTGAGGCTCTTTGAGGATTAACAACAGATGGAGCACTTGCTTTGGTAGGTAAAAATAAGGGAGCTGTAAAATTACTTATGGATAGCTAGATTGCAGAGGCATTAAAACCAATGATATTTTTATTATTCACTGTTTGATACATCAACAAAATTTATGTGCTCGAGAATTATCCATGAATCACGTATGAAAGTAGTTATAAAAATAGTAAATTACATTCGTTCACATGCTCTTCAGCATCGGCAATTCAAAGAATTCCTTAGTGAATTATCTTCTGAATATGGTGATATCGTATATTTTACCAATGTTAGATGGCTAAGTCGTGGAAAATGTTTAAAAATATTTTTTAATTTACGGGAGGAAATATATATGTTTATGAACGAGAAACAAGAATCTGTTCCTGAATTAAGTGATGATGATTGGTTGTTAGACCTGTTTTTTAGTGGATATAACAGAAAAACTTAATCAGCTAAATAAGGACTTGCAAGGGCAAGATAACTTAATAATCGATGCTTGTAATTTCATCAAAGCTTTTAATAAGAAATTATTGTTATTTGAGTGCCAACTTAGAAATAATAATGCTCAACATTTTTTGAAACAAATTTGTTGAAATGATGAACAACATTTGTTGAAATGAAACAAATTTTTGCGTCCATGTCAAAAATTAATTTTTACAATACTTATATTACATCCGAGAGATATTCCAACTTAAGATATTTTGCACAACGAGTTGTAAGTGCTTTTGGATCCACATATGTTTGTGAAACATTTTTTTCGAAGATGAAATTTACAGAGTTCATCACGTGCTTCATTAACTGATGCCAATTTAGAAAACCAGCTACGATGTGCAACGGCGAACATAAATATAGATTTACAAAAATTAAGTGAAGGAAAGGATATCTCATTAATTAAGACTCGAGAGTTCATTATATTTGAATCAAAGTATAACAATAAAATTATATTCATTTTGTATTTGTATTATATTTTTTTAAAAGCATGTTTACCTAAAGTGCGGCCCGCTGTAACGTTACTCGTCCTCAAAGTGGCCCGTGAAACCATTTGGGTTGGCCAGGTCTGCTTTAAACCGTCGAGCTTCTTGTTTAGCCAAATGCGTGGAAATCTGGAACCTCCTTTAACATCTGGTTGAAATTCCTAATCATCCTCTAGAAAAACCCGATCTGTCACAGAACGCCACACTCCATCGAGGGAATTACCAATAAACCAGCTGTCATCCCTATCAAATCACCGATACTCCGTCTTCCGCCATAAAAGGCATCTCTACGATTCAAAGGCTCTACGAAATCTCTTTTCCATTCTTTTTTCATATATTTTTTAATTTCTTTATCATGATCACAATTACATTCCCATATTGTGACGAGTTCATATCCAGCGTCTTTTATCTTATTATTTACTTTTTTAGTTTTTCCTATAATTCCTTCATACATATTTGATTTTTTGTATTTATAGTAGATTCTCTATAACATTTAGGACAACTGTGCCAATGGAAGCCATGAAACTAAAACATCAGTATTATCATAAAATCCATCTACTTTATAGGTTTTCTTACCTAATTGTAATTTCTTTTCTCTTCCATTTAATGCATGTTGTATATTTATATTGTGTTTTTTAGACAGATAATCTAACTAAACAATGGATTTTTTACTATATTGATCTTTTCGGGGTTCTGCATCAATTGCAATTTCATTCTCTTTTATGAATTGATCTCTAAATGTACCCATGCATACACCGGCTAAGGTAACATATTGAAATGGGTCTATGTTTTCAATTTCTAAAAATAATCTCAATTCTAAATATCCTCTTAAAATATCAACATCAGATCTACAGTAATTTATAAATTCCTTGTGAAAATCAAACGTTTCATCAGTTTCATACCATTTATAAAATGATTCTTTGTTTTAAGGTCATAGTATCATAACCATAATAGTATTTTTCAGGGTATTTTCCAATGTAGTATTGATTACTAAATGTGTTGAATAAATGAGGAAAATATCCCTTTGCCAATTCTTTGAGTCCAAATGTTTTTGGGAAATCTCTTAAAGGAATCATTGTAAAATTGATAGAATCCACAAATCTTATGTTGTATTCAGATGCCTGTATATACATAAGTTTATTACCTTCATAGTTGGTAAATACTTTTATTTTATTTTGAAAACAGTACTTGGCTAAAAACTGAAAATCGAAACCTTTTCCATAATGAGCCAATACTGTATAACCAAAATGCTTTCTATCAAATAACCATTTACAATAGTCATTTTCATTATTAAATATGGTTTCCTTTCCTCATGATTTATAAGTCATGATTTATAACTAGATTGATTTGATTTCCTGTTTCTTGATTCGTTTCAACATAAAAAAAAAACATGTATTTTTCTGTAAATTCTGAATATTTACAAATATCACACCATTTTTCTTTATTTTTCACGTTTTTACAACAATTTCTTTCACAAGTTCTTCCTTTAGCATCTCTTCTTTGAATATAGCATTGATGATCATTTTTTTACCCATTCTCTGCAGTTTTTACACTTGTTTCTCTCCGCACTGATGGTCTTCAGGTTTTCTCTTAAATATATTCATATTTCTATTATATTTTAAACATTTCCAAAGAATTTCACAAACAGATGGTATTCTTCTTTTGTGATTTTTAAAGCAGTTTTTACCTTTAAAAGATCTAACAGTCATTCCATTTGATTCCTCACCTTCACAATCACTCTAATCTAAAACATCTATCACATTTTAAAGGACATTTATGTTCATCTGATCTCTTATAGTTCACTTGACAGTAATCACAAGTTTTTTTTTCCTAAAAATCCTTTAATGGATGTAATGACATCAAAGGGATTTCTGTTTTTGTAAATGTAATGGATGTGGTTTTATGCTTACCATTGTATATTTTTTCATTAAAATTCTCTCTACAAAATATAACTATTTGAATTCCTAAAAACTCTTCAAATAACTTAACGTATTTTAAATTACAAATTTCTAAAGGAATATCACACAATTCGTGCAACTTTTCAGCTAACGTTTTTTGTAATATTCTACCTTTTTTAATGTATAAAATTTGATTTTTACTTAATTTTTCATGATTCAATTTTTCACATAAAAGATCAGGTTTTACAATAAAGCTGTTACTACAGATCTAGCTAAACAGATATTATCATCATTTTTAATCTGACAAATACTCATTTCATTCGCTACATCATCTTCTTTGAGTAATTTCAAATGTTTACCTCCTTCTGGTAATTCAATCACCTAAAAAAAGATACATAGTATTTCCATTTTGAAAAGAAAAGTACCTATTTCGGAAGAAAGTCCAGCAATATCATCTTCGACAAAAATAACAAAATATTTTAATCTAGTTGATGACACGTTGCCAGCAGTTTTATCAAGAATGACCACGTTGGATGGACTTCCTTTTACCGTATTTTGCACTTCAACTGATCTTCGTAAATCTCTCATTGCAAGTGGATTTCAAAATATTCCAGAATCCTCAAATACCATTCAGAAATTAGTCGTCGCCTATTCACAAAATGCGGGCAGCTGTTGTCAGTGGGCTAAAGTTAAAAGGATATAGAGCGAGTCTAGCTCTTGACGTATGGACATCAATAAGGAATCCACGATTTTTGAACATCAATATGCATTGTCAAAAACAATTTTGGAGTCTAGGTCTGGTTCGTGTACATGGAAGTTTACCAGCTGAGAGATGTGTCGAAGTAATTAGAAGAAAATTGGAAGGTTTTGTTCTGTGCCTTGATAAAGATATACTATGTATCACTACAGACGGAGCGTCGGTCATGAAAAGAGTAGGCAAATTGATTAAAGCTGAGCAAACAGCTGTCTAGCGCATGCCATTCAGCTTGGTGTAATCAAAGTGCTATACAAAAAAGTACCTGTCGAAGTTGAAAAAATAAGTCACAATGTTTGGGTTTGTTGACGCAATAAAGAATTCTTTAATGAGAATTATTTATTGAATACAAAAACAGTCATCCAACCCACTTGGTTAAGATGATAATAAATTAAGAAAAACATGCGGTCTATCCGACCAATCTCTCGAATAGACAGAACACAGACGAGTACAGAAGAATAACAGAAGAAATTGGAATTTGTTCAGACAGTAAGAGAATAGAATCCAGCCAGTATTTTCGAAAGGATATTTAAAAAAAACGAACTATGTCTCCATGCTGCTCCTTGCTGCCAAGCATCCTAAAGGTACGTGAACATTCCATAATACAAAATGATATTGAACGATATCAAAGTCAGCGTTGCATTGAAGAATTGCAAGACAGACAAAATAAAAATTTTGCATAGATTCATTTTCGAAATGACGGCAATCGATCGAATAGAACACACGTTAGAAATTTTTCTGGCTTTAATTTCGGAACGGATAGAGAAGAATTTAACGAAAAATTGAAAAATAAAGAAGATAGCTTTTCTCTAAACGAATTGATTACAATGTCTTATTTGCTAAGCATTTCTTTGGAAGGCAAGAAAACGGAACTATCAAAAATAATTCTATGTTATGTAACCTTGAAAGCTTCGTCGAGAACGAACGCACCGATCTGTCTGAATCCGATTCAGAAGACATAAACAAAACAAACAATTTTTCAATGCAGTGCAATGAATGTGATGTTGAAAGTATTACTCATAATTCTCAGTGGTGATTATATGCATAGTAGTAGAAATAAGATTGATGGTAATGATTTTTCTATGCAATGTGGTGAATATGATTTTAAAAGTAATACTCATGTTTCTCAGTGTGATGATGTATATACAAGTAGAAATAAGAATAATAGTAATTATGCTATTCAAAATGTCAGTATAAATTACTCTGATATCGAAAGTACCCTTACTAAGTTCAATGCAGAACCGCACGAAAATGTTTTTCATTGGATCGAACATTTCGAGAATATTTCTCAGTTGTTTTGTTTGTCAGATTTACAAAAATTTATTTTTGGCAAGAGATCGCTTAGTGGTAACGCTGCTTTGTTTGTTAGAACAGAACCAGAAATAAATTCATAGTCAAAATTGAAACAGGCCTTGATCGACGAATTCTCTTTTGAGATAAACTCTGCTAATTTACATGAACTTTTGAGTAAAAGGAAAATGAGGGATTCCGAATCCACTCAGGAATATTTTTTTAAGATGAAAGAATTGTGCAGTTGCGGAAAAATCGATGACGCTGCTTTGATGCACTATGTGATTAAAGGAATAAATGACAAACAGGAAAACAAAACTATTCTGTACGGTTGTAAAAATGTGTTTGAGTTTAAGGAAAAACTGAAAGTGTATGAAATAATGAAAGCTGATTCTGCATATGGTAAAAGTGCTTTCGACAGAAAAAATTTCGATAGAAGGAATTTCGATAGGATTAATTATGATAATAAGAATTTTGATAGAATGAAAACCAAACATGATGATCACGGTAAAATTAACTCTTTTGATAGAACAAAAAATGAGTACAGTAATAGATTTAATTCTAAAAACGAAACTGTAAATAGAGATAGAGTCAAGTTTGATAGAATGAAATACAATGGTCCAGAAAATCGTAACAATAAGATTTGTTTTAATTGTGGATCAAAAAAAAGATCATATTTCTAGATTTTGTATTCATAAAGATAAGGGACTTAAATGTTTTCGATGTGGCACGTTTGGTCACAAGGCTTCGGAATGCGGAATGAATTCGAAACCAGAAGTAGCCATGTTTGATGTTGGCGTAGAATCGAAAGTAAGGAAAATTTTAATGATTAATGGTTTAAGTGTTAATTCATTGATAGATACTGGAAGTCAAGCTACTTTGATTCGTAAATCTGTTTTTGACAAATTAAATGTTAAGGAACTATGCCCGTTGAATTCTACTTTGACTGGTTTTGGAAAATGCCGTGTAAAACCGTTAGGCTATTTTAAAGGAAACATTCAAATAGATAATTTTGAGGGAGATTCAGATATATGCGTAGTAGGAAACGATTTTATGACTTATGACGCTATTATAATGTTGTTCTACACTAAATGTTCGGACTAAATGTTCTAATGTTGGGTGAAACACTAATTAATGAAAACGGAATTACCCTGAAAAATAAATCTCAGTGTGTTGAGGAAATAAATACTTTGTCTATTTTACCAATTGATTTGTCAACTGAAGACGATGTTAATGCAAATATTGAACCTGACGTTCCAAATATCTTAAAGGATAAGGTACAACAGTTAGTTTTGAATTATGTACCACACAAAACAAAAACAACAAATGTTGAATTAAATATTTTGGTAAAAAGTAATGAACCCGTATCTCATCAGCCACGTAGGTTACCATTTTCAGAGAAAAAGATCGTCGAGACTCAAGTTACTGAATGGTTAGATCAAGGGATAGTAGAACCAAGTTCTTCAAAATATTGTAGCCCCGTTGTAATTGTAAAGAAAAAGGATGGAACCCCTCGTGTGTGCATAGACTATAGAAGATTAAAAAAAGTGAAAATAAAGGGTCTGGACAAGTTCAAAGATATTATCGAAGTTGAATTTCAAGCAAATTTTGAAACACAAAGAGAACTCAGGAAGCATGCAAAACAACAAATTTTTAAAATTCAAGAAGAAAATAAGAAGACGTACAATTTAAGAAGAAAGGAACCAAAACCTTATGCAGTTAATGATTTTGTTGCCATCAAGAGAACTCAGTTTGGTCCGCACTTGAAGCTAAAACCAAAGTACCTTGGACCCTATAGAATCACCAGAATTAAAGGAGGAAATACATACGACGTTGTAAAAGAGGGATGTCATGAAGGACCCAACCTCACTACAACATGCGCTGAATTTCTTAAACCGTGGAATTGGATTTAAGGGTTTGCTAAGACGTTGAAAGAAGTTAAAGACGAAGAAGAAAGAAGTTAAAGACGAAGAAGAAAGAAGTTAAAGACGAAGAAGAAAGACGTTAAAGACGAAAGAAATTTGAAGACGTTGAAAGAAGAAAGACGTTAAAGACGAAAGGAATTTGAAGACGTTGAAAGAAGTTAAAGACGAAAGACGTTGAAAGAAGTTAAAGACGAAAGAAGTTTGAACAAGACGTAAGACGTTTAAAGAAAGACGAGAAACGACGTTTAAAGACGACAAATGAAGCTAGAAGACGATTTGGCTCATTTAATCATTTCCAGAGCTGAAGGACGATTCAGAGCTCTATAACCTAGATACATTTACTTTACAGAGACTGACAGATTTTGGAACTTTGCTTCTGCTTTTGCCTTTTTTTGTATATTTTCAGAAACGCCTGGTGGACCAGTCGAACCCAGGATGGCCGATCTGTGGTGCCCAGACTGCCACTAGAGGGCACCTCCGCGCTGATGTCACCTCCTACCACTGCGCAGCCATTCCGCGCATTGGAGGAACGCAGTCAAAAAGCAACACAGAAGGAAGACGACGAAGCTACAAGACGGACGTAGCGTTAGACTGTGCAATGTTGACGGGCGATGAGCGCCGATGGAGTTTATGATGTCTGTGCTGTGCACTTAACTTTAATTGTCTAAACCAAATTCATTGTAAATATTCATAAATCTCATTAAATTTAGTTATTCTTTAAAACTTTCGTAATGTTGCCTTCGTTTAATTCTTTAAAACTTTCGTATATATATATATATATATATATATATATATATATATATATATATATATATATATATATATATATATATATATATATATATATATAATATAATATATATATATATATATATATATATATATTATTACGAAAGTTTTAAAGAATTAAACGAAGGCAACATTACGAAAGTTTTAAAGAATAACTAAATTTAATGAGATTTATGAATATTTACAATGAATTTGGTTTAGACAATTAAAGTTAAGTGCACAGCACAGACATCATAAACTCCATCGGCGCTCATCGCCCGTCAACATTGCACAGTCTAACGCTACGTCCGTCTTGTAGCTTCGTCGTCTTCCTTCTGTGTCGCTTTTTGACTGCGTTCCTCCAATGCGCGGAATGGCTGCGCAGTGGTCGGAGGTGACATCAGCGCGGAGGTGCCCTCTGGGCACCACAGATCGGCCATCCTGGGTTCGACTGGTCCACCAGGCGTTTCTGAAAATATACAAAAAAAGGCAAAAGCAGAAGCAAAGTTCCAAAATCTGTCAGTCTCTGTAAAGTAAATGTATCTAGGTTATAGAGCTCTGAATCGTCCTTCAGCTCTGGAAATGATTAAATGAGCCAAATCGTCTTCTAGCTTCATTTGTCGTCTTTAAACGTCGTTTCTCGTCTTTCTTTAAACGTCTTCCGTCTTCTTCAAACTTCTTTCGTCTTTAACGTCTTTCGTCGTCTTCAAACTTCTTTCGTCTTTAGCTTTTTTCGCCGTTTTAGCAAACCCTTAAATCCAATTCCACGGTTTAAGAAATTCAGCGCATGTTGTAGTGAGGTTGGGTCCTTCATGACATCCCTCTTTTACAACGTCGTATGTATTTCCTCCTTTAATTCTGGTGATTCTATAGGGTCCAAGGTACTTTGGTTTTAGCTTCAAGTGCGGACCAAACTGAGTTCTCTTGATGGCAACAAAATCATTAACTGCATAAGGTTTTGGTTCCTTTCTTCTTAAATTGTACGTCTTATTTTCTTCTTGAATTTTAAAGATTTGTTGTTTTGCATGCTTCTTTAGTTGTTCTCTTTGCGTTTCAAAACTTGCTTGAAATTCAACTTCGATAATTTCTTTGAACTTGTCCAGATCCTTTATTTTTACTTTTTTTAATCTTCTATAGTCTATGCACACACGAGGGGTTCCATCCTTTTTCTTTACAATTACAACGGGGCTACAATATTCTGAAGAACTTGGTTCTACTATCCCTTGATCTAACCATTCAGTAACTTGAGTCTCGACAATCTTTTTCTCTGAAAATGGTAACCTATGCGGCTGATGAGATACGGGTTCATTATTTTTTAACAAAATATTTAATTCAACATTTGTTGTTTTTGTTTTGTGTGGTACATAATTCAAAACTAACTGTTGTACCTTATCTTTTAAGATATTTGGAACGTCAGGTTCAATATTTACATCAACATCGTCTTCAGTTGACAAATCAATTGGTAAAATAGACAAAGTATTTATTTTCTCAACACACTGGGATTTATTTTTCAGGGTAATTCCATTTTCATTAATTAGTGTTTCACCCAACATTAACACATTTAGTCCTATAATAGCGTCATAAGTCATAACATCATTTCCTGCTACGCATATATCTGCATCTCCCTCAAAATTATCTATTTGAATGTTTCCTTTAAAATAGCCTAACGGTTTTACACGGCATTTTCCAAAACCAGTCAAAGTAGAATTCAACGGGCATAATTCCTTAACATTTAATTTGTCAAAAACAGATTTACGAATCAAAGTAGCTTGACTTCCAGTATCTATCAATGAATTAACACTTAAACCATTAATCATTACAATTTTCCTTACTTTCGATTCTACGCCAACATCAAACATGGCTACTTCTGGTTTCGAATTCATTCCGCATTCCGAAGCCTTGTGACCAAACGTGTCACATCGAAAGCATTTAAGTCCCTTATCTTTATGAATACAAAATCTAGAAATATGATCTTTTGATCCACAATTAAAACAAATCTTATTGTTACGATTTTCTGGACCATTGTATTTCATTCTATCAAACTTGACTCTATCTCTATTTACAGTTTCGTTTTTAGAATTAAATCTATTCCTGTACTCATTTTTTGTTCTATCAAAAGAGTTAATTCTACCGTGATCATCATGTTTGGTTTTCATTCTATCAAAATTCTTATTATCATAATTAATCCTATCGAAATTCCTTCTATCGAAATTTTTTCTGTCGAAAGCACTTTTACCATATGCAGAATCAGCTTTCATTATTTCATACACTTTCAGTTTTTCCTTAAACTCAAACACATTTTTACAACCGTACAGAATAGTTTTGTTTTCCTGTTTGTCATTTATTCCTTTAATCACATAGTGCATCAAAGCAGCGTCATCGATTTTTCCGCAACTGCACAATTCTTTCATCTTAAAAAATATTCCTGAGTGGATTCAGAATCCCTCATCTTCCTTTTACTCAAAAGTTCATGTAAATTAGCAGAGTTTATCTCAAAAGAGAATTCGTCGATCAAGGCCTGTTTCAATTTTGACCATGAATTTATTTCTGGTTCTGTTCTAACAAACAAAGCAGCGTTACCACTAAGCGATCTCTTGCCAAAAATAAATTTTTGTAAATCTGACAAACAAAACAACTGAGAAATATTCTCGAAATGTTCGATCCAATGAAAAACATTTTCGTGCGGTTCTGCATTGAACTTAGTAAGGGTACTTTCGATATCAGAGTAATTTATACTGACATTTTGAATAGCATAATTACTATTAATCTTATTTCTACTTGTATATACATCATCACACTGAGAAACATGAGTATTACTTTTAAAATCATATTCACCACATTGCATAGAAAAATCATTACCATCAATCTTATTTCTACTTCTATGCATATAATTACACTGAGAGTTATGAGTAATACTTTCAACATCACATTCATTGCACTACATTGAAAAATCGTTTGTTTTGTTTGTCTTCTGATTCGGACAGATCGGCGCGTTCGTTCTCGACGAAGTCTTCAAGATTACATAACATAGATAGAATTCTTTTTGCTAGTTCCGTTTTCGTGCCTTCGAAAGAAATGCTTAGCAAACTAGATATTGCAATCAATTCGTTTAGAGAAAAGCTATCTTCTTTATTTTTTAATTTCTCGTCAAATTCTTCACTATCCGTTCCGAAATTAAAGCCAGAAAAATTTTTAACGTGACTTCTATTCGATCGATTGCCGTCATTTTCGAAAATGAATCTATGCAAAATTTTTATTTTGTCTGTCTTGCAATTTTTCAATGCAACGCTGACTTCTTTAATATCATTCAATATCATCTTGTATTATGGAATGTTCACGTACCTTTAAGATGCTTGGCAACAAGGAGCAGCTTGGAGACTGGAGAACATAGTTCGGTTTTTTTTTTAATATCCTTTCGAAAAATACTGGCTGGAATCTTACTAGGCGTCTATCCCGCTTCTGAGATGTGGGGGGTGCTGGTTTGTGGGCGATTGGCAACATTACGAAAGTTTTAAAGAATAACTAAATTTAATGAGATTTATGAATATTTACAATGAATTTGGTTTAGACAATTAAAGTTAAGTGCACAGCACAGACATCATAAACTCCATCGGCGCTCGTCGCCCGTCAACATTGCACAGTCTAACGCTACGTCCGTCTTGTAGCTTCGTCGTCTTCCTTCTGTGTCGCTTTTTGACTGCGTTCCTCCAATGCGCGGAATGGCTGCGCAGTGGTCGGAGGTGACATCAGCGCGGAGGTGCCCTCTAGTGGCAGTCTGGGCACCACATATATATATATATATATATACTTTCACCGGTGAATGTCAACATTCACATAGTCGCTTGGTGTATGTCCGAAATATTTGCTAAATACCCTTATTTCTGACTTACATTGACAAATATCGACATTCACCATGCACTAATGGTGAATGTTGAACATGTCGGAGATTTATATTTTCTTCTCCGTATTTCAGTCGCGATAAAACGTCACAAGGGTGACGTAACCTTTTCGCCTCTCTTTCTGAGAGGAGTGACCAAGAACTTAAAACAAACAGTTCATTCTAAATGAGAAAAGAAAATAATAGAAATTAAAAACTTACTTAATTATACAATACATTCTAAATGAGAAAAGAAAATAATAGTAATAAAAAACTTACTTAATTATGTGATTCAAATCTTATTTATTGCAACAACTTAAACTATTATGACACTTTGAATTGCACAAGAGTCCCTTGCTTTTACAACTGCATTTATTTGTGGAACACTTCCTTTTGCAATGACAGCGTGTATAGCCTTCCCGCCCGCTTCTCGAATTAGCTGCAGCTGCTTCTCTCAGCGACATTTCTTGAAAAGAAATCTCATCTATGGAAAGTAACTTTTCTTTACAAATTACGAACTGATTACGTGTGTAAAGCTGCTTGAGGGTACCATTTTTATTTGCTAGTTTATAGAAGTCGGAGTCTTCTATTCCAACAACAACCGCTAACACATTTCGGCTATCTGTACGACCACGGTCGACATCAGGGACTTGTATTCGTACAGTATCACCAATTTGAACAGGAGGAAATTGTTTTTGTGAGGTTCGTAACATTTCAGAAAGTATTTTAGAGTACTTTTCTTGAGAAAAATAAAAACAATTGTCTTCTCGTTTACCCGCAATTAATGCATTTAACTTTTCAAGAAAAAGATCACGATTCACTGCAGTATCCATTCAGTATAAATTAGGGTATCGGAAAAAAAACCTCGGCTCCTCTCTTTTCGACCTCCACCAGAGCATATCTGTGATTGTCGACATACACCGGTGAGGGTCCGAATATACAAGAATGTAATGAAATATTCGATCTTTCACCGACATATTTGGTATGTGTCGACATTCACCGGTGAAAGTCGACATTCTCCAATTTCGGTCTTTCACGGTAACATATACATTCACAATCGCCACAGCCAATAGGAATCGGTGGAAGGAAAATTGTCTGAAAAAGAATAACACCAGACGTCACAAACTGGGCAAAATGCATATTGGGCTGAAAACGACCGATCCCGTTTAATAGAAACCAACAATCGGCCCCATCGGTCGATATCAGGCCAAAATTTATTTATAGAAAATTTTATTTAAAGCATCTTGAAATTTATCTATATATATAAAAATGAATGTGTGTCTGTCTGTCTGTACTCGATAGATTCAAAAACCATACATCCAATCGCCGTGAAAATTTGGGAAATTATTAGGTATATCCCTAGGAAGGTTTTTGAAAAATTTTTTAAAAATCAGAGTTTGGGTTCTAGGTGCTCCCGAACAAATATCCCAAAAATATCAAAATAACATTTAAAAAACTAGGCAAGAAAGAGATCGAGATCACACTGCTCTTGCTCGAGCTTCAGAAACAAGTGAGATTTGCTAGATTCCTGCACCTGAGATTGTTTGTATTATTGTTATAATTTGTATTATTCGCGTGATATCATATTCTGTATTATTCCTACTTTACAATGACTGAAGATGGCAACTTCTATTATTTTTTATAGGATGTAATATATATATATATATATATATATATATATATATATATATATATATATATATACGTTTGTAGGTTGTTTTGTAAGATGTCAAAAAGCTTTTGTAATTATTAATACGAGAATAAATTATTAATACGTGAAAATTATTAATATTTTTTGGAAATACGTTTTATTTAACCCCTCAATTATGCCACCAAAGCGAAGTGCCATTGGTCGATCTACAAATCAAGCAAAAAGGAGAAGAGAAGAACGAGCTTCAGAAACAAGTGAGCAGAGAAAAACTAGGCAAGAAAGAGATCGAGATCACACTGCTCTTGCTCGAGCTTCAGAAACAAGTGAGCAGAGACAAGCTAGGCAAGAAAGAGATCGAGATCACACTGCTTTTGCTCGATCATTAGAAACAAGTGAGCAGAGACAAGCTAGGCAAGAAAGAGATCGAGTTCACACTGCTCTTGCTCGATCATTAGAAACGAGTGAACAGAGGCAAGAAAGAGATCGAGTTCACATTGTTCTTGCTCGATCATTAGAAACGAGTGAACAGAGGCAAGCAAGGCAGCAAAGGAATCGAATTCGCAGGACACAGACAAGACGAACGATACATACTGATTTGAATTTATGTGGTTTCAATTACAATCCCCTTTACAATTACAGTCTTCATCCAAGTGTAATTATTGGAAAAATGGATAAAAAGTGTACGTATTGTGGTGCTCAAAAATTTAAAAATGAAACACCAGGTATGTGCTGTGCAGGTGGAAAAGTAAAGTTACCAGACTTGCGTTCACCACCTGAACCATTATTAACTTTAGTATCAGGTGAAACAAGTCAATCAAAAAATTTTTTGAAAAATATACGCAAGTACAATTCATGCTTCCAAATGACATCGTTCGGAGCAACGAATATCGTTAGCGCAAATTATATGCCAACATTTAAAGTACAAGGGCAAATTTATCACCATGCTGGATCACTACTACCCTTGCCAAATGCTGATCACAAATATCTTCAGATATATTTTATGGGAAATACTGACGAACAAATCAACAGACGGTGTCAACTGAATATGAGTACTAAACGAGAGATTGTCGCTGAATTACAAAATTTGTTTGAACAACATAATGAATTAATTAAATTATTTAAAACCGCCATTGAACAAATGCCATCTGACGATTACAAAGTAATAATAAAGGCAGATAAAACACCTATTGGTCAACATCGAAGACAATTCAACGCACCAACGATCGATGAAGTGGCAATTGTCATAGTTGGTGAAGAATTTAATTCTCGCGACATAATTCTTCATCGTAGAAATGGTGACGTCCAGAAAGTATCAGAAACGCATCGTTCATATGATGCATTAAATATCCAATTCTATTTTGGCAAGGAGAGGATGGATATCATTTTAATATTAATATGAGAAATCCTACAACTAATGTGGACATCAACAAAAAGGTCAGTGCTATGCATTATTATGCATATCGAACGATGATTCGGGAGAATGCTGATAATCATATATTGAAATGTAGACAATTATTTCATCAATACATTGTTGACATGTATGCAAAAATAGAAAGTGAAAGACTCCTCTACATACGACTAAATCAAGTCAAATTGCGTTCTGAAGAGTACATCCATTTACGTGATGCAGTTGTAAATGATGGCAATCTCAGTGAATTTGGAAAAATGGTCATTTTACCATCCACATTTACAGGCAGCCCAAGACACATGCATGAATATGCACAAGATGCAATGACGTATGTTCGTGCATATGGTCGTCCAGATTTTTTCATCACATTTACATGCAACCCAGCATGGGATGAAATAAAGGAGCTTTTATTAACTGGACAATCACCATCAGATCGTCATGATATTTCTGCACGTGTATTTAAACAAAAATTAAAATCTTTAATAGATTTTATTG
This sequence comes from Meta bourneti, assembly GCA_933210815.1. Taxonomy (NCBI): domain Eukaryota; kingdom Metazoa; phylum Arthropoda; class Arachnida; order Araneae; family Tetragnathidae; genus Meta; species Meta bourneti. The sequence continues at coordinate 7,608,824 of OW119929.1, forward strand.
TCAAACACCATGTATTTGGAGAGACGCGCTGTTGGATGTATTCCATTGAATGGCAAAAAAGAGGTTTACCACATGCGCATATTTTAATATGGATGATGGAAACACCAAACAGAATTGATGAAATCATCTCTGCAGAAATACCAGACATTGAAATTGATAAAGACTTGCACGATATTGTCTCAAAAAATATGATTCATGGTCCATGTGGCTCACTAAATAATAATTCACCATGCATGTCAGATGGAAAGTGCACAAAGCGGTATCCTAGAGACTTACTTGCTGAAACTATTACAGGCAATGATGGATATCCACTCTATCGACGACGATCTACCGAAGATGGTGGAAAATCCATTAAACTAAAAGTACTCAACAATACTATTGATGTTGATAATCGTTGGGTAGTACCATATTCTCCATTACTACTAAAAACGTATAACGCACACATAAATGTTGAGTACTGCAATTCTGTGAAAGCTATAAAATATATTTGCAAATATGTGAACAAAGGAAGCGATATGGCAGTGTATGCAGTGGAAAATACAACTGCTTCTAACGATGAAGTCACACAATATAAACTGGGACGCTACATAAGTAGCAATGAGGCTGTATGGCGTATTTTATCATTTTCCATTCATGAGCGATATCCAACGGTTGTTCATTTAGCAGTACATCTTGAAAATGGACAGCGTGTGTATTTTACATCAGAAAATGTACGTGCAAGAGCAATGTCACCACCGCCAACAACATTAACTGAATTTTTCACATTATGTAGAAATGATACCTTTGCAAGGACACTACTGTACTCTGAAGTACCAACTTATTTTACGTGGAATACATCAACAAGAAAATTTCAGCGTCGTAAACAAGGTAGAGCAGTACAAGGACACCTAAATTTATATTCCACAGATGCATTGGGTCGTCTGTACACTGTACATCCAAATAACGCAGAATGCTTTTACCTAAGATTATTATTAATCAATGTTCGTGGACCAACATCTTTCCAAGAATTAAAAACAGTCAATGGCCATGTGTGTGCTACATTTCGTGAGGCTTGCCAGAAATTAAGTCTCTTAGAAAACGATGCTCATTGGGATATTTCACTCGCTGATGCTTCTAATACAGCTCAACCACAGCAGATACGTACACTATTTTCCATCATACTAACTACATGTTTTCCGGCTAATCCAAAGGATCTTTGGGAAAAATATAAAGACTATATGAGTGAAGACATTTTACATCGCATGCGTAGAATAAATGCTAATCCCAACATTCAATTTACATCAAATATATACAATGAAGCATTGATTTTAATTGAGAATGTATGTTTGACAATAGCCAACAAATCACTGACAGAATTGGGAATGATTGCTCCAAATAGATCTGGTAATGACATTTTCGATCGTGATATACAACGAGAAACGCACTTCGATGTTAATGAATTACAAACATTTGTTCGAATTAATCTGCCGAAATTGGTATTAGAACAACGAACAGCATATGACACAATTATAAATGCAATATCTAACAAGAGTTGTGGTTTATATTTCTTAGATGCACCTGGAGGTACTGGCAAAACTTTTCAATTATTTCAATTATTCTGGCAACTATAAGATCACAAAATAATATTGCACTTGCTATTGCATCATCTGGTATTGCAGCAACTCTTTTGGACGGTGGTCGAACAGCACATTCAGCATTGAAATTTCCATTAAATATGCAGGTAATTGAAACTCCAACATGTAATATTAGCAAAGATTCTGGGATGGGAAAAGTACTAAGATCATGTCAGCTTATAATATGGGATGAATGCACCATGGCACACAAGAAATCATTGGAAGCACTCAATCGCACATTAAAAGATTTGAGAGGAAATGAGCAGCTCTTTGGTGGTGCACTCATTTTGCTAGCTGGTGATTTTAGACAAACTCTACCAGTTATACCACGTTCAACACCTGCAGATGAATTGAATGCATGTCTCAAATCATCAGTGTTATGGCGGTATGTGGAGAAAATATCTTTAAAGACCAATATGCGTGTTCAATTACAACAAGATGAATCTTCTGAACGATTTGCAAAACAATTGTTAGATATTGGGAATGGTAAAATGGAAATGGACGAATCCACACACTGTATTACATTACCAGAAAACTTTTGTCACATTGTAAAATCCACTGATGAATTGATTGCCAAAGGTTTTCCAAATTTATCGCAGAATTATAAAAATAATCAATGGGTTAGTGAGCGTGCTATATTGGCAGCCAAAAACATTGATGTGAATTTAATAAACTGCAAAATTCAAAATGAAATACCTGATGAAGAAACAACATATAAATACATAGATACTGTTGTCAATCAAGATGAATCAGTTAATTATCCAATAGAATTTTTAAATTCATTGGATCTACCAGGAATGCCACCGCATATTTTATCTTTGAAAATTGGTTCCCCAATCATCCTTCTACGAAATATAAATCCACCGCGACTATGCAATGGGACTAGGCTATCAGTAAAAAAATTAATGAATAACGTAATTGAGGCAACCATTTTAAATGGAAAACACCAAGGGGAACATGAACTACTACCACGCATTCCCATGATACCAACGGATACTCCATTTGAATTCAAACGTCTACAGTTTCCTGTACGACTAGCCTTTGCAATGACCATTAACAAAGCACAGGGACAATCATTGCAAGTATGTGGATTAAATTTGATAAATCCATGCTTCTCACATGGACAGCTGTACGTTGCGTGTTCACGAGTTGGAAAACCATCAAATTTATTTGTTCTTGCACCAGATAGGAAAACAAAAAATGTTGTATATTTACAAGCACTACTAATATAAAGTTCACCATCAATCATCAAATATCATTCATTTCATGATGATATTTAATAATTACAAAATTATTGTTCAATTGAAATTCGTTTGCAATATTGTTTAATATCACAAGTGAAGAAGCATGTTTATTCTACCATCAACTGTGTATATCTATGTTTTCTACATATGTTATATTCAAATGACATATGTAGGGATAATTTTATTGTTAATTTTCATTTTGATGTATTGTATACATTTGATCATTAATAAATTATGTTTGAGGTATCAAAACTGCCTTTTTGTTCAAACACAGCAACGTGTGAACGGGTACAGCTAGTTAATTAATAAAGGTTTAGTCAAACAATCTGCCCAATTGTCTTTGGTACCAATATGATTTATTTTAATGGAAATTTCTTCCACTAGATTCCGAATAAAATTGTAACGAATATCAATATGCTTTGTCTTAAAATTTTCTACTGTATTTTTAGCAAAATATATAGCAACTTGATTCTCACAGAAATGATTTGGTATGATGGAATTGGGAATAAGATCTAATTCATTTATTACCCTAGAAAACCAAATAGATTCTTTTACGCTCTCACAGATCCACAAATTCAGATTCCATGGATGATAGAGCAATACACTTCTGTTTGCTTGATCTCCATGCACATTACCAAAATAGAATATATAACCACTCGTTGAGTGGCGGTAAGTTAAATCCGATCCCCAATTGGCATCTGAGGAACAATCTAGTTCAGATCCTGAAACATTAGACAAATTTATTCTGTAATTTTTGGTATTAAAAACATAGTTTAAAATATCAACAATTTTCCAGTGCTGAAAAGTATAACCATTGCAGAATTGAGACATTAAATTAACAGAATATGAAATATCCGGTCTACTTCGATCAGCTAAAAATGAAAGACAGCCAATGAGTGTCCGATGAGGATATTTTTTCATCAAGTCATTTTCAACAATATCACTTTCAGGAATCTTTGCCGGTAATACATAACCTAATTTAAAGGAAGTTTTACAAATTACTGGTAGTTCTGCAAGTTTAAGCATTAGCTTCTCAATATATGTCTGTTGATGTAAATATAAAGAATCATTAACATATTCAAAATTTACACCCAATAGATATTTAGTTTTTCCAAGTTCAGTTACATCGAATTTACTTTTAATCAATTCTAAAGCTTCTTTAATTAAATCATTTGTCTTAACAAATAAAACAATGTCATCCACATATACGGCTAGTACAACATCATTTTTAAACTTATAAACACAGTTGGTCCAACTCAGTTTTACGAAACCCAACTGTTTCAAAATATTGTCAAGCTCAAAATTCCACTCTCTTCCACTTTGGTGTAAACCGTAGATTGCTTTATTTAGAAAACACACCTTGTTTTCTGACCCTTTTACAACATGACCAGGTGGTTGTCTCATAAATTGATTCTTTCAGTTTACCATAAAGATATGCAGATTTAATATCTAACTGAATATTATACCAATGCAATACAGATACTAATAGTATAAAAAGTAATTTTACAACATTAAAATTTACAACAGGTGAAAATATTTCATTAAAATCGACTCCCGGTCTTTGTTTAAACCCTTGTGCCACTAACCTGGCTTTATGTTTTTCGGATTATTTCTTTCATCCAATTTGACATTAAAAACCTACTTCCAATTATTGGAGCATTGATAGGTGGATCAACAAGATCCCAAACCTGTCGATCTTTCATTATTTGTAGTTCGTCGGCCATTGCAGCATCCCAATTGTCCTTGTTTGGACTTTGCTGCGTTTCTTCAAATCATTTAGGCATTATAACAATCGTGAAAAATATCGTCCATTTGATCACTTAAAGGATCAGTTTCACTTTTAAAATAAGAAACATTAATAGAATCTAAATCATTTTTAGCCTTTACAACATTATCAGGTTTAAAACAAAATTTATTGGGATTAAATTCTATTTTATTTTCTTCACAATATTTTCTAGGGTCATTTAAAGATCTCAATCTTGTACTAGAATTTGGAGGATAGTAATACACATCAATTCTATCACTCAGTGTGCATGGTCTTTCTACCCTTTCCCATTCACTTATATTTAGAGGACTTAAAATATTTGAAGTTTTAATTTTAACCTCTTCGGTCTGACTTTTGATGACTGAACAGTCATCATTGCATTCAATTGGTTCGTTAAAATCCAAGTTTAAGTTGAATTTAGCATAATCTGAGAATTTACTTTTACCAAACAAAAAATTCACACCGTTTTTAGTTTCATCAATTTTGACATGGATTGTTTCAATTACCTTACGTTCCTTGGGAATAAAAATCCTGTAACCTTTTGTGCTTGTAGCGTAGCCCACCAAAATTCCAGGCTTTGCACGAGGTTGAAGCTTATTCCTGTAAATTTTAGGAATATGCACAAACGCGAGAGATCCAAATATTTTGAAGTTTGACCTCTCCATACTTCAATAGGAGTTAACCCCTCTGTTAGTTTATGCTCACATCTATTTTTGATGTGCACAAATGCCACGAGGACTTCCGCCCAAAATCGTGATTGCAACCCACTATCTTGGAGCATGGCACGTACTCCGTCCATGGCTGTTCTATTAAATTTTTCAGCCACTCCATTCTGCTCACTAGTATACGTAGATGTATGTTCATGTTTAATACCCAACTTACTAAGAAAGCTTTTAAACTCTTTGTGACAAAACTCTAGACCATTGTCTGTCCGGCAACATTTCAATTTGGAATTTGTCTCCCTTTCTACTTTAGCTAGATATTTCTTGAAACAGTCAAATACCTCGGTTTTACTTTTGATTATGTATACTTCTACTTTACGCGTGTAGTCATCAATGATTGACAAAAAGTACTTTTTCTCACCAAAAGAATTTACAGGAGCAGGTCCCCACAAATCCATATAAACTCTCAAGGATTTTAGTAGCCAGTCGCTTGTACGTATAATTTGTCTTTAATGATACCCTGGTTGATTTAGCAATTTTGCATACATCACGATTTTTATCCTCAGTTTTAGAACATAATTTTTCAATCCCTTTTACCGAGTTATTTTTACTCATACATTCTATAAGGGGAATGCTAACATGACCGAATCTCCGGTGAACAGTATTAATATTTAAAGCTACGTTAACAGATTCGTTACATGTTTTAGGATATCCACGTACTATATACAATTTATCAATTAAAGGTACAGTAAAGAAATATTTATCATTTTTAGTATATACAATCATTTTATTATCACCCCAAAGAATTTTATATCCTGCAATATCTATGTTTGAACCACCAATTAAGTTTCTACGCATATTAGGGGTGTACAAGACATTTTTCAAACTAATGTTGACGTTACCTGAAATGTCCTTTAACACAAAGTCGATGTCTCCACATCCAAGGACTTTCGAAGCAGTCTGTCTCCGATGAGAACAGATGAAAGTGCAGTATACTTGAAATTGTGAAACCAGTCTCTGGTTACAGCAATGAGACGTGGCAGATGAATCGATGAGGAACTCTCCAAGATTTTTATCAGCTGAAGTGGTTGCCAGTGCAATATGCGTGTCAGCAAAAAATGCACCATTTTCGTCTTTTTCCAGTTTCTTCTTGAATCGTCTATTCTTCTAAAAGCATTGGTCTTCCGTGTGTCCCGGCTTGCTACAGTATCCGCACGGCCCCAGACGAAAAGATCCGTCACTATGATGTGAAACTTTATTAGGGTCCAGACTGCTTCCACTGCGTTCATATTTCTTAGCTTGCTTCTTTCCCGTATTCGTCGTCTTACTCTTGGCAGCGTAGGCGTTACCGACTACGACGTAATCTTCGCCTTTTCGTTTCAATTCGATTCTTCCAGTTTCCGTGAGAAGTTGCTTTGTAACTTTATGGACCGTAAAATCTTTATCTTCAACTCTGTACATTTGTTGAACCAAGTTATCATAATCCGGAGGCAACCTTCGTATTAGCTGAAAGCAAACAAGTAGTTCTGGAATCTCGAACCCGGATTCTCTTACTTGTAATTCGTTTTTCGGTAATTTTCTTGCTGAATATTCCGATGGTTTCTTCCTCCGAGTCGTACAGCATTTCGAAAAACTCGTCTACCAATTCGGCCAATCTTGTTCGAGAGGTAGGTTCGAAGTTGCACTTCAAGGTGTCCCGAGCAGTTTTGTCGTCCTCGGTATCTGCAATCAGGGTATGAAACTTCCTCTCAATGCCTTGGTAGATTGTAGTATACGCTTTCTCCAAAGAAATTACCTTCTCTTTTCTCAGATGCAGTTTCCGGACACGGCTTAGCTTCTCCAGTTATGAATTCCCAGCATCCACGGTCCATCAATATAACTTTGATATCTATTTTCCAAGTTGAGTAATTGAATTCTCCCAACTTTGGAAAGGAAAATAATTCAGGGAACTGAGTCATCGTTTTTGAAGATAAAAAGCTCCAACTTTCTAAATTCTCAATTTTATTATCAAATTCACGTGGTCGGGTGGGGCTGGGCCCATAACCCTGTTTGTGTTTGTTGACGCAATAAAGAATTCTTTCATGAGAATTATTTATTGAATACAAAAACAGTCATCCAACCTACTTGGTTAAGATGATAATAAATTAAGAAAAACATGCGGTCTATCCGACCAATCTCTCGAATAGAGAGAACACAGACGAGTACAGAAGAATAACAGAAGAAATTGGAATTTGTTCAGACAGTAAGAGAATAGAATCCAGCCAGTATTTTCGAAGGATATTTAAAAAAAACGAACTATGTCTCCATGCTGCTCCTTGCTGCCAAGCATCCTAAAGGTACGTGAACATTCCATAATACAAAATGATATTGAATGATATCAAAGTCAGCGTTGCATTGAAAAATTGCAAGACAGACAAAATAAAAATTTTGCAGATTCATTTTCGAAAATGACAGCAATCGATCAAATAGAACACATGTTAGAAAATTTTCTGGCTTTAATTTCGGAACGGATAGCGAAGAATTTAACGAGAAATTGAAAAATAAACAAGAAAGCTTTTCTCTAAACGAATTGGTTACAATATCTTATTTGCTAAGCATTTCTTTCGAAGGCACGAAAACGTAACTAGCAAAAAGAATTCTATCTATGTTATGTAATCTTGAAGGCTTCGTCGAGAACGAACGCGCCGATCTGTCCGAATCAGAAGACAAACAAAACAAACGATTTTTCAATGTAGTGCAATGAATGTGATGTTGAAAGAATTACTCATAACTCTCAGTGGTGATTATATGCATAGTAGTAGAAATAAGATTGATAGTAATGATTTTTCTATGCAATGCAATGAATATGATTTAAAAAGTAATACTCATGTTTCTCAGTGTGATGATGTATATACAAGTAGAAATAAGATTAATAGTAATTATGCTATTCAAAATGTCAGTATAAATTTCTCTGATATCGAAAGTACCCTTTCTTAGTTCAGTGCAGAACCGCACGAAAATGTTTTTCATTGGATCGAACATTTCGAGAATATTTCTCAGTTGTTTTGTTTGTCAGATTTACAAAAATTTATTTTTGGCAAGAGATCGCTTAGTGGTAACGCTGCTTTGTTTGTTAGAACAGAACCAGAAATAAATTCATGGTCAAAATTGAAACAGGCCTTGATCGACGAATTCTCTTTTGAGATAAACTCTGCTAATTTACATGAACTTTTGAGTAAAAGGAAAATGAGGGATTCTGAATCCACTCAGGAATATTTTTTAAAGATGAAAGAATTGTGCAGTTGCGGAAAAATCGATGACGCTGCTTTGATGCACTATGTGATTAAAGGTATAAATGACAAACAGGAAAACAAAACTATTCTGTACGGTTGTAAAAATGTGTTTGAGTTTAAAGAAAAACTGAAAGTGTATGAAATAATGAAAGCTGATTCTGCATATGGTAAAAGTGCTTTCGACAGAAAAAAATTCGATAGAAGGAATTTCGATAGGATTAATTATGATAGTAAGAATTTTGATAGAATGAAAACCAAACATGATAATCACGGTAGAATTAACTCTTTTGATAGAACAAAAAATGAGTACAGGAATAGATTTAATTCTAAAAACGAAACTGTAAACAGAGATAGAGTCAAGTTTGATAGAATGAAATACAATGGTTCTGAAAATCCAATAAGATTTGTTTTAATTGTGGATCAAACGATCATATTTCTAGATTTTGTATTCATAAAGATAAGGGACTTATGTTTTCGATGTGGCACGTTTGGTCACAAGGCTTCGGAATGCGGAATGAATTCGAAACCGGAAGCAGCCATTTTTGATGTTAACGTAGAATCGAAAGTAAGGAAAATGGTAATGATTAATGGTTTAAGTGTTAATTCATTGATAGATACTGGAAGTCAAGATACTTTGATTCGTAAATCTGTTTTTGACAAATTAAATGTTAAGGAATTATGCCCGTTGAATTCTACTTTGACTGGTTTTGGAAAATGCCGAGTAAGACCGTTAGGCTATTCTAAAGGAAACGTTCAAATAGATAATTTTGAGGGTGATGCAGATATATGCGTAGTAGGAAACAATGTTATGACTTATGACGCTATTATAGGACTAAATGTGTTAATGTTGGGTGAAACGCTAATTAATGAAAACGGAATTACTCTGAAAAATAAATCCCAGTGTGTTGAGAAAATAAATACTTTGTCTATTTTACCAATTGATTTGTCAACTGAAGACGATGTTGATGTAAATATTGAACCTGACGTTCCAAATATCTTAAAGGATAAGGTACAACAGTTAGTTTCGAATTATGTACCACACAAAACAAAAACAACAAATGTTGAATTGAATATTTTGGTAAAAAATAATGAACCTGTATCTCATCAGCCACGTAGGTTACCATTTTCAGAGAAAAAGATCGTCGAGACTCAAGTTAAATGGTTAGATCAAGGGGTAGTAGAAGCAAGTTCTTCAGAATATTGTAGCCCCGTTGTAATTGTAAAGAAAAAGGATGGAACCCCTAGTGTGTACATAGACTATAGAAGATTAAATAAAGTGATTATAAAGGACAGATTTCCCCTACCATTAATTGAAAATATTTTAGACCGATTGCAAGAATCACAAATTTTTAGTACTATCGATCTCAGAAATGGATTTTTCCATGTTGATGTCGCCAAGGAAAGTATACTTCATTCGTTACCCATGAAGGGCAGTAAAATTTTCTTAAGGTTCCATTTGGTTTATGTAACTCCCCTGCCGTATTTCAGAGATATATCAACACCATTTTTCGACCATTGATTAATGATGGTATTGTTTTGCCGTATATGGTCGATATAATAATTTTGTCCTCCTCCCTTGAAGAAGGAATCGAACGGTTTGAACGAGTCTTAGATCTAGCTAGTGAATATGGACTGGAAATAAATTTTAAGAAATGCCAATTTTTGAAAAAGCGAATTGAATTTTTGGGCCATTTAATCGAAGAGGGTATAATTTTTCCATCAACTCTAAAAACCAAAGCTGTTCTTAATTTTCCCGAACCAACCAATTTGAAGCAGGTTCAAAGTTTTTTGGGACTTAGTGGGTATTTTAGAAAGTTCATGCCTGGATATTCTATTATAGATAAATCTTTGAGTGATCTTTTGAAAAAGGATCGTAATTTTAAATTTGGACCAGAAGAAAGAAACTCTTTTAACCGATTGAAGACATTGTTGGCCGAAAAGCCTGTCTTCGGAATATACAACCCTAATTATGAAACTAAATTGCATTGTGATGCGAGTTTGGAAGGGTATGGATCCATTTTGATGCAGAGGTTCCCTAAGGACAAAAAATTTCATCCTACCTATTTCATGAGTAGAAAAACATCTGATGCCGAAAGGAAATATTCTAGTTATGAGCTTGAGGCTCTTGCCATCATAGAAGCTTTAAAGAAATTTCGTGTGTACCTTTTGGGAATTCCATTCAAAATTGTCATTGACTGTTCCGCGTTTGAAAAGACAATAGCAAAGCGAGATTTGTCTACCCGTGTAGCTCGTTGGGTTTTATTACTACCCGGTTCTAAAATGGTTCTTGTAGACGCACTTAGATCTCCGATAAATGTTTTGTATTTCAGTCGATAACATCTTACCAAAATTAAAAGCGGCTCAGGATAAAGATAACGAAATAAAAACAATTAAAGAGCTACTGAAAATTTCTAATTATGAAGATTATTGCGAGAGACATGGAATTTTGTATAAATTCGCTGATGGTAAGGAATTAGTGGTCGTGCCTGAGGGTATGCAAACAGAAATAACAAGAGATGTCCATGAAAAGGGACATGTAGGAGTTAAATATACTGAAAAGAACATCGAAGAGTATTATTTCATCCCCAAGCTTAGGCAGGAGATAGAAAAACCATAGCCAATTGTGTACATTGCATTTTAGTGAATCACAAAAAGGGAAAGAAAGAAGGTCTTTTGCACCCCTTGCAAAAAGAAGATATTCCATTAAAGACGTACCATATTGATCACCTTAGACCTTTAGAGAGCACCCATAAGAACTATAAGTACATTCTAGCAATAATCGATGCATTTGCCAAATTTGTATGGATTTATCCAACAAAAACCACTATATCTGCTGAAGCTATTGCAAAATTGGAGATTCAAAAGAGAACATTAAACACCATTTAATAACTACTGGCTTGCCGAGGGCAAACGGACAAGTCGAACGAATTAACCAGATGATCATATCAATTCTGGCAAAGCTATCCTTAAAAAATCCAGCCCAATGGTACAAATACACAAGTGAATTACAGCAAGCGATAAATTCGACCTATCAACGAGCATAGATACCACACCGTTCGAATTACTTTTCGGTACAAAGATGAATGTAAAGGGTCTGAAGAAGTTCAAAGAAATTATCGAAGTTGAATTTCAAGCAGATTTTGAAACTCAAAGAGAAGAACTCAGGAAGCATGCAAAACAACAAATTTTTAAAATTCAAGAATAAAATAAGAAGACGTACAATTTAAGAAGAAATAAATTAAAGACGAAAGATGTTTGAAGACGACGAAAGAAGTTAAAGACGAAAGAAGTTTGAAGACGACGAAAGACGTTAAAGACGAAAGAATCTGAAGAAGACGGAAGACGTTCACACAAAGAAAGACGAGAAACGACGTTTAAAGACGAGAAATTAAGCTAGAAGACGATTTGACTCATTTAAACATTTTCAGAGCTGAAGGACGATTCAGAGCTCTATAACCTAGATACATTTGCTTTACAGAGACTGACAGATTTTGGAACTTTGTTTCTGCTTTTGCCTTTTTTGTATATTTTCAGAAACGCCTGGTGGATCAGTCGAACCCAGGATGGCCGATCTGTGGTGCCCAGCCTGCCACTAGAGGGCACCTCCGCGATGATCTCATTTCCGACCACTGCGCAGCCATACCGCGCATTGGAGGAACGCAGGGCAGCCAAAAGCGACGCAGAAGGAATACGACGAAGCTACGAGTAGGACGTATCCTTGGACGGTGATGTCTGTTCTGTGCACTTACCAAAGCATTGTTTAACTTTAATTCTCTTGGCCAAATTCATTATAAATATTCATCATTAATCTTAATTATTCTTTAAAACGTTTCATATTACCTATTGCCCACAAACCAGACCCCCACATATATACATTCACAATCGCCACAGTCAATAGGAATCGGTGGAAGGAAAACTGTCTGAAAAGAATGCATATTGGGCTGAAAACGACCGATCCTGTTTAATAGAAACCAACGCACAATTGGATAATGAACCTGAATCGTAATGTCTCTGTCTCAGAGTCTGAAGGAGAGAATATTGAATTGGATATTGACAATGATGAAAATTTATTTGAAAGTGGGTTCAGTATTGCTTACTCAGATGATGTAGATGGGAGATTTGCTTCAGATGTTAAACATGAAACCATCTTACCACTTATTACAAAAATTAGAGTGGTGATACGATTGTTCCGCAATTACCCAACAAAAAACGATGACATACTGCAAAAATATGTGAAATTGGAATTTGGTAGAGTACTCATTGATTTTAGATTCAAAAACATGATGGAATAGTTTACTCACCATGTTGGAAAGGTTCAACAAATTAAAATCATGTGTTCAGAAAGCCCTAATTGATTTGTCATCGAAAATTTCATTCTCTGAACAGGACTTTAATTTATTAGTGGATACTATTTCTGCCTCATTGCCAGTAAAACTTACAGTGGAAACATTATGTAGAGCAGATGAAAATCTATTGACTGCTGACGCTGCTTTAAATTTCATGTTGACGTCTTTAAATGATCTTCATATTACACTCGGTAATGAACTGAAAGAATTCCTAGAATTAAGAATTCAAGAAAGACGCACTAACGCGTCATCAGTACTTCAACTTCTATATAATGGGTATCGAACCGGTGATAAAAGATCGGAATATGTTAAAAAAGTTGGGGAAACCGGCTATCTATCGGTTTATAAATAACCTGATAAAACGTTTAATACAAGCACAATCGGATGCAAGGGATATCAACTTCGATGACAAAGACGATGATGTGGATAAATCTTCTGTTTTATACATGGGACAATTGCTGCAGAGGGCAATTGACAAGGAGCTTGCTGATTCGGCATCACTGTATAATTGTACAAGTAGTGATTTTGAAACGTAAATTGAAAAAGGTTGCAGTATTGGAAGGAGGGGAACCAAAAGCACAATTATGCAGCTGTGCTACAAATATTTGCTCACTATTCCACCGACAAGCGTGGAGTTGGAACGGGCATTCTCATCGTCATGTCAATTCGTAACCAAAATAAGATCGAGGTTGAATGACGTCTCCATAAATTCACTGTTTTCTTAAGCACACTTTATTGCCGAAAAAAATGTTAACTGTACTGGCAGGTGATTTTATAGCTCTCAATGTTAGATAATAATCGTTTTATGTATATAAGTTACATACTTAAGAAATATATTTATTTAATATTTGTTACACAAATATAGCGTTTTTCGTATTTTTTACAAAACCGGTTTTCGAGTTTTGGAAAAAATGAAAACCGAAAAACCGGTTTTGCATTTTACTAAAACCGTGCAATCACTACTCTGAACTATTTGCTTAAATTCCAATTAATATAGAATCATTTGTAATTATATTTGCGTTAGTCTCATTTGTTTCACTTTATACTAATTCTATCCACTTTTACTCCATAAAATCACTTTAAATTGGTAATACAAATAAAATCTGCAATTGAGCATTAGTACCCAATCGACTGAAGAAATGCTTTTAACCCTCCTGATGGTTGTCTTGACGAAGCATCTCGTCATTAGAAAACTGACCAGATCTTGATCTTATCGTCATAAAAAAATCGCAATACCTTGATGTCAATCCATTTCGTCATTAGCAAAATTGGTCAGATCTTGATGGACGAGATATCTCGTCGAAACCACTTGAAGGTTTAAGTAAATCTCATTAAAAATTACATTGCACTATCAAATGTCAGGGACTTATACTGTGGGGGCTTGGGGGCCCAGGCACCTCCGAAATATTTATGTTATAAAAATAAATGCTGTGAAGATTAGATTAAAACTATGAAAATCGAAATTTTGTCAAGTTCATAAATATAAAAATCGTAAACAGGTCTGAAAATACTCAAGTCCAGTAATTGCAAACGAAATAGTTATTTTGTATCGAATTATAGCAATTTGATTTGTTGTTAAAGCAAGGAAAGATTCCACTTATGTGCTTGGTAACTGTCTAGATGTGACAATTTACCTGAAAGACAAACTTTCACGTTAATACATTTTGTAAAGCGTTAACCCCCCTGGTGGTTTATCTTTCCGTCGTAAACCACCCTGTAGTGGCCAGCCTCTGATGCAAAAACCTGTTCCAAACTGTCACCAGTTCTAGGCAAGGGACAATTTGTTTTCCCTACTTCTTGGATCTTCGTTCCCCTTGGAGTAATAGGGCAGTTGTCTCCACGAGATATCTTGCTATTAGCAAAATTGACCAGATCTTGAACGAGATATATCGTCGAAGACCCTCGGAGAGTTAAAAGCCTGAAATCTTTTTATCCTGCTTGTTCCTCATCACTTCAAGTACAAAAGTGCTACAAAAACCCAACATGAGAAACCTACCATACTCAAGCTTTCGAGATACGAATGACTTCTTCACATTGAAGCAATCTCTGTTATTTCGTGATCCTGTTCCATCTCGTAAAATGGCTTGAATTTTGGAAGTTGAGAACGGAAAGCTTTATCACATTCAGGAAAGACACAAGGATAATATCCATCAGTATTTTTATCGGAAATTTGGCAAAAAAATTCTTTGATGCCTAAATAGACTACCTCAATGTTTATATACCTTTTGGCACTTATTACAAACAAATTCTGCAGGTTTGGAAACTAGATTTGCAAGTTTTGGAAAAATTAATAGAATATAGACTACTTCCCTCATTATACTTACCACATTCACCATATCGTCACAGCTACCACCACCACATCTCTTGTACTCCACAGGCTTTGATTTTTGTTACCCCTTTGGGGAAACAGAGATGCAACCATTATGGTCCTCACAACTGGTCTTCGGAGAGTCAGATTGAAGTTTAGGACGTCTATGGGGAAAATAACATTATTTTTATATACTGTGATGATTCATTGCATTTTTTTTGAAATACAGGTTGTGATTCATGTATTTTCCAAGAGAAGTTTTATTTCTGATTTCCAGAAAAAGAAAGCATCCTTACCTCTTAATTTGTGGTTTCTTTAGTCTTTGTCCCTGTTTCTCCGGCAAAACAGTGATCCAGCCATCATTATCCTCACTAGTAATGGAGTAGTTGGATAGTTAAGGTTTGGGATGTCTAAATTGAAGAATTGGCTTTTAATACGCTGGAACTGTTAGTTATATATTTCAAATACTAGTGATTAACATTGTTTTGAAAAATAAACGTCAGATCTAAGAAAAAGTTATCCTTACTTTTTGTTCTGAGATTTCTCAATCCTGGGATGCTGTTTACGCTTTGACAAAACAGCGATCCTACCTCCAGAGTTCTTACTACTGAAAGTTGGACTAGGACGTCTAGTGAAAATAAGGGAACTTGTTAGCAAAGCCTCAACTAAAGCTTGAATATGGAAACAAGGTTACACATTTAAAAGTAATATTTGATGTACAATATAATGGAAATTAATACCTGCATTAAACAGAACCTTTGGTAACAATAGCAGAATACAGTTCAACAGCCTTAGTTTCAGGGGGAACTACAGGTTGATTCGAACTCTCAGTTGAAGAATTGAGAGAGGGAAACTGAGCAGAGATAGATCGTGGAAAACCTGCTGCTTTTCTACATCACAAGCTTGAATGCTCGCCAGAGCTTCCTTTAGCATTGCAATAAAGAGTTGCACTAGTTGAAGGTTCCCTTTCCTGTTTAAATGAAGGCCATCCCTTGCCGTACAACCTTTCCAAGTGACTTGGGATCTACAAAAAGAAACATTTTGCTTCTTTTGACTATAGGAAAACAGCCGTTGGTTTAGAAGATAATTTTTTTATTAATTTTCTGAAGAAAAGGTCTCATTACAGCTTGTTCTTCAAGGGAGAGGTATTTATCCTGAAGAAGGATAAATACCTGACCCCGAGACAATAAAGCTGAAATCACAATACATGTCTCTTGATTTCGGTTTAAAATGGTTTGAAACAGGTCCTCAAATTTTGAGAAGCATCTATCAAGGCTATCGTAGGTGTTATTGGTACCTACATGCAACAGAATCAAGTCATAATGATTCTTTAAAGATGACATCTTTTCCGTTAAACGTTCAATGGTGATTCCTGGAAAAGCTAGAACATGTATTACACTACCATGTAATTCCGATGGTAAATACTGATCTAAATATTTAACCATAGAATCGCCAGTAATTTTAAAACCTTCATAGTTATACTTTACAATTATTAGATAATTTACAGACAGGAAAAGTAACTAAAAAAATCGAAACTGGTCACAGAAAATAATCAAACAAATAGGACTACAGCACAAATGCAATCATTCAATTTTTAAAATGCAAAATGAACTCTTAAAACATTCAACAAATAGTAAAAATCATGAAAACAAATGGAAATGCAACAAATCAATGGAAATACAAAAAAGCGCTAAACAAACAGTAAAAAATGTTTGAGAACTGACAAACGCAGTAAGTACAAAAATGTATATCAAAAACAAAATAACTTTCAAAATACGAAATATGCAAGAAAAAGGATAAGCGATTCCAAACAAGCTTCGCAATACCAAGGAGCGTAATCAAAACCACTGACAGCACTGATATCAAGCAAGGTTGTACTGAGTTACTGGCGTGATTGACCACTGCAACGCATTCGATTGGCAAAATCGAATTGGCTTCCATGCCAGAAAAGTTTTCGAGCCAAGACGGCGAAATCTATAGCAACCTCCGAAAATCTATAGTAACCCAGGTGCTGCATTAACTTTCCCAGTTCTGGTCAAGGGACTATTTGTTTATCCTACTTGGAACGAAAAGAACACAGAAGACAATTTTAAGAGTTTGAAGGGCTTGTTTCATTTAATGCAAAATTGAACAAATTCAGCATTTTTCAATATTATCATAAAAAATTAATCATTTCTAAATTTCTTATAAACTACATGTTAGGGGTATTACAAATGGTTTTATTCGTAGAAAGCAATAACTTTGTATCAGTAATAAATTCATAAAAACGGAAGACAATATCTATATAATTTCATGTTAAGATGCGCAAAACATTAGGTCTGCAAAAAAAATTTCAAGAGTACAATAAGAGGAGGTGCAGAAATAATTAAACTTAATCGATAACTTTACGAGTTTGAGAGTTTTTGTCTTCATGCAAAATTTATCACTCAATGTTGTCAAAATAAATTTCAATTCTTTCGGCTCGAACGATAGAAAAATTAATTACCGGCCTGGTAGACAAGACCTCAAGTCAAGAGACTGTTCAAATTCCAATATTGGCTTGAATGTTCATATTTGTTGTCAATACAATACAAGCCTCGGTCTAATTAGCCCTTGTGTTGTAAAACGACAGAGCGAAAACAAATAAAAAATTAACGACTTCCAGAAGTGTTTTTAATACGAGACAAGGACGTAATTTTGAACCATGGTCAGAAGACGTGTGTATTTCTCAATATTATGCTTTTAATAGCAAATGTTCATTTATTAGTTATAATTATTATTAACAGAAGTTAATAAAAATGTTGCAGCTGTTCTTAAAATTCCTTCATTTTAACATTGAGAAAACATAACTCCACTTTAGCATGCAAAGTTTGCCGTTTTTGGCATTTTATGGCAGATTCAAAATATGAAACAGTCGCCAATGAAGTTCATTCGTTGTGCCACTCGTTTCAACCTACAAATTCGGGCATGCGCAGTTTGTTAGTTGAAAAGAGCTCGACTGGGCTATTAGCCAAATGGATATTCGTTCACTCCCGGCACTCAGACGAAAGTCTCTCAACTTATAGGCTTATGAAAGATAAATAAGCGACTGAAGTGTTGTGATGACAACAACTCAAAACTAAAGCGCTGATCCCTGATATTTTTGGCCAACGTGGTTATGTGATAACTTTTCGTAGGTTTTATCTGTTAGAAAAGGACAACTGCTTCCACGTGTGCCACGAAGGGTGAGATTGCTGGATTTGAATTGATAATTTTACAAAATTATCTGTAAAAGTTAGAACACTTCTATTAAGCAAGGAATTTATTGACCCCGTTCTTTTCTTTTCAGATGGGTTCCTTTGTAAAGTACGTCATTTACGCGATAGTTTTTGTGTTCACTTTTAATTCCATGATAAAATTCGTTACCGCTGAGGATGGTAAAACGACGACCAAAGTTAAAAAACTCCAAATAGGCGTCAAGAAAAGAGTGGAAGATTGTGAAGTGAAATCCAAGAAAGGAGACGTATTGCACATGCATTATACGGTATGACTTTTAATTTTAGCTGCGTAACAACTTCGAGGTTTGTTTACAAATGCAATTTGAAGTAGGTATGATTTTTAAATAAACTGGAACTAATATTTCAAAAGTTCTTTGGTTAATTTTATTCCATTTGTTTATATTTTATAAATCTGTTGTATCAGATCAAGGGAATTTTTTAGTTTTGTTTAAGTCATTTTGAATCACCTAACATTTGTCTATAATTTATCGATTAACAAAAAACTTTGTCAATTGTAATTATCATTTTTAAAATATAATTTTTTGGGAAGTAAACCTAAATCTAAAATATAGTGCTGTATGGACTTACAGGATATCTAATGTGTGAGAGAATAACAAATTTTCTATGTAGAACTTTGTAATTTTATATTCTAATAGGAATAAATATCAATTGATGTATGTCAATACACGTTTCAATTTAATGTCAAAAAGTAAGATATTAACTCATGAATAATTATTATTAAAAGTTTTTCAATATCAGCTGCTTTATTTAACTCAAAAATGTGATTGCATAAAATTTTCTGATTATTTAATATCGATATTGCACATTTAGCTTTGTCCTAGTCCACTGAAAATGTTTTTGGTACAGCATTCTCGTACAAAAAAATTTTAGAATTCTATAGGGGAACGAAATTTCGTTTCTATAGAAAAAATCTAGAAATTTCTATAGAGAAAATGAGCTGATTGAAAACAAATGTATTTCTATAGAAAAGTAAAGTCATGAAACAAGAAATGAGTTTCAAGAGAATTCTATAGAGCTTTCTACAGACATTCTATAGAGGTTACTTTAGAGCTTATAGAAAAATGGGCCAAAAATCTAATAGAATTTTTTAGCATGGTAAAATCAATAAGATAATGATTCACAAAAACTAATAAAAGATTCAAATAATTGCAAGGTTGCCATAATCCTAATGAAGCAGGGTTATGTTTGCTTGCTACAAAAAGCACATGAAAATGTCTCATGGTATTCCAAATTGAGTTCTTGTTTAGATAGAATTAATAATCAGAATACAACATAACATGTAAAGTAATTCAGAATATTTATTATTAGACACCTACATTGTAAAATTAAAATCCATGGCTCTAGTGGTACGGATTCTATTTTTTAGTAGTTTTTCCTCACTTGGATTTTAAGTCTAGCCTGTTGAATAATGTAAAGAATTTTTATCTATTTAAAATTAGTTGCATTTAATATTATAAAACTCTTTCAGTTACACGTTTGAATTGCAATTTTAGATAATTCATTAATAATTTTAAATAGATTTGCAAGAGAAATCAATTTGTTTAATTTTGAATTTCATTTTTAGTTCAATTTTTAATTACATCTTTAAACTGTTTTAGGGAACTTTAGAAGATGGAACTGAATTTGACAATAGCTACAAGCGAGGAGAACCTTTATCTTTTACATTGGGATCAGGACAAGTGATACGGGGATGGGACCAAGGACTTTTAAAGTAAGAAAACTTTTTACCAACTGACTTTATTCACTTGTACCAAAATTAATAGATATGTAAAACTGTTATTTTATGATAAAAGGGTTGATAGTTATTGCAAATTATTAGTAACAGTTATTACTAATACTAACTGCTAATATAGACAGTTTTGTTATGAGTAAGCAAACTAAATTCAACAGCTAATTAACTGTTTAAATTAGTCATAAGTGATTTTCTTAAATTTAGTGATTTCAAGTTTTTCTCTCAAAGATTTTTATAAATTTCAATTTTTTCATTAAAAATTTAATTCACTTTTAATTACTTCACTGCCATCCCACAATAACATTTATCAAAAGTTAATATTTTTGATAACGGTTGCTAATTTGTAATAACATTGTTATTTAAACTGTTATTGGAATAAGTCTAACTCTTAAAATTAACCCTGTATTAGCTCCCTTATTGATAGTCTTCCCCTTGAGCTTGAGGCTGGTAGTTGTTTTCCCAGACCGGTCAAGGTCGTGGTAGTCTGGTTGGAAGAGTATCGGATTAGCAATCGGAGGGTTGAGGGTTCTTGAAACTCAATCCAACCAGACTCAGGTTTGTGGGGCTCATGCATGTTAAATCTGTCATTGCCTCAAATGTCCTCACATTTGCATGGTGTGGTAGTTTGGAGAGTGGGGTACCAGCTCAGGTGTTGACCTCGTCATCTGACTGGTTCAAAATGACGAGGTGTCCTTGGATCTTTCCCTTCGAGATGGATCCTGGAAAATGTCGCCAATAGCCTGTTGTGTTGCTCTAGTATGATGTTAATAAACCACCTATCTTACATTTGGGTTGTCCTGAATAAAATATGAAAGTTTGAGGGGTTTACTTGCAAGACAGTAGCAAATTTACTTTCTCATTTGACACAATTTCCCATAATTTTCTTTTGCATAATGCTTTCCTTAAATTATACCGAGTTTACCTACCTTTTTAACTGACGAAATCCCATCTCCTGTAGACTGTTATTGAGTTTCTCATACTGCTTCTCTGATGTTTCCATTTCAAATGTGACAAATGTTTTAAACTTTCTACCCAATCTGAAACACTACAGTGTGTTTATCTGTATACTCAAAAAGTTGTTTTAAAAAAAATTGTTTTTACTTGTCACAGCTTCCCAAAAAGTCATCGCCCGTATGATGTTAATTCATCTACCTCCACACCGATTATCTGAGCCAGTCTGTAACTGTGGAACCCTTTTATACTGTACAACACATGTCTTAAAATGTTAATATGTGTTGGTATTAAGCATCAACATTGTTTCTGCAGTAGAAAATCTTCTGGATTTTTTTCTTGGAGGTTGGCAGGTATAAAATATAGAAACCAAAGATTGTAATTTTACTTGATTATTAAATAGAAAAATATTTTTAGTGTTTTGTCAACGCTGCTAGCAACTACTATGAAATTATAAAAACATAAAATACGGTCGACCAACCTATCTATGGTGGTTTCACGTGTAATGACCCAATAAATAATTTTTCTGCTAATGTAATCGACTCTTTTTATGCAGGATGTGTGAAGGCGAGAAAAGAAAACTTGTCATTCCACCCGATTTGGGTTATGGATCAGCTGGTGCACCACCTACTATCCCAGGTGAGTTGTGTTTAGAATTTATGTATCATTTTGAAAATCAAGCTCTAAAAAACAGGCACATTCTAAATGCATTTATCAACTCATTGTCAAACGCTAAGTGTGGTGACACATGGGACAACTTGTGAAGTGCAACCTGGGACTTGCTTCTTTCAATCAGTTTAGCTTACAATCTGGGTGGCACGGTTTCAGTTTCAGTAAGGAAAGGCGAACCCAAGTCGTACTGCTCAGGTCGTACCATACGTCAACCAGATGGCGTGACTAGGAAATCGTGGGTGATCAACTGCTGTGTGCAATTTGGTGAGCAGCACTACCCTGTCTGACTAGAGCAGTAGAAATGTATTCACCCACCACGTCGAACAACCCAGATCAGCCCTCAGGTGCACAACTCCTTTAGGTGTGTATGGGTTTCATGGACCTGAAGTACTCTAGTGATCTTTTCCTTTCCAATGGGTTTACCTCTACTTGATGGGGAAACAGAAGAGTAGGGTGTCATATGGTCAGAGGTGTTGCTGCAAGGGGTTGCAGTTGTGGGTGGTTGGAATTGAGAGAAGGAGGTCAGGTATTGTAGACCTGTAGTACTTTGAGACTCTTCTTTTTGGCATTGGTGGATATGTGCAGAGCTCATGGGCCGGAGGCCCTGTCTCCAGGTCAAATTCTGTGGTGTTGACTGAATAATATTTAGTTCAGCAGAGAAATTGTAGGGTATAATTTGGAACTTGGAAGTGAAGCAGGTGAGTGGGGATAACCCTTTCCCAAGTACTTCAAATTTCTGAGCCTATCCTAGGATAACATCTAACATTCAATACCTAGGACAGCATCCGATGTTGGCGAATGATGTTCTGGAAAGATGGTCTAGTGTCAATGCTAAATGAAAAAGATGGAGGTTTCATCACAGACAAGGTATACTCTCCGTTTGTGTTTGTTGACGCAACAAAGAATTCTTTGATGAGAATTATTTATTGAATACAAAACAATCATCCAACCCACTTGGTTAACATGATAACAAATTAAGAAAAACATACGGTCTATCCGACTAATCTCTCGAACAGAGACGAACACAGAACAGTTCAGACAGGAAGAGAATACATATATGCATGTTCATAATCGCCACAGCCAATAGAAACCGGTGGAAGAAAAACTGTCTGAAAAAGAATGACACCAGACAGCACAAACTACTGATGCATATTGGGCTGACGACCGACCCTGTTTAATAGAAACCAACACTCAATTCAACAATTTGGAATGCAAGGTTTAAAAAATAGTGCTTATGGCAAGAAATTATGTATTTATGAGGGTAAGAGATTGTGACTAACAAATATTTAAATTAGAAGCTGTGAAGCTCTGAGCGAAATAGCATAATTTGCTATTAGAACCGTTCATTCAATTAATAGTATTCAATTTCAAACATTGTCTCCTTTGCCAACAAAGAACCACTGTCTGTTTGGATATGACTAAATCCGAAAGTAACTTATACGAAAGGGATGTGTTCCGTAATGACGGTAGATGGCGCTCTTGCGCCAATTAGTTGAACTGTAACAATGGAAGCGTAATGACGCGCTTAAATATCTTGGCCGCATTATGAAGCGGAATTGTATTGTAATTTTAAATGTCACCTTATTAAATTTTGTTAAGTTTTATTCTCAGTGAATTTATTGAAATTGGATTCATAAATCTTGACTCTGGACATGAAAATTTGCAACCTGACTTTTGAAACAGGATATGGACTCTTGAAATCATTAGCTCTCCCACCCTTCCCACAGGATGGAATGTGCTCAACACATCAATAGATATAAGCAATAAACCCTTCATGTTCTGCTCAGTCTCCTAGTATTTCTGCAACACTCTCAAATGTGAAGGGGGCTGCTGTAGTCTGGTTGGAAAAGTAACAGATTAGCAACAGGAGGGTTGCAAGTTTGAATACAGCCAAACACCGTCGTGTACAAAGGGAGCTGGTGCATGTTAAATCTGTCGGGGCCTCAAATGTCTCCACGTTGGTATGGTGTGGAAGTTTGGAGAGTGGGTGCCAGCTCAGGTGTGACCTCGTCATCTGACTGGTTCGAAATTGCGTGGTGTTGTCCTTGGATCTTTCCCTTTGGGATTGATCCAGGACTGTCCCAGTAGCTCGTTGTGTTGTCCCAGTGTGACGTTAATTAAAATACCTACCTCAAAAGTGAATTGCAATTATAATCATAAATTTTAATATGTAATGCCAGTAAAAAATGAATTATTTTTGCTACATTCCTTTGAAGTGCTTATTTTTTTAATTTCTGTTATCTGAATTCCTGTTAATAATCCCTGTTTTATGCTTTCAGGTGACGCTACATTAGTTTTTGAAGTGGAACTGATCCGAATCGAAAGGAAGTCCGAACTTTGATAATTAATTGTTTCTATTATGTGTATTGTCCTCTTGTCTAGTATATTTAATTGTTCACTTTTTTACATAATCTTAGCAAAATGTATTCCAAATACATACTGTTCACAATTATGATGTCAGAATGATCAAGAACTTTTGATATCCAATGTCAGCATGTTATATTAAGTTAATCTCTTCGTTTCTAGTTCCCGTCTGGGTACAGTTAAATTATAGCCTTTACCTTTTCAAAATATTCAAGCATATTCACTTATTCCTGCTCTCCCCATTCTGATACATCCTAATGAGGACATCAACATTACACAGAGCCATTTTTCCCCAGACAGTGGTGGTCTATATAATTATGGCCCATTTTTCTATAAGCTCTATAAAGTAACCTCTATAAGATGTCTGAAAAGCTCTATAGAACCTCATTTCTTGTTTCACAACTTTATTTTTCTATAGAACTTCTCTATAGAAATATATTTCTATAGAATCAGCTCGTTTTCTCTTTAGAAATTTATTGAAACGAAATTTCGTTTTTCCATTTAATGTATTTCTACATAGAAAAATAAACAAGAAATAAGGTTCTATTGAGGTTACTTTATAGAGCTTATAGAAAATGAGCCATAATTCTAGACCACATTCTATAGAAATTTGTATAGAATTCTATAGAAATGTTTCATAAAGGTAGGGGTGCAGAATTTTTGATAGAAATAATTTTTTGAATAGAAGGTTTCTCTTGAGACTGGAGAGGTTAAAGTGATGTCATATTTTAGCTATTCTTCAGTTACTGCAGCTCCCAAACTGTGTTCAATAATAAAAATGGGAAAAGATAATCATTTGGAATTGAGGCTAGATGTTTAAAGTTATTAAATATATTACTGAATGTTTTTATTTGCATGAAAACATTCAGTTCATTGATGAGGTCTTGATCGGAGGCCACACCCCTATTAAAAACTTCAGTTTGGAAAAGAAGCAGTACTTTGTGTGGTTACTCAAAATGAATCATGAGAACATGTATTAGATTTTATAATTTCGATAAAATAAAGAATATGTGCTATTAATTAAAATGGTGCAATTTCTTTTGCATTCAATGTTTATATTTTCTTTGGTTCCTCAATACAACTGAATAATTCGAGTCAAAATCTGAAACAATTTTAACTTCCTCTTGATTAACTCTTTGAGTCACATGATTTTAAAGAAACAAAAAAGCAAGTTTATTCACTTATTCAGCTTCAAAATTAGTATAAACCATCAAATAACATGTTTTTTTTTATTATAAACGATTTATTCACTCAATAAATTTTTACGAGAAAACAACATTTACCGTTATGAACGAAATATTCACTGCACCACACAATTCGCCAACCTTCATCACAACAGTGTCAACTTACTAATGCGTTTTGACGTGCGTAAAATTTTGTTTTCAGTTATTTACGTATATAGCGTTAGTTCATAACATTGCCAACTCAATGAAAAACTTTAAATAAAATATTAAACTATGACTATGCGTCATTTCAACTTTTCGAGGTGGGTTAAAAAATATCCCACCACGCATAAAAAGCTAAGCAAAAAGTGGGATAGTTTTTAACCCAGAGTTAAAAGCTCTTATTTTTAAGTTGTTTTACATAATTTAAAGAAAACCTTGTATAATTTGTCTTATTTCTATTAAGTTTTTCTCAACCACTTCTCTCATTCTTGTCCCCTACAAGTGTCGTAACAAGGGGTTGTAATTCTGTTTTCTTCACTTTTATTAAGATTTAAGTTTGAATTATGCACGGGATCCCATCAATAAAGTGGGTTGTGGTGGCTCGGTTGGAAGAGTTATGGACTAGCAACTGGAGTGTTGTGAGTTCAAATCCAGCCAAAAGATCATGTACAAAGGGAGCTGGTGCACATTAAATTTATAGAGGCCTCAAATGTCCTCACGTTGGCATGGTGTGGAAGTTTGGAGAGTGGGGTGCCAGCTCAGGTATTGCCTCGTCATCTGACCGTGATTTAAAATTGCGTGGTGTCCTCAGGTTTGAGGGCCTTTTCCTTTGGGTTTGATCCCTGACCTTCACCAATAGCCCGTTGTGTTGCTCCAATGTGACGTTAATTAAAATACCTACCATTACCATCAATGAAGTTTAAAACATGCATCTTAGTTATACTGAAGATATTAGTTTATTATTTAAGTTTTGTATTGCTTACAACTATTGATATCTTGTGAAATCTTAAGTTTGAATTACTGTCTTATTTTGCAATTAAAGTCTTATTAAACGTGGTAAAGTATCGCATAAGACACTTATGCAATACTTTACCCAGGCCAACCTGTGATACTTTTGTAAGGTTATGCCAACCCTTACGAAAAATTTTTAGAATTCTAGAGAAAAGATTTTTTTCTATAGAAAAAATTTTATAAGGAAAACGAGCTCTGATTCTATAGAAATGTATTAATATAGAATTCTATAGAAAAGGTTCTATACAAAAATAAAGTTGTGAAACAAAAGAAATGTGACCTATAAAATTTTTTAGAGGTTTCAACAGACATTCTGTAGAAGTTACTTAAAAGGGCTCAGAAAAACAGACCATAATTCTAGACCACATTCTGTAGAAATTTTTATAGAATTCTATGTAAATTTTTCGTAAGGGAAATGAGATGTGTGGGATACAATGTTTTAGCACAGAGGAAATCAAAACATCTTTCTCTTGAATTTTCATAATTACAGGCATACTAGATGGATATTTTGCTTATGCAAATATTGAAGTTGATTTTCTTCTGGGGTTACTAAATAAGTTGGAAAGTGAGAAGCACCCAGTACTCGTTTGTAATATACTTAAAACAAATGTTGAACAGTGCTGATTCCTTTATCACAAATAGCAAATTCCCACTTGAAACGGTATCAGCTCAACCATTCCATTGGAAAGAGTATGTCAAAATTAACCGAAAACACTTTGTGCAATGTATGGACTGGCCCCATATGTATAAAGCACCAGCCTCTGCTGATAAACAGATTTGTGAGTGACTTGTTTTAATGAGCAGAAAGAACAATATTGGTTGGTCAGGTTGTCCTTGTCATTGCAACTCCTAGGTGCCGAAAGGGAGAAGTAAATATTTCCAACGAGTAACCAAATAAGTTTAAAGAAACACCTACAGCAGGTTGCCTAGGAACCCGAGTCCTTTTATGATAGGGTCCAGGATTCCAAACATAAGAGCGGAATATTACAAAAGAGTGATTTGAAATCTCTTAATAAGTTGCTTTTATCAGGAGTGCACAAGGTTCAAGGGAGACCTGAACTCCTTGAGCCCTAATATTTTTATGGTTTGGAACCAACAACATGAGGGATAAATATTGCAATATACCAATAATATTAGTAATGATTTAAGTAAACAATATAAAGCGTTCAGAAACACGTATATGAAGAAAGTGGTGTTTTGCCCTTGTACCCCAAATAATTTCGCGAAGTTGCATTCTAATCAATACTACTCTGGTCAAAATTAAGAGAATTTGCATATTTTGTCGAATTTCTCAAAAAAAGTACTGAACGAAAGGTAAAACTAATGCTTCCAAACAAAGATGCAAATCTTTAGTGTCGAATACGTAAGGGTACATGCGTGTAGACGGTGCATTTAGAGGAAAAGGCTTTCTAAGCGCACATGACAATTTCTGCGCTTCGTTCGCTCGTACACCTCTGCGAATTTCGTGGTGGGTTTTTTTGCAGCATTCGGTGAAATTCAAAAGCAAACATTTAAAGTGAGCAATCACCAACGTTTAGATGATGGAATGAGGTGGCGAATCGTCGGGAGACTGGAAGCAGGGCAGTCTCGAGTGCTTGAATGTAACACCCAAAGTCGTGTCCATCTTATGGATACAGTTTAAGGATACCTGATCCGTAGAAAGAAACCCTGGGTAAGGTCGTCCAAGAGCCACGACGGCCAATGAATTGCTATATTTGTCCATTACAGCTAGGCGTAATAGGAGTGCAACAGCTTCTCAGCTCTCGTGACCTTCATGCGGCCACAGGAGGCCGAGTTTCAAGGGTTACTGTTTCCAGAAGGCTACATGAGAGGTCTGTTTGCAAGAAGACCTGCTGTTTGCGTCCCGCTCACTTCTGCGCACAGGAGAACCCGTTTAGCAGCAGAGAACATCGACTTTAGAGCAGGAATAAGTGGGGGATCGTTCTATTCACTAATAAGTCCCGGTTCAGCCTAACCACTGATTCTCGAAGTACGTTCATCTGGAGAGAACCAGTGACCCGCTACCTGTCCTCCAATATCCGAGAAAGAGACCACTATGGCAGCGGAGGTTTGATGGTCTGGGCCGGCATCATGTTGGATGGGCCCACAGACCTCCATGTCTTTGACAGAGGCTCTGTGACTGCTGTGAGATATAGGGATGAGATCTTGGAGTCCTATGTTCGCCTTTTCAGGGGTGCAGTTGGATCTGATGTCATTTTTATGGACAACTCTCGTCCACATAGGGCTCATCTGGTCGACTAATATCTAGAGTGAGGATATTCGCCGTATGGATTGGCCAGCCAGATTTCCAGACCTAAACCCTAAAAAGAATATCTAGGACGCTCTTGGGAGGGCAATTGCAACTCGCCTTCCCCCTCCCAGGACCTGAAAACAGTGTTGCTGGAGAAGTGGGACCGACTGCCACAGGGACTCATAAACTGCCTCATTTCCAGTATGAATTCACGTTGTGAGAGCTGTAAGAGGGGACCATACCCCATATTAACCCATTTTTTGTGTCGATATTGTAACCTCTATTTCAGACCTTCCTGCGCTGATGAGTCTTACGCACGATCATGCGTGTGCACTATAACTGTTGTATGGTTATTTTTTTGTATTATTTCAACCTATGTATATAACTAATTTTATTAAAATATGTCCAGTAGTTCTGGAGATAATCACCCAAAAGTGAAAATTCTCTTAATTTTGAACATCAGTGTATTAAGTCTAGTGTACTCAAAGTAAGGAAGTCAGTTATATATTTTCCGTTGAAAAAAGGGTCATTCCTTGGATGTTTTCTGCGTGACAGCAAATTTTTATATGCATAAAGTAACATGTATTCTGTCCCAGGTTATTTCATGCTCAATATTATAAGATTTTAATTAAGAAAAAAGCGAGTAGGCACAGTCCCCACTGTACAGTAAGGTTTGGTTCGTGAATACTTTTGGGCGGAATACCTGGTAAGTGGGTCGCTGATGAGAGAAATGAAGACGGTGGGTATTTGCTTGACATTTATTTATTTAGCCAGTTTGGGTGGATGCATAACAATGGTTTTAGAGTGTGGGCAATGCTTAGTATTCGATGGCAGCCTTAGTGTTCTATAGGCAGATGAGCGAGTCTATGGCATCGCCTTTAGTCTCACTCGGCTGCTGGTCAAACGCAGTCTAATCTATGGTAATGTTGAAATGCCTGTACAAAGGCTGGTTCACCAAGTAACGCAGCCAGGCCTTCACAACGGACTTCTTGACAAAGTCACTGAGGTAGGTGGACTTGTGTATCAAATTCTTCTGGATGTTAATGTTAAATGCTTGGTCGTCGTCAAGCCGTCGGGGTAACTGCTGCACCATGTTGTTAACGTCGACAGGCACATTGATGACTTGTCCCACAATTCCATAATTGCGGTCATGCCTCAATCGGAGTATCTGCATGAATGGTAGACGCGGTGATATTAAACGTACGCCCACTGGATCCAAAGGTGGCAGGTTTCAACAACGTTGGAAAATTGTTTCTTCAACGTTGAAGGTTCGGCAATTCTTCAACCTTCATCCACCCTTACAAAAATTTTAGAGATTTCTATAGGGAAACGAAATTTTGTTTCTATAGAAAAAAATTCTAGAGAAAACAAGCTGATTTTATCAAAATGTATTTCTGTAGAATTCTAAGGAGTAGTTCTTTTGAAATACATTTCTATAGAATCAGCTCGTTTCCACAAAAGAATTTTTTCTAAAACGAAATTTCGTTTCCTATAGAATTCTATGGAACAACAATTTTTTCGTAAAGGTGTTCACGACCCAAAAGTTGGGCGCGGCATCGATACGCTACTTATGTCCTTGACGCGTTGATAGAATGTTTTTATTTTATGATAGCTCTAATTTTTTTTTATCAATAACCGAATAAATGTAACCCTTTCCAGATTGATATCCTGTGTTAACGGGCTGCTACAAACTGTATTGAGCATTAATGAGAATTGCAGAACTGGTTAAGGATTTTAAGCCAACTGGCAATACAGCTTTAAATTTTGTGAACTAAACTGATGGAAACAAGTGGATTTATTCTCGAAATCGTTGCGTCATCTCAAGAAATCCTTGAGGTTGATCCTATTCCATTTACTTTCAGAGTAGATAACCTATCCTGATCCGATGCGAAGACGTTGCCTTATTTCTTTTGATAAGAAACTATTGCCACGCCCATATTGATTGAGAAAATAGAATCGTGTCTCGTTTCGAACACGAAATCCTCTCCTAATGTTCAGCGTAATTCGGGTAACATCCATGTTACCCACAAAATTATTTTGTAGAATCAATACGATCTATTTTTATACTGTTCTTAAGAAATAATTGAACCAGAATCGATTTGGGAATGTTTCCGTCTGGAACAAGGAGTTCCTCTAAATTTGTTGCATATTCGGTAGCGTTTGACATTCAAGTTCTTTCTCTGGTGTTTTACCTCAAATGCGCTGCGAAACGGGATCGTGGGGGCTAGTTTTATGTGCTTATTTTGAAACGTTCTTTGTTGGTAAAGTGCTTTAAGACAGCCATTTTTAATTTCGTTTGATATGAAATTTAAATTACTCTGAAAAAAGAAATCCAGGTTACTATTTTCAACTTCACAAAATCCAGAACCGTGGTATAGCGTATTTTAAAAAATACGTACTTTTATTAAAAATGCTAACTCTTATGAAAACTTTTTAGAGTGCCATAGAACTTATGGAATTCTATAGCAAAAAAAAATTTTGTTTCTATAGAAAAAAATTCAATAGAGAAAACGAGCTCTAATTCTATTGAAATGTATTTCTGTAGAGAAGTAAAATGAAACAAAAAAATGAGCTTCTGTAGAGGTATCTACGGATATCCTATAAACTTTCTATTGAGGTTTCTTTATAGAGCTATAGAAAAACGGGCCATAATTCTATAGTATTCTATTGAAATTTTGATAGGATTCTATAGAAACTTTTCGTAAAGGTAAGACTCAATTTTCTCGTTGTTGAATGAATTTATACAATTCGTTTTCCTTGAATATTCTTGGTTTTTATTTCCATTTTCTACACAGTAAAAAGTTTGTCGCCATGTCTGAGGTCTTTCCGAATTATGTTTTTCATGCAACCACAACCGACACTTCAAATATTTACTTGCATCTCTACTTAGAAAATTCTGTTGCGTCTATAAAGCGAACTTCTATTTAACAAATATTTTCATGCGACCTTGAACTATATGGGGTATTTAACGAGAAACAGTCACCATTTAACAAAGCTAATATCTATTTAGCGAGGTATCTATTTTTGCCAGAAAACCACGCGGCTCCTGGTAGTGGCAGTTGAGTCGCGTGGTTTTGAACGAGTCTATTAGTTAAATTAGGGGATTGGTGGTTACGTAAACAAATCCCTTCCACAATTGGCGTCTTTAGCGTGGATTCTGGCTCTAAGATTACCGTTCAATGCAGAAAGCGATAGCATTAATAACGAGTTGTCAGAGGGAAAAAAACCACGGCCAGGGTTCCCACTCTTTTTTCAAAATAAAAAGGAAGGAGTTTCTAAGGACTTTCTAAGTTTGATAAGATTTTAAGTAAGATTTTTTTATAAGGACTAATCGAGATATACCAAAAACCATATTGCACCCTCATTGTATGAGTCAACCTAGTAGGACAAATATTAGGGATGTATGCAGGACCGTTGGCAGATTTATAGTAACTTAAAAGTTAGTTTTTTGATGTCTGTTAAATACATTGTGTGTTTTGAAGTTAACTTTCTAAAAAACAATGCACAAAAAGATGACTGTATTTTACGCCTATAAGCTTTCTAGCCGCATTTAAACACAATAAAACTAATTTGTATAATTTTTAAGGATGTCATCTCAAGTGGGGAAAATAAATGAAATTCTAAAAATCATTGCATTTTTTTCTAGAAAATAAGAATTTTAATAAGATTTATTTTCCGTTTTAAATACAAATACATTTATCTTGTTAAATATTGCCCTTGAGAAAAAAATCTTACGAATAAATTCCAACTGATTTGTTTTTTTTTTAGAAATTATTTTGTCTAATTCCTTTATTTCAGCTGCTTTTCCTTTAATTTCTTTACGTAGGGCATTTGCACTTTTTAAAAGTCCTCAGAAGCTTCTGCCTCATTAGCCAGTTCTTCAGCTGACTTTTCCATTCTCATTATATCACCCTCAAGACAAATTCTTTGATTTTAAGGAATTAAGTTCTTGTAGCTCAAGTTGGAAATTTGACATTGAACTGCAGCTCACAGTACAGAAAGCCATGCCCATAGTACTGGGTGAAATGACTAAGCCTGAATCGTCCACAGTACTTGCAACAGAGGATGAAAGAAAAGCATATGCAGCCAACTTGAAAGCTTATCAGGAAGCAGATGCCATAGCTCGATACATAATTGGCTTTAGTGTTAGGCCTGAGCCTAAACAGCACATTTTAACGTGTAAAACGGGAAAAGAAATGTGGGATGCTCTTCATTGTTTATGAGCAGAAAAACGAGCGAAGGTTAGATTTGCTCTATTCCCAACTTTTCAACTACACGAAAGATCCCCTAGACAATATCGCTACCCATGTATCCAAATTGCAGAGAATTTGGCAGGAAGAGCTGAGGAAAGAAAATGTGCAGCTACCAAAATCTATGTTGCTTAACAGTTTTGAATACGCTACGAATTCCAAAATGCCTGGGAATCCGTTCCGAACAGTGAAAGAACTCTTTCAAGACTTACTGAAAGGTTACGTCTACATGAGCAAAATTTGGAAGTGAAACCTCCCGCTGAAAGCAAGAGTGTGGCTTTTGTAGTGAAGCCAAATAGCGGTTATGGCAGAAAGTTCCCCGAAAAAGCTGCAACTGATCCAAAAGATGGAAAGAAAATGAAGTGCTATGCATGTGGCCGTCCTGGACATTTGAAAAAGAACTGTTATTCACTGAAAGCTGGAAATAATGCCGATAAAGATGAATCGAAGTCTGGTCAAGCCTTCATGACGATTGCTGAACTAGAGTCAAGATTACTGGCTTATAGACTCGGGTGCTTCACATCATATATCACACAAAGTGAATTGGTTTTCCTGTTATGAACAATTTGATATCCCAAAGCCATTACGATTAGATGATGGAAGATCCATGTTTGCCAAAGGTATTGGTGAGATACAAATTGAAATGCTTGTTAGTGGCGAATGGAAACCTGGTCGACTCACTAAAGTTTGGTATGTTCCCAACAGTGATCAAAATCTCTTTTCTGCATTAAATCTGGTGCTGCATTAGACGATGGACTTTGCGAGTATGCTGATAACAAAGTACGAGAGTTCAGGGACAAAAGTGGTGAAACTGTAGCCGTTGGCATAAGACACAATAGTGTTTAGACTTCTTTTACGTGTTATAATTCCTGAATCTGCTTGTGTGGCTGTCGACAATGATAGTCTTCAGTTATGGCATGAGCGTATGGGACATCAAAATAAGCGCCATGTTCAAAAGTTCCTAAAATTCAAAGGTATTGATGTAAAGCTGGACAGTGAATTTTGTGATGCCTGTAGAATGCATTTCTACGGATCAGAGCTCGTTTTCTCTAGAAAATTTCGTATTCACTCTGCGCACGATGATCACGCTTTTAATTTTTTCGGCCTAAATAAATGTATGTTTTGTCCTTTTCAATGAGCACTTGTTAATTTATCCTTTCATACACAATAGCATGTGCAGCCGGTCAAAAATAGTACATCTCTTGTTACTCACGTTCCTGGAATCCCCAGTTAAGTGCCATTAGACTACTATAAATAAAAGAGTATTTTATATTTGAGTCCGTCTTCATATATTTATTTATATATGATCTCCAAACTTTCAAATGGCAACAACCCCTTTCAATGTCATTAAAAGATTTCCCATATAATCACAATAAATATAAATTTTTATGGCAATCGGATCATAATTGCCGTAGATATAGAAAACCTTTTAGGGGCCCGTCTTAATTTGTGGAAATACGGATTTCACGTGGTGAATGTTTTAGCTTATTTCCTAATCTGCTCTTTTAACCAGTTTCTTTTGACTTTTAGTCAGATTTTTCAAATGCCTCTTTCGATGAAATATTTCACGAAATACCTGTCTGTGGATTGACATTAGTTCAAATTATTAACTAAATATTGACAAAAATGCTAATGAAAAAGATCAAATTAATTCACTTTGATCAATAAATGTCAAGAAATATTTTACAATTATTTGACATTTTACAAATAGTGAATTCTTTTTAATACTTTTTTGGTAGGTAATCACAATTAAAGTCGCACTGGAGCAACACAACGGGTTTTTGGTGACGGTTCGGGATCCATCCCGAAGTAAAAGATCCAAGAACAACGCCTCGTAATTTTGAACCATGGTGAGATGACGAGAACACCTGAGCTGGCACCCCACGCTCCGAACTTCCACACCCTGCCAACGTGTGGACATTTGAGACCACGACAGATTTAAAGTGCACTACCCCCCACGTACACGACGGTCTTTGATTGGACAGTGTTTCGAAATCGCAACCGTCCGGTTGCTAATCTGTGTTACTTTACAGAGCTTATAGAAAACGGGGGCCATAAGTCAATAGACCACATTCTATAGAAATTTGTAGAATTCTATAAAAGTTTTCGAAAGGGTAAGGATGCAGAATTTTTTATACAAATTTCTAGTTCTATGGAACTACAAAATTTTTTCGTAAGGGTACATGTCAATTTTTCAAACTGAAATATAAAAATATATAACCACATTCATGTCGGCTATTTAGAACAAACAAATCTTCACCTTTTCATCCACAAAGAGACTTGATATGACATGGAGTACACGACTAATTTGTCTGGAGCTTCAGCCGGATTAGTATACACAATCATTTGGCCGTTTTGCACATTGCCTCATTCGCACGGCATGACTTTGCAAATGACCAGCGGTATTTTGTATAGCACTTGAAATATATATATATTTTGGAATATAAAATTCGAAGAGAAAGAATTCTTCCAAATAAATTCAAAATTCCATTTTAAAAAATGGTCCTCAAAATGATGCAATTTGAAAGGTGAAATTTTAAATAAAGGAATAAAAAAATACAGAAAGGAATAAACTAAAAATTAACTTAGGTTTGAAACGCCACTGGTAGGTAATTGAATTTACATCGCACTGGAGCACAACACAACGGATAATTGGCGAAGGTCCGGGATCAATCCTGAAGGGAAAGATCCGAATACAAGACCTTGTTTTGTGGCCAGGATAGATTTCATGTGCCTCCACGTACACAATAACCTTTGGTTGAATCGAGTCTAGAGCTCGCAACCCTGCGGTTGTTAATCCGCAACTCTACCAACTGCGCCTCCGTGGCCAAACAGAAACATGCATGTCTTATATTTAAATACTCTTTTGATGAGAAATACATTTTGAATACAGGCTTAAATATTTTTTATGGTTAGACTTACTGATTCTTCCAAAACATAGGATAACATAAAATTTTTAAATTCTGAATAAAAAAAGGGAGGAATGCCGTTTATTGCTACATTGGCTACTGTAATGAAATACAGTAACTGGAAAAATACTGATTTGCATAAAAATGCAGACTGAAGATAAAAAACATGTTAAAATTGTAAGTTTCAGTATGTATTGTCCATCTGAATACTGCAGTCAGTGCTAGAGCCATTAGCTGTGAGTATTTTATATTTTTTCATTTAATCCTTGCTTGCAAAAGTTTCTTTTCTTTTATAAGCTAATCTTAGGATAAAATCCTCGCCTATTTTACAGAATTTGCACGATTTCAAATTGTTGTCCCCAAACCACTCCAAAATGATAAAATAGACCACGTAATTTTGAACCACATTCAGATGCCGAGGCTACACCTGAGCTGGCACCCCACTCTCCAAACTTCCACACCACGCCAACGTGAGGACATTTGGGGCCACGGCAGATTTAACGTGCACCAGCCCCCTTTGTACACGACGGTCTTTAGTTGGATTCCAACTTGCAACCCTCCGGTTGCCAGTCTGTTACTCTTCCAACCGGGATACCGTGGCCCCTTATAAATTAGATAAGGAACACATTGAGAAAAGTGCAGACAGGCAAGTAAACAGGTTCTTGGTGACCATAGTTCAACTCTCATTTTTACAGAATGATTGAATAACTAAACACAGTTTTCTTCATACAAATATTGCAAACTATCATGAGTAATGATTGTAGAAAAAATTAATGTCATAAAAGTAGTTAAACTGGGTTGAAAATGGATCACAAGAATTTTTAAGTTTTCATTTTGGTTCACAGAAATTTGGTAAAGCCGATAAATATTAGCAGCAAGAAACATGGATTAGTACTTGATGGAAATTTGGTAAAGCCGATAAATATTAGCATGGATTAGTACTTCAGAGTTGCACACAGGAGAGCTGCTTGCCTTAAGTTTGCCCTGGAAAACTTTCTCTATGCTTGCCAGGCTCCAATCTGGCCATTTGAAAAGATATTCATGGATGGCCAGAAATCCTTTCCCACCCGTACAAAGTGTGGCTTATTACCAGCCTCTCCCTCACACATCCTGAATTACATTGGAGCCATACATGAAGACATTTTTAAGAACCCATCTGCCATTGCCCAAAAACTTTTTGCAGACTCAATGACTTAGTATAATTTTTTTTTACGCTGGGTTAAGAAAGAAGTACTTCAGAGAAATACTTTGGATTGATAAAACCATTCCCTACAAATGAAAAAGGAATTCTTGACTTCATACATAAAAAGTATATGTGAAACAGCATATACAGCACCAAAATTCCTTTTAATGAAGAAGTTAGATTTTTAACATTACATTTAATATATTCTTGAATAGATATTTAGTTTTCATGGTTAACTAGGTCACATCAGAGAGTCATTAACAGAATAGAATCACTTATATTATATTATAATTTTGAATCACAAATGCAGAATTTTGATTTTATATACAATTTTATTGAGTTAAATTTATGATACACTTATTTTGATTCTAGACAAATAATTTAATACAATGCTCTATTAAACCTATAACCAATGCACCCTCTATTATGTTTAACCTATTAATTTAATACTATAAATATCTGAACATCAGAAAAGATAAAATATGACTTTTATGGAGTCTTTTGACTGATGCACACCGGTTTCAACAAAAATATCTCAAGGGACGCAGCACATAATTTAAACCTACAATGTGAAAAATTACAGCTTATAGAATTGAATCACAAATGTAAAATGATGATTTTATAAATAATCTTGAGTTAAATTTATGACACACTTGTTTCGATTCTGGATGAATAATTTAAAGAAATATGTTAATAACTTTACTATAATCAACACATCCTATTACATCTAACATTAATTTAATACTGTAGAAATCTGAACAGAAAAGATAAAATATGACTTTTATGGAAGGTCTTTTGACTGATACACACCGGTTTCAACAAAATATCTCAAGGGATGTGACACATAGTTTCAAACCTGCAATGTGAAAAATTGCAGCTGAATCATCATTTTACTCACAGAAAAAAAATTTGAATTGAAATGCACAAAAAGCTAATGATGCAAAAAGTTATCTATTTTGTATAAGAGAATATATCCTTTAGTCTATGAACATAAACACTGGTTTAAAACAACACTTGGGAGACAAGATTGTCTTAAAATATTAAAGGATACCTGTACAGAAAAATATTGCCTATAAAATAAGACAATATCAATGATGCAATAATAGGTTGATTAGCTTAACATTTTAATTTTAAAACTTTAAAAGCAGTTAATGTTTTGAAAATAAAACTGATGATTTCTACATTTAAAAAATCTGATCAAAAGTTAAAACATGATGCAAATGATTTTGAGATGTAAAATAGATAACTAAATATTAATTACAAAAGCAATCATCTGATGTGTTAACATTTCTTCAGTGGAGTCATGCATAATTTGAGACTCAACAAAAAATTTCACCAAGAGTTTACACTTAATAGGCATTTTTTAGTTTTAAAAATATTTTTTAATTTAAAAAAGGGATTTAGCTGTAACTATTCACATATAACAGATATTGTATTTTTCAATATCAATTTATGTTTTCAAATATTAAACAATACATAGTAAAATTTGGTTATTCAAAGTTGAAGAGGCCACCAAAAACATTCGAATTAAAGTTCTTAAGGATTGCATGATTTCAGAAATTTATATCAAATTATTAACAGAGCATTTACACATTTTTAAAAATTGGTATGGCATAAAAAGAAAATGAACGTGTTAGAAAAAAATACAAAACACATTTTGATTTAACATATACATGAAATAACCTGATGTAAAAAGAAGCATTGTAATTAAGGTTTTTTATTTTATCAAACATTTCTTTTTAGTTTGTAATTTTAATTTGTTTGTAAACAACCTTGTAAAATTTCTTTCCTTAAAAAATAAATGTATACATAAATATAAAATGCTTCGATTGATGAGCAAGAAAATTTAATTTATTGTGTGAACAAGTCAGTTCAATTTTAGTTTATTCCAAAAGGTTTATAAGTCCCCTAAGAAATTTTTTAAGTTTATTATGAAAGGAGTTCTTTTCTGTCTTCTTCTATTTAGCAACAGAAAATTGGAATCAGGCCAATGTTACTCTATCAAGAAGGATTTTTACCTTATATTAGAAGCAAAGACTGAGAAAAGAGATGACTTTAAAATTATAGATAAAAACAATCTTATAAAATTTTGAATATTTCCTTTGAATAAATTTAGTAATATTTGACTCTGATTATGGAAACATTGATGAAAATGTGATACCATTTCGGTACAGCTTTGATATAAGGACTTTTGTGTGGCAAAGCTTTTAGCATGTTTTTGTTGTGAGTTGTAGCAGGCAAAGGCAATCCCATTTTTTATTAGGATTATGGCAACCTCTTGAATCTTTCATTAATTTTTGTAAATATTTTTCTTTTACCATGCCTATATTACTCTAGTTTGCTGGAATTAATGTGATCTTTTAAAACATTCATATCATATAGTGGGTTCCATTATACTTAAAACTAATAAATTACTTTGGACACAAGCTTCTATAACAATATTTCATAAAAAGTAAGACTTTTTATTTGAATTAAATACTTACCTAGTAGTAGTAAGAATAATCAGTTGTGTGGACTTTTTTTTAAATTTTAAAATTCTTTTCATTGATTTTTTAATTACTTTCTGAGAAGCCTAAAATGTGTTTTCCTCGAAATTCTTCCTTAGCAACATAAAAAGCACACCAAAAGCATTGCCACAAAAAAGTCTTTACATTAAAGTTGTACCAATGTTTCTTATCACAAGCCTATTGTACTAGGCACACTAAATTATTGTAAAAATAATGTTTGCACGCAAAATCAGGAATTCATAAATTATAGTCGAGCATTTTATCGCGGACAGCCCACCGCAGTTTGTCATGTGTCTTTTCCCCTGGAGGCTTAAAATTATTCCAAAACTTTTTATAATAATTATACATAGCTACTGGGTCGTTTTTCTTCTTCCTTTGATTTGCAATTCGGAAGTGAAGGGACCGTGGCGTTGAGTAAGATGACTGGGAAACACTGTGGGTTTCTGGACTCAAGGCATTGATACTTCCAGTAGATCCATTGGACTTCCATGACAAGTCATCACTTGAAAAAGACTTACTACTTTCCAAGTTTTCTGTCTCTGGATAAGACGTGTTGAAGATGCAAGGAATGTCGAGAAATTCTTCTGTGATCACAGGTTTGCCATCTTTATGCCTCAGGACTTTTCTTTTTATTTTGTTCCCTGCTATAGACACAGAGCTGGATGACAGACTGCTTTCAAAGGGTCGATTGCGTTCTTCATTTTCCTCGAGGACATCAGCCTCTTGTCTCCTTGAAAAGCTACTCAATTTAAAGCGCCTTCTGTAGTTACTAAGCGGATCATCTGTCTCAGACAAACTACTAAGCGACGAGCTGTTTGTAAAGTTTTGATCAGAGTTCAGATCTCGAGACTTTACGATTTCTGGCAACTTTCCGGACAATTCATATTTATTTTGCATTCTCGGATAGTTTTTTGCAGCAGACACAGAGCTTGATGGTTCATTGTCGATGTCTGGACTGTCCACTTCGGTATTTTCAAGAGATTTACTATCCGCTTGTTGCTTAGCATATGTATTCAGTTTGAAGGTATTAAAACGGCTTCTATACTTGCTGTAAGGGTCATCTCTTGCAAGATCATTGCTAAGGGATGAACCCTCAGAAATCTTTGGATTGTCACTTATTTGTTTTTCTTGGCATATCTGGGACTTTAACTTTCCCGTATATTTCCCGTTCACCTCATCATGTTTGTGATGCGTAGTCGAATATTTAACGATTGTCGAACTTGAAAGTCTTCGCTCTTTTCTTGAAGCTTCAGAGGGATATTGTTCTTCCTCGACTAATTCTGAAAGATCCTCTTTCATCATCTGAAATACATCCGGGGTAACGTCATTGTAGCCGAGCTTTTTCAATTCATTTAGCAGTTCCTCATCCGAACAATAAGGCGCTTTTCGAGAAGCCATTATTTTAAGTGCTAATTTTTAAATCCTGTAGCTACTGGATTCATCATCGGAGAAGCAGGAGGGAAGCGTAATAATCAACGAAATGTTAAAAATACGCTGCTTGACTGTTGATAGATGTAAACAACTTTTGAAACTCATGTCAAACATTCAGTGACAAATACAGTGAAGGAGAATGTTTTCATTCTTTCAATACTAAGACTATCTAAAATTGTGAGGTCTGCGTGCGTCAATTCCAGTCCTTCTGTGTCATAAAAAATATTTTTTTTTGATTGAAGACAGTAGTGAGAGAGATTTCACTGCAAACTTAATCAAATTGCAGTGATGGTAACTATAATAGAATAATTTTTATAATACCAATCTTTAAAGAAAAGCTTACAGGAGGCGTTGAGAGAATTGAAGTGAATCCAACTAGTTACCTACTTCAACTTGCATTTCATCTTGAATCTTCGGAGATCTTACACATTTTATAAATATTAAATAAGTGTAATTTATATTAACTATTTTGGGTTGTGTTCAGCTATTTGAAAGATGACTTCGTAAGTAGTTTTCCGCCTTATTTCCTTTGGCTATTCTTTATTTCATCTTTCGTTTTGCCGGTTTGTCGAACTTATAGAAGTTTGAATTGTTGAATGAAAAGTGTATTTTATTTATTCTCTGACCAAGTTCAAGGTGATGTTATGTCCCCAGGGTCTTCTAGATTCACTATCTTATTGTTAAATTATCTTAAATCCTGTGGATAGTTCGTGAGCAAAATTGTTGGAGCAATTCCTGAGTTGTGTACTGTTCGTGAATTTGCACAAGGGCCATGAATGATATAGGGGAGAACCCAAGCAAAAATAAAAATGTTGAGTTCATAAAAGAATAGCAATTATTTTGGGTTGTGCTCAACCATTTTATAAGATGACTTCGTGGAACAGCGGTAGTATAGACCCCCAATCTCCATTTGGCGACTTTTTTGCCGCCAACCTTACTTCACTTTTCGACAATTTTTGGTCGGCAAGGGCCAAAGAAATTGCATATTCGCCATAATAAAATGTACAGCTGCAGTCTCTGCCGCGCGGAGTGGCAACGACTTTTGGCGCAGTTTTAACAACAGAAAACGTCATTTTCCTGTTGAATTTATCGCAAGAAAATTTAGATATAATTAATCCCGATTCCTTTAAAAAAATTTAAAAAGCTCTTTATCGCGACACAACTCGCAACAAAAAAACAACTACCGACTCCCTCAGTCCCGAAAGTTTGTCTACCACCAGAAAAAGTAAACTTTAAGTTGTGAGAAAAATTCTCTTGAAACTTATCGACTACACTTAAAATAGAAGGCATCTTAAGAAATAAGGTATACTAGAAATAATAAGATAACTAATAAAACAAAATAGACAGGAAAAATACAACCTGATGCGACTGCTCGACCGTTAATTCCGTTAATTTTTTTTTTGCATATTTGTGTATATTTAATCCAGTTTTGCAATGTTTCACTAGTCAAGATGTGATTTCCGTTAAAAAATATTTTTTTTATTTTGTGTATATTTAATCCAGATTTGCAGTGTTTTACTAGTCAAAATGTTGTTTTATCAAGATTTATATATTTAATCCATATGTATGCAGCATATGTTCAATTTTGGAAGATTTCCGTGGCGACATAAAAAGTGCGCCGAAAAAAAACAGCGTTGCCACTCTGCACGGCGGAAACTGCAGCTGTACCATTAATTTTTTTATTGAGCATGCAGTTTGGCCATTGCACTCTTTCCACCAAATCTATTTTATGATGACTTACAATACTTGTGTGCCCTAGTCGGTCAAGCTCAGAGGTGATGCCGACTGCACTAGCAACCTGTGAGTTATAGTGTGGTGCACGTTCGATTCTTGTCAAGTGTGATTTCTCTCTGGGTGTATTTCTCTCCTGTGTCAGTAAAACTTTCATTGTGTGTGTATGTCCTTTGCCAAAAACCCAACCATCTATACTGAATTGGCCTGTCAAACTCTCCAACTTGCCATCTATATAGCTGTTCAGATATGACAGGAACCTTAACAGGGTAAAATAGGTAATCCATGTAAAAGCTACCTCATTAATTACACATCCTGTAAAGGTGGAAAGTACAACTCGGAACATTATGTTTAAATTCTTTTTAAAGTTTTTCAATCTAAAATTTTAGTGGTAAGATCGAGAAGATTCTGGTGGCTCTTGTTTGTTTTGATCCAGTCATGTGGGTTGTAGTTATCTGGGAAACTTCCAATGTAGGGGCCGTCGTGGCTCAGTAGGTATGCCCACTGCTCTAGCAACCTTTGAGTTGTAGGTAGCACAGGTGCATTCCTCCCTGGGTGTATTTCCCTCTTCTGTGACAGTAAAACTTTCTTTGTGTGTCTGTCTATTACTTGATATTGTATGTCTTGTGTCTGGCGCAGCATGGCCAAATATGGCCCTTGCGCCAAAACCAACCATCCAATTATTGTATGCCTTTCTACAGCTAATATACATTTTCTATTCTCCTGAACTAGATAAAGGACTTGTTACGAGATTCCAATAAACAGGCAAGAAATTATAACACTTTTATGCTAAATATTTTTAAATAAAATGGGGTAAAGTGGGTATAGATTTAGGCTTAATGGCAACATTGATAAAACTTCTTTTGGGGTTCTTTTATGCTAAAGATAATTTTTAATCAGCAAAAAATTAATAGATATATAAGTATTTGATATATAGATATAATATTATGGCTACCCTAATTGCAAGTTGCACTTTTACAACCCTTAGATGTTGGGGTTTCCATTTCACTGAAAGTAACATGGAAAGGAATTTTGAAATAATGGTACAGGGAAAAACAGCTTGCAAAAGGTTCCAAGGTCACATTTTCATATC
This sequence comes from Meta bourneti, assembly GCA_933210815.1. Taxonomy (NCBI): domain Eukaryota; kingdom Metazoa; phylum Arthropoda; class Arachnida; order Araneae; family Tetragnathidae; genus Meta; species Meta bourneti. Next base: position 7,652,542 of record OW119929.1, read on the forward strand.
TATTGAAACAGTTATTTAAATCATTAAAATTGACCATGTGAAAGAATTTATGAAAAGTGGTTATATACAGCGACAGGCTGTGGAAAGTAGAATTTTAAGGATAGAAAAGGCATTAATTTCCTAGAATGAAGTTCAATATGTGCTTGTCACAAAAGGAAGGAAATCAAGTTACACAGGGAGTAATAATGTATAATTTTCAAGCAATTTACATGCCATATAAAGATAACTGTTTTCATTTTTAAAAGACCTGAAATTAGCCATATTAACAACCCTCTAAACTTCTATGTCTTATTTTAGAAATACGGCTCAGAATTAACAAATGGAAAATAGGTTAGGTATTAACAGAGGCTCTAGCATCCTAGAGCATCTATTTCAAGAAAGATAAGATAGATCAAGTAGAAAGAAAAAAGTGAAAATCAACTCGGGCTCTTACTGGAAATAAAGTTACGGAACTATGAGAAAATATTGAAGAACCAAAGAACAAAATTGACAGCAGCAATATTAAACAAGGTTCTTGGGTAATATGTAGGCAAAAAATCAGTTCAATTCATTTAGCAAGTAACAGAAACCAGGAAAGATTCATTCAAAGTTACCTTAAAAAATCTAGAGTTGGTATATTTCTAGAAATGGGGAATGTTTTGGCACAATAAATATTGGAAGTATTTATTATACATACATAGCCACAAAACCTACATTTGATAATCATGTACACAATTTTGATATGTAACCTCTATCTTTCAATATTCATGTTAGCAATGCTTTCGTGAATTTCAGATAATAATTCATGTTTTGTATTGTACAATTTTGATTGTTTTTTTACAGTGAAATGCACGGGCGTCACCGCTGGGGGGACGCGTCACTCCCCTCCTATTTTTTTAAAAACAATTTGAATTTTTTTAGTTCTAGTTTTAGGAGATTTAAGTACCTTTAAAAAATATGGTCACACACACACACAGGCATTCAGAATGCCTCAAAAAGTGTTTTTAGTCCTTAATTTTTTCAACATTTTCCCTTAGACCCCTGGTAACCCTATCAGAGTCATCCCCCAATAATTTGATGCTGGTGGCGCCCATGGTGAAATGAACATTCAAACATTGTTCAAGAACATCTTGAGCTACAGCATTCAAACATATTGTTACTTATAAATTTGGCATTTAGAAGACCATTAAAATAGTAGCTCTTTGAACAAAGTTAATTTAATACTAACTCATTCAATGAAAATTGTTCTTTTAGTACACTTATCAATTCTATTGTGTTAATAATTTTTTCACCATTTAAAATGATTTTATAATTTACTTCTATGAATTACCCACTTAACTAAAAATATAGGTTTAAATATGAAGAAAAAACATGGCAGTAAGGCAAAAGAAACCACTTTTTTAAAACTTATCACTGCTAAGTTCTACTTTGAAATTGAAAACTCTATTTTTATGCCTACTTTACCTTACCTGACCCTAGTTGTCCTGATCCTACTGACATAAAAATGAATAATATTGCTGACAAAGTTACATATTTTGTCCGTTTCTAGACTATTGGGCTTTCAGGCATTTATACAAAAGTCTGTCATAGGATTAAAAAAATATCTTCAAATTAAATAAAAATAAATCAAAGGTTCATTCTGCTTATCAAACTCATTAATTATATTACACAGTAGCTTGTAAAACACTGATTAAGATTATGTCTTTGTTTCTACTGATCTATTTACAAATTTCAGAATCTAAGTATATTTCGTATTCCTTGAATGAGATGAGATAGTATTGTATAACTGTGTTGAAAGATTTCATTCTTTTTATAATATGTCAATTCTATCACTGAAAACTAATTGGACCTCTGACAACCTCTACTACACTAAATAATTGGGTTCCTGCATACATTTATGGGTCATTCATTCCATATGGGACACCTGGTGGGCGTTGCATAAGTCATTGGATTTTTCCCCCAAATTTTTACCATAGATAAACTTGACAGTGAAACCCAGGATCTCAATTTTTTTAAATATTTTGTCCAGTATTAACTGAGATACAGGAATTTAAAAATTGGTCGGGTTTACAAAATGGTGGCCATCTTGGATTTGCTGCCCTGGGTATAAATGGCCCTAACTTGAGAACTAATAGTTCAAATTCAGTAATTTTGGCACCAAAGGGAAGCCATTTATTTGAGGGGTGTATCTAAAATACAGTAAAGCGAACTCAAGCATAACTATTTCATTGCCATTCAGCAATAGACAACCATGATTTCTGTGCCACGTTTGTTTTGAGAATCTTAAAGTAAGGAATTATTCTAGGGGCTTTGTGCAATGTCTTTTATTTGCCTAAAACATGTTAGTTATTTTTTCAAATGGCCCAATTTTACAAAAGTTGAAATGGCTGAATTTTTATCTTGATCAGAAAAGATAACGTAATATAGTAATCCACATGCATTTGGAAACAAGAAAAAAAGCAATAATCCAAGCGCATAGAAGACTTTATTTTTATTGTAAGGTATTGAAAAACAATAATTTCTAAAATTCAGGTTTTTGATTTCATATTCTGTAAAACTAAAATAGATTGGGAACATTTCCAAATTTTGCAAGACATTGTAAAATAAGTGATAAAAATATATATAGTGCAGGTTCTACGAGAAGGCAGTTGTCACATGGTTTTGAGCGAGTCTTAGTTAAATTAGGGGACTGGTGGTAGCGTAGACAAATCCCTTTCACAATTGGTGCCTTTAGCATGAATTCTGGTTCAATGTTTATCGTTTTGGGTCTAAAGTGGTAGCATTGATAATGAGTTAGCAGGGGAATGCATTCACTGTGATCCCAATCATGCTTTTGCGTATGTCAGCCTTCTAAAGCGCTTTCGCACTTATTCAGAAATTAACTGACCCAAGGTCGACTACCTTCTTGAAAGAAGCCACTCTATAGTGGGTAGACAATTGTATGAGACTTTAGTAGTTTTCTATTTTTTATTGTATCCATCCAGTTAAATTTTATATGAGAAGGTAAAGTCGCGCACGTGGACTGCTCATTTACTCGCAAGAATAGAAGTTGGAACACAACTTTTTATGTTAGACAAACATTATCAAACTTAACAATTAAATAACATTTGATCAAATAATGATTTTCTCAGTGATTGAAGTAGAAGAAAACATGCAAAAAGGGAGATGCAGTGAAAGAACAAATTCATATTACTCTTGGAGATTGGGTTGTGTTTGCTGTAGTTTAGTAGCTTTATTGCTGTTTGAGAAAAAACTAGTGCGATTCCAGCAAGAAGGCTACCTTAGGCCAGTCGATTTTTGAAAAGGTGTGAATAGTTTGAAAACTTGTTAGAGAGAAGTCTGCCATATGCAAAATCATGAATGGCAATCGTTGTGTATAGTTTTCTCCTAGCCAACTTGTTATCACTGCTATAGCTCCTTGCACCAAGCAATAAACAATAATTTTTGGAAAAATTTATACTGAAAGGATGTGTTATAGGGAGTAAGTGGCAAAGCTACTGGAAAAATATTTTGTTATGGTGCTCAGTACCACATGTTTTATAGTGCGGCTCCTATGAGAAGGCAGCAACCTTGTGTCAGTTTTTGAACAGGTTCGTTAGAAGGGCAGCCATACCAAAAGTATGAATGGTGATCGCCATGGATCGTTTTCACTCTGCCGATACATTATCACTGCTATTGTTTTCAGCGCTGAATGATAAACTTCAAATCAGAATCCACACTAAAGACGCAAGTTGTGGAAATGCTTTGTTTATGTCCCAACACTTAATATAAAGAATAGACAAGTTCTAAACCACGTGACTCAGCTGCCTTCTCACTGGATTCTGACTATAGTAGTCTTCAGATTTCCTTGTCATCAAATTATGTGACAAGATGTTGAAAGAGTAGGCTAATGGAGCAAGTGATAAATTTTATGGGTTTGCATTGACTTTCTTTCTGTGTATTAATTTCCCAGACTGCTACAGAAACCTAAAAGTGACATGACACCTGAAGAGCTGGCAAAGCGAGAAGAGGAGGAATTCAACACCGGTCCACTCTCCATTCTTGCCCAGTCTGTCAAAAACAACACACAAGTTTTGATCAATTGCCGAAACAACAAGAAACTTCTTGGGAGAGTGAAGGCGTTTGACAGGTATGTTTTCAGAATTTTAAAAATTAATATACTCTTATTAATTTTTGTTATTGTTTCTTGATGCTTTTCCATTATCTATGCATGGTTGTATAAAGCAGAGTTCTGTTCTCTATACAAATCTAAACTGTTTGACCTATCTATACCAAATTTGGTACACTTATTCTTTGGAATCTTGTGGGTAACGTAGGCTACATATTAACTCCCATTCTATTTGTCTTGGGTGTGCAACGTCCCATCATCCTGGACAGAGCACTTGTTAGGGGGTGCTCTCTCCCGGTCTGGCTGTGCTGATGACGTCAGAGTTAACATCTGCAAGAGTTGCCTCTCAAGACGACCTTGGAGTTTTATAGAATCTTAGGTATGGTGCAATCACAGAGATGGGTGCGGTTGCGCTGAAAATCGCTCAGTATCGTTTATGTATCCCGTTTGTAAATTCTTAAACTGTAGCTTTATTATTGTAATGTAAATTTTTATAATATAAGATTATTTGTATAGAAAGTGGTCTTTTTTATCATCGATATGGCACAGAGGGCTAAAGACAATTCGAAATTCTCATAATAACAACATTGCGTATTTATATGATCAATGTCGGACCAATTCACACTAAATATGGTACATTCATCCTGTAGAATTCTGCTGGACACATAGGTTATATATTAACCCCATAGGCTATATATTAACCCTGTTTGATTTGTCCTGGGTCTCTGCAGGGGCTAAAAACAATTCAAAATCTCCATAGGAATAATATTGAGTAATGTTACGATGAATTATAAACAATTCAACCTGAGCAACTCCGGGTAATTCAGCTAGTTAAATATAAAATAATTTAAACATGAACTAAATAAGCATTGGAACTTGCAAATTTTATGCTTTGTACACAGGTGTAAAATGCAGTAACAAACCGCCCCCTTTATATGCCCAAAATCCATAAAAAGCTGGACCAAATGACTTAAAATTTGGTGTTTGAAGTTGCAGTTCCATACAGATTTGAAATTCGGTAACTCATTAGGAATTATGAAACTTGTATGCAATGGGCCCCTTAACCAAATTTTATGCATATATATTTATAGATGACATCTATCAATTTGCTCTACTTTGACAATCCACAAATAAAAAGGACGTTTAAATTTTTTACTGTACAACTATGTTCTTTATATGTGAGTATGCATGGTTTTTTTAACTTATACCATCTAAATCAGGCCAAGAGTGGCTTCTTATTTTCTCTCTTGTGTTGCAATTAACTATATAATTCATACAGTGCGAAAAGAATCACAACATAAAAAATGCATGTATTGTCACAAAATCGCATATTGAATATTAAGTTCATAAAGTTGAAGTCTTGAAAGGTGTGCTAATTTATGTACCATTTTGACGATTGTGAACTAACTTGTGTTGAGGTGCATCTAAAACACTTAAGAGAAAAGTCAGTCCTTGCTGATATTAGTCACTTATTTTTTCCACCAGAGGATTCTGACTTGCCACAGTTTTAAGAATTTGAAAATTTTATAATATTTTCATAACTCAGCCTCAAAATTTCATGGTGATCCACTTACGACCCTTTGCACAAAACATTTTATCCCAGATAACTCCTTTGAAATGGGAGAAACTGTTATATTTTAATGTTTGTAGAAGACAAGAAATCCATTCATTACGACATCTTACCACCATTGCTACTTCCGTATTTGTATAAAAAAATATTTTCAACTAAATAGTTTAACTTACAGTTTTTACTCAAAAGAAATTGAGCATCGAAAAGCCGTAAAATTAAAATTTATTTAATTGTGATTTATTAAATTTTCTTTCCAATTAAAATGTTTATTTTTTAATTTAAAATTTCAAGTGTTGTGGATTTGTATCACAGAATATAATTCAAATGAAAGAGCAACAAAACCCAAAAATAATTTTAATTTTTTGAAATATTTGTCCTGCTATATTTCCTAAAACCTCATACATTAATCCTTAACATTATTATATCATGAGATATCATCAATACTATTTAGAAACTACACTGTAAATTGCATGTTTAATTTCTAACACATCAGGGCTACAAATGAATTAAAATCATAAAATTCTGATTTAAATAAAATCAGGTTTTTCATTGAGACTGCAGCAGGGTTTTCCCGTCTTGCAAATAATCTATCATTTGGCAACTAAAAATGTATCTTGTCAACCTAACTATGAAGCCTGTTTTGTGCCCTAATGGTAATTTCTTTTCCAGGCACTGCAACATGGTTCTTGAAAATGTGAAAGAAATGTGGATGGAGCTGCCAAGGACAGGCAAAGGAAAGAAAAAAGCAAAGGCTGTTAGCAAGGACAGATTTATTTCTAAAATGTTTCTGAGAGGAGATTCTGTAATCGTGGTCTTGAGAAATCCACTCCCTGCCCAGAAAGCATGATGGAACATTCTGTTCCTAACTCATCTCTTATTTTCATGTTAATTAAGTATTTTTGAATCTTCTACCAAAAGCCATGGTAATGTACTAACAAAAAGCCATTTTCATATGAAATAAAGTGTTTTTACCATATTTTGAAATACCTCAAATAGTTCTTTTCTAGGTAGTGAATTGTTTGATTTTCGGAAGTCTTTACAAACCTGCGTATAACAGAATTTATGTGTCAAGTGTGTTAATTTATAATTGAATTTGTATGAAATTTATATATAGGGCAACATTTTTATGATGGGAATCCTGAAAAATTTCATCTGTATGACATGCCAGTGGCATATGGAGAAACTTGGAATGACACTCATGCTGTCTTTATGCAAAGAAAATTGTTTTTGTATTTTTCAGTTTTATTCTTTAGGGTCAAGAACATGTGTACTAAATTTCAATTTGAAAAATTTTGTAGTTATAAGCCACAATTAGATTCGGTGTGCAGATATAGAATTTGAAGCATGTGCTACTTTATATAAATTCTATAAGGTTGATTTATGATTTGTCATCAAAAGATGGTGATCAAAAATAATCACACTGCATGACACTTTTATAGCAGAAAAATATAAGTACTGAATATGCTACCTTAACTACTGAAACTTGTTATTCTTAGAACAGCTTTTTCACATGTGACTGGCATATCTAAAACTATTGGGTTGATCAACTTGAAATTCTTACAGCATGTTGAGCAATTATCTTTTTATTGTTTGACGAATCAGGAAAGTGATAAGTTTAGTTTTTTCTGTTAAAATATAAAAACACAATTTCTTTTGGCTAAATCGATGAGTTTGAATTTGACAAGTCAGCATTTGCTCAATATTTTCTTGTCTGTCAAATGACAGCCATTCGATTTCTTTGTTCTTGGGAGTTGAGAAATCATTCCAATCAGCGATGATGGAACTTAGCATGGCATCATTGTTTAGGAGGGTTAGCATGCGTGATTCTTCGTGAAAATTATTATTTTTTTAATTTTGTGAGTACCTGAAATGATAATAAATACAATACAATGATAAAAGTACAATATATTGCAGTTTTATCAGTAAAAAAATCTCACAAAAGCCATAATTTTAACGAAAGAAAAAGGAAATCTCCACTTTGTGATTGTCTAACACAGTGGTTCTTAACCTTTTTAGTGATCAGCATTCCCTTGAATCTAATCTAAGTTCTCGCACCCCCTTGAAAAATGTGTTTCTATTTCTTTATTTAGGAAATGACTTCTATTGCAAGATAATTTATTTTATTGAAAAATAAACACATACATTTACATACAAAACAATATCTCAATTTTTAATGGCTACGTTTATTCATAATACTTTTGAAAGAGCCCCGCGTAAGTCATTACTTGCATTGAAGCAATTTCTGGCTTTTGTTTTAACGTGCAAGTGATAAAAATCCCATTTCACACAGGTGGCAAATGGTAAAAGTGTGCAATGCTGCTTTTGCCAGCTGCACTTGATATGTGCATTGGCTCGTATTTCAATACGATCATCTATTAAATTGCTGTCGTCCGTCAAAACTTCTCACTCCCCAGGAGTACACACACCCTAGGTTAAGAACCACTGATCTAACAGAACTGCTTCCATCACAAAGTAGGTGGTGACAGTCACTATAGGAACAGGACATGTTCATTTTAAGCAGGGGACTGGTGGATGCCTCAATTTTATGTTGGCATGAATGTAGTTTTCTATAGATCTTTGCAACAAGTATAAGTTATAACTATTTCCGATTTGTTAAGTGAGGCTATATTTCAAGTCTCAATTAAAATTGTGATAAGCTCCATTTCTACAGCAAGACTTAATAGCGAGAGCAGTTATTTTGGCAAACTATTGAAATTGGATTTTCAGCTCTAACATCTGAAAATCAAATATTCTGCCAGGTTGAAAATTATCAAAACAGTTCTAAGAAACAAGTCACTTAAAAATTGGTAGGGAAAGTGTACCTGGCACTTATTTAAATATCTCGTGGAGAAATTTGATAAGTTCTGACACCTGGTGCTACATACCGTGCATCATTTCAGACTCGAAACTTCTGCTAATGACAGTGACAGTAGAAAAATGACATTCATTTTTCTATATGCTGAGTAATTTTCTAGAATAAATTTGTTTTTAAAAAACTACAGTACACACTACATTTGAAAGCTGAACTAAAGTAGATAATTGCTGCAATTTCGTTGCCTTAGGATTTTCAAGGTTGAAAAGAAAGCAAAAATGTGTATTCATAAGTTATTCTGTAAACTGGAGAGTAGAATTTGAACATCAAGTTAGAAAAAATGTTTAACTAAAACAGGTTGGATTGGGGTTTTATTGCGCAAGGGCCATATTTGGCCCTGCTGTGCCAGACACAACATACAATTTCAAGTAATGGACAATGAAAGCTTTACTGACAGGAGAAATACACCTGACCGGAATCGAACTTGTCACCTACAACTCGAAGGTTGCTAGTGCAGTGGGCATTCCCTTAACTAACACAGGAAATGCATTTTGGAAAATGACATTCTAAAAGCTAAGTTCATTTACAACAGGTACTGAGCACCAGTTTATATTTTCCAGTGGACTTACATCATTTTTGTGTAAACTTTTTCAAAACTGGATTTATATTAAATTTATGCTTTTCAATACTATGCTTCATATAAAAGGACCAGTATTGCTGTTCGTGTACAGGTTACAGGAAATCGAGGATGGAGATTCTTGAGTGTACAATTGACTTCGAATTGATAAGTCAGCTTCTCTTGTATACTAAACCATTTGCCTCGACCTGTAACCAGAAATAATCCGAGAAATGTTGAAAACATTAGCCCAGAAGTGGTCGTTAGGGTTATGTCCTAACAATCAAAATTCTAAGAATGCATACCATAAGAATGAGATGACCTTATTAGTAGCCGAGTTTTGTAAGTGATTTACCTACGTATCAACTACCATGTTTTGTACCTACCTTTATAACGGAAAAAGAAAAATTGTGTAAAGAACGACTGAAATTGAATTACAAGCTAGAAATGTTAATTTTCCAATTTATTAGCGAGTTGGGTGATAGTAATGTGAATTTTATTTCTAATAAAAGGTTTGCCTATCTTAGTGTTATTTAAAAGTTCCCACAAACCACTAAAACTTATATTTCAGGGACATAATTGTGACTTAATTCTAGTGACTTTATTGATGTACCAAAATGCTTTCGGTCTACAATTTTAAAGAAACCACTCAAAAAGTTCACGCTGCTGAGATTCCATTTATAAGGAAAAATTGTTGAAAAATAACCACTGTATTATAAGTTCCGAAAATCTTTTTGAAGCATCAATTTCAGAGCAAGACATTACTTAATAAATTATCACGAATTTTGATACTGTTTTAAAAATAAGGTAAAATATTACAAATTAAGTATAAGTTGTGTTGCAGGGATGAAATGAAGGATAAGAGGGAAATTAAATTTATTTTAAAACATTTAATGGTTGTTTTGGGGGTTTTATGGCACAATATACATTTGGCCATGCTGCGCCACACAATACAATATCAAATGATACAAGTCATACAATATCAAGTAACTTGACACACAGTGAAAGCTTTACTGACACAGAAGACAGAAATACACCCAGGGTGGAATGCACCTGGCAGGAATCGAACCTGCGCCACCTACAACTCAAAGGTTGCTTAGCTAGCACAGTGGGCATACCCACTAAACCATGACAGCCCCTTAAACATTTAATGAAAAAATATGTACTTAAAATTAAACTTAGCATGTGTTTGTTCTAGAATTGAAAAATGTTTTCCTTGTTTTATTATAAGTAATTGCTCTCATTGCTTTACTTGGACACAATATTTCATTAAAAGAAAAGTATTCTTATGAATAGATAAAATTATTCTTTCTAACAATTTCCTATCCATGCTTCTTTGCAAGTTCAAAAAATGTTATGTAATGGACACGTCAGCAAACACAAGTCTAATTCTAAGATCAACTTATAAGTTGAAAAGGGGACTTTCTGTACGACCCCATCAAAACAAGCGGAGGTTTTCGGACATGGTGTAGTCACCTGATGAAGAGTCAAGTTAAAAGGAGGGGAAGAAAGTTGGTAATACTAATGATACTTGGCCATTTGGAGTTTCTGAGGACATGGTCTTCAGACGCATATGGCTGCCAGAAGGTTAAAAGAAAATTTAAAGGTACGAAATTTAACTCGCTGCTGTTAATTTTAAAGTCGAAACAACCCAAACTTGTTTCAATAAACTCCCTGCAAGTGAAAGTAATTTTATTCTAATTTACAATTCCAGAGAAAATTATTTCAATTTTACAAGCCTCAAAATTGACTCGCTACCAAGCCAGTTGAAAATGTCATAAGAAAGGCACAAATGATTTAAATAAGTTAGAAAATGTATTTTGTCCCATTTTGATGAAAAAAAGCAATTATCTGACTAAAGTGAGAAAGGTTACAAAGTTTAATAAATGAATAATTAATGGCAATACAGCTAAAAAAGTTGACACTTTTACATGTATGGAAATGAAATAAAATAACCCTTTTACAAACTAGCTACAAATGAAAACATACAAATAAAATTACATTATGCATATTCCTACCATTCTACCGAAGCAATCACCATTAAGATTCTTAACATACTGGCTGAAAGTACACACAATTGTGTCAACAATATTTTAATACACAACTACCTTCAGCATTATTTCTCAACAATGAGAGAAACAGCATTTGCTCGAGTTTCATTATTTCTTGTACTTATGAGACAAAAATCAAATTACTCAGTTCTTTAGCCTTTGTTTCCAACTGCAGCATATCACTTTTTCAAAAGATATAACTCAAAAAGTGGGTCATAAAGGCTAAATCGAAAATCTTAAAGCATATTTTATCCAAGTATGAAAAACATTTCTTACATTAGCCAAAAAATGAATTGCCACATAAATCTATCATGCTTGATAAAGAATTTTCTAATTACATTACTTGCTTAATTTTAAATACCTTTGTTATTGATTTCGAATTAATAACAAGATGTTTCAAACATTGAATATTAATTTTATGCCAATCTTGGCACTTCAGTAAAATAACCAAAAATAAATGTTATCTGGAGATTTATTTTTGAATTTATTGTGTGCAATATCCAGATTTATGTAAAATTTTACTTTTATCTGTCAAAAAATTCTTGCTTTAGCAGTATCAACAGTTGAGAATAAGATTATGCATATGAAAGATCTGGAAAAATTAGCCTATAAAAGTTTATATATACTGAGAAATTAAGTATAAAAGAAATTGTTTTTCAAGAAAACATTAGTAAATGTATGATCTAGGCATAAAACTCAGCAAAATTTTGTTACAACAGTAAACCATAAATTTAAATTATACAAGCAACACATTAAAGCAATATCAACATTTTCAACTGGAAATTTGAAGTCATTTAAATTTTGTGAACAAATTCCTTTGGTTTTCATCAAGACCCATATCACTTGTGGAATGCATCAAATTTAACAAAGCTAAATTAAATAAGCAATTTAATAAGCAGTCAAAATTCAAGATTTAAATGAAAATAAATTGAAGTTTTTTCCATATAAAAATTATACAAAACAGAATTTCTTAATTCAATCATGTATGTTAAACCTTAATGAATTGATTTTTCTGAGGCAAATTGTTCAGCTTAAATTCTTTCCAAATTTAAAGTTTATCATCTAAGCTTCAAAAGTTCTCAATAGTAGAATAAAAGTCTATTTTAATAAGTATTTGAAATATTCACCTGATTCGCATAAATTACTTCAGGCAGATTAGTCTTTCCTTTTTAAGTTTCGAAAGTTCCCAAAAATTACTTTAGGCAGATTAGTCTTTCCTTTTTAAGTTTCGAAAGTTCCCAAAAATAGTAGGATAAAAATCAATTCTTAGGTATCAAGTAAAACAAGTAAGAACTTTCACTTTTTACATAAATTACTTCAAGCAGATATCACACTTGAATTACTCCTAATTTAGTATTTGTTGAGGTACTGCAAGAACATCAAAGCCTTATTGTCACTTCACTTTTAAAGGTGCATTGAATATGCACCTGTACTCATGTAGAAGTAAAGTTTGAAGTAGGAGAAAGATGGAAAGCATCCTCCTACATCCTATCAACACTAAAATTTGTTAATAATTTGCAAGATTCAATTTCCATTTCAAACACATTTCTGCAAAGGTTGGTCACCTCTGTTAGAGAGAGAAGCCCTTATATATTATTAGAGTTTTAATCCATTTGGACACTGAATGCAGGCAACGCGTTGGAACTTAACCGACTTGTACTTGTCATACACAGCTCGATGCGGTTGAGATTGTATGGTGCTGTACTTTTCAAACAGGCAGCGCATGACGATTTGTATGTCTGACAGGGAGTATCCAGACTCCTTCAACTCCTTAGGCCAGGTATGTGCCTCCAAAATGTAGTTTGCCAAAGCAAGGCAGCCAGCTCCGATCTCGCTGGGCAGGAACAACAACAGCTCCATGTGCAACATCGAGATCTCGCATATGTACTGAGAAAGAAACAACACCGTGTCTGAGGAAGAAGCCATGTTGGCGTACATCTGCAGGAAGTTGTGTGCAGTGGGAGGTGCCAGGTCGAAATTGATCGCAAGCAAAAGCATCTGCTCCATTTGCAAGATCCCCTTCTTAGTGTACGTGTTGTCTGTGATGTACACAAAATCTTTGAGCTCTGGAGCATAGATTTCATGGTGCTTGGCTGCGATGAACAGGGCTGTTGTGCCTACCAGTTGAAGATATGATCTCTGGACACTCATCGAAGAAAGGAATCGGTCTGTGTAGGAGACTGCAAGGTGGATGGTTTCTTCTTGAAATTTGTATTCTCCTGCCACTTCTATCATCCAGTCGACGAGAATGGTACGCATCTCCGCCGAGACATCCTCCTGTCTCCGCATTCTGGACAAGTTCGGTCGAAACGTCATCTCCCGTTGCTTCAAGTAGTCGTAAACTTCAATTTTATAGGGAGCTGTCCAACGCTGCTCCAATTTCTTGTTTTCCAACACATCCGGCGAAGTACCAGGACTCCAAAGGGCATTTTCCTTAGACTCGAAATCCTCCTTGTACAGTTTCATGACATACTGGGGCAACTCTAATTCTTTCGGCGACGCATCGGGAGTAGATACGTGCTTGTTGTCATTATATATTGCAAACTTCAACGGTTGTATCGTTTGCGAGCTCGATTGGTTGGCGGTCGTTGCATCTAACCTCCATATATTGTCCTTAGATAGAACGTGATATTTGGTAACAGGGCCATTGATACACGACAAAGCCGGTCTTTTCGGAATGTTATTACCATACTTATCCGTTCCGATAGTAGAGACATTGGACGAAAGAGGTTGTCGGTAGGAATCGTACTGCGCCATGACTTTCTGAAACGTTGACTGAAGCACCGAAGGAATATAAAAATCAAACATGAAAATTGTTCAAATCTTACATTCTTTAAAAATGCTAAGCTATTCTAGACATGAATAAAATTCCACTGCACTTGAACGACAGTAAAAACAGTCAGGAACGTTAAGGCCAGCCGCAGTAGACAACGAGATGCAGAAAGAAATTACGAATTTGCCACCAATCCAACTGGACTTTTAATAATGCGGTTGGCGGTTTACAGTTAAAATTTGAACAGTTCACGCATTGCGAACTCCGTTGCTATTAAGGGCCGCGGTGGCCCGGTTGGAAGAGTAACGGACTTGCAACCGAAGGGTTGCGAGTTCGAATCCAGCCAAACACCGTCGTGTACAAAGGGGGCTGGTGCACGTTAAACCTGTCGTGGCCTCAAATGTCCTCACGTTGGCGTGGTGTGGAAGTTTGGAGAGTGGGGTGCCAGCTCAGGTGTTGCCTCGTCATCTGACCGTGGTTCAAAATTACGTGGTGTTGTCCTCGGTTCTTTCCCTTTGGGATTGATCCCGGACCGTCACCAATAGCCCATTGTGTTGCTTCAGTGTGACGTTAATTGAAATTCCCCCCCCCCCGTTGCTATTAAAAGATGATTAGATTTTAATATAAAATTTGTGGCGAACACTATAAACAATGTAAAATTTTTTTGTCTAAAGCTTCTTCAATGTTTTTTGTAAATGTTAATTTATTAATGAAAATGTAGCAATAGCAAGACACAGGATAAACAGTCTGAGAACCGTTAGGTACATTTTTCCTTGCTTTGATTGGTCAATAATTTAGCGCCGTTAAAAATATTGTAAACATTTATTTATTGTGTTTTAATTAGCTTTGTCGAACTTGATTTTCTTTTGGACACTTTTTTGTTGTTGAAGTGTTGCGATCGGTTACTTTTTTCTATCCAACGCAACCAAACTCCCCGGTGGAAAATTAGCTTGAACTGTGAAAGATTTAAAAACAAAGTTGGAGAACATTTGAATAATCATGGGTGATTCTGATCGCAATATGAGCATAATTTCAGAAGCGAAAGAAACGTTTAAGAACCTTCATGAAGTGTCCAGATTGTTGCATTCTGGATTAGATGACGAGGCTATAGCCATTTGTGTAAGATTGGTTGAAGATGGTGCAAATCCTGAAGCCTTGGCTTCTGTTATCAGAGATATGCGACGGGAATCTGCCGCTGACTAGTGTAAAATGTGGCGGGATACTTTTGTAAGTTTTTTGTACCGTTTGAATATCTCTGTGTCTTCGCAGTGGCGCAATAAGAGGAGTTCTTTGGTGGTTCTAGTAAAGTACTGAAGTACTCCATGCATTTATATAACAGATGATATATAAATGCAAGGAGTACTTACGTAATATTCTTCAAATAATGTAATGTAAACACATTACATGAAAATGATTAGGTACAGCTGTAGTCTACTCCGCGCGGTGTGGCAACGCGATTTTTTTGGCGCACTTTTTATGTCGCCAAGGAAATCTTCCAAAATCGAATATATACTGCATACATATGGATTAAATATATAAATCTTGATAAAACAACATTTGATGAGTAAAATACTGCAAAACTCGATTATATATACACAAATACACCAAAATTTTTTTTTGGAAATTTGGATTAAATATATTAATCAAATTGCTGTTGCGAAACCACGACCAGTGTCTGATCGATTTGTAGCTACGACATGGCTTATTATCCCGACGATTCCTACAAATCTAATTGTAACCATCGCTAACCGAATTCCTCACAGAAAACGTCATTGCCCCGTTGCATTTATCACAAGAAATTTCTGATTTAATTATTTATTCGATTCCTTTTTAAAAAAAACGAAATTTTCCGATTTCTTTAAAAAAAAGCTCTTTATCGCGACACAACTCGTAACAAAATAAACTATTAGGAACTCCCGTAAGTTTGTCTACCACCACAAAAACTAAACTTTAAGTTAATGCTGGCAAGGTTGCCATAAAAACCTGAGAACCCTAACCATAAAACCAGAGAAAAATTCGAGATAAAAATGGGTTACCATCATCCGGCATTAGTCGCTTAAAAGTGCCCCAAGAGTCGTTGCCACACCACGCGGCGCAGACTATAGCTGTACTGATGATTATTTATTGACTATCATTTTCATGTGCTACAAAATGTGAATGTATGAGAATTGTAAATTTTCTTTTCCTTCTCTGACATAATCATCTATCAGATTTGTATATCTACGTATCTTATCACTTAGAATTAGGAGCAGAAAGTCCTGTCAGTGACACCGAAATAATTTTCTTCAGTTGTCAAAACATTCCACTTGGGTGTAATTTTATTTTTTTACTAGCAGAATTACCATGCACTCAGATTGAATTGTTTGTAATTCATCGTAATATTACTCAATGTTATTCTTATGGGGATTACAAATTGTTTTTAGCCCCCTCTACAGAACCAGGAAAAATAGAATGGGAGTTAATAACTAGATTATGTTTCCCGCAGGTTTCTAAAGAATGAATGCACCAGATTTGGTGTTAATTGGTATGACAGTGATCGTATAACTATTCAATGTTATTCCTAAGGGGATATTGCATTGTGTTTAGCCCCTCTGCAGACCCAGGACAAATTGAACGGGATTAATATATAGCCTATGGATTCTAAAAAATGAATATACCAAATTTGGTGTGAATTGGTCTGACAGTGGTGATCCTAAAAATACTCAATGTTCTTATGGGGATTTCAGATTGTTTTAGCCTGCTCTGGAGACCCAGAATAAATCGAACAGGCTTAATATATAGCCTATGTGTCCCACAAAATTCTAAAGAATGAATATACCAAAGTGTTAATTGGTCTGACATTGATTCGTATGTATACACAATGTTATTCCTAAGGGGATTTCGAATGGTGTTTTAAGCCCCCTCTGTACACCCAAGACAGATGGTACTGGGGTTAATATGTAGTCTACGTTACCCGCAGGGTTCCAAAGAATAAGTACTTAATTTGGTGTGAATTGGTCAAACAGTGTAAATTGGTATAGAGAACAGACGGACGCCAACTCTGCTTTATATATAGATTTTCATTGATGTATGTAAACTTATATAATGATTAGGGCCTGATCTTTGGGCTTTCATGCACCTATTTAAAAGTGGATTAGAAGAAAAATTGACAGTTGTCTAGGTTTCCATTTGGTACAGTGGAGTGAGCAGAGCAACAAGCTCCACACCGTCAACCTTACAATCTCACTCTTGCTGTCACTAACATCTTGATGGTTCGACATTATTTTAACACATCTTCTCATTGGCCATTCACGAGTCGTGCATGATTTTTATTGGTCAGGAAAACGCTCCATCGTGCTAGCATTGCCGAGAACCTCCATAAATCATTTTAACTTCACATACGGGTCTTGGCCATTTTTATTTCTTATTTAATACTTCACTAATTTTATCAGATTTGTTGGGTCACCCTCCACATGCAACACTCTTTGCCTTCTTACATTGTTGCTTCATTTTACCATTGTTATAATTCATCATTTTATTGCATTTCATCAGAATTTTTATAGTCGAGTAAGATGAGGATTCCCCATCTTATCAGTTTTCTCCATTTATGTTTTCAGCCTTCATAATTTGTTTTTACCAATTGTGACCTACATACATTACATCTTTTATCCTGCACCTCTTATATCATCTAACCTACATACCATAGTATGTTCTGCTCTTCTACTTAACTCCTACTTGATGACAAAAACAAAAGAGCGGATGTCACATGGTCAGAGGTGATGCTGCGAGGGGTTGCAGTTGTGGGTGGTTGGAGTTGAGAGAAGGAGATAGGGAACAAAAGGGCGAGGAAGTCGACCGGGTATTGTTGATCAGTAGTACTTTATGAGGGTCTTCTCTGACAGAAATAGTCGGCCTTTGTGGCTCAGTGGGTATGCCCACTGTGCTGAGCAACCTTCGAGTTGCAGGCGGCACAGGTTCGATTCCTGCCAGGTGTATTTCTCTCTTCTGCGTCAGTAAAACTTTCATTGTGTGTGTATGTCTATTACTTGTGTCTGGCCAAATATGGCCCTTGCACCATAAAAAAACAAACAAACAACTGAAAGAAATAGTGTAATTTGTTGTTGTTTTCTGTTATATTTCTTTAATAACTATATTGTTAAATTTCAAGTATTCTCTTTCCTTTGCTAACAAAGAACTCTAATCAGTTACAACACGTATAAAAACCCAGTATCGCTGTTTGTGTAATTTACAGGATATGCACACACACAGGAAGTTGAAGCTTGAAGTCTTGAATGAACAATTAACTTAAGATAGATAGGTCAGCTGTATAGTACCATGTCCCCCAAGTAGTCAAAAGTGCACCAAGTAAGACAAGATATATCCCAGTCTGAAAATGCTAAATTGAATTCAAGATTTAGGTGTATTGTTAGTGTGGATGTAAGAAATTTCTGTTAAAAAATATTTTACAAAATTTAAAATAATTTTTAAAAGTTTTACCATCGATTTTGTACTGAACTTGGAGTTGTACATAATTTTAAATGAAAGATACTTAATTTAATGTATAATTTATACCTTTTAATTTGTATAAATAAGTTTTTCTCGACCTTTGATGCATCATGCTTTTTTTCTCCCCCAACAAACATGATATATTAAGGGGTTATTGTACAACTCTATGAAACAAACAAGTGTATAATTATTTGTGAATACTATTATCATTTCAAGAGTTTATAAATTATTTCTTTACAGATTTTTCAAGTATTGACAAAATATTTCTTGTGGATCACACACATCTGTTTTGTGAAGACCTGGAAATGTTATTTATTTTGTGCATCATCTTTTGCTGTACAGTGCTATGTTAATAGAAAAGATAGCCAAACTTTATTGTGTATAAAAGTGTTGTGTGATGTATCACATTTTCAGAATGCAATAATCAAGATCAAGCAGCCCCTTATCTAGCAAAAATCTCAACAAACTATCAGAATACAATAAGCATGATACAATAGGCATTTTCTTACATTACTGATAAATTATTTGGCCTGCACTCTACCAAAAAAGATACTTGTCTAATGCATTCTAAAAATAATTTTATTTTTGGAGATAATTTTTGTTGGAATTTCTATTCCAAAATGTTTCATTGTGCTTATTTTTAATTAGTAAAATGTTTCGTTATGAAAATGTCCGCAACATTCTGTAAATAAATGGAAATAAAAAATAACAAAACTTTCAAACCTTTTCTATGAAATGCCATTTCAATTACATATTCTTAATACCTCTGCCATTGGTTTACTATAACCGTTTTGCTTGAATGTTTAGGTATTATATTAAGTATAAATATTGTAATATAGCATTTCCATTCAAAATATAAGTTAATAGTTCTTTCTTATCTAATTTAAAGTGGTTTCACACGTATTTCAGATACTAAGTTATCCCTAATCATTGAAAGACTTACAGTAAGTGAACCAAATCTTGTAGGACTTGGAAGACATGTGGAAATATATTTCTTCCCTTGAACTGCATACTCAGAGTCCTGGCCTTAATGGGGTCCAAGAGGAGCCATGCTGAAGAGAGCATGTGATAACCTACCTCAGAACGTGTCCATTGTGTCTACGAGCACTTTTCCTGAACACAGCTGTACGATAACAAATGGAAAGAATACAATGGAAGTTAAACATTGACTACTTAAAATGCATACTTGTTTTCATGATAGTTCCCACTTAACCTATAATTAGGACCTGTCAGTTAACTTAGTCCTGGACCGAGGGGGGCTGTCGTGGCTCAGTGGGTATGTTCACTGTGCAACCTTCGAATTGTAGGCTGTGCAGGTTCGATTCCTGTCTTGCTGCATTCCTCTCTTCTGTGTTTGTAAAATTTTCATTGTGTGTGTCTATTACTTGATGTTGTATGTCTTGTGTAGCATGGCCAAATATGGCCCGTGTGCCATAAAACCCTCAAACCAACCTGGACCAAGGAGTGGATGGGGGAGGCTGTACCCAGGATTTCATTTCAGTTGGTTGGTCCTTTTTAGATTTTATGGCACAGAGGCCATATTTGGCCAATCTGTGCCTGATACAAGAAAACATCAAATAAAAATTGTCATGAAAGGAAAAAAAGTGATTGGAGAATAGAGTAGTGGGATGAAAGGCAGAAAAAGATCACTTTGTTATCCCAGGAGTGCGACCCATGTGTGTTTACTAAAGACAGTAAACCCCATGGGAAATGAAAAGATCTCGGGTTCATGAAGCACGTACACACTTAAAATGTCCTGAGTGCTCATTTCGGTGGGGCTGTATTACAAATATTTATTTTTTGTAATGTAGTACAGATCACTATTTTAGCAGAATGAGGAAATGTCTTACTGACAGATTTGATTGAATTTGTAGGTCATTGATCTTGAGTTTTAAACAAGTCACTTGATTTTTTAAAAACAATGATATCACCTAAAATTGTTGAATCTTTCAGAATTGGAATCGTAGCAAATTCAGCATGTAGACCTGACCTTCGAATTCTCTATTTTATACAAATACTTGAGACAAAAGCCATCTCTGAGCTTATTACTTGTCCAAATAATTTTCATATCAATTTTTGTCTTAATAGTCTGAAAATTTTATACTTCAGAACTAATCTTCTCAATTCAAATACTGAATGTATGTTTCTATGACAAATGATTTAACAGATAATCAGCTTAAAATCCTAAATAAATGTGTGGCCAAATATGGCCCTTTCGCCATAAAACCAACAAACCTAAATAAATATGCTGGGAGACTCAAGGCCAGATGACCTGAGACTAGTTAAATTGATTCTTGGTAGAGATAAACATGATTCTTGTTAAATATATACTGGTGAGCTTTTGAGATCTGTGCAGGCTTAAACTGGAATTGGACATGCTGAATACAGCTTGTTTCATCAGGACATTTTCTTCAAAACTTAGCTTAATTCTCAAGTCCTTAAAACTTATAAAAATAAAGGTGCAGTCGTTTTCTTGTTTTAAAGGGTACCTTACGCCAAAAACTCAAACCAAACAACCATCTTGTTTTAAAGGAGTTGATAAGATTATACATCTCTATACAGGAAAAAGCAATTAGAGAAAAAGGGAGAAATTCTTATAACTTGTTGGCCTAATTCTAAACAAATGCTGAGTGCGCAAACATGAAATTTGTTACGAATTTTTTTTTACCTATTTGACAATCCACAATATTTTCTAAACACTAAGCTGTTAACAAATGTTTTTCAGACAGGTTAAGTTGTCTTATTCTGTAGTGTGTAAGCTTTTGTTTGATATAACCCGATATTACACTAGTGAACACCATGACAAAATGGAAGGTTAAGGATGTTAGATGCCACACTGGAGCCAAAATCGAATCTACAAGTACGAAAGTATTGATACTTCTCAGAGTATCACAAAGTTGCTTTATCTTTGTTCTCCAAGCTTTCCTAAACTTGATAGGTCTGCGGTTGGACAAGTAACGGACTGGAGGGTTACAAGTTAGAATCCAACCAATGACCGTCTTGTACAAAGGGGCTGATGCAAATGTCCTCACGTTGGCGTTAGTCTGTCAAATGGGAGCGAAAATGCAGCGCCCGAGGCGGGTAATTAGGGTGTGTTCAGGGTAATCATATTTGGCACGTTATCGTACTTTGCAACTGTCACATTTCACTAGTTATCGCTTTCTTGGCAAATGCTTTGGCGCATTTTTTGGCTTTGGCTTCTTTGAGACATTTTCTCACTGAAGTCATTAGTGAGTCATCTTTTCCCCGTCTTTCGAAGAATTGCCGTTGAATAGAATTATCTAGAAATATGCTACAAGGGGAGTGGGGACGCCATCTTAACAAAGGGTGGTGCATCATTTATAAACATCTTCATTTTTTGTACAATCGTATGTGTACATGTTTTGAAAATTAAAAATCAATTTTATTTTTGAGATTTCTTTACCATTTGGAATTTAAGGAACTGCGAAGCTCTCCATTTTTGCAATTGAGGAGTACACAAAATGCTGACTCCCCTTCTGATTGAGCAAATAACAAAATACAAACCCACTTTACTCAGAATAAATTGCTGATAGAACTTTGGCTTAATTTTGATTGTTAGGTATTCAAAAACTTTCCTGATTGAAACTTGCGATTTGTCTTTTTAATTTCAAAGACAAATTTACATGAAGGGAAATGCACTAAAATAATATTTTTTGCAAGAACCAGTGACAGTCGTAGATTTTGTCATGAGTAAGAAAACAGGAATGTTTCGAGCCTTTGCAAGATTTTGTCACTAGTAGTATACGGGTGCCTATAGGCGGCGGAAGTGACGTCATACCACGTGACCGGAAGTGGGCGGGGCCAGGTGACGTCATACCACGTGACCGGAAGTGGGCGGGGCCAAGTGACGTCATACCACGTGACGAAGTGGGCGTGTCTGAATGACGTGACGTATTGTTTGTTTACATTTTGGACTTGGAATTTTTTTTTGTCATCGTGCAGGCGTTGAGTTGTTTCAAGATGGCGTCGTTTCGTTGCCATGGTGATGAAGCACTCGCGTAGTGCCATCTGGTGGAGATATTCGAAACCCTATTATTTTTAATTAAAAAGCAATTTCGTGGATTCGAACCGAGGACCATAGGATCCGAAGTCAAGTGCGCTATCCGTTAGGCTGTAAGAGAGTTAACTATGGGCGGTGAATTAATGTAGTGTTGGATTTTTTTTTTTCTCTTTTGGACTTGTATTTTTTCTTAGTATTAGGAATGGGTTATTTTTAGAAAATGGTTTGAATAATTGCATAGGGGTTTTAATAAATGCTTTTTCAAAATGACATGGCGCCATCTAGTGATTTTAAAAGTAATTAATCTAAGGAACGAATTGATTTCTTAATGGTTTTACTTTATTCATGACCAGTGACGTCCGTGTGTTTACGTTTGGGGCTTCGATTTTTTTCCTTCTGAGATTTCGATGTGACGTCAGATTACATGTTAGAACACGAAAATGTCTAATCACAGCGATTTTCATCGCAAGTAAGCGCGGAGGAATACAAGCCGGGGTTCGACTTTATGAATGACATTAGATTACACGTTAGAACATGAATGCGAGGGGCAAGCTGATGCAATCATACCAGTTATGGGGGTAGGAATGTTGCTATGTTGAAGATCAGATAGGAGGGATTTTCTTAGTATCACGATTTCAGTGAATCACAACGCTTTGAACTACGTTGCAACTCGTTGCTAGTTTTCGCGTGTTTATACAACGGGATTTTTACTTTGAAAAAATGAAGCGATCTATGGATGACACCAATATGGTAAGTCCCCAGTACTTTTAAATTTTTTTTGAATAACCTTGTTTAGATTAATTAGAAACATTTAAAAATATTTTTTTAAATGGAATTTCCTAGATATTTTCTTTAAACTCTCTTATTTTTATACCTCATTTTTTTTTTAACATTGAAAATACAGTATGTGAATATTTTAATGATGCCATGCTAATATGCTCCATTTTTTTTTTTTGCCCTTATTCTTGTAGATTTTATTTGAAGACCCTGAGGGATTCAGATGATGATGTAAGTTGATTTTCCTGTAATATATATTTCTTTTATTGAGTTTATTTGGCCTATTTCTAATGTCCTTTTTTAGTTATTAGATGAAACGTCTCAGATTTTTCTGGAAAACCCAATGTCTATTCCCTTGTATTACCAAGTGGGTTCAGGATTTGAGGTAATTTACATTTTTTTTGTTTGAACCCCTGATCCTATGGAAAAGTGTACTTTTACTAATTGTTTTCGTTTATAGACTGGCCGCAGCAAGTCATCTGAAGTGTTTCCCAGGAATATTGCTGATGACGAGGTTTCTAGTGTAATTACATAATTTGCCCACATTTTTTAAGTACTAATTTATATATATTATTATCCTGTATGTTCTTATTCTGTTTTATTTTATTCCTCGTTTCTTACAGATGGAAAGTGCGGTGATACTCGTCGAGCGATCGCGGCGGAGAAATAACAAATACCAGGCAGAAGAAATTACGTACAGTGCCCATGTGGATCCAGAAAGGCTTTCAGAAGGTGTGCGAGGTGTACCCTTGGCGGCGATCGTGGATGCTGTTCGCGAGCTTTTTGCTACATTAATTCGTCGGACAACTGAGGGGTTAGCTTCCTCTGACCTGGTACGCTTTTGCATCCAAGCTGAGGGTCTTGACAAACCCATCTCCACGAATTTGATGCCTGTTTCCGATTTAACAGTGGAGAAAGTAATGACTTCAGTCATGAAAGTCCTGCAGTCCAAGGAGGAAATTGCCCTAGATTCAGGTTTCAATATTGATGTCATCACTGTCAGGAGAGAAATGGGCGGCGGTGGAGCAAGAAAAATTACGACGAAAAGTTATCAATAAGGAAGAAAAATAAAATATACAAAACTGCATATACAAAAAGAAAAAAAAGAGTAAGGCAAGACAATTTTTCCACACTTCCATACGGATATTAATGTAAATACGTGTTGCAATTATTTGTAAAATGGTGTAAAAAAAATGTTACATATCGTGTCAAATAAATGTTGTTTTTTCACTTTTCAAAAACGAGTATCTTTTATATGACCTTTTCTAATATTTTTTCTTTTGTTAAAATTTTAAAGTAAAAAGTTAATTTATTGTGTAAAAAATAAAACTGACCAAACTATTAAATTTTATGAATATTTAACTTTAAAATGAAATTCACAAGTAGGTAATGGAAAAAGTATTTTATTCATAACTTTCAAGAAAAAATTACAAAGTTGCTTTTCATAACTGCAGCCATTTCCTTGAAGACGGTCTCTTTATGGATTTTTTAGGTTTGGCATACATAGTTTTCACATCAGTTAAATAAGTATTTTTCACAAATTCTTGAGGAAAATTATTTAATGTCAGTATTTTCTCAAACTGTTCAAAGGCCGATGGTCTTCGAATTCTGTTTCTCAAAAGAAAATTGATGAATTGAATAATATTTGAGCCTGGAATAATCTCATCGTTCACTTTGACTTCTTTGTTCTGACTCCAGGAAATTTTATGGTGTTTTAAGAACTCCATAATTTTCACTGCAGTTTCTTTATGTTTCACTGGAACGGATCCAAGAACTTCATTTTCTATATCAAAATTGTTTTCAAGGTCTTTATCGGGAGGCTTCTCGTCGAGTGGTTTAGTTCTATTAACGTTTGGGAACGTGACATATTTTTGTAAAACTTGATTGTACAACTTCACTTTTTCATCGTCACTTAATTTCTTTTTCAAGATGTATTGAATCTGTGCATCTATTTCACTCAGATGATCCTGTTCCAATTCTTGCATACGGTCTAACGGTACCAGTGCAAACTTTTTACTGTGTTCCATGTATAAGAGATGATAAGACGGTTATTGCAGCTGGAATAAGAAAGGATAAAAATCCTTCACCTTTTTGTACTAAAAGTCGTCTTTTTCTATAGAGAGGTACTCTTTTCGTAGCCAGTATTCTCAAAGTTTTTTTGAAAGGAATGAGTTGATTTTTAGCACGCTTACTGATAGGAAGATTCCCCTTTAATAAATTCAGTACACATTCACAAACTGATTTAATGAGACTGTTTGGACAATTTTTCAATACAGTTGTTTTTCTCCTGCTTTTCTGTAAGAGTTTCAGACATATCACATCCTTCTGAGAAGGCATTCTAAAATAGAAATGATTTTTTTCTGCTTTTTCACTTTGTTTTATATAGGTTTCGAAGGTACCCGCTTTAATGACCCTATCGAGGTTCATACACGAAATGCTTATCACCAGGAAATATCCCTGTACGTAACCGTAACCGTTCAGTCGTCTCCGGTCTTAAGTCAATAAGCAAATAACTAAAGGGCGTTGAGGTAGCATCGTCAAATATTTCTTGAAAAGCCTTGATTTTTCTGGGGAACATTTGTTTAGCTAGATGCGTTATTTGACTTTTATCTCTAGGATTTTTGTATAGAACTACATAATGCGAATTTAAATGAACATTTCTCATTTCTTTGCCTTGATGAAAAAAGTTTTGCGTAATAAAAATGATTGAAAGATTTCGGTGATGACTACCTTTTGTAAAAAGATTGCTTAAGCGAGTATCACTTGATAACTCTACCATCAAATCATCTATGATAATTAAAGCATCTCGAATGGAGCTGAGGTTGGAGGGCAAACCTTCTTCAAAATTAACATTTTTCATAGAATTAAAAATAGATTGGTAACTTCCGTAGCAGTAGACAATATGTGTAGGCAATGGATGGAACATTTTGTGATCAATCAGTTTCTTTACGAAAACAGTTTTTCCCGATCCTGTAGGCCCACTGAGGAGGCATGTCGAAGGATGAACTAACCGGGGGAGTTCCATATTCTATAATAATAAATTTATTGCTGAGGTTTCCACTTTTATAGTTTGCAGAACATGTCTGTGCATCCTTTAATTGTGTTTGCTACGAGACGACACTCGCTGAACGAATCAACAATGTTTTGAGTAAATTCTAAACAGTGGTTTTCAAAGACATTTAAAGAATTTTTAACGCAATCACATATTTCTTTCCCACAATCGGAGTTGTTGAAATAAAGGTTGGAAAATTCGTTGCATTTGATGTATCCAACTGAATCAATGCTTTGATATATTTTATATATGTCAAGTGTCGTTTCATTCTGAAACAAGATGTGTGATTGATCTTTAGTCCGATAAAAACAGCTCCAGATAACAAAAACAGAAAAACAAACATAGGAAAAAATAAGTACTGTAACTAATATTATTTGACTTTTTGCGCTTTCCATTTTTGTACGACTTACTCTGGTGAATATTTTTAACAAAGTGTTTTCTTTTTCCTACGTCAACCCTTTTAAACTCTTGGATTTTACCCCAAAAAACCATTTGTCAGAAAAAAATAAAACACATCTAAACAGTATCAAAAAGTAAATAAAAATGAGTCAATATATCTGGCAATAAAACAATTTTATTATTTTTTAAAAATCATGGTTACACCGTATCTTTTTTTGACAAATTGAAATATTCTAAAATCATTCTTCTTTCCTGCTAACTGATTGATAATAAATTTCATACAAAATCCTTGACATCGTTTAACAATAAAATAAATGCAATAGTGTCCACATACATTAGACGTTAAGCTTTGAAGTGGAACCTTGTTCCATTGAACGTATTGAAATTCCTTGACAAATTTTGCAATGTCTTTTCCAAATGCGTCGGGAGGCAATCCATAGGAATCAAAAAATTCAATAGTCTTGTTATCTTGAACGTACACAGCAAGCCAATGAGAACCCGTCTCATCGTGTTTATCAGTATTGAGCACTATAGCAGAGGGAAACTTTTCAATAGTTGGTATTTTATCTGAGGGATAAACACCACCATAATATCTCGCCGAAATAGAATCACGAGATAAGATTCTATGAATCTGTGATGAATTCATTAGTTCCCAAAATCATAAAGTATATTACGAGCTTTGTTGATTTCGATTAGATTTTCAAACTCAGCATACACCAACAATGAAATTGTTTGCTGTAACGTAGTTCCAAATTTTATTTCTATTCTTAAGTTACTGTGTCGAACAAGATTTAAATGTGAACCATCGCACAAATCTGGGGATAAATCAAAGCAAAATAAAGAATAACCTTTCGAAAATTCTGACCTTGAGAGGTACAGGCCTCTATTTTCAGCATTCGTAAATAAGTTCTGATATGCTCTTACAAATTGATCTTTTTCAAAATTTGGTTGGAGTGGGTTATGAGGCACGGGCTGACCATCCACATAGACTCCTATAAAATTAATATTGTAATGTTTGAACTCAAAGGGAGACTTCTTATAGTGTCCGTTGAACGCGTCGTTATCGACACAGGCAATCACAATACGGTTAGGCATCTGTCCCGTAAAAATGTTATCTTGAACAAAACTCATATTACCAGCCGGAATGGAATAAGCTTTACACAGTACTCTGTTAATGGGGTATTTAGCTGCTGTTTTTTCCAAACCTTTTGCATGTCCTATAACAACACCGGGGCTCACTCTGACTTTACGAACAAACAAGGAAGCATATTCCAACAAAACTTTAAATTCCCCGTCTCCCAACAAACAAAATTCCGGTTTACTGCGTATAAGCTTAATTTTCACATCCACCATATTTAAAAGGAGTCTCTCTTGATGAAACATATCCAAGTGCAAACGGCCAATCATATCCACCGATGCACCTAGCTTAAACATTTCGGTCCTTTGATTAAATCCATCGTTAGGCTGGGTGTCTGCTATATCAAAAACATTCATACGACCTGCGGTATCTTTAAAAAACAGTTCTGAAGACAATTGAGAAGTTTTAGTATCATAACCATGATTCAGTAATTTTTCTATCATGGCTCGGTATGGATAAGTGTTATTACTGGAGGAAACGAGTCTTTCGTTTAGACTGATATCCACCTGAGAAAACATGGAATGCAGAAACAGATTTACAGGACCTACTTTACTTTCAGTTGTGATTGGTTTGCCGTCACTTTTTAAAATTTTAACTTTGACATATAATTGGGTCTGTGACAAATCGAGGTATTCGTCTCCGCTTCCAGAGACATTGAATTCGATAGGGCTTCCACCAGAAACATTGGCTAGGGGGTGAAATTCAACCCACTGACCTCTCTCGATGACAGTTTGTGTTGGAGGTAAAGAGAATAATTCTAGTTCTGATTTCACACATTCTGGAGAATCTTTTAGTAGAAAAGCCATGGTGTTACGAGTCGAAAATATCACGTCCTTGTAGCTTCCTGACTTTAGATGAAATGACACGTTTCGAGGGTTTGCGCTTCCTTTTAAGCTTTCCATGACCAATCATCTCATCTGCTTTCTTAACCGCCTTTCTTGCTAATTTTTTCCCAGTTTCTTTTGCACGCGTTTTAACTGATGTTTTGAAATTTTCGCCTGATAACACGTCATTAGCAACCATTGTTCCTGTCCGTAAAGCTTCTTTTCCAATCGTTTTTGCACCACTAATCAAAAAAGGTAATGCTCTGCGAAATAGTTTTGCAAAAAATCCTCCTATTCCGTGCCCTTTCTGAAAAACAACTCCTTTATAGTAGGGCAAGCCATTTCCAATTTGCTCTGAATAATAATCTTCAAACTTTTTACTACAACACGTGTAAGGAACCAACATTTTGTTACTTCTTTCTTGAATGCGAAAATAAAAAATGAATCAATTCAGAAAGGAACACTCTTTTATATGATTTGTTTCAAGCGAAAATGTAATTTCACTATCAACTTTCCGCGTTCAAATGAGACGTAACGACCAGTGTGCGTCCTTATAATGATTTCAATCGAGTCAAAATTTTTTCTGGAAACTGGTAAATAATGAGGTCTCTCAAATTGTTCCTGAATCATATCACCATCTCTTCCCTTCACTGTCAGAGTTCGTAAAAGAGGAGCTAAGATCCCACCAACAAATTCAGGCTGAATGATGTCGGTGTAAACGTACAACAAATGTAAATCAACATTAGGATCCGCAACAAAAGGACTCTCAGTGATTACTGTATCTGGGCCTCCATTTCCTGGAATAAAATTTTCTCCCATCACTTTATTAGGTTCAAAACCTAAGTTTTCAGCTAATCCCTTGGATAATTTCACCGTTGCACCGTTAGTGAGCTGCACCATCACCCTTTTAGTGTGTTTGTTATATTTCATTTGAATTTTTATGTGCTTTGGAAATGCATTTAAAATATCGATCGGAGAATCATAAAATCCGCACGCTATTTTTCCATTAACTTTTACTCCGTTTCCTAAATCATATTCGAAAGAATTTTCACCATCAATGATGTTATTCCACATTCTGGGATAAATCATTTCAACTAATCCTACTTCCCATTCACCTGAGAGTTCCAGACGTTTAGGGAGTTTCGTGTAGAAGTGAGACATTGTGTTGCCAGGATAAAACTCGATAGAGCTATCGCTGGGAAGTGTAATGTAGAACGACATCGTACAGTGAAAATGAAAAGGTAAGTACGGTGACAGCTCTATTTATATCATTTTGACATTCTCAACCCAAGCATTAAATTTTTCAGGATAACCCTGAAATTTCACAAAGTATTCCGTTTTCCCCTGACGCTTTCTTTTCTTTAAAACTTTTTCTACTGGATAAAATCCGGAATCCGAGATCTTTTGCAATTCCTCTTTGTAAAAACTTCCTTGTATCACTTCCCCTGCTAAATCTTTCAGTTTATACACAACAGGTATCCGATGTATTATTTTATCGATAGTAAAAATTTCTTTTGTCCAGTTTTGTTCGTATCCTTTTTCAAAGTGCATTTTCTCCCGACTAATACGAACAGTATCGTCAACCTTTAACTCTGAACTGCTCTGTTTTGCAACAGTTTGCTGACCGTATAATGTATCCCATACTTTTCCTTCATTTTGTAATGTGACTAATGAAGGCTCTGTTTTAATACTACGATGCCAAGTATGGTTATAACTATGCATCAATTGGTCTATGACGTCAATATATCTTTTCGTATTTATTTCAGTAAAGTATTTCCACATTTTAGTTTTAAGGGTACGATTAAAGCGTTCAACGATTGAAGCTTTTGTTGAATTATGTGTGGTAAAGAAATGAACTTTCTTCTTTTTTAAGAAATTTTGCACTAGTTTATTGGTAAACTCTTTCCCAGCATCTGTCTGTAAGGATTGAGGAGTACGTTCGGAAAATATTTTTTCAAAAGCGCTCAATATAGTTGCAGATTTTTTATCTAACAGAGGAATGGCCCATGCATATTTAGACAAAATATCAATACAAGTAAGTAAATACTTATACCCGTCGTTATGAGGGGCGAGAGATTGCATGTCCACTAAATCAGATTGAAACTGATCGTTTAATCCTCCTACTATTACACGATTTCTCTGGAATTTGTGCCGTAAAGGCTTGTGTAAAGTATACGAATCTTTCGTTTGTAGCCAATTCTTTATCTGTTTTCTTTTCACGCGACCTTTTAAAGCACGCTGTAAAGCATTGATACCACCAAAGCTGCCGGGAAGTTTGGGATTCCGATATGTCTGATTCAGAATTTCTTCCATTGCAGCAGCGGTTGTGGTCTAACCTAAAGCTGATATTCATAATGACTGTTAAAATTTTAAGAAATACAGTATTTATATACTCCTCATGACAATCTCCACTACTAAGTACAAAAGGAAATAAAGTTTTTTTCCTTTTAAGATATTAAAACTGAATAATCAAGTACACAAATATTAAGACAATCAGTTATGAGAAAATAAAACACCAAAGAGAAATGCTAGTACAATTATTTATTTAAACAAATTGTGCACAGAAAAAAATACAATGAATCAGTTACAATCGTCAAAATATTCAAACGTATATGGAGGACATAGCACATTTCTTACCTCTCTCAGAACATCTTTTAATCGAATGTCCTTTAAAAATTGTGATGTAACATACATTGCAGGTTTTGACAAGCACAAAAAGTCTTTATGTTCCCACAATCTGTGGTAAAAAGAATCGACGATTTCAGTAACTTCCAAAGAAAATGCTGCAGAATTAAAACTCTCAACCCTATTGGCCCATAGTTCCTCAGATAATAATTCGGGTTCTTTCAAACCCCTTTCTTTTAGGCAATGGCTCAATGAATCTTTCAGCAGTTCTATCAGGCATTGAGTCCCAAGACTAACATCTAAAGAGTCCGGTAAACTTTCGTCGATGTTCACACATTGTTCGAAAGTCTTGTAGGCACTCAAAAGGTCCATAGCGCCATAAACATGATCCAAGACACTCGCAGCAATAAAATTATACTGCTGTTTCATTTCAGTCCACTGAGAAGAAGAGATAGTTATGCTTTTTTTGAAGGTATCACCACATTGTGTAGTTTGGAATCGAGTGAATGTAAAGTTCTCGAAGTCCACACTATCAACTTTGAATTCATCTTCGGGTAAGAAAAAACTTCCTCTCAGATCACGGGGTTCTTGTGGTAAAGCACCAGGTTTCATGATGAATTCAATCCATCCAGGGTAGAGTGTCACACCTTCTTTCGTAGGATAAAAAGTTGATCCATACTTTGTAAACCGTCTGATGTGCACCAATACGTTTCCTCGAAAAGTATTTGGATAAACGAATATGGAATCTCCGATATGAAACATCTCTTCTGGAATTCCATCTTCTGTAAAGATTCCACCCTGCAAAATAAGATTAAAATAATAAGATATCAATTACATGTAAAACAAGTAAAAATTCATAAAGATTAAATTTTAAAAATCATAACAAATCAAGACTATTACTTACTTTATGTGCATTCTTAATTCTCTTGTGGCTTTCTTCAGTCGGCATATTTTCTGTAAGATTTCGTTTCTTATTATGGCTAGTTGTGGTCATTTTACGAAAAGTCAAGGAAGCAAACAGCAAATATCACAATTAAAATGGACACGATGTGTGTGTGTGTGTGCACTCGGGCTCGACGACAGAACTGTATAGATTGACTGGTATAGCACAGTAACTAATTCTAATTCATGTTGTAATCATACGGTGTTGTGATTCACTAAAAGCTATCCGCTACTCCGATTCGACGAAACGGTAATGACGTCACATTCCTGTCCTCCTACTGGTCCATTTCATGTATTCCTCCGCGTAACCTGCGTAGAAAATGTACTGTGAGTAGGTTTTTCAAGTTCAGACTTGGCTTTTTCAAGTTCAGACTTGATGGACTTGTGACGTCACCATCGAAATCTCAGAAGGAAAAAAATCGAAGCCCCAAACGTAAACACACGGACGTCACTGGTCATGAATAAAGTAAAACCATTAAGAAATCAATTCGTTCCTTAGATTAATTACTTTTAAAATCACTAGATGGCGCCATAAGTCATTTTGAAAAAGCATTTATTAAAACCCCTATGCAATTATTCAAACAATTTTCTAAAAATAACCCATTCCTAATACTAAGAAAAAATACAAGTCCAAAAGAGAAAAAAAAAATCCAACACTACATTAATTCACCGCCCATAGTTAACTCTCTTACAGCCTAACGGATAGCGCACTTGACTTCGGATCCTATGGTCCTCGGTTCGAATCCACGAAATTGCTTTTTAATTAAAAATAATAGGGTTTCGAATATCTCCACCAGATGGCACTACGCGAGTGCTTCATCACCATGGCAACGAAACGACGCCATCTTGAAACAACTCAACGCCTGCACGATGACAAAAAAAAATTCCAAGTCCAAAATGTAAACAAACAATACGTCACGTCATTCAGACACGCCCACTTCGTCACGTGGTATGACGTCACTTGGCTCCGGTCACGTGGTATGACGTCACTTGGCCCCGCCCACTTCCGATCACGTGGTATGACGTCACTTGGCCCCGCCCACTTCCGGTCACGTGGTATGACGTCACTTCCGCCGCCTATAGGCACCCGTATACTACTGTCACTGATAAAAAGAGAAATTTTAATCTAGTAGTTACTGCATATATATGGCTTACACACAACCAAAATCTGAATTTTTCATGGCTTCTATTCAGTTCTGACATAAAAAATTTGATCACTTTGTTTTGCGAATTAAGGAAGTATTTACGTTTAAAATGATAAATCCACTTTAACTATTTATTTTTAAAGGCAATTTAACACGCTTTTACAGTTTATTACATACCTATTCCATTTTTCATTGCAATTAATAACTATGGATCTATTTCAATTTGGGGACTCTTGAAAAATATTTTACTGAAGAGTAAAAGTAAAATTATACCACTATACTAAAAGTTGAATTTATCAAAATGTTTAGTTATATCATTACAAATGCGGTCACTTTGTTTTGAGTAATAAAGAAATGTCAGTTCAAAGTTATGAAAAACTTTCTTCGCTTTATTTCTCTTTAAGGACAATTCATTATCTTTTTCCTGTTTATTACTTGTTTAAAGGAAAACATTGTAGAGGTAAATCTCGTGAGCTGCTTGCTTTTGTAAAGAAAATGTAAAGGGCGTCTATTTATTGTAGGCAATTCAAATTGATGTTGCTTCAACAGACTTCTTGAAATACGTTTTCTCTTTTTGCTAAGATGATAAACCATACATAACACAGAATCATCATTTTGTATCGGTAGAATACATCTACATAAAGTGTCTCAGGGAGTTGTAAATCGATTCTCCTCAAACCCTCCTAAGATCAAGAAAGCAAGATTAAGAAAACTTTTAGTCTCCCTAATACATAATTTTGGTAAATATAGAAAAATGAATTTTTTCACAACTATAAATTCTGATTCCTCTTAAACTTTTTGAGGCAAAACAATAAAGTGACCAAATTTTAGTAAGATGTTACAGAGAAGACCTTAGTACAAATTTAGATTTTTCAACGTACTCCACGAGCATCAACTAAAAAATGGAATTTCAAAATTTCCCATTTTTAGTGGACAAATCTTGGAAAGGCTTGAAAGGATCAAAACACACTCCTGTTTTCTTATTCTGGACAAAATCTGTCACAATGGTTCTATATAACAGAACAAAACTGGTTAAACTGAATTGATGAATGAGCAATGACAATATCAAATGTGTTGCTCAAATATTACATAGTATTATAGCATTAGCTGGTCATATAATAAATTTCAAATATTATTAATTATAATTAGTCATAAATTTTGAAATTAGGCATGGATAAATTTAGCATAAAATAGCTAAATTTAATGTATCAAAAG
The DNA here is from genome assembly GCA_933210815.1 of Meta bourneti. Classification (NCBI taxonomy): domain Eukaryota; kingdom Metazoa; phylum Arthropoda; class Arachnida; order Araneae; family Tetragnathidae; genus Meta; species Meta bourneti. Next base: position 7,687,074 of record OW119929.1, read on the forward strand.
TTGGGTTTTATTTCATAAACATTTTCCATAAATATAACTAATTAAGGAGATAGTAATTTTTCAGACTGAAATGTGTCAAACCTCCATTGATTGAAAAATGTACTAGGGGTTCGGATAATTAGCTTTTAAGACGTTTTAAATTTATTAGAATTTTTTGACAAATTCCCAGATACAATTTTCAGTGCCTGCATAGAATAATTTTATAAATATCTATTTTCAAAACTTAGGAAGAAATTTTTTTAATAATTTAAATGTCTGGCATTTACCTTATAAAATAAGTTATATTATATCTCATCTATATAAAAAGCATATATTCTTGGTCTATATAACAAGCATATATTCTTGGTCAGGGGGACGGGCAATGGGGTCCTGAGCTGACCTCGAAAGCGTTGGAGTTGGCTTTTTAAAATGTTTTCAAGATAAAATACGATAAAAATTCATGGATTTCTTTAACATAGTTATTGAATTATGAAAATAATTGTTGTTTATTGTACTTCGCATAGAAAATTGTATGTATTTAACCAACAATAAATATCTGTTGAAAAACCCTCAATTTAACAATTTTAAAACTGTATGTCTTTGTTTTTCAATTCATAGTCAGGACTAAATTTGATATATTATATTATACAAATATTTAGCGAACCAATATCTTTTTAAAATATAATAAAGTTCAGATATTCATTTTGTATAAAAAGTTGTATTCCTAAGTTGGTTCAAAGTACAAAATAAAAAATACTTTTTTAATGTAATAAGTCCAAATCTTCAATTAGCATAAAAATTCAATCTCTCTTTTATACCTCCAAAAATAATTCCTGACTACATTAATGGTTTATTAAGTGTGAACTGTGAAACGAACAGCACTTCCAAAACCGGGGGGTGGGTAGTTGAATCTTGAAGGGAAAGATCCGAGGTCAACACCTCGTAATTTTAAACCACGGTCAGATGACGAGGCAACACCTGGCTAGCACACTACTCTCCAAACATCCACACCACGTCAACGTGAGGACATTTGAGGTTACGACAGATTTAACACACACCAGCACCCACGTACACGACGGTCTTTGGTTAGACCGAGTTTCGAACTCACAACCCTCCTATTGCTAATACGCTACTCTTCCAACCGGGCTACCACTGCCCCACCAAAAATCGGAGTCACGTAATCAATTCATATAAGCTATATATAGGATATTTTCACGAATACTCTCAAAACTTGAAATAAAAATGCTCTTTCTTGCCGACTTATTAACTTAGTATACAATTTACTAACGTTGTCAATGTAAAGGGTGTGCTTCGTGACTCTTGACAAGATGAGCAATGCTGGATTCAAAATTAGTAAGTTTCAGACTTAAAGCGCCACTGTAACTAGAGCGACTCATGTTCATTTCATTACACCACGGAATTCTATATATAGCCTATTTCTTTGTTCTATTAAAATGGAATTAACATGGCTGAAACCAGCTTCAACCATTGTTCGGAAATGCAAGCAAAAGTTTTGGATATTTTTCTACAACATTCATATTCTTCCAAAAGTAACTTAAAGTCTTTTTTTTAAAAAAGCGTCTTAGCTTCAAGATCAATTGACAATTCGATAAGTTCATCTTATTTGTTACATTCGACGTTTTCAATATCTGCAGAAAATGGAATGATAACCCAATCTGGAATGTGCATGCTTTCAAAATCTGCAAAGCGCATTTTAAAATCATCGCTCAAATTTTGAAGATATTTTTGTATACTTCTAAGTCTTCCTCTTTTACTTTTAATTGCCGTAGATTCGAAAAGTTCTGAAAATCTTTTCGTAACAATGATGATTTAAATAAGGCTAATTTAGCTTGGAAATCTAAAAGAATCGTCCAAGCTTGAATAATCGTGATAGTTGATCTTGTAAACGGGTCGGTATGTCATTAAATTTTGAAAATAAGGTAGCCAAGTAGAAAATATGAACCGAATTAATATTACCCATACAATGATGTTTTCTATTTTTCTATCGCCCCTGGGGTCTATATCGACCACTTTGGCGACCACTGGTTAGGAGTATCAGCACAGTACGAATATTTCGTACATATGATAACAAAAATGACTATCTGACTCAATGAGAAGAAAGACATTTTTGAGTTATCAGTCCCTACCTCTTAGAAATTTGGGAGCCGTCCGACGAAAGCAGCAAAAAGTAAAATTTAAAAAAGTTTTCTTTCTTGCTGGATATATGAAAAATGCTTATTTATACAATATTTTTCCGTAGTGAGGCCCATCTGTATAAAACATCCTTGTCGCACGTCTAGTGGGTAATTCATCACTAGAATTGTAAAGATTATTTTTCAACTTGAATTGCATGTTTCACCTCTTTCTTGAATATTGGTAATAGACGAAAAAAAATATTTTTCCTAAAAGGATCTTTAAAATTTGTTGGCGGACCACACAAAATCATTCTCTTTTGAAGATGCACATGGGCTTTATTCATTCCGTTTTCATAAAATTATAGATGCCATCGAAATCTTAGCTTTGGAGTAATATTTAATTATGTCTTCAATATTTTTCTAGGGGAATTATCCCCTTGATAGGAATTCGATATGCTGGCTCATTTGTAAGGGATGGAAGATAAATTCAATGGGAAAGCATCGTCTTATAATGTTTGGGCCACCATATTTTCAGATCAATAACAACTTTTCCTTATCACCTCAGACAGAAGACTTAATAAAAGTGGCACATTTGTCGAGATGCGAACAATTTTTTTAACGGCGAAATCGCGGTCACACATTTTCATTTTGCGCTTTGTTCGGGAGTGTCAAAATACGCGATTTTACTTAAATTTGCTCAACAAAAAAATTAGTTTTATACTGTGCTGTATGAAAATGGAAGAGCAAGATATAGTGTTGGAGAAGGAGTCACAGTCAATAGACATGCAACGACGATTCGAAGATGAACTGTCTAAGCTTCGAGTTAATGCTGCAAAAAAACAGTTTGTTCTTAACCGAAACTACTTACAAGAAGTTAATAAATGATGTAAAAAAAGCCAAAATGACTACTAAGAAGGAACCACGGGACTATTGGTTGCTGAATCGCTATGATGTGATGTTTGTGGAAAACAAAAGTAAACTCATTTATCCTGTTAAAGAAGGCGTCAGTACTGTACGGTATTACGTCACGAACACTGAGTTATTTCACGTACTCATGAAACTTCAATAACATTTGTATTTTTGAGGAATGAACGGTTTTTAAATAATAGTCTTATCATGACCTTTTTTCATACTTTGCCTAAATAGCATTTGTCATTCTATAGAATGCCTAGGGAAAGTATATAATAATTATCATATTTCATACTTTGCCTAAAAACGCCGGGCATTCTATAAAATGCCTAGGTATTCTATACAATGCCGGCGTTTCAAACTTTGCCGGTAACATAGATTAAAAAGTTATCGAGATCTTACTATTTGTAACTTGATTCATATTAAGTTTATAGGTTCAGGTTTAATACATTTTATTTTCCTGATTATGCATAACTTTTATTTTCGACATTGAGGTTACCCATGCCATATTTTTAATTTTTATTAATTATTTAGTTCAGTCTCACTTTTAAATGAGATTGAACTTATGTTCATGGAACTTCACAAAATAAAGCTTAAACAACTGACATGTTAATATATGAGTTAACTAAACTTTCCGGAATGTCAAACAACCGCACTGAATTTTACGCAATTCAACAAAAGTAATTCTCAAGCTCCCGAAAAATTTCACTATCCTTTGTAATTCTGGATAACCTAGAACTAAACGAGTGAATTAGAATGAATGAGCGGAGTCTATCTGAAACGGGAATATTTCCTTATCCAGACACACGAATTCCTGACCCTTGGTTGAAAAAGCTCTGGGTTCGATTCTTGATCTGAGAAAGAATATATCTATTGGTTTGCAATCCACTTTAAATCGTAGGTTCCAGTCTAATTAGCCTTCATTTAGGAAAAAATTACTATAGAGCGACCAATCAAAAGTAAACCCAAACCCAGGTACATAATCAGAAAACAATTTCGGAATAACTAGGTCTTCCCTCTACCGTTTCCTCAATCCAATAGAATTGAGCTAACATTCTATGAGCATTGCATTTAATAATTTTTCGAATGCTTAAATCTAAATAATCTAGTACTGAGTTAAGTTATCGAGTTGGCAATTTATCATTGTAATAAAGATATAAACCAAAGTATTCCCCTCTCACACAAAAAGTGTGATGTTTTCGTGGATTATGTAAGGTACCCAGAAATAGGAATTGTATTTAGTGTTTTTGAATCATTAATATCTTAACAAAATTAAAGGCTACGACATGATTTTTTTTCATACTGAAAGAAAACGTTTTCCTTTCACAATAAATTGCTTTTATCTAAAAAAAGTACGAGTTTGCTTTAAAACGGCAACATTTTTGCTCTAGGGATTTTAAAAGTGAGAATATTTTGTCATATCCCGGATATATATCATGTATCTGGAATTTGTTATTTGAATCAAAACTGTAGAAGCAACCTCCACATTTTCTTCACCACTCATGGTGTCTACGACAGAAGAGGTTAAAGATTATTCCTTCTCTATAGTCCCCTTCGGTGCGAGAATGAGATATTTTTCCCACACTAGAAAAACCAGCTATATAGCCAAAGGGGCTGTCTTGATAAAAAAGGCCGCATCCAGACCCCTATGTCTCCCCACATACGACACTTTTCTGAGAAATCTTCCATGCCCCATCTTATTGAGAAAGGTTTCACTGATCAAAAGATTCCTGCTGTGTTGTTTCCTTAGTTAAATGACCTGTCAGTGTGATGGATGGATTTAGTCCTTATGTTTTCCAGTAATCCAGATTCTTATTGTGTTGATGGTCTGCGTAATTTAAGTGATGAGCCAAGTTGCTACTCATTGAAAAAAAAATGTGCGCCGTAAAGGAGAATACGATCGAATAATTATACATGGTCTTTTTTATTCCACACCCCATCGAATGTCTTTTCCATTGACTCCCCACCGAGAAAAGCGCGTTAATCTCAATGAAAGCCAGACTGCGGACATTTCCTTTGCCAAATTTTCGCATGCTGCCAAGACCACTGAATGGATGGGGGGGGGGGCAGAGGGCTCAACCCCCAGGCGAGGAAAACATTAAGCCGCTTTGTATGCGTACATCCTGCATCCCTCCTTCCCTAGTATCACCTTGTAGATATTCAATTATAAACAGGTATTTTCAACTTTCATCCTTTATTTTTCAGACGCTTATCATTTACTTTTCCTTGCAAAGGATAAAATTACCTGAGTGCAGCTAGAATTTCTAAAATGTAAAATTTAAAAAAATTGTTTCCTGAAATTCTGGTAAACTCGAATAACTTATTTTTAAAAAATTGCGTTTGGTATGTTTGGGGAAATTTATAAAATGTTTTCCTTTGAGGAAGTTTCTCTAGTATATTTTGGGTCGTTTTCAGAAAAGCTGTGGAAATACCACTGCGATTTTTTTAAATTATAGTAAAATAAAAGTTCTGAAAAGCTGAGCCTAACACCATATAAAGTCTAAAATTAAATCTTACTCATGACTGAGAAAAAATCACAACTTTGCAACACTAAGAATATATTTCAATTCTAACGAGTTTATTGCATCTTTCCAATGTTGCACTTCTATAATCTACTGATTATCTTAACTAAAAGAAATTTATTATTGATGCCATATAAAATGGTCACCAAAAACAAACATCATCTAGTTATTTACAGCAGAATACTGGATGATCAAGAGACATCAAATTACAGCATTATTTTAGCTTTCCATATTTAGTTAGATTCAAACAAAATGCAAATTCGAGCTAGAAAAGAAAACCAGTATTCCTATTTGCATGCAAAGATCAATTTCAATACAATGATAGAAACCTCTTGAGTTGTATCCTGAAAAAGAAAAATTAATTCTGTGTTCTCATACATACAAATACAATGATAGAAACCTCGAGTTGCATCCTGAAAAGTAAAATTGTTTCTTTTTACATAAAAATACAATAATAAAACCTAGAGTTGCATCCTGAAAAAGAAAAATTAATTCTGTGTCCTCTTACATAAAAATACAATGATAGAAATCTTGAGTTGCATCCTAAAAAATAAAATTTTCTTTTTACATAAAAATACAATGATAAAACCTAGAGTTGCATCCTGAAAAAGAAAAATTAATTCTGTGTTCTCTTACATAAAAATACAATGATAGAAACCTCTCGAGTTGCATCCTGAAAAAGAAAAAATTAATTCTGTGTTCTCTTACATAAAAATACAATGATAGAAATCTTGAGTTGCATCCTAAAAAAGAAAATTTTCTTTTTACATAAAACTACAATGATAGAAACCTCTCGAGTTGCATCCTGAAAAAGAAAAATTAATTCTGTGTTCTCTTACATAAAAATACAATGATAGAAACCTCTCGAGTTGCATCCTGAAAAAGAAAAATTAATTCCGTGTCCTCTTACATAAAAATACAATGATAGAAATCTTGAGTTGCATCCTAAAAAAGAAAATTTTCTTTTTACATAAAAATACAATGATAAAACCTAGAGTTGCATCCTGAAAAAGAAAATTAATTATTTCTTTTTACATAAAAATACAATGATAGAAACCTCTTGAGTAGCACTCTGGAAACAAAAATTAATCGTTTCTTTCGATACACTGGTTTATATTTACCCTCAAGTAGTTACCATGCTTTTGACCTACATAAATCTCAAGGGAATATCTTGAAATGGCTACATCTCGAATTTCCCACTAAAATCTTAGCAGTAGCTAGAGTCTTATGAATATGTGAGGTTACTTTAGAATCATCCTGTATTTTGCTTGCTACTTATCTAAAATATTTTTTGACAATTTAATTAAACAATCTTGATCTTTCATTACATCTTATAATCTTGACAATGCAAAATGATTGAAGTAAATCTTCAAAACCTGTAGAGCTGTCTTGTCTTCTCAACATTTAATAAAACTAATTTATTGCTACATGGATAGTCAGTAGCTACACAGAGTTTCAAAAATAAATTTCCTAAAGTATTAAATTCCTTTCTAAAATCTAAATTCTTAACAATCTGATGTACAAAGTATGATACAAAGACACCACAACTAGTGCTATCTGTCTGGTTAAAGTGAGGAGGGCATGAAATTAGCCAATCTTCATGAAGATTTAAAGCTTTACAGATCTGATTTTTCCAAAATTGAATGGAATCTTTGTAATTTTCAGCAGAAGTTGTACCCAGGGGATCATAGAAATCAAATTTTTTCTCTTGAATTTTTCCAACCAGTAGAACCCAATGATAATTTTTATTTAAAGGTATAAATAAATATTCACTAAGATCAAATTGCACTCCAGCCAATGGATTCAATATTTCATTACTGTTACTGATATAATTCGTTTCAAAGCACATGGCAGCCAAGGAATTAGTACCATAAAGGATCTTACTTAAAAATCCATCAATAACACTGTCATAAAGCCAGCCACATTTGAAATCAGATGCTGCAGTTGTTAAGGTCAAAATTTCGTCGTTTGGAATATAGGGATCAAGAGATTTAATTTCTAGCAAGCTAATGGAAATGTCATCAGTGTAGAAGGGCTTAGTCATATTGTTTAAATCAAGTTTCAGAGTAAAAGTTTTGTAATTTTCAGTAGTATTTTCATTATTAAATGCTTTTTGACATAATAGGCTATTGTCTTTACTTAAATAACTCTGAGTCAAATCTAGCAAATTGTCTTGCATGGCTTTTTTTTTTAGTAAATGTAGGATAATTACATGCTTTACATTTGGAAGCTTTAGTGGCTGTTGTTTTAAAGAAGTTTTGGTGTGTCAACTTCTGATTTGGAGATACAGGTACAAATGGCATTTTATTACTAAACTCTTCCAAAGTCTTTGATTTAACTGCACCTTTGCATTCAGATACAAGATTTTTTAACGTTTTGGTAATGTTAGGCAATAACACTTTTTTAACAGTTGGATCATGAATAAGAGCAAGTAGCTCAGACATTAAATTTCTGCATGACTCAAGCTTGTCTTCAACAAAACGTGGCATAGCATCTGGAGAAATCTTGGGTTTTGCCACTAATTCTAACGAGGAGCAAATTTCCATCTTTTCGATAGAATTATCACTTATAGACAAAGCCTCTCTACAGGAAATTGAATGAATTTTATGGATATGCTTGCATAATGGGTTTTTATCAGGACAATTACAAATATACAAGTGACTGCATAGACTTAAACATTTCCCATCTAAGCACTTTAAAAAACAATGATCTTCTTGAGGACATGCTTTGTAAATCTGCTCTACAATGTATTCAGTGTGATCATTAGATGCAGATTTTATTATCCATGATTGACAATTTATTTCAAGTACGTGATGATCAGGAATTTTCATTGCTGATAAATGTCGTCTTTGATAAGTTGGTGGATATATGCTCTTTGGGCAGTTAGTTAAAATATTATACTTGTGGGTCATAAATATATCTTCTTCAATTTGTAAGAGGGTTTCAATCAGCTGATCTAATCGCCTGTTAAATTTTCGTTGTAAATAAGTCGTTTTAAGTTTGTTGTGAAATGATTCACAATACATGTTCGTTTCAGTGAAGGCATGGGGAAAATTCCTATAAGCCATTGCCCAAAGACTTGCTCTGCTGTAATAATATTCTTCAAAATACTCAATAAATGATGGTGCAATTGTCTGAAACTTCTGCAAAAAATTGTCCATCATTGTTTGAAACTTAATTGAATTTCTTTCTTCAAGCAATGTTAATAGAGCACAATATAACTCTTCTTTCAATTTACAATTGGAAATTTTGGCCAACAATTGACGCTGCCAAGCTCTTAAAATATGCCACTTACATAATAAATGAGGAACATTTTCACCAAATACTTTTTTGAATACAAGCCCTGTTACATGGTCATTATCTGTCATTACACAATTTACTTTCAAATCAGGAATTACTATTTTAATGCTCTTAAACAAATGGTACAATGTATCCTGGTCTAGATGGTTTACAATGAAGTGGGCTACAGGGTATCCAGAACCAAATTCATCTGGAACAATCAAATTTAATAAATAAAAACCATATTGATTGGTTTGATGTGTTGAATCAATGCACAACATCCTAGTGCTTCCTTCAATCATCAAACTTTTTTGTTCTCTAGTTTGTAAACCAAGAGCAAAAGACTCATGAGATGAGGGCAGCTTATCAAGACCTTTGGGTCCATATACAGTAGGCTGCCCTTGTGGTTTATATATAAGTATGGGATTATAAGACTCTTTGCTGAGTTTTTCAACTACAGCAGCTACTGAAAGGGCGTCATTATCATTGGGGTATAAAAGTGATTTATTTTGTTTCATATAGTAATTTATTGTTTTTCGAGATACAAATGACTTCTTCACATTGAAGCAATCTCTGTTATTTCATGATCCTGTTCCATCTCGTAAAATGGCTTGAATTTTGGAAGTTGATATTCCCAATTCCACATAAGCTTTAATTTGATCTCGATAACTTTGTCTCAAAAGTTGAAATTTAGTGTTATCAAAATTTAATTCATGATTGTGTCCAGGGAAAAAACTGACTTTAACTTGATCCACTTCTTCACATACAGATATTCTTGATGGACAGTTGCAGTTAGGAAGCATATTATGCTTTAAATTTTTTCTTTGTTCAAGACGTTGAATTTCAGACTCAGATGAATAAAACTGACATACATAATAATGGTAAGTATTACCAGCAACACATTTGCTTCCAGATTTTTTTTAAAGTAACTGTAAGTTTTGGAGCTTTCTTCATCTAACCATGCCTGAAACTGCTCCATGGAATCAAACTGGTATTCTTGTAATTTTATGCTACTGTCATGGACATCAACTATATGTTTATCACGTACACTTTTCGAATGGAAAACTTTATCACATTCAGGAAAGACACAAGGATAATATCCATCACTATTATTATCAGAAATTTGGCAAATTCTTTGATGCCTAAATAGACAACCTCGATGTTTATATACCTTTTGGCACTTATTACAAACAAATTCTGCAGATTTGGAAACTTTAGATTTGCAAGTTTTGGAAAAATTAATAGAACATAGACCACTTCCCTCATTATCCTTACCATTCACCATATCGTCACAGCTACCACATCTCTTGTACTCCACAGGCTTTGATTTTTGTTCACTCGTTGGGGAAACAGAGATGCAACCATTATGGCCCTCACAACTGGTCTTAGGAGAGTCAGATTGAAGTTTAGGATGTCTATGGGAAAAATAACATTTTTATATACTGTGATTATTCATTGCATTTTTTAAAAATACAGGTTGTGATTCATGTATTTTTGAAGAGAAATTTCATTTCTGAATTCCAGAAAAGTAAAGAATCCTTACCTCTTAATTTGTGGCTGCTTAACTCTTTGTCTCTGTTTCTCCTTCGGCAAAACAGTGATCCAGCCATCGTTATCCTCGTTAGTAATAGGGTAGTTGGATAGTTGAGGCTTTGGATGTCTAAGTGAAAATAAAAATAATTGGCTTTTATTATGCTGGAACTGTTAGTCATATATTTCAAATACTAGTTGTGATTAATATTTTTTTGAAAAATAAACTTCAGTTCTTAGAAAAAGTTATTTTTTATTTCTGAAGTAAAGGTCTCATTACAGCTTATTCTTCAGGGGAGAGGTATTTATCCCGTGATCCCAAGACAACAAAGCTGAAATCACAATGCATGTCTCTTGATTTTGGTTTAAAATGGTTTGCAACAGGTCCTCAAATTTTGAGAAGCATCCGTGAAGGCTATCGTAGGTGTTATTGGTACCTACATTTAACATAATCAAGTCATAATTCCAGAAAAAGAAAGCATCCTTACCTCTTAATTTGTGGCTGCTTAACTCTTCGCCTCTGTTTCTCCTTCGGCAAAACAGTGATCCAGCCATCTTTATCCTTGTAAGTAATAGAGTAGTTGGATAGTTGAGGTTTGGGATGTCTAAGTGAAAATAAAAATAATTGGCTTTTAATATGTTGCAACTATTAGTTATATATTTCAAATACTAGTTGTGATTATTATTTTTTGAAAAATAAACTTCCGATCTTAGAAAAAGTTATTCTTACTTTTTGTTTTGAGACTGCTCAATCCTGGGATGTTGTTGACGCTTTGACAAAACAGCGATTCTCCCTCCAGAGTTCTTACTACTGAAAGTTGGACTAGGACGTCTAGTGAAAATGAGGGAACTTGTTAGCCAAGCCTCAACTAAAGCTTGAATATGGAAACAACATTACACATTTAAAAGTAATATTTGATGTACAACATAATGGATATTAATACCTGCATTGAACAGAACCTTTGGTAACAATAGCAGAATACAGTTCAACAGCCTTAGTCTCAGGGGGAACTACAGGTTGATTCGAACTCTCAGTTGAAGAATTGAGAGGGAAACTGAGCAGGTAGGTCGTGGAAAACCTGCTGCTTTTCTACATCACAAGCTTGAATGCTCGCCAGAGCTTCCTTTAGCATTGCAATAAAGAGTTGCGCTAGTTGAAGGTTCCCTTTCCTGTTTAAATGAAGGCCATCCCTTGCCATACAACCTTTCCAAGTGACTTGGGATCTACAAAAAGAAACATTTTGCTCCTTTTGGCAGTAGGAAAACAGCCGTTGGTTTAGAAGATAATTTTTTTGATTAATTTTCTGAAGAAAAGGTCTCATTACAGCTTGTTCTTCAAGGTAGAGGTATTTATCCTGATCCCGAGACAATAAAGCTGAAATCACAATACGTGTCTCTTGATTTCGGTTTAAAATAGTTTGAAACAGGTCCTCAAATTTTGAGAAGCATCCACCAAGGCTATCGTAGGTGTTATTGGTACCTACATACAACAGAATCAAGTCATAATGATTCTTTAAAGATGAAATCTTTTCCGTTAAACGTTTAATGGTGATTTCTGGAAAAGCTAGAACATGTATTACACTACCATGTAATTGCGATGGTAAATACTGATCTAAATATTTAACCATAGAATCGCCAGTAATTAAAACCTTCATAGTTATACTTTACAATTATTAGATAATTTACAGACAAGAAAAGTAATTTTAAAAAATAGAAACTGGTCACAGAAAACAATCAAACAAATAAGACTACAGCACAAATGCAATCATTCAATTTAAAAATGCAAAATGAACTCTTAAAACATTCAACAAATAGTAAAAATCATGAAAACAAATGGAAATACAACAAATCAATGGGAATACAAAAAAGCGCTAAACAGTAAAAAATATTTGAGAACTGACAAACGCAATTAGTACAAAAATGGGTAAACATTTACTGTACGGTCACCCTTGGCGACTTTTTCAAAATATCGCCAAAAGTCGCCAAAATGGCGACTTCTTGCACGAGCGAGGTTTAAAGAAAACAGCGTAGTGAAAAATGGGTAAAGATGTAGAATCCGAGACATGTTTGTAGCCAAATCAAGATGGCGTCCAAAGCCAGGATGTTCTTAAAAAAACCGCGGACTTTCCTACGCGAACAACCTTTTGTATAGGGCAATAATAAATGAGGAATGCACAAACAAGCAATAATAAGTAAAAAAATTTAAAATAACGGTCTAATTAATCGTGTGGATGTTCTTAAAAAAAACGGGGACTTTCCTACGCGAACCTTTTGTATAAGGCAATAATAAATGAGGAATGCACAAATAAGCAATAATAAGTAAAAAATATAAAAATAACGGTGTAAATAATCCTGTGGATGTTCTTAAAAAAACGCGGACTTTCCTACGCGAACAACCTTTTGTATAGAGCAATAATAAATGAGGAATACACAAATAAGCAATAATAAGTAAAAATAAATAAAACTTACGGTCTAAGTAATCCTGTGGATGTTCTTAAAAAAACGCGGACTTTCCTACGCGAACAACCTTTTGAATAGGGCAATAATAAATCAATCACCTTCAAGCTCTCCGGTTTTGCTAATATATTCCGTTGCGACCCGGTTAAGCGGTAACCAATTACAATCCTTCTAAAAAGCTAAGACATCAACTAACACAAAAAGAATTCAAATTTTAAAACGGTTACCAATCATAGAACGCAAAACATCGATATTTTGTTAAAAAAAAATGCGTTCGTTAAAAAAAAAGAAGCGCTCTTTCCTTCCAAAAAACCAACCCTTTCCAAGGTCCAATAGGGTTGTTGCAATTCCTTGTCGGGTCGGATGGGGGTTGCCATATAAAATAATTTATCGCCAATGTGGAAAAAAATCGCGCCAAGGGTGACCGTACAGTAAATCTGATCCCAAAAATGAATATCAAAAATAAAATAACTTTCAAAAGAACGAAATATGCAAGAAAAAGGATAAGCGATTCCCAACAAGCTTCGCAATACCAAGGAGAGTAATCACACCCACTGACAGCACTGATATCAACCAAGGTTACACTGAGCTACTGGACTAGCGTGTCTTTCTAGAGACGGCTGTGAACGGGATCAGTTCTGCGCATGCTCATGGACGATTCTATTTTAGACAGTGGGTACATGGAACTTACGCATTTCAGGACAATGTTACCCGCTTTCGACCATTTTGGGTGCACCGGGTTACTCTACTTTTTGGCGATCTTAATTTTGGCCTCATTTCTTAGATCGAATAGTTCTTAAACCGAATCGTTAATCGCAGTTCCCGCTCGATTGTCATTTTATATGGATTTCAAGCGGGATGTATCGCTGTGCTCTGCGCTTGTGATTATCTACTGCAAATAGCTATCCTGGTGATCGGCGATTCCATGATTGTTAGAAAACAAGTTCGTAAAAATAAGTTCTGAAAGTCTTCACGGGCTGCATCTACCCGATGCCGGGTGCATTTGGAAATAAGCCAAAAAGCCTTTCAACACAACATTCATAATTTTATTTACAAGATTAACAGACGACAAAAACATACATACCACATACCGCCGAGAACAAACTTAATCTGACTTACAAAATTCAGCTCGGAAGCTGACGTCACTTTTTACAGCGCCGCTCATTGGACAGTTACATTCACGCTTACTTCACTTCACAACATCCTCCCCCCTTGAGACTCAGATAGAGTCTCAAGCTCATAACTAATGTTATTCAAAAGATCAAGTCTCTTTGGAGCTTTCACACACCTTACAGAGGAGGTGTATCTTTTCATTATCACATTATCTGGTGTTAATGTATTTTCAAGACAGGAGATGCCATCAGAATTAGATTCCTCTTCACCCTGTTTCTTATCAGCAGTTACATTAGTTTCATTTGCCTGTATCTCCAAAGGGAAGATACGCTGTATCGGACGTAAAACTGTTCCATGCTGCGTTTTAAGTTTAACTGTGCGAATCTTTCCATCACGTCCTGGAATCAACTCAATAATCTTTGCTAAAGGCCAAAACAAACGTTTTTTGTTATCATCTCCCACTAAAACTATTTCTCCAACCCTTGGCTCACGTGATCGCTTTTCATTATGCTTTTGAACCAACTGACTCAAGTACTCTTTTCTAAAAGGTTGTCTCTTAGATCATTTAACAGTTTACTTCTATATTTAATTCTCGTCCTAAGATTTCGCGAATCTAATTCGTCAATATCCTCAACACTGGAACTCCGTGTCTCGATAAGAAACATAGCAGGTGTCAGAGGAACCAATTCCTCCGGATTTTCAGAGACATATGTTAACGGTCTACAATTAATTATAGATTCACAGTCACAAATCACAGTATTCAGTTCTTCATAAGTTAACACAGATTTACCCAAAGTACGTTTCAACAGTTCTTTTACAGTACGGACCAAGCTGCGGTGGGTGGAATAAATTTCCAAAGTATTTTAAGAGTTCTGGTTTCTTTTAATATTTCATCCCAATTCAATTTCGAAAGATCATTAGAGGCGCCCCGAAAGTTAGTTCCGTTATCACTATAAATTGTTCTAGGCCGCCCACGTCTAGCGATAAACCGCCTAAGTGCTAATAGAAAAGCGTCAGAAGAAAGAGAATTCACAAGTTCAAGGTGAATGGCACGGTACACGGCACAAGTGAACAGTGCTATCCACACTTTTTCTTTATTTTTCAGAAAGAGAGGCCCAGCTAAATCAATTCCCACAATTTCGAAAGGCGCACAATCCGTAACTCGGTCTGGTGGTAAAGGTGTCGGTTCGCTTGACATAGATTTAACCTTAAAGCGTTTACAAGCAATACAGTTATATACAACATTTTTAATATTCCTAGCCCTGATAATCCAAAATCTTTCTCTTATCAGGCATTGCATCATTTGGACACCCGCATGACAGTTTTTTATATGTACAAATCTGATTAACAATTTAGTAAATTCACATTTATCTGGTAACAATATTGGATACAGAAAAGATTTATCATCATCTCGATAAAGTATTCTGGTTTTCACTCTCAAAATACCTTCATCATCTATGAAAGTTTCAATAAAATTTGACGACTTTGCATCAGACAGATAAGGTCTTTGAATTAAACGAATTAAATTCTTTTCAGCATTTTCAATTTCAAACTGTGAAAGTTCACAGTTTTTACATTTCTCATGTGCCTCTTTACAATTATTCACAAATCTCAATATCCATGCAAATACTCTAATCATTTTATCATAACTGGATACACTGTTTAGATGCCAAGGGGGTGCGTCTTTCGATAGATCAATATTTACTACTTTTATTTTTTTTCTCTCTACGTCTACTTCTTCAGACTGACAGTGTATTTCACCAATAGGCCAGTACTCAGGGCTTTCTCGTAACCACGAAGGACCGTCCCACCATCTAGAAAGGAGCATTTGTCGCGAAGGACAACCACGCGATAACAAGTCGGCTATGTTCATATTTCCTGGAACATGTCTCCATAACTGACCTTTCGACAACTCACGAATTTCTTTGACCCTATTGCTCACAAAAACAGACCAATTGCCTTGTTCTCTTATCCACCAAAGCGCTGTGGTGGAATCGGACCAAAATGTGATTTTTATGTCTGGCAAATTTAGGGCTTTGATAATAGAATTCGCAAGTCTAGAACCTATACAACAAGCCATCAGTTCTAAACGAGGTATGCTTAAAGGTTTCATGGGGGCTACCCTGGATTTCGCTCTAACGAGAATTACTTTTACTTCAGAATCAAGTATTGATCGAACAAAGACGCACGCCGCATACGCCCCCTTGCTAGCATCCACAAAGACATGTAGTTCAGATGAAGAATTAATTACCATGTAACGAGGTAAAGTAACATCTTTTAAAACATAGACATCTTTAAACCACTTAAAAAAGTATTTACATCATTAGGGGACAATTCATCGTCCCAAGCAATTTTCAACTTCCACAAGTCTTGCAATAACAGTTTCGGAAGCAATGTATAGTTGGTGTCAACAAGCCAATAGGATCAAAAAATTTCTGCACAATTCCTAAAATTAGTCTTTTTGTGATTTTCGTATCACCTGTCAATGCTTCCATATCTGTGCAACACTTCAAGGTATCATTATCTAAATTCCAAATTACCCCTAAAACGCAAGTATCTCCTGAATGTTTATCAACATTTATACCTGCTACATTGCTTTCAAAACCACGCAAGTTAAAACATTGATTTGACATAATTAATTTAGCATGCTCAATGAAACGTTCTTGTTCATCAGTATTAAATACTCCTGATACACAATTGTCTACATAGAATGAACGTTTCAGTTTCTGAGCAACATCTTTATACTGAGGTGGGCAATTGTCTAAAATATGCATTATAGAAGCATTCAACAAAAAAGGGCTAGAAGAGACTCCAAATACAACTCTACAGTGCCTATAAATGAGCTGCCCTTCATAACATGGGAAAAAAAATCTAAGAAAATTTCTGTCCTTAGGTGCAACAGACAACATTAAAAAAGCTTTCTCTATATCTGCACTTATACCGATTGGATACATTCTAAACCGATCAAGAATATCAGGTATCAATTCAATAAGATTAATTCCCTTAAATAAACATTCGTTCAAAGAGGGTTTCCCTCTCTCCGCGGCAGAAGCGTCAAAAACCGGACGGATTTTAGTAGTTTCACTATCTAGTTTAATCACTGGCCTGTGTGATAAATAATGACATTCTTTATTCAATTCGAAATCTGTCACTCGTTCGATTATGTTCAATTTTTCCCATTCCTGAAACACCTTCTGATAATCGGTGAAAAATTCACCACATCTAAATTTATTGATCATTTTTTCATGTCTCTTCCAGACTAATTCTTTATTATTAGGTAAATTCGCAGAACTGCACTTCCATGGAAGTTCTACTTCATATCTTCCAGCGGGAAGAATTTTCATTCTATCATTAAAATCACTTAAATTAAGATCACTTTTCTCCATTTCAATTTGGGTTGGATCAGATATTCCTAAAATTTCAAGTTCCCATAATTTGTTTATAGGTACTTTCATTGCATGCATTGATAATGTCGTCAAAATATTATCTTTCTCACATGAATTTTGTTTTCCAATTACAGTCCATCCAAGTTTCGTTTCAACGGCCGTTAAGCCAGACTGTAATTCAACAGAATTTCCTGTCAACAATTTTCCTACAACATCTGCACCAATCAAAAGATTAATTTCGGTTTCTTTTCGGTAAGAATCGGTAAAATCTATCTTCTTTTCTTTTAATTCATTCAAAATCCCGTTAGCTTTAATCTTAGGAATAAAACCACAAATCCTTTTTTCAGAAAGAGCTTCAAAACTACAAGCAAAAGTTCTTTTTAAATTACTGACCTCGACAGAAAACACATCATGTCGTTTTGGTTTCGTTTCAGCCCCCCCCCCCCAAACAGCGCATGTATAACAGTTTCGTCTCTCAGTGGAGATGCTTTAAGCTGAGTCATAACATTTTCGCTTACGTAACTACTTTGACTTCCTGTATCAATCATCGCGCGAATAATTTTCTCATGACCTAGATATCGAATAAGTACGCAAAGAGTTTGCAAAAATACAATTTCGCTTCTGCCACAATTAGAGAGAGAACTCTCAGATTTTGGAACACTCTTTTGCTCGTTATTTTTTTCTTGTTTGGAACACATAATTTCAAAATGAGGATTATTACAAATAGAACAATTCAATTGCTTTTTTACACTACAAAATTTACTTAAGTGACCAGCTCTTTTTAAACAAGAAAAACATGCACCTTTTTTCATCAATATTTGTTGTTTAGCAGCCAAAGTAATTTTCCTCGCGGTAAAACATTTTTCACTAGGATGAGACTTATCACAAAAAATACAGTTATTAATTCTCTTACCTGAATTATCAACAAGGCTTACCAAAGCTGATGCTGTTGTCAGGTCAGCTTGTTTTACCTGAGTAGAGAAAAAATGCGGGTTCTAAAACAGTGGTGGAGAAGGTGGAGAAATCGAGTGGAGTTGAGTTGTACCGGAAGTGACGTCATGACCGGAAGTGACGTCATAAACGGAAGTAGAGTTGAGTTGTACCGGAAGTGACGTCATGTCCGGAAGCAGAGTTGAGTTGTACAGGAAGTGACGTCATAACCGGAAATAGAGTTGAATTGTACCGGAAGTGACGTCACACCAAGCGGAGTTGAGTTGTTAGTTTCGTTTTCAATTTTGAGTTGAGTTTAGTTGTTTTCTTCCTGCTTGGAGTGGAGTTGAGTTGTTAGTTTCGGTTTCTCGGATTTCGCCGAATAACACGTGTTTACGTTTTGGACTTGCGAATTTCAGATGGATTGGAGAGCTGATTTTTCTGTAACTCGTAGCGCCATCTATTAGTACTTTTGAGTAAAAAAAAAATAATACAATTTTTAAAACTAAAAGATGTGATATTTTTTGCTGGGATCGAACTGACTACCAAAAAATACTCGTAGTCGAGTGTTAGTTGGATGAGATTATAACCATTCGGCCACGAATACCTGGTTACTTACCGAAATATAATCAATTTAAATCGGAATACATTAAGTGCGTAATTGGCTGTTAAAATAGTATAGATTGCTCCACCACATCGATTGCTCCACCACATCAATAAGTTCGATCAGTTTTTATCTGCGTTTCTGACATAGAAAGGTGAATGTGGTGGAAAATGACGTCATTCTAACGTGTTCAAACGTGGAATCAAACACGTGGTGGAGAATGACGTCATTCTAACGTGTTCAAACGTGGAATCAAACACGTGGTGGGGATGGAGAATGACGTCATTCTAACGTGTTGAAACGCGAAATCAAACACATGTGGTAGGCAATGAAGTCACTCGAGAGTAGAGTAGAGTTGAGCAGTAAGTTTACCTCCGCGTTTCTGACATGAAAACGTGAATGTGGAGAAGAAAAGTTTTAGTACCGAATCTGGCAATGGTATGTAATAAGGTTATTTGTGGACTCGCAGAATGGCAACACCTGGACCCATTCTAACAGGTCTGACCAGTAAGATTCTTTTGACTGCAAAATATCCCAGAGGAGGACGTGTCGCTGCCCTGAAATCTTGGAAGTGATATCACTTGTATCTTCAAACGTGTTCATTCCTGTTCCTTAGTGCTTTTAGTGGAAAAACATGAAGCGATCATTTCCTTTTGGATATACTTTACCCTTTACAGATCAAAAAGTGAATATGAGTAGTATACGGGTGCCTATACGGGACGGAAGTGACGTCATACCACGTGACCGGAAGTGGGCGGTGCCAAGTGACGTCATACCACGTGACCGGAAGTGGGTGGTGCCAAGTGACGTCGCACCGCGTGACCGGAAGTGGGCGTGTCCGAATGACGTGACGTATGGTTTGTTTACATTTTGGACTTGGAATTTTTTTTGTCATCGTGCAGGCGTTGAGTTGTTTCAAAATGGCGTCGTTTTCGTTGCCATGGTGATGAATCACTCGCGTAGTGCCATCTGGTGGAGAAATTCGAAACCCTATTATTTTTAATTAAAAAGGAGTTTCTTGGATTCGAACCCGGGTCCATAGGATCCGAAGTCAAGCGCGCTATCCGTTAGGCTGTAAGAGAGTTAACTTCAAATGGTGAATTAATGTAGTGTTTCTCTCTTTTGGACTTGTATTTTTTCTTAGTATTAGGAATGGGTTATTTTTAGAAAATGGTTTGAATAATTGCATAGGGGTTTTAATAAATGCTTTTACAAAAAGGACTTATGGCGCCATCTAGTGATTTTAAAAGTAATTAATCTAAGGAACGAATTGATTTCTTAATGCTTTTACTTTATTCATCACCAGTGACGTCAGTGTGTTTACGTTTGGGACTTGGATTTTTTTCCTTCTGAGATTTCGATGTGACGTCACGATTATGTCCATCGAGCAAGTCTGAACTTGAAAAAGTCTACTCACAATTCTTTATGTTATGAGTATGGTAAATTGTTTACAGATAGTGAAGGCTAGGCATATTTCCGTCGATTGGAAAACGAATTAACGTATTAAAAAAGACGAAATTTAGAAATTTTAGGACAAAAATATACTGTGCCTTGTAAACTTGTAGCATACGAAGACGAAGGAATAAGCTATACTTTTAGCGGGTCTTCTATTGCAGCCAAGCCTTGATCTCCTAAAGTATTGGAAATAAAGGGAGAAATGGAGCGAATAATTGGTCAAGATTTAATTTTGAGTTGGTGAAGTGTTATAAAGATGGTAAGGACTGCATAGTTGCCCATAAAAACAACGAGAAGGACTTGGAACTTTATGCACCCATAGCGTCTGTTTCATTTGGACAGAAAAGGCAATTTGTGTTTTCTAGAAAGATTTCTAGAAAGAACTACAATTCTTTAAAAATTGTTCTGGAAAATGGAAGCTTGCTTGAGATGAAGTATCCAACAAACCAATTTTGGTTTCACAGCTTGCCCCGTGGGAATGCATTATGCCCTAGAATAAACTTAACGTTTCGTAAAATTCTTGTATAAAGCAGCGATAAACCACTTATGTGCCCCCGAACTAGAACTCAGTGTCGTACACTAGACGATATTTGGACAACGTTGCAATTGATCTTTGCCTTTCAGAATAATATTTTTATAAATGCTTACATCTCGTTTTTAAATAAATTTTTAGCGTGTCTTACCACATATACTGTATTTTGGATTATTTGGTTTTTTTTATTACATGGTTTCATAAATTTTCTTTTAAAATGCAAGATCTGAAATGAAATTTTTCTTTGCTATATAGATTTATGTTTTTTTTAAGTTAGATGTTTTTACTCAAAAATTAATTATACATTAGATGCTATAACACCTATTTTATAGCAGAAATTTTGTTTTAAATAATATACACTTAAGTAAGAGTAAAATTTTTGAAACTTTACAAGACAAATACTATGAATATGTTTTCTTGTACATTTGAAGAAGTTATAATAGTATAAAAAAACCATTTATTCTATAAATCTAAATTAAATGTTATTTTTTAATTAATCTTTCCTTGCATATTATTTTTACTTTGAATAAATCATCATAAATTTTAGTGATTTAATTTATATTATATAGATTTACAAACCTGTTTTTGGATGAAATATAAGGATTTAATATTTTAAAAATTAATGTTTTTACTTAAAATTAATTATATATTAAATACTATTACACATATTTTTAATGTTGAAGATTTTTAGAAAACATTTTACAATTGAAACATATACATTAAATATTATGACAAACACTTAAATGCAGATCCATAAGGGAATATTGGAAATCTTTTTAATGCTTACACCTTTTCTATTCTAAATAAACTTTTGCTTGTCTTACCACATACACTGTATTTTGGATTATTTGGGGTTTTTTTATTACATGGTCTTATAAATTTTCTTTTTAAAATGCAAGATCTGAAATGAAATTTTCCTTGATTTTAAGATTTATGTTTTACTCAAAAATTAATTATACATTAGATGCTATAGCACATATTTTATTGCAGAATGTTTTAATATTATACACATAAGTGAGCGTAAAATTTTTGAAACTTTACAAGACCCATATTATGAACATGTTTCCTTACACATTTGAAGTAGTGAAAAATAGTATTAAAACCCTTTATCCTGTAAAATATAAATTAAATATTATTTTTAATTAATTTTTCCTTCCATATTATTGTTTACTTTAAATAAATTTTCATTCATTTTAGTGATTTTATTTATATTATAAAGATTTACAAACTGTTTTTAACGAAATTTTCTTTGATATAGGGATTTATATTTTAAAAGTTAGATGTTTTTTACACAAAAATTAATTATATATCAAATACTATTGCACGTATTATAACATTGAAGATTTTTAGAAAGCGTTTAACAATTGAAATATATACTTTAAATATTATTACAAACATTTAAATGCAATTTGCTTTTTATTTTTTAATTTTACAATTGAGACATTTTTAAAAGTTTGGTTCTTAAAGTGCGTTTTATGCATAGTAAAAAAATTATTATAAAAACCTGTAAGAGTAAAAAGAATTTTATGCATTAATTTGAAACTTTACAAGACTCATACCATGTTTCCTTGCACATTTGAAGTAGTGAAATATAGAATTAAAAACCATTTGTCCTTGAAGATCTAAATTAAAAGTTCTTTTTCTTTAATGCTTTTGCAAACCACACATTTTACTAAATATGAACTTCCTTTTATTTATTTGAAATCCTTATGCACATCGTACAATTTACATTGCACAGCAAAATACCAATACTGTACGAAGCTATGAAGTATTTTACAAGATACTTTGTACTGTTTTCTTAATTTTAAGTGTTCTACATTGCTATATTAAATGGATAGTAAGTGGGTTTTCTGTTTTTGAAAATAATGTGTGCACATCTGTGCTGCTAAGCAAATTAACTTTTGCCCTTTTCTTGATATTTAATGCATAATCTAAATATTTACTCACACCGCTGATAGTTTTACCCATGAGTAAAATTAAATAATAACTGAAAATTTTAAGTATTAATGTGAATTTTAAAATGAACAAAAATTATTGAAATAATGGATTAAATCTGAATTCTATGTATTCTTAAAACAATCTCTGCAAATCCAGCAGACAATTCTTAAACAGATTGAAGGAAGCCACATGGAAACAAAGTAAATTAGAACACTTTTTAATAGTAAAAACATTATGATTAATATTTTTACATAAATAATACATTGTAGTAAAAAAAAGAACTTATTTTTACATACTTACATTTTTTTAAGAGACTTATTTCCGACAAGCCAATTATTCAATGCCATCACCTCAGCTATGGGGCAATGCAAATTATTTTTGTGATGACCACATTATAGTTTTTGGATATCTTTGTTGCTACTTAGAGCACAAAATGCATCGAATTTGGGAAACCCATATTGCTCTAAGTTGATATTCGGAATATTCAATGCATCTAAGCGTTTCTTTTCCACACAACCACCTTTGTAAGCAATTAGGTACTGAGTGACCCTCTTGGTCTGCTCGTAATATTCTAAAAGCTTAGAGTCTAGATTTTCTAAGGGAGCACAATTTGCTATGTCATGGGACAGAAATGAAGTGCACATACGTAATTTTTAACATATCACACAGTTGTACGATCTTTGGCACTCAGTTTATGCTTAGACGATAAGTTAAAACGAATACTTGAAGCTACTTGCGATTTTTAGCGATGTATGCGTATTTACGTACTAAGAAACTTTATTGAATCTGAAATCCATCAAAATCCACAATTGCACAAATATTAATCATTGCTATTGAAAAGCGTTAGCTGTTCTTGGAAAAATAATTATAAACTGGAGGCCACGAAGAACTGGACTATATAACACCATACACTTACTAATCAGTAAAGTTAAAATTTATCTTTTGCGTTCCATAGTTACTCACAAAAGATAAGACTAAGTAAAGAATGTACATACTCAGAAAACATGTGTTTGTGATAATGCGCGAAATAAAATTTTGTGTTGTAATACAAGATTTTAACGAAAGGATATACTTAAATGTGCGTGTGATTTTTTTTTTTTACTCTACCACGTTTATGCGCGGAATGCAATTCAATTCTACGACTAAACTTGAGCAAGAAAAAAAATATAACCAAATATAATTTATAAGAGAAACGTATTTTGACTCTTTAAAATGAGAACTTCAAAGTATACTGAATTCTCTTGATTCTGCAGTTTTATTTTTTCTAAAATTGCATCAACAAATTGAATTATTTTATTTGTGTGCACACACAAGTCTTTGCCTCTGTTGAAAGGAAACTAGTATCTTTGACAAGTATCAGATTTTTAAAAATTGATTCAGAGAAGAACCTTTTTTCATGGGATTTAACTCAATCTGCTCCATAATTTTACCCTTAAGAGTAATAGAGCATATTATAGTTTTAAGGAAAATGAATAACCATTATGCAAATTTGAAGCCAAAAGTTCCAAGCATGTCTATGCGCCTATCTACGTTTAGAGATTGACCAACGCACAGACGTTGACATTAGGGACCTAGCCGTAAACGGATCGTATTATACCGGTGTCTTGGACGTGCTATTGGTGTGGCGAAGGGCTTGAAAATTGGTAAAAAGATGTAGTGAGACACAAACACAAATTTTTATCCAAAATGTTTGGTAGCCCATAGATGAAATTGTACAGGTGCTGGATGAAATCAACAATACCAATGGTTTTATAAAAAAAAATGATGTATAGCTTTACCCCTTAGACAACGACAAGGACGAACGACTTTGTAAAATTTGCAAGGAATTGGAAAATGAATGCTACTTTACAGCCTTGCGGTCATCTGGTGACATGCATGAGATGTACGAAGAGTCTTTCAACGTGTCCTATGTATCGAACCAATATTTTACATAAAATTAAAACGTACATTTGTTATTAAACTCTATTTATTAGTACATGTAGTAGATGCAATTTCAAGTGATATACTGAACATGGTGAGGAAGAAAATCCAATTGTAAAAGGGTGGTATTGAGTTGAAAGTTATTAAATTGGCAAAAGTGCTTCAGTAAGAAGATTAGTAAGGAAGTTTGAGACTCTAAAACCCTAAAACTCTTTATTAAGGAAAAAAATCGTGTAGGAAAGACTTATACACCCTTATAAATATATTGACTATTTTAATTATTAGTCGTTTGTTCATTATATGTTAAACCTATTTACTAAAGAATTTTAAAGGGTGCCTTAAACAGGAGTTACTAAATGCTTTAGGAAAGATGTGTAAATGTACTCTGTAATGCAAGAAAGAATGCTTGAATTAAATATTCATTTTGAGTGTTTCCTTTTTGTAGTGGGGGCTTATTAATAGTACTTTTGTTGGAGCATTTTAAAATATTTCACACTTTAAAAGAATTATTTATATTTATTTTTTATTAATGCAATTATTCAAACCATTTTCTAAAAATAACCCATTCCTAATACTAAGAAAAAATACAAGTCCAAAAGAGAGAAACACTACATTAATTCACCATTTGAAGTTAACTCTCTTACAGCCTAACGGATAGCGCGCTTGGCTTCGGATCCTATGGACCCGGGTTCGAATCCAAGAAACTCCTTTTTAATTTAATAGGGTTTCGAATTTCTCCACCAGATGGCACTACGCGAGTGATTCATCACCATGGCAACGAAAACGACGCCATCTTGAAACAACTCAACGCCTGCACGATGACAAAAAAAATTCCAAGTCCAAAATGTAAACAAACCATACGTCACGTCATTCGGACACGCCCACTTCCGGTCACGCGGTGCGACGTCACTTGGCACCGCCCACTTCCGGTCACGTGGTATGACGTCACTTGGCACCACCCACTTCCGGTCACGTGGTATGACGTCACTTCCGTCCCGTATAGGCACCCGTATACTACTAATATGCATTCTGGGGTCGATGTATTTTCATCTCAAGTATCTGATTCATCAATGAATGAACTAGGTCCAAATAGCTTCCATTTGGGGGACACCAAATTTGCTGTTGTGTCTTGCTTCAAGGGAATTATCCGCGTGCATATTCGTCATTATTACAGAGATCAGCAGGGAGTGCTGCAGCCTTCCAGAGAGGGAGTTTCTTTGCTTCCTAAAGTCTGGAAAGCCTTCTACGAAGCAATTCCTAGCTTTCGCTCAAAGAACGCTAGCGATGTTATTATCGTTTCAAGAAGCCTTTTACTCTCCAAAGAAATTCGTGGAAACGAGAAATGTGTGAGTTTTCAAAATATGTTTCAAAAGAAAGACTGTGCTTTTCAACTAACTGCAACGCGCATTCTTCTCTCTGTGAAACAATTGGATCGACTGGAAGCTGTATCGGAGGAAATTACTGAAGCCATTAATGAAGGATTTGTTAATGAATCTCTCGATTATTTTGTGGAAGAAGAATTCGTGAAACGTGGAGCAGGAACCGATGAGAAATATTACGGCGATCCTGATAGATCTGAGAAAGTGAGCG
This sequence comes from Meta bourneti, assembly GCA_933210815.1. Classification (NCBI taxonomy): domain Eukaryota; kingdom Metazoa; phylum Arthropoda; class Arachnida; order Araneae; family Tetragnathidae; genus Meta; species Meta bourneti. Next base: position 7,713,353 of record OW119929.1, read on the forward strand.
AACTTACCGACAGGGTGGCTAAACATCTAAAAGTACTCGTTTCGGAAAAAATAAAGAAAATGATGAATTGTTTTGGATGTGAAAACAACTTTGAAAATCAACTTGGGCATGAATGTATGACTATGAGTTTAAGTGAACGTTACGATCGGTATTTCCTAAACGCTTTATATGAAATCGACTGGAATCGATTCGGAGAAACTTTAACTTCGGAGAATATGTCCTTGAGGTATTTATTCTTTGATTTTGACGTTCTACGTTTTGTAAATACAACAACTCTGTACGAAACAGTACGGAGGCTTTATGTTAATGATAAACCTGATAGTTTTACATGTTAAAGAATATAAATATGTTTTGTATATATATATATATATATATATATATATATATGTATAATCAATAAATTATTTGTTTATCTTTTTCAAATGTGTCTCTCTTTATTTTAAAATGTATAAGTACTTATTTTATTACTTTTTTTTGTATTTGTATACATACTTTTACTTACTGCAGTGTCATTTGACACATTTAGAATTGTATATTATACAGTTTGTTATTAGAACTAAAAAATGACAAACAAGTAACATATTTACTGTAAAAGACAAGTTTATTCAAACACAGACATGTACACAAAATAAACATTCCCTTACAAGCTTCCGTGTATTTAACATTTATCAGATTGCAAGTTCACAAATTGAATAGTTTTGTAACATTGACATTCTTTTCTCTTTCAAAGATTTTCTGAAAACTTTCTAGAGATCTTTGACTCTGCTGCTGCTGTTTTGGAGAATGAATTGTAATTTTTCTTTCTCCAGGTAGATGTAATTCCATTGTATCATTACACATATTTAAGGAGTAATCATCTATGATTCCATCACTATCACAAATTGTTATATAACCTTTATCGAGTATCATTGTAAGGCCAAATATGAATGCTGAGATTCCCATGAAAATAAGAACAGAAAATGCTCTTCTCTGGATGGGTTCCATTGCTTGAAATGAGACATAGACCTTGATTATAATCAATAAATACTGCTTGAAACTTGCAAACCTCATCTACTTGTGGATTTTATTGCGGGGAAATAACTGATGATTTACATAGGAAGCCAATTACAGACTCGTTTTGGGGTTGGGGTAGGCATAACTTCTTTCATTACCCTCACTGCCTTACCGATTTGTTGAGGTAAAGCAAATTTATTTTTTACAAAGGAACTGGGGAAGTTAATTTCCTTAAGTGCATCTTTAAACTGTTCTTGTCCATTCACATACTTATCCATCTTTCTTTTTCGAACTAAACGGTCTATCAGGTCAACAATATTAGAACTTTTCACTATTTTACCTTTATACACAAATTCTCCATTAGGCATCCAAGAAACAACCTCTTTATTGCGTTTTAAATAAAGAATAATATTTCTAGTTAATCCAATTAAGTTTTTGGGAACGGTCTTGAGCACCACCTCCTCCACATTTAATGTTCTTTCTTTCTCATTAGCAGTATCTGTTTCCTTCTCTGGATTATCTGACAGTTCTGAATTAATTGTTACAGATGGTGGATTCAATACGTTCACGTTAATCCTCCTCTGCAATACTTGATTGTATAACTTAATTTTTTCATCATCATCCATTTTATTAACTAAAATACTTTTCATCTCACGATCTAATTCACTCAGCTGTTCGTCTGAAGGCATATGTCTTGGTAATCTTTCCTCCGGAACTAAGATCATTTTCTTCGCATATAGCATTTTTTTTTTTACTTGTTAAGTAGAGTATAGTCAAGACAGTGAGTGCTGCGGGTATTAATATATTTAAAAACCCTCCTTTTTGAAGAATAATTTTTCGCTTTTTAGTGAGGGTTACTTTTTTATCTGCTAGGTCTCTAAGCGTATTCTTATGACGAGAAAGTTTTTTCTTCTGTTCATCTGTTAAAGGAACATTCCCTTTTAAAGTGTTCAAACAACATTCAGCTATGCAATGAATGCTAGATTTCGGAAGATTTTTTAAAAAGGCTTTCCGACATTTTGTGGGGCATACAGTTAAAAGTCTCATCCGTTGCACGTCTCCTTCTGTTAAAGGCATGATGAACAATGAATTATTTGCAAGTTGTGAGTTTATTTTAACTGATAAACACAAGTTTCTTCTCCTGGAAGAATTTTTGTACGCAGTCGCATATTCTCTTCTGTCTCAGATTTCAAATCTACAAGTAAATAGCTGAAAGGCCTTTTCGTGGCGTCCTCAAACACTTCAAGAAAAAAATGTAAATTTCGAGGGTAGAGTTGTCGACCGAGGTGTGTAATTTGACTTACATCACGTCGCGATTTAAATAAAAACATGTAATGACAGTTTAATGAAATTTCTCTGAATTCTTTTCCTTTATGAAACAAATTTTGCGTTACAGTCATCACAGATAAATTCATATGATGAGATCCTTTTGTATACAAGTTTGTTATTCTTTTATCACTGCCACATTCAGAAATTAAATCGTCATATATAAAAAGTGTATTATATCCTAAATATTGCTTAAAGTTTTCGGGTATTCCTTCTACAAAGATGATATTCGGCATCTCATCGTATAACTTTTGATAGATTCCATAAAACCACACTATTTTATCAAGGGTAGGATGAATTATATCTGTGTGGCTGTTTATCAATTTTTTCAAAAAATGCGACTTGCCTGATGATGTAGGTCCGCAGACAAGAGCAGTGAAAGGATGCTTTAATGCTAATGAATTCATGGTTACAAATGATAGAAGTAAAGACTAGGGTAGTTATTTATATTCTTTTTTATTGAAATAAAGGTACATGTATATTCGAAATTTTTTTCACAAAGTTATATACTCGTATATCATTATTTGTAGACTGTCTATCAAATAATTTAACAGTAAATTCCATAGATCTACTTCTAGATCTTTGATACAAAAAGTATACACAATATTGTCCACACACAGCAGTTTTAACACTTTGAAGAGGTATGTCGTTGTAGACCACGTGCGGAAACTTTTTGAAATAGTCATGTATGTAGCCCAAAAAATACGAAGGTGGTTGACCGAACGAATCGAAAAACTCTACACTTGTTAGTGATTTCATATAAACAGCTAACCAATGAGTCCCTGGTTTGTGATGAGGATCGGTGTTTAAAATAAATGCAGCTGGAAAACTCTTAAAATTCTTGGGAATTCGATCACTTGGGAAAACTCCAACAAAATATAAACGTGTATATGCATCATTTTGTAAAATGTTATTCAATTGTATAACATTCATATCGAAAAATCACACAAAATATTTCTAGACTTCGTAATTTCGATCACGTTTTGAAATTCTGCATATACCAGCACTGAAACAGTTTTCGGTAAAGCGTTTGCAAACTTTATTTCAATGCGAAGATTTCCTTGATGAATTAAATTTAAATGGTTGCCATCACCCAAGTCTGGTGTTAAATCAAAGGCATATAGCGTGTACCCTTCGGAAAACTCATCTCTGTTAATATAGATACCTTTATTGGACGAGAGTTTTTCACTTCCTAGGAGCAAACTATTGTAAGCACGAATAAATTGGCCGTCTGCATAATTAGGATCCAAGGGCTTGTAACTGATAGGATTTCCATCTACGTAAACGCCTATGAAATTTACATGGTTATGCTTGAGATAAAATGGGTTTGTTGGGTAAGTGCCACTAAATGAATCATGATCGACACATGTTACGACCATGCGTTTCGGGAGTTGCCCAGAAAATATGTTATCCTGTGAAAATGAGAAAGAACCTTTCGATACTGAATATAGCTTACACAAAACTCGATCCATTGGATATTTTGCAGATGATTTTTCTAAGGCTTTGGCATCACCAATTAAAACACCTGGACTGACTTTCACTTTCCGGATGAAAAGTGATGCATGTTCAATAACAACGTCATAATTTGCTTTTTGAGGAGCAATGAGACAAAACTCCGGTTTGCTGCGTATTAACTTTAACTTTAAGTCTACCAAGTTGAGTAATAGACGGTCTTGATAAAACAAGTCGCAATGTAAATTTCCAATCATATCTAAAACTTTACTCTTTTCAATCATAGAAGCCCGTTTCTTCAACCCTGCATTTTCACTTGAAGGATCGGTTTCACCAAAGTGTCCTGCTGTATCTTTGTAGAAACATTCTGAAGTAAGGAAACTTTTCTTATAATCTGAGCCGTAATTGAGCAAAGTCTCAATGTAAGCTCGGTAAGGGTAAGTGTTACTGGATGATGAAATTAGACGCTCATTCAAACTCACATCGACTTGGGAAAATAACGAGTGAAGAAATAAGTTACATGGAGCAACTTTTTCATTTTCAGGTAAAACTGCAGTGTCCTTTACAACTTTAACTTTTACATAGAGTTGGGTTGCTGATAAATCTATGTATTCCTCACCACTACCAGATATGTTGAATTCGATAGGTCCACCATCACGAATATTAGCTATAGGATAAAATTCAGACCATTGTCCTTTTTCAATAGCTGTTTGAGTCGGTGGCATAAGAAATAAGTCCAGTTCGGATTTCACAGAGGGTAGGGAATCATTTCGTATTAAGGCCATGCTAAAGATTATGAGAATATGTCAGATGCACACAGCTTGCGGTACTTCTTTCGAATGATGCGTTTCTTCTTTGTGCGTTTCCTTTTATTTCCTCCAACCATTGATTTCACTCGATTGGATACTTTATCGGTTAAAGTTTTCGTTGCTTCTTTAGTTCGGTCTTTGATAGCTGACTTTACATCTTTACCTTGCAAGTAATCATTTGCAATATCCACGCCAGATCGAAGTGCTTGCTTTCCCAATGCTTTCGCACCCGATTTAAATAAAGGAAAAACCATCCTAAACATGCTTCGAAAAATTCCCCCCAAGCCGCTTCCTTTCTGCAGAGAGATGCCTTTGTAATATGACAAGCCATTACCTGCTTGCTGAGTATAATAGTCTTCAAATGTTTTGGTGCAACAACGATAAGGTTGATACATTTTGATCTAGAGATTACAAATGTCTCAAGCGAAAATGTAGTTTCACTATCAACTTCCCGCGTTCAAATGAGACGTAACGACCAGTGTGTGTCCTTATAACTATTTCAATTGAGTCAAAAATTTTTCTGGAAACTGGTAAATAATGAGGTCTCTCAAATTGTTCCTGAATCATGTCACCATCTCTTCCCTTCACTGTCAGAGTTCGTAAAAGAGGAGCCAAGATCCCACCAACAAATTCAGGCTGAATGATATCGGTGTAAACGTACAGCAAATGTAAATCAACATTAGGATCCGCAACAAAAGGACTCTCAGTGATTACTGTATCTATGCCTCCATTTCCTGGAATAATATTTTCTCCAATCATTCTATTAGCTTCAAAACCTAAGTTTTCAGCTAATCCCTTGGATAATCGCAGCTTTGCTCCGTTAGTGAGCTGCAGCACCACCTTTTTTGTGTGTTTGTTATATTTCATTTGAATTTTTATGTGCTTCGGAAATGCATTTAAAATGTCAATCGGAGAATCATAAAATCCGCACGCTATTTTTCCATTCGTTTTCACTCCGTTTCCTAAATCATATTCGAAAGAATTTTCACCATCAATGATGTTATTCCACATTCTGGGATAAATTATTTCAACTAATCCAACTTCCCATTCACCTGAGAGTTCTAGACGTTTGGGGAGTTTCGTGTAGAAGTGAGACATTGTGTTGCCTGGATAAAACTCGATAGAGCTGTCACTGGGAAGTGTGACATAGAAACTCATTGTGCGTGATGGGTGGGAAACAAATTTGATGAGCAATCTCAATTTTTCGAAAATAGGTCTTTGGAATGAATCCACGTATTAAATTTACTGGGATATCCTTTGAACTTGACAAAGTATTCCAATCGCTTTTTACTTAATCGTTTCTTTAAAATTTTCTCCACAGGAAAAGTATCTGATTTTAAAACTTTTTGTAACTCTTCCACATAAAATGATCCAATGATTATTTCTCCCATAAGATCTTTAATTTTATATACTGGTGGTTTTCTAGGTATGCAGTGAAAGATTGTGAATATTTCCTCTGACCAATTATTTTCGTATCCTTTCTCAAATGTTAACTTTGTCTTTGACACCCGAACAAAGTCTCCAACCCGAAATTTGAATGAAATTTTCTTATTATCAGATATAGTAACATCTCTATATAAGGTTTTCCTCACTTGATTTTGATTTTCAACCGTTACATTGATAGGTTCCATTTTTATGCTGCGGTGGAAAGTATGGTTATAACTGTATACAAGTTTGTCTAAAACCTCAATAAATTTGTAAGTATTTTTACTGGTAAAATATTTCCACATTTTAGTCTTCAATGTACGATTAAATCTTTCAACAACACTAGCTTTGGTTTCATTATTCGTGGTGAAAAATTTTACTTGTTCAGATTTTAAATATGTTTGAAATGCTTTATTTGTAAACTCGGTTCCTTGATCTGTTTGCAGTTTTTTCGGTTTTCTTTCCGCAAAAATTTTTTTAAAAGCTCTTACGATGCTAATTCCATCTTTTCGTCTCAAAGGTATAACCCATGCGTATTTAGAAAAATATCAATACAGGTTAACAGATATCGATAACCATCATTGAATTTTACAACACTTAACATGTCTACTAAATCCGCTTGCCATTGCGCATCGATTCCACTAACAATTACTCTGTTTCGAAGAAAGTTGCGACGAACGCTTTTGTGCAGAGTGTATGCATCTTTCTCCTCTAGCCATTCTTTGATTTTCTTTCTTGAAACTTTCCCTTTCGTCGCTTGATACAAAACATTGACTCCACCAAAACTCCCTGGCAAACTAGGATCTTTATAATATTGACCTAACCTATCTTTATCCATTTTCTTATGACATTCACTTAAATTACAGACTTTTGTACAAACTAAACGTTACCTAATGGTGAAAAATATAGGAACAATCAGCACTTAAGCATTTTTTTTTTATTGTACTAAACTTGTTGTAAACCATTGGCGTCAAACATTATTTACTTATTTTATTTTTATTCAACATAGTAAACATTTTAAGTTTTAACTGAGAAAAAAGTATATGTAGCATAGTTTATAAATATATTAATATTATTTGACGCCTAAAATTAAAAAAAAAAATCTTAGTGTTATTCTGTATGTTACAAATTTTTAACTGTTTTATTTAATACCAAAAATTATTATGCACATAAATTTAACAAGGAACTAATAAAAACACCCATGCAATTTAAAATAAAGAGAAACACATTTTAAAGAGGCAAAAATATTTTTTATTGAATTTAAACAATTATAGCACACATAAATATATTGCCAAGCAAATGTATCTAATCATTTTTTTTTCATACCACAATAGAACAATGACCCCAAGGCAAGGTATGAATTCCATCTTCCAGAACATATCGCTTTGAATCGGAAGAAGAGAGAGCAAGCTTGTTTTGTGTTATAGTGTATAAGTTGTGATTCTTTGAAACAATTAAATTCATTGAAGCATATGAGGGGGTATTGGTTGAAAGACAGTTAAAATAATTTTCAAAGTGGATATTATTTTCTACAGTTTGTTTTTTAATTCCCTTGAGTCTTTTACAATCCTTTTTACCCTCAACTTTATATGTATACATTTTTGACCGTAAGCCTATGAAGTCTGTCATAATTTTCCCACTGTTTTCATCCTTCATCTTCCCAACCACTTTTTTGTTTACATTTTTTATTCCGTACACATTATTTGCAGGAAATTCTGAAGTATCATACAAATCAAGTTGCTTTTTCATATCTTCGAAGAAATCTTCCGTATATATATGATAAATTAATGAATCGGTGTCTGTGTATAAAAGTTTAACATTTTCCCCGTATTCTCTTTTCATAATATTGTAGTGAAAATCTGTCATTAATGTTTTGGATATATCTAAGATAGCCATTCCAATACAAATAGGTTTGTTAAATATCAATTTAGTTTTATGCAAATGTACTGCAACTTGGCCAAAATTGGGTTTCGCTATTAATTTTAAAAGAGAGTTAGAATTTGAACACAATCGGATATCAACTCTTCGTCGAATATTTTCTATAGTTTTACCGAAAATTGAATTGTTCATTAGCTTAAAGAAATCTTTTTCAAATGAATTGCGCGCTTTAGCTCTCATGTTAGTATTTAAATCAATGTAATTTTTAAGCCATGCACTTTCTCTATATTTTATAGCTCTGTTTATTTTTATCAACTTTAATCCCAAATCTAAATAATGAAGCAGAGCTTTATAATGAAGGACATACCTTTCCTTTTTATCAAGGGTTAAAAGAAGCCTCTTTTCCTTATATCCTGGTGGAATGCCGTTGGTAGCAGCCAAGGGGAAATCGCTATGTGGATCATGGAGATCCTGAGGATACACCATATCAACCTCTAAAATATATCCAAACTGATCATCATTTCGTACATCATTCACATTACACCACTGAAACTCGTTCAAAGGAAGTTTTTGGGACATAGCCCACCCATAGAGATTGTTGGCGTCTAGATACATGATGAAGCTGGATGGTTTCGTCACATCATATTGCTCCATATATTTGTTATTGGCCGAAGCGAGGCGGTGTGAACATTGTGATACTCCACCACGGATACCCTGTTCTACGAACATCAGCATGTTATAATCCGTTAACAGTTCGATGTTCACACCTGTGCTTTTTAACATTGCATCCCACGATAAACTGGGAGCCGTCAAGTACCACGCTGGATCTAACTTGTATGATGATCTACATAATCTTCTAAAATTTTCGAATACGTCAGCCAATAGTAGCACATCTGTTTTAACGTACAAATCAGAATATTCTCCGAGGTTATTAATGTGAAAAGTTTTCCACACTTCCTTTGCATGAGCATAGTCCTCCTCGGAGATATTCGTCGCGTTCAAAGAGCTATAAAAGGCGTCTTTTTGCGGAAGTCGAGGCTCATCGAACTTATGTATGTTATCCATATAATCATATGGGTATACACCCTTTCGTACTAACAGCTCCCAGTTAGATGCGAAGTGACTTCTTATGTGTAAAAAGTCTTCTTTTTGAAGATTTTTGGCGAGTGACTCTAAACTGCTTGCCATGAACTTCATGGTATCGATGAAACGTAGATTGAGATATTTCCCCACTCTTTTAGAGATGGAAATATATCTCTCCTCGGTACTTGGAATGATTGACAGGGTTTTGGAGTCAAACGCTAGATCTCTGATGAATAAATGGGAATCATAACCAGAAAGATTATGTAAAAATACAGGAACAAAATTAGGAAACTTGTAATTTAAGTTGCATGATGAGTGAGCAGCTCCTCTGTATAGTCCACTTAAGTGGTCGTGATCCATAACTTTAATATCTCCTCCTACGATGAAATCTTTTTCACACATGAAACAGGTTACAGCCTCGATGTGTTGTCGCTGCTGCTCCTCATTCAATTCTTCCATCGGAAGAGGGTTCTTGTATTTTTCTTCAATAATTAACGCTTCCTGCTGTAGACTCTCTATGAATTTCAGAGAGGCGTCTTCACCTCTATACACTACAGGGGGCTCACATATGCCGCTGCTGCTAACTACGTAGTAGCAGAAGCTGATAGCTCTATGCTTTTGATAAGCATTACTGTAAGATGTGTTTCCTGACTGATCACAGGAGTGGATTTTCTCAGTAATGCATTCAAAATCAGCATATATCACGAAAGGAATGCATGCTGAATGCTTAAAATTTTGAAAATAAACCCACTTTTTCTCTTCTGAAGGCATTTCAATCCGACAGGGCTTATTCATTTGGCAAAGTTCTTCATGCTCTTTTAAATATTCACTGCATGCGAAAAAATACAAACATCTTCTGCAAATGAACTGCTTTCGTTTTCCCTTCGTCAGTTGCGATGAAACAAGTCGCGAGAGATTAGCAATGGCACAGTAATGGAAGTTCTTTTCATCTTTGATGAGGAGTAAATCTACGTGGCGAGCTTTCATCTCAGACGTAACGATAAGAGGGAAAATTCTATAATCCTTTTCATAGGAATATACATTGATTGAAATATCGTTATTTTTCTCAAATAATTTACTCTCCTCGGGTTTCGTGGGGAAAGTAATCCCTGAAAAATTTAAAGAGTCCTTAAATTGAAAATAGTTCGAAACGCGAGAAGGGTTTTCCGTCGCTGGATATAAAGCGGCTAAAATAGCCCAACGGAAACATTCTTTATCAAAGTTCTTCACATTTATCACTGAGCGTTTAGATTTAAAAAACTGAGGGAGTTCAACAAAACTAGACCCCCTCAATGGGGAATACTGGATTTGTTTAAGAATTAATTCTTCGATTGAATCAAGTGACCATCCTGAATCTTTCATCTCAAAATCCTCACTTTCTTTTAAGATTTTTTCGCATGCCGTTTCAAACAAGTGGTCGATGTCAGTGTTCAACAATAAAATTGTGTTCTTCGTTTTGAAGGAACACTCTTTACGAATTTCTCCTTCTTCAGTAATTTTTTGATAGATACATTTTAATTGCAAGCTTACCTTTAGCTGCATCTGTAAAAGTGCTTCTTTTAGATGGTCTTTCACACTGGTTTCGACACTCTTCATAAAGGAAGCAATGTCCATTATTCTGTCTGTGTTGCTGAAAGTCCACGATGAAATGCGATTTTCAAAAGCACTTTCTTTCTTCTGTGCAGTTCTAGAAGATGGATTGGCGCCGTTTGAGGTCGATGGTCCTGGAACCGCAATGCCTCCCCCTTGAAGGTTTTCAGCACGCTTGCTCCGCTTGCTTGTGATGGGAGCAGCATCACATGCTTTCCGTTTCAAAACTATTTCATGCAGCCGTTTATGTCGAATAAGCGCATCTTGTCTCGAGAACGATTTGTTGCACACATCACAATAAAAAGCCACGTTGTTGTGTAAACTGGCTACATGTCTTAGGAGAGTTGATTCTCTAGTGAAGTTCTGCTCACAGAAGATGCAAGTAAATAGGTCCCTTTTTTCGTGCACCGAAGAAATATGACGATTCAAATTGAACTTTGAGCTATACTCATTTTTACAAAGTTCACACGTATGTTTAGTCATTCTTAAATTTAACGTTAGCTAGCAAAGTTACGCTGATAAGAAAAAGAGAATTTGAGATATAGCTGTGCACCTCAAGAAGAATCACTGCTTGAACTGATAGCTTGTATCAAATGATGGAATGAGTTCGAAGCTTCAGGAGTTCTCAACGATAGTAAACTGGTTTTCAAGAATGCCATAGAATGTAGGAATGCAGAGGAACTACTTGCAGAGGAATTCACTTGAAGTTGATAACAAAAGAACGGGTTGGTTGGTGGGGAACGAATGCGGATTGAGAAAAGATGGGAATGGAATGCTCACTTTTTCGGAAGGGGTATATAACAAAAGAACGAGGGTCACTGGATAAAAGTACCTGGTTCTGTAGAACTCCCCGTGTGGGGCGGGTCGTAGAATACCTCCACCGCAGCCCTGCGTGTCGTAGAGGGCGTACCTGCCTGTTCTCGTTTCCACGAATTTCTTTGGAGAGTAAAAGGCTTCTTGAAACGATAATAACATCGCTAGCGTTCTTTGAGCGAAAGCTAGGAATTGCTTCGTAGAAGGCTTTCCAGACTTTAGGAAGCAAAGAAACTCCCTCTCTGGAAGGCTGCAGCACTCCATGCTGATCTCTGTAATAATGACGAATATGCACGCGGATAATTCCCTTGAAGCAAGACACAACAGCAAATTTGGTGTCCCCCAAATGGAAGCTATTTGGACCTAGTTCATTCATTGATGAATCAGATACTTGAGATGAAAATACATCGACCCCAGAATGCATATTCACTTTTTGATCTGTAAAGGGTAAAGTATATCCAAAAGGAAATGATCGCTTCATGTTTTTCCACTAAAAGCACTAAGGAACAGGAATGAACACGTTTGAAGATACAAGTGATAAGACTTCCAAGATTTCAGGGCAGCGACACGTCCTCCTCTGGGATATTTTGCAGTCAAAAGAATCTTACTGGTCAGACCTGTTAGAATGGGTCCAGGTGTTGCCATTCTGCGAGTCCACAAATAACCTTATTACATACCATTGCCAGATTCGGTACTAAAACTTTTCTTCTCCACATTCACGTTTTCATGTTAGAAACGCGGAGGTAAACTTACTACTCAACTCTACTCTACTCTCGAGTGACTTCATTGCCTACCACATGTGTTTGATTTCGCGTTTCAACACGTTAGAATGACGTCATTCTCCACCACGTGTTTGATTCCACGTTTGAACACGTTAGAATGACGTCATTCTCCACCACATTCACCTTTCTATGTCAGAAACGCAGATAAAAACTGATCGAACTTATTGATGTGGTGGAGCAATCTATACTATTTTAACAGCCAATTACGCACTTAATGTATTCCGATTTAAATTGATTATATTTCGGTAAGTAACCAGGTATTCGTGGCCGAATGGTTATAATCTCATCCAACTAACACTCGACTACGAGTACTTTTTGGTAGTCAGTTCGATCCCAGCAAAAAATATCACATCTTTTAGTTTTAAAAATTGTATTATTTTTTTTTTACTCAAAAAGTACTAATAGATGGCGCTACGAGTTACAGAAAAATCAGCTCTCCAATCCATCTGAAATTCGCAAGTCCAAAACGTAAACACGTGTTATTCGGCGAAATCCGAGAAACCGAAACTAACAACTCAACTCCATTCCAAGCAGGAAGAAAACAACTAAACTCAACTCAAAATTGAAAACGAAACTAACAACTCAACTCCGCTTGGTATGACGTCACTTCCGGTACAATTCAACTCTATTTCCGGTTATGACGTCACTTCCGGTACAACTCAACTCTACTTCCGGTTATGACGTCACTTCCGGTCATGACGTCACTTCCTGTCCAACTCAACTCCACTCGATTTCTCCACCACTGTTTTAGAACCCGCATTTTTCCTCTACTTACCTGTTCAATAAAGTCCTTCTTTCGATGACTTTGGTGCGGGGCGAAACCAGTCCGGGCAAGTAAAACCATTTCTTCACCCTTTCCTTCTGTCGAAGAAAATTCATCAAATGTTCTAAAGTTCGAGATCCTTTGGTTTCTGTCGAGTCGTGATTTCTACTTCTTTTCCAAGCCACTAACACTTCTTCTGGAAGGCAACTCTCCACTAACGGCGTTAGAAAGTCCCCGTACTTTTCTTGTGTTCTTCCCAAGCTTTCCAATGCTCGCAACTTTCCTTCCAGTTCATCATATAGAGAGGGAAGATCCGTCTTCGCTCTTCCGGTAGCAGCGTTCTTCATAACTAAGCTTAACAAATCTCTAACATAGATTTGCACAAGCAAATCTTCTCGTCCAAAACGCTCTTTCAATTGTTCAATTGCCTTAGGGTAATTAGCCGCCGTAGCTGGGAAACTCAGAACTAAACGTTCTGCTTTCGATTTGGGTTCCATAGATTGCAATAAATATTGCATCTTATCCTCATCGGCAATACTTTTGTCGTTGTGTATTTTCTGAAACTGACTCCAAAAGGTCAGGTATTCTTTCGCTTCGCCATTGAACTTTTTCAGCTCTATCTTTGGCAATTTGAATTTTCTCGTTTCCTTATTGTCATTCGACAGAGCGACTTGCAATTTCAAATCTACCTGAGCACATAGCTCTAAGTACCGGTCTCTGTAAGTTTCAGATTCTTCTAAATCTTCATTAAATAAATGTTCGTCATCTTCACTCTGTAAAAACTGTTCTGAAATAGCAGTTTGACAGACATCAAGTCTCTGAAACTTATCACTAAGTTGAATTCTCAAAATCGAAAGCGATTTCAAATCACATACTTCTTTCGATAATGCCGTTTCTATTTTCTTTAAACTCAGAGAAAAAGCAGTTCTCAGCCCTTTTCGTTGTGTTTTTAAAGCATTTAAATTCATTTTCAAAAGTTCTAGGTTCAAAAGTTCTTAAATGGCCAAAGCACCCAGTCCCGCCGAGGGTACCACTATGTTAGAAAACAAGTTCGTAAAAATAAGTTCAGAAAGTCTTCACGGGCTGCATCTACCCGATGCCGGGTGCATTTGGAAATAGGCCAAAAAGCCTTTCAACATAACATTCATAATTTTATTTACAAGATTAACAGACGACAAAAACATACATACCACATACCGCCGAGAACAAACTTAATCTGACTTACAAAATTCAGCTCGGAAGCTGACGTCACTTTTTACAGCGCCGCTCATTGGACAGTTACATTCACGCTTACTTCACTTCACAACAATGATGAAATATTTAGGAAAATGTTTTCCTAAAACGTTGTCAAGCCCATCTAATTGTAGCTGCTTTCCCTGGCGCTTTGAGAAAAATAATTGCGCGTTTTGGAGCCGATGGGGGGTTGGAATTTAGTGACAGATGAATCTGCTGTTGAGTTCTTAACACCATTTTACGTTTGGAACTTCAAAGGTAAGGTAACTTTTTTGCAATTTTCTAAACTCTTGCTAATGTGCATACCGACAATACATAAAAAGCTTGTGCTGTTTGTGATCCATCTTAATTTGAAAATGTGCTAAAAAAATTTTGTTTGCTCAAGAAATCGGTAAAAATTTACTGTACGGTCACCCTTGGCGACTTTTTCAAAATCTCGCCAAAATGGCGACTTCTTGCACAAGCTAGATCTAAAGAAAACAGGGTAGTGAAAAATGGGTAAAGATGTAGAATCCGAGACATGTTTGTAGCCAAGCAATTTTTGTCGCCATCAAGATGGCGTCCAAAGCCAGGATGTTCTTAAAAAAAACCGCGGACTTTCCTACGCGAACCTTTTGTATAAGGCAATAATAAATGAGGAATGCACAAATAAGCAATAATAAGTAAAAAATATAAAAATAACGGTGTAAATAATCCTGTGGATGTTCTTAAAAAAACGCGGACTTTCCTACGCGAACAACCTTTTGTATAGAGCAATAATAAATGAGGAATACACAAATAAGCAATAATAAGTAAAAATAAATAAAACTTACGGTCTAAGTAATCCTGTGGATGTTCTTAAAAAAAACGCGGACTTTCCTACGCGAACAACCTTTTGAATAGGGCAATAATAAATCAATCACCTTCAAGCTCTCCGGTTTTGCTAATATATTCCGTTGCGACCCGGTTAAGCGGTAACCAATTACAATCCTTCTAAAAAGCTAAGACATCAACTAACACAAAAAGAATTCAAATTTTAAAACGGTTACCAATCATAGAACGCAAAACATCGATATTTTGTTAAAAAAAAATGCGTTCGTTAAAAAAAAAGAAGCGCTCTTTCCTTCCAAAAAACCAACCCTTTCCAAGGTCCAATAGGGTTGTTGCAATTCCTTGTCGGGTCGGATGGGGGTTGCCATATAAAATAATTTATCGCCAATGTGGAAAAAAATCGCGCCAAGGGTGACCGTACATTAAATCTGATCCCGTCATTTTTACTATATCCTTATCAAATACATGAACGGAGTAAAAAATGTGAGATGAACGAAAACTTTTGTGACCCACTGTATATCCCTGCTATAGCTTCTTATCAATCTGTTTTAACCTATTTGTTTCAAATGCATCTGTTACCTTAAAAATCTACTTGACAAATTTACAAGTAATGAAAAATATGATGTTAAAATATTGAGATCTTGTAACGTTCAACAAATATGATATAAAATAGTATATATGTTAGGAATAATTACACAAACGCAGCTTTACCTGATAAGCAGAATATTTCCAAAATCCTCTTTCGATAAATTTAATACCCAGACACAACGCAGAGCCATGTTAAAATTTTTAGACAAAAATTCAAACAAATTTGTTTAAATTTGTAAGAAAATTAATCTACATATCTAATACCTTGCCCTACTACTTTCCCAATGAGAAAACAATACAATCCACAATTGTAAATAAACGGAACAGGTTACATTCTAGGAAACTACTGAGGGATAAAAGCGCACATATGGACAGACTAATGCAGTTAATGTGCGGAGCACATCCGGTGGACATCGTAGTAGCAGTGGTGACTGTTTGCAATTTTGTGTTTTTTATCGCTTAGGTGATTTTACAGAACGCCAAGTTTTAGAATGATAAAAGGAAGTGGACATGGGAGTTCAAGTATGAACCGGTTTCTAAAGTTCTCGGCATCTCCTCGGAGGTGATTGCGGTGGATGGACATTTTGATGCTTTTTGACTTTCTTTCTTCTGCTTATCACACGTCGCTTGAAATTGATTCTTCTGAATTGAATCAGTATTTCTAACTCATCAAAAGGCATGCATTGTCAAGAGATCTTTGGCTAAAAGAACTAGAAGATATTCAAACTTGATTTTGTGTGTAAAAATTAAAAGGGTTTTGCTCGAAAGTGAATAATTTATACAAGAAAAATAAAAGCAATTATAATTTGATGACCGCATTCAAAAAGTGATTTATTTTTAAAAACAGTGATCCAAGATTTTAGTGATGTCATTCTTGGATACCTATGATGGTTTTTAAAAAGAGAGAAAATAAACACATTTTTTGTGTTTCACTGCATTTAAAGGTACCCCGAGCATATTGTGCTTATCTTTCATCAGTCATGAATAAACTGTTCTACAGATCTGTAGTATACTTTATTTAAATCGTTAGAAAAATCTAGTTATGAGAGGAAATCGGTTTCGTAAGCAGTCGAAAAAATCATTGAAAGGTGCTTGATGAAAGGCGTTCTTTGAGAAAATCAAATGATTTAGAGAAGGGAGAGGTTTGATATTTGCTCGAAGGCAGCTAATATCTCAGAACGGTCCTGGTTTTATTTATATTATTTACTTATACGTGATTAAGTGGAATATCAGTTCGAATTTTAATTGGTGCCCAAACAAAGTTATACGCTGTTTGTATAACAATCACTCGCTTTAAATTAAGTACTTCAAATAAAACGGGAAACTGTATTTATATAACACATAACATAAATTGGAGTTAAAATGTAAAAAATACCTCGGGACATGCGACCTTTATAAGAGCATCAAAGTTGTTTCATTATTTGAATGTATGAGCGACCACATACATGTTTGTTTAATACACCTAAATTTGAGTCGTTTTGTGTTTAAATTTGTCCAGTTCCACAGAAAAAAGTCGCACTTATGCATAACGAACTCGATACGAATATCCTTTTCATACCGACGAAATTACTTTCAAATTTCATTACACATGATAATACATTGCACAAGTATGTCATGTAATTTATCATTCCACTCAAGCTCCAAGAACAGATCTGATCACTTGATTCTTTGTTGAAACCACTTTTTTGCTTTTATATTTAAAGCAAAAATTTATTAGAATGTCTGGTAAATCAGATAATGGTAAGTGCTACAATTTTAAAAATGTTTTAAGAATTAAATGGGGAAATTTTCAGAAAATTGTAATTTTTTTCCCTATTTTTAAAGTCGGTCTTGTTCAAATCACATCAAATTTGCAAAAACTTGATTGTTTAATATACTCTACAACTGAAAAGCACTAAGTGTCAAGTTTTAGATGTATTGCTTTTTGAATAAATAGTAGTATCACCTGAAATTGTGAGACTAAAACGACTATCCTGTGAGTACATTGTTTATTTTTAATATTTGTTCTTGTTATTACTTCAAAAAAGAGCTAAGATTGTTAACCATAAATTGTAAGATACACAAAAAAGTGCAAGTGATTTCATGCCATTTAAAAAAGCTTTGATAGTTTTAATTTGGTTATAACTGGGAAACAAAGTAGATAAGTAGTTGAATTAACGTCGTACTGAAGCAACATGACAGGCTATTGACGACGGTTCGACATCTATCTCGAAGGGAAAGATCCGAGAACAACACCTCGTTATTTTGAACCACGGTCAGATAACGAGGTCACACCTGAGCTGCCACCCTCATTCTCCAAACTTCGACACCAAGCCAAAAGGAAAGAAAGTAGGATAGGCGTTAAAAGTTTACTTATCGTAATAAAATACTATATCTGTCACAACAGCCCTAAACATATCTATGCATTAATTTTATCTATACAAACAATTAGAAATATTTATTTGAATTTTCCTGCACAATAATATTCTCCCTAATGTGTTTTTGTGTCGTTTTGCTTGAACAAATTTTATCAGTTTTTCATCATGTTAAAATTTAACATTTGAGCATGATTTACGAAAACGTCTTTCCTGAGTATGCGAATTTAGATCAACTTGATTTAAATCAGTGATTTTTATTTAAAAAATCGTGTTTAAGTATATTTCAATTTTCCTTTTTTCTTAGGAACTGTTTAATAATAATATTGAAAAAGAATAACCTGGAACAGAGTGCGTGTTATTGTATACAACCTTTTCACGTCACTGCACACCTTACAAGCATAAATAATTTCAAGACACACTATGAGGGAACATTTTTTTATTAACATGATTAATTTGTTCTATTTCATACTAGGGATTCAATTAATGAGATCTTTCTTTCAAATATTTTTGCATTATAAAACACACATTCCAATTAGACATTCGTTTCAGATAAGTCCTATGCAGTCATAAGCAAGGAAAAAACGAAACAAATGAATGAAAATACCTAATCCATACATCCTCAGTGATTGATATTTGACATAGTTTTTATATCACATCTATGCAGAGACGTAACTAGAGGGGGCAGACGGGGTATCTGCCCCGGGCGCCGGATTGGACGAATATTTTTTTTTACTATTGATATTTACGTATGATAAAAAATGAAGCGGAAAAACTTAGTAGACTACAAAAACCAAAAACTATAAAAGGAGCTAACTGCAGAATGTGCCAAGAAATAGCAGGAAAGCTTAAACCTAGATCCTCTTTTTGAAGAAGTATGGAGGAGGAAGCAGCGGATGTTTGATGAGAAGGGCGAAGTTGAAAGCTATGAATTCTCAGAAGAAAAAAAGTTCAGATTATTGATTATACAAATAATAGATCGGATTCTGAGTGAACTGAAGCAAAGGTTTCAAAACATGAATAGTTTATTTGGTTTCCTCAATGGAGCTCGGTTTGAAACAATGAATGGAGAAGAATTGAACCAGCCACTTGAGTTAGCTACCACATATAAAGAAGACTTAGATAAGGACTAGCTGGAGATAGAAGTGGAGAGTTTTAAGTATCATGCCTTGGATTTAAGCCCTAATATGAAAACGGCTACACTATCAGGTCTTCTGACGTTAATATACAAGAACGGACTTGAAGACGCGTCCACCAACATAACGACAGCATTGAGAATTTTCCTCACAATACCAGTCTCAGTCGCCTCAAATGAAAGGAGTTTTAGCAAACTAAAGATCATAAAAAATTACCTCAGAAACTTAAGAGGACAACAACGACTAACCAAAGTGAGCATCATATCAATAGAGCACAAGTTAGCTTCAAAGCTATCTTTTGAGGACATTGTAAAAATGTTTGCAGTCGAAAAAGCCCGTAAAGTCAAGTTTTAGTTCAAGCTTTCTGTGTTTAAATTAATTTTTTTTACATTTTGTCAATAGATTAAGAGATTGTGAAAAATGTCTAAGTATAATATTCAAGATAATAACTTGAGTAAAATATGTTATTATTAATTCTTGTTCCACAGTTTTCCAAAATCCTTGAATGGTTTTCGGTCGACGTTTCGATAATTATCTTTTTAAAAGTCCATGGGTGAGACATCTGGAGATTTAGCAGGAATATCAGTAAAGGGTATTTATTGACTTGATACCAGTTTCTTGTTCCAATTTTTCCACGAATTTAATAGTGGATTTAGATGTGTGGCTGCTTGCTTTATCCTGATGCAGTTCTACTGATTGTTGGCACTTTGGGTAAAGATATAGTATTTCTTTTTTGAATATAGGGGATAAAATAGGGTCTTGATAATATGTGGGAGTTGATTTTTAAATTCCCCTCTCCTTTTTACTTTTAATTTTCCATTATATGCAAAACCGGCGACAATCATAAATTTCTTAGAGAAAGTTCTCACGTTTAAGTTACAAAGCTGAACCACGTTTTGAGATTTTTCTCCTCTTTTATAATAAATTGTTCTTTTTTATTGCAATCTTTTAAATACACCCACGTCTCGTATATTGTCACAACATTTTTCCATCTTTCTCCAGCTAAATGCTTCTCATACAGAATTCTGCAGCGAGTTCTGCTTTCTGCAATATGTCGTGGAGATAGACGATGAACATTGTATTTTTTGGCCTTTTAAGATTCAAATCACTGTTAATTATGTTATTTACAGTTGAAACTGAACATTTTAATTACTGTAATAGTCCTTTGACTTGGCGGATTCTCTCTTAAAATTAAAGATCTTACCTTACAAATATTCTCAAAAATTCTTTTCTTTTTTTGGATACGTATTTGGAAGTATTTTTCCACTTTTACGTGTTTTTTACTCTCATTAATAATATTACTTATCGTACCTTTAGATATCAAAAACCATGACTTTTACAGCGTTTTTGAATAATTGAATAAGCATAATTCTCTTCGGAAAGAGCGGAAACATAGCCATCCATCCATTGCTTATTTAAAAGCGCCATTTTGAAAGTAAACAAAAGTCTGATTTAGCAGACGATAAGTTATACTTTAACTATTTAACTGCTGTGAAAATAAAATTCTTTCGTAGCATACAATTTTTTACAGCTCATCAAAATCATTCAAAAAATGTCCGAACAGTCTCTGTATTTATCATAATTAAATATCCTATTCTACAGCAACAGTCTGTTGATTTTGATGCAGCCCACACATATCCCGATATCATTTGATAAAACCTTTTCATTTCATTTGCAGCGATTATACAGAGTCAAAGTAAAAACCGAACACCAAAGAAAATGAAAGGAATTTGTACTGTGTAAAAGTCCGAACAAACACAAAAATTTTTAAAAGCTATAAATTGAAAGTACATTAAGAAGTGTTTTATTATATAAATTTTAAAATCTGTAGTTAAGGTAATTTTTAATTTAATGAAATGATAAATAAAAGTATGGACATTGTAATCTCAAAATGAAAACCGAACACAACATTTAACAAGCAAATTTCTTTTAAAAAATTACAAAAAGTTTATTGCTAATATTTTGTATGCCCTTTGCTTTCTTTGACAGCTCTAAGTCGTCTTGGCATGGACTGCATTTTTGTTTTTGCAAAATGTCATGTCAATTTTATTCCATTCTTCTATTAAAGCATTCTTTAGATCTTTTTTATTTGAAATGGGATGTTCACTTACTTTTTTCTGTAAATAGTTCCAAATGTTCTCAATGACATTGAGATCTGGTGACTGTGGAGGTGTTTTCATGTCATGAGGGCAGTTATACAATAACCAGCACCTTACATTCCATGCTTTGTGCTTGGGGTCGTTGTCTTGATAGAAATGAAAGTCGTTTTCAATGCCCAATTTTTGCACGCTTTCTTTCACATTTGCCTTTAGTATGTCAATATATTTATATTGATCCATAATGCCATCTATAAAATGCTGTTTTCCGACTCCACAAGCAGCAGACATGCAACCCCAAACCATTACTGACCCACCTCCATGTTTTAATGTGGATTTTAAAAATTTCAAATTTAATTCTTGATTTGGCTTTCTCCACACTAACTTTTCCGTCAGATCCAAACAGGTCAAATTTGCTTTAATCTGTAAAAAGTACTTTATAGGTAATCTTTTTTATCATATAATTTCTCAAATTTTAAGCGCTTTAACCTATTCACTTTGCTGATGTACGGTTTGCGTCGTGCAATTCTACCATTCAATCCATTTTTTCTTAGTATAATTCTAATAGTTTCAGGATTGGCTTTTTTCCCAAGGCATTTAAAACCTCAGTTACTTTTGGTGCACTTCACATAGGGTTTTGCTTTACACTTCTTACAATCCAGCGTTCATCTGAGTCATTACAAATTTTTCTGTTACTTTGCTTGGGCAATTTTTCTACACTTTTGGATGTTTTAAACCGTTTAATTACACCAAATACAGTTGAAGAGCTTCGACAAACTGTTTTACTGATTTCTCGAACACTTTTTCTAGATTTATAGTGAGGAATAATCAACTTACGAATGTTAATGCTCATGGCGACCCATTGCATTTAACGAAAAGAAAACCAAGCAAAAATTTATAATTGATAAATAATTTTGATATAATATTTACCAAAAAACATCGAATGACAAGTATTCTTCCATGTAACGTTGCCAAAACATGAATTTTGAAGTCTAAATAAGCCAAAAATATAAAGAATTCTAAAAAGCAGACGATTGTTCGGTTTTCATTTAGAGATTTATTTTGTCAATGTTTTTTTGTTTCATATTTCAAACTATAAAATAAAAATATTTTGTAATTTATATCGAGGGATTTTGATAGCAAGGCCTTCATTTTTCATTTTCAGGTATAATTAATTAATAAGCACGTTTATTTTGATTGCTTCAAACAAATGTATTAAAAATATAGTCTGTTAGGTTTTTACTTTGACTCACTGTAAGAATATACAGTGGCTCCCAAAAGTGTTCGTACACTTTAAAAATTTGTAGAAAAAGCGCTGTAGCCTGGAATTGAATTCAAATATAAAGTCCAATATTTTTTCATATCATCTTCATGTGATTCTAAATAAAACCTAACATTCTTTAAAAAAACATTGACTCATTTTCTTTTTATAAAAATGAAAATGCAAGGAGGCAGAGAAAGAACACGTCACAAAAGTGATCGTACAACAAAACATTTTCGGATAAATTCATAAATAAAATTATCGTTTATCGCTTTTGTTATTTTTGCATTGTTAATTTAAAAAAATCGTTTAGCTTTAATCTTTGCTTGCTTACTTCGTAATATTCTATTTATTATTTAAAAATGGCTCGTAGTTGTAAGGAAACAACGAACAGCATTCGAAAATTGATTATTTTTCATCATAGTAGTGGTAAATCAGTTCGGAATATCTCTAAATTAGTAAATTTATCCCATTCTAGGGTGCAGTATGAGATAAAACGCTTTAAAGAAAATCGGATCGAAAATAAGGTGAGGAAAGGTCGTCCGGCAAAGTTAACTCAACGTGATCAGAGATTTATAGTTAGAAAATTTGTGAAAAATCCACGTTTGAGTGCTGTAAAAATTTCTACAGAATTTACTGAAGAGTTTTCTACTTTAATTTCATCTGAAACTGTTCGACGAGTGCTCAGATCAGCTGGATTAAATGGGCGTTCTGTCCGAAGAAAATTTTTTACAAGTACGAAAAATAGAAAGCGTAGGTTTTCCTTCGCAAAATCAATAATAAATAAGTCCAAAATGTATTGGAATAATGTCTTATTTACGGATGAAGGCAAATTTAACATGTTTGATTCCGATGGGCGTATAATTGTAAGGAGTAGAAAAAATGAACTTAATCCCAAGAACTTAATTGGAACAGTAAAGCATGGTGGTGGAGGTGTCCTTGTGTGGGGGTGCATGTCAGCATCAGGGCTAGGTAATTTGGTATTTATTGATTGCATAATGAATCATGCTCTTTATTTAAATATTTTAAAAGACAATTTAAAATTATCAGCCCAAAATCTAGGTATTGGAAAAAACTTTTTTTAAATCAAGATAACGATCCTAAGCACACGGCTATCAACGTTCGCCTCTGGTGTCCCTATAATTGTTCGAAGTTCTGAAAACACCACCTCAGTCACCGGATTTAAATCCAATAGAACACATTTGGAGAGAACTGGAGGTTACAATACGAAGACGATATTAAAACGAAAAGCGAACTAAAAACAGTAATGATTGAAGAATGGAGGAACATTGATGCAGAAATTACAAAAAAAACTAGTGAACTCTATCCCCAGACGTTTAAAAGCTGTTGTGGATGCTATAGGATATCCTACTAAGTACTAATTTACCGAAATATTACAATATTTACTAATGTAGAGATTTTTCTAAAGAGTACGAAGACTTGTGAGGTAACTCTTTTGTTACTTTTTGATTATTGATTTTCCAAAAAATTTTACTATTGTAACGTACGCTATACCTCAAATCCTAAAATGTAGATGTCGCTACCTTACAGGTAGACTTTGGCGTGAACTTCCCTAGTACTGTCAAATTTTGCTCAGAGAGAGTTTGGATTTTGTCGAGAGCAGACCATCCCGGTCTGATGCCCAATTTTGGACTGTTAACTATTTTTTTTCCTCTATAAATGTTTTCTTTCAATTGTTTTGTACTGTGTAAGTACCGTTTTTGTTAAATGTAATCCGTCCTTTGTAACTGTTATTTCTCGTCTAATTAAACATGTTCTAAACTTTACCCCGAGATTTTCTTTTTTTTCATTACTTTTGGTTTAACACCAGTCATTGCATTAATGACAGTTACAAATTGGCACCCAACGTGAAAGGCCCGAAGTAAAATATCCCATCTCTCTCTCGCGTTTTTTTTGTACTGTGATTAGGTTCCTGCCTGAAGTGTTTGTCACCCTGACAAGAAGAAAATTCGCACCCGGCGAATGTGATTACAGATAGCTGTTCATATCTGGTACTGTAAAGTAACAATTTAACATAATTAATTATTGTTAGTCTTGTATAGTTGAATTTTAAGTTAGTTTTTTTTCTCCTATTGAAAATGCTTTCGGTTTGAAACCATTCTAAAATGGCGGTTGAAAGCGAAACTTACAATCCACTCAGGAAATTCCATGTGTGGTAACCCTATGATCCTTGAGTGTTAATGCGAAAAGTTATAAACATTTCGAGTGCTCTTGAATGTTTTTATTTTCATTTATATGTACGATCTGTGCTTTATGAAAAAGTGAAATAAGAATTTAAGCTGAGGATAGATTACTTGTTTATTGCTAGTGTATTCATTCTTTTTAAGTTGTTTACCTTTGAATGTGTCATTTAGAAATTTGAACAGTGATTGATTAAATTGTAATAGTATTACAAACTTGATTTAATTGTATTGTTAAATGTACACATAGTTTCTGATGGAAAATAATTTTAATTATTTCTACTAAGTGTAAACAAGTTTACAATATATATAACTTCAAAGTGAATGAAATAATTTATGAATGGTATTTCTAGTTAAACATATTCTAATATCATTAATTGGTGCTTTTAACTTTATCAATCAGTTTTATTTAAAGAATTTCTCATTTGTGCATTTTATATTTAAACATATGTGAATATCAGTTGAAATGCTATTGAGTTATCAATTAATATTACTTGTGGAAAATTTTCCCCTCTCATTTGTGAATTGTTTTGATTTCACGATTTCATACCAACTGCTGTTACTGTTATTGATTTGTGGTGTTTCAAGATAATAGAATTAACAGTTTTGAGTGAATTTTTAAAAATTTTAAAATTGAATTTTTTTCTGATTTATAAATTACGTCTGAAATAGACTAAACACACGAAAAATGTCATTTTTGGGAAGATCCAGAAAAGAGGATTTGAGGATTTTGGCCTCAGAATTGGGTCTGGCTCTGTCGGACAATCTCAAAGTGATCGATCTAAAGGATCTCATAACCAAGAGTGACAGGTATGATGAGGAATTCGTCAAAGATATGCTTAGCGTCATTGTGGAAGAACGTATAACAGCAGAAAAACAAAAAGCTGCGGAATTGGAAGAAAAGCAAAAAGCTGCGGAATTGGAAGAGAAACAGAAAGCTGTGGAGGTGGCCCAACAACGAGAAAGAGAATTCGAATTGGAAAGATTGAAAATTCAACTTGAAATGCAGAAACTGTCACAAACGCCTGTTGTAAGTCAACAGCTCGAAAACCCGAAGTTTGAGCTAAATAGAATTATTCCGAGGTTCAACTCGAAGGAAGATGAAATTGGTCTTTACCTAACTACTTTTGAACGTCAAGTGAAGTTCATGAACATCCCTGAAAAAACTTGGACAGCATACCTGATTGGCTCATTGCCACCTGATATAGCTCAACTCATCGCAAGAGAGGATGAAGATGATGCTCAAGATTATGAAAAGGTAAAAGAAATGCTTCTAAAAAGATTTCGAGTTACAGGAGACAGGTTTAGGCAATATTTTTCCCAACAGAGGAAAAACCCGGATTCGACGTGGCGAGACTTTTATTTCGAATTGAATTCTTATCTCGAAGGTTGGATTAAAGATTTGAAGATTACCACTTTTGATCAGCTTAAAAGTCTAATGATCGCTGATCAGATAAAAAGAAAAACTCCAACAAATATTAAAGAACACTTCTTGGATATTTGGGCGGATTTGAACGATCCTTTGGAATTGGCTGAAAAACTGGACGCATACGACAGCCTAAGGCCTGGAATGAAAAACAATCCAAATCAGACTTTCAAGAAGAAAGAAGAGTTCAGGAAACCCTTTCCAGTAAAGAAAAGTCAACCTGTTGGAAGATCCCATGATGACCACCCACCAGGACCTTCTAGAACAGTACCTGGACTCCCAAGTTCCAGAACTGAAGGAAGAAAGCCCATCCGGTGTTGCGGGTGCGGGACTCCTGGAGTCATCAAGTCAAAGTGTCCTACCTGCACGAGGGTTAATGAAGAGGAAACATCAGTGAACTGCATGACGTTATTCAACTTGGATTCAAACTCGTATCCCTCAAGTTTGATTGTCCTCAAAATTTTTGGAGAAAATATTGCTGTATGTGCTGATACCGGTGCTTCCCATACCATCGCGGGTGAAAAGCTGTTTAAATTCCTACAAGGGCACAACGTCACCTTTGTGAACAAGAGAATCTCATTTATGATGGCTGATGGAATTCGACAGACCATTACTGCTCTAAGTACTGTCGTCAACCTGTACACTGAAGGCAAAGTTATCCAAACAGAATTTCTGGTATTGCCGGAAGCAAAAGGAAATAAGACCCTGTTAGGAATGGATTTTCTTAATGCAGCTGGAATCGTCCTTGATGTCCAAGGCGGAAAATGGCATTTTTCCGAAAATCCTCAAAAACAGTACAAGTTCTTCAAGAAGACCGTAGATGATATAACCATCAGCGCATTCGAACTTCGAGAAGATGAGGGTAAACACCTATCTCCCGAACAGAGAAGAAAACTAAACACACTCATAGACAAAAATGAGACATGTTTCCAACCAGGGGGAGGGCCATCGCCGTTTATTGAACACCGTATCGACACAGGTGATCACCCCCCAGTAGCAACGTCACCCTACAGGATGAATCCTACAAGGAAAGAGATTTTGAAGGAACAGATTGAAGAACTGCTGAAGCAGAATATAATCGAAGAGTGCGAGTCCCCCTACGCTGCACCCGTGGTACTTGTTCCTAAACCAAATGGGAAAGTACGCCTCTGTGTCGACTACAGAAAGTTGAACTCTATTACGAAAGTGGATACCTACCCCTTACCTCGAATGGACGATCTATTAAATGAAGCAACACCGACATCCTACATGTCAACAATTGATTTGCAATCGGGCTACCATCAAGTAAAGGTTGCTGATGTTGATCAGGACAAAACTGCTTTCATTTGTCCTTTTGGAACTTACCGTTACTTACATATGCCCTTCGGCCTACGTAACGCTCCTGCCACCTTTCAAAGATTAATTGACAAATTTCGAAGTGGTCTGAAAGATGTGTTCGCACTGTCTTACCTAGATGACATCATCGTTCTCTCAGAAACTTTTGACAAACATCTCGAAGATCTCGAAAAAGTTTTCGAAAGACTGTCTATCTTCAAACTTCATGCAAACCGTGATAAATGTCGCTTCGCCTGTGACCGTGTGAAATATCTGGGATTCTGGATAACGAAAGATGGAATTGAAGCTGACCAAGAGAAGATCTCTTCTATTCAAAAAATTCCAGTCCCTACCAATGTGAAAGAAGTCCAATCTTTACTACAAACCTGCTCTTGGTTTCGTCGATATGTCCCCAACTTTGCTGACATAGCACGCCCACTTAGTAACCTCACTAAGAAGAAAGTACATTGGCACTGGGGTCCTGAACAACAAGAATCCTTTGAAACGTTGAAGATGCGCCTGATGACTCCTCCTGTATTGAAGCAAGCTGACGGATCAAAGCCTTTTACCATCCGTACAGACGCAAGTAGTTATGCCCTTGGAGCCGTCCTTCTCCAGGGTAGTGGCCCTGATGAACATGTCATCGAATATGCAAGTCGTCTGTTGATCCCAGCAGAGCGAAACTACTCCACAACCGAGCGGGAAGCCTTGGGGGTAGTGTGGGCCTTAGAGAAATTTCGAGGTTACGTAGAAAATCAACAAATCTCCATCGCATCAGATCATCAACCTCTCAAATGGCTGTTAAGTATAAAGTCACCTTCTGGTCGTCTGGCAAGATGGGCTTTAAAAATTCAGTCCTTCAACCTGAAGATTGATTATACCCCAGGGAAAGCCAATGTAGTGGCTGACATGCTGTCAAGACCGTTGTATGCTGAAGGCGCACCATCTGATGTGTGTGCCATCACTGTTGACATGCCATCCAGGAAATCCAGTGATATTCGAAAGGGACAGCTGGACGACGAAGAATTGAAGAAAATCATTGACTGCTTTGAGAGCATGGACAAAGATGAAAACTTTGCCAACTACACCAGTCGTGGATACTTAATGAATCAAGGTGTCCTGTATAGGTATTCACCTGAGAATGAAGAAGAAGAAGCTCAACTCTTAATTCCTACTCAAGAGCGAGGACGAATCCTTCAAGAGTACCACGATGCCCCGACAGCTGGTCATTATGGCGTAGAGAACACATACAAGAAGATTGCATCCAGATACTACTTTCGAGGTATGAAAAAGTTCATCTCAGAGTACATCAAGACTTGTCCTGAATGCAATCGCTATAAGCCAACAAACCAAAAACCAGCAGGACTCTTGAGAACACCCGCTTATGCACAAAGGTTTGAAACGCTGGCCATTGATCTTTTTGGTCCTCTTTCGGAAACCCCTACTGGCAAGAAGTGGATCTTTATTGTGGAAGATACAAGCACCAAATGGGTAGAACTATTTGCTCTTACTGAAGCCACTGCGGCAAACTGTGCCAAAATACTTATCGAAGAAGTATTCCTACGATATGGTCTTCCGCGTAGGCTAATAAGTGACAACGGACCACAGTTCGTAAGTGCTGTCATGCAATTGACTTGTGACTTGCTAGAGATTACGCAAGACCTTATCCCCGTCTACCACCCGCAAGCCAACCCATCTGAACGTAAAAATCGTGATTTAAAGCATCGACTAGCAATTCTGGTGGGGGAAGAACATACGTCTTGGGAAGACAAATTATCTTTAATTCGTTTCGCAATGAATACCTCAGTGTGTGACACCACCGGCCACACGGCTGCCTACTTACAATTTGGAAGACAGTTGAGAACGTCAGACGATATCCGGCATGATATTCGACAAGTGATCGACAATGATAACTTCGTACCCGAAATAACCCCGTATCTCAAGAGGTTTGCAAACTCAATCTTGGATGTCAAAGATAGAGTTGAACAAAAACAGGATCGTCAGAAGGGAAACTTCGATCGACGAAGAAGACAAAAATACTTCAAACCTGGTGACAAAGTTTGGGTGACCATTCATCCTATAAGTCGGAACAACAGAAGCAAGAAATTCATGCCAAAAAGGGAAGGTCCTTACCTCATTCTCACCTTGAGATCACCAACAACATATGAGATTGCCGACCCGGCCAACCCACACCACGTCCTTGGAACTTATCATATTTCTGCCCTAAAGGACTATCATGAGCCTGAAGTAGAAAGAGACACTGGACCTGTGGCTCCTATAAGAAAAAGAGGACGCCCCAAAAAATTACCTTCTGGTTCCGAGCCGAGACGGCAACAGAACCAGAGGGGGAGTCTGTAACGTACGCTATACCTCAAATCCTAAAATGTAGATGTCGCTACCTTACAGGTAGACTTTGGCGTGAACTTCCCTAGTACTGTCAAATTTTGCTCAGAGAGAGTTTGGATTTTGTCGAGAGCAGACCATCCCGGTCTGATGCCCAATTTTGGACTGTTAACTATTTTTTTTCCTCTATAAATGTTTTCTTTCAATTGTTTTGTACTGTGTAAGTACCGTTTTTGTTAAATGTAATCCGTCCTTTGTAACTGTTATTTCTCGTCTAATTAAACATGTTCTAAACTTTACCCCGAGATTTTCTTTTTTTTCATTACTTTTGGTTTAACACCAGTCATTGCATTAATGACAGTTACAAATTGGCACCCAACGTGAAAGGCCCGAAGTAAAATATCCCATCTCTCTCTCGCGTTTTTTTTGTACTGTGATTAGGTTCCTGCCTGAAGTGTTTGTCACCCTGACAAGAAGAAAATTCGCACCCGGCGAATGTGATTACAGATAGCTGTTCATATCTGGTACTGTAAAGTAACAATTTAACATAATTAATTATTGTTAGTCTTGTATAGTTGAATTTTAAGTTAGTTTTTTTTCTCCTATTGAAAATGCTTTCGGTTTGAAACCATTCTAAAATGGCGGTTGAAAGCGAAACTTACAATCCACTCAGGAAATTCCATGTGTGGTAACCCTATGATCCTTGAGTGTTAATGCGAAAAGTTATAAACATTTCGAGTGCTCTTGAATGTTTTTATTTTCATTTATATGTACGATCTGTGCTTTATGAAAAAGTGAAATAAGAATTTAAGCTGAGGATAGATTACTTGTTTATTGCTAGTGTATTCATTCTTTTTAAGTTGTTTACCTTTGAATGTGTCATTTAGAAATTTGAACAGTGATTGATTAAATTGTAATAGTATTACAAACTTGATTTAATTGTATTGTTAAATGTACACATAGTTTCTGATGGAAAATAATTTTAATTATTTCTACTAAGTGTAAACAAGTTTACAATATATATAACTTCAAAGTGAATGAAATAATTTATGAATGGTATTTCTAGTTAAACATATTCTAATATCATTAATTGGTGCTTTTAACTTTATCAATCAGTTTTATTTAAAGAATTTCTCATTTGTGCATTTTATATTTAAACATATGTGAATATCAGTTGAAATGCTATTGAGTTATCAATTAATATTACTTGTGGAAAATTTTCCCCTCTCATTTGTGAATTGTTTTGATTTCACGATTTCATACCAACTGCTGTTACTGTTATTGATTTGTGGTGTTTCAAGATAATAGAATTAACAGTTTTGAGTGAATTTTTAAAAATTTTAAAATTGAATTTTTTTCTGATTTATAAATTACGTCTGAAATAGACTAAACACACGAAAAATGTCATTTTTGGGAAGATCCAGAAAAGAGGATTTGAGGATTTTGGCCTCAGAATTGGGTCTGGCTCTGTCGGACAATCTCAAAGTGATCGATCTAAAGGATCTCATAACCAAGAGTGACAGGTATGATGAGGAATTCGTCAAAGATATGCTTAGCGTCATTGTGGAAGAACGTATAACAGCAGAAAAACAAAAAGCTGCGGAATTGGAAGAAAAGCAAAAAGCTGCGGAATTGGAAGAGAAACAGAAAGCTGTGGAGGTGGCCCAACAACGAGAAAGAGAATTCGAATTGGAAAGATTGAAAATTCAACTTGAAATGCAGAAACTGTCACAAACGCCTGTTGTAAGTCAACAGCTCGAAAACCCGAAGTTTGAGCTAAATAGAATTATTCCGAGGTTCAACTCGAAGGAAGATGAAATTGGTCTTTACCTAACTACTTTTGAACGTCAAGTGAAGTTCATGAACATCCCTGAAAAAACTTGGACAGCATACCTGATTGGCTCATTGCCACCTGATATAGCTCAACTCATCGCAAGAGAGGATGAAGATGATGCTCAAGATTATGAAAAGGTAAAAGAAATGCTTCTAAAAAGATTTCGAGTTACAGGAGACAGGTTTAGGCAATATTTTTCCCAACAGAGGAAAAACCCGGATTCGACGTGGCGAGACTTTTATTTCGAATTGAATTCTTATCTCGAAGGTTGGATTAAAGATTTGAAGATTACCACTTTTGATCAGCTTAAAAGTCTAATGATCGCTGATCAGATAAAAAGAAAAACTCCAACAAATATTAAAGAACACTTCTTGGATATTTGGGCGGATTTGAACGATCCTTTGGAATTGGCTGAAAAACTGGACGCATACGACAGCCTAAGGCCTGGAATGAAAAACAATCCAAATCAGACTTTCAAGAAGAAAGAAGAGTTCAGGAAACCCTTTCCAGTAAAGAAAAGTCAACCTGTTGGAAGATCCCATGATGACCACCCACCAGGACCTTCTAGAACAGTACCTGGACTCCCAAGTTCCAGAACTGAAGGAAGAAAGCCCATCCGGTGTTGCGGGTGCGGGACTCCTGGAGTCATCAAGTCAAAGTGTCCTACCTGCACGAGGGTTAATGAAGAGGAAACATCAGTGAACTGCATGACGTTATTCAACTTGGATTCAAACTCGTATCCCTCAAGTTTGATTGTCCTCAAAATTTTTGGAGAAAATATTGCTGTATGTGCTGATACCGGTGCTTCCCATACCATCGCGGGTGAAAAGCTGTTTAAATTCCTACAAGGGCACAACGTCACCTTTGTGAACAAGAGAATCTCATTTATGATGGCTGATGGAATTCGACAGACCATTACTGCTCTAAGTACTGTCGTCAACCTGTACACTGAAGGCAAAGTTATCCAAACAGAATTTCTGGTATTGCCGGAAGCAAAAGGAAATAAGACCCTGTTAGGAATGGATTTTCTTAATGCAGCTGGAATCGTCCTTGATGTCCAAGGCGGAAAATGGCATTTTTCCGAAAATCCTCAAAAACAGTACAAGTTCTTCAAGAAGACCGTAGATGATATAACCATCAGCGCATTCGAACTTCGAGAAGATGAGGGTAAACACCTATCTCCCGAACAGAGAAGAAAACTAAACACACTCATAGACAAAAATGAGACATGTTTCCAACCAGGGGGAGGGCCATCGCCGTTTATTGAACACCGTATCGACACAGGTGATCACCCCCCAGTAGCAACGTCACCCTACAGGATGAATCCTACAAGGAAAGAGATTTTGAAGGAACAGATTGAAGAACTGCTGAAGCAGAATATAATCGAAGAGTGCGAGTCCCCCTACGCTGCACCCGTGGTACTTGTTCCTAAACCAAATGGGAAAGTACGCCTCTGTGTCGACTACAGAAAGTTGAACTCTATTACGAAAGTGGATACCTACCCCTTACCTCGAATGGACGATCTATTAAATGAAGCAACACCGACATCCTACATGTCAACAATTGATTTGCAATCGGGCTACCATCAAGTAAAGGTTGCTGATGTTGATCAGGACAAAACTGCTTTCATTTGTCCTTTTGGAACTTACCGTTACTTACATATGCCCTTCGGCCTACGTAACGCTCCTGCCACCTTTCAAAGATTAATTGACAAATTTCGAAGTGGTCTGAAAGATGTGTTCGCACTGTCTTACCTAGATGACATCATCGTTCTCTCAGAAACTTTTGACAAACATCTCGAAGATCTCGAAAAAGTTTTCGAAAGACTGTCTATCTTCAAACTTCATGCAAACCGTGATAAATGTCGCTTCGCCTGTGACCGTGTGAAATATCTGGGATTCTGGATAACGAAAGATGGAATTGAAGCTGACCAAGAGAAGATCTCTTCTATTCAAAAAATTCCAGTCCCTACCAATGTGAAAGAAGTCCAATCTTTACTACAAACCTGCTCTTGGTTTCGTCGATATGTCCCCAACTTTGCTGACATAGCACGCCCACTTAGTAACCTCACTAAGAAGAAAGTACATTGGCACTGGGGTCCTGAACAACAAGAATCCTTTGAAACGTTGAAGATGCGCCTGATGACTCCTCCTGTATTGAAGCAAGCTGACGGATCAAAGCCTTTTACCATCCGTACAGACGCAAGTAGTTATGCCCTTGGAGCCGTCCTTCTCCAGGGTAGTGGCCCTGATGAACATGTCATCGAATATGCAAGTCGTCTGTTGATCCCAGCAGAGCGAAACTACTCCACAACCGAGCGGGAAGCCTTGGGGGTAGTGTGGGCCTTAGAGAAATTTCGAGGTTACGTAGAAAATCAACAAATCTCCATCGCATCAGATCATCAACCTCTCAAATGGCTGTTAAGTATAAAGTCACCTTCTGGTCGTCTGGCAAGATGGGCTTTAAAAATTCAGTCCTTCAACCTGAAGATTGATTATACCCCAGGGAAAGCCAATGTAGTGGCTGACATGCTGTCAAGACCGTTGTATGCTGAAGGCGCACCATCTGATGTGTGTGCCATCACTGTTGACATGCCATCCAGGAAATCCAGTGATATTCGAAAGGGACAGCTGGACGACGAAGAATTGAAGAAAATCATTGACTGCTTTGAGAGCATGGACAAAGATGAAAACTTTGCCAACTACACCAGTCGTGGATACTTAATGAATCAAGGTGTCCTGTATAGGTATTCACCTGAGAATGAAGAAGAAGAAGCTCAACTCTTAATTCCTACTCAAGAGCGAGGACGAATCCTTCAAGAGTACCACGATGCCCCGACAGCTGGTCATTATGGCGTAGAGAACACATACAAGAAGATTGCATCCAGATACTACTTTCGAGGTATGAAAAAGTTCATCTCAGAGTACATCAAGACTTGTCCTGAATGCAATCGCTATAAGCCAACAAACCAAAAACCAGCAGGACTCTTGAGAACACCCGCTTATGCACAAAGGTTTGAAACGCTGGCCATTGATCTTTTTGGTCCTCTTTCGGAAACCCCTACTGGCAAGAAGTGGATCTTTATTGTGGAAGATACAAGCACCAAATGGGTAGAACTATTTGCTCTTACTGAAGCCACTGCGGCAAACTGTGCCAAAATACTTATCGAAGAAGTATTCCTACGATATGGTCTTCCGCGTAGGCTAATAAGTGACAACGGACCACAGTTCGTAAGTGCTGTCATGCAATTGACTTGTGACTTGCTAGAGATTACGCAAGACCTTATCCCCGTCTACCACCCGCAAGCCAACCCATCTGAACGTAAAAATCGTGATTTAAAGCATCGACTAGCAATTCTGGTGGGGGAAGAACATACGTCTTGGGAAGACAAATTATCTTTAATTCGTTTCGCAATGAATACCTCAGTGTGTGACACCACCGGCCACACGGCTGCCTACTTACAATTTGGAAGACAGTTGAGAACGTCAGACGATATCCGGCATGATATTCGACAAGTGATCGACAATGATAACTTCGTACCCGAAATAACCCCGTATCTCAAGAGGTTTGCAAACTCAATCTTGGATGTCAAAGATAGAGTTGAACAAAAACAGGATCGTCAGAAGGGAAACTTCGATCGACGAAGAAGACAAAAATACTTCAAACCTGGTGACAAAGTTTGGGTGACCATTCATCCTATAAGTCGGAACAACAGAAGCAAGAAATTCATGCCAAAAAGGGAAGGTCCTTACCTCATTCTCACCTTGAGATCACCAACAACATATGAGATTGCCGACCCGGCCAACCCACACCACGTCCTTGGAACTTATCATATTTCTGCCCTAAAGGACTATCATGAGCCTGAAGTAGAAAGAGACACTGGACCTGTGGCTCCTATAAGAAAAAGAGGACGCCCCAAAAAATTACCTTCTGGTTCCGAGCCGAGACGGCAACAGAACCAGAGGGGGAGTCTGTAACGTACGCTATACCTCAAATCCTAAAATGTAGATGTCGCTACCTTACAGGTAGACTTTGGCGTGAACTTCCCTAGTACTGTCAAATTTTGCTCAGAGAGAGTTTGGATTTTGTCGAGAGCAGACCATCCCGGTCTGATGCCCAATTTTGGACTGTTAACTATTTTTTTTCCTCTATAAATGTTTTCTTTCAATTGTTTTGTACTGTGTAAGTACCGTTTTTGTTAAATGTAATCCGTCCTTTGTAACTGTTATTTCTCGTCTAATTAAACATGTTCTAAACTTTACCCCGAGATTTTCTTTTTTTTCATTACTTTTGGTTTAACACCAGTCATTGCATTAATGACAGTTACACTATGTTTTTAAAATATTTTATGTAGTTTTGTTAAGAACAAGTTATAGATGTTATTAAAAAATTCCCATTCTGAAATATTAATTTTTATTAATGGATAGAACAGTATTTCATTGAAATTCGTAAGTGTTCGAACACTTTTGGGAGCCACTGTACCAAACATGCTACTCTT
This sequence comes from Meta bourneti, assembly GCA_933210815.1. Lineage (NCBI taxonomy): Eukaryota > Metazoa > Arthropoda > Arachnida > Araneae > Tetragnathidae > Meta > Meta bourneti. Next base: position 7,749,361 of record OW119929.1, read on the forward strand.
AGATTATTTGTCAATGAAATATCTAAAGTTAACTTAGAATTAATTAGGTATTTTATCTTGTACTAAAAATGAAATTTCTGCAAATTAATCTATTTACCTTTGAAATCAAGCATTTACCATCTAAGTTTAATAAAAAAGTTTGGACTAGTGGAATTAATATGTGGTGGCGATATCAGGTGTTGTCGGGGAGGGTTTTCCTTTGGTTGGCCGGAGGGGGGGGGGGGGGCGCCAAGGCGAGTTCTTGCCGCGTGTGGAAACTAGCCTATTTAAGTCTTTGCATATATGAACTAAGAATTACAATAACAAGGGGACTAAGAATAGTTACTAAATTGTCAGATTTGACAGAGTGAAATTGTGATTAAATTTTTAGAACACTTCTCTGCCAAACTGAAGGCTTCGTTTCTCAATAAAAAATAGCCCTTATAAAATAAAAGAAAACGTTACAAGTGCAACTTACATATTCAGACAGCTCCTGCATCATATTGCAGTTAGGATTTTAGATTTTACTAACAGACAAACATTTAATTGAATATATTTGCCATTTGAATTAGTTTGCCATTCTCAAATGAGAAATATTTTCTGATATGCCAATAAAGTTACAAGTATTTAAGTTCGCTATACAAACTCTTCACTTCTAAGCCCACACTGAAGAATCACAAAAACATCAAATGTCAAAGGCACTAATAACAACTTTGTTTTTTGGCAAAACACATTTATATATTTTCACTTGAATAACGTTCCAATATATTCTAAAAAAGATGCAATATCCTAGCCGTAGATGACATATTTTTATTTAAAAGATCTGGTTTGTTGCTCTATGGTCTACAATATTTTTTGCTATACAAGGGCTAAGTAGATCGTAATTTAAAAAATTCTTTGGCATCTGTTAGTCATGTTTATAGAAGTGTTAAAATGTGTAATTTACATAAGTAAAAATCATATTTACACCTCGATAATTGTACTTAATATTCATTATTAATTTTAATCTCTGAATTGTTTGCAATCATAATCATAAAAAAGCTTTCTGCTTTTCAAACCCAAATTTATTTTGTTAACATATTCAACTATCAGATGGGCGAATTAACTTTTACATTCCAAACTTCAATTCCTTAAACATAGAATAGTTATGCTGGCAATGCAAATAATTCCTAGGGATCAATGCATAAAATTAACCAACATATTACACCAAACAAAACAAAAATATTGCAATTTCCAATTATAAAGATTTATGTGCAAAATTTGAATGCTTTCTTTTGATACTGCAGAAAACTATTCCATTGTGGCTAAGTGTCAGGGTATGAAAAAATCATGATTAAAAAAACATCGTATTTATTTAAAATAAAACCAACACTGTGATTAACAGGCTTGTGAGTTACACCTGTTGATCAACAGCCCAATAGGGGAATACGTAGTTGTCTAATAATTATGATACCTATAAAAAAATTAATCAGTGTCTTCAAGGGAAGGATGATTTCAATACAATTGTTGGGGTGAACTACATACGAGCAAATTTCTTAACACATTTGAATAAAATAGCATGCATCTTGTTTTAATCATTATTTAATTGTAATAAACTTAATACACACAGAAAGGAAAATGAAATTTAAAATCTTGAGATTTAAATCAACCTGGTTTAAACCGGCACATACCCTGATCTTAACTAAAAGAAATTTATAATTGATGCCATATAAAATGGTTATCAAAAACAAACATCATTTAGTTTTTAACTGCCAAATATTGAATGACTAGGTGACACCAAATAAGTCTATTTTTCCTTTTCAGTTGGAAAACTTCAGACATCAGAGATTTGTAAATATATCTGTAAAATATAAATGGCATTTCAATAAATAACAAAACACAAATCTGTTATACTCGTAAGGAAATATACAACATACTTTCATTGAGAAAAACATTTTAAACTGAAAATGTTTCAACTCCCAGAAATCATTGATTTATCAGATCACACTGCAAACTTCCCCCCGTGTTCAGCAGTTAATTCTCTCAATACAGCTTTTCAATTAAGTCTTCTGAACTAAAAGATGTTTATTATTTGTTAAATCCTCCACATATTGTAGAGGGTGCTGTGTGAGCCTGTGGAGTGTGTTAAGTCTCCCACGTGTGCATGCTGTGTGAGCGCGAGGGTTAACATTCAGGAATTAGACTGAGAGAGGCTTCTTTAGCCTTACAATGAAAAAGCCAGTAAAATTACAACACATAAAATCCATACAACAGTGGGTTAGGAAAGCAATATTTCATAAGAGAACAATTACTGAAGAATTAATTATAGGTTTCATTCAAACTTAATTTAAAAATTATTTTGTTACATTCTGTTAAAACATTTCTATACCAGGAAATTTCTGCTTTGATTTAAACCTTTAGATCTTATCGCAAAACTAATTAAAAGACATAAAACTGGTTAATTTGTAAACATCCTTACATAAAAAATGGAACATTGTTACCAAAGCAGAAACTTCACCAGTAAAATTACAACACATAAAATTCATGCAACAGTGGGTTAGAAAAGCAATATTTCATAAGAGAACAATTACTGAAGAATTAATTATAGGTTTCATTCAAACTTAATTTAAAAATTATTTTGTTACATTCTGTTAAAACATTTCTATACCAGGAAATTTCTGCTTTTAAAAGACATAAAACTGGTTAATTTGTAAACATCCTTACATAAATAATGGGACATTGTTACCAAAGCAGAAACTTCACCAGTACAATTACAACACATAAAATTCATGCAACAGTGGGTTAGAAAAGCAATATTTCATAAGAGACCAATTACTGAAGAATTAATTATAGGTTTCATTCAAACTTAATTTAAAAATTATTTTGTTACATTCTGTTAAAACATTTCTATACCAGGAAATTTCTGCTTTTAAAAGACATAAAACTGGTTAATTTGTAAACATCCTTACATAAATAATGAGACAATGTTACCAAAGCAGAAACTTCACCAGTAAAATTACAATACATAAAATTCATGCAACAGTGGGTTAGAAAAGCAATATTTCATAAGAGAACAATTACTGAAGAATTAATTATAGGTTTCATTCAAACTTAATTTAAAAATTATTTTGTTACATTCTGTTAAAACATTTCTATACCAGGAAATTTCTGCTTTTAAAAGACATAAAACTGGTTAATTTGTAAACATCCTTACATAAATAATGGGACATTGTTACCAAAGCAGAAACTTCACCAGTACAATTACAACACATAAAATTCATGCAACAGTGGGTTAGAAAAGCAATATTTCATAAGAGAACAATTACTGAAGAATTAATTATAGGTTTCATTCAAACTTAATTTAAAAATTATTTTGTTACATTCTGTTAAAACATTTCTATACCAGGAAATTTCTGCTTTTAAAAGACATAAAACTGGTTAATTTGTAAACATCCTTACATAAATAATGGGACAATGTTACCAAAGCAGAAACTTCACCAGTAAAATAACAACACATAAAATTCATGCAACAGTGGGTTAGAAAAGAAATATTTCATAAGAGAACAATTACTGAAGAATTAATTATAGGTTTCATTCAAACTTAATTTTAAAATTATTTTGTTACATTCTGTTAAAACATTTCTATACCAGGAAATTTCTGCTTTGATTTAAACCTTTAGATCTTATCGCAAAACTAATTAAAAGACATAAAACTGGTTAATTTGTAAACATCCTTACATAAAAAATGGAACATTGTTACCAAAGCAGAAACTTCACCAGTAAAATTACAACACATAAAATTCATGCAACAGTGGGTTAGAAAAGCAATATTTCATAAGAGAACAATTACTGAAGAATTAATTATAGGTTTCATTCAAACTTAATTTAAAAATTATTTTGTTACATTCTGTTAAAACATTTCTATACCAGGAAATTTCTGCTTTTAAAAGACATAAAACTGGTTAATTTGTAAACATCCTTACATAAATAATGGGACATTGTTACCAAAGCAGAAACTTCACCAGTAAAATTACAACACATAAAATTCATGCAACAGTGGGTTAGAAAAGCAATATTTCATAAGAGACCAATTACTGAAGAATTAATTATAGGTTTCATTCAAACTTAATTTAAAAATTATTTTGTTATATTCTGTTAAAACATTTCTATACCAGGAAATTTCTGCTTTGTGATTTAAACCTTTAGATCTTATCGCAAAACTAATTAAAAGACATAAAACTGGTTAATTTGTAAACATCCTTACATAAAAAATGGAACATTGTTACCAAAGCAGAAACTTCACCAGTAAAATTACAACACATAAAATTCATGCAACAGTGGGTTAGAAAAGCAATATTTCATAAGAGAACAATTACTGAAGAATTAATTATAGGTTTCATTCAAACTTAATTTAAAAATTATTTTGTTATATTCTGTTAAAACATTTCTATACCAGGAAATTTCTGCTTTGTGATTTAAACCTTTAGATCTTATCGCAAAACTAATTAAAAGACATAAAACTGGTTAATTTGTAAACATCCTTACATAAAAAATGGAACATTGTTACCAAAGCAGAAACTTCACCAGTAAAATTACAACACATAAAATTCATGCAACAGTGGGTTAGAAAAGCAATATTTCATAAGAGAACAATTACTGAAGAATTAATTATAGGTTTCATTCAAACTTAATTTAAAAATTATTTTGTTACATTCTGTTAAAACATTTCTATACCTGGAAATTTCTGCTTTGATTTAAACCTTTAGATCTTATCGCAAAACTAATTAAAAGACATAAAACTGGTTAATTTGTAAACATCCTTACATAAATAATGGGACATTGTTACCAAAGCAGAAACTTCACCAGTAAAATTACAACACATAAAATTCATTTTAATAAATTTTGCTGCAAGAGTGCACGATTCTAAAGCTGTTAGAGTAAGAAATCTTGGATACCCCAGAGCACAGATTGGGGAAAAACAAGTCATGTAGGCACTCACAGAATCCTCCAATTCAAAAACTTTCAATTACATAAAGGATAAGGCTACCAATTCAATGCAAAACAAATTTATTATGTACACAAGTTCTTTTCACAGCAAATGCCAGTCAATCAAAATTAAGAAATACAGTGCAACTTGGATAAAACGAACGTCTCTAATTCGAAATCGTCGTTAATTCGAAGATTTCTCTTAGTCCCTTGAACTTCTCATTAAATCAATGTTAAAAACATCGTGGATAATTCGAAGTTCAACTTCCTTAATTCGAAGTTTATATATATATATAAGTACAGTACATGTAAAGGGGGGGTTAAGTAAGCTACAGTACATGTAATATGTACTGTGACGAATTAATCCAAACTTTTTTTGGACATTAATTAGACTGAGTCCGTGAGCTAACTGTTTTTAATCCTCTTCACATGTGCAAGCGCAGTAGTGAAGGACTCTTAACAGGAAACTTCCGGTCTGCAGCCCGCCATCCTAGACTCTTGGGCTCTAAGATGTCACAGTAATGTAGCTTACGTAATGTAAATCTTATTTTGTTTACATACATATAATGTTTAAGTCTTAATACCATGATCCTTCTGAATAAATATTTACTTATTGAAAGAATAATCTTTTCAAGCATTCAGTGGACCTGAAATTAAAGTTAAAAGATGTAACTTTTTTAATTCGAAGGTTTGGATAATTCGAATTTTTTTAGTGGTCCCTTCAGCTTCGAATTACCCAAGTTGCACTGTATTTACAATTTCATTCATTCAATGCATGTACTGAAAAAACAATGACATGTTTTATGACATATAAATGTTGACAATAAATGACAATGACATAAATGTTGAAGATATATATAAAAGAATGCATAGATATGAATGTTTACATGTCTCTTCAAGGGAAAATTTCAAATGAAACAAAGTAATTTTTACATATCAATCCAAACTATTTCTATTGGTTGTTTCATGGAACTGATTTTTCCACTTTGTATAACACATAAATGCAGTTCACTGCTTTACATCAAACAATGTCCTCATACACCAACGAATATTCATTAGGAACTGAATATTGCTTTACAAGGAGATAAAATTAACCTCTAGAAAACACAAAGGGAAAAGTCATTTTAATAATAAAAAGAAAGAAATTTTAATAAAAACCAGATTATTATGCAATTTTAATAAATGATTGCATGAAATCATCATAAACAATGAATTTTTAAGTACCAATTTATCCATGTATGGGTCTTAATTCAAAAATGTCTACTGAGCAAGATTTTCTGAAATCCAGTCCATTTGAAATTCCTGAGCATTTGATCAAAATGCTCAAGAATAAACCTAGAATGGGCTTTCTCAAGCAGCCTATAACTATTTTACAAAATAGCATTGGATTCAAAATGAGTATAACTAGCAAAGTAATTTAAACTTTATGGAAAATGAAGTCAAAGCAAAATGACTGAAAATGCATCACATGTAATAGACTAGAATGAGAAGTGATCAATCATGTTAATATTTTAAGTATTTGTACTTTCCTGTCGCTAGTTTAATATTTGTACTAAGTTGCATGCTATAGAAAAAAAGTAAGCATGTTAAATGAAATGAGATAACTGTCAACAAAAAGGCTGGGTCAACTTTTATTGCACAAGGTCCATATTTGGCCATGCTGCGCTAAACTCAAGACTGTCAAGTAATAGTCAACAGAATAATACATAAAATTAAAGCTCACAATTCAGTACTTTCAGGTTTTTTATGACAGCACATAAATTAAATACTGAAACCAAAAAACTTTGCTTATAATTGGTAGATTAACTTTACAAAATTAATTTGCAGGTACACATGAGATCAATTTTGATTCTTTCAATGTTTAACAGATCATTGTATCAAATGTAGTTGTAAAGGAGAATGTTCTTTTCCCGAACATCAAGTGAAGCAATTACTTGATGTACTGTAATGCATTGATACAATTAGCGTATACCATCAATAAGGAAATACCTTTCGGTAACCAACATTTCACAATATGCATTGCTGGAAACACCATAAATATCAGGACTTATTTCACTTTTGATGAAATGTCTTCAGAAAGTTATTTTTAAGGAGACACTCAAGTCTCCTTATATTCTAAGTTAGAAAATACTTTAAGGAGACTTGAATAGCAGAGAATTGGGTTCACCCTACTACGAACATAGCTTTGTAATTAACATCTCAAACAATTTTTCACTAGATGAACAGAGTATCATTGACATTATATTGGTGAAAAGTTGTTTTCCGAATGATAAATCTAGCTTCCTATCATTAACATGACAATTTATTTTAGTGCACTGCAATCCAGTTTTTCATCTCTGCATAGATTTGTAAGATTTTGAATCGCATCTTGGTTTATCAGCAAAGTAATTAATTGTCAATTCAAATGATACATGAACAGCAACAAGACATACTAGATAAAACATGAAAGTTTCACATAAAGGGACAGTTCTAACTTTCATCATTGAAAGATACAAATAAGACACATAAACCAAAATTTAACAGTTCATCCTTTATAAATCTGTTCATTTGTATTGCACACATAAATCAGTTTTCTCTGAACATATATTTATCATTCTTCGAAATTTTTTTACACACAATTGATGCAAATTTAAACTTGCAGCACATGAAGCAGTGGAGCATTCATGTAAATCTTGTCAAAAACTTTCAATTACATAAAGGATAAGGCTACAAATTCAATGCAAAACAAATTTATTATGTACACAAGTTCTTTTCACAGCAAATGCCAGTCAATCAAAATTAAGAAATACAGTGCAACTTGGATAAAACGAACGTCTCTAATTCGAAATCGTCGTTAATTCGAAGATTTCTCTTAGTCCCTTGAACTTCTCATTAAATCAATGTTAAAAACATCGTGGATAATTCGAAGTTCAACTTCCTTAATTCGAAGTTTATATAAATATAAGTACAGTACATGTAAAGGGGGGGTTAAGTAAGCTACAGTACATGTAATATGTACTGTGACGAATTAATCCAAACTTTTTTTGGACATTAATTACACTGAGTCCGTGAGCTTACTGTTTTTTATCCTCTTCACATGTGCAAGTGCAGTAGTGAAGGACTCTTAACAGGAAACTTCCGGTCTGCAGCCCGCCATCCTAGACTCTTGGGTTCTAAGATGTCACAGTAATGTAGCTTACGTAATGTAAATCTTATTTTGTTTACATACATATAATGTTTAAGTCTTAACTTAATACCATGATCCTTCTGAATAAATATTTACTTATTGACAGAATAATCTTTTCAAGCTTTCAGTGGACCTGAAATTAAAGTTAAAAGATGTAACTTTTTTAATTTGAAGGTTTGGATAGTTCGAATTTTTTTAGTGGTCCCTTCAGCTTTGAATTATCCAAGTTGCACTGTATTTGAATTATGTCGCACTGGAGCAATGCAAAGGGCTATTTTGCATTTGGATGCAACATTTCACAACTAAAAATGTCCTGGGCATGATTTAATAACTCGAAATAATTTTTTTTTTCTGTAGATGCATCAATATTTACAAACGGTAAACAATTGTAATTTACAAGTTTCACTGGCCATGTCACAAGGTAGATAATTGTACAGATGAAATAGGAACTTTGAAAGAACTTCATTTTTTGTAATTGGAAATACATCTAGTTATGATACAGGAATTGAGACATTTCTGCAAGACATAATCAAACTTGGTCTCAGGTGAACAAAATCTTACATGGGATCAGTACATTTCAGAGTACAAATCACAAAATACCAATTTGTAGTCTTTTAGTAAATCAACGTAAATTAAAAAAGCAAGATTTTTCTTTCCAAGTTAGCTGTCATATGAATTTATATTTTTCATAAAACATCGATAGCCTTTAAAAAACTTAAACTGCAACAGCTATATATATAAGTTGCTTGCTCAGTAAAAAAAAATTTACCATAATCTAAAAGTTTGTACAAGTTAAAGAAACAATCAGACAAAACAATGTAATGTGCAAAACATGGCATACTTTACTTCATCTATTAAGATGAACAACAAAAATATTGAGTACAAACTTTAACGCTCTTTCAAATCAATCAAGTGAAACATATATACAGAAAATATAAAAAATATTTGCTATCTATTAACAAATGTTTAATTCAATTTGAAAGATACTCGCACACTAGATTAAACACTATTTTGTACATGTAAATTCCCATACACACATGGAGTATACCGATTTCAGTGTTTGTAAAAAATAAATTGCAAGCGTGCATGAGATATTGGTGCAATGACCTGCAACAAAAGGAATCACAACCACCCAACTCAAATCAAGATCATTAACTGTTAAGGAACTGTTCAATTTGCAGCAGAATGTCATCACCACCAGCAGACTCTGTGTAGTCTACCTCTTCCAAGTTTATGTCTGCTTCAATCAGAAGGTTGTCAAACTCTTCCTCAGATAGAGATTTGCTTCTGGGCTTTTCCTCTTCGGTTGGGGCGGAGAGTGTCTTGTGGTCGTCTTCTATGGTAGTGGAAGAAATGGAGCAGTCTTCATTTGATGTTTCCATTTCAGCTTCTTTGGGCTCCGAAGGAGTTTCTTGGAGACTTGCTGCTAAAACGTCACTGGGCACTATTGATGAATCAACATCATTGAAAGGTTTGGCCACAATAATTGTCTCAGGAGATTTAGTCAATGGTGGCCGTCGAAGGAATGGCCGCAAACCAGTAACTTGCCTAGAAAAGACAACATTTATTAAGAATAAAGGTCACACACAACATTCTTCATACCCGAAGAAAAAATGAAATACGTTTTAAAATAAGTGAATATCTTGTTAAATGAAATAAAAGGCTTAGATAAAAAATGTAAACCTAGGTTGGTTAAGATTTAATGTCGCAAGATCCAATAACAGACAAGCTGTGCCAAATGCAAGTGGCCAAACAAAATTATATATTAAAATTTAAGAGCACACAACCAAATTAACATATAAACAGTTGATTAGTGAACATAAAAATGAATGTGATAAAAAGTAGTATTAAAAAACAAAAACTTGAATGCAACATTCAAAATTCTATAAAAATTATCATCGTTTGTCTTAAGTGTTAAGATTAAATAAGAAAACAATTTAAAAATTAGGGTGAGAAATTTCCACCCATATGAAATTGCTAAAAATGAAATAAAAGTTAAAATATAAAACAAACTTAGGACTATTGATAGCTAATGTCTGCTAGACAGTGCCGCAGTATGTACTACAGTCAAAGATCTATTTAACAAATAGCATCTTTTAATAGCAAAGTTATCTGATTCAAACTGTTCTTTTCATATAAACACTTTAACAATTTTATTCCCACAAAATCTTGGACATTGCAAACTTTCTTCTATAAAAACGTTGTCTTTTAAGTACTCAACTTACACTTTTCATCTACACTCTTACATCTGCCTTTTGGAAAATTTAGCCCTCTAAATTTCCTTGAAAACAGGTTAAAATTCAAATAATTTTCTCTAGGATAGTCCAGTGTTAATAGATAAGACCAGATAAATACAAATGGCAAGCTGTATATTGTGCAACAGAGATATACAACTCAAAGTTAAAATATTAAAATGATCGAAGAAATTAACCTTGAATGATACTTGAATTTTATGTATTGCTCATACATTTTCAAAACATAAAACTTATGAAAATGTACAATAAATAAAAATGACAATTGACTTTTAGTAAATATAAAAACATTAGAATAAAATTTTGTAGGTTAAAAATATTGGAATATTCTGTGGTACACAAATATTTGTCCAAAATATATCAGAAAATAATAATTCTTTATTACTTAATACCAGGATATGCAGATTACAATAAGCTTGATTTAAATCAAGTGACTTTTATTTTAAAAATCATTGATTTAAAATCAAATTTTTAAAAATTGAAAATGAAATAACTATGAACAAGATGCATGTTATTTCATTCAAATTCGTTAAGAACTTTCCCTGTGCTCAGTTCACCTCCAAAATTATACTGAAAATCATCCTCCCTTTGAAGGCACTAAATAATAGTATTTATCGATTGGAATCATAATTACCAGGCAAGTATGTATTTCCCTCTTGAGTTATTGAGCAACATGCGTTACTGGCAAACCAGTTCATCAACATGAGTTTTAAACATTCTGTGTGGCTATAAATTGCATGTGGCCTATTCTGAACAGTCTTTTTCTGATGGGTGCGTTCTAAATATATTTACTTACATACACAAATATGAAAATTGTGGCAACTTACATTATTTTTTAAATTTTGCACTAAAAAATAAAGCCTAGTCATAACGAAAAGGTTTTGTAGAATCACAAAAGCATTTGAATTTTGCACAGAAATCTTTAAAATTGGGAATTTCAAAAAAAACCTTCATTTTGTTGTGTAATGTTGGATAATTTGTATTTAAATTTTATGCATTGATCCGTAGGAATTCTTTACACTGCTAGCACAATTATTCTGTATTTATGGAATTGAAATTTGGAATGTAAAAGTTAATTCACCCATCTGATAATAGTTTGTTGATAAAATAGGTTATGGATTGAAGCAGAAAGCTATTTTTAATGATTATGATGATTGCGATGATGAATTTTTTCTCTGAGCACTCTGCCTGACAGGTTTCAGAACATTTCGAGTAATTTGATTATGGCCTTGTTTATGCAAATAAATCCCAATGTCAGTTGTGATTTTTTAAATTATTGTATAAAATGGAATACATTTTTTGGTATTCCATTCATGGTGAATGTCAGGGATCAATCCCAAAGGGGAAGATTAGAGGACAACACCTCATCATTTGAAACACGGTCAGATGATGAGGTGACCACCTGAGCTGGTACCCCACTCTCCAAACCTCCGCACCATAACAAGGTAAAGACATTTGAGGTCATAACAGATTTAACATGCACCAGCCCCCGAGATACACAAGTTGTTTCCCTCTATGGCATTGTTAAAATGAATACGAATGCAAAACAATTGTCAAGTGTATCAAAGCATAAAAACAATCCTCTGACTTTGTTTACAAAACGAAGTTAGAAGTTGAAACAAACTTTGAGCAGTGATCTTGGAATGAAGGTGAAATAATATATGCATCATCTTAGCAAAAATAGGACTTTTTAAAAATGTCCTAAGCAAATATTAAGACTATTTAAGGGCCGCTGAAAGACTAAAACAAAGTCTGACCTTTTAAAGGACCATGGAAACACTAGATTAGTCACCGCATTCATAATTATGTAATTCAATATAGCAGCAGTACATATAGTGCCTAAAACGTTTATGCAGTAGTTTAATATACATTCTGCATGATCTTGCAACTTTATCAAATAGAAGTTGGACTGTTTTTAATCAAGGAAACAATCACATGTACAAATTCATAAGAATTAAATTTAAATAGAACAAGATTTAATAGATATCTTTAAAAAAAAACACAAAAGCAGAAGCATTTAGGGCAAAGAGAAATGACATGTAAACTGTCTAATGCGCATAAGAGTAATTGCAATTTACTTCAAATGGAACAAACAAGATTTGAAAAATAATATTACTTTTCAGGAGCATTAATTCCATTCAACAATACGCTTTTATTCTTAGATTCTTCCGTATTGCTCTTCTGCATTTTATTTTTTATTTCTAGTTCAGCATCTTCAGTAACTTTTCTTTTTCCTAAACATATAAAATATTCCATTTAATACACAGAAAATTTATTGAAAAACTGATCTGTCAAAATTATTACCAGCTTAATTTTTCTCGTGATTTCTTATGCTAATAAAATATCCAAAAATCCATATATTTTAATATCAACATGTTAAAGTTTTGTTTTGAACACCACAATGAACATGTTTAAAATATCTAAAACATAATTCTAAGAGTAAATTAAAAATAGTTTCCAATTCAAACTATTGAAAAGTCAATTGTAAACAACCTCACCTACACATACTGAAATTTTTTTATTGAACACTTAAGGTTTTATGAACCCATTATCATAACAGAAAACTGTTTTCACACATTGACAGGGCTGCTACAGCCAAAGCTAGTAGTAGCATAAATTCTTAAAAATAATCTTTTCTAAAACCTTATTTTAGTTGCAGACACACAATGAAAAATGTCAGTACACACAAAATGTGCCAATTAAGAGTGGAACAGTTTTCAAATTCACTTAAGTTAAAAGAATTGGAAATGTTTCAAAATTTAATAAATAACAAAACAAATTTATAAAATGATCATTCTTATGAATCAAAATATCCACTGAATTTTTTTGTGGGTAATTAAACTGATAAATGGAGGTCTGACTGTACTATTTATTTATAAGGTAGACAGTATTATAAAGGAGCTTTAACAAAATGATTATTTCATAGATATGTTGACAGCATTACATATATTAAAAAACTGCTTCCAATTGGTTTTAACTTTTTTCAATTATTCAATCTCGAGGAAAAAAAGCCCATTCATAGGGCATTAATGGGTTGATTCTGCCTTAAAATTGTTTTGCAATGCGAGGTATTAAAAGACAGTGATACAAATTGCAAGTACAGATCTTAATGGATGGACCAGGTGAGCTTAGTTCTTTAATGTGCTAAAAAAATCCGATTTCTTCAATAATCTCCTTAGTACAAGAAAGTGTAATATTGCATCAGTGAGGAACTCCACATGGATAATATATTATGTAGCTTTATTTCAGTGCTTAACCTGGGGTGTATGCACCCCTGGGGGTGCGAGAGAAGTTTCGATGGACAACAGCAATTTAATAAAAGACAAGATCTTATTTAAATATGAGCCAATGCACATATTCAATGGAATTTGAAAAACTGGACTTGGAACAATTCTGGTGTATAGTTAGAACCTTATCTACAGCTGGCAAAAGTAGCATTGCAGACATTTTTGCCACCACCTCCTTGTGTGAAATGGGATTTTCATCACAACGCCAGAAATCGCTTAAATGCAAGTGATGACTTACGCGTGGCTCTTCCGGAAAAGCATCCTTGCTTCAAGAGTATTATGAATAAACAATAACGTAGCCATTAAAAATTGAGAAAGTGTTTCGTATGTATGTGTTTATTTTTCAATAAATAAATTACAGGGGTAGTACTGCCAAATTTCAAATTTCAGGACAGCATTTTTAGTAAATTTCAGGACAATAAATTACGAAAACTGAGTTAACGCAATATGACCTCTTTTGTTATTGAAGCTTAAATAGGGTCAGGTGGGGTAAAATGACCATAAAATTGGCTTTCTTTGCTAAGCTACACTCCTAAAATTATATAAAATATTTACACTTTTGACACATATTTTACTTTACACTATCTGAGAGTTGCTACAATTTTTATTTGCTTTTTTAAACAACAAAACTGTTTTTAGGCTTATTATTACGATAATTTTACTCCACCTGATCCATGATTTTTTTTTAAAAATCCAAGTTTTAAAGAAAAATAATATTGCATGTAGGACTGATGACAGTCAGCATACAATGTATTATTATACAAATACACATAATTCAACTTAAATTTGCTAGAAAAAAAATAAAATGTAAATTTTCATATTTTAAAATAATTCATCTTTTACTTATTTAAGTTTATACACTGCCCAAGAATTCATCACCACAATAAAGAACCCCCAAATTTGGCTACAATCTGTAAATTTGCAAGGTTCCCAGTGATAAATCAGGGGTATCACAAAACCGATTCTGCCTCAATTTTACATATTTTTTTTGTGTATAACGGTAGAAAAATATTTGCACGAAATTTCAAAACAAAAATTGCAATGTCATTAATTAAAAAATAATAAAAACAAGGAAGAATTTTGGAACTCGTGTTATTGTGGTTAAAAGTAGAAACAATGTTCTTTAGAATAAAATAAAAATTTATTATAGTTTTTCTTTTTAATTTCTGCAAATTTTTGTCTAGTAGCCGCTAGTTTTTGTGATACTAATTTTATTTTTTCATTAGCAGCTTCCAACATTATCCGGGCAACTTTTACTGCTTGAAAGTCATTGTTCTTTACAGCTTCATTTAATAACTCAGATGCATCATTCATTAGATGATGAGCAGCAGCTTCATCTTTTAGATGTTCATTTTCTTGCACATTAAGAGCAGCAAATACATCTTTAAGTGTTTCTTTCTCCCTCTTCTTAAGATTCCTTGCTTCTTCCTTTTCTAATTCTAGCTTTCTTTTCCTAGAATTATTTTCTTTCTCCTTTCTCAACTGCTCCAAATACGATGTATACTCAGCATGTGCTTTCTGCATAAATTTAATCAACTCCTTTGTAATCAAATCTGATATAGAATCTTGTCTTTGCAAAATATCTTTGCAAAGACAAGACGCAATGATCGAATGCAATGATCGAATACTTATATCTGACAGTGATGACCTTTCTTGAGTAACAATCGCATTGTTGGATGAAAATCCACGCTCTGGTGTCGAATTGCCATGAGATAAAGTTAAACATGCCTTAACTAATTTCGTCAGATGATCATACTTTCGTACTCCAGAAAGGTCTTTCATTTGTGATATTTGTTCCCAGTAATGACAAATGTCATGACTTATTTCGAAAGAATCAAGTTCTTTCTCTACATTCTCGCACAGGTAAATTTGTACCTCAGATTTCACAGCATCACAGAATTGGTTTGTTTTTGTGACCTTTAACAGGTGATCAGCAAGGCGAGTTATAGCCTCCTTTGATTTGGAATCCTGTTGTTTAGATGGATGTATATATTGCAGGTCATGCAATAATGGACTGGAAAGAGGCAATTTTTTCTGTAAATAGTTGCATGTTTTTATGTACACACTTCGGATGTTGTAGAGGAAATTTTCATGATCTGGCCAAACAAGCAATTTCTTTGCTCCGGAACCAACTTCAATACGTTTTAGGGGTAACCAAGAACTGGCTTCACTACAATTAACATTGCAAAGGGGCAACCCTTCTTTTATTCCAACATCAGTTTTATAAAATTACACATTATGTTTCTCACTAATTCATTCTGCTTGCTAAATAAAATATAAATCAGGGGAGTCTCCATCTGGAACAGTGTGAGATATGACACAAAAGTATTAGCAAAAACACAGTGAAATGTAAATATAGTAAATTTATCGGATCTTTCAAAAATTTTGAAATTTTACATTTTTCACTACTATTCTTCTCAATAATAAGAAAATATTCTTGAAGAGCAGGATATTGCTCAATTATCCTCTCACAAACAGGGCTTAGGGTTAACCATCTGCTTTCAACATGCCTCCTAAACACATGGTCTGCAGCAGAATCCACCAATGTTTCAATCTGAACTTTGTGAAAGTCCTCTCTTCTCGCTGCTGACCACTTAAACCACTGAAAAATATCCAATACAAATCTGTCTATATCAGTCTAGTTCTTCCATACCCTTTCTCATGGCATTGTGAATGACGTGCAGACTACACGTTCCAACATCAATTAAATTTGGAATGCCCAATGAATTTAAATGTGTATTTAACTTTTTCAGAAATGATAGATTGACTTTAGGACCATCTATAGAGCATTGAATGACTTTATCAATGCTTAGTCCATTGTCTGAAATTAAATTCAGAATCAATTCAAGAATTTTGTCAGATTCTGCAAGTCCCAGGAAAAAAGAATCACAATAGCTGGTAATTATCCGTGCTTGTTCGACCAATACGATATATAAACATCTAACTGTTTTTTACTTGACATGTTGTGGTTTCATCAAAATACAATGTAAAATAAGTTGCTGATTCAATTACGTCATCATAGGTTCTTTTAAGGAAATACGGGGCCAATCCAAATTTTGTGACATATCGAGCCTTTGCATCACCAAGTTTCACATGTTTAGCAATCTCTGAATCATCAAAAGCCGTTGAAAATACTTCCTAGTTCATTAATCGAAGCAAACGAATAATTACACTTTATTGCAGTAAACAAAATTAAAGCTTCTAGCTTTAGGATTTTCTCCTGCATGCTGGATGGAATCCAATGTTTGCATGAAGACAAAGTTGAAATTTGTAGAACAGTTGAATTACGGGAACTTTCCGATGAACTCTTCTCCACAATGACGAAAGTAGATTGGTTAGATCTTTCTTTTTTGATGTTTTGAACACTTAGGCAAAGATATTAGTTGAGCAAATCCCATATTTGCAACGCTGAACTTCTTATCACATACTTTGCAAAATCCGGCAAACTTGCCTTCCGAACATCCTCGGCACCAGCTACTGATCAAATCGCCGTTTGTATCTATCTGTTCTTTCAGAAGAAATCCAAGTTTCTGAAAATTTTGTATTGTGAAGCATTTTTAAAAACAACACGAGGAGTTTGACTAGAAATATTATATAAGCTTATCGCACGGTGCGGCGGGCTACTAATGTAAACAACACTTTCAATGATGCCAGATCTCACTCGTTTAAGATTCTTCTTTATTCAAAAATCGCAGAGGTGCTGTCGGATGGGGAGAAGCTAACACATCATTGGTTGAGGAAGAAGCATCGTATGATGTCATGGCGAACTTGGGTGTTTTCCATTCGTCCGTCATAGATGGGCATAGGCCGTCCGTAAGGGGATGAGGAAAAGAGGGAAAATGGATGCTTTAACGGGTAAACATTTAATGTCGGAGAAAATTTCAGGACAAAACACAAAAATTAAGGACACTTCAGGACGTATTTTGTTTTTTCAGGAATATCAGGACAAGTACGACCCCTGAAATTATCTTGCAATAGAAGTAATTTTCTAAATAAAGAAATAGAAACAAATTTTTTGAGGGGATGCGAGAATTTATTTTCAGATTCAAGGGGGCGATCACTAAAAAGGTTAAGAACCACTGCTTTAATTTATTACTTACATTCCTGCTTAAATACACAATGGAGATTCAAAAATAAAAAACATAAAATGAAGATTTCCTTCATACATTCATTTCTTATCAATGTTAAAATGTGATGAAAGAAAATTGGTAAAAAGTATCAACACATGAGAATACATCTGGCAAAAGATGTATGCAGAGTGAAAAGTGATATATTTTTGACTCAACATCTGTGTCTAATCATTAAATGGAGTTAAATATTGAGTTGATTTTTTAAAATAATATCTTTTGAAAGATTTAAGAAAATTTTAAATACTCTAAAAAAAAGATAAATTATTCAGCAACGAGCAAGCTTGTTTTGAATAGACTAGTATTAATATGTACTCTAGTATTAATATATAAAATTAAATACTTCATTTTTCATATTGAAATACACACAAGATTTCCACATACCCAGAGCAATTGTAACTGTGGTTCTAACACCAAATGATTCCTTTAATTGAGTTTGGTTATTGAACTGCACTTCACATAATACCTAAATTAACAGAACAAAACAGGAATAAATAAGTTGTAAATAACATCTTATAAATAAAAATGAAGATTATCTATTTAAATCAAAATTTATTAGATAAACTTTATATAGTAGCTGGAAAAGCCAGACAGGTGAGACTAATCAACCATTTATTTTGCCTTCTAACAATCTATACTCTACTTTTAAATGGGTGCATCAAAGTCCAATGCCCAGGCTCAAATTACTACACTGCATTTAAACACATCCATAAAAACAAAGTAAATTCAAAATTGAACTCAAGCAATTTGGCAATTGAGGGGAAATATTTATGCTCCTAATTTCTGACCCTGAATACAAAAGTGACGTAGTAAAGGTATACATAAGTATGCTTACCATTTGATACTTTGTTTTTGTTTCCATGCTTGAATTGGATAGAGCTGAATCTAAAGTAGAAAATTAATATTAAGAAACACTTTATTTAATATTTTAGATTTAAATTACCTAATTGTACATGAATATGGCTGGTCCAAATTTTACTATAATATAAAAATAATTGGGGATTCAATGAAACACTAGCATTTATCTATAAAAAATAAGACAGGCTTCAAGTGTACTTAGAACCACTGCAACACTCATGCCTATGAAACAGGATTCGAACCTAGAGTATGTTGTATTGAGACCCATAGCATTAATCACTTGGCCACCTCTGCTATTGGTAGATAATTAAATGCCCACTTGCAGTAACATTAATACCAATCCAAGAAAACTAATGATTATTTTTAAGTTTGAAAAACTAGAGAATAAGAAAAGTAATTTACAAATATGCACTGATAAATATTAAAACAATTCTAACCCAAATAAATTAGATCCCAGTTAGGCATGATTTGACAATAACCTGATTTCATTGGAGAATTAATAGCTACTAATTAATTGAAAAGCATACTTGAACTCGTGAAACCAAAAAGTAATCTATTCATGGAGTTGGGCAATGCTTATTGCCAGCCAATCCACGAGGACACGGTGGGTGCTGCACCACAGTCACGGATTCTTTTCAAATTTTTGCCATAGATAGGCATTGCAGTGAAACCCATAGATCTCAATTATTTAAATATTTTGTCCAATATTAGCTGAGATGCAGGAATTTAAAAATGGGTCAATTGTACAAAACAGCTGCCATTTTGGATTTGTCACTGTCTGTAAATGACCACAACTTGAAAACTAAGTTCAAATTTAGTAATTTTGGTACCAAATGGGTAGCCATTTGTTTCAGGAGTGTATAAGCTACAAAAACAACTGCAATTTTACATTTTAGTGGATTCTTTTATATGTAAAGGGAAAAATCAATTTTAAAAACAGTCAACTTTAAAGGGCTATAGAAAAAATGAATCCTCTTATTTTTTTTCTGAAACTTTGTAGAAGATTAACATGTACTTAAATCTGACAAAAATTCAGAGGTAAAATACTTTGTTTCTGAATAAAAGCAATTCTAATAATAGCATATGTATTTCAAAACGGTGGTCATCTAACAGTGCAAAAATGACCATAGCCTAACCACTTAACGCATTTACCCGTGTCTGACGCGGGCGAAAGTTACAGGCAAATTTGCACAAGCCCGTGTCTCACACGGGCGCTCTTGTATCTCGCGTTATTTTATTCCTAATGCCCGTCTGAGATCCGTTCTAGTAAAAATAGATAGGCTAGATTATAATTAAACTTTTTTACCATAGATGGCACTGCTATGCAGCATTTTTCTTGTGTAAACACGTGGTGCATTTTGATGATTAGCTATAAGTTTGTTAGGAATTCTTTGTTATAAAGCAGTTGTTTGGTGTGGAAAAGGTAATATATCCATTTTTATTATATTAAATATCATAAAAGTAAACAGTTAACCATAAATTAATTTTTACTAAGTGTTTTTCTAACTTGTTCAGAAACAGTTATCTGATAATGAGTGACTGACGATTTTGAATATGCCAATATATCAGAAAATTGAAATTTTTCAATCACCTATTTTTTATTATTATTAATCATATATTATTAATATTTTGAAATTCAAAAAAAAACATGTAATCAAATCGTTTACACTTTGTATAATAATTTTTTTTATAACTTTTACCCCCCCCTAGTCACCCCCCCCCCACAACTGAAATTGCAAAAAATAACTTACACTATACCTATATATTCATTTTCTGTCAAAAAAAAAAACCTCGATACTTTTTTACCAGTTTTTCCGAAAACAAACTCGTGCTTTAAGTGGTTAAAAATATGGTCAAATTTCAGTTTTTATGAAGTAATTCAAAGCAGGCTCACATCAAATGTAAAAAATACCAATAGAACATCTAATTACAGTCCTATAAATACTTTAAATTCATTATCACGTGGTGTCTGGAAAAGTATATTGAGTACCATTTACGAAAAATTGTTTTTATTCATTTAAATTGTTTAAAAAATTACTTTACAAAATGTTATGTGGTTTATAATATTTAAGTACAATATTTTTGTTAAATATATTTACATTATGCTTAGGGTACATTGTATCAAAATTACACAGGGAAATTTTTGTATACTTCTCAGTTTCTTAATAATAAATACAAAAATACTTTTAATAGCCCCAAATATATAATAGTAATAATACCCATTATTATACATAAATATATGCTCATAATACAAAATATATTACTGTTGACATAACCGAAATATTTTAAGCTGATCTAATATTTCTTTAGAAACTTTGTAGAGAATGTAAGTACACATGGATAAATTAAAATTTCTGGGCACTGGAGATTTTTTAAACATGTCTTTAAAGATCAAAGAAAAATGTGAACAATACATTGATAACATTATAGAGAAATTTTTAAAAGACAAATATTAAACACAAATAAAAAAGTCCACCACATTAGTATTGATGGTAAAGTTAAAAGCATTAGAGTATGATTCAATGTCTTGGTAGTTTTGAACAATAGTTCAATTGATTTTCACCAGGAGCAAAGTATATTCATCCAGTTTTAGTTATGGGAAAAGATAAGATTTTTATCATGTATTCACAAGGAATCCAACATGCCCATAAAGGGTGCGCCATAAAACCCTAACATCCAATCCAACATGCGTCTAAAGGCATATATAGGATACACTTGGTCCATGATGAAGCATGAACATAATTTAGTAATCAAATTCCTCACAATGATCCCAAATCTTTCCTTATCCACCAATTCATTCCATACAAACATGCAAGCTATTGTTCATTTCAGAATGTTGGTAATTTGATGGTTTTCTCCAATCCCATGGTAGCAACAAATGTTGTTGAGGAACCTGAAACTGGAAACCTATATCTGACTGTTTTTATTGGTGTAAAACAGTGATTAGTTCGTATTCCTATTATTGCATTTTCCATTGTGTATCTAGCTGCTAATTGATTATTATAAATTACAATTTTGCTACGAAAAAGTATCTATTTCTTTAATGAACTCGGGTTAAATTGTCCAAAGGCATTTAATATTACATCATTGCACAGATGCTTCAGGCTTCTTAAAGTGGCCAATACACTTTATAGTTCCACCAATATTGTCAAACTCCTATTCTCCATGACAAGAGGCAAAAAAGTACCACTCAACTTTTACACCATGATTTTTTATAGCAAAAATAATAGTTTTAAAATTTATTCATTATTTATAGTTACGTTGAGTAACTATAAATAATGAATACATTTTAAAACTATTATTTTTGCTATAAAAATCATGGTGTAAAAGTTGAGTGGTACTTTTTTTACCACCCTTTACCACTTTACACCATGATTCTTTATGGTAAAAATTATAGTTTTAAAATTTATTTTTGTATTGTTCTGAGTTCCCATCACTGAAACACTTTGTATTATAATCTGTGGAACTTGTGTGATTAAATGGTAGGTGCCATAAAAATAATAATTGCCAATGTTTGACAATTATTATTTTTTGAAAAATCCAAAACGTTGAAGTGTCATGCACTGAATTGTCACTTATAACATACATAGAAACAGATTTCACATGAAAAAATATCCCAATAGCACATTGAAATAACAAAGAAAGCTTAAGGAAAAGATCCTTAAGCCTGCTTGTTATTTGAATAGCATTTTGTATAATGCAGGTATAATTTCCAGAAAAATCTGCTACTATGCTAGCAGTATCGACTCAATTCATCCTTTTTCTGAATAGCATTGAGATTTTGCGAAAAAAGTGAATGTATAACGTAAGCAATGAGTTTATTAAACAATGATAAAATGCAATATTGATAATATGATAATTTTACTCAGTGGTACCTAACCATAAATGTACATTTTAAAACAGAAATACTGTAATTTAATATTATAAAGCATATAAAACTTAGTATTTTTAAAAAATAATTTAAAGAAATAAAAAAAAAATTTTCTTCAATGGTACTTAATATACTTTTCCCAGACACCATGTGATAAAATAAATTAAAAAACATATAGGACTGTAATTTCATGTTCTGCTTTGAATTAGTACTTCGTAAAACAGAAATTTGGCCATATTTTTTAAGCTATGGTCATTTTTGCATTGTAAAATGACCATGGTTTTGAAATACATATGCCATCATTAGAATAGCTATTATTCAGATACAAGGAATTTTACCTCTGAAATTTTGTCAGATTCAAGTACATATGTTAATACTTCCACAAAGTTTCAGAAAAAATAAGAGGGTTCATTTTTTTCATATAGCCCTTTAAAGTTGACTGTTTTTAAAATTGATTTTTCCTTTACTTGTAAAAAATCCACTAAAATGTAAAATTGCCATTGTTTTTGTGGCTTATATACACTCCTGAAATAAATGGCTACCCATTTGGTACCAAAATTAATAAATTTGAACTATTTCTCAAGTTAGGGTCATTTATAAATAGTGTGGGAAATCCAAGATGGCGGTCATTTTGTAAAATTGACCCATTTTTAAATTCCCATATCTCAGCTAATATTGGACAAAATGTTTAAATAATTGACATCTATGGGTTTCAAAGGGTAAAAATATGAAAAAGATCTGTGACTATGGTTCAACATTTTATCAAAATGGTCATTTTCATATGGAATGACCCATTAGGTAAAACTATTATAAACATTTTTTAACTAGAAAGACATACCTTTTGTGTTGAACACAGACTGTTTTGGTAATTCTATGGGTTTTCGTGTTATTTTAAGTCTCTTGGTTTTTTTCTGGCCAAAATCTTGATTCAATATCCTGTTCTCTTGAACAGAATTAGTGGACGAGTTATTGCAGGAAATGCTACTGTTTTCTTTAGTTCCTACACATCAAATATAATTATATATTTTAGAACAGAAATTCATTGCCCAAATGCTAAACAGTAAAATTGTTATTGCAATAACTACAGAACTTTAACAACAGAAGACAGATGTGTTGCTAAGTCAAAATAAGTTTAAAGAAAGAGAATTGCATGACCATAAGCAGTTATAAATATTCTTTTATAAGCTAAAATAACAAGAAATGCTAAAACTAAAAGCAACTTGCATACCTTGTTTACTTTCTCGTTCTCTACGAATCTCGTCCAACGTCTTAATCTTGAAATTCAAGGAATCTGAGCTCACTAATTTAAAACAAAAATTGGATTAAAAAATCAGGCAAACATGAATTCTATTATTCATCTCAATATGCAGTTCATTTATCCAAAAGTTTAATTTCTTTCACTCATACTGTTCATTTATATTTCATATGGAATATTAGTATTAAATGTCACATATTTTAAAAACAAAATTGTAAAATATAATTACTCTGCGCTTAAAACTCATAAAATAGGGATGGATGAGTTTCCTAAATTAAGCTTCTTATATCATTGAGAGAAAATAAAAACTTTACCTTCAGTTTTCTTATTCTGCTTCTTGAAGTTGATCACTCGCTTGTCCAAAGCCACTAAAAAGGTTTCATTGAAAATAATTTATAACCACATTTTGAGCAAAATCAAATAAAAATCACAAACCAGAAGAGCACTAGAGCAAGACAATACCTTTTGGGTGCAAGAAAGAACTCCTCTTTAACAATCTGCCTCTCATATCTCCTAAAGGAAATTAAAAAGGTTCAGAAAAACATGAAAGACAAAATATATATCATATAAATATATTAAATAAAATTAAATATCAATATCATCAAGTAAAATTCTTTGCGGCACAGTCAACCCCAAACTGAAAAATCTTCACATATTTAGTCATTTGAGTTTTATGGCACAAGGGCCATATTTGACCAAGCCAGAAAATCAACAATTTAAATGTTTAAAAATGCATGCGAAGTGAAAATGGGCCAGTACAACTGGCAAATTGTTTAATAGATGTCCCCTTAGTACTTGTTTCATATATAAATTTAAATGAACTTCAGTATAAAATGTGTAACAATAGCGTTTTTCATTGCCCTGAGTTTCCACTCTACAAAATTAAAAGAAAAATTAAAGCGTTTTTTAGAATTCCTTTATTTTTACCCCCAAGCAGCATGTCGGAACTCAGCTCAGAAAATTCAGCTTGAATATGACCCAGAAAAATTACCACAGGGCAGGGGACAGACCATAAATATTCAGACATGTCAACCTAACCCCCAGGATATCTTGCTACTCAAAATATTTTGGATCTGGTGCCTACCACACAGAAACCCTTGTGAACAGCATTCAGGGTGCTGCTTGGAGGGTTAGGCTTAACATAAATCTCAGTGAGTGCACAGGTAATTTGTAGGCAATGCTGTTAAAAATTGTCTATTGTTGTTGGTATTGATAAAAATTCCTTTTTGCAATGATTCTCGAAATAGTTTAGTCATTTTTCGTCTTTTTCCTGATTTTGTCCCATGTTTTTTCAGAATTTTTTCTTACCTTCAAAAGTCATTTTCTTCACCACCAATTTCGTTTATAATTTTAAACACAAAATAAGCAACTCCTCTACCAGCTTCTGATGCCAAAAGCAATTGACTTCAATGCAAAAGAGAACCTTTGTACACTTTTCCATAGGTGGATGAATCACCTACACCAACCAGAAAGAGTGTGGGGTCTGGGTTCTCATGTTTTGACAGAAGAAAACGAAAGATCACACTTTACTTTTGGAGTTGTTGAAAGTGGTTAACCCTTCTGGCATGCCTGAGTAGTTATACAAGATTTCATTGTAGTGGGTGGCATATCCGAAATATTTCGAGATGTCTGGGGGTTTGTGCAAATATCAGAATATTGCACATCTGCCTTCTTGTGATATGGGAATTTTTTCAGGTTGGATTCAAATTGAATATTCCAAGCATGTTCAGGTGTACTGCTAGGAGGGTTAATGATGTCAAATTGTAAACAATTTTAGGTATATTCTATGGGTCACTTTAATATTTTTCGGACAAAATTTAGGACTGATCATAAGTATTCAGAATGCTTTTAATGAACCTACACACAAGCTTACAATAAAAAAACTTTCACATCATAACCACGAGTTTTTTTCTCGACACTTCAGCCATTTTTTGCTACGCTAGTCATATTAGGCTAAATAGACCTGAACTTATGGCTTAAAGTGAATTCTGAACCACAATGAACATCTACGCCAAGACGGATTCGAACCAAGAGCCTGTCGAACTGAGGCAGATGGTTGTTTTGGCGTTTTATAGCACAAGGGCCATATTTAGCCAAGCTGTGCCAGACACAAGACAACGTCAAGTAAAAAGATGTCATGAAAGGAATAAAAAGAGGGAATGCAGAACAGATTAGTGGGATGAAAGCGAAAAAAGATCACTTGGGTATCCCAGGAGCATGACCCTGTGTCTACTAAAGAGAACCCCATGGGAAAAGAAAAGACAACTAGAGTACCTTGGGTCCATGAAGCTTGTATATACCTAAAGGAGACGTACCGGTTTTTAACAAATAGACCTAACTCAGATGGATCCTATTTTGAAATAAATCGACACAACTTAGCATCAAGGATTCACATAGCTTCCAAATAGACATACCCTCCTTCTGGATCTGATACAATGATATATGTAAATTATAACACCCATCACACTATTTGTAATACTATTAGCACAGTACTTTAACATCATGTGCCATAAATATCAGATATGAATGCAATACTACAAATGTCAGTATCCATTACACCTTAAAGTTTGAAAAACTACTTAAGAGTTGGTTGCTAAATATGTGCCTTAAAACTATGCTATAAAGGGTGCATGATGAAATCAAATGAAAAAGTCATGCAGGTCAAACCTACTTTCTTTTTCCAACCACTGTGGTGAGGGCTCTTTAGTCCATACAAAATCTAAATAGAAAAACATGCAATGACGAATTAACAAAATGTTAAAATAGGACAACGCTGAGACATAACTTTAAGATAATTTAGACAGTATTTTATAAGCTGCTTAGCAGAGAACTGGGGCTCTGGTAGTTTAAAAATTATTTCACTCTAAAGAATACCATCAGTAATCATGAATGACAATGAAGCTTATGTTGCGGTCAGCCCCAACTTATTGACTACTGAGTTAATTACATAAAAGCTCCAAGTAACGATTAATAGAGTAAAAACATTCAAGTGGTCAATGGCCATTATGGCAGAATGACATGCTCAGTCAGGACCAGGGTAAAACACAAGAGGAAAACATGAGCGCAAATGTCTACTTTAAACAGTGGTGTCACCATTCGCTTAAAATTAAGGGATTTTCATTTTCCAGCGAAAAAACCTATTTAGTATTTTTTCTTTTGGTTTTAACCCTCCAAGTAGTTTCAACAAGGTATCTCGTTCATCAAGACCTGACCAATTTCGCTAATGATGAGATATCTGATCAAGATCTGGTCAGTTTTCATCAAGAAAAAAACACCAGGAAGGCTAAAAACATGTACCACATTTCAACTCAAATTTGCAAAATCTGACCAGTTATAAGCCATTAACAGATTCACTGTGCATATGTAGAATTCAAAATGTGTACCACTTCACAAAGATGCAAATTGTATAATGCCAATTTATAATGATTTGTTATTAAAGGATGGTGATCAAAAGGTCCCACTTATCACAGCTATCAACACAGTATGGCAGATTAGCAGGAAAATTTTATAGGTATTTCATATGCTTTCGTTGACTGTACTGAATGCTTTTTCTTTGAATAGCTTTTTCGCGAGTGGTTGGCACGATACTCATTTTTAAGCTAAGTTGTTAGTTTATTGTTTTTTATTCCATTGAATGACCACCTCCTTTGAAAACTATTCTTATTGTTTGCAGTATTAGTACAGAAATATTTACAAGGATTTCAACATATATTTTCTGGTACGGGGCTAATTTAGATTAAACAGTTAGGGAACCCTTGATCATTAGATGAACCCCATGATAAAATCCAAGCAATTTATTTTCAAACAAAAATTTTCTTGCAGGACAGATACTCAACATGAATTACAATATGTAAAACATGTACATGAGCATCTAAATAAAGGAACAATTTTACTAAGCTACATTGGACTTTCAAACAGTGATTTACCATTGGTAGCATCAGTTGTTCATGCAGACACAGAGGAATTCAGATTCTAAATTATCAAAACAATGCAATTAGGGCATTACATGGAAGTTGAATAATCACAAAATGAAAGTTCACATAACCATGAACGTTTTAAAGCATCTAAACACAAAAATTAACTTACTTGGAGGATAACACTCACTCATCTTTTGTGTTTTCTGCAATACAGTCAATGCAGGGGCACCATAGTCTGTAAAAACGTTTAAAATTAAAAATTGACATGATTAAAATTAAAATGATTCATAGAAAGTGATAAAGCAAATCTTCAAAATTCCTCCAAATGTTGAATTAAACAGAGCAGTTTTACTAAAATTTATTACAATAGAGAATTTGCTAAAATAAATTGTGGTTTGACTTGTTTTCGACGAAAGCAAATTCAAAATATCAAAGTTCACAAGTCTGACATCACAGGTTCAAATAAAAAAATTTCAACTTTTAGGAACATATTAATTTTGCATAACCAGAAGTATTTTGATTGTTTAAAAATAATTTTTATCAAGAGTATCCACTACCATAGGTTTCAAAATTTCTTTATTTTTTAGATTTAAACTTGATAGCACATTTACCAAAGCAAAAACTATTTCTACATCAAGATCATCCTGTAAAAGGTAAGTACAGTCGGCACTCTTTAATCCGGCATTCTTGGGTTCGGCCCACTCTGTAATCCGGCACCGATCGAGCAGCTCGCGTTCGGATTTTTTTGGGTGGATTCGGGCGTTTGTTGACCTTAACCGCCAGGTCGAGCCACTGCACTGCCTGCGTTTTTAGTTGGCTCAATGTTTATTGTGACTGTCAGTTTTCATTTCAGTTGTGTTTCCTGTTTTCTAGCGGGTTGGCTACATATCACGTTTGCACAATATTACATCTATACATACAGTGTACTGTATCGTAAAATGTTCTCGAAGCCCAGCACGAGTTTTTCAAGTGCTAATTGAACTAATAAGCGTAAGCATGTGACTCTCACTATACAGCAAAAACTAGAGATACTTAATCATCACGAAAAAGGCGAAAACAGAAACGTCATAATGCGCGATTTCAATATCGGTTCTTCGACAATTTATGATATAAAAAAACAAAAAGAACTTAAGTTTGCTGCTAAAGGTGTAACAGCAAAAAGTACGGAATCAAGACACATTGAAGAAACCTAAACTTGCAGTGAGCTACAACTCGCAGTGAGCAAACCCAATGAGCAAGAGCAACCCTCCTCAGGAGAATGGAGAAGTGGTGAAAATCAAGGAGCGTTCAATTATACAAGTGTTTTAAGTGGCAAAAAAGGAGTATTTCCAAACATATCTCTTCCAACAGAAATGACGAGCAATGAAACAAATGAATTGACATAAAAGGAAAATTACCAGAAATTCAAAAAGAAATATGACCTCATTGTAATATTCAACAAACTATATTATGTATGGTACAAAATTCCTGTTAGGTTGGTGTTTTGTGATGATTTGCTAGCATACATTGCCAAAACGAATTTTCCTAGCCTGAAAAGTGTGCAGGCATTTTGAATAATTTTGCATTTCCCAGGCAATGTATGTTCATTCAAAAGAACCTGAGACTCAAAACATTGAAAGAGAAAATATCGAAAAGATACTCACATCCAGAATTTTTTGTGGCAGAGTTCACATCATTTTTTGGCTTACTGTGCAAGAACACACAGAATGGCTTTCTGCATCCACTGGGTTGGTTTTCCCAGTAGCAAGGAATCAATGATCGATTGATCTAAAAAATAGCACCATTAGTAAACATATATTAGATAAATATACTTTACAATAAATTTCAGTTATTCTATATTAAATTGATGCAGCCTACACCTTGACCCCTACGAATTTTCTCTAAATTGGTTATTTTATTTCCTAGTCATACAAAGAAATCTGAAAAAATTGTAATTACCTTAAAATTAGAAAGGTCATAAAATGTGTAATAAAGTTGGTTCATTTAGGTTTTATGATGCAAGATCCAAAAGATCAATAAGCTCTGTGCCAAACGCAACATAATAAAACTCAATCAAAATAGGTTAAAAAATCAGAATGGAAACTAGACCAATATTAAAAGGATGATAAAATATTTAAGTAGACGACTCGAAAACAAAAAGGAAACTGATGCAAGACATGCTACAGAATTAGAAAGCAATAAAAAATTAAAGTATTAAAAAGTAAATACATTCACCCAATATAAAAAGCAAAATGATTTTATGCAAATGACTTAAAAGAAATGAGTTGAAAAGAGAAATAAAAACATTTGAAAAAATTCTGAAAGCTAACTCATCAAAAAGACATATCTAAGATGGAGTAATCCCATCTAAGTTTATTAAAAATCAAATGAAATGTAATTAAAAGTTGAAGTCATAAGAAAGATCATTTATCTATATTTTATTATTTTTATATATTGCAAGTATTCTAGCGAATCTAGAATCATGAAAAATAGCACAATTCTTTAAAAATAAATAAAAAAAACTATTGCAAGAAGCTAAAAATTTCCCGATTACGCAAGTGGGAAAAATAGCCACGTTTCAAAGAAATCAGGTATGTAGGTATTTTAATTTTAACGTCACACTGGAGCAACACGAGCTATTGGTGACAGTCCGGGATCAATCCCAAAAAGAAATGACACTTGCTAATTTGATATAGAATGACCCAGAGTATTTATTTTCAATGAAGTTTATTGTTTTTATGGCACAAGGGACAGATCTGGCCAAGCATTGTTTTTTCTCGTCAAGTAAATGGGCATACATACAAGGAAAGTTTTTAGACACAAAAGGGAGAAATGCACCAAAGACTGCTACAGGAATCGAACCTGCACTGCCTACAGTTTACCAGGATAACGTACGGAGCCACGGTATCACAATTTTTGATGAAGAAAATGTTAATTTTTTAAAAGCAAAATAGCAGTCTTGCTTCAGTTGTAAATCTTGTTAATTTTGAATTAATTACATTTGTCTAATTGAAATAATATTTAAATGATCCATAAATGAGCAGAAACATTACAAAATATGGCACAGAACAATTAACATATTTTAAAAGTTAACTTTTCTAAACAGTGTTAACAAATTAAAATTGAATTACGAGTTAGACTGGTAATGCACTTCAAAATGTCAACTTTTTACTTGACTGGGATTCAAACCAAGTCTGTTGAATGAGGATCAGAACTTATGCTATATTAATATGATTGGTTGAGTTGGTTTTTATGGCCATGTTGTGCCAGACACAAGACAAACTATGGACATCACACAAGGAAAGTTTTTACTGACACAGGGAGAGAAATACACTCGGGGAGGAATCGAACTTGCGCCACCTATGACTTGCAGGTTGCTAGCACAGCACTGAGCCACGATGGCCCTGGTATATTAATATGAAGGAAAAGAATCAAAACAAAGTTATTTAAATTGTTGAAAGAAAGTTGTTTCAAGTCCTATCATTAGATATTAAAAAAGCATCCTAATTTAAATTAGGGTGCTTTTTTACCATAACTGGTAGCCATAATTAAGCTGCCTAGAATGACTGTTTAACCATTTAAAAAGTAATCAAAATATGAATAGAATTAAATTCAGTATGAATAGAATTAAATTACTCACTACATTTGTAGTATGTCTGAGTTTGCAATTGTTATTGAAACACCTCCCTTCCTTCCACAGGGGGCAGACAGTTTCTATGCCTAAAGCAAACTTGCAATGCCTGAATGGACACGTGTCACCCTGAAACATTTCAAAGTAAATACAAGTTTTAATACAAGTCTTTTAAGAATAAAATAGCTTAATTTTTATACGAAAAATCAAATAGAAAGCACAAAAATTGGAAGTGAATTTTTAATTGTATTTATGGTAGGTATGCTATGCTTGAAATCTTAAAATTTCTCTTTTCACCTTATTCAATATATGTGGGATATGATTTAGAGATCAAGCATTGATGATTACAGGATGTAATGCTTGAAAAATGATGTTTAACCTGTAAATATTCCCCCCTTTCCTTTATAAATAAAAAATCTTCAATTGTTAATGTGGCATCCATCCTTTTACTGCAAATAAGAGTTAGGTCCTGTTCACATGGAGTTTTCTAATGCGACTTTGATACTTCGATGAGATTTTCGAGCCTTACCACGTGTACACTGCTTGGGCATTTTTCGAGGTCAGTTTCCCCTTGTGCATTAAATTGTGTATCCCCTAATATAAGTTTCTATCTTTTTTGAATGGTTAATGATGGAGTCAAAATTTCAACGGATTTCAAATCGAGTAAAATTTTACGTCAGATCGATACCAAAATCGTGATTTTCTTTTAAAAAATTATTTTTTTGTCAATAGTCGCAACTAATCCTTTTGCAGATATTCCTTTTATACAAAGCGTAAACAGAAGTAGACTTGTTTTTAAAGGGAATGTCACACATTAATAAGATATTTTTGTTGCCCTTAATCAACTGCTTTAATTTTACAGCCAATAAAAGTAGGATGTAAATCTTTTATTTTCAACAGATTCCTAAAATTATTTTTTGTGTGTTCACTGGGGTGCAGATTTTGTTAATTTAGAAAGTATAAAATTGACCAAGTGCCTAAAATTATTGAAAATGACGAAAAAATTTGATTAATTGGAATATTTTTATAAAGTTTTAAAACAAAACTAAAGCCTTATGCTAAAAACAGGAAAATGACCAAACAATTTCCTAAAAATTTCAAAATTCACAGCGTAAAATAGAAATACATCTTCCAAAAAACTATATTTCTAGAATCTGGAACTCTATTTACTTTGGCTACCTGTGTTTTGTGTTGACATCAAACGCACGTTGTAAAATGCCTCATTTGAACAGGGCCTTACGTATTCTACATGGGAGCTGATCCTAAAGTGTTCTAGTCATTCTACATACATTCAGAATTAAATTTACATTTTTACATCATATATCACATTTTTCCAGAGTAAATAAAATAAGAGAATTTAGCATTTATTAAATGAAAAAATAAGATTTTAAATTTAAAAAGAATAATAGCTATACATAAGAAATACCTTATCCAATTTATTTAAGAGCAACACTTGTACATAAAATTGATAGAATAACCTTCTGGACAATGAGTTGTTAGTAAAGAGTGCAAATGTAACAACCTCATACAAATACTATAAAAACAAATTTCATTTCTGATGATAAAATACTTACTCTTATGCATGAAGAATAGTAATAGTAATAACAATCCTCAATACTCTTCTGAGCAGCCATTGTTAAGAGTCTTCTAAATGTTCAATGTAAAGAAGTCTGAAATAATTGAAGAATGTTTTAAATCACAGTAAAATGATTAAAAGTGTTCCAGTTCAATACAAAAGTAATAAACTTAAAAACATAAGCAAGCAAATATTAAATATGTAGCCACATTTAAGAAAAATTAAACAAATTTTAAACAATTAATTAGAATTTAAATATCTATTTTATGTCAGACATATATCATAAATTAACAAACTCACCATCCTTAATGTAAATGTGATAATTATGACAATATAAGATGTACATAACAATTTTAGCACAATGCATTGTTTAGTCCATTTTACTATCAAATTTTGAAATAATGCCAGAATAAATATCACTTATCAAGATCGACAACTAAAATTAAGAAATCATTTTAAAATAAAAGATTCATTCAAATTTCATACAGCAGAAAATAAAATATTAATTTAAACCAATATAAATAAGAAACTACAAGAGCACAACACCAGTATCTGGTGCTATTGGTATTAAACATTGCAACATGCATATTTAATAAATTTGTTAACAAAATCAATTCCAACAAACACAATTACAGAGCACCAAAGTAAAAAATAAAGCACTTCAAAAGAATATTACTAAGTATTTCATTTTTAACATCTGCACTTTTCTACAATCACAATTTAGTGGCAATTTCCCACTGTCAAGGTAACAATACTACGTACATACAAGTTCTCTGAACTTTTCTACATTACGTTGAGATCGAGTTTAATTTTAAAATGTATCCTAATATAACCTCAATTTGAAAACCCCAAGCACAAGCCCTGTAATTCATCCACATTGTAAAACACCACAATTTAACTTATTTCAAGAGTACGTAGTGGAGGAACTACAACATACAGACAGCCCTCGACTTTCGCACATAATTGGTTCCTGAAAATGTGTGCGAATGTTGAATGTTCAAAAGTAGAGGGATGTAAAAAACATCAAAAATTGTATTTTAAAATATTTATTTATCAATATACATAATTAAGTATTTATCAATATACATAATTAAGTATTTATCAATATACATAATTAACGATGCATGTTTAAGTGCTTTCAGGTTTAAACATAAACAAATAAATTGGCAAAACACACAACGCATCGACACGTGCCCTAACGCATGACTAAACCTGTTTAATACATTGTATGGATTTGACATTCAGCCCCACCACCGCGGCTCTGAACCCTAGCGACGTCACAACGATTCCGAGAAGTCTGCTACTCTAGGCGGCAATGTGTGAGTGAGTGCGAGCTACCGCCCTCCGTGAGAGCGACTGCATGGAAGCGAACAATTTTTGAATTATTGACAAAAATCTTTAAAAAATTGAATTTTTAAAAATGTGCGAAATAGCGAATTGTGTGAAAGTAGAATGTGCGAAAGTCGAGGGCCACCTGTACATTAAATGTGCTATCTACAATATAATTAAGAGACCAGATGTAATTTTCAATGCTACGTAAAATCTAATTTCTAACCCTAGGTTTGGAAATATGCCTAGGATTAGAAAGTTAAACGTCAATGGTACCTAAACAAATTTCCTGTTACCAAAATATTCTGTAATTTTAAATTTACTTTGTTTCTGCGGATGTGTATAAATATACAGGGCAATGATCAAGGCCTGGACTTCAGACTTTGATGTGCATATTTAAAAAAAGAGTAGATTACTAAAATGGGGAATAAATGGTTGATTGGTAAGAATTGGTATAAAAAAATTCAGAAAAAGCAGGTGTTAAAAAGGGATGACTGGATCCAAAATCTCGGTCATCAAAGCAACGTTTAGATTAGTTGGGTTTTGTGGCACAAGGGAGATATTTAGCCAAGCTGCACAAGACAAAAGAGTATTAGACAAAATCAAGACTGGTATAAAATTTAGCAATTTACAATTGAAACTAGTTAATGCATAAAGTCTAAAATAACTTTCTCCTAAATTTCTAACCCTGAAGTCAAACCACATCACTTATTGTCGGACATTCTTTGACAACACAAGTAGTCTTATTTCAAAATCATTCCATTTGATTAAAACAAAAATGTTTTACTATCCCAAATCATATTTCTTTTAACAAGAGGTTTTATCAGTGTTTCCCATTTTTTTTGTGGCTACATCGTTTTAGAATTAGACATTTTGTATTATTTGTGCCCTATGAAAATATTTAAAAAAATCATTCAAAGGTACAGGGTGGCTATTAAGTCTGGAACCATAGGAGAAATGATACATAGCACATCTTCCTACTAAAGAATGTGCTCCACATGTCCGCCACCATTCTCAACACACTTCTGGAGATATTTTACAAGACTTTTTAAATTGTCTTTAACATACGTGGTTCCAGAGCAATTGCAGTGGTAATTTTTCCCGGAAATGTTCCAGATCACGAATTCTTACTGCATACACCTCCTTTCTGCATAACCTTGCTGCCCATTCCACAGGACCCTTTCCCAATCCAGTGTCCAGGAAACATGTCATTTATCCATTGCCATACGAAACCTGCATAATGAGGTGGAGCCCCATCTAGCATAAACCACTCTGGATAGCCACCGATACTATGAAGTTCTGGTACAATTTCATTTCCCAACATACTGAGGTAATTTTCTCCAGTGACTATTGATTCAAAGAATGGACCAACAATCTTATCGTCCCATAAACCACACCATATCATCACTTTTGGAGAGTCTTGCATTTTCTGTTGGTGAACCAGTTGGGGTTCATTTGTGACCAGTACCTGAAATTTTGTTTGCTCACCTCCCCAGAAACGTAAAAATTTGCATCGCCTGAGAACATCACCGTTTCCTGTGGTTCCAGACTTTATAGCCACCCTGTAGAATGATTTTTGAAAAGCACGAGGCTTACATTTAGATTTCTTTCCCTCTTTGTCACTGAGAAAATATGTTCAATCAAGAATACTGGTTATCATGGCGAAAACAAAAACTTTTTTCTATGAATTTCCAGAAGAGTCAAAGAATTTGAGTAATTGTTTTCTGAACATAAAAGAGCTCTTTTTAGTAGTGGATTCAAATAAAATATAGAGTTCGTTATAAGGACAATCCCCTTGACCTGGCTTCTTAAAAAGAAAATTCATTTCAAGGTAAGTCAAGCTCCAAGGACATCCAGGATGACGAGGAAGTCGTTAAGGAACATTGAAATGAAATAGAAAATAATCAGTTCAAGTATTTGAGGTACACAAACAACTACACATTTTACGAAAATCAAATCAAGAGTCCTCAAGGCATTTCGATTTATTTTTGACACATGGTTCGAAAACCATCATGTTATAAATGTCACTTAACTAAAAAAATGACAAACTTTCAAAAAATAGTCTAGTTCACTAATTTTGAATAAATAACATTGTTAAAAATTTAGAATGCCTTATGAAATCTTTCGGCACTTGAGTAATACAGGACTTCATTTTTGAAAATGATAATGACTGCTTTTATAAAGTGATCGATAAAGGCAAAGTTTTTCTCTTATTACAAATTTGCAGTCAAAATAAGTTTTAACAATTAACAAAACATAAAATGTGCACAATCAGGATACATTTTCTGCATCAACTTAAAGAAGGAATAACAAATTGTAAGAACAAAAAGTTTCTTTATCTAAACTATGTATTAAATAATCCTGAGTACTTATTAAAATATGATCAATTAAATGTAAAGAGCAAATCAATCACAAAATCCCCTCATTTTATATCAATGCCCTTTATAAATGTGAAACATACTTTCACTTTTAAACTTGTACAATGTATGAATATGAAATGAAAGTATATTTCAGAGCTTTACTTCTACAATTTCTGAACTTATTTGAAAATGACAAATGATTATACAAATACATAATTTTAAATCTTTGTGTTTTCAATTTTCAAACTAGTCTACATCACTACTATAGAAGTATGAAATTTTCATCTTTCACACCTTAGCATGAGTTTCAATTAAATGAATCTAGCAATATTAGAAATAGCAGAACTTCTAAATATGAAAGAACTACAACCGAGTTCGACTGCTTAGTTTATACTGAAGTTTTTAATTCAAATGAGATTGAACAAAGCATAATTTACTTCATACATATAATACAAATTGAATTACTTTAATTTGAAACTCATTCAAGAATTTGGGGAATCTTTAAAAGAGCATGGAAGTGGTGTTTCTTTGCATTACATATACATTTTATTATTCAAGAACATACTGCATATATTTTTTCATATTTAAACCTATATTTTTATACCCTTGTTTTTATACCCACTTCACCCCATGGTGTGGGGTAAAGTGGGTAGCAGGTAGGGGAAAGTGGGTAATTCATAGAAGTTATAAAATCATATTAAATGGTGAAAAAAAATTATTATATATTATTATAACATAATAATTGGTAAGTGTATTAAAAGAACAATTTTTGTTGAATGAGCCACTATTAAATTAACTCTTTGTTCAATGATACAATATTTTAGTGGCCTTCTAAATGCCAAACTTATAACATGTAGCAGTATTTATGAATGCTATAGCTCAAGATGTACTTGAACTATGTTTGAGTGTTCATTCACTGTAAACAGTCAAAAATTCTACACAAAAATACAAAACATAAATTATTATTCGAAATTCATGGAAACATGTTAACATGAATTTTGAGAAAGATATAGGTTACATATCAAAACTGTCCATGATTATCAAATGTAGGTTTTATGGCAATGTATGTATAATAAATGCTTCCTATATCTATTATGCCCATTCCCCTTTTCTAGAAAATATACTATCAATTAACTCTAGATTTTTAAGAAAGAATTAATCTTTTCCGACTTCTGTTACTTGCTCAATGAATTGTTGAACTGATGTTTTGAACCTACATATTAACCAAGAACCTTGCTTAATATTGCTACCGTCAATTTTGCCGTTTCTTCAGTATTTTCTTTTGGTTCCGTAACTTTATTTTCAATAAGAGCCTGAGCTGATGTTCTCAAGTTATTTCTTTTTACTAAATCTATCTCATGTTTCTTGAAATAAATGCTTTAGGATGCTAGAGCCTCTGTTAATACCTCACCTATTTTTCTGAACCCTTTTCATTTTCTCAATGAATTCTGAGCATAATTTCTAAGATCAGTAGACATAGGAGTTGAGGGGGTTGTTAATATAACCAAGTTCAGGTTACACAGTGAAAACAGTAACTTTATCTGGCATGTAAATTGCTTAAAAACTATGTTATTATATCCTTGAAGCTTGATTCCCTTCATTTTGTGACAAGCTTACAACACATATTAAACATCATTATGGAAAATTAATGCCTTTTCTATCCTTAAAATTCTGTGTTCCACAATCTGTGAATTTACGGTATATGACCACTTTGGTATCCGACTGGGTTGAAATGGGCACTTTCGACTAAAAAGGTCATTTTTTATTTATTTTTTTATATTAAAGTCATATTTCTGCGGATTCTAAAACTATTTATTTTTTTAATCTACGTGCGGTAGAATGGAAGTTATGGTAATTTTCGTGTCAAGCGACAGCTGTCAAAAATACCGGAAGTGGTGAAACCGAAACCGGAAGTTGACAGTTTATTGGTTATTTTCTTTCATAATTGTCGAAAAATTACGTAGTTAAAGCTAAAAAATATTCTTTTAAGTATTCTAGATTAATAGCCACATTTTGTATATAATATTAACAACAATTTAGTTAGAAAATTGTGGCAATACAGCATTGCATCATTTCGATCTGCTAGTTTGTTTTACTGCATTTGCTTTCAACTTTA
This sequence comes from Meta bourneti, assembly GCA_933210815.1. NCBI lineage: Eukaryota > Metazoa > Arthropoda > Arachnida > Araneae > Tetragnathidae > Meta > Meta bourneti. Next base: position 7,788,029 of record OW119929.1, read on the forward strand.
GTGCTAAAATTATAGCGTAATAACAGTTTTTGATATTATAAATTGAAATTTAAGAACCCTGTTACTCTTTAACATGGGTAAGGGAAGAACTCATCGACCTCGAAAGCGAAAATTTTATGGAAATCAAAACACCTCAGTACCCGAAATTTCAGCAAATTCTAAAGACATCATAACAGTGAGTGAGACAAAACTTTCCAAGAATTTGGATCAAACTGATAGTGTTCAAGATGATGTAAATAAACTGTCTGGTTATCGAATCATAGATTTGGAGATAATATTGAGTGTTTTTTCCATTTTATGCTGCCCATTATGTTTGAATAGAAATTTATATCTGGAGGAAGATTCCAGATTTGGATTGTCATCAAATTTGACTTTGCGTTGCAAAAGCTGTACCTTTACCAAGGCTTTCTGCACTTCAAGAAAATGTAACAAATTAAATGAAGTTAATACCCGTTTTGTTTTTGCTTTAAGACTTATTGGCAAAGGGTTTTCTGCAGGAAAGAAGTTGTGTTCAATCCTGAACTTGCCTTCATTTCTTTCCAAGTGTGCATTCAGAAACCAAGAAAAAATTATTTTGAAGGCTGCGTCTACTATTGCTGAACGTTCAATGAGTGAATCAGCTGAAGGTGTTAAATCAGCACAGCATTCAAAACATCAAATTAGAGACTGCGGTGTTTCTGTAGATGGCACCTGGCAGCGTCGTGGTTTTTCATCACTGAATGGTTGCGTTAGTGTAATATCTATTGATACCGGAAAAATTTTGGACTTTGAAATGATGTCTCAGTATTGCAGAATTTGCAATAAATTAAATAAGCATCCAACATCACCACCTGACAAAACTGAGCACATTTGTTCGAATCACAAAGGATCAGCTTCGAATATGGAACCAGTTGGCGTGTATCGCATCTTCGAAAGATCACGAAGTACCAGGAACCTGTGTTACACTAGCTACTACGGTGATGGTGACTCAAAAGGCTACGAAACAGTGAAAGACATTTATGATGGATATACTGTTGAAAAGTTGGAGTGCATCGGTCACGTTCAGAAATGAGTTGGGACACGTCTAAGAAAACTAAAAAGTTCCAAAAAGGGTCTCGGAGGGAAAGGAAAATTGACTGATAATTTTATAAACAAGTTACAAAACTATTATGGAATAGCTATTCGTAGCAATGTTGGTAACTTGCACAAAATGCAGTCTGCTGTAATAGCAGCTTTCTTTCATTGCTGTTCAAGCAAAACTCTACCAAAACACGGACAGTGTCCTAGTGGAGCTGACAGTTGGTGCAAGTACCAACGTTCAAAGTTTACAAACAAACCTTTTCAAGACAAATCCACTGGACTACCCCAGAACATTATTAACATTGTAAAGCCCATATATATGGAACTGTGTGATCAAACACTACTAAAAAAATGCTTGCACGGTAAAACGCAGAATGCCAATGAGTCATTCAATGGAGTTTTGTGGCAAATATTACCGAAAGAAGTCTTTGTTGAACTCCAGACTCTTCGTTTGGGTACATGTATAGCTGTAATTCGATACAAAAACTGGTTTAATGGTTTTTTTAGCTATTTTAAAAGAATCGAGTATCAGTCCTGGGTGTTATACAGTGCAAGGGTACAATGGTTTGGATAGCGAGCGAATTGTCGACTCGAAACGACACTTTTTGCCATCGGCAAAAGCTACTAGAAGGAAATTACGAGCATCCAGGAAGAAAAAATGGATTAAAGATGAAGAGAGGGAAGGAGTTTCTTATAAAACTGGCGAATTTTAAACTGTTTACATGATAATTAGTCTGTGAAATATACAAATTAATTCTTTAAATGCATTTTCTGAGAAATAAAATTTTCGTCATAAATTGTCAACGAAAAACATGATTTCTCAAATTGTATTCAATATTATGTAATGAAATTTGGCATAAATGTATCTCAAGCCTTTGTGAGTGTAATAGACCGCAGGTTTTACTATAGAGCTATTCAATTTTATTTTATGGCAACTTTTCTCATAAAATACTTGCCTTTTTTGAAAAAATCGAACTGCAATGCACTAAATTCACTATCAATTGCAAATTTTTTAAAATATCACTTAGCCTGCAGTCTATTACATAGGTAATAGTACAAACAACACATTTATCACCTAAAATTCTTACATTTATGATTTTTTTTATATTTAGAGCGTTTTCCCCAAAGCATGATCTTTGCTAAAATTTTCCAATTAATCCTCATTATAAAATAAATGAGTCATGATATAATTTGATTTTCTGTTAATTACATGTTTTTACATCAATACCTGTCTAAAAAATTATTAATAATGATTCATATAAAGCTTTTTAAAAATTTGTCTCCGAACCCAGTCGGATACCTTAAATTATTTCACAACATGGTCAATTTTAATGATTCACATAATCATTTCAATACACATAGAAATGTGACATTAAACAAAAATGTGACAAAAGAAAAAGTCGCCAAATGGATTGGGGGGGGGGGGGTCTATACTGCAGCTGTTCCGACAGATTTTTATATGAACCTACGTTTCTTACTTTTGGATAAAAATAAGGACTGCAAGAAAGCCCAGTAAAACGCGTATCCCTCCAGAAACGAAGCTCATTCAAAATTTTATGACCCTTAGGCTTCGAATTGAATAAGTTAAACAAATTTCAACTACATTGGCAATGCAGTTGAACAAGGACATTTAACATAAGTTTTAACTCACCAAATCAATTCACCTTCGTCAGACGATTTTCTAACTATAGAAACTTGGAACACCAGAAGATTTTACCAAAATTGTATTTTTTTAATAACTAAAGCTTAGTGTCTCGACTCTTCAGAAAGCAACACTGATAGATCCAACCTGAACATAAGCTTAGAAATAATGAAATTCTATGCTTTCGTGAGGAAGTAGTAGTGTATGGAAGATGGACCAATGGCATTTCAGGAAGGGACGAATGGCATTTCCGGAACGGTATTGCCAACTCCTCTCAAGAAGTAAAGGTGGGGGGGGGGGTATTTCAATTAACGTCACACTGGAGCTACACAATGGGTTATTGGTGACGGTCCGGGATCAATCCCAAAGGGAAAGATCCGAGAACAACACCACGTAATTTTGAACCACGGTCAGATGACGAGGCAACACCTGAGCTGGCACCCCACTCTCCAAACTTCCACACCACGCCAACAAGAAGTAAAGGTGAATGACCAGAAGGGCCATCCAATCTGCGGTGGCAACAAAATAGCAGCGTCTCGACTTCCTGAAATGCGTGTCTCCCGTAAATCTGATTATCTGATAAATATCAATTCATTATTTGCTCCCGATTTATTGCTCGGAAGAAAGTTTTCCAAAGTGGTCGCATCTCAAACTTTCAGGGCCGCGGTGGCCCGGTTGGAAGAGTAACGGACTTGCAACCGAAGGGTTGCGAGTTCGAATCCAGCCAAAACACCGTCGTGTACAAAGGGGGCTGGTGCACGTTAAATCTGTCGTGGCCTCAAATGTCCTCACGTTGGCGTGGTGTGGAAGTTTGGAGAATGGGGTGCCAGCTCAGGTGTTGCCTCGTCATCTGACCGTGGTTCAAAATTACGTGGTGTTGTCCTCGGATCTTTCCCCTTGGGATTGATCCCGGACCGTCACCAATAGCCCGTTGTGTTGCTCCAGTGTGACGTTAATTGAATATCCCTCCCTCCCCCCTCAAACTTTCTCCCAAGGAATTTTCGATGGATATATCTTTAACGATTGAATTACTTTCTGATTTGGAATAATCTTTTATTTCCAACTTTTTCCCAAGTTATTTTCTTAAATTGAACAAACTTTAATTTCAAACTTTTTCCCAAGTGATTTTCTTCAATTTTATTAGAACAAACTTTTCATATATATCTTTGAGTTTGAGTGGCAATGAACGCTCTGTTTATATTTGGGGAGAAATGAAAACACCATGTAAAATCTGAATTCTTAACGATTAGATGAAATCATTCATGGAATTTAACACTATATAGAATCCCTGTAAATGAACTTGTATTTGTTTTAAATGGGAAAATTGAATAGTTTGAAATTAATTTGTGAGCTTTTACCCATTTATTTCTGTTTTCGATTTTCCGGTGAGTATTTTAAAAGGACCTGTGTAAAAAATTGACTTTGTATGTTTTCTATTTTTACTGGTGAGTTTTTAAATGTAAAAGTCAATTTACTTGTGAGTTTTTAATTTTACTTGTATGTGTTTAAGTGAATCTGATATGTTTGTATGTTTTCCAAATCTGGTATGTTTTAAAATTGACTTGTGTGCTTTTCAATTTGCTGATATAAGATGTGTTTCTATGTATTCAAAGATTGAAGATTGTTTATAATGTAAAGTGTTTTTTTTAAACAATAGGAATGCTGTGTTTCTATGTATTCCCAAGATTGAAGAAATGTTTATAATTTGGAATACATAGCATTCCAAAATTTAAGAATTGTTTATGCTACTAACTAAATGCTGTGTTTCTATGTATTCCCAAGATTTAAGAATTGTTTATGATGCTGTGGAACGTTTTAAAAAAATTGAATACTATGTATTCCAAGATTTAAGAATTGTTTATGATGCTGTGGAACGTTTTAAAAAATTGAATGCTATTTGGTTGTAAGAATTGTTTAAACTGTGATTCTAATGATTAAGAAAGTGGTGACTTCTATGCTAAATGGTAAATTGGGTTGAGTTAGTTTGTTTGTATAAAAAGAAACTACCCAATTTGATTTTTACTTTTTTAGTTATCTGTTGGAAGTCAAAACCATTTGGATAATATTGTTGATTTAACAGCAGTAATGTTATTGAATAAATTGATAATTTGTTGTGTTTTTTTGTTGAAACACCTACACAACCAGATATGAAACTTTTATACCTTGGAGAAATAATCACAAAGCACCAAGTTTTAATAAGTTTATTTCTTCTAATCATAAAACACATCTTCTCAACACAGAATAGAATTGAAATCATACAAACTTTAGTAGAATTGAAATCATACAAACTTTAATAGAATTGAAATCATACAAACTTTAATAGAATTGAAATCATACAAACTTTAATAGAATTGTTCTCGACACAAAATTGAAACTATACAACATATCTTCTCGACACAAAATTGAAACTATACAACATATCTTCTCGACACAAAATTGAAATTATAAAACATCTTTTTGACACAAAATTGAAATTATGAAGCATAATATCTTCTCAACACAAAATTGAAATAATAAAACGTCTTCTCGACACAGATTTACAACTGATATTTCAATTTGTTGGTGTTTGACAAATTGTAGTAAACGAAAATTGGGTTTAACATAAAAAAGGCTGGAAATTATACATAAGCAAATGCTTATTTAAAAAATACCGTGTAATATTTACTAAAATTGGATAAAACAATAGTTTCTCAAACAATCCACATAAATCAAAGATTTAATAAATTATATTGACAGTGGGAAAATCAATTTATCATTCAGTTCAAATTTCTCTTTGAAATAAAACTTAAATACTTTTAAAAAAATTTTTAATTCCTGTGGATATGCTATTATTAAATGTTTGATTAGATTATTCATTCCAGTTTTTAATTTTTAACAATCTCAGAAGCTTCCAAACGATTTAAAATAGCCCTGCAACTTACTATTACTAAAAGCACAGAATTCCTTTTTTAAAGTACAAGTTTGTATAAATGGTTTAATTGAAGGGTAAAGAAATACTCATTTTTAAAACAAATTAACATAGAAATTAAATTACAAAAGAACGAATTGCAAGCAAATTGTTCATAGGTTAAAAGAACAAACACAAAAGCAGTGTGTCTTAATATGAAAGCAAATGAAATCTTTTTTACACTCAATTTATTTTCTAATTGATTGTACAGATGAAAGCAAACAATAATTACCAAAAGCACATTTGTCTTCACAGATGAAAGCAAACAATAATTACTAAAAGCATATTTGTTTTCACAGATGAAAGCAAACAATAATTACCAAAAGCACATTTGTCTTCACAGATGAAAGCGAACAATAATTACAACACTATTTCTTTAAGAATGACCCAGTAGAAAACACACCAAAAAGTAAAATTTCTATTGAATAGTTTAATATTTATAAAACTAACTCAATAGTATTTACCATTTGGATATCAAACCTGGAAATTACACAATTGAAAACAGAAAATTTGAAAAGCAAAAAGGCTCTCCAGGTAAATTGAAATTTCAGAAGCAAACTGAATACAAGCAAATTTTTTAACATAGGAAAAATTATATCAAAAAATATTTTAAACGAGTATATGTTTAACCCTTCAGTTTAAAAAAAAATACTCAATAAGTCTTAATTGCAGTTAAGACTTATTGAGTTTTTTAAAAACTACAGGGTTAAACATATACTCGTTACTAAATTTCTTTACAACATAGCAAAAGTAATATTAATATTTAAAAGTTAACATAGCAAACATAATCTTAACATGTATCTAAAAAGAACATAACAGTAACTCACTCAACAAAATGTACTATGTAGCAGTATAATATCAAAAACATTTCTTACCTAAAATAATATCAAATCAGTTAGACATGTTGTTATAGAGAAAAAATAGACGTTGGTATCTATTGTTGCCACAACTTAATGTAATTTGTAAGAAATCTAAATGTTTCCCATGTTCGATTATATATTGGGTTGACTGTAACAAAGCTTTACAAGAAATTTACAAAATAATATATATATTTTTTTTTACATTTGTGCAAGTTAAAAATTGAGTACTTGGAGTACATATTTTGACTATTTCTTTCGGGATCCGCCATCTAATTTGGGACTTGAGCTTGTTTCTGATTCAGTATTGTGGTATTTTGTCCCGGAATGAAGACGTGGGCTTGTTTCGAATATGCGAGACAAGTTCGCGCAACGCATTAATTTTCCCCTCGTTTTGTTGCAATAATTGCACTGTAATAAAGCATCACTGAAGAGAGCCCTAATAAATGGATGTATAAATGGAACTCAAACAGGGCATCTATTAATGGAAAACAATTCCCAAACTATCTACTGCTGGAATGAGCTAAGGTAAGCAAAAATAATGTGGAAGAATATCAGGAAATTCCCCTCTGCAAGACTTATAAAAATGCTTTTCCCATACCAATGCTGGGCCTCTGTAGCCCGGTTGGAAGAGTAACGGATTAGCAACCGGTTGGTTGGTTTTGGGGTTTTATGGAGTCATATTTTGGCCATGCTGCGCCAGACATACAAGTAATAGACACAATGAAAGTTTAATTGACACAGAAGAGAGAAATACACCCAGGGAGGAATGCTCCTGACAGAAATCGAACCAGCGCCGCATACAACTCGAAGGTTGCTAGAGCAGTGGGCATACCCACTTGAGCCACGGCGGCCCCTATTAGCAACCGGAGGGTTGCGAGTTCGAATTCAACCATCGTATACAAAGGGGGCTGGTGCACGATAAATCCGTCGTGGCCTCAAATGTCCTCATGTTGGTGTGGTGTGGAAGTTTGGAGATTGAGGTGCCAACTCGGGTGTTGCCTCGTCATGTGATCGTGGTTCAAAATGACGTGGTGTCCTCGGGTCTTTCCCTTTGGGATTGATCCCGGACCGTCGCAAATAGCCAGTGTGTTACTCCACTGCGACGTTAATTAAAAGACCTACCTACCCATATCAATGCTAAAAAAGCAGATCTTGTTAAACTATGTAAACAGAAAGTTGTACCGATTGAATTGCATCCATGGGTTGAAAGCCCCAAAACAGTTAAAGACCGATTGGGAGAACATTTCCAAGAGGTGAAATGCCAGAACGAAATATTTATCAAAAGGAAAACTTTTTTTTTCAATCATAGTATTTCAATAACAAATCATTATCTTCTGTTCGTTAGCAGTCATGTTAAAACTCATTAAAATATTTTCATTTTTTAAAAAACTGATATTCTAATTGATTACGAAAACTACTTTCATAATTTAATATTTGAAAAAATAAAACACCATCAAAATATGTGTTCATAATTTTATTTTTTGACCTAAAAAACCAGGTCTTTAAACGGCTGTATTGTAAAATTAGACTTTTGTCAGTGTTTCTGCTCCATGATGCCGATATATCATTATTGTGATGTCCAAAATAGCAATATTAAATCATTTTACAATATAGTGATATTCTATAGAAGTTGAAGTTTTGAAAGATTCGTTACCGAAATACAAAGCTATTGTGACTGGTTGGTTGGTTCATTTGGGTTTAATGGCGCAAGGTCCAAAATTGGACAAGCTGCGCCAAACACAAGACAGAATATAGCCCAATAAAAGCGCAGAACATTTAAAAATGAAGTCCAAGACAAAGATAAATTTAAAACATGTAAAATGTGTAGATGAGAATAAATATATTTAAACAGTCAGACAATAAAAACAAGATTATCTGAGGCATAACTGAAGAATTTAATTTACATATGTACAGGTACAAAAGCTGTTTTATTTTCTGTTTTCACGTCGAAGTAAGTTTTTACGTAACGCTTGATCGTTACGAAATAATGCTGGAAGAATATTTCCATCCCAATGCATATTTGGGAGCATTTGTCGCGAAACATGGACGAAATAAAAAAACTCATTAAAGATGGATCGACCATTTTTCCGACTGTTTGAAGGGGTATAAGACGGAACTGGAACAATCTGGTTATATTCACTGCTAAGTGAACCACAAATACAATTTCATTGATTCTGAAACTGGCATGCATGCACAGAATATAGAACGCATCTTGGGAAGTGAAAAATGGCGAAATAAAAAACATCGATGAACATCTCGCCACCACCTCGAGTCCCTATCTCACAGAGTTTATAATTTGTTTGATGTCATCCTAAGGGCAATTGCTAAACATTTTCTGCCCGAAACAAAACTTGGCTGATATTTGCCAATGGCAAACAAAACTTGGCTGATATTCACCAATGGCATGCGGTTAATACGTAAGTACCGTATAAACTTTTAAGTGATCCATCTAAAATACTTCATGTAAAATTAATTATGTCATTGTTAAATAAACATACTACAAAAATGTCATACTTTTCAGACATTCACAAGAAATTAACACATATACAGCAATATGACAAAGCACAAATTTCTGGACACCAGCATTTTTCTGGAAACGTAGGAATTTTATCGTTTACTTGTTTTATACATATGATAATTTTTATGATTGTTTGGGTTTTTATGGCGCTAAGACCATATTTGGCCATGCTTCACCACATAAGATGTACAATATCTAGTAATAAATACACAAAATAAAAGTTCTGTAAGGAAATTAATACAATGTCCAGAAATCAGATATCTATAAAAATTAGTCAATATCATATTGCAAATATAGAATTGGAAATTTAAAAATCCTACAACTTGATCAATTTAAAAATTAATAATTTATTGACAAAAAGGGTTCAATTTTAGGGAGCCATAAAGTTATATGGAGAGGTAATTATATTTGTTTTATTATCAATTTCACTTGATAGATGGAAATTAAAAAGTATGTATATGTGCATATTTTTTTCAAATTGAAAATAAAAACAGATTTTACCGGTTTTGTTAAAATTAAGCTTGCACCCTCAAAATTTGCGAGCACTTTATCAACCGTAATCATATAGATATGAAATTTGTAAGAATTTATGGTTTTCCTGTACTTGGCGAACCTTTTATACTGTATGACTTCGATTGGAAAGTGGATTTTTATATCAGGAAAGGTTTCAACCTATTAACTACTGCTGTATTTTATGAATGACAATTATTTTTTAACATTCTTCATCTTTCCACTTTGGAAGAATAATCGAAGAAATGGTTTTTTTTATCATGTTTAATTCAGTTTATCATTTTTGAGATTAATTTTAAAATGATAAATGTATTTTTTACTTTAAAAAATAATGAATATTTCAAACATTAGGCTACGTTTGTATATGTGAAAAAAGCCATAATAAATTAATTTCTAGTGCCATACTAAAAAATAAAACTCGGATCCCGTTAGCTGGAGTTTAAAAAGCTAACGGCTATAATATAATTCGTGCAATATCATCTAAAATTTATGAGAATTTCATAGACGCGTCAGTAGAATGCTACATCAGTAATCTAGCATTTGTATCAAACTAATTTCCACATCACCTTGGAGGTATGATTTATTGATGCATTACCCCTTTTGCAATCAGAAGGCGAGTTCCACGGCACAGGATTTTTATACAGTAAACCAAAGAAAATAGTCTTGATAAAGACTTATTTGAAATCAATAGAGAATTAGATAGGTATTGAAACCACGACATGAAAGTAGGGAGCGATGGCAGAGCTTGTCTAATCACAGTATAAACTTAGTTGAGAATGCTGAATGCAACTGTGAGGAAGCAGGTTTCTTATGTTGTGATGCGAGGAATTAGTGTTTCAGGGTATAAGAGAGGTATGTTAGATTAAAAAGAACGATCGTGAGGAACTTTATTTTCTTGATCTGTCCCCGTAAAAACGGCTCCGAATACAACTTGCGAGACCTTCGAGTGTTAATGACCTAACGTATTGAAGTCACCGTCGCCCTCTTAGTTTACTCGGAAAATATCTGTACCTTCTATGCATACCTACGACCCGACAATAGAAACCGCAACATCTGGTGATAATGGAACGACACACATTCCCTCCCCTGGGGGAGAGCATTGTGAAGACCGCTATCGGCCGGTTCAGTAAGTTGCCTGTAAGGCCGTAACCAAATGAGGATATTCTGCCGCATTGTGTGTAGAAGGCTAAATCTGTCGTGGTCTCAAATATGTTCACGCTGGCGTGGTGTGGAAGTTTGGAGAGTGGGGTGCCAGCTTAGATGTTGATCTCGTCATCTGACCAGGGTACAAAATGATGAGGTGTTATCCTCGGCTCTTTTTACCTTCGGGAATGATCCCGGACCATCGCCAATAGCCCATTATCTTACTATAGTACGATGTTAATTCTATCAATTGTCATATCATCTTAATTTGGGCATGAAGAGAGTGCTAGAAGAGACTTTTCTGTTAAGATAGAGTGGGTGGGGATGTAGAGGAATACTCGATTCTTGAAATTAGCGATTGAGCACATAGTTCTTAAATCTAGATAAGTCAGAAATAGATCAATCCAGGTAGGTAGGTACTAAAATTAACGTCGTACTGGTGTAACACAACGAACTATACGACGGTCCGGGATCAATCGCAGAGGAAAGATCCGAGGACAACACCACGTAATTTTGAATCACGGTCAGATGACGAAGCAGCATCCGAGACCAGTCCAGGATTGCGGAATGTGTTCCTAAATGCCGTTGATTTGATTAATATGAATTAAATCTTATTATATAACCTTGAAAAATTACAATCTTAACTAAATTTGTTATTTACATAATCTAACACGCTCACTATTGGGAGACAGTTGAACAATAAGATTTCATGAAGCGTATCACTTCTTTCAGCAGAGCCACAGGACAAATGACACCGTGGCATTTAAATGCTGAACCCAAACAGTTTTGTAACCGTAACGAGCTTCTAATCGAAAAAGAAAACTAACAAAAACCATCTGTTAACTGTACTTTCGTTGTTAAAATGTCAAAATTTCGATTAAATCCAGTCTTTCGCATTTATATTTGAGAATGAATTTTTTCATCAAAAGAGAAAAGTAAATTTGTAAAACTCTTGAGTCATATTTGTTTTTCGTATTAGATTACCTTGTAACCTATTTAGCGTTTATATTTTGTACTAACAGGATAACTAAAATTATCAGCAGTTACTTTTACTCTTTGTTAAATATTTTATGTAGTTACTGTAATTATGTTGTCATCGAGCGTTTTACTAAACTTGGAATGCTATTTTAAGCTGTATGGAATAACGTTTCTGCACTCCAGGCTCGATGTTTCATTCTGAGAATTAATTCATCATGGAATTCGCTCGAGCTGTATTTGGAAAATCTCCGGAAGGATACAGTGGGAAAAATACGGCAGGTAAGTAAATGTGTTTATGTTTATTTTTCAATAATTTGAATTGTACTTGCATAATTAATCATTTGATCGTTTCCTTTATTGTGTCAGTTTAAACTTAGAGTGGAGACGAAATGAGCCTTTCATGTTTTTTCCGACTTGGTATGTTGAAATAGGCATCTTTAAAAAATAAATTGTTTGATTGTATCACTTGTAGGGCATCTTCTCTGAGTTAGATTCTAGGGGCAGTCGTGGCTCAGTGGGTATGCCCACTGCGCTAACAACCATCAAGTTGTAGTCTGCACAGGTTTGATTCCTCCCTGGGTGTATTTCTATCTTTCTGTATAACTGGGTGTGTTAATAAAACTTTCATTGTGTGTGTCAATTACTTGATATTGTATGTCTTGTGTCTGGCACAGCATGGCCAAATATGGCCATTGCTCCATAAAACCCCAAAACCAACCAACTGGGCTCGATTCTTGTCATAGATTCTCTATTTTTGCAGATGCAGTCTCCTGTCTCTGGGTATATGAAAGAAATCTGGGTTCCATGATAATTTAAAACGTGCTTCCTCAGTTTATAAATTTTTCATATAGAGAAATTGGCAAAATTCTAATGGTGTGCCTAGATATGATTTCAGTTTCTTTTATCCCAATGCCATACCAAATGGTAATGGAAACAGAAAAAATGTTTCCAAGATCATTGATGAGACACCAACTGCAAACTTTGGTGATCATGCCAAATATACTATTAGGATTTAACTGAGAAATGTATTATATTTTTGTTATGAACTAAAGTAATTGACTTTAAAAGATATCAAAATCACATTTAAATTTCAATGAGTTGCTTGGAATTTTTGAGAAACCAGAACAATTTAGGATGCAGGGACGCTAAGCCCCTCCCAGATCATATGAGAAGGAAAAATATCCCAATTTAATTAATTGATTGCTTTAAAAATCATGTAAAGGTATTTGGATATTTTCTCCGAACAGTTCAGACCATTAACGAAAGTGCTCCATTTCTTATTTACAAGGATTGTATAAAATATTAATTAAATGTTAATATTCATTAAAACATTGGCACCTTTTCTCTTCAATACATCCTATTCATCTTGTTATACATTCCCAAACTAGTCTTTTGGTTATACATTCCAAAATTAGTCTCTTGGTTATACATACCAAAACTAGTCTCTTGGTATTACATTCCAAGAGACTAGTTTGGTATTACATCCAAAAGTCTTGGTATTACATTCCAAAACTAGTCTATGTAACAAAATCTAAATCTAGTCTGTAACTCACTCAAAATCTATCCTCTATGTAACACACTCAAAACTAGTCTTTGGGTAATATATTCCAAAACTAGTCTAACATATTCCAAAACTAGTCTAGGTTACGCTTTAAATGTAGTCTCTTTGGAACATGAGAGTAACATACTATAAAACTAATCTGATTAACACTCCAAAGCTACTCTATATTTCAAAGAAATTTAAAATTTTTTAAATCACCCCTAACTAAAAAAGATCTTACTACAAAAAGCCCCTTCCAGATTGATATCCTAGGTGTGCCACGGTTAGGATGTACGAAAGTGAGATTTAAGCTTTCAAACCAAATTGATATTTCCGTAGCAAATTTCCTAATTTTTATAGGTAGAACATTTTTTTAGTTTAATGCCAAATAATTTTCTTTTGAGAATTAGTGTTCTTTGTTTCAGTAGTTTACATTTAAAGTTGAATTTGAAATGCAAAATTCTTTTAAGGAATAGTCTCCAGCCTGATTGGAAGAATAGCTTTTTTGCATCTGGAGGGTTGCGAGTTAGACTCGATCTAACCAAAGACCGTCGTGTACACATTGCTGGTGCATATTAAATCTGTCATGGTCTTAAATGTCCTCATTTTGGCATGGTGGGGAAGTTTGGAGAATGGGGTGCCAGCTCAGGTGTGACCTCATCATCTGACTGGTTCAAACTGACGAGGTGTTGTCCTTGGATCTTTCCCTCTGGGATTGATCTTGGACCACTGCCAATAGCCCATTTTTGTCACTCCAACTGTGTGATATTAATTCAACTACCTGCCTACCTCCAGGTCTGGAATCTAGTAAAGTAGCATCTCATGAATAGAGCTGACCAGTTCCATAAGTTGTATTTGTTATTTTTAATGATTGAAATGTTGTTCCAGTGGAAACGTTGTCAGAAGACGAAGATGATCAGTATGGAGATGACATCAGTGAATCCATCAGTATTCGGGCTAACTTATTTGGTTCTCCTTCAAGTGGCCAAGGCTACTCCCCTGCTCCCGGTGGACCGTTCTCGGCTCTTACACCCTCCATGTGGCCTCAAGATTTGCTGGCAACCCTAGCTCAGGTGATAACGAGGCAATTGCTTATTTATGTTTTGACTTTTGCCCATAATTAGAAAAATTGGTACAGATGTGCTATAGACCTCGTTCGGTGTCAAGGCTCTCAGCATGTTTTTTGGCACACTTTTTATGTCACCAAGGAAGGAATTCTTAGAAAAAAATCATTTTTTAAAATGGAAAAAATAATAAGCTTTAGTGGAAAGTAATTAACGGGGAAAAGTGCAAAACAAATAAATAGAATATTCAAAATGAAAATTTAAACTTTCCGCTTGTCGAGATTGCCATAAAAATGGTTATTGCCCTAATAAAAATGGGTTGCCTTCACCTGCCATAACTCGCTACTAAAAGTTTGTCATAAAATGCACCAAGAGCATTGTCACCAAACAAAGTGTATAATACAGCTGTACTGAAAAATTCTTAGGTATTTCCTTATTATAGCGGCCTTGATGACATAGTTATGTAAATAGGGTGATTAATAGCCACGTTTAGTCGCCAAACCAACCCTCATTGACCCCTGGCGCTCAAATGTAGGATTTACTTGAAATGCTTTATTTTTCGCTCTATTAGTAAATTTAGAAAAAATAGAGAGCTAAATTCATGTGACAGTAGTATGTAGTTACACCTTGCTGAATTCATGTGACTGTAGTATGTAGAATGGTATCTGCTATACTAGCAACGATTATGAAATTTTGGCCACCTGAAAGTATATGCAAGAAATCAATGATGTGGAACAAATAAATTTGTTATCATTTTTATTCTACAGTTGGGATGCCAGCTCAGGTGTTTACTTCATCATCCTCTGTGGTTAAAAAATACTAGGTGTCCTCAGTCATGCCCTTCGGGATGGATCCTGAACTGTCACCAATAGCCTGTTGTGTTGCTCCAGTGCAACGTTAATTCAACTACCCCTGCAATTTGTGGTAAAATGTAAAAATATGCATAATACTATATACATAACATGCATAATCCCTCAACTGTATCGCCAAAACAGTTTTAATTTTCGCTAAGGTTGTTATAATAAGGAAGTACAAATTCTAATTCAAACAAAGCTGTTATGAGTTATCCATGCTCTAAGGTAGGTAGATCACTGTTTAACTCTTTGAGGCACTCGATTTTAAAGAAAAACCCCAAGTTGCACAGAATTGTTTATTCACAAATTAGTATAAAACATCAAATAACATGTTTTTTAATTAAAATGATTTATTCATAATAAATTTTTACGAAAAAACAACATTTACCGTTATGAAAGACAAAAATTCACTGCACCGCACAATTCGTCAACCTTAATCACAACAGTGTTGACAACTTACTAATGCATTTTGACATGTCAATTTTTGTTTTCAGTTATTTACCCATTTAGCGTTATTTCATAGCATTGCCAACTCACTGGAAAATATTAAACTGTATAACTGAGTCATTTAAACTTTTTGAGGTAGGTTAAAAAATATACCACCATGCTTAAAAAGCTAAGAAAAAGGTGGGACAGTTTTTATCCCACCTAACCCCAAAGAGTTAACATTCATGCTAAACCTCTTGACTTTAGAGCACCATCACATGATTGAGGACGGGACATAAATTTCGAAAAACGCATTTCTGAGTGGCTTATCTCCTCATCATAATAAGAATTAAGTTTACATAAAGAGAAATGAAAATGAATTTAGTTTAAAATTATTAATCTAGCTGTGCTTAAGCAAAAATAATCAGCTAGTACAAAACTTTTAAGACATGCATTGAGTCCTGGGATAATCATCCTACCAAGTACTACCTGTTTCCAAAGCTGCATTTGGAGGGTTTGATAAATAAGCTAGGAAGTCAGAGGCACCTGGTGCTTATTTGCAACATACTGAAAAAATTGTTAAACAGTTCTGATTCCTTTATCAATAGGGGCAAATTCCCTTTTGAAACTGCATCAGTTCAATCTTTCCATAGGAAAGAGTATGTCAAAATTAACCAAAAACACTGCAATGTTTGGACTGCCCCCATATGTATAATACTCAGCCCTGCTGACAAGAACAGATATATGAGTGACATGTTGCATTGAGCAGAAAGATAAATTTTGGTTGATGATATGGTAGAGATAAATTTGACCCAGTCAACACAATATGGTGTTTTCTGCATGTGAATGGCAGTTCGCAGAAAAAAGCCCCCACTCCCCTCCTGACCATGTACAAGATC
The DNA here is from genome assembly GCA_933210815.1 of Meta bourneti. NCBI lineage: Eukaryota > Metazoa > Arthropoda > Arachnida > Araneae > Tetragnathidae > Meta > Meta bourneti. The sequence goes on from OW119929.1 coordinate 7,804,469, forward strand.
AATGATTCTTGTCCAAGGACAGGAGTAATCAAAAATCGATAGTATAACATTCATACGTGAGCTTGAATGATGTTCAGTCTTTGAGACCCAAACTTAGCACTTGTGAAAATGTCTTCACCTATGCACTCACTAACCCTCTGAGGAACATCTTTAGGTGTGTAAGGCTTTATGGACCCAAGGTACCTGAGTGATCTTTTCTTTTCCCATTGGGTTTACTGTCTTTAGTAAACAGGGGGGTCGCGCTCCAGAGATACCCAAGCAATTCATTTCTACTTTCATCCTACTACTTTATTTCACAATCCCTCTTTCCCCCTTTCACAACATTTTTTACTTGATGGTTTCTTGTGTTTGGAGCAACTTTGGTCATATATTGCCCTTGCAACATAAAACCCCAAAATAAACCAACCTGTGCACTCACAAGTTAATCTGTTGTGATTTAAGTGAAATATAGTCTTAAATAAGGAAAAACAGCCTTGAAAAGTCCTAAAAAAGAATCCTATTTATCATTTGCTAAAGTAGTGGAACCCTGGTATGTTAAGGCTGCTTAGGTATATAAATTTTCTTGCATTTGATGGATTCTAGAGGGATGGCGAGGGGACCACAACCACTAAAAGAGTAAATTTTTATTTTCTTCTGATACATTTATTTAAGGTAATAAGTCTTCACCCATAGAAAAAGTTTTCTAGCTTAGTGCCCTTCACTGGGTTAAAATAGGGTTCAACTCTGTAGGGCTGAAAATAGTCCTGGATTACGAGTTGTATAATGCACATGAATAAGTCCGTCTGCGACCATCAAAAGCTTAAGGCCATAGACAAAACATGGAGTAAGCTTTTGTATGACCCTGTTCCATCTAATTTGCCATGACATATTGCTATGGTAAATTTTCCAATTTTAACTGGACACGACCTTTTAAGAGGATACTTACACCGCATGGGTGTGCATGCTTCTGACTGCCCCTTTTGTTCAATGGGGAGCTTTATGGATTTTAGTCATCTTTTATCTTGTACTTTTTCATCTGACAATCACATCTTAGTTGACGACCTTTTTAACCTGGCTAATTTGGACTGAGCTGCCCGTGGGAAATTATGGTCCCTTTACTTTTCCTGACGTAGGAAAAAAGAAACACGAATTTATTTGCATGTATTCACTTATGTTGAAATCTGCTGTTAATGACAAACTTTCTTTTTTTGGTATAAATTGGTTTTCATCTCACTGTTATGGTATTTTACAGCCAGAAGATTCAGAATGTCATCCTGATTACCGCTTTGATGAATTTGGATTCCGTGTGGATGAAGAAGGTATGTCGCAAAATGCCTATTTGATGCATATAAAAAACCAGCAATGAGAAATATGTATTGACTAATCATTTTGACTCTAGTAAACCAAGAAGCTCTTGCTGAGTTTTTTGTTTAAATTAACATGAATTCTTTGATGTGTCTTGTATGATTGAATTTCTCTTTTCTCAAAATTTGTTTATTTGAAATGTCATGCAGATGTGCATAAAAGTATATAGTTTTCTAGTAATTCATTAGCAAACACCTTTATGTTCATATTTTTTACACTTTAAGATGGTCCAGAGCAAAACTCCAGCAAGCTTCTGAGCATTCCTTTCATTGAAGATCCACAGCATCGGTTACTCTGGATAGCATATCTGGAATTCACTCATAATAATGAAGTTGGAGATCTTACGTGGGATAAGGTAAAGCATTTAGATGTCTATCTTTGAGACTTTCATTGATTTTTTTCTCCACATTTGGCATTCTTATGAGTCAGCCTGTATTAATTGGTGATGCTAATTTGCTTTGTTATCCAGATAAGTCTCCCACCTTGTGGAGAGCAAAATGAACAAATTAAATCTGTCTAGCAATTGCAAGTACATTGCCTTGTTCATATAAACAAGGTGTGACGACAAAACTTAAATATTTAAAAACTCAAATTCACAAGAAAATGCTAAAACATTGTCAAACAATATGCATAAAATGCCAGAACATTTCCTGCAATTTTATTTTATTTCAATGCATTGAAAACTAGCAAATAATTCTTAATAGAAAGATGAGCAGTGATATTTTTTTATCTTTCAATGCAGTAAAAGAAAGTTGCCAGAAAATCCTTGAATAAGGTACCAAGTGCCAAATAATGGAATACAGTTTAAGTAGTAAACATGGTTACCAAACAAAACGACTCCTTACATAGTCATAATAGTGCCTTCTTAACTCAAGACAAACTTTAAAAAGCATCTCATCTTTCCATTTAACTAATCCTCTTGGGGCACATCTCCTTTAGGTGTGTACTGGCTTCATGCACCTGAAATACCATAGTGATATCTTTTTCCATGGGGTTTACTGCTTCTGGTAAACATGGGGATCATGATACCCAAGTGATCTCTCTTCTGTCCATTCTTTCTTTTCACAATTACTTAACATTGTCCTGTGTTTGGTACATCTTGGCCAAATATGGCCCTTGCACGATAAAACCTAAAAGCGATCATACATTTAACTAATCATACTAGCTCAACATAATTTAACTTAACAAAATAAAATTTCGAACTTCAGAAATTAAGTTCTTACTGTTATTGAAATGATAGAGAAATTGGAATGATGGTAGCAAATCTCTTAATACGTTATGCTTATCCTCCTTGTCTAGAACAAAAGGGTTGCGAGTTCAAATCCAACCAAAAGACTTGTGTACAAAGGGGGCTGGTGCATGTTAAATCTGTCGTGGCCTCAAATATCCTCACATTGGCATGGTCACCCTAGTCGTGAAGATCATTCCAATATTCCCAGCAAAATGCTAACAACAATCCTTTGAGGGCAAGTTAGACTTTGGCCTTTTCGGATGCCTCTCTAATTGAAGTTGGTACTCTTTCCCAGTAACATCATGGTTCTCTTATTGTAGATCTATCAACTCTATATGGAGTGCTAGATGCAGTAGTATATGTAGTGTTAATAGAGGCTGGAATAACTATGAATGTATTTCCTACTCTGTTCATCATTTTAACTGAACGTTTAATTGAAGGTGGAATCCTACTTATCACGATCTGAGAAAATGAGTGCAATGATTCGCCAAGGGATTCCCCATTCTCTGAGGCCACAGTTGTGGATGCGTTTATCTGGTGCAATGAAAAAGAAACTTTCTTGTGATTTGACGTACAAAGATGTGGTCAAAGCTAGTTCAAATGATCATGTGATGACTTCCAAGCAGATTGAGAAGGTAATTTTTCCCAAGATGCTTCTGACTTCAGCTTTTCTTTCTTGCAGTGTTTTTCAGTTTTTTGAAAGCCGGTTTAGGTTAATATTGTTTTCATGCTCTGTAAGTAAAATATAGAAAATAAAATTTATATTTCCAATTTCTTATAGAGTAAAAATTCTCAGTTTGTATTGTTATTTAATGTAAAGTAACTTCTGACTGGATCCTGCTTTGGCAAAAGGCTGCTGTAGCCTGGTTGGAAGAGTAACGGACTAGCAACTGGAGGGTTGCAAGTTCAAATCCAACCAAAGACCATCGTGTACAAAGGGAGCTGGTGCATGTTAAATGTCTTGGCCTCCAATGTCCTCACATTGGCGTGGTGTGGAAGTTTGGAGAGTGGGTGCCAGCTCAGGTGTGACCTTGTCATCTGACCGTGATTCAAGTTACGTGGTGTTGTCCTAGAATCTTCCCCTTCGGGGGTTGATCCCGGACCATTGCCAATAGCCTGTTGTGTTGCTCCAGTGCAACGTTTAACTGCTTTGGAATGCAAATATAAGAGTTTGAGAGACATTTAATTACATTCTTTGACTTGTAATAACTGTTTTGGATTTCAGTTAACTATGCCATTTTTACTGTAGAAGATATTTTATTTATTTTCCTGAACCTAACGAATCTGCTGCTAGATCTGCTCTATAGGCTCTGGACATGATTCATCAACAGGGCCTCAGACTATCAATTGCAGCCTTTTGTTCATCACAGTGCAGAGTCTGTCATGACAGGGGAACTAATTTAAAGCTCAGATGTGAGAATCTTTCTCAAATGTTACTCTAAAACAAAAACTAACCATTCACATTTATTGTGTAACAAAATAACTAATCATAAATTGAGAAATTACTATTAATTAAAATCACCATTCATATCTTCCTTTGGTTTTAGAATATGAGAGCATCATTAAATATTCAAAATATAGATATGTTTTATAGCAAAAACGAACCTCCACCTTGGAATGACTGAAATTTAACAATTTTAGCTTTGACGGAAATAGCCGCATCTAATGATAAAAACGGATAATGTAGTCTTACTCTAAAAGCTGTATAGATGCCTTGATAATTTTTAATATAAAAAGCTATCCACTCATACTTAATGCAATAAAACGATTGTTTATATTAAACGAACAAAGTATTGAGGTTTTATTTCGTTGGCTCCCAGGATATGTTGGCATCTGGGGAAATTAGAAAGACAACAAAGAGTGCTACATTGCAGCCAAATTTAAATGTACCCATTGCCGACATTGAACCAGTCTTAAAACAAGCTATAAATGTATCTTCTCGAAACACTTGGGATCTCGAAAGACAAAATAAACTCAATTTCATCCAATCCTCTGTAAAGGAATTTAAAAAGAACATTACATTTATTTGACAAGACTTTGAATTGGACATAGAAATTTTACTCATAACAATTTGTTATATGGAGAATCTGTCCCAACGTGTTCCACTTGCAGTATTGTATTTTCAGTTAGACATGTTTTGAGGGAATGCTCAAATTGTTTAGCAATCAATCTAATTTTGTGTTTCTCTTCCTAATTTAACAGATCTGTTGATGGATCTATATCACACAAACTTATTTTTATTTATCACAGATATTGGTTTTTTAAAGTATATTTAGATTATTATTTAATATAAATTCATTGTGAACTCACAATTTGCTGTATCTAGTATCTTGTTCTTAAAATGTAGACTTGATTAAAAATTATAGTTTGTAAAATATAAATTGTTTGACCAGATCTGGCAGAAAACCCAATCATCCAACTATTCACCCGAGTCCATATCAGGCATGTATTTAGTAAATAGCTGGAATTGGGCCATATTTCTCTCTCCTGATCTTCTATTTCAATTGAAAGGCCATAATACTAAACATGTATGTTTAATGATATTTTAATTGTTTTCAGGAGGCATTTCATCTGTGTGATAAATGAAATTTTACTTATATTGTTAAAATTATTTTCAGTGTGTATTTGTGATAACTTTAACACTAAAATTATTTTGGGGATGGGCACGAGTCTTATAGACACATCCTCGGTCACTCATGTCTAGTCAAAAGATAGCATCAAGAAAATTTTCGGGAATTCTCTGGTCCCCTTCTAAATATGTTCCAATAGCCCCGTTGTGTTGCTCCAATGTGACGTTAATTAAAATACCTACCTATCTAAATATGTCCCTATGATGAGATATCAATTAGATGATGAGGGTTCTAATAATAATGCACATAGGGGTTAGTACAATATATACACATGTAATTATTTTATGTGCACTTACAAGTAAAATAAACATTAATAAAACAGAGTTTATCATCCTTTCATACTTTGACTTAAACAAATAGAAATTAATAAGGCTTTATATGGAGCCATAAGACAGAAAATAGACGATACTGCTATTAAAGGGACATGTGAAATAACAACACTCAGAATAATTTTAAAATAATTACACTGTATCTAATTCAGATTTTTGTTACTTCAACGCAATAAGAATATTTGAAACTGAAATGGGATTTCCCTAAAATTTTAAATTGATAAAATCACAATGTGCTGAATTAAAAAAACATTTCTTTTGGTACTCACATGGTCAAGCACCCTCGACTCCGAAAAGCAGAACACTCGCTTTTTTAAATCTTATCTCCACATTTTCTCAAAAGTTCTAATATATGTATATTAGAAAGGGATATGATTGATTTAGGAAATTGAGGGATATGATGATTATTTGAAAAGTATTGCTTTTTTTAAGTGTATAATAAATGTGGTGAGTAGCTTCACCAGTCCCCAGAGCAACAAGCTCAAAAGTATCCACCCAATGATCTCATTCCTATCATCTTGAACATCTCGACGGTTCAATGTTATTTTAACACATCTTTGCATTGGCCATTCATGATACATTCATAGATTTTTATTGATCGGGGAAACTGCTCAATTGTGCAAGTATTGCCTCTTTCCATCGATCATATTTTAACTGGTACAAATCTTAGACATTTTTATCGACATTTTGTATTATTTCGCCCATTTTATCAGACTTGTTGTGTCAACCTTTGCATTCATCACTCAGGATTTTTATCACATTTATAATCATCTTTGAATTGCATCTGGCATTCACTTTTAATAGTTAACTACGATAGGAATACCCCATCTTAGTCTCCATTTTTCTCTAGTTCTATTTTTAGCCTCCAAAAGCATTTTCTATGGATGACCTATTTGATTTTATGTTTAATCTTTTAACATACAACCTTTATGTCACTTAAACCGCATTCATATAATCTATTCCAGAAACACTTTTAAATCTACTTTTCATAGTTGGTTACATTGTTTAACTTTCTATCTATTTTCATTGGTTTGAATTAAGTCTCGTATTTGGCGCAGCTTGTCCTTTTTCGGACCCTGCACTATAAAACACAAACCAACCAAATATATCCCTGGTCTATATGTATAATTTTGTTTCTTTTCACTAAGCTATTTTTTATTTCATTAATTAAAATTTTCCAATGTGTGCCATTTTCTATTAACTGCATAGTATTTAAATTGAACTGTATTCCTTTTTAATCATTTAGGTATGAGTTGAAGCAAACAATTGATATAGCTTTAAGAGAAAATGATTGAAACTAAATATTAATTTAGGTGGATAGAAAGGGCGTGGCGGTTGTTTTGAATTGTGTTATCAGATTAAATTAATTCAAGGCTATAGAAATGCCTACACTAATTCATTGATGCTTCTGATGAGAAATCTGTGTGGAGTTTAGTTGAATATACAGTTTCTGTTTTAGCAAAAAAAATTTGAAACCTTAAGATGAAAAATGAAAATGCATTTAAAGAGTTTGTTTTCTTAATATATTTATTGGAATTAAAATATGTATACAAAGCATGTCTGTTGTTAATCTCCACGTCTAGCTCCAGCTAGACCCAATCCACAAGTCCATTCGCCCGCACAAAGTCATACACCAAAAGATATCCAGGAAACAGGTCGTCTCGGGACAACTCCAGGCACTCGGGAATGTGTGCTGGGGAGACCTGATCATTTAAGGCAAACAGGATGGATCTTGCGACCATAGCAAAATGCGAGACTCCTCAGATGGCCACTGAAAAAGCGGGAGAGCGCTGCCTGAATAGGTCTGTCGCAATTGAGAGCAAGAAATCTTCTAGGGCAATCCCCACCATACCAAGAGTGTACCGGGGAACGATCCATGCCTTTTTATCAAGATTTTTCTAAGAGTAAAGCTCAAGAAACGCCAATGAGTGGGTATCGAGCAATGGTAGCATGTCTTGTTGGGGGAACCCAATTTTACTTAAAATATTTTTTGGGTAAATATAGATTGGTATAGATTTCTTGTGTGGTCAAAAACCTTTGAAATTTGTTTGTTGCCTATCCTTTTACATCTGTACCTAAAATGCTTAACAATTTAATACAAATTTTTCATTGACCTAAATAAGTTCATGTCTACAAATTTTACATTTATGTAAAACTTACCATAGAAATTTCCTGATGTGAAGTGTAATATGTAAAGTAAATATATGAAGAACTTTTATGTAGTTAAATAACTACTCTATTAACAATTTAAAATAATTAATACAATTAACTGACATAGAAGCTTTGTTGACATTTTACTGATAAAAATAGTTAACTGGAAATTTTATTTTAGTTTCATGGTAGGAGCTCTTACTGTGCATAGAATTTTCTGTAAAGTTTTATTTTGTTAATGTTATAATTTAATGATCAAATCGAGATTCGTAAATTAAATATGCAGAGCAGAAAATTAATTTGATTTGTTTTTGAATTTAGGATCTCCTTCGAACACTTCCAAGCAATGCATGCTTTTCTCATATGAACAGTACGGGCATTCCCCGATTGAGAAGAATACTGAGAGGACTGGCTTGGCTTTATCCTGATATTGGATACTGTCAGGGAACTGGAGTTGTAAGAATTCACAAACCTTTCTTTTCTTTTATTCAGTACTAGCTGAATTACCCGACGTTACTTGGGTTGAATTGTTTATAATTCGTCGTAATGTTTCTCAATATTATTCCTATGGAGAGTTTTAATTATTTTTATCCTCCTAAAGACCCAATACAAATCGAACAGGGTTAATATTTAAGCCTATGTATCCAGCAGAATTCTACAGGATGAAAGTACCGAATTTGTGTGATTTGGTCTGACATTGATCGTATAAATACACAATGTTATTCCTATGTGGATTTCGAATTGTCTTTAGCCCCCTGTACCATATCGACGATAAAAAAGACCACTTTCTATCTCATATTATCATAAAAATTTACATTCCAATAATAAAGCTACAGTTTAAGAATTTACAGACGGGAAACAAATGATATGTATGACTGCCCCCATCTGCAATTTCATCATACTCTAAGATTAAAAAAAACCCTCCAAGGTCATCTTGAGAGGCGGCTCGTGTAGATGTTAACTCTGACATCATCTGCACAGCCAGACCGGGAGAGCGTACCCCCTAGCAAGTACTCTGTCCAGGATGATGGGATGTTACACCCTTCTGCACACCCAAGACAAATAGAATGGGGGTTAATATGTAGCCTATGTTACCCTCAGGGTTCCAAAAAATAAGCGTACCAAATTTGGTGTAGATTGGTCAAACGGTGTAAATTTGTATAGAGGGCAGACAGATGCCAACTCTGCTTTATATGTATAGATTTCTGGTTAGGGGTGCACTACATGTGGACGAAAACAGAAAAAATTACTTTAAGTTTAAACAGTTTTAAAAATTTAGTGGACCTAATTTTCTACAAGGTAGATAGACATAAGAGTGTTGGGGAAAAATGTGCAAGTTGAGTTCTAACACACAGTCAGGGCGTTACGTTAGATGTCTGAGAAAGTCAAATTTCTTTTCCTAGTAGCAACATGCGAGTCAAAATTTAAAGAAGTTTACTTAATTTCTACAAAAATGTGTTTGAGCTGAATAAAAACTTCTGTTAGTTACAAATTTGAAAGCTTACAAGGGTGTGACAATAATTATTCCGAATGCAGCTATACAGTATTTCTATAAAAATAATAACTTACAATAACATCTTTATTCAACTTAGTCCCATTGCTTTTTACAAAATTTGTTCCATTGTTGCCCAGCCATTTTTTATGCCCTCAAGGAAAAGGGGTTTAGTAGAACAGAGAGCTACATGTGCATCACTTTTTCAGTTCATGGTCCATAGTGAATGACTAATTTGTCACTGAGTTGTGTAGTGTCTTGTTTCTTCATGCATATAAACTTTGCAACCAATTTTGAAATTTGCATGGATCAATTCATGACCTCTAATGCAACAAAACACTTTCTACATTGTACTGTCTTCCATGGATTTTGGCTCCCGATACACCTTTGAACCTCAAAAAATAGATCACTGAAAGCTGCTATTTGAGCTTGTGGAAAGCCGAGTCTTCATGGATGACTTTGGGACAGAAACAATGGAGCTGACATAGCGACTTCAGACATGGGCAATAGTGGTTATACAACGATGCACTCTTAAACAAGGCTGCCAACATAAACACAAAAACTACTGCATTGTGAATAATTATTCACTCACTCATACATTTGGAGTCCCTCTGTCATGTGTCTCATGTTACATTTGGAGTTCTTGTCATGTCTGGTAGACTGGAATTCCCTCAAGTAGATTACCAGGCACTTTTAATTTTAGGGAAATTTCTTGAAAAGTGAAATAATAGCCTGCCATGTTGCTCCAGTGTGACATAAATTCAACTAAATGCATGAAAAATGAAGCTTGTTGTGTAAAAGCAACCCCTGATTATCCTCTGAAGCAGAAATCTCATTATGTCACTCATTCGATTACATCGCTCTTTTTTACTTGTCCCCTGATGAGTTTTAAGTTTACAAACAGCCGAAAAAATCTCAAATGGTTTCTATAGAATTGGAATTTTAAAGGTCGCTTGTTCAAGCAGTACCTTAAACTGAATTGGTAAAAAAGATTTGAGTGTTTCCAAAGTGATAGAATTACTGTAGAAAAAGATAATATTTAATATTTACACAAGTTATCAATTTTGTGTTTAAATAAGTATAATTTAAAGAAGAAAACACACATTTTAAAGTTTATGCCTTTTTACTTTTATCAATTTGTAAGTTTATCTCGGCAGTTGCTATATTGCCCCTCAGTATATCGTGCTTTTGTCCTGTCCCGTAAGAAACACAATACATGGATGGATGGATTATTGTGTATGTCATTTTTGATATCTCAGCATGAGTAGGATTGCACCATATTTAAATTGTAATCTATATATTTATCTTGTATAGATTGCTGCCCTTTTACTTCTATTCCTTGAAGAAGAGGATGCATTTTGGCTGATGTGCACTATTGTCGAAGACTTGTTGCCGGCTTCCTATTACTCTAGTACCCTCATAGGGGTCCAGGCTGACCAGCGTGTACTAGTGTCTCTAATTTCATGTGTTTTGCCAGATCTGGATGCTGTTTTAAAGGAACATGATATAGGTTGGTTCTAAGTTTACTTTCTCTTTTCTCAACATTGTAATTCATCGCAATTCACACCTGCTCGTGAAAGGTGTTGTGAATTTAAAAATTAATCTGGTGTGATTTAAGGAAATTTTCTTTTTTTTGTGGCGAAAAAATCAATTTCGTATTTTTCACATAATTTAATTTTTTAGTCTTAAAAAAATTTGTATGCCAAATTTCATGTCGAAATTCGAGCAGACGTGGAATTCGAAGAGTGTGTCATTTCGTAAATTCTATAAAGCAGATTTGTAATGATTTGTCATCAAAAGATGGCGATCAAAATATAATCACTGTTTGGAACTGGTGTGGCAGATTAGCTGAAAAATACTAGAATTGAACACAGTACAGTTAATGGAAGCATACTTATATTGAGTATGCTTCTATTAGTTGTACTGAAACTTTGAACTGGTTTTTCTCGGAGCATCTTTTTTGCGAGTGGTTGACATGATGTATAAAAATATGTTGGATTAATAGACTTGAAATTTACAGAATGTCAAGCAAACATCATTTTATCATTTGACCAGTCAGAAAAGCGTTGGGTTGCATTTTTATAGTAAAACACTAAATTTTTGAGCTAAATTGAAAATTTGTATTTGACAAGTAGCCATTTCCTCAGATATTAAAAAAATGTTCATCAAACAATATCTTCATGTGTATGAAATGAACCTCAGGTTAATTTTTTGTTTAAGTTCAGTCAGAGTTGAGAAATATCAACCAGCGACCACAGAACTTGTCATGGTCAAAAGGCAGGCATGACCTTTCATGGAAATTATTAAACAAATTTTTTGAGCACCTGAAATGTTAATTTATTAATGTACAAAGTTTAGAATTATTTGATTTCATAGTAAAAAATCTTCCAAAGTGGTAATTTGAACGAAAAAAAGAGAATCCTCCATTATGCATCAAACATTTCAACATATTTTTTTGTGAAACAACAATTTTATTTGGTTTGACGTGGTGGATACAATATGTTTAAAAACTCTCAAATATTTGAGCCATGATAGACTAAATTTTCAGTGTAAATTCAATTGAAGGATTTTTTTGGTATATTCTGCTAACATACTTATTGCTTTTCTGTTTTTATAAAGAATTAAAACCATGCATTAATTTAAAACTTAATAAAATGCATCTACCTACACACAAAATTCATTGATAACTTTCTTCCTAAGCAATTGTTACAAAAGAAATTGTACCACATAGATGTGTATAAGTGTTAATAATAACAATGCATAAAAACCTAAACAAATTTAGGCACTGTTTACCAAAAGTGTTTTTGGTGCAATTGTAAAGAATCGATTTACATTTTATTTTAATAACAATACACAAAAAATTGAACAGTAACCTCATATCATGGCTTGATGTATTGTGCATTTCTTAATTTGGGGGTGATGTACAGTTATTTAGCTAATATTTTTCGTATAACCATGAGTCCAATGGTGAGTGTAAAGAACAGTGGTGAGAAAAGGAAAAAGGTAATAGCCATGGAATTAAAGAGTGAGATAATAGACAAGCATGAGCAAGGCATAAGAGTAATAGACTTGGCAAGGCAGTCGATCACACTACTTCTACGATATGTACTATTCTGAAGCAGAATGACTCGATAATGGCTATAATTCCAGATAAGGCTATAACTCCAGCTACAATATTTGTTCATTATAAATACATTATTATAAAAATATTGGAGTGGTTCTTTTGGGGGGCTGGTACGAATTAATCTCATTTAAATTAATTTCAATGGGGAAAATTGATTTGAGATACGAGCATTTTGACTTACGAGCTCAGTCTTGGGATGAATTAAACTCGTATCTCAAGGTACCTCTGTATTAGTATGCTATTTTAAAGCTTTCTCTTGAGTATGAAGATATTTTGTTCTTGACAACCTTGCTCTCATGTGTTCAGGTGGTTCCTATGTTCTCACACCCCTAGAGGGGTAAAAACATGTTGTGATTGATAAAAAACCTTTTTCAATTATTGTGAGGCTGACATAATCAGAAGGTTTTTATTTCACAAACATCACATCACATACATTACAATGACAGAAAACACAAAGCACGCGACAAACAGACAAAGAAGTAAACATTATATACTCGCGCAAATGCAAACTGAAACTAACCAATAGGAACTGAAGCTAAGAAATGAAACTGTAGTTTGCTTCACTTCACTTCGCTCTCGAAGTAGGATAGGCTTGGTAAAGCATAATACGCAATTTATCTCCAGCAAGTCCGTTGAAAGCGGTGGCACTGTTCAAGCCACCGCAATTTAAATGAATAATATTCGACTAAACTTTCCAAACTTGTCCAATATTGGACCTTGAGCCACCCCAAAATAGGTTTAGAACAGTGGTTCTTAACCTGGGGTATGTGCACCCCTGGGGGTGTGAGAGAAGTTTCGATGGACGATAATAAACGACAATCTTATTGAAATATGAGCCAATGCACGTATTCAAATGGAATTTGAAAAACTGGACTTGGAACAATTGTGGTGTACACAATTAGAACCTTATTCATAGCTGTCAAAAGCAGCATTACAGACACTTTTACCATTTGCCACCACCTACGTGTGTCAGTTGAGATTTTCATCACTTTTGCGCATAAAAACACAATTCAGAAATCGCTTCAATGCAAGTGATGACTTACGCGGGGCTCTTTCAAAAAAGGAGCCTCGCTTCAAAAGTATTATGAATAAAAAAATAACGTAGCCATTAAAAATTGAGATATTGTTTTTATGTATCTAACTATATGTGTTTATTTTTCAATGAATAAATTCTCTTGCAATAGAAGTAATTTCCTAAATAAAGAAATAGAAACACATTTTTCAATGGAGTGCGAGAACTTATTTTTAGATTCAGGGGGTGCCAATCACTAAAAAGGTTAAGAACCATTGGTTTAGAGGTTAAAAGATATTGAATCAAACAAGGAATGGGATGCAATTAAAATGGACTTTTGGAACTAATGTACTGAAAGAAGTGGTAACATTTTACCAGGCATTTTTTTGGAAACAAGAATTAAACCAGTAATAGTAGATATAAGAAACAGATTCTAATTTCCATACAATGTTCTATGTATGGTTTTGGATGCTGGCTTTTTATGTATATTTTATTCTACTAATAAATTAGTAAGTCTCACTGTGCTGTGTTCATTTTAACTGCTAAGCCGCACATTTTCCACTGTGATCTTACTTTGCTAAATTGTTAGCCTGTTAAGTTAATGAAACATAATGAAGTTTTACATTTTATTTCATTTGGGCGTATAAGATGTGCATATCGATGCCTGTATTCATTATAATTGGATTGAAATGAATTTGATGGTATGAAATGTAAGAAAATCACGGCCATCAGTAGGCATTAGCAGTTAAGAAATGTTAATGCTGATGTTGTGCATTGGTCTGCTAGTTTTGAAGTATACCCAACAGAAAATTATTAGTGGTTTTTCTTGATTTTCTATCATGGGACATCCAGTATCATCAAAGATGTAGAGCTCATCTTGAAAACTTGTACTAACCCTTTCTAAAACTTGTCTTTCTTGTTTGATAACCAAAGCTTGCTAATCACTAATAAGTTTCTCTCCGTTAACCCCTAGAACTGTCTTTGATCACCCTCCACTGGTCTCTCACCTTGTTTGCCAGTGTGGTTCACACAAAGATCCTTTTACGCATTTGGGATTTCTTTTTCTATGAAGGCTCCATTGTTCTATTCCAAGTAACTCTTGGGATGCTGAAAATCAAAGTATGTTCCTGTTTCTTGTTTGGGATATTTTATTGGAATCATTTTAAAATGTATTTTTGAATTTCATCGAGGTGCTGTAATCATTTTTCTTTCAGAGTTTCCAGAAACCATTACGAATTTTCCGAAATTGTTCGATTCTCACTTTTAATTACTGCGAATAGTGAAATTATTACGGAAATCCCACTTGACACGCTCTCCAAAAATCAACAAGTTGGCAATATACCTTCCTTTTTTTAACTAAAGGTTGCTAAGTTGGCACCTTAGTATAATTCAAAAATTCCAAATGGGCATCACAACCCCGAGGTACCAGTTATCTGCCCTCCCTTCTGTGCTTTACCCTAACCTACTCCTCTGATTTTTGCTTTTTTCATCCCTCATTGTCGTCTTGTTTGCCACAGGTTGATCAAATATGGCCCTAGTGCCATGAAACCCAAAACCCCTACTCTGTCGGACAAATCCGTTAAGCAAGAGACATATTGTCCAATCTGACTACATGATTTGTTTTCCCTTTGTATTTTGTGCTTGATTGCCAATTTTCTGTTTTCTTGTTTTAATTATTTATCTTTGTATTTTATCCATGCTTGAATTTTTTGGGCCCTAGGAAGTTATGTTCCTTAAGATGCCATTGTATCTCAAATAAAACATGATGGGTACAGCTTTGATGTAAAGACTTTTTTGGCAATGCTTTCTATGTTGCCAAGGTCAAATTTCTTGGGGAAAAAAGCAACGCTTTAAGCTTAGCAGAAAATAATTAAAACATTAATGAAAAGAATTTTAAAATAGAAAAAAATCTGCACAACTAATTCCTTCTTCTATTAGGCAAGTTTTGTGAAAAAATCTTTACTTTTTCTGAAATGTCGTTTTGAAGTTTGTCCAAGTTAAATAATTTATTAGTTTTAAGTGTAATGGAACCAGGCGTTTTTTTTTATGTTAATAAAATATCGCATAAATTCTAGCAAAATAGTATTTTGGTATTTTAAAGTCAAAAAGATAATGATTTACAAATATTAATAAGATTAAAATAACCGCGAGGTTGCCATTGTCTTGATAAAGCGTGATTGCCTTTACCTGACATAACTCACTACAAAAACGCACCAAAAGCATTGCCAATAAAAAGTCTATCAAAGGTGTACCACATAACGTGTAGTCATTAAGTTTGACTGATGCCATAAACAAAAGTAGACCAACCAGAGCCCTTAGTTTCTGCATAACCTTCGAATCATTAGATATCCAGTCAATACAACTTGCAGCATTTGAGAGCTTCAAATTTTATCTCGTCCATTTTTATTGTGTAATTTTTGTCACTGCCTTGTAGGAACCTGACCTGAGGGTGTTGGAAAACTCAGCGCAGATCTTCAATGCTTTGTCCGATATTCCCGGGGAAGTGGATGACGTGGACAAGCTCTTCGAAGTGTCTCGGGAAGTGGCTGGCTCTCTGAACGACATGACCCTGGAAACACATCGCCGCAAACACTTGGCGTATCTGATGGCCGATCAAGGGGCACTTTTGAATCCCGAAAATGCCAGAAATCTACCTAAACAAGTTTGTAAATTAAGTCTGCTTTGTAATGTTAATCTTGAAGGGGCCACGGTAGCCCTGTTGGAAGAGTAACGGACTAGCAACCGGAGGGTTGCTAGTTCGAATCCAACCAAAGACCGTCTTGTACAAAGGAGGCTCGTGCAAGTCAAATCTGTTGTGGCATCAAATGTCCTCATGGTGACATGGTGTGAAAGTTTGGAGAGTGGGGTATCAGCTCAAGTGTTGCCTCGTCATCTGACCATGGTTGAAAATTACATGGTGTTGTCCTCAATCTTTCCCTTCGGGTTTGATCCTGGACTGTTGCCAATAGTCTGTTGTGTTGCTCCAGTGCGACTTTAATTAAACACCTACCTGAGTGATTTGAAATGGACGCAAGAGCAACTGCTTGCCTTTGAAACACCTCCAATTGGAAAATGTTAAAATCCTTTAAAATTATATTGTCATGCTAAAACCCATAACTGCAAAATCAGTTTTCAGAAGCAATAAAAAGTTTGACACTTTATAATGTTATTTTATATTTTAAGGATAGGTATTCAATTAGGCCAGGGTGCACGACATATGATTTGTGAAAGTCTTTCACCTATTTACATTGAACCAGATCAGGGAAAATTATTTTTATTTTAACTGATTTTCTAAAAGTTTAGGATTTGGTGTTCCTCACTATCTTATGTGAACTTTTTGCAGATCTCTACCACAAAGACTTGTTCTTATTTTTAACTGGCATTGGTTTTATAAACTATATTTATTACCTGATTGATATTTAGTTTGAATTCACAGCGTACTGTATTTTATACTTAGTTTTTTTAAATTACGCTTGTTAATACTGATCCTAAATGTATGAAATGTTTGACTCAGCTTGGCCAGATCTGTTCCTTGTGCCATAAAAATCAACCAAATCAAAAAGTTTAGTGGGCTAATGCCTTTATTCAGGTGCTTCTAGGGTTAATACTTAAAACAGGACGTATTGATCTTCAGTATTCAATGACGTAAGTTAAAATTTAAAGAATATTTCTTTATGAATCTCTCTATTAAAGCCTAGAGGAGGGTAAGTTTAGCAATTACAACACAATACTTTATGGTGACTTATTTATAATCATAGAGTGCATTACATAAGTTATACTGTGAGTGTAGACTTTTGGCATTAGGCTGCTTTTGAACTGTTTGTGCAGAAATTGAGATGTGTTCCTCTTATGTGTTTAGCATCTGAATCGTAGGCAGTTGAAGAGGTCCAAGTCAATGTTGCAATTGATAATATTTGGCGATGGAGAAACAGAGGATGATATAAGAAGCAAAAACGTGAGGCAGACTGAGATAATGGTCGATTTAAGAGAAGCCATTTTGCAAGTAGCACGTCACTTCCAATCTGTTGATCCCAAAATCAAAGTGGTAAGTGACCATTTTGTTTACTTAAAAAGCATTCCAAATTGTTGACAATGCTACTTAAGGTATGCTGGATTCCTATACTTGAGGTCAACTTAACTTGATTACACAGAAAAATCTCGCATAGGTTGCTCTGATTTGCTGATTTGTATTTATCTACTATGTAAGTCGAGAACTTGGCTATTGGGCTTGCCATTTCTGGCATAATAATTGCATAAATGTGAAGGTTCAGAATGAGCTATAACACACTAAGCTAAACATAACATTTAATAAAATTCAAGTGACAATATTCGCATTATTTAAAGTATTTTTGAAAAAATTGAAGCTTGAAGGAAAATTCCGATGGGTTTCAGTCCGATAGTTCCGTTACAGCAGAAAAACTGCACCCATTCTCTATAAAAATTTATACATGTCTCCCTTCCAAGAGGACTGGAGTAATCAGAGCAACATCAAGCTCCATAACATCCATCCAACAATCTCACTCTTTCCGTTAATAACATCTTGACAGATCGACATCCTTTCAACTCATCATCAAATTGGCCATTCACGAATCACACACAGACACATCTATTTGTCGGTAAAACCGCTCCATCGTGCCAAAAGATTCTATTGGTCCTTAAAATATAATCTTTTGAAAAGATTTTATTGTCTTTTCCTTATAATAGAATCATTTGGAAAGATTTTATTGTCCTTTTCTCAGAATAGAATCTTTTGGAATGATTTTGCTGGTTCTTTCCTTAGAAAAGAATCATTTAGAAAGATTTTACTGTCCTTTCCTCAGAATGGAATCATTTGGAAATATTCTATTGGTAAGAAGATTAAAACTAGTTAGAAGTCATACAGGGAAGACTGCAGATTCCAAGGACTTCCTGAACGAAATGGTAAAAAGTATAAAAGTCAGGAAAACTGGGTTTTAGTTCAACGAATTATAAAAGGAGAATATACCAGGAACACAAGCAATTGTTTAGATTACAGTACTTTTATTTGTGAGTTGTATGAAACTACATTTTGGCCAAATCCATTCTTATGTGTGTTCACTTATTGCTTAGAACCTCATAGCTGACTACAGCATGGAGGGTCATGCGAGAGATCAAGAAATTTTTGCCAATGTTGCTCGTAACAGGCGCAGAAGAGCAAAGGCATGTTTGGACTTTGAAAGGCATGATGATGATGAACTGGGCTTTAGGAAGAATGATATCATAACGGTAAGTTGATCAATTGATTTCAACATGTGGCTTTACTGTTTCACCAAGTAAATATTTTTCTATTTTGACACAACTATTATATTGTGATTGAAATCTCAATCCAACTCAAACCTTTAATAAATGGGATAGATATGTGATTGGGGCAAGTTGAAGACACAGATAAAATGTCTTTATAAAACTTCTAATTTAAATGTGCAGAATCATCAACATGTATCTGCAAGAAAGTAAACAGTAAGTAGCTTGTGGAGTTGAACAATATTTACAAGTTAACACTTTATACATTCATATAAAATCACAGAGTGTTTTGTCCAAATTATTCATCACGGTTGGGGCGTCCAGAAGTTAATAATTGAATTTCCTAAACTTATGTGGTATAGGGATCTTTCCACAAAGATACCACAAAAACCTTGAACTTGTGATCTGAGCTTGGATCAGATATTAAAATTCCACTTAGAATGCAGCATATGTTAAAATAAAGAAATAATCTGATATGCCATTCACGTCTACTCTCCGACTCAAATAAAATAAAAATGTGTTGATTCTAGATTGCCTAGATCCAATAGCACCAAGGAGGCATCGGGGCTCAGTGGGTATGTCCACTGCACTAGCAACCTTCAAATCGTAGGCGGCGCAGGTTTGATTCCTGTCAGGTGCATTCCTCCCTGGATGTATTTCTCTTCTGTGGCAGTAAAACTTTCATTGTGTGTTTCTGTCTATTACTTGATGTTGTATATCTTGTGTCTGGCGCAGCATGGCCAAATATGACCCAAGGGCCATAAACCCCCCAAACCAACTAACCCATAGCACCAATGCCCTCAAGGGCACACCTCCTTTAGGTGCATACAGGCTTCATGGCCTCGAGGTGCTCTGGTGATCTTTTATTTTCCCATGGGGTTTACTATCTTCAGTAAACATGGGGGTTCATGCTCCTGAGATACCAGTGATCTTTTTCTGCTTGCATCCCACTGCTCTATTCCCAATCCATTTTTTTCCCTTTTCACATTTTTTACTTGATGCGGTCCTGTGTTTGGCGCAGCTTGGCCAAATAGGGTCCTTTTGCCATAGAACAGCTCAACAACCAACCCATAGCACTAATTCATGTTTTCTCTGTAGATTATTAGTCAGAAAGATGAGCATTGCTGGATTGGGGAACTCAATGGCTTGAGAGGATGGTTTCCTGCTAAATTTGTGGAACTCCTTGACGAACGAAGCAAGCAGGTAAGAAGAGGAGACTTATCACATCTGTCATATATGTGATGCGTAGGAAAGCATGTTTTGACTCCATTGTGTTTTTTAGTATTCGAGTGCTGGGGATGATTCTGTGACTGAGGTCATCACCGATTTGGCCCGTGGAACGTAAGTTTTATTTAAAAATTGCAAATGAAGAAGTTTGTTTTTAACCTTTACTATATGGCGCCCAAATTTCGTTACCTGTGTCTAAGAACTGCAGATTTCTCTTGACTTCCTTCCCTTACAGAACTTGTGATAGAGTCATGAAAGACTCTTACAACTGACCACCTAGCTCGCTTTCCTTTCATAGTGTTTGGCATTCTAGAGATATCACAGGCGTGGCATTCTGAGTTTCCCAACATTCACCGAATGAACAGGGTAGGGCTTCGAACAAAAGGACCGTTTCTCTTTAGGGCCAGTCGCTGACAGCTCGCAAATGGCGATCGATGTCAGCGGCCACTTAAAAGGGGGATAAAATCTTAGCAGCATCTGTACTGAGCCGCTCTAGGAAGGAAAAATCTCACGGTAGGGCTGTTGTACCACCCATAGTCTAAAGGTTAAGGTAACCCAGAGTTTAGCACCATCTTAATTGCCTCTCGTGCTAAAATGATGTACCATGATACAAAATCATAGGCACTTTATTTTGTACCATATTGGACAGTCATAGATGTTTTAACCAGCAACTTTGTCACTTTATTTTCGCTGCTGAAATAATTAAAGTATGTGATATACTGCCAAATCTTTTTGACAAAGCATACGTTTTCAAATTTTTTTTGTCTTACATCTATATTTAATTACCCATAGAAGCTCAGGTTAAAACATGTTTTTGTCCTGTGATTACTTCATAACAATTTCAAGTGTTTACCTTTGATAGTTTTCTTGGAAAGGTATGTGGCAAAAAAGAAGTCACTTGAGAAATCAGCCCTTGACTCTCCTGGTTATTGTCCTGGTCTACAAGGTATCTCGTCATTTGCAAAACTGACCACATCTTGATGGACTAGATATCCTGTCTAAACCACTTGGAGGGTTAAATGACATTGGATAGGAAAAATATGTTTACATTTTAAAAATATTAAAAAAAACTTTCTTAGCAGTTTCATAGAAAAGTGATGCATTGTTTTAAAGCTTGAAAATTCTACTTAATTAAAAACAAAAAATATCTTAAACTTTTCAATTGAAATGTTTTCTATTTGAAAATCTTTATAAAAATGTTAATTGGGTAATATCATTGAGAAATTGATCAGATCATTCAGCTAGCATAGTCAGAGGAGAGCTCTATCCCCTGAAAGTGTTGATTACCTATTTGTGCTTTTTTTTTACAAAGTATTAAAAATACTTAGACTTGTAGAAATTTGTAATTAGTACGAAAATTATTAAATTAATAGCTTTTTAATTTAACCTTTTACTTGTAAGACTGTAAGCTACTAATTAGCAGCGCCTGGATGTTGACCTAACATTGAGAAAAATAACATAACAATGTGAAAAAAATAATCTTAACAATGAGAAAAAATTACCTAAAAGTGTAAAAAAATGACTTAAGAATTTTATTGATGTACTTTCGATTAGCAAAATATTTTCTATAGTAAATTTCCGAATCAAAAATTTGAGAAACTTGAAGTTTATATTTCAGTTCAATGTTGTGTTGCAAAAAGGTTTAATTGTGAAATTCACTTAATGACTAGAAGTGACAATCTAAAAATATCTAAATCTTTCATAGGATAGATATAGTGTATTCTCAGTGCTCTGAAATCAATCTCGGTTGTACTTGAACATTTTTCAGCAAGGCAATTTCGAACATTTTGTAATATTTTTGGTAGAGCTGTATTTTTCACCAAGAAACCAGTACTGCCTGATGACAATTATTAATTTTTAATTTATAGAATGGAGTCAAAAAGCCTGTACCTCTTAAAATCACTTAAAAATTTAAGATCTTAGTATTAAACATTTCAAAGATCCAAAAGTAAAATCTGATCTCTCTCTCTCATTTGCTTTCTTATGTTTAAAATGATGAAACTCTCCCAGCCCTCATTGTTTCCAGTATAAATGATTCACCTTACAGTAGTAAAGGGTATAAACATGGTATTTTGCTTTGAAAGGATAGATCTTGGATTGTTTTGCACCAGAAACCAGCAAATGGGTCTTTTGTAATGTGTTTTGCTGTAGAACAGAATCGGGGATGACTTGGGAATGCTTCAACAAAAATTTGATTAAAACTGGACATAAAACATGCTAAAAAAAATTTGAAAATGACCAGAAAAGCACAAAACATTTCAATGCCCTATTAACTCTTTGGCGTTAGGTGTGTTAAAAACTGTCCCACCTTTTGCTTAGCTTTTTATGCATGGTGGGATGTTTATTAACCCATCTCAAAAAGTTGTAATGACTGTCATACAGCTTAATCTTTTATTCGAAGTTTTTCATTGCTGATTGCTAACGCTAAATGTGTAAACAACTGAAAACAAAAATTGACGCACATCAAAATGCATCAGTAAGTTGACACTGTTGTGATTAAGGTTGGCGAATTTTGTGGTGCAATGAATTTTTGTAAATGGTAAATGCTTTTTTACGCAAAAATTTATTATGATTGAATAAATCGTTTTATAATAAAAAAACATGTTATTTGATGTATTATACTAATTTTGAAGCTGAATAAGGGAATAAACAATTCTGTGCAACTTGTTTTTCTTTCTTTATAATTGTGTTCCTCAAAGAGTTAATCCAATGATATCATATTTAAATGCCCTCAGGAAAGACTGAAGAATCATTTAAATAACCTTGCAGGGTAGTTGAAAGCCTAGTAATATACAAAAATCATAAAATCACCCGATAAAGATTATTTATGCTGCTCCTAGCTCAAACTAAGCATATTTAAACTTTGGCAAATTAATATCACAGTGGTTAAATTTACAATATTTCTATTCATTTGTTTCCATTCTCCAATAAACAAATGACGCCAATTTCTGTGCCACGTACGTTAGATTCTATTAAAATCTTCACTTGGTACAAAAATTGTATTTCTAACTTTTTGTCCCCTCCAAAATGAAATCCTGTCTATGCTACTGAGATTGTTCTCAATTTTGAAAATATTCTAAGATACTCCATATGTGTTGTGTTTAGATTATGCCCTGCAATCAAAGCTGTTTTAGAACATGGGATGAAAAAGTCCTCTATTCTCGGTGGTCCTTGCCACCCATGGCTGTTTATAGAAGAGGTAAGTGCCATTGTCTTATTTCTAGTGCATCGTGCGCACAGGGTGTTTTTCTACCAAAAACCTTTTTTACGTCAGGAAAAGTCCAGGGACCATAATTTCTTATGTGCAGCCCAGTAAAATTAGCCCGGCTAAAAAGGTCGCCAACTAAGATGTGATCATCAGATTAAAAAGTGCAACATGAAAGATGACTGAAATCCATAAAGGAATATTGTCGAACAAAAGGGACAGTCGGGAGAAGCATGCACACCAATGCGGTGTAAGGTCCTCTTGAAAAGTCATGTCCAGTTAAAATTAAAAAATTTGCCTTAGCAATATGTTGTGGCAAATTGGGTGGAACAGGGTCAGACAAAAGATTGTTCCATGTTTTGTCCGTGGCTTTAAGCTTTTGATGGTCGGACTTATTTATCTTTCACTCTACCAACCTGCAAGCACGAAGGTAAGGGAGAGGGCTGGATGGCTGGTGAAGAATACAACCATTTTTCTTACCAAAAACTGAAGAAAATTAATTGTACCGCCAGAAAAATGAATGATGCCAAAAAATAGAGGGACAATTCAGACTTAAAAGAATCTGCAAAATCTGAAATGCAAAGTTTCCGTTCTCATTGTCAGTCTTTTGCGGCTAACCCCTTGGGGCACATGTTCTTTAGGTATGTACAGGCTTCAAGAACCAGAGGTACCTTGGTGATCTATTCTTTTCCTATGGGGTTCACTGGCCTCTGGTAAACATGGGGCATGACGCCAGGATTCCCATGCAATCTTTCCCTACTTCTCTCCATCCTTTCTTTTCACAATAACATAATCTCTGTTTTGTGTTTGGCCCAGCTTGGCCAAATATGGCCCTTGCACTAAAAAACCCAAAACCAATCAATAACCAACCCTTGGTAGTTCCTTGTTGAGTTAGATCTTGGTTGAGGGTAGTTGGTTTCACATGGTCAATATGTTAATCAAAAATAAAATATTTTATGAAATTATAGATGAATCAGATCTGCATTTAAATGAAATTGGGAACTCAAAAATGCTGGGTTGGTGAATACAAATTTTATGCTGTCAATGTACGTGGAAAGGTTTAAGCCATTCTTTGAGCACAGCTGGTTCTGGCAACTGATGAAAGGTGTTTTTTTTTTAAGTTTGAAGTGAATAAATTGAAATTATATTAGTAAAATATTCAGGGCTGCATTAGCTCTGTTGGAAGAGTAGCAAATTGGCAACCGGAGTATTGCGAATTCAAAACTCAATCCAACCAAAGACCGTTGTTTACGTGAGGGCTAGTTCATGTTAAATCTGTCATGGCCTCAAATGTCCTCATATTGGCATAGTGGGGAAATTTGGAGAGTGGGGGTGCCTGCTCAGGTGTTGACCTTGTCATCTATTGTCCTCGGACAACCGCCTATATTTAAGACCAATTTTTCTTTGCAAAATTTCTTTCTAGAAGTTTTATCATATGGTATTTGTTTTACTTTTATGCTTTTGTACTATCAGCAAAATTACACTAGCATGAGTGCAGAAAGAAAAATAATAATCCTAAAATTTTATTTAGGTTGCAAATAAAGAAGTAGAAAAAGACTTTAATTCTGTATATTCAAGACTAGTATTATGTAAAACATTTAGGTAAGTTGAAAGTTTTCTTTGTCTTCAAATTGTCACTTTCTGATCAATGCAATTCTATTTAACAATTGAGTTTGTATAACTTGAATTTTGAATGCAGGTAAGGAAAGTTTTTCTTAATACTTTGGTATACCAAATGTATTAAGAAAAACTTATGAAAATGGATCTTTATCGTAAAAGGATAGAAACCCTCATAAGGGATTTCATATAGGTACTATTTGTTTTCAAAACTGAATTGGGGGGGGGCAAAGAGCAAGTTTTCCAAATTTATTATGAGGTGTACAATTTTCTCATTTATATTTTATTTGAAAAATAGTTTTATTTAAATTTCATGCTATGTGTTTAGTTTCCATTTAACATAGGCTCAAGATAATAGAATTTTGAATTGTATTATGAAAGTAATTCTTTTAAATAGTGGAAAGAAATTTTTTTTGGAGAAATTGTAATTCACTTTTTAAAATTGAACTTATTTAAAATTAAACACTTACAGTATTATAGACTTGAATTCATGTAATTGCAAACAAGTTCTCTATTGTTATCATGTCCATTTCTGAGTCAGATGTCGCTGCATTTTGCACAGCTTTGGCGGTGTCGATTATTTTCTAGCTGTAAAGTTGTTCTTCAGGATGGTAATCGATGGTTTGAAGAGCAGCTACTGTTACCGGGCAGGTGAATATAGGATGAGGTGTGAGTTCAATGCCCAGACAGTTACAATGTCTGTATGTTCTGCTTCCATCACTTGTTCATTTTCATACCATAAAAATGTCCTGTTCTTAGTCTGGATAGTGTCTTGGTAGTTTTTCTATCGGCGTTCATTTCACAAATGTGTTGTTTTATTTTAATTTTTTGTGATAGGAGTTTGAATTTTACCAAAGCATTAGCAACAGTAAGAGTTATTGGGGTTTGTTCAGCATTTAATTCTCTGGCTTCCTTTACCAATTGATCTGCAGCTTCATTTCCTTCACAAATGTGCAGGAATCCACTGAAGAATGCATCTTTTCCACAAGCAATGAGTTGGTGCAGAAGTGTATGGACATTTTGGGCAGATTTTGAGTTGCCATTTGCTATTGCCTCTAAGGTAGATCTTGAATCAATAGATAATAATTCCCTAGGCTGGCTGTTGAATTCGAATGAAGTGTCAAGTACTCATATATAGCACTAGCTCAATGACCCGGCATTGCTCAGGTTGAATTGTTTATAATTCATTGTAATATTACTCAATATTATTCCTTTGGAGATTTTTAATTCTTTTTAGCCTTCCTGCAGACTCAGGACAAATTGAACAGGATTATATATAGCCTTAAGTCCTGCAGAATTTTACAGGATGAATGTACCAAATTTAGTGTGAATTAGTCTGACATATTGATCGTATAAATACACAATATTATTCCTATGAGGATTTTGAACTGTCTTAAGCCCCCTGTACCATGTCGATGATAAAAAAGACCACTTTCTATGAAAATAATCTTATATTATCACAAAAATTTACATTCCAATAATAAACCTACAGTTTAAGAATTTACGGACAGGATACATAAACAATATGACACAGCAATTTTCAGCGCAACCGCACCCATCTGCGATTGCACCATACTAGGATTCTAAAAACTCCAAGGTCATCTTGAGAGGTGACTCCTGTAGATGTTAACTATGACGTCATCTGCGCAGCCAGACCGGGAGAGAGCACCCCCTAGTAAGTGCTCTGTCCAGGATGACAGGACGTTACACTCCTCTGCACACCCAAGACAAATAGAACGGGGGGTTAATATGTAGCCTATGTTAACTGCAGGGTTCCAAAGAATAAGTGCACCAAATTTGGTGTGGATTGGTCAAACAGCGTAGATTTGTATAGAGAACAGACAGACAGATACTAACTCTGCTTTATATGTATAGATATGTATTATAAAGCTACTTATATGCCATTTTCAAATTTTCAAGACAGTTTCATTCAACTCAGGAATTAAGTTTATCGAATAGATTTAAATTGATCAAAGTAATTAAAATTGAATTGACCAAAATCAAATAGAAGAGTATCCTTAATTGCTTAATCCTTATTCTTAAGTCATTATCATTTAAAAAATTATCAATTTTTTA
Organism: Meta bourneti; assembly: GCA_933210815.1. Lineage (NCBI taxonomy): Eukaryota > Metazoa > Arthropoda > Arachnida > Araneae > Tetragnathidae > Meta > Meta bourneti. The sequence goes on from OW119929.1 coordinate 7,831,166, forward strand.
CGACAGTTTTTGTCAAGTTGGTGTTTCCTTTTAGACATCTTTGGATGACCACAAAGGGTTACCTTTGTGGTTACATCTTTTGGTGTGTATGAACTTCAGGAAACTGAGGTACCCAAGTGATCTATATTTTTCTCATGGGGTTTACTGCCTCTAGTAAACATGGGGGTTGAGGATAACCAAACACAATCTTTCTCTACTTCTCTCTATCTTTTTCACAATTACTTAACATTGTCTTGGGTTTGGTGCAGCTTGGCCAAATATGGCCTTTGCTCCAAAAAACCCCAAACCATGTTAAAAGTCAGCAGCTTTTCAACCTTCATAGCATCTGAATAATTGGATTTACAGCAATCTTTCTCTCAGTCATATAAATGTATTGATATCTCACAAGTTTTAATTTGAAATTTCGTCTTGATTCTTTTCATTGGGATTTAGGCCAGAATCTTTGTTGCACATATATTTTCCTTCTACATAAAGATTCTAACATGATATTATGTGTCTGTTCCTTTATCAGTTATGCTTTTTATGACCTCAGCATTTATTTTTGCAGGTTAGATGAAGATGGAAAAGTCTTGACACCAGAAGAAATTCTTTATCGTGTAAGTAATAAATATAGTTGGAAAGGTGTTTATTAGTATATCTTTTTTATGTGTTTCAAATTACGTTTGATCACCATTTTATATTCTGCCTCCAAATTTAGTGTTCCTGTTTTTTATTTGCTAACTCTTGAGACTATATTTATAAATAAATAATTACATTTCTTTTTTTACCTAGTCTGTTCAAGCAATAAATTTATCACATGATGCTGCAAATGCACAAATGGATGTTAAACTTCGTTCTCTTGTATGTATTGGATTAAAGTAAGTGTCATTTTAAAGTTCTAGCTTTTTTACATGCAATATTACGCTCAAAACAGATCATGTGACAGTTTCATAGGTGGCCCTAGCCTGTATAATGCCCCATGCAAAACCAAATTAAGGTCTTCCTTCCAAACAAACCCTCACTGCCGCATCTCCTGTAGGTGTGTTCAGGCTTCGCGGACCCAAGGTACTCTAGTGATCTTTTCTTTTCCCGTGGGGTTTACTGTCTTCAGTAAACACGGGGTGAGATCACTGGATACCCAAGCGATCTTTTCTTGCTTTTACCCCAATTCCTTTTTTCCTCTATATGACATTTTGTATTTGACGATGTTTTGTGTTTGGTGCATGTAGAGCAGATGACCTTAGTTCTCTAAGGTCATCTGCTCTACACCAATACATTTATACAAATTGGGTTCATTTATACAAACTTGGGTACGCTTGCCAGGGGAAAAGGCTGCCATAAGCAAAATTATGCATTGCAATTGTCCTTGATTGTTATTTGTCCCCATATCTTAATATCTATCACTCCTGACACCAAATGATACACTTGGAGTTAGAATCTGTTAAAAACTGTGGGAACACGTTTACCTGTTCCCTAATTCAATGAATAGATTCATTCAAATCACATGACTCAAATATCAACTCGCCTGAGCCAGACTAAATCTTTTGAGTGATTATTTTATTTAGTGATTAATATTGTTTATTGTAATTTCATTGTCAATGCCTTTGTTTCAGGGTATGTTGAAGATACATATTGAATAACTTTCAAAACAATGAACAGCATTTAAAACTTTGTCAATGTAAAAGATCATCGGTGACCATTTTCATGGAGCAAGACATCCACCATCATCAGAAGTAAGACTCAAGAAAAACATGAGTTTAAATATGTTCTAGAAAAGTTGCCACAACTCGCTTTTTAACCTAGTTTTTCCATCCTTCATATAAAGGTGCGAAACCACTAGCGCCCTTCACTAGTGAATTCAACAACGTAAAAATAGATGCTTCTCTGATGTAACTCAGGAATAGATCTCGGAAATTGGACCACTTTTGCTTGTTTGCAATCAAACTGGTGAGAAAATTCCAAAAAGTGTTAGGTGATGGCAGATTTGTTTCTTTCCTTATTTTTAGCACAACACATATCATTACTACCACACCAAAGGCACGAATCGGCATTTTTGGCGATTTACACCTAACTGCATTTTTAGAGTCACTATTTCTTGTTTTATACTATGACAAAGCCACTCTTAGTGGAAATGCGGATTTTCATGAGAAAACAACTTCTGAGTTGTAACTCTTTTCCCAAAGCATCAAAACTTTGAACGCTTTTTTGTAGAAACGTCAATTTTGCAGATTCGTGCCTTTGGCATGGTAGTAATGATATGTTCTTGCAATTGGAATTTCAAAGCTCCTCCAGTCTTGTATACTTTCTTGTCTATTTTCTTAATTTAAGTTTACGTCAAATAAGACTAATGCTTCCCCCTTTATATGAGGCCTAGAAAAGCTAAGTTAAAATAAGTGAGGTTTATCAACACTATTCTAGACCAGCATATTTAGACTCACATTTCTCCTTTTGACTTCCATCCTGATGATGGCAGACACCATTGACGAAATTTTTTTTGCATTGACGTAGTTTTTAAATTGTGATTAGTAGTCACTGTTTTGAAGGTTATTCGATTTTGACTATGGTATTTGTTTATGTAAAGATACACATGTTTCATTGCTGACTGTTTGTGTTTCAGTGAACAGGTTCTCCATTTGTGGTTCGAGGTCCTTTGTTCTTGTATACCTGTCGTACAGAAGTGGTATCATCCTTGGTCTTTTATCAATAGTCCTGGTTGGGTGCAAATTAAATGTGAACTGAGGTAGATTTTTATTTATTTCTAAATGTGTGCTTGCTTTATACTTGCATTTATCTCTTAAATAAAAATAAAGTAAAAACTACAGATTAATTTTGATAATAAGTCGTTGAGTTTTCCATTTTCAAAATTATTTTAAGGTTATTTTAATTTAGTGAATCCTGTAAACCTCATATGGTATAATTTTTAATATATATGATACCAATTTAATATGCATTTTTAATATATTCCTGTTGTGCTTTGTTTTTGTGTTCCTAGGTGCTAAGCACTATTATAAAATGTTTAGGAACCACTAGTAAATGCTTGCTGAATTAAGTATGTCTAACTGGATTGTTTGGACAACTTGGAAAATTATTGTAGTAGCCAGCTGTCCAAATTCCATTTTATTTAGACTATTGTTTATGGTCACAAAGATGACCACTTGGAGCGCTATATGCAAAACCGAGTTTATGAATAGGGGAAACTTGAAGAAGAGGGAAACTGGTTTACCTATAGATATTCTGAAAACTAGTATTTAAAACCTTTTTATTTGCAACACTACATAGGGCCTCGTTAAGAAAACTTGAGAAACTATCCAAAAACGTCATTTGTAAACATACTGACATGTGAGCCAAACGCACTTTTGACACGTTAAAACTTTTTTATCTGACATATTTAAAGTATTTGTGTGTTCATTATGCTGTAAGTATGAGTTTGTTTTGCATATGTTAGCATAAAGTTTTCAAAAATAAGTTGACAGTGAACATCTGGTTCCTTTAAATGTTTCATCATAATCTCAAAAATTAATTGCAATGAGAATACTTGATTCCTCTTAGCCTGGGAGATTAGATCATAGGAATCAAGTATCCCTGAACGTTTTAGTAAAAGCCATGGTTATATAGCTTAATAGTATTTGTTTGCAAAGCATGTCAGTGAATTATAAAAGGAAGCCTGGAGCCAAAGTTAGGATTTCTATTGACAACAAAGAAGCAGTTGAATACGTAGTGTGATAAAGCAACTTTTAGGATACCACTTTAAAGAAATTCAGATTAAATGTTCTTAAGTTAAAAAGGTATGTTAGAGCACACGGAAAGCAAATACTGAGACTATTTCATGTAAAGCAGACTACATTAAAGCTAAAATTTTAATGATCTAGAAGAGTATGTTAAAAGGTTACACAATAAAAGCAAGCAAAGTAAGCCATAGTGTTGCAAAAAACTGGCCTATGAATTTATTAAAAAAAAAATCCAGATATTTGGTAAAAGAAGCAGGTTGCATGGCTTCATAGAGAGACATTCAGAGTTTTTACTACAATTACCACAGCCAACTAGTTTTTATTAAGAACTGTTTCAAAAATTTTTTGAAAACTTACCAATGTGTTCACGAAACATCCTCTGAGCAGATCTTAAGATTTACTTTTTCTCAAGGCTGATTACGTTCCTATTAATGTTAATTATGTTTTTATTTCATGAGTTGGTTTCTATTTTATGTGGCGTTGACTTTAGAAGCATTTAGTGTTTATTTAATTCACTCCTAAGAGGAGTATAAGTGTCAATTGAAGATCGAATAAATATGTGATTCTTAAACATTTTTCTGTCATTTGTTTATGGGACAATTGTTCCCATCGGGATCAAGTTTCTATGTGTACATTCATTGTCTTATGTTTGGTACAGCTTGACCAAATGTGGCCCTTGTGCCATGAATATCGAACTACTCTGGATCAAATCTCTCAGATCCTGTAATCAGATCTCTCTCTGGTGAGGAGAGTCAGTACAGCTGTATCATATGCCTCGCTTGGTGGCAACTCTCTGGGCGCATTTTTTGTCACACTTTTTATGTCACCAAGGAAAGCATTCTTAGAAAAAATCTTTTTTTTTTTAAATGGAAAGTAATATGCTTTCGCAGAAAGTAATTAACCGGAAAAATACAAAACTTTGAAAAACATGTTTTTTTATCGGAAAATAATTAGCAGAAATAGTTGGAAAATAGCGGTTAAAATATCTTTTTATTTTTAAAACTGTTTGGTAGGTTGCCTTCACCTGCCATAACTTGCTACTAAAAGTCCGCCAAGAGCATTGCCACCAAACGAGGTGTATGATACAGCTGTACCGGGGAGTTGATTATTTTTCCATGATCTGCGTTTCTCTTCTAAATCTTAACTCCAGTAAAAGATATGCCAAAAAAATCGTGACAATTTAAATAATTAAATACATGACACTTTGAATGTAACACAAAAATCTTTAACGAAATATTACACCTTAACCTATACTTTGGTATAAAACAGACTAAAAAATGTGTGACTTAACTCTTTGGGGTTAGGTGGGTTAAAAACTGTCCCACCTTTTTCTTAGCTTTTTATGCATGGTGGGATATTTTTTAACCTACCTCAAAAAGTTGAAATGACTCAGTTATGCAGTTTAATATTTTATTTAAAGTTTTTCAGTGAGTTGGCAATGCTCTGAACTCTAAATGTTTGAATAACCGAAAACAAAAATTCACACATGTCGAAACACATTAGTAAGTTGTTGACACTGTTGTGATTAAGGTTGGCAAATTGTATGGAAATTTTGTCTTTCATAACGGTAAATGTTTTTTTTTCCGTAAAAATTTATTAGGAATGAATAAATCGTTTTATAATAAAAAAACATGTTATTTGATGTTTTATACTAATTTTCAAGCTGAATAAGTGAATAAACAATTCTGTGCAACTTGCTTTTTCTTTAAAATCATGTGCCTCAAAGAGTTAACGCTTAACACAAAGTTTGTATAGCAAAATGAAGATCAGTGATACTCTATGAGAAGGTTGATTTCACAATTATTTTTAGACATAATGAAAATGAGCACATTATTAGCAGGATGTAACCGGATTGAAGAGAGCACGTTTTAGTGGGTCACCATTTTGTGGGTGATATCAACACCTCACAATGGATAAAGATAGGAAAAATTAAATTAAATCCAGTTTAAATCCAAAAATGACACAAAAAGGTTGAATTCAATTTGAAAAAAAAGCGAAGTATAGATGCACAATACTAGAGCCGACATTGGCAAGACAAAAATTAAAACACAGACGAAATTAAAACAGTCCACTGCTGAAAACTGAATGAACAAAACTGAAGCCTTTCTCTTCAAATCTCGCTTATATATCTGATTCTCCTGCAATGCCATTTGTTGGTAATACACATGGAGTTAAGTCACCACAAAGTTATGAGCCAAAACGTTTTTTGTTTTCCCTACATCAGGAAAAGTCCAGGGACCCTAATTTCCTATGGGCAACCCAGTTCAAATTATTCTGGCTAAAAAGGTCGTCAACTAAGATGTGATCATCAGATTAAAAAAGTGCAAGATGAAAGATGACTAAAATCCATAAAGCTCTCCGTCGAACAAAAGGGGCAGTCGGGAGAAGCATGCACACCAATATGGTGTAAGTGTCCTCTTGAAAAGTGGTGTCCAGTTAAAATTCTAAAATTTGCCTTAGCAATATGTCATGGCAAATTAGGTGGAACAGGGTCAGACAAATGCTTGCTCCATGTTTTGTTCATGGTTTTAAACTTTTGAGGATCGGACTTATTTATCTTTTGCTCTACCAACCTGCAAGCACAGAGGTAACAAGAGGGCTGGGGTAGAAGACAACCATTTTTAGCTAGCTTGTCAGCGCGCTTATTGCTTGGTATATTACAATGGCTTGATATCCATTGGAAGGCAAATGAACCAAAACGTAAAATGGGGATCAAGTCTCCTTTGTCCCTGTTGTAGGGATATACATTTTGACCCCTTATTTAATAATTAAACAGAAAACAAAAAACAAATTTTAATTACAAATTCAAGTGAATTTTAAAATAGGGCTGTTCTAAAAAGTTTTGGAAGCCAGTCTTTTCCCCAGTTGTTTATGCAATGCATTTGATTTAACTGATCACCTTTGTATGTTCTTTATTTGAAGGCTCCTCGCACAGTTTGCTTTTAATTTGAATCCCGAGTGGGAACTGCCCCTGAAGAAGGAACCCTCTCAACCCCTGAAGGAAGGTGTGCGTGACATGCTCGTCAAGCACCACCTGTTCTCCTGGGACTTGTGACAGTAGCTGTTGCTGTGGAAACGGAAATGCCAAAGTACTTTTAAAAGGTTGACCGCTTCTTATGGTTTAGTTGAGCTTCGGCTACCGCTTGCCGGGAGCGACCTTCGACGGCAGATGCTCAATATTGCTTGTTGCAGAAACTCTTTCTGTTTCTTGTTTTAAGTGACTTTTCCTCGCTCTTTACCCACAGCAGCGGTTCTCAAACTTTTGGCTCATGGGATGACGTAATAATCCAAATTTTGGCAAGGTATCTGACTACATTGAAAAGTTGATTTTTGACTAAAATTTCACATTTCAGTTCATTTAACATTAATATTTAACCTTTTTCTTTGCAAAACTGTTTTTATTTTGTCTGTACAGTGAATAGAATCGGTGGTATGGCAATTTGAATAGATCTTGATAGCAAAACGTTTGCACGAGAAATGCGATAACTAAAAATGTACTATATATTTTTGAATGCAATTGAGTGTTCTGTTTTTATATTTGTTTATGAGGGCCTGAAATAGAATATAAGAGTTATCTTGAAAGAGAAACTTTTTAGAGAGTTTGCCATAAGAAAAAAATTCATGTTTTCTTCTACATTATTTTCAATATCTCATGATTGGAAAGGAATATTGCATATATCTTTTAGTTCAGGCCCTGGCTTATATATTTAGGAGTCTTTATGCAAAATTTAGGCAAATATACTTAAGTTTTCTAGTTGAAATATTTTTTAACATAATTTTTTACCTAAATTTTCCAATTTTAATAAATTATAATACATTTTAGTGATTTTTTTTGTTTTATGTGTTTTTATAAGTTATTTTATCTTTAAAAAATAGTGTAATTTGAATATTAAAAAAAGGACTTCAAACGTTGTCAGATACCTTAAAGACCTTTAGAGAGTCTTACCTCAAAAATTTTATTTTTATTTATCACTCACCCATCTTTGAAACTTTATTAAGGCTTTATACCTAAACTGATTTCAATATGGAATCTTAAGTTACTAAATTATATATATATATATATATTCTCTCAATTAATGCTTTAAATTTTCTGTCTTGTGTTTGGTGCAGCTTGGCCAGGTGTGGCCCTTGCACTATATAAACCAACTCAATCAGCCAAATTTTGAGAATTAAAAAAAAATTCTATTTATTTACACACCAGAATGATATTTTAAAAGTGGCATTCAGTGTATTATAATTAAGTGTATTTTTAAAGTATTCAGTGTTATACATGGGTTTTCATTATCAGATTTTGCAATGTTTATCACAGTAGATGCAAGTCATTATTCACAAGTTTGACCTAAAACTGGGATGCCTATGTTATGAATTTGCAATCTTGCATAACCTTGTTAAAGCGTGATATTTTAACTATATGATACCAAATTGGCAGTTAAATTTCAACTCGATTATTATGATTATTTCATTGAAATAATGTTGTCAAAATTTAAGCTGTCATTTGTATGAAAAATTGAATTGTTTCATTCCATTTTTTAATGATGATCCGTGAGCATTATAATTTGGGTGATAGTTATTTGGTTTGGTTAAAAAGAGAAAAGATTGAGAACCTCTGATCCACGCAGATTCATTCCATTTTTATACAAATGATGAGCAATGCTTTTCAAGTGTAAATACTCATTTAACTCCTTGTGGTGGTTTTTGCCTAAGGCCTTTAGGTTGGAATTATTTTTCTATGAAATGCTCAAATCATAAAAACTTGTATGACATTTTTTTATAAGCAACTAGCCGAATGACCCTTCGTTGCTCGGGTTGAATTGTTTATAATTCATTGTAATATTACTCAATATTATTCCTATGGAAATCTACACAGTTTTATCAATCTATACCACATTTGGTGCACTTATTCTTTGGAACCCTGCGGGTAACATAAGTTACATATTAACCCCCTTTCTCTATGTAGTAGGGGCTAAAAACAATTTGAAATTCCCATAGAAATAAAATTATTGCTAGGGGTGCTCTCTCCCGGTCTGGCTGTGCAGATGACGTCAGAGTTAACATCTACAGGAGTCGCAGATGGGTCGGTTGCCCTGAAAATAGCTCAGTATCGTATCGTTTATGTATCCTGTCTGTAAAATGCGGAATGGAATTTTCAAGCATAAAGTGTAATTGATTGAAACGTTGATCATGATATCGTATCAATATGATTTGTCAGCCTTTCATGATGATGGTGGAATTCCGAAATTCGCATTCCTGGTTCCAGGTGCTACAAATTAAAAAATAGTGATAAGGAAAGAAAACTGACTGCATTAATACGATGTGTGTCATTTTTTTAATAAAGAAAATAAACTTAAAGGGCATTCAGTCACTCCCAAACTCAATCGACTTTTGTATGTAGTCATCTCAGTATCAGTTTTTGCAGGTTTGTCTTACCTATAGTAAGCGAAATGGATCTAAAGTAAATTGTAGAAGCTATAAAAATCCCAGTCTTAAAATTATTTTGCGCTCGCTTATTTTTTCTCTATATTTGCATTTTCTTTGACATAAGTGATTTTTTGGATCGCTTGCAATCGACGTTTAACCAATTAAACCTGAGCAACGCCTTGTAAATTCAGCAAGTAAGATAAAACATGAGGAATGATATTTTGCCGTCTCTAGATATGAGCAGTTAAGAAAGTTTAGTGCATATGCTATGGGTAGGTTCGCTAGTTCATATAAAATTCATCATTCCTTCTTTTTATGTGCATTTTTGTCTTCCTATTTTAAGTATTTTAATAATCAAAGGAATTAATGATTAGTAAAAAATCCCACTAGATCAGTGGTTCTTAACCTGGGGTGTGTGCACCCCTGGTTAAGAACCACTGAGAAAACATTTCCAGGGGTGCAAGAGAAGTTTCGATGGGCAACAGCGATTTAATAAAAGACTATCTTATTGAAATACGAGTCAATGCACGTATTCAAATGGAATTTGAAAAACTGGACACTTCTGGTGTACACAGTTAGAACCTTATACACAGGTGGGCAAAAGCAGCATTGCAGACACTTTTACCATTTGCCACCACCTACCTGCATCAAATGGGATTTTCATCACTTGCACATAAAAACAAAAGCCAGAAATCGCTTCAATGCAAATGATGACTTACTCTTGGGTCTTTCAAAAAAGGAGCCTGGCTTTAAAAGTATTGTGATTAAACTACAACATAGCCATTAAAAATTGAGATTGTTTTGTATGTATATGTAAATATATGCGTTTATTTTTCAATAAGTAAATTATCTTGCAATAGAAGTAATGTCCTAAATAAAGAAATAGAAACATTTTTCAAGGGGTGCGATAACTTATTTTTAGATTCAAAGGGGTGTCGATCACTAAAAAGGTTAAGAACCACTTCACTAGACCAAAGCTCTGGTAAGTGTTGAACTCTCCACCTTGCATTTTGGTTTCCTACGAGGTATACTTTTCTGCGGCTGAGGGCAGATATACGACCACAAGGAACTCTGTGTTTACCATCTTATAGTTTGAATCAGCTCAAACCTGTTGCATTTAATATACATTTTTTTAATTTGCAATAATATATGTGTTATTTATGTGCAAATGTCCTTCCAGCTTTGTTGTACTGCATTTTAAGGTTTTTAACTTTTAAAAACCACCTTTTAACTCCTCATGCATGTGCCAATTACACAGTTCTTGCTGAAGCCAGTGTTAAGCTATTGCAGTTTGATGTTCTCTCAATGATACTTAGCTTCACCATCAGTTCCATTAATATTTTTGCCATTGATTTATAACGGTTTAAATGAAAACGAATTGCCTACAGCTTTATTATACGTCTCATTTGGTGGCAACGCTCTTGGCGCGTGTTTTGGTGCACTTTAGTAGCGGTATGGCAGGTGTAGGCAACCCATATTTATTAGGTTTATTCTCGTTTTATTGCAACTTCGGCAAGTGGAAAGTTTAAATTTTCATTTAGAATATTCTAGAATGTTTTTTCATTTCCGTTAAATTGTCCTTTGATTTTACTGGTTCTTTAAAAAATTTCCCCAATTCTTTTCCATTTAATGTCTGGAAGAATTCGAATGTTTAGTACGATTTTTGTCACGGTCCAGTCAGTAGCATCAGGTTGTATTGTTTCTTCTATTTTCTTTTGAAAATCGTTACCTTTTTCCATTTGAACGTGCCTTCTGTATTGAGTGTTGTAGATAAGTTTCGGGGTATTCGATCGCGACATTTGAAGTTTAATTTTTCTGGTGGTGGCAAACTTTAGTTCCGATTTTAGCTCTACAAATTATTTTCCGATAAAGAAAAAAAAACATGTTTTTCAGTTTTGTATTTTTTGCCGTTAATTAAAAAAAGCTAACCTCTAAAGCTTATTATTTTCCCGTTTAAAAAGAAATTTCTAAGAATTCTTTCCTTGGCGACATAAAAAGTGCGCCTAGAGCGTTGCCACCAAATGAAGCGTATGATACAGCTGTACCACAAATTGATTCTGCCTTTATGCATTTCGATGGTGCATTTCGTGGTGAACTGTTTTATGTAATGCCATCTTTTAACGTGCAGAATGATTCTTGCAATCTGATTTCTATGATCCTTCAATGAATTGCATCCATTGAGAGAGGCGACAATAATGGTGTTTTGGTTACATAAACATTGCAAAGCAGTGGTTCTCATCCACCCTTATGCAAGAACGACCTTAGGAATGCACTATTCAATCTCTAATGTACACCTAAACTGTCGAATTGTAATGAAATTCCATAACCACCGCTATATAAACTGCTCCGAGGAAAGTTATTTCAATTGCTCTGCAACAAATCGGTTTATCACATAATTAAGTATTATCGAAGCTCAAAATTTTATGCGAGTCCCTTTTCTGTTACCGTAACAGGACAAGACCACTAGGAAATCGGGAAATCCTCGGTAGGCCTGTGCTTCTAGGAGACCTGTAGTTCTTTCATTAAAAATATCTTTAAAATAATGCGACTTTAGATTCGAGAATTTATTTTATGCAGTAATTTAAATGCTTTTCCAAAGTGAAAACAATAAAATTTTGGAAGAATGAACGAAATCCATTGCATCGTAACCGACAATAGCAAGGATTTATAATTGGTAGTAATGCTGATATAGTAGCTGTATCAAGGTTCACAAGAACCCTCGATACAGAATATGCAGTAGTATGAGAAACCAAGAATTGGCCTCACTATTTAAAATTACCTATTTAACTTTCAACATTTCTCCTGTAAGCTTAACATATATATGTATAATTTGAGTTGTAACTTAATTCTCTTTTAGAATTATGACGATGAGAATTGGGGGAAATATTGGAGCGATTGTGTGCCAGAAGCGGTTCGAGCATCAGGCACATTAAATAATTATAAATTCTTGTGTTTGTAAATCACTCAGGCAATTCCAATGAAAAATTATTTGAGTCAAAAAGGTAAAGAAACGTGAAGGTAACAAATTTTTACTTCCAAAATGAAACTTGCATTTCAGTGTAGAGGCAGTTATCTTTCTCCTACTTTTTCCATCTTTACGGGTTGTTTGATTTCAGGTTGCAAGATTTATGACTCTTAGCTCCAGTATTTTAATTGCAACCACCCTTTTCTCCTGGGTGCTTTAACTGCATTTTTATCGATCTATATCTTCCGCAGTGGTGCCAACATGGAAAATTGTGTATGTATTATCAGGCACGTATTCAGTAAATAAATTCAGGGGGAACCTTCCCGGTTTTCTACGCCAATCAGAAGGCTGTATTGCTAAATGAACGTTTGATGGTTTTTGACTGTTTTCAGACATGCATGCAGTATACCTCTGATGGACGAAACTTCGATTAACTCTTTGGGGTTAGGTGGGTTAAAAACTGTCCCACCTTTTGCTTAGCTTTTTATGCATGGTGGGATATTTTTTAACCCACCTCAAAAAGTTGAAATGACTCCTAGTCATACAGTTTAATATTTTAAAATTTTTCATTGAGTTGTCAATGCTATGAACTGACGCTAAACGTGTCAATAACTGAAAACAAAAATTGACATGTCAAAACGTATTAGTAAGTTGTCGACACTTGTGATGAAGGTTGGCAAATTGTGGGGTGGAGTGAATTTTTGTCTTCATAACGGTAAATGGTTTTTTTTTTCATAAAAATTTATTATGAGTGAATAAATCGTTTTATAATAAAAAACATGTTATTTGATATTTTACACTAATTTTGAAACTGAATAAGTGAATAAACAATTCTGTGCAACTTGGGTTTTTTCTTTAAAATCGTGTGCCTCAAAGAGTTAGATGTATGCGTAAACTAGAAGATTTTTTTTGTAATTTTGACTTTAAAAATCCAGTTTTTTTTCTACAATAAATAATTGGTTTATGCTTAAAATTAAGCTAATCAGTAATTTTCTAATTTAAATATAATTAACTAATTGGAATGTTTTCTGAATGTGATATCTCAAATTCTAATTTGTTCAGAAAAACAATTCCTGTTGGAAATTATTCCTATATATTATTCTTCATGTTTTGACCCTCAATCAAGTTGCTAGAGGGAATAGGCTTTTTTGCAATTTTTTCATCAAGTAAACATAAAAAATCAAGATCTTTTCAGGAATTCATTTAAAAATCAACTAAAAATTCATTTAATTAACAACTCTGGGGTCAAAGCATCCACTGTATTATATGGATTATTATGATACAAAAATAATTATAAGTTGAGTTGCATCACAGTTTGAACAAAGCATCATATTGCATAAACAGTTCTTCAGAAATTGAGTTTAAAGTTTTGGAAACATGTTTGCCCATGTTGACAGTACCTGGCGAAAAACCCTTGTAACTAAAAAAATATTCCATGTATTTACGAGATCTTGGGTATCATTTGAACACTAAGGAGTTGGAAAATATTTTAAAGCAATAAAAAAATTATATTCTGGTCGATTTTCTAGTGTTTAAATACACCTTAATGACTCAATAACTGCATCCATTAACTGAAGAATCCATGGATTGTTTCAACCTTTAGAAAGATAATATTGTTCCTATCCTCGGAATAGAATCCCTTAGAAAGATTCTATTGACCAAGAAGGTCAAAACTGTTTAGAAGTCATGCAGAGAAGACAAGAGGTTGCGAGGTGAAAATTATGACATGTGTGAACCCCTCATAGGGTTAAGCTAACTTAGGCATTGCTTCTTTGTAGCGTCAATAATATTCCAGGCGATGCCGCCCCACCTCTGAATACGTCCTTGACATGTATGAACATGCATGTAATCCTTACTGTCTGTATTTCTTGTAATGCTCATTCCTTCCTCACTTTTCGGGGGTGACCCAAGATTTTTTTGGGAGGAGGAATGAGTACCACTGAACCTCATGAATAAAACCGCATGTAATAATACTGTTATGAAACATTCCACACTTTTATTCTAAATAATTTTAGACCTCAACGAATGCTTGTGTTTGCTACCTGTATTATACTTCACTCAATAATACAATAATTGTTACAACGGTGCATGCATTTTTATGGTTGAATGTCTTCATTGTATTTTTAGCTCTTTTTGTTTTGAATAGTTTATTGAATTGTTCCATTTAACTGCATTTCGTTATTTTTGTCTATTTGTCCTCTTCCTAGTCACGTTTATATATTTTTAATGTATTTGGCAAATGTCTTTCAAGATTTTGATCGTTTTACTGCTTTCGATATGGATGATGGAAACTCGTCCACATATCTATAGTTCATATATTTATGTATCTATAATCTGTTTCGCCTTCGAAAGATCCTGTCACGGTGTCGAAAACGCCCACATCATTAAGTTTTTCATAACATTTCAGGAAAAATTGAAACAATAAATGAAATTATTCATTTTTATTTTCAATAATATTTTTTCAAGCCAAAAAAAATCAAGCGTTTTGAACACTATTTCCTTATTTTTTAAGGGCAACTTTAAAAAAGTCTGTACCAAAGCTTCATTTATAAAAAGCACGCCAAAAACGTTACCACCAAATTCTTTATATCAAAGCTGTATCAAAATTATTTTGTTTCAGAAGTTCTTTGTAGAATTGACGATTCCTGTAGTATATAATAAACTCTTGTAAAACGAAACGGTTTATAAGAAACCATTAAAATTAGAACGTGAAGTAAAGTGTCTGCATTGTCTATACATTTCTTAAAATAGCGTCCCTGAAAAGTACTAGTTTTTAATCAAAATTCAAGTCACTTTTTATCAGGCATATTATATATTTCTTTATTCAGCCCCTTTGACAAAAAAATTATCGTTTTCTTGTTTTAATTGTAGCCATCAATGGGCAAAATGAACTTTCATTGTTAAATTTATTAACAGAAGCTAGCTACCTGCTTAATTGAGTAGAATGGGAACACTTTAAAGGGTGCTTAATTTCCATTTTAAGAAACTACAAACCCTGATTTATTGCCAAATACTAATACCTAACTAGTTGACAATCGTAAAAATAAATTATAAAATTCCAAACTGATCTTTCTTATCCAAGTGTAAAAAAAAATTACACGAAGTCATTGAGTGCAAAAAAAGTTTTTGGGCAATGGCAGATGGGTCTTTAAAAATGTCTTCATGTATGGCTCCAATGCAATCCAGGATGTGTGAGGGAGAGGTTGGTAATAAGGCGCACTTTGTACAGGTGGTAAAGGATTTCTGGCCATCCATTAATATAATTTTTTTTTCAAATGGACAGATCGGAGCCCGGCAAGTATAAAGAAAGGGTCAAATTGAAGGCAAGCGCTGTTCTGGTGTTCCATTGAGATATCAGTGATGAAAGGGTACTGGAGATGATCTGCGCAATTTCTTTTTAAGTACTGACAGATGATCGTCCTCTGAGAGCAGGACGGTACTTTCTCTTGTGCCAGGTTGTTTATTTGCTCTAGCTTTTGCCAATAAGTCAGCTCTCTCGTTGCCCGGAATGCCAACATGTGATGGGATCCATTGAAAATTTATTTTATAATTTTTATTGAAACTAATACCAAATGATGTATACTAAACTGATAATTGGTGTTAAAGTGCCGTGAATATTAAAATGAATAAAACTTAGATTATAACCATGGTTTGGTGAAAAGTTTAATGAGTCTGATGGTATCTTCTTGAAGTGAAACAGAATATAACATTCATTTTATCATTTCTGGAAATGTATTTTTATGGCGGTGTTTGATGTATATATATATATATATATATATACCAAAATATTACTAGAACAGTTAAGTGTTTTATTCTCATGTCTTTTGATGTAGTATAATTTCCTTCAGCACTGTGATACATTTAGTTCCTTTCGTATTCAGTCAATTTACAATTATTCATGACAGTTCTGTTTTTTCTTGCTAAAATAAATTTTTGCCTTTGGAAATTTTGTTCGATATTGAAAAGTAAACAATGCAAATGGTTTATTGGGGCCATTAACGCATTACGTAGTCAGGGAGCTGCCTGTAGAGTACCCAAAACTTATATTGTCAACATATTTTTGTATCTTATTCTGGCTGCTTCAAAAATTTGAGAGCAAAATATTCTAATGTAACCTAAGTGTTTTGCAAAACGAATTTTAAAAGAAATCACTCAAGTATCATTCTATGGTAATGATAAATTGGTAGTCTTTCCTCTCAAAATCAAAAGGTTAAACATAGTTAATTATTAATAGTATTTTTGTATGAAAATAAATGCATTTTCTCTAGGAACAAAATTTATAATCAATCGTGCTAGAAAAGTGATATATTTATAAATTTTCGATTATTTTTTTCATATTGCTATTTCCAAATCTTGCTATTTTTCTGTTGATATTGATTAACTGTATAGTTTCTATCTTTTTAATTAAGTTATAACAATTTTGATTTTAAAAACAGTATTTTTGAACATTTAGTAATGAAAAGAAAACCATATTAAAAGTTTTTTCATTTGCATGAAAAATACTGTTTTGTTGATCATGTGATTTTACTGTTTGAAAATATTTTACTTTCCAAATCAACATCAGTTCTCGAATTGGATCGTGCAAGAGGACGTAAACTGTAGTAATTGCTTGTAAATTGTCAACTGGATTATTTATGGTGATTATTAGTGACGGTAACTTCGATTGTTATTCTGTGAAATGACAAAATGATTTCATTGTAAAAATTCACAAGTACCATCAAAAATCCAAAGTTTTTTTGGTACTATGATGTCCTTCCATTGGTTTGAACTTAAAAAAATGTAAAACCGGTTATAAAATCAATTTAAAATTTGAGCACTAATCAAATTTTATCTGAATTACTAGTATTTTTATTTGGATGATGCATATGAAAACCTGAACATTTTAAAATAATGCTTTATTTGAAGATAAACGCTTGTTTTCATTATACACATGCTTTTGGAAGGTTTTATTTTATAATTGTGCAATTTAATGGAATATGGAAACGCTTTTCTCTTTTAAACATGTTTTTTGTCAGTTTTTAAATTAATCTCTTTAGTTGCAACAATAAATTTTATGTATTCAAGATTGCACTTGAACTTGTATATATGGTGTACAAACTATAAAATTTATTTTTAAGTGTGTAACTAATTTTATGAAATAAAGTAGTATTGCATAAATTATGAGCTGTGGTTTGTCGAATCCTTTTTTTAATTCAACATGTTAGAATCCAAGTTTCCGTCTGCCCCTGTGTGTGGGACGTGTGCTGTTCCTTTTTCCGTACATTTTAATTGATTTCCCAGTTTTTAATCTTCATCGCCGATACTTTTATAACAATTCTATTTTTGCTTTGGATCCAACTATACAGGCTTTGATTGGGGAAAATCGTCATTCAAATCTTTAAATTTTTACGCAGAATCAACTTTTTAAATTCTATATAATTTTTATCATTCATTCCATGAACATCCTATCATCTTCATTAAAAAATTCAATCGTTTGTATGTTTTTATCACTATATTTTAATATATTTATTGCTTTTTAACAATTGACTAAAACATTTGAATTTTAGCTATTTTTTCGATTACTTATTTTAAAATTTTTAATGTCACATCGATTTAGATTTATGCAAATTCCATATCTATTGCTTTTATTTGGTCTTGTGTTTGGCGCAGCTTGTCCTAATATATTGGACCTTGCTCCAAGAAATCCATGTTAAACTACTTTTTCACAAAAATATAAATAGTATTTAAAATTTGCGATATTTTTAAAGCACTAAATTTGTTGCCTGCCAAATTAACAAATACAGCATGGGCTAATCAAGAGTTCATTCAACCAAGTTTGAAACTACAGATGGTTCTAGTTTATGGGTAGTTAACGTCATACAGGAGCAACACAACGGGCAATTAGCGATGGTTCGAGATCAATTCCGAAGGGAGAGATCAAGGACAGCGCCTCGTAATTTTGAACAACCGTTCAGATGACGAGGTCAACACCTGAGCTGGCACCCCACGCCAATTTTTTGAGGCCACGACAGATTTAAACGTACACCAGCCCTCGTGTACACGGCGATCTTTGTTTCGAACTTGCAACATTCCAGTTAGTAATCCGCTACTGTACCAATGGACTACCGCGGCCCAGCAAGTTTATAAGTAGGTAGGTATTTTAATTAACGTCGCACTGGAAGCAACACAACGGGCTATTGGCGACGGTTCGGGATCAAACCCGAAGGGAAGATGCGAGCGAGTTTATGGGAGCTAGTGCGGATGGTCCAACCATTGCAAGAGACTTCGTCACGGAAGTTTAAAAGTAGAGTGAGCAATAATTTTATGTGCCCAGGATCATGTGACCAAACTAGTAGTAACGTGACCCTTAAACTTCTTTCGTCTGCTGGTTGGAACCTAGCATTCATCATATGGTTGGTCCAAGGGACGGGAGGAGAAACGCCCATGCCTTGATTCATTATCTTTAAAACATCCTTAAATTTATATTGAAATAAATAAATACTTCACTTTTAGAACGGTATTGGCATTGATATTTTCAATTAACGTCACACTGGAGCAACACAACGGGCTATTGGTGACGGTCCGGGATCAATCCCAGGGGGAAAGATCCGAGGACAACACCACGTAATTTTGAATCACGGTCAGATGACGAGGCAACACCTGAGCTGGCACCCCACTCTCCAAACTTCCACACCACGCCAACGTGAGGACATTTGAGGCCACGACAGATTTAACGTGCACCAGCCCCCTTTGTACACGACGGTGTTTGGCTGGATTCGAACTCGCAAACCTTCGGTTGCTAGTCCGTTACTCTTCCAACCGGGCCACCGCGGCCCCCACTTTTAGAACGGATTCCAAAGCAACACATGACAGGTACATTGCTTTTCTGTGCTATTCCGACATTCTGATGAAATACATGGAACATGCTCGCAGCTTCATATTTCTCCCTAACGCTCACATCCATTCACGTTCTGAGGGTGTAAAATGAAAAGAAAAAATAGCTCCACGCTTTGGCGATTGAAGTTGGCAAGGTAGCCGTTGGCGAGAAGTTATTGCTTAGGAGCTTTCTCAGCTTTTACTGTAGAAAATTTCTCAACCAATCACAAATGGCTGACGATTTGCACAGACATGTCGCGCAGGAGCTAGTACAAGAAACAGTGACGAACTGTAGGATGAAGAGCTGTGTTTCGGACTCAGCATAATTTAGAATTTACGAAAATTTTTAGCGAACTTATTTATTTTTTTATTTTTTTTTTTATTTCAATTAACGTCACACTGGAGCAACACAATGGGCTATTGGTGACGGTCCGGGATCAATCCCAAAGGGAAAGATCCGAGGACAACACCACGTAATTTTGAACCACGGTCAGATGACGAGGCAACACCTGAGCTGGCACCCCACTCTCCAAACTTCCACACCACGCCAACGTGAGGACATTTGAGGCCACGACAGATTTAACGTGCACCAGCCCCCTTTGTACACGACGGTGTTTGGCTGGATTCGAACTCGCAACCCTTCGGTTGCAAGTCCGTTACTCTTCCAACCGGGCCACCGCGGCCCTAGCGAACTTAGAAAATTCGAGGAAAGATAAACTACTTTCTTTGCAAAATTCCCACCAGTTTAAAATTGAATTAGAAAAAAATTACGTTTCTTTTTACAAAAAGAACGAGGGGGTATTTCAATTAACGTCACACTGGAGCAACACAATGGGCTATTGGTGACGGTCCGGGATCAATCCCAAAGGGAAAGACCGAGGACAACACCACGTAATTTTGAACCACGGTCAGATGACGAGGCAACACCTGAGCTGGCACCCCACAAAAAGAACGGAGAACAGGGTTTTGTGAAAAGTGGGAACAGGCTGTTCCCGTTCATTTTGAAGAACAGGTGAAAAAGAACAGGTTGTTCTTTCTTTCCCCATGCCAAATCGCGTACGAGATCAAACTGACACTTGCAGAACAAAATTCTCAGCAAGCGTTGTGAACTAGCAGAAGAAATTCTCCAAACGAAATAAAAGGTGCATGCAACCACGTAATTAATTCGTGGATTAGTGTTCTAGAGAAAAATATTTTTGTATAATTTGCAAAATACTTTCCTAATCCTGACCTGGGTTTCTTACCTGGATTTGTTTCACTCAGGTAAGAATGCAAGTTTTTAAAAATGTTTCTTAAATACAGCATCTCGAACATCTTCTGCATAAGATATACTTTCTGATATTGGTATTAGAAATGTTGGATGTGTTGTAAATTAAATATTAATACATGTAGTTAAGCTATATTTTATGAAGCAGTGCCTTTATGCCTTCCTTTTCATCTCAAATCGATGCAAACTTTTGAATATAAATTGTTCAAAAACATGTTATAAAAAGGGTTACTGTTATATAAAGGAAATTTTACAAATTATATGTTAACTTTTTCAAGTTCCTATTAGCTGTAGAAAACTTATATTACGACAGAATAGTTGCTCTAAAATATATAAGCTCTTAAAAATGAAACATGCCGTGATCTACTTCAATTAGCTATTTCAAATTCTTCAAATCTGCATTGTATAGTTTTGTAACAATATTCTGCATTTCATGTCTGAAAGTGAACCCAAATGATGCAATCTATACTTTTGAGATGAAGTATAATTTCTATCATTACAGTTGCTCAGTAAAATGGCTATTCAGTATCCTGGATAGCATACTTCCTCTGTTTTAGGAGTGGGTGTTAAGTAATCCACATTTCAAAGCAAAAGCTGGCTACTTATACACTTCACTCCTCTATTTGAAAAATGAGGGATTATTGTCAGGAGCAGTCCCTTTGTTTATGGGGCTGCGGTAGCCCGGTTGGAAGAGCAGTGGACTGGCAACTGGAGGGTTGCGAGTTCAAATCCAACCAAAGACCATTGTGTACAAAGGGGGCAGGTGCATATTAAATCCGTCGTGACCTCAAATGTCTTCACGTTGGTGTGGTGCGGAAGTTTGGAGAGTGGAGTACCAGCTCAAGTGTTGCCTCGTCATCTGACCATGGTTCAGAATTATGTGGTGTTCTTGGATCTTTCTCTTTGGGATTGATCCTGGACTATCACCAATAGCCTGTTGTGTTGCTCAAGTGTGAGGTTAATTAAAATACCTACCTACCCTTTGCCTATGTTTTTATTTATTATCAATAGCCATTAAAAATTTTAATGTGTTACTTCCCACAAAATAAAAATGTTTGGCCATATTAATCTCAAATTTCATGCAGATAGTCTTATAATGTACAGAAAGAGCACAGTAATGATATTTTCTCTAAAATAGTATAGTTACAAAACAAGTTTAGGCATGCCACATTGATTTGATTTCTATTTGATTCTCTTGTTATCAAAATTGAATTTTCATCTGAAAAATAATGTTAATTAAGAAATATTCTATGCACAAATTTGTTATCTGTCTTATGGAACATTGATGATGTGATAGAATTCAGAAATATTTATTTTGAATGGTAATGTGTGTTTACACATTTTGTATGTATTTGTGTCAAGAAGGAAATGCAGACTGATTTGGAGTAATAAAAATAACTTTCCAAAAAATTTGACTTAAAATTTTCTCTATTAGAGAAGAAAGGGGTTATATGATTACTTTTAATCCTTGAAGAATTGATTCAACTTGATTTAGCATGTTGATGTAGAATATGTAAAAGTTAAAATGTTTTCCTATTCAAGTTGTACAGTTAGGAATGCAAATTATGAATCAGTTGGTAAGAAGTAGGAATATTCTTTTTGCCTAGAATATGTTGCATATGAAGTAGTACAAAGCAGGGTATAAAAAAATCATGATTTAAAAAAAAATCTAAAACATCAGATTTATTTTATTTAAATCAGATTTTTTTTATTTAAATCAGATTTTTTTTTATTTAAATAGTATTTTTATGATTTTAATTAATTTCTTGCATGTACAGGTTTAAATTTGCTGGACATGATGCAAGCAAATTACAGTGTAGTTTCTTGATAGTTTTTTGGTTATTTAAACATTAATGTTTTTATGTAAAACATTAATGTATTAGGAAATATAGCTGGATAAATTTTTGAAAGATTAAACTGCAACATAGGAATTAGCTAAGTGAATCACATGATAGAGTAAATAGAACAATGCCCAAATACCAAAACATAAGCAATATTTTTCCATCTGGGGCTCAAGCAGTTTAGATTACTTTGAGTTTAACCCATAACCAGTGACGTGAAACTTTGGAACCAGGTAAATAAGGTTGCGGGATCCCACCGACACCATATTAAATTTTTTTCAATTATACAAATTTTACAATTTTTTTTACATTATATATTTATCATATACGAATAAAATGTTTTGAATTACTTTCATTTTGATATAAAATAATTAATTGGTTCAAGACTTGCTTTTGAGAAAAAAATCATGTCACCAATTTCTACTATTAAAGGAAGTGTGTGTGCAGTGTCCAGACAAATCTATAGCACTTAGAGCCATGAAATTTAGCACACAAGTAGTCCTAAAGGTGACTGAATGTCCCTGGAAGTCCTAATTTTAAAATTTAATCTAGAAAATTTTTAATTAATATTTTGTGCTGCTCATGTAGCCCCTTCTCCACTATGACATATCTGCGCAGACCGATCTGACAGATACTTATCTCGCATGCTCTCTTCACTAAAAACACCCTTCCTCATATTGAAATGATGGTGTAGTGAGTAGAGACGTCCTGAAGTCACGGTTAGTGTTATTTAGGGAGACCTCCTGAGTTCGAACCCGGCCGACGGATAATTTTTATTTTTCACCTCGTTATTTTTTAAAAATAGTAAATATACTCTAATCCTTCCTAAATTTTTTTGTATTTTTACTTTATCCTTTTATTTTTTAATTCAACGCAATTTTTAAAAATTTAATTGATTTTATGTAGCTTTTTCAATTCTGAAACTGGTTTCTCTGTATTGTCACTGTTTTGTCCTTTTTCGTACCACCAATGAAAAGCAAGCAACTGAAGCTCCACCCCCCTGCATGTTCGACTCTAAGTGCCAAGTTCTTACTATCAAGAAATGTTCTGCAACTCAGTTAATAAATTACATGAAATGAAGTAACAGTATTTATTATACTGTTTAATTTGGTTTTGATTTCGCTGACATTGTGATTCATTTAGGTTGTTTGTCATAATCAGTGAGGTAACAAGACTTTTTAAAAGTATAGAGTTATATTTAAAGATTGAATCACATTTTTATTTCAGAAGTGGTTTTTTCATAACTTACTTTTGAATTTGTATAATACAAATCTATTGACACTACGTGTGACACAGGTGAGGCTGTGAAGTACACAACAGTTTTTGAACACATTG
Organism: Meta bourneti; assembly: GCA_933210815.1. Lineage (NCBI taxonomy): Eukaryota > Metazoa > Arthropoda > Arachnida > Araneae > Tetragnathidae > Meta > Meta bourneti. The sequence goes on from OW119929.1 coordinate 7,854,554, forward strand.
GAGCCATCTGGAGTACCCTCGCCCATATTACAACTAGAAATTGGGGCACCGATTATCCTTCTCAGAAATCTGCATCCACCTACCTCACTCTGCAATGGAACAAGACTATCAAGAAATTGATGCCGAATATTATTGAAGCCACCATCATGACTGGACATGTCGAAGGTGAAGACGTATTCATTCCTAGGATCCCAATCATCCCTTTGGATCTCCAATTCCAATTTAAACGACTTTAGTTCCCTGTTCATTTAAGTTTCTCCATGAGCATCAACAAGGCACAAGGACAATCGCTGAAAGTTGTAGGACTTGATCTCATTAAACTGTGTTTCTCCCACGGTCAACTGTATTTGGGTGGGTTGTTCAAGATTTGGAAAAGCTGAGAATTTTTACATCCTACCTCCAAATGGAAAAACATTCAACATAGTGTATCATGAAACTCTCTAAGCAAGAATCAGTGATGTGGAAGGAATGAGGCGACATGTCCGTATCATGTCGGGTGGTGGTGGGATTCATTCTTAAAATTGTTGTTTTATTTTTAATGTTTTCAGAATCAGTGAGGACAAACAAGAATGATGTCACGGACAACGCCGTGTGGGTACTGTTAGTAGAAAATAAAATAAAAGGAACTTGCATCATAAAAATTCCTACTTCTCATTAATATTTAGCTTGCAAAAATAACTTACTGGTGAAAAAATTATTGTTTTTTTGTAAATTAACAGTAAAAAAATGAGACTACATGAAAATACATACATTTGAAATCAATTATGCCTATTTTTCAAATTCTTTGAGCATTGACAAGTATTTCATAGGAATATTCCAAGCACACAAAATTGGTTTATACATAACACAAGAAAATGAAGCTTTTCTCTTTGAACAGCATAGAACGAGTGTAATAGTATTCCCCAGAGTATGCCAATTCAGTGGAATTTTGAGCTGCAGTAAAAAACGTATCATTCCAATCATAATCATTCAAATAAACTTTCCGCAAATTTCAAATAATCTTTTATCAACATACTCACTCAATTATCAGATAAGTTAATTAACTTTTACATTCTCCCCAAATTTCAATTCCATAAATATTGAATAGTTATTCTAGCAGTGTTAAGAATTCTAAGGGATCAATACATAAAATTTCACAATAAATTCAAATAAAAATTAACCAATATATTACACAAAACAAAATGAAACTTAAAATTGCCAATTATAAAGATTTATGTGAAAAATTGCAATGCTTTTGTGATACTTCAGAAAATATTTTCGTTGTCTATTTTTATGAACAGACTACAATACTAAATAAATAACTAGAACATCGTAAAAAAGAAAGCAAGTTACCACAATTTTAATAATTTGAGTGAATATATTTTGAGCATCTTCACTCATACATGGAGAATGGTTTAAAATTTGGCCATGTGCAATTTATAGACACATGAATGTTTAAAACAAAACTAAAGCTTATGAGCAGGCTTGTGAGTGACACTTATTGTTAATGGCCCAAGATGGAAATACATACTTATCTGGGGTAATTATGATTCCAAGTTCTAAACTTTTTTGAATAAAATTGCATACATCTTTGTTGAGTTATTTCAGACAAAGAAAATTTAAAATTTTGATTTAAATCTGATTTTTTTAAATAAAAATCACTTGATTTAAATCGGCATATCCTGGTACAAAGTAAAGTTTATCAGTCTTGTAAGTTTAGCACCATATTTGGCAGCTTATCATCAAATTTGTCCTTTCTTTCAAATTGGGACATAATATGCCTTCTTCCTTATTTTGTTTTTTAGGGGCACTAACCCTAGTGTCATCAGCCCTGATTGGGAAAGTGGGTTTTGTGTGTCTCCCAACTGCAATGATTATTAATAACACCATCTGCTGTATAGTAATTTTAAGTAAATACAGCTTTAATTCTTTGAAAATGCAAAACTTGTTTTTTTTTAAGTATCTGATGCTAAGCTCTTAGATATAATTTTTATAAGATCCCTTAAGCCTATATTTTTCGATAATCTTGTGCATTAAACATAGTATGCCAATTTTAATCATTATTTAAATCAAGTGAATTTTATTTTTATTAAAAAAATCAAAGATTTAAATCAATATTTTAAGTTTTATTTTCCTTTCTGTATTAAGTTTATTAATTTTGAAAATGAAATATCTATGAACAAGATGCATGTTATGTTATCCAAATAAGAAAAGAACTTTGATTGCATTCAGTTCACCCCCAAATTATACTGAAAATCATCCTCTCTTTGAACACAATAAATAACTATTTGTTGATTGGAAGTACAGACACGTATGTATTTCTCTCTTGAGTCATTGACCAACAGGTGTCACTCACAAGCGTGTTCATCAGAGTGGGTTGTTTTAAACATTCCATGTATAAATTGCACATTGCCAATTTTGAACTGTCCTTCATGTGATGGGTGAAGATGCTTGAAATAAACTCACTCAAATTATTAAAATTGTGGCAACTTGCGTTCTTTTTTAAGATGTTTGAATTATTTAATATTGTAGTCTCTTCATGAAAACAAAGACATCTAGTCACAACTAAAAGGTTGGCAATTTTAATATTTTCATTTTGTTTTGAGAAATATGTGGATTTATTTTTATTTAAATTTTATTGGGAAATTTTCTCCATTGATCCATAGGAATTCTTTTCACTGCTAGCAGAACTATTCTGTATTTATGGAATTGAATTTTGGAACGTAAAAGTTAATTCACTCATCTGATAATTGATTGAATACATTAACAAAATAAGTTATGGATTGAAGCAGGGAAAGCTATTATTATTGCAATGATGAATTTTTTATTTCAAGCTTAAAATTCCACTCAGTTGGATGTTCTGATGGAATGCTATTACACTTATAGTACTATACTGTTCATAGAGAAAATCTTCATTTTCTTGTATGTTTTTTAATTATATTCTTGGAATATAACTTTGAAATAATAACTTTGAATCAATGCTCAGAGAAAATTTCAAAAGTAGGCATATTTAATTTCAATTTGTGTATATTTTCATATCTTGTCTTATTTTTTACTATTTACTTACAAATAACATTTTTTTTCACAAAATAAGTACTTTGCTAGCTAAATATTAACGAGGAGGAAGTTTTTATTAATTTTGGTGCAAGTTCCTTTTATTTTATTTTCTCTTGGTGACATGATTTTTTCTCAAAAACAAGTACTTAATCAATCAATTACTTTATATAAAAATAACTAAAACAATTATATCCATTTTATTCGTATATGATAAATATATAATGTAAAAAAATTCTTAAATTTTTGATTAATTTTATACAAAAATATACAATATGGTGTTAGTGGGATCCCACAACCTTTTATTTATCTAGATTCAAAAAATTTCATGTCACTGGTTATGGGTTAAAATCAAGCAGATCTAAACCACTCAGGAACCAGATGGGAAAACTATTTAATGCATAGCATTTGTTGGGCTGTTCTATTTACTCTATCGTGATTAAATTTGCTAATTCCAATATCATGTTTTAATTTTTCAAAAATTTATCCTGCTATATTTCCTAATACATTAATGTTATTCACAAATATTAATGTTTAACATAAATCAAACCTATCTAGAAACTACTGTTATTTGTTTATCGCATGTCAAACAAGTTAAAACTTGTACGAGCAAGGGTTTAAAATCATAAAAATCCGATTTAAATTTAAAAAAATCTGATTTAAATCAAACAAATCCGATTTATATGATTAAAAAAACATGATTTTTTCATACCCTGGTATTTAGAACGATCAATGCTGTCTGGAATCTTAAATAAAACCCATAATTTTACAACCCTTAGAAGTATTTCCTGCTTAGTATTCAGAATAGTATTAAAATACTGGAGCATTAATTACTATAAATTTCTTCATTAATTTTTTGTCTTTAAAAATATTTGTTTCTTATTTTGTTTTAAGTTATCTATGTTGTGTATCTATGTTTATTTACGTTGGTATTCACACATATTTTGTCTTTAAGGATTTAACTGTTTAACTACTCCCAACTATTTGGAGATGTCCCGAACCACAAAAAAAAAGTATATTGTGGAAGAAGTTCTCAATAAGTATGATCTTCCAACAAATGAACAGAATATAGTGAAAGTAAGTTCTTTATTTTATGTTTTTCAGTTTTATTTGTCATCAACATTTCCTAGATCCAATTCAAAGGCTCCTAATTATTTTGAAATAGATATTTTATCCTGATAAATAGTTCCTATGTGCCTCATTTTGCATTTGAGCATTTGATTTGAAAAAAACTTAATATTTGCTGAAAATCCTTATGAGCCTTATTTTTTGCATATTTTATTCCACCTGCATTCAAAAACCAAGATTAATGATACTAGTCCAAGGTCAAATTTAATCAAAAATAACAGGTATAATATTTATGCTTTCTAAATATTGATGTTTTTAAAACTACATATACCAGACTCAAACATAACACTTATGAAAGTTTCTTCACACATGCCATTGCAGATTAATATATTGTGATCTATGTAAAGCCGCCATACTTAATAAATGAAAAAGGCCATATTTTTTCTTTTGCTTGAAGAGTGGAAACTCTGATAGTAGATTAAAAGTTTTTAATATTAGTTAGATCTCTATTTATCAAAGTTGGTAGTTTCATGTATAGAAACTTATGTACAGACTTTATTATATATGTTTATTGAGTAATATAGTGTATTGGAAACATTTCCTAATTCAATATTTTTTATCCCTTTTCACATTTATGAATAACTTCAGTGAGCATGAATCTTAAGGTTCAAACTTATAGTTGATATTTCAATAAAATCTTTAACCTTCATATATATGCACTTAATCAATTACACCTTAGTCTTGCATCTACTAAAATTTAGCTTTTTAACAAAAGATTTTGCAACAAATCTTTGAAATAGCTATTTATATTTGTTCTACATCAGCCTTTTTCAAACTTTTTTTATCCATGGCTCTATTTACCTAAACAAATCTTAGCAGCTCCTTCATATAAAAATCCTATATTAATAAACTGCATTTTAATATAGGAAATGTTAAATTACTTACATTTTAATTAATTGCAGTTTAATATTTTAAGGAGATAAAGCAGAAACTCTAAAACTAAAAAAAACAATCTTTGACACTAGATACCCAAGATTCTTACTTCTGTTTTAATGACAAAATCTTGAAAAAATTATAAAATATGATTAAGTGAGAAAACAACATAATTTTCTTTATATTTGAAATACTTTTCCCCATTAGTGCATAAATGTGTGGCTTGATAGTTTTAAAGCAACAAATTCATGACTATTAATTTTACAGGGATGGGGTGTCTTCCATTTTTCATCTCAGCTTATCCCAACAGTAATCTCAATGACCAATATTAGTTTCATAACCAGTGTTTTTGATAAAATTTTCTCAATAGCTAAGATTTATGATTTTTCTTGATTGCATATCACTGAACACCTAATATCAGCTTGTAGAACACAGGATATCAGAGAACAATCAGACTAGCTACTTCTCTGGCAGCAAAAAGCTGCAACTCTCTTCAGAACCCCAACACTCGATTTGAAAACCTGCTTTGAGTTATCACATCGTCGCCTTGATTAAATAGTGGCGTAACTAAAAACACAATTTTACAGGAAAGCTCTTCAAATTTTTTTTTTGCAAAGCAATTATTTTTCTTTCATAGATGTTCATCGCAAGTATCTCAAAAACTTTAGTTGTTTTTGAGCCAAACACTAGGAGGTCTTTGAGTTGTGACACTATTATAAATAAACTGATCACACTAATTTAGATTTAGAACAAATACGTTTAATTAATGTAAAATTACATCGCATAAAAAACACATTTTATTGAAATACAAAAATTATAATAAACTTGAGGAATGATAGACCTTTTCAGAAGGTCAATGAGTCCCTTCTTTTCACTAAGCGGTAACCTAGCCAGATACAGTTTCTCCCATTTCTGCTCACTTTTTTGTTCCTTGTCTTTCTCCAGACCCAACCAATTTTTCCTCTGTCCAAATATCTTCCCCATAGGACTCCTTTGTGAGCATTATGTTTTCGTTACTTTTTAATTTGATCACTTTTAAGTCTTTCACCTTGAATGTTGGCAAAAATGGTTGAGGTAATACCTTGATGTCGTAAAAATCAGTGATTTAGTTCGATGACTTTATACGGGTTGCCTGTTTTTTAGGTCACATACTGAGAAGGATGGAAGATAGGGCCACTTTTCAAAGCTCTCTTGACTTGGCCTTCAATGATGGAGTGAAGGCCAAGTCAAGCGTTTTCATTCCGAGTATGTCCCTTTATTAAAAAATTATGTGTGATACTATTTAAAAACTACAGCTGTTTTAAAGCTTCGATGTACAGAGCTACTATGGCTAAAATTTTTTGTTGATCACAGGAATTACCTGAGTAAAGGATTATATCTAACCCTTCTTCACTTAATTTACATTCTAGTCTTTCTAGGAACTTGAAAATGTAAGTGCCTATTTCAATAGTTCCCCGTTTCCCCTCTGTTTCATTCCACACGTAACAAGTCACAATGCCATCCGTAAGCTTGTAAAACGTTAGATTGTAAACTGCCAGTTTTGAAACAAAGTAAAAAAATATGCCTCCATTGGGGCACTGAAGAACAGCTTGTAAATCAAAGGCTGCAACGATGGTGTTCAAAGAGTTATTCTTGTCATAATTTTTTTTCTGATGCGTTAAGTCCTCCAGCACGTGATTTTCATAGGACTCTTAGTTTCTCTTTCTAATCGCCCTGACTGTTTTCATTCACACACTGATCATATTAATCTTTTTTTGGATTATAAAATGCAATGTTAAATTCATAGTTGAATATCTGGTAGTAGATCAAATATTTAACAGCCCTCTTTTTTGTCTTTTTGCTGTTGGACATAGTTCCTGTAAAGTTCGCTTATTGATTTTTCCCTTCAATGTATTCCTTACTTTAAGAAGAGCGACAATAATGGCTAAGAATTCTGGGTATAAAGTTAATGTGCTGGCGAACACATTCTTTTAATGGAGCAGCAATCGTGGCGTGATTTCCGTGATGACCTCTTGCATCTTTTAGAACAGCGTTTCCTGTCTTGTCGGATTTTTCCAGTACTGTACGCATAGGTCTATGTGTGTAGTCTATGTGCATAGGTCCAGTGTGATCTTTAGAAATTGTTTGCATATTTGAATTTTTTATTCCCCTTTCCTTAGGAAGAATGCATGATTGTTCCTACGTGTGCTTCCTTCTTTTTTATACTAATATTTCTGGATCAAAGTTTCCATGCACCACCAAAGAAAGTTGCTCTGACCTTCTAAACATACCAATTTCCAATACGATTCAAACACAGCTTAGACATGCACTAAATTTTTCTGAACATTTCAGCTTACATTTAGCACCACAAGGTGGCTTCATAGCTCTTTTCTTTAGCCCTAGCAGCTCACATTTCTGGTACAGTATTTAAAGGTGTCTCAGTAGAAGGTTGTAGTGAAAAGGCTTCGACGGTGTCATCTCCTTCATTAATCGCAATCATATCAGTTCTTTCAGTTGATTCCAGCACATTTTTTACACTCCATTGCTGTGTTCCACTTTTGTATAAAACTTTACCCTCTTTCACCAGTATTAATAGCAACTTTCCTTGCCCAGACATTGCATAAAACACTGGACTAAAACAGATTAAAGGCAAGGCGTTAGCAAAACTTTTTAGAAACAATGGCTCAATTCAAAATACTTCATCTTGACATTGAACAATGGACAAATTTTTATAGAATATTGGGAGAACTGAAAATAATTCACTGAAATGACCGAAGAAATAGAAAGAATAATGACACAACACTAAATACTAGCAACTACACTATTCCACAAAAAAAAAACCGGAAGCAAACTAATACAATCTTTTTATGGAAAAGTGACAGATCTTAAAATGTGTCACTATTCTAGATATATCCTCCAGCCAAAACCAGATTTTATTTGAAATGTGATGGTATGCAAAAATATCACAACTTAACTCATTGAATGTGTGGTTCCAACTGGCTATTGTGACACTGTTCTCAATAAACAATATGGCGTTCACATCAGATTACAAAACGACACTTCTGCCATTTATTGGCTATTTTGTGCAACATGCGAAATGTCATTATTCCAAATAAGAGATTATTTTTTTGAAACTCTTACCATCAAAACCTGAAAATTCGATTTTTTCTACTTGTGTCAGTAAGGCGACGACATGTTTTGAAATATTGCAAAGTGCTGTTGGGAAGCATTTGTATTCTAGTTTCTGATATTTGGCTCAGCTTGGCGAAATGTGACTATTGATTATGCCAAATCCGCCTTACCAATCCAGATTCTGATTAACAGGTTTTTAAAGTAGTTTTATAGAAAAATTGTTGATATTTCAACTGGACATAAAATTCAATTATGCAATTGTTGATAAAACTGGTGACAACATTCAACTATAACAAATTTTTCTATTTTTTTTTGAAAAAGTTACTATGTATCATGGGTTTATGAATGATTTCTTTCCTTTCGTAGGTGGTACGAAGCTGTGGAAATAACTTGCATCAAGTTGTCACCTCTGAAGGACATCAATACTTGGCAAGCATGCCACCCAAATTCAGAAAACATATTTGGATTAAAAGAGGTAGTGTTGTAATTTGGTAAAAATTTCCTACAATAATCAAAACACATTAGTCTATCTGAACTAGTTTAGGCACTTGCTAATATAGGCAACTGATAGTTGTACCAGAACTAGTCACAACTGTTTGTTACCTGTATTAGTAATGTAACTAAAAGTGCAAATTTATGATACAAATTATCTTTCTATTGTAAACTTCTCAAGCATGTGCCATACAGGTTATGTTCTTTGATAGTGTTTGCTTCTTGAATCAACTTTCATAACATGATTAGACACAATGAAGCTCTTGACAGTAATAATTAATACAGCACTTTAAATCTTGACCTTATATTATGTACATAACTAGATGAGATATTCTACTCTTGTTGGAATTGGCGCATCCAGACTATTTGCTTGCAGTGGATCGCATTTGCTTGCAACCACGTCATGTTTATTTGGTAATGAGAGAGCAGATTTGCTGGCTAAGGAATGCGAGCAGATCAGAGTAGCTAATAATGATCTCACCGCCATTGAAATTTACACCTCATACAAATAAAAAAATCCACAAACATGGTCTGTTCCACCTCACATTTTTGGTATCTCACAAAGCACCCTGGATGGACTGTTACTTTTTAAAGGGTTAGGAATCAGAATGTTCTGTCAAGACTTTGAAGCAGGCACACAAGATATATGACCTTTGTTTGGGGAATTAAAGACTTTCAACTTCATTGCTTCACAACCTCAGCAACTCCTCATGTTTTGGATTGAAACAGTGTCTCTGTGGAACAGCTCCTGGATGAACAAGAGTTAGTCCTGTGTGACTCAAAAAACATGATCTTTTCGACTTGGTCTAGTTTTCACCTTGATCAAGGGGATTTGTAACAGCACAATAAAGCTCTTGTAGCGTCCTCAGGAGCACCTCTTTTAGGTGTGTATGGGCTTCATGAACCCAAGTGATCTTTTTTTGCTTTCATTGCTATACTTTATTCTTTAATTCCTCTTTTCCCCCTTCCATGATGACTGGTAGCCTGGTTCGAAGAGTGGGGTGCCAGCTCAGGTATGGCCTTGTCATCTGACCGTGGTTCAAAATTACGTGGTGGTGTTCTCGAATCTTTCCCTTCGGGTTTGATCCTAGACCGTCATCAATAGTTCGTTGTGTTGCTCCACTGTGACATTAATTAAGATTCCTGCCTACGTACCCCCTTCCATGACATTCTTTACTTGACATTGTCTTGTGTTTGGTGCAGCTTGGCCAAATATGGCCCTTGTGTCATGAAACCTAAAAACAACCAGACATCTAGTAGCTGCCCAGGATGTGAAAAACTCCATCTGTATTGATATAGACTTAATAAATTTGCAATTATAATTGGGGTATACTTTTATTCTAAAAGGATTTATATACTTTTATTATACTGCTGACAAATATTTAATCAAAACCCTCTGAACAGCTTGAGATTTCCAAGTGTTTAATTGCTTTTTTATCTTTCAACACATTTAATGGCTAAATAGCCATATTTATTGATAGAATCCTAGAAAGATTCAATGGGTCAAGAAGTCTAAAACTGCTTAGAAGCAACACATGACCCTCAGAGGGTCCCTTCTGTATAGATACTTCTGAATAGTGTACTCTCCTGCATAACAAATCGGAAGTGATTTGATTCTTTTTCTGAAAAATGTTATTAACATCAGAATTTGTGAAAGTACACTTTGTATAAAAAAATCTGAATTTTTATTATATGCCATTGGTCTTTTCTTGATGTCTGGATGATTTTAGTGTCCCAAAACCAGAATTATAAATCAATGAAAGTACTGTAAATATTAATGAGTTAAAAATCTTATTTTACTTCGAACTTTAGTACATTGTTTACTGTATCTCATTTTCCATTTGCCTTTTTTTCACATCATATTAAAATAAAATAACACTCTTTTATATTTTGTGAATTTATTTTTTTAGGTAATTTTATTGTCGTAGATCCCATTGAAGAAGGCGTGAAAGTTAAAGGAGAAATATCAAGAATCTTGCTGAAAGACCAAATAAAGTATTTTAAAGATGAAGGAGTATGGTATGTTTTCAGTGTATTTTTACTTTTACAATCCATGCCATTACATTTTTATATGCACTTAGTAAGAATTAAAAAAATGTGTTTAGAAAATTTGCTATTAACCATTGTACTCAATTATAGTGATATGTGTCGTTCCTACGGACTGTTTAGTATTTTATATTGTCAGGAAAAGAGATTACCACAAAACAAAATATCTAAGGAAAGAAAAATGTGACTAAATGTAGTGTGAAAAATCTATATATTAAATATGTGTGTGAGGCAAGAGAAGTGAAAGCCTTTCCCCATTCTTTTTAGAACACTCAATCATTCGCATTCGTAGAGCGATCTTCTAATTGGTTGGAATTCCGTGCTTTCTGGTCAGGATGGAAATGCTCAAAGCAGAGCTGGAAAATAATTAATGCTATCTAGAGATGTTACAAACAGTGATTTCACAGTAACAGTTCTAAATGTGACTGCTACTGAAGAATATCTGTGATTCTAAATTATGATTGTAATTGGAAACTGAATCTGATTGGTTGATTGTATAAAGTATTGCTTAGCCACTTGTAGCAACAGGATGCTCCTATTTATATTTTAAATCCTTTAGTAGTTCCCTCCGTAAGAGTAATACTTGGCTGAGTTAGTAGAGTCAGTGCTTGCAATGCCTGAGAACCCAGTTCGAACCCCTGTTTTTCCTTTCATCCAGGACAACCAAAATATCCTTTACATTTTTTAAAAATTTAACCAAACACAATACCACTCAATAAACCTACAATTTAAACTGAATTAAACATTTTTATTCCGCCGATGAGCCGTTTTTTATATTATGCTTGTTATTTCTTTCCCTAAAGATACTTTTCCCCCTCAATAAACTAATTTAAAAACAACATTTTTTCTCTTCCTGACAGTGATGGGTCGTCATTTTGAACTACTAGGCGCAGGTAACACTTGCTCATAACTGGTTTTTGCAGTTTGCATTTTGGTTTTGCAGATCAAAATATATCGACAATTTTATTTCATAAAAATAAAATTTTATAATTAATCAAACATTAATATCAAGAGAAATGCATTAGAATACTTGTTTAATTTGCTTCTAATTGGATGTAAATTATTGAATTTTCATTATTCTATTTTTCTCTTAAAAAGTTGTTTAAATTAATTACTCTTATGTAAAATATAGATTAGTTGAAGAAAATTTTTTACACCATATGTGGTAACAAGACAGTTTCCTTACATTTGATAATCTGGAGGTACTAAAATATTCACACACACAAGGAGCAACTGTTTCAAAACATTAAGTAATTTTTCTAAATCTCTGGTAACATCCGAATCCATTTGTGTTTATAACACTCAAATTTAAAGTTAACTATTTTCTTTTGCCAAAAATAATACTGTTTTCTATCATTTTTGTAAATTCATATGCGTAAAATTTGTATTGAGGATTGTTTTCAAATTGCATACAAACACCCAACTTTTGTGTAAAATTTAGAGTTTATGTAAAAATTTAACCTCGAATGCCATATTTCAAGTCATTTAACCTAGTCGTTTCTAAATTATGAGTATGAAAATGTGGAGTTCCTAATGACAAAAAGAACGATATATTTCTCACTTTTGCCAGTTGTAGAATTGGAAAGGACTCAACTTATAACATCAATAGAAATATTTAAGGATACGAAGATGAAAGATGAGTTACAAGACAAAAAATTGCTTGAACAAAATAAAAAAAAAATAGAAAAAAATTCTAGATCATGTGTTCTTTATATAAAAAATATAACTATATAAATAATCAGAGAAAGTTGAAAACAATAATTAATTTTGTCATTTAAAATCGCGAATTTAAAAACCCTTTCTTCTGAACTTTCCTTTAAACTGCCGGGCTTTGTTATTTAGCCAAATGAGCAGCAAGATGGTGTGTCGTAAAACCACCTTTAGCATCCGGTTGAAAATCCAAATGCTCTAGAGAAATCCGAATCCGTCATGGATCCCCACACTCCATTGAGGGAATTACCAATAAACCAGCTGTCATCCCTACCAAATCACCAATACTCAGTCACAGTTTTCACTGCTACCGAATCACAGATACTCTCAATCACTATTCCAAAAATCACTGTTATTTTGATATTCCAGTAACAGGTAAGAACTGTGATTCAAAAGTACCGATGATTGAGTAGCAGTTCTGTGATTCGCTTAACATCCCTAATTCTAACTGGAGAACCTCTGAATTTCGCATTTAGTAGGTAGATCATGTTGGTTAGCAATTTTATAAATATTCCATCTGTAATACAGGGTCAAGTCACATTATTATGACCACCTGCTTAATATCCAGAATAACCGCCTTTTGCAGCATGGACTGCAGCTAGACGGCTTGGAAGTGAGTCAATAAGATTGCGGAAGGTTGCTACAGGTATCTGGAGCCATGCAGACTGCAGTATGTCTGAAAGCAGCGGCAGGGTGCATGGTGAAGTGTCCATACTATGAACTTGACGATCGAAAAAATCCCAAAGATGCTCGATTGGGTTCAGATCTTGTGAATTTGGGGGTCAGCGGAGCACTTGGAAGTCTTCGCCGTGCTCCTCCAACTTTCTTAGTTCCATGTTAAGTCATTGTTCCATGTGTTTTGTTAAATATTTTGGCTTGTTATATTGATGTAGAACAGTCATTTAGTGTTAAGAAATTGAAGTATAGTCAAAATTTTAGATTTATTAATCATTCCTTTTTTGACTGCATTGTAATAAATGACATCAACATAAATGTTGAAATCGACAATGGATACATAACTGCTTAGCTTATTTGTTGCATTATAGAATAGTCTCATTCCTTTGTAGGGAATTGTCTTCATGTCACATTTCATTAAGTTCCATGTTAAGTCATTGTTCCATGTGTTTTGTTAAATATTTTTGTTTGTTCATATTGATGTAGAACAGTCATTTGGTGTTAAGAAATTGAAGCTAATTATTTCTTTGAAATGCTAGAGGGGAAATAATACATTCTACCTACAAACATATTTTATAGATTTGATTGTAAAATTATTTCGCCCTAGTGTGCAGCCATCTTTTCTCTTGTCTCTATTCTGTTACATTTTCCCTTTTAAGTATATATTTGATTTTGATTAAGGCCTTATTTGAATAATGTAAATAAAATGTAATATTTATTTAAAGAACATTTCATTAAAAGTATTTTAATTTATTTTATAAAGTTTCTATAAATATGTGATAAAAAACTCTTTTTCTAGGCCTAAAGGATTTTCTAATCCTGTTTCAGAAGAAAAAGAAAGGAGACCTTCCTATTCAGAAGATAGTTTATTTGTAAATACTAACCGATCTAATGTAGAATCAGAAAGTGAAGATGAAGGTGATGGAAGTGAAACATCTTCGGATTCAGAAGATGACTTATTTGTAAATACTAACCGACCAATTGTTGAGTTTTCATCGTCTTCATCAGAAGGCGAATGTGATAAATAAGTATTTTCTCTCAACAGTGTGTACTGTTTGCTTTAAGTATTTGTAAATAATTGTTGAAATTCAATAAACCATTTTGCTCCCATATCTAATTATTTTTAATTAATAGAAGATGCCTAATAAGTTAATAAAATCAACAACTCATGATCATAGAATTGTTCTTATAATATTCATTAACAATGGGACCATGTTAGTACATACCATTTTATAAAATCTGTCCAAGTCGAATAAAAAAAACTACAACTAACATTGCAGTTAAATGCGTTTTGTTATATCCACATGTAACCAAAGTATCTTATACCACAAAATATTTTTAGTACTGTATGTTATTTTCATTGTAGGCTAAGGACAAAAGTTTTTTAAAAATACACAAATTATTTTTGGATCAATTTAACTCATCTCATTCCCAGAAAAGCAGCTTTCTTTATGGTAAAGCAAAATTATTTATACAGCTTTTAAAATTTGTTTTTAGAGAAACGAAGGGGGGGGGGGTAGTTTTCTGAACATGGAAATACTATTTTCATTGCCTTCCAACAGTATAATCATCATTGATTCATATAACTTACCCTAGGTTTATTTCTATTCTGTGTTAGTAAAACTTTCCTTGTTTGTACGAGGGTTGTAAATAAAGTAATGGCAACATACCTTGAAAACATTTTTTAATGAACGTACAAGCAAAATTACATTACATTCCTTCAAAATAATCACCTGCAAAGTCTTGTACCTTTCGCCAGATGTCAGGAAGCCGAAGGATACCGTTGGCAAGGTGTTGATATCAGGCGACGGAGCGCCATATTGCTCGGATCACAGACGGCACGTCAGGAAATCGGATGTCCCGAAGGGATTCTTTCAACGTAGGAAAAAGGTCGTAGTCACAAGGACTCATGTCAGGTGAGTACGGAGGGTGTTCCAAGACCACCGTCACAAAAGATCATTTACAGTTTGTGCAACATGACAACGAGAATTGTCATCAGAGACATAACTAGAGGGGGGCATCTGCACCAGATTGGGGGGCGCTAAATTGGCCGAGTATTTTTTACTATAGATATTTACGTATGATAAAAAATGAAGAGGAAAAACTTGTTAGTAGACTACAAAAACTATAAAAGGAGCTAAATGCAGAACGTGCGAAGAAATAGCAGGAAAGCTTAACCTAGATCTCTGTTTAAAGAAGTACGGAGGAAGAAGCTGATATTTGAAGAGAAGGGTGCGAAGTTGAAAGCTATGTATTCTCAGAAGAAAAAAAGTTCAGATTATTGATTATACAAATAATAGATCGAATTCTGAATGAACCGAGACAAAGGTTTCAGGTCATTCAAAACATGAATAGTTTATTTGGCTTTCTCAATGGAGCTCGGTTTGAAACAATGAATGGAGAAGAATTGAAGAACCAAGCACTTGAGTTAGCTACCACATATAAAGAAGACTTAGACAAGGACTAGCTGGCGATACAAGTAGAGAGTTTTAAGTATCATGCCTTGGATTTAAGCTCTAATATGAAAACGGCTACACCATCAGGTCTTCTGATGTTAATACACAAGAACGGACTTGAAGTTGCGTCCACCAACATAACTACAGCGTTGAGAATTTTCCTCAGAATACCAGTATCAGTCGCCTCAATTGAAAGGAGTTTTAGAAAACTAAAGATCATAAAAAATTACCTCAGAAAACAGGGGCAACAACGACTAATCAACCTGAGCATCATATCAATAGAACACAAGTTAGCTTCAAAGATATCTTTTGAGGACATTGTAAAAATGTTTGCAGCCGAAAAAGCCCGTAAAGTTAAGTTTTAGTTTAAGCTTTCTGTGTTTAAATTAATTTTTTTTCACATTTTGTCAATAGATTAAGAGATAGTAAAAAATGTCTAAGTATAATACTCAAGATAATAACTTAAGTAAAATCTGTTATTCCTAACTCTTGTTCCACAGTTTTCGAAAATCCTTGAATGGTTTTCGGTCGACGTTTCGATAATTCTCTTTAAAAGTCCATGGGTGAGACATCTGGAGATTTAGCAGGAATATCAGTAAAGGGTATTTATTGACTTGATACCAGTTTCTTCCAGTTCCCATCAAGGGGATCTCCGAGTGGACAATCGAAATAATGTATATAAGAAGTTTTCATCAATTTTGAAATCGGCCTACGCTGACTCTTGTGAATTCGCCACAGACAACAAAATAAATTCGGAGAATTTTTACACGAACGTGTTTGCCGACTCATGTAAATAAAAGCCGACGTAAAATTATAACACACAACACTATTTTGATACTTGATTAATATTAACTAAACTTGCGTAATTGGAAGAAGTATAGGACACTTACTGAACTCGCAGAATTTAATACGGATTACCACACCCGACAATGGCCTTAGCTGCATTGAGAGATTGTGTGATTTCAAAAAGGTTCAGATTTCAAAAGACTCGTCAATTAAAGCGTTTCTGATTAGTGCAGGGAGGATGACTCATTATTGGTTCCGGGTGGGTGACTCTGTTTTTTTAAGATAGCAGATAGTTTCTATTATGTACCAAAAATGACAATAGGGATCTTTAAAGTTATATAAATAAAAAACGCGACGTGATAGAAAAATTTTGATTACATTTTCTGTTTCAGCATTAAAAATACTTTATAAAACACTCATTGACTTATCTGTTATGAAAATCGTGTAGACCAGTGTTATTTGTTCCACTTCTGCCTTTATTTCCAATAGTAAAGGAGACCAAGGCTTGGCTGCAATACAAGATCCACTAAAGGTATAACTTATTCCTACGTCTCCGTATGCTACACGTTGTCGTGGCACAGTACATTTTTTACCGTAAATTTCAATAGTAGTTTCCTCTTTCTTTAAGTACGTTAATTCGTTTTCCAATCGACGAAAATGTGCCCAGCCTTCACGATCTGTAAACAATTCATAACATAAAGAATCTACAATATTTCTGCAAACACAGTTCTTTGTCTGCACGCATTTTCTTTGCAGGTCGAATGTCATTAGAATCCATGATTTATTTAAAAACAATAAAAGGGCAGAAAACCCCTATAAAAGAAACAATGCAATTCAAAGATCCAAGAAAATACATATAAGTTCAAGCTACAACTATGCTTTTAAAAGCCTCTTATTTATCAAATAGTTTTTCAGTTTCTATCGTTATCTGTGACTCCGTGTTTAACTCCGTTCCTTCTGTTATCTTAATTAGCTTACACGTGCAAAAACAATCCTTAGTCATATTCTGACAAGTTCCAGAGGCTTCTAGATTTTCAATCTGATACTTTACCATCACAAACCTTTGGTAGAATGTATTTGCCTAAGATTGCATCTAATCAATAAAACAATTTCCCACATTTGTCACACACAAACCTTAGTCATATTGTCCCAAGTTCCAGAGGCTTCTAATAATAGTAATCTTATACGTTTCCTTGCCATCGCTTATAATATGCATACTATAAATTCTTTGGTTAGTTACCTCTTATTTACCTAAAAATGTAATGTTTCATACACCGTTATGCATTTTTGTCCTATCCAGATCTCAGTCCTCCCTTCGAATTGCAGTAATGATTTCCCTACAGAACATTCACCCTTAAGCATGCACGTTTTCTTCAAGCTCATGTTGTATATAAATTTATTAAAATATAAAAAAAAAAAGGTTTTCGTATTATAAATTCTACCTAACAGTGTTCAAACGGTTAAAATCCTTCCCATACAATCGGTTGGCCTCAATTACTTATGTTCCGAGTTCCAACGTTAGAGCATTAAGATAATCCTTAATTTTATTCCAAGTGTTTTCATACATATATCCTCGCATCAAATTAAAAAAAGCTAAATTAAAGAATATTTTGTTGCTAATTTATTACATCACTACATAAAGGTACCCCCGTAGTCAATTTGAAAAATATAATTAGAAAATAAAAATTTTAACCTATGCACTAAATCATACTATTATATAAATATAGAATTCGTTCAAAAATCAACCCCTAGATGGCTGTACTTTCTTGTCTTTCAACAAAACTAGAAACTTCCGTCTTTTAACAAAACTAGAAACTTAAAATTTATGCAAGAGAATAAATATATATATTTAAATCTAAAAGAAATAAATTCCTTTAAAACTAATTGTTACTTCTTCCATCACTAGATGGCTGTACCTGTCTTTTAAAACTTAATTAAACCCCCCACCACAACTGTTCAAACTATTTTCTAAAAATAGCACATTCCCAGAATTAATGACAAAATAAGAAATAAATTCGTTCCTTAGATTAACTTCTTTTAAAATCACTAGATGGCGGTACCAGTCCTTCCCAACACAATTACAACTAATTGGAAAAATAAAAATTAATTATTCATAAAATAAAACCAAGTCCATGTCTACCATAACGCATTCCTAATATTAAGAAAAAGTCCAAGAGAAAGCAAACACTGCATTAATTCACCACCCATAGCTAACTCTCTTACAGCCTAACGGATAGCGCACTGGATTACAGATCCCAGTTCGAATCCAAGAAATTACTTTTTAATTTAAAATAATAGAGTTTTTCATTTCTCCGCCAGATGGAACTACCAGTCCTTCATTACCATGACAACTCCAACGCAACAACGCCATCGTTACAATGACGTCACCACCTCAAGACCCCTTATCAGCAATCATCCCCTTCTCTTATCTACTTCAAGTTCTCCTTATCAAACGGCGGCCATCTTGGAAAAGGCGCTCAAGGAACTCCCATACTACTGAAATAAGGCAACCCTTTCTACACTGGTGTGCAAAACTTAAGCAACGACTGTTTTTTTTTTGCCGTAACTCCGCAAGAAATCACCTGGGAGAGATGTAATTCAGAATAGAGACAATATTTTGTACTTAACGGATGAAGAAAGCATACTAGCGCAAAAATGAATAGAACGCATACAGTATGGAATCAAACAAAAAAGGCTTTATCGAAAGAGTAGCGTTGGTTCAAATGATTGTCTGCCCAAGAGGGAGAACAACATATGCCCCTTAGTAAGGATATGACCTCCATTAACTGCAATGGTTGCTTGGCACCGTCTCTCCATACTCAACACCAGATTATCCAACAGTTGTTGAGGTAAGAGGGCCCATTCCTCATTGAGCACCTGTTTCAGTTGTTGGGTGTTCTCCGGCGGATATAATCGTGCCAAAAGGCGTCTCCCCAAAGCATCCCACACATGTTCTATGGGATTTAAATCAGGGGAGTACGCTGGCCAATCCATTCTAGTGATATCTTCACTTTCTAGCAGCTCCTCAACAGCAAGAGTCCGATGTGGCCTGCGTTATCGTCCATAAAAACGAAGTCTGCACCAATGGTACCTCGGAACAGACGCACGTGGGGGAGGATCACTTGCTGACAATAGCGATCTCCAGTAACAGTATCTCTGTCGAAAATTTGGAGCTCAGTCCGCCCGCTCATCATGATGCCTCCTCAGACGAGCACGCGAGGACCACCGTAACGGTCTCTTTTCCTGATGGTAGTGGGATAAAACCGTGTCCCTACCTCTCTCCATATCAACTGGCGTTGAGAATCGCTTGTGACACTGAAACGATTCTCATCTGTAAAGAGGACGTGACTCCATTGATGAGATGTCCAGTCTTTGTGTTCCTTACACCAATCCAAACGGCGGCGCCGATGGGCAGCTGTCAATGGGATGCAGCGTTCAGGACGGCGGGCGAATAGGCCACCTTCATGAAGGCGTCTGGCCACAGTAAACCGCGACACTTGTCGTCCCGTTGCCGCACGCAGCTGCTGAGCCAGGTTGCCCACTGACTGGTATCGATCTCTTTTCGCCTGCAGGACGATATATCGGTCATCCATTGGCGTTGTTTTTCTTGGCCGACCACCACCAACCTTTCTTACAGCTGTACCAGTTGTTTGGAAGGCTTTCCAAGCTCGTGGAACGACACTTTTGTCGATTCTAAACTCTTGGGCTACACTCGTCAAACTACGCCCCTCCTCGAGCTTGCCGATCATTCTACCACGTGTAAAGTCGTCCAGATGGTTTCTTGTAGCCATATTGCACGTACGAACTCATTTGAACTTGCAGCGAATGCCTTTAATAGCGCCTTTCGTCCTTCTTTTTAGTGTAGTCTTGCACTGCGCGCGCTGACTGCACGCGTTTTGTGTGCCTCACGTCACCTGTGACTTCTTGTTCCTGATATTTGCATACAAATCACCTTTCTACTGAATTGGGTGTTCATTGTACTGAACGCATCAAGCCCCTTTTGTACAATTTCATGGCTGTCTGGTTAAAAATTACATCGTTGCTTAAGTTTTGCATTGCAGTGTATTAGAAAAAATCTTGATAAGGCAGGGATCGCGTTCCCCAGTACACTCTTGGTATCATGGGAATCGTCTCGGAAGATCTCTTGCTCTCAATTGCAAGACATGACAGCCCTCTTTCAGTGGCCATCTGAGGTGTCTCACATTTTGCTGTGGTCGCAAGATTAATACTGTTTGCCTTAAATGACCAGGACTCCCCAGCATTCTCGAGTGCCCGGGATTGACCAACTTGTTTTCTGAATCTCTTTTGGTGACTTTGTGCGGGTGAATGGACTCGTGGATTGGGTATATCTGAAGCTAGACGCGGAGATAAGCAACAAGGCAACCCTATCTTTGGATACCACATAACATTAGGCGGGGCTCTTTTTCTGTGGTTGTCGTACTATACCTACCTTTTGGTTATGCTCATTTGAATATTTTCTGATGGCACTGATATAGGCAAGTTTTTATGTATTGATTTGATACCATTAGATAGTTGGCCCTTTCGTATTGACCCAATTGGAGCCAGAGCAAATTGGATTCTACCATACAGTTGGCCCAATGCCAAATTGCTCAATTAAGAGCTACCTTTGGAGTGCTATAAGAATTGTTCGCACGCTGTCATCATACAAAAAACTTCTTATTGAAAAATGCCTAGAATAGCAAAGCTCATCATTTAAAATACTAATTATTTCCTAATGCTTATAGTTTATATAAAAATTTATAATACAAAATAGTGTACAAATTTGTGCTGAATTGAAATACCAAAATCAGAAAATTTACGAGCAAAAAATTTTTTAAATTAGTCTTTTCAATAAAAATGAGAATGGTAATTCATTATGCAGAACAAGGCAAACTCAAATGCTGAATCATTAAATTTTAAAATTTCCCAATTCTGCAACATTAAAAAATCTCACACCTAAAACATTTTTCTGGATTCCCTCGGAATGATCTTCTAGTTTAAGCAATATTAAAAAGTTAAAACATGTGAAACAATATTAGGAATTCAGAAGGAAAAATGGATATCTTAATACATAATATATTACATTTTATTTTTCACATTAATTTACATGTGTAAAAATAACATCAAGAAAATTTCCAGTTAAAAGGAATAACTTTTAACATATATTCATTACAATCACATTCAATTCACAAGATAAAATAATCACATTGTACCCGAACTGGTATAATAAATATCATTGGAATAGATTTGAAATATTCACTCATAAAGAAAAGCTCAGTACATAAATTAGAGATCATTAACACATAAATGGCTACTTTGTTTTCTGTTCACAAATATTTGAACATCATTCTAAGACAAACTAAGTACAATGCCATGGGAAAACGAATTGATTCAGTTCTATAGACAATTCTGCCAAACTTTTATAAACACGAGCATGCATATTTAGACTTGTATTGTTTTTACTTGCATTTGCAAGATGTGTCCAAATAATCTGTTGTTTATTACAGATGCAAGTCAGAGTATAGGGATTTCAATACTATTTCACATATCTTCCGTGTCAAGGCAAAAGGGTCTAAGTCAACTTAGAATCTTAAGTTGAATATTTCTCTCACAAATATTCAGAAAGAAAAGGTAGGTAGGTATTTAATTAACGTCGCACTGCAGCAACACAGCGGACTATTGGCAACATCCGGGATCAAACCCCGAAAGGAAAGATCCGACCATGATCCGATGATGTCACACCTGAGCTGGCACCCCACTCTCCAAACTTCTGCACCACGATAGATTTAACGTGAACCAGCCCCCTTTGTACACGACGGTCTTTGATTCGATTCGAACTCGCAACCCTCCGGTTGCAAGTCCGTTACTTTTCCAACCGGGCTACCGCGGCGCCCAGAAAGAAAAGGAAGCGTGAAGTTTCGATTTTAAGCAAATTATATTTTTTAAATTATAACGACGCAATCGACCCCTTTGGACTCGTCAGAAGTCAGACAACCCCTTTTACCCTGACATGGAAGTTATAGTTCTGAAGAATTACACAAGGAACTTAAGAAATGCAGCATTTCAAATAGAACTGATTATGGTTGATTGGTTTGGGGTTATGGCGCAAGGGCCATATTTGGCCAAGCTGCAACGAACACAAGACAAAAAATGTCACGTAATTTTAAAAAGAAAGGATGGGGAAGTAGAGAAAGATCACTTGGGTATCCTGGGGTCGCGATCCCCATACACACATAAAGATGTGCCCCACGGGGTATACCGATTACAAAAGTTATGGACAGTTGCTTCATAAACACATTTATATAGCAATCATTTACATTAATATAATAATCACATTAAGGATGATCGCTTCAAGAAAATGGAGTCATCTATGGGCCTCAGGTGTAATAATTATGGGATCAGATTCGAGTATTGCTTGGCATCCCTGAAAATAGCCTTAAATCAAAGTCGTTTTACATGTTTGATGTAAGTTGAGAGTGGTTTTAGCACTGCACCCAGTTATTTGATTTCCATTATGAAAAACTCCACGAAAAGTTGTTACCTGACATTTGCATAGATCACTTGGTCACACAATGTGAGCAGCCATGCTTAGAAAAATTGCAAGTTAATTTATCAGTAAAAGTGTGTTAACTGTTTAATCATTGCATTTCAAATGCTAAAAATATTTAAGCTCAAGATTGTTACATGAATATTGATGATCAGTGGTGGATCTAGTCAATTTGTGGTCCCAGGTGCAAGTAACTTTGAGGCCTGCTGAGTAATTCTCAGATTTGCCAACGGAAATCCATTTCTATATTTTTATAACAATATAAATTGAAGCATGATAATCAATCGAAAAATACTATTTATTATAATTAAGAATATTGAATTAATTATAAAGTGAAACAAAAAAACTTTCACATAGATATTAAATAGAAGCAAACCACACATTCCAATTAGTCTTGTATTTCGATACATTGTCTCACTTAAAAAATGTATACAAATTTTCACAATCAGCACTTAAAATTCCGCCGTTCAAACTATCGCCAAGTGAAATTAATGTAAAATCTTTTCACTCATTCTTGGAAAATTATAAGTTTTAGAAATTGTAAGCAAATTTTCAACCCATATTTAAAAGTGATAAAAGTTAAGTTTATTATTTTAATTTTAATCATGACATTTTGATAACTAAAAATGAACAATTCAGATTATGGATCTTATGAAATTTATGCAATTTTGGCCCACTTACAGAAAAATTGCAGACCCATGCCCTGTAGTGGATGATCTGTCACTGTCAAAAAGATGCATTTATAAGATTCATATGCACATTAAAGTACCCCAAAAATGTTTCCTACAAATAGAAAATGCTTTCATAAATAGTTTTTTCATCACAGCAAAACTAGAGACAAAAACTTAACATTTTCATAGAAAAATGAATAGCATATAAATAGCAAGATTATATATGGCTCTTCCATGGAATATTTAAAAAAAAGTAAAAAATACATAATTCTTGATTCTTCATTATTTACATTGGACAAGTACAAGTTAGGAAAATAGTATTATTTACAGGTACATTCTATTATGCAAAAATAATTCATAGAAAAATTTCCCCTATAACAAGGGTTTTTAAGTAGTTATATTTCATGGCACAATTCAAATACTGAGAACACAAAGAAAATTCATGGAAACTACGTCACATTTCCGATCACCATTGAAATCTCAGAATCACAACAAAAATAATTTCAAAGGTAAATAATTGGGTATTTAATAAAATTCATTTGAATTAAAAATATCAAATTGTTAATCATATTGAAACATATAAGCTGTTTCATAAAAGTAAATTAAAAAATTTTCAAATAAAAAATTTTCGTCTAAAATACAACATTTTAGACGAAAGATTAATAACAAAAAATACATAAATAGTTGAACACATTTTTAACACATAAAACCTTGAATAACAGATGCATTGCAAAAATTTTTGCTATCTTCAGTTCAAATTTTTTTGCTGTCATTTATTTACTACA
This sequence comes from Meta bourneti, assembly GCA_933210815.1. Taxonomy (NCBI): domain Eukaryota; kingdom Metazoa; phylum Arthropoda; class Arachnida; order Araneae; family Tetragnathidae; genus Meta; species Meta bourneti. The sequence goes on from OW119929.1 coordinate 7,878,867, forward strand.
CAGGGGCTAATTCTTACGGCTAAAAGTGGATTCTGAACCATAGTAAGAACATCCCTGCAGAGATCAGGAATGGCCAGTGCAGATACCAACTCATTTAAGGCTATTTTGAGTCGAGTTCACAACCAGGTTTCTCTTTTGAGATGGAACCAGGCTATATAATATGAATCTTACAGAAGATCACATAAATTCTGGCAAACTAGAGTTATTTAGGCATGGTAAAATAAAAAAGAAATAATGATTTACAAAATATTAACAAAAGAGATTAAAATAATCGCAAGGTTGCTATAATCCTAATAAAGCAGAGTTACCTTAGGCTACAACAACTCTACAAAAATGCACCAAAAGCGTTGCCACGAAAAAGTCTTAACAAAACTACTGACTGTTTTAGCTAATAGTTCAAGATTCAGTTCTTGTCAGTTGACAGGGACCTAATGTTTAGGACCTAATGGTCCCCCAATATCTTTTGGCTGTCTGAGGGGCCCAAAGCTTGAAGAATAAATGTTACAATATACAGATAATGTAGGTAGTGGAATGCATAACAGGGTTTCCACTCTTCAAACAAAAGGAACATAAGGGCCATTTCAAGGCTAGTTTTGAATTGTTTTTGGACAAATCAAAAGATTTAAAACATTGAACTAGAATACCCTACCCCACAAAAGAAAATGAACGAAATAATTTTAAAATACTTTTTGAGCATACATTACAAATAATTATCGTCTGCACAAGCATCTATATCTTGGAATGCGAAGAATAAAGAATAGCTTGCAGTTTAATTAATTTTGTTTTATTTACACAGTGGTGGCAATATTTACAAAATACCTTTAGAACCTTCTGCTTTTGAGAACTTCTCATCAGTTAGCAATTTAATTAATTTTTTCTTAATTATCCATGAGTCAAGATATCAATGCACATGCAAATGATAATAATTTTGCATGCACTCTAACAAATATATAAATTTGGAGTCTTAAAACAAAACTGAATGATAGGAGATAAAAAAAGTTCAGGATTTATGTGAGATGGCCCTTAACCCCAAACTAGAAAGTTTTCCACAAATAAATTATATAAAATTTTAAATGCATCATATTTAACTACCAATTTTTGATGTTCTTCAAAGTACAACGTAGTTATAACTTCCATTAAAACCAAAATGAATGACAATTAATACAGGTCGATTTTGGAATGCAAGCGAAGTAAAATCGTTATAGTAAAAAATTAGGGCTTAAATTAAGAAAAAGGTTTTTAGACAAATAGTAAGGTTTCATCAGACAAATGCAAATACAAGCATCTATTATTCAGAGGGGTTTCAAATATCAATAAAAAATAAAATTATTATTCAAGATAATACTGAGCTGCATCAATATATAGCAAGGAGACATAAGTTTCTCTACACATGCTAATCACTGGGGACACAACACATCAAAGATTTAAAAATTATTTATCAGCATATAACAAATTCTCTCAAATTGGACAGATTTTATACAAATGTTTCCATTTTTAACAATTTTCATTTTGTTGGAAACACAAAATCTAAAGCTATCAGTAAATATTACAAATTGTTCAGAATTATATAAAATAACAAGAAATGCATCAGTAAATTATTGTCATCGATTTTTCACTTGGAAATATTTATGCAGTAAAAATATTATTTGTGGCAGTCTTACAGACATCTGAATCACAAATAAATTTGACAAATGTCAAAATCATATTCAATGTCATTTATCTCGAGTATTTTCAGTTTTAATTTGTTGATGCTGTGAGATTATTCATGACAAAACAAGAATGTTTTCACTAATACTAAAACGGTTCTTCAAAATTAATTGAAAAGTAAGAAATTCAATAAGATTGAAATATTTACTAAGTTCGATCACAATCTCCGAGAGATTTAATGAAAGGCGTTGAACAAGGGATAATGCATTTAGAGTATTAATACTATAATTTCATAATAGTACTTACAAAGGTGGCTCTACTGAAAAAAGCCAGTATTTAAAATATTTATAAAGTAACAATTTTTTAGACTATATCATTTTTTACATCCATTTTGAATCATCTACCTTGGGAGACAATGAGACATACTGAGGGGAAGTAGAGATGCAGATAGGGAGTAAAAATACTAAAAGTCATTCATTAGCACCGTACATACAATTATGTTAGCATAAACAAGACACAGAACGTTAAAAAATTTCAATTAATAAAAAGTATGACTTTTCGGATTATTCATTTGAAGTATTTAACACTCGGGAAAGATATAGTGTTGCTTCCAATAGAAGGCAGTTGACCTTGGATCAGTTGATATTTGAAAGGGCATTAGAAGTAGGTTGCCATATGCAAAAGCCTGAATGGCAATTGGCATGGATGTTTTCGTCTGCCAACTGGTTATCAATGCTATCGTTTTCAGCACTGAACGATAAACTTGGAACCAGAATAAACTCATTCGAAACCACATGACTCAACTGTCTTCTCGTGGGAGCCGCACTACATGAAATTACAGGATTAATATCTAGAAACATAAATTGAGCAAATTAGATAGCTGCTCTAATGTACCTGCATTGCAAGATAAAACGAATCATTAAAATAGTGTTGAAAATCACCTATTGCAGCACTAAATATTTGAACATTGCAAGAAATACCACAGGATTTTGTACCCCACACCTGAAGGGGAGCACAATAGGAAGAGGGTTTTACTTCAGCTTGCGCATGATCAAATCTTTCAAGTTCAATTTCTGGTGGACAATGAGGGCAGTTGTGAAAGTGTTTCCCATGAACAACACCAGAAACATTAGAGCAGCTGCAGGGACCTGAAAACGGAGAAACGAAATTAGTAACTTTTCTAAGCGAATCGGAATACGGTAACTCCTCATTTTAGTGTGCCTCAATATATTGTGCATTCAGTTGTATCTGTTATCCAATTTGCAGAACAGCGCCATTAATTCAAAGCAGAGCATGCCGATTCAAATCCAAGTAAATTTTTATTTAAAATAAAACCTGATTTATATCTCACTTTGAATTTTCCTTTTAAGTTTAATAATATTGAAAATGAATTAAGGGTAGGTAGGCAATTAACGTTGCACTGAAGCAACAGAACGGGCTATTGGCAACAGTCCAGAATCGATCCCTCAGTCATTTTGAACCATGGTCAGATAATGAGGTCACACCTGAGATGGCATACCACTCACTAAACTTCCACGTCATGACATTCGAGGCCATGACAGAGGGGCTAGAGTACATTAAATCTGTCATGACATCAAATGTCCTATCTTTGGAATGGTATGGAAGTTTGGAGAGTGGGGTGCCAGCTCAGGTTTTGACCTCGACATCTGCACATGGTTCAAAATGACGAGGTGCTGTCCCAGAATATTTCCCATCGAGATGGATCCCGATCCGTCATCGACAGACTGTTGCATTGTTCCAGTGAGAGGTTAAATAAACTACCTACCTACATTTGTGTTTGCAACATTTCGCTTAAGGAGACGATGCTAGTCTTCTTTGTTTTTTAAAAAACTAATTTTATAAAATCATTTGATTCAAAATAACAAAACAATATGTTAGATTTGGAAATTGTGCAAAAATAATTGTATGAAGTATTTATAAGGTTAGTAGGTAGATAGTTAATTAACGTCGCACTGGAGCAACACAACGGGCTACCGATGGCGGTCCAGGATCAATTCTGAAAGGAAGGATCCAAGGACAACACCTCAAAATTTTTTAAACCACGGTCAGATGACGAGGTCGACATTTGAGCTGGCACACCAACTCTCCAAACTTCCACATCATGCCAATGTGAGGACATTTGAGGCCATGACAGATTTAACATGCACCAGCTCAGGCGAACATGCTGGTCTTTGGATGGACCGAGTTTCGAACTTGTAACCTTCCAGTTGCTAATCAGCTACTCTTACAACTGGGCTACCACAGCCTGAATTAACCTGGGACAAAATGCACAATTCAAATCAGTTTAAAAATTTGCTTTTACAGTGACCCAAGTACACCAAGAAGGATACTTTTTAAAACTGACAATAACTGGCTTTCCTACTTTGAAGACACTAAAGATAATTGTATTGATTGGGGTGCAATGATGGCAACTTGGAGAAATTAATTGCTTCATATATAAATGTTTTAGAACTCTTTATTTTGTTTACATAAATCATTACTAATGTTATCAATATATTAGAAACATCTCATGTTGGATGGAGGCTGGGCCCCAACCATAAAAACATTAGGTCCCAAGAAGTTCCGGGACACTAGAACTTCGTGACCCTTTTGATAAGCAAACTAAAACAGATCAAACCACTTTGCATTTGGTTACTCATATTATTTATATTTTAATCCCTTATGTTTGGGGTTCCTGGGCCCTATACCATAAAATTTTTAAAAGCGTTCCAGGGGATTCAGACCCCTAAGAGTTAGCACTCATGTTGGAATGAGAATGACAACTGACCAATATATTCTTTCTCACTTAAAGCAAATGTCACTCGTAAATCTGCTTGTCAGAAGATGCTGAGTTGTATACATGAGGACCATTCCATATATTGCACAAAACGTAATTTCTTCTCATGGAGGAAGGTTGATTAGACACACTGAGACCCTTTCAGGAAGGAATTTGTTATTTCTGATAAAGGAATCTGAAATTACTATACTTCAGACACGTTTAACATGAATCAGTACTATTTAGTAACTGCACTGATTTGCTTTTCTTGTGTATACAAAGTTTCAACACATAGAGGAAATAAGTAAATTAAAACCATAAGCATCTGATTTAAATCAAAGCACTGATATTTGAATCAAATCAATCCAATTAATGATTTTTTCACACTTTGTATTAGATGTCTCGTTGGAATGGGGTAACTCATTTAAATTTTAATATTTGTGTAGAAGACTAGAAAGCCATTCATAAAATCTTTCCACCTTTACTACTTCAGGATATGTAGAGAATATTTTCAAGTTTGATTTAGAGAGAGGAGTTCAAAGTCCCTTGTTTCAAGCAGCTATCTTAATATGGTCTCTGCTCCCAGTGCAAAATTTTGCAGGAGCACCTGTAGACTTCAAGCTAGGGGATTAAAGTTAGGCATCTAAGAAAGGTAAGGTAAATGGTAAAAATGGTAAATGATGTCTGTACAAAGCAGCTCTTAAGATCATCACTGCATGGGGACAAAACATGGTACATGATAATTGCCATGAAAAACATTGATTGACAAAGACAACCAAACCAAAAGTATTCTGAGTCTAGTGAAAACTTTAGAATAACGGGACAGCATATGTCCCAGCTCTGTGAAAAGGCTTAACTGAATTGGTACAAATTTGAGTCAGGATGAGAAAGAATGTTTTCAAAAATATTCTTGTGTTTAGAATAATATTGTGAAAGGATTTTCCATAAACTTTGTTTTTATAATTGTTTTATAAGAGTTTGGCTGTATTCCTTTTATGAATTCATAAATTATAATTTACAATTACATAATATAATTAAGAAATTACATTTAATTGTTAAATATCTTTCACCATTTTACAGGAAATCATTCAAAAAATTTACACCATGAATCATACAATTTTGATGCAAATAGATAACATTGGAATTAAAATTTCAAACATATATTACCTGCCACTCTATGCCTTGGAATAGCACTGTTAACTTGTAAAGGGTGTAGGCATTATATAGTTGCCAACACTAAAAAAGAAAATACATTAATTTAGAATTATTAGTTATTAAATTTATATTAACTATTATTAAACTACTTATATGTGATTCATTCCAAACTATTGATGATTCAATAGATTAATTTAAATGAGCCTATACAAATATTAACAGCATTTTAAATTACAAAGCAAAGCTCAAAATATTTCCCTAAAAGTCAAAATTCCTAGGAACTTTAAAGATATCTGACCAGCTTTTAAATTTTAATGTAGAAATAATAAAATACACATTTAAAAAAGGAATCAAACTTAAGAGATTTGTCAAGTTGAAATTGAAGCCAAAGTATGAATTATTTTATATATTGCACCATAATATACCACAACCCAAATATTAAAAATTTGCCACATATGGAGAACTTGTGGCCCCAATGAGTCATGATATATGCAATTTTGCTGTATATGAAAGCTTAATTTCCAAATTTTTGTGAAGGGGTAAATTAGGTAGGTATTTTAATTTACATCACACTGAAGCAACACAACGGGTTGTTGATGACGGTCTGGGATCAAACCCAAAGGGAAAAATCTGAAAACACCACGTAATTTTGAACCACGGTCAGATGACAAGGGCAACACCTGAGCTGGCACCCAACTACCATACCATGCCACCATGAGGACATTCGAGGCCACCACAGATTGAACGTGTACCAGGCCCCTTTGTACACGATGGTCTTTGGTTTGAATTAAACTCTCAACTCTCCGGTTACTAATCCGTTACTCTTCCAACCAGGCTACTGCGGCCCGGGGAAATTAGGAAAATGATTTTAGTGATAAGTGTACGAAGAAATTGGGAATTCCACTTTTTAAGCTAAAATACTATATGTATCATGAGCCACTGTGTGCCAATATCATCTTGATGTATACTGTAAGAAAAGAACTTTTACTTACATAACCTGTAATTAAAAATGGGAGTAAAAATTTGAGACCCCGCCACATCCAGGAATGAAATCCATCTAAAAAAAGTACAAAAAAAATTAGGAATAGACAATTAACCAACTACTTTATACACTGAACATGCATTGAAATGAGATGAACAAAATATAGAACGCCAGATTTTATTTCACAATTACTTGAGGCAATTTTATTGATGCATCTTCAGTCATCATTTACTTTCAATCATGAAAAACAAACTTTGCAAAATTAATTTTTTTACAATATTACCTGTTGAAAATAAAACATTCATCTGTATATGAAGCAGTGTTGGCATCTGTCTGTTCTCTATACAAATCTACACCATTTTTTGACCAATCCACACCAAATTTGGCACTTATTTTTAAGAACCCTGCAGGTGATGTAGGCTACATATTAACCCCCATTCTATTTGTCTTGGTTATGCAGAGGGGGCTAAAAACAATTTGAAATCCCCAAAGGAATAACATTGAGTATTTTTACGATCACTGTCAGACCAATTCATATCAAATTTGGTACACTCATTCTTTAGAATCCTGAGGGAAACAGGTTATATATTAACCCCGTTTGATTTGTTCTGGGTCTGCAGAGGGGGCTAAAATCGATTTGAAATCTCCATAGGAATAACGTTGAGTATCCTTACCATCAGTTTGACCAATTCACATCAAATCTGGTACTCATTCTTTAGAATCCTGTGGGAATAACCCCAGTTCCAATTGTCCTGTCTTTAGAGTGGGATAAAAACAATTCTAAAACTGCATAGGAATAACAATGAGTAATATTACGATGAATTACAAACAATTCAACCCAAGCAATGACGGGTAATTCAGCTAGTTCTACATTCTGCAGTCAAAGGTCTAATTTGTCTTAATCCAGCACTGTTCTTTGGTTGTTAGACGCATCTGTAAGTATTGTTAGTCTATCGCAAGCCAAAGAGGAGTAACCTCTTGTTATATTAACCAGATAACCACCAGGAGAGCTCCAGAGCCTGTCCCTTAAAGGGACTTAACAGTTTGATGGGCACTCCTGGGTACTTTATTAAAAGCAAAAAAAATTAGAGTGGGGATTATGAAAAAGAAAATCACCACTGATAATACAACCCCTTTCGCAGAAGGGGTTGCCCACTGGAACAAGTCTACAATAAAAATAATATCTCCATAAACAAAACAAGTGAAAGAGAAAAATAAGATAGTTGTAATTAAAGACTAAGTTACTGCTGCCATTTCATGTCCATACTTCAGCAGAAAATGCATTAGTCCACAGATTTGCTTCTTTGCCTGTGACCAAAGGCAATTTTTCTCCAAGAGCTGTCCGGTCCACTTTCGCGACAGTGCACATGAAATTGGGTCGTGAGGGGACATTGGGTAGAGAGCATAGTGGAGAGGAGATCCTACTGACCCACAAGCACATAGATCTGTTTTGCTTTGTCCAGAACGGAAAAGGTACTGCTGAAAAGGGCCATGGCCAGTAAAAAACATGATAAGCCTCCTGTCTCGTATCGCAGTGTGGTAGGATACTATGGGAAGGACCTCAAAAAGGGGTCGTCCAGTATCCTCCAGTTCCCAAGTGATCTGCACACCCTTGAATCTTAAATAAGTTCTCGCACCCCCTCGAAAAACGTGTTTCTATTTATTTATGAAATTATTTCTATTGCAGGATAATTTATTTATTGAAAAAAAAAAAAACAAATATATTTACATATGCATACAAAACAATATCTCAAATTTTAATGGCTACGTTGTTGTTTATTCATAATACTTTTGAAGTTAGGCTTCTTTTTTGAATGAGCCACGCATAAGTCATCACTTACATCTAAGCGATTTCTGGCTTTTGTTTTTATGTGCAAAGGGATGAAAATCTCATTTCACAGGTAGGTGGTGGCAAATGGTAAAAGTACCTGCAATGCTGCTTTTGCCAGCTGTGTACAAGGTTCTAACTGTGTACACCAAAATTGTTCTAAGTTCAGTTTTTCAAATTCCATTTGAATAAATGCATTGGCTCGTAATTCAATAAGATCGTCTTTTATTAAATCGCTGTCGTCTATCGAAACTTCTCTCGCACCCCTGGAAATGCTTTCTCGCACCCCCAGTGGTGCTCACACTCCAGGTTAAGAACCACTGTTATAGAAGATGGCAAAAAGTGTACACCTTAGTCCATTACCACATTTGGCTTCTGAACATCCAGTTCAATCCCATTAGTCACTTGTTAAAAATGATTCGTTTTTTGCTTACATGTCGTTCAAACCCATTTTTGCATTCGTTTACAATTTTTTTCTGCACTGATTTCAGTCTTCCAGCTTCCTCATTGCCTTGTCATCAGACCAATGGAGAATTTTATTAGTGGTGAGTTAGTAGATGTTGCTGCGTGTTGAATAACACTGACATATTAACAGGAATAAAATTTATTTAACTTTAATAGGAACACATCAGAACAGACTCAGGGGTTACGCTCCTTTGATTCTTTTTTACCGCGCGAGCAAGAGAGATTTGAATTTCTATACATCAGCGAAATGTCACGGTTTGCCACCGTCTCATTGGATGACAGAGGGCAACCGCAGCACCGTTCACTCCTGTGGCATCCCACTGACTAGAAGAAAGAGTAGTTGGATTGATTCACTACAAGTTCTTCCATAGAAATTTAGCAATATTATGTAGCCCTATCCTAATACCAATTTTTCTCAAGTTATATTTTTTAGTTTCCATAAAATGTTCCATGGATGACCTATTTTTTGTTTTATCTATGTATTTGTCTGTGTTTATATTGTTTATGTAATGTATTTACTATGACTTGAAGACTTTATACGATACTAGCTGAATTTACAGGGCTTTGCTCGGGTTTAATTGCATTGGGTTCCATCTTGCATTTTACAGACAGGATACATAAACGATACGATACTGAGCGATTTTCAGGGCAACCGACCCATCTGCGATAACATCATACTCTAAAATTCTAAAAACCTCCAAGGCCATCTTGAGAGGCAACTCCTGTAGATGTTAACTTTGACATCATCTGCACAGCCAGACAGGGGGAGAGCAACCCTAGCAATACTCAATGTTATTCCTATGGGAATTTCGAATAGATTTTAGCTCCCTACGACAAATAGAAAGGGGGTTAAATGTAGCCTATGTTACCCGCAGGGTTCCAAAGAATAAGTGTACCAAATATGGTACAGATTGGTCAAACGGTGTAGATTTGTATAGAGAACAGACAGATGCCAACTCTGCTTTATATGTATTATAAGATGTCTTTATATGACTATAAATGTTATATATATTGTTTATGTATGTAGCTCTAGCATATTTCAACTAAGCAGTAAAATCCTATAGTGGTTGATTTTGCATTGTTTACATCTGCTTGTTGCCATTTGGCAACATAAATACTGCCAATTTCTGAGCCATGTATGTTAGTGAAATATAGATATTTCAAAGTATACCCATGGATTTGCATTTAAGTTTTACATAATTTAAAAAAGAACTTGTAATTGAATGTATGATTTGTGCCATTATTTCTTTTTCTTAAGTGAAGTTTTCGACCCTCACTCCATCACTTCCTTTGATATGCATTGCATCATTTTCTAAAGTGATACATCCAGGGATTACTGTATTAATAAGTTGTAGAAATTGTTTTTGGTACTGAATATTGGCCAAAAATGAGATTTCTAAAATTGATTTTTATATTCTAATAAAATATATCTTTCTGTATGTTTGGGTATATAATTTACATTTGTGTCTTTTCTTTCTGATAAAATTATTTTTTTATTAGATTTACAAGAGTTTCCATCAAAATAATTTTTTTCTTAATGCACATTCAAAATGTTTGGGCTTCCTTTGGTTTTTATCAGAAGTTGAGTGAACATTGCATTTATTCTTAGTATTTTCTTGAATTTTAACAATTGATACATGAAATATAAAAGCAAAATGGCGCTTTGAATAAATTGGTACAGTGAAATTATATGAAAGGTTTGGAAAATTATTTAAAGCTTTAAAAATATTTTACTTAACATCATTAGATGGAATTTTCTGACTAGTAAAAATATATGCACTGTAAGAATAAATTTTTATGGTTTTATTATAATTCTCTAATTCACAAATACATTAACTTAGAGATGGGCTAACAGTTTCAATAGTGTTATTTCATAAGAGACACTATTATAGAAAATGTTAACATTTACAGATAAATGCTTTTGGGATAGTAGTGAAACAAATATTCTATTTAAAATATTGAAATTGATAAGGATATTTAATAAAAAAATTTTAATTACTCAATATTTTAAAATCATTTAATGGATAATGTCATTTTTTAGTAATTAACTGTTAGATTTAGAACCATTATTTTTAGTCGCTAACTGATATTAACTGTTAACAGTTTTGTTAATTGTCACTGCAAATTAACAATAACAGTTAATACTGTTATCATGAAATAACAGTTCTGCCCATCTCTACAGTAATTCATCAATATACTGTGCTTTTCGAGGTCAAGAATAATGTGGTATAACAAGGGGAGAAATATAATGAGTCCACAAAAACTATTCATAGAAATAGAAAGGCATAAATTACACTTTATATCATACATTTTTTTATTTAAAATAATGCATAATCACAAGTTAAGTACAAAATTGATCATAAAACCTTTCGTAATTGTGTTACATTTTGTAGAACATTTAAAAAACAAATTTTCTCCCCTCATCCACTCTTACCTATGCAAGACATCAATATCTTTTATCAATTTAGTTTAGCCCTTTCAAGGGGTTGGGATACAGGTGGCCTCATAACTAATGTTTCCACTAGGTTCTTGGAACATGTTTGGCGACTTGAGGGAGATTTTAACTGTTCATACAAGGTTTATCAATTTAAGTCCCAGTCCAGATTTCTCTTTGCAAAGCATGTAATTTATACAAACAGCCATACTGGGTATGTCATTTTGTATGAGGTAGAACTGAAAAGGGCAATGGTCAAAAAGGATCTTTTAATTTCAGTTAACATCTGAAGATCAATTGACCCCTATGCAGGTGACCTCACTCACTGTTCTCTTCAATAAGTATAACCTTTATTTACACTGTTGCCTGCATTTTTCATGGCAACAATAACATCTTTTTGTCCCCCAGTAGTGGGGATTATTTTAAGCGCTGCTTTGAACTAAGGTCAATTAAGACTGTAAATTTCGTTTGGAGTCTGATGACGAACTTCAACCCCCTGACTTGGCGATGTGTGGAAGGTATGTTTTAGATTGGTTGTTTTCATTTTTTATGGCACAAGGGCCATATTTGGCCAAGTTGTGCTAAACACAAGACAGACAACACAATGAGGGAGGTATACATTTAATTAACGTCACACTGGAGCAACATAACAGGCTATTGGCGAAGGTCCAGGATCAACCCCAGAAGGGAAAGATCAAGGATAACACCAAGTAATTTTGAGCCATGGTCAGATGACGAGGTCACACCTGAGCTGGCACCCCACTCTCCAAACCACGCCGACGTGAGGACATTTGATGCCATGGCAGATTTAACGTGTACCAGCCCCCTTTGTACATGATGGTCTTGGGTTGGATTCGAACTCGCAAACCTCCGGTCCCAAGTCCGTTACTCTTCCAACTGGGCTACTGCAGCCTGCACAATGAGGGAGGGAAAAAAGCAGAAGGGTAGGTGAGGGTAAAAACGAAAGGGAGGAAAGATCACTCAGGGTTTTGATGCCCATACACACCTAAAGATGTGCCTCTGAGAGCAGGTTCTTCACTAGACAATGCTTATCACAAATGTGAGCAGAGCTGTAGGAAAAAGTTAAGACAACTACTTGAAGAAAGTGACAGGCAATTTCAAAGAAACAGACTAACGTCCAAGAATTTCTCTACTTTCACAAACAAAAAATGCATTACAGATAATTAAAGAGTGATGTATCCAAATGTGCAATATAACAAAGGGATACCATATTATAAAAGCCACAGAAATTTTTTCAAAATGCTGCAGAAGATGCTCCCGTATGTGGAAAAGGTACTTACCAACGGTGATGTCCATATTGTGTCGTTCTCCAAGAGCCCGTAAACGATATAAACATCCCTGTTGATAGTTGTATTGCAAAATCTGCAAAAAACCTAAAGAAAGCAGATTGATAAGATCACATTATTTATTATGACACACTGTTATTAGATTCCAGTTTTACTATGTTTATAAAGGCTCTAATTTAGCTGTTCTAAAAAAGTGAGGGTTTTCAACTAATTTTTAGGGAACGGAATGGGGAACTGCAAACATCAACTATGACACAACTTTGTGATACTAACTTGACAACGGAAACCTTTCTGAGGGTTTTAATGGATTTTTGGAGACATCTGCCTGTACATGCACAACATATTTGGTAGTAAATGATTCTATAATTACACAAATAGCTAGATGTAAAATTAGCTTTGAAGAATGGAAAACGTTTTATTTATCATGGAATTTACATTTCCCATGGTCGGTAGAGCTATAGAATGTTTTCCCATAGGTAGGTAGTTAATGTCACATTGGAGCAATTCAACAGGCTATTGGAGACGGGCTGGGATCCATCCAGAAGGGAGAGATCTGAGGATAACACCTCTTCATTTTGAACCAGTCATATGAGGTTGATACCTGAGCTGGCACCCCACTCTCCAAACTTCCACACCATGCCAACGTGAGGACATTTGAGACCATGACAGATTTAATGTGCACCAGCCCCATGTACACAATGTTTTGAATTTGCAACCCTGAAGTTGCTAATCTGTTGGTCTTCCAAATAGGCTATGATGGCCCTGTTTTCCCATAGGAACTGCAGAGAAAATTTATTTGTTGGAATCTCTGTAAACATGCATGAGATCTTTCTTTTGAAAAAAAATTTAAAAAAAAAAATCATACTTAAATTTCATTCAAAATTGTTTAATCTTATTGTATGCTCATGTAATATTACAATTAATCCTACATTGTACGGCAAACTGTAGGCAAATATGCGTCACCAACAAAAGCTTAAAAAAGTCCGACAACTTACTTGAGTAGCAAGAATACAGCATGAATTGTGTCCTGAACAGTTGGTATGACTGGCCATCGTGCCTAAATGAAAAAGTAATAATAATATAAAGCACTCAGGGAAATTTATATCCATTTAACTTTTAGACTACAGGCAGTACAACAATCGTACTGTGAGATTTTTCCTACCTAGGCGGCTCAGTACAGATGCTGAACTGAAGATTTTATCCCCTTTTAAGTGACCGCTGACATCGATCACCATTTGCGAGCTGTCAGTGACTGGCCCTAAAGAGGGACGGTCCTTTTGTTTGAAGCCGTACCCTGTTGTTCATTCTGTGAACGCTGGGAAACTCAGAATATCGAGCCTGTGATATCTCTAGAATGCCAAACACTACGAAAGGAAAGCGCATTAGGTGGTCAGTCGTAAAAGTCATTCATGACTCTCTCACAAGTTCTGTAGGGGAAGGAAGTCAAGAAAAATATGCCGTTCTGAGATGCGGGTAACGAAATTTGGGCGCCATAGTATAAAGGTTATTATAAAACTAGTCTATCTATATAGGTTTTTTTTAAAAAAAATTTCCTGTTCAAACCAGTTCTCTGCATAGTACTGTTGTAATGATGTCTTCTAAAAGTAGAACAGATAAATTTAACTTTTAGTTTCAAAATAGTGCTCAGTGGCATAACAGAAAAAAAATTAGCAATCATGAGTTAAAATTCTGAGGTTTGGTCTGATTTGGTTTGTCACTCTAAGATCACTTTTTGCTACATAATGGATAGTTAGATCCATGGCTTTAAGTGGATTCAGAAATTCACAAACATCTATGCCATGACCAGGACTCGAACCCAGAGCCTGTTGAACTGAGAAATGTCTGAAATTTGAGAAGTAATCAATCCAATTTCCAAGGAAAGAGAATTTGTCCGGGGAAATTAACAGAAATCTGGTCTGGTTAGGTTTTTTGCTCAATAGTAGTTTTTTGCTAATTAGACTAAACTGAAACCCCTACAGATAAACCAAAAGTTATTATTGGATTGCATGCATACAAGGTCTAAATATAGATAGGCTACATAGCATAAGATACATGGCACCAAAGTTAATGAATTAAACACCTTTGAATTTAGACTCAAGCTATTGAGCTAAATTGTCATTGAAAACAAGCAAATGCTTAACACTTAGATTCAAATAAAAGATTAATAATTTCTTAAGGGAATTGTGGTTTTGAGATTCCTGCGCACATTTTGTAGATGTAATAGGGTTCTGCAAGGTAAATGGCACATTGAATGGATATATGACATGTGCATGTCTACTGTTTTTGTACAGAAAACATGTCAGTACAAATGCATATTTCAGCCTATTTAACAATAGGTACTTAATTAACGTCCCAATGTAACAACACAATGGGCTATTGGCGACAATCTGGGATCAATCCTGCAGGGAAATATCCAAGGACAAAGCATCGTCAATTTGAACCATTGTCAGATGACGAGGTCAACATCTGAGTTGGCAAACCAAACTTCCACATCACAATAACACATTCAACATGCACCAGCAGCATACAAGGCAGTCTTTGGTTGGTCAGAGTTTCAAGCTAGCAACCTGTTGCTAATACATTACTCTGTGGTGGCATCAGTCCATGCTGAATTTTAATATTCGTTTCTTCAGTTGTGCTACACATGATTTTTATTTCAGCAATAAAAGAGAGCTGAGATCGAGCAATTAAAGCAGCTACTCTTTTTACTTGTTGGTAGCTAACCGATTACCATGATGCTCTGCTTCATCTACTGTTTTATCTAATGTTATTTTGTTAAAGCTATGTTTTTACTTACGGCATTATCTTACTCAGTTTTGAAGCAACCGACACATTAGAGTATGAGTAGCAATTCCTTATACCTATAACTCTTCCAACTGGGCTACTATGGCCCAGCCTATTTAACGTTACAGGACTGATGTTGGACCATTGTGTGGCAAGCCTAAGAAAAATTGATGAAGAATTCCATAAAAATAAAATTTTCCAAATCAAGACAGTAATTACACATACCATAAAATCAATACCCCAGTGAGAACTGTAGAAATGAAATGATGCAGTCGCCACCACCCTTTAATCCTACAAAAAGAAGTGAACATTGTGTTACGAACAAGGTACTTAAAATAATAAGTGATCAATTCTAGAAAAAATACTGGATGAAGAGTAGGTCTTAGTAAATAGCCACATGTTTAAAATTTACATAAACAATGCATATCATGCTATATGAGACTAACATAAAAAATAAACATGTGCATTCCATTAATGGCTTAATTAAAACTTAAAAGCAGGACACAAAGTTAATGTGCATGTTTTATAGTAGAATGTTTGCAATATTCTATGATACATGTATAACTTCGGGTTTGAAACTAGTAATGCATGATAGGTATTGGTTGATTTTGGGGTTTTTATGGCACAAGTGCTCTATATGGTCAGGTTACACCAAAAACAAAACATACTATGTCAAGTAAATGGACACATGCATACAAGTTTTATTGACATAGAAGAGAGCAACACACCCAGGATAAATTACAGGAATAGAACATGAACTGCCTTCAACTTATAGGTTACTAGTGCAGTGGGCAAATCCAACAGAACTACCGAGGCCCCTTATCAGTATTGGTGATAAGAGAATTATCATATCAAAATATCGTTGCTTGTTTTCTTAGTCAAAATACTTTGTGGAATTCCAATGAATATATTGGGGTTTCCAGCAGATATGTTAAAACATGCAAGATACTGCTTTATACAGACATACCAAAAGACGTATATTACGTTCAGCCACACTTGGTTTATGGTGAATGACTAATTTGCCACTTCAATAAGTCACTTGTCTGTATAACAAAACTATGGTATGTACACATAAAATGTCGAGGTCAGTAATCAGGCATTCAAAATAAAAATATACACTGGTGTTCAAAATTAAGAGAATATGCATATTTTTTCGAATTGCTCAATAAAATACTGAACGAAAGGTAAGACTAATGCTTCCAAACAAAGATGCAAATTTTTAGTGTTAAATATGTAAGCATACACCTGCATGTGGGCAGTGCATTTAGAGGTACAAACTTTCTAAGCGCACGTGACAATTTCCGTGCTTCCTTTGCTCGCACACTTGGCGAATTTCGTGGTGTCTTTTTGCAACATTCGGTGAAATTCAAAAGCAAACAGTTAAAATGAGTAACCTTCAACGTTTGGATGATGGAATGAGGTGGCAAATCATCAAGACTGGAAGCAGAGCAGTTTCAAGTGCAGATTGATAGACTTGAATGTAATGCCCAGAGTCATGTCCAACTTATGGGAACTGTTTAAGGATGCTAGATCCATAGAGCGAGAGTCTGGGCAAGGTCGTCCAAGAGCCACGACGGCCAATGAAGATAGATATTTGTCCATTAAAGCTAGGCGTAACAGGAATGCAACAGCTTCTCAGCTCTCGTGACCTTCATGCGGCCACAAGCCGAGTTTCAAGGATTACTTTTCCAGAAGGCTACATGAGAGGTCTGTTTGCAAGACCTGCTATTTGTGTCCCACTCACGTTTAGCATGGTGCAGAGAACATCGACTTTGGACCAGGGATCAGCGAGGGACCATTCTATTCACTAATAAGTCCCAGTTCAGCCTAACCACTGATTCTTGACGTACGTTTGTCTGGAGAGAACCAGGGACCCATTACCTGTCCTTCAACATCTGAGAAAGAGACCACTATGGCAGCGGAGGTTTGATGGTCTGATACCATAACTGTTGTATGGTTATTTTTTTTGTACTATTTCAATCTATGTACATAACTAATTTCATTAAATATGTCCAGTATTTCTGGTGAAAATAGCCCAGAAGTGAAAATTCTCTTAATTTTGAACACTAGTGTACTAAAAATTACTGTTGTCTGTTGAGGTAGCATGAACCTTGTTCATATGAAACACTTGTACAGCAACAACAGAACTGACCTAGCTACTTCAAATCTGGGCAGCAGAAACTGCCTACTGATGCATGTGAAAATGACAACACTACCTGCTAAATTTTCCATTTGCCCTTAATTTGACAGTGTTCTGGAGATTTCATAATGCGTAAAAATATATGCATGATGTATTAATAAAAAAAAAGGTTTAAATACCTAGAAGTCAAGTAAATTTTGAATCCTTTTTTAGAATGTTTTTATATTTACAGTACAGCTTTAAGACTCCTTTGGGGCAATGCTTTTTGTAGCAAGTTGTGGCAGGCAAAGACAATCCCACTTTATTAGAAGAATGGCAACCTCGTGATTATTTGAATACCTTATATTAATTTTTGTAAATCAGTATTTTTTTATTTTACCATGCCTAAATAAATCATTTGCTAGAATCAAAGTGATCTGTTAAATCTGGCTATTCATATTATATAGCCTGGTTCCATTAAACTTAAAACTAATAAATTATTTTCCTTGGACAAACTTCTAACAATATTTTTAAAAGAGTAAAAATTTTTTATTACATACAAACCTCGTCGTAGTAAGAATAATCAGTTATATGGATTTTTTCTATTTAAGAGTTACTTTCATTAATTTTTAAATTATTTTCTGCTAAGCCTGAAACTGTGTTTTTCCCCAAGAAATTCTTCCTCGCCAACATAAAAAGCGTGCTAAAAGCATTGATACAAAAAGTCTTTATATCAAAGCTGTACTAGATTTACCTTCTATGAAAAAATACTTATTTTTGTATTTACCTTGAGCCATTCACAACCAAGATACTCTCTCGTATAGTCAGAGTGCAGTAGTACCAGACCAGAAGAAAATGAAGAATTGCGTCTAAGGTCCTGCAAGAATAAATATTGATTTTGAATCTATTTTCAAAACTGTGAGAAAAGGCACATAGAATCAAGTTAAGCTAAAACAAATGAAATAGAATACACATTGGTCAAATTCGCATCACAGTTGGATCAATCCCAAAGAGAAAGATCCTCGGACCTTGTAATTTTGAACCCTGGTCAGATGATGAGGTCAACACCTGAGCTGGCACCCCACTCTCCAAACTTCCACATCATGCCAATGTGAGAACATTTGAGGACACAACCGATTTAATATGCTGCAGCCCCCCGTACAAGACTGTCTTTGGTTGTAACGAGTTTTGAACTAGCAATCCTCCGGTTGCTAATCCGCTACTCTTCTTCAAACTAGGCTACAGCAGCCCTTTGCATGAAAGGAAGGATTGACTTTTAAGCATTGTATTCTAAGGATAGAGCATTTGAAAGTATTCCCTTCACATGCATAGCATTGAAAAATACTCATGATAAAATTGTGCCTCCGAGAACGAATTTTAAAGTTTAACACAAAATTTTATGGGTAGTTAGTTAAAGGTGCACTGCAGCAACACAGCAGGCTATTGGCGATGGTCCAGGATCCCAAAGGGAAAAATCCAAGGACACCTCATAATTTTGAACCAGTCAGAAGACGAGGTCAACACCCGAGCTCTAACCTCACTCTCCAAATTTCCATGCCAACATGACATTTGAGGTCACAATATATTTAACATGCACTAGCCCCTGTGTACACAATGGTCTTCAGTCGGACCGTTTCAAACTCACAATCGTCTGGTTACTAATCTGCTACTCTTCCAACTGGGCTACCGCAGTCCATAATTGGTATCATGAAATATCCTCAATATATCTTAAAATATATTAAATAAAAGTTTGAAATGAACTTGAACCACAAACTCATTCTTTACCATTTCTTCCCTGAACAAAAATATTTACAAAAAGTGAAATATAAATCTCACCAATAAAAAGGATACCTATTTTAAGATGACTTTGAACTTTCAAAATCACTAAAATCAATTTTTTGATCCGAGATTTAATTAATTGATACCAAATGTTACAAGAAAAATATATTTTCGAATACAATAATTTTTGAGAGTTTTATAGAGTTGTAATTTGTAAACAAAGTGTCATGCCCATTTTGACAGCTGTCAAAAATATAAACATCCACTTTTCATAGATGAGCCTCACACATAATTATTTTAAAAAGTTCATATATATTTTTTACAAAATGGCAACACATACTGTAACTGTTTTCTAGATTGTCCTTAAAAACAATTTACTTTGTTTACACACATTTAACTTCGTTAGTTGTAACACATAATGGTTTACATTATTAAATGTGCATATTATGTGATATTTTGGACAACAATGCAATAAAGTAATAGATTCAACTAATACTTAGAAATTAAATATACACAAACCTGTAGGTTGATATAATATTCAAAAAGGAAAAGAACAGGACAACAATGGTTACAACTAGCTTGAATCTTTCATATTCATCTTTATACTTAAACCTGTCAGGAAATAAACATTAAAATAAAATTTACATGATCAACAAATTCAAAGTAAAAACTAAATAAATTTAATGCGGAATATGGGACATCTCAAGATACAAGCATATTCCTTGAAATCTTCGGGATATTTGACTTTCAGCATTTAGTGGCATTGTATCTTTGATGGGCGGGAATAACAGTACAAGTCAGTTGTGATGTACTTCGTACCAAGAAAATTGTGCACTAGTAACTTAATTTTGTCACAGGGCCACATCCAAAATTTCTCCTAATTTCCCCTTTAAAGTTGTCAGACATAAGGTGCAGAATTGATTTTATAAATTTTATTCATTCACAATATGGAATATTAAATGTTTTTTGTTCTAAAAAATGTCATGTTTTGATTTGTACTGTTATTCCCGCCCATCAAAGATATATCCTAATAGGAAAATGATTTTCACTTTAGTTTAAGTTTCAACACTATTTTAATAAATTTAATGAAGATTTAAAATATTTCTGGATGAATATATTTGATCATATACCTTACAATCACCCCATTCACTTCAAATCAAAAACCAGTTATGGTTGGTTGGTTTTATGGCACAAAGGTCAAGCTGTACCAAACACAAGACAATTTCAAGTAATTGTGAAAAGTTGGTTGGTTGATTTGAGTTTTATGGCACAAGGTGTAGTATTGGACAAGCTGTGCCAAACAAGATGAAATAAAAAAAACCAATTAGCATGCAATTTTGGAAAATCAGGCCAAACCAGCAAAAAAAGTATATTAACAAAAGAGTACAAAAACGTAATACGTGGAGGAGAAATTAAATTCAATCAATGATATGGAGAAAGCATACAATAAAAATTTGCCATAACTAATATAAAATGTATAAAATCAGATGATATGAATTGATATTTTAAAACATGCTGACCAGCAACAAAGTATGATTAATAAATAGTTGCGAACAGTACAAAATATCAAATGAAGTTTAAAAAGCCAATGTCTTAAAAATGAGAAGAGATTTGAATGGGGATTTTTCCCACTCAAATCTTGTAATGTTAAAATATATCTATTAAAATATTTGACTACTTGTTAAAAGAAAGGATGAAGAGAAGAAAGTAGAGAAAGATCAATTGGGCATCCTGAGGTAGCGATCCCCATGTTTACTAGAGGGAGTAAACACCTCGAGAAAAGAATAGATCAATAGGGTACCTCGGGTTTGTGAAGCCAGTACACACCTTAAGTTGTGTCCCTGAGGGGAAACCAGGTTTGGACTGGCTCGGATGATCGATTCACAAAAATGACCATTTTTTTTACATAGGCGTGAATTTAAAGGCAATTTTCCCCTATTTCAAATTTAAATTCGAAAATATTTTTTCACCTATCTGAACAGTCCACCCTAATGTACACCCCATCCACCTATGGCAGCTAACTGGGAGGCAGATTGACATTCCAGCTATTCCTGGAAATGGCATTAAGACCAATGATCACCAACCAGCAGTGATACAGTTCATCACAGGTCTAGGCCACCGGCCTTCCTATGTGAGAGCTTGTCTTGTAAACACATTGATCACACATTGTAATATATGCAATTATTTTTATCTCTTAAATAAACAGGCCAACAGACTCCTTCCCAGGGAAGCCTACCAAATGGATGAATCCCCATAAAGGATAGGGCTGTTTGGTATTTGGAATATACACCATATTTATCACACAAAATATAATTGAAAATAATTTTGCATAAACAGGTTATTAAAATCTTAAAATATCACTACTCTTACCTTTCTTCCTCATCCAGGAGAGTAACATTGATGCTTCCCAAGACAATTTTCAAGTACAATCTGAAAAACAGAATGAAAATCAGACCGTTAGAGTAACAAGAATCCTGTGGATTTCACTGACAATTCAACGGGCAAAGCTTATCCGTTTCTGGACCCAAAATCCAATCCGATGTAATCCAAAAGTTATCAATAGCGTTATCATGCAACCTGGTTTGAATGATGCATCTTAGTTCTTCAATTCTTGATTAGTTTGGGTTTTATAGCATAAGATCTAGTAATGGACAAGCTACACCAGATGCAAGACAAAATACAAGCTAATTAACTGATAAAAATATTTAAAGTAGGTAGGTCTGGAGCAACACAATAAGGCTATTGGTGAAGGTCCAGGATCAATCCCAAAGGGAAAGACCGAGGACAACACCACGTCATTTTGAACCATAGTCAGATGACGAGGCAACACCTGAACTGGCACCCCACTCTCCAAACTTCCACACCACGCCAACATGAAGACATTTGAGGCCACAACAGATTTAACATGCACCAGCCCCCTCTATACATGTCTTCGGTTGGATTAAAACTCGTAACTCCCTGGTTGCTAATCTATTACTTTCAACTGGGCTACCACAGCCCTAAAAATATTAAAATTAGCAGCCAAAATAACAATAAAAGTAGATTCAAAACCATGTAGGTGCTCAGCAGGAAAAAAAGGTAAAATTGAAACACCAATCATTACCATTATGAGTAAACATCAGAATTTTTTTTATCATTAACATAAAATATAGTAAAATAGGATGAATAAAACATGTTGGTAGAAATGTTGACTAATGGAAAAACGGAAAGATTAAAAGATGACTAGTGATGCAATGTAAAAATGGCAAAAGGTCAAACATTTATAAAATTTAAAACCCAAGTTACGAAATTTTTTTAAAATTTGAACGGGGTCATTAAAACAGACAAATCAGAAGTAGCATTTCTCATTTTCCAGTTAAGTCTCATATTTTTATAATTCCTTTGAATTAATTTCACTGTTTTTCACATGGAAGCAATAACAGCTAGGATCACATCCATAATTGGTTTGTTCGGGTTTTATGGTGCAAGGGCCACATTTGGTTATGCTGCACCAGACACGAGACATGCAATATCAAGTAGACAAACAATGAAAGTTTTACTGACGCAGAAGAGAGAAATACTCCCAGGGAGGAATGCACCTGATAGGAATCGAACCTGTACTGCCTACAACTCGAAAGTTGCTAGCACAGTGGGCATACCCACTGAGCCACGATGGCCTTGATCACATCCCTGAAAGATGCTTCATTAATTCATTTGCTTTACTTTTTATTTATCAATAGTTTTTAATTTATTAATGACTCTTTAGATAATTAATCCAAACAATAAAATTTTGATAATTAATGGTTCACTTTTGCTATATTTCCTTAGATAAGGATATAAGTATGAAACCACTGAAGCCATCTCCATAATTTTGTATTGCATCATGCAGTCATATGACATAGTTCCAATAATAAATTTGGAGTGCTGAAAAAATAATCTTGTTCCTTTTTACAATTTATTCATTAAAGATTTAATCTTTAAAACTTATAATTAGCATAAATATGCTATTTTATACTCACATACTAAAACATGAAAAATTCCATAAAAATATCCCAACGAAATGGTTACTTTGGTGTACGAATACCAAAATTCAGTTTCAATTTTAACTATCACTCAATCTTTTCAGGAGAAGATATGGTTACGAGAGGCTTTTTCTGTAAAGCTGAATGTAGACAGTGCCAGTGTTTTGGGGTAGAACACGTTTCCTGTGCATATTCTGGAAGTGACATAACTTGGTTACATTCTAAGGTTAACTCCATTATCTACCAAGTCAGAGCATTGGTTAATCAAAAGTAAGATATTTGTCTTCCAGTGGATTGTTGACACTGAAAATACTTCTCATACACACCAGACAAAGGGCTGTTATTCTGATAACAGTTAAAATAAGCAAGTTCTATCAAAAATCCCAAAAGTTACTCTTTAAAATGTTACTTTTATGAATTAAAGAGTAACTCTTAAATTGACAAAACTTATCAAACATTAATAAATTAAATTAAAAATAGAATTCTTAAATTAAACATTGTGTTGGTTGTTTTGGGGTTTTATAGCACAAGCACAAGGACCATATTTGGCCATGGTGAACAAGACACAATACAGGCAATCTCAAGTCACAGACATACACACACAATAAAAGCTTTACTGACATACAAGAGAGAGAAATATACCCAGCGAGGAATCAAACCTGCGCCTCTTATAACTCGCAAATATTCTGTATTTTTAATTTGAATATTCAACATTTCAAGATAATTTGTAGTTCCAAGAACTGTATGACAGGGATCCACTTTGATCCACAAACACTTAAAATTAAGTTGACTCAAAGTATAGTACAAGATGGTTTTTGCAATGTAAATATGAACAAGCTACCAGAAAAGTACTTCCAGCTAAGAACTAATTTGATGTGATTTATTGCTGTTTTTATCAATATTTGGCATTGATTTTAAATAAAAAGCGACATGCTGAAACTTCATTTAAATAACATGCAAAGTTACGCCACAGGGTTATGAGCAAAGTTACCGAAACAATAGCGCCCTCTGTATTTAGCTTTACAAAAACCTTTTCATAGTACTAGCATCACACTGAAAAGTTAGAATTTATGCAATCAACTTTTTAGGTTGAGGGTTGCAAAGCATTATCAAAAAAAGATCAAAACAAAGGTATCCCTGACAAAAACATTTTAGAGTTCCATAGAACTCTACAAATTTCTAGAGAAAAGTTCTATATATAGAAAAGTAGTCATGAAACAAAAGAAATGAGTTTTTATGGACATTCTAGAGATTTCTATAGACTAGACTCTAGAGGTTACTTTAGAGCTGATAGAAGAACGGGCCATAATTCTATTAGATTCTAGACTAGAGAAATTTTTCATAAGAGATGAATTGAGTTACCCATTATCTTTTGGCAGCACGGAGGACATACTCCTTAGTTCCTCTTTTCTAACGCTGACAGATTTCTTAAGATCTGCACTTTCTTCTCGTTCTGAATCAGAAGATGGTCTGAAACTAAAATTTTAATTAGTACACAAATAAGGTTATACAGGGACATACTCACAGATGTCCATGATGTTTTTACTGATGGCTTATCAAAACTTTGATTCATATTAACTTCCGCATTTATTTTTATAACATCAATAACATTTCAGGGGGGACCGAGCACTCCCTGAAATGTCATTGATGTTATAAAAATAAATGCATAAATCAAAGTTTTGATAAGCCCATCAGTAAAAACGTCATGGATAGGTTTAAAATATTCAAATACATCTGCAAACAAAATGGCTCATTTAGTATAAGTGATTTAGTTGGTTGTAAGAAATTAAATACCTTTACATAAATCAAAAGCTATGTTCAACACTATGTTCTATTTTCAAACCTGCCTGAATTAAAATGTATTAAAACTATATTGTAAGCACTTTATAAATCCAAATTTGAAATAAATTTTGCAGTAATCATTTGGTGAGTATGGAATACAGGATCTGTTTTAGATTCTAGGGTTGTAATAAATCCAAATATCATGTGATCCAGTGAGGAGATGGTAGTAGCCAATCACAGCAAGCTCTTACTGTATTAATCAGTGGATTACTTAATTTGTGGTTTGTGAATATGGTTCGTGGATAATCGGTAGGTAAGCTCTGATCTGTGAATTAACTCAAGACCAAAAGTAACAATCAAGGTTAATTCAAGATGATGTCTAACACAACTCTTCATTTTACTTTCGCGACACTACTAATCAAATCTTGGGGGTCAAAATAAATCCCAAGCTTAGAAACCATGCATACCTTCACATGAGTTCAGAAAGTTGAAAAGCACTTAAGATATTTACCATTTCAGTGATTCGGAAATACGAGCTACTCCTTTTTTATGTTGTACAATTGCCTTTTTCAAGTCATTCTCAGCTTTTTTAAATTCCGATACAGCTTTCGAGCATGATTTGTGCAACACCTGCAAAAAGAAAAGAATTAAGAAACAATGTAGATGTAAAACATTAATCATAATAGTTTTAAAACACAAGTTAACAAGTTTTAACACATAAGATATTTTAAACATTCTCTTTGCAGAGTGCTAACCACATAAAGAACAAAAACATTTCCCCTAAAAGTTTATTTTTAACTTTTATTAACTAACAATTTCACATATCGTAGACAAGATATATACTGGGAAGTAACATAGCTAGGATTTTATTTCAGAGGGGCCTAATGTCACAACAGGAGTTTTTTATGTGTTAAAATCTTATCACCTTTTTCAAAAGTATTTTAATGCTGTTTCTGGTTACCAACTACGAAGGATTACTGCAAGAGAATAAGATGTGATACATGTTGGTTGATCTAAGTATATGAGTCACAGTACACAATGGTTGTTCTGCATATATTTACAAAATAAACTGCCTTAAATAGCATTAAACAAATATCCAAACCTAGTTACTGGAAATTCACTTTTTACTTTTGCGCCACTGTTGAGGGATTAATATGTAGATATGCAAGATGGTTGAGTCAACACAGAAAAACAATGTACATAGTAACTGCTTTCATACTTCATAATTAATATCAAGTCATTAAACTGTTATATAATGAATATCAATTAAAAAAATAACTTATAATACTTTAAGAACAAAATTGCTATTTTATTCAAAGAATATAAAATGCATTTTGTGCATTTATAGTATTTTAGATACAGCTTTGATATACATTTTTGTGGCAATGCTTTCGGGGCATTTTTTGGCGTGCTTTTTATGTCGCCAAGGTAGAATATCTTAAAACACCATTTTAGCTTTGCAAATGCAAAAATAAATGAATACAAAAATTAACAAAAATAAGCTTAAAATTAGAAAAAATCTACAACTGAGCATTCCAACTACTACTAGGTAAATATTTACTTTAATGAAAAAAATCTACTTTTTCAGAAATATTGCTATAGAAGTTTTTAGTCTAATGGAACCAGGTTTTTTAATATGAATGTTACAAAGATCACATTTATTCTAGCAAACTTTTGTTTAGGCATGGTAAAATAAAAAAGACGATTTACAAAAATTAATACGATTCAAATAAACGTGAGGTTCTCATGATCCTAATAAAGCAGGGTTGCCTTTGCCAGCCACAACTCACTACAAAAACATGCCAAAAACATTGTCACAAGTCCTTATATCAAAACTGTAGAGGATTTCATTTGCATGGTCTCTTCTGAAATGTTATATCGAGGGAAAACTAGGTTTTGAAAAACACGATAGAATTATTTTCTATAGTGAAAAAAATTTATTTTCATTCACAAAAAAGTAATACTCATTATCAAATAATAATTCAAATAAATACCTCCACACCATGAAAACCACTATTCAGTTCATTCCATTCCTCTAATACGGATGACAAGCTATTCCTTTTAGCATCCATTACAATCTGTAACATAAAAATGAACAGAATTTTTTAGAGAAACAAAGCTAGATATTATAATTGCATTACAAAAGGTATTTCACATTTCATGAATGTTGCAAAATTCTTAAATTAGATAACAATAGTTTGGAGCTTACATAACTGAGTAGAGGTAGAATACGATTTTTAAAATAGGGATTTTCGAGGAAACTTTATTGCAATTATATTCAAACAAATATTTTTATGGGAAAGTTAGTACTAGGTACAAGTCTGCTTGACTCATTAAATTCAGCGGTTGTGCTAGCAAATTCAAAACATATGGCTAAAAAATATAAGATCTGATAGCATGAGATTACGCGACATGATGAAAATAATCAAGATCAATTAATCTTTTAGCGAACCAAAAAGGTCAGGAACATGACAATTATCAATTAGTTTATTTATTCATGAATAAATAATACAAACGGATAAGGGATGTAATCTAAAATCGGAATTCTTTGAAGGAATTCATTATTGGTTAAAAACTGTTTTTCGATACATAAAAAAAATCAATATTTTAAAAAGATAAATTCAAGACGACACAAAAACAGTAGTTTACCCTAAATTTCGGAAAAAAGTTTAAGGAAGAGGTTCTTGTGCGGACTGCTGCAAAATTAAACCAGGATACTTGTTATAATTGGCGATTTAGAGATAAAAAAAGACGAATTTCATTAAGAAAAAAAAGAGGCAGATGTCTGCTCTTTGAACTTGTTTCGTCAGTCGCAGTTTCGGAATACGGTTTTGACAACTGGGAAGAAAATAATTTAATTTAAATATTAACTAATAATGAGCAAAACAGTTACAATTTAAGGATTAAAAAGAATTGATCGAGTGATAATATTTTATCACATAATTCAGCCTATGATAATTTCAGAAGGATTGTCTTAAAGTTAATATTTTTATTGGCGAATAGCGTTTTGCGACCTCTAGTGTTCAAACATAGTATTTCAGCCTCCCTCTTCTCGAATCCTGCATTGATGACCACTTATACGTGCATATCATCTGTGAACAGGTGAAATCAGACCGGAAACTATCTGGAAACTGACGACTGTTGTTAGGTAAAGACAAAAGTATCTAGTGCCAAGTTAAAAAATGGCTGCAGATAATGGGCAGAGAACAGAAATAGTTAGGGGACAAGTATTTGAAGTAGGGCCTCGGTATTCCTCACTATCGTACATCGGCGAGGGTGCATATGGCATGGTCGTGTAAGTAAATACATTATTTCTCTTCCGGGATTGCCCGTACTCTTGTCATGTTGGCTGACGAGCTGCCAACGAACGTACCTGTTGATTTGAGATATTATGCACAACCCTGTTTTATTTTGAGGCCAATCATTGTTTTGGAGAAAACTCTTGCACGAATTTTTTTGTGCACTGATTTTTATATTTTGTTTGCAGCATCAGAATACGTCCATGCGATAAGCTTTGCTGTGGCATGCTAGAACTAAATGCATGCAGCACAATTGATCACTATTTATCATTCCTCTGCACATTTCTCACAATAAATATGTTTTCTTACTTTCTCTTTGTGTGTTATTTCGCTTCCTTTGCTCCGATTGTGCATGGTTTGGAAATGGAAATTCTCCAAGATGGAGGGGGTAAATATACATTATGGTGACAGTATCATTGAGAATTTGCATTATCATATGCCATAGATATGAATTGGAAGACCGATAGTGTAATTTAATATAATTACGCTTTGATCAAGAATACGATTAAAATGCAACGCATTTTGTAATTTGGCTCACAAGCACAACTTTTTAATTTATGCTTTAACAAAAAAATACTCTTGCAAAAAATATTTGCATTTTTAAGAATGGAATTTTTAAAACTGAATATTTCCATTTACCTGCTTGCAATATAAGTATAGGATAAATTGACAAGTTGCACTGTTGAATTACCTTATTTGTGATCTTTATTTGCAGCAGCCTACACAGTGCATAATTTTACCATTTCTGAAACAGCAATTATGCAATAGCTGTTCTTTTGTGTTTCTGAGTTATGTAATTTTGCAGTATATTGATCTCTGTGCATTAAAGTTAGTGGAAGAAACGACCCAAACCAACTATTCATGTTCTTTTAGTATCCTAAAATATTAATATTGGTAAACTGATATAAAATTTCTGTCTAATATTTTCAATAGTTCAGCTAAAATTTTACCTTTTAAAATATCAAGAAAATTTTTTTGGTCTTTGCATCAACTTGGATTTGTTTAAATAGTCACAAGAAATTCCCTCATATTGATTTCCTATTAAACTACTATGTTTTTATCAGCATCTACAATAAAAATTTATTTGATTTAAAAATGATGTGTGCTACGTGTTTATGAATAGGAGAATTGAATATGGCAATTTACTCTTAAGTCTTATTTATCTTCATTTTAGGATTCACACTATTTACTTATTTCAGTCCTACTTCACATATGCAACAAACCAGCAAATTCTTTGACCATGCAGACCACCAAATTCTTTGACCATGCAGACCACCAACCTTCATTGCTAATTGTG
This sequence comes from Meta bourneti, assembly GCA_933210815.1. Lineage (NCBI taxonomy): Eukaryota > Metazoa > Arthropoda > Arachnida > Araneae > Tetragnathidae > Meta > Meta bourneti. The sequence continues at coordinate 7,908,522 of OW119929.1, forward strand.
TTGGAAAATATATAATTTAAATTTATTTAAATTATTTTTCTGACCTGTATTCTGGAAATTGTTTGAATCTGCAAAACATACTATGTTCCAGAACAAATTAGTTTCTTTCACTCTTACCTATCCAACATGAACTTTTTTATACTATTGCAGTGTGTTCTATAAAATTTTAATGCAATTTAAATCAGCTTGATTGAAAGCAAGTGAATTTTACTTCAAAAATTGTGATTTAAATTAAACTTTAAATTTCACTATTAAAGTTTAATAATAATTTTAAAATGAAATAGCATTGATTTGGATAATGACCAAGAAGTATTTTTCTCTTGCTGAAAATAAGTGTCATTCACACAAATCTGTTGATCAGCAGAGTCTGAGTTTCTTGTATTCGGCCAGTCCATACACTCAAAGTGGTTTTGGTTAATTTTGACCTACTTTTCCCTATGAAGAGGTTAGAAATACTTGAGCTGATCTTTCAAGAAGGAATTTGTTATTTTTTTCAAAACTTTCCCCATTCCAAAGACATTTGGTACAAGCTCATTAACATTTTAGTGTGTTTAGCATAAAACAACGCTAAATACCACAGCTACTTCTGAATTTATAGAAAGAATATTTTCAATTTAGTTTTTAAACTAGAAACAAGTTGGGTAACAAAAAGACTGGAAAATTAAATTTTATCTCCTCTTATTTAAATTTGGTACAGCTTTGATATAAAGACTTGTGGCAACTCTTGGCATGCTTTCTCTGGAAGGTTTTCTTAGAAAAAACACCGTTTGAGGCTTTGCGGAAAATAATTAAAAATTAATGAAAGAAATTTTTAAAACAAAAAAATCCACACAACTGATTAGTCTTACTAATAGGTAATTATTTACTTCAATGAAAAAAATCTTTACTTTTTCTGAAATATTGTTATGGGAGTTTGTCCGAGTTAAATATTTTATTAGTTTTTAGTCTAATGGAACCAGGTTTTTTTAATATGAATGTTACAAAAGATCACATTTATTCTAGCAAACTTTTGTCTAGGCATGGTAAAATAAAAAAGATAATGATTTACAAAAGATCAAATAATTGGGAGGTTGCTATAATCCTAATAAAGAGGGGTTGCCTTTGCTTGCCCCAACTTGCAACTAAAAGCATACAAAAACACCAACAGCGTTGCCTCAAAAATGTATATGAAAGCTGTACCATTCATTTTTTTCCTCTAATTTTTAACGTAAATTTCAAGTTCTTGGGATTTGTCAAAATAAAATTGAAATGAAGGGCCCCAAGAACAATTTTAATTGCTTTAATCTTACAAAAATTCAACTTGCTGTGTTTCTTAAACCCTCGTATATTAGTGCTTGATTCTATCTTGAAACTGCACTGTGACTTGGATGTGTGTCTAACAAATTTAAATTTATGGGAGCAGAAATGAATTAAAATCATAAAAATCTTGCCTCTTTCACACCATGATGCTGTGTTCTGTTAAAGGCGTGAATAACCTTTTTCATTATCCATATATCAAAATAATCTTGTTTTATTTAAATAATGATGTTTATGATGAATTCAAATCCCGTTAGCAGTTTTAATTTGTCCTTGCTGTTTATTAATCTTACTCTTGACCTTATTTCTCACAAATAAGGTCCTGACTAAAAATGATAGAAAAACAAATATTTATGACCTTAATTTAAAATATGGAAATAAAATGATTTCTAACTATATCCAGTCTCCCTTTTTGAAATTAAATCAACAAAAGAATGTATACAACTTGTTTTTTCAACATATACTAAGGAACATTGTTTTAAAATTAAAACTCATTTTCACTATTCCTCTTTACAAAGTTCCCACAGTCCTTAGAAGGCCTGATGTTTCACTTTAGTTTTTAAGGGTCCTTAAAAGGGCTTAATATTTGCTAAAGAAGTCCTTATAGTTTTAAAACCTTACTTTATGCTAGAAACCTTGCATATTTTATTTCATCTGCATTCGAAAACTAAGATCTGATTTGTTCAAGGTCGTGCTGGTGAAAATTGATTAGATAATAGTTAAAGGTTAGCTAAAAATTGATATTTTAAAAATTGTATCTTACTTTTTTTTATTAAAAAATATTAATAATTTCATAGTAGAGTCTTCTCTTTGAAGTACCTTACCATTTCTTGTCTTATCTTTATTATCCCAGTGTAAAAAAAATTACATTAAGTCATTGAGTCTACAAAAAAGTTTTTAGGTATAGGCAGATGGGTCCTTGATAATGTCTTCATGTATGACTCCGGTGCAGTTCAGGATGTGTGAGGGACAGGCTGGTTAGAAGCCGCATTTTGTACAGGTGGGAAAGGATTTCTGGCCATCCATGAAAATCATCTTTTTTAAATGGCCAGATCGGAGCCTGGCAAGCATAGAGAAAGTTTTTAGGGGCAAATTGAAGGCAAGCAGCTCTCCTGGTGTTCCACTGAGGTACCAGTGGGTGTTCCACTGAGGTACCAGTGATGAAAGGGTACTGGAGATGATCTGTGCAATATCTTTTTAAGTACGGACAGATGATCGTTTTCTCTTGTCTTATAAACGTGTACATAGAATATTATGTCACTGGCCAACTTAATCTAGTTCACAGTTTGTAAGCTGTGTATATCTTTATTATTAAAAATGTTTGAGGAAATTTAAGATTAAATCCTTGTATATGGGGGTGTAGCCTAGTTGCGATCTTATCAGCAATGCCAACCATTGAAAATAGACTGTTATTCTGATTGCAATTAAAATAACAATGTGTTATGCAAAAATGCAATTGTTATCTAGACTATTATGTAAAAAGTTACTTTTAAAGTAATTTTAAAATAACTAGACTTATATGTCAAAAGTGATAAATTAAATTTTTAAGTATTTAAATGCATTTTAAAAATTTAATAAGAATAAAATTTGAAATTGCTAATAATTGCAATTACTCAGCGTTTAAATTAACCATAAAGTCAAGTAACAGGTAATAACTTAAATTTAATCACTTTTTGTTATTTAAAGTGATAACAAAGCTGTTAATTTTTGCAGTTAATAATAACATAAATGAGCAATAATCAATAAAACATATCGTAAAATTATTTTGCCATTTGTATTAATTTGGCATTGGTGACTAAAAGTTGAAATCTTGCAGGCCACACGATTGACTGGGATTTTACCAAAATAAATACTAGTCTTGCTTTTCAGTTATTTGGAATTTAATATATTTTCAATATGATCAGGTGAAATCAAAAAATAATCTGAAGCTTTGTTCAATTTAAAATTGAGTTGAATGGATGTATTGAACTATATTCATATTCATTATGTGGTGATCAGTCAAAAGGTCAATTTTTAGAGGCTCTCAACGCAACCTTAGTGAACACAAAAATTTGTTTCACTGCAATTTACATATACATTTTTGATATTTTTCAATTTATATTTTATAGATCTGCTGTTGACAGTGTTACGAAAGAAAAAGTTGCCATAAAGAAAATTTCTCCTTTTGAGCATCAAACTTATTGTCAGAGGACTTTGCGAGAAATCAAGATTCTTACTAGGTTCAAGCATGAAAATGTACAAAGATTTGTATTTGTTTTAACTATATTTTATGTCTTCTCAATGATTTCCTACTTATAATTATTTCTGTAGACAAATTTAATAATTATGAACTCGTTAAAAAACAAACATCGGCCAATGTTCATTTTGCAGGTTTTGATAGCACATTTAGTAGGGTATTTTGCTATAATTATTTTTATCTCTAGTATTCTAAATTACTTTCCATTGTTTATATACTGTCATAATGTACTGACAGGAGGATATTGGCTTTTTTCTATACTTTCTTTCCTTTGAAATTAACACAAATCAAAATAGAGTTAGGCTGGGTGTAATATTTGTTAATGAATTTTCGTTATTTTAGAGAAAATCTATATCAGTAAACTACCTATTTTGTCACCGTTTCCCCCTAACAAAATTAATTGAGACATCCACCAGATAATCTATCCCATCTACTTAAAATGAATGAGCCCTATTCCTATAGTGACTGCTACCTTTTGGACTTAAGAGTTACAATTTAAGTTCATAAAACATTCTTAATATCTCATGAACATTTTGAAATATCAATACTGTACTGATGAACTATTGAATTCTGTTTTATGAATCAATTTGTTACTATATTTATTTTTCTTTCTGTTTTTAATCATATATGTAGTCGCAGCATTAAGGATAGCCCAAAAGTTTGTTTAGCTGCTGCACTGTACCTAGTACTCATTAGTTTTTTTCAGTGCATTTTTGACTTATAATTTACATTGAAAAATATATCTATTTCTTAAAAATTAAGCAATCCCATAAACTTAAATATAGTGTGTTATAAATTTTGATAATAAAAAATTCAGTTGTAAATACTGAAATTTCAGAAAAAAATTTGAACCTTGAAATTAAAAATCTCAATTTTTTTGTATTAGGCTTTAAAAAAAATTAATTTTAAGGCCTAAGGTTTTGAAAGTTTTCAGATCACTGGTCTCTACTACTGTAAGGTATATTTAGGTAGAATGAAGTCTCTTTGAGTCCTGCTACAATAAGTTGCAAAAATATTTGTTTCAAGATGAACATATATATCTTCAGTGAAATATTTTATATCTTTGATTAATTCAAGTACTTTACAGATCATATGGTAGAATTTGATTTTATTTGCAAAACAATTTGAGCTTTATATTGTGTGGGTTTCATAAAACAAAAATAGGGTTTAATTTTGAGATCATACGTTTATGTGCTAAAAAGGTACATGGAACATATGTCATGTGTATTAGAGAATTTGAAACCTTTGGTTTTAATGCATTACTATCCTCATTTGTATTTCGCTCACAAAACTTGTGAATTTATGCACTTAAAGTTATACTGTAAATTTATATTTTACTCAATGTTTTTTTTTCTCCTCCAGATTATTGATATTCGCGATATCCTAAGAGCTCAAACAATTGACCAGATGAAAGATGTGTATCCTTTTCTATGGAAAAACTGTCCATAATTTAATAAATGTGCTCAAGCATTCTTTTAATGTGGTTGATTTCAAAATAGAGGGAGTGACTATTTTGAGTTAAATCTTAGTATATAGTGCATTTGCCAAGTTGAGAGCTTTCCTCTTTTGCCACTGACAACAGGTCTACTCACAAATCTGTGCCAGCAGAGGCTGTTTTATACAGATAGGGTCACTTTACTTGTGAATACATGTAAATTCTTTGCTAAATTGTGTTTTGTTATATTTTAATATGAAAATCTTAAAAAATTAAAAACTTACCTTGCTATGGGAAACTACACTAACTTAATGTCCAACATCTAACAGATTGAAATTCAAGATTAATTTAAATCAAATAAATTCATTTTTGAATTGAAAATTGTGATTCTTTTACACCATGCTGACTGAAAATTAAGTCTAGAAAATTTTTGAAAACTTCAATTAGTTACTCGCAGATCCAAAAGTAAAATGCTATCTTTTGTTTTCTGTTAAAATAAGAAAAAACTCCCAGCTTGCATTACTTGCTGTCTGTCTTGTGTTTGGCACTGCATGGCCAAATATGGTCCTTGTGCCATAAAACTAAACCCCTACCAACCCTCCAGCCTGTATGTTTTCTGGTGTTAATGATTCACCCATCAATGGAAGAGGTTGTTTTGCACTGTAGGCCAACCAATCATCAATTTTTTTGGTGCCTCTTGCTGGTAGATGAGTTATTTGCTTTGTGTTATATAGTAAAAACAAAATCACTGATGACAGATGGCAACTTGGGAAGGTTCCAACAAAAAATATTTTACACCCAGGACTTGAATGTAAATTTCTCTTTAATAATCTTTTGAAGAATATTCTCTGAGAGTATAATCCATAATTTTATTCTAAAGGCATTGAACAATTTTAAAAATACCATGCAATATATTTTTTAATCAATAACTGAATACATAAATGAAAAAAATCAGGTTTTAAAGTGTACTGAAGTTATCATTTGAAATAAAGAAAAAAGTAAATATTTCAGTAATTTTTGTACTCTGCTCTTATCTACCATTTTGCTTGGGCAACATGCGTAATTTTCTATCTCACTCAAAAAGTGTTTAATATATCTCCAACCAATAAGTTTAATGTGTGCTATACAACTATATGCAGAAATACAGGGTATGTGTTACTAATCACATCTCTACAGGTCCCGGTAGTCCGGTTGGAAGAGTAACGGACTTGCAACTGGAGGGTTGCGAGTTCGAATCCAACCAAAGACCATTGTGTGCAAAGTGGGTTGGTGCACTTTAAATCTGTCATGTCCTCACATTGGTATGGTGTTGAAGTTTGGAGAGGGGTGCCAGCTCAGGTGTGACTTCGTCATCTGACGTGTTTCAAAATTACATGGCATTGTTTTTGGATCTTTCCCTTTGGGGGGTGATCCTGGACCGTCGCCAACAGCCCATTGTGTTGCTCCAGTGCGACGTTAATTAAATACCTATGTACCACATCTCGACATTTCACTGTGACAACAGCATTATCAGTAATATGAAAAATATATCATGGTTTTCAAGAACTGAAATATAAATAATTTTTATAAAACAGTCCTTATATGTACTATGAATGATATATAAAATAAGCATCGGGTTCATCTCTGCAATCGGTAAATTGCAGTTTCCTGAAAAATGAGGTTTTGAATAGGACATTTTAGAATATTCTCCAAATTCTAATATTTAGAGAATTAAATAAAAGGTTGGCATGCCACAAATTCTGGGTGCTGGTGCTTATCTCTAAATCTGTTGAAAGCTCCTTAACCATTTGGGCAGATACATAGTGCAGTGTCTTATGGAAACTGATTTGTATAAACTCTTAAAGACACAGAAGCTGGGCAATGACCACATCTGCTATTTCCTGTACCAGATTTTGAGAGGCTTAAAGTACATTCACTCTGCTAATGTGCTACATCGAGACTTGAAGCCCAGCAACTTGCTGCTGAACACGACATGTGATCTGAAAGTAAGTGATTTCATGCTATATAATTATCTTGTTGCTTTATCTCCACGTCTAGCTCCAGCTAGACCCTATCCACAAGTCCATTCACCTGCACGAAGTCATACACCAAAAGAGGTTGAGAAAACAGGTCGTCTCGGACAACTCCAGGCACTCGAGAATGTGTGCTGGGGAGGTCTGGTCAGACTGGCATTTAATGCAAACAGGATGAATCTTGTGACCACAGCAAAATGCGAAACTCCTCTGATGGCCACTGAAAAAGTGGGAGAGCACTGTCATAAGTCTCGCAATTGAGAGCAAGAGATCTTCCGGGGCGATCCCCACAGTACCAAGAGTGTACCGGGGCGATCCCCACAATACCAAGAGTGTACTGGGGATGATCCATGCCTTATGAAGATTTCTCCGCAGAGTAAAGCTCAAGAAATGTCAATGAGTGGGTATCGGACAATGATTCATCCTTTGCTAACTCAAGCGCTACTTCATTTCCCCTGTGGTCATGCTTGATTTTGTTACGGATTGCTATGCCAGCTCTATCTCCCACACTGCGCCGATTAGATAGATATTGGTTGGAACTGTGACTGTCAGACAAAATCCAAACGACCTTTGGGTTCGAAACAGACATGTAGTTAAGCCCTTCATCAATGGCAATAAGCTCAATTCTGAAAACTGAACAGAAGTCTGCATTTCTTCTTTATATACAGGGATGTAACCACTATGGGCTTTTCAGTAATTGTAATGGATTTTCGTCTTTAATTATAGTGAATAGTGAAATTATTAAGGAAAATCCAACATGAAGAAAAAACAGTGGTTGCCAAAAATTGGCAATTTGCGATGTACTGCCAATTTTTGAAATGCTACTGTCCTTTGTCAAACAAGGTTGCCAAGTTAGTGCATTTTACAATTTGAAAATTGAAATCTATATTCTGTCAGGAAATAGAGATGTCATCTACTACGGGATTATCTGTAATTGTTACAGATTTTGGTCTTTAATTATGAATAGTGCAATTTTTCTAGAAATCCAACATGACGAAAAACAGTGCAGTCGCCAAAAATGGGCAAGTTTGCAATCTTCTGCCTCTTTTTTTTCAAGCAAGGTTGCCAAGTTGGCGTGTTTTACAATCTAAAATCCCCAATCTGTATTTTGTCAGCATTATAATGTGCCTTGCTTTGTAATAAGTAGACTCATATAGCACCTTTTAGTGCAGTTTTGCAAGGTTGTAACTAGGATTTTTCCAAAATTCAAGCTTAAAAAGAAACATTTGGCAAGCTGGAATTAAGCAAAAGTATTAAAGTGCACACGAGCTGACCACCAGAACTGACTTCCATTTTCAAATGGAAAATTCATATGAAAACGGTTACTAATTTAACATGAAAAATGTTCAATCTTGATGCATCCATTATGCAAATGATTATTTTTCTGGTTGCTGTATTTCATTACAAGAGCCAGTGTACCAATAAACCAACTATTACCTTATTTTGTATTCCTTCTGAATTAAAACATTTTTATGATTTTTTAAGGAACTTATCCTAATTTTTGCTATCGTTACCAAAATTATGTAAATATTACAGAAAATCAATCATCCCTTTACTTAAATGGATACCAAAGGTTGGCATCTGAATATTTCGCTGTTGTATGTAACACAGAAATCGGTGAAAGGCAACAGACAAATATAAACATAAATTAACCTCTGCAGGATTCTTTCGCCAATTTTGGCACTTAATTTAAGTATGCTTGATTTGAGTTATGGAGCTGTACAATATAGTTCAAACTGCATGGAAGATCTTACTCTAAATGAAATTCTTCAGCAATCTTGTAACGAAAGGTAGTGAAAAATTAGCAAACGGATGGTTGAGTTTGAAACTCAGTCCAGCCAAAGACCGTCTTGTCCACAGGAGCTGGTGCATATTAAATCTGCAGTGGCCTCAAATGTCCTCATGTTGGCATGGTGAAGTTTGGAGAGTGGAGTGCTAGCTCAGGTGTTCTCGTCATCTGACTGGTTCAAAATGATGAGGCTTTGTCCTTGGATTTTTCCTATGGGATTGATCCCGGATTGTCGCCAATAGCCCATAGTGTTGCTCAAGTGCAATGTTAATTAACTACCTGTCCTTTTGAGATATTCCATACCTGTTTTGTTGATTTCAAAATGTGAACTATTTCTTTTCATTTCTTAGATCTGTGACTTTGGGTTGGCTCGAGTAGCAGATCCGGAGCATGATCACACTGGACTTTTAACAGAGTATGTGGCAACCCGTTGGTACAGGGCACCAGAAATTATGTTGAATAGTAAAGGCTACACTAAGTCAAGTATCCTTTGGTTAAATTGTGTTCTTATATATTTAATTTAATTTGTAAAACCTTTAGTAAAATTTTTTTGTGTTTGCCTCTTCAATTAGTCACTAATTTTGGGTGATTGGGAAATTTTTAAAAATTACATTAAGAAAACATAAACTGCAGGTTCAAATTGAAACAGTTAATTCACACTTCAAATTCTGAATTTCAATGTCACAAAAAATGAAACGACACTTGACTTCAAACGAAATTATATTTGTCTAAATGTCTGATTTTGAATGTTTGTAAAGAATTGTAGACGTTTAAATGAATTTTAATGTCTAAAATCGCTTTCATTTTTCTTTCCTAGTATATCCTTAAAAGTAACAATTTTAAATTTTTTAAAAATATTTCAAGTGGAAAATCTGAAGAATTTAGATGTTTTTTCCGAAAACTGCATTGGAAACAGGTTTTTCAATTTAATGCAATGCCTATGTCATACCAAAATATATTTAGAGTTTTTCTCTCAGTTTAAATTGAATAAAATAATTTTGGAACTAATGTAGATTAGAAAAGTTAGAACATTCTTTTAAGACCATTATTTGTTATTTATGTTTTTCTATTATATAATTATGCTTGCTTTTCATTTTTGCTTTTATGAGTAAATTTTGTTTTATTTATGCTCTTTTTAATTTATTTGTTTCTGTCGTTAATGTAACTTTAACAAAATTTGCAATATTATTTGAGCAAGCATTAAATTATTTTGCACCTATTCTCTCATTTTTGCACTACTTTTTATGGCTAAAATTTCTATAAACTCTTTCAAAATTATCCTTAATTTTATTTTAGTTGATATATGGTCTGTCGGTTGTATTTTAGCTGAAATGTTGTCAAACAAGCCAATTTTTCCAGGCAAACATTGTAAGTATGGAATGAAAAGTAGAATTTTTTTACTGATACAAGTTTTGTAGTACATATTTTTTTCAAAAAAAAATTTTCAATTTTACCCAAAATTTAAACAGTTTGAATGTGTAAAGCCATTAACGTGCATAAAATACTGCACATAAATATTTTGTACACAAATTGAATATGCTTGTAATAAATATTTATACTTGCGTATCAAATACTCAATTTGGCATCCAACAGGATTTCAAGATTTAATTCCATTGGCAATTTTTTGACTGCTTATATTTGATCCTGTGTTTGCTGGGAAATATATAATTATGCTGAGTATATAAATATTTTTCAAAACTAATTTATTAAATAAATGTTTATTATATAGTGTTAATATATTTTTATCTTATGCTATGCTAAAGCTATATATGAAAGTATATGTAGTTTTTATATTCATAACCAATCTATATTTGATTGTCAAATAATTGTTGCCTGTCCAGTCCTATTTGTAAATATATTTGCAAGGAATCAGTTTAAAAATTGTATCGCAATGCAAAGTTTTTAGTTCTTGTCACTGGTATAAATAGCCCATGAAATGAACAATGGGTATAATTGTCTGGATTGGTATATCTTCATCTAAAATATAATTTTATTAGATTTTTTCTCCCTGCTCTTAATGTCTTAAAAATATTTGTTCAGTCAGTCAATCTTTATGAAATTTTTGACTGAAAACATTCAAACTTGTTTTATGCAATGAGATTGCAACTCCATACTTATGTGTCCAGTAATTATTTCTGAAAAGTATGATTTGATTTTTTGAGAGAAATGTTTTAAAGGTAACCTGGAGAATTAAATCATCGAAAAATCAGTTTTGATGTGTTTTGTTTTTAATTAAATAGAGTTTACAATGGTTGAAATGATGCATTACTTTGCATCTGTTCAGAAAATATTTTAAAGATGTTAGCATTCCCATACATGAAGCCTTTTAAATGCCCTTTGAAGTAAGATTTCTCAAAAGAAAGTGACATTAGTGCCATGTGATATACCTTTACAAAAAAACATGTAAGGTACACACCTGACATTTTTATGAAGTGATAAAAGGACTCCTAATATGCATTTTAACTATAGCGTTTATAGGTTAGCCTATTTATAAAATAAAAACAAACTTTGATTTTAAAAGAATTTTTCTTTGTGTCTCATTTTAATTTTCAGCTGAAAAAATTGTTAACCTCGAAGTAGTAAGTTAAAATATCTGCTACAATCTGATAAATTAGAGAAAGCTACATCAAGTGTTATTCCTTTTAGCATGGGAAGGCAAATAATTTCACTAGGGGGCATTCAACTTCGGGTTACCTTTATTAAACATGGCCATAGTTTTGAATGATCTCAATGACACCTGTGAAATATGTGTTTCAAAAGCTAAGTTTCCAAAAATTCCTTTCTGGAAAAACGTTTTAAAATTGTTTCCCTTGAATTAAACTATTTTTTCTTAATCCCCTCAAATCCAAAGGATTTATTTTGTCGAGGTATCATAGGTTTGACTTTGAATGAGTAATCCTTAATGCATATCAGTTGACGTGTGGTCAGTCGGTTGTTGTTTTGCTGAAATGATATCGAGACGACCACTCTTTCCTGGGAAAAATTGTGAGTATCTTGATTAAATGTTTCATGTGTGCCTTTAACATTCACATCATTCAAACGCATGCATGTTGGGTTGTTTCCTGCACTATTCTATAGTGCATCAGTACAGGTAAAGTCTAAATGTTCGTACAGCTGTGCTTCTTTCTACAAAGTTTTCCAAGACCTACCATGGATAATACTGAGCACTGTACAATCACTGAAAAAACCCTGAATCGCCCTCTTTATTTTGAGCACTATTCATAGAACAAATTCAAAGATATTTAATAGGGAATAATGTCCTTTACAAATTTAAATGCAAAAAAAATAGCATTAGGAGCCGTCTTCATATCAAATTTTGCACAAACAATAAAATTTCCAGTAGAAACACCCTGTTTTGATGCTTTAATCAGATTCGGCATCTTTAAATTAGTCTAAATATGAAATTTCATGACTACTATATTTATATCAGGAGATATTCAATGTTAAAGTTGAAATCAATTTCAGGTATCATCTCTGTTTTGATAATCGCTATTGGTAGATTGATATTAATTGCAGTTACAGTTACCAGATTCAAATTTGAACATTATTTTAAACGTATTTGTATCTTTTTGTACTTTTAACTTTGAAACAGTAAGACCTAATGACATAAAATTTGGCATCTGAAGTAAAATTTTGATATAGAGATTCGAAATTGTGTTGAAATAGGTGGTTTCCATTGGAAATTATGAAGTTGGTGCTCTATTTAATATGAAGACGGCCCCTTATGCAAATTTTATGCCTTTAAGTTTATAGAAGACATTAGTCCCTGTCAAACGCCATCTTTGTATTTTCTCTACTGTTAAAATTGCTCGAATGAAGAGGGGAGGTTCGGTTTTTTTTTTCGCGACTACATAAAATGATATCAATACAATATGTATAAATACAGTAAAGTTACTTAGTAAATTATGTGCAATTATAGAGTGCAACTGTTGTGGATTTTCATCTTTGAAAGCGCTGCTACAGGCAACTTTTAGCTACTATTTTTCAACCTTGACGACTAGGGGTATTGTTTTAAGCAGAATCTTCTCAAGAGATCCTATTTTCAAAATTTTAGTGACTTCGAAAATTCACCTAAGGGCAATGAAAATTTATTCCCTTTGTTTAACTGATATCTAACGGAAAAAATATTTTTTGAATTTTTTAGGGGGCAAATTTTCCAAGGGACACCAATTTCGAAGTTTTGGCACCAAGCCATGGCTACTATAAAAGAAATCTGATTGCTAGATTGTCATGAAAACCTTTTTAATGAAATATTTAGTTTTTATTTTAAAATTTAAATTTCTGAGATCTTCAACATCAGTTTCATACTTAATTAGCACACTTTGTATTTCAACAGATTCATTTTGTATCGGAGCAACTGAAATTACTACTAAAATAGGATTAAGAGGAGACTTTTTTGCTACTATTTTAAAAAATTTGTTATTAATGCTATTTCACACTGCAGCCTTGCATTTTATTATATTGAATAGTGAAATTATTACTAAGATTCACTGGCAGCCTTGCATTTTATTATATTGAATACTGAAATTATTATGAAGGTCTCGATGATATAACAGTGTAGTCACCAAAAGTCACTTAGTTGGTGATCTACCATTCCTTTTTTTAAAATTGACACCATATAACAATCCTCACTTTCCTATCTGTTTTAGGGCCATTGTAGCCCAGTTGGAAGAGTAACGGATTAGCAACCGGAGGGTTGCAAGTTCGAATCCAACCAAAGACCGCCATGTACAGGGGGACTGGTGCACGTTAAATCTGTCGGGGCCCCAAATGTCCTCACTTTGGTGTGGTGTGGAAGTTTGGAGAGTAGGGTGCCAGCTCATGTGTGACCTCGTCATCTGACCTTGGTCAAAATTACGTGGTGTTGTCTTCAGATCTTCCCCTTCAAGTTTGATTCCAGACAGACACCAGTAGCCCATTGCGTTGCTCCAGTGTGGCATTAATTAAAATACCTACCTATCTGTTTTATCTGCATTACAATGTGGTGTTCTTTTCGGACCTTTAACATTTGGTAGTAGCTTGGTGACAAATATTGAAACTGATCAGAGCTGTAACGTTAACTAGATTTACCAATCATGCTTTTAAATTATTTGTTTCACAAAATGGATTGATTAAGGCAAATGAAAAAATGCACTATGGCTAAACTTGGCTTTAGTGTTCAGATGGACAATTATTATGGTAAACAATTTAATATTGTGAATACATGGTTATTGTCTCTTCCCACTTTGTACTTGTTTTGAATCTTTGAACAGTGGTAAACTGCAAATACTGAATGTTCAGATATGGGGACAAGGCCTTTTACTGTAGTGAACAAGTCAGAAAGCCCACTAACTCTTTTCACATTACTCCCAATTTTAGAAACATGCCTTTTTGAAATTACTCATAGACATTTAAATTTGAAAAGTTTTCCACTCTGGTTACAGAAACTTACTTCAATCAGCCAAATTCTTTAGGTATTCAGAGCATAATCGTTTTGCATCAAAGGCTGTTTAACTCTAGTGACTCTTGTTTTGAAGACCTGTCTTCAACCCTTCTGGTGGCATGCCCGAGTACAGTTCAGTGAGATTTCATCATAGTGGGTGGCATACCCAAAATATTTCAAGGAACGAGATGTCTGGGGGTCCGTACGATATGTCAGAATATTTCAGGTCTACCACTTTGCAGTGTGATTTTTTTGGGGGTTGTATTCGAACTGAATTTTACAAGCGTATTCGGGCGTGCTGCTTGGAGGGTTAAAGAGAAAATTCTTGAACTTTTGAGGAGATCTGCAGTTTTAATACAATTACTAGTTCCTAAAACATGATTGTTAAGAGTTTTTGAAGCAAAATAAGGTGAGTTTTCTATAAAAAGGTTTAGGTTTATAGTCAGAGTAATTTTCTCTGAGGTAATAAGTGGCATAAAGGTCAGCTGTTCTGTAACTCTTGCCATTTTATTATTTAAATTAGACTTTCAAACATTTTTGATCCATGACTGTTTACTTAAATGTTAGCAGCTCCTTTGTACAAAGAATTGCACTCAAGTTAAATTAGGTATTAAAACTAATTTGTGTGCATTTTAATTAATCATGTCAAAATTAACAAAAAATAATGGTAATTAATGTCCAGTAATAGAGTTCCCATAGGCCTTAAGGCCTGACCTTTCATTTTAGTTTTTAGGGGGATTTTTTTTCCAGGTGAAAAAAAATCATTTGCTATTTCTGAGAAATTTTGTTCTTTAGGGTCTTAAGAACATGTGTGCCAAATTTCAAGTATAAATTTGAAAAATTGGCCCAATTATAAGCCATTAACAGACATGGTACGGAGATGTAAAATTTGGAGTATGTTCACTTCATAAAGATATAGTAAATGTTATACAGCCACAATTTACGACAATTTGTCATAACTCATCATTTGTTTGAAATGATAATCGCATTTATCTACTGCTATCTACACTTATCTCCAGTACAGATTAGCAAGAAAATACTATAAGTTCTGAATATGTGCTTCCATTAACTGTACTGAAATTTTAGACATGTTTTTTTCAGAACAGCTTTTTTGCAGGTGGTGGGTATGATATCTAAAACTTCTGGATTAATCTATGTGAAATTCTTAATAGCATAACAATAAAAGGATGTCAAGAAAACATCCTTTTATTGTTAATGAACTATAAAAGCAATATTATATTTTTATAGCAAAAAAAAACTAGGTCTATATATGTTAGATTTTTTTGGATTTGAAGTCACCACCACTGGAATATTAAAAAAAATTTTCTGGTTCATCAAATGATAGCCACATGTGTATGAAGTAAAACACAGTTCAATTTTTTTTGTTTATTACCTGCAGTTGAGAAATGCTAACTGAATTCTTCATGAAAGTGATTTACAAAATTTTGTGAATAGCTGCAATTTTAAAATTATTTGATTGCATAGTTTCGTCAATAAAGTCTCAACAGGTTTACTGCAACATAGCTACTGCTTCTAGAAATACAAAAACCTTAGACATGCAACATTTTTTCTTCCTATTTATTTCCGTTATATATATTTATAAAATTATGTGGTATTGTCCCCATCGGCAATAGCCGTTGTGTTGCTCCAGTGTCATGTTAATTAAAATACCTACCTACTTACTCAAAACAAGGGGCTGTCATGGCTCAGTGGGTATGCCCACTTCGCTAGCAACCTTCGAGTTGTAGGCGGCACAGGTTCGATTCCTGTCAGTGCATTATTACTTGGGTGTATTTCTCTCTTCTGTGTCAGTAACTTTCATTTTGTGTCTATTACTTGATGTTGTATGTCTTGTGTCTGGTGCAGCATGGCCAAATATGGTCCTTGTGCCATAAAACCCACAATCCAACCAAACTTACTCAAAACAAAATGGTATTAGACCTCTCAACTCAAATCATCTAATTTTTTACAGCAGTACCTCAGCTTTTTATATAATAATCTCACCATCAATGAATTTAATCTTTTTAATTAAAGGATCTGGCAGTCTTGTAAAAGCAGGTATTAATATTCCTATTGCTATAAAATGGCAGCAACATGTTGAGACTTGGTTATGCTTATTCTAAAAGGACCAGAAAACAATATTCTGAATTCAGAAGTGATTGTCACACAAGACTGGTTTTCTTAAAGCTTAGATTTTCTGAAAAACTGATTTTACAGCCTTTTGATGCCCAACTAACATTTAGTCATTTTGTTTTAGTATATGATTGATTTTCATTTCCATTCAGCCAGCTGCTTGGCTCGTTAAAGAATCGGCCAAAAAAATCCTGTTACCCCATTTACAATATTTCAGATGCAATTTCAATATCTACTGTAACTTACAAAATCAATTGATTTTTTCCAGGAACAGTAGTCAGGGCTCCACTGTTCAGAGTTGAATTTTTTATATTTATTATTTACTTTTGTAAATTATGTTGTACGTTCTTGCTTTTCATAATGCTGTACAGGGAAAACATTTAGTTTCCAACTTTTGAGAAGCAAAGTACTTCATTTTGATTTTTTTATCCACATTGATCTTGTTAAATGTAGCGTTAAAAATGAAAAATAAGCCTTGAAAATACCTTAATTTTTTCTACTGCTCAAAGAGTGGAATCCTGATAAATTTTTCTTATTACAATGTGTGCATTTTTTGTGTTAAATTTTTCTGATTCCTTTCAGATCTTGATCAATTGAACCATATTCTGAATATAGTAGGCTCACCATCACAAGAAGACATGAACTGCATCATCAATGAGAAAGTATGCTAATCTTTCCTACATTATCAATCTCTTGAACATTGATTTTGAAATATTCTTGAAAAGGTCTTATAATAAAGCCTTTGCATGATTTGGACTTGAAATCGAAAATGGTCTTGTCTGCAAAAAAAGTGATGTTTATAAGTTGTTTGATTTTTAACGTACTTATTTACATTACATTTTAATAATAGTTGGTGAACATAATTAAAATTTTTATCAGCAAGTTATTTTTGCTTTTGTGCTGATTGGGATGAAAAGCAACTTAATTATCTACAAAAGGCATGATTATAAACAGATCTGATTAAAAGAACAATGTATTGAATATCATTTTCATAAATTATGAAAATGCTTCATCTTAGGAAAGTGCTTGTAAACACTAACACACACTTTAAAAGTACTTCAGATTTGCAATTCATGTTATTTCTTTTCTGTCTACATTCTCTATTAGCCTTTTTTGTTATTCTGAGATTCATATAAAACAATTCCAGGGGGTGTTAATTCTGCATCAAACACTTTCTGCTTCCAGAAAGCATGTTAGAAGATGTGTGCCAAATCGAAAGTCCTGATTAACCGAAAATTTAATTATTGATTGATTAAAAAATAAATCGAGAAATTCGCAATATATGGAACTTAAATTGTAGCTTTAGTAATCTTTGTATGTTTGGTGCTGCTTTGCATTAGATATTGCCAAATTGATTGTGCCAACTGGCTACATAATGAAGCTAACAGGAAAAAAATGTTGATATTATAGGGATGCTCTAAATTGCATTCATCAGACTTAATTTGATGCTATTTTTGCATCCTTTTAATAGGACTGCCATAAGCAACTCAACCTGACAGTATGCTGTTGTTTCTAACCTTGAAGACTGGCAACTTTACATAGCAATAATGTCTTTAAAGATATTGCATGCATTTTCACGACTTTTCCCTTACATAATGAAATCAGTAGTTCCAACTTGACAGTAGCTAATCTTTCAACAACAGCAAATGACTACATTCATGAAGACTTCTGTTCACTTGAAATGATCTTTAAATTGAAAGTAATAAAATGTTTTACATAAGAGAATGAGATGGGCCATATCCTAGTGTCAGTTGCAGAAGATGATCTAAATGGATAAGAGTTCTTTATCTTTCTTATGCTTCTAAGTGCAAAGAAAATGGTAATTGCTGTCTGTTCTCACTTAAAAATATTTAAGACTTAAAATAGTTATATTTTTGTGTCGTCCTCCTGCTCTGTTAGAGCATGTTATTTACTGCATTTTAAAAATCTTACCTGATTTTTTAGTACCTTGATATCAAATTTAAATACTTGAATTATGTATTTCTTCCACTTCTTTTTTACTATAATTACTGTTCTAGACTAACATTTTTAGGTCAATTCTGTTTTGTTCGCAGCCTTGTCTCAAAAAGCAGTATGGAACTAATTCAGCTTAAAATCTTCAAATAAGCACTTTCATTTTGTCCCTTCCATTTTTTAGGCCTTAAGTGATTTTTATTTTTAAATCCATCAATCTTTTATGAAATATTTACAATGTTTATGCTTTGAGTTTAGTGTAATTTTTGATTGTAGGCTAAAGTACATTTTTGCTTCATTTCCATAAGTTATTTGAATTTAGGGATAATCCCTTGTATAATTTGGATAGAAATATACTTTCCAGGCTTTCATAATATAACTTAATAATTGGTTGGCTTATCCTAAAAATACTTTTCATAAAAGATTAACAGATAATAAGCTTATAATTAGATAATCAATGATGGTTTGTTAGCATCGTTTACTTTTTGATGAACATTATGCTATTAAAGGTTTTGTAGGAAAAACTTTTCAGTTGAAGGCCTGTTACTGAATAGGAATGCGTTTTAAACACTTAACAAACATCTAGTTTTTTGAAGGGTGGTGGGGCCCCTTATGTCTCACTCCCCATCTAGAGCAGTGGTTCTTAACCGTTTTAGTGATCGACACCCCCTTGTATCTTAAAATAAGTTGTCACCCCCTTGAAAAATGTGATCCTATTTTTTATTTAGGAAATTACTTCTAATTCAAGATAATTTATTGAAAAATAAACACATATTTACATATACATACAAAACAATATCCCAATTTTTAATGGCTACGTTTTTTATTCATAATACTTTTGAAGCGAGGCTCCTTTTTTGAAAGAGCCCCGCGTAAGTCATCACTTGCATTGAAGCGATTTCTGGCTTTTGTTTTTATGTGCAAAAGTGATGAAAATCCCATTTCACACAGGTAGGGGTGGCAAATAATAAAAGTGTCTGCAATCTGCTTTTGCCAACTGTGGATAAGGTTCTAACTGTGCACTAGAATTGTTTTGAGTCCAGTTTTACAAATTCCATTTGAATATGTGCATTGGCTCGTATTTCAATAAGATCGTCTTTTATTAAATTGCTGTTGTCCATCGAAATTTCTTCCTGGAAATGCTTTCTGTGTGCACCCCCAGGGGTGCACATACCCCATGTTAAGAACCACTGATCTAGAGCATTTCTAGATAATCAAATGAAAGGATATTTATTCATATGCAGACTTAAATTTCAAGGTGAGTTGCCAGGTGTCTCATCATCCCTGAAAGGTTTAAAATTTTTGGATACATAAATCTTTATAATATCAATATTTTCACAATTCTTGCTTGCATTAAGTTTGGTTAGTAAATGAATTAGAGCAAGCTTTCCATCTTTTAAGCAAACATCTCTATTTTCAGGCTCGCACATATTTGCAATCTTTGCCTAGGAAACCCAAGGTTCCATGGACAAGCCTCTACCCAAATGCTAATGTCCAAGGTTAGTGAATTTAATTATGTGATTTGTAGAAAAGATTTCCTACAGAGTGCTTTATGTCTAAAAAATAGCAAATACCTATATTTTAGTAGAAGTTTATTGACTGTCTGCCACCAGAACTGCTCCTGCCAATCTGCTGTTGTAGAAGCTGACGTTATATCATTTTCCATAGTGAATGCCTGAAGAAATGTATTAAGTTTGTCACACTTAATGATAAATTTTTAATATATTTGGTTATGATTTTTGAGGTGAATGCGTCTTTAAAATCGGTCCGACGGTCTAAGGCGCATGCATGGGGTCATCATCAGAAACTTGCATGTCACGAAAAGCATTGATGTCTCAAAGCCCCATAACTCCCAGGGGCGTGGCTCAGTGGGTATGGTCACTGCACTAACAACCTTCAAGTTGTAGGTAGCGCAGGTTCGATTCCTGACAGGTGTGCATTCCTCCCTGGGTGCATTTATCTCTTCTGTGTCAGTAAAAACTTTCATTGTGTGTATTTCTCAATTACTTGACATTGTATGTTTTGTGTTTGGTGCAGCATGGCCAAATAGGGCCCTTATGCTATAAACCCCCAAAATCAACCAACCATAGCTCCAGGGGAATCAGCCTATGGGGATAAATGACTTACCATCGTGTACAGGAAAGTGGGCTGCGTCGACCAGTAATCCACTCCCCCTGTGACCTTTGTACTGCGAGGTGGGGGAATTGAGTCACATTTCGGGCATACGCTGGCCTTTAACACTGTAACTTCAGTTCTAATCGACGGGTCGTGGCAAGTGCGTGCTTAAATTGAAGAGAATCTACAATTCAATTTGACTAGTTTAAACAATTTGTTTGAAAATTGTGTGCAGTGGAAAGTGACAATGTGTCGAAGATTTCACTATGAAGCCAAAATATCACACTAAAGTTCAATTTTGCATAGAAAACGTAAATAGGTTGAAAGAGCATTTCAAGACGATGAAGAAAAAGTTTCATTTGGCTATGAAACTTCTTGAAAAGTGAATGGCCAAGTATAGGCTTGATTGAAACTTCAAAAGTTTCGATCACGTCTTTAATTGGCACCATTCAAGTGTCAAATGTCACTAAATCAGTTTTACCAAGTTTGAACTGCTGTTAAGTGTGTGACAGTATAGTCTGGCTACTGTGAGAAGGGGGCAATCGAGTCACAAGACTGGACGAGTTTATTTTTTAAATAAGGGGATAAGTTATGCTTTTCATATGGTTGGAATATAAACAAAGCACTTCTGCAACTTATGTCTTTAGCGCTGATTTGTTTTATCATTCAATGTGGTATGGGCCTTGGTAATCTAGTTGGAAGAGTAGCAGATTAGCAACCCCGGGGTTGTGTGGGGTCGTCATGGCTCAATGGGTATGCCCACTGTGCTAGCAACCTTTGAGTTGTAAGTGGTGCAGGTTCAATTTCTATCAGGTGCATTCCTCCCTGGGTGTATTTCTCTCTTCTGTTCAGTAAAAACTTTCATTGTGTGTGTTATCTATTTCTTGATATTGTATGTTGTGTCTGCAGCATGTACAGCATGGCCCTTGTGCCATAAAACTTCAAAACCAACCAATCCCAGGGTTGTGAGTTCAAAACTCAATCTAACCAAAGACCGTTGGGTACATGGTGGCTGGTGCACATTAAATCTTGCTGTTCTCAAAAGTTCTCACATTGGTATGGTGTGGGAGATTGGGATGCCAGCTCAAGTGTTCTTGCTATCTGACCTTGGATTAAAGTGACAGTGTTCTCTTTGGATCTTCCCCTTCGGGCTTGATCCAGGACTGTCGCCAATAGCCCGTTGTGTTGCTCCAATGCGACTTTAATTCAACATCCTACTGTTCAATATTCTAAGCGATAGCAGTGATAATGAGTTAGCAGGATTAGAAACCACCCACAGCAATGGCCATTGATGGTTTCGCATTCAGCTGCTCTTTTCCTAACCTTTCACGCATATTCAGAAAGAATGACCCAAGGTCGACTGCCCTCTCATCCAAGCCACATAGTAAAGAGCAGGCTAACTTTTTCCGTTTTTAATTTTCTTCTTGAACCATTAAACTCTTGAATTTTCTTCCAAATTTGTCGGAATTGTTGCTAATGTTTTTTTTGGTGTTTGTCATGTATGCCAGTATTAGAAATTATGAGCACCAAGTCAGGCATCAAAAAAACCGTTTTTTCTCGGTTCCCAAAATGTTTGACTTGGGTGCATTTGTATATTTGTTTTTACAGACATGTATAAACACAATATAATGACTGAGGCCCGAATTTTGTGACTTGTTCCTACTTAAAAGTGGGCCGTTGTAAGCCCTGTTAAAAGAGTAATGGTTTAGCAACCGGTGGGTGCGAGTTCGAATCCAACCAAAGACCACTGTGTACAAAGGGGGCTGGTGCACATTAAATCTGTCATGGCTTCAAATATCCTCATGTTGGCATGATGTGGAAGTTTGGAGAGTTGGGTATCAGCTCAGGGTGACCTCGTCATCTGACTGATGCAAAACTACGTGGTATTGTCCTCAATCTTTCCCTTTGGTTTGATCCCGGACCGTCATAAATAGCCCGTTGTGTTGTTCCATTGTGATGTTGCTTAAAATACCTACCTACTTAAAAAGTATTGTAAAAATTTGAATTTTTGAACCAGTTGACTTAACTGTTGATTTTGGTTAGAGTTCACATCACACAAGCAAAAATATTCAAAAAAGTTAGGCACCATTAAGGACAACTATTCAAAAATCGGTCATCAAAGTGAAATTTATGGGGGCAAAGTGCAACTATACAAATGGGTCATTGATTCAATGTGAAGACACCCATTTTGTGAAAAAGTTGCATCTTAGTCACCGATTGTTTTCTAATTTTTGTCATAAAAATTTGAAACATACCCTTCATACCGAAATATACCCTTTCTTTGAACTTTATACTTGATAGTGAATGGTCCACAAAAATAAATACCTGTGTGATTAAAAGTTAGTTGGGATTTACACGTCCATGAGGGAGACAGCCCATTAGTTGCTGAGCTAAAATAGGTTTCATTTTGAGCAGGTTATGCATTCATGGACGATTTTTCTAGCGAATGATCTGCCATGAATGGGCCAAAAGCGCTGGAAAATGCTGGTGTATATACACTGTATCATAAACATTGCAGTGGAAACCCTTAAATTTCAATTTAAAAAATATTTTATTAGCTGAAATACAAGAATTAAAATTATTGTTTTTGTATTTACTACTGCAATAAATAGCTTCCATTTGATACAGGAATTTGTGCATTTGTTAACATTAGACCAAATATTTTTTTAAATTGAGATTTAAGGGTTTCACTGTCATGTCTGTCTGGCAAAAATTTGAAAATTAATCCACGACTAATGTGCAACACCCTTCAGATGTCCCCCATATGAAATGAGTGATGGGTACAGTTTTTGTGGTCGACGTGTGTTAAAGATGACATGTTTACAGAAGTGTATTGTATTCTAAAGTATTCCAAGCATTAAATTAAAAATCTTAATTTAAGGTGTACACTAGATCTTTACTTTAAATTTTGACTTAAAAATCCAGGTTTTTTTAAGTCATTGGCTTATGCTTAATATCATTTAAGTGAGAAAAAAAATCATGTTAAGCTGATTAATTATCTAATTTAGATATAATCAGTTAAAAAAAGTTTAAAGTTTGGGAAACATGTGTATAGTGGTGACAATACGTAAAGAAAACCCCTCGTAACTAGAAAAGTATTCTGAATATTTACAAGATCTTGGTATCGTTTAAAAACTCAAAAATTGGAAAATATTTTGAAGCAATAGAAAAATCTATATTCTGGTCAATTTTCATGATTTCTAGTGTTTACATACACCTTAAAATAACCTTTGCAAACCACATTCATGTGAAATATATTATGTTCTGATGAAAACTTGTTTTCTTTATTTTCTCTTCACAGCTTTGGATTTGTTAGATAAGATGCTTACTTTCAACCCCCATAAGCGAGTTACAGTTGAAGATGCTTTAGGACATCCATATTTCACAGAATATTATGATCCAGATGATGAAGTATGTACTGCACACTTATTCTTTTGTGTCTAGAACTTTTACCAGTTTTAGAGTGTGACTTGGCTTTAGCATAAATTGCAATTAAATTTGTGTAGTCTGATATTTTATGAAGAATCACATTTTGATTTAATACATGATGTATGATACTTTACTGTGTTTTTTTTAACTTTGGGTATTTCTTGAAAGATGGTTACTTAACCTTCGGAATGAAGTAAAAATAGGTGTGGGCTCTAGCTAGCTATTTCTCATACTGTGGTAATGCGTAAGTTTTTAATGCAACCCCATTTATGGAATAGTCACTTTCCACTTCAAAGTTTTTTAAACTAACATTAAAACTAGATAATGCAGCTATTCAACTGGCGAGTATATCTCCTCGAATACAAAGGGGGTGCGGTAACATGGTTGGAAGAATAATGGACTACCAACCTGAGGGTTGTGAGTTCGAATCCAACCAAAGACCATCGTGTACAAAGGGGGCTGGTGCACGTTAAATCTGTCATGATCTCAAATATCCTCACTGGCGTAGTGTGGAAGTTTGGAGAGTGGGATGCCAGCTCAAGTATGACCTCGTCATCTGACCGTGGCTCAAAATTATGTGGTGTCCTCGGAAGTCCTGTGAAGGAATACATTGTGGAATAGAAAACAGCCGCGGGGCATAGCTGTAAAAGCTCAGATATGTTCGACCCATCATAGCCATCTTTTTCCGTTTATTGTTTTGTTTCTTATAGTGTACAGTGCTTTATTTTAAAATTTGTTGTTATAAATGCGTTTTATGATGAAAATGAGTATTTAAGCATTTTTTTATGTGTTGGTTCATATAGACAATAAATCAGATAAAGATCTATTTAATGAAAAGTCCATGCAGTTTTTCAGAAACATTTTAAAAGAGGCAGAAGCAAACAATCCTAAACATGTTTTTTTTACAGGTCTATTTCTCAAAAAGCTCTGAGGTGAGCCCAATTGTCCTTCTGGTGAAGATTGATAATTAAAAACTTTTTTCATGAACAATTCATTTTATTAATGTTAATTTTTTTGTAGCAAAATAAATTATATTTACCATATTTTTAGGACATTTTAAATGAGTTTTTTCTGCATTTTTAATATGTACTATGGTTGTGGGGAGGAGCTGGAACAAATGAATCAATTTTCAATTCAATCTTATGGGGAATCGCACCCTGGATTACGATGTGTTTGGTCAATGGCGGTAATCCTTGAACAGATTACCATCGTTAACCAAGGCACCACTGTAGTTCCCCTGATTTGAATACCAATAAATATGGATAGTATAAAATGGAATGTATTTTACTGAATTTTAAATGTGTTTCTGTAGCCTGTTGCAGAAGAGCCTTTCAAATTTGAAATGGAACTGGATGATTTGCCCAAAGAGCGTCTAAAAGAACTTGTTTTTGAAGAAACGGTCGCCTTTCAACGGAGGATGCAAATGGAGCATCCACAATAAAATATGATAGTGGTAAGATGCCTTTTATTTCTGTACTTGGACAATATTTTCTGCCTCATTAAAAGATATATATTTATTTTTAAATCTATCAAATCATTTAAGCTTTACCTGTGGATAAGGAAAACCCTATCCACATTTTAGTGAACACGTGTATCTTTTTAAAGCTTTGGGCGAATTTTAAGGCCAATTTCTGTTTGGAGTTTTTATCACCTTTTAAACTGCATCGTTTCACCTGTTTTAAGATTATTCTTTGTGTGTTGGAGACTTTTTATACTTTTTATTTAGTTTTCATCCTTTTTAATGTATTATCTTTATTTTATCTTCTAGCTTTTAATAAACATGAAATTTAGACAGTTTATTATCACGTGGACTCGAAGGACTAACAGATTTTATTGGGTAATACGTAACCGTACGTTTGCAGCTTGTCCGCTATTGGACCCCACACCACATAGTTCAAACCAACCATTAAAAGATCAGTTTCATTGCAAAAGTGCTTTTAAAAGCATCAATTGAGAAATTTTTATTGGTGCTCAGTATTAATTAATATTTCATATTTTGCAGGCTAGTAAATGCATAGTTTACCCAAATAGCTAATGTTCAAAATTGTCTTTTGAGGAAAAATAGTGTTATCTGCCACTAAATCTAATTAAATTCCCCAGGAATAGTGGTTGCTGTGTCTCAATAGATTTGCCCACAGTGCTAGCAACCTGTGAGTTGTAGGTGGCACAGGTTCAATTCCTCCCCCTCTCTCTTGTGTCAGTGAAACTTTCCTTGTTCATTTACTTGGCTTTAGGCATAGCTTGGCCTCTTTGTTACATAAACCCCAGGAAAAAATTCTGTGAACGGGAATAGCTCCTCTGCCCTAGCACAATGAAGACAGCTACAGATATGGAGCAATCCCCAAAGTAATTGTCCACCACTCCTGTCACATGGGATTGCTCTGCTCATCAAATCGTGCATTCCGGTCGACCATATGCAAATAACAAAGTTGCACCACCTTGCCAATTTAATGTTTAAGCACATGACAGACGGGGCAACTTAGGAAGCAAAACCCAAGTTCGCTTTTTCTTCCCGACAGGGAAAGAAACTGACTGAACTGCTCAGAACACGTCACCCAATTCGCGATGAAAAGAAACGCTTCCTGGATCTTGCTTACCAGGTCCAGTGGTGTAACCAAGGGGTGTTATGAGAGTCAGAACTCTCCTAAGTCTTATTGTTTAATTGAAACTTACATCTATCGTAGATGGTAGAATTCTTTCTGAATCTTTGCCTGCAGTAGCCCAGTTGAAGAGTAACGGATTAGTAACCTGAGACTTGAGTTCAAAACTCAATCCAACCAAAGACTCGTACACGAGGAGGCTGATACATGTTAAATCTGTCGTGGCCTCAAATGTCCTTGTATTGGTGCGGCTTGGAAGTAGTGGGGTGCCAGCCCAGGTGTTTACCTCGTCATCTGATCGTGGTTCAAAATTACAAGGTGTTGTCTTCTGATCTATCCCTTTGGGATTGATACTGGACCATTGCCAATAGCCCGTTGTGTTGATCCAGTGCAATGTTAATTCTACTTCCCATCTCAAAGTAATTTCTCTGTGGGTCTTGTCAATGCAAAACAAGACTCACTTTCCCCAGACATAGAAACAAACATGCATTGACAGCCAGCCTGGATGCCATGGCATGCAGCCCTTTCATGCTAGATCTCATGTCACTAGGAAGATGCATTACCTTTTGGAGAAGACAATACCTGATTTTGGACGCTTGGTGTCATTACTTAGGAAAGTTAGACCTTTGCTTTATGTCGAGCCTGTGCTTAGCCATGTCTGGCTCTTGTGCTATTGAATACCAAAATAATCCTGGAAAATGGATTTCGCGTGATTTGCTACACAAATTTACTTAGTTGCTCCTCAACTGGAGACTTGGTGGATGCAGTAGTTCATTTTAAGCCTTGGGTCCTGATCTAATTAGCCCTTTAAAAGGGGCCTTAGAACAGTGGTTCTTAACTTGGGGTGTGTGCACCCCTGGGGGTGTGAGAAAGCATTTCCAGGGGTGCGAGAGAAATTTCGATGGACGACATCGTTTTAATAAAAGATGATCTTATTTAAATACGAGCCAATGTACTTAATAAAAAAGGAATTTGAAAAACTGGACTTAAAAAAATTCTGGTGTATACAGTTAGAACCTTGTACACAGCTGGCAAAAGCAGCATTGCAGACACTTTTACCATTTGCCACCACCTACCTGCATCAAATGGAATTTTCATCACTTGCACATAAAAACAAAAGCCATAAATCGCTTTAATGCAAATGATGACTTAGTCGGGTCTTTCAAAAAAGGTGACTCGCTTCAAAAGTATTATGAATAAATAACAACATAGCCATCAAAAATTGTGATATTGTTTTGTATGTATATGTAAATGTATGTGTTTATTTTTCAATAAATAAATTATCTTGCAATAGAAGTAGGTTTCCTAAATAAAGAAATAGAAACACATTTTTCAAGGGGGGTGCGAGAACTTATTTTTAGATTCAAGGCCTAAATCACTAAAAAGGTTAAGAACGGTTTAAAAAGTTAAGCCTTAGAGGAACAAAACAAACCTTAATCTCTGCCTACACAGATCAGAATGGTTTCAAGTCTCGTTTACTAACAGTGTCTCTTTATTTCGGCAGGTGATAACGTCGGTGCTATGGTCACCATGTTCCAGACTGATAAAGAAAAAAAATTCCTCTCCTTGGATTTCCCAAGTAACCTTCTGATAATAACAAGATGACTCGAAGCGCACGGCCTGGCGCCTGTGCGTGAAACTGCTTATAAGTGTGAATGTACAGTTTTCGTATCTCTTATCACTCCTTTACCTGCTGTGCATTGATGGACCAGATCGAAAACTGTGATTAGGAATCGTTTAAGGATCACTTCTTTTTATGTTGGGTGTAGCCGTGTCTCTTCGTCTTTACTTACCCGTCGGAACAACTCCGCGTGCGCGATTTTAAACTGGTTTCGAAAGAGGAGGGCCTCTCTCCCCCTCTTCGTGAGATTTGTGCTAAATTAGTCATAGGTTAGTTGCTGCCACACTATATGTCTGTGACACTCTTCATGTTTGGTGTTCAATGAAAGCGAGTGTTTTCCGTCGCAACTCGAATAAGGGTTGTCGGTAATTGATGTGTTTTTTCTTCATTGCATCTTTTTTTATAAGTTGTGCTGCGTTGTGAATAGCAGTATAAAATGTTGACCTTCCACTGTACTGTGAAATGCTGTAATGCGTATTCCATTCATGGAGATTGTTTGGCTGAGAGAAAGCATTTTTATATATTTTTCATGAAACTTTAAAGATTCCTTAAATCATTGCTGTACATTTATGCCTGCCAACTGGCAATGTGTTTGTCTGTCATTGGATTGAGCACTAGATCACAAAAATATTCTCTAAAGCTACCCCAGAAGATTTTGTTTTAGTGTAACCAATTCTACAGATTGCTTTCTTTGAGGATTTGTTTTTAATTGACTTTTAGGGGGGGGGATTTTTAACCACTTTGACATTCAATTTTTGCATGAAAACTTTCTAAAATGCCACTCTAAACATAATGATGCAGGGTTCCCACTGACCTTTGAAAGTAGAGCATACATTTGGTTTCAACGATAGCATATTTGGGAAAAGTGTCCCCTAATGTTTCCCCAAGCTGGGTTTGCAAATGAGTTGGAATTAGCACTTCTGCTTTTTGTATCAAAAACACTCATATAATAGCATTTTCATAAGTATTACCCAAATTTCATTGATCCTAAAAATGGTTTTAAAATTTAATTGGAAAATAATTTTCTTTTCCAAATTATCTAAATAAAAAAAGTTTTTGCATGCATCTATACGAATGCAATATAGTCCACTTACTGAGCAGAAATGGCCATCTAAATAAGTAAATCCTTCATAGGATATGCTGTGCTTTCTGGTGCAATACCACTGCGATTTATCTGGGTTGTACATTTTTGTGACATTTTCATGTTTTTCTAGTGTTTTGGGATGACCAGGATTTTTTTGTCCAAGGAACTGGTATAGACCAGTGGATTGCAGTTTAGGAAACTGCTTTACTTGGTCCCGATTTTGGTATTATTAAATGTCTCATTTAACAAGAAAGAAGATTTAAAAGTTTAATGTAAGCTTTTGTTTCCTTTTGTCAAGACAAGAGAAAAAAACCTTTCAGCCTTCGCTATTTCCGGTATCTGATTCATCCACCAATAAAAAAAATCATTGATAAGTATTTGTTTAAAATTAAAGGGTAGATCATGGATTTAGTTTTTGGCCCGAGCTAGAGTAGGTGTCATTTGTAATGATAAAGTAAAAACAAAGTGGAATGAAAGTTTGATGGGAATGTTTCAGCTAAAATTTGATTAAAACCAGGACAAATCCAAAGACGAAATGCGTAAGAATGACTAATAAATGTCTCAAGTCTAAAAAAAATGACCAAAAATTTTGATTTCGAAAAGTGGCAAAAAATAGTTTTAAAGAACTATTTTTCTAGAATCAGGAGATAGCTAACTGAATTTCTTCGTGCATTGTCTATGAAATATTAATAAAAGATGGCATCAATAAAATTCAGGTCTGATAATGAGTAATAGTTGTGAATGTTTAAGCAAATCCAAATTTACCTGACTGAATTAACCCCAACTCATCGAGGTTTCAATGTTCTAAAACTTTTCTACTACAAGCTACAACACTCTTTATGTGATTTACTTTGCTGAACTATTCAATTTTGGTAACTGAATAAACTTTAGTCAATTGTTTTTCCTTGAACTGATTTCTTTTTGGCAGTACTTAAATGTTTATACAATTTAATGTAATTACTTTACTGTAACAAAATACACAAGTTTCTTAATTGTTGAAAATAGACTAGGACTGAGACAAGCATTAGGCATGTGCAAGCCACATAATTTAGCAGGAACAATGACCTAAACACATCTATCATAGAATAAAAATGTTAATCGCTTTTTTGCTCATGCTTGATATGATTGCAATTCTTCGTTAAGTTCAGTTGGCAGGTATGAATAGTAGTGGATGTGAAAAGAAATTCTGCTTTTAAATCATCCTATCTCTGTATCCTGTTTTGTGAAGCCAGTATGGTGAACTTTGAAATATAGTGAATTGTTATAATTATGAGAAATGGGTGCTATGTCTTCATGAAATTTGTTGAAGTACGGTGTTTTTAGCAATGTGTTAACAGATGTGAATGAAACCCCAATCCTTATGCACTGAAATGGGGCAATAAATGACACTTTTTACCACTACAAATAGGGTCCATGATTTTTCACTGAGTTGTAGATGAAGATTTTGCTTTCCAGTGTCAAAAATTTTTTCTGAGCTTTTGATTGAGATAATCATAACTAAAAGCAAATTGAAATTATGTACTGTTTAAAATGTAAAGCTCTGGTTCATGTGTGCTGCATAGAAATATGGGAATAGTGGAAAAGTTGAATATTTGGTTGAAAAGCTATGCAATATAAAATATTGTGTACATATGTGAGTAATGAAACTTTCAACCGCTGCTGATTGAATGTTATTTATGGCAATTCAAAATTATTTAGTGGGAAAGTGCTGTTATTTTTTAAATATTCTGTACAGGATATTTTTGGAAAGAATTATTTTATATGAATTTCCATCCCCTGTATCTGTTGGAATGCAAACAATACAAGGTTTACCTTATTTTTCCCCCAGAACATCAGTATAGTTCCTTTTGTCCATACTGAGAATAACTAGTCGATACTCGACTTCTCTGTGTTTTACCCAGCACCTCTTCAATGGTGGTGGTTAAAGCATGAGTTATTCTTTCCTTTAAAGTTTTAATGTCAGGAACTGGCATCTCACTGTATCCTTGATGGAACCCCATAAAAAAATCTAAGATTAATGTTCAGTGATCGTGCTGGCTATGATATTGGACCATCCCTGCCTATCCAATGGCTTGGGAACATTATACGAAACATCTATGCATTACAAGAAAGGAGACAGTCTAAAAGTTGCCCTATTCAATGCAACAAACAGCTTTTTTTCAAACTAGCTGGCATGATTTTTCTTAATCCAGGAAAGACTTAGTGCAAGTCAAATATTCATAATTGTTTGATTATTCAATTTTGATGAACATTTAAAAAATTTTATAATTGGAGTTTTTACAAAAAACATGCTTTAAAATAATTATAAAGGATTTTTAGTTTTGTTTTAATGCTTGAGCTTTCTCCATAAGCTCAGTACTTTTAAATTGCAGCGGAAACTTAAGATTCTTGCCCATCATCTGTTTCTGCACATTATTTTTTTTAATGTCTTAATTTCTGCAAAATCTTTTTGTTTCTCTTGTAACTAAGTTAAGAAAGGTATTTTAGCCAGTAAAATGTTCAATGAGCACTTAACCTGAATGCCTCGTACCCATCTTATAATTAGAAGTCTGAATGAGACTGGTTTATGTGTTCGATTCCCGCCTGTTTTACAAAACTGCTTTTGTAAATTGTGGTTTCCTGCTTTCATGGCATAACCTACAACTAAATGCCAAAATGTGAGATTTGATATGTATAAACTTTCCTTTTAGAAAAAATGTCAAGGTTGTAAAACTCGAAAAAAAAAATCACACATCTGTTTATAAGATATTGCCCTTCAGCCATTTTCATCAAATTTACTTATTTGTTCATGTTTAACTCTTAACTTTTTTTATGGCAATCACCTGTTTTGTTGATTATATCCAAAATGAAAGGATTACGTTGCCTATAACATCTGGGCAAATAGTTTCAAAGGCAGTAAGCCCATTAATTTAAAGACTTGTTATCCATTTTGGTGGTCTACCTTGGGTGTTTTTCTCTTTGTCAGTAAAAACTTTCCATGTATGTGTCCATTTACTTGATGGCAAAAGATTGCTTGGCCAGGTCTGGCCCTTGCACCATAAAAAAGTAACCAACCATTGTGGTGGTCTCGAATTTCTGTTAAATTTTTTTTATTGTAGTTCTGCATGTGATGGCCCAAGCTATGCTATGTTTACAACACCACAAAGCTTGCACAATACATGGTGAAAATTCCACCCTTTTAATTTCAGGTTAATGTAAAAACACTTAATCTGGAACACTTGTCAGTTTTATATTTTTTTGGTGTGTAACCCCCAAATATTTACTACCCTTTTCCTGCATGTCCATGAAAGAGTTTCTATGGGTTGAGATGGCAGAGTAGGTGCAATTCCTATAGCTACCCTGTTTGTAATTATCTTCTGTGTGAGTAAAACTTTCCTTGTCCATTTTCTTGATGGAAAAAAACGTTGCTTGACCAAATCTGACTCCTTGCACTATAAAAACTAATCCACATGTCCTGTGTGGAAGGAAGGTCTTATACCACATTTTGTTTTACGTTAAGTTTGGTATTATGTACAGTTGTGATCGTGTGTCTTATGCATAGCTAACTGGATTGGGGAGGAACTTGTAATAACTGCTATCTGAATTTCGATTGCCTATGGGTGACTGGGTTGTAGTTATGAAGGTGGCTACTCTATGTCGACCCTATTAACCTTAGAATATGGATGAATATACATTTTGAGACTGAAAAAAAATCTACCTGGATTCCCCAGTCTTATGAAATGGGTTGGCTCTACTACCTGCTAGTTGTAGGGGTACTGGTTTAATTCGTCTATGAGTGTATTTCTCCCTTGTGTGAGTAAAACTTTCCTTGTGTGTGTCCATTTGCTTGATGTTTTGCGCAGCTGAGCCAAATGTGGCCGTAGTGCCATGAACCCAACCAACCTTTCGCGAAACTCAAATTATGTTATGCAATTACTACACAACAAACTATAAATGTTCAAAAGATAGACAATTAAATGTTTATAGTTAAATATATTAACCAGTTTCCAACGTTCTGTGTTTTTCGAAAATATTCACAATAAAATTTCGTGAAACAGTTCTATAGCCTGTTGGGTTGCTCCAGTGCAACGTTAATTCAACTTCCTGGAAACGGTTATTATTTGTAAAGTTAAATTTTGTTAATTTTTGGGATTTTTAAATTGTGCAGATTGTAAGGATAAGTTTTACAATGCATTTATGTATGTTATTTGAAAGATTTTCATGTTTGACTGGTGGCAATGGGGCTGGCAGTTGGTACTCAATGGCGGGAAAGTGAAACTCTCTGTTATAAGGAATTAACAAATGCGGGTAGCCACTATTGCAGGTTTCTCCCATAAGCGATCCATGGATTTTTATAATGAAATGTTTCTTCATTTCTCGTGCAGTGCTTTGACGAGAAAGCATTTGTATTGTGCCATCTTAATGATACTGTATTTTTTCATTGCTCTGTTATCTCATGATTATAGGGCTCGAGTTACTTTTATACATCCTAGAGAAAAATTATGGTGCAATGTAATGTACATTACGCTTAGTTAATTTATTGTCGGTAATACTTTTCTGTGCATACCTTATCCACTAAGCTTCATTTTGAATAAATAACAGATTTTATGCAGCATTCGGTATTATTGATGGTCTCTCGTAATATGTTATTCTTAGATGTGGGAGCACTGCTGTACATGAGGTTATTTTGCAATAACATGCATATACCCATTTTAATTGAAAGGATCCAATAACATTTCATTTTAGGAGCTATATTTTGATCGTTGATGCACTGTTGTGTCTTGTCTAAGAGCACATTTAACTATGCATTCTCTTGCATTCAGCACATTGATTTGACTTCATATAACTTAAATCAGGCCTGGGCAAGGCATCCATTGCTGTCCATCAGTGGACCACCTAAATTTTTTAAAAACATTTGGATTAATATATTTTTTAAACTCCAAAATATTTTATATTTTGAAATGTATTTCCAATTCAGGCCACCCTTGCATCATCAAAAAAGTAGTCTGCTAATTACTCAAGTTTGGTGAATGGTTGGCATTGAATCGCCAATATGGCTCTGGTAGGTGAGTGACCCTCAGTTCAATAGGCTCTGGGTTCGAATCCTGGTCATGGCATGGTTGTTCATAGCAATTCAAAATTCACTCTAAGCCATGAGTCCTGGTATAATTAATAATAATAAAGCACACTGGAAAGGAAAAGTAAACCTGGTAAATTCTCATTTGTTTTGAATGAGTCGATACATTTAATTAGGTGACAAACAATGTATTTGGTGCCTTTATTTCGATTTTATCATCTAGTCTTAGTTTTTTCCTACGTCAGGAAAAATCCAGGGACCATAATTTCCTACGGGCAACCCAGTCCAAATTAGCCTGGCTGAAAAAGTCGTCAACTAAGATGTGATCGTCAGATAAAAAAGTGCAAGTCAAAAGATTATTCAAATCCATAAAGCTCTCCATCAAACAACAGAGGCAGGCAGTCAGGAGAAGCATGTTCACCAATGCAGTGTAAGTGTCCACTTGGAAAGTCATGCCCAGTTAAAATTCGAAAATTTGCAGTGCCAATATGTGGCGGCAAATTAGGTGGCCTTAAGCTTCTGAGGGTCAGACTTATTTTCCTTTCGCTCTACCAACCTGCAAGCACAGAGGTAAGTGAGAGGGCTGGGGTAGAAGACAACCATTTTTAGCTGGCTTGCCTTTATGATCATTGCCTGGTATATCACAATGGCTTGGTATCCATTTGAAGGCATTTTATCATTTAGTGCTGGGAGTACATATTGGGTGAAAAAATAACACACTACTGTGATCACGTTTTTGTGTAGACAGCTATTACCTTTGACTCTTGTTCTAAAGTGCTGAATCAAGGTCATACATTGTACAACATACAGAAGAAATCTCTGACTACTTAATGAACTTATGAAATTTAGATTTACTGAATTTATAAAACACTTGTACAACAAATACATTATTTAATGTTATGGTGAACTTGTTTACATTATGACAAATGGCCTTGGAAAATTTTAAAGTAGCCACTGGCTTGCCAAAGTCTGCCCAAGCCTGACCTAAATTTTCAGATATTTGTACTTTGCTTGACTGTTATTGCTTGCTATGTTTAAAATGTATTTCCTGTTAACTTTTGAAATAATTAGATCTTTGCAAGTAAATGATGGTAAAAAGTGTACAGACCCTTGAACTCTGGTTTGAAATAAATCTTCAAGACAAAAATATGTATTTGAACATGAGAAATGTTGCTCTTTGACTTTGAATTGCTTGTACTTTGGCATTCATTTTTACTGGCTCAGTTTTTTCTATTAAAAATTCCAGTTTTTGATTTTACCATCACTGTAAAAAAATTTATTTGTAAATACTGTACATAATTGCATGTAAATATATTTATATTCACAAGATGTCCCTTTGTAAACTACTTTTGTTAGTATTATTCACATAATTCGCGCATAGATGTCAATGATACCTTCATGTTTATCGATGTTTATCTTACAAAAAAATAAATTAAAATATACTCTTTATACTTCTTCCCTTGGAATGACTTTTATTTCTATGCTTCATCTTGACACATAGGAAACATGAAGGCATTGAGTGGTTAAACACAAGTGTTTTACGACAAATTATGAGAACCTGTCTGTTTTATGACATACCAAGGATACATTTCATTCAGTTTATGAAGGTCTTACATCTGTTAACTCTGAACTGACTATAAAATTTCAAAAAGGCAGTTATAATGTGAAATTTGAAAAAAATTGGCCGAGTTCTAAGACTGACGGCATATTACATTGTATGTCCGAGAAAGCCAAGTTTCTTTCCATAGAAAGACCGGCGTTTCTCTAACCAGTTACTGCACCGATATCCCAACTTGGTCGATCTTCAGTGTTCGACAGTATAAGTCAAAATATAGACAATTTTTCTTAACTGATTTCTCGTCATCTGACCGTGATTCAAAATTGCGTGGTAGGTGTATTTCTCTCCTGTGTCAGTATAACTTTCATATTATATGTCTTGTGTCTGGCGTAGCATGGCCAAATAGGGCCCTTGCGCCATAAAACCCCAACCAACCAAAATTACGTGGTGTCCTCGGACTTTACCCTTTGGGATTGATCCCGGACCGTCGTCTATAGCCCGTTGTGTTGCTCTAGTGCGACATTAATTACCATTACTACCACCTTAACTGATTTCAACAAAACCTGATAGCCCGTTGTGTTGCTCCAGTGTGACGTTAATTAAAATGCCTACCTCGCTAAAGGGTAGATTGTTGACTATCACACTGGAGCAACACAACGGGCTATTAGGATCGGTCCGGGATCTATTTCAAAGGGAACGGTCCAAGGACAACACCGGGCCGCGGTAGCCCAGTTTTAAGAGCAACCGGAAGGTTGCGAGTTCGAAACTAGGTCCAGCCAAAGACCGTATATACGGGGTTGGTTCACGTTGAATCTGTCGTGGCCTCAAATGTCCTCACGTTGGCGGGTGTGGAAATTTGGAGAGGGGTGCCAAAATGACGAGGCGTCGCCAATAATTCGGTGTATTTATTGCTCCAGTGTTGCGGTAATTAACTACCTACCGAGAACATCGTCATTTTGAACCACGATCAGATGAGAACACCTGAGCTGCACTCCAGACTCCCATACCAACGACAGATTTAATGTGAACCAGCCCCCATGAACAGGACGGTCTTGGGTCGGAAGTTTCAAAATAGGATAGCGATTGCCCAGAAAAGGTCTAGCATCTTTGGTAACACTTGTGTGTGCCGTTTCAATTATGAACGGGGGGAAGGGGGGGGGGAATTTCAATTAACGTCACACTGGAGCAACACAATTAATTATGAACGAAATAAGTAGTTTGTGGACTAAAAAAAACGAGAAAGTGCGGAGGTAGGTAGGTATTTTAATTAACGTCACATTGGAGCAACACAACGGGCTATTGGTGACGGTCCGGGATCAATCCCAAAGGGAAAGACCGAGGACGGATTTTCAAAAGGATTAATGGTGGATGGCGCGGCACAGACTACTTTTCGTTGCTACCTGGATGGCACGTTCCCATGGGGTTTCCTTTGTAATCAACAAGCAAACACAGGTTGCGCTTTCCAAGCCTGCCTCATTTGGGATTGATCCCGGACCGTCACCAATAGCCCGTTGTGTTGCTCCAGTGTGACGTTAATTGAAATACCCCCAAGCCTGCCTTAAGAAATCAATAGGTAGGTAGGACCGCGGTAGCCCGGTTGGAAGAGTAACTGATTAGCAACCGGAGAGTTACGAGTTCGAAAACCACCAAAGACCGTCGCGTACAAAGGGGGTTGCGCGTGGTGCCAGCTCAGGTGTTGCCTCGTCATTTGACCGTGGTTCAAAATGACGTGGTGTTGTCCTCGGTCTTTACCTTTGGGATTGATCCCGGACCGTCGTCAATACCCAGTTGTGTTGCTCCAGTCCGATGCTGATTAAAATACTTATCTACCGAAATACGAGGGTGTTTCAAAAAGTAAAGTAACAAGCCCTCTCAGAGAAAACCTTTATTCACCAATTCAAAGTGATACACGACGTAGTAAGGCACTGGTACATATTACTTCACATAGTCGCCAGAAGAGATGGAAATCACTTGGTACGAGGTCCGGGCTGTAGGGAGGGTGTTCCATTAACTCCCATCGAAAACGCTGTACCAAATCACGCGTAACTGAGGCCGTATGCGGTCGGGCGTTGTCGTGCAACAACAGGACACCTGTCGAGTTATTTATTTATTTATTTATTTATTTATTTCCATTAACGTCACACTAGAGCTACACAATGGGCTATTGGTGACGGTCCGGGATCAATCCCAAAGGGAAAGATCCGAGGACAACACCACGTAATTTTGAACCACGGTCAGATGACGAGGCAACACCTGAGCTGGCACCCCACTCTCCAAACTTCCACACCACGCCAAGACACCTGTCGAGAGCAGTCCTGGTCGTTTCCGGCGAATTGCCTTGCGCAACCGATCCAGTAACTGGTCGCTCCAAATGTGAGGAAATCAACCAGCAGCACATCCTGGTGGTCCCAAAAGACTGGCCATAACTTTCTTCGCGGATGGCGTTGTTTTGAACTTCTTACGAGGGGTGTTTCCATGACATTGATGCTTACTTCGTCTCAGGTGTCACGTGATGCACCCACGTTTCGTCCCCTGTAACGATACGGTGCAGGAACGGAACGCCCTCCGCCTGAAACCGCAGTAAGTGCTGGAGAGAAC
Source organism: Meta bourneti (assembly GCA_933210815.1). Lineage (NCBI taxonomy): Eukaryota > Metazoa > Arthropoda > Arachnida > Araneae > Tetragnathidae > Meta > Meta bourneti. The sequence continues at coordinate 7,946,859 of OW119929.1, forward strand.
CCCATTGGCGTGGCTTTTGCTCGTCTGTGATTTGTCGCGGTATCCAGCGGGTACACGTCTTCCGGTCACCCAATTGTTCATGCACGATATTGTGTACACTGCCAATGGAAATGTTGAGTTCCTGTGCAATATCGCTCAGATGAATGCGACGATCGGCTTGAATCAAAGCTTCGGCGCGGCACACATTGTCATCTGTGGTGGACGTGCTTGGCCGCATGTTCTGCCTTTATCGAATTCCGTGCACCGAAACCACACCTGTTTTCATGACATTACACTCGCTCCGTACGCTTCCACCAGTTGCCGATGAATTTCAGCTGGGAACGTTTTCCTTTAGACACACAACGAGCTCCATCTACCGGCGGCGTTCGAATGCTGTGATCGTCTCAGCTGTCTAGACAGGGAATTTAATTCGCACGGGTAATTTGTGCATGTCAGAGCTCTTGTTACCTTACTTTTTGAAACACTCGTATATAAGAGCTGTGGTAGCCCTGTTGGAAGAGTAACGGATTAGCGACCGGAGGGTTGAGAGTTCGAATCCAACCAAAGACCATCGTGTACAAGGAGGCTGGTACATGTTAAATCTGTCGTGGCCTCAAATGTCGTCACGTTGGTTTGGTGTGGAAGTTTGGAGAGTAGGGTACCAGCTCAGGTATGACCGTGGTTCAAAATTACGTGGCGTTGTTCTCGGATCATCCTTCGGGTTGATAGCCGGACCGTCACCAGTAGCCCGTTGTGTTGCTCCAATGCGAAGTTAATTAAAATACCTACGAAATAACTAGGCGTTGTCCTCGGATCTTTCCCTCACGGACCGTCGCCCGTTGTGTTACTCCAGTGCGACGCTAATTAACTACCTACCATCCGGTCGCTTGGTTGTGGGAAAAAGCATGAATCCTAAATAATTGATTAGTTCAAGTGGCTATCCACCGTGATGAAAAACACTAGTCTGCGCTTCGATAGCCAATGTGCTAATCCCTTACTCTTCCAACCGGGCTACCATGGCCCTATATAGTATATTTCGGAGACTGGATTATTTCTGAATTTTCTCTGAATAGTTTTAAATACTACTTGCGTCTACGAAATGTTGCAAAATGCTCTTAGACTAACCAGTCATTGGTAAGTCGATTTGTGAAACAAAATAACGTAAATTCGTTAATTAAACAGATTTTGAAATAAACCTCGTTAAGCGCGATACGCTTTTTGGTAAGACACGAGCGTTCTTGAAACTAATCTGCTTTATTTTGATTCTGACATTCATTAATCCTTTCTTAACATTAGGATGGAAAACTACACAGGCTTTTGAGTTTTGCAATTATTACCATCTTTAGACCCTTGAGTTTCTAATTTAGTACATTTGGATGTGACTATAGTCCTATTCCTGTCCGTAACAAGGTATGTTTTTGTCATATTCTGAGCAAATATTTAAATTTTTAAACTTTTTGGTTAATATATCTTCTAAGAATAACTACAACATGTACGGCTGAGTGAAAAGATCGAATCATTTCTTATATTACTTTTAAAGAGCCCAAATAATATCAGCGTAATATTCCTTTTAAAAATTACTTTTTAATATGTAACATTAATTACCAAAATAATCGCCAGAAAAATTATGAAATGCAGCCTTCGTATCTTTTGATAAAAATCGATTAAGGACTTTTTGTACGATAAGTATTATACAAAATTTCAGCTCTTTCCTCTCGATAGTTTTTTCACTACAAAAAATTTAATATTCGCCATTTTATGCATTTAGATGAGTAATCTAGGCGTTGGATAGAACTGAAATTTTGTATGGTTATGTACAACATCCTGAATTTTTAACACCTTCCACATAGTCCACCTTTGAAGAAGAAAATAGAAACAGCTACAGTTCTAATGTAATAAATAGACATTGAATAAATTCCATCTAGGCAGAATTGAACCCCATCACTGGCTTCCTGACAACTGCATTTATGAGCGCTCTGTATGTTATCTGTCTGCTGCCAAGGGCGATTATGATAATTTGAACATTACTGTTGAGTACGACGATTTCACAAGTTTAAAGATACTACGAAATACAGCATATTTCATTGCAAACGAATCAAGACGACCAACCAATAGATTTTCTGTATTTATGTTGTAGTAGTCCGTTTATTTCACAATTGATTTTACATGATTTGGTTTTGGTTGTTAATTAACACCGCACTGGAGCAACATAAAGGGTTATTGGCGACGATCCGGGATCAATCCCGAAGGGAAAGATCAAGGATCCTTTTGAACCACGATCAGATGACGAGTTCAACACCTTAGCTGGCACCCCACTCTTCAAACTTCCACACCACGTCAACGTGAGGACATTTGAAGCCACGACAGATGTAACGTGCATCAGCCCCCGTGTATACGACGGTCTTTGGCTGGACCGAGTTTCGAACTCGCAACCTTCCGGTTACTAATCCGTTGCTCTTCCAACTGGGGTATCGCGGCCCTAAATTTTACATGGAATATGCTAGATGGAATGGTCTTCATGGAATATTGTACATGGAATGTTCTAAATGGATCATACAGAAATATGTACAAAACGAGTAACTCGGTAGGAAAACATATACGAATAAGTAAGCAGCAGCAAACGATTTTTTGTTCTGCATAGAAAAATTTAAAGTATTTATCGTTCCATTGTTGTTGTCGTGTCCATTTCTTTGTCAGATGTCTCCGTGTGCATTTTACACAGCTTAAGCGATGTCGATTATTTCCTCGCCGTAAATCTGTTCTTCAGGATGGTAATCTATAGTTTGAAGAGCAGCTACTATTGCAGGGCAGATGAATATAGTGCGAGGTGTGAGTTCAACGCCCAGACAGTTGGTGCAATGTCTTTGCTTTCAGGTTCCACCACTGTTAATTTCCATGCCTTTCAAATCTCCTGTTCTCCGTCTCGATATTGTGGTGGTTTTTCTATCGGTGTCAATTTCATTAAAGTTACAGTTAAAGATAAATTAAAATACATTTAGCAGATTATCGGAATACTGGGAGCATCTTGCAGGTGCACGAATAAATAATAAAAATTTACACATTTACAAAAGACGGAATTCTAAGCGCGACATTTTTTCTAAAAACGATTATTTAGAATGATTACGAATCGACCGACGTTGCCAATTACGAAAGCTAATTAATACGGATTCATTCAATGTTGCCACTCTCACACACAAAACGTAACAATTACTTCCCTGTTTAGGACTTATCCCGAAAAACCAAGACAGGATATCAGACAAGACAGGTGATCGCTACCGGGAGGTACCTGTCCTTCACCATGCGGAGCGACAAATTCACGATTCTGGAACTCCTGGACCTGGCACTCCGAGTGCCCGAAGTGGGCGTGGTCAACTTCAACATCTTGCACTCGGTCCTCACCTTCCTCGTGATGGAACTGGGACTGGGCGACCTGAAGCCAGAGTGTCCCATGGATGAGTCGGATGAGTTGGTGTCCCAGAAGGTCCTCGCGAAGAGTAGAGCGAACGACCCCCACATAAGGAGGAGGGAGAGCTTCCGGTCCTCGAGGCCTCCGAAGGCTGCTGATGTGCCGAGGACACGGATGGCGGAACCTGAGGATTCTTCCAGTGCTAAAGGGGGAGCGTTGGAGACTACAATGGAAGAACCAGGTAAAAAAGTTCCCCATGGGGTTGAAAAGCTCCTGTTTTTGACGCGAATACGTCTTTAAAATCGGTCGGGGGGGGGTGCGGTCTAAGGCGCATGAATGGGGGTCATCGACAGAAACTTGCGCGTCACGAAAAGTGTTGATATCTCAAAGCCCTATAATTCAAGAAGGAATCAGCCTATGGGGATAAATGACCTACCATCGTGTAGAGGAAGTTGGGCCGCGTCGACCACTACCCCGTCTGACCTTTGTACCGTGTCAAGGGTAGGGGAAATGAGTCACATTTCGGGATACGCTGGCCTGTTTAACCGCTGTAATTTCAGTTCTAATCGACGGGTCGTGAAGAGAACGACGCGTTCTACAATTCCATTTGACTAGTCTACATTTTAAACCATTTGTGCGAAAATTGTGTGCAGTGGAAAGTGACGATGTGTCGAAGTTTTCACTGTGAAGTCAAAATATCACACTAAATTTCAATTGCGGCATAGGAAACTTAAACAGGTTGAAAGAGCAGTTCAAGACGAACCAAATGATACCAAGAAGTCTAAACCTACGACAAGTGCGGAGATATCTAGAGCTTACCGAAGAAGCAAGAAGGAGCAGATGTTGCTGGACCATCTAACGAGCTGCCACCTGATGAGCCCATGAACGTTGAAAATGACGACTTGCCTGCTGTTAACCCAGTTACCAGTAAAGAAGACAATCCAGCAGTTCGGAGTAAAGTATTCACGAACCAAACCTTACAGTACAGTGGGGACTGTGCCTACCCGCTTTTTACTCATAGTAAAACCTCGACAAATCCTCACCTGGATGACTCGTCATTTTTCCCAACGAGAAAGTTAGATGGTCAACACACGAGGCGACGTGGAAAGCACGACCCGGGCATTTGAGAACACCGGAAGGGAATATCAATATTTGTATACGGGTGTTTCCAGATTTTCTTTAGGCGGGTAGCACATAAGGCATTTTCAGACTCGCGACTAGAGTTCATCGATTTGGTGTATGAATAGGTTTCTGCAGCTCCTTTCACACGGGGTAGCACTGTTCATCGAAAGGGGCGTTATTGGAACATGCATATATCGAAGATGATAGAATTCTTTTCGATCGTGCTTAGAAAACCCAAGCTATACGCTACAGCAATATTGCAAGATTTAAAAAAAAACTGATCATTTTCAGCTGATTGAAAGCATAAATCCTTAATAAGTGTTAAAAGGTTTCATAGAAGTGTAATCCTCTTAGGGTTATGCACGTATATATCCGTTTTGCAAACCACGGTCTTCCCTGCATTACTTCCAACCAGTTTTACTAGCTCTTGGAACAAGGCAAGATGAAATTCATTTGGTTTCTTGAATGGTTGAGAAGTTTCTCATTGTATCGAATAAGTATTGTCCTGGGGAATGATTTTTGCCGACTGCTAGCTTGCCAATCGGGAATTGCTAAGGCCATAGAGCCATTTAAAAAAAATTTCATCTGACGTCCACAGAGAATGAATAAAGCACACGGAAGAATACGGATTTCAAATGAAAATTTTTAAAATGGTTCTATGCTTTGGTTATTCAAGGCTGGCAAAGGTCATTGAATCGAGTTTCGAACTCGTAACTGTGAATCCGCTACTCTTCCAACCGGGCCACCTCGACTCCTGATACTCGGACGAGAATGACCTAAAACGCATCTGAATTAATCATCCGTCCTGTTGGTTGAAATAATCCTAAAAAAACATTTTACTGATTGTGGAGGGTAAAACGTATGAGGTAGGTAGGTATTTTAATTAACGTCACACTGGAGCAACACAACGGGCACACCTGATCTGGCACGCCGCTCCAACGTGAGGACATATGAGGCCACGACCGATTTAACGCGCACCAGCCGCATTTGTACACGACGGTCGTTGGTTGGATTCGAACTCGCAACCCTCCCGTTGCTAATCCGTTACTCTTCCAACCGGGATACCACTGCCCAGAACGGGTCAGGATCCATAAAAAAAAGAACTGTTGATTGGAGGCTGGAATAATCTACCTGCTGTATGGCATTCGGAGTGTTAATGTAAAATTTTGTTTTACAGACAGAGATAGCTTGGAGACCGAGATAGAAGATAGCAAAAATGCTCCCCAAAGTCGAGAGGCCGGTGTATCGCCGGAAAAAGAGTCAGCAAAAGGAACAATGGACGAAGCAGAAACCTCGACACCCGAAACAATCGAAGATGATCACAAGGCCACTTCACAGGGAGAGCTAGAAAGTCAGGAGTCCGATGGATCACCCCCAAAAGAGCCAATAAGAGAAGCAGAAACCTCGACACTCGAAACAATCGAAGATGATCACAAGACCACTCCTCAGGAAGAGCTAGAAAGTCAGGAGTCCGATGGACCACCGAAGGAAGAGTCAGTCAGGGGAGCGGCAGACGAAGCAGAAACCTCGGCAACCGAAACAAGCAAAGACGACGAGAAAGCGGCTAAACTGGTGATATCGCTTCCTCGACTGACCGCTGACAAAGACCTGGAAGAGGTGACCGTCGCAGAGAAGGCGGCCGAGGTGAAGGCTGTTGCAGAGGACATTCTACGGAAAACGTCCGACGCCAAGTCCACGACGATGGAAATCCTAAGTGGGTCGACGGAAGAAACCATGGAAACGGTCGCAACCAACGCCCTCAAAGTACTGGCAGATGAGAACATTCTGCAAGATACCGATCCGGTTGAAATCATTCAAGAAATGTGGAAAGTAATTAGTATCAACCGCAGGATAGGTGCAACGGAGGAAGGGGTGAAAGAGGTAAATGTTTTGTTCCAGTTGCATTTGGTTTTCCTACTTTCACGGTTGGTTCGTTTTGGGGTTTTATGGCGCAAGGGTCCTATTTGGCCATGCTGCGCCAGACACAAGACATACAATATCAAGAAATAGATAGACACACAATGATAGTTTTACTAACACGGAAGAGAGAAATACACCCAGGGAGGAATGCACCTGACAGGAATCGAACCTGCGCCGCCTACATCTCGAAGGTTGCTAGAGCAGTGGGCATACCCACTGACCCACGACGGCCCTGGGGGTTGGGGGAATGCTCCTAGGCATTGCCATCCCTGAGATGTACAGTTGCACTAAGACAGTGTTCTGAACAAAATATGAAAAATAGTCGTACTTTTAATGTAAAAAAATGTTTTTTAAAAGATCTGTGAGCTTGTTTAATTATAATTTTATCGTCGCGAGAGGGCGCCACTGTGAGTATGGTATGTATAGACGTTTTTGTTGCAGTGTAAAAAAGAGAGAACGGTTTGAGTAAGTGATGTGAGAAGACGGTCTGGGACCGTCCGTTGCGAATGTTATTTTACGGAGGACCAGTGGGTCGATTGATATGTGAAAGAGGCATAGGGTGCCATGTATATATTAACTGTACATAAAGTTGTATATAAAGATTATTAGATTGAATTTACGTGTTGCCATCCATCGAGACGCCTACATAGAAGTTTGTCAGTTGAAAATAAGCGACAACGGATCCTTTTCCAAATTGTTTTACTTTTAGAAATGAAGGTTTAGTTTCTCTTATTATCAAGGTTTGTAATTTGCGATTTTGTCCATTCTAATCTGCTATTTTTGCTTCTTTAGCTCACAACGGTTATGGATGTTGTGTTGCAAAAGGTGCAGGAATTGGAGTCCGACACAGGTGAGATGGTGACCAAGACGAAAAATATTTTGGATGACCTTGAGAGTTATTTCAAAAGAATACGAATCCTTGAAGAAACGTGTGTTGAGATGAGAACTCAAATCGAATATGCGGTAGGTACTCTATGAACTTTAGTTGCATTGATGCAAAGTAATGTTTGCTCTCATTGCTGTCTGATTCAGTACTTTTATTACTATTACAATACACTGTCATAATAAGAGATCAAAAGTCAGCAACATAGCAACCATATGTACCCATAAGCCCAGTATCCGCTGATAAAAAAAAATTTAAGCTTTGATATAAAGATTTTTTGTGGCAGTACTTTTGGCACATTTTTTGGCATGCTTTTTGTAATGAGTTGTGGCAGGCAAAGGTAACTCCGCATTGCTAGGATTATAGCAACCTTGCAATTTATTAAGTTTTTTAAATCATTATCTTTTTGATTTTACCAATGCTTAAACAACTCTAGTTCGTTAGAATTTATGCAGTCTTTTAAAACATTAATATTATATAGCCTGGTTTCATTAGATTTTAAACTAATAAATTAATTAGCTTGGACAAACGTCTATAACAATGTTTCAGGAAAAATATATTTTCATTAAAGTAAATGCTTTCCTAGTAGTAAGAGTAATCAATTTGAGTGGATTTTTTATATTTAAAATTTTTGTCGTTAATTTTTTTTATTATTTTCCACTTCAACTAAAACGGTGTTTTTTTAAAAGAAATTCTTCCTTGACGGGCGACATTAAAAGCACCAAAAAATGCGTCAAAATCGTTGCTACAAAGTCTATCAAACCTGTACTAAATTTAAAATTTGGTAGAATTTGGACTAAAAAAAAAAAGCAGTTATAGAACTGATGAGAGAGCTGACTTATGACAAAAGCTGGAGCAAATAAACAACCTGGCACAAGAGAAAGTACCGTCCTGCTGTCAGAGGACGACCACCTGTCCCTACTTAAAAAGAAATTGCGCAAATCATCTCCCTTTCATCACTGGTACCTCAGTGGAACACCAGGAGAGCTGCTTGCCTTAAGTTTGGCCTGGAAAACTTTCTCTGTGCTTGCCAGGCTCCGATCTGACCATTTGAAAAGATGATATTCATGGATGGTCAGAAATCCTTTCCCACCTGTACAAAGTGCAACTTATTACCAGCCTCTCCCTCACACATCCTAAATTGCATTGGAGCCATACATGAAGACATTTTTAAGGACCCATCTGCCATTGCCTAAAAACATTTTTTTGCAGACTCAATGACTTAGTGTAATTTGTTTTTTTAACACTGGGATAAGAAAGAAGATTTATAAAACTTGTAGAAAAAATTATGATTTTTTTGCAGTATCAATCTGAGTGAGACGTCAGTTTCTATTCTGATAGTCTTGATTTTCACCAGGGAATGCTGATGCCTGATTGTTACAGCTTTAGATCTGTTCGTACTATAATTTATTAATGGTGTTTGTAATGTGGAATGGATACTTTCAATAAGGACTTTCCTATCTTCATTCTGGTTCTTACATATAATAACAAGTCTTCATTAGCCATTGTATGTCACCTTGCATGTGATGAGGCTTCTGGCTTTGTATTTGCCTAATCCTTAAATCAATGGCTGTTTTTTGAGTCAAATCTGATACATGTAATGTTGAATCTATACTCAACTCTGGAGGAATTTTAGCGAAGTTAGTATCGATACATTTGAATGCCACACTAAAAGGTCTAGAGGTCTTTTTTGATAGGACAGGAGTACAGATCTGGGCTTTATTCCACCATCAAGATGGGCCGCGGTAGCCCGTTTGGAAGAGTAACGGATTAGCAACTGGAGGGTTACGAGTTCGAATCCTCCAAAAGACCGTCGTGTAAGAAGGGGCTGGTGCATATTAAATCCGTCATGGCCTCAAATGTACTCATGTTGGCGTGGTGGGGAAGTTTGGAGAGTGGGATGCCAGCTCAGGCATGGCTTCGTCATCTGACCGTGGTTCAAAATTACTTGGTGTTGTTCTCGGAACTTTCCCTTTGGGATTGATCCTGGACCGTCACCAATAGCCTGTTGTGTTGCTTCATTGCGACGCTAATTAAAATACCTACCTATCATCATGATGAATACTGACTTAAAAGGCAGTTTCTGTGTGTAAAAGGCATAGAAACCATTGTGTGTGTGTGCAAGGGTCAGTCTATATGCTCGTCTAGTTTTCCAATGATTCCTTCCATTTTGTCCCACATTTGGAAATTCTCCATCAATACCATTGCATCACAGATGCTGTACATCCATTCCTTCATTTTCCGGGAATCCCGTTTGCATATTGCACAGTAAATATTACATATCTTGAAGTATACTAGATAGAAACATGCATAGATGCATTATTAGTCCTGCTAGGTTGTCCTAAAGCAAACTCTGTGTGGCCATTTGAACGGAAATTGGGCAAAGTTTGGTTTTAATGTTTGACACAAATTGAACTTTGTAAAGTGTTCTAGGAGTTTATTTATGAGTGAAATCTTTATTCGAAATCGTTTATTTCGAAATCTTTTGATCACTTTAACACAGCTGAGAAAAACCTTAAATTGGATCAAGTTCAGATGGTGTCATGAAGAAAAGCCAAAACTATACTTTGTCAATTTTAGAATTTATTCCTGCAAAATTATACGTTTTTCAGTCCACCATACTGAATATCCTGTATGAAAATTTGAGTGATACTTTGTAAATCATTGAAATAATTATATTAGTTATTCCATCCTTTCTTTTTTGGGGCAATATAAATAATAAATGTATCACTAAATTTAAGTAATAAAATTATAGATGTACTTTTTCCAACTTTCAATAATTTTAAAGAAGAAAACTCCATAATGAAGGCCATCACCTTCTGTTTAGATTTCTATATTAATTTATATGCATGGTAGTTGATTTGCAAAGCATATATATATATATATATATCCTTGAATGACATTTTAGCTAGTGTATTATAGCCCTTAAGAATTATGATCAAACCTTGCAAATGAGTTTATCACTTCAAATATTATGAATTTTAATTTTGCATATGAAATGCAGCTTAGTTTTGATGATTGACATGTATTGAACCCATACTAAAAATTAAGTCAATTTTTTTGCATTGTTTACAAGTAAAATTTCTTTTTAGAATGAATTTACTAGAACAGAAGTTGAACGACTTGAAGTAAGCATGATTGTTGCTTCTTAATATGGAAATACCACATGTGTTTTGTTTTAATGCTAAGACTACATGCTGAGGCCGAAGTGAATGGCAAATCAAAATGTTTTCGGTTAAACAGATTGTTGACCATTGGTGTCATTGACAAAGGCATTTTCACTTTAAGATTATGTGTATAATATATAAAATTGAAGCAAAGAGCATGATCATTCAATGTGTCTGTCTAACTTGGTTGTAAATTCGAATGTGAAAATCAATATTATATACAAGGTGTGTCCTGAAAGTATCCAGCTACTCCTGATATAACAAGAGCATTGTACGTGGCATTGGTGGAAGACAAAGAGGGGACATTAATGCACATGCATGAAAAGTTACGAACCTTTTGAAGTAACCCGTTGGGTGCTAGACACTCTTGAGTGAGCATATGTTCTGTGAGATTTGCATTCGTGATGACCGAGCAAGAAGAGCAGTGAATTTACATCAAATTTTGTGGTAAACTTGAAAATTCGTCCTCGGGAACTATTCACATTATTATGAAGTCTCCCCAATTGAAGATGCCTAGTTCTTCTTTCCTGAAAAAGTCACAACAGCATCAAGACTGTTGAGAAATGTTTTTTTGTGAAAGGGGTTGTTCATCATGATTACGCTCCTCCAGGTCAAACCATTAATAAGGAGGGCGACTTCGAAGTTCTTCACCAGCTGAGTTATGCAGTATGAATAAAACGACTGCAGCTGTTGTACCTTTACGGAAAATTTCTATAGAATGTGGTCCATAGAATCCTATAGAATTATGACCCATTTTTCTATTGCTCTATAGAGTAACCTGTATAGAATTCTATAGAAGTTCATTTCTTTTGTTTCACGATTTTACTTTTCTATAGAAATGTAGTCATAAAACAAAAAAATGAGCTTCTATAGAATTCTGTAGATGTTTCTATAGACATTCTAGTCTAGAGGTTTTGTAAAGATATTCTATAGAGGTGTTACTCTGTAGAACTTATAAAAAAACAGGCCATAAATCAGAGCTTGTTTTCTCCATAGAAATCTTTATAGAATTTTTCTATAGAAACACAATTCCTTTTCTATAGAATTCTATGGAACTCTTAATTTTTTCGTAAGGGTCTGCAATTGGGGATTGGCAGATTCATCCCTACAATGCACCGTCTATTCATCACGTCTCAATCAGGGTTTATTGGCAAAATATCAAATCACCCAAGTGGCTCAACCCCCTACAGCCCGGATTTTCCACCCTGTGACTTCTGGCTTTTCCCAAAGCTAAGATCACCTACAAGAGAAGATATTTCAGACCGCGGATGCGATTCAAGAGAACGTGATGAGGCAGCTGATGGCGATTCCAACAATGGTCTTGGCAAAGTATTTTGACCAGTGGAAGAGACTGTGAGAAGTGAGGTCCCAACATGCCTGTCATGAAGGAACTAGAAGTAAAAAGTCCTAGGTACAGTGTACCCGGTTTCATATTTCATGGCTGGATACTTTCTGGACAGACCTCATATATACCAATTTACGACTTACTAGATCATTAAATGAAAAATATTTGAATATATCTTTAAAGTTAAACATAAAATTGTCAGGAAATAGTCAGTAACAAGTGTAAAAAGTTGAGTTAATTAGCATTCCAATATCCATTAGAATGAAGAAGTAATTTATATATTTAGATAAATTAATCCTAAAATACTTTTAACATATGCAAAATATAAGTAAAAATGAAATGAAACAATCCCTACATAAGGAAGTAGAAAAAATGACTCTGGATATAATAAAGTGTACTAATCTGTTTTGACAAATTGCTAAGTGTACATCAAATTACTGGTACCAGATGATATTTGTATTCCATAGCAATAATTTGACATTTTATAATTTTTTTTAACAGGAGACCATCGAAAGGTTGCGTTTAAATCAGGAAATGCACAGTAATGGTAAGCTCGTTACAAAGTATTTGGCTGGAGTTAATTATCAGAAATTTCCTTTTAAGTTAATTAAAAGCTCAGAAATAAGTATGTCGATTGCATCTGTGAAATAAAATCAACTTTTTATCCAGTTAAAATTTTGTCTCTGAGGCTTTGTACTAAGTTCCATAGCTGTATCCAAAATCAACGTCTGGTTGAGTGGGATGGCCAAGGGGGTGTTGGTGATCGACATGGTGTTGGCAGAGGTCGAGGAAGGGTTGGAGGTCAGGTCAAGGTTCTTATGTAAATCCATGCTGCATCGGTGAATGGTGGAAACATGGGGAGAGAAGACAAATTATATAGATTAGAAATGAGTTGGGTAAGGAAAGGGAGTATGAAACTAAAAAAACATTGATTTACCACTACAAGATTAATTTACCAATTTTGCCTCAAAGTTTAAATTGTTTAATTTGAGTTAGGAGCTGCATACTATTGCTAGAATTGCATCGAAAATTCTCACCGCTCTAATGAAATTCTTCAGCAGTCTGATAACAAGACCCAATGAGATCTGAGAGATAGAAATTAGCGCAGAAAAAAAAATGATCCAACCCCAAAATAAGTTTGGAGGTAATAAAAATATCGAATTGCCTTTGAATAAGGTACAAATGATGTGGATGTTCAGAAGCTAATTGTAGTAACATGAATGAGGCGTGAACTTTTACCGAGCATTTTATTGGAAATAAGAATTAACACCAGTAAGAGTACATTTGAAAAATGCAAACAAAATGCTGTGTTATATTTTTGACTAGTATAATTTAATTTAGATGTATGAAATGTGCATATTGATGCTTATATTCATTATAAATGTATCTAAATATAACGACACTGCCATAGATAGATATTAGCAATTAAGAAACCAATGACCCTGGTCTGCCAGTTATAAAATATTTTACCTTTCTATCAAAGTGCTGTGTGGGGAATGTTAAACATTGTGAAACATTTTATGAGTCATACATAACTGGTTATAGCTATGTTTTTTGTCTTAACCCTGTCAGGATTTCTGGGGGTCCCACCACCTCTGAAAGATTTAATACTAATATGTTCAAGCTAAGGTGCATAAATATTCTTTCCTTTGATATTCGTATATCAAGGAGTGTTCTAGATGGGTGGTGGGAAATATGTTTCCCATTTTCCCTTAAAAAACTGGCACGGCTTGGCCTAATATGGCCCTTGCACCATGAAACCCACACAACCAACCCTTAAAAACTAAGAGTATTAAATTTTTTGTGCAAAATTCAATTATGTACGTTAATAGGTATTCATGCATAAAATTTTTTGATGTAGACTTACGTCTTTCTCCTTATCATTGGAGCGTAACTTAGGAATTGACCGTCACAAAAAAAATGTCCACCCCTTCTTACTACTACTGCTGCAAATCAAAATGCACATATATAATTCAATAGAGGAAAAACAACCTATCAAACAAAATATGCTGCCGGCTGAGCCTGAGCTTGCTGGCAACATCATGAAAATGTCCCTCATTTGGCTTATTATTGAATTGCTCATCATCCCTTTAGGTATCACCACGTTTCAACCACATATCATAGCATTGACCAGTACCTCAGTTCGTAGCTAGAGAGCCCTTCTATCAGACATGTATCGCATCGGTGGAAAAACCTGAATTTAGACAGAGGTAGAAGGCCCCAAGGTGGATCATCGACTTAAAAGTTTCAAGCATGCCCAATAAACATGAATCAAAGTGCTATTGCAACTGACAAGCTGCACTTTGGGGGCAAGTCAAGGCCTCTGGGATTCGATGGACACCGTATGAGCGAAAGCGTGAGCAGTATGCACTGGAAAAGGAGGTTAGCTAAAGCAACTGAGGAACCGCAACCATCAACTTCTCATGCACTCACCATCACCAAGCAGCACGAGATGATGTATTTCGATGCATCAGCAGCTGATCTAACATCTGGACAGATTGGATTGGGGCAGCAGAATGCCAAGTAGGTGCAGAAGATCAGGTGTACAGACTTACTACAAGCATGATGGCCAGATTCAATGCTAAGTACCATCAACAAGAAGCTGATTATACAGGAGATTGCACTTACAAGACATGCGCTTACAAGACATGCACTTACAGGATAATTGGGCAAGTAATTGACATTCTATTGATGTCGACATCTTGATGAAGCAGCTGTCTCGCCAACTGGGTGGCAACTACCTTCAACATGAGCATAAAAAAGCTCCTAGTGCTTCTCATATCATCGCCCTATGCTAGCAGTGTATGGTTCCACTCAATCTGCCACGATTTGTCACCCTATAAATGATGATTGCATATTCCACCTCTTTTCATTTCTCGCACTACCCACTTGTAGTTTCTATATAAATATATGTAGCAATAGTAAAGTTACGCACCTGAGACTATGTTTTAGCATAGTGCCTTTCAAAGGATTAAAATACATAACTTTGTTTCATAAAAATGTAAACTGTTTTGGATTCTGATACACTTTAAACCTATGTTTTGTAGTTTTACAGTTTTCTTTGCATTTTCTTAATAGCTTTGGAAGAACTAAAAGCCAATCTAAAGGAATTTATGGAGCAAGCTGCTAAAAAGGAAGAACTCGAGGAGCTTAAAAAATTGCTTGATTCAAGAGCAAAGGAGCTTAAGAAAAGAGTATTTAAAAAAGCCTTTTATTTCTCCCTCTGCTTGATTAAGTCTATTTTCTAAGATGGATATATTGAAGAGTTCACGCAAGTTTTTAATGTATACAGAATTTCATGCAAACGTATTCAGATGTTTGAAGGTGTCCTAGCATAACTAGACATACGAACAAGAAATGCAGAAACCATTGATTTTGCTTTAAAAGGGTACTATGACAAACTTGGCCAAGTTATTTGCAAAGAACACTATAGCTAAAATAAAATGAAGAAAAATTATTTGCTATCACAAACATTGATGCACTATTTACATTTTATTATTAGAAGTATTAGAGCTTTGAACTAAGGTCTATGAATTTCAGGGAATTGGCTGTGGATGCTGTGAAAGATTAATGAGATGTTAGGGGATCTGGCACTCAAACGGGCAGCAGCTTGCCACAAAACTCTCCTATCCCATTTGAGTGCTAGATGTTTTCTAGTTACTTCCTGTTGATACCTAGGGCTGCAGTAGCCCGGTTGGAAGAGTAACGGACAAGCAACCGGAGGGTTGTGAGTTCGAATCCAACTAAAGACTGTTGTTTACAAAGGAGGCTGGTGCATGTTAAATCTGTTATGGCCTCAAATGTCCTCATGTTGGCATGGGGTGGAAGTTTGGAGCGTGGGGTGCCAGCTCAGGTGTAACCTCATCATCTGACCGTGGTTCAAAATTACGTGGTGTTGTCCTCGGTTCTTTCCCTTGGGGATTGATCCTGGACCGTCAGCAATAGCTGTGTTCCAGTGCGACGTTAATTAAAATACCTACCTGTTGATACCTAGGGATGATTGATCAAACCAAGACGCCTTAAAACCATCTGGACGGCCAGATCTAGATGGGCATGCTTACAACTGGCAATCAGTAGAAGACATGCCAGTGTTGACTCATGACCCCAAATAAATCTCGCAAGCTCATCAAGTTACTGTGGTCACTACTCTGCGAAAAAAAGTTTAAATGGGACAAAAATATTCTATGTACAAACACTTAATTTATACTTATATTGATATGCAGTTTTAGTGTGCTTTATTAGAAACATTAATTCGAAAAAGCTAATTGTTTTTTAAAATAATGTAGATACTTGAAGTTCAAGACATGATTATACCGAAAGAAGATTTTATGGAACTTGTTTCTCGTGTAGACGCTATAGAAGTGAGTAGCCTTTCCTGCATTTGCTCTCTACCTTATTTTATAGTGAAATTTAACTGAGATATTGTTTGAATTATTTTTAAAAATATGAATTGTGTTATTTCCAGGAAACTAAAGTTGGTCGTGAAGAATTGGGTCGTCTGTGTAAGTTACTATATTTTTAATGTTTCTCTTTTGTGAATCATTTAAAAGTTTTGTTTCATTGTTTTAGGCAACATGTTTCATTCATTGTAAAGAAAAATTAAACAAAACTCATTGTGTTCTTGTTTGGTTAAGTTTATGTAACAAATCTCTCTGCGGTGGTCATGAAATTTCAATTGATTTATTTTAAAAGAAGCATACCTCTAAATTCATTATCTGATTACGAGTAAAGGTTACAAAAGTAGTAAAAAGTACAGACGTAGTAGTTTTAAAGTAGTTGATTTATTTTTGTTATTCAGTATCTGCAATTTGTTCATTCATGTATCTTCTCGTAATATAATTTGCAGCTGATTGAAAAGCCATGTTTAAGATATAAAAATACTAATAAATTCTTTATAAGTGATGCAAGCAGAAAGTTTGGGTCCTTACTTTGTAAAGCTTGTGACATTGTTATTTTCTTTTTGCATTTTATTGAGAAATTTAAAACTTCAAAAATATTTTAAAGCTTCTGATGTCTACAATATATTGGTCTTTAAATTGTTTGTATCAACAATATAGGTAACAAAGGGATTTGGTCTCCTGATATCCAGCACTTTATTGCATTTGGAGTTGAGTTTTTGAATCTAATCTTTTATTTTAGTGGAACCTGGATTTCTTGAAAATTTTATTTCTGAACATGAAAATCTTATAAAGGAATTAGAGGAACTTAAAATGGAAGTAAGTTTTAAAATTTTAATTTGTTTATATATGTTGCCAATGCTAGGCCAACTTGAATGTTAGTCATCATGGTGTGGAGTCATCATACTTACTAGGGTGGAATCGTGAACCACTTTGCTTTACCCTGGTGCACGTTGAAACTCACATGCATACTTTTAGTGCGGGTATGAAGATTATCGTTTCCACATGCTTACGATAAATCATTTGACATTCACACAAACAATAATTATCTGGAATGCATGCATTAACACATACCACACATTCAAGGCACAACCCGTTTATAGAGAAGCCACACATCCACTCCAGACAAACATTCATGCCTTACCCTGGATTCGAACCTTTTGTAGCATTTCCTTAGTGATGTTTAATTAACTTTAAATTTCACTACAAAAATTACTGTTCAGATTATATTTCTAGTGACATTGTGTCTCACAGAGAATGTACTCTCAGGGGTGTACTTGAGGTGTGTACTGGCGTCACAACCCCGAGGTACTCGAGTGACTTCTCTTCTGTTACACCCTCACCTATCGTTCTACTTTGTTGTTTTGTGTTGTGTGCAGCTTGGCCAAATGGGGCTCATGCGCCATAAAACCACAAACCAACCCACAGTGACGGCATTTGATGCTGTTGTCGTCTTATGAATTGATTCCTGAAGTATACCTGAGTATAATAATGAAATATGATTAAGAAAACTGGTAATGATGTTTTGGTAACATTAATTCTCCAAAACAGGTAAATCATTACTGGTTTTTAAACCTTATTTGGAATGTATCTTGTCATAAACTTCCTCGAGTAACTACAATTAATAAATTTGTTTTGGTGACAATGTAATAACATTTCATCTCAATGTAACTAACCAGTGAAATTTAGGTATGTATCAAAATCAGGGTAAAGATTTCATGGGTTTGATGTATTAAGAGACTAGTCGAATTACCCCGCGTTGCTCGGGTTGAATTGTTTATTCGGATGAAGATTTCAAATTGTTTTTAGCCCCCTCCAGACTAAGGAGAAATAGAACGGGGTTAATATATAGCCTATGTGTCCCGCAGAATTCTATAGGATGAATGTACCATATTTAGAGTGAATGGGTCTGATATGGATCGTATAAATACGCAATGTTATTCCTATGAGGATTTCGAATTGCCTTTAACCCCCCTGTACCATTTCGACGATAGAAAAGACCACTTTCTATAAAAATGATCTTATATTATCAGAAAAATTTACATTCCAATAATAAACTACAGTTTAAGAATTTACAGAAGGGATACACAAACGATATGATACTGAGCGATCAGCGCAACCGTATACTCCAAGATTCTAAAAAAAACTCCATGGTCATCTTGAGAGGTGACTTATGTAGATGTTAACTCTGACGTCATCTGCACAGCCTGACCGGGAGAGAGCGCCCCCTAGCAAGTGTTCTGTCCAGGATGATTGGACGTTACACCCCTCAGCACACCCAAGACAAATAGAACGGGGTTAATATGTAGTCTATGTTACCCGCAGTGTACCAAATTGGGTGTAGATTGGTCAAACAGTGTAGATTTGTATAGAGAACAGACAGATGCCAACTCTGCTTTATATACATAGATTAAATAAATCAGTGTGTATGATTAATATTATTTCCATATCGAAATTCATCAAATTTGTTTTTGTAGGTGATGGATCAAAAAAACAATTTCGATGCTCTTATAAAAAGAATTGACGAAGAAATACTCAAATCTATTGAGGATTCTTTTGCTGAAGTTAATGGTACTATCGATGCGATGAAAGAAAAACTGGACACCCTTGATGCTGATGATGTAATTGATAGTATAATTTATCCATTTGTTTTATTTCAGCTAGTGTAAGATAAAAATTGAATAACTCTTTTGAATGTGTGAAAAATAAGGGTTGGAATATTATAACAGCATTTACGTTTTTATTTCTACTGTCTTTCCATGTCATATTTTACTTTTGTCATTTGTCAACCTTCATGTCACTTTTTGCTTTCTGTTTTTATAAATTATTTACAAATTTATTGCTTTACAAATACATCGAATGCATATATCCTTGATACACAGCTGGGTGCATTGTGTTAAAATGCACTGTTTCAACTACATTTTTTGCTTACAGATTAGTCTTTTTCTTAGACAGAAACTGATTGAACAGTATCGAAATCAATTTTTAGTGTCATTTACAGATTTTTGTCACCAACTTTCAGAAAGCATTTTTTGAGCTTTTGGAGCCAACATTATTTTTCTCCTTTCTAAAAGCACTCACATTTCTGCAGGAAGTTGAAACTGTTTTTCTTAGAAATCCATTCAACATATCTTTTGTAGACGTATTTCATCTTAGGTAAATTTTAGCATGCTAAATGTATTGCTTGGTCGCAAAAAACTCTGAAGTATTTGAATGAGTTAATTTATGATTTAGCAACTTTGTTTTTCTGCTACATGAAATTTCTTGTTTATTTGTCTCAGATAAATGATACCTTCGCACGCCTTGAAGAACTATTTGAAGAGATGAGTAAAGATCTGGATCATATCAAAGCCACTCAATCAAAGTTTGAGAAGGAAGTCAAAACTACTTTTAAAAAGATTTCTGTAAGTTTTCAGATGTATTTGTTTTTAAATTGAGGGTCAATATGGCTGAATTTAGACGTTCTAAGTAAGGATATTTTTGTCTTCTGTAACTAAAAGTATTTACTAAATTCTCGAAATCTGTACATTAGCCTGAACAGTTTAGGCTCAAGTGTTTGTTTCTTATTTTTATATCTTTTTACAAATAAATTATTGAAAATGCATATAATTCTTTTATATCAAAATGAAATGACAGTTATTAGTTTAGAAAGAGTATTAAGTTACGAGGAAATATGAAAGCATGAATATCTTACATACTCATGTATTTATATATCATAACAATGCTTCTAAAGAGACAAGAAATAAAAAGTGATCTTTGTGGAGCAAGACTTGAATGTTCACTTACTGGTATGTAATTGTCATAAATGTTTTTTTTCGTAAACACAACCATTTTAAAATTACTTCCATAGTCAGATCAACTGAGTTATTTCCCTTTTTATGCTTAAGCAATACATTACTTGTATACAGTCTAAGTAACTTATAGGATAAAATGATTTAGCTAAACGTTTTGAAAATGGAATGAGGTTCAGATCTTTATTTGACATAATAAAATGTTCCCCAATTTGGGCAGCCCATATCAAATTCCTGGTTATACTATCCTGCATCTCCCGAAGTATCCTGCATCTCCTGCAAGTAAGTTTAATCAAATAGTCCTACATGAGTTTTTAATCCAAAGATCTCTTGCATGATTTTCTTGATGCTTTTTCTTTTCATATTAGTTTCATTGAACAGTTGAAATCTCATTAAAAAATTGTTGTGCAAAAATCTGAATTATTAAATAATATTTTAAAATCTTTATTTTAGGAATGTGTAAAAGAAGTCTTAATTAACCAAATTAAGGATCGTGACTCAATAACAATTCTTTTCTGTAAAATAATTTTGACACATCACTTTAGTTTTCTGCTCACCAAAATTTTAGCTGGTTAACTTTAATTTTTCTGTATATTTACTACAAACTACTGGTAATTGATAATTAAAGCAGCAACTTGGAGTTAAAGGTGATGTATTCCAAATACAACATCCTGTCTTGATGTTTCCAAATACAACATCCAATACGTTTATTTCTATGAATACCACAGGACTGAAGGAAATGTTTGTAAAAAGAAATTAATATTACTTCTGTAATATATATTTGGGTAAGACATCATATTTAAAAAAATTAAATTTTGTAAAATAATAAGACAAGTTGAAATCCATTGTATTTCTAGCCTTGGTGTATTAGAAATCCTAAAATTGTGCATTTGTATCTGCTGAAAATAATCATTTGGGTCAACACTTTTCACCCCAGTTTTGTAAGATTCATAAGATTTTCTCTGTCCTTAAAAAGCATTTAAAATAATTTTATTTCTCCAACTTTTGGCCATGGAAAATTCTTGAAAAATACCGTTTCGTCCTTCAATTTCGCCTGTACCTTATTGTGACCTACCTCATTTGGACCAATTTGCACACTTTTCCATTTCCTCATATCTTTTGTTCCCCTTGTATGCCAATAATTGATCTAATAGTTTTATTTTACTTAAGTTATTGCAAATGATGAAAACTCAAATGTATGTTACTTTTTTGGGCTGTGTTTTTTATATCCATAAAGCTACCGGTGATACATATGACAGGGCTACCTCAGGTGACATAAAGGTGACTTTTTCCTACTAGTTTTGAACTTGGTGACTAGGGATATCGTTTTTAGCAAAATCGTCTCAAAACCTGCTATTTTCAAAATTAGGGCAACTTTTCTAAAATTTTAGAGACTTGTTTCGATAATTCACCTTAGGTAAACGAAAATTAATTTCCCCCACTTTTCAACCAACAGCACGAATCCTTGCCTTCTGCAATGGGGAGGGTTGCGAGTTCGAATCCAACCGAAGATCGTCGTGTACAAAGGGGCCTGGTGCACGTTAAATCTATCGGGGCTTCAAATGTCCTCTCATTGGCGTGGTGTGAAAGTTTGGAGAGTGGGGTGCCAGCTCAGGTGCTGTTCTCGTAATCTGACCGTGGTTCAAAATGACGTGGTGCTGTCCTCAGATCATTCGCTTCGGGGGATGGTACCGGATCGTCTCCAATAGCCCGTTGTGTTGCTCCAGTGCTACGTTAATTACATACCTACATAATCTGCATTGGGGAAAATGTTTTTATGACTGACCTATTTCACTCCAATAGTATTAAACAGGTTTGGTTAATGTAAAAAGCTTTAAGCTTCAAGGAAAGACTTATTTTGTTACCCTTTGTGAGAATGTATGCCGCTAAAGCTACTAGAGTACCGCTTCCACCGCTTCCACAAGTACTTTGGCTGTGAAAGTCCTAAAATCCCATTCTGTTATATTGGGATTTCAAAGCAAATTTGTACTATTCCTTTTTTAAAGAGTTGAGCTATAGTAATCCCTCATGGTCATATCTCTCATTTTTACTTGTCTCCCAATGGATTTTATGTTTGCAAACAGCAGAGGAAAACCCAATCTGTTTCTTTGCAATTGGGAACTAGCTCATAAGTCGCTATTTCAACCAGTTATCTTTGATCATCGTTAGTAAAATGATGTCCTTGTCTAATGTTCAAAAGTTCCTCAATTGCCCTTGAAAAGTAATTGCATTTTTTGCTAGTATAAAAGAGTGGAAATATTCGATTCACAATAACTAATTTAACTGTTTCTTATCTTCGAGAAAAATGTAATTATTATTTTGAAGCATTGAATACAAGTGTATTATTAAGAGTTTTTGTTTGCTAATGCCCATCCAATTGAACTGAATCGTTATGGCATCACTCTGTTACACCATGGGGTGGTTTGTTACACCTCACATATATCCACACATTTTAGGCACAACCTGTTTATAGAAGCCCCACATTCACTCTAGAGCAGTGGTTCTTAGCCTGGGGTGTGTTAACCCCAGGGGGTGGGAGAAAGCACATCCAGGGGTGCAAGAGAAGTTTCGATGGACGACAGCGATTTAATAAAAGACGATCTTATTGAAATACGAGCCAATGCACGTATTCAAATGGAACTTGAAAAACTGGTACAATTCTGGTATACACAGTTAGAACCTTATACACAGCTGGCAAAAGCAGCATTGCAGACACTTTTACCATTTGCCACCACCTACCTGTGTAAAATGGGATTTTCATCACTTTTGCACATAAATACAAAAGCCAGAAATCGCTTCAATGCAAGTGATGACTTACTCCTTCAAAAAAGGAGCCTCGCTTCAAAAGTATTATTATGAATAAACAACAACATAGGCATTAAAAATTAAGGTTTTGTTTTGAATGAATATGTAAATATATGCGTTTATTTTTCAATAAATAAATTTTTTTGCGATAGAAGATAAATTTACTTAGGTAAAGAAATAAAAACACATTTTCAAGGGCGTGCGAGAACTCATTTTTAGATTCAAGATGGTGCTGATCACTAAAAAGGTTAGGAGCAACTGTTCTAGACGGACAAACATTCATGCCTTAACCCCAAATTTGAACCAGGAACCTTTCAATCCAGCACCCTGACCTCTAGATCGATTGGTTGACTGTTATTAAGAGCAAAGTTATTTATAAATTTTCTGTACATAATGACCTCACTTTCAACTACTAAAAGTGGTTGGTTTTATTCAATATGAAGCCTCTGAAGTTACACAAATTTAAATGCATCTTTTTGCAGTTATTTTTATGTAATTTGTGTTCTAGATATTTTGTTTAAAACAGTTACTGTCATAGAATGCAAATTGGTAAAGATACGCATTTGTATCTCTTTATAGGATGTAACTTCCGTGATAGAAAGACTGGAAGCGACGAAAGTTGACAAATCAAAAATGTATGAGCTCCTTGAATTGGTGAGTGCAAAGAAGGAAATTTGTTCAAATGTTTTTAAAAATTGTTCTGTACAGATTTTCTGAATCATTCATTCACTGCCCATTTATGGATTTTTAGTGTCATGTTTTCACTTTTTGCCAAATTACTGATACAGAAAATTACACATTTTCTATTTTAGGATCAAAATATTTATATCTGAGAGTCAAAATTATGAAATCCTGATTTTACATTCCCACATTTTTTCTCATTTCGTATGTCTTTTTTCTCACACTGTAAAAGGTTGTTTTCTGTGACTTCGATTTCACATTTGTCCTACATTGTGAGGTTTTTCATATTGATACCACGAAAAGCCTAAAAATAGTTACTGTTTGACCACTCTATATTCTGGGATTAATAGACTTGTGTTCCAGAATCCTTTTATCTGGCAATTTTGTGTAATTTTCTTAATAGGATTTTGGGGCCGCAGTAGCCTGGTTGGTAGAATAGTGGATTAGCAACTGGAGGGTTGCAAGTTGGAATCCAATCAAAGACCATGTACTTGGGGGCTGGTGCGTTTTAAATCTGTCATGTCCTCAATTGCCCTCGTGTTGAAGTTTGGTGAGTGGGGTGCCAACTCAGGTATTGATCTGGAAGATAGAAATTAGCACAGAAAGGAAAAATCTGTGCCAACCTGTAAATAGGTTTAGAGGTAAAATATGTGGAATTGTCTTTGAACATATGGATGAAGTTCAATTAAGGCGTAGAAGCTAATAGTGGTAACAAGACTGAGGTGTGAACGTTTTACCATGCACTTTATCGGAAATAAGAATTAACACCCATAAGAGTTCATTAGAAACAAAATGCAGTTTTATATTTTAGACATAAAATGTGCATATCAATAATTATATTCATTATAAGATCCACATAAAGATATTGGTTAAAAGTAGTATTTTATTTATTTATTAGGCTTAAAATATGGTTTATTTCTTAATTTAAAAGTTCCAAATGATTAAAGTTTATTTTATGCTTAAAATTAATTGTTTAATTTATTAAAAATATGGTAATATGGACAGAAACTGTATATTGTGTTCTCAAAACATTGGTTCGAAGTACTTCTCTCTAATATCACCAGGATATAACTAAAAGAAATGCTCTGTGCTTTGGTAATTTTTGAATTGTTTTTGCAGAAAGCTGATATTGAAATGCTCATGACTAAATTGGACAAAAGTGAATTTGTTGCGGTAATAACAGATGTGCAAGAAAACCTTGAAAGATTGTCTACCACAGTGAAAATAAATGTAGGTTTATTTTATGTACCACTGCGCACTTCATATTTGAAACTTTATCATCTTTTATTTACTAATCAAAATAGATACAAGTCTTTACATCTCAGTTCCTATATAATGTTTTGAAAATATTCCATTCCTTCCATTCTACACCAACATGTTACTAAAACTAAAAATGCAATTAATTTCCATGTATAGTATTGTAGAAAAAGTATAATAAAATAAAATCAGTAAAAATGACATAATTTTTGGTAAGATATGATTTAAAAAGTACCTTAGTATTGGTTCCTATGGCAAATGTAGAGACTCGGCTAATGCTTTATCTCTGGCATCCCAGTATAATTTGTAGAGGGCCTGTTTAGAAGACTAGGTGATGGTCCTCATCCATGTTGGAATTGGAAGTTGTGCATCCCCAGGAGGAATATGTTCTCATTCTCTCTAGCCCTCAGGGGCACATCTCCTTCAGGTGTGTACGGGATTCACGGCCTGAGCCACTCTAGTGATCTCTTCCTTTCTCATGAGGTTTTACTGTCTTTAGTAAACATAGGGCTCATGCTCACGGGATTTTTAAGAGATCTTTTCTTGTTTCATCCCATTATTCTATTTGAAGATATCTTATTTTCCCTTTCACAACATTTTTTACTTGAAGTTGCCTGTTTTGGGTTTGGTGTAGCTTGACCAAATATGGCACTTGTGCCATAAAACCCCAAACCAACCAATTCGCTAGGTGAGCTGCAAGGCAATCATGTCCAGTTCTGAGTCCTAAAAGTGTACCTGCCTCTTTTCTTGGTTTTGTTTTGTTGTCCTTTCACATTTTTTGTACATCGTTCCATTTCTTGACTTCTGAGTGGCTTCTTTTTGGATTATCTCTTTGGTGATTGACCCTCTAATCACAACTGTGGAAAACGATTTCTTAATTGCATCGGTTTTAGTACCCTTTTTGGCCAATTTGTCTGACAACTCGTTTCCTTCCAATCCTATGGAACCCACTGGAAAACAGCAGTTTTTCCTACACCTTTTAACTTCTACGGTAGCCCGGTTGCAAGAATAGCGGATTAGAAATCGGAGAGTTGAGAATTCGAAACTCAATCCAACCAAAGATCGTTTTGTACATGGCATCTGGTTCACTTGAAATCTGTTGTTGCCTCAAATGTCCTCACATTGGCGTGGTGTGGAGGTTTGGAGAGTGGGGTGCCAGCTCAGGTGTTCTCATCATCTGACTGGTTCAAAATGATGTAGTGTTGTCTTTGGATTTCTCCCTTCTGGACCATCGCCAATAGCCTGTTGTGTTGCTCCAGTGTGACTTTAATTCAACTACTCACCTAGACCTTTTAATTGTTTAAGGGCCTGTTTTATGACTCTTATTTTACATGAACGTAGTTGTTTACTTGAAGAGGCAGCATGTATTGGCTCACTTGGAGTTGACAAGGAAAGCCACTCTGTTGAAAGCCCGAGGTCTATATTTGAAGCTATTGGAGTACTAACACTTTAATTTAGTGTATGGAATCTTTTTTTATTTTATTACTGAAAGACTTTGCACTGATCGGAGAAGGTTAGTTGGGTTTTTATGGCGCAAAGGCCATATTTGACCATGCTGTACCAAACACAAGACACAATATCAAGTAATAGACATACACGATGAAAGTTTTACTTACACAGAAGAGAGAAATACAACCAGGGAGGAATTGCACTTGACATTAATTGAATCTGTGCCACCCACAACTTATAAATTGCTAGCTCAGTGGGTATACCCACTCAAATAAGAGGAATTAAAAGTTAAAAATGTCATGTTTTCATATCTACAAGTATTGAGGAGGACCAAGTTACATTAGTTGGTGTCAGATATTTTTCTGTTCTCTTGACTGTTTGTAAACAGTCTGAGTTCACTTCAAATCATGTCACTCTTGATCAGAGTGGGTAGCTACGCATGAGTAGCTATTTACTCTGGATCGGATCTTTCAATGACTATGCAAATCGGACTAGTTGTGGATGCGAAACGCCCCTATATTCTGATTGGTCAGAGGGTGACATATAAGCAGAGTTCATTTGTATTTTAAGTTTGTACATAGTATTGGTCATGTTCTTTTGTTTGTGAGCTGTGTTGGCTCCTGTTTCTAATTTCCATACGATGTTTTATGTATGGTTTTGATGCTGCTTTTTATATATTTTATTCTTATACATTTTTAAGTCTCACCGTGCTGTGTTTATTTTTAACCGTTAAACCATTCATTTCCCACTGCGACCTTACTTTGCTAAATTGTTAACCCAGTTGGTTATATTATGTGAAGTAGACGGTTTTCATAATTATATGTCGAACATGTATAAATGGATGCAACAGAACATATCTGTGCAAAGAGTTAATTGTGGGAAATGTTGCAAATGTTGATAAGATTTTTGAAACAGTTTTTACAGGCATAAACTACATTTGTTTTTATGAAATAAGAGAAGTAAAATTGACTTCAGATCACTTTCAATCTACATAAAAATGAATAAGGTTAATGAAAATAAGATCACCTTGTCCTCATATTGCACAGGAGGAAGAAATGACGGAAGGCTTTATAAATGTGCGTCACGAGCTCAGTTTCAAGATGTACACTGAAGATTTCATAATAGGAACTGAGCCCATCAGGAACCGTATCAAAGCTATTCTGTACGAGCAAAAGAAAATTAAGGAGCTTATTTTGACCAATTTATTCCCAGATGCACCTGGAGTTACTAAGTGAGTTTTGTTTGGATGTAAAAGAGCGATTCTTTGATATAACCTGCATGTTTATCGGTACAGCTGTGTCATATGCCTCTTTTGGTAACAATGCTCTTGGCGCATTTTTAGTAGCGAGTTATGGCAGGTGAAGGTAGCCCATCTTTATTATGGTTATTCCCGTTTTTATGGCAACCTCGGCAAGTGGAAAGTTTAAATTTTCATTTCGAATATTCTAGAATGTCCTTTTCATTTCCGATAAATTGTCCTTTGATTACATTGGTTCTTTTGAATTTTTTTCCCAATTCTTTTCCATTTAAGGTATGGAAGAATTTAAATGTTCAGTTTGATTTTAGTCACGGTTCATTTTCCAACAATTTCTGCTAATTATTTTCCCGACAAAAAATATGTTTTTCCCCGTTAATTACTTTCCGCTAAAGCTTATTATTTTCATTAAACAAACCCCGATTTTTTCTAAGAATTATTTCCTTGGCGACATAAAAAAGTGCGCCAAAAAATGCTCCAAGAGTGTTGCCATCAAACGAGGCGTGTAATACTGCTGCACCTGTTTATCAATCCAATAGATAAGGTTTGTACATTTCTTAAAAGTACTTAATAGTGCTTATTTTCGATTTTGGGAAATAAGGGACAGAAAAGTACTAATTTTTTAAGCTCCGAAATGCTCATTTTTGAGTCAAGATTCCACTCCAGCACACTTTTTCATCAAAACCACTGGCCAACTTTACTGGACTAAATGATTAATTTAACTAGCTGGCCTGTTTTTCATTATATATTTTTTTATTCATACCCTTCTAAAAAAGTTAGCATACTTCTGTTTTAATTAAATCAGTGAATACAGACACCACTTGCGTCCCATTTTTTAAATTTAAGAAACGAACAGAAACCAAAGTTATCGACTCTTGGTTTTTGCATCCAATACATTTTTCATGGCCTTATGGTTACTCATTGGAGCCATGTACTAATGTGATTGCTTCACATAACACGCCCAACCCTAGACTAGCCAATTTACGTAATATCAATTTTCAAATTTTTTTTAATATGATAACAAAAAGACTCACGGATGAATGCTGTTAGGTGAAATAATATTTACTGGGTTCTTTTCAGGGAGTGAGAGGTTTTTAAAATACTTTTTACAAAATACTTATTACAAAATCTTTGATTAATAAATCCAAGGGCTCAACAGCCAATTCCATTTCCATTGAATCACCGGGAGTGGTTTTTGGGCAGCCTAAGCAAAGTCCCAGGGCTGAATGTTGAATTGTTTTCAACTTTGTATGTTATTTTTGTGATGAATCGGAAAATGTCTTTCCAAAAGTTAAAATTTAAGAACTACGCATGATGTATTAACAGATTTTACTTTCAGGTGTTTTTCTTGCAAGCGTGCAGCAAATTTAATGGGACCGTAAGTATTTTTTTCAACACTTGATGATTTTATGATTTTTTTATAATGAACTGAGAGTGCCTTTGAATAAAGACTTTGATGATATTTCTACAGTAAAATATCATCTAAGCTGTCTTGTGCTTTAGTCTGCACAGCTTCTTCATCCTACACCATTTTTGTTACTGTTGCATTTGATTTCCCTCTTGCAAATGCATGGGGTTTACTGTCTTTAGTAAACATAGGGGTCACATTCCCGGGATACCCAAGCGATCTTTTTCTGCTTTCATCACTCTATGTTCTCTATTCACTACATATTTTACTTGTCTTGTGTTTATGGTGCATCTTGACCAAATATGGCCCTAGTGCCATAAAATGCCAAAACAACCAACCTTCTTGCAAATTTTGACCCTTTGTACAATTTACAGGTTATGGTATTTTAAATGACATTAGACTGGTAAAGAGACATGCTAGTTCATTATAAATAGGCAATAGTAAACAAAATACAATTGATTGAGTACACATACAATCTGATTTGTATGCTTGATCTCAAGGATATCCTTTTAATTGTTGTCAAGTTGTGACGAACTTAGCTACCACTACAAAAATTAACTTACGATACAATAGTATATGTAGCTGTGTAACCCAACTCTACCATAAAGTACTTTTCGGTAAACAAAAGTTGCACTGTTTCGCGCAAGCTCACTAAATTGATGACCGACGAACGTGATTTGAACACGCAAACTTTATAAAAAAAACTTCGATGGATGGTCCACAATGAATAGTTGAATTGCCAATGCGATGCTAATCACTTTCAACAACCGTCTGAGGCTCTGTTATAGCAGACACTGATCATATTCCTATCACTGCTTCACTCCATTCGTTGCTCATCAGCCTTCTCTTCACAAGGTGACTCACTCTCAGCTGCTAAAGGCCACACAGGAGCTTGACCACTCATGCGAAAGTACACCCATGATCTTAATACAGCACTCACGGTCCCATGCAAATGGCAATTACTCAACTAGTGGAGACATCTATCGAATTCGGCTACCATTGAATTCTGGAGGGGGAGTATTGTGGCGAACTTAGCTACCACTACAAAAATTAACTTACGATACAATAGTGTATATATAGCAGTGTAACCCAACTCTACCATGGAGTACTTTTTAGTAGGCAAAAGTTATTCTGTTTCACACGCGCTTGCCAAAAAGTAATAGACATACACATAGGCTTTACTGATGCAGTAGAGAAATAAACCCAGGGTAAATTACAGAGGAATTGAACCTGTGCCTCCTACAGTGTATTGGTTTATAGCATAGTGGAAAAACCCACTGATCCACGGTGGTCCCAGAACATGACCGTTTCTATCTACATATTTACTACAAATACATGAATCTTCATCAATATTTTAAATCTGTTCATTAATAATTAAAACATACTGTTATTAAGCAATGCATGAGCTACTAAATGCAAAATAATCCATAGGAGTGTCTAATTGTATGTAATAATATATATGCATGTGTGTATATATATGTTACTGGCAATGTATGAAAAGAAAGCATTGTATAGAATGCCTAGACAATATATAGAATGCCCTGTGTTTTTGTGCAGAGTATGAAATATCCGAATTATTTTAATATTATATATACTTTCACTAGGCATTGTATGATCTAGGCATTATATAGAAGGACATGCTATTAGACAAAGTATTAAAAGAGAGTCATGAAAAGGTTTTTATTGAAAAGATGTATATGAAAAGAAAGAAATACAAAATAAAGTATAAGATTTTCTTATTGAGGAAAACAAGAGAAAGTAAAATATGAACCTACTTATTGCAACAAAGAAGGAAATAATTTTATTTTAAAATTGCACTTAATTGTCTTTCTCACAAAAAGTAAAACTTGAAAAGAGAGCTATGAAAAAATACATAAACGAAAAAGGAAATATCAAATAAAATACAGAACTTTCTAACTGAAAAAAGCAAGTGAAAACTTATTACTTTATACTTTGCCAGTTTGTCTTTTTTTTTCATTGCATAGAATGCCTAGGAATTGTGTGAAATTTTAATCGTTTCATGCTTTGCTCCAAAACGCCAGGCATTCTATATATTGCCTAGGCATTCTATACAATGTTTGCTTTGCATACTTTGCTGGTAACGTATATACTAAACCTTTTGATGGTTGTCTTTAATCAGGATGAAACAGTTCAGCGTCGTGTAGGATATGTTTGGACTTTTAATTCTAATTTTATGTTCTACACTGTCTTTATGACTTGTTTTTCTTGAGTTGTGAGTGTTAATTTTTCGTCCTGAAATGGTTACCTTGCTTTTCTTTTATAGTTCATAATGGTGTTTGGGGGAGTGTATGAGCATTTTTCAGCATTCTGCTGCTTTTGTGTAGAAAACACCATTTTTTGTTGTCTGGGCCAGGCTCCTCCCTGATGATGCCCTACACCACATGCTTCACTTCAAAATTCCTTCCAATTTCCTTTACTTAAATTATATATACACATATTTATAGTTTTATGTTTTTAACTTAAAAATACTTAATGGTGTAAGTTCTACTAAGTAATATTTCTTTTTCTATGAAAATCAAGTGTCTTTTGAATTATGTGCTCGTATGGTTCCACTAAAATAATTTTTAGTTAAGATTAAAGAGAGTTGAACACATATTGAACAGATATTTTTTTGTACAGCAAATTTCAGGATTCTCCAGTTTCAAAATTTGTGGAAGAAACCTCTAGTGTGGCTAAATCTAAACCTGGATTGCAAAAGTAAGTTTTCCAAAACTTTTGACCCTTTTGTTTATAAAAGTTTGAAGTCTGTTTATTTCTTATCTATGTTTGAACCTTCTGGTCATAGAATATAAATAACACTTGAAATCTTGATAAATATTGAGGAAAAGTCACGAAATAACGCCTTTCTCATCTACACTTACTGAAGACTAAGACTAAACCTAATTGTCAACCTTTTATTGATATTGCAGCCCTGACAAGTTTTAAATGTTTTATTACCAGATTTGTGAAACTACTTCTTTCTGTGTTTCTTTATAAAGCATATTATTTTAATAGTGTCAGGGTAAAGTTTTAAACTGTTTGTATTAATTTATCAAGAAGCTATTGCTTTTACCCAATGCCTCAATTTATAGCTAAATGACCATTGCTATTATTTGAAAGAATTCAGAAAAGCTCTCAGATGAATCCACAGGTAGCAGTGTGCATTATGTTCCTAAAGCTTAGAAGGTTAATAGATATTTTACTATCTTTGGAATGTTGAGGGGGGGGGACAATTTTGAGCAACTGAAATAATTTTAGAAGTTAGACAGTTTGCATTCATAATTTCAATTTAGTGATTAAAATTATTGCATGTTTTTCTTTGTTTTTAGGACTGTTTTAAAATCTTCGTCTAAAGAATCTTCTCAGCTAAAGTAAGTAGCAGTCTTGCTTAAACATAAAATTTGTTGCAGGGGTCAAGTGGTTATTGCTAACACTTGAATACTGGTACTCAGAAGGTTGACAGATGTGAACCTTTTTTTTCCTATGTCAGGAAAAGTCCAGGGACCATAATTTCCTACGGGAAGCCCAGTACAAATTAGCCCGGCTAAAAAGGTCGTCAACTAAGATGTGATCGTTAGATTAAAAGTGCAAGATGAAAGATGACTA
The DNA here is from genome assembly GCA_933210815.1 of Meta bourneti. NCBI lineage: Eukaryota > Metazoa > Arthropoda > Arachnida > Araneae > Tetragnathidae > Meta > Meta bourneti. The sequence goes on from OW119929.1 coordinate 7,979,330, forward strand.
AAATCCATAATGCTCCCCGTGGAACAAAAGGGGCAGTCGGGAGAAGCATGCACACCAATGTGGTATAAGTGTCCTCTCAAAAAGTCGTGTCCAGTTAAAATTCGAAAATTTGCAGTAGCAATATGTCGTGGCAAATTAGGTGGAACAGGGTCAGACAAAAGCTTGCTCCATGTTTTGTCCTTGGCCTTAAGCTTTTGATGGTCGCAGACGGACTTATTAATCTTTCGCTCTACCAACCTGCAAGCACTGAGAGAGAGAGCTGGAGCTAGACAACCATTTTTAGTTAGCTTGTCTGTGCGCTCATGCCTGGTACATCACAATGGCTTGGTATCCTTGGAAGGCAATGATCCAACCAGAGTTCAAGATGTCACTGGCATTTAAACGAGCTCTGGCCAAGCGAACGCAATGAGGTTGTTTATTGGAGCATAAGGCCAAGATTGCCGCCTGTGAGTGAATGCCAAAATGGATACTTTGTTATAAGAAGTGATGGAAAAAGTCTAGAAATGGCTTGGGCTATGGTTTCAATTTCAGTCTCAAAATTTGTAGCTTGACAGATGTGAACGTAAAAGTATTTAGCATTAAATATTAATATATAAGATTAATATTTATTTCTAACAAGATAGTTATGTACACAATGCATTAACAATTTCAATAATTATAGTATGTCAGCATGGCTGTAAGCGTTGTCAATTTTTGGGAGACATGCTTGTGTGAAGGTCCTATGTGTGATATACAGTCAAGTGAATTGATTTGTTAATCACGAACAATCTCACCACTGAACTCAGAAAGAAATTAACTCAGGGCTATACCCACTTAAATTCGCGCGCGCGATTGGCTAATTTGATAATAGGAGTGCTGCCATTCTTTGATTGGTTCGAACTCAACTGAAATGGTTGCACTAATCACCTTGTTTTGATACGGACACCTGGAAACACTTTGGCACAGATGTACCCATTCATTGCCTGCCACAAGTTCCAGTTGGTGTCATTTATTCTTTGAGCCCTTTTGTTGTATTCATTGCAAATTTTATTTTTCTGTTGATTTCTGATTATCTTACAAATTCAGTTTCGACCGTGGTTCAAAATTACGTGGTACCCTAGGATCTTTGCCTTTGGGATTGATCTCAGACTGTCGCCAATAGCCCGTATGTTGCTCTAGTGCGACGTTAATTAACCTAACCTGTACTTGTCCTGTACTAAATTAAATTTAAATGTTAATCCTATGATTATTTCAATGGTATCACTAAGGTACCCATAATATAAAGGTTCTAATTCTAAGATATCTACTAATTCAGTAGCTAATTTTTGTGTTTTCATACTAAGAAACTTTTTAAATAATTATATTTAGTTTTTTTTATCTCCAAATTTGATTATGTGTTGAAAATGTAACAATTAAAAATGAACTTAATGTTTTAAATCTTTCTTCCAAATTGCACATAATTTTTTTCTATTTTTCCAGACTTCCACCTATTGATATGGATAGGTAATAATTTGTTTTATGATTCATACTCTGCATATTATTAAATGAATTTCTTACCTCATTTATTTTACTGGTGTAATTTCTATTTGTCTAGCAAAGCTTTTTGATGTGTTGACTCTAAAACGGATTTATCTAATATTTCAACCTGTTATAAAATATTACTTATTATTTTATTATTTAACATCATGTGTTTACCTTTTTGTTACTTGAAAAGTGATTGATCTGAGCACTAAGCACAGACAGATCCTCTCTTCCCCACAAAAGTGGCACAGACAGATCCTCTCTTCCCCACAAAAGTGTTGGTCTTGGATTTTCAAAATATCTTCAAATAAAGTCCTGTTGGAAGAGTGTTTCGAGTTCGAATCCAACCAAAGACCGTCGTACAAAGGGGGCTGGTGCACGTTGAATCTGTCGTGGCCTCAAATGTCCTCACTTTGGCATGGTGTGGAAGTTTGGAGAGTGGGGTACCAGCTCAGGTGTTGCCTTGTCATCTGACCTTAGTTCAAAATGGCGTGGTGTTGTCCTCGATCTTTCCCTTCGGGTTTGATTCCGCCAATAGCCCGTTGTGTTGCTCCAGTCTGATGTTAAGGTGTATATATACACTAGAACATTTTTTTTATTTTTGACTAAAAATCCAGTTTTTTCACAATAGGTCATTGGTTTGGGCTTAACCTCATTTTAGTGTGAAAAATCCTGATTAAGCTGCTCATTAATTATCTAATTTAGATATAATTAGCTAATTAGCATGTTTTTTGAACAGTGATATCTCAAATTCTAATGTGTTCAGAAAGACAATTCCTGTTGGAAATTATTCCTACTATTATTCTTCATGTTTTGACCCTCCATCAAGTTTCTAGAGGGAATACGTTCTTTTTTACAATTTTTTTCACGAAGGAAGTCTAAATAATCAAGATTTTTTCAGGAATTTCAACATTTAAAAACCAGCTAAAAATTCATTTCTTAACCAATAACTTCGACTGAGGGTCAAAACATCCGCTGTATTACATAGATTATAATGACACAAAAGTAATTATAGTAGATCAATTCATTGTTGAGTTATCACTGTTCGAAAGAAGCATCCTATTGCAAAAACATAGTTCTTCAGAAATCGAGTTTAAAGTTTTGGAAACGTGTTAGTCTAAGGTGACAGTACCTAAGCCAATCCCTTGTAAATTGAAAACTATTTCGAATATTTACAATATCTTGTTATCGTGTGAAAGCTAAGGGGTTGAACACTATTTTGAATTATTAAAAAATATATCGATATTTTGGTCAATTTTCGTGATTTCTAGTGTGTAACCTTAATTAAAATACCTACCCACCTTAATGATTTAATTTTAACTTGCTTTCCGCAAGAGCATCAATGGTGCTGTGGTCTGCCCACCTATTTGGCCACCAAAGTTAAGTACCCTCGGTCATGAACAGTACTTGGGAGGGTGACCACTTGGGTGCTGGCACCGTCTGAGGTGGCATATGATAATTTTGGCTCCGCTGATTCATTAAGACGTACGTATACACTAGAAGATTTTTTTAAATTTTGACTTTAAAAATTCAATTTTTTTCACAATAGGTCATTGGTTTGTACGTATGACCTAATGCACCTTCAGTTTGAAAAGTTCAGATTAATCTAATCATTAATTACCTAATTTAGATATAATTAGCTAATTAGCATGATTTTTGAAAGATGATATCTCAAATTCTAATTTGTTCAGAAAGGCAATTCTTATTGGAAATTATTCCTTATATCATGTTTTGACTCTTAATCAAGTTGTTAGGGAAAATAGATTTTTTCATGAAATTTTTTCATCAAGGAAGTCTAAAAAAATCAAGACTTCAGAAATTTCGACATTTAAAAATCAACTAAAAATTCATTTCTTAACCAATATTTTTGACTGAGGGTCAAAACATCCGCTGTATTATATAGATTAGAATGATACAAAAATAATTATAATATTTCTATTCATTGTTGAGTTATCACTGTTTGAACAAAGCATTTTATTGCAAAAACACAGTTCTTCAGAAATTGAGTTGAAAGTTTTGGAAACACGTTTGTATCCACATGGTGACAGTACCTAACGAAAATCCTTGTAACGAGAAAACTTTTTCGAATATTTACAAGATCTTGGTATCGTTTGAGAGCTAAGGAGTTGGAAAATATTTTGAAGTAATAAAAATATATCGATTTTCTGATCGATTATCGTGATTTCTAGCGTATACATACACCTTAAGATATCCAGCCCCTTCCACCCCTATTTTTATTTAAAAATAATTCATTTTATGAACTATCTTTTTCTGATATCTTCCTATTTCAATGAGGAGATGAGCTGCTTCACATCCGGCGCTCCATAAGAAATATGTCCAGCCCAGTCCATTGATAATAATCTATCAGTGTCGAGAATGTTGATGGATTTCAAACCCTAGTCATTGCTTTGTGATTTCTTGCAGTGTTCCTATTCCACCTGCGGATAAACCTCGGATCAAGGATATCCATCAGCTACCCGTTCTCTTTGCTGCTGCGAGGCCCCAGGTTGGCTTGGCACGCGAGAAGAACAGAAGAGACATCGACAATGAGTATGCCTAATGGAATTTCTCTTTCTCATTTGATTAGAAAATTTGGTTGTTGCTAATCTCCACATCTAGCTCCAGCTAGACCCAATCCACAAGTCCATTCACCCGTACTATGTCACACACCAAAAGAGGTTCAGGAAACAGGTCGTCTTGGGACAACCCCAGGCTCTCGGGAATGTGTGCTGAAGAGTCCTGGTCATTTAAGGCAAACAGGATGAATCTTGCGACCACAGTATAATGCGAGACTCCTCAGATGGCCACTGAAAAAGCGGGAGAGCACTGCTTGAATAGATCTGTCGCAATTGAGAGCAAGAGATCTTCCGGGGCGATCCCCACGGCACCAAGAGTGTACCCATCCATGCCTTCTGATCAAGATTTTTTATAATAGAAAATTTGGTTGAAGGTTCACATTCAATTTGTTTCACTTTAAGATTTTATCGACAGTAAAGCTTATTATTTTCTGAACGCTTAATGAATATTTACTTGCATTGAAATGAGAATTTGTATTCCTTTAAAGTACTGTTGTAAGCCAGGGTCTGCTCTGAACCCATTCCACTAATTCCCTCAGATGGGGCTCTGTGAAGAATGTAATCGAGAAAGGATGCATTTATATAAAACAATTTTATCCCTTAATTATTTAATAATAAATTTAACACTCAAATGATTATTTTTACTTTACAAATGTTTTCTACTGTCAAATGCTCACTTTATTCCAAAAAGCATCATTCAATTAAATTTTTTCTTTTATATTTTGTGGGGCCCTCAGAGATTCATCGAATTGCGTCCTGCTCTTTGTAAAGCTGGCCCTGGTTATAGGTTCCGAAATGTATAGGCTGAAATTTATCTTAGGGCAAAGATAATTTTGAATGGGCCATTTATTTTATCCAACTGTAAATGGACAATTGCTAACAACAAAGCACTCATCCCTGATTATAAACAATGAAATGAATTTTCAAAATTAAATGGGGCTCCGGTAGCCTGGTTGGAAGAGTAACGGATTAGTAACCGGAGGGTTGCGAGTTCGAATCCAACCAAAGACCGTCGTGTACAAAGGGGGATGGTGCATGTTAAATCCGTCCTGGAATCAAATGTCTCACGTTGATATGGGGTGGAAGTTTGTAGAGTGGGGTGCCAGCTCAGGTGTTGCCTTTGGGATTGATCCCGGACCGTCACCATAGCCCATTGCGCTGCTCCAGTGTGATGTTAATTAAATCACCTACCTACCAAAATTAAATTAATGGTCTGGATGTTTGAGACACTGACACGCGGAGTTCAAAACTAGCTGATTATCTTGCAATGCTTTTGGAAAAACGAAATTCTAATATCCTAAATCCTGAAGGGGCCATGGTAGTACTGTTGAAAGAATAGCGGAATTACGAACCGGAGGGTTGTGAGTTTGAAACTCGATCCAACCGGACTCGTGTATGTGGAGGCTGGTGCATGTTAAATCCGTCGTTGCCTCAAATGTCCTGACGTTGGCATGGTGTGGAAGTTTCGAAAGTGGGATGCCAGCTCAGGTGTTGACCTCATCATCTGACCGTGGTTCAAAATTATGAGGTTGTTGTCAGATATTCTCCTGTACTCTTGACTGTAAACAGTCCGAGATCACCTCAAATCATGTCACTCTTCATCAATTGGATCAGAATGGATAGCTATGCATGCGTAGCTATTTACTCTGGATCATATCTTTCAATCAATATGTAAATCGGGTCAGTGGTTGATGTGAAACGCCGATATATTCCGATGGATCAGAGGGCGTCGTATAAGAGGAGTTCATTTATATTTTAAGTTCCATTTCTGCAAAGTAATATATATATATATATGTGTGGGGTGCTGGTTTGTGGGCGATTGGCAACATTACGAAAGTTTTAAAGAATAACTAAATTTAATGAGATTTATGAATATTTACAATGAATTTGGTTTAGACAATTAAAGTTAAGTGCACAGCACAGACATCATAAACTCCATCGGCGCTCGTCAACATTGCACAGTCTAACGCTACGTCCGTCTTGTAGCTTCGTCGTCTTCCTTCTGTGTCGCTTTTTGACTGCGTTCCTCCAATGCGCGGAATGGCTGCGCAGTGGTCGGAGATGACATCAGCGCGGAGGTGCCCTCTAGTGGCAGTCTGGGCACCACAGATCGGCCATCCTGGGTTCGACTGGTCCACCAGGCGTTTCTGAAAATATACAAAAAAGGCAAAAGCAGAAGCAAAGTTCCAAAATCTGTCAGTCTCTGTAAAGTAAATGTATCTAGGTTATAGAGCTCTCAATCGGCCTTCAGCTCTGGAAATGATTAAATGAGCCAAATCGTCTTCTAGCTTCATTTGTCGTCTTTAAACGTCGTTTCTCGTCTTTCTTTAAACGTCTTTCGTCTTTAACTTCTTTCGTCGTCCTCAAACTTCTTTCAACGTCTTTCGTTGTCTTCAAACTTCTTTCAACGTCTTTCGTCGTCTTCAAACTTCTTTCGTCTTGAACTTCTTTCTTTCAACGTCTTAGCAAACCCTTAAATCCAATTCCACGGTTTAAGAAATTCAGCGCATGTTGTAGTGAGGTTGGGTCCTTCATGACATCCCTCTTTTACAACGTCGTATGTATTTCCTCCTTTAATTCTGGTGATTCTATAGGGTCCAAGGTACTTTGGTTTTAGCTTCAAGTGCGGACCAAACTGAGTTCTCTTGATGGCAACAAAATCATTAACTGCATAAGATTTTGGTTCCTTTCTTCTTAAATTGTACGTCTTACTTTCTTCTTGAATTTTAAAAATTTGTTGTTTTGCATGCTTCCTTAGTTGTTCTCTTTGCGTTTCAAAACTTGCTTGAAATTCAACTTCGATAATTTCTTTGAACTTGTCCAGACCCTTTATTTTCACTTTTTTTAATCTTCTATAGTCTATGCACACACGAGGGGTTCCATCCTTTTTCTTTACAATTACAACGGGGCTACAATATTCTGAAGAACTTGGTTCTACTATCCCTTGATCTAACCATTCAGTAATTTGAGTCTCGACGATCTTTTTCTCTGAAAATGGTAACCTACGCGGCTGATGAGATACGGGTTCATTATTTTTTAACAAAATATTTAATTCAACATTTGTTGTTTTTGTTTTGTGTGGTACATAATTCAAAACTAACTGTTGTACCTTATCCTTTAAGATATTTGGAACGTCAGGTTCAATATTTACATCAATATCGTCTTCAGTTGACAAATCAATTGGTAAAATAGACAAAGTATTTATTTCCTCAACACACTGGGATTTATTTTTCAGAGTAATTCCGTTTTCATTAATTAGTGTTTCACCCAACATTAACACATTTAGTCCTATAATAGCGTCATAAGTCATAACATCGTTTCCTACTACGCATATATCTGAATCTCCCTCAAAATTATCTATTTGAATGTTTCCTTTAAAATAGCCTAACGGTTTTACACGGCATTTTCCAAAACCAGTCAAAGTAGAATTCAACGGGCATAGTTCCTTAACATTTAATTTGTCAAAAACAGATTTACGAATCAAAGTAGCTTGACTTCCAGTATCTATCAATGAATTAACACTTAAACCATTAATCATTACCATTTTCCTTACTTTCGATTCTACGCCAACATCAAAAATGGCTAGTTCTGGTTTCGAATTCATTCCGCATTCCGAAGCCTTGTGACCAAACGTGCCACATCGAAAGCATTTAAGTCCCTTATCTTTATGAATACAAAATCTAGAAATATGATCTTTTGATCCACAATTAAAACAAATCTTATTGTTACGATTTTCTGGACCATTGTATTTCATTCTATCAAACTTGACTCTATCTCTATTTACAGTTTCGTTTTTAGAATTAAATCTATTACTGTACTCATTTTTTGTTCTATCAAAAGAGTTAATTTTACCGTGATCATCATGTTTGGTTTTCATTCTATCAAAATTCTTATTATCATAATTAATCCTATCGAAATTCCTTCTATCGAAATTTTTTCTGTCGAAAGCCCTTTTACCATATGCAGAATAAGCTTTCATTATTTCTACACTTTCAGTTTTTCCTTAAACTCAAACACATTTTTACAACCGTACAGAATAGTTTTGTTTTCCTGTTTGTCATTTATTCCTTTAATCACATAGTGCATCAAAGCAGCGTCATCGATTTTTCCGCAACTGCACAATTCTTTCATCTTTAAAAAATATTCCTGAGTGGATTCAGAATCCCTCATTTTCCTTTTACTCAAAAGTTCATGTAAATTAGCAGAGTTTATCTCAAAAGAGAATTCGTCGATCAAGGCCTGTTTCAATTTTGACCATGAATTTATTTCTGGTTCTGTTCTAACAAACAAAGCAGCGTTACCACTAAGCGATCTCTTGCCAAAAATAAATTTTTGTAAATCTGACAAACAAAACAACTGAGAAATATTCTCGAAATGTTCGATCCAATGAAAAACATTTTCGTGCGGTTCTGCATTGAACTTAGTAAGGGTACTTTCGATATCAGAGTAATTTATACTGACATTTTGAATAGCATAATTACTATTATTCTTATTTCTACTTGTATATAGATCATCACACTGAGAAACATGAGTATTACTTTTAAAATCATATTCACCACATTGCATAGAAAAATCATTACTATCAATCTTATTTCTACTACTATGCATATAATCACACTGAGAGTTATGAGTAACACTTTCAACATCACATTCATTGCACTGCATTGAAAAATCGTTTGTTTTGCGTATGTCTTCTTCTGATTCGGATTCAGACACATCGGCGCGCTCGTTCTCGACGAAGCTTTCAAGGTTACATAACATAGATAGAATTCTTTTTGCTAGTTCCGTTTTTGTGCCTTCGAAAGAAATGCTTAGCAAATTAGATATTGCAATCAATTCGTTTAGAGAAAAGCTATCTTCTTTATCTTTTAATTTCTCGTCAAATTCTTCACTATCCGTCCCGAAATTAAAGCCAGAAAAATTTTTAACGTGTCTTCTATTCGATCGATTGCAGTCATTTTCGAAAATGAATCTATGCAAAATTTTTATTTTGTCTGTCTTGCAATTTTTCAATGCAACGCTGACTTCTTTAATATCATTCAATATCATCTTGTATTATGGAATGTTCACGTACCTTTAAGAGGCTTGGCAACAAGGAGCAGCTTGGAGAACATAGTTTTTTTTTAATATCCTTTCGAAAAATACTGGCTGGAATCTTACTAGGCGTCTATCCCGCTTCTGAGATGTGGGGGGGGGGGGTGCTGGTTTGTGGGCAAGTAATGATGAAACTTTTAAAAAATAACTAAATTTAATTATGAGATTTATGAATATTTACAATGAATTTGGTTTAGACAATTAAAGTTAAGTGCACAGCACAGACATCATAAACTCCATCGGCGCTCTCGCCCGTCAACATTGCACAGTCTAACGCTACGTCCGTCTTGTAGCTTCGTCGTCTTCCTTCTGTGTCGCTTTTTGACTGCGTTCCTCCAATGCGCGGAATGGCTGCGCAGTGGTCGGAGATGACATCAGCGCGGAGGTGCCCTCTAGTGGCAGTCTGGGCACCACACATTATATATATATATATATATATATATATTGCTGTGTTCATTTTTAACTGCTGAATCACGCATTTTCCACTGCGACCTTACTTTGTTAAATTGTTAGCCCTTTAAGGTAACATTTGTGTTGCACCAATGCAACTTTAATTCAACCACCTACATACCTAAATCCTGAAGATAAACTGAATATGTGGGATGAAGTTAAGCTGAGAATTAAAATTGAATGTTTCAAATGAGCAATAATTAAATGAAATAATATATCTTTTTCTGTATCGTTCATCTGAATTATTTTCGAATTTTACTCTTCGTATTTTCAAAAGAGGACTTTTAATTTATCTGCATTTAAAAAAAGTATTTTTCAATGATGTGGATAAAATTATGTGCATGTGGTAAAAATAGATTAATGTGTGTGTTTTTTCTTTTCAGAGTGGCTGCATATTTTACTACTGGAAAATTCGTTGCAATCGGAGGTGAATACACAAAAACATTTCCTCAACAAAAAGGGCTGTCGTTTAAAACCATAGAGTAAGTATTTTGATTTAGCTACTTGTAAAATTGAGGTAATTTATGTTCACTGAAAAAGGTTCATACTGCACTTGTAGACATAATGTATGCTTTTAAAAACCTAAAACTTTCCTGTGAGTTTGATCTCTAAATCGAAATCATTTTTAAAATCATTTCGCTGAACAAATCGAAACTCCGGTTTTAAAAATTCATGGCAAAATTATTCCAAAATAATTGTGGCAAATTTTAAATTTAAAAATTTTCTGTTTATGTTTTAAAAATGATTAGGATAAATTCATCCTTTTAGCTAGGAGTAACTCGCCTTATTGTAATTCATTGATCATTAAGTTCCCATTCTAAATTCTCTTGTTATTCCATATCCAAACTCTCCCAGGGTACCTAAGCGATCATTTTCTGCTTTCATCCCTCCCACGACTCTGTTGTCGCCAATAGCCCATTGTGTTGCTCCAGTGCGAAGTTAATTAAATACCTACCTACCAACTCCTCTGTTTCCCAATCCCTCTTTTTCACCTTTCACAACATTTTATAAATTACACAGATGCTTCTGTTTTCACAGCTTAGCCAAATATGGAGCTTGTGCCGTAAAAAGCCAAAACAACCAACCAAACGTATCGAAACGACCTTAGCTATTTACAAATTTCAACGCATGAGCAAAAGGAATAATTATTACAAATTGTATTTTATCTCAGCCAATCCAAGCTTTTCTTTGCAATTATATCCACTTCTGACTCATCTGTTTAACTTTTATGTTGGCCTTTCAATAGTGTTGATTAATTTCTTGTGTGTGAAGCCAACACACATTTCATTTATATTTCATGAAAATGAATTGAGCCATTTTTTATACAAGAAACATTGAGGTCGAGATTAATTCCTAGATTATTTCAAATTTATTCAGGTATGGCAGACATTTCCAGGTTAACATATTTGGTATTTAACTAAGCATTAGTTAGTGATGTTTTCTTTTTTATTGCAGATTACCAGCAGGCAAGAAGTATGTATAAATGGTTATTTCTTTCCAGTACAATTAAGTATAATTATTTGTCATCCTTTTAGATACAAGAAAGTGATGTTTTTAAGTACTTTATAAATCTAATACTCCAAATCGAACAAAGAAACAGGCAGTTTGTTAATATTTAAGTTTTTTCATTTTAAAATGAATTTGGGACATTTTTGTGTGAAATTGTTTAGCCCATGTGACACAAATGGCGATTACAAGTTTATCTCAACTCGGAAAAATCATTAATTTGATGAATATGCAAGATATGAATTAAAAGTTAAATTGCTTGATTGTCAAGTATTATAGATTTCCAGCATTCTAAAATTGAAAACTAACATAAATAAGTATTTTTTTTTTATTTTACTTTGAGAATTTCTAAGCATTTTTCAAAATCTCTTATTATCCTGGTACTGTAATAACTTTCCTTTGGAACAGGATTTAAAACATCTTCCCAATCAATGCAAGTTCCTGTTCTAGTAACAGAGGATTCACTTTAACTTGGTTATTGTAGTCATCACTGACCTCAGAGCAATAGAACCATACCACAGAGCATTTAACAACTCATCCACAGATGGCAAAGTGCATTTTTTCTGTTCTGTCATGGCAGTAATGCAAATCACCCAAAATAATTGCACAGGTTAAGTATTTCTGATAATGTGTATTAAAACAACTATTTCTACACACATCCGATCAACCGTTTGATATCAGCGATGCAGATCGGCTTCCTCTGTTATGTTTGTTTCTGAAGATAATTACTTTTGTTTAAATGTTATTATTTTAGTTATGGTACGTCCAGTTTTAATAGGGACGCAGTAGACCGGTTGGAGGAGTAAAGGACTAGCAACTGGAGGGCTGCGAGTTCGAATCCAACCGAATACCGTTGTGTAGAAAGGTGGTTGGTGCACGTTACATCTGTCATGGCCTCAAATGTCCTCACGTTGGCGTGGCGTGGAAGTTTGGAGAGTGGGGTGCAAGTTCAAGTGTGACCTCGTCATCTGACCGTGGTTCAAAGTTACATGGTGTTGTTCTCAGTCTTTCTCTTCGGATTTGATCCCGGACCGTCGCCAATAGCCCGCTATGTTGGTCCAGTGCGACGTTAATTAAATATCTACATACCTACTTATTCAGTTTAATAAAAACCTGCAAAGATTTTAAAGTTTCCCAAGAGGATTTCATAGCTTAATCGTTCTTGTGACATTTGGGAAATAGAAACTTTTAAACCTCTTTTACTCTGGCTGCATTAAATGCTACACTGCATTGACGTCTTGTTTGGTTTTTCTCGTAAGCAGCTTTTACTCTGAAAATGATGCGTTTGTTTCTACCTTTCTTGTTTTCCAACTTGCAGTTCTAAAGTTGACCTCCACGGTTCCTTTAAAATTTAAGCCCTCAGGGACACATCTCTTTAGTTGTGTTTCTTAACTTCATGTCCTGGTTTATGGCATTTTTGCATTCAATTTTTTAAAACTTCCTCGCCCAGTTTGTCTGCCTTGCTTGGTAATCCTCCCCACTCTACACTCTTTCCTCTTTTACGATGTTTTGAATTTTTAAAATGTATATAGTTGTCATTTTTATGTTTCAAATGAATATAGTTGTCATCAGTCAGATTTTTAAAAATGCATAATTTCTCATCGTTTTTAAGATTTGTAACGTTCATCTATCATTCCCTGTATTCAAAACAAAGAATCGTCCTGAATAAATATTTTTTAACTTCAATGTTTTTAACTTAGACTTTTTATAATTTTTGAAAACTTAAATTTTAGACTACTATTTTACTGCTTTGACTGTTTCACCAGTTTTTATTGGGTATATTTAATCTTGCGTTTGGCGTAGCTTGTCCTCTAACGGACCGTGTGCCATAAAACCCAAACCAAACATTTAGTTGTGTATTGGTTCCATGAACCTGATGTACTCGGTGATCTTTTTTTCCCATGGAGTTATCTGTCTTTAGTAAATACTGGTGTCACACTCCCAGGATACCCAAGTGATCTTTTTCTGCTCACATTCCCCAATCCTTCTTTTTCCCTTTTCACGGCATTTTTTACTTGACATTGTCTCTTGCGTTTGGTGCAGCTTGGCCAAATATGACCCTTGCATCATTAAACCAAACCTTTTAAATTTAAATCAAGGTCATTCAAGGGGCCATCATGGCTCCGTGGGTATGTCCACTGCGCTAGCAACCTTCGACTTGCAGGCCGCGCAGGTTCGATTCCTGTCAGGTGCATTCCTCCCTTTGTGTATTTCTCTCTTCTGTGCCAGTGAAGCTTTCATTGTGTGTTGTGTCTGGTGCAGTATGGCCAAATATGGCCCATGGGCCATAAAACCCCTATCCCAACCTTCGAGTGGTAGGCGGAGCAGATTCGATTCCTCTCAGGTGCATTCCTCCCTGTGGGTGTATTTCTCTCTTCTGTGCCAGTAAAACTTTCATTGTGTGCGTATGTTTATTACTTGATATTGTATGTCTTGTGTCTGGTACAGCATGGCCAAATGTATCCCTTGTGCCATAAAACTCCAAAACCAACCAACCAGTGTCATTCAAAGTGAAGTTTGGATATTTTCTTTAGATCCGAAGTTCTCCTCCAAGGCTTAGACAAGAGGTTCTACAAAGGCGCCCTCTACGACCAAGACACACCTGCTGAGCAGGCGGGCCCTACTGTGGTTGGTGAAGAGGCAGAGTAAGTATTCTCTCTTGAATGCATTGTTTAAAATTAAGTGCATTTTACAAATAAAAAGCGATCTGAATAGCTGGATTAAAGCGATTATACAGCCAGCGAGTGGATGCAATTGAAATGTATTATACTTGAATCAACCTTAATCGGACACTGCTTGAGTGCAAGTCATATATTCATAATTTTGAATGCTCAAATTCTGATTATCTTAAAATGTTATAGTTGGAATTTTCTTACAAGTACATGTAAATTGTGACAAAAATCTAACGAAAATAGAAAAAAGAATGTTTAGTTTCGCATTAACGCTCCTGGTGGTTTTCTCGACAATGACCGGATCTCAACAGACGAGGTATCTCGTCATTAGAAAAAGAACTGACCAGATCTTTATCTCGTCATCATAAAAAAATCGGGCATGGCCAAATATGGCCCTTGTGCCATGAAACACAAAAACCAACCGATCATAAAAAATCGGCTATATCTTGATGAGATATCTCATCATTAGCAAAATTGGTCAGATCTTGATGGATGAGATATCTCATCAAAACCACTGGGAGGGTTAATTCCTTTAATCAATATGCGTGCAACATGATCTTACTAGACCCATCAGGGTTGCATGCTTGAGCTAGGGCATGATTATCTAGACTCAGCTCTTTGGATAGATTCAGATGCTTGAGAATAGATGAGACTTTCTGATGCTCCCATTTGTTGGCAGTACGAATATGACTTTCGAACACTTTTTTACTTGCTTGGCTTTATTTAATGTGTGTTCTGACCTTTCAAATTTGGAGGCTGTGTCTTTTTTCAATTGGACTGCAAGACATCTAATGCTTGAAAGATCTACTATGAGCGTAACATTTAAAAAATTCTTTTAATCTAAAGCGTACTTTGGTTGCATTTTGACAAGAATGCTTCTGGCCTCCTTGAGATATTTTAGCAGTAATGGTTTCTTTACACATGTACTGAATTTGTAATAAAAATGTACTTTCAAGAAGATTTTATAATTTTTCTCTAAATTATGGAACATTGTCTTAGCTAAATGTGGAATTATCCCGCAGGTTAGATAATGCCATGTAAAGGGATGTTTAGATTTTTCAACACAAAGTTTTGGGTTCAACATTACCATGAATTATTTTTAATATTCCAGGAAGAAAGATATTTTCAAGATTAATTTGGATATCAACTAACATTTTGGCATAAATAGTTATTTTTAAAATAACTCCCACTATGAGTGTGATTTCCCCACTCTATCCTCCGTATTGACTTTTTTCCTTGCTGTTATTGTGGCCTTCGAGGCTCAGTGCTTTAGCAATATGCGAGTTGTTGGTGGCGCAGGTTCAGTTCCATCCTGGGTGTACTTTCCTTGTGTGTGTATATCCATTACTTGATGTTGTTTGTCTTGTGTTTGGCGCTGCATGGCCAAATATGGCCATTGCACCATAAACCCAACCAAGCTTGCTGTTATTACTTCAGAAGACTCAGCAATCCACATTGCTTGAATAAATAACATTGAATACTATTAGTTACACATGTTAAAATTTTCAACCTTTGTTAACATAATTGATGTCAACTAGTTTTCTATATTTATCAAATACATTTTTGTTTTTTCACTTTATTCCCAAAACTGATGTATTATTAATTTTCATTTTAAAGTTCAATTTTATGCTTGCCTTCTAATTAAATAATGCTTACAATATAATTGCACATTGATTGTAGTTTTGACTATTTAAGCATTCTTCAAGACTAATATTTAATTTGTATTCTAGATCCAACCTTTCACATGACATCTCTAAAAATGGTGTTCGCTCTTCTGTTGTAGTGTAATAGTGATTTTATAAACACTTTTATTTTCTTATTGTTTTGAAATGTTTCTTTTTTTAAACTATTCAATAGACTGAAATTAATATAGCTTCTGCTGTATGGGCAAATTGGGTTTTTAATTTCATTGTGACTTTTAAGAATATAAAGATAATCATCATGCAATGTTCACTTGTATGCTCTGCAAAAGTGCACATATGAAATTGCAAATATGCCCTGTTTGAAAAAGTTTCACAGTATGAAAATCTGAAGGCATGACTTATCTGTACTCTAAAATTATTTACTTGTCTATCTATCACTACAACTGCTCTCGCCACTAAGTCGAAGGTTTTTCCTACGTCAGGAAAAGTCCAGGGACCATAATTTCCTACGGGTAGCCCAGTACAAATTAGCCTGGCTAAAAAGGTCGTCAACTAAGATGTGATCGTCAGTAAAAATGGCTTGGGCTATGACTTCAATTTCAGCCTCAAAATTTGTAATTTGTTGACCAATTGCGACGGAACCCTGGAAACTGCCCTCCCAGAAGAAGCCGGAGCCAGGGTTCCCATTTGGGTCAGAAGAGCCATCAGTGTACACATGGATCCATTCATTGCTAGGATACAGAGTATAAATAATTTCCAATGAATAGGCTTTCAGGGCAGAAGGGAGGGTCTCATATCAGAGGTGAGGAAATCTTAAGGAACAGGTCTCATTGATTTTTAGTCAGAGTGACTGGTGGATATTTCAATTAATTTTTTTTGTGAAGGTTGATGGCAAAACGAGTGTAGATCTTATTGGCAAGCAGTAAAAATAAAAATTATAATTTCAATTCGTTATTTAGTTTTCCAATGTGCCAAATTTGAATGCATCTCTTCATGAATCGGGTTCATGAAAATTGAATCGGGTGCTTTTGCACCAACAGATGAACAGATTTTGTGGTGGAAACAGTTTTCAGGGTAGACAGACATTACTTTGAGTGATATTTCCTGCTTGTTTTGAGCATTACTGAATGTAGACTGAAGAATGAAACATTGAACTACGATTCAATCAAGCTATGATAACTTCTATTCATTTTCATAATCTAAAAACAAATCTTTTGTTTAGAATTGTGTAAACGAAACATAATTGAATGTTTGGAAATTAATTGCAAGTTGTGCCCGCTAATTCAAGACATTGAATAAATATTTTATTTTCCACTTACTTTTTAATAAAAACTATGGGGTTGTGGAAAAATGTGAATGAGAAATGGCTATTCACAGATGAATATTAGACAAACAAATATGTTGATTTTTAACCACCTGAATTTGAGATTATAAATCTTAAGGTTTTTTAAATTTCGTTTTATGAAATTGAAGTGGTTAGAAAGTTAGACTTGCCAAACTATGTAAATTTGATTTTTCATAATAGTGTATTTCATAAAAATTTTTGTAATTGATGTGTTTTAATATTTGTTCATAACTTTTCATGTTTTTGATTAGTTTTTCATGTTAATGTGCATATTTTTAACCTATATTTTAATGCTAATTTGGTTTGCTATTTATTACTTTAAAAAGATTTGTCCAATTTTTATTTAATCGTGCATTTGGCGCAGCTTGTCCGCTATCGGAACTTTCGTGCCATGAAACCCTAACCAACCAACCTTAGTAGTGTAACTATCATATTTCTTTTGCAGATTGAAACATAATTTACCTGCTACGCAGTCCACAGCTACATTATCTGTACCCAAAAGTCGACCGAGAAATGTAAGCATCCGTATCTTTTCTAACGATTTTAAACCTCAGCTTAAAAGATACGAGTCTAATATTATTTTATTGAAAGAATATTTTGTTTCCCTCATTTGTCTTCCTTTCCAGATGTGTTAGAAATTGTTAGTCAAATTATGTGTTCAGTCAGCTAATAGAGTAATACTTTGAACACAGCTATAACTGGATTGAATACAGACTTTTAGTAGTGGCCATCAGAAAACAAATTCCTTGCTTATAGAGCAAGTTTCACTTTACTACCACACTAAGCACTGACTACACACTCTACTTCACTACTACCACCTAAAGAAGTTAAACCTGAATACATAAAAAAATATATCTATACATATAAAGAGAGTCTCTATACAAATCTACACCGTTGGATCAATCTATACCGAATTTGGTACACTTATTCTTTGAACCCTGCGTGCGGGTAATATAGGCTGCATATTCAACCTCCGTTCTATTTGTCTTGGGTGTGCAATGTCCCGTCATCCTGGACAGAGCACTTGCTAGGAGGCGCTCTCTCCCGGTCAAGCTGTGCAGTTGACGTCAGAGTTAACATCTACTGGGGTCATCTCTCAAGATGACCATGGTGGTTTTTTAGAATCTTAGAGTAGGATGCAATCGCAGATGGGTATAGTTGCGCTGAAAATCGCTCAGTATCATATCGTTTATGTATTCCGTCTATAAATTCTTAAACTGTTGCTTTATTATTGGAATATAAATTTGTATAATGTAAGATTATTTTTATAGAAAGTGGTCTTTTTTTTTATCGTCGATAAGGTACAGGGGGCTAAAGACAACTCGAAATCCTCATAGGAATAACATTGCTTATTTATACGATCAATGTCAGACCAATTCACACTAAATTCGGTACATTCATGCTGTAGAATTCTGCTGGACACATAGGCTATATATTAAAACCATTCGATTTGTCCTGGGTCTGCAGGGGGCTAAAAACACTTCAAAATCTCCATAGAAATAATATTGAGTAATATTGCGATGAATTATAAACAATTCAACCCAAGCAACACCGGATAATTTACTAGGAGTGACTAGGAGCATCTTTTAAAGCAAAATCGTCTCAAAAGCTCGTATTGCACCACTTTAAATTGAAAAGCATTTTGGTAACAGCGACCAAAAATACATGAAAAAATGTTTGAAATGGCAAAATGTATGGAGTATTATTTGTCGACAAAAAGTGGCCCAGTCGGAAGAGTAACGAATTAGCAACAGGAGGAGCGCGAATTCGAATCCGATGAAAGACCGTCTTGTACAAAGGGGATGTTAAATTGAGCAACCTCAAATGTCATCACGTTGGCTTGGTGGGGAAGTTTAGAGTGGGGCTGCCAGCTCAGGTGTGACCTCGTCATCTGACCGTGGTTCAAAATGACTTGGTGTTGTCCTCGAATCTTTCCCTTGGGAATTGATCCCGGACCGTTGTCAATAGCCCGTTGTGTTGCTCCTAGTGCGACGTTAATTAAAATACCTACCTACCAACACAAAAAGGACAAAAATTCTGATCAATACACAGACTAAATTAATTATTTACTTTAGATCCTCCCACATTTTTACGGGGCCGTCATGGCTCAGTGGGTATGTCCACTGCGCTAGCAACCTTCGAGTTGTAGGCGGCGCAGGCTCGATTCCCTGTTAGGTGCATTTTCCCCCTGGGTGTATTTCTCTCTTCTGTGTCAGTAAAAATTGCATTGTGTGTCTATTACTTGATATTGTATGTCTTGTGTCTGGCGCAGCTTGGCCAAATGGGGCCCATGAGCTGTAAACCCCAAACAACCAAACCGACATTTTTACAGCTAGTTTTCTTTGTTTCAGGTAAAAAGCAGAATAATTCCTTCAAGGAACCATGATTAAAGTCCATCTTTCTATCCAGTTTGTAATGCAATTAAAAATTCAGCTATCAAAGCCTCCCTCTCAAAATATTTCTATAAAACTTTGAACAGTGTATGAGACAACAATAAATACCTCTCCTGTTATTTTGTGTGTTTTGGATAACTGCTCACTTAGTATGGCTTTGTTTTACATTTCTTTAAGGCAATTTGAATTGTGATAATTTCAATGGCATTTAAAGTTTGAAAAAAAAAGTGACCATCTTATGAGAAATGCAAATTCTGTGATCATATGCAAAAATTGGTACAGCTGTATCTAGCGCCCGGTATGGTGGCAACGCTCTTGGCCCAATTTTTATGTCGCCAAGGAAAGACATCTTAGAAAAAATTTCAAATATTAAACGCACTTTTTGCACAAAAATTAAGATTTAATTTTTCCCGAATCCGAAAGGAAATCCAAAGAAGCTGCATACCCAGACATAAATGTATGCAAAATAAACGATTAGCCACTCCCAGAAAAATTAACTTATTTAAAAATTAACACATTTTGCGAAAGAATAGTCCGTTGTGTTGCTCTAGTGCAACGTTAATTACACTAGTGTTTGTGAATATTGCAACACCATGAAGGTATCATACAAATTAAACTAAACTTGCAGGAAAGGCAAAACATGTTACGATATGCAAATGATTAGAATTACAAAGCGATCACGCATGTGTGGGCCGAGAAACACCCTCTAAACTTCCAAGTGAGTCGTGTATAAAAAGCACTGCATAAGTGCGTTAAAATGTGTGTATCTTCGTTTGACTGCTGTAAATGATTGATTAGAAGCCAATATGCCACACCAAAAACGCAGAGTGCTATACGAGCAACTAACGGAGTTCGAACGGGGCCGCATGATCGGCCTCCGTGGACTTTCGTATCTTGAAATCGCCACTAGCACGGGGGTAATGCCACAACAATGATGCGTGTGTGGAAGAGATGAACCATGGAGAAACGGACAAGTCGAAACCCCGCCAGTGGGCCACGCAATATGACGTCACCACAGGGCGACAGACATCTCATCCGCATGGCGGTGACGGACCGTACAGCGTCCTCGTGCGTCGGCACAGCATTTGAGCACCTCTACAGGTGTGTCATTGTCTGCCCCCACGTTCCTCGACGTCTGCTGCGCCATGGGCTACGTGCAAGGATTCCCTTGACGCTGAACCACCGACGCCTCCGGCTAAAATGGGCTCACCAACACAGTCAATGGCGTGCCGATTGGCAACAAGTCGTCTTCTCAGATGAGTCCCACTACGATCTGGACTATAAAGATGGACGCGTAGTTGTCAGACGCTACAGAGGTAAACGCATTCTCCCGGAGTGTCTTATTTAGCGTCATACTGGAAGAACGCCTGGCGTTATGGTCTGGGGCGCTGTTGGATATCATGGGCGATCCCACCTACTCCAAATTGTGGGGACTCTGAAGAGCGGGCGCTACGTCAGCGAAGTTGTGGAGTCCGAGGTTCTACCCCTCCTGCAACGCATTCCCGGAGCTGTATTTCAGCAAGACAATGCCCGTCCACATGTTGCTCGGAATGTACAAGCCTTCTTCAGTGCACGACAGATTCCGCTTCTCCCATGGCCTGCACGTTCCCCGAATATGTCGCCCATTGGGCATGTCTGGGATTACATCGGACGGCGACTCGCTCGTCGGGTAGAGTACGGCTGAACTTTGGCATCAGATAGAGGCCATCTGGAATGCCATTCCTCAGCATAACATTCAGAATCTGTTCGATGTCACGACGTGTACAGGCTCTCATCGCTGCGCGTGGCCGTTGCACAAGATATTGATTTTCGGCATTATTTTTGTTTTATTCTGTAAATTTGATCGTCTATTTAAACCACTATAAGTAATACGTGGAATAAATCTAATTTATTTCTGATAACTCTTTCATAGTGTTGCAATTTTCAAACAGTGCGTAATTACCATTACCAAAATACTCGCTGAAATTCCTTCTTTCAAACATCAAAACTTGACACGTATAAAGTAGGTAACACTTGGGTTTTGCAATGCATGCCATCTAGCGCCAAAAACGGGACGAACTTTTTAACCAATCCAATATATACTACATATTCTTAAAAAACTATTTTACACTTTTCACTGAAAAATGTTTTGGATTGCTTATGATTTTCATAAGGGATTCAAATAAATTTTATTTTTCCCAAATCTGATAAAAGGAAAAACATTTTCATTTAATACCCTAAAATAAAAATATAAACTGTTTAAAACATTTCATATTTATCTTTAAAATATGCATTTTATTTTTTTTACACATAGACAAGTAAAATGATTGGCACAATGGTGAGACTTTTGAGAGAAAAACACAATTTAGGAATATCTCAATATTTATAACATCTGAGAAATAATTTGGTAATAGAAATAAATTACTTTGATAATTGTGTACTCAAAACTTGTTTACAAGCGTAAATTTAAGCCTGACACCTACAGTTTGTTAAAAAGTTTCAGCAGACAATAGTTTCTTGATACCGGCAATTACTAAAAGATATACACTGGTGTTCAAAATTAAGAGAATTTGCATATTTTGTCGAACTTCTCGAAAAGTACTGAACGAAAGGTAAAACTAATGCTTGTGATGATTAGAGAGTAATCATGTCTGGGCCGGCATCATGTTGGATGGGCGCATAGACCTCCATGTCTTTGACAGAGGCTCTGTGAGGTATAAGGATGAGATCTTGGAGCCCTGTGTCGCCTTTTCAGGGGTGCAGTTGGCTCTGATTTCATTTTTATAGACGACAACGCTCGTCCACATAGGGCTCATCTGGTCGATGAACATCTGGTGATGATATTCTCCAGACCTAAACGCTATAGAGCATATATGGGACGCTCTTGGGAGAGCAACTGCAACTCGCCTTCCCCCTTCCAGGATCTGAAAATAGCGTTGCTGGAGGAGTGGGACCGACTGCAAAAGGGACTCAAACTGCCTCATTTCC
Organism: Meta bourneti; assembly: GCA_933210815.1. NCBI lineage: Eukaryota > Metazoa > Arthropoda > Arachnida > Araneae > Tetragnathidae > Meta > Meta bourneti. Next base: position 8,001,476 of record OW119929.1, read on the forward strand.
CGTATGAATTCAGGTTGTGAGAGCTGTATAACTATAAGACGGGACCATTACCCCATATTGTAACCTCTGTTTCAGACCTTCCTGCGCTGATGAGTCTTACGTATGATCATGCGTGTGTACCATAACTGTTGTATGGCTAATTTATTTGCGTTATTTCAACCTATGTACATAACTAATTTCATTAAAATAAGTACAGTAGTTCTGGAGGTAATCGCCCAAAAGTGAAAATTCTCGTAATTGTGAACACCAGTTGAGGACACCAAAAATGAAGTTTCAGTTAGGGTCGAAATGATGATTTATTTGGAATATCAAATGTTTTTCAAAAAGTGGTTTTGTACATGGGCAATCAATCAGGAATGATCCTAATCAAAGGACAACTTTCTACATGAGAGATCAAATTTGTACTACTTAGTTAAAATTTTACATTTCTTTTCGATATGCATTTAGAATAGCTACTCTTTTCTTCTAGACTCCACAATTTCAAATGTTGTTATTAAAGCACTTTGCTGCAGTTTTGAACTTATTTCCCGGATTAAATTCAGCTACCCTTCTGAAATCCTTAACCTTCAGTTGCAAACTTGTTCAGATGTTGACGCGGATGCGATATCTCATCGAAAGCACTTGGAGAGTTGAGTAAATTTGATCTTACACTGTGGGTTGTAGGAGTGTGGTAAGTGTCAAATTGAACTCTTGTTTAGTCAATCCGCTACTAAATTTATAGTTCGACAGTATAATAAGCGCAACATTTATAAATGTTTGAAGAAAATGTAAAAGCGTTTGATGTCTCAAAAATCTGTATTTAAACAATTACAAAGCAAACCCTCTATTCGTGACATGGTTGATAAATAAAGTGGACGGATTTGACAAACGGATGAAATTGTAAGAATTGTGTTAAGGTTGTAAGAATTGTATGCGGATGAAATTGTAAGAATTGTATTAAGATTGTAAGAATTGTGTTAAGGCTGTAAGAATTGTATTCGGATGAAATTGTAAAAATTTATGTAGAAAAGGCAAGAGTCAAATATTAGGTGAGTATGTACGAAAAATTTATCGAAAAACGTCAGTTAGAAATTCCGACTCACTTGACTTCCGTGACTATGTTACAAGAGCTACTACAGTCTATAATTTGTGAATTCTTGCCGGTTTCGATGTTCAAGTCATTGACTGATGGTTTCTCTTTCTCGCTGGATATGTCGTCCAGCGAGTCCTTATCGGGACTCAGTTTCTCCAGGTCTTTGATTTTGCCGTGGGACAGGCTGGTGGTGATGCTGGTCACAGTCACCACTTTGGAGTTGCCTTTTCCTTTGGTCACCGTGGTCTCTTCGGTCACCACTGTCGTCGAGACGTTGCTCTTCTGGCTGGTTGGCGACGGACTCTTCTCCAGGGCCACTTCCACGCTCACGGAATTGTCTATGACGATTTCCTTTGTTGGCGGTGCCTTTGGCGTCGGTTTGGCTGGCATGGCGATCAAGCTCTTGAGGACGAGCGGCTCTGGCCGGGGCGGATCCAGGCCGTTGCAGGACATGGACGTGACGCTGCTGGATTCGCTCAGGGCCAGCTTGGCGTCTTTGGACGAGAGGACCGTCGGAGGGTGGGTCCGGTTGTCTTCCTTCCTCGAATCCGGGCTCGACGCCAGTTTGGGAAACTTGGAGCAGAGCGCCAAGTCCCTGGTTTTCTTGGGTTCTTGGGGATCGTTCTGGGTTGGCTTGGGCGCGTGGGTCACGAAGTCTTTGGCGGTCTTGGATCCGGCGGTCTTCGGGTCCAGCGTCCGGAGTCGCGGGTTGACGACCGCCTTGGGGTTGGCCGAGCCGCCGGAGGAGCTGAGGGACAGCTTGGCGTCACTGAGGTCCGTGGGGGACTTGGACGGACTCCGGTAGCCGTTGGTCCGGGTCTTGTGCACCTTGGGGCTTTCGCTGGAGCTCCTGCGGTGGCGTCGCTTCGCGTAGCCGGTGAAGGTTCCGTGTGAATAGCGGTGCGACGGCGAGTGACGGGTGGTACCGCCCTGTCGCATCAGGACGCCCCCGTTCTTCGCTGCCTCCGGTTTGGGGGCCCCGCTGGAGCTGAAGTAGTGGGTCATACCTCTTCCTTCAAACAGCTCCGCGTCCCCCCAAGGAATCTTGGGATGTCCCGGGTCCAGCCTCTTTGCGCCGGATTTGGGGACGACCTTAAAGAAAGAAAGAATGCGAATGTTAAAGAATCCAAGTTGAAAAAGGGCCAGCGGTAGCCCGGTTGGAAGAGTAGGGGATTAGCAATCGAAGGGTTGCGAGTTCGAAACTAGGTCCAGCCAAAGACCGTCGTGTACATTGGGGCTGGTGCACTTTAAATATGTCGTGGTCTCAAATATACTCACGTTAGCGTGGTGCGGAAGTTTGGAGAGTGGGGTGCCAGCTCAGGTGTTGACCTCATCATCTGACAGTGGTTCAAAATGACGAGACGTTGTCCACGGATCTTTACCTTCTGGATGGATCCCGGACCGTCGCTAGTAGCTCCTTGTGTTCCTCCAATGCGACGTTAATTAACTACCTACCTACCATTTGAGAATGGAGGGGAAAGGAAAATATTTTTTTTTTGATAGTTCTAATGAGACTTAATGTAATATCGCTTTTCTAGAGCGTGATACTATTTTAATTATATTTTAAAGATAAGATTTATTTATATTTTATTTTATGAACACTCTCAATGAGGATGTTCTGTTTTATCCTCAGGGGCTCTATTGATAAATGCTTGAGGAATTTAAATGTAAATATATTTTACATTTAAATTAAACTGGGGTGTAAACATTTAAATTAAATTGGGTTAAATTAAACTGGGTTAAATTAAATGGATGTCATTAAACTGGGGTGTAATTGCCGCGATGTAATCTTAACCATCAAAAATTCATATGTAAATATCCATAGCATAAATTTTAAGAAAATAAAATAACCACGTCGCCCTGTGTGCCTCCTTTTGTTGACCAACCGGGCTACCCCTGAATTCTGAATAATTGTGTTGTGTTGGGTAATTTCTTTGTATTTTGTTCATGTTTTTGCTGTTATGATCCAATTTTAATCTTTATCCATTGATACCTTTTGTTCCCTTGGTGTACTTGTATATGTTCAAGTGTTATATTATATGTGATATCTTTTTCTCACGTTTTCCCTCTCCCCGTCTCCAGCGAAAACTCTAAACCTCTGTTGGGACGGGGGTACAGTAAGTACCTACTTACCAAGTTAACAAATATTTTGGAGAAAAACTTGACTCGGAACGGTAGAGGCTTGCTAGGTTTTGTTTATCGCTCTACGATCATGTTTTGCTGTTAGTCAGGGCTAATTAGATCGGGTGGTGGTGAAGGTAGAATTAACGACGCACTGGAACAACACAACGGGCTATTGGTGACTTTCCGAGATCAGTCCCGAAGGAAAAGATCCGAGGACAACACATCGTCAATTTGAACCACGGTCAGATGACGAGGTCACACCTGAGCTGGCACCCCACTCTCCAAACTTCCACACCACGCCAACATGAGGACATTCGAGGCCACGACATTTTTAACGTGCACCAGTCTCCTTTGTATACGACGGTGTTTGGCTGGATTCGAACTCGCAACCCTCCGGTTGCTAGTCCGTTACTCTTCCAACCCCTGCAGACCTCATGGAGCAGACACCAAAGGCAAGATAGAAGAAGGGGAGGTTCTCACTTTGTGGAAGATCGTCTGCGTGGCCACCGAGTGGCAGTGTAGCTTGTCCGTGTGCAGCCATTCCAGGGGAGGGAACTGGGCAGAGAAGGCGACGTGCTTGGTCGGCTTGTCCGTCAGCGACTGCATCCGCTTCAGCAGTTTGGCCAGCATCGATTGCTTCTCGCCTGAAACATTCAACCAATCACATAACGAGCTTCGGTTTCATTGAGTCGAGTGTCTCTCGCTGCAACAGACACCATTAAGGCGTCTGACTACGTTGAAAAGTCGATTTTTGACTAAAGTGTTTCATATTTTATTCAGTAGTCTTTTAAGACTTACTTTTTTCTTTACATAATCGTTTTTATTTTGTGTACAGTGAATAGAAGCGGAGATATAGCAATTTGAATAGATCTTGACAGCTTTTTTAAAATTCGTTTTGAGATCTTTAAATGCGTTTTTCTCCGGTTTTTATTTTCAGCAACATTTTTGCACGAGAAACGCAATAACTAAAAATGTACTATATATTTTGAATGAAATTGGGTGTACTGATTTTTTTATAATTGTTTTGGAGAGCCTGAACTAGGAAAAAAGTTATCTTGAAAACAAAACTTTTTAGATTTCAGTGTTGTGGCAAAATTAAGGAAAAATTTAAAAAACTCATTTTCTACATTATTCTCAATATCTCATGAGTGGAAAGGAAATATTGCATATATCTTTTAGATGAGTCTAGCTATTTAGGATGCTTTATGGCAAATGTACTCAAGTTTTTCAGTTGTAAAGCTTTTATTTTCCGTCAATTTTTTATTAAATTGTAATAGTTTTTAGTGATTTTTTTTGTTTTATAATGTTTTTATAGAAGTTGTTTTATCTTGAAAAGAACAAAAATAGTATAATTTGAACATTAAAAAAAGACTACGAACGCAGTCATAGATATTATTATAACGTAGTGCATAGAACGTAGACATGGATTGATACTTTAAAAAGACGAGACGTAATGATTGCACGAATTGGACACATTCGAATAACCCAGACACAGGGAGATAATTCAACGTGCAATGACTGTATTCAATGGTGAAACACATTTCGAGTGTTCGCATTATAACCGTCAACTTCTAAAACATTTCAATTCATATACCTTTCAGATGCGAAGCTAAACCTGAACCTTTAGGACCTGAGGAATATTCAACTGATGCCGCTCTGTCCAAAGCAAAATCTGTTTAATCGTATTTCCAATTAAGATAAAAATTAATTTATAGAATTAAGATAAAATACACTAATTAGTCTTAACTTTATTTCATTAATAAATGATCGTTCGCAACATTAATTTTGATTGCAATTAATTGTTGATGACGCATGATTAGCAAAAGCGTGGGTTTTGTTGTTGGTTCCTATTACGGTCCATGAACCACACGAGTTCAAAAATGTGTGAAAATGACTTGCAAAATGGGTTTGTCTCTAGCGCCGGCAGGTGATGCGTGAAGAAATCGCGTTAATTCGTGGCTTTGGTTAGTAAATACAGGGCATTGCAAAAATGTGTTGGGTGCAGAAACCACATGAGCCACTGACTTATTTAGTTCCTGTGCCCAGTTTTCTTAACCCTCCAAGTGGTTTTGACGAGATATCTCGTCTATCAAGATATATAGTTCTTCAAGATCTGTTCAGTTTTGCTAATAGTTAGTTTTGGGGTTCTATGGCGCAAGGGCCATATTTGGCCATGTTGCGTCAGACACGACATACAATATCAAGTAATAAACATACACAGTGAAAGTTTTACTGACACAGAAGAGAGAAATACACCCAGGGAGGAATGCGCCTGACAGGAATTGAACCTCCTACAACTTGAAGGTTGCTAGCGCAGTGGGCATACCCACTGAGTCACGACGGCCTCAGTTCTGCTAATAACTAGATACTGCGTCGAGGTAAAACTGCTCTGTTACTCCGAGTAGGAAAAACTAATTTTTCCTTGCCAAGAATTGACAGTGTGAAATACGTTTTTGTATCTGAGGCTGGAACACTACAGGGCAGTTTAGGTTAGAAGACAAACCAATAGGAGGGTTAAACTTGAAACATGGGTAGGTATTTAATTAACGTCGCACTGGAGCAACACAAAGGGCTATTGGAGACTGTCCGGGATCAACCCCCTAAGGGAAAGATCCGAAACACCAAGTCATTTTGAATCAGTCAGATGATGAGGGCACACCTGAGCTGGCACCCCACTCTCCAATTTTCCACACCACGCCAACGTGAGGACATTTGAGGCCCCGACAGATTCAACGTGCACCAGCCCCCCTTTGTACACGATGGTCTTTGGTTGGATGCGAACTCGCAACCCTCCGGTTGCTAGTCCGTTTCTCTTCCAACCGGGCTACCGCAGTCCCGATAATTGAGATTGTTCCTGTGATGCTGATTAAGCTTTTAAGTCTTCATTTGCTGGTTGCTAATCAGCGTTATGTTACAGCTGGTTACGAGGTGTTATGCTGGTAGACTAATCGGCATATTATGTTTATTTAATACTTGATGAATTTTGATTAAAGTTTGACGCTTTTATCTCCTTCGTCATTCATTGAACTAGTCAATACTTTCAAATGGGATATGAGTATTAACATCCTCTCATACCCATAAGTTATTTAAATTTTATTTCCCGGTTTCAACTTCGAAACCTTATTTGTTACCTGCAACTTCAATATGATTCTTTTGAAGTGGATGTAGGGGGGCACAAAGGATACAAATATGGAGGGGGCTACATTTTTTGTCGCAAGCTCTTTATTTAATAGGTGATTTTGAAATTAAAATTTTTTTTTTAAATATCGACTAGTTTTAGAGTGTTACCTAGAGATTAGTTTTATAGTGTTACTTAGATACTAGTTTCATAATGCGTTACTTATTACTAGTTTCGGAGTGTGTTACCTAGAGACTAGTTATGAAGTGTTTCTTAGAGACTAGTTATAGTGTGTTTCTTAGACATTAGTTTCAGAGTGCGTTATGAGATACTAGTTTCAGAGTGGGTTACTTATTACTAGTTTCAGAGTGCGTTTCTAAGAGACTCGTTATATAGTGTGTGTTTTAGAGACTAGAGATTAGTTACTAGAGATTAGAGACTAGAGATTAGAGACTAGAGATTAGTTTTATAGTGTTACTTATAGATACTAGTTTCAGAGTGCGTTACTTATTACTAGTTTCGGAGTGTGTTACCTAGAGACTAGTTATGGAGTGTTTCTTAGAGACTAGTTATAGTGTTTCTTAGAGATTAGTTTCAGAGTGCGTTATGAGATACTAGTTTCAGAGTGCGTTACTTATTAGTAGTTTCAGAGTATGTTTCTAAGAGACTCGTTATAGTGTGTGTTTTAGAGACTAGTTATAGGGTGTTTCTTAGAAACTATTTATAGAGTGTTTCTTAGAGACTAGTTATAGCGCTTCCATCCGGGCTACCGCGGCCCCTTGAAACATGGGACTCGTGTGGTTTTTACAGTCAGATTCAAATAGAAAAGCACGTCATCTGTTGACTTAGAAACCGTCTGCAGTGACGTTGAGGGTAGACTTACTTTTGTGCAGATCTGCGATGTTTTCTGTGAGGTCGTTTGCGAGGCTGCTGAGCCTCTTCTCCTTGAAGGACCCTCCCCTGTCCATGCCCTCGCTCGTCGTCTTGGAGCGGTTCCGCATCCGCAGGATCTTCAAGGAGTGGCTTCTCTCCAGGTACTGAAGATCGGGGGAAGGTGGCACCTGAGGAACAACATAGTTTTCACTCTTTGGGGTTAGGTGAGTTGAAAACTGCCCCACCTTTTGCTTAGCTTTTCATGCAGGGTGGGATATTTTTTAACACACCTCGAAAAGTTGAATATAAAATATTAGCTGCGACTTTATCTTACAAGCGTAATTCTTTGAGGCCACACGATTTTAAAGAAAAATATAAATAATAATATATAAATAATTTTAAAGAAAGAATTTTTTCCTTTTAATAAAATATTAAACTGTATGACTCAGTCATATAGTTTAATATTTTACTTAAATTTAGTATTGAGTTGGTAATGCTATGAACTAACGCTAAATGTGTCAATAACGGAAAACAAAAACTGACTCACGTCAAAATGCATTAGTAAGTTGTTGACACTGTTGGGATTAAGGTTGGAGAATTGTGGGGTGCAGTGAATTTCTGTTTTTCATAACGGTAAATGCTGTTTTTCGTAAAAATTTATTATGAGTAAATAAATCGTTTTATAATAAAAACATGTAATTTGATGTTTTATACTGATTTTGAAGCTGAATAAGTGAATAAACAATTCTATGCAACTTAATTTCTTTAAAATCGTGTGGCCTCAAAGAGTTACGCTTGTAAGATAAAGTCTCAGCTAAATGGATCGACGAAAAACTTCTCGTAGCGGCTGTCAGGATTTGGAAATTCCTTGCTACAGCTCGAATTTCACTTTTATGCCACAAAGCGCTGTTCGCCGACTCTATTTTATTGCACCCAATCCGTAGGTAGGTGGTTAATTAACGTCACACTGGAGCAACACAAAGGGGCTATAGTCGATGGTCCGGGATCAATCCCGAAGGGTAAGATCAAGGGACAAACGTCTCCACAAAGCTCTGTCCGCCGACTCTATTATCAAACCAACTCGGAGAAAAGATGAATGTGAAAACATTTATATCGTATAAAAGCTTTGTACAATTAATTTTTGAGATCTCTGAATCTTTAAAATATTATTTTGAATCAAAATGATTTTATAAATTAGTTTTTTACCCCCCCTGGTGGTTTTCTTGACGAGGTATTTCGTCATTAGAAGAGAAAACTGACCGGATCTTGGTCTCGCGTCCTAAAAAATAGGCGATATCTTTAGGAAGAGATATATCGTCATTAGCTAAATTGGTTAAATCTTGAATCATTAGACGAAATATCTCGTCGAACTATTATTGAAACAAAGACTCGTTTCCTCTCATAAAAACGAAATGTTGCAAACATAGAGCACTTTTAGGGAAAGATGGTCGAAATGCATACTTTTTAAAAGCCCCTTTTTTAACCCCCCAATATGGGGAGGCGTCGTCGTGGCTCAGTGGGTATGCCCACTGCGCTAGCAACCTTCGAGTTGCAGCAACAGATGTTTGATTGCTGTCAGGTGCATTCCTCCCTGGGTGTATTTCTCTCTGTGTCAATATAACTTTCATTGTGTGGATCTATTATTTGTCATTGTATGTCTTGCATCTGGCGCAGATGGCCCTTGCACCATAAAACCCACGAATCAACCAAGGACAAAGCCTCGTAATTTGCAAAATTCTTTGAATTTTGATTTGTATGTTGTTGAACATTAAAGAACAAGTATCTTCAGTTCGAAATCTGTGGTCCTAGGAAATAAATCGTCATCTGACCGTGGTTATAAATGGCGAGGTGTTATCCTCGATCTTTCCGTCACAAATAATCCGTTGTGTTGCTCCAGTGCGACGGTAATTAACTACCTACCTTTATTTAAGAGTATATGTCACTCCAGAAAATCCTCGAAATCGGGTCCCTTAGTCGCCCTATTTAGAAACCGATCCTTGCACCTCTGATTTACTTTCTCGTCCCTTGCATTGTGTCGCTTCGAACCTGTCCTGGATAGAATATTCGTGGAACAAGTAGTTCTGGATCGAATGACCACCCCATCCATTCAATGTAAATTAATTACTAATACCAGCGTTCTCTTAACCTTGGTCCACATTCAGGTCGCCTGCCGTCGTGAACATAAGACAATGAGCGAATCGGCCGAGTCTTTATGCGTCCGTCGCAATTGTAGATCTTTGCTAATCTCCAATGTGTCTAACAATTGGTCAGAATCGACCGCACGCAAATCATGCTACAGCCATAATATTTCTTCAGAATTTGGTATTTTTAATTAACGTCGCACTGGAGCAACACATCGGGCTATTGGCGACGGTCCAGAATCAACCCATCGAAGGGACAACACCACGTAATTTTCAACCACGGTCAGATGACGAGGTCTCACCTGAGCTGGCACCCCACTCTCCAAACTTCCACACCATGCCAATGTGAGGATATTTGAGGCCAAGACACCACCGTGTACCAGTCCTCTTTGTACAAGATGGTCTTTGGTTGGATTCGAACTCGCAACTCTCCGATTTCTAGTCCGTTACTCTTCCAACCGGGCTACCGTGGCCCTAATATTTCTTCAAAATTCGCGGTCACCTTTAACTAAGTACTTTCATGTAATCCCTCCCTTTTCCTGTGAGCGCGCGGTAGGTCAGTTGGTAGAATCGTGGATTATCAACTGGGGTTGCTAATTCGAAACTTGATTCAACCAGACTGTCGTGTAGGTGTAGGTGCTGGTGTAGAATTTATAGATTTTTTCAAGACCACATGGACGGCATTACCTCAAGACCTCCTGAAAGGCAAGGGTTAGGCAGGTAGTTGAATTTACTTCGTAGTGGAGCAACACAACGAGCTATAGGTAACGTCCGAAGGAGAGATCCGAGGACCACACCTCGTCAGTTTAAATCCCGCTCAGATGACGAGGTCAGCACCAGAGCTGGCACCCCAGACTTCCACACCACGCCAACGTGAAGATATTTGAGGCCACGACGGATCTGACGTTGGATCGAGTTTCGAACTCGCAACCCTTCCGTTACTAGTCCGCGTCTCTACCATCTGGACTACCGAGGCCCTTCGAAGGCAATGGGACCCCCAGAAACAATTAACCTAGTCCGAATGGAAAATTCTCCGTGCCCAACCAATCTGGCAAAGTAATTGAATTCCTTCCATAACGGGGAATTGGGGTTCTTGATTTGTAGCTTTTGTTTGTCCACGCCTACTTGAAGGAGTGAATTCCAGACTGTCCCCTCCCAGAAGGTAAGTGGACTTTCTTAGTGGGCAAGCAGTACCTGAGTTATTTGGCAGGAGACGTCCTTAGTGGCCTGTAGGAATGAGGAGGTGGAGCACTTCCATGCTGCTGCGATATCCGTCTCGTCCACCTGTATGGCCAGGGAGCACTCCTTCCTGTTGCCATGGAGCTTGACGATAGCCTCTTCGTTCGTCATCAGCATCTGACGCTCGCAGAGCGGCGACACGGCCCGCTGGCTGTATGTGGCTGGACTCACGATGAAGTAACCTAAGGGAATGAAACCTGTTATTGCACAATGACAGCATTAACGGTTGGTGCTAACTGCGATAACGGTTATTATCTGCTAGTATCAACCATTGAGGAAATATGAGAGAGTGAGCAATGGCAACCTTTCTGTGTCCAGGATCATGTGACCAAACCTAGTAGTCACGTGACCATTAGACTGTTTCGCCTGCTGGGTGGAATCCAACTTTCATCATCTGATTGGAACACGGGTCGGGAGAATGCGCCCATCCTTTGATTCATCGTGTGATTGGTCCATGGATTCATCATCTGAGACTGGAGATTTCACAACTTTTGTCGCCACTCTGCAGAAATGCGGATTCACACACCTACCCTGTCATAAGATGCTATGTCGCCAAACGAGGCGATAAGACACCAAATCGGCCAACCAAGTCAATTTTTCAGAGCAGTCACGTGACTACTAGTTGACTTGTGGGTCACACTTTTTTAAGCTCTTCTCAAGAGAAATACTCAGTCCACTAACCTTTCACGTCTATGGTCCACACGCTTTCATATTCACGGATATAAGAATTCCTTAGAAAGTACCAAGGATGTCCTGAAGAGGCGGTCATAGGAATAGCCTGTCAACGGGCTATTGGAACGGTCCGGGATCAGTCCCGAAGGAAAAGATCCGAGGACAACACTTCGTCATTTTGAACCACGGTCAGACGACGAGGTGAACACCTAGCTGACACCCCACTCTCCAAAATTCCGCACCAAGCCAATGTGAGGACACCCGACAGATTGACACCATGTGAGATTAAACTTGCATCAGCCCCCACGTACACGAGTCTTTATTTGGATCGAGTTTCGCACTCGCAATCCTCCAGTGGATAATACGCTACTCTTCCAAAGGAACTACCTCGGCCAAACATCTATATTGGAAAACTACCTCTTTGTGTCTCCAACTTTCGTCCAAAATAAAAAAAAACATTCACCATAGCTAACCATGCTAAATATGGACACCTGTTCCTATAGCTTCCACCCTCCCCACATACTTACTGGTATGAATAGTTTTGTGGTAGATCAGACCCCATATAAATCCAGGTTTCCATATTTGGTCAAGTTGCGCCAAACACTAGACAATGTTGAGCAATCGTGAAAAAAAAGATGGACAGGTTTAGAGAGAAAGGTCGCTTGGGCATCCTAAGGTTGTGTCCCCCTCGTTTACTAGAGACAGTAAGCCCCATGGGAAAAGAATAGATCACTAGGATACCTGGGGTCGTGAAGACTGTACACACCTAAACCAGAAGACGAGTTTTCTCCCAATTAGAACTTAACACGTATCAGAAACACGTTTTATACAAATACACTAGCGTCCATCTAGCTTTATACAAAAATCCTCTCTTAATCGAAGAGTCAATTTTAATAGGAGGAAGAATGGGAACTAGCCCTATGGAAGGTTCCCTATCCTACTAGGGAACGCATCGATCCGAACCTCCCAAAGGACCTAATTGGAACTTTCTTGTGAGAAATCTAGTGTCCCCTACAAGCTTCCTTAGCGCTACTCGGAATTTCTCGAGCTGCCTGTAGTTAACACCTTTGGAAGAACGCGGATTCACACAGGAAGGATTTAGTAAATTTCGGATTTAGTAAATTCGGGAAATTTCGGCCACGTCCTGTTTAGAACCTTTCCAGGCGAATTTGGTCACTTTAACTGTTGCATTGCTAGTAAGTCTAACCGAAATGGAACAAGAAATAAAAAGGGGGCCTTTCTGGACAATTGTGGTCACTGGTACTGTTGCATTGCTAGTAAGTCTAACCGAAATGGAACAAGAAATAAAAAGGGGGCCTTTCTGGACAATTATGGTCACTGGAATTGTTGCATTGCTAGTAAGTCTACCGAAGAGGAATAATATAGAAAGAGCAGCTCACCGTCTCCGTTGTGGTAGAGCTTCCTCTCCTTGATGAGCGCTCCGAGCGTCTTGTGGAGGATGTCGTCGCAGGGCAGCTGCATCTCCGGGAAGCTGTCGTCCAGCTTGGCTCTGATGCTGGCCGTGGTAGCCGGCGACCCGTCGCCGTTCAGGTCGGCCACCCCCTTGCACAGCGCCTCGGACAGGGGGGCGAACTGCGTCTGGGACAGGGGCCGCATCTCCAACACGCCCACGTCGCCTGCAAACAGAGGGGACGTTTTAGAACACCGTAAAGGGAATTATCCATATTTGCATACAGGGTGTTTTCAGACCCCTTAGGAGCATGACACACGAGGCGTTTCGTGACGAAAGACTCAGGTCGCTCGATCTGGTAGGTGAATACATTTCTTCTGTTCCTATCACATCGCGCGCGACGGTCGACCATCCCCTACTCAGCCACTATTTACAGGACCGTCGTGGCGAACCTGGGTTGCTCTTCACAAGTCACCTCGTGTGTCATCCACCAAAGGAAACAGTTGGCGGGTGGCCCAACTTGTAAATCACTATTGAGAATCGGATGGTCCTTCGCGATTTGATGAGCAGAACTACCTCATGTGACAGGAGCAGTAGAAATGTATTCATCCATCAGATCGCGTCTCAAAACGCCTCGTGTGTCACCCACCTTACACAGAAGTAGGCAACAAAGAATCGAGTCCCATAGCGACACCCGAATGTGCTATAGCAGCGATTTTCAACCCTCTCAAAGCATACATAAACTATTTTTCAAAACTCTGAGTCATACATCGGCACATACTTTTTTGCCTAACGGACGAAAGAATGGGTATAATTTTGATCCTTTAAAAAGTAATAGTGATTTCCTATCTATTATTACAACACAATTTATTTATGGCATTGGTATTGATATTTTTAATTAATGTCACACTGGAGCAACACAACGGGCTATTGGTGACGGTCCGGGATCAGTCCCAAAGGCAAAGAACCGAAGACAACACCACGTAATTTTGAACCACGGTCAGATGACGAGGTCGACACCTGAGCTGGCACCCCACTCTCCAAACATCCACACCACGCCAACGTGAGGACATTTGAGGTCACGAGAGATTTAACCTGCACCAGCCCCCTTTGTACACGACGGTCTTTCATTGGATTCGACCTCGCAGCCCTCCGTTTGCTAGTCCATTACTCTTCCGACCGGGCTACCGCGGCCCAACAGGTGTTTCAATTGCATCCATCCTATCCAGGTAGCTCTTATTTTACATTGGAATGTTCAATAGGCACTCATAAAGTGTGCATGAAGGAAATCGAATGTGAAGAGGGTCAGCTTGAGGCTTGCAAAGTGGACTGCTGATGTCATAGGAACGGTCAGGCTGATAAACCATCACGTTCCTCGAATCCCCTCCCTTTGTGTTCATTCGATTTCAAAACAAGAGTAACGCAACACCCCGTTTCACCTGACGGCATTTCAAGTTGCGGTTTGGACAAAGAATCAGCCGCAACAACCGCTCCCCTGATTTACCCAGCACACGTCGTGAACCACTTTCACGATGGACGCCCGGTACGGCACGACCCGAGCGCACAGCCGTCACGGAGGGCCATTCCGGTCACGCGGGACGGACCGGAGACAAGGGGCCTTGGAGAGAGAGAGAGAAAGTGTGAGAAATGATCGGATTCCAATGTTTGACAGATACCAACGAGCAGGGATGTTACTGATAGTGATTTCACAGTAACAGTTATAAATGTGACTGCTATCGAATAATATCTGTGATTCTAAACTGTGACTGAATCTGATTAGGTAGGTAGGTATTTTAATTAACGTCACACGGAACGACACAACGGGCTATTGGTGACGGTCCGGGATCAATCCCAAAGGGAAAGATCGAGGACAACACCACGTAATTATGAAACACGTTCAGATGACGAAAATCTGATTGGGTAGAAAGGGATGCCGATTTTTGTGATTTAAGACATTTTGTTGCACACACCGTAAGCACATTACGGCTAAGTCGGTAGGTAAGTAGTTAATTAATTAACGTCGCACTGGAGCAACACAACGGGATAATAGTGGCGGTTCGGGATCAATCCCAAAGGGAAGGACCCGAGGTAATTTTGAACCACAGTCAGATGACGAGATCACACCTGAGCTGGCACCACACTCTCGAATCTTCCACACCAACGTGAGGACATTTGCGTCCACGACAGATTCAACATGCACCAGCCCCCTTTGGAAGTCGGAAACGTCGTGGCTTACGACGCCAAAAGTTACCACCGATTACGCTTACCAAATATCACTGATACTCAGTAGCAGTTTTCATTGCCACACCAATACTTGTCGCAGTCACCGATAGAGGTTAACTGATATCACTTAGCCCTCAGTCACTGCTACCGAGTCACAGATATTCTCACTCACTGCTACCAAATCACTGTTATTTTGATAATTCAGTAACAGGTAAGAACTGTGATTCAAAAGTATGTGATTGGGTAGCAGTTGTGTGATTCGCTTAACATCCCTACCACCGAGTCCGATCCGAATCGGGTCGTTTCCGCCGCTTCCTCAAAGACCTGGAAGTGGTGGGTGGTCGCATTTGTTTGGAGGTAAATCTCTTGTCGGATTATTTACCCGTGCGACTTCTTTTCGAGGACGCGTTTCTTTTGTTCTTCCGCTCTAAAGATTGTCGGTGTTTCACAAACTGGGTCTGTCCGGGGTCAAGGAGTCTACGGTGGTCGACAACCTTGAGCGGCGAAAGGGTGACCCAAGGACCGCACCGGATTATTTTGGCTCACCACCAGGAAATTCCCGAGACTGGCAGGTAGGTTTCACGGAAAGAAAGGACAAAAATGCGATTTGTTTCCGCCGTTGCTTATACGTAAGGACCCGAGTGTCCGACAGATTTCTAGTGTATAGCCAATTGGCGACGGTCCGGGGTCAAACCCGAAGGGAAAGATCCGAGGACAACACCATGTCATTTTGAACCACGGTCAGATGACGAGGTCAACACCTGAACTGGCACCCCACTCTCGAAATTTTCACACCACGCCGCCAACGTGAGGATATTTGAGGTCACACCGGATTTAAAATGCACCAGCCACCACGTACACGAGGATCTTTTGCTGCACCTAGTTCCGAACTCGCAACACCCCGGTTGCTCATCCATTACTCTTCCAACCGGGCTACCGCGGCCCAGCGAATTTAGAAGCTACACTGGAATTCAAAACTATAAAACGGATCAACATATTTATTAAAACTGCATATTGTGCAGTTTTAATAAATGTGCAAATGTCAGTGCAATGGTTGTTCTCACGAACAACCGTTGAACTGACGAACTCTATTCTGGAAACTATCGTTCTTTCAAATCAGAATTCCGATTCTGGTTAAAGTTAAAGCATTGTTGCACGCACAATAAATATAAAAATGAAAATAAATTGAAATATCAATCGCTAGCTTGAACTCCTGCTCCGACAAAGGGATTTGACAAGAAACGTTTGTTTTAAACAGAAATTATTTAATTAGACTGAAGACAATGAGTAAACTCCAGTTTCCTCTTGTTATTAAGCAGATTTGATTTTTAAAAACAAATCAATCAAGCAGTGAAAGAAGCTTCGCTGCAGAAAAAGAATAAATAGTATATTTAGAACAATAGTAATAACGACATAGGTACGCTAAATCAGAATAGTAATTGCGAATTGTTGAAGTTGCATTCCATCCTTCAAATATCATGCGCTCAAGCCGGACAATTATCGTTTGCACGCACCAATGAGGTATTGGCTCGCGAAGAATTAAGAATCGTTTGCAGTTTATTATTTTTGTTTTTTGGTAAAATTTTAAAAACCTCATTAGAACATTTTTTCATCTGCTATTTTTCATGAATTAGAATTGTTCTGTTAGTTTTAAGGTCGGCCATTTGCTTTAGCACAAATTATTCGTATGGACACGTAGAAGCGCTATTTTAGAGCCACTGCATCGTTTTGTTGTAAATAAATAAGTTTTAATTAAACAGTCCATTAACTTGTAACAACTACATCTCACGGACACTCGTCATCGTGCAAAAAGGGCATTAGAAAGAGTCATAAATTAATCATAGGTCATAGACCAACTGGTACAGCTTTGATATAGACATTTTGACTATTTTGTGACAAGGACTGTTGACAAAGACTTTTTTGTGGCAACGCTTTTGGCGCATTTTTGGCGTGCTTTTTCTAGCAGTTAAAGGCAACCCCACTTTATTACGATTACGGTAACCTCGCGATTATTTTAAATTTCATTAATTTTTTTATTAATTTTTATAATTTTGTAAATCATTATCATTTTTGATTTTACCATGCCTAAATAATTAGTTTGCGAGAATTAATATGATCTTTAATAACATTCATATTATTTTGCCTGGTTCCGTTAGAACTAATAAATTATTCAACTTTGACACACACTTCTATAACAATACTTTAGAAAAAGTAAAGATAATTTTAATAATTTTCATTAAAGTAAATACTTACCTGGTAGTAGATAGAATATTCAGCTGTTTGGATTTTCTTTCTATTTTTAATTTTTGTTCGTCAACATTTTAATTATTTTTCGCTAAACCTAAAATGGTGATTTTTCTAAGAAATTCTTCCTTGGCGACATAAAAAGCACGCCAAAACATGCGTCAATAGCGTTACTACAAAAAATACTTTATATCAAAGCTGAACCAACCAATTCATAATTATACAACCAGAATGGGTAGATATTTTTTTGAATACCTGAAATGATAATAAATACACGTTTAAAGTTTGGAATTATTTGATTGCATCATTTCGTCACTAAAAAATTCTCAAAAGGTGGTAATTTTGGCGTAAAAAAATCCCCGTTAAAACAAATCTTGGTGATGCTTGGTTGGCCGATTAACTCTTTGAGGCACACGATTCTAAAGAGCAATAAAACCAAATTGCTCAGAATTGTTTATTCTTATTCAGCTTCAAAATTAATATAAAACATCAAATACCGTGTTGGTTTATTATAAAACGATTTATTTAGCCATAATAAATTTTTACGAAGAAAAAACATTTACCGTTATGAAAGACAAAAATTCACTGCACCACACAATTCTCCAACCTTCATCACAACAGCGTCAACAACCTACTAATGCGTTTTGACGTGTCAATTTTTGTTTTAGTTTATTGATACATTTAGCGTCAGTTCATAGCATTGCCAACTCAATGGAAAACTTTAAATAAAATATTAAACTGTATGACTATGAGTCATTTCAACTTTTGAGGTGGGGTAAAAATATCCCAACATGCATTAAAAGCTAAGCACACACAAGGCGGGGCAGTTCTCAACCCACCTAACTCCAAAGAGTTAACTCGGCAATATTCTAAGAGAAAGGTGGTAAAACAAAAATTTCGGCGCAAATGAAAAAGGGTCGAAACAGCGCGTTGCTCAATCCCATTTCATCTCAATCACGCGCCGTCATGATTGCCATCGGAAAGAACTTAATTGTACCACAAGAACTAATTCTCGGGGCTGTCAAAATTTCGCGGAGGAAGGAAAGGGTGCAGGAGACGTGACTGGAATCACCTGTCGCGACCATCACGCGAGAAAACAATGGGAGGAGCGACGTGGGGGTGGCCGGTGTTTCGGTCACGACTCCTCGGCCAACAGGTGTTTAGGGAAAACGAGCCCAATTGTCTCCTCTGCTGTGGGTTTTGTTGTTTCCCCTTACTCTCGGAAGCATGATTTGTGCATTAGAGAATTAGGGAGTTGAGAAGAAGGAAATTGGGATATTTTTCTCCCACGATTATTTGGGGACGACTTCGGTCGCACCTAGAATGACGTCACTATCGTTATATCGAATGGATAATGCCCACACAAGTCAAAAATGCTTAATAAGCTTGCTTAAAAAATGCTTATCCCTACTGCAGTTCTGAAGGGCTTCGTGAAAACTGGTCTATTAGCAGATATACGAGTTGCGTTTAGTGATTCAGAGCCTCATTCTGGGTTGACGTCATATCCGGAAAACGTCCAGGATGGCGGAAGTCCACCTAAGTCAAATGTAGCGGTGTGATTAACTTTCAATGAAGGCTACAGTCAATTACAAAACACTTTTCTTGGCAGGGTGAGGGAGTTTGGAGAGTGGGGTGCCAGCGCTCAGGTGCGACCTCGTCGTCTGACCGTGATTCAAAATTACGTGGTGTTATCCTCGGATCTTTCCCTTCGGGTTTGATACCGGACCGTCGCCAATAGTCCGTTGCGTTGTTCCACCGCGACGTTAATTAAATACCCACCTTTTTCTGGACCGAGTCCCTCTAGACTTATACCTTCTTTTGGAAGATATGGTGGCATTCTTTTACTGCATTATGCAAATGCTGGCTCGTTCCTCTCAATCGCACAGGTTTGAATTTTGTTTTGCGCCGATGCGAATGGTATAAAATGAGTGACTTTGTCTACGTTCACTTTCTTTCTTTAAGACTTATTATGAATGAATAAATTGGAGTTATTAATTTGATGTTATTTCCCTCTTCAAAGAAACTTGCCTGCCTAGGAGGCTTTCTCGAAGCACTGTCACGGTACAAGGCAGCCTTATCGAGTAGTACTGTGCAGTGGTAGTTAATGATGCTGTCATTTGCATCTCGATAAATTACAATTCTTCCGAGAACTTCATAAGCACTTAATTCAACCACGATCAGTCTTCCTTTCAACTACAACAGAAAACTTGTGCTGCAATCGAATTACGATACACATAATCGATTCCATTGTTTAACTCTAGCAGTTTAGTCTTCCTAATTGGAAAAGGATTTAAATTACTGCATGGAATCGTAGAATGTCGTTATAAGATTCGATTAGACTCCATTCCAAGTTAACATTTTATTTATTATAGGAACACAAACAAGACATCTACAAAGAGCGAATACTCGAACGTTATTCGAAAAGAGAATATTCTAACAGCCTTCCTCCCTTTTTAATGGGGGCCGTCGGGGCTCAGTGGGTATGCCCACCGCGCTAGCAACCTTCGAGTTTCAGGCGGCGCAGGTTCGATTCCTGACAGGTGCATTAATTCCTTGTATTTCTCTCTTCTGTGTCAGTAAAGCTTTCATTGTGTGTGTATCAATTACTTTACATTGTATTGTGTCTGGCGCAGCATGGCCAGATATGGCCCTTGCGCCATGGAAACCCCAAAACCAACCCTTTTTAATGTGGGGTGCTAGTTCAGGTGTGACCTCGTCATCGACCGTGATTCAAAATGACGTGGTGTTGTCCTCGGATCTTTCCCTTCGGGTTCGATCCCGGACCATTGCCAATAGCCGGTATGTTGCTCCAGTGAGACGTTAATTAAAATACCTACCTATCTACTGAAAGCCCCACCGGCCTCTTAGGTAGGTAGGTATTTTAATTAACGTCACACTGGAGTAACAGAAAGGACTATAGGTGACGGTCCGGGATCAATAACAAATGGAAAGAACCAAGGACAACACCACGGTCAGATGACGAGGCAACATCCGAGCTGGCACCCCGCTCTCCAAACTTCCACACCACGCCAACGTGAGTACATTTGAGGCCACGACAGATTTAACGTGCAAGAGCCCCTTTGTACACGACGGTGTTTTGGATGGATTTGAACTCGCAACCCTCTGCTTGCTCTATCTATATTAAGTTGCTCTACGCGATGCAGTATATTTAGAAGCACCAACCTCTAAGGAATTTGCCAGTGGACCACTTCGTCTCTGCATCCCAGAAAAGAAAACGACCTCCTGAAGAAAATTACCATTCCGCTTTCTCTTAAATAAGGGAATCCCAAAGAAGAAACCAGTGTCCAGTTGAGGTAACGTCCGTGAGAGAATCCGCAAACGAGATTCTCTCACTCTAGATGCCCGATATGCGGCCGTGAACTCCGGCTCCATTCATTAGAACAACTCGCCTAATGGACGGCGCTAATTGCGCCTTTGTTTCGAGAGTGAACTTGGTCCGAAACGAGGGCAGGTCTGTCGTAGGAGCTATTACACTTGGATAATCGATCAAACTCACCGCTCGTGTGTGCTTAGCACAACTTTGTCCCATGTTAATGACTGCGGTTTTGCATTGATTGCGGTTGTGCACTGTTGCTTTGTTTTATCACCACCCCTCCATCCTCATTCCGGTACCAGGTTAGATGACGTACCTCTCACAAATGGAACGGGGTAGGTAGTTAATTAACGTCGCACTGGAGCAACACAAGGGGCTATTGGCAACGGTCCGGGATCCATCCCGAACTGAAAGATAAGCGTGGTATTCTAAGTGTTCAATGCTTAACTATAATATATAAGGTATAAGAAGGTTTTTCTAAGTAGTCAAGCTGTATGTAGGTTGCGGTAGTGTTTCTGCGTCGATATGTTTCCCGTTCGTATCCCGAACGTGACGTCAGTTGGCCTGTTTTAGAGTACGATTATGAGAGTATGATTAATATTAAGACTTTTCTAGAGACTCAGAAGTCACCGCACTAAGGACTTGAAATTCGAGGATGGCGTTAAGGTAGGTAGGTAGGTATTTTAATTAACGTCACACTGGAGCAACACAACGGGCTATTGTATGGCGTTAAGATCTTCTCCAGATGTCCCTGTTCCACAAGCCTCGCACATATAAATAAAATTAATTCCATTTGGTAAAATGACGAGAACATCTGATCTGGCATCCCACTCTCCAAACTTCCACACCACGCCAACGTGTGGACATTTGAGGCCACGACAGATTTACGTGCACTAGCCCCCGTCTACATGACGGTCTTTGGCTGGACCGAGTTTCGATCTCGCAACCTCCCGGTTGCTAATTCTTAGCTCTTACAACTGGACTATTCCGGCCAATGTGAAGCAGAAAAGGAAAATGTAAGTGGATACCGATAACGAAACTGGATTCAAATCGGCACTGAAGAAGTTAAAAATTTACCTTTAAAATTCCGTTTACAAATACCGGGTACACATCTTTGAAAATATTCAGACACCTGTTGTAAAAGAGGTTAGTTACATAAAAAATATTAACCTCCGATAAGGGTTAAATTACAATGAAATTGAAATTCAGTTGAGTGCGCATTATGGTACAAGAACTTTCGACTTATTTTCTCTCTTCATTCTTAGGCCCCTTCTATGTGTATCACCCTAGTTAGCAGCATTTAATAGAATTATGTTAGTTAATATTTTTAGTGTTATCTTACATATAATCTACACTATTAATGTGTGATAGTTTGTCTGTTGGAAATCTATCTTCTTCTCAACCACAGCACGTAGGGGGTCTGAGAGAGGTGTCAAAATACGCAGAATAAACTGGGAAAGTTACTCCGCCCATTTAAAATTTTCAAAAATTTAAATTTTAACATAAAATGTTCAAAAAAATTACCTGATTGGACAGAGTGCCGTGACGTCACTGGCTGATTCCGTAACGCTTCCGTAGCGGTTTTTGACCCAACTTTTTTATTATGTTTTTTTTTTGTCAGATTTGACTAAAATATTCGTGTTAAATTCGAGAAAAAAAACGTAGACAATGTTCAAAATTCAATATACAGTACTTTTTCGTGTCTTACATTTTACTGCGTTAAATAAACATTTAATAGACTACTTTTTCGAGCCTTATATTTTACTTCTTTAAATAAGCATTATTTTTACAATTATTTCACATCCAATACAGCAAACCTGTACAACTCAACTCTTCAATCCATAGTAATTTGGAATTTCAAACTGTTTACTGCTGCCTTTTTTATAGCGATTGTTGCTTTTTGCGTTGTAATTACTCCTTTTAATGACAATGCCAAAAAGAAAACGTTCCATAACAAGCAATTCAGCTAAATACAAACTACGTGAAAGACGTCACAATGAATCTAAGGAGCAAGCTACCAATAGAAGACTAGTTGAAGCTGAACGGCAGGGTAAAATTGGGAAATTTACATGAAGACTTGCAATGAAATGGCAATATGTCGTTTACTAACTGTCGTTTACGCTAATATGTCGTTTACTAACAGTTATCCCATGACACACGAAACCATAAAACTTTTAAATTCGAATGATAATAATGATACATTTATAGAATTATATAACATTGAATCTATAAGAAGGCATGCAAAAAAAGAGAAAAAAATCTAAGAGTTTATTAACTATTACTAATTAATCAACTATTTACTAATTAATTAACTAATAATTAATTAACTATTTACTAACACGTTGTCCTCCGCAACGCGGGGCCATACAGCTAGTATTCATACGAATGCCTGAACTAAAAGTTTCTGACATTTCTAGTGCAATGAGTTCGTTACACAATTTTTTTATTCGAACCATGGAACACCATACAACACCTCACAGGTGTGTATTCAGAAAATAAATTCGGGGGTGGCCCAGCATTCTATTCTCGATTCCTCACAATTCGTATGCCCGATTGCAGTTCCTGGAATGTCACCCAAACTATTCCATTTCGTGATACGGACCTTCGTGGCTCAATGGGTATGCCCACTCCGCTAGCAACCTTCCAGTTGCAGGCGGCGCAGGTTCGATTCCTGTCAGGTGCATTCCTCCCTGGGTGTATTTCCCTGTGTATTTTCTGGGTGTGCTTCTTCTGTGTCAGTAAAACTTTTATTGTGTGTGCGTCTATTGATGTTGTAAGTCTTGCGTCTGACACAGCATGGCCAAATGCGCCATAAAACCCCAAAGCAACCAACCATTTCGGGATAATCGCACAAAACGGAGAAAACGCGATACGCAAATGCCGAAAAAATTTCGCCTAAAACGCTTAAACTTCCATCTTGGGATGGATTCATAATAACGAGGAATAAGAGAAGTTAATTCGGAAGATGATTTTCGAATCAGATTATTTCCACAATGGCGCATTACTGGGAAATAAGCCGGCATTAACTCTGAACTCTGTTCCCCTCGATCCTGTGATAGGGGAGAAGCGCTTCAACAGCACGCTCCATTAGTCTCACATCCCGTGGAAGAAAAGTTCTTCCGAAGGAAATCGAGTTGAAGTTGACGAACGCCCACAGCAGCCGAATCTTGCTCGGAACCGATCGGTTTGTGGAATGCGGCGATCTTTATCTGACCAAGGAAAGTGGAAGTCGCATCGCATGGGCGCATCGCGAAATGAAGAAGGGAAGTCTGAAGTTTCTATATCGAAGTTTCATCTCCCGCTTCTGTATGTACGTCGGTTTTCTGAAAGCAAAAATTCGCCGTGTGTACTCGGGATCCTCTCTTCCTGAGGTCAAACATCGAAAGAATGCGAAAGGTATGTTAGGTATTTAATTAACGTCGCACTGGAGCAACACAACGGGCTATTGGCGACGGTCCGAGATCTAACACGAAAGGAAAGATCCGAGAACCACCACGTAATTTTGAACCACAGTCCGATGACGAAAAATGAATGTCAGATGAGAAAAACTCGGGACGGTAGGTATTTAATTAACGTCGCACTGGAACAACAGAAAGGGTTGTTGGCGACGGTCCGGGATCATCCCCCGAAGGGAAAGATCCGAGGACAACACCACGTAATTTTGAACCACGGTCAGATGACGAGGTCACACCTGAACTGACATCCCACTCTCCAAACTTCCACGCTAATGTGAGGACATTTGAGGCCACGACAGATTTAACGTGCACCAGCCCCTTTGAACACAACGGGTTTTGGTTGGACTCGAACTCGCAACCCTCCGGTTGCAAGTCCGTTACTCTTCCAACCGGGCTACAGCGTCCCGAATGCGAAAGAAAACACTAGACACTGAAGGAAGATCAAGTTGAACATTTCCCATGGATCAAAACTTTCATTAGACATTTTTTTAAGACCCTGATTGCCAAGCCTTCCCAGAGAGTGTAAGTCTAAAGGAGAGGCGGTTGCCAAGCCCCTTAGCGCAAATGGTCTGTCAAAATGCAATTTATTTATGTAGAATAAGTTATAGAAAAGTAAACACCATTCAAACATCAGTCAAAATTACAAGACATTTACATCTTATATATGTTACAGTGAAAGACCGAAATCTGGAGAATGTCGACTTTCACCGGTGAATGTCAACATTCACATAGTCGCTTGGTGTATGTCCGAAATATTTGCTAAATACCCTTATTTCTGACTTACACCGGCAAATGTCGACATTCACCATGCACTAATGGTGAATGGTGAACATGTCGGAGATTTATATTTTCTTCTCCGAATTTCAGTCGCGATAAAACGTCACAAGGGTGACGTAACTTTTTCGCCTCTCTTTCCGAGAGGAGTGACCAAGAACTTAAAACAAACAGTACATTCTAAATGAGAAAAGAAAATAATAGAAATTAAAAACTTACTTAATTATACAGTACATTCTAAATGAGAAAAGAAAATATAATAGTAATAAAAAACTTACTTAATTATGTGATTCAAATCTTATTTATTGCAACAACTTAAACTATTATGACACTTTGAATTGCACAAGAGTCCCTTGCTTTTACAACTGCATTTATTTGTGGAACACTTCCTTTTGCAATGACAGCGTGTATAGCCTTGCCCCCCGCTTCTCGAATTAGCTGCAGCTGCTTCTCTCAGCGACATTTCTTGAAAAGAAATCTCATCTATGGAAAGTAACTTTTCTTTACAAATTACGAACTGATTACGTGTGTAAAGCTGCTTGAGGGTACCATTTTTATTTGCCAGTTTATAGAAGTCGGGGTCTTCTATTCCAACAACAACCGCTAACACATTTCGGCTATCTGTACGACCACGGTCGACATCAGGGACTTGTATTCGTACAGTATCACCAATTTGAGCAGGAGGAAATTGTTTTTGTGAGGTTCGTAACATTTCAGAAAGTATTTTAGAGTACTTTTCTTGAGAAAAATAAAAACAATTGTCTTCTCGTTTACCCGCAATTAATGCATTTAACTTTTCAAGAAAAAGATCACGATTCACTGCAGTATCCATTCAGTATAAATTAGGGTATCGGAAAAAAAACCTCGGCTCCTCTCTTTTCGACCTCCACCAGAGCATATCTGTGATTGTCGACATACACCGGTGAGGGTCCGAATGTACAAGAATGTAATGAAATATTCGATCTTTCACCAACGTATTTGGTATGTGTCGACATTCTCCAATTTCGGTCTTTCACGGTAACATATATACATCAATAAACAATGACTACATGTTTGAAATTAACTAAAATAAAATTAAATAGAAATACACTGCATCGCGTAGAGCAACTTAATATAGATAGAGTTAGCCATAGCTATTTTTAACTCTCATTAGGTTCAGTTAGAGGTTAGCAATTCCTTTATTATTGGAGGGGCCGAGATAACCCGTTTGGAAGAGTAACGGACTAGCAAGCGGAGGGTTGCAGCTCGAATCCAACCACAGGCCATCGTGTACCAACAGGGCTGGTGCACGTTAAATTTTCGTGGCTTCAAATGTCCTCATGTTGACGTGGTGTTGAAGTCTGAAGAATGGGTTGCCAGCTCAGGTGTTACCTCGTCATCTGACCGTGGTTCAAAATTACATACAGGGTGAGTCTAAATTGTTTTTACAAAATAAGAGGGGTGATAGCACCCATCCAGACGAGCCATAATTACCATGGAACATAGGGTCGCATTCCACTCTGAGAGGCAGAAAAGAGTCAAATTACAATTTCAACATGAACTTACAACAGTGTTGGGAAAGCGAATGAACGATACCAAAAGTATCTGATTGATTGATCAGAGAAAAACACACAGCAAGTGCTCAAAGAGGCGTGTCGTTGCACAGTTCACACCGGCGAAGGAATGACTGGCTCTCGAAGATTCCTGGTGTTGTGTTCATTTTGTCTGCGGCAACACCGATTCTCGCTACGAGATCTTCAGCCGACTCCACGGGTACACTCAAGATTTCATGTGCCCCCAGAAGAAAAAGTCCAGTGGGTTGAGGTTCGGTGAGCGAGGAGGCCAAGCCACAGGTCCGCCACGTCCGATCCATCGAGCGGGATATGTGGCATTCAAAAAGTGCCGAACCGTGCTGGAAAAGTGTGCTGGTACAAAACGACGTCAGAGACGATGACTTGTTCATGCTCGACGCGTTTTGATTTTACTCTTTTCTCACTCTCAGAGTGGAATGCGACCCTATGTTCCATGGTAATTATGGCTCGTCTGGATGGTACTATCACCCCTCTTATGTTGTAAAAACAATTTAGACTCACCCTGTATATTGTAAATTAAATTATTCATCATTAGTTCTGCTGCAGACGAGGATTTTTTTTTATAATCCGACTACTGTTTGAATATTTTAATTCTCGTCTCCGTATTTCTCATGTTTTAAATCTCTTTTATCTTTATCTTGGACTTTTAATTCTTAAATATTATATACTTTTACTAGCTGAATTACCCGGCGTTTTTCGGGTTGAATTGTTTATAATTCATCGTAATATTACTCAAAATTATTCCTATAGAAATTTCGAATTGTTTTAACCCCCTGCAGAACAAATCAAACGGGGTTAATATATTGCCTATGTGTCCCGCAGAATTCTACAGGATTAATGTACCAAATTTAGTGTGAATTCCTACGAGGATTTCGAATTGTCTTTAGCCCCTATACCATATCGAGTGTGACGTTAATTAAAAAAAATACCATACTTGTACCACAGCGACGATATAAAAAGACCACTTTCTTTGTAAATAATCTTATATTATCGTAAAAATTTACATCCCCAACAATAAAGCTACAGTTTAAAAACTTACAGACGGGATACATAAACGATATGATACTGAGCGATTTACAGCGCAAACGCACCCATCTGCGATTGAATCATACTTTCAGATTCTAAAAAGAACTCCAAGGTCATCTTGAGAGTCGACTCCTGTAGATATTCTGACGTCATCTGCACAGTCCGATCTGGAGAGAGCGCCCCCTAGCAAGTTCTCTGCCCAGGATGATGGGACGTTACACCCCTTTGCATAACCAATAGAACGGGGGTTAGTATGTAGTCTGCGTTACCCGCAGGGTTCCAAAGAATAAGTGCACCAAATTTGGTGTAGTTTGGTCAAACGGTGTAGATTTGTATACAGACAGATGCGAACTCTGCTTTATATGTATAGATTGGGTTGTATTAAGTATTGTGTTTAGAGCAGCTTTTCCGTATTTGGAACTTGAGCCATCAAACCCTGACATCCAATCCAATCGAATCAGATACATCACAGAAGGAGGGTAGAATGTGTTTGTCGTGTTTCTCTGCCAACATTTACACCCCACTGCAGCTAGATTGTTAACCGTGTGAAGATGAATTCAGCTCGAAGTGTTATTTCTCTTAAACAAAAGAAGGCGATATCACCCATTGTGGTAAAAATGACTCTATGGAAAATCAGATTCGTCCCGTTGAACACTGAATGAGTAGCGTTTGTGCAGGAAATGTGAAGTCTTCCCCCAAGAGGGGATTTTTCGTGTCCCAAATTTTATGCATGAGCCGAACTGTCTTTTCACGACAACAATGGCTATTGCGAATTTGGATTGCACTAGCAGAACCGCGCTTATATGGCAATTGCGCTAGTTTCATAATTATTCATACCTATTGATGGCAGTATTGCTATTCGCATTTCTATCTTATTTAACCATCCTGATGGCTGACGAGATATCTCGTCATTAGAGGAATATACTGGACAGATTTCGATGGATGAGATATCTCGTCATTTGAAGAAAAGCTGACCAGATCTTGGTCTCGTCATCCTCAAGCAATCGGCAATATCTCTATGTCGAAGTATACAGGGTGATTCTACGGTCATGGGACAAACTTGGAGGGGCGGTTCAGCTTACTAAAACATACATTTTTCGTATAGGAATGTATGGTCGGAAGTGACGCGTGGAGGCACGAACACAAAAAAATGAGACATGAACAGAAAAACATTGTTTATTTACAAAATCCTTGCAAAGTGCTTCTTTACAGCAATGTTTACAATAAATGCTCAAAATTGCGACCACCAACAGTAATACAAACTCGGCAGCTGTGATTGGCTGGCAATCCTGTGGGTAGAGGGCAGTAGTGTGCCTGGTCATCCGTGATCTGATGCATCTGCGGGAAAACATCATTTGCAACTGTGTTGTCAACCGTGATGGGAGATTTTACAAATAGTGAAAAGGCGGACATGCGTATGATGTACGGTGTAGCTAATGGGAACGGCAGAGCAGCGCTACGGCTGTATCAGGAACGTTTTCCGAACAGGCCGAACCACAAAATGTTTGAGCGGTTGCATCGGCGCCTTTGTGAAAATGGTTCATTCATCGCCAGCTCTGACGGAAGAACCATCGTTTACGGGACTCCAGTCGACTCAATTGAGGACCTCGTTGCTCGACTATCCATTGCTGCCGCAAGCGTGCGAGAAATGCCTGGCATCTTTGGAATTGTTCGCCAATCACTCCTTCGACGCTACCAAGCATGTATTACTGTTGGTGGTCGCAATTTTGAGCATTTATTGTAAACATTGCTGCAAAGAAGCACTTTGCTAGGATTTTGTAAATATACAATGTTTTTCTGTTCATGTCTCATTTTTTGTGTTCGTGCCTCCAAGCGTCACTTCCGACCATGCATTCCTATACGAAAAATGTATGTTTTAGTAAACTGTACCACCCCTCCAAGTTTGTCCCATGACCGTAGAATCGCCCTGTGTAGTAGTTAGTAAAATTGGTCATATCTTAATGGACGAGATATCTCGTCGAAACCATTTGGACGGTTAGATCATTAGGAATGAATATATACTACATGGGAATGCTTGTATTTCATACCTCCAAATGAAACTAAATTACTCAAAAATATAAAGCGGCCATGTGCCGTATTTTTTACTCGTCTTACTTTCAATAGGTAGGTAGGTATTTTAATTAACGTCGCACTGGAGCAACACAACGAGTTATTGGCGACGGTCCGGAATCCTAAGGGAAAGATCCGAGGACAACGCCTCGTCATTCTGAACCACGTTCAGATGACGAGGCAACACCTGAGCTGGGCCCCCAATCTCCAAACTTCCACACCAAGCCAACGTGAGGACACTTGAGGCCACGACAGATTTAATGGGCACTTGACGTTCTTTCGCTGGACCGAGTTTCAAACTCGCAACCCTCTGATTGCTAATCCGTTACTCTTCCAACCGGTTCACCGAGGGCCCCTTACATTCAACAGAGCACTCCCAGTTATGTCACAACAATAAGCTTCTGAACGTCCATTTCAATTGCATCCCACTATGTTTTTAAACCTATAAACCTATTTTCACGTTGGCTAACAACTTCTTACCTACGCTGATTTCTATCCTCAACATCTCCTATTGCCTTCTGTCATCAGACTGCTGGAGAATTTTCTTGAAGCGCAGAGTTCCCCTCAAAGTTTTAACAATATTATGCATCTCTACAAATCTTCTCAATGTTAGCTCAAAACAAACATATTCAAACCCAAAGCGGGGGCCGCGGTGTCCCGGTTAGAAGAGTAAAGGATTAGCAAGGAGGGTTGAGAGTTCGAATCCAACCACAGACGGTCTGGTTCAAAGGGGATGGTGTACGTTGAATCGTGCCCTCCAATGTCCTCACGTTGGCGTGGTGTGGAAGTTTTGAGAGTGGGGTCCCAGCTCAGGTGTGACCATTCATCCGACCGTGGTTCAAAATTACGTGGTATTGTCCTCGTATCTCTCCCTTCGGGGGTTGATCACGGACCGTCGTCGATAGCCCGTTGTGTTGCTCCAGTGCGACGTTAGTTAAGTACCTGCCTCGTCTGTGTCAGTAAAAGCTTTCATTGTAATAGACATGCACACAACAATGTCTGTTGTGTGCATGTCTATTACAACTCCAAGTGTGTCTGGGGTGTCTATTACATGTGTCTGTCTATTACAATATGGTGTCTGTCTATTACAACACCAAGTGTGTGTTGTGTCTGGGGCAGCATGGCCAGATATGGCCTTTGCGCCATAACCCCCCCCCCAAAAAAAAAACACCCCAATCTTTTGAGAGAGGACACGTGACAGACAAAAGAGGACAAAACCGACCTTGACCTGTCTTCGTTCTTGATAGAGGATCTCTCAGACAATTCTTTGTCACTGTTTCCGAAACTCCAATTTGCAAATAATCTCTTTTATGACCGTTTTCCGTCATGAATAAAAACGTCATTTGTCCCGACCTCCAGAACGCTTCGGGTGGAAGAGCTATTGTGGGATTTGTGGGATTTTCGAAGTCTCGGATTCCCCTAATGGAAGTTTTTCGTGTTTCCATCTGGGAAGGATCTGGGTTGGATCGGAATTTCTTCGAGGTCGTGGGTAAAAAAAAGCGCCGACCAGAGCAACAGGTATCCTTTTCGCATACGCAGCCAGTTGGCAGATTAGTCGC
Organism: Meta bourneti; assembly: GCA_933210815.1. Lineage (NCBI taxonomy): Eukaryota > Metazoa > Arthropoda > Arachnida > Araneae > Tetragnathidae > Meta > Meta bourneti. The sequence goes on from OW119929.1 coordinate 8,032,382, forward strand.
ATTGCACCCTTTGCGCTATTTTTTACCTTGTCAGGCGTCGAAATTTTGCATTGGGTATCATTTTAGGCTAAAAATGGTACAACCAGGAGAATCATTTTATTTTCCAAGGTTTCTTCTCTGTTGCATTGGTAATAGTAATAGAAATAGTAATTAATAGTAATAGTAATTGTAATAAAACATTGTGGTAATAGTAATAGTAATTAATTAACGTAGCACTGGAGCAACAGAACGGGCTATTGCTTAAAATATTATACTTTATAAATAATATCCTACACGAATATATTTTTTTGCAATTGTCATCGTTATACAAGTTGCATAACATTCCTCTGTTGGAGAGGAGAGTATATCTCGTACAGCTAAGTGAGCGCGGTAGCCCAGTTGGAAGAGGAGAGGATTAACAACTGCAGAGTTGTGAGTTCGAAACTAGGTCCAACCAAAGACGGTCGTGTACGTGGGAGCTGGTGCAAGTTCAATCTGTCGTGACGTCAAATGTCGTCAAGTTGACGTGGTTTGAAAGGTTGGACAGCGGGGTGCCAGCTCAGGTGTTTTTGTCATCTAACCGTGGTTCAAAATAAGGTGTGATCTTCGGATCTTTCCCTTTGGGATGGTTCCAAAGTTCCACACCGCACCAACGCGAAGACATTTGAAGCCACGACAGACTTAGAGTGTTAGTAGAACCCCCGTGCATACGACGGTCTTTGGCTATACCTAGTTCCGAACTCGCAACCCTCCGGTTGCTAATCCCGTTGCTCTTCCAACTGGGCTACCGCAGTCCTATTTATGTGCTAAGAGATTGTCTGAATGGGAAAGGATTGAACAAGGCGAGAAAAATCTGTTGTTTATTCGTCTAGACACCTTTGGGATTGATCCTGGACCATCTCCAATAGCCCGTTGTGTTGTTCCATTGCAACGTTAATTAACTACCCATGAAAATCTCACAATTTTATTCCAGAAAAAATAAATCAAATATTAAACTAGATGTGTTCCCATAAAATTTGCCAAGAAAGGCGTTTGTGTGTGACTTAACCCTTTCGGGCCTAACGGGCATATACGTCCCAGAGATTAGATTGGGTAAATAAATCCCACTTTTGAATGGGTTTTTACGTTTTCAGTGTTCTTAAGGAATCAGGGAATAAAAATATGACTAAAGAAACCTGGCAATACTTTCAGATTGCAAATGGCGGACTTATGGTTTTGAGCACGCCCATTCATTCTGATGAATGAGTGACCGTGGTTCGGAAACAAAAAGATGGTACAAAATTAGACGTTAGTTGTCCAGAAGTCATTTCCCGCTACAATATGTACATGAATGGAGTTGACTGCTGTGATGAAATGGCTACTTTTTAGGGTCATGGCAGAAAATCAGACAAGTGGTGGGAAAAGATTTTTAGTGATGATTTCTGTTGTGAATGCATGGATTACGAAGTGTGATGTGGAACATAAAGCAGAACCACTATTATCATTCATGGTCCCCTTAGCTGAGCAACTAATAAATGTTGGAAAGGAGAAAGCAAACACAAAAAGAACGCGAAAGTACGGTCGTCCTTCAAAAAGAGCAAAAACTACTAAACTACTAAATTAAATTACTTTTCAGAGTTAAATTTTAATCATGCAAAAGTCGGGGCGAAAGAGTTGAGTGATTTTTTGCTCAATGTGCATTTCGAATTTATGTAAAAAATATAAAATGTTCTGTATTTCCCTTATAAGCTGTTGTTAAACTGAGAAAGCAGACGAATTTAATTTCAATTTCATTTTCTGTAGAAGAATTTTCGTTATTTTAAAATCCTCAGGAAAATGAAGAACTTCGGTCGTTCTCAATGATTCACTGTGATGCCATTTTCCATGGAATATCAACCCAAAACTCAATGCTGCATTTCTCAAACCACTCAAGCAACAATGAGTTGGGTTTTGACAACATTCGAAATTCGCGAAAAAAATGTTAATATTCCGCATGAGAATCAGTTCGTGTGGTTTAGAAGAGCTTCGGTCGCTCTCGATTATTCGCTGTGACCGTAACTTGGATGATAATTGCAATCACTGCGATTAAGCGCGGAGGAAAAATGTTTTTATAATTGTGACCCAGATTTATAGTTGTTACTTTATTGAGATTTTTCTCATTCTGATTTTCTTAGTGGAGCGAAAGGTTGACGGACAAAAACTGGAGTTCTTACTTTAGGAACGGACGAATAAATTGTTTTTATTTGGGCCTTCTATAACCTTGGAATTTTAATGAGAAAACATTTTGGAGGGGAATGACATTTTCGATGGAATATCAAGTGTTCTTGTTTTTTTTAGTGTCTTGCTCTGACGTATAACCAGATTTTCGACCAAGTGACTGAAATTTCGTGTTCTTCGTTCAACAAAGAACCAAGATAATTATTTTCTTTAGCGATTCCAGATCTGCCTTAGAAGCAATAGCAAATGTCAACTCAAAATGTGCTCAAGATGTCCATTCAATTCTGCACAAACTCATGTGCTTGGAGAAAAGGTGCACTCTTCGGTGGATTCCTGCTTATGAGGACATGAAGCTGCAGACCCATTGGGGCAAAGAAGTCAGAATTAAATCCTGAACAAACCCCAATAACTCTTATTGATGCCAATACTTTGGTAAAATTCAAGTTCATATCACGAATAATTAAAATAAAACAACACATTTGTGAAATGAATTCCGATAGAAAAACCACCACCACACTATCGACTGAGAACAGGACATTTTAAAGGCATGGAAATGAATAGTGATAGAACAGAACGTACAGACATTGCTAACTGTCAGGGAATTAAACTTACACCTCATCCTATAGTCACCTGCCCTGCAAAAGTAGCTGTTCTTTGAACCATCGATGACGATCCTGAAGAACAGCTTTACAGCGAGAAAATAATCGACATCGCTAAAGCTGTGCAAAATGCACATGGAGACATCTGACTCGGAAATGGACACAACGAAGAACTACATCCGGAATGTTAAATTTAGCATATAATTGGGTTTTATCGCAATATTCACGTATTCCATCTTATATAAATACATCATGTGGACATTAAAGCATCCTATTCTATATAAAATTTTCATCTTGTTAAATAATTCTCCTTGTTTCTTCAAATCTAAATTCTAAATGATAATCGTAGCTCAAGTCAAACACTTAAAAAAGTGCTGAACTGTTAGAGATAAGACAAGCAATGAAATTGTGAACGTGTGAAAACGATCCGAGAATTTAATTTTTATTTCGCGCTTGCAAGTGATCCGAGAATTATTATATTATATTTATTATACAAGCGCAAACGATTATATTGTGAACTGGAACCATGATTGGAACGTGGTAAAAAATAAATTGAGAATTGAGAATTCGGGACGGAGTGAAGAGAGAGTGGATGTTTGTTCTTTATAATTTTGTTTCGTCTAGTTTTCTTAATAAATATTTTTATAAGCGTTCGTCTCTTTATGTATGCAACGAAACCTATCTACAATTATTTAATGCAATCGCACTGATATTCTGATCATCCAAAAAGTAAATAGAATGAGTTTCCATCCATTTAGTCTTGTATCACCACGCAACGTCCCGACAGAAATCAGAAAAATATAATATGCCGTCTCAAATTGAAATCCATTTCGCCGACCTTTCCAATACGCTGGTGGAATTTTTAATGGATTTCATATCCATAAAGTAGGATTATTTTTGGTTCGATTAAACACTCATAAAAAACACAGAGCTTTGAGGACAGCGCGTTTATTTAAACACTAGACGAGGACATTACCATATATACATTCGCTATTTACAAAAGAGTTTACTACACCACAAGTTCATTTAAAAAACCCTCCTATTCTAAAGATGGATATCTAATCCTTCCACCTAATTAAACTTTCCTCGCATTCTATATCATGCTTACAATTTTTACTTGCGTAATTAAAAATACATTCAATAATATCATCGTTTCGCGTGCTCAATAAATATAATATTAAACAATAGACACGATAGAATTTACAAGTACGCTAGTAATAGCACGCGCACGATAAAAATTAAATTTACGGAGAGATTAAACCACTTTCATGTGCTCACTGTGAACATAAAAGTTTTTTCTCTAAATCCCGTATAATTTTGACATAATTCATTGTGGCACTAGAAAGGTGGATTTGTGAAAGGTGGATTTGTGAACCACTTTGTTACACTGCTGCACTACGAAGATGGGTACACGTTTCACCTCACATAAACACTACACATTCTAGACGCAACATGTTTATAGAGAGAGACAACATTCCTCCATGTGGTTGGACGGAGAACCTCAGATACCATCCCACATTTACGTCAGAGAAAACGACATTGCTGACAGACTGGTAAAGCAGAGCTCTTGGGGCTGCAGTAGGCCCGTTGGAAGAGCAGCGGATTAGCAACCGGAGGGTTGAGAGTTCCAAACTCTCTATTCAACCAAAGATTTTCGTGTACGTGGAGGCGCGTTAAATCTGTCGAGTGTCCTCACGTTGGCGTGGTGTGGAAGTTTGGAGAATGAGGTGCCAGTTCAGGTATCGACCTCGTCATCTGACCGTGGTTCAAAATGACCCGATGCTGTCGTTGGATCTTTCCCTTGGGGATGGATCCCGGACCGTCGTCAATATCCCATTGTGTTGCTACAGTGCGACGTTGATTCAGCTACCTACCTACCTCAAGCAAAAATCCGTGAAATCAAAAGAGGAATCGGAGAGGAGAATAATGGGTTACCCAAGATGAGGCCCGTCTCTTCAAGCTGTGATCAGATAATACGCGACCCTGATATGAATACGGAAACCGTCCCTTGTTGTTGTTCATCTCCACGTCTAGCTCCAGCTAGACCCAATCCACAAGTCCATTCACTCGCACAAAGTCACACACCAAAAGAGGTTCAGGAAACAAGTCGTCTCGGGACAACCCTAGGCACTCGGGAATGTGTGCTGGGGAGGCCTGGTCATTTAAGGCAAACAGGATGGATCTTGCGACCACAGCAAAATGTGAGACACCTCAGATGGCCACTGAAAAAGCGGGAGAGCTCTGTCTGAATAGGTCTGTCGCAATTGAGAGCAAGGGATCTTCCGGGGCGATCCCCACGGCACCAAGAGTGTACCGGAGGAACGATACATGCCTTCTGTGAGGTTCTCCGGCCAACACATGGAGGAACGTTGGCAGGAAGGGACCATTCGATTCCCCAGAGACGTTGATGGGGGTTATCCGGCTAGGAGAAAAAGAAAAGGGAGAACTGCAGAGAGGAGCAAAAAGAACTCGACCAGCGAATGCAGAAGCGGACGGACCTTCCGCTGTCAATGTGCAGACATTGCTGTAAATATACGCGTATTAATATCATGTAAATAAAGTCATATAATCAAGAACCCATTGCAGAAGCGTCACTCTTTTGTAATCTATATGGATATGGAAATCCATTGAAGTTCAACAGCAATTGAAAGTAGGGCGTCTCACACCTTCTTATGAAGATCTTTTCTAATCGAGTAAGGCTCAAGAAACGTCAGTGAGTGGGTATCGGACAATGATCAGTTAAAATCATCCGCTACTTCGTTTTCCCTGAGGTCCACGTCTGAAGGGATCCACTGTATGTGCACCTCGCAGAAGGGTGAGACAGGCTTGAGTTTGTTAAGGATCCCTATTCCAGTTCTATCTGTTATCTATTATGTTGTGTAACCATCCCCTAATGGTGTTCATTCCGCCGAGAGAGAACGGGTCCAAAACTTGAGAGGAGAAAAGGAGCCGAGTTCTCACATCGGAGTATGAATGGATCCATTACATACGAATGGAATGGGACGAGATGATGTGTGAAAGGGGGCGTTCCGCGAAAGGGAGAAGAAGAGAGTAATAACGCTGATAATCCCTTCTCTCTGGGAGAGAGGTGTTTACGGAAATGCCCTTGAGAGTGCCATGAGCTACTGACTCCTGGCATTGTTGCTGCTGCCGTTATGGGGAGGTTGTTGACGTCCTATGGAACTGAACTCACACACAGGGGTTGCGAACCGTCTTATGATAGTCCCACTCTGCATGCAGCATAAGCATTTGGTAGGTAGGTACAGAATTTTATATAGAAACGAAATTTCGTTTCTCTATATAAATTGCTATAGAATTTTATGGACCCATATCAAATGTTTTCATGAGGGTATGCAACAGTATAAGACATCCACTCTCAGGCTCACCTAGGAAGGAGGATTAAGCCTCTCCCAGGCCATATAAAAATAAAAAATATTCTTAATAGCAAATTTAATTCATTGATTGCTTCTTAAAAAATCATACATGTCGTGTAAAAATCAGGTGTTTTGATATTTTCTTGTTGCAGTCAACTAATATTCATTCCTTTCAGTCCATTTACAAAAGGGCTTTCTTATTTACTGGGGTTGGATAAAATCATTGAAATTTTTTTTAATATTTCATCAAAACATTGGCACTTCTTCCCTTCAATTTAGATTCTATTCGACTTGCAAGTCACTTTGGTCTCTATGTGACACTCTAAAACTAGTATCTCAGTAACACACTCTGTAACTAGTCTCTAAGAAACACTCTATAACTAGTCTTTAAAACACACACTATAACTAGTCTCTTAGAAACACACTCTGTAACTAGTCTCTAAGAAACACTCTATAACTAGTCTTTAAAACACACACTATAACTAGTCTCTTAGAAACACACTCTGTAACTAGTCTCTAAGAAACACTCTATAACTAGTCTTTAAAACACACACTATAACTAGTCTCTTAGAAACACACTCTGTAACTAGTCTCTAAGAAACACTCTATAACTAGTCTTTAAAACACACACTATAACTAGTCTCTTAGAAACACACTCTGAAGCTAGTAATAAGCAACGGATTCTGAAACTAGTATCTCAGTAACGCACTCCGAAACTAGTAATAAGTAACTCATTCTGAAACTAGTGTCTAAATAACACTCTAAAACTAATCTCTAGGTAACACTCTAAAACTATATTTCAAAAGAAAAATTAAATTTCAAAATCACCTACTAAATAAAGAACTTGCGACAAAAAATGTACCCCCCCCCGAAATTTGTATCTTTGGTGTACCCTACACTCACTTCAAAAGAATCCTATTGAAGTTGCAGGTAACAATAAGGTTTCGAAGTTGAAACCGAGAAATAAAATCTAAATAATTCATAGGCATGAGAGGATGTTAATTCTCATATCCCATTTGAAAGTATTGACTAGTTCAATGAATGACGAAGGAGGTAAAAGCGTCAAACTTTAATCAAAATTCATCAAGTATTAAATAAACATAATATGCCGATTAGTCTACCAGCATAACACCTCGTAACCAGCTGTAACATAACGCTGATTAGCAACCAGCAAATGAAGACTTAAAAGCTTAATCAGCATCACAGGATAATCTCAATTATCGGGACTGCGGAAGCCCGGTTGAAAGAGTAACGGACTAGCAACCGGAGGGTTGCGAGTTCGCATCCAACCAAAGACCGTCGTGTACAAAGGGGGCTGGTGCACATTCAATCTGTCGTAGCCTCCAATGTCCTCACGTTGGCGTAGTCTGGAAATTTGGAGAGTGGGGTGCCATCTCAGGTGTCAACCTCGACATCTGACGGTTGCTCAAAATGACGTGGTATTGTCCTCCTTTCCCTTTAGGATGGATCCCGGACCGTCACCAATAGCCCGTTGTGTTGTTCCAGTGCGACGTCAATTAAAACACTTACTTACCAATCTCAATTATCTTTTTATTGCCACAAGCAAACGCTACTTCCATGCGCACGCGCAGCGCAACTGAAAGAAAACGATAATTTGAATGTGATCCGTTGCCAGAACCACGCGAGTCATTTTCACGCGTGGACTATGCCGCCACAAACTCGCTACACGATGAAGTTAGGTAAGTAGGTATTTTAGTTAACGCCCCACTGGAGCAAAACAACGGGCTATTACGATGAAGTACGAGCGCCATCGAAGAAAAGCAGCATAGAGACATCGTAGAAAGCATACGGTAACGATTACCTCCCCACTGGCACAATAGTGTGATCGAACCGCTCCTAACTACCGCTCTAGGGTGTCTGTTTCTAATGATCGTCGAGGCATCCAGAAACATCCTATCGCAGACATCGCGCGACATCCTATCGAAGCGATCCCAACACGCTCCTCGCACTGGTAAGTTGCGTGCAGTTTTTCTCAGTGCAGATGTACGAAAAGGAGTAGCAGCTTTCGCAATTTAGCTGCATCATGGGTTACAGTGGGCCGCGGCAGACCAGTTGGATGACTAACGGATTTGAAACCGAAGGGTTGCGAGTTCGAAACTCGGCCCAGCGAAAGATCGACTTGTACAGAGGCTGTTCGGACATTTTTTGAACGATTTTGATGATCTGTAAAAAAAATTGTATGCTACGAAAGAATTTTATTTTCGCAGCATTTAAATAGTTAAAGTATAACTTATCGTCAGCGCTAATTCAGAGTTTTGTTTACTTTCGAAATGGCGCTTTTAAATAAGCAATGGATGGAAGGCTATGTTTCCTCTCTTTCCGAAGAGAATTGTGCTTATTCAATTACTAAAAAACGCTGTAAAAGTCATGATTTTTCGATATCTAAGGGTACGATAAGTAATATTATTAATGAGAAAGGAAAAAAAACGTAAAAGTGGAAAAATACTTCCAAAAAAGAAAAAAATTCTGAGACTCTTCGTAAGGTAAGATCTTTAATTTTAAAAGAGAATCCGCTAAGGCAAAGGACTATAGCAAAGTGAATGTGAGAACTTTCTCTAAGAGATTTATGATTGTTGCCGGTTTTGCATATAATGGAGAATTAAAAGTAAAAATAGGGGGGAAATGTAAAAATCAACCCTCTCATATTATCAAGACCCTATTTTATCCCCCCACTATTCAAAAAAGAAATACCATATCTTTACCCATAGTGCCAACAATCGGTAGAACTGCATCAGGGTAAAGCAAGCAGCCACACATCTAAATCGACTATTAAATTCTTGGAAAAAATGGAACAAGAAACTGGTATTAAGTCCTTTACTGATATTCCTGCTAAAACTCCAGATGTTTCACCCATGGACTCTTTTGTGCTTTTGGACTTTTAAAAAGGGCATTATCGAAACGTCGACCGAAAACCATTCAAGGACTGGAAAACTGTGGAGCAAAGAATGGGACAAAATACGACTGTCGATACCACAAAAGTCATTATTATCATGGAAATGAAGGTGTAGAAAGATAGTTAACAATAAGGGCTATCATTTAAAACACAAAAATTTCATGTAAAAGATTGAGCTTCAGTCCATTAAATTCGTCCAAAAAATGTCCGAACAGCCTCTGTATACTGGGGATTGTGCACGTTAAATCTCTCGTGGTCTCAAATGTCCTCACGTTGGCGTGGTCTTGAAGTTTGGAGAGTGGCTGCCAGCTCAAGTGTGACCTCGTTATCTGACAATGGTTCAAAATGACATGGTGTAGTCCTCGATCTTTCTCTTGGGGATTGATCCCGGACCGTCGCCAATAGCCCCTTGTGTTGCTCCAGTACGATGTTAATTAAAAAACCTACCTTCATGGTTATGCACATTATTCGTATCCAGAGATATTGAAAAACAATTATTGGTAAAGATTGATAATTGAACATATTAATGTTTATAGTTTTCATGACAAACGGGACAAAATTGACATTTTTACTGAAACTATGAGTACAGGTATATTTAAATTAACGTCGCACTAGAAAAACACAATGAGCTATTGGTGACGGTCCGGGATCAATCCCAAAGGGAAATACCGAGGACAACACCACATAATTTTGAACCACGGTCAGATCTGAAACTATGGGACAGCCCGAAATATATGAAGGACAAAAGTTACTGTCCAGTCCAAAACGGTCAGCTTATTAATTGTGGTCAATTTCGAAGCCACAACGCGATCGATGTAACTTTAACCGCAAGAAAAAGCTGTGTGTGAAAGGTAATGGTAATGGTAATTAATTAACGTCGCCCTGTAGCAACACAATTTGCTATTGGTAACGGTCCGGGAACCATCTCGAAGGGAAAGACCCGAGGAAAACACCTTTCATTTCGAACCACGGTCTGATGACGAGGTCAACACCTGAGCTGCCGCCCCAATCTCCAAATTTCCACTCCAAGCCAATGTGATTGACAGTTGAAGCCACGACAGATTTAACGTGCATCAGCCCCCACGTACACGAAGGTATTTGGTTGGACTTAGTTTCGAACCCACAACCCTCCTATTGGTAATCCGGTCTCGATAGTTGGAAGGGTAACGGATTAGCCACCGGAGCGCTGTGAGTTCGAATCAAACCAAAGACCGCCGTGTACAAAGGGGTCTGGTGCACGTTCAATCTGTCGAGCCTCAATTGTCCTCACGTTGTCGTGGAAGTTTGGAGAGTGGGGTGCCAACTCAGATGTGACCTCGTCATCCAACCCTGTTTCAAAATTACGTCCCTTCGAGGGTTGATCCCGGAACTTCGCCAATAGCCCATTGCGTTGCCCCAGTGCGACGTTAATTAAAATACCTACCTACCGATTGGTAGTCCGTTCGTCTTCCATCCGGTCCACCGCGTGGCCTGTTATGTGTAAAACAGACAATCCGATAGTGTGAGACACCAAGCGTTTGTTTTTTTCAAACGGTGTGTGTGAAATGAACTGTCTTACAGTATAATGGATGTGCAGTAACACGAGTTAATTAAAGATCTTTCGAAAACCCTCCTTTTCACGAAATGAGGTCCTTTACAATCGAAAGCGCCGTATTGGTCTTTTTGAATGGACCTACTTTCGAATGGAGTCACTTGAGGATCCATTAAAGCGTCTTCCAAACGAATCGGCACAATTGCGAACAGCTCTAAGATAAACCATATTCCTTTTGAAATATTTTTTCTTCGTTTTCTTTTGTGGTATAAATGTGGCTTTTCAGAGGTAACGAGAAAGATGTTTTTCGTACACTTTCAAAGTACACAAAGAATGTCTATTAGTCTGTAGCATCAATCAACGCGCATGCCGTAACTAAACCAGTCAAACATCAAAATAAGGTTGACAATCTGTAAATGGGGTCCTCACGTTGGCGTAGTGTCGAAGTTTGGAGAGTGTGTTGCAAGCTCAGGTGGTCATCTGACCGTGGTTCAAAATTACGTGACGCTGTCCTCGATCTTTCCCTTTGGGATTGATCCCGGACCGTCACCAATAACCCCTTGTGTTGCTCCAGTGTGACGTTAATTAAAATACCATACCTGTAAATGGTTTTTAAATCAACTAAACGTGATGACCATTTACCGGATTCCGCCATCTTTTTGTTACCGCTTCGTAGACAACGTCCGTATGAGAAGGATTTTCAGTGTAAAAACAAACCAGACAGTATGTTAAGATTTTAAGGGCCGCGGTAGCCCGGTTGGAAGAGTAACGAATTAGCAACCGAAGGGCTGCGAGTTCGAATCCAACCAAAGACCGTCGTGTACAAAGGGAGCTGCTGAACATTAAATCTATCGTGGCCTCAAATGTCCTCACGTTGGCGTTGTGTGGAAGTTAGGAGAGTGGGATGCTAGCTCAGGTATTGACCCTTACAAAAAAATCTAGAGTTCCATCGAATTCTACAAAGATTTCTATAGAGTAACAAAATTTCGTTTCTATAAAAAAATTCTGTAGAGATTTCTATAGAGAAAACGAGTTCTGATTCTATAGAAGTGTATATCTATAGAATTCTATATAGGAGTTCTTTAGAAAAGTTAAGTGAAACAAAAGATGAGCTTCTATAGAGGTTTCAACAGACATTTTTATATCGATTTCTATACTTTCTATTGAGGTTACTTTATAGAGCTTATATAAAAGCGGGCCATATTATATAGGATTTTATATAGACCACATTCTAGAGATTTTTATGGGATTCTATTGATTATTTCGTAAGGGGTATTGACCTCGTCATCTGACTGTGGTTCAAAATGACAAGGTGTTTTCCTCGGATATTTTTTCCCTTCGAGATTGATCCCGGACCGTTGCCTATGGCCCGTTGTGTCGTTGCTTCCGAGCAACTTTAATTCAACTACCCCCTGTCAACTTCTAGCGTCGTTTAAACATTTAAGGTGTATGTATACACTAGAAATCACGAAAATTGACCAAAATATCGATATATTTTTTAATAATTCAAAATAGTGTTCAACCCCTTAGCTTTCACACGATAACAAGATATTGTAAATATTCGAAATAGTTTTCAATTTACAAGGGATTGGCTTAGGTACTGTCACCTTAGACTAACACGTTTCCAAAACTTTAAACTCGATTTCTGAAGAACTATGTTTTTGCAATAGGATGCTTCTTTCGAACAGTGATAACTCAACAATGAATTGATCTACTATAATTACTTTTGTGTCATTATAATCTATGTAATACAGCGGATGTTTTGACCCTCAGTCAAAGTTATTGGTTAAGAAATGAATTTTTAGCTGGTTTTTAAATGTTGAAATTCCTGAAAAAATCTTGATTATTTAGACTTCCTTCGTGAAAAAAATTGTAAAAAAGAACGTATTCCCTCTAGAAACTTGATGGAGGGTCAAAACATGAAGAATAATAGTAGGAATAATTTCCAACAGGAATTGTCTTTCTGAACACATTAGAATTTGAGATATAACTGTTCAAAAAACACGCTTATTAGCTAATTATATCTAAATTAGATAATTAATGAGTAGCTTAATCAGAATTTTTCACACTAAAATAAGTTTAAGCACAAACCAATGAACTATTGTGAAAAAAATTGATTTTTAAGGTCAAAATTTAAAAAAATGTTCTAGTGTATACATACACCTGCAACCACGATCGGTCTTGCTTTCAAGCACAACAAAAACGAATGCTAAAGTCGTATTATGATATATTCAGTATTTATCTGCAACGGTTTGCTATATTTCTAACTGGAGAAACATTTAAATTACTTTTCGAAAAAACTCTGCTTGTCTAATGCCATGCCACATTACAGTTTCCAGTTAACCCTCCTGGTGGTCGTCTCGACGAGATATCTCGTCATTAGTAAAACTCCCCAGATCTTGACGGACGAGAATCTTGTAATTAGAAAAAACTAACCTAATCTCTGTATTATAAAAAACGACCCTATCTTCATTCGAAGGAATTCATTGGGCATTCTTGATGACGAAATATCTCGTCATTAGAAAAATTGGTTTGAGCTTGCTGGACGAGATATCTCGTCGAAACCACTCGGAGGGAGACTCTCGATGGTCCGTCTGTGGCGGAGACGAAATGCAGTTGTAGATTGTCTCGAACATCGAGGCAGAACCCAAGGTTTCTAGAAGGGGAATTATCTACGCAATCAATAGTTACAGACCAATTATTTTTAAATAAAACAGGATGCACTTAATTTGTGTTAATCGTGTTCAATGAATTGAATACATACTCAAATATGTGTAAACACAAATATAAAACATCTTTGTGCTATGCTAATTAAACGCAAGAACTTTCCTCTTTCACTGCAAATCCCTTGAGGATAGATGTCGAGTCAAACCGTGAAACGGGACCTAGGGAGTCCAATCGTTACCATCGGTGGTAACGGTCCAATCCACAAAGGCAATAAAACAGCAGGGGAGTGGTTAACGGTCTTTGACATTTCTGTTTATCACACTTTTCAACAGCGTTTTTCTCAAAAATGGTATTTATTTCATTAATGAGGCTCCGTGTGTAAATGCTTCGTATTATCAGCTATTGAATACAAAAATCGTCGTTTTGTGGGGTCGGATTCGCCTTCAGCGAGTTTAATAATTCGAGGCAAAATCCCATTCAGTTGTTTGGGGAACGTCTAGGCGCCAGTGTCTGACTTTCCCGCCAGTACGTCACGATACTACGTAAAACGCGTCATAGTGCATCTCGCTTTTCGGCCAGATGGCTCCCCCTAGGCGGAACCGATACCTCCAGTTATCTCTTCGGCGTTGAATATGAATTGGTGGCTTTTTTCTTCACAGGTGGTTGCGTCGATAGATCCATTCTTCGGATTAGTTAGGATGATCCGACGGTCGCTCAATTGTTTAGCTATTATTCGGTCTACGAGTCTGCTGGAATATCGGAATGTAGCCTCCATTAGGAATCGTTATTGATCGATCAGACTTGACTAGTCTAGACAAGATCTTTCGGTTCAGACATACGAGGACCGGTTAAAAAAAATGAAAATAAAATTCAGAGGAACGTTATAAGAATTACTGTTATTATGATATATTATTATGATATATATATAAATATCATACCTACTAGATTCTGAACTTAAAAACTCCATCACTTACAAAAATACATGCTACTCATATTATTATTAAAAAAATCATTGCCTTCAACAAAACTCTAAATCTTTAGAACTCTACAATATACTCTTCCCTGCATTAACATCACCCCTAAATTTCACAAAAACCCCATGTTTTTAGATTCATCACTTGTGGCACTAACCAAAATTATATGTATTAACCAGGGAAAATGTTTTTTAAACTTTAAAAACCATTCTTAAAGCTATCACGTTAAAAGAAAACTGTTCGATCATTAACAATAACACTCCAGTTCTTAATTTTCTTTCTTCTAATAACAATATCTCACAAATTGACTCCTTTGATTTTAAAGATCTCTTCACTAGCGTCCCGCTCCATAACCATATAGATGTTCTTAACTCTTACTACACTGAATTTAACTTTCTTAATATTTCTCAACAATATTAGAATAGCCTTATAAATCTTTGTGTCCTCAATAATTTTATCTTTAATGGTGAACATCTATTCCAACAAGAACAAGAAATACCACAAGGTACCACTTTTTCCAGCATTCTAGCTAACCTCTACCTCCATTTTTATGAAAGATCGCACACATCTATATTTGTTAGCTCCTACCGCTACATAGATGATTTAGTTATTTTTAACTCACCAGAGTTCATTGACTTGGAAAATTATTTATCCCACTGAACTCATCATCAAAAAACAAATAGCTCACCTTTATCTACTAACTTCCTTGACATTCATATTGATGTCAGTTCTAAATCAACAACCGATATATATGACAAAAGAAATTACTTTCAATTTAATATTAACGAGCTTGTTCAATGGGACTCTAATATCTCTTTCAGTATCTACAGAAACTTAATATACACTGCTGGCCACCGTAAATGCAACACCCTGAAGGAAGCATGCAAATAATATGAAATTTACAACATGCATTAGCGGAGGTGAGATATGCAAATGATTAGAATTTCAGCGCAGACGCACATCACGCGCGCCTGTGGCGCCACTTCAAAGCGCTATTTAAGGCTTGGAGATTTCGACGATTTCAAGTACGGCAATTGTGTTTTTCTTGTGGTTTTTTCAAAAAAACGATCAATTATGCCTCGTAGAAAACAGCGATCATCTTTTGATCAAGTATCCGAGTTCGACAGAGGAAGGATAGTGGCCTACCGATATTGTGGATTATTCTTTCAGGGAAATCGGTAGTCGTGTTGGACGAAACCAAACAACTGTAATGCGGATATGTGATCGTTGGATGCAGGAGGGTACGACGGACCGACGTGTTCGATCGCATCCACTTCAGTGCACCACTTCACGTGATGACAGGCATATTGTGCGTATGGCAGTGACGGATCGCTCAGCCACATCACGAACCATAGCACAGCACATTCAGTCTGTACCGCATCATCCAGTGACTGCGCGTACCACATTCGACGCCGTTTACAGCAGAGTGGTCTGTCCGCAAGACGTCCATTGCTTCGTCTACCCTTGACGCAGAACCACAGACGTTTCCGCCGCCAATGGTGCGATGAAAGAAGGATGTGGACGGCAGAATGGAATGAAATTGTCTTTACTGACGAGTCACGCTTCTGTCTGCAACACCACGATGGTCGGATTCGAGTCTGGAGACACCGTGGAGAGAGGATGCTGAACAGCTGCGTTATGCACCGCCACACTGGTCCTGCACCGGGTATTATGGTATGGGGCGGTATTGGATATCACTCTCGCACTCCTCTAGTACGCATTGCCGGTACTTTAAACAGCCAGCGCTACATCTCCGAGGTGCTGGAGCCAGTTGTCCTTCCTTACCTTCAGGGCTTGCCCACAGCCATATTTCAACAGGATAATGCGCGACCACACGTGGCACGCATTGTCCAAGGGTTCTTCGTCAATCGCCAGATTGAATTGCTTCCCTGGCCAGCTCGCTCTCCGGATCTTTCGCCGATAGAAAACATGTGGTCCATGGTTGCTCAACGATTGACCCAGAATACATCCCCAGCTGCCACACCAGATCAACTTTGGCAACGTGTGGAAGCTGCTTGGTCTGCTGTACCCCAAGAACACATCCAAAGTCTCTTTGAATCAATGCCGAGGCGTGTGGCAGCGGTGATCTCCAACAATGGCGGCTACTCTGGCTACTGATTTTGGCAGGAACCACACTTCACAGAAGTCTATAAATTTAATCATTTGATACTTGGTCAACATGTTATCTACAAAATAAATTTTGTTGTGATATCTCTTGTCTTTCTTGGTGTTGCAATTTGGGTGGCCAGCAGTGTATAATCAAATCCATTGAATTCATCATATCTGCAGGGACCAAACTACTATTGATAATCAGCTCAAAACTCTTAAAACTGCCCTCTTAAATAACAACTTCCCCAACAGTTTTCTTAAAAAGTTTTTTGTATAATCCTTTTTCAACCTCATTTAAAAATAGTTTTTATTTTTAGTTTCCTTTTATATTCACAACCAGATGGAGTCATTAATCAATTTCATAATTATATTTTTCACTTTGCTCTCTTTTATTCCATCAAATTCACCTTTGCCACAATTTCTTGTCACAATTTTAATTTCTTGTTAAAATTTACCTTTCTCCCCAAAATCTTTCGTGTAATCTCTAAGCCACACTCTTGCTCTTTTTAAATCCGCTGTTCTAGATAGGCCGGATCTGGCAGTGTTTTGCTCTCCTGACTTGCACGGCAATATTCGGTAAGGTAATTCCTTTGGCTGTTCTATTGATTTTTCCTTCCTAACCTTGGTAATAGGTAATATACCAAAAAAGGATTTACGTTGCCATCATGGGTCAGTGGGTATGCCCACTGCACAAGAAAACCTTCGAGTTGTAGGCGGTGCAGGTTCGAATCCTGTCAGGTGCATTCCTCCCTGGGTGTATTTCTCTCTTCTGTGTCAGTAAAACTTTCATTATGTGTGTCTATTACTTGATATGATATGTCGTGTCTGGCGTAGCTTGGCCAAATATGGCCCTTGCTCCATAAACCTCCAAAACCAACCACATATCTATATAAATACACAAATAAAATCAAAGTTCTTATTTTTATTGATATCTTACGTATTACTTACTACCTTGGTATAAGCTCGACAGATTACTTATTAGTTATGAACAGTTGTACTGTAACCCCCGATATATCACGCATATTCACTTGTCTTCCGATGAGTTTTCGAACAGCGAAAAAATCTCAATCTGTTCATTTAGAATTGGGTAGGTAGGTAGATATTTTAATTAATATCGCACTGGAGCAACACAACGGGCTATTGTCTTTAGAATTTTGAGTTTGTCTTTAGAATTTGGAATTTAAAGAGTTCGCCCGTTTCAAACAAAACCGAAAGTGGAAACTTAAGACGCGAATATCTCCGGAATGACTTGTCCAATCGAAAAACGTACACCTTTTCGGGTACATTGTATATTTGGGCTGCTTAATTACCGTAACACTCGCCTCGCTGTGACGTCACAGCTAATAAACCATCAACCTTAAAATGAAATAGACCGAGAACGTGCCCGCAGCTTCACGTTATTTCTTCCAGTCGCTCGGTTTGAATATCTGTCACGTGGTTGTGGGTAAAAGCATGAATCCTAAATTATTGATTGGTTAAAGTCATTATCCACCATGATCAAAAACACTAATCTGCGATTCGACAGCCAATCGGCTAAGCCGATTCATAAGTCCACGTGATTTACCCTTCAGAGATTTACGAAAGCGACTCCACCCACATCCTCCGTCTATTTCTTTAGAAGGTTGATGTAATAAACAAGTCAAAGTTTAGGTAGGTAGATCAGTAGGTATTTTAACTAATGTCACATTGGAGCAACACAACGTGTTATTGGCGACGGTCCGGGATCAATCCCAAAGGGGTAGCACAAGTATTTTTGTTGAAAAATAGGAATAGTTGGAATAGTAATAGTACTCTTCCAACCGGGCCACCGCGGCCCTTAAAAGCTTGGAGGGAAGAGGGTTATTAAACCTCATGTCGTTGACTGCGTTCACATATCTACCAGAGTTCTTTCAATTCGATTTTAAATCAGGTGAATAAATTAAAGAAATCGAGTTTGTCGAAACTGGTTAACACTTCTGGGAGTACAACTATTTTTGTTGAAAAATAGGAACAGTTGTCCCAGATAAACCGTTGGAATTCCTCCTCTCTTCAACTTTGAACTTCATGCGCTTTCTCCCTCATCTGGGCATCACGATTTGTCATCAATTGCGAACATTGGAAAAACTATTTTAACCCTTCCAGTGGCTGAAAGTGAAATATTTCTCGCTCATTAATCAAGGCAGAGGTTTGTAGGCCATCGCGTCCGAAAGGCACAAAAGAGCCAAATGATCTGATAACAGACGAAACGAAACTCATTTGTTTCCCGAGATCTCTTTCACAGGAATCTGGGGCTTTCGCCGTTTTATTATTCTTTTCTGTTGGCAAACACGGATGAAGAAAAGTTTCGCGTGTCTTCGAGGCGAAGAATGAAGTTGGTTTGCTCATGTGACCTTCAGGGTCAATTTGGCTTTCACTTCGGATGGAAATCTTTCTGTTGTGATTTGAAAAGTAAGGAACGCAATTCGCAATCTATGTAAACATGCATTGTATTATATAGATTATAATGACACAAAATAATTATAATAGATCATTTAATTGTTGACTTATCACTGTTGAAACCAAGCATCCTATTGCAAAAACACAGTTCTTCAGAAATTGAGTTTAAAGTTTTGGAAACATGTTTGTCTTTGGTGATCGTACCTAACGAAAGACCCTTGTAACTAGAAAAATATTCCGAATATTTACAAGATCTTGGTATCGTTTGAAAGCTAAGGAGTGAGAGAATAGTTTGAAGCAATGAAAGAATCGATATTAAGTTCGATTTTCGTGATTTTTAGTGTATATGTTCCTGGCAATGTATGCAAAGCAGGTATTGTTTTGTATGCCTAGGCGATATATAGAATGACTGGCGTTTTGGGGCAATATCCGAATTATTTTAATATTATTTATATTTTTCCTAGGCATTGTATGTATACCTAAGCATTATATAAAATTACAAATGCTATTTAGACAGAGTCATGGAAAGGTTTTTATTGAAAAGTCGTATTTGAAAAAGAAAAAGTGCAAAATAAAGCATAGAACTTTATTATTGAGGAAAACAAGAGAAAATAAAATATCAACCTACTTGTGCAAAAGGAAGGAAAGAATTTTATTTTAAATTGCGCTTAGTTGTCTTTCTCACGAAAAAGTAAAACTCGAAAAGAGAGTCATGTGTGTGTGTGTGTGAAAAGACCTTCATTAAAAATACATAAATGATAAAAGAAAATATCAAAAAAAAACACAGAACTTTCTTACTGAAAAAAAAGAGAAAACTTATTAGTTTATGCATTGCCGGTTTGTCTTTTGATATTGCATAGAATGCCTAAGAAATGTGTGAAATATTAATCGTTCCATATTTTGCCCCAAAACGCCAGGCATTCTATGTATTGCCTAGGCATTCTATACAATGTCTGCTTTTCAAACATTGCCGGTAATATGTATCAATGTATCTCGTTTCATATTACATGGCTAGATACATTCCGGTCAGAGCTCATATAGCGACGAACTCCATCCAAACTTAATAAGGGAATCTATAATCTCGAGGTTGAGACACCATAGTGCGACAGGTGGGAAGGCAGATGACATTGGGGGGTCCATTTATCAAGCTCATTGGAAGCATTGGAGGATTCAAATTTCTCCCCAGGATCCAAGGGACGGTGGCAGAGCTATTTTTCCCATGTCCGAGGGTAAAATAAAGTACACCATAAAATTCTTACTTTGATTTTAAAAGTATATCTATATGTGAGCTACCAAGGGATCTGCTTTGAAGGAGACTAGGTTCAAAAATCCTAGGTACAATGTGTCTTCTTTCACATTACAGGAATGGATACTTTCCGTTCAGACCTCGCAAAAGAGAGATGATTCTGATTCCTTCCATCCACACTAAATCAACGCAACCCGAACGAGGCTGAGAAATTTTTCTAGTTAGGAATAAAGAGAACATAATTGCTAGGTAAAAGTGGACATTTGGAAATGGAAAATTGTTTCTTACAATTTTGTGAGATAGTTGGAATGCGTGAAAATGCGATGTTTCCTAGGAGGGTGATATGAAGAGAGGCAGGTGTTTTTTGACCCCGAAACAGCGACGTGTGGAGCCCTTTCAAGGTCATTCGGGCACCATGAAACGTTGGTATGCAGAAATCGAGGAGTTCTGTTTACTGGTGGATTGGAACATATCACGACGAAGATGAGTAATACAGTCAAACCTCGTTAAGACGAATTTCACGGGACCGTAAAAAAAATTTTTTCCGTAGTTCGTGTTTTCTGAATTCAGAAAAAGCTTTATTTCAACTATAAAATAAAATATTAATGTGTTTACAATCCTATTCTAGGTTCACAGATAAATGGTATTCTTCACAAAGGTTAACAGATGATTCTTGATTACACAGATCTTTCCTGATTACACAATTTTTATCTTGAAATAGTTCTGTTATCGATTTTTGGGTTGTTTTCCTTATGACATTCTTTAAGAAAATCTTTGATGCGGTCAACGTTGTTTATTGAGCAGATGAATTTTCAACGGCTAACAAAAAGCGGTGAACAATTTCTAAGCCATCAGTAGCTTCTTCTAAAGAAGGCACGCTTATTACTTCGTCTTCATTTATTCTTTCCACTTCACTCTCTTTCACAAATAAATTTATAATTTCGGAGTCACTTAATGTGTCTAACAATACGATTGAAAAGAATTCGTTTGCCCTCAAGTTTCGAAAATGCGTTCGTCTTAATCCAAGATTTTTTAGTATAACCCGAATTCTTAAACGAATGAGTTAACATTACTTGAATATACATTTTGACGGGGATTGGAATTAAATTCATACTATCAGTAATTCGTATTAAGCAAGTTCGTCTTAATATGGTTTGACTGTATTTGTTTTTCGTATTGGTTCGCAGTGACAAACGCAGTGACACGGGGTTTGTAATGTATTGGCAATAGTGATAGACTGTTATTTCGATAGCAGTTTGTTTCCATGTCGTTCGTTGTTTAAATGTCACATGTTTTAAATCATAAATTTATATTTATTTCACGAAAACCAGTTATTAAAGTCATCCACTGTTTTCATACCTTTTTAATTCTTGTATTATTTTGTTGATCGGCAATTTTTAGATCGCCAATTTTTTAATGTTCCTAATCATCATTTTTTGAATACTTTTCATCATTTTTTCATTACATTCAATGCTAATCATCATTTTTAAATACTTTTCATCATTTTTCATTACATTCACTGCTAATCATAATTTTTTTAATACCTTCCATCATTTTTCAATTAAATTCAATGCTAATCATAATTTTTTAATAGTTTTCATCATTTTTTAACATTTTTCATCATTTTTTCATTGCATTCAATGCTAATGATCATTTTTTTTAATAGTTTTAATCATTTTTTAATACTTTTCATCATTTTTTCATTACATTCAATGCTAATCATCATTTTTTTATACTTTTCACCATTCTTTCATTACATTCAATGCTAATCATAATTTTTTTAATACTTTTCCTCATTTTTTCATTACATTCAATGCTAATCATCATTTCTTAATACTTTTCATCATTTTTTCATTACAATCATCATTTTTTAATACTTTTCATCATTTTTTAATTACAATCATCATTTAATCATCATTTTTTAATACTTTTCATCATTTTTTAATACTTTTCATCATTTTTTCATTACATTCAATGCTAATCATCATTTTTTAAATACTCTTCATCACTTTTTCGTTATATTCAACACTAATCATCATTTTTGAATACTTTTTCGCTGCCTGACTAGTTTTTAAAATTGAAATTTTTCATTGCTTTATAATTTTAACGCTTGATTATATGCACGATTTCTTAATGTTTTTATATTTACATCGATTCTATTTTTTTATCTTGCGCTTATCGCAGCGTGTCTTTTCGCGGACCTTGCGTCATAAAACCCCAAATTGCGTTCCAGCGTCGTTCGTGTTGAGCTAATTCCAACGCATCATTCGATAGACAATAACATCGTCTTTAGATTTGCATGCATAAAATGCGCTTGGGAAGTGGTCTCAACATTACGTTGCGAGGCGTCACGTGTTTGGCATTCGAACGATGACGACTCTCCTCCAGGGAAATCGTCTGCGGAGGAAGATGAAGATGGTGAGCAAGGAGGGGTGAGGGAGCATCTGCAGACGACTGTTTGGCGGGTGCCAGGGGGGCGGCCGTCTATTGATCCGATGGGGGTTGAATGGGCGGGGGGAGAGGAGAAAAAAATCGGGGGTGGTTGCCGACCCGCCCCCCTACTTTATCGGCAGCATGTGAAACGTGCAGAGAAGAAAAAAACACCAGGGGATGAATGAGGAAGGATTATAACACGCAACTCTTAAAGTCGATTTTTTTTTTCTGTGCCTTTTAAAGCTCCCCCTCGTTAAGTAGGTTGGTTGTATTGAATTTCTATTCCCTTTGGAAAAAGGGAGAGGAGGGGTTCTATTTTAAAATGAAAATACATCCTGAAGTGAAAAGAGAAAGTGTTTCATTTGCGGCATGTGTTAGTTGGTCTTTTAACCCTCTGAAGGGTTCACACGCAAAATTCCATCTTGCAACCTGCAGTTTTTCCTGCATTGCTTCTAACCAGTTTTGACCTTCTTGACCAGGTTCGATTCCTGTCAGGTGCATTCCTCCCTGGGTGTATTTCTCTTCTTTGTCAGTAAAAGCTTTCATTGTGTGTGTGTCTATTACTTGGTATTGTATATCTTGTGTCTGGCGTAGCATGGCCAAATATGGCCTTTACGCCATAAAACCCGAACAAACCAAACCAAACCTTCTTGACCAATAGAATATTTCCAAAGGATTCTATTCTACGCAGAGAACCAATAAAATCTTTCTGAAGGATTCTATTCTACGGAAAAGAGCAAGAGAATATTTCCAAAGGATTCTATTATAAGGAAATGACCAATATAATATTTCTGAACGATTCTACTTTGAGAAAAGAACCAATAGAATCTGGCCAAAGGATTCTAATCTAAGCAAAAGATGGGCCGCGGTGACCCGGTTGGAAGAGTAACGGACTAGCAACCATTGATACCGAATCGTTACCAATAGACGATCCGGTCTATTGGGGACGATTCGTTATCAATCCCAAAGAAATAAAAAAAATTACGGAGGACCAACATCTATTCCTCACCCATGAAGAGCGACATTACTCACTAATACGGTAATGTGGTTTTTCAGCAAGCAAACGTATCGTGCAGGAAAGCAGACTTTTGAGCCAATACGGATTTTCATAACTGTTTCCTATTCTTAAGACGAAAGAGGTTTTGAATGCTTTGGGCTCAATTCTTCCAAACAGAAGCATATCGATTCCCCAATCAGAAAAATTAAATTTTTTAAATTCACAAGAAATTTCACGAAACGAGATTTTGCGTCTATCTTTTCCCTGGTGTTTAATCTGCAACGCGCTTTCAAATACATAAAGTTAGGTAGGTAGTTAATTAACATCGCATTGGAGCAACACAATGGGCTATTGGCGACGGTCAGGGATCCATCCCGAAGGGAAAGATCCGAAGACAACGCCTCGTCATATTGAACCTCGCTAAAATGACGAGGTCAACAGCTGAGCTGGCATCCCGCTCTACTATCTTCCACACTCCGCCGACATGAGGCCATATGAGGCCACGACAGATTCAACGTGCACCAGCCTCCACGTGCACGACGGTCTTTGGTTGGATCTTGTCTCGAACTCTTGTAAGCGTATAGATGTTAGTGATTGTCCCTGTTAGAAGTAGCTGTTTCGCACCTTCTGGGTGATCTTCACAAATATTAGTGAGTTCGTACTTTGTAGTCCTTAACGCCAAGAGGTCAGGGGTTACATAAAAAATACGTTTTAAGCATAAAATTAATTGTTTCTCAAAGGCTATTGGAACTCATAGTGAAACATCAAACACTTCTGGCTTCTCGTAATTTGTGTCCTTTCTCCTTCCTGTTGGTTGTCTCGAAGTGATGTCCCGTTATTATCAAAACTGACTAGATCTTGATCTCTCCATAATAAAAAGGTCGTGGTAGCTCGGTTGGAAGATTACTAGATTAACAACCGGAGGGTTGCGAGTTAGAATCCAGTCAAAGACCGTCGCTTACAATGGGGATGGTGCACGTTAAGTCTGTCGTGACCTCAAATATCCTCTCATTGGATTGGTGTGGAAGTTTGGAGAGTGGGGTGCCAGCTCAGGTGTAGTCCTCGTCATCTGACCGTGGTACAAAATAACGTGGTGTTGTCCTCGGATCCTTCCCTTCGGGTTTGATCCCGGACCGTCGCCAATACCCCGTTGTATTGCTTCAGTGCGACGTTAATTCAACTACCTTCCTACCTTAATAGGTTTTCATACAAGTTAAATAGAGTTCTCCAATTTAATACTTAAAATATTTTCACATGAAATTATAAAAGTGCGACCGTTGATTAAAATACTTACCTACTATAATAAAAAATCGGTAGTATTTTAATGACGTGTCATCTGGTCAATAACAAAATGGGTCGGATATTGACGGACGAGATATCGTGTCGAAAGCACTTGGAGAATTAAGGTAGGTATTTTAATTAACGTCACACTGGACCAACACAACGGGGTATTGGCGACGATCTTGGATCAAACCCGAAAGCAAAGATCCGAGGACAATAACACGTCATTTTGAAACACTGTCAGATGACGAGATTAACACCTGAACTGGCACCCCAATCTCCAAACTTCCATACCACGTCAACATGAGGACATGTGCGAGCACATTAGATTTAAAGTGCAGCACCCCCCCCCCCCTTGTACACAACGGTCTTAGGTTGGATTGGAACTCGCAGCCCTCCAGTTTCTAATACGTTACTCTTCCAACCGGAAAGGAAAGTTAGCGATCCCGATTCTTGAGAACTCAATTTGCGTAATTGTCACCACTGCAACGAAAATATATGTCGTTTTCCCAAGCGGCCATCAAAGCTCAATTCCCGAGTACAGATTTAATTTCCTTAGTGTTTGGCTCAATCTAATGCTCAGTGACGTTCATCAAAAGGCAGTGACGCCCAACTATGCGTGAAAAAGACCTCCCCATGTCCAAGATTCGGAAGTTGTTCCAGATGGCTGGAAGAACGGAGTTCCGGGGAAGAGTGATGGCTGTTGTTGGAGTGCGTGTGCTGGGTGAGGAGAGACGTATTTTCCCGAGATTTATGGCGCCTTCAGTGGAGAGAGAAGGGGAGTTGAATTGTTGGGGTTGTCGCCCGTCGGGGTTTTCCTGCGCTCAATCAGAAAGCTTCTTTGCGAGGGAAGGCATCGATTGAAAAATGCCATCTTTTTCCAACGAGCACAGGATAGGCACATAGATGATGGAGACCCGAATAGTGTCGACATCCTCTATTACGGCACATCCTTGACCCGTATAGATTATATAGACAGAATCGAGTACTTTTAACAATCGGATAGTGTTTACATCCTCTATTACGGCACTTCCTTGACCCGTATAGATTATATAGACAGAATCGAGTACTTTTAACAATCGGATGCTTGGTAATCGAGTGCTTTCAAGTATCGGATAAGTATTCCAGTATGTTTCCAAAGAAACGATTAATCAATACCAAGAATCAGCCAAATGCGATAGATGAATGTTATATATAGGTAGGTATTTTATTAACGGCGCACTGGAACAATATAACCGGCTGTTTGCGACGGTTTGGAATAACACTACGTCATTTAAGAACCATGGTGAAACGATAAGGACATCCACTCTCCAAACTTCCACACTAAACTTCCCACCAAGGACCTCAAATGTCCACAACGTGAGGACATTTAAGGCCACGGTAGATTTAACATGCACCAGCCCCTTTTGTACACGACGGTCTTGGGTTGGATTCGAACTCGCAACCCTCGATTGCTAATCGGATACTCTTCCAACCGGACGACTGTTATACAGAAAACAACGCTTAGATTTTCCAAGCATTGTGGAATTGTTACACATTGAATCAACATTCTAACCCTTGCAGAGGAAATCAGTGGATCGTTGTATTGTTATTTGTACGATAAAATTATAATTTCCGACTCTAACAACTAAAATACACGTACAATACAACATTGAATCATTATCTGAATACTTTGAATAAATACTTTAGTATCCAAATACTTTGGTACTTTTTCCAAGGTGGACCATTGACCTCTCGGCCTACGGTACTACAAGGGGCGAACTGATGGTTACTTGTGAAGGAGCACGAAGTGGGTGAACCGCCGCTACTCCTAACAAGGACAATGACCAACGTCCATGCGCTTACAAACCGGGATTCGGATCCGAGATCTACTGAGTGACAGACAAGCGCTGTGACCACTATAGCTATGACCTCCCACCGACCTTCTAATGAAATAGACGGATCATGTGGGCGGAGTCGCTGTCGTAAGATCTCTGAAGGGTAAATCACGTGGACTTACGAATCCCCTTCGAAGATTGGCAGTCGAATCGCAGACTAGTGTTTTTGATCATATCATTTTAACCAATCAATAATTTAGGATTCTTGCTTTTACCCACAACCACGTGACAGATCTCCAAACCGAGCGACTAGAAGAAATAACATGGAGCTGTGGGCACGTGCTCCGTCTATTTCATTTTAAAGTCGATGCTAGGCCTCATTCGAAACTCGATCCAGCCGAAAGACTGTCGTGCTGTACCGGGGCCTCAAAAGTCCTCACGTTGGCTTGGTGTGGAAGTTCGGAGAGTGGGGTGCCATCTCACGTGTTGACTTCATCATCTGACCGCGATTCAATATGGCGAGGTATTGCCCTCGGATCTTTCTCTTCAGGTTAGATCCTGAACCTCGTAAATAGCTTGATGCGTTGCTGCAGTGCGGCTTTAATTCAACTACCTACCACCACATTACGACCACCTGACTGTGATGCGCCTTTCGACCCGGGTTAATAAGAAACACTAACATTTGAATAAATTTAACAGTTTGTAACTGTTAGCAATTGCCGTTTTAACAGTTTGTAACTGTTAGCAATTGCCATTTTAACAGTTTGTAACTGTCTTAATTAATCGTTAAATCCCTTAACTTTTTCTAGTAACTTCAATTTATTTTTATCAAATTTTTTCGAATTTTACATATAATTTAATTTTTCGTTCAGTTTTATACATTTTAAATGTTTTTTCAACATTTGTTTATCGAGATAGCAGTTAAAATTCCCGATAACTGTTGCAAACTGTTAGTTCGTAACAAACACTGCTATTTTTACTATCGGAATATCATCCCATCGCCAAGTCAAACGGCAGAACGATGCATCGTTCCACCCCTAACCCCAATAAAAGATTTTCCCACACTTTTAGAAAACGTTGTGAAACAATTTTATTTAGCGAGAGACCTTCTGCAAAAACATTTGTCTCCACCTTTATGGGCAAGGAATGGGGGTTTATGGGGCATTTTATTTTCACCAGCAGAGGGTGCAGCTCTAAATCACACGCGCGCTCATTGTCTTCGGGAGAGAGGCTGTCAGAGTGCCCATTCATCCCGACACATTGTCCATTGAAAAGAGTACAACTACTCGACTCCTTTACAGTCAATACGTCAACATGGAAAAGAAGCGCGTGTTTTTCGCGTTCCGAGGCTCCGCAGTCGAAGAGGTTTTGCGAGCGGAACAGGGGAAATTAACATAATGTTAAACCAGGCTCGAATTCAGAAAGTATTTTCGGTAGGTAGCTAATTAACGTCGCAGTGGAGCGACACAACGGGCAATTGGCGACGGTCCGGTATCAATTCCGAAGGGAAGGATCCAAGAAAATATTTTAGGAGCCGGTTTTCTATTCCAATTCAAGAACTGTGGTAACAAATGGACATTGCGCTTGATTTTGTGACCGTTTTCAGACTTATGTACTGCACTCAGAGGTACATCTTTAAGTGTGTACGTGCATCAAAACTCTCAGGTACCAGTGCTGTCTTCCCTTCTATTTTACCATCGCCTAATCTGTTTTTTTTTCCTCCCCGTTGTTGTTGTTGGTAATCCCACGTCTAGCTCCAACTAGACCCAATCCACAAGTCCATTCACCCGCACTATGTCATACAACAAAAGATATCCAGGAAACAGGTCGTCTCGGGACAACCCCAGGCACTAGGGAATGTGTGCTGGGGAGTCCTGGTCATTTAAGGCAAACAGGATGAATCTTGCGACCACACCAAAATGCGAGACTCCTCAGATGGCCACTGAAAAAGCATGAGAGCGCTGTCCGAATAGGTCTGTCGCAACTGAGAGCAAGAGATCTTCCGGGGCGATCCCCACTATGCCAAGAGTGTACCGATCCATGCCTTCTTATCAAGATTTTTCTAATAGAGTAAAGCTCAAGAAACGTCAATGAGTATCGGACAATGGTCTTTGGACAATTGGTTATTGTCTTGTGTTTTGAGCAGTTTGGCCACATAGGGCCTATTGCGGCATAAAACCCAAAACTAACCAGACATATCTACTTGCATTTTATTAGTGTGCTAAAAGAAAGCTTTTTATGCATAGGCACCTATATAAACACATCTAATAACCCCATGTGTCACTATGAGACACATGAAATTAGAGCATAGAACAAAAAGAAATGTATTAAAAGGATCAACTAGAGTCCAGCTGCTTTGAAAGTTCTTTCACATCCAGTAGAATGCATTGACACCTTCCACCGAGGTGATGCTAAACATTCCTTGGTAGCCCGGTTGGAAGAGTAGTCGAATAGCAACAGGAGGTTTGCGAGTTCGAAACGCTATCCAACCGAAGACCGTCTTGTCCGTGAGGATTGGTGCCCCTTAAATCTATCGTGGCCTCAAATGTCCTCACTTGGGCGTGGTGTGGAAGTTTGGAGAGTGGGGTGCCAGCTCAGGTGTTGACCTCGTCATCTGACCGAGATTCAAAATTACGTGTTGTCCTCGGACCTTACCCTTCGGGACTGATCTCGGACAGTCGGCAATTGCCCGTTATGTTGCTTCAGATCGACGTTAATTAACTATCTACCTACCGTATAATTCAGCCGAAATCGGACGGCTGAACTGACAAGCCGGTTGGTATGACCAGAGATATAATATCAAAATTTAATTCATATCAAGGACACGCTGCTTTATATGAAAACCCAAGTTATTGGTTTCAATTAATTTTCTATACCCGAAAAGAAATCACTCTAAAAAATTGGCCCCAGATAAACATCATTCGTCATGTCCTTTTCCGACTGCGAAAGTTTGAAATTGATTTGTAAAAAGGACCTTGTTGTCGGTGCGGCGGCGAAGCGTGACCGAACTTTGTGAAAGCTCAGCAGAACTTTTTTCAGCCGCCGCGATATAGGGAAGATGATTGATGAAGGGCGGTATTTCTGGTGAAAGAAATGATTCCCCTCTCCATTGCTTTGCGTCCTCGGCACAGGTTATAAAATATTTGTCGAGAAATAGTTCGCAGTCTGGATAGATGTCATCATTCCGAGTCTTCCTGTTGAACAGAATTTATTTCGGGGATGAATATTTTGCCATTTATTGAAAACGTTGGGCAGGCAAACCACATCTTCGCGACAGGTTTCAGTTCAAGTAGGGTTTAGGTTGGTAGATAGTTAATTGAAGTCGCACTGGAGCAATACAACGGTGCGGGATCAAACCCCAAGGGAAAGATCAAGGACAACACCATTTCATTTTGAATCACGGTCAGATGACGAGATCAACATCTGAGCTGGTACCCCATTCTCCAAACTTCCACACTAAACCAACGTGATGACAGTTGAGACCACGATGGATTTAACGTGCATCAGTCCCCCAAATACACGACGGTCTTTGTCTGTACTAAGTTTCAAACTTTCAAACTCACACCCTTCCGGTTGCTAATCCGTTACTCTTCCAACTGGGCTACTGCGGCCCCAAGTGGTCTATAAAAACTGGTAAGTGAATCGTCGGTTTTGGAGATTGGTGAAAATTACCGTCACCGAAACTTCACTATCGGTTTTCTTAGCCATGTTTGTCAGAGATGGGAGTGTTCGAATACCAAAGTTCTCGTGTACTTGATTGCTAAAAGTATTCATTGTTCATTCTTTCTCCTTGTATTCGAATATAGTAGTGTTCATCCAGAATATTCGATTCGTGATTGATATGGGACCGCCGCCTACGATCTTTCCCTTTGGGATTGGTCCCATACCGTCGACAATAGCCCGCTGTGTTTCTCCAGTGTGACGTCAATTAACTACCTACCTACATTTAGCTTGTCAGAAAATGCCCCTCATACGGCGACATTTTGGAATGTACAAAATAATTTCAATACTTCAAACTTTTTCGAAAACCTGAAAAGCTTTTATCAGAACTGGCATTCTACTCTCCAGACTTCCCACCACGAAATGAGGACATTTGAGGCCACGGCAGATTTAACGTGCACCATCCCGGTGTACGCGACAGTCTTTGGCTGGACCTAGTTTCGAACTCGTAACCCTCCGATTGCTAATCCGTTACTCTTCCACCTGGGCTACCATGGTCTATCTAAACTGAAGAATATAGATACAAGCAGTCAAGAAACTAAATTGTTAAATAGGAAAGTTTCCTTATCAATAATTTGTTTTGAAATAGCTTTTAATTTTCAAGGAAACGTGCCAAAATGAGATGATTGGGATTTTCCGTTTTTAAAATTTATAGCTCTTATATCCCAAAAACTAGGCTCTAATCGTAATTAACATAATGTTATTTGAAATTCTTTTGTCCCAAATGCAAATTTAGCCCATTTTCTAGCCCGAAAAAAATGTATAATTGGATATTGGATAGGTTCTTAATTTTTTTAATGCAGTAAGCCGAAATGACTGGTTTGCTGTTTTTCGTCATTTCGCTGCACGAGGGCTAATCAAAGACCAAGTCAAGATAAAACCTCGACAAGACATTAAATTTTTCTATTGAAATTATAAAAAATTAGGTGTAAATAATGTTTCAAAAGAAATGTTTGGAGAAACAGGCTTTGTTCTAAAAAAATAATGAAATTACTGGGTGCAATCTTTTTCATTTAAAACTTAATATGAAAGCAGGTTATTCTAAGAGAATTTCTCTCAAAATAAAAATCATTTCCCTAATCCCTCAATGCAGCTTGCTTTGTTGAGTTATGATTGTGAGTTTTATAGGACTCGTCTCATAAAAACTATTTTCGTTGTTAAATATTTAGACATTTTTAAGTGAATAACGTTAGGGGTACATGAGTGTTGATTCTCATATGTATATGAAGATGTTGACTGGTTCATTGAATAACGAGGCATGTAAAAAAGAAACTTTAATAAAAAAATTCATCAAATATTAAATAAACGTAATAGGGGCTGTCCAGTCTACTAGCATAGGTCTTTTCTCAAAATAAAAAAGGCTTACATATTCTAAATATCTCAATCATCTTTGATCGCAGCATGCAAACGATATTTTTATTCGCAGCCAGCATGACTGAAAGAACTAATTTAATTTGATCCGTTGCCAAAGTCACTCAACTAATTTTCATGCGTGGAATTGATGCCACCATAACGTCTGTATTTGAGTTACAAAACTGGTATTGGAATTGAACAATCGAAGTATTAAATTGAAGATTAAAAAAAGGTTTTAGTTCTTCATTGTAACGTTATGACGATAAGCTAGTGCTTACTGTAAGGTAGTAGTGGGCCGCGGTGGCCCGGTTGGAAGAGTAACGGACTAGCAACCGAAGGGTTGCGAGTTCGAATCCAGCCAAACACCGTCGTGTACAAAGGGGGCTGGTGCACGTTAAATCTGTCGTGGCCTCAAATGTCCTCACGTTGGCGTGGTGTGGAAGTTTGGAGAGTGGGGTGCCAGCTCAGGTGTTGCCTCGTCATCTGACCGTGGTTCAAAATTACGTGGTGTTGTCCTCGGATCTTTCCCTTTGGGATTGATCCCGGACCGTCACCAATAGCCCGTTGTGTTGCTCCAGTGTGACGTTAATTGAAATAAATAAATAAATAAATAATACTGTAAGGTAGGTAGTTGAATTAACGGTCGCACTGGAGCAAAACACCGGGATATTGGAGACCGCCAAGGATTAATCCCGAAGGGAAAGATCCTCCAAAGACACCTCGTCATTTTGAATCGAGGTCAGATGACGAGGTCAACGCCTGAGCTGGCCCCCCATGCTCCAAACTTCTACCTAACTGTAGGAGTTTAATCTGTAGCTCTAAAAATGGCCAAAAATGAATAAACAGTTATTAAAACCCGGATGTCCTATTTTTTCTTAATTCCAATTTAAATTCAAAATAAACATGCGTTGCCACATTTTGAGTCCAAATTAATAAATTTTTTTAGTTCCATAATTCAATATTCTGTCTCTTTTTTTATGGGTTCGGTCACATTTCCTAAAAATAGGTCATATTGTTGTCAATCGAAGTTTTGAAATTACATCATTAGAAAAATAGTGAACAGCTCTGAAAATAGTCGAATACAAGCAGACCCTAGCATGGCGTGAATGTAGCATCCATATACGCATAAATGGATTTCATGCCTCTAAATCAGTGGTTCTTAATCTTTTTAGAGATCGGCACCCCTTTGAATCTAAAGATAAGTTCTCGCACCCCCTTGAAAAATGTGTTTATATTTCTTAATTTAGGAAATTACTTCTATTGCAAGATAATTAATTAATTGAAAAATAAACACATTCATTTACATATACATACAAAACAACATCTCAATTGTTAATGGCTATGTTTATTCATAATAATACTTTTGAAGCGAGGCTCCTTTTTCGAAAGAGCCACGCGTAAGTCATCACTTGCATTGAAGCGATTTCTGGCTTTTGTTTTTATGTGCAAAAGTGATGAAAATCCCATTTCACACAGGTAGCAAATGGTCAAAGTGTTTGCACTGCTGCTTTTGCCAACTGTGTATAAGGTTCTAACTGTGTACACCAGAATTGTACCAGTTTTTCAAGTTCCATTTGAATATGTGCACTGGCTCGTATTTCAATAAGATCATCTTTTATTAAATCGCTGTCGTCCATCGAAACTTCTCTCGCATCCCTGGAAATGCTTTCTCTCACCCCAGGGGTACACACGCCCCAGGTTAAGAACCATTGCTCTGAATGAAATAAATTATCCAAATATATGCTACACCATTTCCATATACTTTTACTGGTATTAATTCTCATTTCGTATAAAATGCATGGCCAAAAGCACGCCTCAGTCATATTACCGCGATTATATTCTAAACATCGACTTCAATTTTATCTAATTCCCTTGTTCAAAGGCGAATCGGCATTTTTGGACGCTAAACTTATTTTCGCTCTTGCTCATATTTTCATTTCTGCACTGATTTCCATCTTCTCGTAGCTTTCTGTCATCAGACAGCTGGAGAATTCCATCTTCCGTGTCATTTTTTAAATATATGCAGTTCCATAGCTCAAATCGAGCCTATTTGAATCAACCCTCCAAGTGGTTTTGACGAGATATCTCATCAATCAAGATTTGACACATTTTGCTATTGACGAGACGCGTCATATCAAAATATTGCCGAATTTTTGATGACGACGAGCTCAAGATCGGGTTAGTTTTCATCTAATGACGAGATATCTCGCCCATTAAGACCTGCTAATGGTTTATGACGAGATACCTCGCCCATTAAGATCTGCTAATGGTTTATGACGAGATATCTCGTCGAGGCAACCACCAGGAAGGTTAAGGAGCAAAATTAGCGAATGAATCCCGTAACGGTTGATTTTATGTCCGTTACTCTTCCAACCGCGTAGCCCGGTTGGAAGAGTAACGGACTAGCAACCGGAGCGTTGCGAGTTCGAATGCAACCAAAGACCGCCGTGTACAAACGGGCTGGTGCACGTTCAATCTGTCGTGACCTCAAATATCCTCACGTTGGCGTAATGTGGAAGTTTGAAGAGTGGGGTGTCAGCTCAGGTGTTGACCTCATCATCTGACCGTGGCTCAAAATTAAGTGGTGTTGTCCTCGGATCATTCCCTTCGCGTTTGATCCCGGACCATCGCCAATAGCCCATTGTGTTGCTCCAGTGCGGCGTTAAATACCTACCCACCTGTCAGGAAAATGAGAGAACTTTTTTGTTCTGTACTGTGCCAATCTTTTTACTAAGTTTTATAAATATTTTTATTGCATTTGTACTAAAAATGCAAACGTGCGCAAAAGAAAAATTACAGATTAAACATAAAAGGGAGGTTTTCCTTTCTCTTTTTTCCCTATAAAATTACCTCTTTTGGGGAATTTTTTACTAACTAACCAATTCAATACTTTGAACGTCTATTTATTACTATTTAAGGTGTTCAAAAGAAATTTTGTAATCCTTTTCTCGAGAAATCAGAGGCTTGCAAATCCTTTTCGATCATGACGACGCGCGTGGTTGCTAGTCGGCATGATTCCTCAACTCCAAGTTATCAGGTGTACACTACAATATTTTTTTATATTTTGACTTCAAAAATCCAATTTTTTCACAATATGTCATTGATTTGTACTTAAACTCATTTTAGTGAGAAAATTCTGATTATCTAATTAATTATCTAATTAGCATGATTTTTGAACAGTGATATCTCAAATTCTAATGTGTTCAAAAAGACAATTCCTGTTGAAAAAATTCCTAATATTATTCTTCATGTTTTGACCCCCCATTAAGCTGCTATTGGGAATAGGTTTTCTATTACAATTTTTTTCGCTGAATAAGTCTAAAAAAATCAAGACTTTTCCAGGAATTTCAACATTTAAAAATCAACTAAAAATTCATTTCTTAGCTAATAACTTCGAATGAGGGTCAAAACATCCACTGTATTATATAAATTATAATCACACAAAAATAATTATAATAGATCAATTCATTGTTGAGTTATCACTGTTTGAATAAAGCATCCTATTGCAAAAAACAGTTCTTCAGAAATTGAGTTTAAAGTTTTGGAAATATGTTTGTCTTTGGTGATCATACCTAACGAAAACCATTGTAACTAGAAAACTATTTCCAATATTTACAAGATCTTGGTATCATTTGAAAGCTAAGGAATTGGGAAATATTTTGAATTAATAAAAAAGTATCGATTTTCTGGTCGATTTTCGTGATTTCCACTGTATGTATACCATAGACCTTAAACAAAACAATTGAACAGCGCTTTACTTCAATAGGCATGTAGCTAACATTTCACAAACAATAAATGTTTTTAAAAAACATTTGAGAAAATGTTAAATCCAAAATCATCGATTTAGCTTACAAAATTGTCTTGAGTATTTTTTGTTATAAAAATATTAAAACATAATATATCGCTTTTGTGGTTCATCAAACAATAAAATTATGTTTGCGCGACATACCGTAAAAGTTTCATGTCGATCAATCCAATAGTTTTATAGATATGCTCAACTCTCGCGAGTAAGTTGTTCAGAGAAAAACGAATTTCGACTTTAAATATTTCGACGAATTTTATGAATTTCGGCTTGAAAACTGGCACACATGTTCCTAAGACCCTAAAATATTAACATACATAAAAAATACAAAATCGATTTCTTTCGCCGATAAAAAGGAAATATCTCAAGTATTGGAATATACACATTTCTTTTCAATTAGGGGCTCAGACTGTAGAGGGGTGAGTGTCTTTTATTTTATTTTAAATCCTCGTCACTAATTGGTATTTTCGTACTTTTAAAGTATTGTCAAATTGAGGGCCGTGATAGCCCGGTTGGAAGAATAGCGGATTAGCAACCGGAGGTTCGTGAGTTCGAAACCCGATCCAACGAAAGACCGTCGTGGGGGCTGGCGCACGTTAAATCTGTCGGAGGGGTATGGACAGAGAAAGAGAGATCTAGCGGACGATCGGGTGCACTCGACAGGCCGAACGTTGTGATGCTCTTTGAGAAATTTCATGTAATTTTTATTTAAACGTTTATCTTTTATAAACATATTGCTAAGAGTTTTAAGTGTTCTCGTTAGTACTCGTTCTAGAGATCGTACAGAAAAGCAGTTAATCTCACTGAGATCTGAAAGAAATCTCTCTGATACACTTATAGACTAGCAACATGAGTGAATAAAGCTATTTTTATACATAATTTAATTCTTATAAAAAACAATCGAATTCGGTCCTCGGGCAAACGCAGCTGTTTTTAAGTACCAACGTTGATCTTGAGAGTTATTTCGTGATTTTAAAAAGAAATAGCGATTTGAACTTTTTTATGTCAACTATCTATACCTATAAAGCAGAGTTGGCGTCCGTCTGTATGTTCTCCATACAAATCTACACTGTTTGACCAATCCACACCAAATCTGGTACACTTATACTTTGGAACCCTGCGAGTAACGTAAGCTACATATTAATTCCCGTTCTCTTTAACCTAGGTATGCAAAGGGGGCTAAATCAATTCGAAATTGCCATAGGAAAAACATTGAGCATAAAATGATTGCGGTACGCAACTCAGTTTGTTTTACCAGTATTGATCGAAAATCAAATTTAATATTAAAATTGTTTTACCAGTATTGCTCGATAAATAATTTTTTCCGAAACATTATAAGGGCCGCGGTGGCCCGGTTGGAAGAGTAACGGACTAGCAACCGAAGGGTTGCGAGTTCGAATCCAACCAAACACCGTCGTGTACAAAGGGGGCTGGTGCACGTTAAATCTGTCGTGGCCTCAAATGTCCTCACGTTGGCGTGGTGTGGAAGTTTGGAGAGTGGGGTGCCAGCTCAGGTGTTGCCTCGTCATCTGACCGTGGTTCAAAATTACGTGGTGTTGTCCTCGGATCCTTCCCTTTGGGATTGATCCCGGACCGTCACCAATAGCCCATTGTGTAGCTCCAGTGTGACGTTAATTGAAATACCCCCCCCCCCCCGAAACATTATATTTAAACAATTTAAAATTTTAATTATGTTTGAATTGATTTTTATTTCTTTTCACAATATAAATAATTTAGGAATATTTGAATGATGAAAAGTGGATATTTACTTAATTTTACACAACTTGCATTTTGTAATGGAACACGAAAAGGCAAAACAAAAACTCATTGATGATAAAAGCGTAATTTTGCAATTTGGTATCTATCAACGCCAGAAATAACGTTTTATTTTATAAATTAGATTTAGAATTCCGTGTTTGTGTATTTGGGTTAAGACAGATATGTTGCGTTCATATTTGAGCATTTCTAAATTTTGTAAATTTGTGTTCAAATACCACTAGACGGGTAATATTTTGGTTGTATATGTATATTTCGACGAACTTTCCTTAGGTCTGGTTAAATACGTTATAGTTTGTAGAATTCTGTTTCATAAAAATAAATGGAAACCTTTTTAAGTAAGGTGCATTGCTTCTTATTTTAAAATTACTGGTAAAGTTTAAATAGTTATTCTAAAATAAGAGATTACGTTAAATCAAAACGGGTAGCCATACGTTGTAGTTCAAAGATATTTCTAAATTTTTGCATTTTCTTTACAAGACAATTAAAATCAATTTAATTTGCATTTGTTTTCCATGCTTCATGGGTATTATTGAAAGCTATACTCCATAGTCAAGTAACTACATCTATTATTCTAAATAAGTACGTGGTTTCCATATAGAAACTGAGTCTCAATTGAAAAAAGTACCTTCAGGATTCGATTTAAAACTAAATGTTTCTGTTGGAGGAAAGCGAATTTTAAATAAGACTTTGCTGATCTTGAAATAATATCATAGTAAGGAAGTATGTAAACTAGGACTGTTGAAAAATACAAAATTTTTGGCTTACGTGGCAGAAGGTCGAGGTTGCTTACTTGAAGTTGAAACTATTCGTATACAACTTAGGTAGCTGTGAAACATTCATTGAAAGCAGTGATTTTGTAAAAAGTGTTATCTCGATTTTGAGTTTGCTTTGTCTACACTGATGACATTTGTTTTAAACAGGCTCCGTTATTCCACGTGCGGCTGAATAGAATTTTCAAGGAAAAGTGTGCTTCAAAATAAATTAACCACGGATGCCGTAACAGCTTAATTTTCCATCCTCTCACAATGATAATGTAATTCTAAAATATCGAATCCATAGTGCAAGGAACCACAAATAATCAATATTGATTGGAAAACTGAGTGCAAGACTATACGCTGGAAAGTTCCTCATTTTTACAGAAAATTAACTTAATTGGCATTCGTAATCACTCCAAAACCCAAATTGACTTCTGAAGTCATCTCAGTAAAAACTTGTAGTTACAGGAAAAATGTGATGAATATGAAATAGATTATATGGATGGATATATTATGTATACATATTTGCGTCCGAAGTAAATTGTAGAAGCTATAAAAAAGTTAAAACGATGTTAAAATATATTTTCTGTACACTTAAATGATGCTTGCATTTTTCTATGAAATAGAATCAACATTTAACCAATTCAACCCGAGTATCGCCGAGTAATTCTGCTAGTCTATATATAAAGCAGAGTTGGCGTCTGTCTGTTCTCAACAAATCTACACCATTTGACCAATCCATACCAAATTTGGTACACTTGTTCTTCAGAACATCGCGGGTAACGTAGGCTACATATTAACCCCGTTCCGTTTGTCCTGGGTCTGTAGAGGGGCTAAAACAATTCGAAATCCCCATAAGAATAACATTGAGTAACACATTACGAGGAATTGCACACATACCAACCCGAGCAACGCGGGTAATTCAACTAGTTTTTATAAATTACAATTTTTTTTCGATTCAAGTTGCTTTTCAGTTATCCCAGAAGCAATTATCGACAACTGTTACAGTTTTCGATAATACTTGCTAACTGTTGTTTTACCGCAGCACTGTTATTTGAACTGTTATCACATTAACAGCCCATCTCCAATAAAAAACTGAGCGAAAAGATAGTTAGATCAAAGGGGATAATGTTTATTCAACCAACACATCTAGAAAACAATTGCTTGCAGTTTATTATAATGCTAATTACAATGATCACCCATTCAGGTTAACAGTTGGACCACTGGTCAAGGTGGTTGGTTGTTTTGGGGGTTCTATGGCGCAAGGACCTAGTTTGGCCAAGCTGTGCCAGATACGACGTACAATATCAAGTAATAGATACACACAGTGAAAGTTTTACTGACACAGAAGAGAGAAATACGCCCAGGGAGGAATGCCCCTGACAGGAATCTAACCTGCGCCGCCTACAACTCGAAGGTTGCTAGCGCAGTGGGCATATCCACTGAGCCACGACTGGTTAAGGTGGAGTTGTGGAAAACAATCTTAGGTTTCGCAAAAAACTAAAATAGATTTACAATGTCACAAATTGGGGGTTGGTAACGGGTGAGCTATGACGATTCTATGAACTTGAAAAGGAACTCACCCAGCTTGGTGATGGCGTAGCCCTTGGGCGGCCTGAGCACCCTCCTGGCCCAGGCGGACCGGACCACCTCGAGGGCGAAGTCGGTGCCGGCCACGATGAGGGTGCAGGGCACGAGGCAGCCCCGGTACTCCAGGCTGGCCACGCTGCGGGCCAGGCACGCGTTCCAGAAGCACATCGCGTTCTGCCGCAGCACGTCCGCGAATAGAGCGGGGCCGTCCGCCGGCGCCGCCCCGGCCTCCGTGCGCCCCAGCACCATCGCGATGCAGCTGCGGCTCAGCAGCACGTGCCGCGGCTCCGGCCTGCTGCAGCTCATGCCTCCGGAGCGGCGCCCATGCACGGCGACCTCGGTGGGGATTGTTTCGGTTTCCGATGCACGTGCGTGGCCGCGAGTCCGTTGTCCTGCGCCCGCGACTCTCGTTCCCGCTTTGGCCGTCGTCTGCTCGTCACCGGTGTGTTTCGGTTTCGGTGTCCGCTCTTGGCGAGGCCTTGGCGACTTTTCTTTCGGGAAGCGATGAATGGGGCTCGCAACAATTAGACTTTAAAGCCGGGGAAGACGACAGAAAATGGTGGAAGGATCAAAACAACCTTTTTATGTTTTGGAAATAGCTGTTTTTGTCGGGAGGAGGTTTAACTCTTTGAAGGCACACGATTTCAAAGAAAAAACCAAGTTGCACAGAATTGTATTCACTTATTCAGCTTTGAAGTTAGTATAAAACATCAACTAACATGCTTTTGGATGTACAGAATTGTATTCACTTATTCAGCTTTAAAGTTAGTATAAAACATCAACTAACGTTTTTTTTATTATAAAAGGATTTATTCACTCATAATAAATTTTTACGAAAAAAAAAACATTTTTCGTTATGAAAGACGAAAATTCACTGCACCACACAATTCGCTAACCTTAATCACAACAGTGTCAAAAACTTACGAATGCGTTTTGACAAGTGTAAATTTTTGTTTTCAGTTATTGACACGTTTAGCGTTAGTTCATAGCATTACCAACTCAATGAAAAACTTTAAATAAACTATTAAACTGTATGACTGAGTCATTACAATTTTTCGAGGTGGATTAAAAACTATCCCACCATGCATAAAAAGCTAAGCAAAAGGAGGGACAGTTTTTAACCCACCCAACCCCAAAGAGTTGAAGCAGCCCTTCCAAAAGAAAATTCGAACGCTTAAGTTGGTGGTTTTTGGGTTTTGTGGCGCACTGGTCATATGTGGCTTTGCTGCACCAGACACAAGACGGTCAATATCAAGTAACGGACACTCACATCATTAAGGAAATTTTTAATGATCATAGGGGAGAAATACACACAGGGAGGAATCGAACCTGCGCCGGCTATAAATCGTAGGTTGCTAGCGCAGTGCGCATACCCACTGAACCACGCTTACCAATTATGAACTTTATGCTTTTTTAAATGCTCTTTCTGAAAAACTAAATATTGACGGACTCGTGTTTCCGTTCCGACAGGAAATGCTCGTCTTTCGGTGATTGCTGAAAATATCTCTCATACCTAATGCAATTAATGTTTAGTCCGGTTGCTAATCCGTTACTCTTTCAATTGGTTTATTGTTCATTGGTTTATGCTTAATCATATCAGTGTGAAGAAATCAGATTAAGCTAATCGTTTATTTTTTAATTTTGATATAATTAACCAATTAGTATGTTTTTGAACAGTGATATATCAAATTCCAATTTGTTCAGGAAAACAATTCATATCGGAAATTATTCCTACAATATTTTTTAGTTAATTCGACCCTCAATCAAGTTGCTAGAGGAATTAGTTTCTTTTTGCAATTTTTTCACCAAGGAAGCATAAAAAGAGATTTTTTCAAGAATCTTAGCATTTAAAAAACCAACTAAAAATTTATTTCTTAACTAATAACTCTGATTGAGGGTCAAAGCACATCCACTGTATTATGTAGATTATAACCATACAAAAACAATTATAATCGATCACATCATTGTTGAGTTATCACCGTTTGTGAACAAAACATCCTATTGCTAAAACAGTTCTTCAGAAACTGAGTTTAAAGTTTTGGAAACATGTCTGTTCATATTGACAATACCTAACGAATAACCCTTGTAACTAGAAAAATAATCCGAATGCTTACACAGGGACTGGCGACTCAGTGGGTATGTCAGCTGTACTAGCAACCTTCGAGTTGTAGGCGGATCTAGTTCGATTCCTGTCAGGTGCATTTCTCTCTTCTGTGTTAGTAAAACTTTCATTGTGTGTGTCTGTCTATTACTTGATGTTGTATCTCTTGTGTCTGGCATGACCAGATATGGCCCTTGCGCCATAAAACTACAAAACAACCACCGGATGCTTACAAGATCTGGTATCGTTTGAAATAAAAAATCGATAGTCTGGTCGACTTTCGTGATTTCTCTAGTGTATACATACACCTTAAAGTGCTTTTCTTTTTTAATCAAAATTTGATTAATCATGATCACGATCTTCCTTTAGTTGCTCCAGTGCGACGTTAATTGAAAATACCTACCTAAAAATACCATACACGATCATCCATTCGTGTTTGATTAACCTTCGGGGACCCGAAGGGAAAGATCCGAGGACAACACCACGTCATTTTGAACCACGGTCAGAAGACGAGGATACCCGAGTTCTCACCCTATCTTTTTCTTCGGGATGGATCCCGGACCGTCACCAAGAGTCCACAGGGACATTTCTCCTTGAGATGTGTACGTGCATCACAGTCCCGAGATACCCGAGCGATCCTTC
The DNA here is from genome assembly GCA_933210815.1 of Meta bourneti. Classification (NCBI taxonomy): domain Eukaryota; kingdom Metazoa; phylum Arthropoda; class Arachnida; order Araneae; family Tetragnathidae; genus Meta; species Meta bourneti. Next base: position 8,074,656 of record OW119929.1, read on the forward strand.
CTCTCTTCTGTTTTGTCATCGGCTACCCTTCTCTCTGCTTCTTCCACTCCCTAGCAATAGCCCGTTGTGTTGCTCCAGTGTGACGTTAATTAAAATACCTGCCGCTCCCTAGCTCTTGGCTTGCGTTTGGCGCAGCTTGGCCAAATATGGCCCTTATGCTAAAAACCTAAAACCAAACAACCTTCCTTCCACTGACCCTCAAGGTTTCCATGGAGTTTACTTGTCTGTAGTAAACACGAGGGTCATCTTCCGGGATACTCAAACAACCATTTTTGCTTTCATCCTGCTACTCTATTCCTCAATCCTTCCCTGTTTTGGGTCGTGGTATCTCGGTTGGAGGAGTAACGGATTAGCAACCGGAGGGTTGTGAGTTCGAATCCAACCAAAGAAAGTCGTGTACATGGGGGAGCTGGTGCACTTCAATCTGTCGTGGCCTCAAAAGCCCTCACCGTGGCGTGGTGTGGAAGTTTGGAGAGTGGGTTGCCAGCTCGGGTATGACCTCATCATCTGACCGTGGATCAGTATTACGTGGTATACTCCTCGGATCTTTCCCTTGGGGATTGATCCCGGACCGTCACCTATAGTCCGTTGTGTTGCTCCAATGTGACGTTAATTAAATACCTACCAACCCTCCTTCCGTTTACAACAGATTTTACTTGACGTCGTACTGTATTCGGCGCAGCTTGGCCAAATACGACCCTTGCGAAATAAAACCCCAAAACAACCAACCAACCGTCGCCAAGAGTTCGTCGTGTTTCTTCAGAGAGTGACGTTAATTCAACCAACCGAATTACGAATCATTTTAGGCCCCTTAAACCAATATTTCGGCTCCCAACACGTTAAAAAGCACCCCAAAAGGCGTGATGGCGCCAATTCTGGCGGAGACGCGTGGCAGGGTTGCGGCCCTTAAAGGATGGCCTCAAGAGGATCATCCTTGACTCGAGTAAATCCCGGTTTTATTGTTGCGATGGCGAAGATGGATGCGTGGATTTGCTCTCCGCAGATGAACGGAGGTGTCATTAATCTTAAACGCGGAGCTTTGTGTCGATCGCCCCTATTAATTGGATTGAGATTTATTTATTTGTACTGGACGACTTCTTTGATGAATGGGTTTCCTTTGACGTGTTGAAACGCAAGCATTAAACGCCTTTTGAAAGGCAATATTGAGTGAATGAATTTGCTTAAGCCATAGATAAAGCGATGAAAATCTATATATAAGAGCCTTCCGATTCTTCTCTTCAACTAGTAAATATACAACCTAGTCATTTCGTCTATGGGCCGCGACAGCCCGGTTGTAGGTAGGTATTTTAATTAACGTCACACTGGAGTATCACAACGGACTATTGGTGACGGTCCGGGTATATATTTTTTTAATTAACGTCAAACTGGAGCAACACAACATACTATTGGTGACGGTCCGGGTATATATTTTTTTAATTAACGTCAAACTGGAGCAACACAACATACTATTGGTGACGGTCCGGGTACGTATTTCTTTAATTAACGTCACACTGGAGCAACACAACGTGCTATTGGTGACGGTCCGGATACGTATTTTTTAATTAACGTCACACTGGAGCAACACAACGTGCTATTGGTGACGGTCCGGATACGTATTTTTTAATTAACGTCACACTGGAGCAACACAACGTGCTATTGGTGACGGTCCGGGTACGTATTTTTTTAATTAACGTCACACTGGAGCAACACAACGTGTTATTGGTGACGGTCCGGGTACGTATTTTTTAATTAACGTCACACTGGAGCAACACAACGTGCTATTGGTGACGGTCCGGGATCAATCCCAAAGGGAAGCACCCTGGTTGTAAGAGTAACGGATTAGAAACCGGAAGGGCGAGTTCAAATCCAACCAAAGACCGCGTACATGGGAACTGGTGCACGTGACACCCGTGTTTACTAAATACAGTAACCCCTATGTGCATAGAAAAGATAACCCGGGTCCTTAAAAGCGTGGTTCAAAATTACGTGGTGTTGTCTTCGAATCTTTCCCTCCCGGACCGTCACCAATAGCCCATTCTGTCGCTCCAGTGCGATGTTAATTAATTACCTACCTAAATCGATAGCGTAGCCAGGATTTTATTTCGGAGGGAGCATAGTTTTATGCCAAATGAAGATCTGGATCTTTGTAAGATTTTTTAGTTTTATGAAAGCAAAAGCTTATATTTCATCACAAGGCCATTTTGAATGTCAGGTTCGATACCTTCCTGGGTGCATTTCTGTCTTCTGCGTCAGTGAAAGTTCCTTGTGTGTATGTCTATTACGTGATACTGCCTGTCTTGTGTCTGGCGCAGCATGGCCAAATATATGCGCCATAAAACCCCAACTAATCAACCAATTTAAAATCTGGGATTACGTAAGTATAAAAATGACGCATCGTAGTCCAGAAATCATACTGAATTGGCCAAAAAAATGTAGAACAATTGAAAAAACCTCAAATCTTGTTTCTAGAATTCACTTTGTATGACATGTAGATAAATGACTGTGTCAGATATTTAAGTCAATGCGAAAAAAATTACTTAAATCGTCATTCTTTTATACTTTTGAGTCAATGAAAAAAAGGCATTTTTTGGTCCGCGGTAGCCTGGTTGGAAAAGTAGCCGATTAGGGACTCGATCCAACCAAAGATTGTCGTGTACGCGGATGCTGGTGCACGTTGAATCTGTCGTGGCCTCAAATATCCTCACGTTGGAGTGGTGTGGAAGTTTATAGAGTGGAGTGCCAGCTCAGGTGTTGGCTTCGGAACTTTCCCTTCGGGATGGATCTCAGGCCACAGTAGCCAGTTGGAAGAGCAACGGATTAATAACCGTAGGGTTGCGAGTTCGAAACTCGGTCCAGCCAAAGACCGTCGTGTACAGTAACTGGTGCACGGTCAATCTTTCGTTGCCTCAAACGTCATCACGTTGGCGTGGTCTGGAAGTTTGGAGAATGGGGTACCAGCTCAGGTGGCACCCCATTCTCCAAACTCGGAGAATTCAAAAAATGGAGAATGGAGAATTCAAAAAATGGAGAATGGAGAATTCAAAAAATTCTCCATTCTCTCCAGGACTGTCAGCAGTAGCTCGTAGTGTTGCTCCAGTGTGACGTTAATTAAATACCTACCTACTTTAGGTCCCTCTACCACCCTGTACAATTAGGCCATATATTTTCGAATAATCCGGAATATATATTTAATAGTTTTCCCTAGATTCCAAACAGCCTAAAATATAAGCAACAATTTCGGATTGCTCGAAAAGGCTTAATTAGGGGAAGGAGGGTGGAATTCCGATCAAAGGGTAATGCCGATCACCAAATATTGAGCGCTACTGTTCGTATTTAAGAGTCCTAGAAGGTGCTGCCATCTGGGGGCTGAAGTTGACTCTATTCCAGTAGTGAAAGAACTGTTCATGCTTGGACATTTTGTGCTGTGTCGTTATTGTGATTTTTGCAGGCTTTGTTATAATTCTGTGCGTCTGTCAATGGAAGGTAAGTCACAAAAATTGTTTTATAAATATCTTGGCTAATCATAGCACATAAAAGCCGATATTCTTATTGATATAATAGCCTATTTCATTTGACAGCGCTATAACCTGTATCATGACAATGAGTGTAAAAATGAAAATGGATGCCAGTGGGGAAATTCCGATCAGTTCGTTCAGGACCGTTTGGAGGACAAGTCGTGCCTGTAGTTGAAGATACGCCTGCCTCAGACATGGATGAGCTAAGGACCTATTTCCCAAAGCAAAGAAGTGACAGACCAACCATCGATTGACCTCGAGCAACCCTTCTACTTCTTCAGCATCTCAGACTGTAAATAACAGATGTTTCACCAGTTCCTTCCAGACTATTTGTTGCCAACAACTCAAAAGGGTCCCGAAAGAAGCAACATTCAGAAATATTGACAGCTACTCCCCTTAACGAAATGTTGGTCCAGGAAGAAAACATTTCTGACCGAAAACATCACTCCAAGGATAGCAATGTAGTGACTAAAGAAAACCAGAAGAAATTAATACAGCCAAAGACTAACTAACAATAAGGTGTATAAAGCAGGCTCCGAAAGTAAGATGGCAACGCGAAGACAACTTTCGTTTGAAACTTCGGAAAGTGAAGACTGAAGATATTGTGTACGATGATGAATCTGACAATCTTAGTGAATTTGAAGAGACACTTGTTTAGTTTGTGGAGAGGTCGGGAAAGGAGGTGAGCTTTGGTATAGATGAGGAAGATGGGCACATTTCCTGTGCAGTGGATGGGGTACACCAGATGACTATGTTTGTGATTTGCATAAGATGTGATTCAGATGAAACTGTTATCTGATCGGAATTACCCATTGTGTGACCGGTATTGCCTTCCTTGGATGGGAAATACCGATCAATGCCTCTTTTCTTTATCATTTTTTTACATTCTTATTTCACTTTTTTAAATAGTTACTGTTTAATAATGTCCTTTTAAATATATTTTAATTATACATGCCCCAATTTCACGTTAATGAAATAAAATTTCTTTGATTTATAGCAATATTTGTTTAGGTGATCGCAATTCCCCTCCATTATTTTTGAGAATCGATATTGCTTCAGAGAGGTTAAAATTCATCTAAAGTATAATAAAAGATGTGAGTTCACTCACCCTTTTTCTTGAATCCTTACCCTCTTTTCTAGGGCTGGGCAAAAAAGATAGAATTCTATGATGCCTTTGTATTATCCATTCTTATTAATTCTTTCGCTGAAACTTATATATTCATTCACAGAGAAGCTCAAATCAAATGAAAACACATCCTATAAATTTCGCTACTCTTTAATTGCGCCGATATATTTACATTATATTTACAATTTTAACAGAAAAAGGAACAACACATTTTCTCACGCTCGATACGAGAGTTCTCTCAAAAGTTGAAAAGTGTTCTGTCAGTTTTTCATTTTTGCGCATGCGCGACCAGTCCGCAGAAACGATAGCAGGCTCGCATTCGCGACAATCGAGTTTTCATGCAGGTATGTTCAATGGATCTTATTTTAACTGAAATGAGATAGTAAGATTTTTGTCGCCACACCTAGGTAGGTACTTAATTAACGTCAAACTGGAGCAATACAACGGGCTATTAAATTATGATAGTGTAAGTGTACTCGAACTTCTGGGGAAGAAAAACTTCTTTCGATTATAAACTAATTTATCGTCGTTTTGGTTATGTTTGGAGTTGTCTTTACACACTTTTAGCTTGCAAGCTAATCAGAAAAATTATCAATCAATAAAAATCAGACGCATCTTTTTTCGGTAAGTAGGTAGATATTTAATTAACGTCGCACTGGAGCAAAGCAACGGGCTATTGACGACCTTTTTTCCGATCGAGAAATAAAAAATGTTTTCATACAAGCAAGAGCGCCGGATCCATTTGTCATCCACTCTTTGTAAACTAGAATTTTATTTACCTGCTATTCAGAAATCGAAGTGAAGAAATCCGCATGTTTGAAAGCAATAGCTTATCTACCTGTCAATATTTATGGTACATCGACTAGGTGCAAGCTAAGACATCGAATGCTTAATCCGAAGTAGCTTTTGTTATGAAACAAAGATAACACGGGGTTCAAAATAAGAATTATTGCCAAGTTTCGAGCGAGGGTTGCGATTTATGTTCAATATTTATTTATTCAAGGTCTGCCTTCAATGCCATTTTTAGCGGGGTAAAGTGACAGCCTATTCGCTATTTCAAGACTAGAATTTGACATAAGATTCGTGTGATTTGTGTTGGAAGAGCAGCGGATTGGCAACTGGAAGGTTGCAAGTTCGAAACTCGATTCGACCAAAGACAGTCGCGTACACGGAGGCTGATGCACGTTAAATATGTCGTGTCCTCAAATGTCTCATGTTGGCGTGGTGTGGAAGTTTGGAGAGTGGGGTGCTAGCTCTGGTGTTGACGATTTGTTCTCGAATCTTTCCCTTCGGTATAGTACGTAGGTAGGAAGTTAATTAACGTCGCACTCGAGCAATACAAGGGCCGTTGCCGACGGTCCGGGACCCATCCCGAAGGGAAAGATCCAAGGACAAAACCTTACTTTTGAACCACGGTCAGATGACGAGATCAATACGAGCTGGCACCCCCATTGTCCAAACTTCCACACCACTCCAACATGAAGACAGTTGAGGCTACGACAGATTTAACGTGAACCAGCCCCCACATACACGATGGTCTTTGGTTGGACTTAGTTTTGAACTCGCAACCCTTCGATTGATGGAAGAGCAAGAATTAGCAAACCAACCAAAGAGCGTCGAGTACGTGAGGGCTGGTGCACGTTAAATTTGTCGTGGATTCAAATGTCTCATGTTGGCTTGGAAGTTTGGAAAGTGGGGTGCCAGCTTAGATCTGACCTCGTCATCTTGACCGTGGTTCAAAATTAGGTGTTGTCCTCGGATCTTTTCCTTCGGGATGAATCTCGGACCGTTATGTTGATCCAGAGTGACGTAAATTCAACTACCTACCTATCGTTTGGAATGCAAGTTATTCGCATTCTCCAGTTCTCCAAAAAGAACACCGCTCATTTGCTGCAATCGAAATCGTACATCGACATAAAAGCCAATTAGAATACACGACATGACAACGAGAACCCATCGCTGAAAAGCTAGACGCAGCGAAAACTTGCAACGCGATACTCAGACTAATAGACATCACACTAAAACAAGATATATCTTTTGTCTCAATTAGCAGCACCACTAACCCAGTCTGCCGAAGATCGAAGTCGAGGCCACTTCTGCGCGTTGTACTTTCTCCTAATAATAGCCTTCGTTAATGAGGGCCAGTTGGGCTCAACAATGCATCAGACAATGGCCACTCATAAACGCCTCCTTTGGTGCGCTTCTCTTGCCCGATGCTTCGGGCTCATTACGCTGATTAAGACGTCGTCAATGTTTACTTCTTTGTCGTCGGGTTAATGAATTTTCCGTAAAAGATTAGAGTCGACGGATTTAAGAGGCGGTCAATGTTCCGAGAGCGTAAACAAAAGACCATTCAGCTAAATATTGTGTTTAAGAGGGAAAGTCCGGAAAAGTTTCGTGCGCCAGAGTCTGCAGCCTTTTCCGGTTTTCCATAGAGCAGCGGAAGAGGGAAATACCGAACTCGCAACACTCCGTTGAGAGTTCGAATCCAACGAAGACCGTCATGTACAAAGGCACGTTAAATCTGTCGTGGCATCAAATGTCCTCTTGTGAAAATTGGAGAGGAATAAGTCTACTGCCAACAGCATCAAAAATATTTGGAATTCTTAGTTAATAGAATGAAAGATGAAATAGAAAGCATTCTCAGACCAGAACAAACTGGTTTCAGAAGAGGTAGTAGTACAGTACAACATATTTTTACATTTAGAAATATAATCGAACAGACATTAGAATATAATGCTACAATATATTTAAACTTTATAGATTTCAGTAAAGCATTTGATTCTGTTATAAGAGCCAAATTAGAGGTAAATTTTAAAACATTGGTATTCCACAAAAAATCAATAATATAGGAAATGTATAGAAATAGTAAAACTTGCATTGAAGTAAACGGAAAATTAACAGCTTTCTTTTTAGTGGAAAGTGGAGTTCAACAGGTTTGTCACATCAGGTCTTTTTACTATCATTGTTGACTGGATCACAACTTTTAGAAATCAAAAAACAGGAATAAGATGGAATTTTACATGTTTTGGAGTATCTTGATTTTGCAGACGATATCGTCATGTTGTCGTCCAGGTTAAGAGATTTACAAACTAAAACGGATGTTTTTTCAGAAAATGCTAAACTAGTGGGACAAAAAATCAATCAGAATAAAACAAGTCCTCAGGATTAACGAAAAATCTAGCACTCCCATCAAGGTGCAAAATAACTCAATAGATGTAAGCACATATTCATATCTGGGAGCAATAAACAAAAGTGGTGGTACTGATGAAGATATTGATCTTACAATTTCAAAAGCTTGCAACTGTTTTAAGAATCTTAATAAATTGTGGACTAATGTACATGTAAAAACATACATGTAAAAACTAAGTTAAATCTGTACAAATCACTAGTACTTTCAGTTCTCATACGGTTCTGAAACATGGAAAATTACCAAAACAGTGCAATAAACTAAATGTTTTTCAAAATAAATGTTTAAGAATTATCTTCAAGATTTTTTGGCCATACTACATTTCAAATGAAGAATTATTAAAAGCAAAATTTAATGAGAAAAAGGAAATGAAATTTAGACGTTGGAAGTTTACAGGACACATTTTAAGAATGAACAGGGACAGTATTCCTAATACAGCATTGACCTGGACCCCAGATGGAAAGAGAAAGCGTGGACGTCTGCGACGTATGATGGAACAAGAGAAATGAGGCTGGATGGGCGAGCTGCTATGAAGCTATACTTGCTGCATCGGACAGGAAACTTTGGCGATTCTAGATTGAAGGCCTTGTGCCCCTAGGCACTAAAGAATTTATGATGATCAAATGTCCTCACGTTGGCGTGGTATGGAGTGCCAGCTCAAATGTTCTCGTCATTTGATGGTGGTTCAAAATTACGAGGCGTAGTCCTTTATCTTTCCCTTCGGGATTGATCCCGGACCGTCACCAATAGCCCGTTGTGTTGGTCCAGTGCGACGTTAATTAAAATACCTATCTGTTCACGTAAGTGCAGCTGTTCTGTAATCTGGTGGGTGAGTAAATTGTTTTAACAAAATAAGAGGGGTGACAGTACCCGTCCAGACGAGCAATAATTACCATGGAACATAGGGTCGCATTCCACTCTGAGAGGCAGAAAAGAGTAAAGTCGAAACGCGTCGAGCGTGAACAAGTCATCGCCTCTGACGTCGTTTTGTACCTGCCTACGTAGCATATCTCCTAAGCACATATCCCGCACGATGGATCGGACGTGGCTTGGCCTCCTCGCTCACCGGACCTCAACCCACTGGACTTTTTCTTCTGAAAGCACATGAAATCTTCCTTTAAAAAATCCTTTAGTGTACCAGACGCCTGTGGACTCTGCTGAAGATCTCGTAGCGAGAATCGGTGTTGCCGCAGACAAAATTAACACACCACCAGGAATCTTCGAGAGGGTGCGCCAGTCATTCCTTCGCCGGTGTGAACTGTGCACGCGTGGCCGCCACTTTGAGCACTTGCTGGGTTTTTCTCTGATCAATAAATCAGATTGTGCAACTTTTGGTATCGTTCATTCGGTTTCCCAACACTGTTGTAAGTTCATGCTGAAATTCTAATATTTTACTCTTTCCTGCCTCTCAGAATGGAATGCGACCCTATGTTCCATGGTAATTATTGCTCGTCTGTATGGGTACTATCACCCCTTATTTTGTAAAAACAATTTAGTCTCACCCTGTATATGCAATATAAATACGAGTGTTGCAATTTCTGTTAATAAATTTATTGTACCCATAGGAGTTGGAATATCTTAATACTCGTTCAGCAACTAGACAATTTAATAAAAACAAAAAAATCAAAATAGTAAACCAGTTAACAAATCTCACAACTCAAAAATACATCTTAATTTTAGTACTAATCTTACAGAAACTCAGTAATACCAAACTTCAAACTCGCAGCTTAAAATTGTCTCGATCTTTTAATAATTTTAAAAGGAACTAAAAATACATTACTGGCATTGCCAAATACAGAAAACTGAATTAATCAAACTATGGCATACATGTTTTCTCCGAGTTTCTGTATTAATATCGCATATACTATACTATTTCATATGTACTATTTTGTATTATCACTTACATTTCGTTTCCTTACATCTGTCGTGATTTAATATTTATTGTGCACGAGTAATTTCTGGTGTAAGTATTTAAATATTTTCAACTTTAACCATAATAGAGGATAAAAAGTGATCCACTTTAGTAAAGGCAAATAGCCTTGAAAACAAATGCGGATAATACAGCTCTCAATAGTGACATTTGAATAAAGAGATTTAAGTACTCCATGAAAGATGAATACACATGTAAGTTTATTTTTCCAAGGTTAAAAAAATAGTGCCAAATAATCTGGAGAATGTATTATTTTAAGATAAAAAATATTGAACTCAACTTACGAAATGAAAAGCAGACACCTTATACACAAAGATTACAATCAATCTAATAAGCAGCGAGGTGTTAAAAATTCAACAAGATTTCTCGCAAATTATACAAATACTTGCACTTAGAACTGTAAATAAATGCACACAATGCATATCTAGATTTCTAGTTACAAATTGTTGAATGCAGCTGATTGATTTAAAGCTTTTCATAAATTGTGTCAAATGATGAGGATGCTAAAATTTTAATTCAACAAATATCACTTAAATTTCTTTATTCTCTAAACAAGCAAAAATTGGTACAGTATTCAGATGTTAGCTGGTCACATAATTACAATGCTGCAAATCTGGATGTCTAGAATTATAACGATTGCATAGATGGCAATGAATCGTACACTTAGCAAAACATTTCTAAAAATTATCACAATTTAAAAATGGCTTACAAAATGTTTATAAATTTATTAAAAGTTTGAAAAATTTCTCATGTTATAAGAACACTTCAAATCTAATTTCTTTTATATTAACTTTGATATTCACTAATACATTATTTTTTAATTTCTTCTAATATTTTCCTAACAGTAATCATTTTCTACAACACCAGCACAAATAATTAATACTGGCCATGTCCACCTGTTTATATTAGCAATGGGAAATCGATCACAATTATAAAATCTTAATAAAATTCAAAAGTTCAAGAAAGCAGATTTGTGAAAAGCATCCCTAAATAACTTATTGGGTGATAACTATCAAAATCTAATACAGCAACCTCTCGTTATAGCGCACCTTGATATATTGCTCATATTTGGTTCAGCTTTGATATACTTTTATGTGGCGCTTTTGACATGCTTTTTATGTCACCAGTTAGAAAACACTGTTTTAGGCTTACCTTTAGGCATTTTAATTAACATCACACTGGTGCAACACAACGGGCTATCCGATTGTGATGGTCCGGAATCAAACCAGAAGGGAAAGAACCGAGGACACCATGTAATTTTGAACCATGGTCAGATGACGACATGAGCTGGCACCCCACTCTTCAAACTTCTACATCGAGTCCGTACATTTGAGGCTACGACAATTTTAACCTGCACCAGCCCCCTTTGTACACGATGGTCTTTGGTGGGATTCGAACTCAAGTTCGTTACTCTTCCAAAGCGGACTACCGCGGCCCCTCATCGATAGGACAAAGAAAGGTTGGTTGTTTTGAGGTTCTATGGCACAAGGACCATATTTGACCAAGCTGTGCAAAACAAAAGACAATGTCAAGTAAAAAGTGTGGAAGGATTGGGGACCATAGTGGGATGAAAGTAAAAAAGGTCGCTTGAGTATATCCTGAGTACTCCCCACCCCCGTTTACTAAATGGTAAATCCCATGGGTTGGCTGGTTTTGAGGTTTTATGGCACAAGGGCCATATTTGGCCGTGCTGCGCCAAACATGGCACAAGAGCCATATTTGGCCATGCTGTGCCAAACACAAGACTTACATCAAGTAAATAGACACAAAACACAATGAAAGTTTACTGACACAGAAGAAATACACCCAGGGAGGAATGCACCCGACAGGATTCGAACCTGCGCTGCCTACAACTCGAAGGTTGCTAGCGCAGTGGGCATACCCACTGAGCCACGATGGCAATGTAAATCCCATGGGAAAAGAAAAGATCACTCAAGTATCTCAGGTTCATGAAGCCCTAAGGGAGATGTGGCCCTTAGGACCGGGTTTTACGGTGCAAGGGCCGTATTTGGCCAAAGTCAAGAACTGCCACATATACAAAAATATTCATACTGTATTGGTTTTACGTAATTTAATTTAGAAAACATGCAATATATAATGTACTAGCAAACCCACATGAGATCTGAACCAAAGTTTCTTAATTGTTTATATCCATTGTCATAACTCCCTTTTCATGTTATTTCACTGCATTTATAATGAATATAAACATCAATGAGCACATTTCATACATCTAAATGAAATAAAATTAGTCAAAAATATAAATTGGCATTTAGTTTACATTTTGCAAATGTAATATACTGGTGTTGGTGCTTGTCAATACAGTGCATGGGTAAAAATTTGACACCAGTTGTGTTATCATAATTAACTTCTGAAAGCCCATTTCAATTACACCTCGTTCAATGGCGATTTGATATTTTTAGCCTCTAAACCTATATTTACTCCGTATCTTTTGTTGATATTTATCTACCAGATTCTCATTGCCTTCTGTAATCAGACTGTCATAGCATTTCATCAGTGACGAGCTCTTCCCATGTAGTTTTAGAAATATGCAGCTATCTCTGAAGCTAAAAATAAGAATCTTTAAACTAAGTTCTCGCTTGTTTAATTGCCAGTGACATCTTTAAACTCTCATTGGATCATTGCCTTCCAATAGATACCAAGCCATTGTGATATACCAGGCAATGAGCGCAGACAAAAATGCTTGTCTTCTACCCCAACCCTCTCCTTTACCTCTGTGCTTGAAGGTTGATAGAGCGAAAGGTAAATAAGCCTGACCCTCAAAAGCTTAAGGCCAAAACATGGAGCAAGCTTTTGTCTGACCCTGTTCCACCTAATTTGACACCACATATTGCTACAGCAAATTTTGGAATTTTAACTGGACATGACTTTTTAAGAGAACACTTACACCGCATTGGAGTGCATGCTTCTCCCGATTGCCCCTTCTGTTCGACGGGGAGCTTTATGGATTTTAGTCATCTTTTATCTTGCACTTTTTTAACTGACAATCACATCTTAGTAGAAGATCTTTTCAGCCTGGCTAATTTATACTTGGCTGCCTGTAGGAAATTATGGTCCCTGGACTTTTCCTGACATAGGTTAAAAAATCTTTAAACTAAGTGGCAAAATAGACAAACAAATCCCATAGCAGTTGATTTTATATTGTGTACATCAGTCTATTGCCATTTACCAGAAAACAAATAACACCGATTTCTGTGCATCACCAAGTAATTTTTTCTGAGCACTTGCTACATCGCATCCCTTCATATACGACACTTTTCTGTTCCCCTAGAAGCCTTAAGATATAATCAAAGGGTTACTATATACATAAATTCTATTAACAATGAAAATGAAATATAATTTGAATAGATTTTTTAAGTTCAATCGTTAATAAGTGTATTTTTAAAGCCTTTTTAATAAATGGGACTATAAGCTAACAAAGGTTATTAAATCACCAGTGATTAAATCCATCAAAAAAACTAGACTAGTCAGTTCAAATTATAGGCAAAATGCTACATTCAATTCTGTCACATGGCCCCAGTGTATGAAAATGTTCAATAACTCTTCAAAACACAAGAATTGAGGAACTAAACAATAATGGTAACTTAATAAAAACAATTTATTGCTCATTTGTAAAATTGCCAATTCAAAATGGACAGATGTTTTAGCAACATAATTTTTTATTAACATTAAATTTAAGTTAAGATACATGTTTCCAATGAGATTTACTAATCAAATGGCTAAACAGGATATCAAAGAATTATGAAATTTTAAAGTCAAACTATTCATAAAATTTTTAATAAATGGTATAACTCGCTTACATTCTGGCACTTAACAGATTATGGGTATCAAACGATAAAAACAGACATAAATTACAAAATAAAGGAACTTTTCATAACAAAAGATGCATTGCATAATCAATTTGGATACAAGTACTGAATATAAAGTTGAAATAAAAAACATGTATGAAGAATTAAGCACTACTTAGGATGTATTTTATTAGTTCTCTGCATGGGGAAGCTTATCAATTTGAAGTCACAAAACTAAGCTACAGGTATTTAACGGAAGGTAAATAAAAATGCAGTTATTCCAGTCCAATATTGGGTTGCGGCTAAATAACAGAAGGGCCCCATAATCGCAAGAAACTCAAACATAAAGACATCTAATGTCACTGCTGACTGTAAACACAAGGTAGTCAACAGAGTGGATGCTTAGGTAAATGTAAGACCAGCTTCTCTGTAAGTAGCGTATATCTTCTCTATGGAATTGACGTAGGCAGCCGTTCTGAGATCCAGGCCCAGATTGTACTTCATGGCTGTTCGCATGATGGCCTGAAATTCAAAACACATGTTAGCTTTGTTTTATTGGAACGGATTGGTTGGTTGGTTTGAGGGCTTTATGACGCAAGGGACAATATTTGGTCATGCTGCACCAGGTACACAATACTTACAACATCAAGTAATGGACACATACACACAATGAAAGTTTTACTGACACAGAAGAGAAATACACCCAGGGAGGAATGCACCTGACTGGAATCGAACCTGCACTGCCTACAACTCAAAGGTTGATAGAGCAGTGGGTATACCCACTGAGAAAACGAAGGCCCCTTTATTGGATGTTTCAATTACAGAGTACCTGGCAGTAAGACTAACCTCCGCATCATAATTAATAGTAAGTTTAATAATTTGAAAGAAACTATAAGAGGGGAAAGTCAGAGGTAGTGGCAATGCACTTTGCAAAAGGAGAATAGAGATAGAAGATAGTTTAGTAATTGATACAATTAGGGTAGGTAGTTAAATAATGTTGCACTGGAGCAACACAACAGGCTACTGACGACAGTCCGGGATCAAACCCGAAGGGAAAGATCCAAGGACAACACCAGTCATTTTGAATCACGGTCAGATGTAGAGGTAACACCTGAGCTGGTACCCCACTCTCCGAACTTCCACACCACGGCAGCATGAGGACATTTGAGGCCACGACAGATTTAACACGCACAAGCTCCCTTTGTACACTAGTCTTTGGTTAGATTCGAACTCACGACCCCACTGTTGCTAATTCATTACTCTTTCAACCAGGGATACAATTAGGAGTCCAATTCACGTTCCAAAGTGGGCAGCACATTATAAAAGCAAACTAGGTTAATAATTAAGGCTAGGATTTTGATTATCTAAAAATTGCTAGAAAATACCCAAAAAAATGCATGACTCAAAACACTATAAAATGCCCCAAAAATGATTTTTTGCAAAACTTCTCACTAGAAAGCAAAAAAGGAATATCATTATCCACAAAATGACAAAAATATATCTTTAAATTAATTTGTCAGTTTTTCTGCCAAACTGAGTCTATTAGGTCAATGAAAATTACGCCTTATTAAAGAAAGCAAGGGGAAAATACCAATTCTGGTAAGTCACGAGTCAAATTGAGTCCGAATTTTACCAATGAAATGTTTCATACAATATTTTTAGCTTCCCATAATTGTATTCACTGGTATTGCAAAGCCACATGCACATTTTCAAAAGAGCAAGGTTTTCTATGGTCTGTCGACATTTTTACGCATAGAAAATCTTTTTCACTTCTACTGAAATCTACTTCAGATAGGTAAAGCAGTTTTAAGGAAATTCATTGCTCTTCCTAGAAGATACCAAAACATGAAAGAATGACTCAAAAATTGCCTAAAATGACCCAAACTGAAGAAATGCTCTTTAGCATAAAAATGTTCTTCCAAAGGCATGAGACATCAGTAGTTTATGGAATGTTTATTCACTCAATTAATGCTTCAGTCTTACCAAAAAAAGATGCAAAATCGCCAACTACTACTTGTATTTAATATGAAAAGGAGAGCACTGAATTACTCTTACAAGTGGTTACATGCATGGTTAATTCCATTTAAGAATCCATGCACCTATTTACAATGGCTTTCTTTAACAGAAACGGATGCAGGACAAGTAACAAGACACAAAGCTTCATAAATAAAGAAATTTTCATGATTGTAAGAGACATTCCTCTTTTTAAACTTACCCTGGCAGATCGTTCCATTGTATAGTCTAGACCAGAGTGCACTATGTCCTTCTCAGAAGCACCCTAAGTTGGAAAAAAAGAATTTTATAAATTTAATATTTCCCATCTGGGTCATTCCATGTGAAATAAGCAAAAATCAGGAAAATCCTGTGGCCATATGATGGCAGATTTTCATGAAATTTGGGACAGGGGTTTAGTTTATGCATGAATGCCAAAATATTTTGGTTCAAATTAAATATTTTGGAAGTTTCAGGCATTTTAAGGACTTGCAACTTTGAACAGCAGTTGTGAAATCGCTTAATGTTGATTGCTTGAAGATGTTTCTCAGAAACTATTTCATATTTTTGTAATCTATAAAAATCTTTTCTTTTTATCTGTTTGGAAATAATTTTAAACATACTTAAGCTACAAATTAGTAGTGAAAAACGGAAAATAGCTGATTTTGATCAAATTAAAGAGGTTTCTATGGGTTAAAGGAATTTAAAGGCATTGTTGAAATTCATACCAGTTACAGTGCTAGGTACGATAAAACTATTACTGAAGTTTGGAAGTCAGCTTTTATTTTCTCCATCTTCAAAATAGAGAAGGAAATTACAAATGACAATTTTCCACTTAAAGTAGGCACACAAAAGCAAATGAAGGAAAGCTCTGCCGAAAACTATATTTTAAAAGAAGTTTCATATGTCTATTACTTAAAAGGAAAAAAATCAGGATTGTATTGAGTCTTAAAGCAACAGTAACAAAATCGGTAACATGTAAAAACAGGTATTGCCTGTCGCAAAATAGGTGTTTGTTGCCAGATGCCTATTTGAATAGGACTAAGACGGATTACCATATTCCAAAATTATCACCACAACGGCTGATATTTCTTATCGCCAACCATAACATTCACTTCCCATTCTATGCATATTGCGTGTTTCAAATGATAACAATGAAATGAAAGCAATGAAACCCAAAATGTGAACAATGAAATACCAAATTATTTTTAACTTATGAAAACTTCAGAATATATAATAGACATCTTGGTCTATAATATTGAAAAGTTTGGACGTTTTTGGAGCTTTCCTTCAGTTAAATATGTATTTAAAAAATTGAAAAATCACATTTTCCATAATTTTAGTCTTTAAATGTTTTTTTTCTTTACTAAGGCATAGAAATACAATCACTAAATTACACCACACTATTTGTTATAAAAAGCTCGTCTCTCATTAAAAATAATTTTTAATATTGTCTTTCCATTTCTAGATACCAGGGCAATTTGAAATTTGTAGCAAATTGGCAAAATTTATATTTTTATCGACCTCTCAAATTTAGCAGAGATGGCTATTAATTTATATTGACTTCTCCAAAGAGACCTTTTTCTAAAAAATATAACTACATCAAAATTTTAAATTTGAGTCCATAACTTATTGAAATATAGGGCTGTAAACAGGCCACTTGTGCGAAAAAATCAAAATTTGTGTCACTTTGAACTTTAAAAGTCAATAATTAACAAAATAGATTTCTGAAACCTAATATTTTACAGTTGCCCATTACTACATGACCTATTTAAAAACTGATTTTCATTAAAATCGGTGATATGTCAGCCAAAACCAATTATACATGGAATGACTTCATCTACCTTACAATAAATGCCTTTATACACAACACAAATGTCTTCATTTCGAGATCTTAAAAATTGAGGTGTTGACATGGAAAAGCATGTAAGTCACAAAACCAAATTTTAAGGAACAAGCAAAAATGTTTGTGAGCCTGTTAAAAAGGAATTGTATTTGCATAAACTAAATGAGCTGCAGGAACTTAACTATTTCTTCTAGCGACTTACTGGCTTTACCATGACACTAGCATGGGTTCTTACTATCTTATCCACCAAAAAACTAATTTTCGATTTTTTTTGCGACTTGCATGCTTTTCCATGTCAAAGCCTCAATTATCTGTTCATTTGCGGCATTTGAGAATTCAGACATCATCGGCTTGGAGCACACTCATTAACTGACAAATGGAATTTTTTACTGTGCACCTATTTAATAACTATCAGTTTTTAGGTAAAAAGAATTATAAGCATTTTGATATTATACATCTATTCAACGTGTATTCTACATGCTATACATCTTTTAAACAGATTACAATAGAACTATGTATTTCTGATCATTAAGAAAATAGGCATTTAATGTCTCAAAGAAATGTTAATTAATGGGTTTCTGCTCTAAGCCTATGATATAAAAGTTCAGCAAAGTAGGATTCAAAGGGGACTAAATTATACAATTAAGTTGGACATTTGGGGATGTGTTTCAAAATCAGAAAGGATTTAAAACCCCTTGGTGCAACTATTTTCATGCGACTATGGATATATACTTTAGGTCAAGGAGAAAAATTACACATTGTCTCTTGATTTTATTCCACATAAATTTGTACCATTAATTTTTAAAATTGGCAAATTTCAAGTTCAAATATCCAAAAAACCTTTTTAGATATTTATTTTATCCATTTTACTAATTTAAAACAAATAAGAGGCTTAGGATGAATACCTATACTTGACATCAACTAACTCAGTTCATGTGTTCATACTAGAGCGAACATATATCCTTCAGCCGTAAAATTATACTTCTTGAAAAACAGTACATTTGGCTCAGAGTATGCTAAAGAACATTTTGCATACAATTTGAAACTATGGAATATGTGTTAAAATTAAATGTGTTGTCATCTTTATTATACTAAATATCATACTTTAACAAATAAAATTCAGGCAGTACCAGCACCTTCTAACGGAGCTTATGTTTACTTTCTTTTATAACAACTTCAACGGCAAAACCAAAAGAAGGAAATACCAGTACAGCAGTTTTCCCAATAATTTTAATCACCTTTATTTCAGACAGCCAAATCATTAAGTGTTGTTCGTTCAGGATCGGTAGACTGGGGCAAAAGTGCGCTTGTTTCTGTTTGCAAAGATGATATAAAAGCTAGAGGCCATACAAGATTTTGATAATTAAAATAATCAAATTGAATTTAGCATTTAAGGGATAACAACACCAAATATGGTAACCTTGATAACCAAGTTCTCTACCGCTCCACTCTTGTACATGTAGTTTTAGAGTTTTATGGCGCAAGGGCCATACTTGGCCAAGCTGCACCAGAGACGACATCACGTAAAAAACGTAGCTGGTAAAAAAGAGAGATTGGGGAGCAGAGTAGTGGGATGAAAGCAGAAAAGATTGCTTGGGTATCCTGAGAGCTCAATTCCAGTGTTTACTGAAGACAGTAAACCCCATGTGAAAAGAAGATATCTAGAGTACCTCGGTTTTGTGAAGCCACACCTAAAAGATATCTCTGGCATGTATGGATAAATCCTAATCAGCAAATCGGAGCAGCCTATTTAAAGTCATGAGACTTTTCACCTATATATATCACCTATAATCAAGTTAAGATGACCACGAGTATACACATAACACTTCTAATTATAGATTTTTCATTGTTGTTCATCAAATAGTAAACAGCTACAGTAACAGAAATTACTTTCTAACAGTACAATATCTATAAAATAAAGTGCATAACTAGTAAATATTTTAAGATTCATCAATTTTGAGTTGTATCTCTTTAGGAGCAGGGCTGGCATAACTTGTAAAATCAGAAGGAATACATTGCTGAAAAAAAGTTCAACGCACATTTTCAAGGTTTTACTTACGGATATCTTCTTTTGAAACGCTTCACTGGGAACAACGGGAATGCGTCCCCCGGCTTTCCCGAACCTCCTCTCCAGTGATTCTTGAACACTCTCTACAAAAGAAACAAGAGTCAGGCACCCACTTTTACATTCTTAATCAAGAATAAATTGAAAGACAGGTATAAATCCAGTGACTGATTACACAAAACGAAAAGTGGGGGGTTCCATTCGTAACATAACTGCTGGCCCATGACATTAGGGGTACCTATAAATAATGTCGTTTTTTATCGTAAGATGTAAATTTAGTTATTATTTTAAAAAGCAGCATTTAATCGAGTATGTAGTCACTATGATTTTCATATTTTCTATTCATATTTTCAGCATAAGTTTTCTATCCCAGCTTTAAAAAATTCTGGGGTTTTGGAGTCAAAATACTCAACCAATGCATTTTTGACCTCTTCATAAGGATTGAATTTTTTCCCAGCATGAAAGTGAATGGGGTTGATAGATGTATTTACCTAAGTGCCTTTGCACTAATAAAAAAGCTTTCGCATTAGAGCTTCTGCAGCTTTTGGAAAAGCGAATTCCAGGAAGAGTATGAATCTTTTTGAATCTACATATTTTGTTTCTAATTTATCAAAAATGCTTACTACAATTTATTAAAAAACTGTCGTTCAGGTTTCCACTCTTTCCAGCAATGGAAAAATTAGGGCCTTTTCAAGGCTACCCTTTACTATTTAAAGCACTTAATGTTGATTCGCATTAAAATCATTAAAACAAAATATCCTTTCTGACTAATGTTGCAGAAAAAATGTTTCCCCACATAGCATTGTGGAAAGGAATCAGAATGCAAAACAATTTACAGGACTGATGAAGAATTTCATCAGTGGTGAGTTCTTCCCCATGTAGTTTTAGCAATATTATGCAGACCCATTTCCTCAAAAGAAGGACATTTAAGCAACATAATTGGCAAATGAATCCTGCAATGGTCTATTTTACAATGCTAATGAATGTTGTTGCCATTAGACAATAAACATAATGTCGATTTCTGCGCCACGTACGTTAGTGAAACAGATGGATGCAATAGAAATGAAATATAGTAACTGAGAAAATGCTCATTTGCAAAAAAAAGATGTAAGATAGTCAATCTATCTAGGGAGATTTCCCACAGTAATTTCACCATAATGAAAGGTGAAATTCCTCGATGGTTTGCATCTTACGAATGCATCGAACTAATGAAAATGACTTAATTAAAATAGAACTGCGTTGTGAAGTTTAATTCGGGGACTGTCAAAATTGTATTCTTTAACTGTGTGTGAATCTTCAACTTTGTCAGTGTCCAATTAGAATAGTGTAAAAAGGTCAGTGTCTCATAAATTCGGTCTGCACTTATCTTCAGCTTGCACTTGGCCGTCATCTCAAATGCTCGTGTTTGATATGCATCCCTTCTGTTAAATTAAAGGTAGGTAGTTGAAATATCGTCGCACTGAAGCAACACAAAGGGCTAATAGCACCAGTTACGGATCAATCCCGAAGGGAAAGATCAGAGGACAAAGCGGTCTAGATCCACGGTCAGATGATAAGGTGAACATCTGAGCTGGCACCACTCTCCAAACTTCCACATCATGCCAACATGAGGACATTTGAGGTCATGACAGATTTAACATGCACCAGCCTTTCACACGACGATCTTTGGTTGGATCGAGATAGGACAAAATAAGATATTAGGATTAAATAAGATTTTTGTTTCTTCGAATAACATCTAAGTTAGGTAGTTAATTAATGGCACACTGGAGCAACACAACAGGTTATTGATGAGGTTCCGGAATCAACCCTAAAGGGAAAGATTCGAGGACAACGGCTTATCATTTTGAACCTCGATCAGACGACAAAGTGAAACCTCAACTGGCACCTTCACTCTCCAAGCTTCCACATCAAGGCAAAGTGAGGATATTTGAGGCCAAGACAGATTTAACATGCACCATTCTCCACATACACGACGATCTTTGGCTGGACCTAGTTTCGAACTCGCAACCCTCCGGTTGTTAATCCGCTACCATGGCTCCTTTAAATTAAAGATTAAGTTTCTTTTGCACAAATGAGTTTTCTATTACGTAAACATAGCAAAACTGCAAGAGTATGAGCTCACCCAACAGATGGTAGTTGGAATCCCTCTCGTACTTGAAGAGCAGTCGGCCGTAGCTGACGTGGTTCAAGTTCTTGAGCCATTCGAAATAGGAAACAGTGACACCGCCAGCATTGATGTACAAATCTGGGATGACCATGATGTTGCGGGACATCAGGATCTTGTCAGCAGCAGGGGTGATGGGTCCGTTGGCAGCTTCTGCAATGATCTACAGAAACAAGGACCAGTTTATTGGTTTGATATAAAGCAGAATTAATAGCCTTATATGAAGCACTGTCCCTAAAAGTCAGCCCCTTAAAATAAATATTTACATTGATTCGCCAGACAGGAATTCTAACAATTAAAAAATACTTCACCCGTTTATATCCTCTTTTAAAAAAATAGCCCTTCTAATATTAAGTTTCAATAAAAATTCTAAAATAAATTTTCAATGGATCCCATCCCATGTTGGCTTCCGGGCAACGAGAGCCGACTTATTGGCAAAAGCTGAAGCAAATAAACAACCTGGCACAAGAGAAAGTACCGTCCTGCTCTCAGATGACGATCACCTGTCCATACTTAAAAAGAAATTGTGCAGATCATCTCCAATACCCTTTCATCACTGGTACCTCAAACACCAGGAGAGCTGCTTGCCTTCAATTTGCTCCCTTTCTCTGCTTGCCAGGCTCCGATCTGGCCATTTGAAAAAGATGATATTCATGGATGGCCAGAATTCCTATCCCACCTGTACAAAATGGAGCTTATTACCAGCCTCTCCCTCACACATCCTGAATTGCATTGGAGCCATACATGAAGACATTTTTAAGGACCCATCTGCCATTGACCCATTTTTTGCAGACTCAATGACTTAGTGTAATTTTTTTTACACTGGGATAAGAAAGAACTTCTTCAACAATTTAAAATTATTTGTTACCCAACCACTATTTAAAGAAAGATTATGTTAAGGTATCCGACTGCATTGAAAAGTCAATTTTTGACTAAAATTTCAATTCTTAACTTAATTTTAGTTAGATTAATAGACTATCTTAGGATTAATAGACTATTCTTTTTAATTCAGAATTTTATAATATTATAGACTGGTATCACAAAATAGAATTCAAATGAAAGAACAAAAGCAAGATCCAAAAATAATTTTAATTGTTTTAATTTTTTAAACATTTGTCCTGCTATGTTTCATAAACACTGTTATATATTAATGTTTAACATTTATCAATACTAAGAAACTACATTGAATTGCATGACTTATGTCTAACATGTTTGAACATATAGGGCAATGAATTAAAATCATAAAAATCTGATTTCAAAAATCACAATTTTTTCACACCTTGGGTGGTGGAAAGATAAATTAACAAGTGTTCATCGAAAACAACAAAAGAAATATTTATTTAAGGTTGACAAAATGTAAGGGTGTGATAATCAGCCATACATGGAAAAAGGTTTCCCAGATGGTTTGAAGTCTTATGCTTGCATATTTTGAAATTTGACAAACTATGTTCTACGCATGAATTCAATCATTTGATATTGTCCTGTCCTTCAATCATTTGATTTTATCTGTTAGTGCTCCAACTTTACAAATTGGCTTTCATCATACTTGCTCCTTTTAATTTCAATGACGAACTATCTTTTAATGCGTAAGCATTTTTTACGGTGCTCATCAAATGAGTTTGATGACATCCGAACATCAGTTCGGCTCTATTTCCCACACACAATGAGAATATATTTCCCTGTTCGGGTTTAGAACAATAAGTTAGTTTAGGACCTCAAATTGAACTGTATAGTATCGCGGTACAGTCAATCCTCGATACGCTGTGTCCATTAGCTACATTGCTTTTTAACTTGTCACCAGAACTTTCAGTGTGAAGCAATGGAATTCAGGAGATTCCTGAATCAATAATTAATTGACTGAATAAGAGGTCAACTCCTGATTTACAGAACCCCTTACTAGTTAGCTGAAAGTGTGGATTGGACTTTGGGATTTTATGGCACAAAGTCCAAAAGCAGACAAGCTGTGTCAAACAAAAGGTAGAATATGATCCAATAAAAGAATAAAATACTTTAAAATTAATAGTATAAGACAAAGTTAAAAGGTAGATTAAAGTACGCAAAATGTACAGATGAGAATAGAAACATTCAAACAATAGATGATACAAGACCATCATCGTTTGCAGTACAACTAATGAATTTAATTTATGCATACAATTTTGAGTGAAATTTAAAGGATTGAATTATAAGATAATTTGAAAAAATACATTTATAAGTCATTTTGAATTTGGGAAAAAAATTAGATAAGATGTAAAAAACCAACTGAACATAAAAATGCGAACAGGTTTGAATGGGGATTTTCCCCAACCTAATCTTGTAAGTTTAAAATTGTACTTTGAAAAAACTTTTGTCGATGATTAAAAGCAGGACACATAATAAAAATATGATGAATGGTAAAATCTAAAGAACATGAAGAACAAAAAGAGGGATTCGGGCTGAACAAAAGATGACGATGAGTAAATCAAGTGTGTCCAATGCGAAGACAGGTCAGTTTGACATCCATCCTCCGCATTGGAGACACTTGCCACTGATGAATGATGGGTTTTATACAATGCAATTTGTTGGTGACTTGCAGGTTCCATGACTCTTGCCACAAGCAGTCGACGAACTCCTTTGTGGACATCTTGATGTCACTAAGGGGAACGGCTTGCCGCAATGGAAGCCGAAAGTGGAGTGCGTGGGTAATGTAAATTTCTAAAAACAATCTTTTGAAGAATATTCTCTAAGAGAATAATCGAGAATTTGCCTCTACAGGCATAGAACATTTTTAAATGCCATGTAATATATTTTTTTATTCCAGTGAATGAATACATAAATGAAAAAAATCAGTTTAAAAATGTAGTACTTCTGAAGCTAACATTAGAAATAAAGAAAAAGTAAACATTTTGATCATTTTCGTACTCTGCTCTTTTCAACAATTGTGCTCAGAGGGCGAATTATTTACATTTTTGACATGTGTAGTAATTTTCGAGTTCACTCAAAGGATTTGTATCAGTACATCCTCAATCAATGTTTAATATGCGTGCTGCATAACTAAATGCAGAAATATAGGGGTATTCATTGCTTATCTTTTAAACTTCACCATGGCAGTAGCATTATCAGTTACATATGAAAAAAGTATCACGCATTTCAATAAAAACTAACAATTATAAATAATTTGGGTACAGCTATATTATAGGCCTTGTTTGGTGGCAAAGCTCTTGGCACACTTTTAGTGGCGAGTCATGGCACTTGAAAGCAACCCATCTTTAATAGGGTTATTCCCGTTTTTATGGCAATCTGGGTAAGTGGAAAGTTTAAGTTTTCATTTAGAATATTCTTTTCATTTCCATTAAATTGTCCTTTGATTTCATTGGTTCTTTAAAAATTTTTCCCCAATTCTTTTCCATTTAATGTATGGAAGAATTCAAACGTTCAGTTTGATTTTAATCAAGGTCGCATCAGGTTGTATTGTTTCTTGCTATTTTCTTTTAAAAATTATTACCTTTTTCTATTTGAACATGCCTTCTGCCTGACAAGAATTATTTCCTTGGCGACATAAAAAGTGCGCCAAGAGTGTTGCCACCCAACAAGGCGTATAATATAGCTGTACCATAATTTGAAAAAGAAACAGTGCTTATATATAGTGAATGATACATAAAAAAGCATCAGCTTCATTTCTGCAATCAACAAATAGTAATTTCCCCCAAAAAATGAGATTTTAAATAGAAAATTCTCGATTATTCTCCAAATTTTAATGTTTGAAGAGAATATTCTCTATATTGTCTGCTAACAACTCTAGAGCAGCGTATCCTAGGAAGCATTTCAACTACTCAACCATATCTTTGTGTTTAACTTTTTGTTTTACAAAATTATAGCAATGCATAATTTAATGTGTAATTGTGGCCTTTTGTTTTTAAGTTTTCTAGACTCTTGAAATACTGCTCCCCTCAGTACATCCAGCTTTTCACTTGTCTCCCAAGAAGCACAAAGTATTGAGGCCAATGAAGATTCAAAGGATGACAGAACAATAAACAAAGTACTGCATCAGCAAATCATAGGAATATATACCTGCCAACCTTTAAGAAAAACCAGGAAGAATTTTACATATTTTTTTCGTCAGGAAAAGTCCAGGGACAATAATTTCTTATGGGCAGTCCAGTACAAATTAGTCCGGCTAAAAATGTCAACAACTAAAATTTGATCTTCAAATGAAAAAGTACAAGATAAAAGATGGCTAAAATCTATAAGACTCCCCGTCAAACAAAAGGGGCAGTCGGGAGAACATGCACACCAATGCAGTGCAAGTGTCCTCTTAAAAAGCTTTGTCCAGTTAGAATTCGAAAAATTGCAGTAGCAATATGTGGTGCCAAATTAAGTGGAACAGGGTCAGACAAAAGCTTGCTCCATGTTTTGTCCATGTCCTTAAGCTTTAGAGGGTCGAACTTATTTATCTTTCACTCTACCAACCTGCAAGCATGGAGGCAAGGGAGGGCTGGGATTTTATGCAACCATTTTTAGCTATCTTAAATGCAACTTCTAGAAATGAAAAATGCCTAAAAATAATAAACTAATTAAAAGAGCTGAATTAGCAACATTTACACCAAATTGGGCTTTATGAAGGCCATTCAAAATAAGAAAATTAAGCATGCTCTCTACTACTGTTACATGCTAGGCAGCAGTTCGAATTCAGCAAAATCGACTTGGCGATATTTTACACAAATTGGTGTCATATTGAAAAATAAACAATTTAACTTTCTTGAGTGGTTTAGAAGTATATTTGAAATTTTTTTTTGAAAATTAGTGCCAAAGGTTTTTACGACAATCTACCAACCACTGATTCTGATGGGGGGTATTTCAATTAACGTCACACTAGAGCAACACAATGGGCTATTGGTGACGGTCCGGGATCAATCCCAAAGGGAAAGATCCGAGGACAACACCACATAATTTTTGAACCACGGTCAGATGACGAGGCAACACCTGAGCTGGCATCCCACTCCTGATTGTGATGGCTTTCTTTCATTGTTGACTCGTTTCGAAATCGTCGTCAGTTGAAAATTTCCTCCCTAAAGTAAAACCCAGAAAATACTTTTTCCCATTTGGACGAAAGAAAAACTAAGTGTTTTTCCGGAAAAGCTGACAGGTATGCAACATCATTCTTTCAAGGATTGCCGCGACATCTGAAAATTTCTCACATTGGTAAAAAAAAATCTAGAACATATTCTTTCCATTTGGAAAATGGAAAATTGGGTTTTCCGGAAGACTTACAGAAAATCCAGAAGAGTAGGGAGATATGTTTATGCAAGTTGCATGGAAAATAAGTCACCAAGATAGAAGTTTCTTTCATTTTAACTATGACCAAATACTCACTCTGCATTGAATTTTATCTGCATTATTCTTGGTGATCACCTTCTCCATGGCAGCAGGGATCAAAATATCACAAGGTTCGTACAAGAGACTCTCTCCAGTGTATGGCTCTGCTCCAGGAAATCCCAGTATGCTTCCGTTGGCCTGAAAATGAAAAACAACCATCAAATAAACAGGATTAAACACTGTACACACCTTACATAAATTTGCAGAAGGCTTAAATTTTCTAACAAAATCAACAACCATTTTGTCTAAATATTTCATTCTAAGTTTTATTAGTGGGCAAACCCATTGAGTGATGACGGACACGTAAATTGGGCGATGATTTTAGCAATATTAGTTCAAGGAAATGAAACCCTTATTGTTCTCTTGAGAAAAATGTCAGTATACAACATTACAAAATTAATCCAAGATAGATTTTAGGACAAGATAGATTGATGAAAAGAGGTAGGTATTTTAATTATCACACACTGGATCAACACAACGGGCTATTGGCGACAGTCCGGGATCAAACCCAAAGTTTATGAAATAAGAATTATTTCTAATTGCCATAATTTACACTTTTGAACTAAAAGTGTTGCATGTCTATGCTCTTATTTATCAATATAAGGTTTTTCATCTCACTACCATCTTTTTTTTAAACAAGACAGCTAGACACTTAGCATCATTTTACCACTTGATTCAACTACTACAAGTTTTGCTTTCAACTAAACAGAAAGCTGAATCAGTCATGTGATATATGGAATAGATTTCATTGTTTATCTGAAGCAGTTTTCTATCTTTCTAATTGCAAAAACATTTTTATTGTCTAACATGACTCTTTTATTGTTGATTGGATTAAGTATTATTTGGCCAAGCTGCACCAAACAATGTCAAGTAAATGAACATACACACAAGAAAAGCTTTACTGACACAGAAGAGAGAAATACACCCAGGGAGGAATCGAATCTGACAGAAATCAAGCCTGCCACCTACAACTCACAGGTTGCTAGCACACAAGGCAAACCCAAGCCACAGTGACCCCTATTCTTCTATTGAAAGTCCAAAGAGCACCTGGGAATTTGCATTCACCATTTCTGTCCATCAACGTACACCGTATTTCCCAGAAAATTCCCAGTTTTCCTGTTGGTGCATGCAATGTACTGCTAAATCCAATTAACCTGAAGAAATGTGTAAGAATTAATAAAGGCTAGACCAAAGTTCTCAGCAGCTGCAAAGAAATTGCTAAAAATTAAGGACAAGAAAAACTCACAAGTTTCCAGTCTTCCAGCTCTCGTGGATCGATGCCATTCGGATTGAAAATGCTTCCGTCCACTTCCATGACTCCGATGCATTTGCCACCAGCTCTGTGCAGGTAACGCATGACGTGCAAACCTACATTACCCAAACCCTGGAAACAAAGAGGTATTAGAAAACATGAACATAACGAAATATCATACTGTGCTTCAAAACAAAGTTTTAAACCAGTATTAAATAAAACTGCTAAAGGTCATTTGGATTTTGTCCGACAGTCTCAGCTCTATCCAACATCTATCTAATTGACACAGTGATAGAACTGTCATAGCGATCCTTAACAAACTCAAGCATGTCTGATCCTTCTGCGAAGTGCACATACAGTGGATCCCTTCACACGTGGATCATTTGGCGAAGGATGAACCATTGTCCGATACCCACTCATTGACCTTTACTCTGATAAAAAAAAACCTTGATATGGCATGGATCGTTCCCTGGTACACTCTTGGTATCGTGGGGATTGCCACGGAAGATCTCTTGCTCTCAATTGCGACAAACCTATTCAGACAGCACTCTCCTGCTTTTTCAGTGGCTATCTGAGGAATCTTGCATTTTGCTATTGTCATAAGATTCATCCTGTTTGCCTTAAATGACCAGAACTTCCCAGCACACACTCACGTGCCTGGAGTTGTCCCGAGACGACCTGTTTTCTGAACCTCTTTTGGTGTGTGACTTTGTGCAGGTGAATGGACTTGTGGATTAAGTCTAGCTGGAGCTAGATGTGGAGATCAGCAACAACAAATAAAACTGCTTGAATATTCATTCCATTTCATTAAGTTTGTGACCTGCTCACTGAATGGTGAGAATATATATCCTTTTGTTGAATGGATGGAAAAGTCGCATGAATAATTCTAATTCAGGGGTGCACAACTACATGCGTGTGATAGGCTAGATGTATAGGTTGGCTGGAGACAGCAGGCCACATATATTAGTATGGGGTAGGTGTGGAAGAAAATGGCGATCTATTTTTAGAGGTACAGTAATCCCTCAGATATCAGACCAGAGGACTGCGGTATTAACGAAAACGCCAGATTAGTGGAGGTTCATTTAAAAAAAAAACGCATTTTAATAGCAAAACCTATGTTTATTGCACAAAATATTACAAAATACATATATTAAAATGGCCATTAGTGTTGTAAAAAAAAATTACGAAACAAGATATTGCATTTTCCTGTAGTTTATATAATAACTAGGCCTGGTTAGGTTTACGTTATCAGGTCTAAAAAAGTGTAAATTTTCTTGTTTTTTTGCTTGAAATGACACTTTTAACACTTTTTCTTGAAGTCGTTTTAACACCAAGATATCACTTGTGGAG
This sequence comes from Meta bourneti, assembly GCA_933210815.1. NCBI lineage: Eukaryota > Metazoa > Arthropoda > Arachnida > Araneae > Tetragnathidae > Meta > Meta bourneti. The sequence goes on from OW119929.1 coordinate 8,104,244, forward strand.
ACACCATTTTCTTCTGCCCGCGTAATGGACGTAATGAATGAATCCATGGCAGCGTTGTGAGGTATTGTTTGAACAGCTGTTGCTTCTTCTCCCTCTCAACCCCCCCCCCTGAAGGAAGAAATTCTTCCTTGGCGACGCAAAATACTTGTACACACTAAAATCTTCTTGTTTCTTAAATTAGCCAAAAATTAACACTCATTTAGGTTCTTAATTAATAAAGCATGCTCACACACAAATAAATGTGCTTCCAAAGATAGCAAGTTTTTGAGTCTATCCACTTTTTAAGCTTACCTCTTATCCAGGATTTTGTAAAAATAAATTAAGCAAAATTCTCTAAATTTCGACATGTGGTCTAACATTGAAGGTCATTATCATTAGTTGGAGGTCAATGCATACCTGGTCCGTGAAATACTGGTCCCTATACCTACTATAAGAAATGAAACTATTTCTTCTATGGAGTAACCCATATATGCCAGTCAGATTTGATGTTTCAGAAATTCTAATACAATTTTCAGGTAGGTAATTAATTAACATCACAGTAGAGCAACACAACGGGAAATTGGCAATGGTCAAATTGAATCAATCTCCGAGGGAAAGATCCAAGGACAAAACTATATTATTTTGAATCAGTCAGATCACAAGAACATCTGAGCTGTCACCCAACTCTCCAACTTCAACACCATACAAACGTGAGATTTAATGTGCACCAGGCCCCAGAATACATGACAGTCTTTGGTTGGACCCTTATTTGACATGGAATGACCCATATATGCCAACCTCTGATTGATGTTTCAGAAATCCGAAATACAATTTTCAAGAATGTTTCGGAATTACTAAGTTCCAGGAAGTTGCATTATCAACCACTCTTTATAAATGACACTTTAATCAAGATCAAGAATATGGTAACAAATCAATTCACCAAAACCATATTTTTAGCGTTACTGCTTTCTTGTGACTTGGAATTTTCAGATCGCTGATATAGCACCAAAACTTGGCCACTTCTCTAGTCTTCCATCAACTGACATTTTCCTGAATAATTTCATTACTCATAATAAAAGCTGAAAATCCATTGGCCTACTTGGATTATCAAGCAGTGGATACAGTACCAACAACAGAATTAAAGAAATAATAAAACCAACATACCTGTACAATGAAATTCTTTCCACCCCAACCTGGAGTTGTGCCAATCATACTCATGTAACTGGCCTCATTCACAAAGTTATCAAGACCGTGGTATACACCCTGAAATAATAAAAAATTCAAACTCAATACACAAAGATTACACAGCAGGATAAGAATCAAAGTTTGGTCATTTTTATTATCTACTAGCAGAATTACCCAGCGTTACTCGGGTTGAATTGATTAACTTCAGCTTCTGTTAGTAAATTGTAATTCCTATTCATCACATGTAACAATTACCACACTCTAATAAAAGTACAAAATTGTTAAATACACAATTTCACAAATGTAAATAAATGTCATTAAACGTTTTTGCAAATTTAAATTTTTAGTAAGAAAGAAAGAAAAGTCTTTAGAATGTGTCAATGTTACCCAAAATACATAGAATAGTTCAGAGTATGCATATAAATGCTTAGCATGTTATTTAAAAACAAGTCTTTCCCAAAATTATCATACAATGATTAAAAATGTTTTAAAAACTAATTAAACCACTTTACCTTAATTACAGTTATTGAAAGAAAAACATCAAATTGAAAATGCAGAAATACATCTTAAAACAGATTAAAAAGTTTCGAACACGAAAACTAATGAATGTATCTGTTTTTTCACAAAATAGATTGTTGGAATATAACGGGACACAAATTTCAAAAGGCAAACGATAAAAGATAACAAGGTTGCCTTATTAGCTACCAGTCTTATTTAAAAGATCTTGTTCTGTATATTTTATTTATAATGTTAATGTTTTATTCTTTTTATCGTCTGCCCCAAACATTCAGAATTTTTTTATATTTCATAAAGAAAAAATATGGCTCAAATTAAATAAAGTATTAGAATTTAAATTCCGTAAAAATAGTTTTGGGAAAAATAATTATTTTTCAGCAGCTCTGGTAAAACAATCCAAGTAATTGCAATGCTCAATATACCTTCCAGCTACTCTTAAACTACCAAATTATGGTTGATTTAAGTAATTACTCAGATGTTTTAACCTTTACACTACGGTGCTTTTATTCCACTACCTGAATATGGTACAACTCTAGTCTAAAGGCTAACATGAAACTTGCCTAAATATGTAAGCAAAGGAATGTAAAATAATGTATTCACTTAACTACAATACAATGTATAAAATATAGAACATTGCATTAAAATATGTTGGATAAATTTTGTGAAATTGTGCAAACAGACACAAAATCAGACATAGAATGGGAAGACGGAGAGACAAATGCAACCAAGTCCAGTCGCTAAATGAATGTAAGTACTCATAGAATGCAAAGTTTCATGAAAATATATTCAACCGTTTGGATTTAAAACGGGCACACACATACAGACATATGAACAGACACCAAACGAGCAAGAGACTGATTTTGCATCAGAAGGGCCAAAACAGAGAAAACTTTAAATGGGTCAAAAATATTCAATGTACAAATAAACACTGTATTCTTATTTATATAGATAAGCTTTATTTTCTAAACCCTCTTCTCAATTGAACGAATAAATACAAGAGATGCGCATGATCCAGGCCAAAGGGGTTTCATTTTTGAAATGCACTAAAGCTAAGCTACAGGGTTTCCTACTGAATTGTAGAGTATGATCGTCTGCAATTAAAATTGAATTCTGAACTATTATGAAGCATTTGGCTGTACTGTATTTTTACTTGCATGAAGACAAGTTTGTGAACAGCAGAGAAAATTTCAATCTCTTTATTTAGAATCGGAAGTTCAAAGGTTACTTTATTTCGCTCAGTTTATCTTTGAACTAAATTAATTAAAAGATTCAAGCGTCTCAAAAGCATGGATAAGAAAAATTTCTCTAAAAATATTTTACCTTATTTAGTTTTAATTTAAAAAGTTGAACCACATAGATTTGTTTTTAACGTGCACTTTTACTTAATTTTAAATTTAAAAATGTTAGTTAATGTTTATTAGAAATAAAGAAAATATACAAATTTTTTACTCTCACTATAGACTCTCTGCCACTTTCTCATCACACAAAAACAATATATTAAGAGTTTACTGTAAACTAAATGAAATGTAAATTCAAATGCAACAGGTTAGTATTTCAAACTGAAAATAAGTTTGACAAAATTTGGAGATAAAATACGTTCAAAATAACCATGTTTTACTTTCAAATCACATACAAGTAAATTTTCAAATATATACATTATAAAACAGTATTGATTTTAAATCTTACTGTTTGTATTTGGAATTTCTTAAAATTAAAAAAAAAAAGCTTCATTCTTTTTCCATTCACATTTAATTTCATAATTTATCCAACACTAGAATTTTTATGCAAAAAGGAAACTATTTCAAGCATTCATGTTCAATGGCTAGAATTCTACTCAGTAACTGTTCTAAAACTTCAAAAAAGCTTTATTGATCAAATAGAACACAATTAGATATTGAAAACACTAGAAGTACAACATTGCTCCATTCTTTTTCAATCAAATACTCAACTTGATACATAAGATCATTAAGTCCAATTGTTAGATGAAATTTCAAAACCTTTTCAAACTTTAGATCAAAGAGTCAACTTTTGATAAAGGACAACACCGAAAAAATAAAAATTAAATTTTAACTCACCCGTCCAGTAGCTGAAATTCTACCATGAATTCCACCTTGATTAATCGGTTTTCCAGTCACACAGGCATGAGAATTCATATCCGTATGTCCTAAATGGAAATATGCCACATAATCCAATTGAGAAATGCTTAATTAACTAAAAATTTATTAAATTAATAACAAGGAATTAAATCAAATAGAAATAAGAGAATTGCACATAATCCACATAAAGAAATATAAGTAGAGGAATAATTCGTACTAGTAGACCCACACATAGCATCTGCACTAAACTTCTTCATTGCTATATCTATATTGATGTTTTACTTACATTTCATCTTATTTCAATCCATTTCTAATGAATATAGCATCCATATTCACATAAAGGGATTTAATAACTCTAAATGGAATCAAATTATCTAAAACTATGAAGCAGCAATTCTTATACTGGTGTCAGTTTTTATTTCCAATGAAATAATTTTGAGGCTGAAATTGAAGCCATAGCCCAAGCCATTTCTAGACTTTTTTCCATTACTTCTTAAAACAAAGCAGTCATTCTGGTTGACTCACAGGCAGCAATCTTGGCTTTATGCTCCTATAAATAACCTCATTGCGTTCGCTTGGCCAGAGCTCGTTTAATTGGCAGTGACATCTTGAACTCTAGTTGGATCATTGCCTTCCAATGGATACCAAGCCATTGTGATATACCAGGCAATGAGCGCAGACAAGCTAGCTAAAAATGGTTGTCTTCTACCCGAGCCCTCTCCCTAACATCCGTGTTTGCAGGTTGGTAGAGCAAAAGATTAATAAGTCCGTCTGCGACCATCAAAAGCTTAAGGCCAAGGACAAAACACGGAGCAAGCTCTTGTCTCACCCAGTTCCACTTAATTTGGCACGGCAAATTTTCGAATTTTAACTGGACATGACTTTCCAAGAGGACACTTACATTGCATTGATGAGCATGTTTCTCCTCACTGTGCCTTTTGTTCGATGGGGAGCTTTATGAATTTTAGTCATCTTTTATCTTGAACTTTTTTAATCTGACGATCACATCTTAGTTGAAGACCTTTTTAGTCGGGTTAATTTGTACTGGACTGCTCGTAGGAAATTATGGTCCCTGGACTTTTCCTGATGTAGGGAAAAAATTCCAATGAAATGCATGGAAAGAAACCCCAAATAAGTAGTTTTCATGTTGTTCAGAAGTAAAAAATTTAATTTCTCATATTTATGAATAGTGTTGGTCCAGATTTTCAGAAAGAAATCAGTATGATCGACCTTGTTTTGTGGTATTAATGTAAGGAATTTTGAGTTGAAAGGTTTGTTGGAAACCAAATTTCATGTAGAAGTGAGATTTAAAACCCATGAGGCTAAATCGCTGCAAACACCTTCAAGTACAATAAGGTAAAACCAAAAATCTACATACAATAAAATCAACAGCGGAGCAGAAATTGTGGTAATTTACCGATAGTTTGTGCGTAAGTATCGGCAATCCAACTCATCTCTCGTTCACCAGTTCCCATGTCAGGAGCAGGCACATCCAATCCAGGTCCTGAAGAAAAAATTTTAAATTAATACAGTGAAATAATTGGATCATAACACATTACATTTTTCTCCAAGCCTCTGAGCATTGGTCTTAAGTGATAATTGCTTTTATACTCTTCACCCCCATAATTTTAATGGCTGAATAACCATGCCCATTATTCTAGGAGTTCTAGGAAAGTCTTAGTTGGGTTAAAAGCAGAGCATAAAAAAATCATGATATTTTTAAATCATAAAAATCGGATTTTTATGATTTTAATTAATCCCTTGCCCGTACAAGTTTAAACTTGTTGAACATGAGACATGCAAATCAGTGTAGTTTCTAGATAGTTTTGATTTGTTAAACATTAATATTTTTGGACATTAATGTATTAGGAAATATAGCAGGATAAATTTTTCAAAGATTAAAATGAGACATAGGAATTAGCAAAGTTAATCACATGATAGAGTAAACAGAACAGCACAACAAATGCCATGCATAAGCAATGTTTTTCATCTGGTTCTCGAGTGATTTAGATTAATTTGATTTTAACTCACAAGTGGTGGCATGAAATTTTTTGGACCTAGATAAATAATGCTGGGGGATCCCACTAACACCATATAAAGTTTTGTATAAAATTATTCAAAAATCAGACAAATTTCAGAATTTTTTTGCATTATATATGTATGTGTACAATTTTGTTAGTCATTTTTAAAAAGAAATTAATTGGTTAGACTTATTTTTTAGGAAATCGTGTCACCAATAGAAAATAAAATAAAAATATTGCACCAAAAATTCCGACTTCTCATTAATATACTTGCAAAAAGTACTTATTTGTGAAAAATCTTATTTGTACGGGAAAAAATGAGATAAGACATGAAAATATACATAAATTGAAATCAAACGCCTATTTTTCGAATTTTCTCTGAGCATTGATAATATTTCAGTGATATTCCAAGCACACAAAAAGGATTATACATAACATACAAGGAAATTAAGCTTTTCTCTATGAACAGCATAGAATAAGTAATAATATTCCCCTAGAGCATGCCAATTAAGTGGAATTTTGAGCTTGCAATATATATATATATATATATATATATATATATATATATATATATATATATATATATATATATATATAAAATTTATCCTTACAATCATTAAAATAGCTTTCTGCTTCAATACAAATTTTATTTTGTTAACATACTCATTAATCAGATGGGCGAATTAATTTTTACATTCCAAACTTCAATTCCATAAATACAGAATAGTTATGCAAGAAGTGTAAAGAATTCCTAGAGATCAATGCATAAAATTTCCCACACAATTAACTTTAAATAAAAATTAACCAACATTTCACAAAACAAAATGAAAATATCAAAATTCCTAAAAGATTTATGTGCAAAATTGGAATGCTTTTGTGGTATTGCAGAAAACTTTCATTGTGACTAAGTGTCATTTTTTTCATAAACAGACTACTTTACTTATTTGATAAAGTTCTTAACTTATTGGAATAAAATAAATGTATCTTGTTCAGTTGTTTCATTTTCAATATTTATAAAAGAAATACAGGAAAATAAAATAAAATTTTGATTTAAATCAATAATTTTTTTTAAAAATCACTTGATTTATAAATCATGATTAAAATAGCGACTTAAATAAAGCTTAAATCGGCATACCCTGGTAAAAAGGCAAAATGTAGAGCGATGAGAAAAACTGCATAATGAAGAGTAGAATAAATGTCCCCAACCCTTATGCATCATTTATTTATATCAACTTAACCTCTGCTAAGACTGAATATTAACTATTTAGCTATCATAGTAAAGGTTAATATATCAAAGTTTATATATCTATTGGAATCTATTGGATAGTAGAGAACTAAGAAATGAAAATTGACCTTTCCTAGCATTCTCTCAACCTATGGATATTTTCTCATTATGTGCATTGTGGAGCTTGTGTGTGGTTGGTTTTATGACACAAGGGCCATATTTGCAACTTTGAAATTTTATTTCAAATATAATTTGTTTAACTTCGATGTTAAGTATTATATAAATCAGAAATTAAGAACAAAATGCAAATAAGTTACTTCAATGAAAAAATTAATAGAAACTTAATTCCATTATTTCTTGATTAATGACTGCCAATTAAGACTTCAAACCACTCTAAATTCCAACAGCCACCTATATTATACCAACTTTAAAACTTCCGAGTGGGCAATTTACAAAAATAAGATAAAATATTAAAACTCATGATTGAATTGGTTTGTTATTTGACAGTCATATTTTGCTATGCAAAGGATTACTTATATTTCTAGGTAATCACAAAAATGATTGCACAATTTATAGATAGAAAAGTGTTCTCTGGATTATATTAAATTACTTTAACTGATAAATGAATCTTAAGTTGCTTAAATGCTTTCCCAAAAGAATACTTAAATTTGAGAATTATGAAGTCGGTTTAGATAGTATTAAAACAAATGAAGCTACCAAAGCAAGAGTTGCCCAACCCACCAACATACCCAATGGAGATAAATGTGATTTTATTGGCACCATTTTATATACATTTTTATTTATCCACAATCTGATTTGAAGAGGGTTAAAATCTATACTGCAAATGCATTAAATGCCATGAGAGTGCACTGTAGGGGCCAAAAATAATTATTTTGGCATTTTCGGGTTTTTGTGGGTTAGGTCACTCTTGTTCTGATAGCCTCAAATATACAAAATCAGATGTATGTTCTAAAATAGTTTATACTGGGACAAGATACTGATTATGGTTTTCATTTAAAAGAGGTCTTGTTGGAAGGTTTATCAGCATAAAATAGCATATTTCACAATATAAAAAGCATCTACTAGCCTAAAAATCCTTTCTTGGCCAACTGAAGAGCAAAGTTCCGAGTTATCTTTTCCAACTCAAACTCGCTGTACTCTCTAGGATTGATTTTTAAGCCAGCTTTAGCTCCTCCGAAAGGGCAATCCACAACAGCACACTTGAACGTCATCAAAGCTGACAGAGCCTTTACTTCGTCCAGGCTGACGTCCAAGCTGAATCGGATACCTGAAGAGAAAAACAAGTATAACTATCTAAACTGAAAAGATGACAAGTTAGATTATTGAATCTTTTCAATTTGATATGCAATAAAATCAAAACTCTGGTGCACGTTAAATCAGTTGTGGCCTCAAATGTCCTCATGTTGGCGTGGTGTGAGTTTGGAGAATGGGGTGCTCAGGTCAGATGAGGTGAGCTCAGGCATTCACCTTGTCATCCGACCGTGGTTCAAAATTATGTATTGTCCTTGGATCTTTCCATTGGGGATTGGTCCTGGACTGTCGCCAATAGCCAGTTGTGTTGCTCTAATGCAGTGGTTTTTAACCTTTCTAGTAATCAGCACCACTTTGAATCTAAAAAGAAGTTCTTGCATCCCCTTGCAAAATGTGCTTCTATTTCTTTATTTAGGAAATTACTTCTATTGCAAAATAATTTATTTATTGAAAAATAAACACATACATTTACATATAGGAACATGCAAAACAATATCTCAATTTCTAATGGCTATGTTGTTTATTGATAACAATACTTTTGAAGCAAGGCTCCTTTTTTGAAAGCCATGCGTAAGTTGTTTTTATAATTGCCATGGCAATTTTAAGTTCTTGAGTATTTTTAGATGGTACCCCATAAAACGAAATTAGACATACATACTTTGGATTGAAAGTTCAATTCATTGTTTGACATTGAACTAAAATAAGAACAGATAAATTAAGATCAGTTCAGTTAATTTTTTCTTTTCAACCCAATATTACAAATTACAAAACATCTATCAGAAAAGTACTAAATTAATAAAAATGCTTTCATAAAGGAATTTAATTTTTATACCAATCAAGTACCTACTGTTTACATACAAAGCAGACTACAGTTTTGAGGAAGAGAATAAAGTATAAAATCAAAAATGTTTCCATTTAAGTATTTCACAAAATGAATAAGTAATATTCAAGTAGAAAACTCAAAACTTGATGTTAAGATATTTTGTAAAAGACAATTTGTTTCAAAATTACATTTACTAGAAATGCAGACTCCAAGTTTCAATTTTTAGTTACATTTTTTCATACAAGCATTTTTATTAGATAGGAAATATTTGTTCAAAACAGCAGGTAGACAAGCAAAATTTGGTAAAAACAATAAGCATGCCAATTGCACTTCAAAATAAAACATTTTTAAACAAAAAGTGAAAATGTTTACAAAAACAGGTGGGTTGCATCGAACATCTAAACAGTTTTTGTTATTTTTAATTTTAGAAAACAGAATCTATAATTCAAATTTCTACAGTATTAATCCTGAGCTTCGTTGTCTTGATTTAATTTACTACCCTCGTGTTTTGAGATGTTATATCAAAGCATTCGAAATTAATACTATGCAAGACATTCCGAAACTAAAAATTGATTTCTTAGAATTTTAACAAGTAAATATGAAAAAAATCTTCATTTAGCGATTGTTTTAGTTACTTGTCCTTAATTTTAGCTAGCAACTTTAGTATGAATAACAAAACATAAATACAATCGCACTAACCTCCTTTGCATGGTGTTCTATGGTGACTATGTTGAGCTCTCCAGCCATTAATCATTTCATATTCACCACTGTCTCTTTTCAGAGGAAAACACACTTCCAAAACAGAATGGCATGGTCCTAGAATCCCCAAATATCCTCGAACTTTCTCTCGTTTCTCTTCCATGTTCAACTTGCCCCCTTTGAACTCTTCAACAAGTTTGTCCTCCACGACGGCCCAACCTTTATGGTAAAAATACTCGACCATATGAAAAAACGACGGTTGTTCTGCATCTTCGACATATAGCAAGTTTTCGGGAATAGCGTGGGAGCTATAATATTTGGACAGTAAAAAACTGGAAGCCCTCAAAACATTCGACCTTGCATTACTTAGGCCTAGGTCTATTTTATTCCATCTAATTTTACCAAGTCCCAAGTGACGAACGTTGGATAAAATCGAAGCCGTTTGGCCCAACATGGTGAAGGATGGATGCGGAATTGGATTTTGAGCAAGTTCACAGGAGTGGCTGAAAAAAGGGATAAATAGTTTTATTGCCGATTGATAGACCTGAGTTGTTGATCACTGCACATTTTCAACACACCTTGACTTCGCGCTCGCACACCCTCCTCTCTGCTGCTCGTACGAAAACGAGATCACAACAAAAGCTCGTATAGGGAGAAAATCTCTTATTTCCCTACTTCGAATTAAAAGTCCCTAAGCAAATCGGATTGTGAGGATTTCCGAAAACAGGAAAAGGAGAGGAGATAAGGAATTCGATATTTTTTCCAAAATGGTACAGCTATTTTTCGGAATGTAGAACGCAAACCGGAAGTAAAAATTTTAAGTAAACGTCACACATGCAGTCCTGGTGCATGAAACGAAACTTCCCCAGACTTTGCTATTTGAATTCTTTAAGTGTAGCAATTATTTAGCACGGTTTTCATTCGGTGGAACGCGAAACGTGCTGTCCAGAGGTACATAGCTCGGTGGTCGCCACGATATTCATTTTAAAATAAATTTATTGTTACGCTAGGTTAAACTTTTAAGATTCTTTTGGGTCATCGCTCCTGTTTACGGAGTCGCTGTCGTAAGATCTCTGAAGGGTAAATCACAAATCGACTTAGCCGATTGGCTATGGAAGCGCAGACTAGTGCTTTTGATCACGGTGGGTAATCACTTTAACTAATTAATAATTTAGGATTCACGCTTTTTACCCACAACCACGTGGCAGTTCTTCAAACCGAGCAACTGGAAGAAACAACATGAAGCTGCGGGTACGTGCTCCGTCTATTTCATTTTAAGATCGATGGTCGCCGCTCGTTGATGTCACCACGTTTGATCCACTTGTCATAGCGTTGATGTCAGAACCTTAACTCGTGGATAGACTCGTAAAGCGCCTCGAGAAAACAGCGAAAGATCCACCCGAAGGAGGATCATCGACTTATAAATCTGAAAAAGACGACACAAAGTAGTATCACAATTGACTAGTTGCACTTAGGGAGCATGTCGAGGTCACCGGGATTCGAAAAGCACCAGAGAAGACACCAGCTGAACGAAAGAAGTCGGCGCAGGCGGCTACAAAATCGACTCATTCAACCTTGGAGCCACAACCATCGACTTCTCATGTACCCAACATCACTGGGGCCGTCGTGGCTCAGTGGGTATGCCCACTGCGCTAGCAACTTTCGAGTTGTAGGCGGCGCAGGATCGATTCCTGTCAGGTGCTTTCCTCCCTGGGTGTATTTCTCTCTTCTGTGTCAGTAAAACTTTCATTGTGTGTGTTCGTCTATTACTTGATATTGTATATCTTGTTTCTGGCGCAGCATGGCCAAATATGGCCCTTGTGCCATAAAACCCCAACCAACCCAACATCACTATGCAGCACGAGCCTATGGATGTGATCTGGTATCTGGGCCGAGTGGTTCAGGGCAGCACCCTTACGAAAATATTTTATAGAAATTTATAGAGAAACGGAATTTTGTTTCTATTTAAGAAAATATTCTATAGAGAAAACAAGCTCTGTTTCTATAGAAATGTGTTTATTTCTACAGAATTCTATAGAGAAGTTCTATAGAAAAGTAGTCGTGAAACAAAAAAAATGGTTGCTTTTGAAGCTATAAGAAAAACGGGTCATAATTCTATAGGATTTTATAGACCACATTCTATAAAAATTTTTCGTAAGCAGCTGCATTACGCCTTCAAGCATAAGCATAAAGAAGTACTTAGTACTTCTCATACCATTGTCCTATACTTGCCGTGTGTGATAACATTCAATGTGTAGAGTACCATGATTTGTCGCACAACCCCCTTTCAGTTCTTGCATCCCCACATGTAGCTCTACTTAACGATATGCAGCATAGTAAAGCAATGCATCTGTCTGTTTTTATTGCTCCAGGGTTAATTAGACTTATGGGAAAGGAATATGAATAATATTTATGTGGTAATATTTCTAAATCTTGGATTACACATACAAAGATATGTATCATGGCACCTTTGCTAGCACACATCCGAACTTTCAAGCAAATTTTACTGCATTTTATGGAGTTCTCTTTTTTGTTTTAGAAAGAAGTTCCAAAGTGTGTACTTAGTTGGCGGATCAGCAACCGCTACAGACCTCCTCCAGGTGATGGACACTTGCTGCCAGCCTGTCATATTTACTGAATTCATCTATTCTCTCTGCTTAGTGGCTGTCCTCTTTTAGAATTTAAAATTTTCTTTTTTTAATTCTTTACATTTTAATCATTTTTATCACCTTTTAAAATCTTCAACTCAAACCTTTCATCATATCTCTTTGAACTTTTATCAGATTCTAATATATGATTACTGTATTTTACTTCACTCTACAATATCTTTACTACATTATGTTTTATTATATTGTTTTATATTATTAGGTTATATCATGCTTCATATTTTGTATTTTTCAAAATTCTATCTTTTTGTGTCTTATATTATATATATTTCAAAATTTTGTCTTTCTTCTACTATAACTCAAAATTATGTTCTCATCAAAATTCTGTCTTTATTATGTATATTTCAAAATTTTGTCTCTTCTTTTATTGTATCTCAAAATTCTGTCCTTATATTATTACTGATGTTCGGACATATACTGTCCCATTTTTGTGCATGTTGTAAACCATTGTAATGAAATATTCTATAATCCTATTTAATTTTCAATAAATGCTGCACGCGCCCACACGGGGAGAAGCGATGCTCTCCTTGTACGGCTGGGTGGGCCCCTCTTGGGCCCCTTTGTGCTGGAAGTCGATTTCCCCACCTCTTCAACTATGACTCTACACCTTCTGGTGAGTCGGAGAGGTGTGGGTCTGAAAAAAAAATGTGTACTTCAAAATTACCAAATTCCTTTCATACGTATTTTGAATATATTTCAGGACAATGATTAAGAGTATAGGTCATAAAATACTTGGAAATTCGTGGGTTCAATTCCTACTGTTCCCATCTGGTCTTTTGCTTTGCTTAAGATCTTTTTGCTTTTTCTTTGCAATACACGAACGGTGGACAAACTTAAGACCAAGGACCACATAGATGCTGTGACTTTTGGGAGGGCAGTCCTAAAAACATGAAAGTTATCTGTCATATATTAATTATTTTATTGATATTTATTATTTATATTTTATATTGTTACAGTAGAAGAAAGATAAAAAAGTAAATAAAGAATTTAATTTGATGGGTGACATTGCATTGATTTAACAATTGTTTTAATATTTGTTTCGATTTTTGCAGTAGCCAAGCGCAAAACTGATTCTAAATTTTCATTATTCAAGCGGTTCCAATCCTCCGCTTTGTTAATATCATGACTGATGAAGCTTGTTCACGGATGCACGTTGACCCAAAGAGACATTTTAATGCATTTTGTAGCCACGAAGTTTTAACCTAATTTACCTATCGTATGACTTGTTAAAGTTAAATTAACACAGGTGAGGCAGGCTGCCAGCAGTCAACGGAGGGCCACATGAGACCCACGGGCCGCGGTCAGTGCATCCTTAGTCTAGAGCCAGCTGGGTTGGCAGAAGGGCATGCTTCCTAATCGAAAAAAAGCTGAGAACTCACTTGTATTGTGTAGAAACTGGAGAGGTCTCTTGGAGACATGGCGTATTATTAAAAATTTATGTATCGCCTGTAAATATTAATTTGCGAACTGCATATGTTGAGTTTTGCGACGTCCCCCTAAAAAGATATGTTTGACTCTTCCTCTGGGTAGGGTAAAGGGAAGTTGAATCAACGTCGCACTGGAGCAACACAGAAGGGCTATTGGCGACTGTCCGAGTAGGTAGGTATTTAATTAACGTCGCACTGGAGCAACACAATGGTGTATTGACGACTGTCCGGGATCCATCCTGAAGGGAAAGATCCGAGGATAATACAACGTCATTTTGAACCACTGTCATATGACAAAGTCAACACTTGAGCTGGCACCCCACTTTCCTTCCACATCACCCCAACGTGAGGACATTTGAGACCATGAGAGATTTAACTTATCCAGCCCTCATATACACGACGATCTTTGGCATAACCGAGTTTCGAACTCGGAACCCTCCGGTTGCTACTTTGCGACTTCACCAACTGGGATACTGCGGCCCTTTATTCTCTGGAATTCTTCTATAATTGGTTGGTTTTGGGGGTTTTATGGCGCAAGGGCCATATTTGGTCATGTTTCACCAGACACTATACATACAATATCAAGTAATAGACATACACACACAATGAAAGTTTTACTGACACAGAAGAGAGAAATACACCCAGGGAGGAAACCAATCTGGCAAGAATCGAACCTGCGCCGCCTACAACTCGAAGATTGCTAGCGTAGTGGGCATACCCACTAAGTCACTACGGTCCCTCTTGGATAATTGGATATCCACACTACCGCCCATGACACTACAATTTAGAGTAGTGCGTACAGATTATTTCCATCATTACCGATAAATTTGGTATAATTTATTAACCATACTGGAAAGGGGCACTCGTTTCCCTGTCTCTTGATATAGCGGCCATGCATGAGGTCGTGCCATCTTGCATATTTCTCTACCCATATTATCTGTATAGCTGTACGATTTGTCCATGTGTTGTTTTTTTTTTGGGGGGGGGGCAATGACCTTTCTTGCAATACCAGAAGCATTCCCAGAACCACGTCCAAACCTCAATAAAACTCCCTTCTTCACAAGTTTGGAGAGTGGAGTGCCAGCTCAGGTGTGACCTCGTCTTCTGACCGTAGTTCAAAATTACGTGGTGTTATCCTCGGATGGGGATTGATCTTTTAATTTTCAATGCAGTGGATGGCTTACAATCGATTAGAATTCTGAAAAAAATAAACTCCAAGAAACACAAAATTGGAAGTTTACTTATATGTTGCAATGCTCGCTAAGAGATACAAATTCCTTATCTTCCCTTCCCTGATATGATTTCAGGAACGAAAAGACATTTTTCCTAAGTGAAGAAAATTCGTGTACTTGTTTTTGAACTCTTCTCGAATAACAGAGGGCCGCGGTAGCCCATTTGGAAGAGCAACGGATTAGCAACCGAAAGGTTGCGAGTTCGCAACTTGGCCCAGCCAAAGACTGTGGTGAACACGGGGGCTGGTGCACGTTAAATCTATCGTGGCCTCAAATGTCCTCACATTGGCATGGTGTGGAAGTTTAGAAAGTGGGGTGTCAGCTCAGGTGTTATCGTCTCACCGTGGCTACATTGTCCTCGGTTCTTTCCCTGCTAGATCGATCCTGGACTGTCGCTAATAGACCGTTGTGTTGCTCCAGTGCGACATTAATATAACTACCTACTAGACATGTCTACGTTTTCTAGCTTGCGCGGGAGCAAAGCTTTGTTTTACACTGTCCTCGAAAGTATACAGTGGTACCTTGAGATACGAGTTTAATTCATTCCATGACCCGAGCTCGTAAGTCAAAATGCTCGCATCTCAAATCAATTTTCCCCATAAAAATGAATTGAAATGAGATTAATTCGTACCAGACCCCCAAAAACCACTCCAATTTTTTAATAATAATGTATTTATAATGAACAAATATTGTAGCTGGAGTTATAGCCTTTATCGAGTCCTGCTTCAGAATAATGCATATCGTAGAAGTAGTGCGATCATACTGCGTTGCCAAGTCTATCACTCTTACGCCTTGCTCATGTTTGCCTATTATCTCATTCTTTAATTCCATGGATATTACCTTTTTCCTTTTCTCACCACTGTTCTTTACACTCACCATTGGACTCATGGTTATAAGAAAAAAATTAGCTAAATAACTGTACATCACCCCGTTTTCCGAATTGAGGCATCTGGTCGGAGAAAAGAAAAATGAAAAAAAAAAAAAAAAAAAAAAAAAAGGACTCTGGCCCGGTGGCAATTGACAATAAATGTCAAACCAAATTAAGAAATTGATTGATTTGCGACAGACGTTAACTGTCATCAGGTGAGGTAAACATGGGAACTGAATGCAAGACTCGGGAATTAGCGGAGTGGTGGTTGTGACGTCACCGAAGCAGTCTCGTATCTCTCTTAAAATCTGGCTCGTAACTCAAGGCAAAAAATCGACCTAGTGACGGCTCGTATCTCAAAAAACTCATATGTTGGGGCACTCGTATCTCAAGGTACCACTGTATATTCTGTATTACTTTCATAGAAATGGTAGACACTAACATGTTTAGAACTTTTGCTTTCTACTTGTCTCGGCCATTTATTTCCCAATGCTAAAATTAAGGACTCGTTTTGCACAACTTTTTACGACAGCCGTAAACGCAAGTTACGAACCCGGTACTATGGAACAAGAACGGATACTCGCTTTTCAAAAGGCCACCGAGCGATCTAAATCTAATCGGGAATGATCTCGGCTCGCGCGACTGTTTACTTGTCCACATTTAAGAGGGTCATCTTGGATTTATTGAGTTTGCTCAGATAAGACCGACAGACGAAACGACTAAGCCGAAATCTTTTTATCGGATAAAGGGTAAATAGATGGGGGATTTATTCTCCGACGATTCGTAGTCGACCAATGAGAAGATGGGGACTATTCGGTTGCAAATAAAGGGATTTTTAGTGTTCTAAATTCAGCGATTTTTTACTTTTCACAATTTATACCGCAGCAGTCTCAAACGATTAAAAATTATCTTTGCAGCAGAGCAAATAAGTCGATTGGCTTCGAGTTCAGTGTGGCTATTTGTCACAAACGTGAACTGCAGTATTTTTTCCTTATTTAACCGTTGCGATGTCCAGTGCGACGTTAATTAACTACCTACCTTATTTAACCCTTTACCGCATAATTTTTTCAACCAAAATGGGGCCGTCGTGGCTCAGTGGGTATGCCCACTGCGCTATCAACCTTCGAGTTGTATGCGGCGCAGGTTGGATTCCTGTCAGGTGCATTCCTCCCTGGATGTATTTCTCTCTTTTGTGTCAGTAGCTCCGGTGTTGCCTCGTCTCCTGACCGTGGTTAAAAATTACGTAGTGTTGTCCTCGGATCTTTTCCTTGGGGATTGATTCCGGACCGTCACCAATAGCCCGTTGTGTAATAAAACCCCCCAACCAACCATCAACCAAAAATTTACTTGCTTTGTATGTTCATATATAACAGAAAATATTTTTTAAAATAAAACTGAAAACAACGCAATTAAGTGGAGTTATAAAGTATCAAAATACCCAGAATTTCCAACACAAATAGGGCCACTGTTGGGACAGTAAGGAATTTGCAACCTAGGGTTGTGAGTTTGAAACTCGATCAACTAAAGACCGTCGTCCAACGTGAGGACATTCGAGGCCACGACAGATTTAACTCGCAACAGCCCCTTCGTACACGACGGTCTTTGGTTGGATTCGAACTCGCAACCCTCCGGTTGCAAGTCCGTTTCTCTTTCAACCGGGCTACCCGCCCCTGCTCCTAATTTAGTTTAATTTACAAATTTTTAAAATTATTCTATTTGATCCAAAATGACAGAAAAATATTATTTAAACAATTTAGTTTTGATTCTTTGTATCATATATAAATCTCAAGCTTATTTATACGGGTATTCACCGGATTGTTGCGGCTTCCAATCCAACCAAAAGACCGTCGTGTACAAAGGGGGCTGGTGCACGTTAAATCTGTAGTGGCCTCGAATGTTCTCACGTTGGTGTGGTGTGGAAGTTCGGAGAGTGGGGTACTAGCTCAGGTGTGACCTCGTCGTCTGACCGTGGTTCAAAAGTACGTGGTGTTTTCTTCGGATCTTTCCCTTCGGGTTTGATCCCAGACCGTCGTCAATAGCCCGTTGTGTTGCTCCAGTGCAACGTTATTTAAATACTCATCTACACTGCTGGCCACCGTAAATGCAACACCCTGAAGGAAGCATGCAAATAATATGAAATTTACAACATGCATTAGCGGAGGTGAGATATGCAAATGATTAGAATTTCAGCGCAGACGCACATCACGCGCGCCTGTGGCGCCACTTCAAAGCGCTATTTAAGGCTTGGAGATTTCGACGATTTCAAGTACGGCAATTGTGTTTTTCTTGTGGTTTTTTCAAAAAAACGATCAATTATGCCTCGTAGAAAACAGCGATCATCTTTTGATCAAGTATCCGAGTTCGACAGAGGAAGGATAGTGGCCTACCGAGATTGTGGATTATCTTTCAGGGAAATCGGTAGTCGTGTTGGACGAAACCAAACAACTGCAATGCGGAT
This sequence comes from Meta bourneti, assembly GCA_933210815.1. Lineage (NCBI taxonomy): Eukaryota > Metazoa > Arthropoda > Arachnida > Araneae > Tetragnathidae > Meta > Meta bourneti. The sequence continues at coordinate 8,122,711 of OW119929.1, forward strand.
ATGTGATCGTTGGATGCAGGAGAGTACGACGGACCGACGTGTTCGATCGCATCCACCTCAGTGCACCACTTCACGTGATGACAGGCATATTGTGCGTATGGCAGTGACGGATCGCTCAGCCACATCACGAACCATAGCACAGCACATTCAGTCTGTACCGCATCATCCAGTGTCTGCGCGTACCATTCGACGCCGTTTACAGCAGAGTGGTCTGTCCGCAAGACGTCCATTGCTTCGTCTACCCTTGACGCAGAACCACAGACGTTTCCGCCGCCAATGGTGCGATGAAAGAAGGATGTGGACGGCAGAATGGAATGAAATTGTCTTTACTGACGAGTCACGCTTCTGTCTGCAACACCACGATGGTCGGATTCGAGTCTGGAGACACCGTGGAGAGAGGATGCTGAACAGCTGCGTTATGCACCGCCACACTGGTCCTGCACCGGGTTTTATGGTATGGGGCGGTATTGGATATCACTCTCGCACTCCTCTAGTACGCATTGCCGGTACTTTAAACAGCCAGCGCTACATCTCCGAGGTGTTGGAGCCAGTTGTCCTTCCTTACCTTCAGGGCTTGCCCACAGCCATATTTCAACAGGATAATGCGCGACCACACGTGGCACGCATTGTCCAAGGGTTCTTCGTCAATCGCCAGATTGAATTGCTTCCCTGGCCAGCTCGCTCTCCGGATCTTTCGCCGATAGAAAACATGTGGTCCATGGTTGCTCAACGATTGACCCAGAATACATCCCCAGCTGCCACACCAGATCAACTTTGGCAACGTGTGGAAGCTGCTTGGTCTGCTGTACCCCAAGAACACATCCAAAGTTTCTTTGAATCAATGCCGAGGCGTGTGGCAGCGGTGATCTCCAACAATGGCGGCTACTCTGGCTACTGATTTTGGCAGGAACCACACTTCACAGAAGTCTATAAATTTAATCATTTGATACTTGGTCAACATGTTATCTACAAAATAAATTTTGTTGTGATATCTCTTGTCTTTCTTGGTGTTGCAATTTGGGTGGCCAGCAGTGTACCTTTAGGTAGGTAGGTATTTAATTCTACCTTTACTCATCTACCTTTAGGTAGGTAGGTATTTAATTAACTTTAAATTAAAGAAAAAGTCGCCAAAACAATGTACTAAATATTTTTCTTTTTGCAAAATTACGATTAAGTACTCTCATCTGGTTTACTTTGGAAATCGTGTCACTTTTCATCTTTTCTAAGTCGTCGTCATTTCCTGTTTGTATTTATCAATCAACCTCGTTGTTTTCCTTCATCCGTTTTTTTTCTCCGATTTTCTTTTCTTCGTTCTCAGTTTGTCGTTCCGCGGTCATAGTTTTGCCTCCACGAAGGCCTACATCTAAGTTGTTGGAAGTGGAGGCCTGGAATTTCCCGAAAGCTCCATTAGCAAGAAACATGCGTTGTAAAACAATAATTTTATAATTAGTGCTGGTTTTGAGAGACGACACCCCTGAAAACACCTCAAACGAGAAAGACAGAATTCCTTTATGAAAGGCTGAATATGCTTAACAAGACTATGAATTTGTTTTACAACAGATTACCATAATCCTTCTGAGAACCGTCAAATTTCGATGAAAGTTTAACCAGAAAATTAAAAATCATTAATAAATAAATAATTAATTTTCATAACATCATATAATCAACAACTAGACATCTGAGGATGTAAAATTGCAGCGTTGAAAATGTGTATGGATACCAGTTCCTTTTAACAAAGCTGGCGTGGTGTGGAAGTTTGGAGAGTGGGGTGCTAGCTCAGGTGTGACCTCGTCATCTCACTGTGATTCAAAATCATGAGGTGTTCTCAGATCTTTCCTTTCGGGTTTAATCCCTGACCGTCGCCAATAACCCGTTGTGTTGCTGCAGTGAGACGTTAATTCAACTACCCCTTCCTTCCAACTATTCCGGTCTAGGCGTAATGATTCGGAATCCACTTTAAGCCGTAGACCCCACCGAATAAGCCTTCATGTAACAAAAAATAACTGAAAAGCAACCAACCAATCCGAAAAAAAGAATCCATGGCACAGTTGTTGCTTTATGCCTCACACTCATAACTTTTTGAGTGTATTTTTAAACTATGGACCTCTTTGTAATAACGCGACGGGAAAAGGGTGGAATTTTACTGCTCCTATAGCTCGGTTGTAAGACTATATCTCAAAATGAACCAATTCTTAGCAACAAAATACTTAAATAACAACAAAAATGTAACAACGGAACCGAAGGACGGTCTGTTAAGAGCTAAAGAAGCTCTTTATATGGCCTCATTAACACCCACGCGCTCACTCTATAACACGTGGTAGACACAACACAGGGGTAGATTCTTTGGAGAGTGGAATGCCAGCTTAGGTGTTGCCTCGTCATCTGACCGTGGTTCAAAATTACGTGGTGTTGTCCTCGGATCTTAACGTATGGGATTGATCCCGGACAGTCACCAATAGCCCGTTGTGTTGCTCCTGTGTGACGTCGATTAACTACCTACCCAAGTAACTTTACTAATAAATCTAAAAGTCGATATTTTTTGGTGTATAATTTCTGAAGAACTCTTTTAAATACCAATTGATATTTCTGTACCTTCGTAGAAAACGGCCAATGTCTAAATCCGCTTGAGTTATGTTCACAAAACACCTCAAGGTAAAGAAAGTTATAATTGAAAAAGCTCCGATGTCAATGCATTATGAATGAACCTAAATATTGGAAAGTACTTTTGTACGCCGTAAAAGAAACTATATCAGGTGCTATCAAAAACTTTCAAAATGGACATTGGCTCTTTTTCTACCAAGGTACAGATTTTCAAACGATGAAAATTTAACTTTTTATTACTTTGGGTGTGGCTGAACTCCATCGACCACTCCGATGGGGTCTCCGTGGTCTAGCCACACCCAAAGTCCACACTGCTTCGTTAATGTCTCGAATTAATCCAGTGATCCTGCTGTCCTAGAATCCTTGTTCTCTCAAACCGAAAAGTAGACAGAATCGAGACATTGCAGTTAATTAACGTCGCACTGGAGCAACACAACGGGCTATTGGCGACACTCCGGGATCCATCCCGAAGGGAAAGACACAAGGACAACACCTCGTAATTTTGAACCACGGCCAGATGACGAGGTGAGCACCCACTCTCCAAACTTCCACACCACACCAGCGTGAGGGCTTTGGAGGCCACGACAGATTTAACTCGCACCAGCCCCTTTGTAAACGACGGTCTTTGGTTGGATTCGAACTCGCAACGCTCCGGTTCTCTTCCAACAGAGCTACAGCGGCCCAGATATTAGAATAAAATATCTGTTTCTTCGGATCATACAGCTAAAGTAGGTAGTTAATTAATGTCGCTCTGGAGCAACACAACGTACTATTAACGACGGTCCGGGATCAACCCTGAAGGGAAAGATCGGAGGACAACACCACGTCATTCTGAACTTCGCTCAGATGACGAGGCGAGCACCTGAACTGGCACCTCCACTCTCCAAGCACATCAAGGCAACGAGAGAACATTTGAGGCCACGATAGATTTAACATGCAGCAGCCCCAACGTACACGATGATCTTTGGTTGGACCCGGTTTCGAACTCGCAATCCTCCGATTGCTAATCCTTTACTCTTCCAACTGGGCTACCGCGGCCCAAAAACCCGTTGGGCGGATTTGCTCGCGATGGAAAATGAACACAACTCCTGTCACACGATTCCGTTGCGCCATATAACCCCAACATCCAATCCAATCCTATCTCGTACGTTATGTCACAATAAAACCGCCCATGGAGAGGAACCCGTCGTCCGAGCGGAAATTCCCTCTTGTGCCACTCGAACGGAGAATTCAGACAAGAGAAACCAGTTGAATGTGAAAGTTCTTCCCGGCTCTGTCCTTGAGGCGGAACACTTGGAGAGGATCCAAGTTCCGAGCCCAGCCCGGCGGAACCCTCTCGTAAAAGAAAGTTTTGAAAGAACGGCGACAATAAAACAATCGCGCCCACGAATTCTGACGCCAGCGCACGAAACAGGCTCCATTATCTCATTTCAAATCGCATCAAAAGCGCCTTCAGAGAGCTTTGTTTTGTTCCTATCTGCAGTCTGTAACGTAGCCGTGGTTTTATTTCGGTTGCTTTGATTGTCCCAAAACAGGACAAGCTGTTACAAACACCAGTTGAAAAGCAATCCAATTGAGACGGTGTCGCTCCAGTATCGTTAATTAACTGCCTACCTACCAATAATAGAGGAGAAATATTTAAAACAGCAGCCAAGAAGGTGAACAAAAAATTATGCAGGTGCATTTCCATTAAAAGGTGGAAACGATACATTTTATGTCAAAATATGACGTCAAGTCAAAAATTTGCGAAATGATAAATGTTCATTTGAAACATAAAAGGTGAGATTTTAGAGGTGATAAGGATTGGCAAACGGAAGGTTGCAGGCTCAATACTACGTCCAGCCAAGGACCGTCGTGTACACGGGGGCTGGTGCACGTTAAATCTGTCGTGGTCTCGAATGTCCTCTGGCGTGGTGTGAAAGTTTGGAGAGTGGGGTGTCACAGCTCAGGTGTTGACCTCGTGATCTGACCGTGGTTCAGAATGACGTGTGTTGTCTTCGATCTTTCCCTTCAGATTTGATCCCGGACCGTCGCCAATAGCCCGTTGCGTTGCTCCAGTGCGACTTAATTAAAATACATACCTACCTTAAAGGTGATAAAAAATTTGTATGAAATATCATTGCTGTGTGTGTGTATAAAAATTGATAGAGTGTTTCGATGGGCCGTGATAGCTCAGTTGAAAAAGCAACCGGAGGGTAGCGACTTCGAAACTCGATCCAACCCAAAATCGTCGTGTATGTGGGGGTTGGTGCACGTTAAATCTGTCGTGGCCTCAAATATCCTCACGTTGGCGTGGTGTGGAAGAGTGGGGTGCCAGCTCAGGTGTTCACCTCGTCATCTGATAGTGGTTCAAAATGATGTGGTATTGTCCTCGATCTCCCCTATAAGGATTGATCCCAGATCGTCATCAATAGCCCTATTAGTCTACAAGGAGCATCTTTGCACGTGCACGAATAAACAAATAAAATATGAATCATAACAGATTTAATTAGGGTCAAGTGGCGCGAGATCCTAAACAGGACAAGCTGCGCCAAACGCAAGTTAAAAAGAAATCTAACAAAACAGGGAAAATATTTAAAATAGCAGCCAAATCAGCATTAAAAGGTGAACGAAAAGTCATGAGGTGCATCAACATTAAAAGGTGAATATAGTACATTTTATGTTAAGATATGACGTCAAGTCAAAAATTAGTATAATGGTAAAATGTTCATTCAAAACAGATGAAATGCGGTTTAAATGACAAGTAAAAAACTTGTATAAAATACCAACGCTGAATAAACATTAAAAAATATTAATTAAGTAAATAATATTTAAAAAAGATGGGGATTTTCTCCCACCAAATCTTGCAAGTTTAACCCTCCACCCTCTGCCGAGGAACCATTCCTGTAGTGTTGAAGTATGTAGTAAAGTTTTCTGTCGAATTGTAAAAGCTTTCTGTGTGTGAACTTGGGGTTACGTTTGATTGTAATAATGGTCGCATTTGATCCTTTGGCATATCCTCTACAGTCTTCACTTATTTGAGCTGTAGAATTCCTTAAATAGTTGTGCAACACACAAGCTGCCTTCACACACAACATTCACAGCACTATACTTTAATTTCAAATGGTGCTCGAAAAACTCGAAGCAAGTATACCAAAACTTCATTCTACCGTTTGGCTTGCTCTTTAAAGTCTATAGTTGAACACTTTGTTTTCGTAATTGTCAGTAACGCTTCGTTTCGGATAAGGTCGCATCAAATTCTCAGATAAAGGGAACGCCTCATCTACAAATACGAAAGGCATCGTATCCTGTATTGGAGGTAGCACTGCAGGTGACGGAAGCTGTAAGTGCATTTCATCATTTTGTTCGCCACACGCTTGTGTTGAAAATGCTTCCATCACTGAACCTCCCTTGTGACCCTACATCAATAGTAATGAATTTATAGTTTGAGTCGACGATAGCCGTTAGCACGATGGAGAAAGTGTTTTTATAAGTGAAATAAGAGGATCTAGTTTTCTCAGGTTTTTTTTTATCACATATTTCCCATCAATGGCGCCAATGCAGTGCGGAAATTGCCATTTTTGTTCGAAACCAACTGCGATTGATTTCCACTGTTCTTTTGTGGGTTCCGGCGAAAACAATGGATGCATTACTTTCTATACAGCTTGAGATATTTCAAGCACGATATTAGAGACCGTTCGTTCCCCATTCTGTAGCTGTATGCAATAGTTCTGTATGTGTTTCCTGTTGCCAAATACCTAAAACATAAAAGAAAAATAATTTAATTAGTAGGGAATGATTGTTTTGTAGCTGTATTTGTTAATGTTTTTAATTAAAAAGTAAATATATTTACACATCCAAATGCTCTCCAGACACCATTGTTTCAGGTGCTGAAGCGAAGGCGATGTGGGTATTAGGTATCTTTTAATTAACGTCACACTGGAGCAACACAACGGGCTAAGGCGATGTGGGAGTTGGTTGATTTGGGTTTTATGGCGCAAGGTCCAATAGTGGACAAGCTGCGCCAAACGCAAGACAAAATTCGACCCAGTAAAATGGCGATGTGGGAGAAACTGAGACATTCGCTGAGAGAAGCTCTCAGAAGACAGCAAATATGCATGCAAAGTGGAGCACCGCTGAATCTGTTAAACAATGGAAATTTCAAAAACAGATGGGATTTCTGCAACCATGTATGGCCAATAAAACACGAGAAGGGAACCTAAACGAATACATTGACGACAGTGAAGCCCCATCGCAAAATTGTGACATCGAGAGTCCAACTGATGTAGTCGAAGAGCGCGAGGAATCAGAAGTGCTCGGGACGAAGCTCAATCACAGGTGCCTCCTGAAATTTCACCTCCGACACAAGCTCCACATCTTCTAAAAAATGAAGTCACTATTGCTGGCTTATTCAACGAAGCATGGAAGAACGAAGAAAATCGAGATCGGAAGAAAGAAAAAGTATGTTTGAACAAACGAGTGCTCCAAGTGATGTATCCTCTCTACCACTTCTTCATATCTATGTACGAGGTGACCAAAAAGATGCCACCGTCATCTCAGTTTGTCGTCAGAAACGATATTTCCCGTGTGGTTACAGAAATGGAGGCCACGATGCTGAACATTCCCGCGATAACTTCACAGTTCAGCGGCCATCATATCACTTGTCGCCGTACATTAACCAAACAGCCAGTCAATCCTACACCAGCTTATCAATTCCAACCCACTCTTCACATTCCGACAGTCCATTCCCAAACCCAGAGAATTGTGAGTTCGAACAAAACACTTCAACTACGGCTTCAAATCGGCATGATTTGCTCATATTTATTAATAATTTTTTAGGAAAACTGAATTTCTGTTAAGTAAAAATTTCACTATTTACATTTGATGTACATTTTTGCCGTTTGAATATTATTGTTTATTCACTAAAGATTTTTCTGTAAAAGCTACATTTTTACTTTCCGCCAATAATGAAGGTACCTTAACACTAGATCGTAATATAGGTTACGCATGACTTACCTTAAAAACACAGCTAGTTTTTTCTCGGTTCCAATGGACCTTATAGCGATGCATCCCTCTCTGTCAATTTCATTCTTGATGAGATCCTGCAATTCTCTGAACTGATCACAGTTTAATCTAAAATATAGTTCGTGAATTTTTCAAAGAATTCCTTAATTAAAGCGAATTCTCCATGACTTAGTCTTTGTCATGTATGCACTTCTTTCTGTTTCATCAGAGCGGTATAGCATACCGTTTCGAACATAAACTCGCTTTCGGAATCCGATTCTGAACTCAAATCTACACTACTGTTTGTGAAAATTGCAACCATGAAGGAATCATGTAAATTAAACGAAACTCGCAGGAAACAGTTTAGGATATGCAAATGATTAGAATTACAAAGCGATCACGCATGTGTGGGCCGAGAAACACCCTCTAAACTTCCAAGTGAGCCGTGTATAAAAGCATTGTAAAGGTGCATTAAAATATGTGTATCGTCGTTTGACTGCTGTAAATGATTGATTAGAAGCCAATATGCCTCGCCAAAAACGCAGTGCCATACGAGCAACTAACGGAGTTCGAACGGTGCCGCATGATCGGCCTCCGTGAGGGTGGACTTTTGTATCGTGAAATCGCCACTCGCACGGGGCGTAATGCTACAACAGTGATGCGTGTGTGAGAGATGGACCATGGAGAACCGGACAAGTCGAAACCCCGGCAGTGGGCCACGCAATATAACAGGAAGACACCACGGGAAGACAGACACCTCATCCGCATGGCGTCGTCGTGCGTTGGCACAACATTGGAGCACGTCTACAGGTGTCATTGTCTGCCCCCACGTTCCACTGCTGCGCCATGGGCTACGTGCAAGGGTTCCCTTGACGCTGAACCAGACACTTCCGGCTACAATGGGCTCATCAACACAGCCAATGGCATGCCGATTGGCAACATATAGTCTTCCAGCGGTGGATTCAGATGGACATTACAAGTGTAATTGAGCCTAAAATCTTGCGAAATGAGTACGGCAACAAGGACAAGCTACGATTACGAGATGCAAAAATTGGGACGCTGACAAAATCAATTGAAAAGAATATTTTGAAACAAAATTAATACGTGACATCTAGAATAAATTGTCATAATGCAGCATGTTAGAACAATTAATATCCTATTCTGTATTACATTGCCTCATTAGAGGATGTTAATGTTTACTTTTAGATTAACTCAGAAAAACTGTATAACACCGGAGAACACGTTTTTGAATTTCTGGACGACCCCTTTTTCAAGGCATGGAATAGTTCAAATTTCAATTGCGAATATCCGCCAATTTTACAGATAACTCCATGAAACATTTTTCCAATTGAACTTCTTGGCCAATTTCCTTACTTCTCCGCTAGGAGCGCTGTCTCAATAAATTCAGCATGGTCACTTACTACACGTTACTTCCTTGACTATACGAGACGCTGTTTTAAACTTGAAGGAACTTTACAGGGCGAGTCTAAATTGTTTTAGCAAAATAAGAGGGGTGATAGTACCCATCCAGACGAGCCATAATTACCATGGAACATAGGGTCGCATTCCACTCAGAGAGGCAGAAAAGAGTCAAATTAGAATTTCAACATGAACTTACAAGTGTTGGGAAAGCGAATGAACGATACCAAAAGTTGCACAATCTGATTTATTGATCAGAGAAAAACTCACAGCAAGTGCTCAAAGTGGCGGCCACTCGTGTCGTTGCACAATTCATACCCTCTCGAAGATTCCTGGTGGTGTTAATTTTGTCTGCGGCAACAGATTATCGCTACGAGATCTTCAGCTGAGTCCACAGGCGTCTGGAAAACTAAAGATTTCATGTGCCCTCAGAAGAAAAAGTCCAGCGAGGAGACCAAATCACAGGTCCGATTCATCTTGCTTAGGAGATATGCTACGTAGGCAGGTACAATACAACGTCAGAGGCGATGACTTGACTCTTTTCTGCCTCTCAGAGTGGAATGCGACCCTATGTTCCATGGTAATTATTACTCGTCTGGATGGGTACTATCACCCCTTATTTTGTAAAAACAATTTACTCACCCTGAATATCGTTTCTCGAAACGTGGAAAATAACACTGATCTATTTCACTACTCCTGTCGTTGATCTAGTGGTTTAATTAGTCATTCTAGTTATTGTTTGCTACGAGTTTCTACAACCATATTTAATTCATGTTCAACTGTTGGTATTTTTCTATATAACGTAGTTTGGAGAGTGGGTTGCCAGCTCAAGTGTTGTTCTCGTCATCTGACCGTGATTCAAAACATGGTCTCAGATCTAGTACTGAAGTCCAGATGGCGGTTAGGTCTTATTACAGATGCGATACATCTGTGCAGATCTAACCGCACTCTGAGCTTCGGTACTGGATCGGAGTACCATGGGAAAAGAATAGAGTACTCTGGGTTCGTGAAGCCCATACACACTTAAAGATGTGCCCCCGAGGGGCTTGTATTATGGGAAGATGCATTGCATCTACAAAAATGCGGCATCTGTTTTTCTTGTGACCAGGACAGAACAACTCACCAGCCGGGTACCCTGGATGGTAATTTTACAATAAAGTATCAATAATGACAGAAAGTGTGGTAATGCATATATGTGGCTATGCACATGAACAAAGTTCACTAAACAGTAAATATTTATTGCTCAAAAGATAATAGTTGCAAAAAGCAATTTAAGATAAAGACAATCTAATAACATATATTGCATTCATTTTTATATTGATTTCTTCTTCTGTACAGACCTAACCACCATCTGGCCTACGGACCACATCAGCACTCTGGGCTTCAGTACTAGATCAGATGACGGCTCCTGCGTGACATACAAATAAGCAACTCTAGTACTATTTATCGCACATAAGCATTGCTCCCGCCACTAGGTCTGAGCGGTGGCGGTCACTATGGCAACAGTGCTCGTTCATTTTGAGTAGGGGTGACAGGTGGATGTCTACAAAATTGTTTCGGGTGAATGTTGGTGAGGCGGGAAGAGAAGTATAATTCATCTCAATAAGTAAGTTACAGCAAATATACTCGTATTTCCACTTTGCTTTAAAGTGCCAATGTATCAAACTTAAATATATTTTCAAACTTCCCCTATGGAAAATGGGACGAGGTTTGTTTCTATGGCAACACAGATGCAGACTTTGCGGCAGGAGCAGTTCTTGTGGTAGACAGAAAGTACTTGCACAAAGACAACACTTTTCTATATACAGTGGTAACTTGAGATACGAGTGCCCCAACAGTTTTTTTAGATACGAGCTTGAGGTCACAACCACCACTCCGCTCAGATTCATGGCTTACGCGTCGTTCACCTCACCTTTAAGTCTAACAAAAATCAATCAATTTCTTAATTTGGTTTGACATTTATTGTCAACTGCCGCTGGGAGGCCCGAGTCCCTTTCTTATTTTTAAAAATTTTTCATTTCTCTGACCAGATGCGTCAATTCTGAAAACGGGGTGATGTACAATTATTTAGCTAAGTTTTTTCGTATAACCATGAGTCCAAAGGTGAGTGTGAAGAACAATAGTGAGAAAAGTAAAATGGTAATATCCATGGAATCAAAGAGTGAGATAATAGACAAACATGCGTAAGAGTAAGACTTGGCAATGCAGTACGATCACACTACTTATACGATATGTACTATTCTGAAGCAAGACTCGGTACAGGCTATAACTCCAGCTACAATATTTGTTCATTATAAAACAATTGGAGTGGTATTTTGGGGGCAGGTACGAATTAATCTCATTTCAATGGGGAAAATTGATTTGAGATACGAGCATTGACTTACGAAGCTAGGTCATGGGATGAATTAAACTCGTATCTGAAGGTACCACTGTACATATCGCGGGTTTACATGGAAAAAGCACTGCCTCAAAAAATAGTTATGAAATAAAGGTATACAAAGTTCTGTTAGCAAGACAAAACTTATTGTCTTTTAGGAGTTAATATTTTGTGGTTTTATTGTGAATTATTAAGACTTATTGTTTAACGGTTTTTAAAATTATGTGTACGCATAACACACAATTTTTGATTTCCCGCCAACTTTCATTTTGACAATTTACGAGTCTCGTCCAAATATCTCAGAAAAAAGTTAATTCCCTTTTTCCCGGTCCCGTCAGGTTCGTAAACAGGGGTGTTAACTGTACAACTATGAATAATTCAGATTATGTATTGGCTGCCTTTTATTGTAAGTAATAAATCCAAAAAGGTTTTTCAAGAAACAGGAATAAAATAACTTTCATGTACAGCCGACATTTTAGGCACTTTTTTGTAGTCACATGTTTACACGAACGAATACAATAAAAATATAAGTAGCTTTCTAGATTTATAGGCTGCAAATAACATTATGTGCTATTTAAGGAATTACTTCACATCAATCTGTTTTCTCATTTGATGTCTGTACAAGTATTAAATAAAAAAGTATTACTACATTTTCATAAAATTATTTAGCAAAACGTATTATAGCAGTGATTAAGCTATTGAAAGAGCTCATCTATCTGCATTATTGCACAGCATTTAAACAAAACAGAAGAATACTCACACCCTTATACTTGAATCAACACTGATCTGGCAGTATGGGAGAAGCAGTGACATAAACAACTGCAAACACAATATTGTTCAAGTTAAATATTCATAAAAGTTTTAATGCGAAATTTTGACCAACCAGAACTGGTTTTTTTTCTTTTCAAAAACGACGAATCGATTTTTCTGTGTTGAAAATGATAAATTTTAATCCAATTTTCATTTCACATGTAACTAATTGAAATTTGTAACTCAAAATGTATGTTTGGTGTTAATATCGGGAATACTGCATCAAAATTAATTTGTCATTTGAGAATGTTGATGGAATTCAGAATTACAAGTGTAGCGGAATATATGGGCGAATGTATGAAAATTTGTGTCTAGTAAACTGGAATTTAAAAAATATTGAAAATCGAACATTTAAATGATAGTTACATTTGTCTATGAAAGCGAAGAAATTATTCTGATCACTTAAATAAAAGCTCTTTTTTGAAGTGAACTATTACAGCAATATGTGCCAGTGCATTTTGACATTGCCGCTGGCAAACTAATTAAAAGAGCATCATTCTCTTATCTTGTGTGTATGTCTATGAACTGGGTTAAATTTTTGGCTTGCGTAAGTTATGAAGTTTTCAAAAGCGGGAAAAAACATGAAATTACATCCTGGAATGAGATAAGTACTTATAGAAAAGTAATTTCAGTACTTCAAAAATAATCTTAATTTACGTTGACGGAATATATTTGTTATGTTTCGTCGTTTATACACAAAATTTGCTTCCAATATTATACATTCAAAGTTCCCAAAGTATTTGAAACTGGGAACCCACCAAGTGTTTTGACAAGATATCTCGTCCATCAAGATCTGACCAATTTCGCTTATGACGAGGTATCTCGTCATCAAGATTCAGCCAATTCTTTTGATGATGATGAGATTAAGACCTGGTGGGTTTTCTTCCAATGACGAGATACCTCATCCATCCAGTTCTGGTCAGTCTTGAAAACGACAAGACACCTTTTCGAGACAACCACCAGGAGGGTTAATGTTGATTCAAGTATATCGGAGAAGCATAAAATTTCAACAATCATAAAGTGTGAACTACAAAGAATCCTCAATAGAAAATGCTATTCACTCTATTGGCCATAAATTCACTGGAGAGAGTCACTTTTACGCTTACCAAATACCTTAAGTTTCTTATTAGAATATAATTTTACCTTTTAGGCACATCCGGGGTTAAAGCATAGATGTTTGTATGTTCAGAATGAATGTGTAGCCTCTACAAATGGATTGTGCCTAGAATGTGTGACATGCATGTGAGGTGTCACAAGAACCCATCCCCAGTGACATACCAGGGTAATGCTAACAGGGCTGCAACAGCCCAAGCACTTGTGAAATTGTAGCATAAATTCTTGAAAATAGTAGCAAAATAAGTCTCCTCTGAAAGCTTACTTTAGTCGTTCAGCTAAAATCAAAATGAATCAGCTGAGCCTCCCTCTACACACCTAGGTCACTAAGAGTTAATTAGTACAAAATGTACTAATTAACTCTTAGAGGCACACGGTTTTAAAGAATAAAAACCCAAGTTGCACAGAATTGCTTATTCACTTAAATAAGTGAATGTTTTATACTAATATTGTTTTATACTAATTTTGAAGCTAAATAGCTTCAAAATTAGTATAAAACATCAAATAACATGGTTTTTTGATTATAAAACGATTTATTCACTCATAATAAATTTTTATATAAAAAAAACATTTATCCTTAACACTACCCCCACCAAAAATTCACTGCACCACAACAGTGTCAACAACTTACTAATGCGTTTTGACATGTGTCAATTTTTGTTTTCAGTTATGACGCATTTATTTGTAGTTCATAGCATTGCCAACTCAATGAAAAACTAAATAAAATATTAAATTGTATGACTGAGTTGTTTCAACTTTTTGAGGTGGGTTAAAAGTATCCCACCATGTATAAAAAGCTAAGCAAAAAAAAGTGGGACCGTTTTTAACCCACCTAACCCCAAAGAGTTAAGTATGAAACAAGTTTTGAACTTGCAAAGAAATTTAAATAAAAAACCCACCTAAATATTTTCTTGGCTTGAAATCTGAATATCCAACACTGTTGAAAAAGGCAAAAACATATTCATTATTAATATTGTTATATGGCACCCAGTTTGCGAACTTTTGTGATAAAATGACAATCGATCACCAAATGGGCGAGTTTTGGCGTCCGCACCATTTTATCACCTAGTGGGATATTCACAATTTTAGTATTCGCTGCAGTCAAAGTTGAAAATCCTAAACAATTGGAAAACATCTGTAATGAATTCGTGATGGGATTCATGCTATTGGGCTTTGAGGGGCACGTGTGTATGGGCTTCATGAACCTGAGGTACCCTACTGATATAGTTCCTCCGTGGGGTTTATTACTTCTGGCAACCATGGGGGTTGCGACCCCACAATGCCCAATCTTTCTCCTTTCTTTTCACAATTACTTGACATTGTCTCGTGTTTGGCGCAACAAATATGGTCTTTGTGCCATAAAATTCCAAATCAACCAACCAACTATGCAGTTGGTTAAAAGAACAGGGAGATTTAATTTTTGTTAGTTTGGTTAATTTTAAAAAGTCCCTGAAGTTTTAAAAATATCAGTTTTTGAGACACTTTTGCTTAAAAAGATACCCCTATTCACAAAGGTTCATATATAGTAGCAAAAATTTGCCTTTTACTCGCATGTGCTAAGTGGTTCACAAATCTGAACTGAACTTACTACAAAAATTATTAAATTAAAATGTTAAAAATTTAGAAAAATATAAGTAGTAATTACTAATAAATAATTCAAGCTACAACTAACTTCTTGAATGGGCCATTAAAGTCAATTTCTAAAAAATTGAAAACAATTTGAATTGCGACAAAAAATTGAAATCATGCCAAAACCTCACGCTTAACTAAAATTTTATCGAATAGGTAAAAGAAATCAATCCTTAGAAAATCACAATGAAAATATAAAACTTTAAGTACTTAAATCAAGATAAATATAAAGATACACACTCATGTCCAAATTTATCTTTACATACCCAAAAGTAATGATATTTTATATCATATACAGTGCTCTTAAATTTTTTCCTTTGTATTTATGTGTTATGATGTTATGTATTATTTCACACAAATTCATAAAATTATAGTTCAGTTTCTGAGAAATCCATGATTTATGCATGTAAAGATAATTTTGGACATGAGTGTATTTTGCTCCATATATACAAACCCATTACTCCATACATACAAACTACCCAATTTACATATACAAAATCCATAAAAAAGCTTTATATACATATTTGTGGTAAAATACAACATAGAGGTGGTTATTTGAACCATCAATTTTTTCAGTCGAAATGTCTTGCAAAAAGAAAAAAGTTAAATAAAAGATTCTAAAAAAAATGTGAAGCAATAAGCTGCACACTACCAGATTGGATGGAAGGATTATTGAATTACTAAGGGAAATATAACATTACATGCAAATTTCAAGGACAGAAAAATGAACATGGTACGAATAAAAACTAGACACACATGGCGATACATCCTAAAGCTTGTTTGGATTTGCAACAAAATGTTCAAATCAAGAACTGGCGTACACCCCTTCTTCGGCCTTCAGTGCTGCGAGTGCCCTTTTGGCAGCAGATTTCTTTGCAACTTTTTTATTTGGACCGACTCCATGATACTTCCGTCCATCTGGCAACACAACCTCTATGTATGATTTGTCCTCCTTTTGAATGGCTTCGCTGAAATCCAAAAACAAAATACTATTAGCAACACACAAAATAATCACTTTACTTGACTGTTAAAAAAGAATGTACAGTAGTGTACCTGAATTTGCAGAAAGCATGTCACAAGATCTACAATCAGTAAAATAGCCAGGGAGGCCGCTGTGCTCCCTCCCAAATGTAGCTTTCCTCTAATATTTATGATTTTACAAATGAAATATAATTTTTTAATCCTCTGCTAGATCTTGTTTGGATTTGCCACTACCGTAGACTTTTCATTACCATGGAGACCACAGTGACTGGGAATTACTGCAGGGCTATATTTCGATCGCTGGTTAAAAGAGAAGTATTGGGTTGATGCAGAAGTTCGTCCAGTTTTTATGACAAAAATTTTATTTACTATTAAAAATTACATTTAATCTATATAGTATGTGCCGTTCTGTTCAATGACCTTTCTCCAACCCTCCTGTAGCTGCATAATCCCATGCTCATAGAAGTTCTGAGGTTTCTGGCTAAAGAAATGATCCAGGTGACAAAACTTTCTGAACCACTTATGGCACGTGGAATTGTCAACGGTACCCTCAACCTACACAACACATATATTTTGTGTCTGCGAAGCATTCTTGCCTTTTCGGAAATAAAAGCATAATATGTCGAAAATGCTCCTTATTTTCTGCCATTTTTAATGCTTAACAAAATTTTAAAAAAAATCACAACCCAATAACACAATTTTTATCCCAAGTACTTGCTGACATTCCTTCTTTCAAACATCAAAACTTTACACTTGTAGTAGTAATGTTAGTAGATAACATTTCGTTTTTGCGATGCAATGCCATCTAGCTCCACGAACGAACTTTTGCACCAACCCAATATAAAAATTGTTATAGAATGTGGTCTATAAAATCCTATAGAATTATGGCCTGTTTTTCTATAAGCTCTAAAAAGTAACCTCTACAGAAAATGTCTACAAACCTCTACAAAAGTTCATTTCTAGTTTCAAGACTTTACTTTAGAAATACATTTCTATAGAATCAGAGCTCGTTTTCTATCGAAATATCTATGGAATTTTTTTCTATAGAAACGAAATTTCGTTTCTCTTTAGAAATCTCTATGGATCTATACAAATATATAGTAAGAAATGCATTCCACACAAGATCCAGACCTTTTTCTAGTAATATCCTCATAGAGATTGTGCCTATAAATCTTTATTTTACTATTTATAATACTTTTGACCATATGATATTCAATTGAATGGTTGTGTGTCTTATACTCCAGCCCTCTCCCTTATCTGTAATATGTAAAGAACACGTTAATACAGGAGAGTGACTTTAACACACTGATGTCAATCAATCCATAATGTCAATTATATTGTTTGGCTTTAGTAAAACTAAAGTGAGAATTTTTGGATTAAATACAGCATAAATTATATTGAATTAGATGCAATTACAACTAATCAAACCTCATTAAAAAAATTTCATGGGGCCGTAAAAAAATTCATATTATCCGTAGTTCATGTTACCGAATTCAGAAGAAAAAGCTCTAATTCAACAATAAAATAAAATATTAATGTATTTACAATACTTTCTGCACAATTCTTGGTTCACAGGAAAATGGTATTCTTCAAAGATTATACAGATGATTCTTGATTATACAGATATTTCCTGATTACATAATTTTTGTCTTAAATAGTCTGTTATCAATTTTTTTTTCATGACGTTCTTTAAGAAAATCTTTGATGTGGTCAACCTTGTATAATTGAACAGATGAATTTTCGCTGCCTCACAAAAAGTGGTGAACAGCTTCTAAGCCAGCAGTAGCTTCTTTTAAAGAAGGCATGCTTATTACTTCTTCAATCTCTTTCACAAATAATTCTATAATTTCGGAGTCACTTAAAGGATAATACAATTGAAAAGAATCCGCTTGACCTTAAGTTTGGAAAATGCGTTCGTTTTAACAGATTTCTTAGTGTAACCTGAATTCTTAAATGATAGACTTAACATTATTTGAATATACATTTTAAAGAGGATTGGAATTTACTTTGGATTATCAGTAATTCATATTAATCGAGTTCGTTTTAATGGGGTTTGACTGTATTTCTTCTCTAAGCTAACTAGAAAACTATTCACTTTTTTAACTTTCTAAGGGAACACTTCCAGCTTCTTCAAAAGCACATGGCATTTTTTTCCTATGCCAGGAAAAGTCCAGGTACCATAATTTCTTATGGGCAGCCCAGTACAAATTAGCCCAGCTGAAAAGGTCGTCAAACGGGACAGTCAGGAGAAGCATGCACACCAATGCAGTGTAAGGGTCCTCTTAAAAAGTTGTGTCCAGTTAAAATTCTAAAATTTGCCATTGCCATATGTCGTGGCAAATTAGGTGGAACAGAGCCAGACAAAAGCTTGCTCCGTGTTTTGTCTGTGGCCTTAAGCTTTTGATGGTCGCAGACGGACTTATTTATCTTTCCCTCTACCAACCTGCAAGCACAGAGGTAAGGGAGAGGGCTGGACGGCTGGGTAGAAGACAGCCATTTGTAGCTAGCTTGTCTGCACTCTCATTGCCTGATATATCACAATGGCTTGGTGTCCATTGGAAGGCAATGATCCAACAGGTTAAGTTATAAAGTTAATGTTGATTCATGCAGTCACAAGAGATATTTATTATTCATTCATTAAAGTACCACAAAAAACAGAGTTGGATTCAAAACTTACCCAAAGATCTTTTGCATTTTCAGCATTTCATACAGTTCTCTGACGGGGGATTTGGGAACATGCTGGCACAAGTGTTCTATGCATAAAATGGGGAAAAGCAAATTATGTTGAAATATGTAAACAAAAATTTATTGTCATAACTTTTCAAGATATTTTCAAAATACATTTAATGGCATCAGTGTAAATAATTTCTTTAAAGCAGTGATTCGAGCCAATGCACATATTCAAATGGAATTTGGAAAACTGGACAATTCTGGTGTACACAGTTAGAACCTTATCCACAGCTGGTAAAAGCAGCACTGCAGACCCCTTTTACCATTTGCAACCACCTTACCTGTGTGAAATAGGATTTTCGTCACTTTTGCACAGAAAAACAAAAGTCAGAAATTGCTTCAATGCATATGATGACTTACTCTTTCTTGGGTCTTTCAAAAAAGGAGCCTTACTTAAAAAGTATTATTAATAATACTGAATGACCGTGAATAAACCGCAACCATTAAAAATTGAGATACTGTTTTGTATGTATATGTAAATGTATGTGTTTATTTTTCAATAAATATATAAATTATCTTGCAATAGATGTAATTTCCTAAATAGAAACACGTTTTTCAAGGGGGTGCAAGAACGTATTTTTAGATTCAAGGTGTGCCGATCACTAAAAGGGTTAAGAACCACTGCTTTAAAGCTACCGATATAATTGATAACAAAGAAACATGAAGCAGTCCATTCAGTAGAGTCAGTGCCAACATTTATGTACTTGAGGTAACAGCTAAAATTACGGTTTAAGATTCTAAATACAGGATACTCTAGATCAGCATTTCCAAATCTTATGTTACAGACCACTATTTTTCACAGCTTTTCCAGACATTAAGTTTTGGCTTTTCACCTACAAATTTGGTTTAATAGTTAGAAAACGTTTTAATGTGAAATAGTCAAAGTAATTTGTATGCAGATGTCGTGACTACCATCTCAACTGTTACATTTTCATACACTCATTTAAAAAACAATTTGAAAAAATCCTCAAAAGCTTCGGGACTATTTCTGAGCTTCTGTTACGGTACAGTTTCATCAATGTGAAAAGTTTAGAAGGTACGTACTCATAGCAGGCTCAATCATGGGGTAGCACACGCTCCACACTGTATCGAGTGACATCCCGCTGTCTAAGTAAATGGCCCCAGCAACCGACTCAAACACATCCCCCAATGCTTTGGGAACTTCCACTTCTTCCAATGCAAAGCATTCCAGTTCCTCAAGTACGTAAAGGTGTTCCTGAAATGCAAGATGACATGTCTTTGAGCATCACAATCTATACACATAAAGCAGAGTTGGCATCTGTCTGTCTGTTCTTTATACAAATCTACATCGTTTGACCAATCCACATCAAATTTGGTACACTTATTCTTTGGAACCTTGCGGATAACGTAGGCTACATATTAACCCCGTTCTATTTGTTTTGGGTGTACAGAAGGGTGTAACATCCCATCATCCTGGTCAGAGCACTTGCTAGGGGGCGCTCTCTCCCAGTCTGGCTGTGCAGATGACGTCAGAGTTAACATTTACAGGAGTCACCTCTCCAGATGATCTTTAGTTTCTTTTAAGAATCTTAGAGTATGGAGTAGTTGCAGATGGGTGCGGTTGGGCTGAAAATCATTCCGTATCATATCGTTTAGATATCCTGTCTAAATTCTTGAACTGTAGCTTTATTATTGGAATGTAAATTTTTATAATACAAGATTATTTTTTTAGAAAGTAGTCTTTTTTTAATGTCAATATGGTACAGGGGGCTAAGAGAAAATTCGAAATCCTCATAGGAATAACATAGTGTATTTATACGACCAATGTCAGACCCATTCACACTAAATTCGGTACTTTCATCCTGTAGAATTCTGCTGGACACAGGCTGTATATTAACCCTGTTTGATTTGTCCTGGGTCTTCCGGGAGATGAAAACAATTCGAAATCTCCATAGGAATAATTTTGAGTAATATTACGATGAATTATAAACAGTTCAACCCGAGCAATGCCGGGTAATTTGGCTAGTTGATTATAAGGAAATTACAGGATGTATTGATGAACACTAGCATGCTCCTAGGTATGTGGTCCCTAGTGGAATCGATTCAATTCAATAGGTCCAAATATTCTCCTGGAAATCAATAACCTGACACTGTCACATATGGGGTTTAAACTTACAATCAAGCAGGGGCATATCCAGGATATCAATCTGGTAGGTAGGTATTTTAATTAACGTCGCACTGAAGCAACACAAAGGGCTATTGGCGATGGTCTGGGATCAATCCCCCAAGGGAAGAATCTGAGGACACCACCTCGTAATTTTGAACCACGGTCAGATGACACCTAAGCTGGCACTCCACTCTCCAAACTTCCACACCAAGTCAACGTGAGGACATCTGAGACCACTGCAGTTTTAACATGCACCATTGTACACAACGGTCTTTAGAATTCAACTCGCAACCCTCCTGTTGCTAATCTGTTACTCTTCCGACCGGTCTACCGCGGCCTTCTGATATTAATCTGGAGGGGGCTACATTTTTAATGTAAGCTCTTTATGTAAGGGGTGATTTTAAAATTTCTTTGAAACATACTAGTTTCAGACCTACAGACTAGTTTTAGAGTATGTTACCTAGAGAATAGTTTAAAAGACTAGTTTTAGTGTTACCTAGATATTAGTTTCAGAGTGCATCACCTAGAGACTGGTTTAAAAGCGACTATTCCAAGACAAATAGAAGCTGTGTTGAAGGGAAATGATACCAATGTTTAAACGAAACATTGAAATTTTCAATTATTTTATCCAACCCTAGTAAATAAGAAATGGAGCATTTCTATAAGGGGCTAAAAGCAATGAATAAATGAGGCTATCACAAGAGTGGCTAACCTACCAACATACCCAATGGAGATAAATGTGATTTTCTTTACACCATTTTTATACAGCCACAATATATTTTGAGGAGGGTTAAAATCTATATTGCAAACGCATTAAATGCCAAGAGATCGCACTGTAGGTGGCAAAAATAATTATTTAGGCATTTTCAGGTTTATGTGGATTAAACCACTCTTGCTCAGATAGCCTCAAATATCAGTTGACTTCAAGCAGAAAATATCAGAACCCACCTTTATACACGATTTTTAAAAAAGCAATCCATGAAATAAATAAGGATATTTTGCTTTTATATGATCTGGGGGGTTTAAGCCCCCTCCATAAGTGCACTTCTGCAATCAAGTGCTTCAACCTACCACTTATCGAAGCAACTTTCTATTTCAAAATTGTATTTGAATACACAGCATTTAAATTAAAAATTGAAACTAATTGCATTTTAATTAATGCATCAGTTTAATCATCAAAATAGTAAGAAGGATAATAAACATTCGTGAATAAAAAACAACCAAAGAAAAATGTATTGTAGACTGGTGAATCCAGTTAAGGCTGTGCACCTCTCCATCTTCGAATCAAATGAAATTCTGTACACAGGTACATTTACCTTGAATCAACAAATTTTTTAAATCTCTAAAATATTGTTTTCATCCAGATACAGGTCTGTGTGAAAGTGACATCACAAATTAAAATGACTTTTTTGCGTGCATCATCTACTTAAAAATCGTATCTTTTTAAGCATCAGATAATCCAATTTTGTTT
Source organism: Meta bourneti (assembly GCA_933210815.1). Taxonomy (NCBI): domain Eukaryota; kingdom Metazoa; phylum Arthropoda; class Arachnida; order Araneae; family Tetragnathidae; genus Meta; species Meta bourneti. The sequence goes on from OW119929.1 coordinate 8,144,953, forward strand.
TGTTCAGAAAAATTGTATAACTTTAGAGCAAATATTGATGCTGATTTCATTAGGACTTGAATAATATTGAAAATGTGGATTATTCAATTTGACCAATTTCAAAATCATTTACCTAGAAAAGGCATTTTTTTAAATTATTTTTCTGAAGTTTCTATATAAATATACTATTAGAGTGTGCGAGCACTCTCTGCAGTTTTCAAACTGTTAAGTTTATATAAACTAATTTGTGTAATGACACTCATCTGAAATCCTGACAAGGTCAGAAAATAATGAAATGCCAACAAAATCCCTTTTGATATAAGAAAAATCCCTAAGTGCATGTCAAATTTGATGCAAAAGGACGAAAAGTTTAATTTTTGAATGTTTATTTCAATTAAATATTTAAACTGTTCTAAGAATCTTAATACAAAAGGATAGGAAAAATGAAAGTTTAGATTCTAGGTTTGCTTTTCTTTGATAGAGCTGTATGTTACATTTTTTTTTTTACCACACATGGTCAATTTAGCAGTCATGATTTAGGTGGCACTTTTGAGGTAATTAGAAATTGCATGATTACATTTTATTTTCACATTGGATTCAAAAGATACCAGGAATAAATACCTTTGAAACAGTTGACTCTTATGCTTAAAAAATGTTGATAAGTGAAAGATTTTTCTGTTGACGAACAATTAAAATGAAATTATTAAAAAATGCTTGACACAGAAGTTGGAAACCAAAATAATTTTATATATAAGGAGCAAAGTAATTTTAAGCATTCAAATTAGGAGGTAAAACAGCCTAATTTAGAAAAACTGTATCTCATAAAGTATCACACTCAAACTTAAAACAGTGTTTATGTACACACAACACTACAAAAAAATTAGGTTAATATTTTAAAATTAATATTTTATTTGAATTTACATAAACTCAATCTACAAAACAAATATTTGCAAGGACAATTTGCATGCAACTTTCTGAGTCAATCCATGTACTTTGTATCAAAATAATGACTGACATAAATAACAGTACTTATATTTTAAATTAAAACCAAAAAATATAACTCAAGTAACACAAAAGTATGAAATAATCAATTGTTGGATTTAGCAAAGTTTCTCTCGCATATTCAAATTTTTGAATAAAGCTTTTAGTTTTGTGCAAAATTTTGATTTTATTTTGAAGCTCTAATGGTAATTCAACTTCATTCCAAATTTTATGTGTCTAAGTTTCAAGAGTTACAGTGCACGCAGTGCTAAAAATTCTCATTCTGAGAAAAGTGATTAAGCTAAGCTGAAAGAGTTAAATCAGAAATAGGGTTGTCAGAAAAATCTTAATTGTGAACACGCAAATGCAAATATTTGTTTTTAATCCAGAATGAGAACATTTCAGACTTAATTCATTGACACTGAAAAATCGTTTTTTTTTTTGGAGTGAAAAAGTAATTCTTTAACTTTCTCTTTACTCCTTAATTCTTTGGGGTTAGGTGGGTTAAAAACTGTCCCACGTTTTGCTTAGCTTTTTACGCATGGAAGGATATTTTTAACCCACCTCAAAAAATTGAAATTACTAAGTCATAGTTTAATATTTTATTTAGTTGGCAATGCTAATGAACTAACGCTGAGTGTGTCAATAACTGAAAACAAAAATTGACATACGTCAAAATGCATTAGTAAGTTGTTGACGCTGTTGTGATGAAGGTTGTCGAATTATGTGGTGCAGTGAATTTTTGTTTTTCATAATGGTAAATATTTGTTTTTCGTAAAAATTTATTGAGTGAATAAATCGTTTTATAGTAATAACAAAAAATGTCTTGATGTTTTATACTAATTCTGAAGCTGAATAAGTGAATACACAATTCTGTGCAACTTGTTTTTTTCTTTAAAATCATGTTCCTCAAAGAGTTAAGAGCAATATCTAAATTGAAAGTCCCACCTCCATTGTTTTATTCGGATGGGTAGGGGAGTGGTGAGACAACCTAGGCCAAAGGCCCTCCATCTCCTGTGAAGCTTGTAACTGAACTGAACAGAGATGAGCTTATCAAAACCTTATACGAGGTGTTGCTATAAAAAAACAGGACTGATCGTTTTGCAGAAAATCGGTGAGCATAAGGTCCAACGACACACGAGCGCATCACGTGATACCCCCTCCCTATTGCCATCATCATCAAGGTTGAGTACCGCTCAGTTGGGCAGTGGCATTCGTTCAACATGGACCTTGCATCTGTGCTCCGTCGGAAAAATGTTAAGTGTTCAAGTAGAGCAACGCGTCAATGTAAAATTCCTTGTGAAACTCGGAAAATCCACTACAGAAACTTATACTTTATTGAAAGGAGTATACGGAGATGAGTGTTTATCACACACTCAGGTTTTTGAGTGGTTCAAAGAGGGACGAGAAGACGACCCACGCCCAGGATGACCTTGCATGTCAAAAACTGATAGAAACATTAAAAAGTCAGTGAGTTGATCCAAAAAACTGTCGGTTAAGTATTCACGCTGTTTCTGAATTCATAGGAATCGACAAAGAAAGTGTTCGGCAGATTTTACTCGAAAGTTTTAACATGAAGTGTGTTCGAAAATGGTACCGAAGAACCTCACACTCGAACAAAAGGAATCTTGAATAAACATTTGTGCTGACACTTTAAAAAACATTCAAAGGGACCCTAAATTCTTAGAGAGTGATAACACGTGGTGAATCCTGGTTTTTAAGTACGATCTCGAAACTAAGAGCCAATCATTGCATTGGAAGAGCCCCAGTTCACTAAGACAAAAGAAAGCTCGAATGAGCGAATCAAAATTCAAAGCATTAATGAATATTTTTTTGACATTCATGGGATTGTGTATGTTAATTGGGTACCTGAAGGTCAAACTGTGAGCCAACATTACTACATTGAGGTCCTGATTACCCTTTGTGAACGAGTAAGACGACGACCTGAATTGTGTGGAAAAACAAGTCATGGTTTCTTCATCAGTCAATGCTCCAGCCCACACTGCACTGCCTGTCAAGAGGTTTTTGGCCAAGCATGGGATCCCTGTGTTAGAACATCTGCCCTATTCACCAGATCTCACCTCATGACTTCCTGCTATTTCCCAAGGTCAAATCAGCACTGAAAGGAACCAGATTTGAGACAGTAGAAGCTGTGAAAGAAAAAGCGTCGGAGACCATGAACAATGCTTTCAGAAAATGATTTACAGCACTGCTTAGACCAATGGGAAATTCGCATGGAGCGGTGTAGGGATCGTGGAGGGGAGTATATTGAGGGGGATAATGTTAAAATTGTGAAAGAAAACCAATAAAAGATTTTATAGCACTAATTCGGTTTTTTAATAGCCACACCTTGTATAAATTTCATAGGGACTTGGAATGTTTTATTGAAAGGAGGGACCAAGCTCTTGTGGTGGACACATTAGAGTAGAGCAAATGCTTGGCTATTCAGCTAAATATACTTGTGGAAGAGTGCAAGTTTATAAGTTGGATTGTTATTGTTTCTACCAAATTGAATTCTCGGGTGTTTTCTTGGTTCCCTCGTAAAATTAAAATGCACAGAATCCTCTTCTAAACTTCTCCAGAAAAGCATGGCTTTCCATGTATTTTGACAAATAAATGAACACATAAATGAAACAAGACTAACGAATGCTATGATGCAAAAGTAAAGCAGAAGCCAACATATACTGACCCCAACAAATAACAAATCAGTTTTAAACAAAATTTTTTATATATAAACATAAGATTTTTGAACAAATTTCTGTTTCGTTTTATAGGTGTTACTGAGAATTTTGTAACAATGTACTGGACTTATGAGTGTGGGTTTCAATGAGAGGAAAAGCAATATTACTAATTTTTTATATATTTTTTAACTTGATAATACAAATTCATTTCATTAATATGAAGATATAAACAAACATACTTATATTGTATTGTAAGTGGAGGAAGTATTAATGTTTTGCATCTGATAAAAAGATATATAACTGTGTTAAGTTGTATGAAAATGTTTGTCATCATGGTGAATGCATAGTGTGGCATGAAGCACTCACTTAAACAAATTCTAATAAAGGTTATTGAAATTTGAATGAGTGCCAAATTTGTATTAAATGTATGACCCTATTGCAGTTAAAAAGGAATTATTGGTCACAACTAGAATTAACTTAATTTGTGAATTGAGGGCAATCAAAGTAGTTACATGTCATATGAGCAGTGATTTCCAGAATGTAGGCTGTGACAGTTTCAGGGGGTCAGCGGAAAACATGTAATATTCTACTAACCAAAATAGAGAATTTTCAGACAAAATGAAATATTCCGTTTTCTCCAATTCCTTTATGTCCTAAATTCCAAATTTTATAACCTAAAACATTAGTAGAAGATTGCAGTATTTCTTGAATTCCAACTAATTGTAATTGAAAATCTGATTTCAAACTAATAGGTTAAAGTCTTTAAATCTTGTCATGTTGCAGAAGCTTATTTTATTGTATTGCAGCCGAATTGAGCAATGCAGACTTCCGCGTATCTGCATTGCACATCACTTAAGGTGTACATATACACTAGATTTTTTAAATTTTGACTTTTAAAATCCAGTCTTTTCCAACATGTCATTGGCTTATGCTTAAAGACATTTCAGTGAGACAAAAATCAGATTAAGCTAATTATTAATTTTCTAATTTAGATATAATCAGCTAATTAGCATGTTTTTGAACAACAATATCAAAAATTCTAATGTGTTCAGAAAGACAATTCCTGTTGGAAATTATTCCTAATATTATTCTTCATGTTTAGACTTTCAATCAAGTTGCTAGAGATAATAGGTATTTTTACAATTGTTTTCACCAAGGAAGTCTAAAAAAAGAATCAGGATTTTTTTCAGGAATTTTAACATTTAAAAATCAACTAAAAATGAATTTCTTAACTAATAACTTTGAATGACGTTCAGAACATCCACTGTATTATATAGATTATGACACAGAAATAATTATAATTGATAAATTCATTGTTGATTGAAACACAGTTCTTCAGAAATTGAGTTTTAAAGTTTTAGAAACATGTTTGCACTGGTGACAGTACCTATTGAAAAACCCTTGTAACTAGAAAAGTATTCTGAATATTTACAAGATCTTGGTATCATTTAAAAGCTAAGCAATAAAAACAAAATCGATATCCTGGTCAATTTTCGTGTTTTCTAGTATATACATACACCTTAAGCATGTCATAAAATGGAAGGCTGAGTTAGGTTTTAGTTCAGAGAAACGACTCCTTCAGACTGATAATAACCAATTTACTAGCTAATTACCAATTACTAGCTAATGGCTAGAAAGCAGCTGAGATTAAACATACGAAAATCCCACTAGTTAAAAAATGTGTTTCACAACTTACTTCAAAGAATTTGAACCCTTTGCTCTCTTTCAACAATTGCACATATGCCGAAACTTGCCTAAAAAGCTCAGGGCACAGGATCTTCAGATGCTTATGGTAATTGTAATGCACAGCCAGATATGCAAAGTAGATGTTGTTGACCAGTGCAGAGCGGAGGTCCGTCAGCTTCCCTGGAGAGTGACCGCTCGGGTCCTCGTACAACTGGCGGGTGATGAGGTAGTCCAGGACCGCATCCCCTAGGAATTCCAACCTCTGATAGCAGTCTGTGACGTTGTTGTAGGAGAAGGAGGGATGGGTTAGAGCCTGCAGGAGGTATGCCCGCTTTCTGAATTTGTACCCGATGCTTTTCTCAAATCTGTTGAACCCATCTGAGAGGTAGTCTATGCGCAGGTGGACTTCAGGGGACTCCTCGACGAGAATGGGATTAGGAGGCGGTGGAGGCCAGTTGGTGAAGTTGTGATCCGAGATGTCTTTGTCCAATAGAGGATTCAGACCAAGCCATGCCATGAATCTCAGAGCTCCCTGCTGTCCACACGACAGCAGGTAAGCCCCGATCAGAGCTTCGGCACAATCTGCCACACACTTGTCTGATATAACCTGTTTTGTGAAATACAAGTGTAGAGGGTTGTCCTCCACGATGTTTTCTTCCTTCTTCCTTTTCTTCGTCTTCTTGATGAGAGTTGTCTTGTCGACCGTTTCTTCGATGGCATAGCAGGGTGGCAGCCATGTCTTGCTGCAGTTGAAGCTGGTGGTTGTCATGTACTGAGGGAGGTTCTTCTTTTTGGCCCGCTTGTAGAGAGTCATGTTCTGAATCAGACCTATACGGAGCTTCGTAAGCTTTCCCTCGTCAAACTTATTATACTTAATGTACGTTTTGACACTCATGACGTACTTCAGAAACGAGTCCCCGATCATCTCCATGCGTTCTAAGTTGAATTCGTCTCCGGAGCTTTTGGGGGTCAAAGCCTGGATGAGCACTCTTGGCTCTGGACCTGTGTGGGCTTTCAGATCCACTTTTGCTTCAAAGCTCACGACTTTATCGCCATCTTTGACTATGTCACGGGGAATCAGATCATCTTCTGAGCTTTTCTCCTCTAGTAATCCTTTTCTTCTCAAGTAATCGGTCAAATCTGCGTCACTTGTTTCTAAATTAAAGGGTGGCCAGGAAAAGTCGTCTGGCAACTCTGCAGTCCCAACAAAAGCTTCGCGGGCGATGCTTCGCCGTATTTCTTCGGCTAGCAGAAGGCTGTTTAACCGAAACAGCATAGTTGGTAAGCACAGCACTTTGGTGAAAAAGGTTGAGGGAAAGGGGTGAATGATACTCAATTCTGGAATTAAATATTCTCTATAATCTCTGTGTTTCTGTTTGCTTTTACTTAAGATGGCCTTATCATCAAATGTTTCTTTTACTGACTGATACAAAGGCTTCCATAAATGCAACCCCCCACTTTGGACGGTTTCAAGTAAAGGTTGATCATCATTCTGTATCACAACATGGTATTTACGGTAAAAATATTCTCTAAATGTTTTATATTTAGTGTCGCACAAAAACTCACTTCTGGGCGACAATTCGTGCATAATTTTGACGACGTGGTGGAATGTACGGGGTTCATGTGCCCACATGTCCATCTTGTACGATCGCAGCAAAACAGCATCGGTAAAATCGTTTTCTCTGAAAATGGTACGCTCTACTGTGGAAGATGTTTTTCGAGTAAGGCTGTGGTATGGATGCAGTTTAGTTCTACTAATGAAGTCCCAATCAATATCATATTTATCCACTTCACCTAAGAACAAGAGAAATTGTTATTACTAAATGAGACATACACATGCGAGGTTTGTTCAAAAAATATCCGACCATAATTTTTCATGCGTAAACAAATGAAGCTAGGAAGGCGAGGTTTGGTGCACGTATGTAGGCGATACTAATTTGCATGCTTGAATTTTTTCCTGCCTGCAGAAGCTGTCAGTCGCCAGCAGACCGCCGATGAGTGAGGAAGTGTAAGTGAGCACCATCGGATTTTTGTTTTTGCCAAAATGACAGAAAAACTTGCACAACACTACTGCATTATTAATTTTGTGTAAATCTTGGTGATTCTCAAGTGGAAACGATCCGCAAGATTTAACAGGCCTTCGGGGACGAAGCAATGAGCACCACACAGATAAAGGAGTGGTATAACCGCTTCAAAGATGGCTGCACATCTTTGAAGCGGTTATCACTGTTGAGGAAGTTGGGATCACTGTTCAGTCTCCAGCATGCCCTGTGCGATCTCCAGCAGTGGAGAGTGAAGCACGTTCTGGTAGGCCCTCAACATTCAGAAATGAGATCGGCATAGTGAGGACCCTGGTGATGCAGGATCGTTGAATCACGATCAGAGAACTCGCAGACGAGGCGAGCATCAGCATTGGATCCGTTCATTCTATTTTGACTGAGGATTTGGGTCTGCTAACGATCGAGCAGAAGCAACTCCATTTGGAGATTGCACAGAACAAGCTGGAGACTGAACAGTGATCCCAACTTCCTCAACAGTGATCACTGATGATGAGTCTTGTATTTAAGGGTACGACCCAGAAACCAAGTTGCAATCATCACAATTAAAGAATCCAATATCCCCGAGGCCAAAAAAAAGCAAGGCAGGTCCACAGCAATGTCAAAGTCATGCTGACTGTCTGACTCCAGTGGTGTGGTTCATCACGAGTACGCACCACACGGCACAACCATCACCAAGAGGTTCTGCGTCGCATTCGTGACACTGTGAGATGCAAACGGGCGGACCTGTGGGCAACAGGCAATTGGCAGCTCCATCAAGATAACGCACCTGCCCATTCTTCACATTTGATACAGTTTTCTGGTCAAACACAACACACCTGTGCTTCGTCAGGCTCCTTACTCTCCCGACACGGCTCAGTGTGACTTCTGGCTTTCCCCCAAGCTAAAAATTCCCCTGAAAATGACTAGATTTCAGTTCAGAGAAGACAGGCAGAATGAGACAGCAGCTGCACGCCATCTCAAAAGAGGCATTCCAGCGGTGCTTCAGACAGTGGCAGAACCGTTGGGAGAAGTGTGTGGCAGCCCAAGTGGACTATTTGAAGGAGATTAGTGTGTGGACTATTTAAAGGCGATTAGTGTAAGATTGTTGTATCTGAATACGAGTATGTTTTACGAATAAAGGTCGGATATTTTTTCAACAAACCTCGTATTACGCTACAATATGTGTTTTGTTACGATGTAATTAATGAAACCGATTTTAAAAATATATTAAATCATTATATTCGAATTTGCAAAATATATTTTCATTGCAAATGAGAAATGATTGTAAATATGAGAAACATTCTCATCAACTTACAACAGTTGTGATAGCATTTTTTTCCTACGCCAGGAAAAGTCCAGGGACCGTAATTTCCTATGGGCAGCCCAGTACAAATTAGCCCAGCTAAAAAGGTCGTCAACTAAGATGTGATCGTCAGATAAAAAAGTGCAAGATAAAAGATGACTAAAATCCATAAAGCTCCCTGTCGAATGAAAGGGGCAGTCGGGAGAAGCATGCATACCAATGCAGTATAAGTGTCCTCTTAAAAAGTCGTGTCCAGATAAAATTCTAAAATTTGCTGTAGCAATATGTCGTGGCAAATTAGGTGGAACAGGGTCAAACAAAAGCTTGCTCCATGTTTGTCCGTGGCCCTAAGCTTTCGATGGTCGCAGACGAACTTATTTATCTTTCGCTCTACCAACCTGCAAGCACGGAGATAAAGGAGAGGGCTGCACTGCTGGGGTAGAAGACAACCATTTTTAGTTAGCTTGTTTGCGCACTCATTGCCTGGTAAGTTGTGATAACATGAAAAGTTATTAAATTTAATTGTATTATGCAAGTCTGCACACAAATATTGTTCCTGCATTACATTTTTTGTTTCTTTGAATTAGTTGATTCCCACAACAAAATTCTCATTTTTTTTCTGCTATTCAAGGGACTTAATTTCAAGATTTTACAGTAATCAATTTCAAATTTATAACTAAAACTATGACATTTATAACTAAAACTGAAATATAAATGTACATAACGACTACCTTTATTTATAGGGACTATATAATATGTAGAATGACCTAAGTCTGGTGAAAACAGTTTGTTGTCCTCAATGAAAAGAGCATCAGTAAAAATGAAACGATGGAACTCTTCAATTTTCTTGATGTCCATGTCAGTGAGCAGAATTTTTGTGTCAGAAACAGTAATGGTGGCCATAATCTTTCCATGTTTGGTAAATATTGGAAATGGGTTGACCTAAGTAAGAAAAAAGAAATAATCACTTACACAATTTAATTGCATATTTACCTCACTTGTTAGGGCATCAGCACATAATTTGGGCGATTTTTATGTGAAATGACATTTTTCAGTTTTTAAAGGAACTTCAAGGCATTTTTTTGAGGGCTTATTTGCTATATTTTAGGAAAAGAGCATTTTGGATGAACTTAATCGAAACCTCATTTATCCCTTTGCGAAACTTCAGGAGATTGAACAAAGTGACATGAGTCATTTAATGTGTACTCTGGTGGTTCCGTGCAGGCTGCAGTAGTCCAGTTAGAAAAGTAGCAGATGGTCCGAAACTCGGTAAAACCAAACTGGTGCACATTAAATCTGTCATGGCCTCAAATGTCCTCACGTTGGCGTGGGGGCCAACTCAGGTGTTGACTTGTCATCTGACCATGGTTCAAAACTACGAGGCCCAAACCAACAGTCCATTGTGTTGCTCCAGTGCGATGTTAACTCAACTATCTACCTACTTGTGATTTCTGTAGAAGTGGGTAGGAGGATCTCGATAGGAAATAATTTTCTTTCGAAAATACGCATACGCTTTTTGTGCGGCTTTGTAATTCTAGACTAATGGAAGAAAAACCACACTGAAAAAAGGAAAGCTAATTAAAAATATTCAGTTGAATATTTCTGTTAGTAAAATTTAAACTAACTGAATTGACCTAACTGATTTAAACTAACTAATGGAACTGTCAGAAAATGTAAGTTGCATTGGTACTTTACCTTGTATTTTAGGACTTACTTTTTATTAACAAAATAAAGATGTCCTGTTTGGTACAGAAACTGTAATATGCAAAATTGAACATTAACACTCCAAGTGGTTTCAACAAGATCTTATCCTTCAAGACATTGCTGATTTTCTGATGACGATGAGATCAAGGGTCAGTTTTCTTCTAATGAGAGATTATCTCATCCATCAAGATCTGGTCAGTTTTGCTAATGACGAGATACCACATAGAGACAAAACCACCAGGATGGTTAGAGTATTTTTTGTCATAAGGCTATTTAGATGAATTTTTGTTGCAATTTCACGCACCTGATTTTTGTAGAGGAACATTCCGATTTTATAAAAAATATTATTTCCAAAGCATTTTGTGTAGTATCAAAAATGCAAGTTTTATTGGACTTTTTCTAATACAACTAGTCAACACATGAAGAGTATCTGTGCTGAAGGGTCTATTGCTTGTATCTATTGAAGGCATGTCAAAAAGGACATTTCCTCTCATACAAGTTAGTTACAGATTTAGTTAAAAAAGAAATGGAAATCAATTGTTTATGAGTGTATAGTTATCATTTTGTTCCTAAAATTTCTTTATAAACAATTCTTCATAATAAATGATTTTTAAACTATTAAAAAATTTTTCATGACGCAAAATTTTTCAGACCAATTTTATGATTAACGACTTTAAAATTGCGAACCAATTTTACATAACTTTGGGACAAAATACTGGCATTAGAATTACTAAATAGTAGCATATATAGTTGTAAATCTATGAGAAATGACACATCATGCACCGAGTCGAAACAGTGGATAAAATAATTCCTATAACAATTTATAATGGTTCCAAATATGTTTTTAGTTTGTATTTCATATTTTGTAATGAAATAAAATTTATAAAAATAGAAAAAAGCAATTTGCATCTTTATTTATAAAGTATGACAAAGTATGCACAATGAAGTCATGCTTTTAAACATATACTCTTGGAATGTTTGCATCACATTCACTTGTTCAAAGACTTTATTGTTTTCCAACATTCAAAACATTGAACAAATTTCACATTTTCTTAAATTTTCTGTGCACTGCCACACAATTGCTACCTTTCATCTTTCTTTTAAATACACTATCTACCAATAAGTATTTGGACACCCATGCAAATGACGATATCTGCGGTCCTGATATACGTCACGCCCTCCGCCATTAAATATCGTGTAGGAAACAACATTGGCATTAGTCGCATGCAAGATGCCACGAAGTGCAGAGTTATCTGATTTTGAGAAAGGTGTAATCATCGGGTATAACAAAAATGGCTGATCCTTAAGGGACATGTCTAGCGAGCTGAATTATCCAAAATCGACAGTGGCCTATGTGATTCAGAAGTGGAAGGTGAGCTGTGATTGTCGGAATGTGCCCCGAGTCGGCAGACCCACGAAACTGGGAGATAGAGACCGACGGGTGCTGTCCAGAGAAATTCGGAAGAACCGCATCCAACCGATGGCCCACATACTCCAGGAGTTTCAACAGGCATCCGGGAGTATTGTTTCGATGAATACCATCCATAAGGAAGCACATCTACTTGGTTTTCATGGTCGTGCTGCCGCCCATAAGCCTTTGATCACAAAGTCCAACTGCGCTGTTCGGTTAATGTGGTGCAAAGCACGTCAATAGTGGACCGTAGATCAGTGGAAGCGGGTTCTCTGGAGCGACGAATCAAGGTTCACCTTCTACCGTTTGGATGGCAGGGTCTAGCGTCTGCCTGGAGAACGCCTCCTGCCAGAATGCATTGTGCCCACAGTGAAGTTCGGCGGAGGTGGAATTATGGTCTGCGGGTATTTCTCCTGGTATGGATTGGGACCCTTGGTCCCAATTCACGGTAAGCTCAATGCCGACGCCTACTGCACTATTTTGGATGACAGTGTTGTCATCCTATGTTGTGGCAGTTTTACGGGTTGGACCCATGTTACTTCCAGGATGACAACACCAGCTGTCATGTTGTGAGGTCCACCATGGATTGGTATGGTGACAATGGGGTTAACCGAATAGACTGGCCTGCCCAGAGCCCTATCAAGAACCTCTGGGACGAGTTCGATCGCCAAATTAAGGGGTGCAACAACCGTTCAAAATCGGTGAAGGAACTTACATGCCTTCTCCAAGCCGAGTGGAAGAAAATACCACTAGCTGTCATACAAGGACTTGTGGTAAGCATGCCCTGGAGGGTTAAGGCTGTAATTGCCTCTCGTGGAGGCTCTACCAACTATTGAATGTGAATAAATTTTGTTTTTCTTTTCTATCACAGGTGTCCAAATACTTATTGGGAGAGGTGTATATCGTTACCTTTCTTTCAACCAACGGCTGAAGAGTTTCATTAAAATGATGAGCTCTGCATTTTCAATAATGTTTTGTAGTTCTATAACTCAAAATAAGCCACATTTTTGTTAAAAATAGTTCTAATTATCTTTGCATTTTAGTTATTTTCATATTTCTGCATAATTTGGTTTCTAAGAATGACAATAATATGCTGTTATTGAAGAATTCTTTTCATAAAAAGATGTGAAAAGGCAGCAGTATAAATAATTGCATGCCATTTATGGAATCTTTTTACTGGGATTAATTCTTATTTTAAATACAGTGTGGAACAAAAAGTCCATACCTCAGTCATGCTACTGCAATTAGCTCCTAGATGTCCACTGCAATTGCATCCCATTAACTTGAAAGGCAATTCACTATATTTTAACAGCTAAACTATTTTCTTTTTACTGCTGATTTCTATCTTCCAGATTCTTCATTGCCTTTCTGTCATCAGGCAGATGAAGAATTTTGTTAGAGTAGCAAGCTCTTCAGAATTTTTTCATAACAGTATTTTATAGCTCAAACCAAGCACATTTGAACAAATTGGTAAAGTTAGTAGTGGTTCATTACATCTTCCATGTCAGGGCAAAGGGGTGTTTAGTCAAAATGCCTACTTCTCAGAATCTTAATTTGAGTATTTCTCTTTCTCACAAATATTCAGGAAGAAAAGAAGCAATACCATAATGGCTGGCCATATCTGCTGAATGATCAAGACCAGCAACGTCTGAGCAGAAGTGTCCATGCTAACAGAAGAATAATACCGCGTGAACTGACTGCCACATTCAATGAGGAACGCACTAGACGCGTGCCTGTGAGGTCCGTGCAGTGGAATTTGGCATTGATGTGATATGGCAGCAGAGGACTGACTTAAGTGCCTTTTTACCACAGCACAGCATTGGCTTCAATGGGCTCACAAACGTGCATTGGACCCTAGATGACTGGAAGAAGGTAGCATGGTCCGATGAGTCGTTTCCAGTCGGTATGAGCTGATTGTTGAGTTCGGGTGTGGCGCAAACTCCATGAGACTATGGATCCAACTTGTCAACAAGGCTTTCTACAAGCTGGTGGTGGTTTCATAATGGCATGGGAGTGTTTACCTGGCAAGAATCGGGTCCTCTGTTCAAATTGAACCAACCATTGACAGGAAATCTCTATGTTCAGCTGATTGGTGACCATTTGCAGCCCTTTATGGACTTTACTTAGGTAGGTATTACTTCCAGGTAGGTATTTAATTAACGTTGCACTGGAACAACATGACAGGCTATTGGCGACGGCCTGGGGCCATCCCCGAAGGGAAAGATTCGAGGACACCTCGTAATTTTGAACCACGGTCAGATGACGAGGTCTCACCTGAGATGGCACCCAACTCTCCAAACTTCCACACCATGCCAACGTGAGGACATCTGAGGCCAAGACAGATTGAACGTGCACCAGCCCCCTTTGTACACGACGGTCTTTGTTTGGATTCAAACATGCAACTCTCTGGTTGCTAGTCCATTACTCTTCCAACTGGGCTACCCAGACCAAGGGGTGTTCCAGGACAATGCTCTGTGTCACAGTGCCCATTTCGCTCGTAATTGGTTTGAAGAGCATTCTGGACAATTCCAGCACTGATTTAGCCACCTAGATCACCAGACCTGAGCCCCACAGAGCATATCTGGGATATGATCGAACGAGCCATTCGTGCACAAGATTCAGCACTTATCACAACTATGCAATTATGGGTTGCTATTGAGACAGAATGGCTGAACATCTCTCCTGGTAGTTCCTGATTACAGTTGAGTTGCTACACTTTACAAAACTAAAGGAGGCCCCACATGATATTAGAGGTATCCCATGACCTTTGGGACTTCAGTGTATATGGTGCAGCTGTATTATACACATCGCTTGGTGGCAATGCTCTTGGTGCACTTTTAGTAGCGAGTAATGGCAGGTGAAGGGAACCCATCTATTCTTCACACAACAAACTCCATTTCATTTTTATTTGGCTAAGTATTTGTTTGAAAATTCGTGTGAATATTTCAAAATTGATTACTTTAATAAGTTCTTGTAAATTGTTAGATTTAGATTGGGAGGAGTTTAAAAAATAAAAAGATATTGTAACTGCTACTTCCCAACTATTTCTGCTAATTATTTTTCGATAAAAAACATGCTTTTTCTAAGTTTGTATTTTCCCCTGTTAATTACTTTCCGCTAAAGCTTATTATCTTCCATTTAAAAAAACCTGACTTTTCTAATTCTTTCCTGGACGACATAAAAAAGTGCAAAAAAAAGCGTCGCCACCAAACGAGGCATTTAGTACATCTGAACTGTGTGTGTATATATACCTTTAGATAACAAAATTTCAAACTTTACTGATTACTTACAGGAGGCAATTTTTTCGTAGAAACAATTGCAAGCCCTCTAGGAGTGTCAGCAGGGTTGAGGATGGGTCTATTACGTGGATTCAGTTGTTTTGGGAGAGGGAACACAAGATCCATCACTATGACATGCAAGTAGCAAGACTTACCAGGAAATGGCCTCACATTTTGTAGGAAGACAGGTACCTGTGAATAGAATGACTATTTACAGTACAAAAAAACAATTTCAGATTGATAAAGAGCATTTATTTTTAGAGTTCATATTTAAAACCTGCAATTTCTTGAACTTTTCTGACTTCCACAACTTGATTGATTAAAACATTGCTTCTCTACACCAGTGGTTTTTAACCTTTTTAGTGATTGGCACTCTCTTGAATCTAAAAATAAGTTCTCGCACCCCCTTGAAAAATGTGTTACAATTTCTTTGTTTAGGAAATTACTTCTATTGCAAGATAATTTATTTATTGAAAATAAACACATACATACAAAACAATATCTCAATTTTCAATGGTTACACTGTTGTTATTTATTCAAAACAATACTTCTGAAGCGAGGCTCTTTTTTGAAAGAGCCATGCGAAAATCATCACTTGTATTGAAGCGATTTCTAAATTTTGTTTTTATGTGCAAAAGTGATAAAAATCCCATTTCACACTGGTAGGTGGTGGCAAATGGCAAAAGTGTCTGCAGTGCTGCTTTTGTCAGCTGTGTATAAGGTTCTAACCGTATACACCAGAATTGTTCCAAGTCCAGTTTTTCAAATTCCATTTGAATACGGGCATTGGCTTGTATTACAATAAGATAATGCTTTATTAAATTTATGGTGTCCATCGAAACTTCTCGCGCGCCCGCAGGTGTGCACACATCCCAGGTTAAGAACCACTGCTCTATACTGTCCGATTTGTAGTCGCTTTTAAAATAAACGGCATATTCTAACATTTCATGATTTGAATACTTTTTTAACAGGACGCATGTTTCTATGACAAAGTTTAAAAACATAATCTTTGTAACATTCATTCATTTGGAATCTGAGCGTGAAATTTAGCTTTCATTACTTTTAGCCATCCATAAATCACACAATTCACATACTCTCTTGTCATACAGTTGCCGTCTTCTGTTCGTTCCGGGTGTCGCACCTTGGCAATCTTCTTCCTCATCCTCACTCAATTCGTCCTCTAAAGCTTGCTCTACAAGACAACTGATGGGAACAAGATTTTCATTCAACTCCCCTATCAAAATTAATAAAATATGTGACCGATATAATGTATAACAGCTTTCAACAAGTCAGTGCAGTGTTCGGCAGATCGACACACTAAAAGATTAAGCAGACTTTATTTCAAATGTTAAAATAAAATTGACCAAACTGGATCGAATTACACAACTTAATCAGGAAATACTTATAAACTTAATGCTGCATATTTTCCCCTGCATAATCAATGCCAGAGGAAAAACATGCAGTGATCTTCAACAATTTATATGTCCTATATAACATTTATAATAACTGGAAAAGATTGATCACTAAATAAGATATCTACATCAATCAGCAGTTGTGAATGCAAGTAGCAACACGAAAATTAGCAGTTTACTGAAAGATTACATTTACACATAGTAAAAACCAAACACTTTTATACATTTGAATTGAATTTAAGAGATACAATGTTTAAATTTTTATATTGGTACGTATTGGAAAGCTTTCAACAGTGGAACGTGGAAATGTCAAGTGCATTAATTTTTCTAATATTTTCAACAAAAATAATGTTTCGATACAGATTTGAATTAATGTAAGAGATAAAAGTGAAAACTGAATGAATAGCAGAGCTATTGAAATGGTCATGCCACAATTTACCACATCTGTCCTTAGTCTTAAGAGATACAACGATCTTACCCCTAACAAGTATATTCTAAATTAATCAGGAAACCAAAATGAATCTCATGCAGATTTTGGAAATTTGCTTCAATGATTTGTTTTATCTAGAAAGCACAAATTGGTCATAAGTAGTCTTTTTGGTTTGTTAGTTTATCATCATTTTTTACTAAAAAGGCCAATTAGACAGCAACCTATGGCTAAAATTATGGATTCCAAACCACAACAACCATTCATGTCAAACCGAAATTTGAACACAGCCCTAGATACTTAGGTTTTCACCTTTTTAGTTCTATACCCTAAATTTTGAATCTGCTGACATATTTTTGCCATTTGAGATGTGATGAATAAAGTATGTAAATTTTATAGCACCAAAATTAGGGGTATGATTGTTTTTGAGTTTTAAGGCGCAAAGGGCCATATTTGGCCAAGCTGCACCAAACACAAGACAGACAATACAATGAGGGAGGAAGGAAAAACAAAAAGCAGAAGGGTAAGCGAGGATAAAAATGAAAGGGAGGAAAGGTAGGTAGATATTTAACTTTGCACTAGAGCAGCACTATGGGCTGCTCACTTGGACACGGAAAGATCAGTTGGACACGTTCTGAGATCGATTCCAAAGGGAAAGATCTGAGGACGTCTTGTCATTTTGAACCACGGTCAAAATGACGAGATGTCGAGTGGTCAGATTATGAGGTCAATACCTGCACTGGCACTCAAATCTCCAAACTTCACATCAAGCCAACATGAGGATATTTGAGGCCACGCAAGCCCATGTACATGACGGTCTTAGGTTGGACCGAGTTTCGAACTCTCAATCCTCCAGTTGCTAATCTGTTACTCTTCCAACTGAGTTACCGTAGCCACGAAAGGGAGGAAAGATCACTCGGATACCTCAGGATTGTGATGCTCATACACAAATAAAGATGTGCCCCACAGGGCAAATTAGGGGTATGAAATTTTTGAAGTGGTGTTTGAGCCTAACAATCCTAAAATAACTTTTGAGAAGCCTTTTAGAAAAATCCATCTAGTCATAAGGCACAGATACATCTTATTCAATAGGCGTGCTCTTTGGATTGTTAGTGGACGCTCTTTTTCTGACCCTTTGGACTCTTTTTAAAATGTCAGTTGAATCATGTGTCATTTAAATAAAAATTTGTTTTAAATACCAATTATCTAAATTGATTATATTCAGTCCATGTTATCTTAATTGTGGTGGCAATATAAGAGACTAAATGTAAGCATAGAAAAAACTTTATACGGAAAAAAACAATGATTACCTATTTCATCCAGCAACTTGCATGCTTTTAGAGCAGCACACCTCTTCGCAAGTGTCTTCTGTCTCATAGCTTCACTCTACAAAATGGAGAAAAATAAAAAACCCGTTAAAATTGATGTCCTACGTTTTCTTCTTATCCCAGTGTAAAAAAAGTCATTGAGTCTTCAAAAAAAGTTTTTTGGCAGTGGCAGATGGGTCCTTAGAAATGTCTTCATGTATGGCTCTAATGCAATCCAGGATGTGTGAGGGATAATAAGCCACACTTTGTACATGCAGGGAAGGACTTCTGGCCATCCATGAAAATCATCTTTTTCAAATGGCCAGATCAGAGCCTGGCAAGCAGAGAAAGTTTTCCAGGGCAAATTGAGAGCAAGCAGCTCTCTTCTGGTGTTCCACTGAGGTACAGTGATGAAAGGGAGATGATCTGAGCAATTTCTTTTTAACTAAGGACAGGTGATCGTCCTCTGACAGCAGAATGGTACTTTCTCTTGTGCCAGGTTGTTTATTTGCTCCGGCTTTTGCCAATAAGTAAGCTCTCTCATTGCCCGGAATGCCAACATGGGATGGGATCCATTGAAAATTTATTTTAGAATTTTTATTGAAACTTAATATTATAAGGGCTATTTTTTCAAAAGAGGATCAAAACTGGTGAAGTATTTTTTAATTGCTAGAATTGCTGCCTGCAAATCGATGTAAATATTTATGTTAAGGGGCTTCTTTAGTGCTTCATATACGGCTATCAATTCTGCTTTAAAAGTAGGGAATGTAAGTCAAAGTGCACTATAAAAGCACAAAAATTGTTTTTTTCAGATTAAGAAACATATCCTGAAAAATCATTTCAAATGGACATATTTGCAAGTTCTTTTGTCAATAAGTTGGAAACAAGAAATTATCTTCATTTTATATTCAATAAGATGAATTTGCTTAACATGAAAGATATAATAAATGATAGAAACTCATAAGGAACATATCATTGGAAACAAGTTGTGTTTCATACTTTACAAAATGTAATGGAAGAGGCAGTCTAAAAAGTTAGAAGTTCTTGATTTTTAATCATTTTCAAACAATGTTACTTGGAAATCATGATTTACAAGAATCCTGTTTTACTAAGTAGTATGAGTAAATACTTGACTTACAACAATAATTTGGCGAAGAGGGGAATTGATTGGCATCTGCAAATGGCATTCGTACTCCTTTTCTATGCAGTCTTCATCAACAACACGGATGTCCCATTTGGGTACTAATTTTGTAGCCATATCTGATGGCAAACTGGAGCAGTACCTGAAGAAAAAATATTTGTCTCTTTTTTAAGATGCACAAGTATGAAATTTTTATTAGTAGGAATAAGGAGAAATTTAACAAATGATAAAATAAAAAATGACACATATAATGAAAAATCAGTATACAAACGAAGCAATTTGTAGAACTAATTTGTATTTCCAACTTCCTTAATCAGCGACTTTTTGGTCATATACAATAAATACTTTTCAAAAACCTGTCAATTTTAACAGGGTGTTTCTTAGGGTTCAGTCCTGAGCCTGACACTTGTTTAATCAATATATTTCCAAAGGATTCTATTATAAGAAAATGAGCAATAGAATCTTTCCAAATGATTCTATTGAAAGGAGGGCCAATAGAATATTTGTAAAGGTTGAAAGAATAAATTGATCCTTTACAAAAATGTGGTTAGTCACTAAATATGTTGTGGAGTAAAAGCAGCACTTCACTACTGGGATATCTCACACTGCTCATAGGGTTAAAGCTTATTTGAGTAGCAGTTTTGATTATCCCCAGCAGCTTCATCCTTGGAGCTGTGGGGAGAAGCATTTGGCATAGCTTGGACAACTTAGTTAACAATTAACAGAAAAATACCCTTTGCTCTGTTCCAAGGATACCTTGTTGAAGAGATCAGAATGTTTATACCAAACGTTTTTGATACCATCCTTTAAGAAAAAATTTTAGAGTTCCATAGAATTCTAAAGATTTCTATAGAGACAAAATTTCATTTCTATAGAAAAAATTCTAGAGAAAACCAGCTCTGAATCTATAGAAATGTGTATTTCTTTGGAATTCTATACAAAAGTAGTTGTTGAAGAAATGAATTTCTATAGAAATCTATAAAGAAGTTCTATAGTCAAGTCTTGAAAGAAAAGAAACGCTCTTCTTTACAATTCTATAGAAATTAAAAATCAAGAATTATGTTTCTATAGAAAAGTAGTCATTATAAAAGAAATGAGTTTCTATAGAGAAGTTTTATAGAAAAGTAAAGTCATGAAAGAAAAGAAATGAGCTTCTATAGAGGTTTATAGACTTTATTATATAGGGGTTACTTTAGAGAACCTATAGAAAAACAGGCCATAATTGTATAGGACTCTAGAAATTTTTATAGAATTCTGAAATTTTTTGTTAGGGACAAGAGAGTAATAAATTATCTGTGTGAAAAACATGTTCCCCAATGAAGTGAAAGGCATGAATTCCCTCCAATGAGGGTCTGTATTTGTGACTGAAACAAAGAGTGGTTAAAAAATGGGAACGGTCGTTGATCTAGGGTGAATTTTCAATAAAAGACACTGAAACTGAAAATAGGAGCCTTTGAGATGGTTGAATTCTGATTTGAGATGAAAAGATACCCTTAATTGCCAAAGTTGAAAAAGTAATAGCAAAAAGTAGCCAGTGGCAGCCGTCTTTAGGGTCCTAATATTTTTCAAACATACAGGTGATACGAGTAATGCAGGATGGCCCGACCCCATACATTAGATTGCTATGCAGGAGACCCAAAACCATTGTCCAAAATATTTGAATGGTAGAAGCGACTCTCCATGTAAAGTATCACACAGCAAATTTGACTGTATAACTAGCCCAACTTCAAGAAAAGAAAATCTGGAAGATTTTTATGGCACAAACATCAATGTGAAACTGACAGGACTGAAAAATGCCCCAAAATAATTAAAAGCAACAATTGCGCTTCATAGTAGAAAAAGTAACACTGCTGACTATTACTGTTTTTGCTTGGTAGCAGTTTGAATTCGGAAAAACTGATTTGGCGATAGTTTAACACAAATAGCATAAAATATATGCAATTAAACTTTTTCTGGAATGGTTTAGAGGTGCATTTGCAGGTTTTCCTTCGAAATTAATGCCAAAGAAGGTTTTTACAACAATCAAGCAACCACCGATTCCTGTTTTACTTTTTATGGTTGCCACGGCTGGGCACTAAAACTTCGAAATTGTCATCACTTGAAAATTTTCTCCCCCCAAAGAAAAGTCCAGAAAATACCCTTTCCATTGAGAAGAGTTTCGGAAAAGTTGACAGATATGCAATATTGTTTCCTTCCTGCATTGCTTGTGCTGCGGTAGCTCAGTTGGAACAGTAATGGATTAGCAACCGGAGGGTTGCGCATTCGATACTTGGTCCAACCAAAGACTGTCATGTATGCTGGGAGCTGGTGCATATTAAATCTGTCAGTCTAAAATGTCCTTATGTTGGCATGGTGTGGAAGTTTGGAGTGCCAGCTCAGGTGTTGACCTCATCATGTAACTGTGGTTCGAAATGACAAGGTCGGATCTTTCCCTTTGGGAGTGACTTCTGACAGCCGTCAATAGCCCGTTGTTGCTCCAGTGTGACGTTAATTACCTACCTACATTGTCATGACACCGCCAAATGCCGAATACATCATTTTTAAATTTATCACATTGAAAAACAAATCCTGGAAGACATTTCTGTCCAGAATTTCCGGAAGAGACTTGTCCAAAATCCGGAAGATCTAGCAAGTATGTTAACGTTTTTATTTGTAAAATATTTTATTTTGTTGAATATTTTTGCATGCGATTTGAATATGCAGTTGAACTGAATTTGAATGCACATAAATCCTATGCTATGAAACAGCACCAAAACATAAATTTAGTGACTTTCATGATGCATTAATGTACCGGTTAATCACAGAGATGGCCGAAGTCATGGTTATTCTAGGTCCATCGGGGCCTCGAGGCATGTAGGGAGGAATTATGTCATCGGTCATATGTTCAAAAATGTCTTCTTCCAAGGGTATGCTTCGATCATGGCACTTTGACTCCAACATCTGGAAGAAAAAAAAGACAATTATAGAGGTTATTTATATTTAAACTATTTTAAAAGCAGTTGTAATCCCATACATTCGGATTCAGTACCTGCACTTTATCAGGACACAAAGGTAGGTAGGTAGCTAGCTAATTAAAGTCGTACTAGAGCAATACAACAGGCTATTTTGGGGATCAATCCCAAAGGGAAAGATCTGATGATAACACCTCATCATTTTGAACCATGGTTAGACAATGAGATCGACACTTGAGCTGGCATCCCACTCTACAAACTTCCACACAATGCCAACATGAGGACATTTGAAGTCCCGATGTATTGAATATGCAACAACCCCAGTGTATATGAAGGGTTTTTGGTTGGACTAAGTTTTAAACTCACAAGTTTCCTGTTGCTAATCCGCTCCAACTGGGCTACCGCAGTCCTCAGAGACAGGCATGCTTTGGTACACAGAAGTTTCATTGTAAAATGCAAATTTTTGCATTAGAACTAATCAAGAATCAAAATATCCAATGTAATTGCCTCCAGTCCTAAAATTAAGACAGTATTGTAATTTCTAGGCATCCATAATGGAATATTTCCATATTCCAAAATAAATTTAATTTGAAAAGTAAAATAAACTTCAGAATCAGCATTCAAGGGTATCAGTACAGCTAAAATAATTTAAAGAAAATACATTGCATGTGTTTTGGGAAACATTTCCTATTTCTCTTATTGCTTTTTCAATGGTATCCATGGAAACAAACGTCAAAACTAGAACGTACATTGGGTCAATTTCACACTGGAGTCTTTGTCGCTTTTTCTTTCGTATTTCTTGTCGCATTTTGACAATTACTTGTTATTTTTAATCACAATATTATTTATATTTTTGATAAGCATACAGTAGAAATGTTTTTTGTGGACTCAATTTAGAAAAATTTAATAGCTAAATATAACTAGAACGTTTGCAGGTGAGTTTTTGTCAATAGGCAGATTTCTTAATCTAAATAGCTTTCGTTCAACAAAAAATGATCATGGAAGTGATAAATGTTTTACTACATGTGTATGAAGTAAAACATCTTTCCATTTTTTTATTTAAGATCACTTGGAGTTGAGAAATCGTGCCAGTCAACAACCATGGAGTGTCATGGTCAAGGAGGGTTGGCACGTGTGATTCGACATGAAAATGATAAAAAAAATTTTGTCAATACATGAAACGGTAATAAATAGGCATACAATGTTTGGAATTATTTGATTGCTTAGTTTAGTCAGTAAAAAATCCCCCAAAGTGGTAATTTTAGGAAAGAAAAAAAATCCCTTTATCTTCCAAGGCCTCTGAAAAATTTAGTTTCCAAGTGCACAAAAGTTGATACAGGCTTGAAGGTAACACAGAAAAAAAAATTATTGGAGAAATTTAATTATAAAAGCAAAGTACAAAAAATTGAATCTTACCTCCTCAATAGTTTTAAAGTTGCAAAGGTCCAGCACAAACCTCCTATAGTTCAAACCTTCTTCAATGAGTATAACATACATCGAGTTTTTAGATCTCGCTCTACCTTTGGACTGCACGTACGAACGAAAATCTACAGGTGGATCAAAGCGAATGACGAGATTGCATTGTCTTATGTCCATTCCTTCTTCTAGCACCTGCGTGGCAATCAAGACATTGCATTTGTTTTCCTTGAACTCCTTTAACTTTTTCTGCTGCAGCTTTTCGGACATGGACATTTCGCTGAAGCCGGGATTTCCGTGACCAACGATAAACTGAGGTTTTATGAATTCCAGTTCAGGCTGGGTTTTGCTCATTTCTAAAAGCCACTCACGCAAAACATATGCTGTAACCCTTTGCTCCACAAAAATGATTGAGCATAGTTGAGAATCCTTACTCTTGCTCAGATTTTGTTTCGTCATCCAATGATGCTGTTCGGGATCATCTTCGAAGTTGACGTCCACGACCATCGGAATCGGATTTGCTCGAAAGAGAGAGCTTTGCTTTGCCGCTGAAAAGATTTGAAGCAGACGGAGAAGCTTGCTGGGTACGCCATCTGTTAGACACCCAGAGCTGGAAATTAAAGCATTGCATATATTCATGAAATACATGAGAAACTCGAGGATCCTTTTAAGCAAATCGTGGTATTCTTCAGCACGGGATCGTTGCAAGAGTGATTGTACTTCCTTGTGGTATATTTCTGCAGCTTTGCAGGCACACCAAGGTCCCAAAGCGTTGAGTGTCTTTTCGAGGGCCTTCAGAGATTTCAGAGGCTTGTTGAAGAACTGGCAGTCGGAACCCATGGTGGCTGTGAAGTTCTTCCAGAAGTCCGATTTTTCCCGCTCAAATTCATTAATCTTCGCCATAGTCTCTCTAGCCAGTTCATCCGTGCAGCCTTTGTAACTTAAGTGCAGAATCAGATACTCATTGGGATCGGTGCCATACTTGCGGAGGTCGGTGATGTCGCTGGCAGTGGTTATCGCACTTCGCATCGTCATCTCCAGGTGCCTCAGTTTCCCTTCCAGCTTCGTGGGTTTGCACTTGCCATTGAGGAGGGAGGCGCTCAACCCGAAAATTCTCGGCATTTCCGAAGTCTCCATGGAGAGGAACGTCTTCATGGCCGCTCGGTAGGGATGGTCCCCTTGAGCTCTGTGGCACTCGTCTATGATCAGCAGTTGTATTCGAGTGAGAGGGATGAATGCATGGTCCACTATGATCCTGAATATCTCGGCCGTCATGACCAGCACTTCGTTTTCCGTAAACTCCTGAACCCATTGATCTTTATTCCAGGAATCGACATCCATTTGACCATAGTAACCTTTGACACGGAGGTCTGTGTGATCTTCAATTGTCTTTTGTTGTTGAGTAACAAGGGGCACTGAAATACAATTTCAAATATATGAGATTCGTATTTCCATACCACACAAACAAGACTTACAACTCCTATCCAGACCACCAGTTGTTAAAAGTAGCTTTAATTATTGTCAGCATTTTAGTTATTGTCATATTTTTGCATAATTTGGTTTTCTAACTGTCAGATATTCTCCTGTTCTCTTGACTGTTTGTAAACAGTCTGAGATCACTTCAAATCATGTCACTCTTATCAATCGGATCAGAGTGGGTAACTATTTACTCTGGATCGGATCTATCGGTCAATATGTAAATTGGGCCAGTTTTGGATGCAAAATGCTCCTATATTCTGATGGGTTAGAGAGTGATTTATAAGTAGAGTTCATTTATACCTTAAGTTCTATTTCTACAAAGTACTGGTCATGTCCTTTTATTTGTAAGCCGTGTTGGCTTCTGTTTTTAATTTTCATACAATGTTTTATGTATGGTTTTTGATGCTGCTTTTTATATTTTATTCTAATAAACTTTAAGTCCCACAGTGCTGTGTTCTTTTTTAATTGCTAAAACAACGCGTTTTCCACTATGACCTTACTTTGCTAAATTGTTAACCTGTTAAGTTAACACTAACAATGGCAACAGAATTGTTATTGAAGAATTCTTTTATAAAAAGATTCTAAAAAAGACATGAAAAGGTAGATGTGTAAATATTTGTATTTAGTATTTGTGGTCAGGTTAAAATAAAGTATATTTTTGTAGAGAACGCCTAAATAATTTGATTCAGGGAGTCTCGTAACACCAGTCAAGGCTTACGATAATGTGAGGCAAGTTGTAATTGATATATATGGCTATTTTTATTTAACAGTTATTTTAATATTTTAAAAGTTATTTATAAGAAGAGAGAGAAGGCATGACAATATAAATTGCAACACATAGTGTGGCATAGTAAAGTTATTTGAAAAACCTGAAAACAGCAAATTCTTTACTTTAGATTATAGCAATGGAACAGCGTTTCCTTAATATATTATTGGACACTACTTTTAAGTTAAAGCCTTAGCAAAGACAAAATATAATGAATGTATCAACTATCAGTAAAGCAAGGTTTTCAAGGTAAAAAATCGAAGGTTTTTCTTTCATTTAAGTAATTCATAAATGTATCATTGCTTAGGAAATAAAATTTGGGGATTTCATTTAAACACAGCTGAAGTTGAATATTGTTCTCATACCATAATTTCCTAC
This sequence comes from Meta bourneti, assembly GCA_933210815.1. Taxonomy (NCBI): domain Eukaryota; kingdom Metazoa; phylum Arthropoda; class Arachnida; order Araneae; family Tetragnathidae; genus Meta; species Meta bourneti. The sequence goes on from OW119929.1 coordinate 8,171,292, forward strand.
GGGCAGCCCAGTGCAAATAAGCCAGGCTAAAAAGGCCATCAACTAAGAATTGATTGTCAAATAAAAAAGTGCAAGATAAAAGACGACTAAAATCCATAACGCCTCGAAAAAAGGGGCAGTTGGGAGAAGCATGCAAACCAATGTGATGTAAGTATCCTCTTAAAGTCGTATCCAGTTAAAATTCCAAAATTTGTCGTAGCAATATGTGGTGGCAAATTAGGTGGAACAGGGTCAGACAAAAGCTTGCTCCATGTTTTATCCATGGCCTTAAGCTTTTGATGGTCGGACTTATTTATCTTATATATCTCTACCAACCAGTAAGCACGGAGGTAAGGGAGAGGGCTAAGGTAGAAGACAACCACTTTTAGCTGGCTTGTCTGCGCAATCATTGCCTGGTATATCACATTGGAAAGGTCATTAAAGATTGAATAGAGCATCCTATTCAGCCAAAGCTCAGTTGACACTTGTATCAAGAAAGGTAATCGAATTGTCCAGTTCCACAGGACGGGGCCAGTCTCTTTTCATGATAATCATACTATAAAAGCAACAGCACTTGAAGATTTCGTGGATGCTGAGGGTTATTGTTGTTCTACCCTTATGAAAAATTTCAGTATAGCTATAGCATATGACTCGTTTGGTGGCAATGTTCTTGGTGCACATTTTATGTAGCCAAGGAAAGAATTCTTAGAAAAAAATTGTTTTTTGAAAAGGAAAATAATAAGCATTAACGAAAAGTAATTATCGTGAAAAAATACAAATCTGCATGTTCAAATGGAAAACGGTAAAAATTTTCAAAAGAAAATAGCAAGAAACAATACAACCTGATGCAATTGCACTGGACCAGGACTAAAATCAAACTGAATATTTGAATTCATTCATACATTAAATGGAAAAGAATTGGGAAATTGTTTTAAAGAACCAATGAAATCAAAATCAAAGGACAATTTCCCTGAAATGAAAAGAACAGTCTAGAATATTCAAAATGAAAATTTAAACTTTCCGCTTGACGAGGCTGCCATAAAAACGGGAACAAACCTAATAAAGATGGGTTCCATAACTCATTACTAAAAGTACGCCAAGAGCGTTATCACCAAATGAGGCGTATAATACAGCTGTACCAAAATTTCTATAGAATTCTATAACAATTTCGATAGAATGTGGTCCATAGAATCCTATAAAATTATGGCCCGCTTTCTATAACCTCTTCAAAGTACCCTTTTCTACACTTCTAACATATTTGATAACTACAGTCCAAATTACAATTGCACGTTCTACAACTGAGACATTCTCTAGCCATCTATGACCACAAAATGTTAAGGGAAGCTTTTAGACATCAGACAAATTACTGAAATCTTACCTTCTTGCAGGACAATCTTAATAATGTATACAGAATAAATATATGCACACAGAACATGTTCTTGTTTTCAAAAATTGTATTTCATTTTGTGAAAATTATTACATTTCTTTGGAAAATGAAAATCGCACGCCACTGCATTATTTTTCATTATATTAGTACCTAAATAGGTTTGCAATCCATTTGCATCTATGAGTTTTTCTATTTTAATTTTCAAAATGAAATTTTTGTTTGTTAATTTTCTAATATTGGAGCGAATTTTCGGAGTATAGGCTCTTAAAAATCATTTTGGGCACGTTTTTAATTTTATTTTATTAAAATTTGTTCTTACGATTGTAAAACGGATTATGACCAGCACCCCCGTGCATGATTTAAAAAATATATTATAACCTAAATCCGGATTTAGAATCCATTTGCATTCAACTGAGTTTTTTTTATTTTGTTATAAAGTACTTTTGTTTGTTAATTTTCTAATAAAATCGGGGTGCATTTTTGGAATAAGCTCTAAAAATAATTCATTTAGTGAATACATTTGTAATTTTATTTTACATGTAAAAATGATCACTAACGATTGCAAAATGACTAATGCACAGCACATATATCATTTAAAAATTATATTCGAAACTAAGTATGGTTTTACAATCCATTTGCATATATCCATCTGAGTTGTTTCTATTTGTTTTCCACTTTAAGAGGAACGTTTATGTTCGTTAATTTACTAATTATATCGGAGCACATTTTTCGAATATTAGCACTTATAAATAAAATAAAGCATTTAGAAAACTTGATTGCTTTACATATTTTTATGTGTAAAATATGTGAACCAAAAAAGCTTTCACAGCAGCTAACAATCATCAAATAAAACAAGTTACTCAATTTACTTACTAGTCATGAGCTTTAATAGCACTTTCCCCCATTCTTCCAATATCAAATTCTTTTTGGCAAACAAGGCATTTTGCTTTATGACGATAAGTTGAAGCTGCAATCGATTCTCGATACTTTTCATTTGTAGTCCATAAGCTGTTAAAAACGCATTTCTCAGGCATACTTTTTTAACCCTCCAAGAGCTTTGTCTTCGCATCAAAGTCGGCCCAAAATTGCCACTCCATATCAGCGGAACCAAGTTGTTTCTCCTCAAAGTTCTTCATTCCCCACAAAGCACCTAATGCAAACCCATCTGACAGGTATTTTGCTTGTGGGGACAATGTGGAAATAAAGATTGTTATTTATGTGCTTTTTCTTCAGATGTTTAGAAACTTAGTCATTGTAAAAACTATGTGAAAACATCTGGGAAAAAGCCGATAAACGCGAGAACACAAAGCATGAGCAAATCTATCAATGGAAGTCATCTATCTCCCCAGACCCAATGAACTAAATGGTCATTACCTGTCAATCAACCTGTTGGGGTGTCCTCACAGTCACCCCCCCCCTTTGGAGGGTCAATTAGTGATCCTCTTTGTATTTGTTTCTGAAGAGGGGAGGATAAACGTTGTCTCCTCTGAAACCTGCCGCTTCCCGTCCAAAAAGATTGGACAACGAAGCTCGAAAATGGAAAATGACTGCCATCAGAAAGTGTTCTAATTTTAAGAAATAAGAAGTTTTTAAGGACTCTTGATTTTAAAACTAAGGAGTTTTTAAGGGCTCTTAGAAATGATAGCTAAAAATAAGGAGTTCTTATGGAGTTTCTGAGGACCCTGTCTATAGAACGTCTGTAAAAACCTTGATAGAATTCAATAGAAGCTCATTTCTTTTGTTTCACTTTACTTTTCTATAGAATCAGAGCTCGTTTTCTCTACATAGAATTCTACAAAAAAATATTTCTATAGAAATGAAATTTCGTTTCACTAAAGAAATCTCTATGGAATACTATGGGGATAGAACCCTATATACAACAATTACAAAATAAACTTATTCCATCAAAATAAGCGAGGATTACCAAACTGAGAGCAATTTACACACCTGTAGGGACAAGGAAGAAAATTCTTTTTCCTACATCAGAATAAGGTGCCCGCACTTCATTGGCACTTTCTCGAATCAGCATGACAGCGATGAAAGTCTTGCCTGTTCCTGTACCCAAGCAAGCAATTGTGTTCTGTTTCTTAGCAGTATCTAATATTTCAATCTGAATTGGAAAAGAAAAAATGCTAACATCAATAAATTTCAATCTTTTTCTGATACAATACAAGTGTTGTAATTAGTAGAATTTGTAATAGAAGTTAATATATTTCTCATTTAGTGTCTTACAGAGCTGATTGGGGGGGGAGGCAGAGGTTGAAAAAAATTCCACAAATCTAATTTTTGAAAAGATTCTTGAAGAGTACATGTTTGGTGGGAGTACCTGGGCTTAGGGCTCTCCACCTCCAGAGAACTAGATGGTGACTGAACAGCATTGAGTTTGCAGTCCTTTTATAGTCAAAGGGGTGTCAGAAGTCAATAGGAGAACAGGTATGATCAGCTTGCATTGTATCATATCGTTTATGTATCCCATCTGTAAATTCTTAAACTGTAGCTTTACTTTTGGAATGTAAATTTTTATAACATAAGATTATTTTTATAGAAAGTGGTCTTTTTTTACCGTCAATATGGTACAGGGGGCTACAGACAATTTGAAATCCTCATAGGAATAACATTGCGTATTTATACGATCAATGTCAGACCAATTCACACAAAATTTGGTACATTCAACGTGTTGAATTCTGCAGGACACATAGGTTATATATAAACCCTGTTCGATTTGTCCTGGGTCCGCAGGGGGATAAAAAGAATTCGAAATTTCCATAGGAATAATATTAAGCAATATTATGATGAATTATAAACAATTCAACCCGAGCAACGCTGGGTAATTCAGCTAATAATAACCATATGGCAAACAGTGCACATCATAAAAAGTTCACTTCAATTGCACCCCATCCATTTGTTCAAAGGCGATTTGGTATTTCTTTTACACCAAGACCTCTCTTCGAATTCATTGAAGTTTTCTTTTCAGCAATAATATCTATCTTTAAGATTTCTCATTGTCTTCCGTAATCAGAACTGAAGAGTTCATTAGAGCATCAAGCTCTTTCTGTGTATAGTTTTAGCAACGTTATGCAGCTCCATAGATCAAATCAAATATTTAAGTGGAAATATTGGCAAATAAATCCCACGGTTAAACTTAGATTGTTTGTATCTATTGTTGCCATTCTCTAGTACACAAAAATGTCGATTTCTGTGCCATGTACATAAGTGAAATAAATAGATAAAATTTGGAGAACTTTTAAAGAAATATTTGCAACTATGTGAAAAAATGCTAATGAAAAGTCATTAAGATAAATGTATCAGAGACAATATTTAAAGTCAGATTCCGTCTTTAGCCTACTAACTACTTGCACTTAAACAAGGTTATATACATAGAACCTGATGTCCATTCAAGGCTTTTTCAAAAATATGACAAGATAAATGTCACAATGTTTTTAAAACTTCATGATCAAGATATTTTTCAGAAAGGGCACTTTTGACAAAAAGGAAAAAGAGCAAGGGCCCAGATCTCTATTGTTATGTATGGAATATTCCACAATAGACGGTGCCATGAGTCAAGCTATCTCAACATACAGTAGGAAGCAAGGCTTTCACCTGATTTTGCAACAAGATAATTTGCAACTAGCAAGTTTGGTGTTACATGTGGTGAGTGAACTTGTTGCATGACATGATTCTAGTAGCAATAACCCAATCATAAATGCCAATCAGTTAGGAAACAGTAGTCAGCATAAACCTGCTCTCACAACTCAAAAGTTGGATATTTTTCGCAAAACATTAAATTATTTGTTATGATCACAAAGCCATAATGCATAGCGGGGCAGTTATTTGTTTAAAATTAATTTACATTATATATTTTTGATAATTTCATTCATTACTCTTATCCCTCCTGGTGGTTTGTCTGAGTTGAAAATCAACCTGTAGTGGCCAGCCTCTGATGCAAAAACTTGTTCCCAACTGTCACCTGTTCTAGACAAGGAAGAATTTGTTTTCCCTATATGGATCTTCATTTCCATTGGAGTAATAGGTCAATTTTGTTTCGACGAGATTCTCGTCATTAGCAAAATTGACAAGATCTTGGACAATATATCTCATCACAACAACTTGGACGTTTAATATGTAGAAAATGTTCTGAACCTAGTACCAATACCTAGAAAGATGGGAGAGGCTCAATGGGACCTTATGGTATTTGGAAATGATACCACAAAATTATCCCCATTTGGGGTGTTATCACCTTGCAATAAACGCAATTCAAAGTAGTTTGACCTTCTTTTCCCATCTATAAATGTTTTGTTCCCCTCCCTAGATGTGAACAATGTGTTTTGGCAACAGATTGTTGGCTGATTAGTAGTAGTGATTGCACGGCTTTAGTAAAATGCAAAACTGGTTTTTCAGTTTTCTTTTTTCCCAAACTCGAAAATCGATTTCAAAATTGGTTTTGTAAAAAATACGAAAAACGCTATATTTGTGTGTAACAAACATTAAATAAATTTATTTCTTAAGCATGTAACTTATATATATATATACATAAAATGATTATTATCTAACATTGAGAGCTATAAAATCACCTGCCAGTAATAATTTTTTTCAGCATTAAAGTGTGCTTGCAAAAAAACAGTGAATTTATGGAGACATCATTCAACTTCGATCTTATTTTGGTTACGAATTGACCTGACAATGAGAATGCCCGTTCAAGTATTTGTAGCATAGCTCCATAATTGTGCTTTTGGCTCCCCTCCTTCCAATACTGCAACAACTTTTTCAATTTCCGCTTCAAAATCACTACTTCTTGTACAATTATGCAGTGATGCCAAACCAGCAAGCTCCTTGTCAATTGCCCTCTGCAGCAATTGTCCCATTTATAAAACAGAAAATTTTCCACAACATCATTGGTCTTTGTCATCGAAGTTGATATCCCTTGCATCGGATTGTGCTGGTGTTAAAGAAGACGGCAATAAATGTTTTATCAGGTTATTTATAAACCGACAGATAGCAGGTTTCCCCAACTTTTTAAAACACATATTTCGATCTTTTATCACTGGTTCGATACCCATTATGTAGAAATCGAAGTACTGCTGATGCATTAGTACGTCTTTCTTGAATTCTTAATTCTAGGGATTCTTTCAGTTCATTATCGAGTGTAGTATGAAGATCATTTAAAGACGTCAACATTAAATTTAAAGCAGCGTCAGCAGTCAATAGATTTGCATCTGCTCTACATAATGCTTCCACTGTAAGTTTTATTGGCAATAAGGCAGAAATAGTATCCACTAATAAATTAAAGTCCTGTTCAGAGAATGAAATTTTCGATGACAAATCAATTAGGGTTTTCTGAACATGATTTTTATTTGTTGAACCTTTCTAACATGGTGAATAAACTATTCCATCATGTTTTTCAATCTAAACTCATCGAGTACTCTCAATTTCACATATTTTTGCAGAATGTCATAGATTTTGTTGGGGATTTGCGGAACAATCATACCACCACTCTAATTTTTGTAATAAGTGGTAAGATGGTTTCATGTTTAACATCTGAAGCCGAATTTCCATCTACATCATCTGAGTAAGCAATACTGAATCCACTTTCAAATGAATTTTCATCTTCCAATTTCGAATCGTCATCATTGTCAATATCCAATTCAATATTCTCTCCTTCAGATTCTGAGAGAGTCACATTTCGATTCATTATCCAATTGAGTTATTTTTTTCAACTTCAACAGGTACTTTTTTGTATAGCACTTTGATTACCCCAAGCTGAATGGCATGTGCTAGACAGAGCTGTTGCTCAGCTTTAACCAATTTGCCTACTTTTTTCATGACCGACGCTCCATCTGTAGTGATACATACCATATCTTTATAAAGGCACAGACCAAAAACTTCTAATTACTTCGCAATATCTCTCAGATGGTAAACTTCCATGTACATGAACCAGACCTAGAATCTAAAATTTTTTTGACAATGTACATTGATGTTCAAAAATCGTTGATTCCTTACTGATGTCCATTCGTCAAGAGTTAGACTCACTCTATATCCTTTTAACTTTAGCCCATTAAATTCACTGACAACAGCTGCCCGCACTTTGTGTGAATAGGTGACCACTAATTTCTGAATGGTATTTGAGGATTTTGGAATATTTTGAAATCCCTTGCAATGAGATTTACGAAGAACAGTTCAAGTGCAAAATACGGAAAAAGGAAGTCCATCCAACGTGGTCATTCTTGATAAAACTGCTGGCAACGTGTCATCAACTAGATTATTAAAATATTTTGAAATTTTGTCGAAGATGATATTGCTGGTCTTTCTTCCGAAATAGGTACTTCTTTTCTTTTCAAAATGGAAATACTATGCATCTTTTTTAGGTGTGTATGTAATGCACACCTGTTGAGCCGCCAACATTTTTGACATTTGGCTAGTAGACCATTTCTTTCACGAAGATAATGACACCAAATGGAATAATCATCACTGCTGCTATGTTTAAACTCCTTGAAAATATGACTGGCCATGCTCTATTATGGGTTGAAATAAATTTTTTTTATCATTTTATTTTTATTTCTAGCCGGTGTACGATTGCGAAATCAAGTTTGTGAAGTACACCAACCTCTTATTTCTCAATAAATATGTTCTTTATAAACTACAAAAGGTTGAGCAAACAAAACTAATAATTCTTCAAATCAAAATTACCTCTAATGAACAGCAGTAATTGACAATAACATTGTGGTATTATGCGCAGAGAGCCGGCCGAGGCGTAGAAAGCCTACTACGTTGGTCCTTGTGGAGTAGGAAGGGTTTTGATAGTATGATTGTTTACGGCAGTGGTAGCCGAGTTGAGCTGCTTCCTAAATGACATGTGATATAAATTTCTTCTCTATTTATATTTTTACATATTATTGGTACCAATGAGGATCCACTGCCTGGCTCATTGGTACTGATGCTGAGAATCCGTCTACATGTTATTATGATTGGTCAGTGGAGAAGTAGGTCATGTGTCACACGAAAGTGATGTGTGGCATTAATACCAGACATGTAATAATGTTGAATTTTTATTCTGATAGGGTAGCAAACACTAAACATTTAGTTGTTTGTATCAGTGTGCATAGTATGGTATACCTTGTGCTGAGTTTCTCTTATGGGTTGCCAATGCGTAAAACCGAAAACCCGGTTTTCTTCTTTCATAAAACCGGTTTTTCGGTTTCGAAATTTGAGTCAGTTTCCCGGTTTCCCCGAAACCAGTTTTGCAATCACTAATTAGTAATTATCTTTCTGAATGTCCGATACATTACTTAATCACATGACACATTGAATAGGGGTATATAGATATAGTTTCTTTTCTGATGACAATAGAGAAGATGGCTTGAAGACATGGTCTCACTCGGAGATTTCGAAAGGCTTGCACAAATTGGACAAAATAGATTTGGGAAATAGTGAAGGAAGCTATTCCGAAAATGAAGAATATTTTTCCTTTTGATGAAGATAGGAAAAGCAGCAGTTTCAATGATGAATAAGCTAAAACTTAATTTCAGTCTCTTTCATGTAGAAATAATCTACAAAGCTGCGGAAGTAGGTGCACCAGAAGATATCCAAAAATAGCTAAAAAAGTATGGTGTCAACATTACAGACTTAAGATTGAATGAATACAGGTATACCATTTAAATGGTACACCTGTATAGTGTCAAATTGGAAAAGAATGTCGTTGGCTTATGAATGTATTTTTACAATAATTTAGATATGTCTGCGTTAAATTCTTGGATTTTATAGTGAATCGGGAAGCAAATAGAGGAATTTCAACCTCCCACTATGTGAAGAGCTTCATACTCAAAATATGGCATCTAGAAATAGTAATACAGCTAAAGGTTTCAACACAGGTAGTATAAAAGAGATAATCAGAAAAGATAAAAATGCACAGTACGACCTTTGAAATGAAACCACACAAAAATAGATGCCAGAATTGCATTAATTTTTGAAACCTCAATCCAGGCAATCTTGAAGTCCAAGTGGACGGGCACCTCGGGCTCCTTCCTCGGCTTTGTACCTAGATAATACCTTAACTTGATTAAACCAATTTTAAGAAGCATACCTGGTATTCACGTGGAGTAAATTGTTTTGATTCATCCAAAATTCTTCCATTTTTAACCTTTTTTGTTGGTGAGCTTTCATTAGAAGCCATGTCTAAAAAATAATGAAGGGTGTAAATACCAATACAACTAAACATTAAATGTTTGAATATAAAATTAGTTTAATCCAAAGATCAGTTGTGTTATTTTATAGCAAATTCAATAGTTTATGTCTCACTTTTTAGTACAATGTTTTTCAAATTTAATCTAATCCAATATCTAGTACAATGTTTTTCTAGTTTAAACTTGTTAGATATTGTCAAAATGCATGAAAATTTGTTGCTCAGTTGTCATTAGCATCCCAACGTGGGTGTCAACTCTGAGGGACCTGTTCCTCCCTAAAGAGAGAAATAAATATTACTTAAACTCCTCCCAATCTAACTCTCCAAAAAGTTCTAAGAACTTGTTAAAGTAATCAATTTTTAAATCTTCACATGAATTTTCAAACAAATACTTAGCCAAATAAAATGGAGTTTGTCTAAGTGTGCCAAGAGAGTTGCCACCAAACGAGACATATAATACAGCTGTATAGCTGTTTCAAAGTGACATACCCAAAAAGAAATCATTCAAAACATTATTACTGGAAGTCCAACTTTCACATTCATGTCATTATTGAGGGGCCAATGCAATATGTATGTACCCAAAAGATGAAATACAGAACAAGAAAATTCTAAAATCATAACTTTTGTTTTGTAATGAATGTAACTTTAAAAATATTGAAATTAATATCTACATCTTAATAGAAAAAGGACCAATGTCCAAATTCGCAGATTTTGAGTTATGTTCACAAATCACTTCACGGTAATAAAAGTTACGAGAAAAAGTGCCAATATGTCCTCTTATCAATACATTATAAATGTATCTAAATACTGAAAAGTATTTTTTGTATACTGCATTAAAAATATAAATTAACTATTACAAAAAACAAAATGGACATTAGCTCCTTTCCCACCAAGGAAGATATAATAAATAAAATAGTTGATATTACCTATCACATGAAACTGGTAGGGGCTTATCCGCTTCATAATTGCATAAGATTTCAATCAACTTCTCAACTATAAGTTAGATTTTGTTTATTTAAATGTCTTGGTTTTTAAAAAGCTTTTGCTATCTTTAATAACGATTTATTATTAACTTTAAACCGAATTTATAATTTTAAAATTACATTTGATATACAGTGGTGTTCTGTGCTACTATGCTGTCCAGAGACACCACATTATTTATGTGGATATGGTTTAAAGCCCTGTTCACATAGACTCTTTCTAACTGGCGTTTGATAAGAATTTTTGAGTTACCATGTGTACACCGCTTGGGCGTTTTTCGGGGTCAGTTTCCGTTATGCCATTAAATTGTTTTTTATTCCCCTACTCCAAGTTTCTATCTTTTGAATGGTTAAAGATAGAATCAAAGTTTCAACAGATTTCAAATCTGCATAAAATTTTACGCCAGATCGATACCAAAAACATGATTTTTTTGTCAATAGTCACAACTAATTTTTTTGCAGATATTCCTTTTATACTAAGTGTAAGAGGAAGTATTGCCTTGTTTTAAAAGGGAATGTCACTTTAATAAGATATTTTGTTGCCCCTTATCATCTGTTTTAATTTTACGGCCATTAAAAATAGGATGAAACTCTTTCCCAACCTAAAATTGATTCCCGTGTTCACAAGAGCCTGGATTTGGTTAACTTAGAAAGATATAAAAATGACCAATAAAATACCTAAAAATATTTAAAATGACGTAAAAACTTGATATTCTCTCAATTTGTAAAACATCCGTTCCCTAACTGCCTGTGAATAAAGTGTTTTTGAACTTAAATATTAATACATAAATAAATGCAATATAATCGACTTGCTGACCAGAAGTGACAACCTAAAAAGGTAAATCTTTCGTAACATATAGTATACGATGCGTTCCGGTGCAATGCCATCAACCTCGGTTGTAAAGTTTTGCATTAGCTTTTTGTACGTTTTTCAAATGACGGGATTATTTTGGACCTAGGAAACGGTATGAGCCAGCGGATCACAAAGAAACAATGATTTATGTAGTTCAAATTGTGGCATTATTAAACATTTTCATTAACTCTAAAATCCTCAAGTATTCGCTTTTTACTGTCAAGGCTAGAGGAAAAACCCTATAACCTTCACTCTCCGGTGTCGATGATTCACCCACCAATAAAAAAAATAGTAGGATTTGTTTTGTGTTAAGGGGTGATCACGGATATTTTGGCCTCAAGAAGCTAGCACATTAGTCATTTGTAATGTGTTTTATCGTAATAGCGAAACTGCATGAAAAATTGGGATATTTCTATAAAACTGATTAAAACGAAACTAACTGGAAAGTGACCAAACAATTTCCTTAAAATTTCAAAATTGACAGTGTAAAGTAAAAATATATCCCCAAAAAAACTACATTTCTAGAACCAGGAAATTGGAAACGCAATTTCTGTTTATATGGCATTGTCTACTAAGTACTATCAAAAAGATGACAAGCAAACAAAATCCAGCACTGGTGATAACCTTTCTTTTATGTTATTTTTGCAAGTTTTATCATGTTTCCTACGATCTATAGCTAATTTTTATTTACTTTTCCTAGAAATAAATCTCTATTTTTTTAAAACCTATCTCTAAGCATTTTAATGTATCAGCACAAATAACACATATATAACAATAATTAGTTTTTAATTTTTAAACACAATTTGCACTGAGTTCCGACTAATCGAAATGAAAACTAACCCTCCAACCTACCCACTTTCAGGGGTTTTGTAGCACAAATGGAATCACGAATAGAATAACGACTGGGAAATATTTCAACTAAAATTTGTTTAAAACCCACGATGAAACGAGAAATTTATGTTAAAACTAAAAAGATCTCATAGAAAATTTAAAAAAAAAAAACAGTACATATCGAAAACCAGGAGATTGCTAATAGAATTTGTGTCTACACGTACATATAATATAAAAATTTTGATTAAAGTAGTAATAACACTAACAGCAAGATTAAAATATAAATTCTATGAAAAATAAGCTCACAGTAAATTCTGTACCTCAGAACCAGACAAATGTGAGTCACATTATGCCAACTTTTTAGGAGAGCATAAAAACTGAAAAGGATCTCGTTGCCTGGCTACAAAGCTAGTATTTGAATTAGCCTGCAAAAATTAATTGTTAAAATTAAAAATATACATGCTTTATCCATTGTTTAATTTTTATAGTTTATTAAGACAGGACAGGACTTACGTTATTGTAGTTCTACATCAAAAACCTGTTTTAGGACTCGCATAACACTTTAAAAAGGTATTTCAAGTAAACTACACGAGCAATCAGTAACAATGTCTTTAATACTATCAAAAATATTTAATATTGCACACACATAAAATATATAATTATTGTATAAAAAAATATTTAATGTTGTACAGATTGAGTGTTATAATGTTGTAAATTGCTTAAAAGCTAGATTAAGCAAAAACATTACTCTAGAATGGTTGAGTCACCCTCAGAAAAGTTTCCTACCTTCTCTCCATGTGGAAGGTTTTCAAAGAAGGGTCTATACTCTTCAGGGACCCACTGCATTAAATTCATGAGGTCTCTGTACTTCTCATCACTTATCTTCTTTTTGGTTACTCTCAATTTTGGGATCGACGCAGGCATAACAACCCTTTGTTCTGTGATTTCTTTTAAATTCAACAGTTTTAAAGGTATCATCTGCCAAACTGGTCTTATAGTACAATTTGCTGTCTCCTTTGCAAAGCTGTAATCACACTGCATTGGATATCAAAAATGGTTTTTATCTGTGTTTTTCTTCCTTGATACAAATGGAGCTTTTTTGCTCTTCAAGTAGAGAAAATCAAGAGTCTTCAACACACATCTTTCTCAAAAGAAAAGGGTTCTTTTTTGAACATGGAGCAATACTATTGGCCCAGTGATTTGTGGTAAAAATAGTGTGGTTTTTTAGTTGCTCTCTATCACACTATGCTTGCCATCTACTTCCATGTGGGTGTGTCCAGTAAGTAGGAACTTAAGGTTGACTTCTTGTAGAGTAGAAACTTTCCAAACAGCCATTGGTACATAAAAATCATTAATATTCCTGTTTTGGCCACTGCAATTATGTGTACACACTTCATTCGCAAGTGTAAATAAACATGATGCTATTTCGTTACCTCATTGATCGGCTGTAACATCATCCCAGATCATACACCAAGTTTTGTCAACGGTTGTGTCATAAATTGTATAATTTAATGTCCAATTTTCTTGAGTAAAAACTTTGGAAGTTCTTCAAATCTGGCGTTGGAAGACATTTTTGGAGACCGGATATAACGACTCTCAAACCTTGATTAGCACGGCCTTTCAAATTCATACCTACATGAAGCTTCTTCCAGGTGGCTTTCTTTTTGTAATTTAAGTACATTGAGTTTTTCATCATTTTTTTAATTTTGCAATCTAGTTTGTCTCAAACATCACAAGTGTCATTATCTGGTGAGTGGAAAGACAAGTTGAAATCTTCATTGAAAACTTTGGAATAAACCCACTTTTTCTCTGGTTTAATTTTTCTTTTTTGCACTCATCTACATAGAGTGAGTACATTGTGGAAATGTTCAGGTGATTGCCCAAATATTTATGTTTGGATCTTTCCCTGCTGTAGTGGCTTTCATACACAGGAAACTTTGAAATATGGTTTTTGATCTGTTCTAAGCTATCACTCGGTAATTTATTTGCTGGAATATGTTTACCTCTTAGGTCTGGCATTACCAAACCAGAATCACTGGCTTTTCTTAAAGCAGCAATGGACTTACGTTTTACAGGTATTGGGTAACGCTTCAGAGCCACTATGTATTAAGTGGATTTACGTTTATCAGGCTCAAACAAGGATTAAGACTTACGCTCTTAAAACCCTAGTAAATCATGAAAGGAGAATTTTTTAGACTTATGTTGTTATGGCTTGATGCAAAATCAGATCACATGCAAAACTGTAATAACCTGAAAATCATCATTTTTGGACTTACGTTAGTCTGGTTCTGAGGTACAGAATTAAGTTCAGTAAATCAGAAGTTCATTTTCAAAAGTGATATGGAGTTCAATGTAACAAGAGGATGCGAAAAATGAATGAAAATTGAAACTTATCTTACGTATTTCACATTGAGGACAAATAAAAAAATAACTTTAAAGTTTAGCTTTTAAATTGAATATTTAATTTTAGCTTTATTCGAAAGACGTTTGCTGCACATGAAAACTAGAACGGACAGTTGTCGGTATACGTTATCTCAGAAATAAAATTACCTACTATCCCCTTTAGTTATAAATTATTAAATTTTTACAGGTTTAGTGTGAAAGCAGGGTAAATTTCTTCAATAAATCGAATACAATTAAATTTTCTCATCCTATTTTTAATGGCCATATATATAAAGCAGTGGATTAAGACAAAATACTCCAATCAAGTTACATCTTTTCTATAAAAACGAGATGAATACACCCTTTTGTGTTCGTAATGAATATATTCGTCAAATGAGTATCGCGAAAATATTAAAGTTAGTTGTAAAATTATTTATTTAAAGAAAATCGCATTTTAGGTATCGATCTTGTGTAAAATTTTCCGCAATTTCAAATCCGTTGAAATTTTCACTCGATCTTTAATGATTGCAAAGATAGAAACTTGGACTGGGGAATAAAAAAAGCCTGGGGCCTAAAGAACAAGTAGAACACCTGCCATTTCAGCAGACCCCTAGATGTTCTCGGGGATTCCAGAGATTGACTCCAAAAGAGGATGATGTATGGCCATGCCTGATGAACAGCCAATGTAAATAAGTTCCCCATCCACTGTAAATAAACATCTTTAATTGTCAATAATGTGCCTTCCATTTTTCTTTTACTGCAAATAAGAGTTTTACGTATTTTATATTTATATAGTTAATATTTATTGTAATAAAAATACTTATAGCACTTTATATGCAAAGAAATATTTGAAAAATGAAAACCCAATATTTTTAGAGGGGGATATGCTACTGATTACGGTGGTCACCACCACTTTTAATTATTGAATTCTACAGATTACTGGAAGATACAGGCTGGATATTTCAATAGTTTTTGTAACTTTTTCAAATCTGTTTTGACATTTAAATGAAATTCAGATGATTTGCATCAGGAATGTCAACAAAAATCCCTTGATTTCCCCTTTGCTAGTGGATTATTAACACCTTCTAAGTTCCAATTTAAACGAATCTACATACCAAACTCAGCATAAAATTCCTGATGAACAATAGACTCAAAGATGGTTTGACGTCCTGAGTCCTTATAATATTGGGCAATTGGGATGTTATTTTTAACAGATAAAAATATTGTTATTCATAAAAAGAGAAATATCTTGATGGAACAAAATATAAAGCTGTTTCATAAATTCATGCTTCTGAGCAACATAATTATAATAAAACAAAAATAATTCCTCACACTTTACATACAACTAACACAAAATACATATTGTATAGTACAAATAATGAGAATGGTATTAAGATTAGGATTTCAATTCCATTTGAAATAATTAAAATATGAAGACTTTAAACACTTATGAAAAGAGTTAACTCTCAAAAAGTTATGAATTACCTTTACTATCACACCGAATAAAAGCGTACACAACTGAAACACCACAGTAGAGTAGTATCAGACTACGTTGCAACCTCTACGTGGGTTAAAAAGGGGATTCCCCGTTTGAAAATAAAAACAATTCGATTGGGCGAGCGAGATTTCGAAAGCGAGAAACAAATGGATGTTTTACATAGCAACTCGTAAATTCACCGGTGTAAAAAAAACAATAAACAATGCATACATTTCTTTTCACGTTCCGTGTTTTAGGTCGATAGCCAGTAACCTGTGAACAGAAAAAAGGTTTTAATAAATCGCTTCATGAAATCGTCAAATATTGTTCAGTCCAGTCTTGTGTGAAATTCCCCAAATTATAGAAAAACAGTGTACTTTGATGAATACAAATTTAAGTCAAGTGAAAATGGTTTTAAAAAAAATTTCCTGGTAATGCTGGCAGCTTATTTTCACTTTTGAAAATAGAAATAAAGTCACGAACCGAAACTTTTTACATTAACGTGTTGCCAGTTAACTTCTAGCAATTGCTTTTCCTTATATTTTTAGATAAGAGTGGGGGCTAAGCAAAGGCTGTTTGTCTAAAATCAATTTAACGTCTTTTTTAAATTATAATTTTGAATTTAGCATTTGAACTAATTCTTTAAAACTCCATAAGAAACTTAAAAGACCATTTACGTATGAGTAGAAATTATGTAGTTGTGTTCTAATTCGCATTGGTTACATTCCCTAGGATATGAGGGCCGCGGTGGCCCGGTTGGAAGAGTAACGGACTAGCAACCGAAGGGTTGCGAGTTCGAATCCAGCCAAACACCGTCGTGTACAAAGGGGGCTGGTGCACGTTAAATCTGTCGTGGCCTCAAATGTCCTCACGTTGGCGTGGTGTGGAAGTTTGGAGAGTGGGGTGCCAGCTCAGGTGTTGCCTCGTCATCTGACCGTGGTTCAAAATTACGTGGTGTTGTCCTCGGATCTTTCCCTTTGGGATTGATCCCGGACCGTCACCAATAGCCCATTGTGTTGCTCCAGTGTGACGTTAATTGAAATACCCTACCCACCTACCTAGGATATGTGATTTTATTAGACGGTTTCGAACATATTTTTAGGTGATTGCTAAATGAACTTTTTGATGAATATGATTTTCCACACAATTCGCATTGCCTTGGATATGTCCTCATCATATAGCAGAACCTGCAAATTTTTAAAAGGAAGTTTAATTGTTAAGTATTAAAATTATATTACAAGTAAGAAATTTGTAACAACGCA
Organism: Meta bourneti; assembly: GCA_933210815.1. Lineage (NCBI taxonomy): Eukaryota > Metazoa > Arthropoda > Arachnida > Araneae > Tetragnathidae > Meta > Meta bourneti. Next base: position 8,188,619 of record OW119929.1, read on the forward strand.
AGCATGTTCAGGTACCTGGACGAAAACACGAAAATTTGAAACTAAAATACAATTCAAAGCACTGAAAAATTAAAATTCAAAGCAAAATGCTGATATTGAATCAAGATTGACAACAGGTTTCATAAATTATATCGTTATTTCAATATAGATAACACAAGAGTGCTGAGAAAAACAGCAGCATACTTAAAAATTTCACTCTTCCTGAAGTATTTAAGATGTGATTCTAGTTTTTTTTTCTCAGTAAAATGGGGAAATTTAAGAAAATATTAATGCTAATTTTATTTGTAGAACTTAAATAGTATTTAAAATATGGATTTTTCAAGTTCCTATGTAAATATGACGTTGAAGTTTGGAGAGTGGGGTACCAGCTCAGGTGTTGCCTCGTCATCTGATCGTGGTTCAAAATTACGTGGTGTTGTCCTCGGATCTTTCCCTTTGGGATTGTTCCCGGACCGTCACCAATAGCCCGTTGTGTTGCTCCAGTGTGACGTTAATTGAAAATATCAATACCAATACCTATGTAAATATGTTATCAGAATGTATAAATAATTTTTGCAGTTACGGAATATAGGTACGCTTAAATAAATTAATTAATTATTAAATAAATTAAGGATCTCAAAATCGTGTTGTAAGATAATGAAGTACCGTCAAAATATCTTTTAAAATAGCAAAAATTCTCAACAGAGCATATCCAATTCCTCAAAAAAGATTAGTTTCTCGAAATCTCTGAATTTTATATCAGGAGTTCTTTGAACCTATAGTGGGAAACACCATTTCTCCATAAATACTTGACTACCCAACGTTAGCTAAGTAATACGAATAGTAACTAACTGTATATTCCCGTATATTTAAATGAAGTATAAACACAATATTAAAAAATTAATATCAATATTAACAAATTCTTGTGACTACACGAAAAACATTTTGGGCATTTAAACTAATATCATATATAACACAAGGCTAGCTCTCTCAGGCAATTAAGTTTATTCTTACTAACAAAAGACATTACATTTTTACAAACACGAACACTAAACATTTGACATTAATTAGAAACAATCGTTATATGGGCACTGTATCATAATATTTAAGGTTAAAAAGATTCTCGGGGAAGAAGGGACAACTGTTCTCCCTCACTACTTTGTCCTAACTGACGGGTCTCATTCAGATTCACGCAGGGGAGCTGTTCTGCGCCTGCGCGTCTTTAAAGTCTTAGATGGCGTGGTATTAATGTCCGCGCTACAATCTCCCCCTCTGGTTGCGAAAGCGTCCCGATGAGGAACCAGAACAGTTTTGTTTTCCAGGGCGGCGTGGCGGACAGCTCTGTTGAGGTGATCGCACTCCAGAACGTGAAGAGGTAGTTTTAGTCTTTGGTGGACGTCCTCGTTTCTTTAGTAGAGCCACCGGCTGAGTGTCTCTGCTCTGAGCAGGAGTTAGTGCAGATATATGGTATGTTCCAAGAGGTTCTTCGGGAGATTCGAGTCTTGAGACTACGTATGTTGTCGGCGATTTCTGTGTTAGGATGATATATGGACCATCCCTTTTTGGAACAAACTTGGCAGTATGCTTTGAGTGAGCCTTGCTAACAGGATGTAGGGTAATCCATACTTTATCTCCAGGAGAGAAGTACAACGGTCGTCTGCGACGATCAAACTGTTGTTTTCTTTGCTTTTCTTGCTTTTTCTCGATCCTATCTCTGATTTCGGTGGAGAGTTTCGAAAAGCGTTTTAAGTATGGCGTTATCTCCGGAACGAAGTTGTCGTTTTCGATAACAGACGTTAAATTATTCATTACATCATAGATGGTACGTAGTTCTCGGCCAAAATGTAGAAAGGCAGGAGTAAATCCTGTAGTTTCACATTTATGAGTATTCATTGCAAAGCGAATACACGGAAGTTTTGTTTCCCAGCTATCGTGTTCGTTGCCCACGAGAATAGCCAATCGTGGTTTAAGATCTCGATTCTTGCGTTCTACTGGGTTTGCCTGAGGGTGATAAACAGGCGTGAGACATTGGTCGATTTTAAGGATGAAACATACTTGTTGTAAGACAGAACTTATAAATTGTGGTCCATTGTCACTTATCATTCGTCTGGGAATGCCATATCTGAGAAATATTTCTTCCACGAGTGTGATGGCACACTCTTTAGCAGTAGCTGATTCGCGAGCAAAGAGCTCTATCCATCTGGTAGCACAATCTTCAACTATAAATATCCAACGTTTATTAGTGGCCCCTTCGGGCAAGGGTCCGAACAAGTCAATTGATAGAGTCTCGAACCTTTGTGACTGGACAGGGGTTCTTAACAGTCCTGCGGGTTTCAAATTGGCTGATTTATATCGGGCACATTCTGGGCATTTCTTCACATAGTCAGCAATGGAAGACCGCATTCCTGACCAATAATAACGTTGTGCGAGTCGGTGATAGGTTCCTTCTTCACCATAGTGGCCAGCAGTAGGAGCATCGTGGTACTGCTTTAAAACGTCACTTATTTCATGGGAAGGAACAACAAGTTGTGCCTCCTCGGTGTCGGCATCTGGAACGTAACGATATAGTACTCCTTGATTCATTACAAATCCTCGCTCAGTCCAATTGGCAAAATTTTCATCCTTCTGGGAAGACTCAAAACTTTCAACAATCTGACGCAGGTTGTCATCTTTCAATTGGGACTCACGTACTTCTTTAGTACTTTTAGAAGGTAGGTCTGCTGCGAAGAAGTGATCAACTTCACACTTGTCACTTTGACTTTCGGCAAAGGGTCTTGATAGCATGTCCGCTACGACATTGGATTTTCCAGGTGTGTAGCAGATCTTAAGATTGAACTCTTGTATTTGGAGAGCCCACCGAGCTAGTCGACCGGAAGGGGACTTCAAGCTCATCAACCATCGTAGAGGCTGGTGATCTGATGCTACAGTGATCTCAGCACCTTCTATATATCCACGAAATTTCTGAAGAGCCCACACCACAGCTAGTGCTTCTCTTTCAGTTGTGCTGTAATTCTTTTCTGCTGCGGTCAGAAGACGGCTGGCATATTCAATGGGGTGTTCATCTGGAACTTCACCTTGAGAGAGTACAGCTCCCACAGCAAAACTGCTCGCATCCGTCCGAAGCATGTACGGTTTGGCGGGATCACATTGCTTCAAAACAGGAGGGGAAATTAGCAACTGTTTCAAGGTGTTGAAAGCCTTTTGTTCCTCTTGTTCCCAATGCCAAAGACTGGTCTTCTTGGTAAGATTGCTAAGGGGTCTAGCAACATTAGAGAAATTCGGAATGAAGCGTCTGTACCAGCTACATGTTTGTAGAAAAGACTGCACTTGCTTCACATTTTTGGGTTCAGGCATAGCCTGGATGGCGGATGTCTTCTCAGGATCGACTTGTATACCATCTGAAGTTATGAAGTGTCCCAAATATTTAACTTTTGAGCATGCAAAATTGCACTTTTCGCGATTTGCTCGCAAGTTGTAATGCATCAGTCTTTGGAAGACTTTTTTCAGATCTTCTATGTGCTCTTCAAAGGTCTGAGATAGTACAATAATATCGTCCAGGTAGGACAGGATACTCACATCTTTCAGACCATTTTTGAAGGCATCAATCAATCTTTGGAAAGTTGCTGGTGCATTCTTTAGTCCAAAGGGCATGCGCACAAAACGGTAGGTTCCAAAAGGACATGTAAAAGCAGTTTTGTTTCTGTCAGCAACAGAAACGTTCACTTGGTGATATCCGGCTTTTAAATCAATGGTGCTCATGTACTGCGTGTGTTTGGCAGTGTGGAGAAGATCGTCTATCCTTGGTAAGGGATATGCATCAGTTTTGGTGATAGAATTCAGCTTCCTGTAATCGACGCAAAGACGAAAAGTTCCATTCGGTTTGGGGACCAAAACAACAGGAGCAGCATACGGTGATTCACAAGGTTCGATGATACCTTCATGTAGAAGTCTGTTAATCTCAGCTTCTAGAATTTCTCTTCTGGCTGGAGAAACTCTATATGGAGGAACAGCAACAGGTGGTCTGTTTTGTGTGTCAATATGGTGTTCGATATAGGGTGTAGGATCTCCCCCTAGTTTGAACAATTCTTCAAATTCCTTTACTACAACACTGAGAGTGGTTCTCTGCTGTGTGGTAAGCATGGTTCCCTCATTTTCTCGTAAGGATTCAGCTTTTACTTCAGAAACGTATTCCGAGTGTGGAGACGGAGGTACGTGAATGTCCTTTTCGAAAGGGTATTTTCTGTAAGGGCTATCAGAAAAATACCATTTGTGACTCTTAAGGTCAAGAACCAGGCCTGCATTATGTAAGAAGTCAAGTCCTAGCAATGTTCTGTTTCCTTTGGTGTCATGCAAAACTATAAAAGAGGTTAAAATTTTTCTATTTTTTATCTGGACATTCACCTGGGTGGTGAGGACTTCAGCAACAGAAGATCGTCCATCAGCAAACGTCAAGTTGATCGATTCTTTTTCAAACTTCGCACCTTGTTTCTGAAGAATTTTGGACAAACCCTCTCCAGCAATGGAGCGTGTGGCTCCGGAATCAGCACAGACAATTCCATTAACTTGGTTGATTCGGACAGGAAGGAAAGCAACCAAAGCAGAAGGTGACTCGGAGGTCGTAACAGCACTGAATTCGGTTCTGCCCTTTGCAGGAGCACAGGTTGGACATTTGGGCTTGGTTACGCCAGGTGTGCCACAACCATAACAGTGGATAGTAGATGTTTCTTTCGGTTTTGTATTCTCAAATTTCTTTTCATGGAACTCTTTTTTGGGATGCAAGTATCTTTCCGTTCTTTCTACAGGTTTGAAGAATGGTTTTCTTTTATTTGTAATAATTCCTTCTTTCTTGAAGTTATTTCGGTGATTCTCGAAAGAATCCAACTTTTCCACCAGTTCCACAGGCGAACAGAGGTATCCCCATTCATCTATATGGTGGTCTTTAAAGTCAGAAGGACTTTTCTTCTTAATTTGGTCCGTTATTACTAGGTCTTTAAGTTTTTCGAACGTATCCACATTAACTTCTTTGATCCAACTTTCAAAATAAGTTCTGAGTTCAAAATAGTAATCCTTCCAAGTGGATTCAGCACTCTTCTTATGAGTCGCAAAGAGTTGTCGAAAGCGTTCAGCACTCATCTTAAATCTTTTTAGGAGAACGTCTTTAACATATTCATAGTCTTGAGCTCTGTCATCAGGTTCACGTGCGATGATTTTAGTAATTTCACTTGGTAAAACAGCAATTAAGTAAGGTACCCACTGTACTTCCGGAACTTTTAGAAATTTCACTTGTCTTTCAAATAGGTGTAAGAAAATAGAGATATCATCAGTGTCGGGATTGAAGTTAGGAATTAACTTATGCAGTTCAAATCTTGGGTGTTCAACATCTGGAACGCTTGCTGACACGTTATTTTTGGCAACTAGTTGGGATTCTGCTTCTAATTGAAGTTTTTCTAATTCAAAGTCTCTCTCTTTTTCGATTCGTTTTATTTCAGCCGCTCTATCTGTCGCCAGTCTTTCTAATTCAGCTGTTTTTTCTTTATCAACCCGTTCCTCGATAACAGTTGATAGCATATTTTTTACAAGTTCCTCTTCGAAGTCTTCGGATTTAGTTATAAGGTTCTTAAGATCTATAATTTTTAAGTCATCAGTAATGTCCAGTCCCATTTCCTTAGCCAAATTTCTGAGATCTTCTTTTCTACCTTTCCCCAGAAACGCCATGATTATTTATTTATTGAGACCAAATGCAAAGTTTTGACTTTAAGTTATTTTATAAACATTCAGTTATAATGACACATTTATATAAATAGTGTTCAAATTCCACAGTATTTAAATCAATTTTCAGAGTTTACCAAGATATTAATAAAATACTAAATACTAAGTGAAATCCACAGATAAAATATCCGCAGTTCAACCCAGTAAGAAGTGAAACCGAATATTAATGTTTATAAACAATCCCAAATGTAATACTTTTTCTGACTCAACTACGAAGATATATTCTTAACACAGTGATATTTAAAAGGAACACATAAATACACTTCGAAAAATCACAGATCAAAACTCAAGGTTAATCAACACGAATAAAATGAGCCATAGTATAAAATGAGTCACACTGGTTTTCTTTTTCGGAATGAATCCGGTACACAAGTAAAAGAAATATTCTTACTGCTTGAAGAATCAATTTTTCAATGATATCACAATTTTTAAGAGTAATCAAATTAAATTTAACTTAACATGTTTTCAAAATAGCATTGGATGTGCATTTATACGAGATATGCATGGATTGCAAAATGCTTAACTGGTCATGCTACTTTACAAAACTAAGTAATAAGCTACTCGATCTACTTCCGTTTTCGAAATCATAACATAACATAATAATAAGGATAGCACTGGGTGTGCTTCATAATAAAATATGCCTGGTTGGCAAGATGATAAAATTCTTTAACGTAATTCACATATACTTATCAATGATAAGATAATGAATGGAAAATAGCATAATATAAATCAACAAGATTACGGATATTAAAATAAAATACATAAATGTACTTATCTAAAAATCAGACTTTATATCACATCAAATAACCTGGGTACCTGGATGGTGTATATTGCAATTCTTCAGACAGGGGAGTCTAAAAATTAAAGTGAGTTAGGACAAAGAGGAAGAGAAGGAAAACATGGCCGCGGGTTGGGCGCCAATTATAACACAAGGCTAGCTCTCTCAGGCAATTAAGTTTATTCTTACTAACAAAAGACATTACATTTTTACAAACACGAACACTAAACATTTGACATTAATTAGAAACAATCGTTATATGGGCACTGTATCATAATATTTAAGGTTAAAAAGATTCTCGGGGAAGAAGGGACAACTGTTCTCCCTCACTACTTTGTCCTAACTGACGGGTCTCATTCAGATTCACGCAGGGGAGCTGTTCTGCGCCTGCGCGTCTTTAAAGTCTTAGATGGTGTGGTATTAATGTCCGCGCTACACATATATGTATTAATTCTTATAAAACATTGCTACAACAGCATGGAAGATAAATATTTTTTCGCACATAATAGCGGATAAATTATAAATTTCTATAGATTTTAAACTTTCAGCCGACTTGCAAATTTAATTATTATTAAGTTGATGACAATATAATGAATTGTTTAAAAGGATCGACTTCTGCTCATTTAAAAAGAAACTAATTGTACGAACAGTGAGAAAAAATGTAATAAATAGAATTAAAACCGGAAATATAAGAAAACACTTGCAAAATAAAGAAATGACAATATAATTAATTGTTCAAAAGGATGGACTACTGCTCATTTAAAAAGAAACTAATTGTACAAACAGTGAGAAAAAATGTAATAAATAAGATTAAAACCGGAAAATATAAGAAAACACTTGCAAAATAAAGAAATGACAATATAATTAATTGTTCAAAAGGATGGACTACTGCTCATTTAAAAAGAAACTAATTGTACAAACAGTGAGAAAAAATGTAATAAATAAGATTAAAACCGGAAAATATAAGAAAACACTTGCAAAATAAAGAAATGACAATATAATGAATTGTTCAAAAGGATCGACTTCTGCTCATTTAAAAAGAAACTAATTGTACGAACAGTGCGAAATAAAATAGTAATAAATAAGATTAAAACCGGAAAATATAAGAAAATACTTGCAAAATAAAGAAATGACAAAATAATTAATTATTTAAAAGGATGCTCCTATGTCTTAAAAATGGGAAATAAATGTAACTTTCAAAAGAAACTAAGCAAATTAATAAATATTAAAATTAGACTTACTGTGGTACAAACTTCAGTTTAGGGACAATCCACGGAGAATGACACTGGAATAAAAATAGGTGTCCAGCTACACAACCACCCACAAAAGAGAGATGAGCGCAAACTCAAATTAACGCGCGGGAGTGAGAAATTTAAGCTAATCTTAATAACATGTGCCAATCCAAATGACATGCGCCAATAAAAAGTACATACTTGCCAATCTAAAATGCATGCACGCCAAAAAACTACGCCAAAAAGTTCATCGCAAATATTGAATAGCGTTGGCTGGGTAACAGCTTACTAGAAAGTGTAAAATTCACAGTTAATGAATTCAAAAGAACAACTCAACTCAACTTTTAAAAGTTCCCTCAAGCTCTCTAAATTTTAAAAATATAAGTGTATTTGGTTTTAAATTTCGTGTCACACATTTCTTTTGTTGATATTTATTCAGTATGGTGAGTTTATCTTGAGCCTCATGAATCAATTCTTTATGATTTGTATTTACTGGAATCTAATGATTGATTCTTTTCCAGGGACGTGTCAGGACCAAGACCGTGAAGAAGGCATCTCGTGTTATAATCGAGAAGTACTACCCTCGTCTGACAATAGATTTTCAGGTCAACAAACGCATGTGTGAAGAAATAGCTGTTTTTCCCAGTAAGAAACTGAAAAACAAGGTCGCGGGGTGAGTGATCTGCTTTATATTCACTCCACTATTGAATTGATCAAAGTTTTATTTAGAAGGGCCCATGGGGTTCAAGCCTTCCCGAAATAGTTTGCTTATTTAAAAAATCAAAATTACACTCTTGGCTGATTTATTCAGCGCAGATGGAAGCTTTGCTTTTTATTTTTGGTTAGAATTGATCATTTTAAAATTGGGTACCCTAGTACCAGTTAATGCTTCATCCGCGCACGCGAGAGATAATCTTACGCGATCCGTTGAAAAATAGTCCAGAAAAGGCAGAAATTTTTCTTTGCTTGGAGAGTGGGTACTTTGTAGCTATTTGGGGTAGAACTCCAGTCCCCATATTTAATTGCAATTGCCGATGCACCAAAAAGCAAAATGTCGGTTTAGTTTTATTATTTTTTGTCACTTAATATCTTCGACTAACTCAAAATGGATATCTCAGGGAACCGATGCAGTACAGGACATTTGGTGCGTATCTTCCTTGGTGACCAATAATGGTCGCCAAGAAACGCGTCTTTTGCCCTGGTTCAACACGGAAAAAACATTGCACAATCGCCTTGATTAAACATAATTAAAAATAAAACATCTTAAAACGCAACTTAAAATAAACACTTCTTGATTAAATAAGATATTTTGTCAAAAAACAAATCTGGATTAAATATATAAATTTGGATTAAATATACAAATTTGGATAAACTATGTAAATCTTGACTAAATATAAGTCTTGAGTAAATAATAAAACATTGGGTACAGCTGTAGTCTCTGCTGCGCGCGGTGGCAACGCGTTTTGGCGTAGTTATAAGCGACTCATGCAGGCTGATGGTAACCCATTTTTTTCTCGAATTTTCTCCTGGTTAGGGTTAACCTATTTTTATGGCAACCTTGCCGGCGTCCAGTTCTCATTTACAGTGAAATCTGTTAAAATATTAGAATAACTTATATTCTACTAATGTACATTTTTTTTATTCATTTCATTCATATGTGGAGAATGATATCGATTCACTGTTGGAAATCCGAGAACAAATGGGTTACCCTCACCGGCATGAGTCGCTTATAACTACGCCAAAATTCCATATATTTCATCCATATTTGCAGTGTTTTTTTATTCAAATGTTTCATTCAGATTTACATATTTCATCCATACGTATGCAGTATATATTCGATGTTGGAAGATTTCCGTGGCGACATAAAAAGTGCGCCAAACACGGCGCCAAAAAAACGCGTTGCCACCGCGCGCGGCAGAGACTACAGCTGTACCAAACATTGAAATTACAATTTTCAAAACAGCCACACAAATGCGAAAGAAATCAAATATCGGCAGAAATTTAAAAATAAATAATATTAAACTGTAATTTTGAATTCCGCCCAGTTTACTTCCCTTATTATTTCCAAAAATTGTGAGAAACAGTCAATTTGCTGTTCATTGCATGCTTTAATAAACATATAAGCCAAATTGAATTTAAAATCCCTTTACCGATTAACAGTTAGGGGGTTGCCAGAAACAGCAAAAATAAAAAAAAAACCTGCCAAATAAAACTGCATCAAAAGATGTCCTATCTGCATCTGTTCCCAATTTATTTCCAATGTATACAGAACTACTTTCTTGATATCATGAATCTAAATACCAATTTGGGTTCTTGAACACAAGTTTGACGTCACAAGATGAATAACATTTCCAGTTAAACAGTTCATCTCAGTTCTTGGTCGCAGCTCTTTAAATATCTTATACTGTTTCTGTCATTGTAACAGACAGTCTAATCACTGTTTCTATAGGGTCATTTCATGACAATTTAACACTGCTCTTGATCTATCCAATATCAACAGAAATGGGTGAGAAGGGACTTCAGGTAACAAACTAAAAACATAAGTTTTTGATACAATGACTTGATTTGTTAAAGAACAACACAAATTGAAATTATGAATTTGTATTTCTTAAACTTTTGCAACAACTCTGCTTTTGATATATCTGGTTATAAGGCTATTTTTGTGTTGATTGAAGGCTTGTTAAACAGGGTTCAACATTATGTGCAACTTGGCTAAATATTTTTCGAAACCTACCTATTAAAAATTCTGGAAAAAAAATTATATCAGTTTATTTTTGCCTAATATACACTAAAAGTTTGAAGTTGGAGCACAAAAAATATTTTAAGGTATTAATTATTTTGTTTTTTGACTGAAAATTTTTAATTTTTTGCTCAGCAAGGTGTGAAAAAAATCATTAAATCAGATTTTTTTTACTTTTATCAGATTTTTTGTTTAATTAATTTGTTCCTATATGTTTAAACTTCAGGCATGAGGCATGCAAATCATAGAGTAGACTCTAGATGGTATTATGTTATATATTAATATATAAGAGGGTTTTTAATATTTACGATTTCTATTAACATATAAGAGAGTTAAGGAAATATAGCAGGACTAAGTTTTGAAAGATAAAAACCATAAAAATCATCCTCGGGCCTTGTGTTTATTTAATTTAAATTCATTTTCATGATATAAAAATCCACTACTTAAAATTCTATATTAGAAAATAAGCATTCTATTTCGAAAGATAAAATTTTAAATTTATGCGTATCATATTTAAATTAAATTTCTTTTTCATTTATGCAAATTATAGCAACTTAACTAGTCAGCTATATAAAATCAAATCTCAGGACGAGACACAACGTTTATTGACAGACAAGAAACGAAACATGTATAAGTCTCCAAACGGACTACAGAAGGACTACGCATTCGCCTTTTAACGGAACAGAAAACAAACGGGGCACATGCACAGAAGAGAGCACGAATAGGGGGTCCTTGAACCCAACTGATAAACAGTTCCTCGCTCCTTTTTGGGGAGGAGAGAATAAAAACACAGGGGTTCTGCTATAAAATTAATGTAAGTGTAAAAACTATAGAAGTTAAGTCAAACTGTTAAGTTGAAAATATTCTTAATATAAATACTGAAGCAGCAAAGGGGTGAAAAGTCTGAATTGACTTTCCAATATTCCACACACATAAATATTAAAATAAATGAGTTTTCCCAATTTCGAAGGAGATTCTGAGACAGTATGAAAAAAATTATGATTCTTTTTTAAATGGGTTATTTGATTCAAATAAGATATTTTGTAAGATTTTTATGATTTTCATTAATTTTTCCCCTATGTTTAAACTTGTTAGACATGCAAATCAGTGTAGTTGCTAGATAATATTGATTTGTTAAATATGTCTGAGGGGTTTGGAATTTTAGATCCCTTTATCAGAAATAATAAATTTCTTATTGAAAGGGCAAAGGTTCGAGTCTAACCAACCTTTCCATGGGAAGAGTATGTCAAAATTACTCGAAAACATTTTGTACAATGTATGAACTGATCTCGTCTGTTTTTATTCAGCATCTGCTGATAAACAGATTTGAGAGCGACACTTGTTTTAAGTGAGCAAAGAGAAATATTTGTTGGTTAGTCCTCATTGTCATCTCATCAGGAGCACTAACCCCTAGGGACCCAAATCCCTTTTGTCCCCCAAACAGGAGAGGTAAATATTTCCAATGAGAAATTAAATTTGTTATAAAAAAAGCATCTACACCAAGCATGCCTGACCCTTGGAACCCTTTAAAATTTTTATGGTGGGGCGCAGGACCCCCAAACATAAGGGATAAAAATACAAATTATGAGTAACCAAATATGCAATTGGCTTTATCTGTCTTGGGTTACTTATCAGAAGGGCCACAAAGTTCTTGAGACCCAGAACTCTGTGTTCCAATATTTTTATAGTTGGGCCCTCCCTCCAACAGTTGTGTTGCTCCACTGCAACATTGATTAAAAAATACCATACCATGCCCTCCAACATGAGATAATATTACAAATATACTGATAATATTCGTAATGATTTATATTGACAAAGTAGAGTTCCAAAGCATTTATAATGAAGCAAATAATTTCTCGTAGTTGGAACCTAGTGCATCCCAATCAATACAATTATCTTTAGTGTCCTTAAAGTAGGGAGGGCAGTGATTGTTAATTTTAAAAAGGATCAATCTGGGGTGTTATTGTGTTGAAGCAAACTTTTAATTCGATTTGTATTGTCCCGTCTTATTCCATTTTCAATAGTATTAAACTTAAGGAAAATAGAAAATTTAAGTGATTTAAATCAATGATTTTTTTATAAAAATAACTTGATTTAAATTGGCATACCCTGTTACAAAAGGTACTACTGCCCCTTGGGCACTGAATGAATCTAGGATGGGGAAATGATGGCTACAGGGAAAATTAGGGGAGGAGAGTTCAGGAGCAAGAGTGGTCGATAAGATGCAAAAAAACATTTTGCCTGAAAACACCAATTTTACCACACAGACACACTACAGTGATGCATTGTCAAAAAAATTATTTGTTACAAATTGCATGGTCTTAACACCAGAGAACTGATGGTAACAAGCTAGTGTTTGCATTTGTGTGCAGTTACAACTAATGCAGATTCATACAAGTGCAGCAGCAAGAATCTGCATGTTATGTCAAGTTTACCGTACAATACTGTAAATTGGTAGCACAGCACTAGTGGTTTATATGCAATTTAATTTTTATTTCATTTTAATAAATAGCTTTATAATTTCAGTTTCAAGTTATTTTATTTTCAAACTAGCTTATTGAAGCTACAATTGTACACACAACCAAAGTATTTTGGGGAAATTTAAGAATTATTGACATAGCATTTGCAATACATTAAATACTAGCAGAAATGCCCAATGTTGCTTGGTTTGAATGGTTTAAACTTGGATTGAAAGTGATTAGAATAATCACCTGTCTCTATCATGGAAAATGCATATATCATTTAAGTGAGTGGAAAATAATTCTTTAAACTCCATTTTGACATGTTTACAGCTTCTACAATTTGCTTTGGATGAAATATATGCTTGCTTTTGCATTCATATTATCTGTTTCATCACACAAAGTGTAAGACAATACTACAAAAGGTGACCACTATAGAAGACGATTTTGAGTTTTGGTGTGATTATGAATGCCCCTTAAATTCATTTCCTCTAAAATTGACGACCTTGCAGTATAGTATTGCAGTAGGAATATATTGCCGCAAGAACTTCTTCGAATGCTTTATGATAAAGAAATTTTCACAGAAGCTTATAATTTATTTTCTCTTGTCTTAACAATTCCATCTACAAATGTATCAGTGGAAAGGAGTTTTTCTTGCCTTAAAAGAATAAAAATTTACTCAAGAAATACTATTTCGCCAGAGAGACTTCTTTAGCAAATACTTCTATTCAGAAAGACATATTAGTGATGCTTATGAAGCCATTTTATGAGGACATCAGACAGATTTGCAGCATTAAAGGACAGAAGAATTGATTTAATTTACGGAAAATAGGAAAATCCTCATTAACAAATTTTCGGAACTGCTATCTTTTCATGTCACTGGCATAGCCAGGGTTTAATTTCGGGGAGGCCCTTCCCTTATTTTTCCAACCACGAGCTGCCGCTGTACATTACACGCAGGGTTCTAAACAATGAGTATCAAATTTGGTATGGATTGGTCAAACTGTAGATTTGTTAACGAGTACAGACAGGGCCAACTGTGCTTTATATAGAGATCGTTTTTTTACTGTATGTACTGAAAGCATTTCAGAATGTACAAAATAATTCCAAACTTAATATTTCAAATTTCTGAAACATTAATGTGCTAAAATTGAATAATCCAAGGCACTGTTTCAATGTTTGTTCAGTTCCCCAATTAAATTCACCTTCATTCGAAACCCTCAATAATTATACCCGCACTTATGCTGTTTACGTAGGTCATGAAAACTGCCATTAAAATTCCATCTGTATGAGATATATCAAACAAATCTCAACACCATTGGGAATTTTCTCTTCAGTTTGATTTTAAAATAAGCCAAAGTGGTCCCCAATCTCAATCCATTCTCGAGTCAAATGTCAGAAGGTAAACGACCAGTATGTGCATAATCTTCGTGAAAAAATTCCCTTTGTGCTGATTTGTATTTAGTATCTTGTAAGGAAGGTGGGGGGGGGGTTAAAATGCATACAATTTTTAATATTTGATTTGATAGCTTAAGGGAATTTTTATCTCAGTGTTCACAATAATTTACCATTATTATTTTCAAATAAAATTTAAATATTAGTGCTAATATTTTAGCAATTATCAGTATGTTTCTATCAAATATAGCTAGGCCAAACATTTTTTTTACATGATATTCTAAGAACTGAAGTAAAAGGACAAGCTATTGAATAATAGTTTGGTAAATATGATATGGGGGTAATACTAATATTAAACAAGTAAATGTTGCAATAATATTGGAAGAATTGTAACAAAAACTAAAGTTGGTCACTAATCTCCATCAGTTTCTTCAAAACACATAACCCAAATGAAATCTTCATCTTGCATTTTTGGAGCTGCTGACAATTTATGTATTGTATTCCAGTAATTGAACACTGATAAAAATACTAGACTCATTTTTTGTTTAATTAATTGTAATTTGTTAAGTAATGATTTATTTGAATTATGAACTTTATTCTCTGTTTACAATTACAATTTAATTATTAATTGCAGATCTGAATATGAATTTAAATCTTGATATGATCTTCAGAAAAATACTAAATATATTTCTAAATTTACATTGAATCAGAAAATTTCACTGGTCACTTTTTGTACAGTTTGTGCAATTAAACTGTATTGCCAATATTAAGTTAGTAACTAGTGTAAAATACACACACACATTTAATTTGATTTCTTGGTAGTAACCTATTTCTGTGTTAGTTTGATTTTGAAATTGTGACTTTTTGAGAATGCTATCTATAACTCATCAAGACAGCTGGTTGTTTTAATTACTGGTCTTCCAATCGGCCATTCAAGAAGCACATATTGCGATTTATTAATGGGGGAACCCCCGCCATATTTTAACCTTGTGTCCTAATCTTAAACCATTTTACTGTCGATTTTTTAACACATCATCACCAATTTTATCAGACTTGGATCAACCTCCCAATTCATTGCTTTTTACCTTCCTTCATGCAGGATTTTTACCATATTTATAATGAATCAAATTTTTAATTGAATTTCATAAAATTTTATTATCTAAAATGGTCCCCATCTTAGTTATCATTTTTACTGTAAAATTTTACCTTCATGTTTAATTTTTGTATAACTTGTTTGGTTTTATTATTCTATTCTCTTTTAATGTAGGTCTGATTATAATTGTCAGATATTATCCTGTTATGTTGACTGTTTGCAAACAGTCTGAGATCACTTTAGATTATGTCACTCTTGATCGATCGGATCAGAGTGGTTAGCTACGCATGCGAAGCTATTTACTCTGGATTACTCTAATTTTGGATGTGAAATGCCTCTATATATTCTGATGGGTCAGAGAATGACATATAAGTGGAGTTTATTTATATCTTATATATAGTCCTATTTCTACAAAGTACTGGTCATGTCCTTTTGTTTGTGAGCTGTGTTGGCTCCTGTTTCTAATTCCCATACGATGTTCTATGTATGGTTTCAGATGCTGATTTTATGTATATTTTATTCGAATAAACTTTAAGTCTCACCATGCTGTGTTCGTTTTTAACTGCTCAACCACGCATTTTCCACTACGACCTTACTTTGCTAAATTGTTAGCCCATTTAGTTATCAATGATTCTGATATCTTTTAAATCTATTTTCTAAATTTGATTGTCCACTTCTGGACCTTGTGCCATAAAACCCCATCTAACTATTAGTTATCTGCAGGTATTTGGAAATTAATTGAGTCCTTGAATTTAATCTCGCCAAATGTGCCTGATATAATTTAAATCTGTACAGGTTCATCACGCATCTCATGAGGCGGATCCAGAGAGGACCAGTGAGAGGCATCTCCATCAAACTGCAGGAGGAGCAACGGGAACGAAGAGACAATTACGTCCCAGAAGTTTCTGCCCTCGACACGGACGTCATCGAAGTAGACCGGGACACTGAGGAGATGCTCAAACTGATTGTAGGTTTTTCGATTTATTTTAAAGCGGTGGTTCTTAACCTTTTTAGTGATCGGCACCCCTTGAATCTAAAAAGTTCTCGCACCCTCTTGAAAATGTGTTTCTATTTCTTTATTTAGGAAATTACTTCTATTGCAAGATAATTTATTTATTGAAAAATAAGCATACATTTACATATACATACAAAACAATATCTCAATTTTCAATTGCTACGTTGTTTATTCGTAATAATACTTTTGAAGCGAGGCTCCTTTTTTGAAAGAGCCACGCGTAAGTCATCACTTGCATTGAAGCGATTTCTGGCTTTTGTTTTTATGTGCAAAAGTGATGAAAATCCCATTTCACGCAGGTAGGTGGTGGCAAGTGGTAAAAGTCTCTGCAATGCTGCTTTTGCCAGCTGTGGATAAGGGTCTAACTGTACACCAGAATTGTTCCAAGTCCAGTTTTTCAAATTCCATTTTAGTATGTGCATTAGCTCATATTTCAATAAGATCGTCTTTTATTAAATCGTGGTCGTCCATCGAAACTTCTTACTCCTGGAAATGCTTTC
Organism: Meta bourneti; assembly: GCA_933210815.1. Lineage (NCBI taxonomy): Eukaryota > Metazoa > Arthropoda > Arachnida > Araneae > Tetragnathidae > Meta > Meta bourneti. Next base: position 8,205,579 of record OW119929.1, read on the forward strand.
TTGCACACACCCAAGGTTAAGAACCACTGTTTAAAGCAGTGCTATTCATATTGTATGTGTTCAGGGGTTCTACAGCTATTTTTGCAATTTTAATGATAATTTTTAAAATTTAATGGCAGGGAATCGGATCAGAAATGGTCACATGAGTACCGAGGATACATTGGTGAGGAGTTAGGCTCTCAACTATTCATCTTATAAAATTTGAATGTTAACTTAATTACTTAAATATGAAGATTGTTAAACATCTCAGTTAAATTATTAGTTATGAACTTATATTTGTAACAAAAGTAGAGAATTATAGCATAACTAAAATGTTACATTTTTTATACCCATCAACTCGATCAAAGTTTGCTACAGTTATTACACAACACATGGCCAAATTTATCTCACTTGGAGGACTGATCTAGTACTGTCTGTTTTGCCTATACATTTTTCCAACATTGAGTTCAGCATATGAATGATGCAGCCAAAGGATGCATTATTTTGTTAATATCTAGTTGTTAATAAAGTGCAATGTTGTGCTTGTTACACAATTGCATCCATTTGAGTTTCTCAATTTCAAGTGATTTTCTGAACAGTATGTTTATCAGCATGCACAGTGGATTACAAAAGTATTCGTCCTTTTTGCTATTTTTATGAATTTTATAAGGATATAGTTAAAATTACAATTTAAAATTTTACCTCAAGTTCTGACTTTCTTTTTAGTCTCACTTTGAAATAATCGAAAGTTTTGTTAAATATTCAAAATGAGAAAATCCATGTCTCCATTTTTTTGTATTTTGTCTTTCTCCTCAGATTAGTCTAAATATTGTTTGCACTAAGTGTTTTGTCAAACTGGAACCAATTTCATTCTTCTCTGATTGTGTGTGAAGGTGGATTTCACTATTTTATACAAAAAAATGTGTTATTTCTTCATTAAGGTTATGATAGGATACAAATCTTCAAAAAAGGTCAGATTTCAAGTCATTTTCGACCTTTATCAACCAGACTTTTCAATGCAAATCATTAGTGTTGGAGGAACTACTGACATCGTAGACCAAAACTATTGTAATTCAAGTTTACTGCCAAAAATTTCAAATTTTTTAAATGAACCATAGTACTTGCAACAAATTCAAGTGTATCTATTCCAGCAGCTGATACACACACCTAGACCATTACAGAATATGATCTACATTTGACACATGATCAAAAATTACATTGACTGAACTCTAATTTGAGCTTCTTTCACACAATTTTCATGAACATTAAAAAGCATTGAAAATGGATTGTCAATATTTAACAAGACAAATGTATTTGTATTTAAAATGGAAAATAAATCTGTTATTAAAATTCTTATTTTCTAGAAAAAAATGCAATGATTTTTAGGATTTCATTTATTTTTCCCCTTGAGATGACGTCCTTAAAAATTATACAAATTAGTTTTATTGTGATTAAATGGGGCTAGAAAGCTTATAGGTGTAAAATACATTTTAATCTTTTTTGTGCATTGTTTTTAGAAAGTTAACTTAAAAACACACTATGCATTTAACAGACAGAAAAATTAACTTAAGTTTCTATAAATCTGCCAACTGTCCTGCGTCCTACTAGGTTGACTCATACAACGAAGATGCAATATGGTTTTTGGTATATCTCGAGTAGTCCTTATAAAAAATTATTTGTCCTTATTTTTATTTTTAAGAGTGGGAACCCTGTTTAATTAAAACTACACTAATTTGCATCTCATCCAACAAATTTAAACTTGTATGGGCAATGAATTAATTAAAATCATAAAAATACGATTTAAATCATAAATCAGATGTTTTTCATACCCTGGTTATAAAATAGCAACCATTTGAGATTTCTTCCAGAATTTATAAGGAGTTCCATGTTTCAACCGATTATCTTAGGCTGAATAATAAAAGAAAGTTTCTGCAAAGATTAAGTTAAGTATCACATTAACCCCTTAATATATTGTGCTTCTGGGGGACAAGAAAAAGGGCGAATTATACATTGTTTTTTACTGAAAATTACTTAAAACTTCAATACAATTTTGTACATGCATCATTTACGATGTTTCTACTTTTGTCTCGAGTCTTAGCAATACAGAACTTCGAATCCCCTTAACTAGACAATGTGCAACTAGCAAATGCCCCTATGAAACATTGTTGCAAAAGCCCCCTAGGAAAACATGACTTTTGAACTCCCTAAAACTACAGAAACCGATAGATTTCCTCTGCTGTTCACAAATGTGAAATTCATTTGGTGTGTAAAATAAACAATATAACAAGATGCTACTGTATTTTTAGAAGTTTAACTAATTTGTGTTTATTTAAAGTATACTATATAAATAAGGAAACCTTATTTTAAAATATTTATTTTTATGGAAGTTTTCTTGTCCCTCACCATTTCACTCCCCTGCATATATCTTGTCCCCAAGAAGCATGTTTATTAAATTAAAAAAGTTTACCTTCTCCGAGTTCATCTGAAATTCCTGCATATATTTCAATAGGCAAACAAGTTTGAGGTGCTTTTGCTGTACCTTATATAGCACTTCTAGGGGACAGGAAAAGGTGTGATATACCGAGGGCAAAGATAATTTCGCAAACATTTAAAATATGAATGTCTTTTTTAATTAAAATTACAATTCGGTAAAATGTTTTAGTAATCATTTATGATTTTTCTACCTTGCCTTCGAAGAACATCAACCATCATGACTGACATAAGATCACCCTTAGAAATTCCACATTGACACAACAAAAACCTTTGAACTCCCAATTCTAAAGCAGATTGAGATTTCCTCTGCTGTTCACACCTAAAATTCATTTGGAGTTCTAGTAAAAATGGGTGCAACATAACGAGGGATTACAGTAGTTTTACAAATTGCATTTTACTGAGGAAAAATAAAATTTCTAGTGATCAGCTTTTGATTGGTGATGGTACAGCTCTGTTGAGTCTGCATGGTTTTGAATGAGTGTATTTAAGACTGGGAACCTGCACAATTGGCATGTTCAGTTTATCATTTGATGTCATGGCAGATATTACGAGTTTGCGAAATAATCGTCTATTGCAGTTTCTGTGGTGGACATAGCCATAAATGGATTTCGCCAAGGTCGTCTTCTCACAGGAGTGTTTATTAATGTCAATTGATGTATGGAAATGTGACACTTGATTTTTCAAATATCATTTCTCTTGAATTTGAAATGCTGTGTATGTCAATTTATTTCAACTTGAATATTTTCTTTTATAGGATGTTGGGAAAATACCTGGATTACAAGTTACTATGCCCTTTTCAGCCAATCAGCGAGCATAAATTTAATAAATAATTTGCACTATTAGTCTATTTTCTTTATTTGGTTTCAAATTTCTTTTCTGTAATAGTTTCTAAACGTTTAGGTGATACTGTTAACAGGTTTAGTTCCATGTCATCAGTAGGCATTATTCAAGGGTGAGACCACCAGTGTAAGAAACAGGTTTTCATTACAAGACAAGTGACTCACCTGCTACATTCTGGTGCCTGAAAAGTTTGATGTACAAGTAACTCAGGACAAAAGTAAAAACTCGGTAAAATACCCTAAAAATATCAATACCAAAAAATGACATACAGAATTTACATTTAACAGATTGTAATAGATTAACTTAGTCTGCACAGGTAAAGCTTTGATAATATCTCCAGATAGTTATAAAAAATTCTTTTTTCTAACCTACCTTGATCTTTTAAAATGCAGGTGAAATAATCTATGCCGTGTTTTTGTAAAAACCTTATCTTAAAGGTCTGAGAATTATGCTGTCCAAGATGAAATTGAAACAGCAGCAGACTTGCAGTGGCAATTTCCAAGATTTTATCACTTGCCAAGTCAGTTGCTATTTAGTACTATTTTCCAGTCTGGTCATCAGTGCTTTCCTGATGACCATAGATATTAATGTAACATCTACTGCAGAAAAATAGAAAGGATTACTGAGAATTTTCAACACTCCCCTGTGCCCTTTTCATCTTTGAGGCATAAGTGCACATTTCTAGCAAATTTGCTTATTGATTGATTAGATTTTTTAGCACAAGATCCAAACGTAGACAAGCTGTATCAAATGCAATAAAAATTTAACTAGAAACCAGCATAAGCTAAAGCGTAAAAATGAAATTTGTAACATGAATTGAGTCGGATGCAAACTTAATTTACAAAGATTTTGAAAAAGACTAGATTTTAATCAATGCACTGATTTCTGAGACCCAATTTGGTGGCCAGAATTAATTTTCTCGATTTTTAGAATGAGCTTATTCATGCATCAAATATTGAAAGCAAACAATCTGATGGCCAAGGTCTTATATCTACTTTTTTTGTTCCATTCATTTCCGTTTTAGGGATAGGATATTTGTTGTCGACGACTGAAAGGCATTGAGCATATACCACGTTTGAAAGTTACTTTCTTTCAACATTTTGACATGGTCATACGTTCCTTTGTCTTATAATTTTAAAAAATTTGAGAAAACATAATCTCCATAATATTTTAGGTGTAGCTGATTTTAAATATAAATTTGGATATATTTTTTGCAAAATGTAAATAGTCAAAGTAACTTACAAAAAATGGGCGTGTTTGGCAGTAATAATTTTTGTGTGGTTGAATTCAGTGCTCATCAGTGTTTGATTTTATACAAAATTTCAGTTATTCAAGACATAATTTTAACAGACCTTTTTGAAATCTGGTTGCAAGGAAGAAAGAGGTTCTAAATTTTTCGATTAAGAAACACGATTGGTGATAATATTAATTTATCGACTGAACAGGTAATAAAGTGAAAACGTTGCCGTTTATATTGCACTTTTGACCAAGATTTCTGGTACTAGTACTTCAAAACTAAAAATTCTGCCTGACTGAAAATAAATTTTTGTCATGGAAATAGTCAACATCTTTCAGACGGCCATATATATTGAAGCGAGATAGTGATTTTCAAATAGAATCTGATACATTGAAAATAGCTCTTCCAAACTACACTTAAATTGATAGAAAAGTACTGAACTTCTAATTGGCACGAAATCAAGTCAATCTTGTTCTATGACCTTGAAAGTTTCAAGGTAAGGATTTGAAAACGACGAAATCATTTGACCCTATACTTTGCAATATGGCATGTCCTTTACATGTTTCGATTCGTTTCTTCGAATGTTAACTTCATGCATCTTATCCAATATGAAAAGGGGACCGAGTAAAGACATTCAACAGCAGGTAAAAATTAGTACAAGAAAATTTTTTAATGCAACTACATTTACATGTGAACAAACCAAAATCCAATGGATTTGGTAGTACAAACGAAGAAAACATTGCACATTTAAAGACAGCAAATGTTTGTCCGTAGTTACTGATGTTGATGGAAACTTCAAAATAATTTTAATTTGCCTCTCCTGTCAATACCAGTTTGAAGACTTGCTACACAAGGTAAAGAACCAGATTCCAGTAATCATATATAAAGTTCTTGTCCACGGTTGACAGATAATGGAAAATACTTCATTACCAGTAAGTTATCTCGAAGGATCTGAAGCAAGAAATAAACTACAAGTGTATACAATTAATTCCACTCCAGAAAAATAAGGCAAAACAATCTGGATATTTTTAAGAGCTATGGATATAACAGATCCTGCGATTTCAAGTATAAATTTATAAAAACGAATAAATCGCCATAAATTAAAACTTCCTTCTAAAGTAGATATTCTAGAGCTGAAACTCTAGAAGCTTTGCAGAGAATGAAAACATCTTTTCCTTGGAGATTTATCAGGAGTGGAATTCAAGATTGAAATATAGCTTTGTTGTGCATAAAACTTTTTAACTAAATTGAATCAATTAAAAATTCCAAAAATTAACCTTAATTACTATAATTTCACTGGAAGGAAAACCAATTATTTCCACAAATGACTATTAATTTTGGCCAAAAATCAATATTTTACCCAAATTGGACAGAAATTTATAACAATTTCGTTTTAAGAAATATTAAGGCCAATTATTTTTTTGCAGCATTGTAGTTATTACAAATTTGGACAAAAAAAGTGGTACTGGAAACTATGGTATGTAAGAATGGAAAGGATTTTCTCCAAATATTGTACATTTCATGTATGAATAGTTTAGGTAGGTGGTATTAATGTTGCCCTGGAGCAAAGCGATGGTTCGGGATCAACCTTGAAGGAAAAGATCCAAGGATGTCTTGTAATTTTGAATCATGGTAAGATAACACCTGAGCTGGCACCCCACTCCAAACTTCCATGCCAACGCGGACATTTGAGGCTAAAAGATTTAACACGCACCAGCCCCCATGTACATGACGGTCTTTGGTTGGAAAGAGTTTCGAACTCGCAATCCTGAATAGTTAAGCATGAGTTGTAATTGGGAGCCTAGTGAATTTATGTCCAATGCAAAAAAAGCGACCTATTTGATATAGGTAATAATTAATAATCAGTAAATAAGTTTAATGGAATACAATTTGTAGGTGACTTGCACGACTCTTGCCACAAGGAGTTTTTACTCTTGTGGATATCTTGACATCACAAAAAGGCTAGCTGCAATGCAACGCAAGCTCATTACCTTGCCTGTGACTCGGCATTCAACAAAATAGACTAATGACTTAGAAGCCCCTACTTTCTAGGTCATGCAAGATTGAAAATATATCAAACTGTTGTAAACACAGTGTATGCAGAATTTTCAGTGGGTACCAGAAGTTATCAACTGAAGGCGAATTGCCACTGCTTCAGAGAGCAGGAAGTATGAAGGCTAACTAGTCGAAATGATTCAAGTCTACATATTATCTCCATCTGTGAAAACTGGTAAATAGGTGTCACACTGACAGTGGTATTGGAAAATTGCTGGTGGTAAACCTTGAAAGAATCTCATTGCTCTTTATTCCTACATAAATGTTGTCTTCTCATTCAGGATTCTTCTACACATGTAGCTAGTTTTAAATAATCCGGTATTGACCTCATTCTTTTGATAGCTTCTGCAGCCTTATGTGAAATAGCATCAATACTTAAAAATAGTCTTCTCTTCAAGTATGTTTTAGTTGCCCCAACACAAAATGATAAGCCCGAACATAAAATGTGTTGAATGAATGTTAAACTCAGAAATTTCATGTTGAAAGAAAATACTTTCTTGATATGAAATCCTAATTTCCAGTATTGTCTTGATATTTTTTTCATTGAAATGAATTGCTAAAAAGATCAACTTGACTTTTTGTGAAAGATATTCGGTCACCAATTTGGCACGACTGCATAATTTTTCAAAGTGGGATTTCTCAATATTTGCCAAAATCCATTTCGAAAATCCGAGACAAAAATAAAAATTCAAGCTATTGGTTAAAAAACTGGAGGGTTAACTTTGACTTTTGGTAAATTTCCAAGAGAAAGTCGCCAAAATTTTCAGAGATTTTGCTCAGATCCCTATATTTTAATTGAAAATAAATGGAAATTTTTTAGGGCATTTTCATTTAAAATTTTTGAATATATAAATGGTTACTGCTATTCAGAACTTAACTAGATTACGCTTTCAAGTTTCATAAATACGTAGGTACATACTATATCTACCATAGGAACAGGACTTTATTTTGAGTAGGGTCAACTGGTGGACGACTTAATTTTATACATATATTTATATTGCTTTTAGTTACATTCTTCCCTTCCTGAATTTGAACACAAAAACTCCATAAATCGTCTTAAACTCGAGGAGAAAAATCACCCTTCAGTGGATTCCTAGCCAGACATTTTCGGCAATAAGTTGATAAATTGGCCACATTGCTTCTTTCGGATCACTGAAATCCTCTGCAATATCAAAAAATTAATTCAGGAAACCAGGATCCAAATGATCTTCCTACAGTTGTAAAGTTACCATCCTTTAGTCCTCACTGCACGATTATCTACAGGCTCATCTGCATCGAATAGGACATTCCCATTTGTCTACTGTGTAGTAGAGTGAATATGACTGCCGAACACCTTTTTACTTACTTGGCTCTGCAGCATATGTTCTTCGGACTTTCCTCATTTTTAGGCTGTTTTTTTTATTGGACTGCAGGCAACCAACTTTCAAAGAGCAAATGCGGGTATAACAAACATATATTGCTTTTAGCAAATGTTGGCAACAGAAAGGTGGTTTCCTACATATCTTCTGGTTAACAAGTAACTCATAACAAATATTTCCAATTTGTCAAAACCCTCCTGGTGGTTATCTTGACAAGGTATCTCGTCATTAGTAAAGCTGACCATATCTTAATTGATGAGATATCTTGTCATTAGAAAAAAATTGACCAGATCTTGATTCCGTCATAAAAAAAGCAGCAATATCTCGATGACCTGATATCTGGTCAAGTATTAGCAAAAAGATAAAATCTTGATGAACGAGATATCTCGTCGAAACCACTTGGAGGGTTAAGTGTGCAAATGCGACAAACTTAAATACATTTCAAACATTCCCATGGAAAATGGGATACGGTCAGTTTCTACGGCAACGGTCACAGATCTTCGTGAGCAGCTCTCATAATAACGCGATAGGTACTAAATACAGATTAAGATAATCATAAATACATGTCATTCAAGTACCCATTTCTATTTAGTACCCAAGGTATTGCAGTCTCTGGTACGAACCCTTCGCAAGCTGATTCTCACATTGACTGACACAGTAGACATCAAAGAAAATCCCACATCACTTTGACACTTTATTGTTTACCTACATGAAATTTTTTTTACAAGTAATCGAGAGAAATTCATCATATTAATTTATCATAAAAATGGACAGCTAGAGATGTTGCACAGAATCACCGCACAGAATCCAGATTCGAGTAGAGTGCTCGGCTACCGAAACCTACACTGTGTGCACAGATAGAACACTAGCTACTGGAACCCCTGGAACTGGTTTCTTCATTGCAAAGGAAAGGGCGCTGAATCGGAAATGTCTTCCTGTCAATGCAGAAGCTGTAAGAATGAAGACGCAGAAGCTTCCTCTCAGGATGGATGAACGATGCTGCCGAGTACTACAAGCGTGATAGAATAGAGCTTATAGATCGAGCGGTAACAGTCGACGCACCCCGGTCAGATCAAAGGGCTCTAGACAGGGTTCGTACACTTTTCAGAAACGCAAATTTATTGGACACCAAAGCAAAAAACTGTCAGTTCGAGGTGTTACACTTTCCAATTGCAAAAATCAAGCTGTGTTAAAAGATTCATTTCCATCCCCGAAATTTCTTGTTTGCAGCAATCTAAACACATTTAACATCACTTTACATGAAATGAGATCAAAGCACTAGAAAATCAAAAGTCAATTCAAAAGGCTCAGATCGATGTGTGCCAGTAGTCCTGTTTGTAAGCACAGAATTAAATAAAAAGGTGGGAATTAAACAAATAATAAAAGACGAGGATTGGAAGGCATATTTGGAATCTAGTTTTGCTTGGTTTCACTTTAAACAAACAAAATTTACGGACTTTTCCAGGCTATTTTTCATTTTTTAAGGCATAGATTAACCAGTGAGTGCACAAGAAACTTTCATAAGAGTCAAGTTTGTTTATCATAAACCCAGCTTTTAAAACATCAATTTTTAGGCAAACTACACACATTACGCCCTCAATTTTTGTAGATTTGGACAACTGATTTTGGTTGCAGGTGAAATAAAATACGTAGAGCTCTTTTAAAAAAAATTTAAGGATCTAAAATGAAAAATCAGGCCTGTGGGTTGGATGGGCCAAGCTGTGCCAAATACAAGACATACAACATTAACTGTAGGAACCCTGCAATTAGGAAATAGACATGAGCATTGCACATAAAATCATAATCTAAAAGGGTTTTCCTTAAACAATTTCCTAAATTCACATGGAAAAAAGCAACCATTTCCAGGAGGCACAGCAACTCCATTCAAAACTTGCCTGTGTGACCAGATGAGAAAGTTGCCAATTTGTAAAAGGACTGGCAGCTTTCAGTTAGTTTACTCGCATGGGCTTTCTTTATTAATGCGATTGGAAACTAGTCGTGCGATTGAGCCTCTGGTTGAGCAGAAATTGCAGTCTCTCGATGTTTCACGCCCGATGCAAGTCAGGGTCGTCGACTGTAAAGCCGCTGTACCGTTAGGGATTTTCAGCATAAGTACAAAAGCTACGACTCCATGTGCTAGCATAAAGAATATACTCATGGCATAGCACAAAAATCTACATATAGCAAGAAAAGGAAGAAAATATATTCTAATTCTAGGGATCTTCAACCTGTGGCTCATCAAGAAACCATGTTAAGCATTCTGTTCCCCAAGTTTACCACTATTCTAAAAGACGAATAAATTTGCGACTGACATCAGCCAGGCATTCTTCCATGTTGGTGATGCAGTTCAGACGATGATATGCGATGCATTTCAAATGCGAAGAGCTCAAAATCATCTCGGGAACAAATTTTCCATGGCGACGTCTGCTGACAGTAAAGTGGTTAGCTATATTCATCATTAATTTCTGCATTTGCAGTGCAACAGAAAGACTGCAATTATTGGCTATGAATTTTGCTTGTATCAGTTATATACACTAGTAGCATTGCATTATTCAAATTGTGCAATTAAAATAGTTACGTTCCTGCCAACATGTCATGTTCGAAAATCTTATAATTTTCGAACGTTCATGACATGCAGACACAATTACATTTTGAAAGACACATCTAGTAAGTAGATTGTACTATATTTTAAGTTTTGACAATGGCTGATTTGACTTTTTTTTAAGTAATGACGTTTTTAGCTAACCTGTTAGGAAATTAATGGAGAACTGTAAACATCCAACTCATTTTGATGTAATGTGACTTTTTCTATTTCCTGAATTTTTGGCGACTTCTAGGACTTGATCCATACAAATCAGCTTAAGGGAAACAGAATGGAAAATTTATTTTCCGTAGTAAAGAATGTTTTCCGATCGAAGTTTCAGACAATCCAGAAAAGTTGCCCACTCTATATATGCATTGGATTACTATCAGAAATAAAATTGTTAAGATTTATTTGAATTCAGAAATTTCAGATTCGAGAAAAATTGTACAGTTCAGTCAAAATACACACATGTTGGCAGACATAGGTGTGCTTTCAAGGTTGAATTAAAATGCATCTGTAGAGGTTGAAGACCCCTTGCTCTATCCCAAACAGAATGAACTAGTTAAGATGTATCCACACTCCTCTCAAACACAACTATTGAGGGGAGAAACATGCTTGCAGAGCAAAAATCAACACCCACATTGATTAATTACAGGCACAAAAAGGGATTATGTGTACTCTATATCAAATTGACCTTACACTTGCTTCAGTATGTATATCCCAAAGATAGATAATATATGACACAAACTTTCTTTCACAAGAGAATTAAAATGACAAATTAAAACAGCACTTTAATACATGAACGATATATCTGGTTAAATTAGGGAGCCAGAGTTCGTACGCTTTCGGGAAAAACAAATTCCAGGAGGTACTGCAATTTGATTGAAATCGTCCCTTTGATACAAGATTATAATTTATTGTTTCCAAGAAAGCCGAGCTGTGATAATGCATTCCTTTCCATTCTGAAATTTTTTATATACAAAAATTTCCCAGTTTCTTAAATTTAAAATTTGTTACTTTTCTATTTAGCTTCTAAACATGTCTTATTAATCTTGATTGCAGAACATGTAATGACCTTGCACGAAAGAATATTTATGTATCTAAAAAGAGCTCAGAAAAATAGCCACAGGCCACTTTTTTCTCTGAGCAAATATTGAAATAAATAAACTAAGCAAGAGATTAAGTGGGTTTTGCTATATTCGTACCTCTCTCCCTCACCGTGTGAAGCCTCAATACTTGTTGTTTCCAGGGAAAGTTCCATTGTAGTTTGTATTCTACACTCCTCACCATTATTTACAGGGATGGATAAGTTGGATCTGGCTAATGTGTATGGAAAAATTACTTTGTAGCATCATCTACAAGGCACATTCTGAACTACCTATCTTTCAGTTGCAGTTGATTATCTTGCATTGGTTCCCATTCAAAAGAAAAATTAGGCTTGTTTTTCATTTCTAGGGCTACATTTCACATAGGTGGCAAATAGATTAACCTGTAAGGTGAGACTTTTAAAAACACCTATTTTTAGCTAATCTATGAATATTATGCATTCAATGCTTGATGACCCTTGGACAGGTATCGTTGATCTTTATTTTTGAATGCAAGTAATAAAATATGCAATGTCCTCGTAAAAACTATGGCTTTTTAATAATTATTAAGGATTTTCAGCAAATACTCAGGCTTTCTAAGGGCCCTTAAAAACAAAAACCAAGCCTTCTTATGGCTATTTGGGCCATTGGGAACCATGCATCGAAAAGTTATTTTGTAGCGTCATCACAAGGCATGTTTCGAACTATCTGTTTCAGTTTGTTTCCCGCAAATAGATTTTAAAACCACTTATGAAATTCAAATGCATTATGAAAAACACAACTAAAACAATTTCCGGGCAGCGTACGAACCCTGTGCAAGAAAGTATACAAAGCAAACTTCCTTTCACAAGATTGAATTAAAATGACAGAAAATTAAAACGGCACTTTAATACATGAAATCTGGTTAAATTAGACTAAAACGAACTGTCATGTGTCTAAAATATAAATTCTCACAAGAGGAAAACAAGAAAGCCATATATATACTGAGGGAAATAAATTTAACAACTAAACAGACCTAGAAAAGGCAGAACAAAAAGAAACGATTCCACTCGCGAACACTGTCTCGCGACGCGCGAAGCTCGCAGTGTCTCGACAGAAGTCTTTAGACGTGGGAACGCAGTTTGATTAAATCTTCTTCACCTTCTCTCCGACCACTAAGGGATTGTTTTTTCTGATTTCTTGGGCACCCAGTTGTTTGTAGTCAAATGTACAATTGTGTTCGTTGGAGTATCTGTGCACGCTGCAGAATAGGCCGCTACATCGACACGTGAATCCTGAAACACATTATTCCAATAGCAGTTTGAATAAGTGTTATTACAAAATGATAGGAACTGTTATCGAAAATATTGTCATAAATAAATGTTAAACTTAACTTGGTACCAAAATTTATGGATTAATTTTTTAAAATTAAAATCTAAAAACAATAAAAAGTTGAAAGTGCACGAATTTTTTTAAGTCATAAATGGTTAATTTAACAGTCATTTAATTAATGCAGAAGAGGCATCAACATGTGAAGCACCGAAAAGTATTAGGAGACATCCAAATATCGATTTATTATTGGTTAGTCAGTCACTTACAGGATACCACTATATACAGGAATGATTTATTTTCAGTTCCATAGTATGTCAAATTTTATGCAAGATGCCATCCACAGAAACACCTCGTTACATTGTTAAGTTCAAGTTTGAACTTATAAATTCACCAAGACGAAAAGATAAAAGATCAGGTTTTTATTTTAAAAGTTCGTTCTGAACAGTAAACATACATCATGGATCGAGCATGACTGAAGAAGTTGCATAAACAAAAATGTCAACTTAAATACACAAAAATATAGTTATGATAACAGTTAAACTAATTTTATGCAAGAAAAATGGGATACTCCGCTCTAATTGGTTACGGTCGATGACGTCACTAGTAAAGGGGAGTGGTTATGGTTTTCCCGCGAAGTTTGTTTTAACTGGTGTGGCCACACCTCGCCATCTGGGCGAAAATTGTTTACTAATAGAAAAGAAAAAACGCCTCTCTTGGGCGGACATTTTACTTAAGGAGAAGGACGTGGGATATTCTAGTAAGTACTGACAAATTATTTACATATACTTGTCTAACAAGTGGCCTCCCTCCCACGTTCTTCAATGCTCCTAAATCTTAAAAAAAATACATTCAATCCAAACCTTATAGATAAAAACTGATTCCTCACTTAAGGAAATCTAAAAATTACAAATGCTAATATACATAAAGGAAATATTCATATTAAAAATAATCATAAACATTCAATTTCATTCAAATACTACATTACAAAAATTTTGTAAACCTTCTTTTGATAGTGGTTTGGTGAAAACATCGGCTAAATTTTGTTTAGAAGTAACATGTTTCAATGTAAATATTTTCTCATAAATTAAATTTCTAATAAAATGATGCTTTATATCAATATGTTTAGTTCTATTATTTTCTATGGGGGAGTTCGAAAAGTCTAATGCAGCTCTATTATCACAACAGTTCTTTACTATATGGGTCGACCACGGCCAGAGAATGTTCTTTACATTCCTCCAGAATTCTGGAAACCCACAATAACTCTTTGGCTGCATCTGTCAGTGTCAGGAACTCGGCCTCCATTGTAGATAGTGTTACGCACTTGTGCTTAAATGTACGCCATAATATTGGAACTTGATCGAAGAATAGCATAATTCCACCCATAGAGATACGGTCGTCCCTGCTAGTCGCAAAGTCTGAATCACTGTAGCATGTAATCTTGAGGTTTCGGATATTAGACATGTTGAGTTTTTGATCTTTAGTAGTTTCAACATACCCCAGGAGTTTCATCAAGCTGGTCCAGTGAGCTATGCCAGGGTTCTCTTGGAATTGCGATAGGATGTTGATGGCATAGGTGATGTCGGGTCTAGTGCGGCTTGCAAGATATGACAAACAGCCGATGACACTTCGATATGGCAGTTTTGTCATTTCTTTCCTTTCGTCTTCCGTATTAGGGCAGTCAAGTTTTGAAAGAATTATACCTTTTGGGATGGGAAGTGATGACGTTGGGAATCTAAATTTTCTAAAGGTGTTGCACACTTTTTCGATATAAGGTTTCTGGTGTAACATGAGATTACCATTATGTTCTTCAAATTGTACACCTAACAGTTTCTGTGTCCTTCCTAATTTCTTCAAATCGAATTTTGAGCTTAGGATTCTGGTTATTTCTTTTGTTGTGTCCTCCGTTTTTCCGAAAACTACAATGTCGTCGACGTAGAGTAGAAGCAAACCTCTTCCCTTATAAGTATATACGCAGTTGTACCATTTAAATTTCTTGAACCCCAATGTTTCTAAGATGTTGTGTACTTCAAAGAATCATTCGCGTCCACTTTGATGGAGTCCATACAGGGCTTTCTCCAACTTGCAGACGTGGCTCGGGAACTTTGGGTCTACAAATCCCTTCGGTTGGTCCATGTAGATCACCTTGTCAAGATTTGCGTACAAATATGCGCTCTTTACGTCAAGTTGACAATGTGACCATCCTAGTAGGCAAACTAATACTGCAAAGAACAGGCGTATAATTGAGAAGTTCACAACAGGACTAAATACTTCGTCGTAGATCTCACCTTTTCGCTGTTTGAAGCCTTGGGCTACCAGACGGGCTTTATATCTCACGATTTCATTTTTCTCGTTAGTTTTCGTTGAGTATACCCAGCGGCTTCCTAGAGTAGTTGTTCTTGTTCGGTACAAGTGTCCATACTTCCCGTTGTTGCATCATCTCCATTTCTTCTTTCATCGCCTTTTGCCTTTGAGTGGAGATTTCATGGCTTCTTTAAAATTCCCCGGGATTGCTATTTCGATGTGCCATGCTTCCGGCGAATTTCCATAATCCCCATTCGAGATCTGTTGGGAACCTTTCCCGAGTACTGGTTTTTGCCACTAAAGTTGAAGAAACTGGGATTAAAAGTGATATTACGGGATCTGCAGTATCTTTCAGCATCCTTATTGGATCTTAAACGAGTGCTTGTTCCTTGTACCCCGTAATATATGTCGGTTCTTGATCCATCAGGTCAGGTGACCGCTTTACGGAACCAGTCGATATCTTCACAGGATATCTGTTCAGGTTGACTTTGTTCCATACTTTCTTCAGGTTCGTCATCAGAATCTTCGTCCTTCGGATAATTCATATGATGGCCCAGGACAGTTTCCACTCTCTCTCCCGGCAATTTTTCGTTGAATGATACATTGATCGTTTCTACAACTCGTCTTTCTTCGGGTATCCAAATTCTGTAGCCTTTCGTTCGTTCAGCATATCCCACCATTATGCCTTTCTTCGTTCTCATGTTGAGTTTGTTTCTCAATATTTTGGGTATTCCGACGAAAGCTGTGCTACCAAAAATCTTCAAATGCTTCACTGAGGGTGTTCTTCAGCCGTAAAGTTCGAATGGCGTCTTCTGTGAGTTGCCATGACAAACTCTGTTCCAGGTGTATGTGAAGGTTAATAGGGCCTCTGCCCAAAATCAGTCAGACAGTTCACTTTGCTTCAGAAGGGCTTTCACACCGTCCATTGCTGTATAATTGAAGCGTTCATCTCAGGACTGTACGTGTTTGTGCGTTCGCCTTTAATTCCTTGAGATTGTAGGTATTCTTCAAATTCTTTATTGCAGAACTCCTTCCCTTGGTCCGTCCTTATATTAAGTATCTTCGAGTTCTGGAAGCGCTCTGCTCTTGTTTGGAACCTTTTGAATAAACCAAATACTTCATCTTTTCGCTTCATGGGGAATACTGTGACCTTTCTGGAGTAGTCATCTATAATGGTGAGGAAGTATCTGTTTCCCCCTAGTGAAAAGGTAGGTAGTGGTCCACACACATCCATGTGAAGTAACTGTAAGGGTCTAGTCGACCGGATTTTGGCTATCGATTTAAATGATTTTCTTCTTGTTTTGGCCAATTTGCAGTCTTCGCACCTAGAACTTGTTTCCTTGAACTTTGGTAAAGCCCTTACGCTCTCATTCTTGCTTGTTGATAAGATATATTGATCGTTCACATGCGAGAAACGCTTGTGCCAAATTTCAAGTTCCTTATCTGCAACTATTGATACATTCAGGGTCTCTTTTACTTCTGAGTTTTTCTTTGGATATTCGGGCTTCACAAAGTATAGTCCATCCTTCTTGAACGCTGAATACATCAATTTACTGTTCATGTCAAATACATCAATTCTATTACCCTTGCCAATAAATTTGATCCCAGTCTTAGCACTTGCTGAACTGGATATTAGGTTTCTTCTCAGGGTTGGGGAATACAGGATGTTCTTTAGTGTGATTCGTTTCAATGTTTTGCAATTTCTGATGATCATCTGAATGTTCCCTTTTCCTTCTACAGGGCCTGTTGCATTCCCAACTGCTAGTGTCATGCTGGTGTTAGTAACCGGTTCGAAGTCAGTGAATAATGCCTGGTTGTTACAAAAATGGCTTGTTGCACCAGTGTCGAAAACCCACGACAAATAATCCATTTTTTGTTTTCCATTGTTCAGATGAGCTTCTATAACGTTGTTCTTGTGTTCGTTGTTGTCCGTCCTGGTGCATTCTGAAATTAGATGTCCCATCTTTTTGCACCTGAAGCAAGCACCCTTTTTCTTCATGTTGGTTT
This sequence comes from Meta bourneti, assembly GCA_933210815.1. Taxonomy (NCBI): domain Eukaryota; kingdom Metazoa; phylum Arthropoda; class Arachnida; order Araneae; family Tetragnathidae; genus Meta; species Meta bourneti. The sequence continues at coordinate 8,222,829 of OW119929.1, forward strand.
TCCATTTTTGAGAGCTCTTGGGTCGGGAAACGTCTACCTTCAGTGCTATGCTACTCACAGATTCAATGTCTCCAACGCGCTGTTTAATTTGGCTTTCCTCAAGAATCAGTTCTTTGAGTACTTGGTCAAACTTGAAATCTGTATTTGGCCATCTATAGATGGTCTGGACTATTCCTTGGTATTCAGCTGGTAAGTATCGGATTAATTGAAACGCTTGATAGAGGTCTTCTAAAGGGTGTCCGGCATCCTGTAGTTGACGTACTATCCCCCTCATTCGAGCGGCAAACAGTCCGATTTCTTCACCTTCGTATTTGCAGTTGAAGAATTCGTCCAACAAAGATATTATTCTTGCACGACTGTCCGGTCTAAAATGCTCCTCCAGGCCTCCTTACCATCTTCTGTTCCTGCCAACAATGTTCGGTACTCTGCCTCTATATTCATGTAAATAGTAGAGAAGGCACGGTTCTTTCTAATTTCAAAGTCACGGTGGTCCTTTGAAGTGGCTGTAGTACCAAGTTCTGGTTCTTTTCCCATGACGAATGACCACGAGCCTCTGTCCATCAATAGAACCTTCACATCCTCGGCCCATGTTGAATAGTTTCTTTGGTTCAATTTTGAACAGGTTTCCATCATTTTTTAGTCTCGGGGCCTCCCGTCGATGGCGTCCTCAAAAAGGAATTTTTATATCAATTCCCGCAGTGGGCTATGTCTAGCGGCCCATAACCTTTGTTAAGTTCAAGTTTGAACTTATAAATTCACCAAGACGAAAAGATAAAAGATCAGGTTTTTATTTTAAAAGTTCGTTCTGAACAGTAAACATACATCATGGATCGAGCATGACTGAAGAAGTAAGTTGCATAAACAAAAATGTCAACTTAAATACACAAAAATATAGTTATGATAACAGTTAAACTAATTTTATGCAAGAAAAATGGGATACTCCGCTCTAATTGGTTACGGTCGATGACGTCACTAGTAAAGGGGAGTGGTTATGGTTTTCCCGCGAAGTTTGTTTTAACTGGTGTGGCCACACCTTGCCATCTGGGCGAAAATTGTTTACTAATAGAAAAGAAAAAACGCCTCTCTTGGGCGGACATTTTACTTAAGGAGAAGGACGTGGGATATTCTAGTAAGTACTGACAAATTATTTACATATACTTGTCTAACACATTGTACTGATTAGTGAAAAAGCAAGACATACAGAAGGTTGAAAAAATTTGATTAGAAATAAAGAACCATGAATAATTACATATTCTATTCAAAATTATGTATAACTAATTAAAAACAAAATAGATGGGCCACTTAAATCTTTTTACCAATTCAGTTTTATCAAACTTAAAATTCATTGGGGACAGAAGTAAAAAGGGATACAGCTGAATATGCAATAGATTGAGGATGCACTTTAGTTACTAGGCTATATAATTGCAATTATATAAGGACAACAAATTAATTAGAATTATCAAAACTCGATTTAATCGAAAAAAAATACCTTTATTATTTTTTTTAATCGTGATTTTTTATACCCTATTTTAGACAGTAACTATTTTTTGCAAATATTACATCTGAATCAATGTTAAGGAAACAATAACTATGTTAACACAACACATTTACCTTGCTTTCTAGGCAGCATTAATTTCAATCAAGATAACTAAATTCAACCGTTTTATAAAATTTCACTATTCTTCCAATATATTAACATTTTTCATTGCCCTAGGGGCCTATTTCATGGATTAGGAGGAAAAAGTCTTAGGTGCAATGTATCTGGTTTCATATTGCATGGATGAATACTTTCCGGACAGAGTGCGTACAAACATACTATAAATTACTAAAGGATGATGTATTTTGTCCATTTGATTTTCGTAACCATCTGCAAACTAGCTTCTTTAGACGAAATATTACATACAAATGTTTTTAATGATACAGGAACAGTATATACATTGCCTAGCTAAGTGTTTCTAATGAAAATAAGTACTGTTTAAAAAAAGATCAGTTAATGACTTACTGCTCTAAATGTATATATAATCCTTATATTTTTATTTTACAATTTCAGAAAAGAGCAGTCTGATTTTCAATATTTTCACAACTTTTCAAAATAATCACGAACATAAGCCCCCAAACCAAATTTTCCCTCAAATTGAGGCCATATTTTCAGGAATTTCAGTGATGATAATTTTTTTTAGATTTTTAATCATAGTGCCACAAAAAGGAACATGTCGATTTAAATATTCAAATGTTTTTTTTTTTTAAAAAGCAAATTTTGAGGACTAAACAAAAGTTAAGCACTTTCCAAACAAAATTCTAGTAAGGTAAGCCTCTCGATATATACTTCTTGGGGACAAGAAAAAGCAAGGTATATTAACAGTTGAGAAAACCTACAAATAGAAATATAGGCAAAAATTATACATTAAACTGCTTTTTTATTCAAAATTGTGTTCAAATACAAGTAAAAAGGGAAGAAATCAATGGTAATTTATTTTAATTACATCAAATTGATACAATATTTTGAAAAAAAATTTCTTCTTATCCATGCTTACAAAGCACTGAAAACCTTTTCAAAACAATTTATCCTTTTCACAGGGCTGAGAAACATGTCTGATTAATGTTTGGAATACTGAGGTGACTGATTCTGTACATAAGAGCTGACCTATGTCAATTGTTCATTTAAAATATGTCCCCGTCCTCAAGCTTCCCTTTTCTAGTCTGTAATTTACTCAAAACACAGCAACACTGTTTATTTTGAAGAGTATGTTTGGTGGGAGAACTCGGATGGAAGGCTCTCCATCTCTTGTGAACTGAAATGCAGTGATATGCTGTTTATTGTGAAATAAAACTGAAAAGGACAAAAAAGATTTATCCATTTTAGTTAATATCAAGACCAGTTGAATCCTTCGCTCAAACTTCAATAGGCTATTTTTATTTACGCTGCTGTCTAACAATAGCATGTTTTTGTCCCCAAGCAGTAGGGACGATCATAAAAGTAGCTGAATTAGAGGTCATTCGCAATTTTCTAAATTCCTCTTAGAAATAATAAATGCAATATTAATATGAATGTAATATTTGCCAATAAGCCAAATTTCGAGGCTGAAATTGCAGCCATAGCCCTAGCCATATTTCTAGACTTTTTCCATCACTTCTTATAACAAAGCAGTCATTCTGGTTGACTCGCAGACGGCAATCTTGGCCCTTATGCTCCTATAAACAACCTCATTGAGTTCGCTTGGCCAGAGCTCGTTTAATTCTTGCAGGTTGGTAGAGTGAAAGATAAACAAGTCTGTCTGCGACCATCGAAAGAGGCCACGGATCAAACATGGAGTTTGTCTGACCCTGTTCCACCTAATTTGCCACAGCAAATTTTAACTGGACATGACTTTTTAAGAGGACGCTTACACCGCATTGGAGTGCATGCTTCTGACTGCCCCTTTTGTTCGGCGGGGAGCTGATTTTAGTCATCTTTTACCTTGCACTTTTTTAATCTGACAATCGCATCTTAGTTGACGACCTTTTTAGCCGGGATAATTTGTACTGGGCTGCCCGTGGGGAATTGTGGACTTTCCTGACGTGGGAAAAAATAATGAATGTAATGGTGTGATCAGACGTGGGAGACCACCAGACTTAGTATGAAAACTCCCTTTGCTCCTGCAAACTAACAATTCACTTGAGGTTGAGTAAAACAGAGCAATCATGATATGAGGGGAGCTAGGAAACCCCTTGTAAACCCAACCTAAGAAACAAAGCAGCAGCTCACCAGTCAATCCCACTTTCTTTTTGCATATGTGGCATCTGTTTTTCTTCTTTTTCTGGTCTTTCTCCAAAGAGTCATCCTGCTGAGAGCCGGACGACTCGCCGTCGCCCTTTTCGGAAGAGGCGGGGCTTGCGGGAGATGCTTCGGATTCATTGAGGCTTTGTTTGAAGCTCTGCAAGACAATACTCTATTAAAGGGGAGAAAATTTAAACAAAAATAGTCCAGAAGTCACTTCAGCCGATGATATACACTTGGTTGATTGGTTGGTTCTATGGCTCAAGAGCCACATTTTGTCCATGCTGCGCCAGACACGACACACAATATCAAGTAATAGACAGACACACACAATGAAAGTTTTACTGACACAGAAGAGAGAAATACACCCAGGGAGGAATGCTCCAAGTCAATTTTGGAAATATTATAATTTGGACATGCATAGACCAGTGAACGTAGAAACAATGAAGAATTTTAAATATTAATTCAATACTTGCCATTTAACTGCTGACTGTTCATTTGGCTTTTAGATGGCACTGTTTTCTGATGTCTCAGAAGTTACGTGACACAACTCATTGTGGCCAAAGCTGTTATATAATGCATTTGTGGCAGTTGAGATGAAAATTCAGAGGGTTTCGGAGAAAATAACTGGTTGAGTAATTGTCTATGTATAGTAAGAATTGTATGTGAATATTTTAATTAACGTCGCACTGGAGCAACACAACGAGCTATTGGCAACAGTCCGGGATCAAACCCAAACGTAAAGATCCTTGGACAACAGCAAGTAATTTAGAACCAGTCAGATGATCCACTCTCCAAACTTCCACACCAACATGAGGACATTTGAAGCCACGACAGATTTAAAGTGCACCAGCTGTCTTTGGTTGGATTCGAAGATGCAACTCTCCGGTTGCAAATCCCTTAGCTCTTCCAACCAGGCTACTGCAGCCCAAAAGAATTGTTTTAATTACCCAAGTGGTGGGTTATCAAAAACCCTAGACAACCTAACACCAAACCACATGCGTCACACTTAAAGACAAGACATAGCTGAATTTTAACTAGGTAATTTTATTAACGCAATTAGACAGAAGTAAATCAAATTATGGATTCATGGCCTATTACACCAGGCATCTCGTCTTTTTCAAGCAATGATGGTTGTAGCCAGAAAGAATACCTGCAGTCCTAAACATATAACCGAGCCTGGGGAAGTATTTAGAATTGACCCTGAGGCAGCAATATTCTGATGAGGGTGCAAATGAGAGGATTGGAATTGGATGTTGGGGTTTTATGGTGCAAGGTCAACAAGTGGACAAGCTGCACCAAACACAAGACAGAATATAGTCCAATAAAAGCATAAAACATTTAAAAATGAAGTCCAAGATAAAGATAAAAGGTTGATTTAAAACATAAAATGGCAAGAAAGTGGAAATGGAAGTAGAAATTAATATAACACTATGATTTTAACTTAAGAAAAAATAAATGGTTTAGTAGTCTGAAATATACATTTGCTTTATTACATTTTAACTATAATGGCTGACTTAGCTGCTTACAAAGTGATGTTTTTCAGTTCATTTTGAGGGGAAGGAACAATGAAACCACGAAAAATAATTATGATATTTAGGTACTAACTAGACATTACCAACCTTTTTCTGATTTTTTGAATTTTTCGATACTTCTGCCTGAATATGAATAACCTCTTCTTGCTTATCTGTGTAAAAAACCAAATTACACTAAATCATTGAGTCCATGCCAAAGTTTTGGAGCAGATAGGTTCCAAAAAATGTCTTCATATATGGCTCCAATGCAATTCAGGATGTGCGAGGGAGAGGCTGGTAATAAGCAGCACTTTGTACATGTGGGAAAGGATTTCTGGCCCTCCAAGAATATCATCTTTTTCAAATGGCCAGATTTGAGCCTGGCAAGCATAGAAAAAGTTTTCCTGGGGCAAATTGGAGGCAAGCAGTTCTGGTGTTTGACTGAAGAACCAGGGATGAAAAGGTACCGCTGGAGATGCGATCTGTGCAATTACTTTTAAAGTACGGGCAGGTGGTCATCCTTGCAGTATGCAATGTATTTTTGTACAAGTCCATGACATGGGTAGAGCATGTCTGCTATTGATCCTAAGATCTGGGAGCCATCTCTGTAGCAGTCCAACTTAGCCACCCGTTCACCTTCCTATGTTAGCTGGGTAAAGCAGCACAGCCTTCACGACTTGGGTGGCCCTACCAGGAGTATATACTCCCGACATACTTTGCCTGTGCTACCTGTTTCACCCTCTCACCACGATGAGGCCATAGGATAGGACTTTTGAGTTACTTATTAGTTAAAAGATGATTCTGTAATCACAAAAATGCTAAATATAAAACAAATTTTCAGAATGGAATATTTATTCACTGTAGAATTTGAATTTTTCTATAGCCTTAACCTCCTAGCGGCATGCCCGAGTACAGTTTGGTGAGATTTCAATGTAGTGGGCGTCATACCCAAAATATTTTGAGGAACGATGTCTGGGGTTCGTACAATAGTATGTCCGAATATTTTGGGTCTGCCGCTTTGTCATGTGGGAAATTTTTGGGATCGTATTAGAACTGAATTTTCCGTGTATTCGGGAGTGCCGCTTGGAGGGTTAAGAGAATGTTTTCCTGTAGGAGCTGGCAAAGAAAGTAGTTGAAATCTTTATAAATATGCATTGGATCACTTTTGAAAATGAATTAAAAATTTAGGACTTGCTTTTAAATTATGCCGAAAATCATGTAATATTAAGTATGCCCGTGTAATCTTCATGGGCAGACCATACAAGATGGCACAAGGGCACATATTCAAAGTTGTATGCCAAAACAAGATGGCAAAAAGGAACAGTAAAAATTGACATTAAATCTGAGAACAATTGAAATAAAACCCAGATAAATTACGTCAAAATGGCAAGGACACAATGAAGACTACAAGGAGATGATCGGCTGAATTCTGTGAGGAGTTTATATTCACTCTGCATGTTCCAGTCCTTCTGGTAATTGTTCTACATGCCTAGGACAGTTTCTTGTTGATCACAAAGAATAAAATGGAATCAAAGGATATATAGTTCAAAATACACACCAGCCAACATATTGATTTTTATGGGCTGACATGCACTAAAAGGTTTGGTTTGTGGCTTTAGTCACATTTTAATGACCCACGCTTAATATATTTATTAAGCCAAAATATTCTAGCCTTTCTACGAGGTGTCAAAAATTACTCGCACTTTCACCATAATAAACAACTTTAGGTTTGTCACGCTGCCTTCAGCGAAATGCATGCTTAGAGCTGATACCACTGCGGTCATGTTATTGAAACTTAACCTCGATAGCGTCATCTTTCTTGCTTCTGTTTCAGTGTAAACATGGCCACTCTGCTAGTAGTGTGCACTAAGGAGGGACAAATAGCAATTTCTCTGGATGGAAGATGTGCCAGGGGCTGAAATTTATTGGAGGCTTACAACCGGGACAGTGCTCTTACCACGTAGAAGTGTGTATCAGAAGATCGAGAAGTTTAAGAGGCCAGATAGGTGTGATGCACAAAGAGGGAGTAGGATGCCCATCGACCTCCACCACAGATGAAAAGATCCAGTAAGCTCAAGTGGAACCGGGAAGTTACCATCAACAATGAAGCTTGTTCTCTGCAGTTTAGTCATGGTCACTACGGACAAACAAGTGAGGGAAGCGGTGCATAAATGATTGGGTGACCAACAGAAAACCTTGGAGGGAATATGCAGGCTTGTGGACCACTGGACCAAGTGCATCAAAAAGGAAGGAGGCTTTGTAGAAAACTTCTTGTTCAACCCCCTACATTTGTCTAAATAAGTGCAGTGATAATTCATGACTTCCCCTCGAACCATATTTTTAGTGTTTTAAAACGACTTATTTGACTCTTTTCGAAAATGAAGTTTTTAGCTTTGATGTTCATGCTTAAAGAAAAACAAACTTTGATTTTGTGAAACTAACATGAAATCAGCACCCTTTTCCACTAATGTTTATCCATAGAAACTATGGAGCATGTGTAATAGTTGGAAATAAAAAACATCGAATCTTTTCAAAATACAAGATTTATATGTAAATTTCTCAATAAATTTAACACGGGGTTCCCACTCTTCAAACAAAAGGAAAATCAGGGGCCTTTACAAAGCTATTTTTAATTTTCAAGGTTACAGATAGGTAAAGAAACTAGCACAAATGTTATGTTTGGATCTCATAACATTTTTAGCTTTCCTATAAACATTTTGTCATCAATTTTGGATGACACTCGATTAAGAGTTCTGATTGCCCACTCTCCAAGCAAAAGAAAGGGCAATTTTTACTTTTTGAAGTTGCATTTAGCAGACAGCAATAGATTAACCTAATGTGATGGTCAAGTTGTAAGGCACGAGGGCTGAATTTGATACCAAACAAGACACAGCAACAAATAATGGTATTGGTAATTAACATGCACAACGGGTTATTGCCGACGACCTGGGATCAATCCCCAAGGGTTGGTTGGTTTGCGGTTTTATGGCACAAGGGCCATAGTGGCCATGCTGCGCTAGACAATACAATATCAAGTAAGTGACACAAGACATACGATATCAAGTAATTGACAAACACACAGTGAAAGCTTTACTGACACAGAAGAGAGAAATACACCAGGGAGGAATGCACCTGGCAGGAATTGAACCTCCACCGCCTACAACTCGAAGGTTGCTAGTACAGTGGGCATACCCACTGAGCCACGATGGCCCCCAATCAATCCCCAAGGGTAAGAGCCAAGGACAACACCATGTCATTTTGAACTACGGTCAGATGACGAGGTCAACATGTGAGCTGGCATCCCACTCTCCAAACTTCCACACCACACAAACATGAAAACATTCGAGGCCAGAGCAGATTTAAAGTGTACTCCCCTTATACATGGTGGTCTTTGGCTGAACCAAGTTTTGAACTGGCAACCCTCTGCTTGCTAATCCGTTACTCTTCCAACTTTGAGCCATAAAAAACATATTGAAAAGTTTTTTAAGGCTGGTGTAGGAACCCTTCACTGTCTACAATTTTATGAAAATGGAATAAAAGGTTAAAAGTATGAATATATTTAGAGTGGGTTCTTTCGCAACCCGCCCTCAACAAAACACACGAGTCATTACCTCAGGCTCACTTTGCTCTTGACTAGGGGGGGTGACGACAACAGCTGGCACCGTTGGCGACGCCGTGGACAAATCATCCTCTTTCGGCAAAATGCTTTTGTCGACGCATTCGGAGACGGCTGCGAAGAAACAAACACTCGGGTTATAAAGCAGAGCGAAGTCCAACTTTAAAAAAGCAGCATTGTGAATAAATATAATACAAGCAATACAAAAATAATCATGCTTAGATCTTAAAAATATAGCTCAATTATATATTGCTTCATTATTACTTGTCCTGCATAAATTTCAAGTTTGCAAACAGCAAATGAAATATGTTTCTTTGAAATTCGGAGTTAAAAGTCATCCGTTTAAACCGGTTATCTTATCCTTCAGCCACAATGCGAAATTTTATAAAGGCATCCATACACATCGTCAAGTTAGGAGATTCTTGGTCGATCAGACCCCAAGAAAGTGGATCTAACAATACAAAATTACTCTATAGTTTTGCGAGGTAACTTTTCTCAGGCTTATTGCTTCTCTCCTTCTGTGTATTGTGGGTTTTTCTGCCCTTACAGTACAATAGATTGAGGAGTTACTGTAATTTCAATATAAGAAATTTAATACATGTCGGAATGTCTAGGCGCCAACCTGCCCACGTTCCAAAAAGCGCGGGAAACATTTCCCAAAGACCAATCGGAGCACTTCCCGCCAGAAGGCGCGAACCCCGCAGACTGACTCCGAGCGATTTGATGTTAAGACGTGGCTTTGCACGGACGTGCCACCAGGATGTTAATCCCACTATGATTTGATGTTTAATCTGATATTTGTACATAATTGACCCCTGTAATTAACCCCCCTTTTCCCCTAGATTTTATTAAAACAATATTTAATAGTAATGGTGCTCTCCTCAATTCACTTCTAACATATTAATCCACAACATACATGTTGTATTATACAAAGCAGTCAAGGGTCTGGTAGGTGATCAAGACAAAAGACAATATTACCAAGACATACTGTAACATTATTAACACGAATTTCGAACAGAGGACCCAAAGGTACTTCTAAGTAGAAATGAGGTCGAAGTCAGAAGAAACTTTCAAGCATTGTATGTGAAAAGCATAATCTGCAATTAAGGGGTTGGTTCCAAGGATTCCGAGAGGGCAGTGGCACTAAATGAATAAGGAGAGAATACGGTCTAGAAATAAACAGCTAACGTAAATCAAGTGTGTTAATGAAAAAAAGTTTCAGGTTTTTTTACACATGAACAATTCAGTACTGCCAAAACATGCAATGAATAGTACAGTTAATGCTATTTTTGATGTGCCCCCTTTTTCAAGTCCTATTCAAATATCAACTTGGTGGTTCTCAACATAGCAGCTTAAGAGGCATTTTTAGATTTAAATTAAACTTTTGATTAAAATACAACTAAAATTAAATATCTTGCACTATAAATTTAATCAGATAAACTCACTGAAAAAGTAACTCATACATTTAAATATAAATTAATTCAATAACTAATTTGATAGACAATTTCTCACACATCTCAGCAAGATAGAAAGGTGTAGTACAGTTTAAAATCTAATTAGAAAAAAATTGGAGCATTGAAACATTTCTTTTTGATAAGTCTACCCAGTACAATTCTATTGTTTTCTAAGTCTAGCCTAGTTATATTTTATTGTAGGAGAACATTTTGTAACATAAAAGAAATAAGAAAAGTTAAGAAAACTCTAACACATCAGTACCTCAGATAATAAATTTAACAATAAAAATCATTAGAATGGCCAAATCAGCCATAATAGCACCTTGCTCTTTGTTGCTGATGATTGTTCTGCAGTATTCATTGGCTTACTCATTTCGTTTGACAGATATATCAGGAGACAGATGCATGCACTTTGGGCCCCCAACAGAAATATTACAAATATACAGAAAAAATGGTAAATAATCTGTATAAACTACAGAGTTCTGAAAACATGTATCACACTTAAAGACAAGTCCCATTGCAACAGACAGTTTGTCTCTGAGCTCCTCATAAGATGGGTCCCAGCCAGTAAGAACATGTTTCTACACAACATGTCTATGGGGCTGATGGTGTCATTGTAGAGAGCCTTGGGATGGATTCATTGTTGCAATCGCACTTTATTTGGAAATGGAGACAAGTTATTGTGAGACAATGACAGGTTTAATTAGGGCCTCATCAAAGCTGCTTTTAAGGCTATATTTCATATAGAATGCAAGATTAATTACAGGCGAAGGAACTTTCATAGGTGCTAGGGTTGAGCCCCAAAGACCCAGATTTAAAAGCATTCATTTTAAGCTAACTTTTAAATATTATGAATTGGATGACATTTGACCTTAGACAAGACAATGACCTTGAAGTGAAATGAAATATGCAATGTTCTTGGCAAGCTGCTTAAGGGCCCTCAAAACCTAAAATAAAAAATTAAAGCTCATGGATACAACTGAATATTCAAATGAGAGATAGGTGGGTAGTTTATTAACATCACACTGGAGCAACACAGTGGGCTATTGGCGACGGTCTGGGATCAATCCCCAAAGGAAAATACCACATAATTTTGAACTACGGTCAATGTTCACAAGATCAACACCTGAGCTCGCATCCCACTCTCCAAACTACGTGAGGCCATGACAGATTTACAAGCACTAGCCACCATGTAAACGACGGTTTTGGGTTGGACCGAGATTCAAACTCGCAACCCTCCAGTTGCTAATCCGTTAATCTTCCAACTGAGCTACTGCGGCCCGTTCAATTGAGAGAAAGGAGATCAAAAGCAAAATGTACAATACTAAAATGTTTAAAAAAGGGGAAAGGTTCTTGAGCATATGTATGAAGCAACTGAGGCACCCCAATAATTTCCAAGTTGGTGTCCAATATTTTATTAATGTCCCATCAACATGAGAAAAATATTACCTATAAAACAATATTGATGAAATGAGCTGTTAAACGAAACAGAATTCCTGAAACATATTACATAAGCAACAGGAGTTTAATGTTCCCTTCCTCCAACCATTACCCCCAAGTTGGCAGGAGTAGTACCATGGAAACCTGCCAGCACTTACTGAGAACCAATTGCATTTTCTACTGATTCACATTTCAAGCTATCATTTTAAATACATTTTGCTACCAGTTTGACTAAGGTTTCATCTACTGCAGTGGTTCCCAACCAGTGCTCCACAGGCACTCCAGGAAAATAAAAATTAAATGAAATAAAAAATAAGAAATAAAAAGTAGAATCAAAATAAGAAATTTGATTTATTGAACAAAGAACTTTTATGTATGGCCAAGTTTCGACACTATCATGTATATGGGTGGTAGTTGAGAATTGAGATATGGTACATTTCAAAGTTTTTAAAATATAATTTCATTGCACTGGCATTATGCAATTGTTTACATATCTCTTTACTATATATCCCCTCTTCCTGTAACAGTACTCCTAAACACCATTCACTTGTAAGACGTAGGGTAGGCCTAAGGCACTCAGCCACAGAAATTGATTCTGAAAAGGGCTCCGTGAGTCAAAAAGGTTAGGGATCTTATCAGATATTCTCCTGTTCTCGACTATTTTTAAACAGTCTAAAATCACTTCAAATCATGTCACTCTTGATCAATCGGATCAGAGCGAGTGCACATGCATAGGTATTTACTCTGGATCGGATCTTTCAATCAATATATAAATCAGGCCAGTTTTGGATGTGAAACACCCCCATATTATGATTGGTCAGAGTGACATATAAGCGGAGTTAATTTTATCTTAAGTTCTATTTCTACAAAGTATTGGTCATGTCCTTTTGTTTGTGAGCCATGTTAGCTCCTGTTTCTAATTTCCATACAATGTTTATGTATGGTTTTGGATGCTGGCTTTTCATACATATTTTATTCTAATAAACGTTAAGTCTCACCATGCTGTGTTTGTTTTTAACTGCTAAAAGACGAATTCTGCACTACGACCTTACTTTGCTAAATTGTTAACCCATTAAGTTCACAGATCTACTAATAACCTGCATGCACTCACACTTACTACTGATGGTAGCAGATGAAGCTGGGCTGGTGCGACCCGCAAGGGGAGAGGGGGCGGGATTCGCCTGTTTCCTTTTGAGAGCATCTTTGTAACATTTGGAGCACAATCCGTCCGTCTTAGGGCTGCCATAGAATCCGCAACCAGATCGACACAAGGAAGGGCTTTGGGACATCTGATTCGTGTCACGTTCCATCCTGCACAAGAGACAAATCCTTTACTACACAACTTCATAACAAATTATTGAGCTTTGATAGATTGATAAATAGGAAAATACACACCCATGCACATTTTTTATTTCAATAGAAGTACATTGGTTTGGTTGGGGTTTTTGGCACAAGGACCATATTTGGCCATGCTGTGTCAGACACGAGACATACAGTATCAAGTAATAGGCAAACGCACACAATGAAAGCTTTACTGACAATGAAAGTTTTACTGACACAGGAGAGAGAAATACACCCAGGGAGGAATGCACCTCACAGGAATCAAACCTGCGCTGCCTACCACTCAAAAGTTCCTAGCGCAGTGGGCGTACCCACTGAGCCACGATGGCACCACCAATTGTAGATGGTTGGTTGATTTGAGTTTTATGGTGCAAGATCCAGAAAAGGATAAACTGCACCAAACACAAGACAATAAAATGAGAAAATAGAATAATCAGACAAACATTAAAAGGAGGAATGCAGGGAATAAAAACAAATGGGTTGCATAAAATTCAAATAAAGGTAAAATTTTAATTGAGATGTGTAAAACCTTATTTTTAAAAATGATTACTAAGATTGGGTCCAATAGCAGTAGAATATTACTCTTTCATATAACAAAATGCAGGTACAGTAATCCCTTGTTATATCCCACCTGGATGCAGTTCTTTTACTTGCCCCCCAATAAATTTTAATAACAAGAAAAGCAGAGGGAATATCAATTTGTTTCTTTAGAATTGGGAGTTCTCAATTTGTTTCTTTAGAATTGGGAGTTCAAAGGTCAACTGTCCCATACGGTTATTTTTTCACATGAATCTTTTTGACACAATGTAAAGTTTCTTAGGGAATCGATTGAACTTCAGAAGGAAGGTCATAAATACCTACCATAATACAAAAATTTCTATTGATTACTATCAGTACAATTTTACATAATCTTAAATAAACCATTTACTGTTTTATTTGCAGGGTTTTTTCTCTAAAAAAGTAAACTTTTACTTATCACTACATCACTTTCTCTTATCCTCAAGATGTGTGATATAGCTAGGGGTTATTGTAATTTTCACACACATTTCCAAAAACTTCATTTTGTTAATGACAAGCATTCATTTTCAAAAGGAATACCCAATACTGACACATGAAGGATCAAGAAACTCAAATTTAACAAAATATTTTTTAAATATACAATTCATACTCCCAAGAGAAAATAATAAAAATTGCTTCAAATCAATATGAAACAAAAAAATAACATAACCATCGGCAGTTTTATGTACTCAAAAATGAAGCACTAAGTCATAAATTTTACTTTACCTCATGATAAAAGTAAAACTAATTTGGGGTAAAACTCAAAGCCCCAGTACACCTAATTCTGTTTTTGCACGAACCTTTTTTACACGAATTCAAAATAAATAGTTCATTCTCTTTTTACGCGAGTCATTTTGATTTAACACGAGCTAGTGGTTTATAACAGCTAGTGTGTGTGTTTTGAAACGCGTGCTTTCCTCTAGATACATTACGTAACGTTTTTATTGTTGAATTTGGTGCACATCTACCGTATCCGTGCATTGTATCTTCGGAAGACATTTAGTATGTAGCTCTATTTCAAAGTGAGAGAATCTATAGTGAAATTTGTGCACATGTAAATTTATAAATTTTGCCGAAAGTCAATAAATTGTAAGTTTACAAATTTTTCATACCTTTATTTATTAATTTTAATTTGAGATATTTTTCGGTAGCTCTTATATAATATCACACAATTCACCCATTACCAAAACGAAAAGGAAAGCAATTTCTTTGGAACTTAAAATTCAAATTTTAGATCATCTTACAACTGGACAAGGTGCTAAGTCTGTAGGAAAGCATTTTGGTGTACATGAAGCTACCATAAGAACAATTAAGAAAAATGAAGCTGCAATTAGGAAGTAGGTATGTTCTGGAACAAAAGTAAGTGTTAATTCATCATCAAGTACAAGAGATATTGTCAAGGAAAAGATGGAAGAGGCTCTGGTAATATGGATAGAAGATAAGTCACAAAAAGAGTACCAGTAGATGGAAATGCCATCAAGCACTAAGAATTTAGACAGATTAAAGAAAAGGAGCCAAGCACTTCATCTCAGTTAAACACAAAGTATGAATTTTCTGCAAGTACAGGTTGGATGACGGGATGTAAAACAGATTTTTTTGTTCATGAAGAATTTTTTTCATTTTTATTACATATTATTACATGTGTATTTTGTTGAAATAAAATAATAGCTTAAAACGAATATTTTCCTATGATTTTTTAAAATTATTTTTACTGATTTTTTAGATCCGGAACCAATCTTCTTTTCTTCCATAGTCTTTTTTTACACGTATTCTTCAGGAACGTATCTATCGTGTAAAAACAGAATTAGGTGTATTCAATTCATCTAACAGCATCGCAAGGATTACTGTGTACCTTACATCTTTGGATATTCAAAAAAGGGCACAAGTTTCTTAAATACCCAAGTAATAAATCAAATCCACAGGAACTTGTTAAAAATCTGAAATCATCTTTCTACAACTGATAAAAGCAGGTGTTAATGAACAGCTTATAAACATCCAATGTCAGAATATTGAATTGGTTATCTTGGCTTTTATTTTTTCATTAAAAGTTACAGCAGTTAAATTCAACAGTATCAGCATTATAAAAATGATTAATCAACAGAATTTCAGAGCAGGTGCTTTTTCGGGATTCACGATCTTAGAAGAATCAGCATCAGTAATGCTTCTATTAAAAATTTAAAACCTTATCACTGATGAATCCAATCTCAAATTACCTACTAAATAAGCAGAGTGTAAGCAGTGCACAGAATGTCCCAGACAGAACTGTTTTCTTGCGAAAAATGTAAGAAAAACATTTGCATTTGGCATGAGTCAAATCTGTGTAAAACGTGCTAAATAAATGCGAGTACAATATTCTTTGAAAATTATTTAAAACTGTTTTCAAACTTAATTGACACAGAAATATTGGACAAAAGTATCAGGATACCTGAAGTTATGTTCTTGTGCACCTTAAATTCAAAATTAATCGACTCGATTAGGAAGACTATCCACTTATCATTGGTAAGTTTCAGCTGGAATGGCAACCATTCTTGCAAAGAGCAGTGGTCCAGTTCTGACACCAATATATCCTAGCTCTCAAACACCATTACAATTCATCCCAGAGGTATTCTATAGGATTCAAATCAGGACTTACCAGTCCATTTCTTCAACATCCATATCAGGAAAACAGGTTTGTATGACACCTGCAGTGTGAAAGGGAGCCTGATCATGTTGAAACAAGAATGGGCCTCTATCAAACTGTTGCCACAATGTGGGAAGTGCTGAAATGTCAAGATAGGCCTCTGCCTTTTAAGTTCCCTTCACAGGAATCAGAGGGCTTAGGCCAAACCACAAGAAACAATCCTGCCCCCCCCATACCACAATTACTCCTCCACCAAACTTGACTTGAGGCACAATATATTCGGGTAGGAAATGTTCGCCGGGCATTCTCCAGACCCAGCCATCAGACTGCCAGGAATGTACCAGGATTCATCGCTCCAAAGTCCAGCTACAAACGAATCGTCTCAATATTTACGGTACATCCCAATGATTGTTTCCTCTTTCGAAGTCACTAAGCTCGCATTGTCCACCCATTGTGAGCTTTACGTCTCTGAACATATCTGCCTCCTTTAATATCATTTTGCATATGAACTGTTACATCAGTAGCTGAATAAAATCTTTCTGGATACTTTTGTCCATATGGTGTATATTTAATGACAATTAAATTGCGTTAAATGGTTTGGGGTACAAGATATTCAGTGGTCCTTCTCATGTTCATAATTTTGGTACATCTTCTCAGGTTGAAAGAAAAATTTCCTAGTAGTAAAACTAGCTTCTCAGATAATTTGGTCTGGTTAGTATTGTTAAAAAGAATTACCGATTCCAAATTAAGTGGCATATTTTGTCTATATCTTTTTTGTATTTATCTATGCTACAACAATGCTGTAGGGAATAACCTAGCCCCCAATTTTCTTCAATAAAATCACCTCGAGAAATCCCTAAACGGTGGAAGGAAATGGTAGCTGTAAGAGACCTTGCCACAGCTGTGAAAACATTCATTTGCATTAGTGAAATTACTATTTGATGTCATAAAAATTAGATTTAAAATTTGTCTTGCTGATTGACTATTATTGGAAAATACACATAACCACAGCCAACACTTATAAAAAAAAAATCAAGAAATTTTTAATGACATCCAACAACAAACAATTAAAATGCTATCTCCTCACAACCCACTACTCGCATGTTTGCTCAAATTAATATCTTAAAATGGAATTTTAAAACATTCGTAAATGGTTGAGTAACATAAATTTTAATGAAATATTACACCCAATGAAATTAACTTGCAAACTCATACAGCTTATACAAGAGAAATATAAAAATGAAACAAATTTAGCACATTTTATTCATTAAAATTCAATTGAAATGATATTAATGCTTATCAAATAATCAAATTGAGTTAATGCCTAAGGCCAATTTCTAGCAGTTACACTACCAAGTATCCTCTGGAAATTTTGATAATTGTAAAATATGCTGAAACCTCAGCATATTATAATATTGTTATTACACCCACACGGTAACACCATATTATAAATTACTATCGAAAATATCTTAGTCAACTACTTTGAATTATTTCATTCATTTTCAGAAGCAAATATACCTTAGAATGAGATTGTTCTTGAAATTTCAACATTATAATTGCTTTTTTCAGTTTTATAACACTAGTCAATATTATATGAACAAAACTTCATGAAACTATAATTTACTGCTCTACAAAAATTATAATTTCACGTTTAATTATAAACACTTTCTAGTCCCAAAAGACCTTTATCAAAATAAGTTCAGAACTGAACGGGTTAAGAGTAATCTGCTTTATTCTTCTATTTTTCCAGTTTCAGCTACTGGCATTACAAAAATACCTTAAAAACCCAAGCCAGACATCAACGGGGCCGCAGTGGCCCGGTTGGAAGAGTAACGGACTAGCAACCGAAGGGTTGCGAGTTCGAATCCAGCCAAAGACCGTCGTGTACAAAGGGGGCTGGTGCACATTAAATCTGTCGTGGCCTCAAATGTCCTCACGTTGGCGTGGTGTGGAAGTTTGGAGAGTGGGATGCCAGCTCAGGTGTTGCCTCGTCATCTGACCGTGGTTCAAAATTACGTGGTGTTGTCCTTGGATCTTTCCCTTTGGGATTGATCCCGGACCGTCACCAATAGCCCATTGTGTTGCTCCAGTGTGACGTTAATTGAAATACCCCCCCAGACATCAACGTTATTAAACTCAACTATTTTGAGATCATTCAAGATCAATATCAAATATAAATCAATCTGTTACGTAAAGAATTCTATAATTATAGAAGAACGATTATTGAAAGGAAAATTAGACCTTCAATTAAGAATTTTCTTAGGTATCATTTTTAATCACCTTCACTTTATTTTATGTCGTAGTACTTCATTTTTAAAAAAGATATAAATCAATTTTCTCTGAATGCAAGTTCTATCAAGTGGCATACACATCTAATGGAGATGTTAACACCATGCCTGTTTAGTTTGAAATGGGATCCCTACCACAAGACTAACTTATTAATACTATAATGCTTACATTGTTTCCAACAAGTATTTTCACCCATCTTTCTTGAGAATAATTAAATGTATAACACTTTGAACACAAGCAATGGAGAACAAAACATAATTAATCTCAACGATTCATTATTCATTTATAATAGACATACATTCAAGTATAGTATCTACATAATAATCTCAAAACGCATCACACATTGCACTGTTCAAACAAAGAGAGGCAGAGATTTGATACAAATTTAAATTTAAGCTCAAAATAAAACGTCACGTGTCGTCTCATTACGCATTATACTTCTAAAAAAAGACAAACAAAAAATATGTCGCAAGCACCTGTGAAACTATTGCACGTAAGAAGTGTAGTAATCGATTCCTTTGTTCGTAGTAATTCTCACAAACAGAATATAGGCTTTGTTTCTACAAGTTTCGAATGCTAATAGAACAGGGAAAACAGCAAGAATCGTCACTAAGTAATGCTATCGTAGTATCGACTAAGCTGTTTCACGAATTAGCATACGACGACAATAACATTCCATCAATAGACAAAAACGGACATAAAAACCAGGACAGAACCCGATCTCGACGGCATTTATCATTCTAAAAACGTTTCAGGATGTACTAGTCTCTATTATTTATACAAAATAAGAACAATGTCAGCAGGAAATAAACTCTAAGCCTAAAAGTCACCAATATTAAGACGCTATTAGTCCTACTCCAAATCGACGATCGCAAACATGATTTGGCGTTTGGTTTATATATAAAATGAGACCTTACCTGTATTAATTTAGTCTGCCTAGAAGTAATATTGTCTATAATGCCTGCAGTGAAGTCGAAAACAAAAGATTCCTGTGACCCTCAGAACACATCCACCTGACGTCTTCACAGTCTGCGTTGTTTCTTATCGCTTGATGACTTGCAACCCTGACGAGAGAGCATGTGACTGCTGCGCGAGTCGTGATTGGCCGAGGTGGAAGTGAAAACCAGGAATGAAGTTCATGACCCCTAAAGCTGCCTTGGCCGACTTCGACATGACGTCACAATGAAGATTCACAAACATTTCATTGGACAAATCGGGGTGACGCACGAAATAAAAACATTGCATTTGAAATAAACACAACTTTTGAGAATTGGGGAAATTGTTTTTATCTGAACGAAGGATGACTCCTTGGATTTGGATGGAGGCGACGAAAGTTAACGGGTTCAGTTCCTGTTAACCTTAAGAATTTTTTATTATAATCAAATACACACTTTTGGAGAGGATAACATATTTCCGGTTAAGAAGAAAATTGATGTATCACTGTTTTTGCGATATTTAGTGTCAATTTTAAAAACAAATGACATACTGAAATTGCATTCGAATAGCGTATCAAGCTGATCACAAGGTTTCCAAAGCATATAATTCTATCTATATAAGAGACATTTTCGGTTAAGCTATATACAGGTGGCGGTAGTGTTTCTGCGGCAATACTATTTCCTGTAAGTATGATTTCAGAACTTCGTCAATAAAGATCTCAAAGAATAAATATTCTGAATTGATGAAAAAAGTTGATTGGTCAACACCTTTTAGATTAAAGGCGAAACGCTACCAAAATAGAAATAAACAACATTTTAGGGTAACCCCGATGGGAGAGCATTTGGACAGATGTAAAATCTTCAGACTGTCTGTTTTGTTTCTTTATACTGAACAGCCCTCTCATACTTAAAGGGGGGGGGGCTGGTGCACATTAAATCTCTTGTCGCTTCATATGTCTTCATGTTGGAGTGGTGTGGAAGTTTGGAGAGGGGGTGCTAGCTCAGGTGTTGCCACGTCATCTAACCGTGGTTCAAAATTGTTGTGTATTAGCATTTATGTAACTCTAAGTGGCAACGGTTTTTGTATTGTAGATCATGTGACCGAGATCGGATAACTAATAAAATAGTCTAATGTGTTCTTCCTGACTCGAAGCTTCTTTCTCTAGACTTGTAAGCGATACATAACATTTTGGCGAAGAGGTTGGGATCCCAAGTTTAACGCACCACAAGTCTCAATGCTGCGCCCATGAATCGGCCCTAGTTAGCAACCAAAAAAAGGAGTTAGTGAAGAAACAGGAATTTTCAAACGAAAACGAAACTCATCTATCGAAACGTTCACAACGATGCTGAACTATTGAAGTACTTTGATGTGAGTACGCTTTTCTTGTTTTCTAGCTTTTTGTAAATTTTTGCAATCTCCGAATTTACAATGGCCTCTTTTGGAAGCTTAGAACCCTTTGGCATAGCTGATCTATCAGCTTGGGATTCTTACCATGATCGCTTGGAATGCTTTCTACAAGCTAACGATGTAACTGATGTTCAGAAGAAGCGTGCTGTATTTTTGAGCGTTAGTGGGGCCAAGATATACGCAATTATCCGCTCTCTTGTGTCACCGAAAGTCCTACTGCTAAGCCTTACGATGAGCTGATAGAACTCTACAAATCACACTTTGCACCCAGTTCATCCGAAATATTCCAGAGGTGCTTGTTCTATCGAATAAACCAGCATCCAGGAGAAAGTGACGCTGCATTTTTCGCAGAGTTACGGAAGCTGTCAGAACACTAACTTTGGAATATCATTAAGTGTTATGCTGCGAGGCAGACTGTTGTGTGGCTTGAAAGATGAGGCTCTTCAACGATGCTTACTGGCTGAAACATCTCTCAGCTTCGCACAAGCTCAAGAAAGGGCGCTTGCTGCTGAAACTGCCAATCTTCATGTGAGGGAGATAAGAGGATCAGACTACATCTGTCATGCCTCAACAAAAATGTTCCAGTTGTGGGGCAAATCACCCAAGGACCCAATGTCACTTTAAAGGTACAGAATGTTATCTTTGTAAAAAGAAAGGTCACATTCAGAAAGTATGCAGGAGTGCTAAAACAAATTCCTCCAATAAGAAAACCTTTCGTGGTCAGAATAAGGAACACATGCTATAGAAACTGAAGTGTTGGATGATTTTCATTTAAAGCATGTTCATATTAATACTAAAGAAAGCTTAAACATGAAAATAACAGTCTTCATAAATCACTCACCCTGCACCATGGAGGTTGATTCCGGAGCCAAGATATCCATCATTGATAAAGGCACATTTGATAACCTCTCCATCTCTTACAAAGCTTCCATTTGTCGTCTTTAATATATGTGTATAATCAGAAACTTGTTGAAATTTTAGGGCCATGGTCAGAGTCAAATATGCTTCATTTGACGGAGAACGACTTTTGATTTCTAAGAAACAGCGTCTAGGACTTCTAGGATTAAACTGGTTTCAACCTCTAGGAATCAAAGTGACAGGAATCTATAACATAGGAAATTCAACATTAGATGAGGTCTCGTGAGTTTCCTGGCGTATTTAAGGAAGAATTGGGAAATTTTAAAGGCATTCCAATAAAATTATATTTAGATCCCACAGTGCGTCCAATTCAATTGAAGGCAAGAACAGTACCATTTGCTCTGAGACCTAAAATTGAGAAAGAATTGCAACGATTACAAGACCAAGGAGTTCTTGAACCTGTGAACTATTCAGAATAGACAACACCAGTTGTCCCTGTCCTTAAAGCTAATGGTGAAATTAGGTTGTGTGGAGATTACAAATCTACAGTAAACAAGGCATCAGGAAATCATCCTTATCCTGTTCCTGCTGTTAACCAAATTCTTGCCGAACTGACGGGAAGTCGTCATTTTATCAAACTTGATCTGTCCCAAGCTTACTTACAATTGGTTGTCGATGAGCCTTCTGCAATGGCACAAGCAATTGTAATCGTGGAGCATTCAAATGTAAACGTTTACAGTTTGGAAAATCTTCAGATCCTGGAATATTTCAGCGATTCATCGAGACATTATCAGCTAACATTCCTGGAGTATTACCATATTTTGATGATGTCCTGATCAAGGGTTCAACAGTGGAGGAATTAGCCGAGCGATTTCGAGAAGTCCTTCGTCGTTTCTCTGATTTTGGATTGCGAGTCAATCGAGAAAAATGCATCATCGGAGCACCCAGTACTTCTTGGGATATCAAATTGATGAGAAGGGTATTAGACCTACTAAAGACAAGGTTAAAGCTATCCGGGAAGTACCTACCCCTACAAAGAGGGAAGAACTCCAAGCATTCTTGGGTCTGCTCAACTTCTATCATGTATTCTTGCATGACAAAGCAACGGTGGATGAACCTCTTCATCGTCTGCTTGACAAAGGAACACCGTGGACGTGGAACAAACATCATGAAGCGGCTTTCGAGAAGATAAAAAAATTATCATCAGCTGATACACTTCTCGTACATTTTGATGAAAAGAAGCCAATCATTCTGACTTGCGATGCTTCTCCGTATGGTGTTGGAGCTGTGTTAAGTCATAAGATGACAGAAGGAGTCGAAGCACCAGTTGCATACTACTCGAGAACAATGAACCCAACTGAACGTCGGTATGCACAAATTGACAATGAAGCTCTAGCCATCATTCAAGGGGTTAAGAAATTCCATAATTATCTCTATGGTCACAAATTTGAAATTCGTATTGACCATAAACCACTGTTGAGACTGTTGGCTCGTGACAAACCTACACCATCTATGTTATCACCAAGGATGCAGCGTTGGTCCTTAACACTAAGTTCTTACTATTACAATCTTGTGTACAAGCCAGGAAAGGCAATTTCTAACGCAGACGGACTTAGTCGCTTGCCGCACCCGTGTAAAGGTTAACCCATCACCCATGGAAATCTTACTACTGGAAGCACTGCACAAACCACCTCTCCATGCCAAAGATATCGCCCGAAAGACTGCACATGATCCTGTTCTTTCACGAGTCTCAATTGGGTATGGAGGGGATGGCCAACAGAGAAACCAAGGGAAGAATTTGCTCCATTCTTCCAGAGAAAACTTGAACTTTCGGTTCACAAGGGTTGTTTACTCTGGGGATGCAGAGTTGTGTTACATACGAAAGCTCAAGATCAAATGTTGGCTACTCTTCATGATTCTAATTAAGGAATTGTGCGCACCAAAGCCCTTGCCCACAGCTATGTATGGTGGCCAGGGATGGCCAAGGAGATTGAAGACACTGTGAATGCTTGTGATATTTGTCAACAAACTAGACATGCACCACCTAAAACATCCATAACGTGGGAATGGACAAAGAAACCTTGGTCAAGACTGCACATTGATCATGCTGGCCCTTTCCAGGGAGCATTGTTCCTGATTGTTGTGGATTCATACTCCAAATGGTTGGAGGTAGTCAAAGTTCAATCAACCGATTCCAAATGTACAATTGGAGTACTGAGAAAACTGTTCAGTAGGCACTGAATATCCTATACCATTGTTTCAGATAACGGCACAGGATTTACCTCATCAGAATTTCAAGAGTTCATTGAAAATAATGGTATTCGGCACATCCTGATTCCACCTAGACATCCATCATCAAGCGGAACGGATGGTCCAAACTACAAAGGATTCTCTACGACGAATTATCTTGGGGAATTGGAACTTGAGACTAGCTTCGTTTTTATTAACACAACATGCTACTCCTAACACTTCCACAGGAGTTTCGCCTGCTGAACTGTTAATGAACCGTCGTTAGAGAACATGCTTGGATAAATTGCATTCAGATTTTTCTGAGTCTATGCAAGATAAAAATACCGCAGCTAGATTTCGAGTGTTTGCATCCTTGGATCCTGTATATGCTCGAGGGTTTCCCCCACATGCTAAATGGGTACCAGCAACCATAACTGAAGTAATAGGATTAACTACGTATAAGGTGCAGATAAATCAAGGAATTGTTTGGAAACGACACATCGATCAACTTAGAAGACGCCAAGATGTTTCTGAGAATACCAGAGAGTCCGATGGCAGCTTGTGGACTCCTACCAATAATCCATCGCCAGTGATCCTGGACGTTGCATCAGAAGGGCATAAAGATTCAGAATCAGTTGGAGCAGCCACTGACCCTCCGGACACTTCGACTGTGGATGAACAGCCCAAGCCCATTGCAGGGCCTGCCTTACCATCAAGACCTACTAGGAGCAAACACCCACCTACCTGGTTAAAGGACTACACTACCTAGAGGGGAGGAATGTTGTGTATTATCATTTTTGTAACTTTAAGTGGCAACGGTTTTTGTATTGTAGATCATGTGACCGAGATAGGATAACTAATAAAATAGTCTAATGTGTTCTTCCTGACTCGACGGTTCTTTCTCTAGATTTGTAAGCGATACATAACAAAAATTATGTGATGTTGTCCTCAGTCTTTCCCTTTGGGATTGATCCCGGACCATCACCAATAGCCCGTTGTGTTGCTCCAGTGTGACGTTAATGAAAATATCTACTTACCCTCTCATACTTTGGTAGGTGTGTAGTTGAATTAGCGTCGCACTTGAACAACAGACACACATTGGGCATTCTCTCATATTTTGGATTAAAAAGTTCCATATAAATAATTTATTGCAGGGAAACTATTTGTTGTCTACCTTTAGAACAGCAACAGAAGATTTTATGAGCTTCTGGAAAATGGTGCGATTAGAAGATACGAAGAAAAATTTAGAACCGAAGGAAAATGCGTTTCCGGGAATTTTGTGAAAAGAGAGGAACCTAGACACATTTTAGTCTCTCGTTTTGCAAATAAGAACCATATTAATCGATGGAGCCTGTTACAAAATGTACTGCGTAATGTGCTTCGTTTCAGAAGACATTTTGCTATCAAGTAGGTAGGTATTTTAATTAACGGGCACAACACAACGGTCTATTTTGCTATCAAGAAGCCAGTTAAAAATATACAGTGAAATATATAACAAATTAACTGGTATAATGCAAGGAAAATTGATTTCGTTGAAGTAAAACGACCAGTGTAAATAATGAAAAAAAAAACGTTTCCTTGGGAAAAGTATTGGTCTATGTGCTACATCCATGATCTATCCAGAGATTAGGGATTTCCAGTTGTTGAGTGTTTCACGAAGAAACAGAAGAGGCTGTGGAACGAGAGTGCTTGTTTTTGTGCACGATTGTACTAGTATATGCTGTTGATAATAATGCACCCAGTACATCGAGGAGATTTCTATGAAATTACGTTTTCATAACTTTTATTTTTACCTTGTTAACATTCACGTTACAGAAGGTATTCTTCTGCCGAATTGAACTATCTTATTCCCAATGAAAATAATTTTAGTATATTGGGGAACTAATACTAGGCAAAAGTTTGAATGATGGTGACGATAATTTCAGTGGGTCTACAGTTTTCAATTGTATACCGATTACCTGACTTCAAACGTATTTTTACAGGAATTTCCCAGGGATCAGACCTCAGTACCTCTCTTTTAATATTGCTTTATACCAATAGTTCTTAACCATTTTACTGATCGGCATCCCCTTGAATCTAAAAATAAGTTCTCGCACCCCTTGAAAAATGTGTTCCTATTTCTTTATTTAGGAAATTTCTTCCATTGCAAGATTATATATTTATTGAAAAATAAACACATACATTTACATATATATATACGAAACAACATATACATTTTTAATGGCTACGTTGTTGTTTATTCATAATAATACTTTTGAGGCTCATTTTTGAAAGAGCCACTTGTAAGTCATCACTTGCATTTAAGTGATTTCTGGCTTTTGTTTTTATGTGCAAAAGTGATGAAAATCTAATTTCACGCAGGTAGGTGATGGCAAATGATAAAAGTGTCTGCAATGCTGCTTTTGTCAGCTATGGATAAGGTTCTAACTATGTATACCAGAATTGTACCAGTTTTTCAAGTTCCATTTGATTACGTGCATGGCTCGTATTTCAATAAGATCGTCTTATTAAATCGCTATTAAATCGTCGTTATTAAATCGCTGTCGTCCATCGAAAGTTCTCTCGCAATCCTGGAACTGTTTTCTCCCACCCCCAGGGGTGCACACACCCCAGGTTAAGAAACACTGCTTTACACGATATACTTGGTGGACTTCCAGAGTTCAGTCCTTGCAGATGACATCACTGATCATCACTCGACATCACTGATATTCTGATGCTGACTCGTCCATGACCACCTCTAATGTAAAATCTGCACTGAGCTATATTTCGAACTGGACCTCAAGGTGATGTCTCTTTGCTCTCGAGTTTTTAATTGGTGATTGTTTATTGAACTGTAATCCTCACCCAATGTTACTGGGGGTTACTCTTGATCCCAAACTGTTATGGAATACCCATATTCAGTACTTGCTAACTGCTTGTTCTGGGAAATTCAATCTCAATCATTATTTTCATTTCTACACCTATAAATATTCTAAAATTCTATACTATATACAGAAAATTATCATAAAGCTATAGAATAATTACAATCACGCTTTGAGAGAGATGAACATCTGATTGAAATATATGTAAGAGAACTTGTACAGTTGGTTCTACAAAGAACAGGCATGATAAACAAGCATGTTTAACCTTTAGACTACGGGCAGTACAACAGTTGTACGGTGATATTTTTCCTTTCTAGAACACCTCGGCTTCCTAGATGCTGTATCGAAGATTTTGTTCCCCTTTTCAGTGACCGCTGACATCGATCACCATTTGCGAGCTGACAGCGACTGGCCCTTAAGAGGGTCAGTCCTTTTGTTCGAGGCCCATCCCTGTCGATCATTGTGTGAAATCTTTGGGAATCGGAAAGTCACGCCTCTGATATCTCTGTCACGTCAAACACTATGCCAAGAAGAATGAGAGGGCATTTTTTGGAGCGGTTTCTCATTCAATGTTATGTTTAGAGCGATTCACAGTATCTGAAATTGTTACACAAGGCAACATTCGTTTCATCCGTTTGCTTTAAAATCAGAACATACATTTCCATTGTATACTCATCAAAAATAGCTTTTTAAAGGCTGCACGACTATGCAACAATGCACCCATTAGTATCTATAACTAACATAACCTTATATATTATTCCTTCCATGAACAAATTCGAACATTAACCTTTGACACCTGATTTATAAGTAACTTTTATCTATACTTTTCTATTAAATAGCCAATAAGTATTAGATTAGAGAATTGGTTAATTGGTTTTTACTTTAATAATTTAAACATTGAACACAATCCATTGGAAAGAAACAGCCGTTTTTATCAAAGTTTGAATAGAATACTCATAAAATAATTCATGAATATTTTCGCACATGAATTCGAAACTCTAAGTTTGTGAATAGAATTTATTTTTATGAATGTTAGATTTACGATAAATATATCTATGTTTAAAATGGACAGTTTATGTAGTTATGGTATAAGTTACTGTTATTAATCATATATTTGCTTTTATATTTAAATTGGAAAGTGTTGAAGAAATCTTTACTTGAAAGGTAATAATGACTTGAAGTAAATTCGAAAAGAATTGTGTCCATTTTTGTGTGACTCAAAATATTTCTTTTTCGCTTACTCATCTTCAAATTTGGACAAAAGTTTCAAGTATAAATCTTACAAGACAATAATACTATTATCTGCACACTCTAGTATAACAGCGCAAGGAAAATTTAAGATTATTATAAATTGCACAACTGACTCATACGATAGACCTGTAGCAAAGAACTAACAGATTACGACGGTCGTACTTAAATCTAGAAAGGAGTAAAAAAGACCTTATATGATTAAAAATTAAAAAAATTATGCTTTTAAAAATTTTTCGCTTCTCGCAATTATTTTATTCGAGAAGATAACCTGTTCAAGAGTAATAAATTGAAATGGAAAAATGCGGTTTGTTTTTAAAGATACGTATACTATTATGGCATTTGAATCTTTGGAGACCTAAATGAACACTTGTAACCTGAAGTAAGCCATTATGGGTTTCTCAGGAAACAGGAGGAATGAATCTACTAGTTTCTCACGCTTTGTTCAACATATTTATTGCTATAGAAATCGGGAAGCTCTTGAAAATTTCGCACAAAATTATCCTGCGAGTCACACATATTTGTACTATGACCATCTCAATGGCCATTGCATTTCTTAACTGGTGATATCTGGGTATGCGGGAGATAACAAGATATATCTTCCTTTATCATTGGAAGAATGTCCTAAAATATACCGCACAGGAATCTGACTCGAGGGGCACGAATGACTCTCACGCTGACCACGGAAGGAACTTTTCAAATTTATTATCAGAGCTCCGCTCTTGAAGGAATGGTTACAGTACTTTTATTTCTTATCACCACTTCTTTTGGAAACATTTCGATTGTTAGCGCTATTTTCGACCTTCCTGCTTTCAGTCGATCCATTTAACTTCAGTGTTGCAAGAAATGACCGAAGAGAATCAAATAAAATCAATCCGCTTTCTGTACTAAATTTTGCACAGTAAGCTGATATTCCGCTTATTCTCAATAGTGGCAGAACTATACTCAAGCCGTTTTCGTAAATATAGACTATCAGTTTTTAGTGACTAACGGTGATAGTCACAATTCATATTCGAAATTTTCCACTAACTTTTAAATATTTTACTTTACAAATTTCCAATTTTGCATTGGTTGATTTTTATCTGATTTGCATAAGAGTATGCTGAAGAATGAGAAAATTTTAAATTTCTAATATACAAGTTTACTAACATCCAAATTGCCTTATTTATGCTATTTTAATGTTGGTTGGTTTTTGGTCTTATGGCACAAGGGCCATATTTTTTGGCCAAGCTGCGCCAAGCACAAGACAAACAACACAATGAGGGAGGAAGGAAAAGCAAAAAGCAGAAGGGTAGACAACTGTTCTAATACTTTATTTTTACAACGTTTTGATTGTACCTAAACATTCAATACTTAAGGTGAAACCATGATCTCCAAATTATTTTCATTTAAAAAGATAATTTTTCAATCATTTTTAAAACCATATGCAAAAATAATCGATGAAATTGTTGGTCAATGTTCAGGGAGAAATTTTGTAAATCTTTTTTTGTGACACAAATTCTTTATCGTAAAAGAAGTGATTTTCTAAAATCCAATGGGAACTTGAGATCTATAAGAATACTTAGATTAGATCAAAATGTTGGAGACTGCTGTGCATATGCATGTGCTTGATAAGGAAATTTATATAGTAATTTTATATATCTTCTCTTGTCTAGGACTGAATTCAAAAACTGATTTTTAAAGTGAATTAAAACCTTTATATCTATTAGAATAACAACCAATTACTTTCCCTACATGTATACAATTTTCAATAAATTTCAAAACAGGGGTTAACGGGAGTTCCATTCAGTTAAAA
This sequence comes from Meta bourneti, assembly GCA_933210815.1. NCBI lineage: Eukaryota > Metazoa > Arthropoda > Arachnida > Araneae > Tetragnathidae > Meta > Meta bourneti. Next base: position 8,252,752 of record OW119929.1, read on the forward strand.
AAGTATTTTGGAAAACGCAGTATTAAGAGCTTTTTCTCATAAGGTATTGAGCCTATTGAATGCCATCGGTCAAGCAAACATTCATTTCATTATTTAACAAACTCATAAAATAATAAAATTTTAATCATGTGCAATAAAATAATACTCCTAAAGAGAACGAAACATAAGTGTTCTCCTTATGTGCTTGTTTACGTGTTATTTATTTAAATAGAAGGTATCTGTCATTTAGATTTGTTTTGTAAACTAAACACTTTACTCAATTATTTTTTACTAAAATAGGAATATTATGAACGATAAATAAGATAAACGATTATACAAAATCACACTGACCATTTTAGAAATGAACTATCAAAATCTTGTATTTAATTTGAAAAAATGACTTGTGCTTATCAGAATCAGTCACTGAAATACTAATAAGTAAAACAAATGGAGTATGTATTTGCTACTGTCCTGATTTCCATAAAAGATTTTAAATCCAGACCTCATACAGTTCCTGGGGGGGCCCTAAACTGGTTTTTACTATAGATATTTACGTATGTGATAAAAATTGGAGAGGAAAAACGTATTAGTAGACTACAAAAACCAAAAACTATAAAAGGAGCTAAATGCAGAATGTGTGAAGAAATAGCAGGAAAGCTTAACCTAGATCCTCATTTTAAAGAAGTACGGGGGAGGAAGAAGCGGATGGTTTGATGAGAAGGGCGAAGATGAAAGCTATGAATTCTCAGAAGAAAAAAGTTTAGATTACTGATTATACAAATAATAGATCGGATTCTGAATGAACTGAGGTAAAGGTTTCAAGTCATTCAAAACATGAATAGTTTATTTGGTTTCCTCAATGGAGCTCGGTTTGAAATAATGAATGGAGAAGAATTGAAGAACCAGGCACTTGAGTTAGCTACCACATATAAAGAAGACTTAGACAGGGACGAGCTGGCGATAGAAGCGGAGAGTTTTAAGTATCATGCCTTGGATTTAAGTCCTAATATGAAAACGGCTACACCATCAGGTCTTCTGACATTAATATACATATTAACGTCTTGGAAATGTTACTTGGGACGTTAATATACATATTGAACGGACTTGAAGACGCGTCCACTAATATGACGACAGCGTTGAGAATTTTTCTCACAATGCCAGTCTCAGTCGCCTCAAATAAAAGGAGTTTTAGCAAACTAAAGATAATAAAAAATTACCTCAGAAGCTTAACAGGACAACAACGACTAACCATCCTGAGCATCATATCAATAGAGCACAAGTTAGTTTCAAAGCTATTTTTTGAGGACATTGTAAAAATGTTTGCAGCCAAAAGAGCCCGTATGGTTAAGTTTTAGTTCAAGTTTTCTGTGTTTAAACTAATTTTTTTCACATTTTGTCAATAGATTAAGAGATTGTTTAAAAGGTCTAAGTATAATACTCAAGATAATAGTTTGAGTAAAATCTGTTATTCCCAATATTAGTACTACAGAGGCTGTTCGAACATTTTTTGAACGTCAATTTTTGCATGAAATTTTGTGTTTTAAATGTTCTATTTCATAGCCCTTATTGTTAATTTTTTCTACACCTTAATTTCTATGAGAATAATGACTTCTGTAGTATTGAAAGAGGTATTTTGTCCCATTCTTGTTCCACAGTTTTCCAAAATCCTTGTATGGTATTCGGTCGACGTTTCGATAATACTCTTTTTAAAAGTTCAAAAGCACAAAAGTCCATGGGTGAGACATCTGGAGATTTAGCAGGAATATCAGTAAAGGGTATTTATTGACTTGATACCAGTTTCTTGTTCCATTTTTCCCTAGAATTTAATAGTGGATTTAGATGTGTGGCTGCTTTCTTTGTCCTGATGCAGCTCTACTGATTGTTGGCACTGTGAGTAAAGATATGGTATTTCTTTTTGAATATTGGGGATAAAATATGGTGTTGATAATATGTTAGAGTTAATTTTTACATTTCCCCCCTCTTTTTACTTTTAATTTTCCATTATATGCAAAACCGGCAACAATCATAAATCTCTTAGAGAAAGTTCTCGCGTTAAAGTTACCAAGTTGAACCACATTTTAAGATTTTTCTCCTCTTTTTATGATAATAAATTGTTCTTTTTTATTGCAATCATTTAAATACACCCACGCCTCGTTTATTGTCACAATATTTTTCCATCTTTCTCCCCCAGTTAAATGCTTCTCATACAGAATTCCTCAGCGAGTTCTGCAATATGTCGTGGAGATAGACGATGAACATTGCATTTTTGGCCTTTATAAGATTCAAATCACTGTTAATTATTTTATTTACAGTTGAAACTGAACATTTTAATGACTTTGCAATAGTCCTTTGACTTGGCGGATTCTCTTTCAAAATTAAATATCTTACCTTGAAAATATTCTCAGAAATTCTTTTTTTGGATACGTATACAAAACTCTGAGTTAGCAGACGATAAGTTATACTTTAACTATTTAACTGCTGCAAAAATAAAATTCTTTCGTAGCATACAATTTTTTTACAGCTCATCAAAATCGTTAAAAATATGTCCGAACAACCTCTGTTTTTATCATAATTAAATATCCTATTCTAAAGCAACAGTCTGTTGATTTTGATTCAGCCCACACATATCCTGATATCATTTAATAAAACCTTTTCATTTCATTTGCAGCAATTATAAGTGTGAAAGAATATACCAAACATGCTGCTCTTAGATTATTTGTCAATGAAATATCTCAGAATTAGGTATTTTATCTTGTACTAAAAATGAAATTGCTGCAAATTAATCTATTTACCTTTGAAATCAAGCATTTACCATCTAAGTTGAATAAAAAAAAATTGGACTAGCGGAATTAATGTGTGGTGGCGTTATTAGGTGTTGTCGGGGAGGATTTTGGTTTGATTGGTCGGTGGGGGGGGGCAAGGCGAGTTTTTGCCCCGGGTGGAAACTAGCCTAGTTACGTCCTGATGGTTCCATGTTCTTGAGTCTCACGAAAATATTTTATTATCGATAAATATTAAAAATTAACTTTTGAAATAACTGAACTTATTACAAAAATTGATGGACTAAATTTAAAAAATTGAAATGCGTTAAAAATTTGATAAGAATAAACATTGAACTTAACAATAATGTAAGAAATTACTTCCTTTAAATTAACGTCAATTTCTAACAGTTGATAAATAGCCCGTTGTGTTGCTCCAGTTTGATGTTAATTAAAATACTATACCAAAATACCATCTAACAGTTAATAATAACTAACATTTCGTCGGCTTACAGGTGGAACTTTAAGTCAAGGTTTTTGAAAAAATTCGAGACCAGAAGTGGTGATCCTTAGACTGGTGATGTATGTGTCGACTAAATCATTTTTTTCTTTGCATGAAGTTCAGATTTCGTTTTAAGGAACACACTTAGAGAGTAGATTTTTTCTCCTTCGTTTTCTCAAAATTGTTTTTGACTTAGTGTGTTACACTTGTAAGCACACTATTTGTTCACAAATCGTTAGTTATTGTTAACTGAGCTGCTAGCAATTACTGTTATCGTAAATTAGCAACAGCCGTTAAAACTGATCGTTAAATAACAGTTAACTAAAACAACATAACAAATAACATCTCTAATATCACGTCATTGGTTGGTTGGCAAAATACTGAAGATAACCCTCCAAATTTGGTCCTCACAATTCAAATTCAATCTTCAAAGATGAATTATAAGAATTTATTTTACATCCACGATGAAATCTATTTATCGTTGAGACAGAAGAGAAAAACACCTAGGAAAGAATTGAATCTGACCTGCACAGCCCATACAACTCGCAGATTGCTATCGCAGTGGGCAAATTCTATCGAGGAATTCCTGAAATGCGCTTAGAAAGCCTCGGTAGGTAGTACAGGCGATATCAAACTATTTAAGGTAGGTAGGTATTTTCATTAACGCCGCACTGGAGCAACACAACGGGATATTGGCGACGGTCCGGGATCAACCCCCGAAGGGGAAGATTCGAGGACAACACTACGTAATTTTGAACCACGGTCAGACGACGAGGTCAACACCTGAGCTGTCACCCCACTCTCCAAACTTCCATACCACCCCAACGTGAGCCATTTGAGGCCATTATATATTTAACATGCACCAGCCCCCGTGAACACGACGGTCTTTGGCTGGGCCAAGTTTCGAACTCGTAACTCGGTTCCTTCCGGCCAAACGTCCCTCCATGTGTTGGCCGGAGAATATGATATAACATGAGATCTACCTCTTTACAAAGTGAACCTTATTGTCAGGGGACATCTTGCTGTAAACAGTTCAATACCTTTATGCTAAATTCATGCCGAGCTAACTTTGCTATTTGAGAAATGAACAATTTCACAAATCACTTTTTTATTTTGGAACGAAGTATGCAAGCCATCTTTTTTTCTTCGTTGTTTACTAAGTACGATTTCTTTGTCAGCAACATTATTTATCCTCGATTCGCTACATCACTGTGCAGAAATACTACCTAGAGGAATACGGTGCAAAGTAAGTGTAGTTTACGTCTTTTCTAGCAAAAATCAGTTTAGATCTGCTGATGCACATGCCGAAAAAGCGAATTTTTGAAATGTTTTCTTCACAAGATGAAAATAACGTTATAATATCAGAATACTTTTATAATCATGAAATATAATCAGGGCAAATCAATGAGTTTTTTTGTCTTAACAATCACTTCACATTTTAGTTTGTTCGTCATTATTTCTACTTAAATTGTTGCTGATTGTATGAAACCTTACTTTCATAGGAAGATTATACAATCGATTGTACACAAAAATTTCGAAATAGCAATTCTGAAACAGGGACAAAATACATATTTTTTACATACCTAAATAAGTCTTCTGATATCTCATTGTCATGTTCAATTTGGTAGATTTGGAGTAAACTGTTTGAATATTATGTTTGTTTCAGTCATCAATTTTTTGAATAATATGTTATGGAACTACTTAATTCCGACTTTTTACATGTTTGTAATGGTTACAAATACTCTTTTACAGGATCAACTCAAAGGTGGAGAACAAACAGTAAGAGAATGATAATTTACTGATTATGACTAACTACCGATTGCAACTTCCTGATTGTGATTTATCCGTATTGACACTGAATTTTGACAAACCGATTGCAACACTCATTTGTGACCCATTACTTTGACTCTTGTGACGAAGAACATACTCTTGATAACTGATTCCAGCATATAATATTTGCGGCTGATTTGCGAAAAGATTTACTTACTCACAAATTTAATGGATTTCAAAAGTTTAATATCTTCCATTCGAAAACAATAGTATAATAGTTTTAAAATAAATCTAACAATATAGACAATAGTGTGGCTCTAATTTATTATTGCTTGCTTATTATTTTAAACATTTCTAATCGATATCTAGAAAATAAAAATGTTTGTGATTAAATTTTGAAACATAGTTTTACGAAGATTGGGAGATACATAAGTATTTATATATTTTATAGGAATTATGTAAATCAAAATATTATTCTTTGGTTGTTCTTAGGAGAAATTGTAACTCTTTTCAGATTTTCTCCATGAATTCTCAACTTCCTTTAAAATTGCGTAGCATTTCATCAGATGAGAAAGAATCGCGATTTTAAATTTATTCAAGATTTTTTTAATTTTATGAATGAATATGATCTGTTAAATAAATATGGAGAGGTTACCTTACAAATATAAAATTCACATTTTTATTAAATTTGGCATTATTCCACGTCTAATGACATTTTTGGTTTGATTGTGCGATTCCAGTGATGGGTATAACAAGGTGTTCGGATACTTTTTTGACCGATGGTAAAATTTTCATTTCCTAAATTCTCCTTTAAACAGATATTCAAGAATACAGTAAATCTTGTAAAAACCTAATGTGCTGAATTCGTATCCACTCACAAAACCAAATTCACAAATTGATTTTACAAAATTCCTATTCAGGGTTGATTTTTTTTTTAAAGTTTTAAGTCTAAAAGCTAGGGTTAGTTTTAAATTCGAATAGTTAAATTTCTAATTTTATTTTAATTCGAATTCACATTTAAGCATGCGCGTCAGTGTATAGACGAAAATCCCCATTCTTACCGAGCGACCCAAAATCAGATTTTCTTTGGTTTGTTTCTTTTATATGTTGAATTTATTACATAAAAATAATTTTGTACATGTAGTCAATATATTAAATAACATTAAACTGCGTACATTAAAAAGGATCAATAGATCAGAATAAATAGGAGAAGAAAGACCAAAATTTAAACATTTCTCTCTCTAATATTTACTCCAAAACACAATCATAAATAACAAAAATATTTTTTTATAAATAACACATTTTTATGATAGTACTGATATCTGAAACCGTTGTAATAAAATGTAAAGTTAGGTAGTTGAATTAAAGTAGCACTGGAGCAACACACGGGCTATTGACGACGGTCCGAGATTCATTCCGAACGGAAAGATTCGAGGACAACATCTCGTCATTTTGAACCACGGTCAGGTGACGAGTTCAAACCTCGTCCCTGACACCCCACTTTCCAATCTTCCATACCACGCCAACGTGAGAATATTTGAGGGCACGATAGATTTAACGTGCACCGCAAGATGTGGATATCCATCGCTACCCTATACGGAATAGCTACAAAAAGCACGTCCTACAACTAACACTAGTGCCATATAGAACATTTATAGAAAAAGTCTAAACATTAATTCCAATTTAAGACTTTACTTTATCATCATTAGAACAGTGGTAGCTCAGTTGGTAGAATTGCGCATTAGCAACCGGAGGGTTGGGAGGTCACATCTCGATTCTATCAACGATCCAGTTCAATGGCTACAATTCCTTCACTTTTGCATCTCAACATATTCCTACCTTCAAGCAAATATCGGAATATAGATGTTCTTTGTTTAAAATACTTCTATTGATTCTGTATTTTGCACGGATTTTAGAAAGGGCACGAATATAAACAGTTTTAAGATAAATAAATATAATTCATCAATCGGTTTTCAATCAATCGGTTAATTTATTCCTTTGAATAAATTCATGATGTCAATGAAATCATAATGGATGAGTGATGGAAATAAGAAGAAACTCTTGTATGCCTATCCTTGACAAATTTAAATTCTGACTGATTGGGTTTGGATAACACTATTCCCCTTTCATTCTAAATACAATGAGGAACAAAACTGAACTTTATGGAGCAGTAATCTACAGTTTTATCATTGTAAATACGTGATCTCTTTTTTAGCAGACTTTAGAAAACCTACACCAGTTACAAAAATAATTACAACCCCATATTTGAGAGTTCTGTTTCCATGGGGCTATAATAGCTATATCATAACTGCTCGCACAACTAAGTAAGCTATTATTTCCATGATATCAAACACGACAATCATAGACCATCCTAGCCAGAAATCATAGGTTACCAGCCCAGTGACTGAGTTCTGAAAACAGATACTTTGGTTTCTGTTCGTATTCTCGTGTTTCAAAACTGCCATAGAAAACATTTATTTTAGCGTAGTTCAATTCGAACTCTTGCGGTTCATTCATTTCCAAAATGGGTTGATCCAAGTATTTCGTTTTCAAAGACTTTCTCATGAAGAAATGCTGTGCCGATGGTCAACCAGCATTGTATATTTGCTTGTCGTATTTGATGGAATAGCATGGCCACGAACAAACACAATTCCGTAGCAATTTCCGTAACGGATGCTCTGAAACGATATGATATGTTCTGGAGGGCCAGGTTTGCCATCAAAAGAGCAACTTTTTATGAGATCTAGTTCCTGGTGTCAAATAGAATGTCGAGAGTAGTCATACATGGATAAATACTCTCTCTACTTTACTCTATTTAAATTGCAAATTGTAACGGCTGGAAAAATCAAGTCTGCTTTTTCTTCAACAAGTCCACCAGGACTGCATACTGGGAACACAACATGGAAAACCGGTATATCTGTAAAGTCGTAACAAAAGCACCTACTACCAGTATGAGAAACCAAAATATTCTTCGGATTGGAGATGACGATTTTTTAATGATACATATAACGTGATTTGGGAATTTTTTAATCCTTTCATTTCCATTTTATTAAAATGTTGATCGTTAGTTTGTAAATTTATATTTTTGTATAATCCCTATGTAAAGTTGATGAAATTTCACATTCAGGAATCAATAAATGGTTCTCTTTAAAACGTAACTCCGGCATGCACGTTGGGACCTGATCTCCGTTCATTCGCTGGATTAGCATTAACCAGAACGCATCTGATATAATCCTCTACCCCGATTAATAATCTTAATGTCACAGGAAACAAAACAAATTTGTATTTGGTAAGATGGATTACGCCAGGATAACTTCTATTCTAAACGGATTAATCGTTCCGGAAACACAAGGGAATCCATGTGCTTTTCTGAAGATCTTTTACAAAGTTGAACAGCATGTCCTAGTCGACTTGAAGAGACCAGGAGACTGAAAGTCTCCAGTCTGACAGTTCAGTCCAGACAGCAGACCACTCGATCATCGAACTCACAAGTAAGCGAACTTTTGCCTACTGTTCTTCAGAGGAGAATCACTTGGTCACTGGTGGTTACAAAATGCAACAAATATTTCAAAGATGCAGCAGGTAGTTTATAAGTTCTGGATAGAATAGGACCCAGAAGGCTTGATAGTGAGCATAGTTGTTGAAATATAGCGTACTTGGCATTTATATAAGGAAGCAACCGAACTTCCATTCGTAATAAGTTGATAATTGGAAAATTTTCATGGATTTACTCTACTCACATTTTCTTTTTTTAGTCTTGCAGATGTAACTACAATGAAAGACTGGTACACCATACTATTAAGTTTTTGCTTGTTTTGTGTTTTGGTTAACAATATTTTGAATGTAGCAATGTGCTGCTAGTTCTGTAAAAGAAATCTGGTGAAATTATTGTTATGCGCAACATAACTTCAACATTTATAACTTAATTATTTTTTTACTGCATAACGTCTCTACCGTTGTTTGCTTTCTTTGGTAGTTCTTTACATGATCAGTACTCTCCGAAGTAGGTTAAATGGCTATTGCAAAAATGGTATGGTGATTTATTATTAAATCAATTTACATCGGTTCGATTGTTAGAGAGCATATTTTGTAATCAGCTAAGAACATTTTAGGGCCTCTGTAAGTAGCTTATACCAGTATCGATTTTTTCAGTTCCCTCTACTCTGGTTGCAAAGCAATGGTTTCTAACGCAATAAATACATTGTTATGGTAATGAATTGTAAAATAAAACCGCTCTATTTGAGGTGTAATTACTGATTAGATTATTCTCTTTAGCTCATGTTTTGCTCACAAAAGTAATGATTCGAAAGCGATGAATAAGTAATGCACCAATCGTATGTTGTTTTGAACGGCATGAAACGAAATCAGAAGGCATTAGAACACGGCGGTCTTTGGTTGGATTCGAACTCGCAATCCTGCGGTTGCAAGTCCGTTACTCTTCCGACCGGGCACGTTCAAAAAATCAAGATCTTGATTAGTCCTCGTTATCTCCACCAGATGGCGCCACCGCAAATTGACACCGGTAAATTGAGTCCAAGCGAATAGACAAGAGATTGTGCAATGCCATTGAGGCATTGGTTTTGTTTGATAGATCTACTATCATTTGAGGCTCATTAGACCGAACCTACGGATTAAAGGAGTTACCTGGATCATCTCTATAGCAACCGATCGGATTGTTATAATAATGAGTGAGAATTTCGTTCACAAATACAACATTTTTCGAGACCACGGTTCTCTGTCATGGATTTGATAAAACTTCGTTTAAACTGCCCCAGCAATGTTACGTCAAGAACACTTCTTCCTCGGGAAATTGAGGGAATTTGAGGCAGCGTTTGAAGTTGCTGTTTCTATAAATGGGAAAAGGAGGTTTACAAAGTTCAAAGCTTTGCTTCCAGGCTATAGAATGATAGCCCGATTGGAAGAGTAATTGATTAGCAATCGGAGGATTGCGAGGTCGAACCCAACCAAAGACTGTCGTGCACACGGGGGCTGGTGCACGTTAATCCTTCAATATCCGGCGTGGTGTGGAAGTTTGGAGAGTGGGGTGCCAGAACCAGAAGTTGACCTCGTAATCTGGTTGGTTGTTTTGAGGGTTTTTAGGCGCAAGGACCATATTTGGCCATGCTGCGCCAGACGCGATATACGATATCAAGTAATAGACACACAATGAAAATCTTACTGACACAGAAGGAGATAAATACACCCTGGGAGGAATGCACCTGACAGGAATCGAACCTGCTCCGCCTATAACTCTCAGGTTGCAAGCGCAGTGGACACACTCACTGAGCCAGGGAGGCCCTCCTAGTCATCTGACCGTAGTTCAAAATTACGTGGTGTTGTCCTCGAATCTTTCCCTTCGAGTTTGATGCCTGACCGTAGTCAATAGCCCGTTGTGTTGCTCCAGCGCGACGTTGATTAATTACCTACCTACCTCCACTTTTGTGTGTGCTCTGCTTTGCAATTCTAGACTGAACTGAAAACTATCAGTTTGCAGATTTCAAACTTCGTGGCGTATCGCTTAGTTTGACTTGATGAGATTTCGTACAGCAATCTCGATCTTTTGAATTGAGTGTTCATCTGATACAACCAGTGGCTTTAGCCGTAGGGTATCCAATTACTGAGGTATTTCATCGTGAATGAGGAAGTGAAGGTAAGTAAACGTATACAATAATATTGTACCACAATGTAGATTAATTCTAAATGAAAAACACTTCAATTTGCTCTGTAATAAACAAATTTTACTTTTTCGTGATGTTTCTAAGGGTCGTTACTCTATTCAATTGTAATTTTGGTTGGCCAAATTCACTTTGGTCAGAAAATTTGTTTGCTGTGGTGTTTCTTAGTTTGGTAGACAAACCGAAATGCGCTATTTTTTAAGCTTATTTTAAAATGTTTTGTTAAAAATAATAAAGTTGTTATTTTTTGTTTTCGCAGTGAAGTTTCATTCTGTTGTTTTAACTGTTGTTTTTTGGGTCACAAATGCATTTGTATGTCGTAAAAATCCAAACCGGATTAGAGATTCCGAAATTATAAGATCTTTTCATTTCCAACAGATGGCGCCACCACAAACAGACGAAAGTGTTTTTTTTATCAGAGCAGGGATCATCGAAAGGGGTTCATGCGGTATAAACAGACATGTTCACAAAAGTAATAACAACAAACACAAGTCTCTCGCAAGAAATAAAGAACCTGCCTTTGGCCTGAAGCATATTTCTGTCTGTGGCATATCTGTTGAAGGGGCCGCGGCAGCCTGTGTTGGAAGAGCAAAGGCTTAGCAATTGAAGGGTTGGGAGTTCGAAACACGGTCCAACCAAAGCCCCTCGCATACAAAGGCTCAGGATAAATCTATCGTGGCCTCAAATGTTCACGTTGGCGTGGCGTGGAAGTTTGGAGAGTGGGGTGCCAGCTAAGGTGTTGCCTCGTCATCTGAACGTAGTTCAAAATTACGTGGTGTTGTCCTCGGATCTTTCTTCGGGTCAGATCCCGGACCGTCGCCAATAGCCCTTTGTGTTCTCCATTGCGACGTTAATTAAATACCTTCCTACAGTAATGGTTGTAGGGGTTTATGTGGGATCGTTCGGGGTTTTATGGCGCAAGGGCCATGTTTGTCCATGCTGCGCCAGACACAAGACATACAAATCAAGTAATAGACAAACACACACAAGGAAAGTTTTACCGACACAGAAGAGAGAAATACACCCAGGGATGAATCGAACCTGACAGGAATCGAACATCCTACAGCTCAAAGGTGCCTAGCGCGGTGGACATGAACACCGCAGGTGACCACTTACCTCCCTACATGAATCAGGTTTAAGTGGTGTCTAGGTCACCTACGGGAAGTAGTCTGAATTCACCTATTGGGTGACGGCTGTGACGGATGTCACAACCGTGGCCAGAAGTTTCGGCTTCATTCCTTAAAGCATAATTGCATAAATTTCAATTTTAGATCAATGTACAAAAATATTTACAAGATAAACCATAGCAAGTACAGATGTACAAAGGCACAACACAATAATTTACAAATTTTCGTTAGCACAATCCTATATGTGGTATTTGCATTGTTCACATTCACTTCAATCACTCATGATTGTTCGCCCCTATTGGATTACATGCACTGATTCATTAGTTTATGGGCTTTGCTATCTTTTAATAATGTCAATGTTTTCCGTGAGGAATTGCCATTATTTTCTTAATTCTATGTAGCACTGTATTGTTTTTTTGCCGTATTCGCGGCCCAGGCTCCATAATTTGTTTGGTGGGTGCCCGTACGTGATTACTACACGTTAACGGGCGCCCAAAGACATAATAGTCGGGGGTGCCGATCTCCCCGCATAGGCACTGGTCGTTTTCGGTTATGTGGAACCTAAACACAGTGAACAGCCACTGAGCCACGACGGTCCACGCGTCCATTCCGGCCTCCTTGGCGGGTCGCAAACAATACCGAGTCGGGTCTGGCTTAGACTGAAGACTCATCAATTACTTCGGGACAGGTTTTCAGGAAGAATCCGCTCAAACGAAAACTGTCAGTCCTTATTTCCGAACTCTGAACTTACTCCAATTTCAGCTTGTTCGTCAAAGCTGCTTTTGCAACAGAATGAATAACACGTCTATCCGCCAAAGAAAGGCTTCTTTTGGGTCGCTTTGCTGTCAAAGGAAGGAAAGGATTATTCGACGTGCCTTTTCACAAACAGTCTGTCCAAAACGAATGGTCGCAAATACAATCCTCATATAAATAGATCACTCATTTTTCGCTCCTAATCAGGTCCACGCAGTTTTTATGAATGCTGCGTCGTTCATTTTTCAAGTTGAATTCTATGTGCACGTCAAATAAACAAGTCGCTCATTCAGTGTGGTTTGGACGTGTGTCAGTTCGACCCTTGACTTGAATGGTTTGGACTTGAATGTTCGGGGAACTCGAAAATGAAATCGAAGGCTTTATTTATACAAGTCGATCCATTTGTATGATGGTGATAAAAAGCAACAAAGCACTGTACGAAAAGGTATCAAAAAACAATCGCAGTGAATGTAAGACCGCGGTAGCCAAGTTGGAAGAGTGACGGACTAGCAACCTGAGGGTTGCGAGTTCCAATCCAACCAAAGACCGTCGTGTACAAAGGGGTCTGGTGCACGTTTAATCTGTCGGGGCGTCCAATGTCGTCACTTTGGCACGGTATGCAAGTTTGGAGAGGGGTGTCAGCTCAGATGTGAACTCGTCATATGACCGTGGTTCAAAATTACGTGGTGTTGTCCTCTGATCTTTCCCTTCCGGATTGATCCCGGACCGTCGCCAATAGCCCGTTGTGCTCCAGTGCGACGTTAATTAATTACCATTACCCACAAAAAGGTAGGTATAGGTAGGTAGGTATTTAAACCGGGGTAGATATTTTCGGGATCAACCCCGAAGGGAAAGGTCCGAGGACAACACCATGTGATTTTGAACTACGGTCAGATGACGAGGTCACACCTGAGCTGGCACCCCCTCTCTAAACATCCACACCACGTTTGACATTTGAGGCAGCGACAGATTTAACATGCGCCTGCCCACTTTGTACACGACGGTCTTTTGCTGAATTCGAACTCGCATTTCTCCGGTTGATAGTCCGTTACTCTACCAACCGGGCTACCACTGACGCCCACAAAAAAAGTATAACTCGGGGGGTATTTGAATTAACGTCACACTGGAGCAACACAACGGGCTATTGATGATGGTCCGGGATCAATCCCAAAGGGAAAGATCCGAGGACAACACCACGTAATTTTGAACCACGGTCAGATGACGAAGTATAACTCGGTAAAGAGAACGAAAGCGTAATTCTGTGGTATTCAATAATATTTCTAAAGTTTTGAGGTTAGTTTTTGTTTAACGTGTTGTTCTTCGTATTTTTAAATGAAAGTAACGTCTAATTATATTTTGAATGAGCAACCTTTCCCTCGACCTCGGTACATCACTCTTTCTTGTCCAACAAGGAGAGCGATATTCCGAAGGGTTTATTTCATTCTACTGCGAAACCCCCATTTACACCCCGAGACTAGGTCCAGGCAGAGACCGTCGTGTATACGGGGCCTGGTGCACGTTAAATCTGTCGTGGCTTCAAATGTTCTTACGTTTGCGTGGAGTTGAAATTTGGAGAGTGGTTTGCCAAAACAGGTGTTGCGTCGTCATCTGACCGTGGTTCGAAATTACGTGGTGTTCTCCTCGGATTTTTCTCTTCGTTGGTTGATCCCGGACCTCGTCGCCAATAGCCCGTTGTGTTGCTCCTGTGCGACTTTAATTAAAGTACCTACCTCGTCCTTGCTTTCGAGACCAGCTGAAGATAACATCTCAATTCTAAAGAGATTCTCTTTGTTCTGAAGCGAAATGTTTATCGGGGGTAGAGACAAGAAACGAAGAACGATATTGACGAGGGGTTAATGTATTCTGAAATTCTTTCTTTGAGTTTCTGGATTACGAGACGACGGCAAGAGACTCTTTTGATTGATATTTAAGTAACACATTTCACCTGATCACTTCCTAGTTTTCGTCTTGTAAAAACCCCGATCTGGGTCACAGTTTTTCCACAAAAGAGACAGAAACCTTTGTTGGGTCTATTTAAATATAGACGCTCTATTCATTAGGCTCAGGAAAGACGGTTTTCCGAATGCGGTTTCCTCCTTACACCATCCGAGGAAAATGAGAAATTACCCACTACCAGTGACTCTCTCCGCTTACGTCGTGGTTCCTCTATGTCGCTCGTCTTTACTCGATGAATCTCATGTTGACAGAGGATTGGGAAAACATCCTGTCAGCGTTGCAAACAACCTTTTCCATTAGTCACATTTTAATATCTACTGGCCTTAGACGATTTTATCAACTTTTTTCAAACTCAACATCACCTATTTTATCTGATTTGTTGCATCATCCATCTCTTTTTACCTTTTTGCTTCACTGTGGATGCTTATCGCATATACTAGCTGTACCGGGCCACGCGTTGCTGTGGCTCATCTGGTTAAATTGAAAAGAAAGATTGCCATTGTGCATTTATCCCAAAGTTTGCATTTTTGCAAATACTTTTCCCATGCTGGATGCTTTGGAAATGTTACACGTGGGGGATTCAATGAATTGCATGTCAAATGGCAATTTCAAAGCGGAATGAGCAGTTCTGGTATCAAAATCGCAGCTATTCCGGACGGCGCAAGTGCTAAGGCAATGTGATTTTGGGATCTGATTGCGGCCAGAATCAGTTTAATTAGGAACGTTTTACCAGTTCCTCCTGGCTTTAAATTTTTATTTAAATAGCTAAGTAGACTAAAACATGCGCGTATTCGAATGCAACATTGTGGCAAAATTTCAAGACAATCGGTGAAAAATTTGGGGAGATTTTGCGTTAGGAACAAACGAACATTACATTTTTATTTATATATAGATAATACATCATATTTTAATAGTATTTCATAATTAAACTCTTTTTTAAGCTTTGGCTCTGACAAATTTTTTATATTCCTTGTTCGTTTACTTGCATATTTTTAGATTTTTGTAATTATTTCTAGTGTTCTGGTTGCCGTTGAAGCAGCTTGTCCGCTGTCGGACCTTGCGCCATAAAACACAAATCAACCAACCATGCTGTCAGAGGTTCGTATCTTTCGTTTCCAACTGGTTGAGAAGTTTGGCTGTCAGTTATCTTGGTCCTTCTGCCACAATGTGAAATTCCGTTAGTCGTACCTCGAATTCAACCAAAGACCGTCGCGTACAAAAGAGGCTGGCGCACGTTAAATCTGTCATTGCTACGTCCTAATAGTTGAATATATTTTCATGAAACTTTGCATGCTGTGAGTTCTTACATTCGTTTAGTGGCTGAACTTGGTTGCGTAAGTCTGTTCGTCTTACGATTCTATGTTCGATTTTGTGTCTGTGTGTTTGTACAAGTATCACATACGATTTATTCAAAACATTTTAATGCATTGTCCTACATTTGATAAACCATATTTTGTTGTAGTGAATGCATTATTTTAAGTTCCTTTGCTTATGTATTTAAGCAAGTTCCATGTTAAAATATCTGAGTAACTCTACTTAAATTAACCATAATTTGGTAGTTTTGGAGAAGCTGGAATGCATATTGAGCATTGCAATTACTTAAATTGTTTTACCAGTACTTCTGAAAAATCAATTACTTTTAAAAAACTATTTTTTCAGAATTTAAATTCAAATACTTCTTTACTTTGAGCCTTATTTATTTTTGCAAATTACAAATTATTTCAGAACATTTGGGGCGGACGATATTTTGCAACAAAATGGAAACTCGTGTTCGTTTGCCACGTGCAGTGATATTATTTTCGTTCCGAATTATTTTCGTATTTTTAAATTCTATCTAATATTTAGTTGTAAATTGTGGCAACTGTGCGAGATTAAGAGATAAAAAAGAATCATGAATTTATAGCTTTAAAACTTTTTCCTTTCTGTTTTAAATATTTATTATTTTAATAAATTGTAATTCCTTTTCATCACACGCAACACCACCGCAAAGTATTCTGTTTAAAGCGGCATGTGTGTTAGAATAATGCAAATTTTAAGTGGATTTTTGCCATTATTGAAATTATTAATGTTAAAAATATCCGAACTAGGACTTTTGAAATATTACAAATTCTTTGTCATAGCGACAGATGGCCAAAGTGGCTTATTTTAAGAATTGAAGGTATATTTATAGGGAAAGTTTGTTTAAAACAATGATTTTCTTTAGAAGAAAAGCTGTCAAATTGATTTACCATTAAAAAAATGGTAATAGGTTACTTTTGCTTTATTACTACGAAAGATATTAAATTTTAAAACAAGTTCTTTTATTATTGCACGTGCCACGAAACGGAATTATCAAGAAAAAAGTATTCGCTTTTAAAACAAACTTACTGATAAATATCTTATCAAATTAGTCATCTTTCCCTAAAGGGTAGCGAAATTTGAAAAGAATCACAAATAAAAAATATTGGCAGGTAAATTATGTGAGCATCCGCAGTAGATTCGTCATTTTTACGAATTGAGTTGAGCAATTTTACAGGAATAGAACTCAAGAAAGAGAATTCCTAATCCTTCCTCGAAATCGTCTTTTGTGGCAGTTACCTTTCACCAATTCGAACCTTTAGCAGTTGTACGATATATAGGAAATGTATTACATGGATGGATTTTCGTGTATAGAATTTGTGTCCAAAATGGGTTGTAGAAATTATAAAAATATCGAAAAGACGTTAAAAAATTATTTTACTCATACTTATATGATATGTGGCATTTTTCTACGAAAGAGGAAAGTGATTATTTTCTGGTCACTTTCAATATATAGTTAAGTAATTCAATCGAGTGAGTGAATAAAAACGTTTAATGGAATATGTACTGTAATATTCTGCCTCTTCACCGAATCCCTATTTGATGGGGAAGGCAGAGGTGCAGGTGTCAGAGAGAGAAGTGACTACGTGGTGAGGCTGAGGGGTGATCGGGTGGAATAAAAAGGACAGATACGGACTGGGAACCAAAAAGAGCGAAGATGTCGGGTATAGCGGACCGAACGTGCTTCGTAAGGCTCATCACTGAGACTAAAGATTGCCGATTGTTATTTTATTTGTCAACGTTTATTCAATAAACGTCTGTTCAGTTTTAAGAGTTCTCTCTTTTGCCGAAAAGAACCATTCGAGGAACATTACATGTACTTTGCGCTTTTCCCTCGATATATCCCGCTTTTCTGATCCTCTTAGATATATCGAGGGGTAAGTGTATTTTCTGAAATCGCTTTACATCTTAATTCGCTGGTTAGAATATTTAGTTTCTTTAAGGATTAGCTCAGATGTTTTAAAGTTAAGTGATTGTTTTATTCACTACACCTTCGGGTGAGAGGGACGGCTGGTTTTAAGGTAGGTATTTTAATTAACGTCGCACTGAGAGCAAAACAACGGGCTATCGGCGACCCGGTCCGGGATCAACCCCAAAGGACAACATTTATCGTCATTTTGAGCTACGCTCAGATGACGAGGTCGCACCTGAGCTGGCACCCCACTCTCCAAACTTCCACACCACGCCAACGCGAGGACACTGGAGGACACGACGGATTTAACGTGCACCAGCCCCCTTCGTACACGACGGTCTTGGGTCGGATTTGAACTCGGAATCCTCCGGTTGCTAATCCGCTGCTCTAGGCGTGGTGTGGAAGTTTGGAGAGTGGGGTGCCAGCTCAGGTGTTGCCTCGTCATCTGACCCTGGTTCAGAAATACGTGGCGTTGTCCTCGGATCCTTCCCTTCGGGGGTCGATTCCTGACCGTCATCAATAGCCCATTGTGTTGCTCCAGTGCGACGTTAATTAAAATACCTACCTATTTTACGAACCACTATGCTCTACCATCCAAACATGATCACGGGAGACAGAGAAGGGGACCTCCGTTATTGATGATGAACCTTGTTTCCTCTCGGTGATAAGTTTGAAAAAGTAGGCAATTATGTTAACAGCGGAATTAACATTGAATGCTAACCGCAACAACTTTGCCTACATTTTTAATGAGCATCGCAACATCAGACTCATTGGAATGATTGAATTACTTCTACTCAACGCATTTTTATGAAAGGTTCGTTGTGCTTTATAATTAATTTTATGGTCATAATAATCGTAATAAAGTGTATTTATCGATCAATTATAACAATTTAATTTATACAGAGTGAGTCTAAACTAATACGACAAACTTCAGGGGGTGATAGAACACAACGAAACAAACATTTCCCCCCATAGAATGTAGGGTCGCAAGTGCATCGGTTGGCCGCTAGAGAGCGCAGTCAAACGCTTGTATAAAAGCGTTACGTCTACGATGCGAGGCCTGCATCAGGTGTGGTAGTCGACATTTTGTACAGCTTCTGTAATTGTGCATTTGCGTTGTACTTATCGACTGATGTTTGTACATGTCGTTTCATTTCCAGGTGAAAAGTTTCTCATGTTTTGTCATTTCTTTCTGACCCGTTGTTCCTTGTACTTATCTTTAATTGATGCAAATCCAATTGTATTATTTCGTTTTGTCAAGCAGTTATTGATGTTTATTGGACATTAAAGCGTTGTTTCCATATTTCATGCCTCTTTCCAACTTGCGTCGGACCGTGTGTTTGTGCCGAAATGGAAAGCACCCTCTAGCGACCCTATGGGGAAAAGTGTTTGTTCTATCACCCCCTGAAGTTTCGTATTAGTTTAGACTCGCCCTGTATTTATGTCAAAAAAGTATCGAATGAGAATTAGATATAAGAGGCCTCAAAATTGACTTGCGCCTTCAAAACAATTTGATCCGTCACTGGCTGCAACGCTTTCGAAATTAAGTCATTCTTTTCTTGAATAATAAAGAGCTTTTCAACCGAAAATGAAGTTATTATCAGGGTCTCCGTTCTCCCACTGTATCAAGGTGCCTAGAGATAAGTCTGTGAGACTTGAAAATACTTCTTTTTTCTATAACAACATGCTTTCTAAGTTTAAACAGTGTTTCGGAAAAATGTTTCATTACAATTTCAAGAAGTTTTTCAAAGGACAAGAGGAGATTTGATAGATTTGTCGCGAACATGTAGCTTAGCGCTTCTTGGAGAAGGAAAGACGAGGGTCGAGAAAAACTTACTTATTAGACATAAAAAGGCACTAATTATGTATTACAGTACACAATTTTTTATCTAAAATAATATAAAATTGCGTGTCAAACACAAAATGCCAGAGCCTTTTAAAAGGTAACTAAATACTTTAGATCTAATACGATCTCGTCTCGGACATGAATTCCTGATCGTCGGAGCTTTCGAAACACGCAAATCATTCAGACCAGTTTAGCTTAGGTAGGTAGTTAATTAGCGTCGCACTGGAGCAACGCAATGGGCTATTGGTAACGGTCCGGGATCCATCCCAAAGGGAAAGATCCGAGGACGACACCACGTAATTTTGAAGCACGGTCAGATGACGAGGTCAGACCTGAACTGGCACCCCACTTTCCACATTTCCACCGTCATCTGACCGCGATTCAAAATTACGGGGTGTTGTCCTCGGATCTTTCCCTTTGGGGTTAGATCCCGGACCGTCGCCAATAACTCGTTGTGTTGCTCCAGTGTGACGTTAATTCAAATACCTACCTGAAGCGTGGCAGCGTCGATACATGGATCGGCGGACTTTTTTGCCGTTACAGTGCACTGTTTGGTTGGGCACACTTGAACGTTCCTTTGCCGGAGCCAAGCAGTTGAAAGGCGGATTTCGCAATCTTGCCGTGCTGCCAAGCTGGCATTAAATTAACGTTGGTGGTGGCACCTTTGAGCAGTTGTAAAATATCATTATAAATAGGTGATTGTATAATAATGATGCAAATAAAGATATTGTTTCATTTCCTTCTCAATTGTCGTGTTTGCGCCGCAACACGTCCTTACATTGTCATACAAAAATTGATTACTTTAGTGTATTCTAACATCCCTTGAAGTGTGTCCCATGAGTTCCTGTATTATGACAGCGGTGCGAATACAATATGCATAGATTAAGATCGTCTTCATTCTCAACCGTAAACAATGATGAGAACTATCAACAGGTTTTACACAATCGTTGAACAATAACCGTGAGTATAGTTTAGATGAAATCAGGGTATCTGGAAAATCATGTGTCAGGAAAAGGTAATTAGTAATGTTATAGGAATCCGTATTTATTCAGTACTTGATATGTATAAATTAAACTAAGAATAGTTAAGTGTGATTTATCAATGAGGCAAAGTGTTGAGAAGACTTCCGCAGGGAAAGTTTCTGCAATCTAAATGTAGACCCACGGTTAGTTAATTGGGTGATTGTCATGTAGATGAACGTCCTGTAGAATTGATTGTCGTGTAGATGAACTAGTGACGTTAACAAGTCTCGGGAGCGTGTTGAGAATATAATTTCTGCCCAATTGTTTCTTCCTATTACAATCGAAAAGCTCTAATGCTAAATGTTCAACCCTCCAAGGGTATCCAACGAGATATCTCGTTCATCAAGATTTGACTCATTTTGCTAATGACGAGATATCTCGTCATCTAGAAACACAATTTTTGACGATTTGATCATCTACAATTCTACGATACGAATACGATCTACAATCGAAAGTCTAATTTTTTCATCAACTGTCCAAATGTCTTACAATCGAAAGGCTGTTATGCTAAATCAATAGCCCGTTGTGTTGCTCCAGTGTGATGTTAATTGAAATACCTACCTACCTGTTATGCTATATATTTAACCCTCCAAGGGTATTTCACGAGATATCTCGTCCATCAAGATTTGACTAGTTTTGCTTACCTTGTCATCTATAAACATGTCCTCACGTTGGCGTGGTGTGGAAGTTTGGAGAGTGGGGTGCCAGCTCAGGTGTTGCCTCGTCATCTGACCGTGGTTCAAAATTACGTGGTGTTGTCCTCGGATCTTTCCCTTTGGGATTGATCCCGGACCGTCACCAATAGCCCGTTGTGTTGCTCCAGTGTGACGTTAATTGAAATAACAATAACAAAATAACAATAACATCTATAAACAGACAATTTTTGATGATGTGATCATGTCGGTCAGTTTTCAGATCAAGTCAGTCACTGGGTCAGTTTTCTTCCAATGACGAGATATCTCGTTCATCAGGATCTGGTCAGTTTTGCTGCTGACGATATATCTCGTCGAGACAACAACAAGGAGGGTCAATGACTTTTTGACTGATTTCCGACGAAACTTCGATCGACGCTGATTGCATGATCTTCAGTGGGTAATTAGGTCTATAATTAACATCACACTGGAGCAACACAACGGGCTATTGGTGACGGTCCGGGTGGTAATGGTAATTAATTAACGTCAAACTAGAACAACACAACGGGCTATTAACGACCGTCCGGGATCAAACCCGAAGGGAAAGATCCGAGGACAACATCACGTCATTTTGAACCACGATCAGATGACGAGGCAACACCTGATCTGGCACCCCACTCTCCAAACTTCCACACCACGCCAACGTGAGGACATTTGAGGGAAAGACGGATTTAACGTGCATCAATCCTCTTTGCACACGGCAGTCTTTGATTGGATTCGAACTCGCAACTCTTCAAGAAGTCTCCGGTATATATAGGAGCTATAATGATAACAATATTATACCCAAGTAACACAAGTATATCCAAATAAGATAATATATCCATAAAACAATATATTTCCAAACCAGTAAGGTGTAATTTATCCTGATTCCAAATTTTGAAGTAAGTAGTTGAATTTACGTAACACACGGGTTATTTTCACACTTGTTGAATCGTCATCTGACCGTGGCTCAACATTAAGAGGTGTCCTCGTATTTTTCTCTTCTGGATTGATCCCGGACTGTCGCCAATAACGCGTTGAATTGCTCCAATGCGACGTAGATTAACTACCTACCAAATTTGAAAGTTTGATTCAGAATGTTGCTTAACTTGATCTTTTTTTGTCAAAATTTTAGGTGTTTTAGTGCAGATTTTTTTAGTACTACAATTGAATTTACACCACGCCAACGTGAGAAAATTTAAGGTCAGGACAGATTTAACGTTCATCAGCCCCCACGTACACTACTGTCTTTGGTAGGATCGCGTTTCGAACTCGGAATAACTCGTGGCTGATTCGTTGCTAATCCACGACTCTACCAGCTGGGCTACCGCCGCCCTGAAAAGTGCCTCTCATACAAACAATTATCTAAAAAAAAAAAAAATGAAAATCATGGAAACTGAATAAGCGTGGGACCTATCCATTTTTGTTAATTTAGCAAAACTGATCCCGTATTGTGTAATACTTCCTCACAACAATATTGTTGTCTGGAAGTTTTAGTAACAATAGAATTAATATACTGGGATTTTACAGGAAAACTGTCTGGAAATTTCACAACAGTTATTAATGACTTCAAAAGTCTGTTTTTAAAGTTAACTTTTTCCTTAATGAATGAGAAAAAATCCTTTGTTTTTCAAGCTGCTTTTCACGCGGATTCCCCGTAAACAATTCAATCGATAGCATCATTGTGACACGACCTTTAACTTTCCCTAGAAAGGGAACTCTTTTCCCCAAACCCCAAGCCGCCACCGCTCCGCCATTGTTGACCACATACCGACCGGTATGCTCCACTTTCCGATCTGCAGAAACTTGGCCCAGATAACGTCCTCTGAAGTGGGACAGGTTCCCGGGGGCCCTTTATGGGGGTCGTTGCCCCTCGGAAGGGACGATTCTGGGTTAAAAGAAGAGTGGACCTTGGATCAGTCCTCGTCTGAGAAGCAAGTGGAGAAGGTCTGAACATGGCTTCGGTTGGAATAATTGTCTTTGCCATGCTTTTGGTTGCGGTCGGTAAGTAGATGCTGTTGTGTGTACTGAGAATTAATATTCATTGCATTTCAATACTGTGTTGGATTTCCATGCCGAATGTGTTTGCAGCCCCTCGCTAACGAGCTCCAAGTGGTGGATCTCACACTAGGCTTGCAAAGGAGTTTCATTGAGATCCATTTTGAGTTTGGTCAGATTCAACTATCAAAATGGCATGGGATTAAAATTAAGTTCGTGGATTTCATTCTTTGTGGAACAGGATGAAACTTCGCTTACACTATCAAAATTTTATAACTTAGCTGATTAACCCGGCGTTGCTCGGGTTGAATTATAATTCGTCGTAATATTACTCAGTGTTATTCCTACGGGGATTTCGAATTGTTTTCAGCCCCCTCTACAGACCGAGGACAAATAGATCTGGGATCAATATCTAGCCTATGTTTCCCGCAGGATTCTAAAGAACGGGTGTACCAAATTTGATGTGAATTAGTCAGACAGTGATCGTAATATTACTGTGTTATTCCTATGGGGATTTCGAATTAGTTTTAGCTCCCTCTGCACACCCAAGCTAAATAGAGCGGGGTTAATATGTGGCCTACGTTACCCGCAGGGTTCTAAAGAACATATGTACCAAATTTGGTGGGGATTGGTCAAATGGCGTAGAATTGTATAGAGAACAGACGGACAGACAGATGCCAGCTCTGCTTTATATATATAGATTGATTGAATTTTTGTGGCACAAGGTCTTAGATTTGGCCAAACTATCGGTATTTTCAAATAAATATTTATCGTGATTTATCCATAAATTTAATACTAATGATCAAAATTTAACGAAGATAAAAGAGTATAAAACCCCTTCAAATCAATTTTTAGATATAAAAATCTGTCTGATATGAATAAAAACAGATTTGGATGAGGAGGATCACTTACTAAATCATTAATACTAGGGTTAGTAGCATCAAAGGGGTTGAGGTCTAATAGCACTAAAATCAGAACATTCACTTAAAATGTGTCTACCAGATAGAATTAAATCACACGTCGGACATGTCAGATCTGGTTGTGAATGTAGAAAATGTCTGTGTGACCCGTATGAAGTCTCGCAAGTTTTACTTAGTCTTCTATTAAAATGATTGGATTTAAGCTCTTTATATATGATTGAATGGAATATAATTTATTTTGAATTTGTGTATCCCATTTATTCTGTCGTGAATTTTTGATGGGCTATAATCGAACGAATGTGAACATTTTATGCATTTATTGAAAAATCCGAAGAAAATTAATGAAACAATGAAATTAGTGATGATTGATACTTGCACGTTTCTTAAGTAGGATAAAACGCGCATCGAAACGCAAGACTCATCCGGAATGCTCGCTTAACTTCACCTTAAGAGATTTGTTTTTCCGGTGACACCCTTATAACGATTTAATTCATATTTAAATCCCGAAACGCGTCAGCATCCGAGAACAATTACAGATGTTCCAAACGCCACTGCAAAGCGACCCGAAATCGTTTTCTTTTACTTCTCCCCGATGAACAGCAGAAAGCAGATTCTGCTGTTTCTTTGGAATCGGGAGTTCAACTTATTTCAAGAAGTTGTCGTAAGCTGAATTGGAGACAAAGAGATTTGGGTCGGCTTTTGTCGCTCTAACGTTATTTTTTGCTCACGTGGGCTTAATTAGATCGGCTTAAAGAGATTTGGGTGTGAAAAGGGATTTTGAATTTCGCTCTTTGTTTGTTATTAGTATTTTGTTTTGTTACTCTCTACCATTACTATTTTGTTTTGTTTTCCCATTCTATTTTGAGGGGGCCGCGGTGGCCCGGTTGGAAGAGTAACGGACTAGCAACCGAAGGGTTGCGAGTTCGAATCCAGCCAAACACCGTCGTGAACAAAGGGGGCTGGTGCACGTTAAATCTGTCGTGGCCTCAAATGTCCTCACGTTGGCGTGATGTGGAAGTTTGGAGAGTGGGGTGCCAGCTCAGGTGTTGCCTCGTCATCTGACCGTGGTTCAAAATTACGTGATGTTGTCCTCGAATCTTTCCCTTTGGGATTGATCCCGGACCGTCACCAATAGCCCGTTGTGTTGCTCCAGTGTGACGTTAATTGAAATACCCCCCCCCCTCTATTTTGAGGGGCCGCTGTAGCCTAGTTGGAAGAGCAACCTGAGGGTTGAGAGTTCGAAACTCGAACTAGCCAATGGCCATCATGTACATGGGGGCACGTTAAATCTGTTGTGGCCCCAAATGTCCTCTCGTTGCCGTGGTGTGGAAGTTTGGAGAGTGGGGTGTCAGCTCAGGTGTTGAACTCATCCTCTCTACGAGGCATAGTCCTTGGATCTTTCCCATCGGGATGAATCCCGGATCGTCGCCAATAGCCCGTTGTGTTGCTCCAGTGCGTCGTTAATTAACTACCTACCTCTACTTTTGTTAAATTCTAATACGCAATTGAATATCGATACCATGGGAAATTCCAACACTAGAGTATCGACTTTTGATACTAGGTCATATTTCAATTCGACTGTGTGCTGCTTAGTGTCAAATTTCATTTCCACTTTATTGAATTTCAATAGTACAATTTTCAATTTTTACTAGACTAGTAAAAGTTATAGGGTAGGGTAGGGTATTTCAATTAACGTCACACTGGTGCAACACAATGGGCTATTGGTGACGGTCCGGGATCAATCCCAAAGGGAAAGATCCGAGGACAACACCACGTAATTTTGAACCACGGTCAGATGACGAGGCAACACCTGAGCTGGCACCCCACTCTCCAAACTTCCACACCACGCCAACGTGAGGACATTTGAGGCCACGACAGATTTAACGTGCACCAGCCCCCTTTGTACACGACGGTGTTTGGCTGGATTCGAACTCGCAACCCTTCGGTTGCTAGTTCGTTACTCTTCCAACCGGGCCACCGCGGCCCCGTAAAAGTTATAATGTTTCAACAGGTTAATGCAATCATACTTTTTGTATAATACGTAATAAGTTTTCTCGATTCCCATGTTGGCGTGGTGTGGAAGTTTGGAGAGTGGGGTGCCAGCTCAGGTGTTGCCTCGTCATCTGACCGTGGTTCAAAATTACGTGGTGTTGTCCTCGGTCTTTCCCTTCGGGATTGATCCCGGACCGTCACCAATAGCCCGTTGTGTTGCTCCAGTGTGACGTTAATTGAAAAATACCAATACCCGATTCCCATGTGTTTATGATATTTAACATTGCCGTGTGGTAGATAGGTAGGTATTTGATTAACGTCGCACTGAAGGAGCACAATGGGCTATCGGTGACGGTCCGGGATCAAACCCGAAGGGAGAGATTTTAGGACGACACCACGTAATTTTGAACCACAGTCAGATGACGAGGTCACAGCCGAGCTTGTTTGACGCGTGTATTAAGTAATTCTAGTAATTGTAAAAAATATTGGTGATACGAAGTTGAGAAGATTGACATGACGGGCAAGAAGAGGAGGTTGATGCGACAGGCGCCAACATCAAAGACTACTGTTGCGTAAGTTACGCGAAAGAGAAATCAAAGCCTCGACCAAACGTGCATAAATGGACCTTCACTTTCAAATTTACAAAGAAAGTGGCGTTTTATTGTTTTATTGTTCGAATTTCCTCTTTCGCTTGACTGAGCCGCGCTTGTTTGTTCCAGAGCTATTCAACCTTTCTTGCTGCCACATCCCACAACAAATTTTCTAAACTTCCCAATATCCCCAAGATTTTTTACAGATTATGAATAGCCAAATTACATTTAACATTAAAATACAGATGAGATTGTCAAGCAAAATCTTTAAAAAATATATATACATGGTATTTAGGTAGATATTTTAATTAACGTCATACTACTGGAGCATTACAACGGGCTATTGTCGACGGTCAGGGATCAAACTCAAAAGGAAAGATCGAGGACAACGCCACGTCATTTTGAATCACGGTCAGATGACGAGGCAACACCTGAGCTGGCATCCTACTCTCCAAACTTCCATACTCAGTCAACGTGAGAACATTTAAGACCACGTGCACTCCCCTTGTGCACGATGGTCTTTGGTTGGATTCGAGTTTCCAACCCTCTGGTTTCTGATCCGTTACTCTTCCAACCGGGCTACCACGACTCAATCACGAACGGAAGAAGCGAACTTTCACTCTGATCTGCCAGTACTGAACGAGCAGCTCTCTTGCCCATTCGGCCGGCTGCTGAAGGCGATTGCAAGGGAAGGCACATCTAGGAGATATTTTTTTCCGTTTCGCCCTCTGGGGTTGTTATACAAGGCAACTAAATGAGTCTTCTCCTGTAGAAGGAACTGGCACAAGTCCATGACATGGGTAGAGCTCGTCTGCTATCGATCCTAAGATCTGGGAGCCACCTCTGTAGCAGTCCGACTTAGCCACCAGTTCACCTTCCGTCGTTAGCCGGGTAAAGCAGCACACGCCTTGGGTGGACCTACCCTTAAAATAAAAATTTACACTGATTCGCAGGCAGGAATTTTATCAATTAAAAAATATTTCACCACTTTTGATCCTCTTTTGAAAAAAAAATAACCATTCTAATATTAAGTTTCAATATAAATTCTAAAATAAATTTTCAATGGATCCCATCCCATGTTGGCATTCCGGGCAATGAGAGAGATGACTTATTGGCAAAAGCAAATAAACAACCTGGCACAAGGGAAAGTACCGTCCTGCTGTCAGAGGACGACCACCTGTCCCTACTTAAAAAAGAAATTGCGCAGATCATCTCCCTTTCATCACTGGTACCTCAGTGGAACAGGAGAGCTGCTTGCCTTCAATTGGCCCCTTTCTCTATGCTTGCCAGGTTCCGATCTGGCCATTTGAAAAATAGGATATTCATTGATGGCCAGAAATCCTTTCCCACCTGTATAAAGTGCGGCTTATTACCAGATCCTGAATTGTCCTGATCCTGAATTATCACACATCCTGAATTGCATTGGAGCCACACATGGAGACATTTTTAAGGACCCGTCTGCCAATGCCCAAAAACTTTTTATGCACAGACTCAATGACTTAGTGAAATTTCTTTTTTTTTACACTGGGGTAAGAAAGGAGATACTGGCATTTCATTCATTAAGGAAATTATGACATTATATTCCGTAAAATAAAATAGTAAAGCAAAGTAACTGTAAAAGCATTTACTTCTAGAATAAGCGTTTTCCATTGTTTCAAATTTAAAAAAAATTCTTCGCGTCAATTGAATGAACCCAGGATGGATATATTCAACAACAGAGATGGAGATTTAAGCAAAATAGAAAATGAACCCAACGTCATGTTAAATGCGTTGAGAGGGTGGCGTCAATATTAATTTCTTTTGTGATAAAGTGTCCGCTAAAATCGAAATTTATCCCACTGTGGGAAAACCTGTTTATCAATGCAGGTATAAACTATCCATTAAAAAGTCTTAATTGCGTTTTTAAATTTCCCACGCTTGATTTCAAACATTTGCTTTTCCGTTACAATCGGGAGCCGTGGTAGAACAGTTCGAACAGCAACGAATTAGCAACCGGAGGTTTGCGAGTTCGAAACTCGGTCCAGGCAAAGACCATCGTGTACTTGGGGGGATAGTGCACATTAAATCTGTCGTTGCCTCAAATGTCCTCGCGTGGTGTGGAAGTTTGGAGAGTGGGGTGCCAGCTCAGGTGTTGCCTCGTCATCTGACCGCAGTTCAAAATGACGTATTGTCTTCGGATCTTTTCTCTTTGGGATTGATCCCGGTCCGTCACCAGTAGCCCGTATTATTGCTCCAGTGCGACGTTAATTAAAATACCTACCGTTTCAACCGCTGAGTATTTTTAGTTGCTTCATCAGATCTCTCCATCTCTTCAGGCGATCCCCATCCGCCGTTTCATCAACAATGGGTTTCGGGCGTCAAACGATTCTCTCTGGAACGTTCTCGCTTTCGTTCCGAATGCCCCCGCTGCCCACCGGAGCGCGTCCACTCCACTCCGCTCTCTGAATCAACGTAATTTAATAATAGAACTCTCTCAACAGGGTGTTTCGAAGTCGCCGAGATTGAAATCGAAATTGAATCGAATCAGAAACAGTTGATTGTTACAGGAACCAGGAAAATGGTTCTCTCAGCGAGGACTTGAACTAAAAATAACGGTAACACCTCAAAGCATGGAGGATTGACCTCGCGGGCAGTCTGCTACTTTAACGTCAGATAAATGCATTGTTTCTAGAAAGTGTCTCGACCCTTCAAATATTTTATTCACTTTATTAACACTTACACCAACTTTAACCCTTTGAGTGAGCCTCTTTAAAGCCATGGTCAGCGGAGTGGGTAGGTATTTTAATTAACGTCGCACTGAGGCAACATAATGGGCTAGTGGCGACGGTCCGGGATCAATCCCCATCCGAGGACAATGCCACGTCATTTTGAACCACGGTCAGATGACGAGGTCACACCTGAGCTGCCATCACACTCTCCAAACTTCCGCACCACGAAGTGGGTAGGTATTTTAATTAACGTCGCACTGAAGCAACACAATGGACTATTGGCGACGGTCCGGGATCAATCCCCATCCGAGGACAACGCCACGTCGTTTTGAACCACGGTCAGATGACGAGGTCACACCTGAACTGGTTCCCCACTCTCCAAACTTCCGCACCACGCCGACGTGAGGACATTTGAGGCCCCGACGGATTTAACGTGCAACAACCCCTCTACTACACGATGATCTTTGGTCGGATTCGAACTCGCAACCCTCCTGTTGCTAATCCGTCACTCTTCCAATCGGGCTTCCGCGGCCCCGGTTAAAGTGGGAGTCAACGTACGTTGGGGAAGGAATGGCTGTAGACAAAGACTATCAGGTCAAAAGAGAACAGAATTGGTAGGTTGGGTGGAGGATGCAAATCGTAGTTTCGACGAGAATACTCGGGCCTAATGAATCGTGGAATGAAACACAGGAAGTTTGAACGATTGCTTAGTGTGAATGTTCAGCAATTAATTTAGAGTTTGAACGATTAAATTGCCGCTTGATATTAATATTTCGGCATAATTTTATTGATTAAAGGCCTGTGACCAGCATGGTTCGGTAGCTGATATCACATGCGCAGTCCTCACTCCTCGAAATCCAAAGTGACACTGGTTACAGAACCAGCCCAGCACCGAAGAATTTCGACATATTTTCGACCTCTTCCCCGCGCTTAGTGAGACTTAGCACTCAGTTCGAAGGTCATATCAGGTGCTTTCTCTACACGACGCTGTATTTATATTCTGGATGTTTCTTCTAGTTCTGTGGGCCGTCGTGGCTCAGTGGGTTAGCAACCTTCGAGTTATAGGCGGCGCAGGTTCGATTCTTGCCTGGTGTATTTCTCTCTTCTGTGTCAGTAAAGCTTTCACTGTGTGTGTCAATTACTTGATATTGTATGCCTTGTGTCACAATTACTTCATATTGTGTCTGGCGCAGCATGGCCAAATATGGCTCTTGCGCTATAAGACCTCAACAAACCAACCACCTTCTAGTTCTGAAATCCATAAGACAAAACGGTTGTAAAGCTTTTTTTGAAACACTCGGTCTTTCGTGTATGCCCCCAGTACTGTTCCGATTTTAAAGACGTATTCACGTCAATAAGGTAGAATGTATTGCGAATATCATCTCCAGTACCTTTTAATCACTGGTACCTCAGTGGAACACCAGGAGAGCTGCTTGCCTTCAATTGGCCCCTTTATGCTTGTCAGGCTCCGATCTGGCCATTTGAAGATGATACTCATGGATGGCCAGAAATCCTTTCCCACCTGTATAAAGCGCGGTTTATTACCAGCCTCTCCCTCACATACCCTGAATTGCATTGGAGCCATACATGAAGACATTTTTAAGGACCCATCTGCCATTGCCCAAAAACTTTTTTTGCAGACTCAATGACTCAGTGTAATTTTTTTTTACACTGGGATAAGAAAGAACTTGAAAACAAAAATTATAAGCACTTTGTTAATTAAATTTTGTTCAAACAGATTGCAAGGTGACAATGTGTTTCACATTATCACGAAGAAAACCATTTGGTGTAAAAAATGCCCTTCCGAGAAATGACAGTTAATGAGTTTCTGCTCTAAGACGACGATATAAAGATTTTATCATAAGCACGAGAGGTATTGTTTGGCGTTGAAGGGATTCTTTTGACACCGGCAGCTGTTAGATGGGTTATTAGTTTTGTGCTTTGTTGTCAAAACGAAATCGGAAATGAAAGATGGCGACTATGGAAAGGATTCAGCAAAAATACTTTTACACCCTGAACGAAACTGAAACATTATGCAAGACGAAAAATGACCGAATGGCTGGTAATAAGCCGCATGGCTTATTACCAGCCTCTCCCTCACACATCCTGGATTGCATTGGAGCCATACATGAAGACATTTTTAAGGACCCATCTTCCGTTGCCCCCAATTTTTTTTGCACGGACTGAATGATTAGTGTAATTTGTTTTGTTTTACACTGGGATAAGAAAGAAGGCAGAGCGTCAAGGGACTTATCTGTGGTGAATATTAAATTCTAAACTCAGAGTCGTTTCATCGTGATGTTTCACTAGATTTAGATTTTTAGAGGGAATTTCTTGCCCTTTCAGTTTTTAAATTATTTGAGAGAGGGAGGAGAGAGAAAAAGAGGACAGGAGAGAGAATCGGTTTTTGTCACCAGGGAGAGTCCCTTCCCGCAACACAATCAAAGAAACTTTAACTTATTTTTAATTATTCAAACATAAAACTGTAGCAGAACACCGGTGTGTTTCTCCTATTCTCCCCGAACGAAACGAGGAACTGTTTATCAGCTGTTTCCAAGGACACATGATCGTGCTCTCTTCTGCGCATGTGCCCCCTAGCGTCTGTTTCTGTTCTGTTAAGCGAGAGGGCAATCGTTCTGCTGTCCCTTTGGAGATGTACCGTTTTCGTTTCTTGTCTGTAAATGTTGTGTCTCGTCTTGAAATTTGATTTGTTTTTATATAACTGGCCTGATAAGTTGCTATAAAGCTTATTTTTAATATTGCTTTCTTTTTCTTTAGGTGTATCAACGTTGGCTGTCTCGCCTTCTTCACCAGACAACAATAAAGTTTCTGTTGAGGTGAGTGCTCAATTTTTTCCAGCTTTTTCGCCTTATTTTTCATCCACCATCGTTGCGTTAGGCCTACCGAGAACTATTCCACCACTAAGTCTGGCTGGTGGTGGTCGCCATAGGAACAGGGCTCGTTCATTTTGAGTAGGGGTGGCTGATGGATGTCCCAATTGTACTTTGTTTTAGGTGAATGTTGGCGGCGAAAAGAATAATTTACTAGTTTTGCTCGGCAACAAGTAAAAATCACATGAAGTTCTTGTACATAGATACTACTTACCTTATAATTTTTTAATACACGAAAAACAACCAATGAAAAAGACATATAGAGCATAAAATAACTCTGGTAAATGGTTTAAAATGAGGAAAGGAAACTAAAGTTCCCGTTTTCTGAAAACATCTGCTCATTTTGCTTAAATAAAACAAACAATGACGTTTAAAACTTTTCCAATTGCAATACACACTTTATAAATATAATATTAGCAGTCGTAGCGAATATTTTGCATAGGTCTGTGGACATTATTGACAGCTCGTATGTTATAACGTCGTTTAGAAGTTTAAATGTTACTTTTTGTTCAGTATGCGACAAAACGATGTTCTGTTAACTGAAAGTTTCGTCTTTCATCGCTACGAAATTAAAGTCTTTTATAAACCAGGTTTAAGCCAACGCATTTTGTGTTCCATGAACTCCGTTTCACGAATCCCACAGTAGGTAGGTAGGTATTTTAAATAACGTCACACTAGAGCTACGAGCTATTGGTGACGGTCCGGGATTAATCCCAAAGGGAAAGATCCGAGGACAACACCACGTAATTTTGAACCACTTCAGATGAGCTGGCACCCCACTTTCTAAATTTCCACACCACGCCAATGTGAGGACAGTTAAGGCCACGACGGATTCAAAGTGCCCCAGCCCCCTTTGTACACGACGGCCTTTGGTTGGATTCGAACTCGCAACCCTCCGGTTGCTAATCCGTCACCCTTCCAACCGAGCTTCCGGTGTCCGTTTTTTATGGGATAAAAATCAAATACTTTTTAAAAAGTTTTGCTTAAAATATTTAAAATGTAACGTAACCCATGAAAGCATGCACACAAAAGTAATCAGTCCTTAAAAGGTACAAATGTTAAATAAAAAGATGAAAATCAATTCCCATAAGAATTTTTGCCTTACACCTTAGATTGCTTTAAGTCCGAATAGCATTTAGTCAAACTGGACTCAATTTCATTCTAATATGCTCGAAGCGAAATTTTCAAATGATTGGTATTTGATTAATTGGTTCGAAGGTTAAATACAAAGGAGTATCAAAAAGTAAGGTGAATTTTTGATTGACAGAAAAACGTGCAGAGAAATATATGAAAATTTATTATGTTTGACAAATCGTATCACACTATCATTCGACAAAGGAACCATAGTGGTCTAAGCATTTATTCCAACGTGGCACCCAATCATCCATGCCCTTTTCAAAGAAATTTTGCTCCAGGTTCCCTAACCAGGTAAGTGTTGTGCCTCTTCCAGTGTATGGAAACGCTGCCCACGGAGGTGTTTCTTCAGGGGCCAAACTAATGGTAATCCAAAATGGTAATACTGCTCGCTGAACCATATGAGCTATTCAATGCATTTGCAATATCATGCAACCTCACTCTTCTGTCTTCACGAATCATGGCATCGACGACAGCCACATTCGTGTCGTTACATCACACATACACTTGTTTCTGCGACATAACACTCTCTCCATAGACTTCCAACAATTCTCGATGAATATTACATGTTTTTTTCCCCCTTGGCCCATAAAAAACGAATGACACCGCGCACCTCTTCCTTGGAGTAATGCTCAAGTCGATGCGCCATCTTTGATTTGCTCTAAGCATCAGACATAGAAGTTTCTACAAGCCTCACACTTCTATCACCTTGGTACTTGAAACATATAAAAAAATTAATTAGCTACACAAAAAACTTTGAGTTTTAGAGACAAATTCACCTTACTTTTTGATATATCCTTGTAGAAAGACAACTATTATACGGTAAAATTTTAAGTAAAATACGTGAAACATTTTAGCCGAACTTTTGGCAATGTGGTAAAATTTTCAATCGTAACTTTAACTCCTGTAATTTTAACCGGTCTGTAAACTTCAGAAAATAGAAATTGTTTTAAAAATATATCCTGCCGAAATCTCTCATGTATTCAAAGTCATAGAGGCTTGTTTAAACAATAACCACACTATGCAAAATTTCTAATTTATTCAGAGTGGCATTATCATTCGTCTTATTTTGAGAGATAATCTTCAAGCTATTGTCTCAAAGCTATCGAAGCGCGTTTAAATTAAAAGTGCCTCAGGTGGTTTAGCATCTTTCCAAACTCTCTCATTATTATTCCTACGGAATTCGATTTCATTAGATTAGGTTATTGTTTAAAAAGTGTATTTCTATGCTTTCTTAATCAGACTTCTATTTTTGAAGAAAGTGTCACGAAATTTGCTGTCAAGTAAGAAAAGTGAATTCAATGAATATTATCCCTATAATTTTCCGTCGTGGTGTGGGAGTTTGGAAAGTGGAGTGCCAGCTCAGGCGTAACCTCGTCATCTGATCGTGGTTCAAAATTACGAGGCGTTGACCTCGGATCTTTCCCATCCGGGGTTGATCGTCAATAGCCCGTCGTGCTGCTCCAGTGCAACGTTAATTAAATACCTGCCTACCCAATAATTTTTCAGTTCTTGATTCTATTGTTATTAGGTTATTTTAGGTTTTAAATATCCGAACAGGAAGAAATTTATTTCCTCTAAATTTCAATTTTTGGATATATGCTTTCAAAATTCCCATCGTTGTTACATTTACTGGATTCCGTAAGAGGAATCCAGATGGATGAAAGTGAGGCTCATCATGCATTTGGGAAACTGGAAAATGATTTTTAATGCGATATTGTAGTTTTAATGTGACGAGGTGATTTCCTCTTCCCCGTGAAAGTTTAGGCAAAACCTGGAAATTGTCCTGGATGCCAATCGTTTTCCACATGCTGTACATTACTTAATCTTGCAAACGTTTCGTGGGACGTTAGAATATTACGTGACCATAAAATGCCCAATGAGTCCTCCTTGACCAAAATGGCAGCAAGCTCTAACATCCGTGTGAGATGAATCCACTTCGAATACGATTTCACCTTTTAGAATTGATCATGAAATGAAAATTCGTTTATTTATACTAAAGCATGGCCAATTCATGTCTGCAAATGGCTGTTTCAATTCTTCCACACAAATATTCAGTGCCAGAAGTAATTAACTCCATAATTCTCAAACATAAGTCAAATTAGTTCTTGACTGGGAGAAATTCTTTCGTCTTCCAGTGGTTTCTGTTTATACGAAAAAAATTTAAAGTGCACATAGCTGTTTTTCTAACGAAACTATGCGTTTTTAAAAAAGCAAAATTGGGCGCTTTCTCTTTCTCTAAATCTGGCAACCCTGTTACCGTCGCCTCAAAATTCGTTTGCTGTTTAGGAAGTCAAGTGTGCTCCATCTCGGTGAAACTAACTGGAAAAAGAATACAGTAAATGTTCTTTCGTTTACTTCGCATTTTTCTTCTAGAATGTCATTTCTTCGTTTACATATATTTATGCTCAACATGATTCGGCGTCTCTGATGCACTCGAGTTTCAATAAATTACATGTGATGAATACTTTTCTTTACTTTTTGGGAATCGGTTAAGGTCCGTAACAACATACGGTCCTTCCAATGTCCTTACGAAATTGGGGTCACGGTAGCCCTGTTGGAAGAGTAACAGACTAGCAACAGGAGGGTTGCGAGTTCGAATCCAATCAAAGACCATCATGTATCCTCCATTGCTACGTTAATTGACTACCTTCCTTAGAAACCACGTTAGTGAACGCGAACCATAAATCCCCGTCTGTACTTACGGGTGGCTAAAAATGGCGCACTCCCTGGCATAAGGAGAATTCCTGCATTCGGCCTCATTATTCTTCTTTTGGAATTCGGTTTCATTAAAGCGAAGACAGTATTCCGATTCTAAATTGTTAGTGGTAATTAGAAGAGCTAAAAAGGACATCTCGTAATAATCTCATTGTTTCCTCTGCCAATTAGAAAAATAGAAATGGGGGCACTTAGCTTCGTTCGCTTTTCTGATAAGCAAGTGAGGCTGTGGCTGAAAGCTGCCGCTTTTTTTTCCCCGAGATTTTGTTTCTCTGCGAATGGCAATCGTGATCTGCTTCTTATCTGTTAGCAGACGTTGATGTCCGTTGAGTGACCTAAAAACATGAAGCGTCGAAATAGAAAATACCTTCAATTTAAAAATTGCTATCACAAGATTGAAAAGTCACCTCAGATAGGTATTTTAATTAACGTTGAATTGGATCAACACAACGGGCTATTGGCGACGGTCCGGGATCAATCCCAAGGGAGAGATCCGATGACAACACCACGTAATTTTGATCCACGGTCAGATGATGAGGTCAACACCTGAGCTGGCACCCTTTTCTCCACACTTCCACACCACGCCAACGTCAGGACATTTGAGGCCACGATCGATTTAACGTGCACCATCCCCCGTGTTCAGGACGGTCTTTGTCTGGACCGAGTTTCGAAATCGCAACTCTGGTTGCTAATTCGTTACTCTTCCAACCGGGCTACAGTGGCCTTCAATAGTGTAGAAGAGTACAGAATTACGAAGAACTCGAGATATTATTCCAAGTAAACTCCTCGAAATCCTGCCTTGAAGTGAAACAGTGTACAATGGTGATAAAACCATGCAAGAGAGACAGAAACGATTCAAAATGACGACACGTTGTCCTTGATCTTTCCCTTATGGATTGATCCCGGACCAATAGCCCGTCGTCTTGCTCCAGTGCGACGTCAATTAACTACCTTCCAGTCAGCAGCGTTTTCCTGAAATGACCATTTACTCTTGAGAACGCAACGAGGATCGGCGGGGTTTCCCGCTTCGAGATCCCGTCGCCACCCACATGTTATTATCGTCTGCAAGATCGAGGTCAGCGTGTCAGAGGAGGGCGGGCGCAAGGTGAATGCCACCGGATCTCGAGCGAAGGCTTTTCCCACTTCGCGTGACCACCTGTGCTGCAATGTCCGGCGAAAATTCGTGGGCCCTTTCTGATGCTTGCATTGCAGCATGTGAGCTAAAAATGGGCCGCTTTTTTTTAAATTCTTTCCACCATAATTTATTCGAGGGATGTTTCCAAAGTTCTGGAATCGCGGAATAATACAGGCTCACGCTCGCAGATCCGGACAAGACCTGACAGGTTTACCAAACGATATGAGTCAGCAGTGGAGCTGTTAGTTTACGATAACAGTATTAAATGTTATTGCTATTTCGTAACAGTTATTTTAACAATTATAAAAAAAACTGAGCGTCTAATTTAACGGTTATTATTAAGTGCTAGAAAACGACATTAACGGTTCATTTTAACAGTTGGTAACTGCAAGTTAATCGTAAAAGTAAGAAAAAAGTGTCAAGAAAACCCTTTATTTATTATTTTAAATATATTCTCACGAATTTCAATATTTTAAAATCTTTATTTATTTATTTAATTGATTAATTTAACAATTTTCAGTCATTGCAAAATTGCTCTTTTAACATTTGATGACAATAGCTAACGTTCGTCTCTTTTAGAAACATCGTGTTTATTCTTTTGCCCCAACTTCAATGGCATAAACTAGAGATTATAAGTTTTTCAAAAATAATTGTGCTAACTGCTATTTTGAAATAAATTCCCGGAACTTTGGAAATATCCTTAGCATTTACTACTTTTTGTGTACTTTTAATTTACGCATACCTGAAAAACTTTCAATGTACGATATTATTTTTGTTACAATAACCCCGTGATATACAGCTCTTCTCTGGGATTAGCACGATGCATCAAGAAAAACATACTTATTACAGAAATAAGCACTGATTATACGTTAAACTATGCGTTTTTGTATTTGAAATTATGTAAAACCACATGTTGAGCTAAACTCTTTAAAGCAATACTAAATCCGGTCGAATATTTTCGCCTTCTGAATTTCGTAAAAACCGATTAAAACTAAAATGGTTGTCTCTATTTGTGTCCAGATGAAGACCGGTCCCAAAGTGAAGAAGAACCCCAACTCTCAAAAGCTGGCTAGCAGCAATCAATTATTCGATGTTATTTCAGTATGTTATCAACTATATAATAAGCATCTCGGGAACAAGGAAACATAATTTATTCAAACGTAACATTACGGATAAATGAATAAATATCAAATGGTTTGACATGCGTACGGAGAAAATTTGCGCAGATACCGTTAGTCGAAGAATTATTAACGTGAACAGTTTTTACGATAAGAACATTCTTAACGCGAACAATTGTAACGATAAAAACATTCTTAACGCGAACAGTTGTAAATATAGGAACACAAATTCTAGAGATCCTTTTAAATGTTGTCCCACTATAAACAGAATTACAAGTTTAATTTTTGTCTCAAAGTGAAATGTTCACTGATGTTTAAGCTCATGAGAAACTGAACCATCAAAGGTCATTATTTGTGACAATGCTCATTGATAGGAACACCATGGGAGAACACCAGAATCGGCAAAAGCGTTTCCCAAAGAATAATAGGTTGATTCGACGCCGTTACATGAATTTTACCATGCCTTTCTTATTTCGCACTTCAAAATTTTAAAAAATATTTTAATTTTAAATAGATTGGCAAAATTAGATTAGAAAATAAAATAAAAATAGATTTCATCATCATCATAATTGGCACGACAGCCCTTTGTGAGCCTTGGCCTTCTTCAGTTTTCCCCAGACTACCCTCTCTCCAGCCATGGATCTCCAGTTCTTGACTTTCATGGCACTAAAGTCCGAATCCAGACAGTCCCTCCATCTCCTTTTGGGCCTACCCCTTTGTTTTTCACAAAAAGGGACTGCATTAAAACTTTCAATGACGTTCTCTCTGGATCCATTCTCAAAAGATGACCTGTCTATCTCATTCTGTTCAATTTTACAAAATTTACTGTCCATTTTCAAAAAGTTTGTATAATTCAAAATCGTATCTCCTTCGCCAAATATCATTATCAAGGACACCACCGAAGATGGCCCTCAAAACTATCCTTTCAAAAAATTACCAAAGCTCTCTCTTCCTTTGCTGTCAATGACCATGTTTCAGAGGCATAGGTTAACACTGGTCTTTAATAATAGATTTGCTTTCCTAAAGTATACGGGAAAAGGAAATTAGATCCGAAAAGATTGAATGAAAAATATTGAAATTCGAAGAATATAAATCTAGCATGAAAATTCTTAAAAATAAGATAGGTAGGTATTTAATTAACGTTCTACTGGAGCAACACAACGGGCTATTGGCGGCGATCAGGGATCAAACCCGAAGGGAAAGATCCGAGGACAACGCCACGTCCTTTGTACACGACGGTCTTCGGTGATGGATTCGACCTCGCAACCCTCCGATTGCTAATCCGTTACTCTTCCAACCGGGCTACCGCGGCCGTCTTAAAAATAAGAAACGGATTGGGGGGGTGGGGGGGGTATTTCAATTAACGTCACACTGGAGCAACACAATGGGCTATTGGTGACGGTCCGGGATCAATCCCAAAGGGAAAGATCCGAGGACAACACCACGTAATTTTGAACCATGGTCAGATGACGAGGCAACACCTGAGCTGAAACGGATTGGAAAAGTACGGTTTAAAAATCATTCATAGTAAAAATAGATTGGAAATGAAAATTAGACTCGGAAAATAAAGTTTTAACTTAGTTTTAAGAGAGAAAGTTCTAATATTTGAAATGAGAGCAGCGGCTATTTTTAAAGACAGATCGCTTGCATCTTTGTCCGCTATCACCAATTACACTTCTATTCGAAGAACAGAAAACCAGAAAGTAAGCAAAATTCGAAAACACGACGGGACAGTTCCATTATCGTTTTCATTCGGAAATTACAAGACATGTTTGTGCGGAATACATCGGTTAATCACCTAGCCTCTTTTTCAGAATTAAAAAAGAACGCTTTATCCTTTTCTCTTTCACCTGCGCCTTCGAAAAGGTTCTTTACTGTTTTCTTTCGTTCCGGAAAGTAGGTCTGCGGTCAGCCTACAGAAGAATCGGAAGACGCTTTTCTGCCTCGTTATGCGAGAGCAAGGTCAACATCGTTCGTTTTCGTTTTCCAGCTCGAAAATGGAACGGCAAGAGCTCGATCGAGCGAAAATGGCGTCTGGCATGCTTTCGCCGTTCAGCTTCCGTCGTTCTTTCTTTGTGAGTTTCTTCCAAAGTGCGATTAAAAATAACTTGTGTAACGCTTTAAAGGAAAAATGTTATTGGTTTTCGATTTTTTCCCATCCTCTCCTTTTTGTGTTTTTTATTGTAACCAGGTATTTTAATTGACGTCGCACTGGGAGCAACACAACGGGCTATTGACGACGGTTCGGGATCAAACCCGAAAGAAAGAATCCGAGAACACCACCACGTTATTTTGAACCACGGTCAGATGACGAGGTCACACATGAGCTGGTAGCCCACTCTCCAAACTTCCACACCACGCCAACGTGAGGACATTTGAGGTCACGACATATTTAACGTGCACCAGCCCCCTTTATACACGACGATCTTTGATTGAATTCGAACTCGCAACACTCGGTTGCTAATCCGTTCCTCTTCCAACGGGGATTCTTCGGCCTGTTATTGTGACCTGGACCAGGGATATTTTGACTGATCATCCCTTTGTCCGCATTTCGTAGCTTCTTGATTCCAGATATATACATTTCTTCAGGTCATTTTTTTCTAATTTGTCGGTATATAGATCCTTTTTTTTTAGATTTTTAGATCTTTTGATAATTTTTCGAGATTTTGAGGACTTGTGTTGATGAGGTCATGGAGAGCTTGGCCTCGATGGGGCCTCAATCTCCAGTACTGAAAGTGTAGCACATGATAAAGAGTCCTGTCTTGGAATTTGGGATCCTAATAATTTGGTAGATTAAGAAAAGAACTGAATAAATGTTTTGACAGTTTTTTAGTATTGAGTTTTTATTTTTTTTTCTGTCTCTGGGTTGAGTCCAGCCCAAAGTAAACTTTGAAATCTTGAAAAAGTTTAGTTTTTATCTGGAATTAAGGACTTTCCTGGTCATTTTTCGGCATTATTGATGATTAGGTTGTTTTTGAGATTTTTAGAGCAGTTTTTTTGTCATTTTCGATCATTTTTAGGTCATTTTTGAGATATTTGGGCATAAAGCTTCAGTTTTGTCCCAAGTGTAAAACAATTATTGTTGAAACTTTCCCAAGTCGCCAAGAGGATACGTAAAAATTCTCTAATATATTATG
Organism: Meta bourneti; assembly: GCA_933210815.1. Taxonomy (NCBI): domain Eukaryota; kingdom Metazoa; phylum Arthropoda; class Arachnida; order Araneae; family Tetragnathidae; genus Meta; species Meta bourneti. The sequence goes on from OW119929.1 coordinate 8,294,403, forward strand.
ATTTATAATCTTTTGGGGGTCAGGAGTTTATATAAATCGTGTATCATCTTTTTATTATAAAAGTGTTCCATTGCATAAAGAAAAAGATAAAAATTTACACATCTATGCGAGTTATACATTAGGTACTTGGGATACATTTTGCTAATGCAGCCCCTGGATACATCGCACTCCTTGGGGACAAGAAAAACCACGATATTACGAGGATTAAGAAAAGCGTACTCATTCTAGAAATTTCGCATACGTTATGCATTAAATCACATGATTTTTACTTAAAGTTAGGCAAAACTAAAATTTAAACACACAATCGATAATATAACCTTTTAAAATATTACAAAAAAGGTAAAACGTATTTTTGCAAACCAAATTCCTTCCTTTTTCTATCATTCGTGACACACAAATATTTAATACCAATTCAGTTTAGGACCTTCCAACAACCAAAGAAGCAGATCGAGATTTTCTCCTCTTCCGAAATCGAAATTTCATCGGAAGACAAGCACAAATAGAAACTATATAACCGAATTCGGGATATATCGAAGAGCTCTATAACAATGTTTTATTGTAGGTATATCTTGAGGGGCCCGTACCCTTTAGTGTCTAGGCCTTGATATAATCACTTATTAACTGTAAAATATTATGAATATTTAAATGTTCTGTACATAGCTGTTGCTTAGTAATTTTCATTATAAGTATTAATGTCTCCAAACAGAGGAATCCAGCAAAAATATTTCTCATTTTAAAGAATGAATGAATTATTCTTAAAATTAATATTATAATAACTTCATTATTTTTTATAAATTTACTTCCAATAATTATGATTTAATTATTCTTTGCATAAAGTAAATTAATCTTCCTTTCCGAAAATAAAATAATATCTATATTTTTACATTTAAAATTATTTTTTCGAATAAACGAAAAAGCAGAATGTATTTTCGTGGTATCACTCAAATAAATATCGTTGAGCAAAACTTAAAGATTAATTTTACGTTCCATTAAATTACAAAATTAAACATTCTGCAAATATTTTCTAATAAATTCCTAACTCAATTTTTGCTGGATACTAAAATTTTCACGCTATTTTCAGAGCATTCGGTAGTGCCATCTAGGAGTAGTTTTGAGAACTATAAATTATGTAAAAAAAATACGAAAACAATAATCGAAATTGGAAAACTATTTTAATATAATCAGTGCTGCCATCTAGGTATAAATCTGAAAAGTATTCTAGTTGCTTTTGAAAATGGTGATTAGTGATTGGAAAAAGTTTATAGTTATGCTTTAGAAGCCTTTACATTTTCAATTAACTATCAAGATTTTCATTGGACATGAGTTAAGATGTATAATAAATAAAAATGTGTTTGACATTGTGTTATACATATATTTTTGAGAAGCCTAGCCTTTTACATTATCTAAATTATTTACTATTATCTGCCGTATAAATTATATTTATTTAATATGCAACAGGCTGGAAAATTCTTTTGTTAAGGAATAATGAAATTATATTTATAATTACAAATTTAAACTTAACGATTGATTGTTTGATGATTGTATTCGGGGATAGCTGAAGGGATTCATGTTCCTAAGAGTTGGTCCACCTGTATTAGTTATTATTAAAAAATATATCATATTAGGTCATAGTAAAATTAGTAGTTAAACGATGAAGGAATAAATAACACTGCCGTCAGTATAAAACCCGTAATTAAAAGAAGTTTGGAAATTGATTTTGCAATCAACAACTTTTCAAGACAATTTCTGTTCAATCCATAGTTTAATTTCTATTTTAAGTGCAGTTCGAATTCTATAGATAAAAAGACTTAAAATTTTAAGTAGGTTAACTAATATAAATAGTCAATTGAGTCATTAATTGATAATCGTTAAAAATGTTTTAAATAAATTGTTTTGTTACAGGTTTGGAATAATATACCATTTTAAGAAGTTTTGTTCTCATTTTATAAAATCTAGAAAATACTCCCGCATACTAACAAAATTATTTTTAGAAATTAATTAATATAAAAATAAGTAAATAAAAAATGAAAGCTGATTCGGATGAATGACTCTTACAATATGAGCTACAGATGTTACCTCTGATTCTACATTTACGGGTCACCATCCTGTTTTTACAAGTATATTGAAGTTGTTATTGTTCAGTTTGAGTTGATTCGTTTAAAATAAAAGTAAAACAAACAAAATAAAATAAACAATCGTTTTACACAACCCTCTCTCAACTCGCCACCATAACTTTTCTCAAAAACTATTGATCCCATACACTCAGGGTAAGGCAACGGGATTAATCCCGGACCATAGCCAATAGCCCGTTGTGTTGCTTCTGTGCGACATTAATTGACTACCTACCCTCCGGGTAAGGGGAAATAAAAATATGTGTTCCAATACTCACTGCTTAATTTGTACCAAATGTTTACGATTCGTACTTTTCTTTAGACACGTGGATTAACGAATAAGCACGTTCAAGTGAATGAAGATTTTGTAACTTTAGAAACAGCTGCCATTAGACTTTCCCCGTTTCGTGAGAGGGAAATCGTCCACTAACATTTCTCCAAAATCAAAATCTCATCCACTTATTGATGCGCTAACAAAAACCAGGAAATGGATTCGGACGTTTCTTCATTTAACTGCTTCGAATCTCGTTTCCTCTTTTCTCCATAGTGCTTCCTTCTCAAAATCCGAAACGAATTTTGATGGACAGAATGGGTACAATGAACGCACTCTTTATTCGATTCTTTAGTTGGACTGCTATGTACTTTGTTTATATTTATTCTAACATGTAAGGGTTTTTCGATTCTTCTGGTTTGTTTTCCTTCACAAAAAATGACCTAATCAATTTGGAGCAGTTTTTGTTAAAAAAGTTTCTCTTAACAAACATCTATATATAAAGCAAAGTTGGCGTCTGTCTGTTATCTATGCAAATCTACACCGTTTGACCAATCTACAAATTTGGTACACTCATTATTTAGAACCCTAAAATGTATATATAACACAGGTTACATTTTAACCACAGTCGTATTTGTCCTACGTGTACAGACGGAGCTAAAAACAATTCCAAATCCTCAGAGGAATGACATTGAGTATTATTACTATTGCGGTGCGAAGCTCAGATTGTTTTACCAGTATTACTGGAAAAACAATTTTTTCCAAAAATGTATTTAAGGAATTTGAATTCCAATACTTATGATTGAAGTTATTTTTTATTTCTTTTCCAAAGACTGATAATATGGAGATTCAAAACTTTATTTTTACATAACTTATATTTTATAAGAAAATAAGTCTTGCAAAAAGCGCAAACGAAAACCCACTAATAACTAAAGTGTTATTTCGCTACTTGGTATCTGGCAACTCCAGAATTAATGTTTTATTTATTTATTTTATTTAGAACTAGCAGAATTACCCGTTTAATCGGGTTGAAGTGGTTAATTAACTTCCGTTTACTTAGTAAATTTTAATTCCTATTCATCACATGGTAACAACTACCACACTCTAATAAAGGTTCACAATACACAATTTAGCATTTTAAATGTACAATTTCACAAATGTAAATAAATGTCAAATTTAACAGTTGACATTTTTGTAGAATTTTTTCTCTAGAGTGTGCCATTGTTGCCCAGAATGCATAGAATAATTGAGACTCTGCATGTAAATGCATTGTATGTCATTTTAAAAACAAAAACATTTCTCAAAATAATCATACAATGATTCAAATGTTTTAAAAACTAATTAAACATTCACTTACCTTGATTACGAAAAACATCAAATAGAAAATCCAGACACATCTTATAAAACATAGATTAAAAATACTTCGAACGAAAAAGCAAAGAATGTATGTTTTTGTACTACAAAACTGATTACAGGAATATAAGCTAACGGATTATAGAAATTTAAAAAAGCGCACGATTAATAATGATTGTTTCGAACTAATTCAGCTGCCAAAAGTAATTTAAAAATACCAAGGTTACCATATTAGCTACCAGCACTATCATAAAAGATTTTGTGCTTTATATTTTGTTTATAATACTTTATTCTCTCTTTATCGTCTGTCCCAAATTTTCAGATTTTTTCTATTTCGTAAAGAAAAAATAAGGATCAAATAAAAATGGATCGAAAATATTTAATGAACAGACACTCTATTTTTATTTATATAGATTCTGAGTTTATGCATCTGAGTTAAGGTAGGTAGATATTTTAATTAACGTCGCACTGGAGCAACACAATGGGGTATTGGCGACGGTCCGGGATCAAACCCGAAGGGAAAGATCCGAACATCTGAGTTAAGATAGTGAAATGATGCGGTCATATTTGAATATTGTGAACAAATATTGTGAATTGGTTTTTTCAGAAAGTAAATTGTTATTATTTTTAGCAATTTCGAAATGCTTTTTACTTATCTGTTATCAGTGGGAGGAAAATATGTAAATGAAAAGTCTTGGTAGGTAGATAGGTAATTAACGTCGCACTGGAACAACACAACGGGCTATTGGCGACGTTCCTGGAACAATCCCGAAGGGAAAGATCCTAGAACAACGCCTCGTCATTTAAACCATTGTCAGATGACGAGGTCACACCTGAGCTGGCACCCCACTCTCAAAACTTCCCCACCATGCCAACGTGAGGATATTTGAAGCCAAGACAGATTGAACGTGCACCAGCGCCGTTTGTACACAACGGTCTTTGGTTGGATTTCAACTCGCAACCCTCCGGTTGCAAGTCTGTTACTTTTCCAACCGGGTAAAATAAAATAGAAAGAGTAATGCATGAAATTTTGAAATAGGAGTTTCACATTTCCAAATTTTAAGCAAAATTTTATTCAACATTTATTTATATTCTAAAGTTAACTTGTAGTGTTTCATAAATTATGTGGGGCCGTCGTGGCTCAGTGGTTATACCCACTGCGCTAGCAACCTACGAGTTGTAGGCGGCGCAGGTCCGATTCCTGCAGGTGCATTCCTCCTTGGGTGTATTTCTCTCTTCTGTGTCAGTAAACTTTCATTGTGTGTGTATGTCTTACTTGATATTATATTCCTTGTGTCTGGCGTAGCATGGACAAATACGGCCCTTGAGTCATAAAACCCCGACAAACCATTAACTATGTTTTTGTGGCACTTTGTAAATGCAAACACGCATGATCCAATTGACCTCCTCAAGTCTAATACATTAAAATCTATTCCAGGATGACTCCAGCAGCCTAGAGTCCCGAAACGACCACCCGGACCTAGATGACCTGAACTCTTTCTTCGACTTCGAACTGGCACCTCCCAACCGGGACTACCAGGACCCCGCACAGAGACCCACGCGCCACAAGTACTACTACTACTACAGGCCGGGAGGTCCCATGTACCCCGAACACCAGTACGTGCCCCCTCAGAAACAGGTGGTCACGCCGGGATCGCACTACAAGGACCAGGACTCCAACGACACCAAGTCCAATCCCAACAAAGCCAAGATTGGCTCCTACCAGGTATCGGTGGTCGATGCAGACAGTCCTATCCTCTCTGAACTCGGCCTGAGCAAGGACGACCTCAAAAAGTTGTCCTCGTTTACCAGGAGGAGTTCCTCTAATGGTAGTATGTTAGGTTCCGATTCGGTGCAAACTGCAACTTACGCAGAACATCCAAGGCAAGACTACCCGCATTCCAACGCTCCAGGGAATCATTACGAACCCAAGCACCACCAGCACAGTACGGGTGGACAGTACAGACCTAGCGAGTACTATCCTGCAGAGGGTCCTCCGCCACACAGAGGATACGGATACCAACCACCTCCACAAGGATCCTACGACGCCAAGAGCTATGCTGCAGTCCAGAGCAACCCATCCTCTGGATACAACTATGCTCCACCACAACACAGCCACCACCATCCACCTCCCGCATCCTATCCTCCAAAGAGGACATCCAGCGAACAGTGGAGAGCTTCATCCCAGTCCCACACCGACTGGGACGACAAACACGGCAAGAAACAGGAGGGATATCACCCGCACGGGTCCTACCAGCCACCGCAGTCCCACAGTTCTCCCCAGTCCACTTCTCCCCACCACCATCCACCGGCATACCACCCACGCCCCACGTACACCAGTACCGAGAAGCCAGGATACCGGTACTCTACGTACAAGCACTCCCCATCGCAGAAACCGATTTACAGTGGCTCTTCCTCCTCCAGCGAGTACCATTCCCACAAGTCGTCGTCGGGCCACTATCCTCCAAGTTCCCATCATCCAAAGGCCCCCTCACGTGCAGGCAGCTACTCGCACGAGGGGGAGGCCTCCAAGCCTGGCATCACGATCCGCTTCAAGGCCAAGGCTCCCGGTGGCGGCCTCAGCATCCCCGTCAACTTCAACCCCTTGGACGTTGTGAAGAAGTTGATCCCACTCTCTGCTCTCAATCCTCTCAACAACAAGAAGGTCACCATAGGCATCACCATTGAGAACAAGAAGGAAGGCGAACATCACGCCTATTGAGATCGACTTCAATCTACCTGCCCTTCAAGTGGCGTTTCTAATGATAGGCGGTTCCTCTTGGTCTATAACAAGTCAGGCTCCACCTTTGGGCCCAATGGGACTTATGAACTGGTTTCTTATTCATCGTGGTCTAGATAGCGCTAGGTTGATCAGTCTATAGGTACGCACTCTTCTAAAAAAAACTCAGAATCAAGTCTCAGTGCTTCAAAATCTGTCCATTGTTTCTTATTGCTCGTAGAGCACTAGATAGACAACGTCTATGAGAGTATGCATGTACATTTATTTCCGTAAAGGTGCTAAAGAACAACAAAGTTGCCGTATATTTACGGAAGGAGATTAGTATGCTCATTGAGATAGACGGAGGGTAGATAAAGAAGCATCTGTGCTATTTCTTATGTTTCTTGGTTTAGATAGCGCTAGGTAGATCAAGTCTACGCATTTTCAATCCCCTGACGATAATGATTAACAAAAAAATCGCAGTCGTGAGCAAGGAATGTCATCATGCCCATTGTGATAGACCAGCTCCTGTATTATTTTCCACGCTTTCTTGGTCTAGATAGCATTTGGTACATCCAGTTCAGTCAATTCACCACCAAAGTGTCTAGCACCATCTCAGAACTTTCAAGATTCTTCCCTTACCATAGTTACAAGTTCATGGGCCCTCAAGAAGTCTTCAACCATTTTAGGGCTTTTCAAGATTCTCATTGTCCATAGTCTCGTATTCTTCAGTCTATCAAAATCTATCAATCGATCGATAGTCTAGACCCAAGCCGGTGATTGCACATTGTTTCTTATTGCTCATCTGGCGCTAATAGACAAAGTTCCACGCACTTTGAAGGACAACGAAAAAGTCACCGTGAGTGCTACTTTTGGCCAATCTGACCAACTATAGACCAGTGAATGTGTATAGACCACAAGAGGGACAACGCCTATTAAAGATCTCCAAGGGACGATGTTTGGCCAATTAAACCGCCTCTGTGATAACGGGAATTCGACGTTCTTATGCTGCGAACTGTATGATGTAACATTTACAGCAACCAAATTCTCAAGAGACTCTCTCACACTAACGAACTGTAAATTAACCAGCTTCAGATGTTCGCCTTGTGCAACTGGAAAATGAACATGCAATGTAAAAGAATTCGCTAGTGTTGAAAGTCGTGTTGAGGGACAACGCTGTGAGATGTCCTTGCTTCATTTTTGCTTTCTGAGCATTCGACGGTACCACCATGTAACACACACCACGTAATTTGACATTCATATCTGGATTTTGCAAAATTCAATCCTCTAAATAAAAAAAGCTCGATAACAATTAAAATAATGTTCCCAGTGTCACTATTTGTCCCCAAGTAGCCCAGAAACGTTGTTTATTTATTAACCAATGGAAAATTGTTGATCAGCATTTGCTAATTCCATGAGGATGTCTAGTGGAATCAACGGTTTAAAGAAAGCGACCTACTTTGAGTGGAAAAACGTTTAGCTTTCCTCGAGAATCGTCACATGGTTATTTCAAGGCGTTCGTCGTTAAATGCGTTGACGGTGTTCCACGAACCTAACGGCGGCGGCATCATTCGACAGGAGGTAGGTAGTTAATTAACGTCGCGCTAGAGCAAAACCAAGGGTTATTGGTAACGGTCCGGGATCCATCCCGAAGGGAAAGACCCGAGGACAACGCCTCGCAATTTCGAAATACGGTCAGATGACCGAGGATAACACCTGAGCTGTTATCCCACTCTCCAAACTTCCACACCACGCCAACGTGAGGACATTTGAGGTCACGACTGATTTAAACGTGCATCAGCCCCCACCTACATAACGGTCTTTGGTTGGATCTTTCCGAACTCGCAATCCTCCGGTTGAATCCTTTACTCTTCCAACTCAGCTACCGCTGCCCATAGCATTCGACAGAAAAAGCCCTAATTTCGAAATCGAACCCAGGAAATAGTATTAATCCAAATATACCCATATTTCAGTAGATTGACAGATTAAATTTAATGAGTGTGAACACCAATAAATAAATTATAGAGGTCAACTTGTGTGAGAATTGTAATTACATTATATATGCGATGTATGTATGGATTTAATTTGTTTATTTGTGTATATGTTTGGTACCAGATTTCTCTATTTTTCTTAAGTGTATAAAGTGTGAAAATTTGTAGAAATAAAAATAAAGGGAACTTTTTGATGGAGGCCTTTTTGCTTATTTGGTTAGAAAAAGTGTTGAATTGAGCTGAAACTACGCTTCAATCAAATTTCCTTTAATCCTTCGTTTAATATATTTCTAAAACCAACCTTTCCTCCTATCCATACTTAAATTTATAGTAAACTAGCAGATTTACTCGGCGTTGCCATAGACGTGAAATATAAGTAGACTGGGCATCGTATTGAGAAGAGATCCAAAAAGTGGGAGCAACATGCCGCTAGTAGTCACGTGACTGCTACGCAAAAATTCAGCTTGCTTGATTGATTTGATTTTTTATCGCTTCTTTGGCACATAGCACCTACTTATAAAAAGTTAGCGATGTGAATGTGCATAATACTGAATAGTTCTTGAATTTGAGTTACGTTCTAACATTGTTAGGCGATGCGAATGTGCATGCTACTGAATATTTATTGAATTTGTGTAACTTTTAACGTTTTTAGCAATTTGAGCGGTTATATAATTAGCTTGAGTTTGCATTGGGATCAAATTTAACTAGAACGTATACAACAAAAATCCGTACGTGTAAGATAAATACATTGTAGTGAATAGATTGATTGCTGGCCCGGATTTCAGATACGGCCCTCTGGACAGGTTTAACCGGCCCTCAAGCCGAATAAGCCCCGTCGGATATGTTTACCCGGTTCGCAGACCAGATATGGCCCTCCAAATTTTTATCAGGACCGCAGTTCAGATACGGTCGCCCTACAGGTTTACCCGACCCGGTCCATATGCAGTCCACCAAATATATTTATTAGGACAGCAGACCAGATACTGGTCATGTTTCACCTGCCCGCTGTCCATATACGGCCCTCAGATTATCTTAAAAATTTAATAGCAGAAAATAATTATCTATCTTCCTTTTTAAACTTAATGAGGTTAACACGAGTTGGAATAAATTGAAAAATAAATGCACAAGTGAAGAAATGACTGCCTCAATAAATATTTTACTGATGCATAAAATAAAAATAGTGAAAACAGATAAGAAGGTTGCGTGCTCAAATCACGCCTGGGTCACCACTGAAAAAGATTTCATTTATATTATGGATGCATAATTGCTTATGTTTTTGTAAACGCAAATTTATTTTAGGACAATTACGCATGGAAGTATTATTAACGTGGAAAGTTATACATATAATGTTTACAAGAAGGAAGGTAACTTTTTTAAACTATGTACTTAAAGTTCTTAGCTATTTTACCCAATTTTAGATTTCTGGTTCAAAAACTTAATAAATTACACCTGTGTGTCTATATATGGACTTTAAATTTATCAGTGTTCAAGTAAATAACTCTTGACAAATTTTATAATTTTAAGTGTGTGCAAAAGTTCTGTGCTGGATTTTTAATATTAAATTTGTATTAATTATTGTGTGTGAAATCAATATTTTATAAATACGAAAGATAAATAAGAAACAGTAAACTTATAAAATTTATTGTCACATTCATCACATTTTAAATCCACTGAATAAAACGCAGAAACATGTAGTCATTTACTAGCCACCTTTTTTCTTCATCTTTAGGAAAACTAATAAATGGAACAAAATAATTTTAAATACATAAGAACTGAATAAATGAATTTTTAGCAGGTACACATCTCTACAAGTTCTTATTACGAGTAAATATAAACTGTTTCAAGGAATGGAACCTTAAAAGTTTATGTTATCACAGATTTAACGCTTTTAAAAAATAGTTTTTTCAATTTAAAAAATTGTGGAAGATAAATGCTTCGCTCAATTGAGGAGCATGTTTTGTGTACATAAATTTTCACAAATATACTTAATATTTTTAAATACTCTATTTAGAGAGAAAAAAATCAAAAGGAGTGTCCCCTTTTCAGGTAGAAAACAGGAGTAACGGATTTCATTTCGCTGTGTATTGTGTTTTTATCACCACCACGCTTTTTTATCGAGTTAAAGAAAGATATATACATTGAAATGCTCAGAAATATTGTTAGAAACAATCTAATTTAGTATGATTTATCTCAAGATTAAAATAATATAAGGAAGAAAGATAAAACTGACTTAAAAGTGGAAAATAATTAAATTTCAATGTTAGATTTATTTAAATACGAGACAAAAAAATCAGGATGTCAAGCAGATGTTTTTAGAAAAGGAACATTCCAGCTGCGCGGATTGTTTGGAATTAATACAAAAGAAGTTTAATTTCGTTCTCTAATTGTTTGATTTTCAAATTTGCTATATTTGTATGCTTCATTAACAAGAATAAAAATACGTCAAAACAGGTAGGCACTATTTCAATTTCCGTTCACGCACTACTTTTTGTTTTTCACATGAGAATGGCAATTTGTTTTTCGCCATTCAAGTAGAAAGTTATAGGTTTAAGTGAAATAATTTGATAGAAAAGCTCTTTTGTCAAATGCACAATCTTATAATGAAAGATTTTACAAATATTTTAAAACATGAACAAAAGGTTCCCTAAAGGACTTAACTGTAGTTAACATTTATAATACGGTTTATGAAAAGATTTAATCTTATTTTTAACAAATCGATTTTATTTTATTTATAATTCTTAAAAGTTTCAAAATTTATCTTTTATTTTAATTATTATTATGTAATTTCACAGATGTGTTCATACAAAACAATTTTGTTCAGCAAGAAATAATTTAAATTATGTACTTAAGTTCATGTTTTCAATTCCTAATATTTTTATTGTGTAAGACAGGAAAGAATATAGTGATCCTAGTTGGAGCCAAAAAAAATCATCGCCAAGACAGAGAACAATTTCACAAGTTTTTAAAGTTTGGGTTCCTAAGTTAGAACATCTATTTTTATCATGCTAGTAAATACTGAAACACACAAAAAATAAATGTAAAATGCAAGTAAATCGCTCACCTGTGGAGTGTAATGTTTCCACCTTTAATAAATTTGTAATTAAATATATCCATATGCACAGCATGATAGACCATGTTAGTTTCACTTTCAAAGCATTTACTATGTAAGAAGGAATGCGCAAACCATATGCTCGTTGGAGAAAAGAGTCTAGGGATCACGTGACTACTGTTTTTGGTCACATGATCATGCGGACATAAAAGAGTTGCCATAGCTCACTCAACTTTTATATCTCCTCTATGGGCGTTGCTCGGGTTGAATTGGTTAAATGTTGATTGAAAGGTGATCAGACTAATCACTTCTCCTTAGAAAAATGCAAATATCGTTTAAGTTGTACGGAAAATAATTTTTTAACACCGTTTAAACTTTTTCATAGCTTCTACAATTTACTTCGGACGTAAATATGTATACATGACATACATCCATATTTATCCATTTCATATTCATGCACTTCTGCTGTAAGACAAACTACAAAAATTTTTCTAAAGTGACTACATCAGTAGTCGAATTAGAAATATCTTTGAACTACAACGTATGGCTCTCCGTTTTAATTTAACGTTTTTCTATCTTATTTTAAAATAATTTTATTTTAACCGGTCATTTTAAAATAAAAATTTACACACCTTACTTAAAAAGGTTTTTTGTTTTATATATTTTATTTATTTTTATGAAAACATAATTCTACATACCATTACGTATTCAACCAAAAACAAAAGGAAAATTGGTCGAAATATACATATAATGCCAAGAAATTATCCGTGTACAGGGATATTTTGTAGAAAATAAAAATAATTCATTAAAATTTAACTCCTAAATAATATATCTGTAATATGTAAAATACTGGAACACATAAGTACACACAGAAACGAAATTCTGGTCATTGAAAAAATGCAGAATTCTAAAAAACGAAAGACAAGTACAAGCGTGTCTAATTTCGACATCTTGAGTATATTTTGAAATAGAGAAATTCGTAAAAAGACGTTTGGAAAAAATATTGATAGACAGTAATGAATTATTTACAAAAAGAACACAAATTTACAAAACTTGGAAATGCTCAAATATGACCGCAACATTGCTGTCAACTCAAATACACACGGAAATCTAAATCTAATTTATAAAACAAAAAAAAATTATTCTGGCGTTGCCAGATACCGAATTGCAAAATTACGTTTCTATGATCAATGAATTTTTCGTTTGGGATTTTTGTGTTTCATTACAAAATGCAAGTTGTGTAAAATTAAGTATTTTAACTATCCATGTTTCATCAATCAAATATTCATAAATTATTTATTCTATGGAAATAAATAAAAAAGCAATTCAAACATAATTAGAATTTTAAATTGTTTAAATATAATCTTTCGGTAATGGTAATTAATTAACGTCGCACTAGAGCAACACAACGGGCTACTATTGACGACGGTCCGGGATCAATCCCGAAACGAAAGACCGAGGACGACACCATGTAACTTTGAACCACGGTCAGATGACGTCAGCCCTATGAGGAGGCTCCCACATATATGTGTTACCGTTAAAGCTCGAAAGCCGTTAATGTGCATATTACCTAGGTAATCTGCAGATTAGCTGATTTGTTCCGTTAAAGTGCGGAATCATCTGCAAAATAAGAGTTTTCCGCACTTTAACTAGAGACATTAACGGCTTTCGAATCGTTAAAGTGCAAAATTGTTTTTCTCTAATTTCCTTTCCCTCCTCCTTCCCTTTCTCCTTACGCTTCAACTATTCTGTTGATTGATTGATTCTATCAACTTGATTCTTAGATATCAAAAATAAATAAATAACATTATGTTTCAACAATTGTCAGTATATTTTATTTACATCTACTGATTATTATATGAAATTACTTATAACTTTATGGGATAGTATAGCGTGATTTTCAATTAGTAGTACTTAGTATTACTGAGTCGTTTGTCTGAGTATTAATTTAAGCGTACAAAAACGTTGCTGTTTGTTCGAGCAAATATCTTATTTTCCCTTTAACGAGTGCCTAATAGGTAATGTGCAGATTACCTAGGTAATTTGATAAATGAAACAATTTTCCGCTCTTTAATGGATCGGCCTAGTTAATCTGCATATTACTAGGTCTATTATTTCTCTTCTATGTCAATAAAACTTTCATAGTGTGTGTATGGCGTATTAAACATGGCCAATCGACACCAGTAGCCCGTTGTGTTGTTCCAACGCGACGTCAATTCAACTACTTACCCACCTTTCCAAAAATTTTTTAGGTACATCAATAATTTTTAGGTTTAAATCATGATTTAAATCAAGTGATTTTTATTAAAAATCAGTTGATTTAGATCAATACTTTAAATTTCATTTTCCTTTCTGTATTGAGTTTATTAATTTCGAAAATGAAATAAACTATGAACAAGATGCGTGTTATTTTACTCAAATAAGCAAAGAGAACTTTTCTTGTACTCAGTTCACCCCCAAAATTATACTGAAAATCATCTAAATAACAGTATTTGTTGATTGGAAGTACAGACAAGAATGTATTTACCTCTTGAGCCATTGACCAAGTAGTGCCACTCACAAGCCTGTTCATCAGCATGGGTTGTTTTAAACATTCCATGTGACTATAAATTGCATATGGCAAATTTTGAACTGTCCTCCATGTGATGGATGAAGATGCTCGAAATATACTCACTCATATCATTAAAATTGTGGACTTACATTCTTTTTTTAAGATATTGCAGTTATCTAGTATTGTAGTCCCTTTATGAAAAACAATGCATATCTAGTCACAACTAAAAGGTCTGGCCATTTTAAAATTTTTATTTTGTGGATTTATGATGGAGTATATGTGGATTTATTTTTATTTAAATTTGAATGAATTTGACAATTTAAGTTTAAATTTGGAACGTAAAAGTTAATTCGCTCATCTGAAAATCGAGTATGTTATCAAAATAAGTTATAGATTGAAGTGAAGCTATTTTTATGATTATGATTGCAATGATGAATTTTTATTGCAACCTTAAAATTCAACTTTATTGGCATGTTCTGAAGGAATGCTATTATACTTATACTATTCGTTGAGAAAAACTTCATTTTCTTCGGTTTGTTATATGCTTGGCTTTGGGAATTTTATGGCACAAGGGACATATTTGGTCATGTTGCGCCAGACATAAGACATACAATATCAAGTAATAGACACACACAATGAAAGTTTTTACTGACACATAAGAGAGAAATACACCCAGGGAGGAAATGCATCTGAAAGGAATCGAACCTGCACCGCCTACAACTCGAAGGTTGCTAGTGCAGTGGGCATACCCACTGAATCACGCCGGCCCCTGTTATATGCTTGGAATATAACTTCGAATCAATGCTCAAAGAAAATTTCAAAGATAAGCATGTTTAATTTTAATCTTGTCCCATTTTTTACTATTTACTTACAAATAAAATTTTTTTCACAAATAAGTACTTTTTTCAGCTAAATATTAATGAGAAGGAGGAATTTTTTCATGAATTTTTAGTGCAGGTTCCTTTTATTTTATTTTCAGTTGGTGACATGACTTTTTCTCAAAAATAAGTACTTAATTAATTAATTACTTTATACATAAATCGCTGAAGAAATTCTATACATTTTATTCATACATTGAATAAAAAAAATTTCAGTACGAAGCGAAAACGGCCTATAAATTATTATAATTACTAAAGAAATCTCACCAGATTCGGAAACTGCACTAGAAACTTATTTCATACTAGAGAATCTGTTCGCAACAAAATTAATTAATTTAGTTTTCACAAATAAAAAGTAATTAATTAAAACTTTGAGAAAAACACAAAATGAAAGGCAAAAATGTTTCTGTACGCATTATGCAAATTGGTTATAACGCTGTACCGCATTCAATTATTATAACTATCGAATGAAAAAGAACTCAAGTATAGTACAAGTAATCATTTCAAACTATTTTTATACCAGTGTATCGCCTAAAATGGGAATTTCGAAAGCTTTCGCGTGGTGGTAAAGTTGAGAAATGACGGTTTATCAATGATGAAAATATTGGCGAAATCACAAACAAATCTAAATCTACGGTAAAAATCATTGAAAGATATAATTTGGCAGAAACTGGAAAATAGGAATCGATCAGGAAGACTTCAGAAATTGAGCTATATACACAAAGAATATTCTGAGAAAGTTTCGCGATAATCCACGAAGTAGTGTACCACAACTTGCATCCTTGTTGAAAACTGATTACAGTATTGAAATATAACCTCAGGCTAAGAAAAATTAAATGAAGATGGCTACAATGGGCATGTTGCACGCAAGAAGCCATTCATTAGCAAACTAAACACAAGAAAATGTCTTGAGTTTGCAAAAAAAAGTATGTAAGTAAGCCCTTAACTTTTTGGGATTCTGTACTTTTCAGGGATGAATCAAAATTTTGTCTCTATGGTTCATATGGACGAGTTATGGCATGGAGAAAACCAAAACATCAGATGCAAACAAAAACTTATGTAGAACTGTAAAACACGGAGGTGGAAATGTAAAGTTATGGGGTATGGGGAGTTCTTTTGGTGTATATAACACGTTTTGTTGAAGGTAACATGGGGGGGATAGCTATGTGTACCTAGACATCTTGAAACAAAGTCTCCCTGCTAGTGTTACGAAACTTCTCTGGGAAGACCATTTATCTTCCAAAAGGATAGAGATGGCGTAGAATGGAAATGGTGGAATGAAATGGAAATGGATAGAGATGGCGTAGAATGGAAATGGTGGAATGGAATGGAAATGGATAGAGAGGGCTTAGAATGGAAATGGATAGAAAAGGCATAGAATCAAAATGGTGGAATGGAATGGAAATGGATAGAAATGGCCTAGAATGGAAATGGTGGAATAGAATGGAAATGGATAGAGACGACCTAGAATGAAAATGGTGGAATGGAATGGAAATGGATAGAGACGACCTAGAATGGAAATGGATAGAGATGGCCTAGAATGGAATAGAAATGGTCCTAGAAATGAATTTCTCGATAATATTATGGAGAATATTCTCCAAAAGGAGAATAATCAAGAATTTTCTTCTATAGGGCATAAAAAATAAAAATATGCCATTTAATGTACTTTTATTTGAACAATGAATACATGAATGAAAAAAATAATAAATTTATAAATTTAAAAATTTAGTACTTCTAAGTCTTACATTAAAAACAAAGAAAAGGTAGAATAAAATAAAACAAGAAACAAAAAAAGGTAAACATATACTATATTTCAGTTATCTATTTATACTCTTTTGAATACTTTCATCTAATAATCACTTCTAAACCTGAAGTATCTGTAGCTCTTGTAAAATTTCCGATAATTTTTCCATGTCCTCTTTCAGAAATTTTATATTGCGTGCAACAAAAGTCAATTTACCACTTTTTTCAGGCCCAGTTGGAAGAGTAACGGATTAGCAACCGACGGGGTTGCGAGTTCGAAATTTGGACCAGCCGAAGACCGTCCTTTACACGAGAGCAGGTGCATGTTCAATCTGTCATGGGCTCAAATATCCTCCCGTTGGCGAGGTATGTACGTTTGGAGAGTGGGGTGCCGACTCAGGTGTGACCTCGTCATCTGACCATGGTTAAAAATTAATGGTGTTGTCCTCGGATCTTTCCCTTTTGGAGTGTCCCGGACTGTCGCCAATAGCCCGTTGTGTTGCTCCAGTGCGACGTTAATTAACTACCCACTTCTTTCAACAGAACCTATTCTATTCAGCATAGTGGGTCAGCCCATAAGTACTGAAATTTCGTTCAGCAGCTGCAGTAGTGTCCGGCACTGTTATGACCTTTAGAGTTCTCTCAGAGTGAGTTTTCTCGATAACCTCTCCCTTTTCTGCTGTATTCAGGACAATAAACTCTCTTTTGCTCCGTATTCTGCCAGTTTCGGCAGAATCTCTGAAACTTCGTCGTGTGAATGACCCAATCACTTGTTTTCCATTCTGATACTAGGTAAGTAGGTGTTTAATTAACGTCGCACTGGAGCAACACAACGGGCTATTGGCGACGGTCCGGGATCAACCCCCCGAAGATCCGAGGACAACACCACGTAATTTTAAACCACGGTCAGATGACGAGGTCACACCTGATTTGACACCCCTCTCCAAACTTCCACACCACGCCAGCCTGAGGACATTTGAGGCCACGATAGATTGAACGTGCACCAGTCTCCCCTTGCACACGACGGTTGGTTGGATTCGAACTCGCAACCCTCTGGTTGATAGTCCGTTACTCTTCCAACCGGGCTACCGTGGCCCTACTAAGACAGGGAAGCCTAATCATTAAGGTGTACGTATACTCTAGATTTTTTTAAATTTGGACTTTAAAAATCCAGTTTTTCACAATAAGTCGTTGGTTTATGCTTAAAATAATTTCGGCGAGAAAAAATCAGATTAAGCTAATTATTAATTATCTAGTTTAGATATAATCAGCTAATTAGTATGTTTTTGAATAGCGATATCTCAAATTCTAATTTGTTCAAAAAGACAATTCCTGATGGAAATTATTCCTACTATTATTCTTCATGTTTTGACCCTCCATCAAGTTGCTAGGGGGAACAGGTTATTTTTTACAAATGTCTACTATAATTACAAAAGAAAGTCTAAAAGATCAAGATTTTTTCAGGAATTTTAACATTTAAAATTCAACTAAAAATTAATTTCTTAATTAAAAAGCTCTAATTGAAGTTCAGAACATTCGCTGTATTATATAGATTGTAATGATGCAAAAATAATTATAATAGATTAATTCATTATTGAGTTATTACTGTTTGAACAAAGCATCGTATTGCAAGAACACAATTCTTCAGAAATTAAGTTTAAAGCTTTGGAAACATTTGTACAGTAGCGAAAAAAACCCGAACCAACCCTCTCCATTCGAAGAATTTTAACAGTACAGAAGATGACATTTGACAGAAGCTAACATCTTCTATAAATTCAAATACATAAAATTTGCATAAGGGATCCTCTTCATATTAAATTGAGCACCAACTTCTTAATTTCCAATAGAAACCCCCTATTTCGACACACAATTTCAAATCTATATCAAAATTTAACTTCATATACCAAATTTCAAGTCATTAGATCTTATTGTTTCGAAGTTATGAATACAGAAAGATTGGAGCTCCTAATATTAAATCAGTTTCTCAGACTTTTATGGATATCTTCCTAAATAATATTTCTATAGTACTGATATTTTGTATCATGTTACTGTTAAGCAACCCAAAGAAAATCTACCTAATATTTTATTTACAAAATAGTTTTTAGTATGCAATAACAATAATTAAATTAATGTTTGAAAAAATTTTGAATTGGAACCTTACTATATTTTGATGGGAATCGATTCAAGACTTCTAATATGACCATGCAAAATTTGAACTTATTCCAATAATTAGTTTTTGTGTTACATTAAATTTTCCCCATTGTGACGATTTTAGGGGCAACCAAAAGTTTAATAAACGTCTAACAAACCTGAGGAATTTATATTTTTGAAAAATGGTTGGAAATATCATTTATGTTTTTAACGTAAAATACATTGGCCTTTGACCAGTTATGTGTCGTATAGATGAACTCTACGAATAAATTATCAATTGAATGACTCACTCTATTCACTTTTGGGATGATCGGAATATCAGTTCTATTGTATTAAATAATTGTAGGTAAGCTTTTTGGTTGCATACTTAGAAGCGAACGCTAATTTAAGAAAAATTAACATTTATTAAGAATACCAAAGACGATACAAAATTATACAGAACAATGATCAACATTTTCTCCGTTTCGAATTGTTTTCAATTCCAAAACATAGACGTGAAATATAAGTAAACTGAGCATCGTATTGAGAAGAGCTTCAAAAAGTGGGAGCAACATGTCTCTAGTAGTCACATGACTGCTACGCGAAAATTCAGCTCGGTTGATTGATTTGATTTTTTATCGCTTCTCTTGGCGACATAGCACCTACTTATAAAAAGTTAGCGATGTGAATGTGCATAATACTGAATAGTTCTTGAATTTAAGTTACGTTTTAACATTGTTAGGCGATGCGAATGTGCATGCTACTGAATATTTATTGAATTTGTGTAACTTTTTAATGTTTTTAGCAATTTGAGCGGTTATATAATTAGCTTAAGTTCGCATTGGGATCAACTTTAACTAGAACGTATACAACAAAAATCCGTACGTGTAAGATAAATCCGTTGTGGTGAATAGATTGATTGCAGGCCTGGAGTTCAGATACGGCCCTCTAGACAGGTTTAACCGGCCCTTTAGCCTAATAAGCCCCGTCGGATATGTTTACCCGTCTCGCAGACCAGATATGGCCCTCCAAATTTCTATCAGGACCGCAGTTCATGCACGATCTCCGGACAGATTTACCCGGCCCACAGTCCAATGTCAACAAATATGTCTACTAGGACAGCAGACCAGATACTCGACATGTTTAACCAGCCCGCTGTCCAGATACGGCCCTCAGGACAGTTTTAGCTAACCTGCAATCCAGATACAATCCTCCAAATACTTTTTTATCAGGCCCGGTCCTCCAAATCGGCTTAACCAGCCTGCAGTCCAGATACAATCCTCCGCAGTTTACCAGACCCGCAGTCGAGATCGGTCCCGTAATGCTGGTTTGATTTATCGCTGGACTGTTTGTTGTCTTTTGCAACTGTATATTAAGAGAAAATGTCAAAAGGGCTAGGGGATGCTCACAAGTATATCGTCACTGGTTAAAATTTTTTGTAAGATAGTTATCCGACCTGACCTTCTTTAATTCAATATATTATATATTTTTCTTTAACAACTGTATTAGGTGTGTAAATTATATCTTAAATATTTAATAGCAGAAAATGATTCTAACTTCCTTTTTTAAACTTAATGAGGTTAACACGAGTTAGAATAAATTGAAAAATAAGTGCACAAGTTAAGAAATGACTGCCTCAATAAATATTTTACTGATACATCAAATAAAAATAGTGAAAACAGATAAGAAGGTTGCGTGCTCAAATCACGCCTGGGTCACCACTGAAAGCTTCCATTTATATAATGGATATAGTATAATTGCTTATGTTTTTGTAAACGCAAATTCATTTTAGGACAATTACGCATAGAAGTATAATTAACGTGGAAAGTTATACATATAATGTTTACAAGAAGGAAGGTAACTTTTTAAACCATGTACTTAAAGTTGTTAGCTATTTTACTCAATTTTAGATTTCTGGTTCAAAAACTAAATAAGTTACACCTGTGTGTCTATATATGGACTTTAAATTTATCAAAGTGTTCAAGTAAATAACCCTTGACAAATTTTATAATTTTAAGTGTGTTCAAAAGTTCTGTGCTGGATTTTTAATATTAAATTTGTATTAATTATTGCGCGTGAAATCAATATTTTATAAATACGAAAGATAAATAAGAAACAGTAAACTTATAAAATTTATTGTCACATTCATCACATTTTAAATCCACTGAATAAAACTCATAGAAACATGTAGCCATTTACTAGCCATCTTCTTTCTTCATCTTTACGAAAACTAATAAATGTAACAAAATAATAATTTTAAATATATAAGGGGGAACTGTATAAATGAATTTTTAGCAGGTACACATCTCTACAAGTTCTTATTACGAGTAAATATAAATTGTTTCAAGGAATGGAACCTTAAGTTATCACAGATTTAACGCTTTTTAAAAAATAGTTTTTTCAATTTAAAAAATTGTGGAAGATAAGCGTTTCGCTCAATCGAGGAGCATGTTTTGTGTACATAAATTTTCACAAATGTACTTAATATTTTTAAATACTCTAGAGAGAAAAAAATAAAAAAAGAGTGTCCACTTTTCAGGTAGAAAACAATAGAGTGAAGGATTTCATTTCGATGTGGGATGTGTTTTTATCACCACCCCACTTGTTTATCGAGTACAAATATACATAATATTTTTAAATACTCTAGAGAGAAAAAAATCAAAAAGAGTGTCCACTTTTCAGGTAGAAAACAATAGAGTGAAGGATTTCATTTCTCTGTGGATTGTGTTTTTATCACCACCACGCTTTTTTATCGAGTTAAAGAACGATATAAACATTAAAATGCTCAGAAATATTGTTAGAAACAATCTAATTTAGTATGATTTATCTCAAGATTAAAATAATGTAAGGAAGAAAGATAAAACTGACTTAAAAGTGGAAAATAATTAAATTTTAATGTGAGATTTATTTAAATACGAAGCAAAGAAATCAGGTTGTTAAGCAGATGTTTTTAGAAAAGGAACTTACCAGCATTGTTTGGAATTAATACAAAAGATGTTTCATTTCATTCTCTAATTGTTTGATTTTCAAATTTGCTAAATTGTATGCTTCATTAACAATAATAAAAATACGTCAAAACAGGTAGGCACTATTTCAATTTCCGTTCACGCGCTACTTTTTGCTTTTCACATAAGAGAACGGCAATTTGTTTTTCGCCATTTCAGTAAAAGTTATAGGTACAAGGGAAATTATTTGATAGGAAAGCTCTTTTGTCAAATGCACAATTTTATAAAGAAAGATTTTACAGATATTTTAAAATATGAACAAAACGGTTCCCTAAAGGACATAAATGTGGTTCACATTTAGAATACGGTTTATGAAAAGATTTAATCTTATTTTTAACAAATCGATTGTATTTAATTTATAATTCTTAAAAGTTTCAAAATGTATCTTTTATTTTAATTATTATTATTATGTAATTCCACAGATGGGTACATACAAAACAATTTTGTTCAGCAAGAAATAATCTAAATTATGTACTTTAAGTTCGTGTTTTCAATTCATAACATTTTTATTGTGTAAGACACGAAAGAATATAATGATCCTAGTTGGCGCCAAAAAAATCATCGCCAAGAAGAGAACGATTTCACAAGTTTTTAATGTTTGGTTTATTATTTTTAATATTTTAAGCCCTTATAGGATGTACAGTTTACAACAAACACATTCGGACATCAATTATTTTATTTTAAACATTATTTTCGATATATATTGATAGCAAATCTATTAAATCTTTTTTACAGAAAGGGAATTGTCCGTAGGTTGTATTAAGAATTCCTAAGTTAGAACATCTATTTTTTATCATACTAGAAAATGCTGAAAAACACACACACAAAAAAAAAACAAATGTAAAATGCAAGTAAATCGCTCACCTGTGAAATGTAATGTTTCCACCTTTAATAAATTTATAATTACATCCATATACACAGCACGATAGAACCATGTTAGCTTTCACTTTCAATCATTTGCTATGGAAGAAGGAATGCCCAAACTATATGCGTGTTGGAGAAAAGAGTCTAAGGATCACGTGACTACTGTTTTTGGTCACATGATCATGTGGACATAAAAAGGTTGCCATAGCTCACTCTACTTTTATATCTCCTCTATGTTCCAAAATCCTTTTATCACATTTCAATCATGGTTACAATTCACAATATTATTGTTTGAGTTCGTATAATAAATATAACTCTCAAATCGTTTTCACTTGCATAACAATTATAATAATTCTCGGATCGTTGCATGCGCTGACAAATACGTTTGAAATAATATTTAAATTTGAAATTCGGGTAGCTATAACTACAATTAATCTCGATCTACGAATAACGATTTTCAATGTGGAGTTGATCCCTGAAATTGACAGCAACTTTAACATTCAATATCTCCGGATATAAAGATAGTAAAGTCATGAAATTTCATATTTAGACTAATTTACTGATGCAGAATCTGATTAAGGCATCAAAGCAGGGTGTTTCCATTGGAAATTTTGTTTGTGCAAAATTTGATATGAAGACGTTCCGTAATACATTTTTTATTTTGAATTTGTAGAGCACGTTATTTTCTATTGAATGATACTTTTGTATTTACTCTACAATACATAGTGCTCGAAATAAAGTGGATGGTTCGTTTTTTTCCCGCGACTGTATATTAAGTGAAACAAATCAAGAATTTTAGGATGATAAATTAGTGTTACGTTTCTTTTGCTTTATATCTTAACTTGCTTCTTGATTGTCAAGTTGCAGATTCAATTTGTATGATAAAAACAGAAAAAACTTGCATGTTTTTAAATAAAAACTCAGAATTATAAATAACAAGTAATAAATACATTATAAAAAGTTATATATATATATTGAGAATGAAACATAAAATAAACTTCAGGTCCATTTCTGCAATCAATAAATTTACAATTTCCTGAGAAATGAGGTTTTAAATAAAACTTCTCCAAATTTCAATGTTTGAAGAATATTCTCAGAATATTCTTTTGAGAACAGCTCGAATTGCGCCAGCCACTAGTTGCGCTTTTGTCTGGGGGTGGAGCAGAGATCTGTATCGGAGTTGAGTCGCTTTCTGCTCTCCTCAGCGTTTGATCATTGCTCGAAAGCCTGTCCAGTTCACGCCTTCTGAGCAACAATCAAAAGGCGAGAAGACTTATTGTTGACACTTCTCCGGAACACCTAGAAAGACACCGTGTCAGGCTCAAACAATCTTACATGAACATCGGACGGTCTACAAAAAATCCTCACAATGAGTGAATTAGAACGCTTGACAAAATATTCGTTAAACCATGTTTGTCTTAAGGGATTAAACCTAGATGTTGCAAAAAGTCGACTTTTCAAAAGTAACATTTTCAAGTTGTACATTATCTTGAAAATGTTTAATTAAAATTTTAAGTTGGTCCCATCAATATTCTCGAAGTTACAAGCACTTTTGTGGAGCACTCAGAACGCTTGACAGCTGTTTTTAAAACTTTAAAAGCGTTTTTCTCAAAACCATGTATTCGAAGTCGGTGATCAAAATATCTTGAGAACCGCTGAACCAATCGTTCCAAAATTTTTACTGCCTTTTCTTAACATAATTTACTAGTCTTTAATCCTTCGATTTTTTTTCCGATCAATATTATGGATTTTATAAGTGAAGAAATACAATTTTTTTCCGTAAAAATCTTCAGACAGCCGCCATTTTGTGAAACATTAAAATTTGACTTATTCGTTCGCGATTAAGTACTAAAACAACTGATAAACTAACTAAAACTTTTTTTATTTTAGATAATCCTGTTCGAAGATATCTTAATCAATGCAAAACGCCCTTTTTTAAAAGATCCTCTCGGAGATCGGCTGTAACTAGCGTAAAAGTCAATATTTTTTTACACAAAAATTGTGATAACATCTTCAATATATGTTGTTTCAAATGTAAAAAGTTTCATTTAAATATATACATATGCGTCTTCACAAAAAATTAGTGAAGATCGTGTTATTTTTTGCCTTGCAACTAGGTATAACCCCTTAAACAATCTTAACACTAAATTAATTAGACAGCGCATTTCAATATAGAACCTCTCATATTTTCGAAGCAGCCACCTTTTCCCTCTCCTTACCACAAATTAATCCATGCTGGCCACTTTTCAAATACATAATGTTTTACAGGAGTATGGTAAAAGCTGCTTATATAGCTTAATGAATAGGGACAATGCTTTGGTAGAATTCAAACTAATATCACAAAAAATTTAAATAAACCAACACATCTGTGAAATTAACAGCCAGATAGAAAAACCACCACCACACTATCCAGACTGAGAATAGGACATTTTAAAGGCATGAAAATAAAGTGATAGAACCAGAACGCACAGACATTGTAACGACTGTTCTGAACCCACACCTAATCGTATATTCACCTGCCCTGCAATAGTAGCTGCTCTTCAAAACATCGATTACCATCGTTAAGAACAGACTCACAGCGAGGAAATAATCGACATGACCAAAGCTGTACAAAATACACACGGCGACATCTGACTCAGAAATGGGCACGACAGCAAGAACAACAAAGTGATAAAATAAATCGGTAAAGGTCAGTATTGTTGACACTTTTTATCATTTTGGTTTAATCTTTATTAGTCACTTTGAAAACTTTTAATATTAGACAAATGAACACATAGTGGTGGTCTGTGGAAGCGTTAAGACCACTCTCTACGAATGGAGGCATAGAATATGGAAATGGTGGAATGGAATTGAAATGAATAGATATGGCCTAGAATGGAAATGGTGGAATGGAATGGAAATGGATAGAGATGGCTTAGAATGGAAATGATGGAATGGAATGGAAATGGATAGAGATGTTCTAAAACGGAAATGGTGGAATGGAATGGAAATGGATAGCGATGGCCTAGAATGGAATGGAAATGGATAGCTTTAGAGCGAGGAAATAATCGATATCGCCAAAGCTGTGCAAAATGCACACGGCGAGATCTGACTCAGAAATGGAAACGACAACAATAGGGACAATGTTTACTATCACATTTCGGTGTGTTTCAATTATCTAAGAACGGTCCGGGATCCATCACGAAGGAAAAGTTCCAAGGACAACATCACGCAATTTTGAGCCACGGTCAGATGAAGAGAAGAACACCTGAGCCACTCTCCAAACTTCCACACCACGCCAACGAGAGGGGATTTGAGGCCACGACAGATTTAAGGTACATCAGCCTCCGTGTACACGACGGCCGTTGGTTTGACCGAGTTTCGAACTCGCAATCCTCTGGTTGCTAATCCGATGCTATTCCAACTGGGCTACCGCGGCCGCTGAAGCTTCAAGGATCTGCCGGTATGATACTTTCAATAAGAAAATGACGTGTTATTAGACAAGGAGAGCTTATTTCGTACAGTTATTTAAATGTTTTTCCAACTAAAAACACTTTTAGGAGCAAGCAATGAAATCTACTCTGCACACAATTATACGACTGTAGCAGGATAAGAACTTGAAAGCAACGCTGATTGTTGTTGAACGAAGTGGATGCTGAAGGCCAGAAGAAGGGGATACTGATGCGAGAAATCTCTGTACTCGGTTCATAAGGGCATAGATTTAACCACACCTTTAGTTTAGATCATAGTAGTTTTTAGAAATAGTTCTCATTTCAAGCATCTATCTAGCCTTACAACAAATTTACGAAATGAACACCGACAGGAAAACCACCATCACACTATCCAGTCTGAGAACAGGACATTGTAAAGGCATGAAAATGAACTATGATGGAACCAGAACGTACAGACATTGTAGCAGTTGTCTGGGAGTTGAACTCACACCTCATCCTATAGTCACCTACCCTGCAATAGTAGCTGCTCTTCAAACCATTGATGGGCCGCGGTAGCGCAATTGGAAGAGTAACGAACTAGCAGCCGGAGGATTGCGAGTTCGAATCCAACCAAAGACCGTCGAGTACAAAGGGGGCTGGTGCATGTTCAATCTGCCGTGGCCTCAAATGTCCTCACGCTGGCGTGGTGTGGAAGTTTGGAGAGTGATGAATCAGCTCAAGTGTGACCTCGTCATCTGACCCTGGTTCACAATTACGTGGTGCTGTGGTCGGATCTTTCCCTTCGGATTTGATCCCGGGCCGTCACCAATAGCCAGTTGTGTTGCTCCAGTTCGACGTTAATTAAAATACCATCCTGTAGAACAGCTTTGCAGCGCGAAAATAATCGACATCGCCAAAGCTGTGTAAAATGCACGCGTCGACATCTGATTCAGAAATGGACACAACTTGGTCTTCAAATATCACTAGTATCCATTTTGTAACGTCTCATATTAATATTGAACTTGGCTAAGCAAACAAAATTATCTTTGTCACCAAGTAAGGCGATCATAAAAGCGTTATTACTGTACCTAAAGTCATCGCCTACTTTATTAATCGTTTGTTTAATATTGCATGCTTTATAACAATTCAAAGACTACAATCTTAAGCCAGTAGATGGCATGCCAGCCAATTCGCAATGAATTCGATCGCACATCTTCGAACATTCTGATATTCACAAAACACTACTCGAAAGAAAAGGTTCGAGTCGAACACTTCCTCTGTGGACTAGATTCGTTGTCTCACACAAACCCTATGATACAGAGGTTAACGACACCCAAGACTTACCTGTAAACGCACACTTTGAAACAGCCTCTTGGTAAAATCACTGCGGATTTGCAAGAAACATCTGCTCCTCCTCGAGAAAGGAACGAAAGAACGAGGGGGATGGAGGGGAACACCCCCAGCGGAACATCCCGCGTGTTCCCCGTCACCTCCTGACGTCACGACGGCAACAGGTGTGACGTCACGGAGTGGTCGGAAATAGATTTTATTTTGGATGGCGAGTGCTTAAAATAATCTCTCCTGGCAATGGAATAAGAAACTAGAAGAAGCACGTGCGGGCTTGTGTCACTGCCAAACTGTGACGTCAGTGGTGTCGAACAGTGTGGCAACACTCGCGGTGTCACAATCCAGAACGCGACGAACTTCGAGTGCGACTTACCGTGGGCCGAGGGGTGTGCCAATAAACACGACGACACAGTCAAAATTACAGTGACACTATTTATTTACCTTAAACATAGAGCATTTCACACTATATACAATCAGGGATTTGCGTATTTTTTCAACAGTTTTGATCCTCTTTTGGAAAAAATAGCCCTTCTAATATTAAGTTTCAATAAAAACTTAAAAATAAATTTTCAATCCCATATCAGATGTTGGCATTCCGGGCAATGAGAGAGCTGACTTATTGGCAAAAGCAAATAAACACATGGCATAAGAGAATGTACCGTCATGCTCTCAGAGGACAATCACCTGTCCGTACTTAAAAAGCAGATCATCTCCAGTACCCTTTCATCACTAGTACCTCAGTGGAACACCAGGGGAGCTGCTTGCCTTCAATTTGCCCCTTTCTATGCTTGCCAGGCTCCAATCTGGCCAATCTAAGTCGACTCAACGAGCAGCAAAAAACACCTCTGCTCGGCTCGAGCTCTGCAACTGGTCTCCGTCTTGTCCCGCCAGTCTCACTGGGAGGCAGTTCAATCCAAGGCGGGAGTCGTCCACCCCTGAAGTCCATCTGGAGGGTAAGAAGACCACCATGATAGACCATCCCGATGGATGTTTCGGGATTTTCGTCCGGAAGTCAGTGGTGTCGACCTTTGATCCCGAGCTGTAGCTAAGGACGTTACAGAACACATCAAACCAAATATCCTGAACATCATCGGCTTGTTTCATGTAGAGTTCCAAGGATGGTACCCGCATACCACCCGAAAACATTAAAACTTGCATAGAATACTTGAGCAATAACTTTCAAATAACAATTATTAAATTAATACCCTCGATGTATCGCTTATTTAGTTATATCAGTCTATTTTATACTCCTCAGTTGAATTTTAAGTTCACGAACAGTGGACTTAATATTCTTTCTCTTTGGAATTGTGAGAGGGTCGTGGTGTCTCCAATTGGAAGAGAAACGGACAAGCAACCCAGAGGGTTGCAGGTTCGAAGCTCAATCCAACCAAAGACCGTCGTGTATATGGGAACTGGTGCACGTTAAATCGGTCGTGGCCTCAAATGTCCTCACGTTGGTGTGGTTTGGAAGTCTGGAGAGTGGGGTGCCAGCTCAGGTGTTGTTCTCGTCATCTGACCGTGGTTCAAAATGACGAGGCGTTGTCCTTGGATCTTTCCCTTCGGGATGGATCCTGGATCGTCTTCAATAGCCCGCTGTGCTTCTCCAGTGGGACGTAATTAACTTCCTACCTACCTCGGAATTGAGTTCAAAGGTCACCTGTTTTGACCAGACGTCTTCTGCCACAAGTTGGAATTTGTTAAAGACAGACATCGTCAAAATTAGGAGGGGTGAAGTTCTTCAGCCGTAACCCTAAAAGGAAAGTAGAAAAATGATAAATAATCTACTGAAAAAACAAAAATGTTCTTTCATATTTCAGTTTTAAATAATTTTTCAATTCAACGTGTAATACATATATGTATGTAATTTGATCTTTTTTCTCCTTAAAAATAAATTTTTCTCAGTACTCGGTATACATATAACGCTTTTTCTTTCCCCTTAGTTGTTATCGCGATAGTAGTTTAAATAAGTGTTACTATAAAATAACAGTTAGAAATTGTCATCGGAAATATTAACTGTAATCAATAAATATTATTGGAATAGCAGTGGAGGGATTTAAATTGAATTTCTTTTAAAATTTTAAAAATTTTAGAACATTTTGCAAAAAAGTTGGAAAACAAAATATTTTAAAATCACTTAATGGCGAATTTAAACAGTCAATAAAACTCAATTTTAATTTCTTTGAGTTGATAAGAACTGTTACATTTTGTTGCTAACAGTCAATAATAACTGTTATCGCGAAATAGCAAATACCTTGTGCTATACCAACAGCTGTATCCTTGCCACTTATTCAAATTAGTTAATACGCTGTATAATTATATATATATCACAATACAGATTCTGAAATAAGCTCAATGTTGTATTATTATTTTTTCCGAGGCATGAAGGGCCACGCAACATGTTGAGATCGCATAAATTTTTTGAGTATTATGAGATACCCGTGTGTTAAAAATTGTAGATTTTATAGAGCAGGGGTTCCAAACCTGTGCTCTCCTCTAAAGCCACACTAGGAAATAAAATAAATAAAAATGAAATGAAATACAGAATATTATGGTAAATTTCAAAGTTTTTAAATATAATTTCATTTCATTGACATTGAGCAATTGTTGGAATATCTCTGCTATCTATCCCCTCTTCCTGTAACACTACTTCTAAACACCATTGACTTGTAAAACATAGAGTAGGCCTAAGGGGCTCCGCCATAGAAATTGATTTAAAAAGGGCTCCTTCAAAAAGGTTGGGAATCTATACTCTAGAGCAGGAGTGTCAAACTGGAGGCCCGCGGGCCGCATGTGGCCCCCGAGGTAATTTTTTGTGGCCCACGATGCTCTGAAATAAAATGAAAACAGGACACTATGTTATGAAGAAAATAGCACTTAGGGGAGATCGAGGCAATACCGAACACACAATTTCGTCATGTTAAAAATGTGAGCAACTATTTTCGTCCATGAAATAAAAAAAAAATGGCCTACAGATCAAGATTAACTGATAAACGTCTATCTGCCATAATGAAGATTGTCTGTTCTCAGTCTTTGAATCCAGATTGGAAAACTAGTAGGAGGAAAGCCTGGCAAGTTTCCGGTAAAAAAATTAATTTTAGTTTTATAAATACATTACATTAAATAAACGTTTAAATAAAAGCAATTATATAGCAATATTATAAATTATTACCCTAAATTCACTTAATTACATAACGTGTTTTAATTATCCTATCCATATTCCTGAATCCTCACTTCAAAGTATAATATTAAGAAAATTTGTAAATGTGATGTGGCCCGCGTGAATCTTACCAGTTGCATTAAATGGCCCGTGTTTTAATTGAGTTTGACACCCCTGCTCTAGAGTATGCATTCACAGCAATTGCATCGTAAATTACATGTTTGACATGATCTGGAAGATGTTATCATTATCCACAGTCCTATCAAAGATCATCGTGTATAAGGGAACCTGGTGTACATCAAATCTGCCGTGGCCTCAAACGTCCCCACGTTGGCATGGTGTGGAAGTTTGGAGAATGTAGTGCCAGCTCAGGTATTGATCTCGTCATTTGACATGGTTCAAAATGAAGCGGTGTTTTCCTCGGGTTTGATCCAGGACTGTCACCAATAGCCCGTCGTATTGCTCCAATACGACGTTAATTAAAACACCTACCTACCGAAATGAAATCTTGTCTACGCTATTTGATGGTGTTTGTGACATTAGAAAAATCCGGTTACACGTGTTCGCAGCTGAGTAATGTCTTCAGTAACTCGATGATATAATAGCCAGTTGTGTTCCTTCAGTGCGACATTAATTAACTACCTAACTTAGCCTACCTAACCTCAATGAGTGTTGCCACTAGGTTTTGTAAGGGACGAAACTTTTGTCAACTTCTGAGGGTGTTTCAAAGTCAAGTGGAGGAAAGATACTGTTTCTACGTTCCTTTGGGATTGAAACTTCTATTCCATGAGTTTAGCAACCGCCTTCGCCTTGCTTCCACCTAAATATAAACTCACGTTCGTTCTTATTCAACTGTTGCGTCATCTCTTTCCTCGTTCGTTTTCTGTGAATCGCTTCCTACACGCGCAACCACTGCCCGAGTTTTTACGTTTGCGACACCCTTGAAAGACGTATTTCGAAAATGTCTTCTTTCCCGGTCGGTTTTCTATTCGAATCGAGAGGCATTCCCCACGCAAAATGAACACTAGGTTCACTGAATTTATTGTTCTTTTCAGACGTATCGATGTGAATTGTGACGCAATTCGATTGACATCGATTCGATTCGATCGCTTCGGTGTGTTTGTGACCACTTAAATATTTCGAAATGGTTTTGATGTCTTCTTCCTCTACACACTCGCGTATAAGTTTTCTTCGTCTTGTCCGATCCCTTCCCATTCACTCAGACACTTTGCACAGGTAATAGGTAAGGTAATTTTAATTGACTTCACACACTGGGCAATACAACGGGCTATTGGTGACGGTCTGGGATCAATCCCCCAAGGGAAAGATCCAAGAACAACTCCACGTCAATATGAATCACGGTCAGATGACGAGGTCACACCTGAGATGGCATCCCACTCTCCAAACTTCCACACCACGCCAGCGTGAGGACAATGGCGGCCACGACAGATTTGACGTGCGCCAGCCCCCTTTGTACACGATGGTCTGTCAGCCCCTTTGTTACGTTAAATCTGTCGTAGACTCGAAAATCCTCACGTTGGCATGGTGTGGAAGTTTGGAGAGTGGGGTGCCAGCTCAGGCGTGACCTCGTCATCTGACCGTGATTCAAATTGACGTGGAGTTGTTCTTGGATCTTTCCCTTCGGGTTTGATCCCCGACCATCACCAATAGCCCTTTGTGTTGCTCCAGTGCGACGTTAATTTAAATACCTACCTACCTCACCGCATTTCACATTAGAAGCAGAAGAGCCCACTGGAAGAGGCTAAGAAAACTGGACGAACTCCCGATCCTCAAGAAACAGCAAGCTTAAAACCTGATCGGGGGGCCAGTACAAACGAGCGATAGAGTCGAGTGAGCGATATATCGCGGGGTTAGTGCACTATGAAGCCAATATATGAAAGAGGAAGTACAGCAAAATGCCTCCATACTCAATGTAACCCCATAGTAGCTCTAACAAAGCGATACAGATTTATAACCAATGGCTTTCGATACAAAAAGGCTACATACACTTCAACCGCAGTAGGGCAGGGCGAGAGATCGCTGCTTCTGTGATTCCGCTTTCCCAGCCTGCCTTTTTTTAGATCCTTTCTTAGCCATTGTTGTCGATGGCTACATTTAAAGTGATTTACTCGGCTCAGATCTTTGTGTTGGCTTCTCGCTTCAGGTATCTGAATAGTTCCTCGACCTTTCTTTCGAGTTTTTTTCCAAACGAGGGGAAGATTTTTCTACTGTGGTGTTGGGGATGAAAAATAAGCTTCCTCCAGTCATATAATTTTGTGACACTTTGGTAGTTGTGCAGTAAAGATTGGGCATTAAAAAGGGGCCGGATTGCGTTACCGTAGTGAGTTATTTTTAGAGCAGTTTTCGTTTTTGTGACAGAGATGAGTAGATTGAATAGGATTATAACAGATTGCGATAGCAGTTTAAGTAGAACTGTTATTAAAATAACAGTTGGTAACTGTTAAGCAAAATAGCAACGGCTTTGAGCAGAAGCTTAACTGACAATATCTTTTATGCGCAACTTTAACTATTAGCTTTTGGATAAAATTAACAATGATAAGCATTTAGAAAATAAATCAAGTTACTACAAAATAACAGTTGGTATTCGATTGGATGTTGGGGTTTTATGGCGCAAGGTTCAAAAGTGGACAAACTGCGCCAAAACAGTTGGTAACTGAAACAAAATATCATCGGTTTTGAGCAGAAGCTTATTAACTGACAATTTCTTTTCTGTGCCAGCTTTAACTATTAGTTTTTAAATAAAAATAACAATGATGAGCATTTACAAAATAAATCAAGTTATTACAAAACAACACTTGGTAACTGTTAAACAAAATACCATCGGCTTTGAGCAGAAGCTTAATTGACAATTTCTTTTTTGTGCAGCTTTAACTATTAGTTTTTAGAGAAAAATAACAATAATGAGCATTTTGATGGTGTCATACTTTTTCGACAGATTACAATCTGGCTGCTGACATCATCGTGAAAATAAGGGCTCTGAAAAAATGTCAGTGATGACTGCTCTAAGCCATCAACAATAAGATTTACAGCGATAAATGCTATTGTGATAGCTGTAATGTAACTAAATTGAATTATATTTTAAACTGAAGTTTATAAAAATTTAAACTGAAAGTTGGGGAAATGAGTAGATTTTTAAAACTATCAACCGCATAATTTTAACAGTTGGGTAAAATTGAGCAGCATAACTATTAAAATGAACCGTTAACATCAATTTTAAACAGTTAATAACCGTTAAATTTAGTTTCTGTTAGTGTTAGACATAACAAAATTGCCGATAGCAATATTTAATAACTATTATGGGCAAATTAGCAATGACCATTAAGGCCTCATGGTTTTAGTCAGGACATCGTTTCATTGTTAAGACAACAGTTTTAACTGTTAAAATAACCCGCTAATGTCAATTTATAACAATAACCGTTAAATTTAGTTTCTGTTAGCATCAGACATAACAAAATTGCCGATAGCAATATTTAATAATTATTATGGGCAAATTAGCAACGACCATTAAGGCTTCATCGTTTTCATTAAGACATTGTTTCATTGTTAAGACAACAGTTTTATCCATCTCTAGGTTTTAGAGCATCATCGATTGCTTCTAGAACTGAAATCGAACGAACTGGAAATAATGCATTGGAACAATTCGAGTTAGGATTAGTTGTGTTCCTTTTTGTGACGGCAAGGGTTATTTAAAACTCAAGATCTTATGACTGAAATTACTTCTTAGAACACGGTTTTATTTTACTGCAACTTATAAATATCACCCTGTTGTCACCAAAGAAGTACTCACTGATCTCCGATAGCTTCTGGAATCGATATAAATAATTCGAATAATTATACCTCCCATTCGTTTCATTTTTTGAAATACTTTATAAAGTAAAGGTAGGCTATAAAAATCTAGATCTTGTTACTGGAAAGATAGAGTTCGTACGAGATTTTGAAAACCTTGAAAAGTGCTGGAAATTATTTTTAGATTTTCAGGTACGGAAAGGAAAAGCATTCTTATTTCCTACTTTCTAATTGGTCGGAATTTTTTTCTGATTCCTTTGTTGTCGTCTATTTTCAGAGGCCATGGTCATTAAAACTATTGTGTCATCATATTTAAATACATTTAATTTCAGGAATTTATTGATTTTTTTATTATTTAGAAAAAGGTACTGTGCTAAATTTATTTTGAAATAGTGTGAGATTCATTTTAGAATCTATGTTCCATAACTAGTTATCTACAGATGTTTGATAGGGGAAAAACTGACTGGCTACTCTGTTTCTATTTAATTAAAGGACTAAAATATAGTCCTTGATTTTAATCCCATTAAATGGGGGGGGGGGGTGAATCCTGAAAAAATTCCAATCGTTTTCGTCCATACTTTGCTCCTGACCTATAAGCGACATGATGTATTCAAGTTCTTATTGTCCGGTGCTATAAATTTCACAGCCACAGTCAATAAGCTTTAATTTAAGAAATTCTAAGAGACAACAATCCTTTTTTCACTTTGAGAATTCCATTTATTCTCTTAAAAATCAGTTTTTGTTTTCAAATTAAAAATGAAAACAATTTCACTATTTTTCATAGAAAAACGAACGTCTCGCTTTTTAAAATATAATTCTTCCCTTTAAGGTGCATGTATACACTAGAAATCACGAAAATTGACTAGAATATCGATTTTGTTTTTATTGCTTCAAAATATTCCCCAATTTCTTAGCTTTTAAAGGATACCAAGACCTTGTAAATATTAGGAATATTTTTCTAGT
Organism: Meta bourneti; assembly: GCA_933210815.1. Classification (NCBI taxonomy): domain Eukaryota; kingdom Metazoa; phylum Arthropoda; class Arachnida; order Araneae; family Tetragnathidae; genus Meta; species Meta bourneti. Next base: position 8,329,752 of record OW119929.1, read on the forward strand.
TGCAAGGGTTTTTCGTTAGGTACTGTAACCAGTACAAACGTGTTTCCAAAACTTTAAACTCAATTTCTGAAGAACTGTGTTTTTGCAATAGGATGCTTTGTTCAAACAATGATAACTCAACAATGAATCGATCTATTATAATTATTTCTGTGTCATTATAATCTATATAATACAATGGATATTCTGAACCTCAAACATAGTTATTACTTAATTTTTAATTGGTTTTTAAATGTTAAAATACCTGAAAAAATCTTGATTTTTTGATTCCTTGGCGAAAACAATTGTAAAAATAACTTATACCCTCTAGCAACATGATTGAGGGTCAAAACATGAAGAATAATAGTAGAAATAATTTCCAAATGGAATTCTTCTCAACAAATTAGAATATGTGATATCTCTGTTAAAAAAACATGCTAATTAGAGCAGATTATATCTAAATTAGATAATTAATAATTAACTTAATCTGATTTTTTCTCGATGAAATGATTTTAAGCATAAGCCAATGACATGTCGGAAAAAAGATGAATTTTAAAAGTCGATCTTAAAAAAAATCTGCTTGTTTTATACGTACACCTTAAACACATATTCGACAACATAAGCGAAAATATGTAACAAGTGTTGTCACGATTTCACTTTCGCTTGTGTATTTCGGAAACTACGTTAAACCAACATTCACTTTAATCCATAATAATCCCCGTGCAACAAAAAGGGATCGTAGACAGACAAACCAAACCAAACAAAATTCATTAATGCACCTTTACCATGGTTCCAATGGGCTACAAGTTTCATTTGAATAACGCCAAGAACTAATTTAAGCGTCATTGATCTATAAAGTGGATTTCTTCTGAAAAATTTGTTACTGACACATCATTTGCAGTTGAAAAAAATTCTATTGAAAGTAATCAAAGTATAGTACGAAAACACTTAACTTTTCAGAAAAAGTGTTGAAAACAATCTAATTACAGTAGCCATTTGGCTTTTACTAGTCTCCATGCGTCTACTCGATTTGCAATCAGCAGATGAAATCTGTTTCAATCAGATAAGAAAGATTTGAGTGAATGGAGAAAGGAATTAAAAACATTCCTGCATATTTAGTATCGTTTAAAAAGGTTTTACCATCATTTTGTGTTTAACCCCGTGTGTGTATAGGTTTAGCTAATTTTAAATAAAAAAATACATTGGAAAACTTATAAAGCACGCTTTTATTTCAAAATGCAGTAAAAAATGGAAAATAAATTTTTCGTCAATAACCAAAACAAAAGCATGGCTGCTTATATTAATTAAATGTCAGAATTAGGAAACTCCTCACAAAATATTCATTAGTGTGACAAAGAATTCGTTCACAGTAGACTTGCGAACTTCTAAGGTTATTGGAAGCCAACGAGATTATTGGAGGTTGTTTTAAGGTAAGGTTATTGGAAGCTAACGAGATTATTGGAAGTTATAAGGTAAAGTTATTGGAAATTTGTTATAAAAATTGGTTATAAAATACTACAGTGAAAGAGATGGAATTTGTTCGTTAAGTATTCAAGTAAAAAATATAAGAGTATGGAAAGATATAATAAGTAAAGAAAAGAGTTTGGTTTTCCTACTTAAAGGGTCTCCTTAATACCATAAACTCCTCCCTGTGCCATGGAGGACAAAATTTATTTATGCATGAGGGCAGAGAAAAATAGGAATTCAAAGGCATTAATTATGCATTCAATTAAGCCTTTTTTAGTTGAAATTGTGTACAGCCACAACTGGAATACAAAAGCGATGGTAAAAGTTTTCCAAAATACGGTATATCTATACATATAAAGCAGAGTTGGCGTCTGTTCTCTATATAAATCTACACCGTTTGACCAATCTACACCAAATTTACACTTATTACACTGGTACACTTATTCTTTGGAATCCTACGGGTAACGTAGGCTACACATTAACCCCCGTTCTATTTGTCTTAGGTGTGCAGAAGGGTGCAACGTCCAGGCATCCAGGACAGAGCACTTGCTAGGGGGAGGTCAGGCTGTGCAGATGACGTCAGAGTTAACATCTACAAGAGTCGCCGCTCAAGATGAACTTGGAGGTTTTTTTATAATCGTTTATTTATTATCGCTTTTTGAATCATATCGTTTATGTATTCCGTCTGTAAATTCTTAAATTGTAGTTTTATTAATGGAATGCAAATTTTTATGATAATATACGATTATTTTTATGGAAAGTGGTCTTTTTTTATCGTCGATATGGTACAGGGGGCTAAAGACAATTGGAAATCCTCATAGGAATAACATTGCGCATTTATGCGATCAATGTTAGACCAATTCACTCTAAATTTGATACATTCATCCCATAGAATTCTGTGAGACACATAGGCTATATATTAACCACGTTCCATTTTTCCTGGGACTACAGGGAGGCTAAAAACAATTCGAAATCTCCATAGGAATAATGTTGAGTAATATTACGATGAATTATAAACAATTCAACCCGAGCAACGCCGGGTCATTCAGCTACTATATACTATATACAATAAACATTCACGCTTTCGAGGTAACCAAATATTTTGTACCAGTTGATATTAGGACAACCTGTAAGGTGGAGCTCCTCATTTTAATTGAGAAACTTCCTCTGCCAACCAAAAATTATTCGGGGGGGGGGGAGTGAGAAAGAGCGATATATCGAGGGTTTTCTGGAAGATATCTCGATTTAAAGCAAGAGTGAGAACTCGTTTGGGCAACCTTTCTACAAAACAAATGCACAAATGACATTTTTGTATATTAGGCAACTCTTGGAAAGGATGTCCTTGTACAGAAAGATAAAACTGTGTCACAACAATGGGAATCAAATAAAACCCAATTTTGTATTCATAAATGACATGGACATTTAAAACTATAGCACTAAAACTAAAGATATCTCATCAACGCTTTACTGAGATGGTTGACGCTTGCATACTTCGCCAATGGTTGGGGAGAAGACTTGTTCAGCCTGTTTCTAAATTTATTTTCTTTAGAACCAGTCAATGACGAAGAGCCAGTTTCCCATACGTGAGTTGTGAATGCTTTTTTAAAGTAGTATCTCGATTGACTCCTTGTTGGAAGCTTTTTCAAACGAGACAGACATCCCCCGAAATAATAGTCCCACGTTGAGGGACACCCCTGATCGAAAGTATTCGCGATATATAATTCTCTGTGACACATCCGCAGTTACAAAGTGGAACTGTGCCATAAGGAAGCGGCGTCTCGTTACAGGAGAGCTATTTTTGGTTACATTTCGTCCCGAGTGATAAGCGTTCGGAATCTCTATGGGTTTCGAATAAAGCGTGGAAATGTGTATGAGTTATGGGATATTTTTAATGGGTAATGTAATGGCTCGACTCATCGCCGCACATTGTATTCCAGTTTATTTTAGGCAGTCCTTTGCATGCATTCTGAAAGTAATTTCTTTCGGTTCCAACCGTCCAATCATCGTTGCGTTCAGTGGCTGTTTTCGTGCCATCGTGCTGAAAGCTCGTTCAGTTTCAGTGTAATTTTGATTTTTTTTTACATTTCAAATATTTCGGCGAGAACTCTGTGGGCTCTCCCTCGTCACTCTTGTCTAGGCGAATAGATTCAAAGACAGTCACGGAAGCATTATTGATTTGATTCATTTGCTACACAAGTCGATCGAATCGCTAAGATGGTCAGTTGGCTTTGGTGTTTTATGGCGCAAGGGCCATATTTGGCCATTCTGCGCCAGACACAAGACATACAATAGAAAGTAACAGAAAGACATACACAATGAAAGTTCTACTGACACAGAAGAGAGAAATACAACCAGGGAGGAATTCACCCGACAGGAATCGAACCTGCGCCGCCTACAACTCGAAGGTTGCTAGCGCAGTGGGCATACCCCCGAATCGCCAAGAGGAGTTAGCAGATAGTTTTGACTGTTTCCAGTAATGTCTATGGTTTACCTATTTATGGAGAGGGCCGCGGTAGCCCGGTTGGAAGAGTAACGGATTAGCAACTGGAGGGTTGTAAGTTCGAATACAACCACAGTCGTGTACAAAGGGGGTTGTTCAAAGTCGTGTACAAAGGGGTGCATGTTAAATCTGTCGTGGCCTCAAATGTCCTCACGTTGGCGTGGTGCGGAGGTTTGGAGAATGGGGTGTCAACTCAGGTGTTGCCTCGTCATCTGATCATGGTTCAAAATTACGTGGTGTTGTCCTCGAATCTTCCCTTTTGGATTGTTCCAGGACAGTCGCCAATAGCCCATTGTGTCGCTCCAGTGCGACGTTAATTAAAAATACCATACCATACCTACTTATGGACTTAACAAAACTTTGACTAAGCTAACCTGAGCATTTATCTTTGTAACATCAATAACACTACGTCCTTCTATAAATTACCAATATTCGATACATATTACAATTGCAAAAGCAGGGGACTCCACATTTTACGAGTGGTAATAGCCATGTAGAGTATATGTAAAAGATAAAAATCTTAGCTATATATAAACTGGTAATCCAAGCCTAAAAGTCTGAAAAAATAATTTATAAAGATGAAAACAAGCTGATAAAACTGGTCTATAGCTATTTCTGTGGAACAGAATGTCCATCATCATCAGGGCCAACCTAAACAAAAAGTGGGGTGGGAAATGTTATATTCAAATTCGAGGTTTCCTCCTGTTTATTTTTGTCTCGTTGATGATGGACGTCTTGTTTCCCCTTAAAAGCTGTAGACCAGTTTTATCAGCTTGTTTTTTACCTTTATCAGTCACTTTTTTGGGATTTTAAACTTGGACAATGTACTAATGAGTATTTGTTTTGACAGGAATGGCTAACTTGAGTATGTATTAAGCAGAAGAAAACTACCTTAAAATTTGTATAATTGAATAAAATAAACAAATAGGTTCCCTAATAGATATATAAACAGAAAGGGCGAAAGTGAGAGTTCATTATATGTATCTTTTCACAAATTTCCAATTATTTGAAATGAACGGAATTCTACAATATTAAAATAAAATGACAGTGAAATTATACTCGTAATATAGCTCTTTTTCTTGTTCCCAATGAGCTATTAACGTTTTCTGTTCCTAACTTCCAACTCTTCAAATGAGCCGGATCTTCTCCTTAATCATTAAGATGGCTAATCATTAAAATGGCAGAAAATGGTTAATTTTATGGCCTGAAATTATTAGGGTCATGGAAAAGTTACTTTCTTAGCTATGCCTCTGTAGGCAGTCAAGTGTAAAGAAATGTACGAACCCTCGATAGTGTGGCTCCGGTGAGAAGGCCGATGACCTTGGAGAAATCCATTTGTAGAAAGGTGGTAATCTCGGCAGGGGTTCGAACTGCGTGACTCCAGTGACAACTCGTTGGACTTTAAAATTGAGCTTTGCTCATAACCATCATAAACGCACATTTTTAAGCAGCAATTATTACTGGATTATACAATCATCTCTTATTTTTCTGTGTCACGGCGAAAAATACATTACACGAGTCTGAACGGATGCTAATTTGTCCTATTATAAAAGCTTTTGACGAAGCTGCCGTTTTGTATTGCATTTTTAAGAATGTCTACAACGTGATGCAACAATCACTCGTCATTTCTATGCTCACCAACAAAACAATCCACGCTTCACAATCTATTCACCAACCTGATTGCCCTCTCACAATCACAAGACGATAAACGTCCAATTATTTCGGTCCACTCATATTTCTTTTGAAAGTATTAGGTATTCTCTTGGCTATATGTCACTAGTCTGTCACTTAAGCACAATACAGCACAGTATTGTCAGCAAAGTAGTATACAGAAATGTACGGAGCACTGCCTCGTACTCATTATAAACTAAGTACATTATTAAACAAACACACAAGAAAAAACATTACTCAATTACACACCAACTAGTTGGTTATTTTTCAACATCATGGCGAAAATTGCGATACGCATGGCAATACTGTTCTAACGGCATTTGATGTCGCTTTCTGTGATAAAATGAGCGCATTTCAAGACACCCGTCTTCATCGCGACGCGACATTCATTAGACCGGGTCATTTCAATGCGCACCCACACACAATCCTCCACGCTTCCCGAACGGGCCAATCCGGGCGAGGATTGCCCTTCGACAATCCCTGCAACATTAGACGTCAACAAAAAAAACCACTTGCCGTTGGCGAAAGAGTCCAGGTCCATCAGGAGTCCTCCACAGGTATCCTGGTGTTTGTTTACCTCCTGTTCCCGCGCTTTCCGCTCTGGATCGTCTGCAAGGAGGGGGTGTGACGTCGGACGTTCTCTCGAGCGGTGCATGTGACGTCACTTCGTCCCCTCCCTCCGGCGACGCCCACTCGAGGATGGAATCTCCTCGTGCGAGTGATGAATTCGGGGTCTTATCGATCCTTATGTCCTACCTACTTGGATAAGGGTGGGGCAGAGGGCCTCTCACGCAAATACAGTAGTTACATCGCACCTCTGTGCATCTCTTTTTACATGCCCCCACCCCCTTCAATGAATTTTCGTTTGGCGAACAGCAAGGGGGACGCGGTAGCTCAGTTGGAAGAGCATCGTATTAGCAACCGGAAGGTTGACAATTCGAAACTCGGTACAGCCAGAGACCGTCGTGTTCGCGGGGACTGGTGCCCGTTAAATCTGTCGTGGCGTCAAATGTTCTCAAGCTGGCTTGGTGTGGAAGGTTAGAGGGTGGAGTGCCAGCTCAGGTGTTGGTCTCGTCATCTGACCGTGGTTCAGAAAGACGAGGCATTATCCACGGATCTTTCCCTTGGGGATGGATCCCAGATCGCCAATAGCCCGTCGTGCTGCTTCAGTGCGACGTCAATTAAAAGACTTACCGAAAGCAGTCGAAAAATCTCATTCAATTCATTTAGCGTCGTGATTGGACTGGGTTCGACCGCAATTACTTCCACAACACTCGCGCGTCGCAAACAACACAACTCACCTCCTGTCGCTTCGATGTGCGTTGGCGATCTAAATGATAATTCGCGAGTTATCTCCGCATATTATCACATGCCCTGACCCCACATTTCCACCCCTGCAAATGGCGGAAGATGTCGGAACAGATAGCGGCAGGAAACGTCCTCGTTTTTTGTCTGCTCTAACGAATCACTTCGCTCGGGGATGAGCTTCTGCAATCTATGTCTGGATCTGGGTTCGACTCTGCAATTTGAAAAATGAATAATGCAAAGATGTTTACGAAATTGGCAGCGAATGGTATCTGTCGTACAATCTGGTTGGCGTTAAGGTATCTGCATACCTTCGGAGGCAATGTTTTGAAATTATCACGGAACTCAGATTTTTTTTATAGTTGTTGCTCCAGTGTGACGTTAATTAAAATACCAATACCACATTATTTTTAGATTTTGTTATTAATTTCTACAAGAAAAAGCATTTTATGGCAGACAGTAGTATGTTTATAAATTATTTTTAAAACATACTACTATTTGTTTAAAATTTATTTTTTATAAATAGAGGAAAAAGTGTATAAAAACAACCAAAAATACCACTTACACTAAACGTCATATCTTAAAAAATGATTAACATTTTCCCAGTTTGTAAAGTGAATTATCTTCCAAAACATTGATTCAGGTATTGAAGTACAATCATTAATTACTACAGTGTTACTTAAATTAATTGTGGATTTTAAATCCAGTCATCCATGAAAAAAATCAAAATGCAAAAAATATTCAGGGCTGTTTTTTAAATGCATATTTCTCAATAATAATAGCTCAGACCCTGCTTTATAGGTATTTTTTGGTCTTTTAATTAACATCACATTGGAGCAACACATCGGGCTATTGGTGACGGTCCAGGATCAAACCCCAAGGTAAAATTCGCGAGGACAACACCACGTAATTTCGAATCACGGTCAGATGACGATCCTGCTTTACAATCTTCATAACACGTATTGAACAATTCAAAAGAATTGAATTGGTGCATTCTGAGATAGTGTGTTTTGCGGAGTAACGCTTAGCGAAAATTGCATTTCGAGAAAAAGCTAAAAAACCAAATAAACCCCCATGTCAAATATAGATGTCAATACTTTTTAAAATGCTTTATATCTCCAGTTCTAACGGTCGTAGAAGTGAAATATGGAGTGATTTGAAGACCTAAAGATTGTATAATATATAAAATTTGAAAAATGCGTGAAATTTAAGCGAAAATGCGGTTTTAAAGGTATACAGGGGGATACCTTAATAGTTGATGTGTTTTGGGAAATGAATAAGATACGATCGTATATTTCGAAAAAGGATCATCACTCATTGGATGCATAAGCTGTTTTTTGATTATTTGAATCGAGAGAACGGTTTTACAGGAAATATCACATTTCTGTAGTCATTAGCAAAGCGCGATACATCTTTCCCTTTGGGATTGATCCCGGACCGTCACCAATAACTTGTGTTGCTCCAGTGTGACGTTAATTAAAATACTTACTCGAATTAGGTGCTCTTTTTCTAAGCAGTTCTCCTGACTAGAGTAGGTCTAATCAGCCCTTGTGTTGCACAAAAAATACCCACAAAATAACGACAAACTTGAACTGGTAAAAAAAATATCGTTTTGAAAGCGTGAAGAATTCTGTTATCAAACACATTAAACCGCATTTGGTAGTAATTAGAAAGTGCTGCCATCGATTTTGCTTGACTTGCAATTTTACATACTTTTAAATAAAAAGCGCATAATGTAATGCATAATGGTGCCATTTTGTTTCTGGAAAGCAAACTTTCCTCAGCCCTTTAACTTGTCCCCAAAAAGGAGGTACAAAGGAGGTACAAAGGAGATACAGTATTTCTCCTTAACGGCCCAGAAATCGACAGCTGAATGTCAAAAAACGGATATAAAATCAACTCTCTGCGCTCAGTTTGAAATACAATCTGCTACAGTAATCACGATGTACCACACTCCTTGGGGAAATACGAAGGACCAAGCCAGGGAAACTAGCTGATTAGAAACAAAAAGTCACAAATTATGTATTAAATTAGATGTTTCTTATTTAAAATTGTGTAAAACTACAAATTAAGCGACACTAGATCCTTGAAATTTGAAATTAAATTGGCAAGGTATTTTGAAACGTAAACGATTCACTCTCGTCCATGCTTGGGGATTGATCACTGACCGTTACCAATAGCCCGTTGCTGCAGTGCGACGTTAATAACTACCATTACCTTCTCGTCGACGTTAGCACGTCTCTTCCGGCTGAATCTTTTACATCAATTTCAGTTCAGGTATTGGTATTGGTATTTTCAATTAACGTCACACTGGAGCAACACAACGGGCTATTGGTGACGGTCCGGGATCAATCCCAAAGGGAAAGATCCGAGGACAACACCACGTAATTTTGAACCACGGTCAGATGACGAGGCAACACCTGAGCTGGCACCCCACTCTCCGAACTTCCACACCACACCACACCAACGTGAGGACATTTGAGGCCACGACAGATTTAACGTGCACCAGCCCCCTTTGTACACGACGGTGTTTGGCTGGATTCGAACTCGCAACCCTTCGGTTGCTAGTCCGTTACTCTTCCAACCGGGCCATTCAGTTCAGGATAACTCAGGTTGAAAAAGATTTGAGCCATTCTAAGGTAGTCCGGTTTACAGAGTAACGGATTAGCAACTGGAGGAATGCAAGTTCGAATCCAGCCAAAGACGGTCGTGTACAAAGGGGCTGGTGCATGTTAAATCTGTCGTGGCCTCCAATGTCCTCTCGTTGGCGTGGTGTGGAAGTTTGGAGAGTGGGGTGCCAGCTCAGGTGTTGACCTCGTCATATGACCGTGGTTCAAAATTACGTTTTGTTGCCCTAGGATCTTTCCTGTGGGGTTTGATCCCGGACCGTCGCCAATAGCCCGTTGTGTCGTTCCAGTGGGACGTTAATTAAAAGATATCAAATACCAAATACCAAATACCAGTTAAAAAATATCAAATACTAAGGATTGAGATTTCCTCTGCTACTCGACTTAACGAGGGTTAGGTAGGTATTTTAATTAACGTCGCACTGGAAGCAATACAAAGGGCTATTGGCGACGGTCTGGGGGGGTGTATTTCAATTAACGTCACACTGGAGCAACACAATGGGCTATTGGTGACGGTCCGGGATCAATCCCAAAGGGAAAGATCCGAGGACAACACCACGTAATTTTGAACCACGGTCAGATGACGAGGCAACACCTGAGCTGGCACCCCACTCTGCGACGGTCTGGGATCAATCCCATAGGGAAAGATTGAGGACAACACTAAGTAAATTTGAACCACGGTCAGATGACGATCGACTTAACAATTGGTATTAATATTTAAATAAAGATTTTTTTTATATAGCTCTGTAAAAAATATTTGAGTTTTACGAATAAAGTTTGCATTAATTTTTAATCGTTTTTTCAATATGAAAGTAATTACTGTTCTGTTGTAACTCTTGATTCTGATAGCAATTAAACGCTTACTTTTAAATTTGTTTACATTGTTAAAAGCACATTTTTATATTGTTTTTCCATAACTATTTTATTGCTTTTCGAATCAGAAATTTCAAATTTCTTAAAATTCTTAATCTTTGTACATATTTCTAGGTCACACCTCAAGTAATGAATGCAAGTTTACGAGGTATGTTCTCTTTTCGTTTGCTTTAAATGCGGTTCACGTCACCTTTGTCCCTTCAGATAGAGCTATGAGTTATGAGACTGATTTTTAAGTTTTCTTGCGACTAGAATAATTTTTATAACCCAGGCTTCTCGGCCTGCTGACAAGGTGAAAGGGTGCATTTGTTGGAGAATAAAAGAAGCACACTCTGGGTACACAAGGTATCGACTTCACTCGCTTCACATAAAAATATGCTTTAATAATCTACACATCGTTCAAACGTGATAGCGAGTTTCTACAAACAAGATTTAATACTGTTTGGCACACATATTTGTTGGGGAATAGTTATGTAGAATGGTAATTAATTGACGTCGCACTGGAGCAACACAACGGGCTATTGGTGACGGTACGGGATCAGTCCCCAAGAGAAAGATCCGAGGAAAACACCACGTAATTTTGAACCACGGTCAGGTGACGAGGTAACACCTAAGCTGGCACCCCACTCTCCAAACTTCCACGCCACGCCAACATGAGGACATTTGAAGCCACGACAGATTGAACGTGCACCAGCCCCTTTGTACACGACCGTCTTTGGCAAAAATACTGATTCCAATCTATTTACAGCGATGTACTAAGTGTCGAAGAAAACTGGCTTTTTTAGAAATGAAAAGTCACATTTTTCATAACATTTAGAGTTTCTTCTACTTAAAACTATGCAAAACTATACAAGTTAAGCGAAAAAGTATAGGATACAAACTTTTACAATAATACTAAGTGGTAAAATATTTTTGAAAGCAGATATTCCTTCTCGTCCAACGCTTCTGATCTTTTTCACTCACTCAGATTTGTCTTTTAATGGGGATACTTATTACTCTGCTGTTTTCTCTACAAGCTCCGTACACTTTTGACTATCGGCGGTGTTTTTCTAAGAGGAGCCTCCCCTTAAAGAACACACCACCTGTAATTAACACTTGAAGCACCTTTGAGCTAAAGAAAGACGGTTTGAAAACCGAAAGTTCATCGGGAGACAAAAAAAGCATCGAGATACCAGGGTGCTACTCATTTCCATGGGTGGATCACCCATTATGTTTGCTTTTATGGCTGTTCCACGAGATCCATTAATTCAGGGGCATTTTTCTTCATATATTGATAGGCCATGATTGAATGCTTTTCATTTTTGTCTTAAGAAAGGTTGAAATTCGCTTGCAGTATCGAAAATTCACGATTTTCGAAGAACGAGTATAAATTTTATAGCATTAATTTCACTTAGTAAGAAGGTTTTTAATAATTGGTGACTATTTTAACAGTAGAATTTCGACACTTAATGCCAATACCATTTATATACATTTTTTAACTAACCCAAAATGAATCGAAGCACACGACTCGTTGAATGCTTGGTTTATTTCCACGAAGCAGATTTGTACAAGTTTTTCGTTTTACTTATGTGTTATTATCAACTGTTAATTACTTATGTGTTATTAACTGTTTCGTGTTATTATTAACTGTTCATTGTCAGTGACGGGATCAAGTCATTTTGAGCTTCGGGTGATTTTAAGGTTCCGTAATTCTGGGAGTTGCTGACCGAAATGCATTGAGATATTTTTAGCTATTAAGGTAGGTATTTTTGAATGACGTCGCACTGGAGCAACACAACGGGCTATTGGCGACGGTCCGGGATCAAACCGAAGGGAAAGATCCAAGGACAATGCCACGTAATTTTGAACAAAGTCAGGATAACGAGGACAACACCTGAGCTGGCACCCCACTCTCCAAACTCCCGAACCCCGCCAGCGTAAAACATTTGAGGCCACGACAGATTGAACGTGCTCCAGTCTCCTTTGTACACGACGGTCTTAGGTTGGATTCGAACTCGTAAACCTCCGGTTGCTAATCCGTTATTCTTTCAACACGGCCTTTTTAGCTTTTAAAAGCACATCATATTACAAGGCTTCAATTGCATTTGAAATATATAAATGCGACAGTACCAAAATATTCAGTTATAGTTTTAAACTGATATTCATTTATGAGAGACACACTTATCTAAATATAAAGAGAGTTAGATTGTCGCGCATGTGCTTTTGCTGGCGTTGTGGGAAATGTTATAAACAATTTAATTTGCATTATTGTAACAAAAATACAGGAATATATTCAGGTCAAGAGTAGGATTTGCTTATTGTAGCAAAAATACAGGAATATATTCGGGTCATGAGTGAGATTTTCGCACATGTGCTTTTTGCTGGCGTTGTGGGAAATGTTATAAACAATTTAATTTGCAATATTGTAATAAAAATACAGGAATATATTCAGGTCAGGAGCGGGATTAGCATTATTGTAATAAAAATACATTTCGGGCCAGTAACTGATAACGACAGACAAGAATGCCTCAAAACGATCTGACTCATGCCACTGGAATGAAGCATACCAAACACGAGATAACGTAAGCAGCCATACCTGAGAAATCCAATTCTGTCACCTTCGCAATCGGAGTGTCCCGAGAGCCCGACTTGTCCCAAAGACGTCCCAATTCAGACTGAACCTCCGTGGAAGCGGGCGCCGCAGTTTGAGCGGATCCGGGCGAGGGGGCCCGACCAATACCCGACCGGGGGCACCCCCCTGAGGGGGGGTCCGTTCTCACGGTACTTGCAGACAGACGGCCGCGCGGCTAACGGAACTTCAGGTGTTCCAGAAATAGACCCTTTCTTCTTCTTCTTCCCTCTTGTTGGAGATCTTTGGGAAGCCTACCTGTTCCAGGGTCTGCGTGGGAATTCCGAAAAACGGTTTTTTGAGAAAAACTGCAACGACATTCGGATTAAAATGTGTTCTCTGAATTATTGCTTCTCATTTCCACCAAAGGGGAGGAAGGGCGCCTATGTCCAAAGGGAAACGGTTCATTTCAAAGTTTCTTAGAAAAATGTTTCAATCTTGTTCATTTTACAGAAGTATCTTCCCAATATGAGTATGCGATCTTTCGTGCGTCTTTAGAACACTAAGCTTGAAAGCAATTCGTGTTGCAATCGTATTACTATTCATATCTGACCGTGGTTCAAAATGGCGTGGTGTTGTCCTTGGTCATTTCCCTTCGAGATGCATCCCGGACCGTCGCCAATAGCCCGTTGTATTGCTCGAGTGCGACGTTAATTTAAATACCTACCGTATTACTATTCAGAGAAGGTAGGTGGGTAGTTAATTAACGTCACACTGGAGCAACACAACGGGTTTTTTGCGACGGTCCGGGATCAACCCCTGTCGGGAAAGATCCGAGGTCAACACCACGTAATTTTGAACCACGGTCAGATGACGAGGTCAACACCTGAGCTGGCACCCACTCTCTAAACTTCCACACCACGCCGACGTGAGACATTTGAGGCCATAACAGCTTTAACGTGCACCAGTCACTGTATATGCGACGGTCTTTGGATGGATCGAGTTTCGAACTCGCAACCCCCTGCTGCTAATTTGCTACTCTACCAACCGGGATACCGTTTGGTACGAAGGGATGGGACAAATAGCTTAGGGACGGATTCTAAGGGAAAGCCCATAACACTTGAGCCCTCTCCAAAATATATTTTATGTTTAAGAAGAAAATATATGCTGAGGAAACAGGTTAATTAGCGGAAGCTCAAGTATCATACAAGTAAAATATGCTGTGACTGGGCCACCCAAAACACATGCCTGGAGATTGATAGACGACGAAAGTAAAAAAATCCTTCATTCAACTCGTTAAATCAATTTTGTTTAAGATACTTGGACAATCGTACACTGAAGGCAATCAGAAAAAAAAAAGTTTTAGACGCATTTTTGACATTTTAAGGGAAACCGTGTCGTCAAAGAGTCATTATGGACTTGAAAACAAAAAGGAGTGATTCTTGAAGTTAGTTGAGTGTCAGAAATTTCTTGTGTCAACATATAGCTCAACATTCTTTTGCTAATAGCACTTCTAATAATCTTCGTTCTAATGAACTACGAAATTAAGAATGTTTTGAGTGTACCAAGAATGTCTTATATTCGAAGAAATTTAGATAATTAGGAATTGTTCAAAATGTATCAACAGCATTCCAAATGTACTAAGGGGCATCATTATGTGATAAGACGTTCTAAGTGTACTAAGAACATTCCAACTGTGCTTTCTCGGTATACTCATAAGATGAATATGCTTTAATTTTAGAACTTGTATACTGCTTTTATGTGTGTCAACATGTTTTCTATATACCATCAGCCGTTTCTAAGTCGATTTTAATATTTTTACCCTGTTTATTGTTGCTATTAAAACCTTCGTAAGTTCCATTGACCATGAGGACACGTTCACACACTCTGAACATTAATATCAGTACTAGCAATGGCTGTAAATTCCATTACCTTTCGGAAGAAAACCAGGTTAACTAGTTTCACCTTGTCCTTGGTTCGGCCAAACTTTGAAAGTCGATCCTTTCAAGAGTTTCTTGACTTCTTATCGATCCCCTCTATTTTAGTTTTACGTAATTATAATAGGACAAACAAAAAAGACGCTTTTGGGAATTTTAGATTGTTTATTTTATTATTACAGTGTTATTGTACGTATAATATATTATTACTAGCAGAATTATTGAATTGGTTAAATGTTGATTCTATTCCATAGAAAAATGCAAACGTCATTTAAGCATACAGAAAATATATCATCGTTTTAACTTTTTCATAGCTTCTACAATTTACTTCGGACGCAAATATGTGTACATAATATATACATCCATTTAATCTATTTCATATTCATCACACTCTTACTGTAAGACAAATACAAAAGCTTTTCTCTGAGATGACTTCAGAAGTCGATTTTGAGTTTTGGAGGGATTACGAATGCCAATTAAGTTCATTTTCAGTAAAAATGAGGAACTTTCAGCGTATAATCTTGCACTCAGTTTTCCAATCAATATTTATTATTTGTGGTACCCTTGCACCATGGATTCGATGTTTTCGAATTACATTATCATTGTGAGAGGACGGCAAATTAAACTGTTACGGCATTTGTGGTTAATTCAATTTGAAGCACACATTTTTTTTCTTGAAAATTCTATTCAGCCGCACGTGGAATAACGGAGCTTGTTTTTAAAACAAATGTCATCAGTGTAGACAAAGCAAACTCAATCGATTACACTTTTCACAAAATCACTGCTTTCAATGAATGTTTCACAGGTACCTAAGTTGTATACGAACAGTTTCAACTTCAAGTAAGCAACCTCGACCTACTGCCTCTTAAGACAAAAAAATTCCTATTTTTCAACAGTCCTAGTTTGCATACTTCCTTACTATGATGGTATTCCAAGATCAGCAAAGTCTTATTTAAAATTCGCTTTCCTCCAACAGAAAAAATTAGTTTTAAATCGAATCCTTAAGGTACTTTTTCAATTGAGAAGCAGTTTCTATATGGAAACCACGTACCTATTTAGAATATCTGTAGTTGCTTGACTATGGAGTACAGCTTTCAATAATGCCCATGAAACATGGAAAACCAATGTAAATTAAATTGATTTTAATAGTCTTATAATGAAAATATGTCAAAATTTAGAAATATCTTTGAACTACAACGTATGGCTACCCGTTTTGATTGAATGTAACCTATCTTATTTTAGAATAGCTTTATTTTAACTTTACCAGTCATTTTAAAATAAGACGTTATACACCTTACTTAAAAAGGTTTCCATTTATTTTTATGAAACGGAATTCTACAAACTATAACGTATTTAACCAAAGACAAGGAAAGTTCGTCGAAATATATATACCCCACCAAGAAATTACCCATGTCTAGTGGTATTTGGCAAAAAATAAAAATAATTCATTACAATTTAACTCCTAAATAATATATCTGTAATATGGAAGATAATGGAATACTAAATACAAGCAGAAACTAAATTCTGGTCATTGAAAAATGTCGAATTTTGAAAAACGAAAGATCTGAGCAAGCGTGTCGAATTTCGACGTCATGAGAATATTCTGAAATAGAGAAATTCGAAAAAGACGCTTGAAAATTATTGATAAACAATAATGAATTATTTACAAAACGAACACAAATTTACAAAACTTAGAAATGCTCAAATATGACCGCAACATATCTATCAACTCAAATACACAAACACAAAACAATTCTAAATCTAATTTATAAAATAAAACATTAATTCTGGCGTTGCCAGACACCGAATCGCAAAATTAAGCTTTTATGATCAATGAGTTTTTGTTTTGGCTTTTCGTGTTCCATTACAAAATGCAAGTTGAGTAAAATTAAGTATTTTAAATATCCATTTTTCATAATTTAAATATTCCTAAATTATTTACATTGCGGAAATAAATAAAAAAAAGTAGTTCAAACATAATTAGAATTTTAAATAGTTGAAATATAACGTTTCGGAAAAAATTGTTTTTCTGTCAATACTGGTAAAACAATTTTATTAGAAAATTTGATTTTCGATCAATACGGGTAAAACAAACTGAGTTGCTTACCGCAATCGTTTTATGCTCAATGTTTTTCCTATGGTAATTTCGAATTGATTTAGCCCCCTCTGCACACCTAGGTTAAAGAAAACGGGGATTAATATGTAGCTTGTGTTACTCGTAGGGTTCCAAAGTATAAACGTACCAAATTTGGTGTGGATTGGTCAAACGGTGTAGAACAGACATACAGAACATACAGACGCCAACTCTGCTTTATATGTATAGATATTGGCTTAATTTCAAATTGATACGTTTTTGTTTTTGACGTCCTTCTTAACATTACATATTGGATAGAAGGAATAAATAATACATAAAATTTAATTTGGATCACAAAGTAACAATAATACAATCTTCCTTATATATATGAAAATAAGACTTTTATTAACTTAGTATACAATTTACTAAAGTTGTCAATGTGAAGGGTGTGCTTCGTGACTTTTGACAAGATTAGCAATGTTGGGTAAAAAATGAGTAAGTTCCATCCTTCGATTGCCACAGAATTTTATATCGCTTATTTCTTTGATTTGTTAAAGTGGAATTAACATAGCTGAAACCAGCTTCAACACTACGAACTTGGAAATGCAAGCAAAAAGGGGAGTACCACTTCAGAAAGTTTTGGATATTTTTCTAATACATTTATATTCGTCCAAATGTAACTTAAAAGTCCTATTTTTAGAAACAGTCTTAGCTTCAAGATAAACTGACAGTTCAAAAAGTTCCTCTTGTAAGTTACATTCGATATTTTCAATATCTGATTCGATTTTCTATCGACCACTTTGGCGACCCCTGACCTAGTCCATTCATCCTTGGAGACAAACGTCGTTTCGTTTTCATACCAGACGTTCTAAGGTTCGATTAAAATGCTCTAAGTACTCAGAATACTCTAAATGCACTAAAAATACTCGAGGTGTTTTCAACTAAAATTGGAGGGCATTACCAAGATTTCGTGACTCTTGTTTTCTAATTTTCTTTTGTAATAATAATAATTTAATCCGATGTAAATATTAATCCAGAACTATCCGGAATAATCCCGCTTGATTGGAAACCCTAATTCCAATGTTCGAGAATTCAGAAT
The DNA here is from genome assembly GCA_933210815.1 of Meta bourneti. Taxonomy (NCBI): domain Eukaryota; kingdom Metazoa; phylum Arthropoda; class Arachnida; order Araneae; family Tetragnathidae; genus Meta; species Meta bourneti. Next base: position 8,347,829 of record OW119929.1, read on the forward strand.
CGAATGCTAAGAGGGGGAAGTTGAGGAGTGAATGTTTCAATTGCTAAACAAACTTTTTGGGCACATTGTCCCTTTCTAAGATAATTTTTTCGACGCCCCTCTGGTAAACTAATAATAAATTGCAAGTGTAGCTATACCTATCATTTTTGAATTTCACTAAAATATTTATGTAGCTGAGTGTCATTTTATAATTTCAAAAAGCTAGATTGGAATTGAAACAACTGAAAGTATAAAGCCACGAATTAAAGGAGGTAACGAAAAGTAAATTGCTCATAAACGTGTGGCGAACTTATCTACCACTGCAAAAATTAACTTACGATACAATAGTATATATAGCAGTGTAACCCAACTCTACCATGGAGTACTTTTTGGCAGACAAAAGTTGGACTGTTTCACACAAGCTTGCCAAATTGGTGACCGACGAACATGATCTGAACGCGCTAACTTTATGAACTTCGATGGATGGTCCACAATGAATAGTTGAATTGCCAATTCGATTTTAATCGCTTTCAACAACCGTCTGAGGCTCTGTGATAGCAGACACTGCTCATATTCCTATCACGGCTTCACTCCATTCGTTGCTGCTCAGCCTTCTCTTCACAAAGTGACTCACACAGCTGCTAAAGGCAACACAGGAGCTTCACCACACATGCGAAAGTACGTCCGTGATCTTAATACAGCTCTCACGATCCCACGCAAATGACAATCACTTAACTAGTGGAGACATCTATCGAATTCGGCTACCGCTGAATTCTGGAGGGGGAGTATTGTGGCGAACTTAGCTATACCACTACAAAAATTAACTTACGATACAATAATATATATAGCAATGTAACCCAACTTTACCATGGAGTTACTTTTTAGTAGACAAAAGTTATTCTGTTGCACACGAGCTTGCCAAAAACACATTAGATTTCTCACTACTGTTATGCATTAATATCAATCAAATCAGTAAAATCAAAAACAATCTCTAATGAGAAGATTAAGCCTGGTGTTACGCTTCCAAGTTGTCCTATATTAGGCTATATTTTCGTCAACAGCATCATTAATCTCCAACTCTTTACAATCGGTTCCTCCTTTTGTTGGACTGTTTTCAAAGAATTAAACGAGACTATCCTAAGCCATTTCATCAATTCGATGTCGCACTTCTCAAAGGAATTTTCTTGGCCACTAACAGCTGGTAAGATCGGGCCGCTGTAGCCCAGTTGGAAGAGCAACGGATTAGCAACCGGAGGGTTGCGAGTTCGGAACTCGGTCCAGCCAAATACCGTCGTTACACGGGGGCTGGTGCACGTTAAATCTGTCGTGGCTTCAAATGTCCTCACGTTGGCGTGGTGTGGAAGTTTGTAGAGTTGGATTGGACGCCGTAGGCGGACACTGTTTCACCTGTGCGACTTTCAGCTATATAGTCCGCCTTACGAAGGAGTTTCGTGGATTAGGGAGAGTCGACAATCTACTATACACATACAACATTCAAGGTAGTACACATAAAAAACAAAAGGTAAGTGAAGGGCAAAACATGTAAGCACAAAATACAAAATGGCGTAAGAAAAGGATTACAAAATTTATAAAATTTAGAGAACCAAGGGATAATAATATAATCCATATACGAAAAACGGTAACAATACACAATGAACAAGTAAATGCGTATTAAGAATAACAAATTTTTTCTAAGAGCAAAACTTCTAAAAAGACAACTATAAAATACAGATATACTAATTTCGTAAGAAAAGCTAGGTTATTTCGAGAACTTTCGACTTCTCAGCTCTCACAGATATAATTAATGTTGGAGCTGAGAAATTCCATCATTTTATGGTTTTGTGGTGGCAGTGTCTATTAGCAGTACTTTGGCTCCAATGAGAGTAATTTTGTTGAGAAGGTTTCGCCAAATGCCACGGACGTGAGATCACAGTCAAAAAGGTAGTGGATGGGATCACCTTCTCGGCCGCAGATACACAGCGCACTTGTTTTTAGATGGAAACGTTCTAGATACGCCGGAAATGGACCATGGCCTGCGAAAAATTGTACCAGCTTTGAATTCTGGTAAATAAATTACTATGACTATATACTATGGCTATACTATGCCCCATATACTATGGCTTTAGTTTTAGTCGGTTGAAATCTTCGGAAAGAATTGATAAATGTATCTCCCTTTGGCAGAAACATCTCATTCTGCTTGCCATTGCTCCAAGACCAACGTATTAATTGAACTTAATAATTTGCTTCTAGGCCACTTTAAACTGGTTGTTTGATGAGAAATCCCATTTGCTGCAGACTTCGCAAATAAGTCTGCTTGTTCGTTTCCATCAATGCCAGCGTGTGCTTTTACTCTAGAGATGTTGATTTGGAGTATTTCAGTGACTTCGAGTTGTTTTTCTTGACTTCATTGTGGGGGAATAGATTACCAGAGCGGTAATGCTTGATGCACTGTCCGTGAAGATGACTGCTATTCTCTCTGAAACACAATAGTGTACTTCCTTAAGAGAAAGCAGTTCAGTTTGGTATACAGAGTTGCAAGGATGTAGGATACTGGCCCAGCTATGACAGATTGCGGAATCCTCAAAAAAGTATTTACATATAAGCTGTCAACGCTTTTAGGAGTTTTCGAGCCGACTGTATTGAAGTTGTGATGCTGGGAGAGGGTGGTCCTATAATTGATTGAAGACTTGAGCGGGTTGGGTGAATTGGAGCAAAACATTTTTGTTCATAATCTGTGTAGAGGTACCATTGTCCAAATAGCTTAACGTTTTCCTGAAGTTTCATTATTTTTGAAATAACAGCTTCCTTTTGGACGACAAGGTTCAGGGGCACAATAAAAGCCAGTATCTGAAGAGATGCCGTTGAAGTTGTTCTGTAAGCTCGAGTGATCAAAAGAGCGAAGCTCCTTTAAAGACTATTTAGATGGTTTTTCATTTCTTCAGTAGGATTCATGCCCCATATACTAGCTGCATAGCAAGCCGCTCTCTCAATTACTGTTATGTACCAAGTCTTCAAAATTGATGGACGAACACCCCAAGCTATAGCCGTGAATCTCATCATGTTCCTAGTTTTAAGAAGTGTGTTTGATCGCAGATACTTAACATGTGGAATCCATGTGAGTTGTTCATCAAGAATGACTCCCAGGTATTTTAATTCTTTTACTATCGGGACACCAGTTTTTAAAATTTAAAGATAGGTTTTCTATTGAGTTTTGACATAGAGGAAACTATGGTTTTAGTTTTTCCTGGAGAAATGTTAAGTTTCTCATCTGATATCTGGATGCTAAATTTATTAAGAGCATCTTGAGCAAAGGTTCCTAGTTCCCTGCGTGTAGAGCCAGTTATTATAATTATAAAATCGTCTGCAAATGCTTGAGTCTGAATGTGGGAACCCCGATTCATACTCAAGATCTTGTCGGCGATGATGTTCCATAAAATCGGACTCGAACAAGAACCTTGAGGACTTCCTTTTTGCAGCCTCTTCGTGACTTGAGTAATCTCCGTACTTGAAGACAATTTCTCTGTATTGAAGATAGCTACACAGGATCTGGAGGATGTTACGTGGAAATTCTTTTTTAAAAAGCTCGTTAATAAGGAGGGCCACCATAAGTTATCGAATGCATCTTCAATATCAATGGAGATGACAGCGGTATACTTTTTAGATTTAAAATTTTCACTAATGATTTTCATTAGATTATGTAGGGCATGCTCTGTCGATTTACCTTCTTGAAAGCCGTATTGATTCGCGTTCTCACATTCTTTTTCAGGTGGTGATTTATTCTTGTTTGCAATAATCTTTCCAATGTCTTTCCCAAGACAGGTAGAAGACAGATGGGTCTAAAGGATTTCAGGTTTTGAGGATCTCGTCCAGGTTTGTTGATTAAAATAACCTCACCCTTTTTGAAGCACTTTGGGAAATGTTGGTAGACAGGTATTGTAGAGTTTCAAGAGGATATTGGGGATAGCATTGAAGATAATGTCTTGAATTTTTCCACAATACCATCTAGACCAGGAGCTTTGTTATTGGATGTTCTCTTTATGGCTTCTTGCAATTCTTCCATGGTAAAAAGAGGTTTATCCCTATTATCTTAACTTATACGTAGGTTTTTCTTGATGTTATCAGCATTTTATCTCATGGTGATATGGTGCGTTTCATCTGTGGAAGTATCATCATTTGAGTAAATATCTTCATGTAAGATATCATCTGTAATGATACTGTATGGGTCTGCCGATGGGTCGTAAAGTATGGCGGGTTTAAATGTTTTTTCGGTGGCTAATTTAAATGTCTTTCCAAACGTTTGGTTAGTTTCCGTGTAGAATTTTTTCTACATGGTTTCTTTAGTTTCCCTTATTTGCTTTTTATACAGAGCTTTTTCTTTCCTGTTTCCATTTCTCTCTTTCCTCTCCAGTTTCCTTTTGACTTAGTCTTCGAAGGGCTCTGATTTTTTTCATCACAAATAGGTCTTGGTTCCACCATTTAGGGGTGGAATTTCTGCTAGTTTTAAAAATCCTAGGTATCTTTACATGCTGAGGTTATGGTTTTCAGAAAGTCGTTAGCAAATAGATCTAACTCTTCAGCGTTCTTAATTGACTTTAACTTAAACCAAAAGGTTTTCTTTCTTTAATTAACTTAAATAAATGGTGATGACCACCAAATTTTGTTCTAAATCTAGTGAGGCATTGTCTTGTGAAGCGTAGAATGACTATTTTCGACTTCAAATATGATTAGCTTGTGATCTGTCGATTCTCGTTTGGTTACTTCCCAGTTGTTACTGTAGTTCAACATCCCCGCTGTGGAAAAGGTAATGTTTGGCCAGACCACTCCCTGGTCTGCCTCGAAGGTTAGTTCGCAGTCTTCGTTGTTGCAAGGTAAAAGACGATTGGCTGCTGCAAAATCTATGAGTGTCCTTTCTCTGAGGCCTTCGGTACATTAACCCCAAACTTGGCTGTCAGTGTTCCAGTCACCTGCGAAAACAATATTTTCTACCTCCGAAACACCTGATGCTGAAATTTCTGTTAGTGTTTCTTCGATATCTTGGGATGGAGGAGCATACACGGATCCAATGTATAAGCTATAATTATTCCATTAAGTTTCAATTACAACGAAATTAGTTGCAGAGTGGGATGTCAGCTCAGGTGTGATGTTCTCATCTCTCATCTGACCATGGTTCAAAATTATGAGGTGTTGTCTCTACGGGACCGTCGCCAATAGCCCGTTGTGTTTGCTCCAGTGCGGCTTAATTAACTACTTACCCACCAGCTGGTAAGATCAGTTCTGTAGTAGTAGTTTCCCGATCCAGTGATAAGTAAGGAAACATTGTTAGCGAAGCTTCATACTATCTTGTCTGTCAGCGTAAGACGTTTCAAAGATTGATTTTCGGGGGCTTGAAAATTAGCGATATCTTTATTATACTTTTGCAGGAACTTTTTCTAATGATCTGCTAATCTTTCACTGGAAAAATCCTTTGAGCAAATCAGACACACATGGTAATATTTTGTTTGCGGGCGACTGAATGACGTCATAGTTCAAATATCGACCCTCTAATGAAATAGATGGACCATGTCCTCGAAGCTTCATGTTATTTCTTCCAGTCGCTTGGTTTGAAGATGCGTCGCGTTGTTGTGGGAAAAGCATAAATCCTAAATTATTGATTGGCTAATGTGATTATCCACCGTGATCAATAACACTCGTCTGCGCTTCGATAGCCAATCGGCTAAGTTCATCACGTAAGCCCACGTGATTTACTTTTCAGCGATCCTACGACGGTGACTCCTCCCACATGCTCTAGCTATGGACCTTACGCCATTAAACCCAAATCAATCAACCAACGCACATGCTCTATCTATTTCATTAGAAGGTCGATGTCAAATTTTCGATGTTATATTGCCTACATTTCTTCTTTGACTTCATCACGGGTTTATCTGTAAAAAAATATTATTTTGATAAAGTCGTTTAGGGTTTATTTTTTTTTAAATAGCGCCTTGGATTCACCCTGGTAGTAACTGAAAAACAAGCGTTTCAACTTGTCATGAAGAACTATATTTTACAGTTATAATGTTAACAAAATTGCTCACATGCTATTCGTGTCAAAAGATTCCCAATTTTTTATCAGTGTGAAAGTTGAAAAATGAGAATTTCTGGTATAATACTCACTCGGAAACCGCAGTCTTGTTGAATTGAATCTTATTGAATTAAAGTCCTCTCAATTTATTTGTGTTGAAATAATATTATAAATTAATCTTATATTGAATTAATTTGTAATACCCTTTGCCGGTAATCAGTTCACAATAAATAAGAACTAAAATTGTTAGTTGTAGAGCACTAAACTGATTACTACTAGTCACGCAATTCCTCCGGAACCAGTCTAATAGTGATTTAAGTCCTCTCACCTATTTATGGTATTCTCCTTATAGGAGGAAATCCATAACAGACGGCCGGTTCGGCTAAACACGGTTCAGCCCAATTGCTTATGATAGATTTATATGAAGTAGGTAGGTAATTAACGTCGCACTCTGGAACAGCACAACGGCCTATTGGCGACGGTCCCAGATCCATCCCGAAGGGAAAGATCCGAGGATAACACCACGTCATTTTGAACCATGGTCAGATGACGAGAACAACACCTGAGCTGGTACTCCACTCTCCAAACTCCAAACATGCCAAGGTGACGGCATTTGAAAGCAGTGTGCACCAGCCCTTTGTACACGACGATCTTTGGTTGGATTCGAACTCGCAACCCTCCGGTTGCTAGTCCGTCGCTATTCCAACCGGGCCACCGGGGGCCCGACTTTTACGGACACAAACGCTTCAGTACATTGAAATAATTTGAGTACTTGGGAAAATTACACGTGGGCCAGTCAATTTTGCTAATTTATATAGTAAAGTGTTGGACTCCTTAATATTTTCGGACCCCATTCCTTGTGTGGACTTTTGAATGTAAGGCAATAGTGTGCAAATTTTATAATCGGATGACTTGAAAAGTTTGTTTTTCAGACCCCCTCCAGCAAAGAGGCGTTATGAAATGATAGCTAAAAAAACGAATGAATGTAGCGCGGCTGTTTCCTCCAACCTTGATCGACTTCCCTCGAAGGTCGCCCCCAAACGACTCATGTTTTATATTTCCACCGGGTTTGACATCGTGTGTCTACTGAAAAGGGTATGTTTATTGAGTCGTGTTTAGCCTTTTCGCTGTACGAAACGCAACTACTTTGGTGCCCTTCAGTAGCGGAGACTTTCAATAGAATAGGAATGTGCCAAAGAGAGTTAATTTTATACTGTAACTAGCTGATTAACCCGGCGTTGCTCGGGTTGAATTGTATGTAATTCTTCGTAATATTTCTCAATGTTATTCCTATGGAGATTTCGAATTGTTTTTAACCCCCTCTGCAGAACCAGGACAAATAGAACTGTGGTTAATATGTAGCCTATGTTTCCCGCAAGATTCTAAAGAATGGGTGTACGAAATTTGATGTGAATTGGTCAAACTGATAGTAAGGATTACTCAATGTTATTCCTATGGGGATTTCGAATTGTTTTTAACCCCCTCTGCAGAACCAGGACAACTAGAACTGTGGTTAATATATAGCCTATGCTTCCCGCAAGATTCTGAAGAATGGGTGTACCAAATTTGATGTGAATTGGTCAAATTGTGATAGTAAGGATACTCAATATTATTCCTATGGGGATTTCGAATTGTTTTTAACCCCCTCTGCAGAACCAGGACAAATAGAACTGTGGTTAATATGTAGCCTATGTTTCCCGCAAGATTCTAAAGAATGGGTGTACGAAATTTGATGTGAATTGGTCAAACTGATAGTAAGGATTACTCAATGTTATTCCTATGGGGATTTCGAATTGTTTTTAACCCCCTCTGCAGAACCAGGACAACTAGAACTGTGGTTAATATGTAGCCTATGTTTCCCGCAAGATTCTGAAGAATGGGTGTACCAAATTTGATGTGAATTGGTCAAACTGTGATAGTAAGGATTCTCAATATTATTCCTATGGGGATTTCGAATTGTTTTTAACCCCTTCTGCAAAACCAGGACAACTAGAACTGTGGTTAATATGTAGCCTATGTTTCCCGCAAGATTCTAAAGAATGGGTGTACCAAATTTGATGTGAATTGGTCAAACTGTGATAGTAAGGATACTCAATATTATTCCTATGGGGTTTTCGAATTGTTTTTAGCCCCTTCTGCACACCTAGGTTGAAGAGAACGGGGTTAATATAAATCCTATGTTTTCCCCAGGATTCTGAAGAATGAATGTTACAAATTTGGTGTGAATTGGTCCTGTAGTGATCGTAAAAATAATTTATTTCTGGGGGGGTATTGAATTGTTTTATCCCCCTCTGCACACTCAAGACAAATAGAATGGGGGTTAATATGTAACTTACGTTACCCGCAGTGTTCCAAAGAATAAGTGTACCAAATTTGGCGTGGATTGGTCAAAGGGTGTAGATTTGTATAGAGAACAGACAGACGCTAACTGCTTTATATGTATAGATTTAAAAGTTTTTCTAATTAGAAATACATCAAACTTCTATGGAACAATAATAAAATCAACTCTACATGTGAATATGGCATTTGTTTTCTGTTGGCTGATCCTGTTTGAATGAAATACTCGAACCATGTTAAAAGTCTAGAGCAGTGGTCACCAAAGTTGTCGATATCGACGCCCAGGGGTCGATATGATATTGCTAAGGGTAGAATCGGGTTCAGGAGTCGATAGAAAAATCGAATAAGATATTGAAAGTAATATCGAATGTAACTTATAAGATGAACTTATTGAATCGTCAGTTGATCTTGAAACTTACACTCTAAAAATAGGACTTTAAGTTACTTTTGGACGAATATAAATGCTGTATGTAGAAAAATATCCAAAATTTTCTCAAGTGGTACTCCTCCTTTTGCTGGCATTTCCAAGCTCGTACAGGGTTGAAGCTGGTTTCAGCCATGTTAATTCCATTTTAACGAAGCAAAGAAATAAGCTACACTGCTGGCCACCCAAATTGCAACACCAAGAAAGACAAGAGATATCACAACAAAATTTATTTTGTAGATAACATGTTGACCAAGTATCAAATGATTAAATTTATAGACTTCTGTGAAGTGTGGTTCCTGCCAAAATCAGTAGCCAGAGTAGCCGCCATTGTTGGAGATCACCGCTGCCACACGCCTCGGCATTGATTCAAAGAGACTTTGGATGTGTTCTTGGGGTACAGCAGACCAAGCAGCTTCCACACGTTGCCAAAGTTGATCTGGTGTGGCAGCTGGGGATGTATTCTGGGTCAATCGTTGAGCAACCATGGACCATATGTTTTCTATCGGCGAAAGATCCGGAGAGCGAGCTGGCCAGGGAAGCAATTCAATCTGGCGATTGACGAAGAACCCTTGGACAATGCGTGCCACGTGTGGTCGCGCATTATCCTGTTGAAATATGGCTGTGGGCAAGCCCTGAAGGTAAGGAAGGACAACTGGCTCCAACACCTCGGAGATGTAGCGCTGGCTGTTTAAAGTACCGGCAATGCGTACTAGAGGAGTGCGAGAGTGATATCCAATACCGCCCAATACCATAATACCCGGTGCGGGACCAGTGTGGCGGTGCATAACGCAGCTGTTCAGCATCCTCTCTCCACGGTGTCTCCAGGCTCGAATCCGACCATCGTGGTGTTGCAGACAGAAGCGTGACTCGTCAGTAAAGACAATTTCATTCCATTCTGCCGTTCACATCCTTCTTTCATCGCACCATTGGCGGAGGAAACGTCTGTGGTTCTGCGTCAAGGGTAGACGAAGCAATGGACGTCTTGCGGACAGACCACTCTGCTGTAAACGGCGCCGAATAGTACGCGCAGACACTGGATGATGCGGTACAGACTGAATGTGCTGTGCTATGGTTCGTGATGTGGCTGAGCGATCCGTCACTGCCATACGCACAATATGCCTTGTCATCACGTGAAGTGGTGCACTGAGGTGGATGCGATCGAACACGTCGGTCCGTCGTACCCTCCTGCATCCAACGATCACATATCCGCATTACAGTTGTTTGGTTTCGTCCAACACGACTACCGATTTCCCTGAAAGATAATCCACAATGTCGGTAGGCCACTATCCTTCCTCTGTCGAACTCGGATACTTGATCAAAAGATGATCGCTGTTTTCTACGAGGCATAATTGATCGTTTTTTTGAAAAAACCACAAGAAAAACACAATTGCCGTACTTGAAATCGTCGAAATCTCCAAGCCTTAAATAGCGCTTTGAAGTGGCGCCACAGGCGCGCGTGATGTGCGTCTGCGCTGAAATTCTAATCATTTGCATATCTCACCTCCGCTAATGCATGTTGTAAATTTCATATTATTTGCATGCTTCCTTCAGGGTGTTGCATTTACGGTGGCCAGCAGTGTAGATATAGAATTCCGTGGCGATTGAAGGCTGAAACTGACTCATTTGAACCGAACATTTCTAATCTTGTCAAGAGTCACGAAGCACACCCTTCACATTGACAATTCAGCAAATTGTATACTAAGTTAATGAGTCTTATTTTCATATATATAAGGAAGATTGTATTATTGTTACTTTTGTTATCTAAATTAAATTTTGTACTTTATATATTATTTATTCCTCCTATCCAATATGTAATGTTAAGGAGGACGTCGATAGTAAAAACGTATCCCTTTGACGTTAAGCCAATATAATAATATATAATACATACAATAATACTGGTAACCATAAAATGAACAATCTAAAAAATAGAGGGGGTCGATAAGAAGTGAAGAAACTCTTGAAGGGGTGGACGGTCAAAGAAATTTGGTGACCCCTAGTCTAGAGGTACCGAAAGTGACGTGAAAAATTCCTCTCACCTTATAGGAGAAGAATACATTCTCTAGTTCAAGAATATAGACCAAGGCAGCTTTTTTTGGGAAACAGCTATTATCTCATAAGTCTACCTAGCTTAAAATCCAATTTGGATCCCTTTTGCAATGACTTTTGCTAATATTGAATCTTTTTACAAAAACAAACGAAATTCTTTTTCACGAGGTGGCAATCCAGAAGGTCCTTTAAACCAGGGGTCGCTAAACGTCTTTGATCGTCGACCCCTACAAGAGTCTCTTGACTTTTATCGACCTCCTCTATTTTGCTATTACGCAATTGTAATAGGACAAGCAAAGAAGACGCTTATGTGTAAGTTTTTAGATTTGTTATTTTATAATTACAATGTTTATTGTTTCCATAAGATTGTACATATTATATTGGTTTAACGTCAAAAGGACGCGTTTTTGTTTTCGACGTCCTTCTTAACATTACATATTGGATAAAAGGAATAAGTAATATATGAAATATAAAATTTAATTTAGATAACAATAATACTATCTTCCTTATACAGGGTGAGTCTAAATTGTTTTTACAAAATAAGAGGGGTGATAGTACCCATCCAGACGAGCCATAATTACCATGGAACATAGGGGCGCATTCCACTCTGAGAGGCAGAAAAGAGTCAAATTAGAATTTCAACATAAACTTACAACAGTGTTGAGAAAGCGAATGAACGATACCAAAAGTTGCATAATATGATTTATTGATCAGAGAAAAACTCACAGCAAGTGCTCAAAGTGGCGTGTCGTTGCACAGTTCACACCTGCGAAGGAATGACTGGCTCTCGAAGATTCCTGGTGTTGTGTTCATTTTGTCTGCGGCAGCACCGATTCTCGCTACGAGATCTTCAGCCGACTCCACGGGTACACTCAAGATTTCATGTGCCCCCAGAAGAAAAAGTCCAGTAGGTTGAGGTCCGGTGAGCGAGGAAGCCAAGCCACAAGTCCGCCACGTCCGATCCATCGTGCGGGATATGTGGCATTCAAGAAGTGCCGGACCGTGCTAGAAAAGTGTGCGACGTCAGAGACGATGACTTGTTCATGCTCGACGCGTTTCGACTTGACTCTTTTCTGCCTCTCAGAGTGGAATGCGACCCTATGTTCCATGGTAACTATTGCTCGTCCGGATGGGTACTATCACCCCTCTTATTTTGTAAAAACAATTTAGACTCACCCTGTATATATGAAAATAAGACTTTTATTAACTTAGTATGTAATTTACAATATATTGTCAATGTGAAGGGACAAGATTAGCAATGCTGGGTTCAAAATGAGTCAGTTTCAGCCTTCAATCGCCACGGAATTCTATATTCACTCTTAATTGCGTTGTCATTCAGGATGGTGGCAATCCAAGTTAACCGAATTACATTTTACCTGTACAATGATGTCTCATATTTTTCTATCGACCCCCAATCGACCCCTGAGACCGAATTGACCCCTAACAATGTTATATCGACCCCTGGGGTCGATATCAACCACCATGGCGACCACTGGTCTAGAGGCTTTCGAAAGTGACGTGATGTGAAAAGTTCCTCCCACATTATAGGAGGGCACATTCTCTAGTTCAAGAATATAAACCATGACAGTTTTTTTGGAAAACAGCTATTATCTCATAAGTCTACCTAGTCTAAATATCCAACTTGGAACCCCTTTTGAAATGACTACTGCTAATATTGAATCTGATAAAAACAGACGAAATTCTTTTTCACGAGGCTGCAATCTAGAAGCTATTAGTCCTTTTAACGAATGTTGTCGAAATCATCGCCCGATTCTCAAGGTGTCGAATTGTTAAAATTATTTTGTTCTTTATGGTATGAATGCGTTAAGAGGGCGTTTCCTCAATTTGTAAACACTTTAATTTTTTATACAACTCAAGCATCATGCTCTACTAACTCATCGGATCTCTCTTTGGGATTGATCCCGGACCTTTATCACGCTGTGTTGCTCCAGTACGGAGTTAATTAAAATACCTACCTATTAATTCAAGATAAAGTCTGTCTTGTGCCCATCTTGCTGTCTTCTTGCGATGATTTCTAACCAGTTCTGGCCAATGGGATGCTTTCTGGGATTCTTTCAACCAATCGATGGGGATATTGAGTCAGAAATCTCGTAACGCTCAGAGGACGACGGAAGCTTTTTAAGCTTCCGTCGTCCTGTGGAATTTACCAGACTGGAATCCAATGGCTTCATTCGATGTCAAATCAACGCGTCAAATTATCATTTTCAACCTGAACTTTTGCAATTTCAGTGAAATTGAGTATATATGTAGCCTCATATGAGAAATTGAATTGTGCAAAATATGAGTTGCATATCTAAATTGGTTTTTAAATTATAGGTCAATAGCTGAATTAGCGTTGCTCGGGTTGAATTGTTTATAATTCATCGTAATATTGCTCAATATTATTCCTATGGAGATTTCAAATTGTTTTAATGCCCTGCAGAACAAATCAAACGGGGTTAATATACATATATGTCTCGCAGAATTCTACAGGATGAATGTACTAAATTTAGTGTGAATGTGTCTGACATTGATTGCATAAATACGCAATGTTATTCCTATGAGGATTTCGAATTGTCTTTAACCTCCTGTACATATTGACGATAAAAAAAGACCGCTTTCTATACAAATAATCTTACATTATCATAAAAATTTACATTCCAATAATAAAGCGACAGTTTGAGAATTTACAGACGGGATACATAAACGATATGATACTGAGCGATTTTCAGCGCAACCTCACCCATCTGCGATTACATCATACTCTAAGATTCTAAAAAAACTCCAAGGTCATCTTGAGAGGCGGCTCCTGTAGATGTTAACTCTGACGTCATCTGCACAACCAGACCACCCCCAGCAAGTGCTCTTTCCAGGATGTCTGCACATTACACCCTTCTGCACACCCAAGACAAATAGAAGGGGGTTAATATGTAGCTTACGTTACATGCAGAATTCCAAAGAATAAGTGTACCAAATTTAGTGTGGATTGGTCAAACGGTATAGATTTGTATAGAGAACAGACAAACAGATGCTAACTATGGTTTATATATAGATTGAAAACTTGAAAAAAGAAAGACAAAATTTGTTTCCCATTACGTAACGAATTTCGTAAAATAACAATAAACTACAGGCCGAACCATAAAATATTTATTAGCTCTAAATCTAGTAAGAGTTTAAAAAAACTCCAACTTTACAGCATATGCATACTATATAGTTATTATATAGAAGGTTTTAACAATCTAAGGTAAAAAAAATACCTTGGCTTAGAAACCTCTTTCTATAAAAAGTCATCGTTGTATCCTATCAGTTAAAAGCTTATTTCATGTGTTTCAAAATAAGCTCAAAATCAGCTTTCTAACATAAGTGGGACTTGAGATTCTACGGAAATTCGTTACTAAATGTGAAAAAAAATTTGTCTTTCTTTTCTGCGTTCAATTAATATCTTTAAGTGTTTCGAGTGTTCAACTCTAAACTTTTAGAGCATATTAGGTAAAAATGAACTCGTATAACTTTTTTCAGATTTTTTAAAAATGTAAGTTCTTAAAAATTAAAAATTTTAGTTTCTTAAATTTAAATATTTTAAATTTTTGTGCGCAAATTATTCGGCTAAACTACATAAAATGTTAAACTAAGCTTAATAAGCTTTCAATTGGCATCAAAAATAGCCTTATAACATATCCAAGGTTTTAAAAGCAGAGTTAATGCAATAGTTTAAAAAAAGGGTACATAAATTCAGGGTTTTAATTTGCGTTATTTTTTCAGAGAATCAACTGATTGTTTCAAGTATTTGTATTTTTGGTTTGCTACCAACAGAGCATTTTTTTCACTCTGTGTCGAAATCGGAGATTCCAAGTGTTGAATTGACATGGGATGGTCCAATGTCTATTAGTCAAGTCGATCAGAAAATGATCACATATTTGCAAACTAAATGTTCATTTGGTTGCTGAAGCAAGCGAATTTATGTGACTGAATGGGAAAGGACAAATCTCAACTAGTTGGCACAGATGCGAGTGACTTTTTCAAAGGAAGGGTCAAACACTCTCCGAAAAGTTTTAAATGCGAAAAGCAAGTACATATTAAAGCTCATTTAATCAGTCGAAGATGGACTGAAAACCGTGGAAGAACCCTTTCACGTTCAGTCTTAAGGAATGGTAAATCTGCAGAGACGATTTTGCCTCCATCGAAACTATTAGGTTGATGCAAAAGTTCGTCCCGTTTTTTTGACAAAAATTGAAAAAAAATTTATTTACTAAAAATTAGATTGGATTAATATATTAAGTATGTGCCGTCTGTTCTATGACCGTTCTCCATCTCTCCTATAGCTGCATAATCCCGCGCTCATACAAGTTCTGAGGTTTCTGGCTAAAGAACTGATCCAGGTGAAGAAACTTTCTGAACCACTTGAGGCACATGGAATCGTCAACGGCACCCTCACCCTACACAACACAACTTTTGCGTCTTGTATTCTTGTTTTTCGGAAATAGAAAGCATACTATGTCGAAAATGCTTCTTATCTCCTGCCATTTTGAATGCTTAACAAAATTAAAAAACAATCAAATAACACAATTTTTTTTCCCAAATACACTGGTCACCAATAGCCGTTGTGTTGCTCTAGTGTGACGTTAATTGAAAAATACCAATACCTACCCAAATACACTGAAATTCCTTTTAAACGGGGCCGTCGTGTTTAGTGGGCATGCCCACTGCGCCAGCAACCTTCGAGTTGTAGGCGGCGCAGGTTCGATTCTTGCCATAGCCCGTTGTGTTGCTCCAGTGTGACGTTAATTAAAATACCTACCTCGATTTCTGCCAGGTGCATTCCTCCCTGGGTGTATTTCTGTCTTCTGTGTCAGTAAAGCTTTGACTAAGACTGTGTGTGTCAGTTACTTGATATTGTATGTCTTGTGTCAATTACTTGATATTGTATTGCGTTTGGCGCAGCATGGGCAAATATGGCCCTTGCGCCATAAAATCCCCAAAACAGCCAACCTTCTTTCAAACAACATCAAAATTCGACACATGAAGTAGATAAAACTTTGTTTTTTCAATGCAATGCCATCTAGTGCCAAAAACGGGACGAACTTTTGCATCACTTTTGCATTTAAGTGGAAGGTATTGGTATTGGGTCCCCTCCAGTGTTTCCATAAGGTGGAGCGACCATTTATCACGAACCAGAAATGCTCCAGCACCGTGTAATAAGTAGCCCTCGAAGCATCAAAACAAATTCTTTCACAAAACCTTCACCAGAAAAGCCATAAATTACCTCCAATCACGAGTACCCGGAAATCTCCAAGTCCTCGAGTCGCGAAAATCAGAATTTCACGCAAAAACTCACTCGACTGAAGGCGGAGAGGAAGGCCATTTGAAAAATGGCTAAAAAAGCTTCCGGAACACGCGTTCGGTCCTATGCAAATTGCCCGAATCCAGTGGGAAAAAGAACGACAAAAAGAAAATGGCGTTCGAACTGGCGATGGGTGATTTATGTGATCCATCAAATCGTTGACGTGTCCCTCAAAAGGCTGCCTTGTGCCGCGGCACAAAGGGCAGAAGGTTTTCGGGTGGCATCTCGCGAGTGTGGGACAAAAATATCGATGTGATGAAAAAGGCAAAATGGAATAAAAAGATTTTTCCAGGTGACACGAGAAATCTGTCCTTAGGGTTCACTAACCGCCCCAGAAATGTCCACAGGAATGATCATTAATCGTTGTTGGCGATTCATGAAAAGAGTGTTGCTACGACATGGTACAAGTTGTGCAACACCAAATCGCATTACTTCCTTGTTGGTACACAAAACAGACGCTACACCACTCTAGACCAGAAATTACCCAAGTCCGAATCTATTGTTCAATGTTAAGGTAATTAGTTAAAGTCGTACTGGAGCAACACAACGGATCCATCCCAAGGACAACACCACGCAATTTTGAATCACGGTCAGATGACGAGGTCACACTTGAACTTGCACCCCACTCTCCATATTTCCACACCACGCCAGAACATTAGAGGCCACGACAGATTGAACGTGCACCCTTTGTAAACGACGGTCTTTGGTTGGATTCGAACTCGCAACCCTCCGATTGCTAATCCATTGCTCTTCCAACAGGACTATCGCGGCTCTTCAAAGAGTTAAGGTAGTATCGCATCTTCAAAAGTATTTTGCATGTTAAAGTTACTAGACTGAAGGATAGTTTCAACCCATGGGCACACTGGGCAGAGACAGCTCAGCTAACTTGGTTCTAGGACTCGCAATGGAAGGAACGGAGTGAATGGAACGCTTTTCAGAACAGGATTCTTGTCTACAAAATAAGTTTTTTCCAACTTTAAAAAGAATTCTACGTTTTTTAAATACCAGAAGTTCTAAAATCTATATTCTACTTGGATGCTGTCATCCAGATTAATTTCATGACCGCGTGTCCTGCCTTTTCGTCTCTTTCAAAACAATGCATCAATTACAACTAACTTCAATGTTGCCCAAGAGTGTCTTGATTCCCGATTAACCCAGATGTTGCAAAGTTCCGTAGTGGAGGGTTAACCGCCAAAAGAATGCTTGGCAAGGGATTTGGGCCAAAATCTGGCTGAGCTGAACCGAACCGGTGGTTCATGATGGGTTATCGCCCATAGATATCTTGGCGGGGTGTGGATGGTTGTGCAGAGTGGAGTTGCAGTTCAGGTGTTGACATCGTCATCTGACCGTGGTTCAAAATTACATTGTGTTGTCCTCGGTTCTTTCCCATCGGGACTGATCCCGGACCGTCACCAATAGCCCGCTGTGTTGCTCCAGTGCGACCTTAATTAAAATACCTACCTACAAACTGGAGTGATTGATTCTTTTGCTCAAACTGTATTTAATATAATCAGTATCACGCCAACCTTGAGAAACTGAAAATGAATGTGGAAGAACAATGAGAGGCTTGAACGAGATCGCCACTCACTTTTTATGACCCAGGTCACTCGGCCTACCAACAAGGGTTTAAGGTCGGACAAGGGGTGGCCGGGAGGAGATTCCATATGAGCCAGCTCTAGAATCTAGGTAATTTAACCCGTTATTTTAACCCGTCAAAGAAAGTTCTACATTCAACGATGATACAACATAAAAATAACCCGTTGTGTTGCTCCAGTGTGACGTTAACTAAAATACCTACCATACCTACCGTTACAACATAAAAATTTACATTCTTCCACTGCAAGCGGGTACGGGATATACAAAAATTTATAAACTTCGGACAAAACAGACCTGAAAAAGAAAAACAATTTGAATGAAGACGAGGGTAAATGCCAAAACCAAAACTTGATTAATTACTACACGTTTAAACACGCACATAAAATTTTTGAGGGAAGGCGAGGACAAATGCCGAATTTAGTTACTATTCAATCAAAACAGACAAGAATTTTGAATAAAGACAAACACAAATGCAGACTAAATTATAAATTAAACTGTTCTAGCAGAGTTAACATACATTTAAATAAACGACACTATTAACAAGAATATACATATAAGATATGCAGAGATGTCCTAATGGCATGAATATGTACAGATAGGTAGGTATTTAAGTAACGCCGCATTGGAGCAACACAACGGGTAATTGGCGACGGTCTAGTATCAATCCGAGGACAACACCACGTAATTTCAAACCACGGTCAGATGGTCACACCTAAGCTGGCACCCCATTCTCCAAACTTCCACACCCCGCCAACGTGAGGACATTGCAGGCCACGACAGATTGAACGTGCAACAGCCCCCTTTGTACACGACGGTCTTTGGTTGGATTCGAACTCACAACCCTCCGGTTGCTAATCCGTTACTCTTCCAACCGGGCTACAGAGACCCCTGAATAATTAATGAGTAATTAAGGTAACGGCATCAAAAACAGTTTAGTAGCTTGTCCCAGGTTCAGTTGTTTTAAAATAGGCATCCGAAAGAAATGGTCGTCATCTGACCGTGGTTCAAATTTACGTGGTGTTGCCTCGGACTTTCCCTTTGGGATTGATCCCGGACCGTCACCAATACCCCGTTGTGTTGCTCCAGTGTGACGTTAATTAAAATACCTACCTACAGAAAGAAATGGAAATTTAATCTTTTATTTAAAAAATTCCTGTAACTAAAGCATTTACGAAGAAAAAACTAATGTCAAATATTTGAAGAAAAGAAAAAGATCCAAAAACGCAGCCAAAAATACGTGCCCTGAAAGTATCGAAACCGTTCCAAGCCTGCCCGAATTCGCAAAGCCCTTCCTCACCGCATCCTTCCACCTGTTGATCGGACATACCCTTTCCCTTTCAATCCCTTGTGTGTGGGGTCGAGGAACGATTTGTGGGGTCACTCTGAAAGCGAGAGTCACGGAAGTGACACCTTAACCCACTGATCTTGTTCCTTAACCCTCTCCCCTTCTTAAGGCACCCCCCAGAAGGGGTGCCTCTTGCTCTCTCGAGATGCCTTCGAAGCGTGTTTGAAAACCGGTGACGATTTAACGGGGATTACGGAAACATCGGAACCGGTTTCCGGAATTCGCTTTCTGTTTTCTACCCGGGCAGACAGATGCCTTGTCTCGAAAACAGTTTTCTCTCGAAATTGTTGGATGCACCTTCTGACTTCACAGAATGATTCAACGAGTCATTCCGCCCTTTTCGTTGCGCGGAGCTGAAGGTAGGTATTTTTGATTAGCGTCGCACTGGAGCAACAGGCCATTGGCGACGGTTCGGGATCCATCCCGAAGAGAAAGATCCAAGGACAACACCACGTTGTCCTTGGATCTTTTCACGGAAGATGACGAGAAGCTGGCATCGCAAACTTCCGCACCAACGTGAGGACATTTGGGGCAACGACAGTTTGAACGTGCAGCAGCCTCCGCATACACGACGGTCTCCGGTTGACTGAGTTTCGCTCGCAACCCTCCAGTTGCTAATCCGTTACTCTCCCAACCGGGCTTCCGCGGCCCAACAAAAATGTCAGAGAAAAGAAAATAAGGATGCAAACATACAAGCAGAGGAGAAAGCAGTCGAAGTCTGTTTTCAAACGTTAAAGTTATAAAAACTGCTAAATCGTTATACAAATCAAGAGTTGAAGGTAAACTTTGGATCGTTCTGGAAAAATCGGGCAATGGATCGACTTTCAAATAATTTTGGCTAAAAAATATTTCTTGGAAATTCATTTCTGACGAAAGTATTATGAACTTACAAGAGTATTTGTCTAATTGAGTAGCTTGGAACAATTAATTTCGTTACGGATATTAAAAAATTTTAAACAGACTTCTGTATTTGATAGATACATTTGATTTAGATCGTTAAAGTAATAATAAACATCAGATTTTTAAGAAATCTATTGCCTCAAATAATAATCGCAGACCAGGATCTGGGAGTATCAATGTCATCTCATACATGGGGTTTCGTATTAAATGGTTAAAACGTCGTGCCAAATAAACCAAAAGCGTTTTAAGATGGTGGTTTTTAAAGCGTACATCTTTGAAAAGTGCGTACCTGTAAAGGAAATGATCATTTAGAGTTATAGTAGCACAATGATCGGGTGCTGAAGCAAACGCTCCACAATCTTTAAACGGCTGGTCGGCTTTGGGGTTTTATGGCGCTAGGGCCATATTTGGCCAGACACAAGACATAATATCAAGTAATAGACACATCACAATGAAAGTTTTACTGACACAGAAGAGAGAAATACACCCAAGGAGGAATTATCTTTAAACGGAAAGAGATGAACTAAATAGCTTTGGGTTTGTCTATTTGCCGAGTGCCGCGGTAGCCCGGTTGGAAGAGTAACAGATTAGCAACCTGATTCCAACCAAAGACAATCGTGTACGAAGGGGGATGGTGCACGATCAATCCGTCGTGGCCTCAAATGTCCTTACGTTGGCGTGGTGTGGAAGTTTGGGATGCCAGTTCAGGTGTGACCTCGTCATCTGGTTCACAATTCCGTGGTGTTGTCCTCGGATCTTTCCCTTGGGGGATTGATCCCGGACCGTCGCCAATAGCCCGCTGTGTTGCTCCAGTTAATTAAAATACCTACGAGATGCAAGGGCGTATTCGAGAGAAGTGGGGCGCGAGCGCTCCTCGATGGCAATGGTAATTAATTAACGTCGCAAACAGAACGGGCTATTGGCTACGGTCCGGGACCCATCCCGATGGGTAGGTAGGTATTTAATTAACGTCGCACTGGAGCAACACAATGGGCTATTGACGACGGTCCGGGATCAAATCCGAAGGGAAAGAATAGCCCGCTGTGTTGCACCAGTGCGACGTTATTTAAATGCCTACTTACCGAAGGGAAAAATCCGAGCTCATTTCGAACCACGTCCAGATGACGAGGTCAACACCTGAGCTGGCACCCCACTCTCCAAACTTCCACCCCACACCAATATCCCTCCTTGAAATACATTTTCCGCTATATATAACAATTAAAAAATACACTCTAAAAGCAGGGCACGAAGTTAGGAACATCGTACCAGTGAAAGATCCGTTAATCATAGCAGTGAAAAGCAGTGTGAGCGAAGACGGGACCACCTCCGAAACTGCTTTGCGAAGGGGCGAACTGCAGCAGGACGGTTCCAAGTGTGCAGATCTCAGCCCGGATGAGAAGGGGTCGTGGGAAGAGGTCGATGTTCTGGGGAGGCGTCGCACAAGGTGATGTTCGGAGCCCCTAATTGTCCGTGAACGAGCATCACGGGCAGATTGCGCAAAGTGGGACAGCAGTGATCTACTAGGAGGAGGCGTCTTCGCCATCTGGGGCCCCCTTCTCTAGCGGGACGAACATGAAGCGCACGTCCAAAACAATAGTCAAGACCCCCTCGACATATCGTCCGATGGGATGTATCGTTCATCATTACTTATCCATCCCCCGATGCATTTTAAGTTAGCGATAGCGGAGATCTGTTTCTTTAGAACTGGAATTTCGTTTTTTCACACTTATCCTAAATTGAATTGGTGAGATGGATTTGATTGCCGCAAAAATAGGATCAAGTAGTAAAATAATTCGGGTGTCAAGTACAACATTAATTAGTTAGTACAACATTAATTTTATTACTTACAATTTTTGTTTTTAGTTGCAAATTTTAGTTATCAACTATGTTTGAAACTAGCAAACTCCTGGTCCTTATTAATGGGTCTTCAAGTCTCGAGCAAGGAAAGACCTCCTTTTGTATTATGTTTCTCAGATGTTAGAAAGAATATTGCTTTTCTGAACAATTATTATTCCTTGGCGCGGTGTGGAAGTTTGGAGAGTGGAGTGCCAGCTCAGGTGTTGTTCTCGTCATCTGACCGAGGTTAAAAATGACGAGATCTTTCAAGGATCAAGACGCGTTGTTCTTGGATCTTTCCCATCGGGATGGATTTGAAAGGTTTGAAACTCGGTCAAGCCAAAGACCGTCGTGAACACGGGGGCTGGAGTAAGTTATATTTGTCGTGGCCTACAATGTCCTCACGTTGGATTGGTGTGAAAGTTTTGAGAGTGAGGAGCCAGCGCAGGTGTTGTCCTCGTCATCTGACCGTGATTCAAAATTACGTGGTGTTCTCGCGCGGATTTTTCCCACCGGGATAGAACCCGGATCGTCGCCAATAGCCCATGTGTCGCTCCAGTGCGACGTTAATTTACTACCTACCTGAACAGTAATTCGATTCCAAGAGGCTACATGGAAGAAAAGATTATTAAACCTCTGAAGACAGCGCATGAAAGCCCCTTTATTTCCCGCGCATAGCTCCGGGATATACTTCCGCGACAAGGACAAAATTGTGCTTAAAATTGAGAAACGTTTTCTCCAAGAAAAATGCTTTAAAATAAATCTTTTTCTTAACATTGCGTTACGCAGTTGTCTTCCGAATTCAGTTCCGTTGCGTGTTCGGTAGTTCACAACGCGGCTTAAGGCAGCAGATATAAAAAAAAATGCTCTTTGACAAACCTTCGATTGCTCCCGTATGACCTTGAAAGCAGGCAAGTGGGTTTTTGAAGGGTCTTCAAAGAGGGGCTTGTTTGCAAGAAGGGGGTCCATGTCGGATGGTCCCTCTGTATGTACAGGTAACTGACAGGTGTCTTCTGTTAGCAACCACCACCTGTCCCCTTCTCTATTCAGGCTACCGGGCGTCACAAGGATTCCTGAAGTTTGCTCAGAATTGTCAGCGGTTGCTTTGAGTTTTATACGTGTCCAATGCTTAATAGCGTTTTTAACACTAGGTAACGCGTTGATCCCTAGATTTGTGGATTTGCGTTTGTATGGGGAGGGTTGTTTAAACGTTTTCCAAAGATTCCGTGTTAATTTTTTCATTTCGATCTTTGTCTGCAGGTCACCCTAAAACAGAGTTGTTATACCTGAACCTTCAGGCCAAAAAATGATCGTTCTATCGCTCAAGACTAATTGCTTGACTATTGAATTTCAAGTTGCTTGAAACAAGTAGTATCCCCAAAATTCTACTCTAAAATAGATTTCCCGTTCGCAAAATAAAAATTTCTTGAGGAAGGAGGACATAAGTAAAAGCGAGCGATACATGTTCAGTTTGTAGAAACGCGATATAACGAAGAGTTACTTTGTCTTAATAGGTAGATAGGTATTTTAATTAACGTCACACTGGAGCAACACAACGGGCTATTAACGACGGTCCGGGATCAAATCCG
Organism: Meta bourneti; assembly: GCA_933210815.1. NCBI lineage: Eukaryota > Metazoa > Arthropoda > Arachnida > Araneae > Tetragnathidae > Meta > Meta bourneti. The sequence goes on from OW119929.1 coordinate 8,371,286, forward strand.
AAGATAAAGGCACGAGGACAACACGTAATTTTGAAACACGGTCAGATGATGAGGTTGCTTTGTCTTGGATGGCAGGTTTTTGGATGTTGTGTACCAAGCGAAAGTGAATTTTCGATTGAAGTTAATCAAACCGTATACACACAGACAATCATTTCTCATTAATTCAGCTGCTCTATGCATAGCTCAAGCTCTTATGTTGTCCGGAATAAAAATATCTTCCCATCACCTGCGTGTTTGCATGACAAAGACCTGCAGAAAGAATGCCTTCAGGTAGAGGGAGGGGAAGTGTTTGTAGAAGGTCAGTCAACCTGTCCGGCATTTGCATTTTGTCAACAAACAACCGATGAATAGGCCGTTGCATAAGGGGTAGGGGAGAGTATACAATCGAAAGGCCAACCTGTAGTGATAGGCTGCCGGGTTGGGCGACTCCTTTTCTTCTCCCCCTAAAAGAATCCAATGGATTCTTTTGTTCCTTCGTCTTTGAGCGAAGTCATTGGTATTTCTAATTCACCAACCATTGTAATCTCCCATAACCTGCGTTTTAAGGTATCTGTATACCTTCGGATACAATTTTTTGAAATTATCACGGACCTTAGATTTTTTTTATAGGTTTTGTTATTGATTTCTACTATAAAAAATATTTTATGGCAGAAAATATTGTTTTAAATTTATTTATTTTTTATAAAAATGGAGTAAAAACTAAAAAAAGCCAAAATACCATTTCCGCAAAGCATAATTTTTAAAAATAATTAACATTTTTGCAGTTTGTAAAATGAATTATCTTCTAAAAACATTGATTTAGGTGTTGAAGTACAATCATTACTAGCGTTATATTTAAATTAATTGTGAGGCAATTCTTTAAAATTATCACGGAATGATTTTTATAGATTGTGTTATTGATTTCTACAAGAGAAAGCATTTTATGGCATAAAATAATGTTTCTAAAATTTATTTGAAAAAAATGGAGTAAAAAGTGTAAAAAACAGCCAAAACTACCTTTTACGCAAAACGCCATTTTAAAAAATACTATTAACATTTTTCCTGTTTGTAAAGTGAATTATGTTCTAAAAACATTGATTCCTGTATTCTACTGCAATCATTACTATATTGCTATCTTTCAATCAGTTGTGGACTTTAACATCAGCCATCCCTAAAAAAACATGAAAAAAGAGCAAAATGCAAAAAAATATTCAGGTTTACATCGTGCTCAATTTTTAATTGCATATTTCTTAATAATAGTTCAAACCCTGATTTATAACCTTCAGAAAATCCATAAACAATTTAAGAGAATTGAATGGATGCATTTTGAGATATCGTGTTTTGCGGAGAGATTTTTACGGATTTTTGGTATTTTAATTAACGTCGCACTGGAGGAACACAACGGGCTATTGGCGACGGTCCGGGATCAAACCCAAGGGAAAGAACCGAGGACAGCACCACGTAATTTTGAACCACGGTCAGATGACGATACTGCTTTATAATCTTAGTAACATGTATAAAACAATTCAAAAGAATTTAATTGGCGCATTCTGAGATATTGCGTTTTGCTGAGAGTAACGCTTAGCGAAAATTGCATTTCGAGAAAAAGGTAAAACCAAATAAACCCCTATGTCAATACTTTTAAAAAATTTTACATCTCCAGTTATAATGGTCGTATAAGTGAAATGCGAAGTGATTTGAAGAGCTAAAGAGTTATAGCATAATAATATGTGAAATTTGAAATATGCGGAATTTGGGTGAAAATGGCCTTCTTTTAAAAAGGTATACAGGTTACCTTAAGCGAAGTCCTTAGCATTTCTAATTCCCCAATCAACCCTTGGAATTTTTCTCCCGTAATTTGAGTTTTAACTGTCCCAGCTCTAAACCAATTTTTCAAGCCACCTAAAAGAAGTTTGTGGGAGTCTCTTTTATCCACTGTCTTGCAGCTCCTGAGATGGTAGAGGTTTCTGGGAACTCTTACCACCCCCTCTCCATAGAAAGAAGTCCTTTGAGACATACGGAATGAACTCGTCCGTCAGACGCCCAATCGTTGGTGGTTATCATGCACGAGTCATTAGCCCTGCATTATCCAGCGCAATTTGCACAAACATCCCTTCTATGTGGTAGGGATTTCATATCGTACTTATAGTAACTCGTGCAGAGACGTAGACATGGGGGTTCGACGTCTAAAGGGATCCGATATCCAAAGGGGCAGCATTTCAGAAATGTTTGTTCCAAATGTGATTTTGGAAAAAAAATCATATTTTTAAGCAGTTTTGCCACGGAAGTATTTTGCAGTGCTATGCACGTGAATTGGATGGCGAATTTAGCTACCCCTGCAAAAATTAACTTAGGATATAATAGTATATAAAGCATTGTAATCCAACTCTACCATGGAGTACTTTTTGGTAGACACAAAAGTTGCACTGTTTCACACGAGCTTGCCAACATTCGCCCCATCTTTTGTATCGAACACTTAAGGCGGTGTCAAAGTCAATCAAAACATGGGTCATTTAATGCAACTGGTAAGATTCACGCGGGCCACATCACGTCTGCAAATTTTCTTACAATTACATTTTGAAGTGAGGATTCAGGAATAGGGATAGGATAATTAAAACATATTATGTAATTAAGTGAATTTAGGGTAATAATTTATAATATTGCTATATAATTGCTTCTATTTAAACGTTTGTTTAATTTAATGTATTTATAAAACTAAAATTAATATTTTTTACCGGAAACTTGCCAGCGCTTTCCTCCTACTAGTTTTCTAATATCTGGATTCAAAGACTGGAGAACAGGCAATCTATGGCAGATAGATCAGTTAATCTTGATCTGTAGGCCGTTTTATTTAATTTCATGGACGAAAATGTAGTTGCTCACACATTTTTAACATGACGAAATTGTGTGTACGGTATTGCCTCGATCTCCCCTAAGTGCTATTTTCTTCATAACATAGTGTCCTGTTTTCATTTTATTTCAGAGCATCGTGGGCCACAAAATATTACCTCGGGAGCCACATGCGGCCCGCCAGTTTGACACCCCTGACTTAAGGTATTGGGTGAAAATAGCGTTTTAAAGCCATTTTCAACCAATTTTTTTCTCCATTTCATGCAATTTTGCTTCTACGATCATTACAACTGGAGATATAAACATTTAAAAAAGGATATTTGACAAGGGGGTTATATTGTTTTTTAGCTTTTTCTTGAATTCAATTTTCGGCTACGTTAATTTAAACAAAACACGATATCTCAGAATGCATCGATTGAATTCTAATTTTTATACATGTTCTGAAGATTATAAAGCAAGGTTTGAACTATTATTATTCACAAATATGTATTTAAAAAATTGAGCAAGATGTAAATCTGAATATTTTTTGCATTTTCCACTTTTTCGTGTTTTTTTTTCAGTGTTGACTGACGTTAAACTTCACAATTAATTTAAATATAAGACTATTATAATTATTGTAGTTCAATACTTGTCAATGTGTTTAGAAGATAATTCACTTTACAAGCTGGAAAAATGTTAACTATTTTTTAAAGCATGGCGTCTTGCGTAAATGGTATTTTGGTTGTTTTTTATACTTTTTACTCCACTCTTATATATTGTAAAATAAATTTTAAACACCATCTTTTATGCCATAAAATGCTTTTTCTAGTAGAAATCAATAACAAATCTATAAAAAATCATTCCGTGATAATTTTAAAGAATTGTCTCTGTAAAAGTATACGTTAAAAATTATTCTTTTCGTATAGCCGGGCATGAAATCAAGAAAGATATAAAGCAATAAAATTCTCTTTAAACAAACCTCCACCAAACGAGAGGCTCCTCTTCTCACGTCCTCCCCATTAACACACGTTAAATCTGTCATGGTCCCAAATGTCCTCACGTTGGCATGGTGTGGAAGTTTGGAGAGTGGGGAGCCAGCTCAGGTGTTGACCTCGTCATCTGATCGTGGTTCAAATCTAGGATCTTTCCCTTCTGGATGGATCCCGGACCGTCGGCAATAGCCCGTTGTGTTGCTCTAGTGCGACGTTAATTAACTACCTTTACATTTACCCACCCCAAACGGCCGAATTTCTATTTAGACGTCTGCAAGCACTGAAGAGCGGCATTTCAGAAGTGCTTACTTAAAGTATCAATTTTTCTTGGTAAAAAAACGTTTCATAATTCGGAGCAAAATTTTGTCTTTTCCACAGTGCGATACGTTTGGTAGGTAGGTATTTTAATTAACATCACACTGGAGCAACACAACGGGATATTGGCGACGTTCCGGGATCAATCCCCAAGAGAAGAAATACGAGGTCAAAGCCTCGTTATTTTGAACGATGATAAGATGACGATAACAACACCTGAGCTGGTACACTACTGTCCAAACTTCCACACCAACGTGAGGATATTTAAGGCCACGACATATTTAACGTGCGCCACCCCCCTGTACGCGACGGTCTAGCATAATGGCAGATTACTGTTGGATGATTCACAGACATGGACCTGAAGCAGACATTTTTGTTACAAAATGCAGTATTTTGGATATAAAAACTAATAAGCGATAAATTCTGAATTACATGATTGTGCTCAGAAGCAACAGAATTCGATACGACATTTTTGATACCCTTAGCGGTAGCAACCCGCACAGGACAACCGTTTTTTCATCTGTCCGCTTTTAAAACTTGCTCTTGTAGGTAGGTAGATAATTAACGTCGCATTGGAGCAACACGACGGGCTATTGGCGACGATCCGGGTTCTATCCCGGTGGGAAAGATCCGAGAACAACACCACGTAATTTTGAACCACGGTCAGATGGTGAGGTCAACACCAGAGCTGTGTGGCTCCCCACTCTCCAAACTTTCACAGCAATCCAACGTGAGGACATTGTAGGCTACGACAAATATAACGTACTCCAGCCCCCGTGTTCACGACGGTCTTTGGCTTGACCAAGTTTCAGACCCTCCGGACGAGAAGGGATTGAGCAAGATGTAGAAATCTCTTCCTTGGGTACGAGTGACGTTTTCAGACCAAAGTCCCAGCACTCCTGGATTGCATTTTTTGCGAAATGAAGTTTATTCAATCAAGCGAGTAATTAATTGTTAATTGAATCAAGCGAATATTTATCACGCAGGTGAAATGCGTGGGTCTGAGATAGCCACAGGGCCGCGGTAGCCCAGTTGAGAGAGTAACGGATTAGCAACTGGAGGTTTGCGACTTCAAATCCAGCCAAAGACCGTCGTGTAACGGAGTCGGGCACATTCAATCTGTCGTCCTCACGTTGGAAATTTGGAGAGTGTAGTGCCAGTTCAGTTGTGACCTCGTCATCTGACCGTGTTTCAAAATCACGTGATGCTAACCTCGGATCTTTTCTTCGTTTCCAACAGCCCGTCGTGTTGCTCCAGTGGGACGTTAATTGAAATACCTTCCTACCTGGGACAGCCACAAAATCATTGAACGTAATGTTCATGAGGCCTTTCGATCGGAATGGAAGACAGGCAGAGAAGGTTATTCTCCGAAACGAGCTTGAATGAGGTGATCAGGAATTAAGGAATGCACTGCAAAGTTTGGAGGGTACAAACAGGTATTTTCTCAATGTACCGGTACTGAGCAACGAAGATATCTAGCTTCTCAGCCTGTGAGTGCATAGGGATCGACCGTAAGGACCTTGAAACCCACCACTTGTCCCTAGAATCCCCGCTTTTTTACCCCAATCTCAGGTGTTGGGTATGGGGAACAAGAAAAGGTCACCCAACAATAAGAGCCTCGTTTTTTTCGGTCCTCTTTCCCACGTTCGATTCTTTTTTTTATATCCATCTTCTGATAATGATTTTCTTATGTCCCTACTCTGGAAAAAAAGTGTTCTATAAAGGGAGCTATCTGCATAAAGGATCCCAGGATCTTAAAAAAGCTCCTTTTTTGCTTCTCAAGGTTCGACCACCTTTCGATGAATACCCGAGATGGATGAAAAAGTTCGCCGTTAAGAAAAGGATCGTTCTACAAAAAGGAGGAATGCGAGGTACAATGTGGAGGTTCAACGACATTTTCTCATAGCGGTCACAGTTGTCGTTTCACAGGTGTTGCCATCCCGTGGATATTAATTCGAGAACACTTGCTGCAGAGGTGTTCGAAGAAGTGATGAAAGGAAGTTTCGAAAACTTTTCGGATCAGCCCCTTTGCACCCTCATTCCCTATCGGAATCTTCACGCTTTAAATTAAAAAAAAAATCATTTTTCTCTTTTTATTTATACAACGACCCCTCGTTAAATTTCGTTCTATCGTCCCATGAATTTGAGGGGCCGAGGTAATCAAGTTGAAAGAGTAACGGATTTGCAACCAGAGGGTTGCGAGTTCCAATCCGACCAAAGTCCGTCGTGTACAAGGGGGCTAGTGCACGTTAATTTTACCGTGGCCTCAAATGTCCTCACGTTGGCGTGGTGTGGAAGTTTGGGTTGTGGGGTGCCAGCTAGGGTGCGACCTCGTCATCTGACCGTGGTTCAAAATTATTTGGTGTTATTCTCGGATCTTTCCCTTCGGGTTTGATCCCGGACCGTAGCTAATAGCTCGTTGTGTTGCTCTAGTGCGACGTCAATTAAAATACCTACCCATGAATTTGGGAACAGAGATTTCGAAGCGTTTCTTCAAAATTGGGAGTTGAATGCTATTTTGAACTGAGTGACTGAAAAAGCTGTCTCGAGTGTGGATGAGAATTGTGTTTTCGAAAATACTTGGAACCGACAGCTTTTAAAGGTGTTTTCATCCATGTTATGTAGAAGTGACATGAATTTTACTTAATTCTACACAGTTTAAAATAAAGCGAATCATTTTATTTGGGCCTTTTTACTTGCAATAAGCATGGTTTTCTCGCTCTATAGCTCCTCTCGCTGTATATCACGCTTGTCCCCTACTTGTGCGATATATCGAGGACACTACAGTACAGAGGGGTAAAAAATGTGCTTTCTGTACATATTTTTAAAATGAATGAGGGACGTATCAGTAAGGACAGTTTAGTATTTGATAGTAGGTAGGTATTTAATTAACGTCGCACTGGAGCAACACAAAGGGGTATTGGCGACGGTCCGGGATCAATCCCCAAGGGAAAGATCTGAGGAAAACACCACGTCATTTTGAACCACGGTCAGATGATGAGGTTCAATCTGAGCTGGCACCCCACTCTCCAAACTTCCACGCCAGCGTGAGGACATTTGAGACCACGATAGATTGAAAGTGCACCAGCCCCGTGCACACGACGGTCTTTGGTAGGATTCGAACTCGCAACCCTTTAGTTGCTAATCCGTTACTCTTCCAACCAGGCTACAGCGCCCCTAGTAGGTAATGGATCACTATTTATGTAGGTGGGCGTAGTGAACTGAAGTATAGTGAAGGGACTCATTGGGTGTTGAAATAGGCACAGGAAATGTTTTATTTGAACGCTCCGGGGTACATATTTTGGGTTATAAAAATAAACTGCCCTTTTGAACCACTTTCGAATAACGCCTCGTACGTTCCTATATGTTTTTCGGTGTACAGCTGAGGATAGAGGCTGTTCGGACATTTTTTGAACGAACGACATTTTTTAATGGACTGAAGCTCAATTTTTTACATGAAATTTTTGTGTTTTAAATGTTCCATTTGATAACCCTTATTGTTAACTATCTTTCTACACCTCAATTTCCATGATAATGACTTGTAGTATCGACAGTGGTATTTTGTCACATTCTTGTTCCACAGTTTTCCAGTCCTTGAATAGCTTTCGGTCGACGTTTCGATAATGCCCTTTTTAAAAGTCCAAAAGCACAAAAGTCCATGGGTGAAACATTTGGAGATTTAGCAAGAACATCAATAAAGGGTATTGACTTGATACCAGTTTCTTGTTCCATTTTTTCCAAGAATTTAATAGTCGATTGAGATGTGTGGCTGCTTGCTTTACCCTGATGCAGTTCTACTGATTGTTGGCACTGTGGGTAAAGATATGGTATTTCTTTTTTGAATATTGGGGATAAAATAGGGTCTTGATAATATGTGGGAGTTAATTTTTACATTTTTCCCCTCGAGCCCCTAGAGACAGCCATTTTCATGATATTGGAATGAGGGGGCGCGGTTGAAAGAGTAACGGATTAGCAACCGGAGTGTTGCTAGTTCGAAACTCGGTCCAGACAAAGACCGTCGTGTACACGGGGGCTGGTGCACGTTATATCTATCGTGGCCCCTAATGTCCTGACGTTGGCGTGGTGTGGAAGTTTGGAGAGTGAGATTCCACAGCTCAGGTATGACCTCGTCATCTGACCGTGGTTCAAAATTACGTGTTGTATCTTTCCCTTTGGGATTGATCCCGGACCGTCGCCAATAGTCCGTTGTGTTTCTCCTGTGCGACGTCAATTAAAATACCTACCTACCTTAGAAACTATATTTTTTGAGTCGCTGCAGTGTCATTTTCGCATTCCAGGTGGACAAAATTCATTTTTCTTAGTGTCGTAGATTATCAAAAATACATCATATCTTAAAAGCTGTATGTCCCCTTAGGAAGAATACGTGGGTATTTTTCTAAATAATTTCTCCTAACAGAAAGTACAGATTCAAAGTCTTACTTTCTGCGTTGGGTGTAAACCATTCTATGGAATGCGTATTAGTACATTGATGAAAACTGAAAAGTTATAGTTCCTATATTTTCTTTAACACTATTTGGCGAATACTATCATTATCTTCTGTTCATCGACGTATGCTTACGTGTTTCTATTTCCTTGAATACTATTTCATTAATTTGTAAGATCCTATTGAATTTGGAACTAATTAGCGTCTAACGCAACTACTGATTTCAAATTTCAACTAGACTTTTAAAACATTGTGTACCCATATTACTAAAACATTACATGTATATTTTAGCCTGACTCATTTGACGCGGGCAGAACAAAAAACATTCTTGGGCAAATTTGCGAAACTGATAGATATTCCTTAAATTTCAGAATGACTGGAAACTTTTTTGTCAGTCCATTTTTAACACTTGGATGATAAGTTCGAAGCAAACGAAAATCGATGCTATTATAACATATTTCTCAAGAAATGGATGAACATTTGTTACCAGACACTGTTTTGAATGTTTTAAATAGTATTAAATAGAAAATTCTCGAATCACCTGCCAAAGAATTGAACAAAAGAGGAGTAAAGTGAACAGGCACTGAGAACTATTCCTGAGAAATAATTTTTCATGACTTCAAGAAAATGTTACCTTTTATCATTCTGTAATTCAATATCTACCGTGTAATTTACAAAGTGACTTGAAAAATAGGCCTAGAAGGTCTCAAAAAGATTTTTAGCCTGTAGTTCCAAGTATAAAAAACGAAACTCGTAACCTTGTAGAGACATCTAGTCAAAAAGAATTGCCAATGACCTCTGAAGTAAATTACGAAAGTTAGGTATACGATATTCTACTTCAAATCGTCAAAGAGCTCTCTTGCTTTCCCAGGAGAGGTACTTTTATGAAAATGGGGGGGGGATTTCAATTAACGTCACACTGGAGCAACACAATGGGCTATTGGTGACGGTCCGGGATCAATCCCAAAGGGAAAGATCCGAGGACAACACCACGTAATTTTGAACCACGGTCAGATTTTATGAAAATGACCCGTGTCTTATTAAAAAGCCAGTAAAATTATATGCAAATCATGCGCTAAAAGTTGACGCTAATCTTTCTATATACCAATATTAAATTATGTCAAGAACGTAAAGGACATTGACTCTAATCTGTATACTCCGCATAACAAATTAAATAAGCTAAAAGCTTGTTTCTCTTTTGAGATCATCATCACGAAACTTCAGCTGTAGCACTAGTCACTTAACTGCTCTGTTATACGGTTACGTACAACTCATTCATGAACAATCCTTGAGACTGATTTTGTCAAAAGATAGTATCATAAATACAATTATAATGTGGGTCTGTGATGGTGCTGAAGAGAAAAGATACCGGAAAATTCTTTGTGAAAAATATCAATCTGAACAAAGTATGTTTAGTATTTTTACGGTACCTTTGCAAATCTATGCTTGTACTAATGAGGGTAAAAAAATTATCTGGCAAAATCTTGCTCCATCATCGTTCCATCAAATTTCTTTTCTCCAAGTAATTAGATTTAATTACTAGGGAAGGTAATAATGAGCAAAATAATTTAAAACCTGAGTTTGTTGTTTTGATAAATGTAACCAAACATCAAACAGGGAATACTAACGATACAAATACCGTCCGTAGATCTTTTAGAAATACTGAGAGGTCTGTTGAAATAACTGGGATTAATGTAGGCATCAAGAGCTTCCAAGTCATTAAAATGTTTAAATTGGGGTTTCCAGATAAGCTGATAAGTTTTCTGAGCACGAAGCAAGTACAAGATATGTATCTCGAAGTATCCTTGTACCCCAGTGCCCGTATATTATACATAGAATACTGGTCCATGGAGAATATCATTTGCGTCTTGTATTCTTCCGATTGGTCCGCTCATAGAAGCGCAAGAGACTGGAAATAAACACAACAAGCGATAAGGAAAATATTTATTACAAAAATGTCAAGAACTGATACGAAATGGATTTAATGAATATATTATTCATTACCTCAGATCAACTAATTGCAAGTTTACGAGCAAGGTATAAAACTACACGCAGCCAAATGTTACCAAAAATGTTGAATTTGAAGAACCTTTCCTTCAATATATCAGTAGACTATTTAGGTAGTTGGGATTCCAAGTATAATTTTGTAATATTTTTCAAATAAAGATTTTTCCCCTTTTAGTTTTTCTATTACATACATCTACTTTATTTTCCAATGTTCTGTTATGGGTATATCTGACCATTATTTAGGTGTATATTAATATAAAATTGCAAACAAATAGGTTGAGTTAATAATTGATCCAAGTTATCGTATATATGGAGCCAAGTTGACAAATTTCTTTAAATTTGGCATATTTCTACATTCAAATAGTAACTAAAAATCGTTAATATACACCAAACCAGTATTTATCACTCACAGCCTCATAACCACCCCAAACCAGTGTATTTTTGATAATTGTGTCCACCCTGATTGCTAAGATGACACACTGCGCTGTTGAGGTCGATCTCTCTGTGACTTTCCGGAAAGCTTTTCCACAGAACCACTTCCTCTCCAATCCCACTTGAAAGCGGAACTCTCCGAGCCAGTTTCCTGTCTGGATACCTTTCAGTAAAAACGTCACCACCCCTCTTCCTATATATGCATAGATTCCCCAAACGTATGTGGCACAGAAAATGGGCAGTATTTGTTTGTTGTTAAACGGTGACAAAGTCGGACACAAACAATATGAAGTCAACCGCTACAAGATTCATTTTGCCGCAAAATTCAACTGCGCTTCATTTGAGCTAGGAGCTGCATAATATTGCCAGAACTACACGGAAGGCCACTCTAATGAAATTCTTCAACAGTTGGATGACGGAAAACAATGGGAGCTGCGGTAGCCCGGTTGGAAGAGTAACGGATTAGCAACCGGAGGGTTTCGAGTTCGAATCCAATCAAAGACCGTCGAGTACAAAGGCGGCTAGTGCATATTAAATCTGTCGTGGCCTACAATGTCCTCACGTTGGAGTGGTGTGGAAGTTTGGAGAGTGGGGTGCCAGCTCAGGTGTGACCTCGTCATATGATCATAGTTCAAAATGACGGTGTTGTCTCGGATCTTTCCCTTGGGGATTGATCTCGGACCGTCGCCAATAGCCCGTTGTGTTGCTTTAGTGCGAGGTTAATTGAAATACCTACCTACCGACAGGTAGGTATTTAATTAACTTCGCACTGGAGCAACACAACGTCTATTGAGGACGGTCTGGGATCAACTTTGGGAGGGAATGATCCGAAGACCACGGTCAGATGACGAGACCTACCAACAGAAAACAATGAGAGATCTGGAAAACAGAAATTATCGCAGAAAAGAAAAATAAACTTGAGTTGACTCAAAAATAGATGCTTTATGTTTAGGACTAGTATTATTTCATTTGGACGCATGAAACGTACATATATCGATACTTATATTCATTATAAATGGATTTAAGTAAGGTATGTGATTTGAAGAACGACACTGCGATCAATAAATAGTATCAGTTAGGAAACTTTAGAGCGAATGGTCAGTGCGGTTTCAATGGGTCATTTCATGTGGAACCGCACAGAAAAGGGTCATTTTCGACCCGATCTCCTTCGATTTTTTTAAAACTCGGCTAATTCCTTTCCCAGCCATATGTAGGAAATTCTGAAAATGTGTAGCGTCCAACTTGCAATAATTTTTTATGTATTATATTAGTTTTAAGTTTGAAAAATTGGGCAATTTTTCATGTTTTTAGACTTATTAAGTCTCCTGTACCTCCGAACCTAATTGTCCTATCATACTGAATGAAAGCTTATTTTGTAGAAAAATGTACTAAATGGCGTATCATGTGACCTTTTAAGTGACTTTTTCAGTTTCAAGGTCATTCAATTTGACCTTTGACCTAGATTTACAAAAAGTGTTATTTTTTCTAAAAAATATATTAACGCAATTTATCTTTGCTTTCTGAAAGTTTCATAGTGGGACACGGATGGGTTCATAGTTAAAAAATATCTAATAATCTAAATATGGAAACGAATTAGTCGAGCTTTAAAAGAATTGGAGGTGGTCGGTTTGACATGGAATGACCCATATACGACAAACTACAAAAGTTTTTGTTCTAAGGTGACTACTACAGAAGTCGATTTTGAGTTTTGGAGTGATTTTAATTTATCGTAACCCATATTATTTTAAAGCGATTTTTTAACTTCACCGGTCATTTTAAAATAAGAAATTACACACCTTACTTAAAATGCTTTGTTTTAAATATTAATTTTTTGAAACAGCACTCTACAAACCATTACGTATTCAATCAAAGACTTAAAGAAAGTTGATCGAAATACAGATATACTGTCAAGAAATTACCCATGTCTAGTGATATTTGGAGAAAATAAATAATTCATTAAAATTCAACTCCTAAATAATATATCTGCAATATGTAAAATACTAGAACACATAAATACAACAGAAACGAAATTCCCATCCTTGAAAAAATGCAGAATTATTCCATCGGAATTAATACTTTTTGAGTGTCCTTATGTGCAAGGTATTGTGCAGAAAGTTCATTTGTTTTAGCATGCTTTATGTAATGCCTAATTTCACACACATCTTATTTCATATTATTCGAGTAGAATAACCGGTGTTACTCGGGTTGAATTGGCTAACTGTAGATAGAAAAATTAACCAGAATAATCACTTTTCTATTTCAAAGGAGAATACTAATATCATTTAAGTGTCCAAAAATGATTTTTAATACCGTTTCGATACTTTCATAACTTCTATAATTTACTTGGACGTAAATCGCATACACGCTATATCCATATAATTCATTTCACATACATCGCACCCTTGTTTTAAAACAAAACTACAAAATAACCACACAAAGGTGACTACTACCAAAGTACATTTTGAGTTTCGGTGTGATTATGAATGCCTTTTCTTAACTTCCTGTAATATTGCAGTAAGTCAAGCAATAAAAATAATGAATCTACATGGGGGGGGAATAGTCTCATTCGCAGTTTTATAATAATTACAAAGGAGTATCAAAAAGTAAGGTGAATTTTTGATTGACAGAAAAACGTGCAGAGATAAATATATGAAAATTTATTATGGTTGACAAATCGTATCACACTATCATTCGACAAAGGAACCATAGTGGTCTAAGCATTTATTCCAACGTGGCACCCAATCATCCATGCCCTTTTCAAAGAAATCTTGCTCCAGGTTCCCTAACCAGGTAAGTGTAGCCTGTTGTGCCTCTTCCACCTGCCCACGGAGGTGTTTCTTCAGGGGCCAAACAAATGGTAATCCGAAGGTATTAAATCAGGGCTATATGGAGGATGGTCAAGAATTTTCCAGTTCGATACTGCTCACTGAACCCTATGAGCCATTCAATGTATTTGCAATGTCATGCAATCTCACGCTTCTGTCTTCACGAATCATGGCATCGACGACAGCCACATCGTGTCGATGATGAACGTTGCTGGTCTGCCACTTCTGTCATCATCTGTCACAGTACTCCTACCACTTGCAAATGCGTTACACCACGCGTACACTTGTTTCTGCGACATAACACTCTCTCCATAGACTTCCAGCAATTCTCGATGAATATCACGTGTTTTTTTCCCTTGGCCCATAAAAAACGAATGACACCGCGCACCTCCTCCTTGGAGTAATGCTCAAGTCGATGCGCCATCTTTGATTTGCTCTAAGCACCAGACATAGAAGTTTCTACAAGCCGTCACACTTCTATCACTTTGGTACTTGCAACATATAAAAAAATTAATTAGCTACACAAAAAACGCTGAGTTTTAGAGACAAATTCACCTTACTTTTTGATGTAACCTTGTATTTTTTCACTTGTGGGGTGGGATCAGGATCACCAGGAATGAGGCGTTTCCAAATTTCATCAAGAAGATGCAAATTCATTTGATTTCATATTCAATAAAAAGGTTTTAAGCGAACACATTTTTTATTAAAAATTCCATTAAATGACACGTGAAATGACAAAGAGATTATTTTAAAATTAAATGTTTTAAATATAGACTGAGAAAGGTGACTACCATTTTAAAAAACCTCTAGGACGATTTGACGCCTTTAACAAAAATAAAAATCACAGCTTTTAGAAGCAGGTAATATACACTGCTGGCCACCGTAAATGCAACACCCTGAAGGAAGCATGCAAATAATATGAAATTTACAACATGCATTAGCGGAGGTGAGATATGCAAATGATTAGAATTTCAGCGCAGACGCACATCACGCGCGCCTCTGGCGCCACTTCAAAGCGCTATTTAAGGCTTGGAGATTTCGACGATTTCAAGTACGGCAATTGTATTTTTCTTGTGGTTTTTAAAAAAAAACGATCAATTATGCCTCGTAGAAAACAGCGATCATCTTTTGATCAAGTATCCGAGTTCGACAGAGGAAGGATAGTGGCTTACCGAGATTGTGGATTATCTTTCAGGGAAATCGGTAGTCGTGTTGGACGAAACCAAACAACTGTAATGTGGATATGTGATCGTTGGATGCAGGAGGGTACGACGGACCGACGTGTTCGATCGCATCCACCTCAGTGCACCACTTCACGTGATGACAGGCATATTGTGCGTATGGCAGTGACGGATCGCTCAACCACATCACGAACCATAGCACAGCACATTCAGTCTGTACCGCATCATCCAGTGTCTGCGCGTACCATTCGACGCCGTTTACAGCAGAGTGGTCTGTCCGCAAGACGTCCATTGCTTCGTCTACCCTTGACGCAGAACCACAGACGTTTCCGCCGCCAATGGTGCGATGAAAGAAGGATGTGGACGGCAGAATGGAATGAAATTGTCTTTACTGACGAGTCACGCTTCTGTCTGCAACACCACGATGGTCGTATTCGAGTCTGAAGACACCGTGGAGAGAGGATGCTGAACAGCTGCGTTATGCATCGCCACACTGGTCCTGCACCGAGTATTATGGTATGGGGCGGTATTGGATATCACTCTCGCACTCCTCTAGTACGCATTGCCGGTACTTTAAACAGCCAGCGCTACATCTCCGAGGTGTTGGAGCCAGTTGTCCTTCCTTACCTTCAGGGCTTGCCCACAGCCATATTTTTCTTCGATAATGCGCGACCACACATGGCACGCATTGTCCAAGGGTTCGTCAATCGCCAGATTGAATTGCTTCCCTGGCCAGCTCGCTCTCCGGATCTTTCGCCGATAGAAAACATGTGGTCCATGGTTGCTCAACGATTGACCCTGAATACATCCCCAGCTGCCACACCAGATCAACTTTGGCAACGTGTGGAAGCTGCTTGGTCTGCTGTACCCCAAGAACACATCCAAAGTCTCTTTGAATCAATGCCGAGGCGTCTGGCAGCGGTGATCTCCAACAATAGCAGCTACTCTGGCTACTGATTTTGGCAGGAACCACACTTCACAGAAGTCTATAAATTTAATCATTTGATACTTGGTCAACATGTTATCTACAAAATAAATTTTGTTGTGATATCTCTTGTCTTTCTTGGTGTTGCAATTTGGGTGGCCAGCAGTGTAGTTTGCTCAAGAAAAGCTTCACCCGTGGCCTTCTTCCTTTTAACATTGGCGTGGTGTGGAAGTTTGGAGAGTGGGATGCCAGCTCAGGTGTGACCTCGTCATCTAACCGTGGTTCAAAATTACGTGGTGTTGTCCTCGGTTCATTCCTTTCGGGTTTGATAACGGACTCTCGCCAATAGCCCATTGTGTTGCTCCAGTGCGGCGTTAATTTAAATACCTACCTACCTTCCTTTTAATAAACATAGTTCAAATTTTGGTAACTCTTTGCATTTTATGGCAAGATTACTTATCGAAACTCACTACTTGCTTAAAAAAAAGAAAAATGTAATTTAGTTTTATATTATACTTTGATACTATGAAAGCAAAGCGTTTTAAATCCTTTATTTAAAGAAATGTCAATTGTGAAACATTTTAAAACATGGCTAACTATATGTATTGCATATAGTTGTCGGGAATTTAAATTAGATTTATGAAATTTTAAAGCAGTTTAAGAATTCTTAATATAATGAACAGTATATTTTCATTCTATATTTGTGTCTTAATTTTATTTTTTTTGGTGGAGAGTATTATTCATAAAAGCGTTTGTACTTCATGATATTGAATTCAGTTTTTTCAAAGGGCGAACAATCCAAATTTCATTTATCTTTATTTCATTGTTTCTCAAATATAAAAATTAATGTCTTACAGTGTTGGTAATTTAACTGCCGGAACAATAAAAGATATAACAATATATACACTCCTAACAATGATAAATTTTTTTAAACTTTGTTACGAATATTATCAGACGAGCAATTTGTTTTCTTATGCGAACAATATTGTGATTTCTTAGAGATTTACTTTCTGAAGCGATTTAAATATGGATAAATCTGCGGTTATTGCAGGGTTAGTTATATGTCCTTGGATTTGGGGGCTTTTTCAGCTGATTATCATGGGTAATTTAGCTTATATTATACCACTGACAGCATATTTCATGTTTGTCATGGCTTTCAACGGCAATAAGGAAGAAATGATGGATATAGAATTGGTTGAAGAAGGAAATACTAAAGCAAAGGCGATTGAAAGAAAAATGATAAAACATACCAACACCGATTCTGTAGGTGTCTTAGAAGTGAACGCTGATGAGATCAGATCGATTCAAAATGTGGACGAAAACTTTGAAATGGAACTACCGACCACAAATTTATTTGCAATAGTAAATGAGAATGACAAGATTGCATCGATGTTGGACATGACTTTGAACAGCAATAAGGAAGAAAATAGAGATATGGACTTGGTTCAAGGAAATACACTGCTGGCCACCGTAAATGCAACACCCTGAAGGAAGCATGCAAATAATATGAAATTTACAACATGCATTAGCGGAGGTGAGATATGCAAATGATTAGAATTTCAGCGCAGACGCACATCACGCGCGCCTGTGGCGCCACTTCAAAGCGCTATTTAAGGATTGGAGATTTCGACGATTTCAAGTACGGCAATTGTGTTTTTCTTGTGGTTTTTTCAAAAAAACGATCAATTATGCCTCGTAGAAAACAGCGATCATCTTTTGATCAAGTATCCGAGTTCGACAGAGGAAGGATAGTGGCCTACCGAGATTGTGGATTATCTTTCAGGGAAATCGGTAGTCGTGTTGGACGAAACCAAACAACTGTAATGCGGATATGTGATCGTTGGATGCAGGAGGGTACGACGGACCGACGTGTTCGATCGCATCCACCTCAGTGCACCACTTCACGTGATGACAGGCATATTGTGCGTATGGCAGTGACGGATCGCTCAGCCACATCACGAACCATAGCACAGCACATTCAGTCTGTACCGCATCATCCAGTGTCTGCGCGTACCATTCGACGCCGTTTACAGCAGAGTGGTCTGTCCGCAAGACGCCCATTGCTTCGTCTATACTTGACGCAGAACCACAGACGTTTCCGCCGCCAATGGTGCGATGAAAGAAGGATGTGGACGGTAGAATGGAATGAAATTGTCTTTACTGACGAGTCACGCTTCTGTCTGCAACACCACGATGGTCGGATTCGAGTCTGGAGACACCGTGGAGAGAGGATGCTGAACAGCTGCGTTATGCACCGCCACACTGGTCCTGCACCGGGTATTATGGTATGGGGCGGTATTGGATATCACTCTCGCACTCCTCTAGTACGCATTGCCGGTACTTTAAACAGCCAGCGCTACATCTCCGAGGTGTTGGAGCCAGTTGTCCTTCCTTACCTTTAGGGCTTGCCCACAGCCATATTTCAACAGGATAATGCGCGACCACACGTGGCACGCATTGTCCAAGGGTTCTTCGTCAATCGCCAGATTGAATTGCTTCCCTGGCCAGCTCGCTCTCCGGATCTTTCGCCGATAGAAAACATGTGGTCCATGGTTGCTCAACGATTGACCCAGAATACATCCCCAGCTGCCGCACCAGATCAACTTTGGCAACGTGTGGAAGCTGCTTGGTCTGCTGTACCCCAAGAACACATCCAAAGTCTCTTTGAATCAATGCCGAGGCGTGTGGCAGCGGTGATCTCCAACAATGGCGGCTACTCTGGCTACTGATTTTGGCAGGAACCACACTTCACAGAAATCTATAAATTTAATCATTTGATACTTGGTCAACATGTTATCTACAAAATAAATTTTGTTGTGATACCTCTTGTCTTTCTTGGTGTTGCAATTTGGGTGGCCAGCAGTGTACTAAAGCAAAAGTGACTGAAAGAAAAGTGATAGAACATACCAACACAGACTCAGTCGAAAAAGATGTCTTAGAAGTGAATGATGATGAAATCAGATCGATTCAAGATGTGGACGAAAACTTTGAATTGAAACTACCGACCACAAATGTACTTAAAATGGCAAATAAGAATGACGGAATCGAATCAAGAGAAGAAACAGAAGCTTTCGTTTGGGGTGATTCATTGAATGCCTTCATGAAACCAGATGAGAATGGTAAGGTTTTGGATAGTTTTAAAGGACATAGAAAAGTTTACAACTTTGACATTGGAGTTTCGCCAAATGCTTTTGTGATGCTAAATGAGAATCAAGTGAAGGTGGACACTATCAAAGGACCTAAACTAGTCGTTAATTTTGCAAGTAGAGATTCTCTGTCTCCGTATGTGAAAATGGATACTAAGATGATTGCGAGATATATTCAGCCACAAAAGTGTACATCTGCACTTGAATTAAAAAGCCTAGAAATGCCTAGGAGTATAGGGCTGAGACATCTGTGGACCACTGAAAGTGATGAGCCCATACCTGGTCCTGATTTCTATTTGAACAACAGATATTTTTACATCAAACATCGCTTCCTTTGGCACAATTTGAAGAAAGCAATCCA
Organism: Meta bourneti; assembly: GCA_933210815.1. NCBI lineage: Eukaryota > Metazoa > Arthropoda > Arachnida > Araneae > Tetragnathidae > Meta > Meta bourneti. The sequence continues at coordinate 8,390,722 of OW119929.1, forward strand.
ATACATACCATTAAGTGAAGAAGGAAAAGAAGATGAAGAGAGATTTTCTAACAACGTTGAAACCATTAGTTGCGATGCAAGTGCCAATGACTTCATGATCCCGTCCAGATCTGAGAGCTTAACATCATCTCCAACAGGAAAAGGAATTGAAATCATATTGAAAAGAAACAAACTAATCCAAAGAATCCAATACATACCATTAATTGAAGAAGGAAAAGATGAAGAGAGACTTTCTAACAACGTTGAAACGATTAGTTGCGATTCAAGTGCCAATGACTTCATGATCTCGTCCAGATATGAAAGCTTAACATCATCTCCAACAGGAAAAGGAATTGGACTCATGCTGAAAAGAAACAAACTATTCCAAAGAATCCAGAAAAAACTGCTTAAGAAGAAAATTTAGACTTTTTAAAAGTAAAATAATTATTATGAGAGTATTATAGTAGTATTAAGAACTGAGAATTTTAAGTATTTGTATAACAATTAGTATAAGAGTAGATAGTATTATAGTAGTATTAAGAACTGAGAATTTAATCATTTGTATAATGTTGTTTCTATGAATGTGTATGCATTGCTTTTATATACAGCAGTGCTTCAATTTTAGTATCTGTATTAGTAGATAATATTATGACAATTTCGTATGGGTATATATTTATATGATGATGGATGTTTTGTATGAATATCTGCGTATTTTTTATTTTACTTTGCTTCAATTGTAGTAGTTAATATTCGTTGATAGTTGTACTAAAGATTATCAGTTTTTGTATATTTATATAACCTAGTGTATATGAGTATGTATAGCCGATTGCTTGTGACTTAATGATTCAGTCCAGATCAGAGTACTTAACATCCCCATCAGAAAACGAAACTGGACACACACAGAAAAGAAATAAACTGTTTCGAGGAATCACAAGAAAAAACTTTAAAATACATACAATCAGCATAAGACCGAAATACTTGTGAGCCTCTGAGAGTGATGGGCACATATCTGGTTCGGATTTTTTCTTGAAGAGATACTTTTACATCCAATATTGCTTCTATTGGCGCATTTTGAAGAAATGAATCCCATACATACCATTAATTTAAGAATTAAATGAAGACAAAGAGAAACCTTCTAACAACGTCGATTCCTTCAGCTGCGATACAAGTAACAATGACTCCATGATCCCGTCCAGATCTGAGAGCTTAACATTGCCATCAGGAAAAGAAATTGGAAGCATGCTGAAAGGAAACAAACTATTCCAAGGAATCCAGAAAAACTGTTTAAAAAGAAAATGTTTAGAACTTTTTAAAGAAAAACTATTTAGTATTATTAAAACTTTTAAGTATTTGTTGTTTCTGTGAATGTGCATGCATTGCTTCTATATACAGCAGTGCTTTAATTGTTGCATCCATATTAGTGTAGTAGTTTGATTGATAATTTTGTATGGGTATATATTTATATGATGATGGATGCTTTGTATAAATATCCATGTATTTCTTTTATATTTAACATTTCTTGATTGCAGTAATTAGTAGTGTTAAGGATTGTCAGTTTTTGTACAATATCTGTTTATATAATAATGAATTGATGTATAGTTAATTGCCAGTGACTGAATGATCGTCCAGATCAGAGAACTTACCATCTCTATTAGAAAACCGAATTGGGCACATACAGAAAAGAGATAAACTGTTTCAAGGAATCAAGAAAAATCTGTTTAAAATACTCCCAGACTGTTTCCGATAGTAGAAAACTTAGTTTTGTAAGTAGATAGTAGTAATGGTATTTAGGTGACAATTCTGTAACAGTTTATTAAGTGAAAAAATTGTTATTTATTATTTATGCTTATCATGTATTATTTATTATTATTTATTATTTATGCTTATCGTGTATTATTTATGCTTATCATGTATTATTTATTATTATTATTTATTATTTATTATTATTTATTATTATTTATTATTAAAAGTGTTATTTACTATTTTTTATCTATTAAGTAAAAAAAATGTCTTTAAAATGTCTTGTCTTAAAAGCCAATAAAAAATATATAATGTCCGTCCAAACATTTGGTGTTTTTATTTCATTAGTCACATTTTGAATTTGGTCACATTTGAATTGGGCGCATTTTTAGGGTACTTTGAAAGAATATGAAAATACTATATTAGGTAAGGTAATTGAATTTATATCTCACTGGGGGAACATTACAACTGGCTATTGCCGAAGATCCGGAATCAAACCCGAAGGGAAAAAGCAAGGACAACCCCTCGTAATTTTAAACCACGGTCAGATGACGAGGTCAACACCTGAACTGGCACCCCACTCTCTAAATACTATATTCTGGCGCTGTGCGGAAGTTTGGAGAGTGGAATGACAACTCAGGTGTTGAATTGTCATTCCACTGTTTCGTTTCTTAGAAAATGCAGAATTTTAAGAAACGAAAGATGCGAAAAGTGTCGAATTTCGACTGCCTGAGTATTTTGAAATAGAGCAATTCGAAAAAAGACATTTGAAAAATATTGATAAAGATGATAATGATTTATGAAATTTAGTAATGCTCAAATATGACTGCAACATTTCGCTGTGGTAACTCAAATACACAAACACGGGATTCTAAATCAAATTTATAAAATAATAAAACATTAATTATTGTTTGCCAAATTTGAAATAACAAAATTACGCTTTTATGATTGAGTTGAAGTTTTTCGTGTTCCATTGCAAAATGTAAATTATGAAAAATCAAATATTTTAAATACTCTTTTTTATCTATCAAATATTCATGTAAAAATATAAAACTCATCATAGAAATACAATAATAATAATGAAATTTAATTCAATAATGCACATTACACCTGTCAAATAAAGTAGGAAATACTTATGCAATCAATTAAAAGTTAGATTTAGTAATGCTCAAACATGACTGGAACATGGCTTTGCCCGGGTATTTATCCCAATCATCTATTAGACAGGAAAATAATCAAATCAATCTATAGTGTAAAATCAAAGTAATTACATTAACAGGTTTTTAAAAGTATAAGGACAGTACACACATCATGAAGTAAAATATTTTACAAATTCACTGTAATATAAATGTAACACAAAACTAGATTATACACAATATTTTTGGTTTCACCTCCAGGAGCAAGAATAACAAAATGCACAGTACACCTGTCAAATAGAGTAGCAAAATTACGCTTTTATGATCAATGAGTTTTTCGTTTGTGCTTTTTGGAATAACGGTGCTTGGGTTAGAAATAAATGTAATCGGTGTAGACAAATTAAACTGAATAGATAAAATTTTTTCAAAAAGCACAAGGTCGATTTTACAGAATTTTTCAGAAAGAAAATCACTGCTTTCAACGGAGGATTCACATGTATCTATTCCGGACATTTTAAAATAAGTTACACGTCTTACCCAAAAAGCTAGTGAAACATAATTCTACAAATCATTACATATTCAATAAATTATTTAAGGAAAGTTGGTCGAAATATACACCAACTTTCCATGAAAATCATCCTTGAACTCCTGAAAACCTTTCCTTGAATTTCCTTGCAAAAATAAATATTTTAAAATATTCCTTCTTCATCAATAAAATACCTATAATTTATTTGCATCATGGGAAGAACTAAAAAGTCAGTTCAAACATAAATATTGCAATTTAATTTGTTTCGGAAAAAATTGTTTTTCGATCAACACTTCAGGTCCACGCGTCATATCTCCACTAGAGTGAATGAATAGTTAATACAAAAATGAGCTGCTTTTTATTTTACCCATGCCCTTCCCAGTATACCGTTCGGCAAACTCAGTATTTGCATATTTTCCGATTTTCTGCAGTGTCCAAATACTTTTGTCCATACAGTGTATATTGCATAGATTTCTTGCAAAGGTTAAATCTATAGAAATATTGCCCAGAGTAGCGAGAGATGTAGAAATGTACTTCAAATTGAACTCACGTTGCATATAATATGTAAGCGATTTGTTTTGAGAAACACTGCGATTGAAATAACCGGTAAGCATAATTTGTTCATTCGTATCTGGAATTATATTGGGTACGAACACACATTACTTTACCAACTATACCATACTTTCTTTCATTACGCAAGTCCCTTATTTGCATAACTAATAATCTTGGTTATTTTTACTTATACTCTTTAATTAATTAAGAAGATTAATTTTTTACTTATGCTCCAGTGGTGGCAATCCATCGGGCTTTCAAGGATAACCATGAACAAACATGTTTTCAAAACTTTATACTCGATTTCTGAACAACTGTGCTTTTGCAATATAATGCTTCGTTCAAAGAGGGATAACTCAACAATGAATTGATCTATTATAATTATTTTTTGTTCCATTATAATCTATATAACATAGTAGATGTTTTGACTCAGTCGAAGTTATTGGTTAAGAAATGAATTTTTAGTTGATTTTTGAATGCCGAAACTCCTGAAAAAAAATCTTGATTTTTTTAGACTTCCTTGAAAAAAATTTCGTAAAAAACCTATTTTCCCTAGCAATTTGAATAAGGGTCAAAACACGAAGAATAATATTAGGAATAATTTGTAATAGGAATTGTCTTTCTGAACACATTAGAATTTGAGATATCACTGTTCAAAAATCATGCTAATTAGCTAATTATATCTAAATTAGATAATTAATGATTAGAATAATCTGAATTTTTCACACTAAAATGAGTTTAAGCATAAACCAATGAGCTATTGTATAAAAACTGTATTTTCTAGTGTATACGAGGTTTGTCTAAAAAGTATCCGACCTTGAATTTTCCTGCGTACGGTAATGATGCTAGAGCGGCGCCACTGTGCACAATGGAAGAAGACAACTTAATGCGCATGCTTGAATTTTTTCTCCGTGTTCGAGTGTGTCAGTCGCTGCCTGCTAGCCGCTGAGTAAGGTGCTGTTGTAAGTGTTCGTCGGATTTTTGATTTCTCTCAAGATGACTGAACGAGTTGAGCAAAGATACTGCATCAAATTTTGTCAAAAGCTTGGTGATTCTCAAAGCGAAACAATTCGTAAGATTCAGTAAGTTTTTGGAAACGATGCTATGGGGGTAACACAAGTGAAGGAGTGGTTTAACCGATTCAAAAATGGCCGCACATCGGTGGAGAGTGATCAGCGTCCAGGGAGGCCTCAAACCGCTCGGAATGCAGCTGTTGTTGAGAGGGTGGAAAATCTGGTAAAGGGAGATCGTCGTTTGACCGTACGAGAAATTGCGGAAGAGGTTGGGATCAGTAAAGATTCCGCACATGCAATTTTGCGTGATGATTTGAACATGCGCAGAGTGGCTGCAAAATTTGCGCCCAAGCTGCTGTCGGCACAACAAAAAGAACTCCGTCTTGAGATTGCACAGGACCTTCTGGACACTACCAACACTGATCCTCAGTTTCTGAACACCGTGATTACTGGGATGAGTCATGGGTATACGGGTACGACCCAGAAACAAAAGCACAGTCGTCGCAATGGAAGCATCCCGAGTCTCCAAGGCCGAAAAAAGCTTGACAGGTGCGAAGCAAAATCAAGGTGATGCTAACTGTGTTCTTTGATATCTGTGGAATTGTGCATCACGAATACGCACCGGAAGGACAAACAGTGACAAAAGAGTACTATCAACAAGTTCTACGCCAACTCAGAGATGCAGTTCGGCGCAAAAGACCACACCTCTGGACGACGAAAAACTGGCAGTTGCATCATGACAATGCTCCGGCTCATTCGTTACACCTGATCCAGACTTTCTTGGCGAAACACGGAATTCCAGTCATCTCCCTACTCTCCAGATATGGCTCCTTGAGACTTCTGGTTGTTTCCGAAATTGAAGATGCCGTTGAAAGGATCCCATTTTGAGAGTAGAGAAGAGATAATGCAGAACGCGACAACGGAGATGAACACCATTCCAAAAGAAGCCTTCCAGGAGTGTTTTCGGCAGTGGAAGGATCGGCGGGCTAAGTGTGTGAAGGCGCAAGGGGCCTACTTTGAAGGGGATTAGGGTCCCAATTTCGTCACTTAAGTAATATATTTTTCCTGGCCAAAGGTCGGATACTTTTTAGACAGCCCTCGTATATGTTACCGGCAATGTATAAAAAGCAGGATTGTATAGAATGTCTAGGAAATATATAGAATGCTTCGGGTTTTGGGGCAAAGTATGAAACGATTAATATTTCACACATTTCCTAGGCATTCTATGCAATACCAAAAGACAAACTATCAAAGTATAAAATACCCCGCTACTGTATTTTATTTTATATATTTTTTCATTTATGTATTTTTAATGAAGGCCTTTTCATGATTCTTTTTCAAGTTCATTTTTTTGTGAGAAAGACAATCAAGCGCAATTTAAAATAAAATTGTTTCCTTCCTTGTTGCAACAAGTAGGTTCCTATTTTATTTTCTCTTGTTTTTCTCAATAAGAAAGTCCTATACTTCATTTTGTATTTCTTTTTCACATGCCTTTCCAATTAAAACCTTTTCGTGACTCTTAATACTTTGCCTAAATAGCATTTTCCATTCTATGTAATGCCTAAGTATTACATACAATGCCTAGGAAAAGTATATATTAAAATAATTCAGATATTTGCCCCTAAACGCCAAGCATTCCATATATTGCCTAAGCATTCTACACAATGCCTGCTTTTCATACATTGCCGGTAACATATATATACACTTGAATACCATTTCGAGCAGTGCCATTTATTGCAACAAGTAGGTTCCTATTTTATTTTCTCTTGTTTTTCTCACTAAGAGTCCTATACTTCATTTTGTATTTCTTTTTCACGTGTCTTTCCAATAAAAGCCTTTTCGTGACTCTTAATACTTTGCCTAAATAGCATTTTCCATTCTATATAATGCCTAGGTATTACATACAATGCCTAGGGAAAGTATATATTAAAATAATTCAGATATTTGCCCCTAAACGCCAAGCATTTCATATATTGCCTAAGCATTCTACACAATGCCTGCTTTTCATACATTGCCGGTAACATATATATACACTTGAATACCATTTCGAGCAGTGCCATTTATTGCAACAAGTAGGTTCCTATTTTATTTTCTCTTGTTTTTCTCACTAAGAGTCCTATACTTCATTTTGTATTTCTTTTTCACGTGTCTTTCCAATAAAAGCCTTTTCGTGACTCTTAATACTTTGCCTAAATAGCATTTTCCATTCTATATAATGCCTAGGTATTACATACAATGCCTAGGGAAAGTATATATTAAAATAATTCGGATATTTGCCCCTAAACGCCAAGCATTCCATATATTGCCTAAGCATTCTATACAATGCCTGCTTTTCCTACATTGCCGGTAACATATATACACTTGAATACCATTTCGAGCAGTGCCGTGTATTTAGCATCGCACGTAGAGGAGTCTAACGGAGTGAATTGAGACAACTGTTGGAGCGAGTGGCGGAAGCAGCCACCAGGTAACAGAAGAAAGATTCCCGCTTCCTGCACATTGTTGCAGATTCCGTTAGGTATGCTCTTCGATTCGCGGAAGTCGACCCTCGCTGGGAAATGACGCAATGCCCCTTTCCCTGGGAAGGGGGAGAAGAAGAAGACCAGATGGTTTTTTGGACGAGCCGCTTTTTTGGATCGCATTGATTAATCAGGGGCCGGCACAAAAAAGAGTCGGTGGTTGATTTCTTTTCTATCTTTGGGACCCCGCAGTCCCCAAAGGGGGCTGCGTGGGGTTTTTTCCTCTTTTTTGGCGGGGTGGTGGAAAAAATGTGTCGAAAAAGCTGTTGGAGGTTTCGAACGAAACGGGTGGACGGATCCAGGAAGAACACGCGTATATAGGGGAGGGGGACATGTCAGAAATACTTATTTAAAATTCGATCAAAAGGGTTTTATGGCGCGAGGCCCTTTTAGATCCCGTTTCTAAGATTTATTTCGAAGGGTGTTCATTTTAGAAATATCTGAAACTTTAGAAATACCACCAACGGGGTATTTCTCAATTTAGGTCCGTCGACAATAGCCCGTTGCGGTGCTTCAGTGCGACGTTAATCAAATACCAACCCACCTGCTTTGGTTGGTTGGAGCTTATTCCATGATGCTTTGGAGAGGGTGGTTCCAGCTCATGTGTTGCCTCGTCATCTGACCATGGTTCAAAATTACATGGTGTTGTCCTCGATCTTTCCCTTCGTCCGTCCTGGACCGTCGTCAATAGCCCGTTGTGTTACTCCCAGTGCGACGTTAATTCAAATGCCTACCTCTTGTATGTTTTTTGGACTTGTCTGGGTGCGAATCCGGATCTAGGCATGAGATGGTCTTAGTGGTTCTGAATTCTCTTTAAGCCGTAGGGGTCCCGGTTTGATAAATCCTCGTGTGGTGAAGAATGAGGACAGATACTTGCATAATAATCGACACGTACGTACATTTAGATACACGCTGAAATGCAGACGTGGATCAAATGCTCCGGACTCCGTAAGATTATTTGTTCATTATTAGGTAAAACAATACAGAAACATCTGAGTTACGTGGTTTTGTGGGAGTCTGCGCGTCTGCTTAAGGGCAGGTTAAGGCGTATGTAAACACTAGAAATCACGAAAATCGATCAGAACATCGATACTTTTTTCATTACACTCATGTCCAAATTTATCTTTACATACCCAAAAATAATGATATTCCATGAAATATCCAATCGATGTAATCCATTTTCGCAGGGAATGTGTGAAAGACAAGTTTAGTTAGCATTATCCAATCAAAAGTTATCAAACGGCTTCTGATAAACAAATCAAGGCGTTACGTCATCCGACGGTGAATCAAGCGCTTTGCGCAAAGTGAATATCTGAGTGAATTTCTAGTGTCCTAAAAGTTCCCGTACTGTCGATTCGTGAATTTATTATACAAAAACAACAAACTTTAAAACAATTATTTTTGTGCTAATGGTGAAAAACACTTTTAACAAAACGTAGGAAAAAAATTTGAACTCACATTTATAATAAATGTTCAAAATGTCCGCCCCTTTCTTGGAGGCAAAGCTGAAGTCGTTTGCGCATATTTTTAGTAACGCGTTTCAAGATGCTGGGAGTGACTTCTTGTATCCTTTGAGTAATGGCAATTTTCAGATCATCTATTGTTTGGGGATTATCTTCATCAACTTTGTTCTTTAAATATCCCCTCAGAAAAAAGTCAGGGATGCTCAGATCAGGGAAACGAGGTGGCCAAAGATTTCTTGAGATGAGTCGATCGACAAAAAATTCTTGAAACATGCCCATGGTTTCATAACTTGTATGGCAGGTTGCACCGTCTTGTTGGAACCAAGAATCTCGTTCATCCACTTCTAATAATGCAAAAATTTTTTGGATAAGTTCTCTGTATAAAGTACTATCAACAGTTGACTCGAAAAACAGAGACCCAACAATCCTTTTGCGTGATACGGCACACCAAACGCGAATTTTTTGAGAATGTAAAGGTTTTTGCATTAATGAATGGGGATTTGTCATCGCCCAAATGAGGGAGTTTAGCGCGTTTACATAACCGCTTAAATGAAACTATGCCTCATCGGAGAAAAATGTTTTGTCCAAAATGTTGATGTTGCGAATAAATCTCCGGAACCATCGGCAATAATAAAGCCACTTCTCATTGTCCGGTGGCTTTAGCTCCTGTAACATTTTTACACGATAAGCACGAAAATGCAAAGCTCTTAAAGCCTTATGTGTCGATCCACGTATGTGCTCATTTGTTGCGACAAACGCCTCACGCTTTGATGATGAGATTGCAATATCCTTCGTTGAGTTTCTTGCACAAATTCTGGTGTAACGACTTTCGGTCTTCCACTCCTGTGTTTGTCTTCCACCGAATCTGTCTCACGAAATCGCCGAACGAGTTGATACAGCGTATATTTACTTGGTATTGCATCATCTGGATATTTATGTCACCAAAATTCTTTACTTCTTTCATATGATTTACATTCAAAATAAGCCTCAAGCAGCGCAATTCTCTGAATGCGTGATAAACTCATTTTTGCAATGAAGAACAAAATGACATGGAACTTTATTATCGCACAATTTGAGCAAGAAAACCAAATGATAAAAATTAAAGAATCCATGAAATTATAAGCAGACAATAAAATTCAATAATTAAAAAAAACACGTGCAAATGATTTTTTTAAAGTTGGAGTACGGGAACTTTTAGGACACTCTACAATACAGCGTTTGATTTCAGTGTGTAAGGACTCAAAACGGTTTGTTATGGCTCCGAAGTATCATTTGGAAGAATATGTAAAGTGGCGAATTATCGGCTGTTTAGAAGCAGGTCAGATAATCATGGAAACAGCGAGATTTATGTGAATATTTCAAGACAGACAGTCTCTACACTGTGGAAACAATTTCAGAACTCTGGAACTGTTGTAAGGAAGCCTGGACAAGGTCGTAAACGAATAACAACTGCTTCTCAAGATCGATACCTGGCAATAACTGTCCGTCGTAACAGGAAGTCTACTGCTCGGCAGTTAAGTTCATAGGTTGTAGCCGCCACTGGAACTGCTGTATCACGGCAAACTGTATACAGAAGGCTTAATGAAAAAGGCCTGTATGCCAGAAATCCAAGGGTATGTGTTTCACTGTCTTCACAACAAAAGAGGGATCGCTTTAATTGGTGCAAAGAACATCAGAACTGGATTGAACACCAATGGACCCATGTTCTCTTTACTGATGAGTCGAGGTTTAGTTTAACATCTGATTCTAAACGTGTTTACATCTTGAGGGAGTCAGGAACACGAAATCTTCCTTCGAACATTATGGAAGTGACCGTTTCGGTAGTGCAGGTGTGATGGTATGGGGAGAAATAATGATCGATGGACGTACGCCCCTACACGTTTTCAACAGCGGATCTGTGACCAGTCAGAGGTATTGGGATGAGGTCTTCGAACCTTATGTAAGACGTTTCAGAGGTGCATATGGATCTGATTTTTTATTTAAGGACGATAATGCTCGTCCACATCGAGCAAACCTCGTTGACGAATTCCTTGAAAGTGAAGACATTGAGCGAATATCGTGGTCAGCAAAATCTCCTGATCTGAACCCGATAGAGAACTTATGGGACTACCTTGGAAAGGCAGTTGTTTGGAGACATCCTCCTCCTAGAGATATAAATGCCCTGAAGACCGCAGTGCTGGAGGAGTGGAACTTAATTCCTCAAACTATTGTTAACAACATTATTGCCAGCATTAAAAGACGTTGTGATATGTGTGTACACGTCAGGGGAGATCACATTCCATATTAAATTCATGAACCTTAATTTTTTTCTGAGTTATTCATTTTTTTCTGAACTCTCCTTGTCACATATTATTGCCATTTTTATTGTTTCATGCTACAGTTTTATATCATATGCAGTGCTCTTAAATTTTTCCTTTTTATTTATGTGTTATGATGATATGCATAATTTCCCACAAATTCATAAAATTATAGCTCTGAGAAATCCGTGATTTTATGCATGTAAAGATAATTTTGGACATGAGTGTAGTTCAATACTGTCCAACTTCGTTTTCAAACGAAACCAAGATATTGTAAATATTCGAAAGTTTTCTAGTTACGAAGGTTTTTGTTAGGTACTGTCACCATGTACAAACAAGTTTCCAAAACTTTAAACTCATTTTCTGAGGAACTGTGTTTTTGCAATATTCAAGCAGTCATAACTCAACAATGAATTGATCTATTATAATTATTTTTGTGTCATTATAATCTATAATACAGTGGATCTTTTGAGCTTCAGTCAGAGTTCTTAGTTAAGAAATGAATTTCTAGTTGATTTTAAAATGTTGAAATTCCTGAAAAAATCTTGATGGTTTTAGACTTAGGTCATAACACATGAATAATATTAGGAATAATTTCCAACGGGAATTGTCTTTCTGAACAAATTAGAATTTGAGGTATCGCTGTTCAAAAAACAGGCTAATTAGCTAATTGCATCTAAATTATGTAATTAAAAATTAGATTAATCTGAAGTTTTCACGCTAAAATGATTTTAAGCTGAAACCAATGACCTATTGTAAAAAATTGGATATTTAAAGTCAAAATTTTAAAAGAATATTCTAGTGTATACCTACACCTTAAACGTAAATGCTGCGTTTCCCACTATTGGCTTGTTTAGTGTGGTTTCTGGCTCCGAGTTGGATACCGAAAGCAATGGCAGTGATGACAAGTGGGTGAAAAACCTTCGGCCACACATGATTCCGAGTACAGCAGCCTACTGTAACCTTTGTACGGAGAAGGGTAGTCACGTGGGCTTACGAGTAGGCTTGGCCATCGAAGCGCAGACTTGTGTTTTTAATCATGTTGAATAATCACTTTAACCCAGAGGTTCCCAACCTTTTTGACGCGGAACCCTTTTTAAAATCAATTTCAGAGGCGGAACCTCTTAGGCCTATCCTATGCTTTACAAGTTAATGGTGCATAGATGTAATGTTAAAGGGGGAGGAAGAGGGGATGGAGAGTACAGAGATATTTAAACAATTGCGCAATGTCAATGCAATCACATTATACATTAAAAACTTTGAAATTTATCATATCTCATTTTATTCTCAACTACCATCAATAGAAACGATTTTTTATTGATTTTATTTTCTTGAAGCGGCCACTGAGTACCTGGGCAGGTACACGGAGTCCTTAAGGGCTCCTCTTTCCCTTTGGGATTGATCCCGGACCGTCACCAATAGCCCGTTGTGTCGCTCCAGGGTGGCGTTAATTAAAATACCTACAACCACGTGACAGATCTTCAAACTGAGGGACCGGAAGAAATAGCATGGCACATGCTCCGTCCATTCCATTCGAAGGTCGATGGTATTGTTCTAATGAATTCGAGTATGCTCTAACGGCTTCCTTTGAGTCGCCCCTCTGTTTGGAGATCTGTCACGTGGTTGTGGGAAAAGGCATGAATTATAAGTTATGGATAGGTCTTGGTCTGGTCACTAGAATGTCAATGGTATTGGTATCGTGGTCTTTGGCAAAACAATACAACTGCTTGAATATAAAATGACATTTAAATAAATGGTAGTTCGGTTGCATTTTGAGCACATGTCTTAGTCAGTGGGATAGCTGAGGGGCTGTAAAGTGGCGGCATTTCGGCAACATCTATTAAAGGTAAGTATTTAATTAACGTCGCACTGGAGCAATGCAACGGGTGTTTGGTGACGGATTCAATCCATCCCGAAGGGATGGATTGAATTGGATGTTGGGGTTTTATGGCACAGGGTCCAAAAGTAAACAAGCTGCGCCAAACACAAGACAGAGTATAACCCAATAAAAGCACAGAACATTTAGAAATGAAGTCCAAGACAGATGAAAGGTAGATTTAAAACATGCAGAATGTGTAGATGAGAATAAAAATATTTAAATAATCAGATAATAAAAACAAGGTCATCTGCATCTGAGGCATAACTAATGAGACTGAATAATTTAATTTACATATTTACAAAATAAAAAATGCATAAAATTTTGAAAATGAAATTTAAACAGCCGAAGGTGGATAATCCAGACAAGTCAGAAGTGATACACCATCACTACCCCGATTGTTTTTTTACATTATCCTTTCTTGTAATATTATATCTTCTAATTTTTGCATACACTGCTGGTGTTAAAAAAATTTCTTGTAGACCAAGACATACAGGATCGTAACAATCAATCAAAACCTTCACATCTTCAACATGGTTGCAGTAGCCCAAGATATTATTTTAGCCATCATGATATTTTTTCAGAGATTTTTTGCGTTTGTGCCTACCGTTTTTATTTTTGTCTATTTCCATTTCCTCACCAGAGGAGCCACCCCGAAGGGAAAGATTCAAGGACAACGCCTCGGCATTTTGTATCCCGATCAGATGACGAGGTCAACACCTGAGTTGGCCTCCCACTCTCCAAACTTCCACACCACGCCAACGTGAGGGCATCTGAGGGCACAACAGATTTAACGTGCCCGTATACACGACGGTCTTTGGTTGGACCGACTCGCTGATAACACATAGATGCATGCGTTTATCTTGCATTGTACAGACTTGTGCCGAAAGGAGAGAATCATATGGATTTTAAAATACTGAAATACATGAATCGAGCGCCTCTGTGAGGAGGGTTCTCCCAACAGAACAAAAGGCAAAAAAAGGCAGATTGAGCAAAACGGGTTCGAAACCAGGAAGAACGCGGGGGTTGTCTTTCATTCGATTCCCCACTTTTAAATTTAATCGTCCACCGGAAGTGGGAAATGAACAAAAATTGAGCTTTTCCCACTCATCTGCCGGAACTGAGTGTGAAAGTAGTTTCAACGGGATTTGTGCAAATGGGGGTTTTCGATCGAAGGTCTTCCGGGTTACGGGGGACCGTTGGAAGGACCCCTTTTTGGGTCCTCCAACTCCCGCCTGAGGGTGATTCGGTGTAATATTTATAAGTAGTTACAAAACGTTTGTAAATAAAATTAAAATCTTTCCAGAAGCTATATTGGACTCTAAACAGGATTAACTCATCCCTTGAAAAGAACAGTAACCCCTCGCGATATATCCCATTCCTGGGTGGTCGAATAAGAAAGGCGATGGAGCGAGGCCCGAGAAAAACGTGCTGAATGCATGAGAAAGTGAAAACAATTATGCGTAACTAAACGTAAACCTAACTAATGTAAAACTAAAAGAGAGTATTAAGTACGAAATATTTTTGAAAAACTAATTTCTTCTTATCCGCACTTTCGAAGTGCCGCTGTAGCCCAGTTGGAAGAGTAACACATTAGGTAGGTAGGTATTTTAATTAGCATCACAACACAACGGGCTATTGGTGACGGTATGGGATCAATTCCGAAATCGAATATGTATGGAACTTTTAGTTTCAATGCAGATATTCGGTTTTTAATGGTAGGTGGGTATTTTAATTAACGTCACACTGGAGCAACGCTAACACCACGGTTCAGATGACGAGGTCAACACCTGAGCTGGCACCCCACTCTCCAAACTTCCACACCACGCCAATGTGAGGACATTTGAGGCCACGACAGAGTCTCTGCACCAGCCCTCTTTGTTTCTAGTCCGTTACTCTTCCAACCGGGCTACCAGCCAGCAACAGATTAGCAACCGTAGGGTTGCGAGTTCGAAACTCAGTCGAACCAAAGACCGTCGGGTATGCGGGGACTGGTGCACGTTAAATCCGTCGTGGCCTCAAATGTTCTCACGTTGGCGTGGTGTGGAAGTTTGGAGAGGGTTGCCAACTCAGGTGTTGTCCTCTTCATCTGTCCGCGGTTCCAAAATGACGTGTTGTCCCGGGATCTTTCCCTTGGGGATTGATCCCGGACCGTCGCCAATAGCCAACTCCAGTGCGACGTTAATTAATTACCTTGCTACCTACTATCCTCAAGCTCATGGAGTCCATGCCCCATCGTATTTCTGCAGTTCTACGCACCCGTTGGAGACCTACCAAGCATTAGACTGGTGTACCAATTTTTGTGGTACTTTAGTGAATTTCATTCACAATCAGTCCACGTGGGTCGTGGGATCTTTTAAAAGTTGGCCGCGATCACAGAAGTTAGGGAGCGCCGTTGCATTAAACCGACCGAATCGTCTTTATTAGAAAAATTATTTTTAATGGGTGAATTCAATCCAGGCAAGGCTGTTCACCTCATCTTCGAATCGACTGATATTTTGCATACAGGTACTTTTGGGCCACCTTGAATCATTGTTTTCATAACCTCTAAAAAAAATTTCTTCGAGATACAGGTCTGTGAAAGTCACGTCACAAATTAAATTTTTTTTTTTGTCATACATCACCTACTTAAAAATCGCATACCTCCTAAAAGTATTTAAGATAATCCAATGTTTTTAAAATGAGACTAAAGCAACTATTGATGCTAATTTCATTGGTAGTACGTAAATAGTATTGGAAATGTGAATTTTTCAATTTGATCACATTTAAATTCATTTTTCTCAAAAAAGCCATCTTTCAAAAATCTGATTATTTTTTCCTAAGTTCATACATAAATATGCTATCAAAATGTGAGCACTTCTTTGCAGTTTTTGAAGAATTAAGCTTAAATAAATTATTTTGTGTAATGACCCTGATCGGGGAAAATCCAACGCGATCAGGAAATAATGAAATACCGCCAAATTCTCTTTCGAAATACGAAAAATCCCTAAGAGCATGTCGAATTCCCTATAAAAGGACGAAAATGTTTTCGAAATCCCTACATTAAATCGGGATTCCCTTTCTGTATTTCTTAAAAACACTTTTTCACTCAACGTTAACTGACTATGAATATTAATTTGCATTAATTATGCATTAATTTGACTTAATTTGAATAAATTATCGAGCACAAAATAATGTATTAAACATGTACACAGAATTTCACAAACATCATAATTTTGCTGTTCACAAAACCAAATTTCAAAATATACTGTAATTGTTTTGATAAAAAGGGGCAGAGTAATAAACTATATTTATTAAATATTCATTCTGAAATGATCTATTAGTCGTTTTTTGAATATGTATTGGAATACTTGAGAGTACTCGAATACCAAGTATTCGACTCTTATAACTTCTCGATTCTGCGTCACAATAGAGCAACACAACGGATTATTGGTGACGATCAGGGATCAATCCCAAAGGGAAAGAACCTAGGACAACACCACGTAATTTTGAATCACGGTCAGATGACGAGGCAACACCTGAGCTAACAATCGAGAGAAGATTGGGCCGGAATTATTTTTTAAATACGGTGGCTCGGTTGGAAGAGTAACGGACTAGCAACCGGAGGATTGCGAGTTCGAATCCAACCATAGACCGTCGTATACAAAGGGGTTGGTGCACGTTAAATCTGTCGTGGCCTCAAATGTCCTCACGTTGGCGTGGTTTTGTGCAAGTGTATCACATGAAACCAATTAAATATATTTCCGTACAACGTTAGCTATTTTATGAAACATAATCATTTCTGTCTATTGATTGGATATGCATGTATACGATTCGCTTCCTAAGCATTGTGGAATTAAATGTCGAAAAGGCGTTAAAGAATTGTTTTCCACACATTTTTCCATGAAAGAAGTGATTATTCTGATCGAAAGATAAGTGATTTTTTATTCTCGTTAAACAATCCAACCCAAATAGGGTTGGGTGTCAAATATGCTTGTGGCGCCATCTATTGTTTCAAATTGTAACTAAGAGCTAAAATGAAAAGTGAAGTGCTTAAATCAGAATAGTTTGTCTATCGGGACTATTACATACATCATTACCTCGGGGACCAACTTCTAAGTTCCCTCCCCAATAATAAAAACCCTACCTTCCTTTCGGACCTCCCTTAACTGCACAATGTCTAGAAAATATTTTTGAGAAATATATATATATATATATACCTTCTCATCCTTACTTTCACAATAATTGAGTGCTCAGAAGAGACTCACAATTCTAGAAAATGAATTTTCTCTGTTCATCTGGGGACAAGAAAAATGAGCGAAATGCCCAGCGCACAAAAGAGTTAACTAAATACAATTTGGTCTTGGCGGTGTTAACAGCATTCTAAAATGAGGTGAATAGCCCTTTCACCTAACCCAAAACCAATAACTAAATTAGAGAAACTAACTCGCTCGTATTTCCCGGGAACTCGCGTATTTGAGCTAATTTTTTTCGAATCCTCCCAGCTCCTTTATTGGCCTAGGCCGCGGTAGCCCGGTTGGAAAAGTAACTGATTAGCAGCCGGAGGGTTGCGAGTTCGAATCCTTTTACTATCCAAAGCACTGTGTTTTGTAGCACAACATTGCTTCTAGTCCATCTTTGAATCATCCAACAGTAATGCAAGACCGTCGTGTTCGTGGGGCTGCTGCACTTTAAATCTTTCGTGGCGTCAAATGTCCTCACGTCAGCGTGGTGTGGAAGTTTGGAGAGTGGCGTGCCAGCTCAGGTGTTCTCGTCATCTGACCGTGGTTCAAAATGAAGAGGCGTTGTCCTTGGTTGTTTTTTTGGGGGGGGTTTATGGCGCAAGGGTCCTATTTGGCCATGCTGCGCCAGACACAGACATACAATATCAAGTAATAGACAGACACACACAATGAAAGTTTTACTCACACAGAAGAAATACACCCAGGAAGGAATGGCGTTGTTCTTGGATCTTTCCTTTGGGATGGATCCCGAACCGTCGCCAATAGCCTGTTGTGTTGCTCCAATGCGATGTTAATTAACTACCGACCGCCATCATGCTAGCAACCCAGTTTCCTTGGTCCTTTTGGAAATAATGAATGACAAATTGGATGAACTTAGACTGAAGAGCAGTTAAAAATCTGCTTTAAATTCATAGCCATCCTATTCTCACTGATCAATAGAGGACAGTAACCGAAAAAAGCCGAGTATTGTGCTGTCTAAGGTTGCCAACACATGTTCGTTGGCAACCTTAGACAACACAATATTTCATTGCTTTCGGTTACCGTCTTCTACCGAACAGCGAAGAACGAGTCACAATAACTTGGTAGAACATTTTCCTTCTTTTTGGGGGGGGGGGCAACCACCAAAAATATAAGCCCCTTTCAGAACTCACAACTCAATATATATTCTAAGTCCATGTCAATGACATCCCAAACGGATGCCGAACATTTGCAACAGCTAGAAGGGACATGTCACTCAAAACCTTAGCATTTCTGTTGAGGAAATCTCACTGGCTGAGATTAAAGAGGCTCTGAGAGGCTCAAAAAACAGGAAAAGCTTGTGGAATAGATAATATTGCTGTTGAGATGTTAAAAGCAGGTGAAAATACAACCTTGTATTACTTACATAATCTATATAATTCAATATGGAAAACTGAAAAAATACCGGAACAATTGAAAGAAGCTGTAATCGTTAAAATTCCATAAAAAGGTGATAAATCCAGTTGTGAAAATTGGAGAGGAATAAGTCTACTGCCAACAGCATCAAAAATATTTGGCAGAATTCTAGTTAATAGAATGAAGGATGAAATAGAAAGCATTCTCAAACCAGAACAAACTGGTTTCAGAAGAGGCAGTAGTACAGTACATATTTTTACACTTAGAAACATAATCGAACAGACATTAGAATACAATGCTACAATATATTTAAACTTTATAGATTTAAGTAAAGCACTTGATTCTGTTACTAGAGCCAATTAAAACATTGGTATTCCACAAAAAATCAATATAGGAAATGTATAGAAATAGTAAAACTTGCATTGAAGTAAACGGAAAATTAACAGATTTCTTTTTAGTGGAAAGTGGAGTTCGACAGGGTAGTCATGTCAGGTCTTTTTATTATCATTGTTGACTGGATCATAACTTTTAGAAATCAAAGAACAGGAATAAGATGGAATTTTACATCTGTTTCGGAGCATCATGATTTTGCAGACGATATCGTCACGTTGAGATTTACAAACTAAAACGGATGTCTTTTCAGAAAATGCTAAACTAGTGGGACCAAAAATCAATCAGAATAAAACAAAAGTCCTCAGAATTAACGAAAAATCCAGCACTCCCGTGCAAAATAACTCAATAGAAGATGTAAGCACCTTTTCATATCTGGGAGTAACAATAAACAAAAATGGTGGTACTGATGAAGATATTGATCTTAGAATTTCAAAATCTCGCAACTGTTTTAAGAATCTTAATAAATAGTGGAGAGCAACTAATATACATGTAAAACCCAAGTTAAATCTGTACAAATCACTAGTACTTTCAGTTCTCTTATACAGTTCTGAAACATGGAAAATTACCAAAACAGTGCAATAAACTAAATGTTTTTCAAAATAAATGTTTAAGAATTATCTTAAAGATTTTTTGGCCATACTTCATTTCAAATGAAGAATTATTAAAAGCAAAATTTAATGAAATAGGAAATGAAATCAACTTTAGACGTTGGAAGTTCACAAGACACATTTTAAGAATGAACAGGGACAGTATTCCTAATATAGCATTGACCTGGACCCCTGATGGAAAGAGAAAGCGCGGACGTTTGCCCTGGCGACGTATGATGGAACAAGAGAAGTGAGGCTGGATGGGCGAGTTGGTATGAAGCTAGACTTGCTGCATCGGACAGGAAACTTTGGCGATCTAGATTGAAGGCCTTATGTGCCCCTAGGTACTAAAGAATTTATGACGTCAATGGCATTGCACGGAACCATGGGGGAAAATGATGGAAACAGCAATTCAGTGAGAGAAAGTTTTTCACGAATATCTGGGTTACACACTTCCAATTTGAATAAAGAGGAAATACAGCACGTTGAATAAACTTTCTGAACTAGGGGCATTTTGTCTGTGGGTGAATAAGCTTCTACTGCCATAAGGGAGAGCGCGGCTCCGTGTGTCACGTACCATTGCGACAAAAATTTTGAATTTGGGGCAGAGAAATTTCACTCAATCCAAAGATAACTCCAATGCGAACTGCTTTTTAGACCTGGAAATAGGATACATGCGTTATGAAAGGAACACTGCAGTCCCCCATCACTTTAAACAATTGATCCTCCTATTGTGGGCAAATGAAGATTTTAAAGAAAAGCACTTGGTGAATTAACAATTTCACACGATTTTCAGTTAAAATATGGGGACATTTGAAAGATGTTAAAAAAATCAGTTTTCCAGTGAACTCTTTTACACCAAAGCCAGTACTGAACACACTGGAAACTTGCAAATTCTTCTCAGAAGCAAGAAAAATTACGTTATCAAGGTCAAACTTCGGTTAACATGACCACAATAGTATCAACGCTAAGCATGCATGAGCGGAAGGCAGTGTTGACAAACCTAAAGATGTGTTAGCGAAAGTGCGGATAATTTTTAAATTACCTTCGTATATCACCCTCAAGTAATTGATCACATTCGTAATTCATCCAAGCGAAGGAATGTTCTGAGATACTTTAATGTGATTATGAGAATACATACTACCAGGATATGCCGATTTAAATCAAGTGATTTTTATTAAAAAATCATTGATTTAAATCAAAATTTTAAATTCCATTTTTCTTTCTATTACGTTCAATAACATCGGAAACGAAATACTAAACAAGATGTGTGTCATTTTATTCAAATAAGTTAAGAACTTCGCTCGTACTGAGTTCACCCCAAAATTATATTGAAAATCATCCTCCCTTTGAAGACACGAAATAACAGTATTTGCTGATTGGGATCATAACTACCTGACAAGTATTTTCATCTTGGGCCATTGACCAATAGGTCACTCACAAGCCTGCTCATCAGTGTTGGTTGTTTTAAACATTCCAATTGACTATATATCGCACATGGCCAATTAAATCATTTACCATGCGTTTAGTGAAAGTGCTCAAAATATATTCACTCAAATTATTAAAATTGTGGTAACGTACTTTCCTTTTTAAGATGTTCTAGTTATTTATTTAGTATTGTAGTCTGTTCATAAAAATATAAAGACTACTCACAACGAAAAGATTTTCTTCAGAATCATAGCATTCCAAATTTGATATAAATCTTTACAATTAGCAATTTTAATAGTTTCATTTTGTTTTGTGTAATATACTGGTTAATGTTTATTTCAATTTATTGGGAAATTTTATGCATTGATCCCTTCGAATTCTTTACTGCTAGACTAATAGAACTATTCAATATTTATGGCATCGAAATTTGGAATGTGTGTAAAAGTTAATTCACTCATCTGATAATTAAGTATGCTGAGAAAAGATTATGGGTTGAAACAGAAAGCTATCGGAATTGATAAATTTTTTATTGCAAGTTCAAAATTACATTGAATTAGCATGTTCTAGGGATGCTATTACACTTGTTCTATGCTGTTTCAGAGAAAAACTTAATTTTTTGTTTTATATATAAACCCTTTTTGTGTGCTTCGAACATACCTATTAAATACTTGTCAATGCTCAAATAATTTGAAAAATAGACATTTTATTTCAAATTTATGTATTTTCATGTCTCATTTTTTACTGTTAACTTATTGGTGAAAAAATTGGGTTTTTTTTTGTAAGTTAACAGTAAAAAATAAGACATGAAAATACATAAATTTGAAATCAAATGTCTCTTTTTCAAACAGACATTTGATTATTTTTCAAATGTCTATTGAAAAATAGACAAGTTATTTTTGCAAGCTAAAAATTAATGAGAAGTAGGAACTTTTTCAAGGTGCAAGTTCCTTTTATTTTCTATTGGTGACATGATTTTTTCTCAAAAGCAAGTCTATTGACCCAATTATTTATATTAAAATAATTCATGAAATTCAAAACATTTTATTCATATATGATCAATATATGTATAATGCAAAAAAATTCTGAAATTTGTATGATTGAAAAATTTTTAATATGATGTCCGTAGGATCTGGCAATCTTATTTATCTGGGTCCAAAATATTCACGTTCTGGTTATGGGTTAAACTGAAAGTAATCTCAACTGCTTGAGAACCAGGTGGAAAAAAATTGCTCATCTTAGCCATTTGGGCGCTGTCTATTTACTCTATCATGTGACTTACTTTTCTAATTCCAATGTCGCGTTTTAATCTTTTAAAAATTCACCCGGCTATATTTCTTAACACATTAATGTTTTAAGTAAAAATAGCAATGCCTAAATAAATCAAAACTATCTAGAAACTACACTTAATTTGTGTATCTCATCTCCAACAAATTTAAACTTGTACGAGCAAGGAATTAATTAAAATTATAAAAATCCGATTTAAATAAAAAAAAATCTGATTTAAAAAAATCCGATGTTTTTGATTTTAAAAAAATCATGTGATTTTTTCATACCCTTCATACTACTTTGTTTATATTTAACTAGTACTTCCCAATCTTCGCTGCAGCACCACCCAGAAGCCTTTTTTCTGCTGTTGTACCACCTCTGGTTTCATCTGCAGAACATTCTATGAAAAGTTTCAGTTAAATACATGAAAGCTAACCAAGGAATGTCCAGCTGATCTAGAGTGAGCATTCTACATAAAATATGCTGTTCGCCATGCAATTCTATAAGCACATAATTGTAGAACACAAAAATACATTTCGTTAATCAAAATCATGAGATTCAATGCACAAATAAAATTTTTTAGTTTATTTTAATCTCTTAGAGGTAAACCATTGTGACATTTTTTAAATTTTACAAGAGAATGATTATTAATTTTTTGGGTAGGTAGGTATTTGAATTAACGTCGCACTGGAGCAACACAGCGGGATATTGGTGACAGTCCGGGATCACTCCTTAAGAGAAAGATCCGAGGAAAACACCACATTATTTTGAACCATGGTCAGATGATGAGGTCACAGAGCTGGCACCCCACTCTCCAAACTTCCACACCCCAATTGTTCAACATCTTCCTCTACTTCCACGTTAAGATCATGAGCAGTTGCTACAATATCCTTTACCAATTTGTGTCCTTCATCTGAAGTTTCTTCATTACCAAAGGACAGTTTCCTCCATGCTGCTTTGAGGCATTTCATTGTTACTCTTTGCCAAGACTTTACAATTAGCCTAATTGCTATGACAATGTTGAATTCTTCCTTCCAAAATTTTCTTAGGGGTCTATTGGTAGCCTCACATTTCAAAGCACCTGGTAAAAAGTGCCCTTGTGTAAAGTTTTTTTAAATTTGCAATTATCAGCTGATCCATAGATGTAGTCTTGGGAGGAAGAAAAATCACTTTGATAAAATCTAATTGCTCTGGTAGTTCCTGTATGTCCGTTGGATGGCCAGGTGAGTTATCCAAGGTTAAAATGGCCTTTAGAGGCAGATTGTTTTGCTCGAGATAGGCCTTGGAAAAGGATAGGAAAATTCCGTTTTTTTAGATCGGACAGGGGTTCACATAATCAAGAGCCATTAACCAAAGCCTGTGTCGTTAACCCAGATTTTTCCTTACAGCCACTCGTCGTTAACCAAGTACGTCGTTATCTGAGGCCGTTGTTAACCAAGGCACCACTGTATCTTAAAACATTCCTTTGCTTAGGTGAATTATTACTGTTGAAAGGGTGGCAACATCATTAAACAAATTTAAAGCAAGTTTGCACGCTGCTGTCATCCTACAGCTTTGTGCGAAACCACAAAGTCATACGTGCTGTTTCCTACCATTCAAAATCTAATTTCTCAGTTCAAAAGATATCTTTCTCAAAAGTCTGTGTCGTAACGTTAAACGACTTGATTTTTAGTATTTATCATTGTATTGATTGTTACATTTAAATAAATTATACTTTTTGTTCCTGAAAAGCTTATTGCAGTTGACAACATGCTTAAATAAAGATCAAGTAATTTATTGCTGATATCCAGCATTTGAGTTGGGTTCTTCCGAGAGCCAGAGGCGGAAGGCCCAAAGGTGGTTGTCGGATATTCTCCTGTTCTTGTGACTGTGTAAACAGAAAGCATATCGTACTTACGTGATTCATGATTAGGCGCTAAGGGGAATGCATTGAGACCTATGAGGGGCCGCCGTGGCTCGGTTGGAAGAGTAACGGATTAGCAAACGGAGGGTTGCGAATCCAACCCAAAAGGGGGCTGGTGCATGTTAAATCTGCTGAGGTCTCAAATGTCCTCACATTGGCGTGGAAGTTTGGAGAGTGGGGTGCCAGCTCAGGTGTTGCTTCGTCATCTGACTGTGGTTCAAAATTACGTGGTGTCCTTGGATCTTTCCCTTTGGGTTTGATCCCAGACCGTCACCAATAGCTCATTATGTTGCTCCAAGTGTGATGTTAATTTAAATATCTCCCTACTTATGAGACCTATGAAGTTTATCTAGACATTTTAAATCCACTCAAGAACATATCCAATATCTGAATTAGGATCAATTGCACTTATCAAAATGTCATTTCTTCAGGTGTCATCCACTTAAAACCTGATTCCGTTAATTTATTTAAAGCCACTGCTGCTCCATGTAAATTATTAACATCAAGCGATACCATATAACTAGATTGTAGAGATATTGTAATTACTCAGATACTTATTGTTTGCTTTAGCAAACCGTTTGAGACTAGGCACATACCACCTCTTATACCCGATTCCAACATGAGGTATTGATCGACGTCTGTTAATAATTCTAAAGTTACTTTTATATATTTGAGTCCTGCACTCTAGGTGTAGTGCAGAAATGTGCTGGGTCTAATTCATAGTAACTCATACTTAATTTTCTAAAGTTTTCAAAAATGTCTGCTAGCAAAACTACATCTGTATTGAGGTATAAACTTAGTCTTTAAAGGTTGTGTATTTAAATTTTTGAAAACTATTAGCTAATTCAAAATTTTCATCAGAAATATGCAAATTTGTTACATTATTGAAAAAATGAATTTTATCAGGAAAGGCCTTCTGTTTTAGAACTGCAAATGAATTGAAATAATTAGAAGGAAACACCTTTTCTTAAAAGTAAATTCCTGTACTTAGAATAAAAAATGAATTAAAAATCGGAAAAGAATATTTACTTTTTTAAGATTTTCAACCAAATCATCCATTTTAAATGCCAAAAACAAGTAACTGTCAGTGAACTTCAAATTGTCTAAACTGAAAGCAATACTTTTCTGAATTGACTGGAATAATCTTTACATTTTTAGCTAGGCTACTAGAAATTTTCTTTAGAATTAAATGTGAATTACATCACAGATGATTATGCATTACGACAGGGAGAAAAAGCGAAAATTTGTAATTTAAATTACATCCTTGTTAAGTTTCCACTCAAATGATCATGATTTATCACATTGATATCACTTTTGGAAAAGACTTTTCCACACAAATGGCAAGAATTTTTAAGCTTTTTTTTTATCAAAATCAATCATAGGAATATTTGTTTGCATATAGTCAAACACAGTATTCTGTACACTTTTCAAGCTGCAAATAAAGCCTTCTACAGTCTTTTCCAAAGTACGAACTGTTGTAAACAATATTTTTTTATCATCAGGAATAAAGCTATAGAAAGCTGGTTCATGAATTTGAGTTGTTTGGGAAAATGTTTGAAAATGATTCAGCTCTACAGAAGAAACTTGTTTGGTTATGCATTCAAAGTCTGCCTACACAATAAAAGGATAGAAGTTTTCTGTCATGATTGGAAATTCAAAAATTTATTTCTACTTGGTAAGTTAATTTTCCGAGGGGCTTCATTCAGACACCTTTTTTAATGATCATTTAAAGTTGACTATCAAGCAAATCCAAGTAAACAATTTTTACAAAATTTATGAATACCATGCTTTTTATGCAGAAGTTTATTAAAATTATTTATCAAGTAATAATGGTTTTTGAACAGTAACACAGATCTATTTCTTAGTTATGAACTTACTTTTATAAATTGGAAAAATTACATTTTCAAATCCATATTCATTAATTTTTAATTCATTTTGTCTTACGAATTGAGGTATATCAGTTACTACGACTAGAAAATTACAGCAATCATAGGATATCAGTTTTTGTATTTTTCATAAGACTGCCATGTTTTGTTAAATTTTTGTGGAAATAAACCAGCTAAAACAGCACATATAAAACACATCTCGTTATTACACTTGACATAGTAAGGCTTTTTTATTTTTAATGATTTTGGTAAAGATATTGATTTACATCCTCAATTAAGTGAATATTTCCCTATTACGTATCTCAATAAAATTTATATTTTTGATTTGCCATCCAGAACAGTAATTTATAAATTCTTCCACGCTATTTAATACTTTATCAAATGCCGATTTCATTTTATCTTTAATTTCATATTGGGATAATGAGCACTCAGTCTTTGATGAAAAATCGAATTTGTAATAGTTTCATTATCTTTAATTCTTTCAAAAGTAATACACATGCAAATTACAAATCTTATTCTATAATTTCGTTTCTTCAATATTTCATGAATTTCCATTTCAGAATTTTTCAACGCTATTAAAGGATCATAGGAATCGATTAAATTGCTTTTGTGTCTGAATAAAACCTTTGAAAGCGGAGCTTTAAGAAAAAAATTTATGTTCCATACCTCTTTTTTAGTCTTGCTTTTTCAATTCTCTATCATACTTTTTCACATGTTTTTCAATCACTTCAATTGCCTTACGAATATTTTTTAGCTCTTCCAATGGTAAGTTTATCCTATTCTTTATCTCGTGATCAACCATAAGAGAGAAGCAGAAACAGTAACTCTTTCTGAAGCTCCACACTTGTAGTCCGTAGCCACTTCTGATATACACCAATAATGGCGCTATCTCCACTTGTGAGGTGTTATCTGATATGAAGACATCGTATCTCGGTCAGGTTAAATGTCCAGACGTCCATGATGAGGCCGATGAAGGCCTTTCCTCTACTTCCTATTTAGATTTCTTGGTATAACTTAGTACGGAATTCCCATCCTCCTCAATTGAAGTACCTGCAAAATAAATGCAAATTTCGAAAAATGTTGTCACTTATAAAAACTAGTTTTTAGTATTCTGAACTCGTGTTAAAGTGTATAAAACGCAGCAGATATTAATGCTACCGATGGTGTTCATGCATTTGTTTCTTTTTTTAAAAAAGATACTGGGTTGCATAGACTAATGGTGCAGAAACCAAGGTAGGTATTTTAATTAACATTGCACTGGAGCAACACAACAGGCTATGGGTGACGGTCCGGGATCAAACCTGAAGGGGAAGATCAGAAGATAACACCTCGTTATTTTGAACGACGGTCAGATGACGAGGTCACACCTGAACTGACTTCCCGCTCTCCAAACTTCTACACCATGCCAACATGAGGACATTGGACGTTACTGCAGATTGAACATGCACCAGCCTCCCCTTGTACACGATGGTCTTTGGTTGGATTCCAACTCGCAATCCTCCAGTTACTCTTCCAACTGGGATACTGCGACCTGCAGAAGCCAAGGTCTGGTGTAGGATAAAAAATAACTCAATCTTTTTCTTGGACACATTTTCAAGGTTCTCTACCCACTCAGTCATTATGAGAATGCTGTTAACTTAACACTTTAACAAAGTAAGGTTGCAGTGGAAAATGAGTGGCTGAGCAGTTAAAAACGAACACAGCACGGTGAGACTTAAAAATTTATTAGAATAAAATATATATAAAAAGCCACCATCAAAAACCATGCATAAAACATCGAACCGAATTAGAAACGGGAGCCAACACTGCTCGCAGACAAAAGGTCTGACTAGTACTTTGTAGAAATAGAATTATATATAAGATATAAATATGAACTACGCTTATGTTAATCTGACCAATCAGAATATAGGGGTGTTTCACATCCAAAACTGGCCCGATTTACATATTGATTGAAAGATCCGATCCAGAGTAAATAGCTACTCATGCGTAGCTACCCCCTCTGATCCGATTGATCAAGAGTGACATGATTTAAAGTGATCTCAAACTGTTTAGTCAAAAGAGGAGAATATCTGACAAATGCGATGGTATCAGAACATATGATCAGCCAAGGGCATTTAGCACCCAACTGATTATTCTGGTTCATGACTTTTCAAGCACAGATCAATGTGTCCCCCTCCTTGGATGCCAAGTTACTTGATGCTGCACAAATTGTTTTGTTACTGTCTCTTATGTTAGCAATAGCTGGATACTTTCTGGATAGACCTTTAACGTAAATCAATGTTAACTAGAAACTATACTGATTTACATGTCTCATGTCCAACATGTTTAAACTTCTAGGAGTGACAAATTAATTTAAATCGCAAAGATTTCATTTAAATCAAATAAATCCGAAAATCAAATAAATCCAGAAAAACCATGATTTTTTCTCACCCTGATAAGAAACGATCTTAGAATTTTGATATCATCTTCCCGATTCTGCCTATCTTGTATTCAGTACAACAAAATTTTCCATTTCTTTAATATCTGAAGCATTGAGAAGTGATCGAACAGAACTCTGCAATATCTCCAACAAAATACCCTTCCTAGTGCAGCAAAGAATGACTTTAGATTAATGTTCTGTTAAAAATAAATATCTTTTCTATATAGAGATTAATTCTTTCAGTCACATAAAGTCCAGACATATTTTCCCAATGATGTTAGTCAATGTCAATCAGTAGCATTTTTTAAGTTTTCATTTAGGATTATTCCATATGGGGATACCTGGTGGGTGTTGCACCAAAGTCATGGAGTTTTTCAAATTTTTTACCACAGATAGTATGGCAGTGAAACCTATAGATTTCAATTATTTAAATATTTTGTCAAATATTAGCTGAGATATGGGAAACTGGTCAATTTCACAAAATGGCGACCATCTTGGATTTGCAAGTCTATAAATGACCCTAACTTGAGAACCAATAGTTTAAATTTAGTAATTTTGGTACCAAATGGAAGCCATATATTTCAGGAGTGTATAAAAGCTACAAAAACAACGGAAATTTTACATTTTGGTGGATTTTTTTTATAAGCGATAAAAATCACTTTTTTAAAAAGTAGCCAACTTTAAAGGGCTATAGAAAAAATGAACCTTAATTTTGAAACTTTGAAGAAGTATTAACGTATGTACTTGAATCTGACGGAAATTCAGAGGTAAAATTTTTAATTTCTGAATAAAAGTTTTTCTAATAATAGCATATGTATTTACAAACAGTGATCATCTACAGTGCAGAAATCACCATAGCTTAAACAATGGTCAAATTTGAGTTTATGAAGTACTAATTCAAAGCAGGCTCCCCATTAAATGTAAAAATATGAATAGAATATCAAATTAGTCCTATGTAATTTTTAATTTATTTTATCACATGGAGTGTGTGTGTCTTTGGAAAAGTATATTAATTACATTGAAGACAAATTGCTTTATATTTATTTAAATTATTTTAAAAATTGCATATTTTCATTGACAATTTGCTTGAAAAACTCATTGCTTTATGTGTGAATTACTTTTCTTTGCAAAATCTCAATATTATTAACAAAAGGATGAATTGAGTCTGGATACTGCTATAACAGTAGCAGATTTTTCTGAAAATTATACCTGCATTCTACAAGATGCTATTCAAAGGATTCTTTCGAAATCAAGCAGGCAACAGTTCATCCTTTTCTAGTGCATATTAAGGATTTTCAAGTGAAATCTGTTCCTATGTGCGTTATAGTGATATTGTAGTACATGACACTTGAACATTTTGGACTTTTCAAAAAATAATTGCCAAACATTTAATCACACAAGTTCCACAAATTAAAATTCTTTAAGTATTTTGGTAATGGAACTCAGACCAATACAAAAATAATTTTAAAACTATTATTTTTGTCATAAAAACATGGTGTAAAAGCATGGTTTTGCCTCTTGTCATGCAATAAGAGCTTGCGACGATACTTGTGGCACCATAAAGTGTATGGCCATCAAAGAAAGCCTTCAGCGTCCATGCGAATATGTAATATTAGATGCTTTTGGTTATACAACTTTACAAGAGTCCATTAAAGGAATTTACTTTTTTGACAATGGTGCAACTTTTTCTCAAAATGGGTGTTTTCACATGGAATGACCCTTTAGCGACCATTGAATTCCCAAAGAGCCATTTTCTTCGTGGAAAGAGGGTGCAACTATCACACATTTCCAGAGCTGAAAAACCTCATCAAGATGTGCAATTTCGGGACTCGCAATAGTTGTTCGCATTAGTTCAATTTTGAATACGCAGAACTAAAAATAATCCTTTTATTATAGATTTATGACTAAAGCACGCAAATATTTTGGACTATGGATTATAACCATACCTTGAATTTTGTTGACATACCATCTATTGTTAGAATATTGGCTGGTTGGTTTTGGGTTTTATGGCACAAGGGCCATATTTGGCCATGTGGCGCCAGACACGGCATACAATATCAAGTAATAGACGCACACAATGAAAATTTTACTGACACAGAAGAGAGAATTACATCCAGGGAGAAATGCATCTGACAGGAATCGAACCGAAACTGCCTACAACTCAAAGGTTGCTAGTGCAGTGGGCATACGCACTGAGACACGATGGCCCGTTATTATATCAGATGTCCTATTTATAACTTCCTGACTCTAAAATCAGTTTTTAGGTTATTTTTCGATAATTAGATCTTTTCAAGATTTCTAGGACATGTTTTCAGGCCAATTGTTAAGATTTCTAAGACGTTTTTGGTCAGTTTTCAAGTCTTCAGCATGTTTTAGTTTTGTCCTACGTGTGGAATTCTTTTGTTGAAACCTTCCCAAGTCACAAGCTTTCATTTGCAATTTTGTTTTGAAAAGACAAACAACTTAACCTATCAGGAGTCAAACAACCCTTCAATACAAAACAAGTGGATGAATCATCCACACCAGAGTCAATTAGATGGAGGTTTCTCTAATTTTGTGAAAGTCAGTGACATCTTGAACTCTGGTTAGATCATTGCCTTCCAATGGATACCAAGCCATTGTGATATACCAGGCAATGAGCATGCAGACAAGCTAGGTAAAAATGGTTGTCTTCTACCCCAGCCCTCTCCCTTACCTCAGTGCTTGCAGGTTGGTAGAGTGAAAGATAAATAAATCAGTCTGCAACCATCAAAGCTTAAGGCCACGGACAACATATGGAGCAAGCTTTTGCCAGACCCTGTTCCACCTAATTTGCCACGGCAAATTTTCCAATTTGAACTGGACACGACTTTTTAAGAGGACACTTATGTACACCACATTGGTGTGCATGCTGCCCCTTTTGTTCGACGGGGAGCTTTATGGATTTAGTCATCTTTTATCTTGCACTTTTTATCTGACGATTACATCTTAATTGACGACCTTTCTAGCAGGGCTAATTTGTACTGGGCTGCCCGTATGAAATTATGATCCCTGGACTTTTCCTGATGTAGGAAAAATTTTTTTTGAAAGCAAGAGCTTTGTTAATTGAAATATTTTAAAATGTCGAAATTGAAACAATTTTAAGGTCATTTATTAACATACTTTTAGGCATATCTTAGGTGAACAAAATCAAGCCTTAATAGTGACAGTAAAATTGCACAAAATATTTATGTTCATATAATCCATATTCTTCTCGATGTATTGTTTTAAAACATACCTTTGCAGACCCTTCCATTTCAATTTTCAAATCTCTTTCAAGAAATTTAGATAAAGGAGTTTTCTTAAATGCTTGTACACAAACAGCTTCTTTCATCTAGTTTGTAACCTTTGGGCATTCTGAAAAAGTCATGCTGTGTTTATTTCATAGAAAAAATTTCAAGCATGGTTTATTTTAAAGTTAATAGTGTTCATTTTACAGAAACTATAACACTACAGCAAACAACCTCATCAAAATGAGATTTCATATTTCGTGTTTTGAATTACAGGAATTATCATGTTTTTTTTTATCAGACTTGGCTTTAGGCAAAATATAAGAACTATTATGTAATACCAATAAACTTTCCATTAATCCCTCTAATTTCTGCATAATGGATACCTAATGCACCAAAGGGAAGGGCTTAATTGTTTCAGTTTATTTCAACACGATACGTTATTTTGATAGCATTTTAGGAAATCGCATTTTTGTTGTTTATGCGATAAGCAGCGTTAAAATGAGCAGTGTGTGCAGAAAAAGAAATAGGTATGAAAGATACTGGTTTCCACCTGGTAGGTATTTTCGTCACACTGGAGCAACCCAATGGGCTATTGGTGATGATCAATCCCTAAGGGAAAGATCGAGGACAACACGTAATTTTGAATGATGGTCAGATGATGAGGCAACACCTGAGCTGGCACCCCACTCTCCAAACTTCCACATCATGCCAATGTGAGGACATTTGAGGCCATGACAGATTTAACATGCACTAGCCCCTTTGTACATGACGGTCTTTGGTTGGATTCGAACTAGCAACCCTCCAGTCGCTAATCTGTTACTCTTCCAATCAGGCTACATTGCCTCCCCCTCATAGGAATTGATGATTAGATAGCACTGTGCTCCAATAAATGCATTTAAATCGATTAATCCCACAAAAATAGAGTTACTAGTTTTTGCAGTCAATGTAAAAAATAAGTTTGTGGTAAATGCTCTCAATTTCATTTTTAAAATGAAAAATAAGTTGAAATATTATTAAAAATCTGTCTGAAAACTATTTTTGTTATAATTTATTTAAATATAAGATATTAAAAAAATAACAAAAAGTTTTTAAATTCTCACCAAATTGGCAGATATGGCAGACTTAAGTATATGTCCAATGCTGGTTGTTCTAGTGTTACAGGGTATGAAAAAAATCTTGACTTTTTAAAAATCCATTTATTTTGTTTAAATCATGATTTTTGTTGAAAAAAAATCGGATTTATTTGATTTAAATCAGATTTATTAAAGAAAAATAGGAACTTTAATTTTAATTAATTTGTTGCCATACAATGTCGAACTTGTTGGAAATGAGGCACGCAATCAGTGTAGTTTTTAGATAGTTTTGATCCATGTTAAACATAAAAATACATGACATAACATTAATGTATAGGAAATATAGCAGGGTAAATTTTTGAAAGATTAAAACAGGACATGGGAATTAGCAAAGTTAATCACATGATAGAGTAAATAAAACAGTGCCAAAAATACCAAATGTACGCAATATTTTTACATCTGGTTCTTGAAAGACCAGTTTAGTAGTTAAAAATAGTTTAGACTACTTTGATTTCAACCGATAACTGGCGACATGAAAATTTTGAACGTAGATAAATAATATTGTGGGATCCTACCGACAACATATTATAAAATTATTTTAAATGGACAAATTTCAGAAGATTTTTGCAAAATACACTGCTGGCCACCCAAATTGCAACACCAAGAAAGACAAGAGATATCACAACAAAATTTATTTTGTAGATAACATGTTGACCAAGTATCAAATGATTAAATTTATAGACTTCTGTGAAGTGTGGTTCCTGCCAAAATCAGTAGCCAGAGTAGCTGCCATTGTTGGAGATCACCGCTGCCACACGCCTCGGCATTGATTCAAAGAGACTTTGGATGTGTTCTTGGGGTACAGCAGACCAAGCAGCTTCCACACGTTGCCAAAGTTGATCTGGTGTGGCAGCTGGGGATGTATTCTGGGTCAATCGTTGAGCAACCATGGACCACATGTTTTCTATCGGCGAAAGATCCGGAGAGCGAGCTGGCCAGGGAAGCAATTCAATCTGGCGATTGACGAACCCTTGGACAATGCGTGCCACGTGTGGTCGCGCATTATCCTGTTGAAATATGGCTGTGGGCAAGCCCTGAAGGTAAGGAAGGACAACTGGCTCCAACACCTCGGAGATGTAGCGCTGGCTGTTTAAAGTACCGGCAATGCGTACTAGAGGAGTGCGAGAGTGATATCCAATACCGCCCCATACCATAATACCCAGTGCAGGACCAGTGTGGCAGTGCATAACGCAGCTGTTCAGCATCCTCTCTCCACGGTGTCTTCAGACTCGAATCCGACCATCGTGGTGTTGCAGACAGAAGCGTGACTCATCAGTAAAGACAATTTCATTCCATTCTGCCGTCCACATCCTTCTTTCATCGCACCATTGGCGGCGGAAACGTCTGTGATTCTGCGTCAAGGGTAGACGAAGCAATGGACGTCTTGCGGACAGACCACTCTGCTGTAAACGGCATCGAATGGTACGCGCAGACACTGGATGATGCGGTACAGACTGAATGTGCTGTGCTATGGTTCGTGATGTGGCTGAGCAATCCGTCACTGCCATACGCACAATATGCCTGTCATCACGTGAAGTGGTGCACTGAGGTGGATGCGATCGAACACGTCGGTCCGTCGTACCCTCCTGCATCCAATGATCACAT
Organism: Meta bourneti; assembly: GCA_933210815.1. Lineage (NCBI taxonomy): Eukaryota > Metazoa > Arthropoda > Arachnida > Araneae > Tetragnathidae > Meta > Meta bourneti. The sequence goes on from OW119929.1 coordinate 8,425,291, forward strand.
ATCCGCATTACAGTTGTTTGGTTTCGTCCAACACGACTACCGATTTCCCTGAAAGATAATCCACAATCTCGGTAGGCCACTATCCTTCCTCTGTCGAACTCGGATACTTGATCAAAAGATGATCGCTGTTTTCTATGAGGCATAATTGATCGTTTTTTTTTTTGAAAAAACCACAAGAAAAACACAATTGCCGTACTTGAAATCGTCGAAATCTCCAAGCCTTAAATAGCGCTTTGAAGTGGCGCCACAGGCGCGCGTGATGTGCGTCTGCGCTGAAATTCTAATCATTTGCATATCTCACCTCCGCTAATGCATGTTGTAAATTTCATATTATTTGCATGCTTCCTTCAGGGTGTTGCATTTACGGTGGCCAGCAGTGTACATTTGTATGAAATTGAATATATTGTATGAAAAAAGTGTATTGACTTTCTTAGTTATTTTTACACAAAACAGTCAATTAGTTAGACTTGTTTTTGAGAAAAATCATCACCAATAGAAATAAAAGGAACTTGCATCAAGTTTCATGAAAAATTTTCTACTTTTCATTAATGTTTAGCTAGCAAATAGTACTTAACTGTGAAAAAGTAAACAGAAAAAATGAAACAAGATATGAAAATATATAAATTGAAATCAAAAATACATATTTTTCGAATTTTCTGAGCATTGACAAGAATTTCATTGGTATATTTCAAGCACACTCCAAGAGTATAAGAGTACATAACATATAAGAAAATAAAGCTTTTATCTATGAATAGCATAGGAGTGTAATAGTATCCCCCAGAACATGTCAATTTAGTTCAATTTTGAGCTTTCAATAAAAATTAATCATTACAATCAAAATCCTTGAAACAGCTTTCTGCTTCAATATATAATCTATTTTGTCAACATACTCAATTATCGGATGGACGCATTAACTCTTAATAGCTATACGGAGTTTGAGGAGCGGATTTTCAAATGCTTTAAGCATAGAAATTATTTTCTTTAGTAAGATTAAGTACAGCAACAATTATAATTTTGAGTTGAAATGGGTGGTTTGGGAGGGCAAAGGCGAGAATTTTGCTCGGATACAGCACTTGCGTAAGTGGTTGTTGGAGGAGAAGTCTCTAGAATGGGCCATTTTCATTGGCAGTACGAAGAATTTGGAGGTGTGGCTATGGTATTAGGTGTGCTGGGAATGTGTGTGCATGTTTTAGGAAATCTGGGATATTTGTGGTAAATTGCAGCTTGAACTCCACCACAATTGTTGCATTTTAAGGGATCATTAAGTGAAAGAGGGCAATCGTTGGCCCTATGAGGGCTTGAACATCAGGTTGGATTTTAGGGTTTTATGGCGCAAGGTCCAAAAGCGGACAAGCTGCGTCCGACACAAGACGGAATATGATCCAATAAAAGTATAAAATATTAGAAAATTATTGGTCTAAGAAAAAGATAAAAGCACAACATATGGAAGAAGATATTTAATTTTGATTAAAGATATGACCACACACAAGATTAAAATTTGCCATCAATGTAAAAAAAATCATGGTTGATATGAATTGATGTTTTAAAACATGTTGACCAGTGACAAGGTGTATGATATAAAAAGGTATGATTAATGAGTTGTGAATAGTAAATATATATATCAAATGGGGTTTAAAAAGCCAATGTCATTTAAAAATGAGAAGAGATTTGAATGGGGTGGCCTGAACATCAGATACATTTAAGTGGGAAGGTGCAGTTTTCAGGAGTGGAAGAAGCCCTGACAATGCCAACATTGGGTAGGCCTTTTCTGCCATGATAGGATTAGATTGTGATTTCGGTTCCTAACATTTGTGTAATAGTGTAGATTTTGTTGAAATTTTTGGTTTGGATGATTTGTAATGATGCTTTCATGAGGAAGTTTGCTATTTCTGACAAAGGAATCAGTACTATTTAAAATGCTTCCCACATGTCACAAACAGCATGTTGAATCAGCCTTGGAAATAAATGTTAGTTCTCGGGGGATTGTAAATATAAAAAAGGAAAATTAAGACAACTTATATAACACTTTTTAAGGGAACTGATTTTTTAACTTTTACTCAAAGGTTTACACATATACTGCTCAAATTGTAAATACTTTGAACTTGTTTGTCAAAAATTCACATTCATTCAATATAAAAATGAAAAAGATAAATAGAACAATTTTAAATGGTATCCTTTTGTCAGTTTGATTACTTCTTCGTTAGCTACACTATACAATAAATATTTTTCCACAATATAATTCCCTTTACCAGTGATTTCATTAGACTATTTTAAATATACTTTAATTTTCAAAATATGCATTCACTAGGTACTTGTGAACAGGATAAATTTAAAATAAACTTATAGCTTATACAGATTTAATACAACTATTGCACTGTTTGAAAAGTAGTACCAAACAAAACACACTTCAATTTGATCATAATTATAAAGCTTGACTCATTTCACATTGCTTAAATATATAAGATTTACATTTTCTGAAATGAAGAAACATTTTGATTTTTATGAATTTTCACATGTTTACCTTAGCTCAATGTTTTTCAATAAAAGCACTGTTTGAGTTCCATTTGCACATGAACATTTATTAGGGCTCTAAGCAGTCATCCCCTTTGTTAGTTTTTATTTTCAACAAATCTAGGTTTTATTTTTCAAAGAAAAATTAAGGCCTTGAGTGAACTTGTCTTGCTTTACAGTTCAAGAAACAACTCACAATTGTCCGTCAATCGTAGCTCCATTCAACATCTATCTAATTGGTGCAGTGTGGGAGATAGAACTGTCATAGCGATCCTTAACAAACTCAAGCATGTCTCATCCTTCTGTGAGGTGCACCTACAGTGGATTCCTTCACACGTGGATCTCAGGGGAAATCAAGTAGCGGATGATTTGGCGAAGGATGAACCATTGACCGATACCCACTCATTGACGTTTCTTGAGCTTGACTATTAGAAAAAATCTTGATAAGAAGGCATGGATCGTTCCCCGGAACACTCGATATCGTGGGGATCGCGCAGGAAAATCTCTTGCTCTCAATTGCGAGACCTATTCAGACAGTGCTCTCCTGCTTTTTCAGTGGCCATCTGATGAGTCTCACATTTTGCTGTGGTCGCAAGATTCATCCTGTTTGCCTTAAATGCCAATCTGACCAGGCCTCCCCAGCACACAACATTCTCAAGTGCCTGGAGTTGTCTCGAGACGACAGTTTTTCTTAATCTCTTTTGGTGTATGACTTTGTGAGGGTAAATGGACTTGTGGATTGGGTCCAGCTGGAGTTAGACATGCAGATTAACAACTCACAACCAACTTGACAAATGCTTTTTTGGTCAACTTAGAACAGAAACAAACCTTTGTCTACAGAACAGCCATAAAACTCGTATTACACTACCCTACCCTTGATAAGGCTAAGGTCACTCGCATCAGGCTGAATGAACCATTTTTTATCTTGAGCTGAGGGGACAAAGACAGTACAGCCTTGATATATGCATACTTTTGTGACAATGCTTTTGGCACACTTTTTGTAGTGAGTTATGGCAGGTAAAGGAAAACCATCTTTATTCGGATTATTCTTGCTTTTATGGCAACCTCGGCAAGCGGAAAGTTTAAATTTTCATTCTGAATATTCTAGAATGTTCTTTTCATTTCTATTAAATTGTCCTTTGATTTAATTGGTTCTTCAAATTTTTTTTCCATTTCATGTAAAATTGAATTAAAACGTTTCGTTTGATTTTAGTCATGGCCCAGTGCAGTAGCATCAGGTTGTATCGTTTCTTGCTATTTTTTATTTTTGAAAATCATTCTTTTTTAACATGCCTTCTGTATTGAGTGTTATAGTTAAGTTTCAGGGTATTCTTTCGTGAGACTTGAAAATAATTTTTCTGGTGGTAGGGCAACTTTAGGAAATGAAGGAGTTACCAATCGTTTATTTTGTATACATTTATGCAAGAATAATCAGCTCTTTTTGGATTTCCTTAAGGAATTGGGATGAATTAAATCAGATTTTTTGTGCGATAAATGCAAGGTTCCGATGAATTTTGCTATAAAAAATTCACTTTCAGACAATTACACTTGGATTTGTAGAAAGAAGTGTTCGCGATAACATGGCTAAATATTTTCCGTTAAGAAAAACGATGTTTTTCTGTTTCCGTTAATTATTTTCCATTAAGAAAAACGTTTTTTCTCAGAATTTCTTCTTTGGCAACATCAAAAGTGCACCAAAAGTATTGCCACAAAAGTATGCATATATCAAAGTTGTACCCAAAGGACATGTCTCCTTTTAATGTGAGAAGGCAGCCTACCCCACATGTTTAGTAATTTTTACCCTGCCCCAGGAACCAAAGATTAGAGTAGGAAGACGATTCCAAGAAATATTTCCCTGAACCTCAAGTCAAAACACTTTTTAATGAAAGGTTAACTTCCCAGATGCTTTCCCCAATTTTACTACTGCCTTTATTATCTTGAAAGGAATGTTGAACAGGTAGATAGATAGATTGTTGGGTTTCATGGCACAAGGTCCAAAAAAGGACAAGCTGCACCAAGCGCAAGATAAAATTGGAAAATCAGTGTATATATAAAAATATAAAAAAATAGTGTTTAAGAGAATCAAGCGCAAGAAATTTATTACTGAATAAAATGTAAAATTCATAATGAATAAAAAAAATTATTAAATAGCATTTAAAAATCAATTGTATTTTTAAAAGGGAAAAGGTTCGGGTGTTGGTTTTCCGCTATCAAATCCTGCATAGTTAAAATAGAGCTATTAAAATATCTGCGACAATGATTAAAATCAGGGCAAACTACTAAAATGTGATGAACGGTAAAAGGTGTAAAGCAAGTATGGCACGCGAAAGATCACTCCCCAAGTAATAAATGACGATGGGCAAATCTGGTATGTCCAATGCGGAAGCGAGTCAATTTAACATCAATCCTCATCACTGGAGCAACTGATTAATGAGGTTTAATGATATGAAGTCTGTTGTCAACTTGCAGGTTCCAGGACTCTTGTCATAAGCTATGAATCAAATCCTTCATGGACCTCTTGATGTCTGAATAGGGTACAGCCAGGGACAATGGGGTAGAGGCAATTTTTGCAGCATTGTTGGCTGCTTCGTTGCCTTCGATACCCACATGGCTGGGGACCCAACAAAAAAGAATACCGAATCCCTTGCTTTTTAATGTTTGATAGATGTTAAATACGTCTGACACAAAGGGATGACAATTATGATCATACAGCTCCAACTGTTGCAGTTTGCTCATGCTATTGGTGTATATACAGTAATTACAATGGGTGCTAAGGGTTATTTGCTGAAAAGCACGATAAATGGCGACTGCTTCAGCAGTGTAAGCAGAAGAGGAAGGATGGAAGCTGTGGCTGGATGTAGCATTGTTCAAAACCACACCACAGCCCATCCCCAAAAATTGGAACATGAGAAGAGAGTTGACTGCGATGGTGAGAAAAAAGTTGTTGGAAAACAGCTGGAGGTGTGTCAGACTTTGAATATGTTGCAAAGGGATTGATGAATCTAATGGAAGGGGTGTGTTCCAAGGTAGGAACATTAGATTCAGTAAAGATGCCGCATAAGGGTGAATCGTTGATGATGCATTTGCTTTCTATAAATGGTCGAATATTAGATTGTTTGCATTGTCTGTGAAAGTGGATAGTCAGATCACTTTTCAATCAACATTTAACCAATTCAACCTGAGCAATACTGGGTAATTCTGCTAGTTCATTATAAATAGATTTAAATAAAGTATGGAATGTGAGATGTGTGCTGCCATCAATAGATATTAGAAAGTAAAAAACTTTAGTGCAGATGCTATGCTAGTTTTGTTAATTTTACTAGTCAATAAAACAAAGGCACTTACTACAGGAAGATGTAGCAGCTATGCTTCTTTCAGGTATTTCCGACATGCCTAGAAAAGAAATTTCATTTTAAGTACAGGTCAAACATAATTGTTATGCAAATAAGTATTAATGTTTAGCTAAGCAAAATATTGACTATGATTTAAAAACAAAATCTATAAAAATACTATGTACCAATGAAAAGTATTCAATTTTAAAGTTAATTAGTTTAAAATTTCGTTTTCAAATTGTTACTGTATATAGATAGTTTAAATTCTTGAGCAATTTTTATTTTTAATATTTTGCATGTTTTAAATTGAAGGAAGTTTGTACTATCTGAAAGAGAATCCTTCATGTGCATATCAGTTTCATTTTGAAGCAAAGGCAGGTTTAAAGAACTTATTGGAGCCTAAAACAAACAAAGATTAAAAAGGACATACGAGTATGCAAATCACATTTTTTTTCAAACCAGAAGTTAACTACAATTTTTTGCTAACTATGTACAATAGATTGCATTTTAATAATAAATGTATCTCATGTAAACCTAACTCACTACTGTCTGAAAGTTCTTTTACTGGAGGTTGAGGGAAATGGAGCCTATAAAACAAATTAAAAAGGATTACTTATAAATACACATTTCATAAAGTTTAAATTGAAATATTAAATTTAATTTTCGAAGTCATATTCCAAGCACATAACATACAAGAAAATAAAGCTTTTCTCAATGAAAAGCATAGAATAAGTGTAATAGCATTCCCTCAGAACATGCCAATTCAGTAGAATTTTGAGGTTGCAGTGAAAAATTCATTATTGCAATCATCATAACCATAAAAATATCAGATGAGCAAAATAACCAATTAACATTCCAAATTTCAATTCCATAAATGCAGAATAGTTATACTAGCAGTGTAAAGAATTCCTAGTAATCAATGCATTAAATATAAATAAAAGTAAATCAATGTTACTCAAAACAAATGAAAATTTCCAATTATAAAGATTGATGCACAAAATTGAAATGCTTTTGATACTGCTGATTATCTTTTAGTTGCAACTAGATGTCTTTTATTCAAGAGACTATAATACTAAATAACTAGATCTTAAAAAGAATGTAAGTTGCCACAATTTTAATAGATTGAGTGAGTATATTTCGAGCATCTTCACCAATCACATGGAGGAGTTTAAAATTGGCCATGTGCAATTTAGTCCCATGGTATGTTTAAAACCCATACTGATGAACAGGCTTGTGAGTGACATCTGTTGGTCAATGGCTCAAGAGGGAAATACATACGCTCATGTCCAAAAATGAAGCATATTGCTGTGAATATTTCAGAAATTCTACTTCGGAATGAAAGGAAACGCGGTATGTGGGTGTAATAGAAGAAAACAATGTAAAACAAGGATAATAATGACTTTTATTATCCAAAGGAAAGGGTTGAAAGAAAAAGGTTCCCAATACGAGTGTCAACTTTAGGAAAAGAGAATGATTAAAACAATGTGATGCTGAAGTTTAATACAGTGTGTGAGCCTCTGGTAGCCATGTATGCTGCACGATTTCCCATACTTTCGATAAGGGTATAGATGAGTTGTGTGATCGGAGTTCCAAGCCTCACGGAGAGCAGTTTTCAATTCCGGAACTGAACATGATGGGTGGGAGAGGGCTGCAATGTCTCCCGAGCATATCCCATACATGCTCTATAGGATTCAGATCAGGAGAGTTGGCAGGCCACTGCATGCTGTGGATATCTTCACTTTGAAGAAAGGAGTCGACCAAGGTTGCACGGTGAGGAGGCGAGTTATCATCCATGAATATGAAAAAGGACTGACTTGTCTCTGTACTTCCTACCAACAAATACTATTTAGTGTCTTCAAAGGGAAGGGAGATAGGTGTCTTAATTAACATCGCACTGGAGCAACACAACAAGCTATTGGTGACGGTCCAGGATCAAATCCAAAGAGAACGATCCAAGGACAACCCATGTAATTTTGAACAATGATTAGATGATGAGATCACACCTGAGCTGGCACCCCACTCTACAAACTTCCACATCAACGTGAGGACATTTGAGGGCACAACAGATTCAACGTGCACCAGCCTCCTTCGTACAGCATGGTCTTTGGTTGGATTCGAACTCGCAACCCTCCGGTTGCTGGTCCGTTACTCTTCCAACTGGACTACCACTGCCCATATCTTCAAAGGGATGATTTCAGTATAATTTTGGGGGGTAAAGTGAGTAAAGTTATTTGCTTACTTGAATAAAATAACATGCATCTTGTTCATAGTTATTTCATTTTCAAACTTTTTTCACTTAATACAGAAAGGAAAATTAAATTTAAAATTTTGATTTAAATCAATGATTTTTTTAATAAAAATCACTTGATTAAAGTAGTGATTTACATCAAGCTGCTTTAAATTGGCATACACTGCTTACTAGTATTATTTGTTATAATTTATCCCTAATGTTTGGGGTTCTGAAATCCTAGCATAAAGATTTTAAAAGATTCAAAGGGTGTCAGGCTCCTAATACATGCTTGTTGTTTTATACTTATTAGGTTTTCCATTAGAAAAATTGACTTCTCCCATTTCTGAGGACATAAGGGTTCAAGTCCCAAGGAATTGGTTGGGTGTTGGGGTTTTTATGGCACAAGGGCCACCTAATTTGCCATGACATATTGCTATGGCAAATTTTCTAATTTTAACTGGACACGACTTTTTGAAAGGACACTTACACCACATTGGTGTGCATGCTTCTCCTGACTGCCCCTTTTGTTAGACGGGGAGCTTTATGGATTTTAGTCATCTTTTATCTTAAACTTTTTATCTGACGATCACATCTTAGTTGATGACCTTTTTAGCAGGTCTAATTCGTACTGGGCTGCCCGTAGGAAATTATGGTCCCTGGACTTTTCTTGACGTAGGAAAAAAATATTTGGCCAAGCTGTGCCAGAAAATATCAAGTAATAGGCATCACACACAACAAAAGTTTTACTGTCACAGAAGAGAGAAATACACCCAGGAAGGAGCCAAAGGATTGGTTGTTAGGTGAGATGACAACGTTTACGGCTTATTTTGATACTCTTTCCCATGGAAAAGATGGCACAAGGGCAATATTTTGGCCATGCTGCCAGACAATGCCAAGTAACTGACAGTTTTACCAACACAGAAGAGAAACTTCCAGGGAGGAATCGAACCTGCACTGCATACAATTTGCAGGTTGCTAGTGCAGCTGGCATACTCAATGAGCTATGACGGCCCCATGGAAAGGTTGGATGTACTTGAACTGATGTCCTTTAAAGAAGGAATTTAGTGCTTCTGATAAAGGTTGGTTTTGGGTTTTATTGGCAAAGCGGCAAACACAAAATATCAAGTAATCGTGAAAAGAAAGGATGGAGAGGAGAAAGATCACTTGGGCATCCTGGAGCCATGACCCCATGTTTACCAGAGGCAAAAAAACCCATGGGTTGGTTGATTGATTTTGGTTCAATAGTGCAAGATTCAAAAGCAGACAATCTACGCCAAACATACGACAGGACATATCCTATAAAGGATTAGAAAGAATTTTGAGGTTAATTTGTTCAACTAATAAGTAGATTCAAAAATAACTTTTGAATTAATATTCTAATGTAATGTCTCCATTCAATAGTAAAAACCTTTCCAAGGTAGTTTTTCATTTTTTACAGCTACTTTTCAGGTTGCAATAAATTAACCCACAGGTAAGGAAACTTTTATAATTGCTATGTTTGGGTCTAACAAACCAAGTTTAAAATACCTCAAATTAGAGTCACATATAATGACTTCGCTTTTTTAGAACACTTGACCTTGGTAAGTAGGTAATTAATGTTGCACTGGAGCAACACAAAAGGCTATCGGTGACGGTCCGGGATCGATCCTGAAGGGAAAGATCCAAGGTCAATGACTCATAATTTCTAACCAGTCAGATGATGAGAACACCTGAACTGGCACCCAACTTTCCAAACATCCATCCATACAAGGCGAGGACACGACAGATGTAACATGCACCAGCCTCCATGTACATGACAATCTTTGGTTGGATTCGAACTCGCCAACTCTTGATTGCTAATCCATTACTCTTCCAACCAGGCTACTGCGGCCTGCCTCAAGGTTTGAAGAGGGCTCCCACTCTTCAAGCAAATGAAAAATTACGGCCTTTTACAGTAACCGTTGAAAATCTGAAATGGTCATCAATACTGTATATGGCAACAGATAACAAATGTCAATTGCATGTTTTTAATATTAGATTTCTCTACCAGATAGTTAAATTCGTTCTCCCCTCTCCAGCACCCTTCCCTAGCCGCAAACCATTCAGCTAACATAGTTCTCAACCTGGGGTGCAAGAGAAGTTTTGATAGACGACAGTGATTTAATAACAGACGATCTTATTGAAATACAAGCCAATGCATGTATTCAAATAGAATTTGAAAAACTGAACTTGGTACAATTCTTATGTAGTTAGAACCTTATACACAGCTGGTAAAACCAGCATTGCAGACCCTTTTACCATTTGCCACCACCTACCTGTGTGAAATGGGATTTTCATCACTTTTGCATATAAAAACAAAAGACAGAAATTGCTTCAATGCAAGTAATGACTTACGCATGGCTCTTTCAAAAATGGAGTCTCGCTTCAAAAGTATTATCAATAAACATAGCCATTAAAAATTGAGATATTGTTTTGTATGCATATGTATGTTTATTTTTCAATAAATAAATTATCTTGCAATAGAAGTAATTTTCTAAATAAAGAAATTGAAACACATTTTTCAAGAGGGTGTGAGAACTTATTTGTAGATTCAAGGGGTGCGGATCACTAAAAAGGTTAAGAAACACTGAGCTAGGAACAGGAAGGAACAGCTAGTACAAATAAATGAAAAGCAAATTTCACCCTTTTAGAAGCTTTCTTCGTTCTTGTATCCTCAGGTTCTATTCACTGAAGTAGGAACATCTGTCAAAACACTGTTGCTTTCAATTTAAGACGAATATGAATGTAAAATTAATAAAGATCCTGACCATTTCGGACATTAACGGGAACTACCTTCATCTGCACCAGATAGAGGGACTTTACATTCAGGCAGGAGACAATTTTGTCGACAGAGGCAATCAATTTCATTTTAAAAACGAGTTTAAAATTATAAAATGTTGCTTTCAATGACAGTAAACGTACATTCAAATATCTTTTAGGGAAAAAAAACATTAACTTGTACCGCTTTCGTCTGTCTACAAAGTTTCGATATCCCCTCACTAAAACCGACCATGTTGACATTCGATAATACTGCTCAAATACTTTCAAACAAAAATGACCGAACGAAAAAGAAAGCTTTTGTTCGCATCTGTAATTATGAATGTTTACTCGAACCAATTTTTCATCTTCAGTCTCGTTGAAGAAAGCGCTTAAATCCAGCCATATACCCACATGCTGCCACCGGTTGGGCTATTATTCCAATAGCAGTTAAAATTGTTAAAAGTTGGTGTTTTTATGTCTCATTTTGGATTAATACTATACATTTCACTTCATAATGCTTAGGTGTACAAATATATAGAGTTAGTTTATTTATGTTACGTTTTTGGTTTGTTTAAGTCATTTTGTAATTACTTTATGCTTTTGTGAATGGCAACGAGTTGGTTGCCGGTTTTTGTTTTTTCTTGTTATGAAAGGGGGGGGGGGTGGGGGGTATTTCAATTAACGTCACACTGGAGCAACACAATGGGCTATTGGTGACGGTCCGGGATCAATCCCAAAGGGAAAGAACCGAGGACAATACCACGTAATTTTGAACCACGGTCAGATGACGAGGCAACACCTGAGCTTGTTATGAAAGAAATGGCGACGTTTTTTTTAGAACATGAGGGGGGGGGGCATTTCAATTAACGTCACACTGGAGCAACACAATGGGCTATTGGTGACGGTCCGGGATCAATCCCAAAGGGAAAGATCCGAGGACAACACCACGTAATTTTGAACCACGGTCAGATGACGAGGCAACACCTGAGCTGGCACCCCACTCTCCAAACTTCCACACCACGCCAAGGTTTTGTTTGGATAAATATGGAGTCAGATTAATATTATAGATAGTAGAGAACGACGGGGTAAAGTAATTCCGATAGAGTCTCGCAACATTGTGGTGCCCGGCGGACGTGATTGAAGTATATATTTCTGTTTTTTGGATCTGTTCGTCATGGATAAGCTTTTAAAGCAACGAAGACTGGTTCGAAGTTCTTGTACAAGATTGTGTAATCAAATATTAGGAGACACGAGTTCGGAGGAACCTGATAAATTATTAGAAGCTGTCTCTAAATTCGAAACACTAAAGCTAAAACACGAAGAGCTTCAGTACTTAAACAGTGAATATTTGGAACATCTGTTACAAGATGAAAAGATAACAGATGAAGAATTTGAAGAGGAAAGTATAACCGTTGATGAGTACAATACCAAATTCTTTAAAGTCACGGCTGTTCTTGATCGGAAATCGAAAGAAAACGATGACGTAAGGTCTGTCGAACGAGAAACGGTATGTAATCGAAAGTTCAAACTTCCAAAAATAGAGTTGGAAAAATATGATGGAAATTTGAAAGGCTGGTTATCATTTTGGGCAATGTTCAGAAAAATTGATGAAGATAACAACATTGATCCAGGTGACAAATTCCAGTATCTCATACAGAGTACAGTACAGGATTCTCGAGCAAGAGAACTGGTACAAAGTTATCCAGCCACAGCAGAAAACTATCCAAAAGTCATTGCAAGTTTCAAAGGTAGATTTGGGAAAGAAGATGTCCTGGTTGAGCTGTACATCAGGGAACTATTGTCTCTTGTGATACAGAATTCAAAATCACAAACAGAACTCTCACTTTCTAGCATGTATGACCAGCTCGAGTCGCAATTAAGAGCGTTGAATTCCTTAGGCATTTCAACAAAGATGTATGATGCGATATTGTTTCCGCTAGTGGAATCCTGTGTACCAGAAGAGCTACTCAGGATATGGCAGCGACAGACAACTTTGGTGGAAGCACCTAAAGACAGACTCGAAACTTTGATGGCATTCATCAGAAAGGAAGTGGAAAATGAGCAGCGCATATCTATGGCTGTGGGAGGTTTTGATTTAAAGAAATCTAAAGCAGGAAATAGAAGAACCTCAGTAAAGAAACAAGATGAAGAATTTGTAGCAACCGCAAATGATTTATTTGCTGGGGATAAAAGAAAGGAGAATTTCCTCGCCTGTATTTTTTGTCAAAAAAGGCATGAAAGCAAAGAGTGTTTTCAAGCTCGAAAGATGTCATTTCAGGAGAAACAAGACATAGTTAAGAAAAAAGGAGTCTGTTTCGCCTGTCTAAAGACAGGACATTGTTTTAAGAGTTGTCGAACAACTGTTAAGTGCATAATATGTGGACGCAAACATTGGGCTGTCATGTGTCGGGAAATTACAGCAAGCCGAAGTGAGAGAGAACTGCAGGATACAGAGAAAAAAGATAATCCCAATACTTCGTTGTCAAGTATTAGTTCTTCTGGAGAAATACTTCTGCAAACTTTGCTTGTACAGCTCAGGTCAAAAAAGGGAAGTCGTACAGTACGTGCAATTGTTGATAGTGGTTCCCAGCAGTCGTACATCCTGAAATCTACAGCTGACAAGATGGGTTATCAATCAATTGGTTCTAAAGAGTTAACTCACATTTTGTTTGGTGGAACTACAGTACAAAGTCAATCTCATGAATGTTACCGGATAAATGTGAGCAGCTTAAGTAGTAACTTTAGTTGTATACTTCAAGTTCTGAATCAAAGTACCATATGTGGAAAATTGCCAAGAATAAGAAGAGGACCTTGGTCGAAAAAAATGAAAATCTGGATTTCCGACTATGGTGAAGGACAACCTGAAATTGAATTACTCATCGGGGCAGATATTTGTGGAACTTTGTTTACAGGAAATGTACGCCAACTTACCTGTGGACTGGTAGCTATGGAAACAAGATTAGGTTGGTTGATTATGGGAAAGGTTCCAGACAGGGTGAATTGTGAATTGGCAAACTTTACTATAACATCCCTTTTTTCTCAGACTTCAACAATTAGTAATCTATGGGAACTCGACATTTTAGGAATTAGAGATCCATTTGAAAAAAAATCAAGAGAAGAAAGGGAATTTGTAGCACTAAATCATTTCAGAAACACTGTGTTAAAGAATGAAGATGGACGCTATGAGGTTCATTTACCATAGCTGGAATCCAAGGAATTTCTGAAAGAAAATAGGAATGCTGCAGAAAAAAGATGTTTATCAATGTCGATCAAACTTCAACAAGAAGACAGGTATGCTGATTATGAAGATGTATTCAAAGACTGGGAGAAATCTGGTATAATCGAAGTGGTGCCCGAGAATGAACTGGAAACTCCATCACATTACTTGCCCCATAGAGGTGTTTTTAAAGAGAATTCAACGACAAGAGTTCGACCTGTCTTTGACGCATCCAGTCATGAAAAAGGTTCCCCATCATTAAATGACTGTCTGGAAAAGGGACCTAACCTTCTAGAAGAAATAACCCCACTACTGATGAGATTTCGCAAAGATAATATTGGAGTTGTGTCCGACATCAAAAAGGCATTTTTGCAGATCTCTGTTATGAAGGAAGATTGTGATTTTTTTTCTGCGTTTCCTGTGGTGGGAAAATTTTGAAGACAGAAAGCTTAAGGTATTTAGGCACAAAAGAGTAGTATTCGGTCTCACATGTAGTCCTTTTCTCTTGGCTGCCGTTTTGGATTCTGTTTTAGAAGATAGTCCACTAGCTATGAAAGAAACGGCAGACATTTTGAAGAAATCCTTTTATGTGGATAATTGCGTAACTTCTGTGTCCAACAAAGAAGAATTGGGGAAATTCATTCGGGAATCGAGAAGATTGTTGGAAGGTGCTTGTTTTGACTTACGAGGATGGGAACATACTGCTCTGCAAGAAATTTCGAATTTAGAAAAACCCACTCACGTTTTAGGAATCCTATGGGATAAAGTGGGAGATTATCTGTTCTGTGATTTGAGCACTCTACAAGAAGTTAAATCTGCCGCAACCAGAAGAAGTGTTTTATCAACTGTTCAGAAAATTTTTGACCCTCTTGGAATTTTGTGTCCAGTCATTTTACCGCCTAAGCTTATAGTTCAACAGACCTGGAAACTCAAAATAGGTTGGGATCTGGAGTTACCAGAACACAACCAAAGAGACTTTGAGAACTGGACTAAAGATTTGCCATTACTATGCGATGTGAAAATTCCTAGAAACATCGGTATATGCAATCCTAATGCAAGAATTGATCTTCATGTTTTCTGCGACGCCAGTCAGGTTGCATACAGCGCAGTTGTATTCATTAGGAAGGAGCTAGATGAGAACATATCAGTACATTTTGTACAAGCGAAAAGTAGAATTGCTCCTTTACACAAGATGACTATACTACGGTTAGAACTACTTGCCTGTTGTATTGGAGCACGTCTTGCGTCTAATATAACTGCAGCCATGGAGCGCAAAGATATTTCTATCACTTACTGGTCCGACTCATCTACCGCACTTTGCTGGATAAAAAGAGATGACAATTGGGGAGTTTTTGTCAACAATCGAGTAAAAGAAATTCGAAAGCTGTCATCAAAAGATTCATGGAAACATGTACCAGGAGAATATAACCCTGCTGATTTGCCCTCCAGAGGTTGTTCAGTTAAAGCTTTCATAAAATCCAGATGGTGGGAGGGGCCACCATGGCTAAAGTTAAGAGAAGAAAAGTGGCCTGAAACCAAATTCCAGGCAGAAGAAGTTGAAATTTCTAAAGAGAAACAAAAGTGCATTACTTCTACTCTTGTTTGTAGCGAAGAAGATAATTGGTACAGTAGATTTTCGGAATATCCTAAAATCTTGCGAATTTATGCTTGGATGTGGAGATTCATCAACAATTCGCTTAAGCGTAATGTCCAGAAAGAGAAGGAACTTTTAGTAAATGAATTGGAGTCTGCCGAAAAGAAACTTTTAAGAATTGTTCAACAAGAAGCACTAATCAAAGAGGATTTGAAATCGCTCTGCACCTTTACGGATAATGAAGGACTTCTGAGATTAACAACAAAAATTACAAGAAGAAAGGATGATGAAAACTTTTTGTGTCCTACTGTGCTGCCGTCAAGACACGAAATTGTTGAGAAACTCATATTCGATCGTCATCGGAAAACACACGCTGGAGTGCAGTCTTTGTTGGCTGATCTTAGGCAGAAGTTCTGGATTGTAAGAGGCAGAAAAACAGTGAAACGAGTTATTTCGAGATGTGTAAGATGCAGAAGACATGACGCAAAAGGAGTCGAGTCTATTCCAGCCCCACTACCAGAAGATAGAATTAGAGATGCCCTTGTGTTTGAAATTGTAGGGGTAGACTTGACAGGTCCTTTATACTTGAAAGATGGGCAAAAGGCATGGATTTTACTCTTCACCTGTGCCGTCTACCGTGCTGTTCATCTAGAGCTGATACAAAGCCTATCAACAAACTGTTTCCTTTTGGGCCTCAGAAGATTCGTTGCCAGACGAGGGCGCCCAAAAGTAGTATACAGTGACTGCGGAAGTAACTTTATGAGGACTGAGAATCTCCTAACAGCTATCGACTGGGACAAGATCATTGCTGATGCTTCAATTCTCAGGATACAATGGAAGTTTAACCCTCCTGCATCACCGTGGTGGGGAGGATGGTGGGAGAGAATCGTGCAGATGGTTAAACGAATGCTAAGAAGAATTCTGGGCAGGGCTTCACTTGCATATGAAGAAATGTTAACCATTCTGGGCGATGTTGAGTCTGTCATCAATGCTAGGCCTCTCACCTATGTTACTGAAGATCCTAACGATTTGCTTCCTCTCTCCCCTTCAATGTTTGTGGGGGACCTGCGAACAGTGGGAGTTCCAGACTTAGATCACTTGGACAGGGTAAACCTTTCAGGTAGGTTTAAGCATCAACAATCATTACGAGAAACCTTCAGGAAAAGGTTTAGAGAAGAATACCTCAGTCTTTTAGTGCAACGACCGCTCAAGAAAAAACATTTAGTAAGAGACGTGAAAGTTGGAGATATTGTTCTCGTTGGTTGCGATAATAAGAAGCGCCTAGAATGGCCCATGGGGCGCATCGTGTCTACTATTCCTGGTAGAGACAATTGCATACGTGTGGTCAAGGTAAAGACCACAAATGGAGAACTGACCCGACCTGTGCAAAGAGTGTATCCACTGGAGGTGTCCAGTTGTGATCCTTTAGTGATGACCACTTGTGATCCTTCTCCTGACAGTACTTTGAACGAGCCTGGGAAAAGGAAAACTGTTAAAGACCAAGAACAGAAACTGATCGAGAAGATCAATCCTCCTATGAAGACCAAACGAGGAAGATCTATTGTGAAGCCAAAACGTTATAATGACTGATATTGATTTCATGGTTCTTAACAAATTTATTTGTATTTCTGAGCATAGAAGAGTTTGTTTTGATTTCCTTGAATTTTTAGGGAAAATCAAAAGATGGGAGGATGTTAAAAGTTGGTGTTTTTATGTCTCATTTTGGGGGGGGGGAATTTCAATTAACGTCACACTGGAGCAACACAATGGGCTATTGGTGACGGTCCGGGATCAATCCCAAAGGGAAAGATCCGAGGACAACACCACGTAATTTTGAACCACGGTCAGATGACGAGGCAACACCTGAGCTGGCACCCCACTCTCCAAACTTCCACACCACGCCAACGTGAGGACATTTGAGGCCACGACAGATTTAACGTGCACCAGCCCCCTTTGTACACGACGGTGTTTGGCTGGATTCGAACTCGCAACCCTTCGGTTGCAAGTCCGTTACTCTTCCAACCGGGTCTCATTTTGGATTAAAACTATACATTTCACTTCATAATGCTTAGGTGTACAAATATATAGAGTTAGTTTATTTATGTTACGTTTTTGGTTTGTTTAAGTCATTTTGTAATTTACTTTATGCTTTTGTGAATGGCAACGAGTTGGTTGCCGGTTTTTTGTTTTTTCTTGTTATGAAAGAAATGGCGACGTTTTTTTAGAACATGAGAAGTGCCGTTGAAATAAAAGTGGTTTTGTTTGGATAAATATGGAGTCAGATTAATATTATAGATAGTAGAGAACGACGGTAAAGTAATTCCGATAGAGTCTCGCAACAAAAAATAACAGTGATATTAAAAAGTAACACTTGGCAATTGTTATAAAAAATATTAACATACACATTGATAGGTAGGTAGGTAGATAGTTATTTAATTAACATCATAATGGAGCAACACATCGGGCTATTGGCAACGGAACGGGATCAAACCCGAGGGAAAGACACAAGGACAGCACCACATAATATTGAACCACAGTCAGATGACGAGGTCACACCTGAGCTGGCACTCCAAACTTCCACATCACGCCAACGTGAGGACATTTGAGGCCGCGACAGATTTAATGAGTACCAGCCCCCTTCGAACATGACGGTCTTTGGTTGGATTCGAACTCGCAACCCTCTGTTTGCTAATTCGTTATTCTTCCAACCGAGATACCCTGGCCCCCAGGCACACATTGATAAAAATGTTTTTAACTTGTTACATAAAAATTTTAAAAAAGTGTTGTGGATTAAAAGTTGAAATTCTGAGCTGGATGGTACGGAGTCATTGGGTTTGTGGCCAACTGTTAAGAATTCTTAGCGTGCGTCAAATTATTTGCTCTCTATGTATTTACCAGTTTTAATTGTTATATCGGAATAGATTATGTTTCCTTGTTCCTGAGATGCTTATGGCACAGTTGATAACACGCAGAAATAACATCGAATCATTGAATGCTGCTAGCAAGCATTTTGAGTTAGGATTCTTCTGGAAGCCAGAACCGGAACCACCAAATCACAGGTGACATCCCAAAGGTGGTCACCCATTTGTTCAACTGTCCGCTGCGCTCATCATGGAAATCCAGTATATTTTGAAAGCACTTACTTTTTTGCAAGAACCGTCTAAAGCAGATTGGATCGTGGCCGCAGACAAGCTTTTTGATTCCTAGCATTTCTGTTTTTAAATGTTACCTGCTGACGAAGCCGCAAAAGAAATAACCAAGGTATCCCTAAAATTCCTCCGTTTTGTCGAGATAGACCGGACCTATGGTTCAAACAACTGGATTGTCAATTTAAAATTGCCGATTCAGCAAAGTTCAATTATGTTTTTACTGCTCTTGGTCAAACGGAATTGTGGATAATATCCGACATTTTAGAAAACCTACCAGCTGAAGGATTGCACTCTAATATTTTATTGCTTTTCAACAGTTTTGGAAAACAGAAATAAAATAAATCATCGTCTTTCAATGATTTGTTTTGGGCCGTCGTGGCTCAGTGGGCCCATCGACCTTCAAATGAAATAGACGATCATGTGGGCGGAGTCGCTGTCGTAAGATCTCCGAAGGGTAACTCACAAATCGACTTAGCGGATTGGCTATGGAAGCAGTCTTGTGTTTTTGATTACGGTGGATAATCACTTCAACCAATCAATAATTTAGGATTCATGCTATTACCCAAAACCACGTGACAGATCTTCAAACCGAGCAACTGGAAGAAATAACATGAAACTGCGGGCACATGCTCCGTCTATTTCATTTTAAGGTCTATGAATGGGCCTACAACTAGCAGGTTGCTAAAGCAGTGGGCAAATCCACTGAGTCACACCGGCCTCCGTTCCATTGTAATCAATACCTGTTAACTCGAACAATCGTAACGATAAGAACATTCTTTTTGCGAACAGTTGCAACAATAAGAACACAAATTCTAGAGATGTTTTTAAGTGTTGCCACACATTGTATGATCTGAAGAAATCACCACGATATTGGAATGAAAAGTTCACTGAAGTTATATTGGAAAATAGATTTAAAAAACCAGAATAGATTATTGTATATATAAGGGTTAAAGAAGAAAATTCCATGTTTATTCTTCTGTTTGTCGATAATTTGTGGGTTCAAATGAAGAAAACGTAAATTATGTAAATATTATGACTGATAACTTTAAGATGAAAGATCTGGGAAGAGTTTCAACTTATCTAGGTATGCATATAGTCCATCTAGAACAAGGAAAGTTAGAAATTGACCAATCAGGATTCCTAAGAAATGTGTTACGGAGAACTGGAATAGAAGATTGTCACCCTGTCGCTTCACCTATAGATGGATATCTGGACCTCACAAATCAAAGTAGAAAGATTGATGAACAAATAAGGAAGAAGTGCAGACAAGTGATCGGTTGCTTGTTGTATGCAACAATGGGTACAAGACCAGACCTAGGTTTTTCTATCGGATACCTGACACGCTATTAAGACAAAAGTGATGAACAATTGTGGAAAGCTTTGAGGAGGTTGTTGAGATACACACATCGAGGGAACTATAGAACTTAAATTAGTTTACCAGAGAAAGGAAGAACAACCGACGTGTGGATATACAGATGATGACTGGGGGATCAGATATCAGTGATCGAAAAAGTACCCTGGTATTTGCATTTAAGGTGTTTGGTTGCACTGTATCCGTGGCATCAAGGAAGCAAGCATCTGTGGCCTTGTCATCAACAGAGGCTGAATATGTTCCACTTAGCATTGCCGCTAGTGAGGCTTGCTGGCTACGAGGCATAATTTGTGAGCTCAGTCTTACAGAGATACAGGAAAATCCCATTGTTATTTACGAAGAAAATTTGTCTGCAATTCGTGTTTCAAAGAATCCTGAGCATCATAAGCGGATGAAACATATTGACATTCGCTACCAATCTGTGAGACAAAAAGTGTTAGATGGAACATTGAATTTGATGTACATTAAAACAGAGGATCAAATTGCAGACATTCTAACAAAACATTTGTCTAAGACCCGATTTGAGACTGCGCAAAAGACTGTTGAACTAAAAAAATTATTTTATTGAGAGGGGGTGTTGAAAGCAATCAAATATTAGTATTTGATGTCTGGCAATAGTGAAAAAAATTCAAATAAAAGCTTTCTTTTTCTTTAGAATAAGTACCTGTATCTGTGTATGTGACATCCTTAAAAATAAGGGGCCGCAGTGGCCCGGTTGGAAGAGTAACGGACTAGCAACCGATGGGTTGCGAGTTCGAATCCAGCCATACACCGTCGTGTACAAAGGGGCTGGTGCACGTTAAATCTGCCGTGGTCTCAAACGTCCTCACGTTGGCCAGCGGGCTATGTGTGACGGTCCGGGATCAATCCCAAAGGAAAAGATCGAGGACAACACCACGTAAGTTTGAACCACGGTCAGATGAAGAGGCAACACCTGAGCTGGCACCCCACTCTCCAAACTTCCACACCACACCAACGCGAGGACGTTTGAGGTCACGATAGATTTAACGTACACCAGCCCCCTTTGTAGACGACGGTGTTTGGTTGGATTCTAACTCGCACCATCCGGTTGCTCAATCGGTACTTCCAAGTGGGCCACCGAGGTCCGCCAATCAATGTTATTATTAATTATGTATTGTACCTTGGATAAATCTGGCAACATGATTTTTTGTTTCACGTGCGTACTTTTTGAGTTGCTATGGCAATATCTTATAAGAAAAGAAGTCATCTTTCGAACAACGGCGTGCGAGTGCTATGGTCTTTCCAAATGCATCATTGTACCACTTTTTAACCTCTTAAAGACATATTCAAAACCAAATGTGTATTTATTTGTAAATTTAACATCTAAAAAATTAAAAACCTATCCACCTACCTAAACGATTGCTTGGTTAGTAGTTGAATTTACGTTGCACTGGAACAACACAACGGGTTATACTTTCGGCAATACTTCGGGTTCCCAAAACGGTAGGTAGGTAGATAACGTCGTACTGGAGCAACACACGTGGTGATGGTCTGGGATCAATCCCAAAACGAAATCCAATAGAAAGTACGTTTCATCTCAAAAATCCAGGCCTTTTCAGTGCAAGCAAATAAAACAAACGGTCTGTGAAGATTTAACTTCTGCTACCCAATGTTCTCGTATGATATACATCATGGTTACCTTAAAATCTAGTTTATCACTGTTTGGAATTGAATCTAATTGTTGTTAATCAATCAACTATCATATATCAATTCGGAATTTAGTTTTAGGAATCTTTTAGGTGAATTCTTGAAGCGAATTCGCAAAACAAGTCCACTGACATCACGTTCAGAACACAGACAGGAAACACCATATCGCTGCACAAACACTTCCCCTACCTTTATTTAGCTCTACAGAAAACACCTCTCATATGGTTGGTTGGTTTTAGGGGCTATATGGCGCAAGAGTCATATTTCGCAATGCTGCGACAGACACATGACATACAACATCTAGTAAGACAGACACACAATGAAGGTTTTAGTGACACAGAAAAGAGAAATGCATACAGGGAGGAATGTGCAACCGACAGGAGTCGAACCTGCACCACCTACAACTAGAAGGTTGCTCAGTGGGCATACCCACTGAGTCATGTCGGCCCCACCTCCCGTATTCAACAAAACGTAAATTTATGGCGGCTAATAAATGTTTTCACCAGCTCTTAACGTTAGTTATTAACTGTTAATGTGTTAATATCGCCAAATAGTAATAACTTATGGTGAAATAACAGTATTTAGCGATAATCTGTACAAAGAAACAAGTGTGTTTTTAGGGGAGAGTTGTTCAATTAACGTCGCGCTGGAGCAGCGCAATGGGCTATTGGTGACGGTCCGGGGTCAATCGCGAAGGGAAGTATCCGAGGATAAGACCTCGTCATTTTGTACCACGGTCAGATGACGGGGCAACACTTGAGCTGACACCCCACACTTCCACACCACGCCAACGTGAGGACATTTGAGACCGCGTCAGATCTAGACCAGCCCTCACTGCTGTGTTTGGTTGGATTGAGTTTCGAACTCGCAAACCTCCGGTTGTTAAACAGCAACTCTCCTAACCGGGCTACCGTGTATTTTTAGGATCACTAGTAAATCAACTAGTTTTCTCTCAACAGTGTTATTCTTATTTCTGCTGTTAAGCTACTGGATATATTAACCGCCAATTGCTCTCTTGCATTTCTTAATAGCTCGTTGTTTTGCTCCAATGCGACGATAATTAAAATACCTACCTACATATCCTTACGTTTCTTAATTGTGTTTCTCCAGTGCGATGTTAATTAAAATACCTACCGTATTAATATCCTAATTGGGCTGGAGTAACGAGCATAAATACAAGGCAACGATAAGGATACATCGAAATAAACATTTGTCAAAAAATACTTTGTCCCAGGACACCACGTTCTTGTGAACCACGGTCTGATGAACAACACCTGAGCTGGCATCCCACTCTCTAAACCACATCACGCCAACGCGACTGTTATTGAGAACATTAATAACTAGATGGGATTTATAGGTGCTAAGTCATAAATTAGGTTTTTAAACCTAGAGTGCCTGTATCACCTGCAAGGTCTGCGGCCAACTGGCCAAGAGTGAGGTTTGGTTGGTTTTGGATTTTGTGGCGTAAGGGTCATACTTGGCCATGCTGCGCCAGACGCAAGAAGTACAATATCAAGTAATAGACAGGCACACACAATGTAAGTTTTACTGACACAGAAGAGAGAAATACACACAGGGAGGAATGCAACTGACAGGAACCGCCTACAACTCGACGGGCAGGAGTGAGGTTTCTGTGTTCTCTTTTGCTACAAAGGATATCTATCATCATCCTTATGCCCCTTCCACGGCCATGCTTCCTCAGAGCAGGTCCTGTAGCAACTTGAGGGAGGTTCTCTTAAGCTGCTTTAAAAAGTATGGCAGCTACTGCTGCAATGGGTGCCAAGTCATCTAAACATTGCAGGCAATAAAAGAGCCGACTCACTTGCAAAGATGTGGCGCTTTGCTTCAGCCAGTCTGTGCCTCTACTTTAAACTCCAACAAAAACCCAAGTTAACTCCTAGTTGAGGTAACAGCGATTGACGGCTTCAAAGGGAAAGAATGGGCAACACATGTCATCAGTGGTCTGATTTGCCATGGCCAACCTCGGGCAGTCGGCGTGGCGCTGTTCCGGATGATAACTGGGTATGACTACCTTGCTAATCACCTGCACAGGATTCACGTGTTGCCCTCCCCACAATGTCCACTGCGCGGTCAGGGCGTCATGGATGCTGCCCTTAGACCAAGAACCAGACACCGAGGACGGGTTGAGGAAGATTTCCCGTCTCTACTGGTCGGCGCACCACCTAATGGTCAAACATCCAAGGGTGGGCGTTTGCTAGAAAGCACTTCCTGCGATACTTTGTGTTGCATCAAGGTGTCCAACTACCCCTCCACGATCATACGCACTCAAATGAAGTCTTTGAGGCATTCTGGAAGCAATATTTGCTGCGAAAAGTGAAAATTTACAGCACATCTTCAAAACCTAGATTGTGACTTTACCTCCAAACTTCACTGCTTTGGATTTGGAATGGGGGCCGTGGTAGCCAGGTTGGAAGAGTAACGGATTAGCATCCGACCAAAGACCGTCGTGTACAGAGGGGGATGGTGCACGTTGAATCCGTCATGGCCTCCAATGTCCTCACGTTGGCGTGGTGTGAAAGTTTGAAGAGTGGGGTGACAGCTCAGGTGCTGTTCTGGCCGTGATTCAAAATTACGAGACGTCCTTGGATCTTTCCTTTGGGATGGATCCCTGACCGTCACCAATAACACGTTGTGTTGCTCCAGTGTGACGTTAATTGAAATACCTACCTACCATTAAAAACCGAATCTGTATTGAAACTAAAATTTCCATACATATTCGACTTCGGGATTGATCCCGGACCGTCGTCAATAGCCCGTTGTGTTGCTCTGATGATGTTAATTAATTACCATTACCATACATATTCGATTTTAAACTGCATGACAGTTGGGAGAGTAAAGCGAGTTTTAAATAAAACTTTGTTAAGCTTTCAATAATATCAGGGTCGAAAATATTCAAACGACTTTTGAGGAATTTAAAATGTTTTGCCTCTTTAGGGGGGGTATTTCAATTAACGTCACACTGGAGCAACACAACGGGCTATTGGTGACGGTCCGGGATCAATCCCAAAGGGAAAGATCCGAGGACAACACCACGTAATTTTGAACCACGGTCAGATGACGAGGCAACACCTGAGCTGGCACCCCACTCTCCAATTTGCCTCTTTAGGAAGGCAGGTAGGTATTTAAATTAACGTCACACTGAAGAAACACAACGGGATATTGGTGACGGTCCGGGATCAATCCGACTCTTTAGGAAGTGTAAGGTTGCTTACTTTTTGAGTTGAAGCTATTATGCAACTTAGCTCCTATAAAACATTCGTGGCAGAGTTGAAATAATCGGCCTTCCGGATTGTTTAATTGTAATCGGTCCCTCTTCTTTGTCTAAATTAGACATTTAATTTTCAAGCAAGCTCTGCAATTTCATGAACACTTTGATGGAATTTCCAAGAAAACAAATGCATTTGTATTAAAAAATTAATCATGAATATTTCATAACGATGGTGGAAAGATCATATCTCCAGTGCAAGAGTACCACATGTAAATATTGATAAGAAAATTGAGTGTAAGGTATTTTAATTAACGTGCACTGGAGCAACACAACGGGCTATTGATGACCGTCCTAGATCAATCTCAAAGGAAAAGATTCGAAGACGTAATTTTGAACCATGGTCAGATGACGAGGTCAACACCTGAGTTTGCACCCCACGCCAAAGTGAAGACATTTGAGGCCACGACAGATTCAATGTGCACCAGCCCCCCCTTGAACAACGACGGTCTTTGGTTGGATTCGAACTCGCAACACCCCGGTTGATAGTTCGTTACTCTTCCAACCGGGCTATCTTGGCTCTCTTACACCAGAAGAGCGATGCATATGAAATGGATTATCTGGATGGCTATAGCATGTATACGTATTTTTGTCCACAGTAAATTATAGAAGCTATAAAATGTCAAAATGGTGTTTGAAAACAATATCTGCATTTTGCTACGAAAGAGGAATTATTTTGATCACTTTTTTCAATCAATATTAAAACAATTCAACCCAAGCAACTCCGTGTAATTCTGGTAGTTAATAAGTGAGTTCTAAATAAATGAAGGGAAGAAAAAAGAGAAAGGAGCTATTTAATAAAAAATTTATTTATTAAGGAGTTCTTATTAAATGAAGTGGAGTGAGGAATTACTTATTAAAAAAGTTATTTATTTATTTTTATACAACTTTACAAGAAACTCGAAAAATCTTTGTACAGTTTCTTCTTTCTCCTGCTGTCACTTCGTCCATCTAAATAATTCTTCAAACAAAAGTTATCGCTCCGTCAAAAGAATGAATTATTCTTCATGAATTAATCATTTTTTTCTGTTTCAATACTAAATACAAAGTAGTTCAACACAATTTATAAATAACCTAAAACATAAATAATAAGTACTTTAATATTCAATTACTTATTAAATGTATTAAAATCGATTTTTATCATTTGGATTAGGTATTTTAAGTTCAATTATTAATTTAATAAATGGAAATTAATATACACTAATACAATCTATTTTATTGTTATAATGAAAATTTTTTGTTATAATGAAGTACTTTTAAAATAGATAAGATAGATTCTGTAACAATTTTTATTTTAAATCAAGTACTTTAGAATTAAATAAATTTGTTTTTATCTCAGTTAAGTTTTGCTCCACCGAAACAGCCTGTTCACCATCTTCATTTGTTTTTTAATTTTTTGTTTGACTAATTAATAGACACGACTAATAAAGAATAATTAATAAATATATATATGAGGATTTATACAAAATAAATCATGCAAATAATTACATTCATTACAAACCCATTATTATTAATTTTTGAGTTCATAATTATTGCAATTATGTTTCGAATACTATTTAAAGTTAGAATAAGAAAATTTTTTCAAAAATCTTTAGTGTGCAGGATCAAACGGATTTACATTAGATTTACAAAGATAATTTATTATAGTGTTAAACACCTAATTTCAGCTTTAATTTTTTTATTATCTTAATTACTTATAATATAAAGTAACCTAACACTGAATTTTCTTGAAAATACTATTTTAAAGAAATCGGTAAAGTAAAATGTGCATAACAATTTTCAAACCATTGTAATAACGATTTTATGTAGCCAATAATCTATTAAATTAAAAAGAATCGATCCAGGGGAATAATTTCTTTAACCTTTTTGAATAATTCGTAAAATGTTTTTCAGATTTGAGTATCGATTTCCGTCAGTTGATTGATATCATTGGCATAACCTCATCCCCACATCCTCAGTATTTGCCATATTGATTGTTAATCACATTTTTATGCAGAAAATCGATCTCACAAGAAAATCGATTCACATTGCCAAATGTTGTGAGAATCCATTATTATCACCAAAATTTATTGATCAGGTTGATCTCAAACACGCAATCGAGCAATTTAAAAGCGACAAAAATAAACATTTGTTTTCCAATTTATGAATCGATTTCATAAGAAATTGATTCACCTAATCTACTTTTTCAAGAATCGATATATACAAGATCGATCTTACATACTAAAATCGATTCAAACAATCGATAATTCATATCATTAGAAGAATCGATAACAAAGAGAAACATTTTCACCACTCAACAAATGCACCATAAAATGATATCTACAACTCAATAAAAATCAATCGATTCATGTTTCTGCATCGACACAATTCAATAAAACTAATCAATTCTCAATTCTTTTCATTCTGATAAAAGAAAGTTCCTTTTTCAACTTTAACAATAGAATGTGATAAATTTTAACATATCAATAAATTTGAAATTTTAATTTTTCTTTTTTACACAAAACAGATTGAGATTGAATAACGACGAATCGAATACTATTTACAATTCTAAAGATCGATTCTTTTCATAATCGATATATTTTCGACTTAAAATTTTTGAATACGAAAACTCGATTTTTCTGAGCCTTGAATGATTGTTTATCGATTTTGTTCAAAGTCCTTTTTCTCTCTGGAAACAGAAGTAGTCGATTCCTTTCATTTTCTGCGCGGAATAGTTCATAAAAAAGTTGATTATACTTAAATATAAAAAGAAATTATCTTTTCTAATATATGGTAAGTGTTGTCCAGTAGAAGTCGGAGGCTTGAGGTTCGTACAGAACGAGTTCGTATGAACCACGAGATTAATGGTGGTAGAACCACTTAATACCCGGAGGCTTGAGTTTTGTCCTATAACTGAGTGAATCACGTTATTCATGATGGAGCCAACAATACTCGTACTAGAACCATCCGAATTCCGGAGGTTTCAGGTTCGTTCTGTAATCGCATGAACCACGGGCTCATTCATGGTAGAATTCTGGAGGCTTGTGGTTTCTCCAAAAGCCACGTGAGCCACGACGTTATTGATGGTAGAACCCAAAGATCTTGGTTGAGATGTCGTCAGAGAACCACCGAGAAAAAGAATCTTGAGGCTCGTGTGAAAACTGAGCCACGATGTCGTTCATGATAGAAACAATCAAGATTTGGGGTAGAACCAGTCAAACTTCCTGAAGTGTTATTCGTGGTTGAACACTTTTTTACAATTGGAGGATTGAGTTTCGTCCTACAGCCCTTTGAACTTTCTTGATGGTTAGAACCACTAAAAACTCATAGGCTTGAAGTTTCGAACCACGGTATTATTCATGGTAGAACCACTCAGGGATGCTTGAGGTTGTGAACCACGATGTTACTCATGGCAGAACAAGGTCTTGCGTTACAACTCTCCAAATTCTGAAGGCTTGAGGTTCGTCCTATAACGGAGTGAACCACACGTTATTTATGGTAGAACCAAACAGGATCTCGTTTGAGATGCAATGGTAGAACCAGACAAGATGCTTGAGGTTCTTCCGTGTAAGCCACTAGGTTCATGAACCATGATCTCGGATTAGTCAAACTTCCGGAGGCTTGAGGTTCGTAGACTTTGATGGTAGAACCAACCCAAACCTCGGTCAGACTGCCACGGTAGGTGATTATCCAGAACCTCAGGCGCAAAAGATTCTAAAAACCTGTTGATGAACCTCACAAAGCTGAGAACCGGTCTCAGAACTTGAGATTAGAGATACAGTTCTGTCAGAAAAAACGGCGTTGTAAAAAAGAATTGTCTGTCCGTCTGTCTGTCCGCACTTGTGAGAGTAGAGATAGAGATAGAGAAGTAGAGTTGTCTCGGTCACGTGACAGTTCCGGAAGCGGTTTCTTCTTACCGGATGTGAATCCTCCTTCCCTGCAAAGGAAGAGAAAAAGAGTTGTGTCATTGTGCAATACCAAGGTAAATTGTAATATTAGAGTAAAAAGTAAGACGTCAAAAACTGTAGCATGCCATAATGTGCAATACCAAATGTCAAAACAATGCTCAATGATTAAGACCCGGATTTTGTTGATCTAAAATGTGCTGAAAAATGTGAAAAACAAAGTAAAAATTACTTACATTTTGGCTTTATAAAACATTTTAGATTAACAACTCGAAGATCCAAAAGTAAAATGTGTGTGATCTTTCTACAGCTAAAACTAGAGAAAATCCCTTCCACTAGAAAACAGTAGGAAGGTGTTCGTTTTGTATATGCTAGATGAGTTATGTGTTCTGGAGTAAAAACAAAATAGGAAACAGAAAAAGGAACAATAAACCCAGGACGAAACTTAAAACTTCATGTAAAGGTTTGAAAAAAAAACTAAAAGTCAAAAATACACAAGTCTGTATATATCTAGAATCGGGAGATTGCGAACAAAATTTGTGTCTGTACGGGCAAATTGTGACAACGAAAGATGATTTGTCAACGAAATCTGAGCCCTGGTAAATACAAAGTACTATACAATGGCAATGTAAATTGCAATGGAAAAGTAGTGTTATGTCAAGTTAAATTGCAATGTCAGAGAAAAAGCACACTGACAAATTTGTATTCAATGTCAAAGTAATGTGAAATGCCACAGAAATGTGCATTGATGAAGTAACATGCAATGTCATGGCAAATTGCTATAAAAAAGTACTGTCATGTCAAAGAAACGTGCAGTAAAAAAGCACCATGTAGCGTCGAAGTACTGGTGTGATGTTGAAGTAATTGTACTCGTTAAAATACTATTCAAAGTCATCTGTGCAATGTCAAAATAATCTTCCATTTCAAAGTATTATGCAGAAACAAAATCTTGTGCAGCCAAAATAAGGTTGTAGGTTAAAATAACGCGCAGTGCGAAATTGCGTGCACAACATCAGTGATATGCAATGACAAAGTAAGGTGCAATATCAAAGTAATCTGCAAATGCTAAAGTAGTATGTAGTAACGTTATGTCGATTTACAATGTCAAAATAATCAACTATGAGATAGCAAAGACCCACAACGCAATATCAAAGAAATATGATATTAAAGCATTACAATGGTTGGTTTGGATTTTATGGCGCAATGTCCGAAATTGGACAAGCAGCGCCAAACACAAGATGATGCAAACCAGTAAAAATAAATAAAAGGTTAAAATAGTCTGATCAAAAAAGAGTGTATATATACAGGGTGAGTTTAAATTGTTTTTACAAAATAAGAGGGGTGATAGTACCCATCCAGACGAGCCATAATTACCATGGAACATAGGGTCGCATTCCACTCTGAGAGGCAGAAAAGAGTCAAATTAGAATTTCAACATGAACTTACAACAGTGTTGGGAAAGAGAATGAACGATACCAAAAGTTGCACAATCTCATTTATTGGAATGACTGGCGCATCCTCTCGAAGATTCCTGGTGTTGTGTTAATTTTGTCTGCGGCAACACCGATTCTCGCTACGAGATCTTCAGACGAATCTACAGGCGTCTGGTACATTAAAGATTTCATGTGCCCCCAGAAGAAAAAGTCCAGTGGGTTGAGGTCCGTTGAGCGAGGAGGCCAAGCCACAGGTCCGCCACATCCGATCCATCTTGCTTAGGAGATATGCTACGTAGGCAGGTACAATACGACGTCAGAGGCGATGACTTGTTCATGCTCGACGCGTTTCGACTTTACTCTTTTCTGCCTCTCAGAGTGGAATGCGACCCTATGTCCCATGGTAATTATTGCTCGTCTGGATGGGTACTATCACCCCTCTTATTTTGTAAAAACAATTTACTCACACTGTATATACCTTTAATTATACATTTTATTGTATAAATATGCAGCTTTGATGATATAAAAGGTGCACGATAAAATATGTTATGTATATCGGTCATCATTGGTAAAAACAAAGTATGAAGGCTAAAAATAAAAATGGAGAAATGTGTAATAAGATGAGGTATCCCTTAGTCGGCTATTAAAATCCTAATGAAATGTAATTAAAAAATGATGAATATATTATAACAATGGCAAAGCATTGTAATGAAAAGGTGCAATGCAAAATTGAGCGATGTCAGTGCAATGGAAAAATAAATTGAAATGACCAAGTGTCAAAATAATCTAAAACTTTAAAATAGAAGCACTGTTTACTAACAAAATATTGCGTTATGACAAAATAGCGAGCAATGGCAAGCTTATTTTGCAACGTCAAAGTAATATGTGATGAGCAAAATATAGTGCTACGTCCAAGAAATAGACTATGTCCAATGACGAAATGATGTCAGAGCAATGTGAAAAAAATTGTACATTGTAAAAGTATTATGTGATAGCAAAGTCAAAGAAAGGCGCAATGTCAAAATAACATAAAACATCGAAATTATGAGTAATGCAAAAATTACGTGGATAGGTAGGTGTTTAATTAATGTTGCACTGGAGCAACAAAACGTGCTATTGGCGACGGTCCGGGATCAATCCCAAAGGGAAAGATCCGACACCACGTAATTTTAAGCCACGGTCAGATGACGAGGCAATACCTGAGAAGGCATCTCATTCTCCAAACTTATACACCACGCCAACGTGAGGAAATTTGGGACCACGACAGATTTAACGTGCACCAGCCCCCTTTGTACACGACGGTGTTTGGCTGGATTCGAACTCGCAACCCTTCGGTTGCAAGTCCGTTACTCTTCCAACCGGGCCACCGCGGCCCCATACCAGAAGGGAAAGATTCGAGGACAATACCACGTTATTTTGAACCACGGTCAGATGACGAGATCACACCTGAGCTGGCACAACACTCTCCAAACTTCCACTCCGCCAACGTGAGAACATTTCAGGCCATAACAGATTAAACGTGCACCATCCCCTTTGTATACGACGGTCTTTTGGTTAGATTTGAACTCGCAACCCTCCGGTTGCTAGTCCGTTACTCTTCCCACCAGGCTACCGCTGCCCCAAAAATAATGTGTGCAATGTGGAAGTATTTTACCATATGAGAAAGTACAGTTCAATGGAAAAACTAGATGTACAATATCGGGATCTAAAATGCAAGTAAATAACAAAAGTTAGAAAACACTATCACGATAGTGAATTACTATAAAGTAATGTACGACGGAAAAGTGCTTGTGTAGTTTTACGGAAATTGTGCTAAAGCAATGTGCAATTTCAAAATAAAAGGGCTTGAACAGTATGAAAGTAATTATGCAACAAAGCAGTGTATTGTCAAAAAGTATGAAAGTAATTGTGCAAAAGCAAAGTAATGTCCTCTATCAAATAAAGTGCAATGGCTTGAACAGTATGAAACTAATCACGCAACAAAGCAATGTACTATCAAAGCAAAGTAAAATGGTTTGAGCGGTATGAAAGTAAATATACACCATTAAAAGAATGTACTCTATCAAAATAAAGTGCAAAGTCAGAGACAATGTCACAGGGCTGACGATTTACATCAACTTGGTTTAAATTAAGTGATTTTTACTTAAAAACTCACGATTTAAATCAAACTTTAATATTTTTTTCTTATTTAAAGTTTGATTTTGCGTAGAAAATGGTAATAACTTGGAACATAACATGTGTAATTATATATGTGTTACAGTGAAAGACCGATATCTGGCAAATGTCGATATTCTCCGGTGAGTGTCAGCATTCACAGTCGCTTGGTGTATGTCCGAAATATTTGCTAAATATCATTATTTCTCACTTACACCGGCAAATGTCGACATCCAGCATGCACTGATGGTGAATGTTGAATAAAAATATTTTTGGTACGTGAAGACAAAAATGCAACTTTTTAAATCATACTTTATCATTAAAGCATAGTGTGATGTATGTCAAAATAGGAGAAAGCTTAAGTAACAGTACATGTAAATAAACTGTTGAACCTGAAACGAACAGTACATTCCAAATGAGAAAAGAAAATAATACCAATAATAAACTTACACATAAATTATGTGATTAACGTTAGATAATCTTATTTATTACAACAGCTTAAACTGAAGGCGGAGAGGCCTCTCTGGCTGTGGCCTCTCCGCCTTCTCGTTTCGACCCCCACCAGAGCTTATCTGGGCTTGTCGACATACACCGGCGATGGTCCGAATGTATAAGAATATAACCAAGTATTCGGTCTTTCACCGACCTATTTGGTATGTGTGTCGACATTCACCAGAGAATATTGACATTCTCTAATTTCGGTCTGTCACGGTAACATATATATGTATATATTGTAGGATATTTTCCTCTAGACCCTCGGCACACACCAGCGCCCTCTGTTGAGCGTAGCTACTAACATACCAGTTGGAAGACGTAATCTCAGATAAAATGTCTTGTTCAGATGTAATTGCTAACTGTAAACAAATCCATTCAGTCCTTCAGATGTTATGGTATTGTGTCAATCTCCCAGTTATTATGAGGGCCGTAGTAGCCAGGTTGGAAGAGTAACGGACTAGCAACCGGAGGGTTGCGAGTTCGAATCCAACCAAAGACCGTTGTGCACGTAGGGGTCTTATGCACGTTAAATCTGCCGTGGCTTCGAATGTCCTCACGGTGGCGTGGTACGGTCGCCAATAGCCCATGTGTTGCTCCAGTGCGACGTTAATTAACATACCTACCTACCGAAGCACTTACATATGAAGCAAGTGGTGTTTTACACAGTCCTTTTCCCCCAATAACTGTTCGAAGTTGGCGCCATTTCATCCCAATCAATACTATTACCTCGAATGTCCTAAAGTAAGGAATTTATTTTCAGTTAAAAAAAGGGTCATTCTTCAAGTCTTGAAAATACTTATACCCTACCAAGTTATTATGATGTGTAGACTCCCTAGACTCCCACAATATATAGGCTTAATAATCTGCTTTCCCTCAGTAAGACTTCAGGACCCACCACTTCCCGACTCGCCTTTAAGGCTTAGAGTCCTTGAATGGAAACGGGGGAGGGGACCACCGCCAGAGGACACAAAAGAGGACAGCGAGCCAACCAGCCTCGACGGCAAGAAGCACACCCGACTCCTACACGTGCGGCCCCAAGCAACAAGGGCACCACCATTTATTAATTAAAATCAAAGTAAATACAAGTTACAAAATCCAAAAGGCCAACAAAATAAACAGAAAAGGACGACCGATACACTATCGGTTTACAATGACGATACATGGCGCCGCACAGGCCATCATTATAACCAAATAATAAATAAATATGACGGTTTATATAAGGCACAGTAAGACTTGAAGAATGATCCTTTTTTACCTCAGTAAGACTTGAAGAATGACCCTTTTTTTAACTGAAAATAACTTCCTTACTTTAAGGACATTCGAGGTAATAGTACTGATTGGTATGAAATGGCTCCCAATCAATCAACTTGAGAACAATTATTGGGGGAAGGACTGTGTAAAACACCACTTGCTTCATTTGTAAGTGTTTCGGTAGGTAGGTATGTTAATTAACATCGCACTGTAGCAACACAATGGGCTATTGGCGACTGTCCAGGATCAATCCCCAAGGGAGAGATCCAAGGACAACGCCTCGTCATTTTGAACCACGGTCAGATGACGAGGTCACACCTGAACTGGCACCCCCACTCTCCAAACTTCCACATCACGCCGCCGTGAGGACATTTGAGGCCACGGCAGATTTAACGTGCACCAGCCCCTTTTTACATGACTTTGGTTGGATTCGAACTCGCAACCCTCGGGTTGCTACTCTTCCAACCGGACTACCACGGCCTGTCAACATCAAGACAAAATAAAAATTTCAAAAACAGGCAGCCCAATCAACACCAAAAAGTAGATTAAAAATCTCGAGTACAGCATCTCAAAAGTATGAGGAAAAATAAGCTTGGAAATTTGACGTCATTAACACAAAATGCTCTGTACTAGTGGACTCCCCCTAGGTCATCTGCCTTCTCGCGCTATTGCAAAATAGTAGGCAGTATCAAAGTAAGGACAAAACAAAAGGTGCAATGGCTGAATTCAAAAAAGGTTCTCACCAGAGGAAGGGGGTGTTAGGAGCAGATAAAGACGAGGAGGCAGAAGAGGCTGAGGAGGAGAAGCCGCTCTTGCCTAGGCCGCCACGTGCCCGATATGCTGCCTGCAAACAAAAACAAGTAAAGTTATTCTATAAAACAAATACAATATACACTAGGAAGAAAGATCAGTTATTGTTTGTGTGCACCAGTGGTTCTTAACATGGGGTGTGTGCACTCCTGGGGGCGCGAGAAACCATTTCCAGGGATGCGAGAGAAGTTTCGATGGACGATAATAAAAGACGATCTTATTGAAATATGTGCCAATGCACGTATTCAAATGGGATTTGGAACAATTCTGGTGTACAGTTAGAACCTTATACCCAGCGGGCAAAAGCAGCATTGCAGGCACTTTTACCATTTACCACCACCTGCCTGAATTTTCATCACTTTTGCACATAAAAACAAAAGCCAGAAATCGCTTAATCGAATGCAAGTGATGACTCACGCGTGGCTCTTTCAAAAAAGAAGCCTCGCTTCAAAAATATTATGAATAAACAAAGCCATTAAAAATTGAGATATTGTTTTGATGTATGTGTTTACTTTTCAATAAATTATCTTGCAATAGAAGTAATTTCCTAAATAAAGAAATAGAAATATATTTTTCAAGGGAGTGCGAGAACTTATCTTTAGATTCAAGGGGGTGCCGATCTCTAAAAAAGTTAAGAACCACTGATCTAAGCGATAACTGATCCCGCCACAAAGTCTGCGTTTGTCTGTTTGCCTTATTCAAGTTTGTCCAATTGGCACACTTAAAGATGAACTAGAAACGCATTAGTTGAGATTTTTACTAGTTGCCCGAGTAGATCAAAACTAGTAAACATCCCTTCCCGCCCCAAACAGGACGGCATTAAGACACCCACCAGTCAACCCTACTCGAAATGAACGAGTCCTGTTCTTATAGCAACCAGTCGGACTTTGTGACGGGAGTAGTTCTCGTAGTAGACACATACTGTCTCACGAAGTCAGATGTATTATGAACAGTCTCCCATTAGAGGGGGTCACACGTGAAATGTGGGTACGTTTATATGCATTCAACTGTGACAGCAGGACCATACCTCAAAAACTTATTTCACATTTCAATCACAGGAAAATGTTTTAATGTATACATGTATAGGCATTTAATATATAGGCATTTAAACACATGTATTTATGCATACAACAATACAGAAATTCAAGAATTCTTTAATCAAGAATGACTGTCGAACATTCTTAATTCTCTAGTTTGGAGCAGATGTGAGCGTTTTTGCATACAGGTACGTAAAAAAAGTTTCCATTTTTTATTCTGGATGTTTGAACTATTGACATACACATAAATGCATGCGCAACATATACACTGGTGTTCAAAATTAAGAGAAGTATATTTTGTCGAATTCTCGAAAAGTACTGAACGAAAGGTAAAACTAATGTTTCCAAACCAAGATGCAAATTTGGTTGACGAATATCTGGAAAGTGAGGATATTCGTTGGATGGATTGGCCAGTCAGATCTCCAGATCTAAACCCTATAGAGCATATCTGGGACGCTCTTGGAGAGCAATTTCCCCCTCCCAGAAACATACAGGACCTGAAAACAGTGTTGCTGAGGAGTGGGACCGACGGCACAGGGACATAACTGCCTCATTTGAAGTATGAATTCAGATTGAAAGCTGTATAACTAAAAGGGGACCATACCCCTATTAACTCATTTTTTGTGTCGATAGTGTAACCTCTGTTTCAGACCTTCTGTGCTGATGAGTCTTACGTACAATCATGCGTGTGTACCATAACTGTTGTATGGTTATTTCCTTTTGTATCATTTCAACCTTGTACATAACTAATTTCATTAAAACATATCCAGTAGTTCTGCAGATAATCACCCAAAAACGAAAATTCTCTTAATTTTGAGCACCAGTGTATATATAATACATATCTATGCTTATATACGTATATAAACTCACATTTATACATAAATACTATACTTATAAATCTATACATATTCATATGCGTATGAATGTATCTCAGTGACGTGAAATAAGCATCTCACATTTCAATCGAAGAGATATCCGCTCCTATTTTATCGTGAAATTAGTTCACTTCGAAACTTTATTTTATTTACAAGCAAAAACAACAAAAAACATCCCGAAAAATCCTACACATAGTTCGATGCAAACGCAACGATTGGTGTTTTTTTTTTTTTTTGGGGGGGGGGGGTTATGGCGCCCTATTTGGCCATGCTGCATAAACAGACATAAGACATACAATATCCAGTAATAGACACAATGAAAGTTTTACTTAAGAGAGAAATGCACCCAGTGAGGCGAACTCGACGAAAAGCCACTCTGAGGGCTAAAAAATCATTTTAACAAAACCCAAAATCACTAAATTTATTTTAATCTAAAAAGGTTTAGTTGGATTTTCTGTCGCAAGGTTCAAGATTAGGACACGTTGTGCCAAAAACAAGACCAAACAAAAGCAATAGACATTGAAAAGGTATAAAAGGGCTAAAATTATGCATGAATCTAAATCGATGTCCCATTAAAAATTTTAAAACAAGTAGTCGAAATAATAACTAAAATTCAAATGCTTTAGTCAATTGCTAAAAAGCAATCAATATATTATTGAAATATATTGATCAGAAACATATAAATGATTGGAGTTTTTTAAATGTAGATGATAGAATGTTCATGGAATGAATTACAAAAAAAAATTTCCGAGGATTTTCGAAGATTTTCCCCAATCAAATCCTGCAAAATTAAATTAGAGTTAAAAAGGTATCGGAGATGAAGATTAAAAACTGGACAATCGATTAAGGTATGCCGTAGGGTAAAGTATGCTGTAGGCACCCATGGCACACACTGGGGCCAATCCTAACAAAAGATGCTTGCGAGTGAAACGTGTATGTAAACGAGTTAAAACCACTTCGGATTGTCTAATGGGTATCGAAGGTCACAATGAAATGTCTCTATAAATGCCATAAAGACTAACACACCAAGCCAATGTGAGGACATTTGAGGCCACGACAGATTTAATGTGCACCAACCCCCGTGTACACGACGGTTCTTTGGTTGGACCTAGTTTCGAACTCGAAACCCTCCGATTGCTAATCCGTTACTCTTCGAACCGGGCTATCGCGGCCCTAATTTATCTACAGCGGTTACGAATTGGCGAAGCAAACAATCGCCAGATTGCCAAACATGATTTTAAGTATGGCTGCCCACGAGTCCCTGGCGAACTTGCCATCTTTCTACAGTAGGGCGTAAACTCTGGATTGTAGATTGGGATAGAGGCTTCTCCTTATACCTGTCTACATTCATCCTCTTATGATATCGTTCCCTATCTGAATCACTTGTTGGTTGGTCGTCACGATTATTGTTTGGCCCTGTTGGCCTTTCTGTATATATTTTTAGTATTTAATAAATGCTGGTCCGTGGGGGCGGGTTTCCCGTGTCCCTTTTTCGTGTTGGCTGGAAGTTTCCCCTTCCTCCCAAGAAAGGCTCTACACCTAACGGTGAGCTGGGAGGAAGAGGGTCCGGGTCCGGAATCACTTGTTGGTTGTACATAGTATTTTTTAAATACATTTTGGGCTCCGGTAGACCACTTGGAAGAGTAACAAATCAGCAACCGTTGTGAGTTCGAAATTTGGCCCAATCAAAGACCGTCGTGTACACGGGGGCTGGTGGACTTTAAATCTGTCGTGGCCTCAAATGTCCTCACGTTGGCGTGGTGTGAGAGTTTGGAGAGTGGGGTGCCAGCTCAGGTGTTCTCGTCATCTGATCATGGTTGAAAATTATGAAGCGTTATCCTTGGATCTTTCCCTTCGGGATGGATTTCGGACCGTTGCCAATAGCCCGATATCTCGCTCCACAGCGACGTTAATTAACTACCTATCATCCCCTTCGCTGTGGATGATTGTAAATATGTATACAATACAAGCTATTTTTAATTGATTGAATGTAAATAAATTCCACCCACACATATACATAGTAAAACACGCATACATTTTTATATACACGTACTATGTTATAATATATACTCCCCTAGTGATGCGAAAAATATCTTCCTCCATAAAATCTTTCAATGGCAGATACCTCCAATCTTCATGCGAAATATCCAAAAGTCCAGCACAAACAAAAAATCGTCGAAAAGCGAACGAATTCCGCACTCGCAGCCCAGAAAACATCTAAAACCGCTCACGCCCCTTTCCGCAGCCCCGCATTAACTGTAACCGCGCGGGGGAGCCACTCACTGTGATAACGTGAATTCGATCCTGGATAGGGCGGGGTGGTTCCCCCAGGGTTCCCGCGGGAACACTAAGGCGATATTTTAAAGAAAAAACCCACTTTTTATTGGAGGCGTATGAACGGCAATCGGTTGATTGCTCCTTGGATTGGCGCTACCTGGTGGCGCGTGGCGAAACTGCAGTGACCAGGTTTCTTCCCTTTTGGTTCATTTCAGTTTCCTCTATATTTAGTTATTAGATACTTTTAGTTCTCAGTGCAGCATTTCAAGTTTCGGGATACCGGAGGCAATTGGAGCATTGAAATCCTGGAGAACGTGTCGATACGTGCAGTTTCTGGCTTCTCACATTGGTAGGGTAGGTATTTTTAATTAACGTCGCATTGGAGCAACACAACGGGCTATTGGCCACGGTCAGGGATCTTACCCGAAGGCCCGAGGACAACACCATGTAATTTTGAACCACGGTCAGATGACGAGGTCAACACCCGAGCTGGCACCCCACTCTCCAAATACTAATGGGGCCGCTGTAGCCCGGTTGGAAGAGTAACGGACTAGCAACCGGAGGGTTGCTTATTCGGATATAACTAAGACCGTCGTGTACAAACAGTGCTGGTGCACTTTAGATCTGTCGTGGCCTAAAATGTCTTCACTTTGTTGTGGTGTGGAAGGTTGGAGAGTGAGGTGGTAGCTCAGATGTTGACCTCGTCATCTGACCGTGGTTCAAAATGACGTGGTGCTGTCCTCGGTTCTTTCCCTTCGGGTAAGATCCCGGACCGTGGCCAATAGCCCATTGTGTTGCTCCAGTGTGACGTCAATTAAAATACCTACCTACCAAGGACAAAGCTTCGTCATTTTGAACCACGGTCAGATGACGAGGTCAACACCTGAGCTGGCACCCCACTCTCCAAGTACTGATGGGTAGGTAGGTATTTTAATTATCGTCGCACTGAAACAACACAGCGGGCTATTGGCGACGGTCCGGGATCAAACCAGGAAGGGAAAGACCCGAGGACGACACCACGTAATTTTGAACCACGGTCAGATGACGAGGTCGCACCTGAGCTGGCACCCCACTTTCCAACCTTCCACACCACATGCGGACATTTTGCGCCACGACAGATTTAACAGCCCCCGTGTACACGGTGTTCTTTGGCTGGACCTAGTTTCGATTTCGCAACCCTCCGTTTGCTGATCCGTTACTCTACCGCGTCCTAATTCGAATTGCTAAAAATAATGGAGTTATAAAATTTGCATTATGTGGTAGACTAGCAAAAGGAGGTTGTACAACCAGGGCAGTAGCAAAACACTGCATCCCCATCAAAGACTTTACTGCTACGAAAGTCACGGGTAATCTTAAAATCAAATAAACCTCTTACGGATAACCGAAGCTTTCCTCTCCACTGTAAAAAATACAGCATCCCCTTCCCTGCACTAAAAGGGGGGGGAATTCAACACCAATCCCCGGACACACAGAGCGACTTTTCAACGTCCCCCTCTCCCACTCGCTCGGAAAGGGGAGCTTTTTTAATCCGGGACAATGTCTCGGGAGAAATCTGGGGAGTGGACGGTTGATTGGGGGTCGGATATTCGAGAGGGAGGGAGCATTTTGCAGATTGACATTCGTAGATCCCTGTTTGGAGATTCTAAACAGCTGAAAATACTTAATGAAACTCAGTTTGAGACGTCACATGAAGATGTAAGAATATTCTGCGGTAATTATTTGATATTGGAATCTCGTTTCTGTTTTTTCACTCTGTATGTTGGATTTCTGTATGCTGGAGTTCTGTATGCTGGGGTTCTGTATGTTGGTTGGTTGGTTGATTGATTTGGGTTTTATGGCGCAAGATCCAAAAGAGGATAAGCTACGCCAAACACAAGACAGTAAAATTAGGAGATGGATTTAAAAGACTTCAAACTATTAACCGCACCAAATAGAAATGCAATGAACAAAACCAAGTGATATGCATAAAAATTAAATATGAAAGTAAAACCTCAAACACAAGAAATGTAAAGCCGTATTTTTTTAAAAAAGAGAACTAAGATGAGGTATTCCCATCTTAGTTTATAAGACTTTATGGAATTCAATTTAAAATCTTAATTATATGTGGTAAAAATTCAGAATGATGAAATCTAAAAAGTAATGGATGGGGAGGTTGACCCGACAGGTCTGATAAAATTGGTAGTGAAGTTTTAAAAATTTGCCGATAAAAATGTCTAAGACCTGTATAAGAAGTTAAAATATGATGGATGGAGAGCGGATCTTGGAAATGCTGGCACGATGGAGCGGTTTCCCCGACCATCTGTATGTTGGAATTCTCTATGTTGGAGTTCTCTACTTTGGAGTTCTGTATGTCGAAGTACTGTATGTGGGAGTACTGTATGTGGGAGTACTGTATGTGGGAGTACTGTATGTGGGAGTACTGTATGTTGGAGTATTGTATGTCGGAGTTCTCTATGGTCGGAGTACTGTATGTTGGAGTTCTATATGTTGTAGTACTGTATGTTGTAGTGCTGTATGTTGGAGTACTGTATGTTGGAGTACTGTATGTTGGAGTTCTGTATGTTGGAGTACCGGTAATAAAGAAACGTAGGGGGTAGCCAAGAAAGAATGAATGTAGGTGTCTCCGGCTTCTTGAAGATTTCCGAGGGTAATAGGAGAGCAGGAGGGAGCACATCGTGTCCAAGAGAGTTCGAAACGATTGCTTTTGTTAGCAATGTATATGAAGTAAATGTGTATACAACAATCATTTTATACTAGGAATGAAATAAATGGTTTGACGCCATGGAGTTATCTAGAAAGTATGAGAGAAACTGGTTATGAGAACTACAGTCGGTAATTTACCATCATTAATAATGCTTCAGTTCAAACCCTAATAACACGCCCGTTCTATTTCCAACACAAGTTCACACGCAAGAATTCCTAGTGCACGCGTAAACTAATAGATCAAAGCGAGGGTAAACCATCAATCCTCAAGTAGACGTCTGATTTCAACCACCCATTAACAACACAAATAATGCGCCTCACATATATTCCAGGACCTTTCTAGAGGGAATAATTTAGGTAGGTATTTTAATTGACGTCGCATTGGAGCAACACAACGGGCTATTGACGACGGTGTGGGAGCAAAGATCCGAGGACAACACGTTATTTTGAACTAAGGTCAGATGACGAGGAATAATTTAGGATCTTTGCAATCGA
This sequence comes from Meta bourneti, assembly GCA_933210815.1. Taxonomy (NCBI): domain Eukaryota; kingdom Metazoa; phylum Arthropoda; class Arachnida; order Araneae; family Tetragnathidae; genus Meta; species Meta bourneti. The sequence continues at coordinate 8,467,842 of OW119929.1, forward strand.
AAGGCCGGCAAAGTGAAGGAACAATAACGAGTCAGTCTTGATGGAGAACGTTTAGGTGCATTTTACACTTTTGGTTGGTTGGTTTCTATGGCACAAGGGCCATGTTTGGCCAAGCTGTGCCAAACAATGCTTATAATTGTATAATTTCAGATAGAAGAAAATATTTAAAAGCTGTATAAAATTTATTGGTTATAGTGTGAATTGCGTTATGGTCTAAGATAAATCTAGATATACTTTATAAAATCAATGTCAGCAATAAATAAATATAAGTTTTTATGGTATGGGTCCATCATCTTTCAAGCTACTAAGGTATTTTTAATTAACGTCGCACAGGAGCAACACAGCAAACTATTGGTTCGGGATCAAACCCGAAGGGAAAGATCCGTGGACAACAACACGTAATTTTGAGCCACGGTCAGATGACGAGGGCATTCCTGAGCTGGTACCCCACTCTCCAAACGTCCACCCCACGCCAAAGTGAGGACATTTGAGGCCACGGCGATTAAACGTATACGACGGTCTTTGGTTGGATTCGGACTAGATATCTTCCGGTTCTTAATCCGCTACTCTTCCAACCGGGCTACCGAGGTCTTAACCCTCTACATACGTCTGGGCAGAATATGGTTTCCTTCTTTGGTTACGGCACCCGGCCCAACGGCTTTATAGGCAACTTACTGAAACCGGCCGAAACGGCCTTTACAATGCTTTCCCCAGGAGGAGAGGGAATATGTGTCGTCCCATTATCACCTAATGTGCCGGTTTCTATTGTCGGGTCGTGGGTATTGCTAGAAGGGACAGATTCTTCCCGGGTAAACTGAAAGGGCGGCGGTGACTTTTTAGATGTATCTTTTCATTTACTCAACCTCTCAGACTAAATACTCGAGGATAAACAATTTGCGAGGCTCCCCGTCGATAACCCTGACATCTTTGTCAACGGGGAGATAAGGCTATTCACGCGCGGGTCTCTTTGTAGCACAGAAAAGAGGGGATGGAAATCGTAATGGGTTTCGGCGATTCTTCAGGAGTTTGAGGTCTTCCGAGCCTTTCGTAACGAGGGGACTCGAAACTTTCGGCCGGTCCCCGTATCCAGAGGGTTAAGCTCATAAGAGATACTAAATCGGTTCAGTCTATGATTATTAAAAATCGGACATTCAGTCGAGATGATGGATAAAACATTATTGCATAAGTTGCATAAAAGGGCAAGTTCTCCGTGTAGGAAATGTCTATGGGTAAAAAATGAGCTTCCAATTCAGAGCCTTGTCAGTTTGACGTGATGTTTTCTGTTTAAACTTGCTTTGTTGAATCCCTTTATGGAAGGTTGAATTTCATGTTCATTTTCAGTTTCTAAATTTCATGTGGATTGCCAGGATGAATTTATGGCATGAATTTACACTTTTGATAAACGAAACTTTATTATACGCCGATTAAAATGAGTTCAGTGAGTATTTTTGATTTTTTTTTTAAATATTTCGGAGATAGGTTTGACGTGGGCCCTTCCTCACTCGAGTCGAGACAAGTTGAGATTTTCCTCTCCAATTCCTTCCCATTCAGACGATTCTTCACTTGCTTTAGAACTCTAAATGAGCGAGATACCACCCCTGGTTGGTTATTTGGGTTTTTTTTAGCCGTGAGGTCCAATAACGGACAAGCTGTGCCAAGCGCAAGATAAAATAATAAAATTATGTAGATATAAAAGCGTTATATAAAAAGTGCAGGTAACAAGTCACGCCATAAAAAAATTTAAAAAAATATTTGTTGAACATAACATCTAAATTTAATTAAGTAGACTAAAAATGTGCATATCTTAATTGTTGAGGATTCAAAAACATGCTGGTCGGCAACATAAACGGTGTATAACTTGTTAAAGGGAATGAAGGAATATAAAATGATGGCTAAACATATTGGTCAACATGATGTACAGTCGCGGAAAAAAACGAATCACTCTTCTATAAATTCAAATGCATAAAATTTGCATAAGGGGCCGTCTTCATATTAAATTGAGAATCAACTTCATAATTTCCAAAAGAAACCCTCTATTTTGACAGACAATTTCGAATCTATATCAAAATCTGACTTCAGATACCAAATTTCATGTCACTAGGTCTTACCGTTTCGAAGTTATGAGTACCGAAAGATTGGAGCTCCTAATGTTAAATCAGTTTCTCAGACTTTTATGGATTCTTCCTAAATAATATTTCTATAGCGCTGATATTTTGTATCATGTTTTACTGTTAAGGAACCCAAACAAAATCACCTAATATTTTATTTAAAAAATAGTTTTTAGTATGTAATAATAATTATTAAATTAATGTTTTGAAAAATTATGAATTGGAACTTTATTATATTTTGACAGGAATCGATTCAGAAAGACTTCTATGACCATGCAAAATTTCAGCTCCTTAAAATAATTAGTTTTTAAGTTACATTAACCTTTTATTATTATGACGATTTTAGGGGGCAACAAAAAGTTTAATAAACGTATATCAAAACTGGGTAATATTTAGACTCTTAAAAAATGGTTGGAAATTTCATTTATGTAATCTAAAATACATTGTATTTTACCAGTTATGTGTCGTATAGATGAACTCTACTAATAAATGATCATTTGAATGACTCATTCTATTCACTTTTTGGATGATCGGAATATCAGTTCGATTGTAATAAATAATTGTAGGTAGGCTTTTTGGTTGCATACTTAGAAGCGAACGCTAATTTAAGAAAAATTAGGATTTATTAAGAACACTAAAGACGATGTAAAATTATGCAGAACATCGATCAACGCTTTCTCCGTTTCGAATTGTTCTCAATTCCAAAATCCTTTTATCACATTTTAATCATGGTTACAGTTCTCAATATTATCGTTTGAGCTTGTATAATGAATATAATGATTCTCGGATCGTTTGTACGCGCTGACAAATACGTTTGAAATAGTGTTTAAATTTGAAATTAGGGTAGCTATAACTACAGTTAATCTCTGCTACGAATAACGATTTTCAATGTGGAGATGATCCCTGAAATTGATAACTTTTACATTGAATATCTCCGGATATAAAGATAGTAAAGTCATGAAATTTCATATTTAGGCTAATTTAACGATGCAGAATTTGATTAAGGCATCAAAGCAGGGTGTTTCTATTGGAAATTTTGCTGTTTGTGCAAAAATTTTATTTGAAGACGGCTCCTTATGCAATTTTTTATCATTCGAATTTGCAAAGGACGTCATTCCCTACTGAATGATATCTTGAATTTTCTCTACTGTGAATAGTGCTTGAAATAAAGGTGAGTGGTTTTCCCGCGACTGTACACTATAAACATGTATGAAGTGAACAGTATAAGTCATGATGGATAAAACTTTATACGAGGTTTAAAAAATCAATGGCATTCAAAAAAAGTTTTGTGTGGGGATCCTTCCCAACCAAATCTTGCAGGCTCAAAATTGAATTAGACACCACACCTGACCGTGATTTTTCTCTGCCTCTTGCAAAACATCGATTCAACTAATTCCAGTATTCATTTCAAGGACAATTCGGGTTGTCCTCTGGAAATCACAATTCTACAGTCGACCGATCCTAAAAGGGAGCGGAGAAGAAATGAATCGGGAGCAAATATCACTCCTCCGTTCACGGCAATCGATTGGCCACTTGGATTGCTGCCAGATTGCCGCAGAAAGTCCTCTTTCGACTCTCCTTTTGCTGGATAAAAGGTAACGTTTACGTTGTGACGGTACATCGAGTGGGAGTATTCGTTTCACGTCAAAAGCATACCATTGCAGAAATAGCTGTACCTAGTGTCGATTTCCGGTACATTCCCCATGATACTTTCTATGCATTTTACCATTAATTTTAGTTGCTAATACCAGATCTGATGGCAACACTTGCACGTGACCCCCTATTGGTTCTGGTAATGATAATTAATTACCTTCGCACTAGAGCTACTCAACGGGCTATTGACGACAGTCCGAGGACAACACCGCTTAATTTTGAACTACGGTCAGATGGCGAGGTCACACCTGAGCTGGCACCCCACTCTCCAAACTTCCACACCACGCCAACGTGAGGACATTTGAGGATACTAAAGATTGAATGTGCACCAGCCCCCTTTGTACACGACGGTCTTTGGTTGGATTCGAACTCGCAACCCTCCGGTTGCTAATCCGTTACACTTCCAAACTGGAAACAGCGGGACACTATTGGTTCCGAAAAATAGACGATAAACTCAATTATCAACACTTGCTCGTCAACCCAACAGCAAATGAGGACATGTCCTCGTTTTCGTAAACCTCACATCGTCCTTTTGACCTTTCCCAATGAAATGCATAATACTTTCCTAGCGCACGTCTTAACTAACACTTTTGGATGACATCTTTATAAAATTCAAGGCAGGTAGGTAGGTAGCTAATTAACGTCGCACTGGAGCAACACAACGAGCTATTTGTGACGGTCCAGGATCCATCCCCAAGGGGAAGATTCGAAGACAGCACCACGTCATTTTGAACCATGTCAAATGACGAGATCAATACCTGAGCTGGCACCCCACTCTCCAAACTTCCACACCACGCCAACGTGAGGACATTGGAAGCCACGACAAATTCAACGTGCACCAGCCCCCGTGTACATGACAGTCTTTGTCTGGACCGAACCTCGAACTCACAGCCCTCCTGTTGCTAAACCGTTGCTCTTCGAAATGGGCTATAGTGACCCCTAAAGATACAAAGCAAATACAAACTTTCGTTCAAAACATCCTGAGGCGTTCAAAGTTCAGAATACAATCGATGACGAAAGTGCGCCCATTTTGCTTCCTTGCACTTCCCTGTGCACGGCAAAAAGTAAACAAAGACGAATGCCATTGAAGAGTTTGAATAATTTTATTTTATTTGCTAGTGGTCGTGCCTCGTCCATTATAAGTGCATTTAAAATAACGTATCAAATGTGAGTAAAGACACTGCCATCAATACATAATCATCTGTAGAACCGTTGGCTTGGATTGGATGTTAGGGATTTACGGCGCAATTTAGGGCGGACAAGCTGCGCCAAACACAAGATTGAATACAACCCAATAAAAGTATAAAATACTTAAGAATTAAAAGTCCAATATAAAGATAGATTTAAAACATCCTCGTTCGTTATATTTGACCTTTATTGGGTTGTATTGACCTTTTGACCAATATAAGCCATCAATACATAAGCTCTATAGAATCGTTGGCTTGGATTGGATGTTAGAGTTTTATGGCACAAGATCCAAAGGCGGACAAGTTGCGCCAAACACAAGTCCAAGATAAAGGTAGATTTAAAACATCCTCGTCCATTATAAGTGCATTTAAATAACGTATCAAATGTGAGTTAAGACACTGCCATCAATACATAAGCTCTATAGAACCGTCGGCTTGGATTGGATGCTAGGGTTCTATGTCCAAGATCCAAAGGTGGACAAGTTGCGCCAAACACAAGACTGAATACAACCCAATAAATGTATAAAATATTTACGAATTAAAAGTCCAATATAAAGATTAAAGATAGATTTAAAACATGAAAAATATGATAATTAAAATATTCAAATAGTCAGGTAATAAAACAGGATCATCGTCTACAGAACTAAAGATGAAAAATTTAATTTAGAAATGTATAAAATTTTGAGTGTGAAATTAAAAAGATGGCAACAACTTGGATGAGGTTTGAAAAAACCAAATGAACGTAAAAACACGAAAAGGTTTAAATGGGGATTTCACCGATCAAATCTCGTAGATCTAAAATTGTTCTTTTAAAAAATTTGATACGCTGATGATTAAAAACAGGACAAACAATTAAAATGTGATAAACAGAAAATGGAGTAGAGCATGAGTTGCAAATGGGTGCGCTCTCCTAGTAAAAGATACCGATGGGTGAAACGTGTGTCCAATGCGAAGGCGGGTCAGTTTGACATCAGTCCTTCGCACTGGAGACACGGACACTGATGAATGATGGGTTTTATGCAATGCAATTTGTTGGTGTCTTTAGGTTCCACGACTCTTGCCACCAGGAATTGACGAACTCATTTGTGGACAACTTGATGTCACTCTATAGAACAGTTAGCGCAGGTTCTATTCGCAGGTCTTCTAGTTAATTTATTAATCGGTTAATTTATTATGGGGTTAATTATTTCGCAATCTTCAACTAATTTGTAAGGAGTGTAAAGTTTTCGCGACACGCCAATTTGTGCTGAATACAGCGAACCCATACGTTATCAATAAATGTTCCAACATAAACGAAAAGTTATGTAATTATCAAGGGTCGGATTTTCTTGACGCGTCATCTTTCTGGTACCCGTGTCGATATAAATTCATTTTGCCTAGAACAAGGAAATTAATTAGGGCATTTTCGGTATTAGATTGTAAGGTCATTTTTCGAGATTCAAAGGTTTATTTTTTGGTCGCTTTCCAAGGTTTTTTTTGTCACTCTTAGAGATTTTTAAATCATTTTTCGAGTTTTAGCTTTTGTGTGTATTAGTCAAAGTTATGGAAACACTCCCTAGTCGTAATCTCATTTATGGTTTCATTCCCAAGTTGTAATTTCATTAGTGGTTTCACAAAAGACTACAAAATTTCATTAACAGTTATAGAACTCTTTTTTTCACTTGTTTCCCGATTCAATTTCTGAACAGTAGAGGACATCTCAATGCGTTTCTTAAAAATTGGGAGTTTAATGTTATCTTAAACGGAATGACTAAAACAAGTTGGCGCAAGTGTGAATGATAATTCCGTTTTCAAATATACCTGGCGCCTCCAGTTTCAAAAGATTTCCCCGTTCATGTTACATATCAGCTACATGTAATTTTACTTAGTAATATATATGTAATGTGCGTCGTACACAAGCCACTCCATTTTTTTGTCGCGATTCATTCAGGGGCTGTATATACAGAGATAAAAATAATTTTCTTTATTCTAAAACTAATAGAAAATATTTTACGACTCATTTTTATGTCATTTCGATTAAAATACAGGTCAGGTGATAATCCTACGAATGACGATCAGCCAAATTTTGAACCACGGTCAGATGATTAGAAAAACACCTGAGCTGCCACCCCACTCTCCAAACTTCCACGCCACGCCAACGTGAGGACATTTGAGGCCACGACAGATTTAACGTGCACCAGCCTCCTCTTCTACATGATTGTTTTTGGTTGGATTCGAACTCACAAGATAGTTAAGGATCAAAATATACAATTCGTACTGTTGTATACAATTGAAAAGATCGAGACCAATAGAACGAGACGCACGTGAAACGACGAGAGTAATTTAAAATGAAAATTTTTATAGAACGGAGCGTCTACATGGCGAAAGAGATGTAATTTAAGGTATCTGCCTGCCTTTAAAACATGAATTTTGGTCAAAATATCGAAGTTTCGATTTTGGTCTAGTATTGGGTAGTCTAAACTTTTTTCTTTCAAATTATGTTAAAATTTTGTTTCTAAGTAATTTAGAATTGGAGTTATGGCTGTTTTTATATTACTACACAGCTGTAGTTCTTCATGTACATAAAGTTATTTTTCCATTTTTCCCAAAATTGATGTTCACATGTTTTTGCTTTACGCAAATTAGCATGACTCAAAAAGTTAAAGTTCAAATGCTTTGAAATTTTGTAGGCATGTTGCACAAATATATATACAGGGAATAGACTACAGCCATGGTTAAATATTAATTATTTTCTGATTTACAGTCTTTTAATTCATGACTTGTGCAAACGTTTAGGGAACTTTTCAAAATGTTGTAATCGAGTTCCCATAACTCTTTAGAGATATATGTGTGATCACCATGATAATAGTCTATTCCCTGAAGAAGTTCATTATAAACATTATCAAATTTACAAAACAGAGATATAATGATTACTTTTGGAGTTATATCATTCTGCGTATCGGCCTATTTTAATGTAATTTTTACCTTATTTTTCTATCTAAGCAATGAACGAATTATCAGATGCTTATATTTTATATATGCTGTTTCTAGTCTTATGTTGTGTTTAATCATAAAATTTAAGTAATTTCAAAAAATGACCCCCGAAGGCAGGCAGATACCTTAATAAATTGCTGAGATTATGAATACATTTTTTGGGAGGGGGTGAAATTAATTATGATAATAAAGCTTCCAAGATTAACTTTTTATTTCAATCAGCTGTTGAGTATGCAAAAACGTTTACAAAAAGCTGAGCTCCATGACGAAGTGAAATGAATTGTCCCCCGAAGATAATTGGATTGCTTCTCTGAAGGGAAAGATTGACTCTAAAGGGTTGTATTCCAGAGAAGGCAGGTAGGTAATTAGGGTTTTATGGCGCATGGTCCAAAAGCGGACAAGCTGGCTAAACGCAAGATAAAAAGAAATAAAATCACTGTATATATAAAAACATTGTCATAAAAGGTAGATGTAAGTCCAGGGCAAGAAATTTACATAACACAAAATTAATTTCATGATTTTTTGAAATCAGGTTATGGATAATATAAAAAAGTATTCGAGGAAAAACAAAGTAGAAATTATTGACTGAAATAGTATGATGGAATTCTATGATTCAAAACATTCTGATCAACAACATGAAGTACATTGTAAAAAAGAATGGAAATAATGATGGATAAAAGAACTACATGAAATTTAAAAATCCAATGGTACTTGAAAATATTTGAATGGGGTTTTCCCCAATGAGATCTTGCAATTTTAAAATATTTCAAATGATGATTAAAAACAGGACAGTCAATTAAAATAAGGTGACAGTAAAATCTGATGAGCATGTATGACAAAAAGGTGGACTCTCGCCCAACAAAAGACGACGATGAGTGAATCGTGTGTGCCCAATGCGAAGGTGAACCAGTTTGACATAGGTCCCTCGCATTGGGGCACATGGCCACACATTAATAAATGGTTTGAGGGAATGTAATTTATTGCTGACTTGCAGATTCCATGACTCTTGCCAATACTAGAGAAGGATTGTTGTGCTTAAGATTATGAAACACTTTTCCCAAGATAAACTCTTAACAAATATTTCTGAAATGCCGCCCGTGTCACTACGTACAGTTGTATTTTTTGACAAATGTTTATTTCGATGCATCCCTCTTATCGTTGCCCTGTATTTGTGATCGCTACACCAGCCCAATTAGATGAGATAGGTAGGTATTTTAATTAACGTCTCAATGGAGCAACACAACGGGCTATAGGCGACGGTCGAGGACAACACATGTAATTTTAAACCATTATATGATGACGCGGTCGCACCTGAGCTGGCACCCCATTCTCCAAACTTCCACACCACGTTAACGTGAGGATATTTGAGGCCACGACAGATTGAATGTTCACACGACGGTCCTTGGATCGAGTGCCGAACTCGAAACCCTCCGATTGCTAATCCGTTACTCTCCCAACCGGGCTACCGCGCCCCCAAGAGAAAGAAGAGACAAAGTAGAAAGTATCTGGCGCATCAAGACATTCGTATGGCGAATGAAATGAGAAGTATCAAACAAAAACTTTGCGCAAAACTTGTAACCAGGGAGACTGCGAAAAAGCTAAATTCTGAAATATAACAAGAAGTTCTTTAGCATTTTATGGAGTCAGCTTCCGAAGATTTATGGGGGGGGGGCGTCGTGGCTCAGTGGGATGCACATTGCGCTAGCATCTTGTGAGTTGTAGGCGGCGCAGGTTCGATTCCTGTTAAGTACATTACTCCCTGGGTGCATTTCTGTCTTCTGTGTCAATAAACCGTTCATTGTGTGTGTACGTCTATTACTTGATATTGTATGTCTTGTGTCTGGCGCAGCATGGACAAATAGGGCCTTGAGCCATAAAAAAACCCCAAAACCAAATCAAACCAATCGAAGATATGTGACTATATCTTTTAATAGGACTTGAGGTCACACTTGAAAGTAGACCAAGAACTCGCTCAACCAGCGCCAAATAGGCCATTGGATTGCTCCAGCTCGATTTTAATTCAAAATACCTACCTACATCTAAAAGAGCTCAGGTGTTGTTCACGTCATCTTACCGTGGTTCAAAATTACGTGGCGTTGTCCTCGGGCTTTCCCTTTGGGGTTGATCCCATACCGTCACCAATAACCCATTGCCTTGCTCCAGTGCGACGTTAAATGCTAACCTACCCCAAAAAGACCGAGTAGCTTGTATTTAACCAATTACGTGCAGGTAATGGCGATGCAACTAAAAGTAATTATTTTCCGAAATTTGTATAAATATTTGTAGGTATCGTGGAATATTAGAATATTTGGAACCAGGTAAGATTTTATTCTAATTCTTTGGCTGCTTGCTTTACCCTGATGCAGTTCTACTGATTGTTGGCACTGTGGGTAATGATATGGTATTTATTTCTTGAATATTGGGGATATATGATCTTGATATTATGTGGGAGTTGATTTTTACATTTCCCCCTCTTTTTACATTTAATTTTCCATTATATGCAAAACCGGCAACAATCATAAATCTCTTAGAGAAAGTTCTTACGTTCACTTTGGTATAGTCCTTTGACTTGGCGTATTCTCTTTTAAAATTAAAGATCTTACCTTATAAATAGTCTCAGAAATTTTTTCTTTTTTGGATACGTATTTAGAAGTATTTTCTTTCTCATTAATGATATTACTTATCGTACCTTTAGATATCGAAAAAACATGACTTTTTCAGCATTTTTGAATAATTGAATAAGCATAATTCTCTTCGGAAAGAGAGGAAACATAGCCTTCCATCCATTGCTTACTTAAAAGCGCCATTTTGAAAGTAAACAAAACTCTGAGTTAGCAGAAAAATAAAATTCTTTCGTAGCATACAATTTTTTTTACAGCTCATCAAAATCGTTCAAAAAATGTCCGAACAGCCTCTGTATTAACAGCATTAAATTTTATGTTATGAAAATTTTGTGTGTGGGAATTATATATATAGAAAACCCATTCCATTCAAAGCTGGTTTCTGCGATTATTCTAACATTTTGACTATATACAGAATATCCATACGTATATGCGAGTGTGTAAAAATCATTTGCCACGCTATTGACTCAGGAGAGTTCTGTTCTAAGCTCCTTTTCTTTTTAATCCCAAATATAAAGACCACCACATAAGAGGAATATTTCTGGTGGAACCTTAATCCGCGGAGGACCAATTAACGGCCTCTGCCACCGTTCCAATGTTCCGTTTTAGCTCCATTCGAACAGCTCGGCATGAAGTTTTTGCTTTCTGGTTCTTTTGTTAAGAGGGATTAGGAGAATTGCTCCTTATAAATGGGTTCTCTTGCTAACTGGTGTTTAGAACCAGTCGGAGTGCGTTCTAATGTTTGCTTTGTTTTATCTCGATGTTCTGTTTCACTCTGCGTAGCTCACTTTGGAAAAAACTTTATGGGGACTGAGTTGGTCTCTTGTGCATATACGTATAGACATGCATGTACGAAACGAGCAAAATAAAAAGTAACGAATCTTAGAATAATGTGGGCCGCGGTAGCCCGGTTGGAAGAGTAATGGATTAGTAACCGGAGAGTTACGAGTTCGAATCCAACCAAAGACCGTTGTGTACAAAGGGGGCTGGTACATGTTAAATCTTTCGTGACCTCAAATGGGGTGGTGTGGAAGGTTGGAGAGTGGGGTGAAAGCTCATGTGTGACCTCGTCATCTGATCGTGGTTCAAAATTAAGTGTTGTCCTCAGGCTTTCCCTTTGGGGTTGATCCTGGACAGTCAGCGATAGCCCGTTGTGTTGCTCCAGTATAAAGTTAATTAAAATACCTACCTACCCTTTGGGTTGGTTGGTTTTTTGGAGTTTTATGTCGCAAGGGCCATATTTGGCAATGCTACGTCAGACACAAGACATACCATACCAAATAATAGACATATACACAATTAAAGTTTTAGACACAGAAGAGAAATACACCCATGAAGGAATGCACCTGACAGGAATCGAACCTGCGCCGCCTACAACTCGAAGGTTGCAAGCGCAGTGGACATGCCCACTGAGCCACGACGGCCTCTCTACCTTTGTGATTGATCTCGGACCGTCACCGATAGCCCGCTGTATTGCTTCAGTACGACGTTAATTAAAGTACCTACCTACCTTAGAAGAATGTACTTTTAGTGGCTTTGAAAAAGTGGAATAGTTTTGTTCAGATTTAGTTCGAATCCTTCGCGAAATTCCCATTGTAAATTATTTTTGAATTGTTTAGATTTAAATACAGCATAAAATAGATACGTCAGATTTAATTTGATATGCACGTTTCTTAGAAGCATTTCATTCAACGAAATGTGTTCGGATCATTCGAAATTCCCCAAAACATTTCGAATATATTCAAATAAGAATGAAACAGAAACGGGATAACAATTCGTTCGATTTCATTTGTTGTTTTGGAGCATTTCATTCCCGATTGTGTTTTAGAAAGCATTCCAGATTTTTGGAATAAAAGAAAATTTTTTTTCCAAAGTAATAAATTCGAATGCAACACAAATAGAAAAATACTTATAAATTCGAATAGAACAGAAACAAAAAATAACTAATCCAATTTCACTTGATTCTGAACGTCAAATTTTGGAACAAATGGAAATAAATTCGAACTGAAACAGGTTGGTTGTTTTTCGTGTTTTATGGCGTTTATTTGACCAAGATGCAGTAAATATAAGACAGATACCGCAAAGTAATGGACATAAATACACAAGGAAAGTTACACTGACACAGAAAAGAAAAATATACTCAGGAAGGAATCTACGCCGCATATAACTCGCAGATTACTAATGCAGTGGTCAACCCACTGAGCCACGTCGACCCCTGAACAGAAAAAGGAAAGCAATTAGTTCGATTTCATTTCGTCCAGAAAGTTGTCTCAAAGTATTTTACTCTTGAATGTGTTCGAGTCCTACGAAGTTCCAGTAAAATATCAATTTTCGAATTCAAGAGTAATAAATTCGAATAGAACAGAAAAAAACTAATTTTCGGAATTCATCAGCACTCGAACGTTGTTCCGAAGCATTTTATTCTCCAGTTCGAATCCTCTCTAACACTAAGATTATTTTTGAATTCTAGAAAAAGTTCGAATGAAACAGAATCAGAAAAAGAATTCGTCCAAATTAGCTGATCCTGAACGTTGTACAGAAACACCATTCGAAAGCATTAACGATACAAAATGGAACAATTAAAAAAAGATTCGAACATTCGAGAGGCGGTGAATGGGACTCTGCAGTGAATTACAGTTAAAATCCGAGAAACCGTAAAACAGTCTGATAAAAAATTCCACTTTTAACGGATCTCCTTTATCGTCCTTTCGATCGCAAAATGTTCTGGAATCCGTACATGGGGTTCTGGAAGAACAGAACAAGAGCTCATCCCCTGCCTTAATCGTCTGCAATGTAACTGGCTTAGAGGTTGACTTCTCCGTTTCGTCAGCATTTCTTTATCGCTCCTATCTCGGTAAATGGATTCCAATGTTTTATCGTTTGCGTTGAGAGAGAAAAGATATCGATGATCTCATCTCAGGAAGATAAGAACTACTTTTTTAAAAAGATTCCTACCATTTCATTTATATGCGTTCCGAACAAACTCCGAAGAGAATTAGCTTAAAAAAAGAATAATAATTCAATAAATGCAATGAAACGTCGACCTCAATTTGAAGATTTTTCGGAGTTCAAAAGAAAATGAATGTCAGAATTACTATAACACTTCTTCGGAGTTTTAATGACTATTTGTGGCCTTGAACTTTTGTTCAGAACAGGTACGAACAATAAGTAGTACCATTTACAGCAAATTCGAAAATTTAATGTTTGAAGGGGGGTAAGTGCTTCCCCTGTGGTGACAAAATAGTTTCTGGTTCTTTAGAATGTGTTCTTGAATATTCCAAGATAATTTCGAATTGAAGAAAGTGAAATAAAATAAAAAAAGGATTAGTTCGACTCCGCCTTATCCCATACGCCGTACTGAAAGACTATTCAAAAGCATTAAAGTTTCAAAATGGATCAATTAAGAACATATTCAAACATTCGAGAGATTGTGAATGAGCATTTGGAATGTTCGGTACAAACATTCAGACATTTTGTCCTAGCTAAATTTAAATATTTTAGTTTAAAAATTAAAACGTGTTATCAAATCATCTGCTGCAAAAAGACTATCGATGTTTTCAATTTAGATATATATTTATAGGGTAGAATAAAACTCATAAATATTTCTCCTTTTAATATTTCACCGGTAACAGAACAGTATCAGTTCAAGGAATTAGTAACGTTTTTATTATAATTTGAACGTTTGGTTGCTCACATTATGAAATTCGATCTACGTTTCATTACAAAGTTAAGGTTAAACCAACAAAGCGTCAGACTTTAAAAACTTCTGAGGCTTTTTTTCTGCAAATCTAAATGTACGAGGATAAATCAAAAATTATCCACACACTTTCGCTAATAACACATCTTTAGGTTTATCCCACTGTCTTCTGCGCATGCATGCTTAGAGTTGATACTGCTGTGGTCCCATTACCGAAGTTTGACCTTGATGGCATCATTTTTCTTGCTTCTGCTTCAATGTAAACATGGCCGCTCCGGTAGCAGTGTGCACCAAGGAGGAATAAAGAGCAGTGATCACATTTCTAGGATAGGAAGGCGTTCCAGGGGCTGAAATTCATCAGAGGCTTACAACACAATACGGGGACAGTGTTCTACCACGCAGAAGTGTGTATGAGTGGACTGAGAAGCTTAAAAGAGGCCGGACAAGCGTGATGCACGAAGGAGCAGAACGCCAGCAAACCTCCACCACTGACGAGAAGATTCAGTAAGCTCTAGAAATGGTACTGGTAAACCGGCGAGTTACCATCGAGAATGTAGCGTGTCCACTGCAGATTAGACGGACAAAGAAGTGAGGGAAGCTGTGCATAAATGGTTGGCCAACCCACCGAAAACGTTCTTGGAGAGAATACGCAAGCTTGTGAAACGCTGGACCAAGTGCATCGAAAAGGACAGACTATGTAGAAAAACGACGAACTTATTCAACCCCTACATTCGTGCAAATAAATTGAAAAAATAAAGTGCGGGTAATTTTTGACTTTCCCTCGTAGATGACGCAAGTGTTTTATAATAGAACATGCACCCTGTGCGTATTCCGTGTCGGATAATCGGAAGTAAAATCCTCGTCTTCCACTACTTTGCTTACATTACAAATCCCTCAAACATAATTTCAAACTACGATATTATATGTAACCCCCACAAAAAAAATTAAGTCCTAAGGGGCCCCATTAACATTTTTATCCTATTTCATGAATGATACAAATAATACGATCCACTAGACATGCGATTCGTTAGCATTTGGGATGCAGACATGAGGTGAACGATATCATTGATTATAAACAAAATAAGGAGTCCCAAAAACATATCAATACAAGTTGGGGCCTCCTAGTATTTGGCCCCTCCATTGCATATGACCCACAAGGGAAGCTCCACTCTGCTGCAACTCCAGTGATTCCGTGCGCGCTCAACGTGACCACTGTTGTTTGGGGGCGTTGCTATGACAACGGATAAGAGATACGTGTCCCTGCCAGATGCAGGAGATAAATGGAAGAGGCAAATTATTTATTCTTCCACTCTGGGGAGGGTGGGTTCAAATCCCAGGCCTCGTCGAAAAACCGGACGCAGGTAGTAGGATAGGTTCGTTGAATATAAAGCAGGATTTGTATTGTTTTTATGACAACGTAAATTAAAAGCAGTTTGGAAGAACACACATTAAATGTGTTTTCGAATGTCGCGAAATTTAAAAAATTTCGAGCTTGTTTGGTATCTTCTTTTTAGAAAATACTATTCGAACCGTTGGTTTTCTTTCTAAAGAGTCATTCATAATTGTCCAACTATTCAAAAAGTTCCAAATCTTTTTTAGTCACACTCATTATGTAAATACTAATGGAACATGTGTTTTCGGGAAAATATTCTTAGAACATTTGGCTTCCATTCCAAAAGTGGATTTATTTTTATTTTAAAATTTAACGTGTTCTAAAACAATAGTAACGGAATATTTTGAACGCTCGTTTACAGTAGTACATTAAGTTTTTATTCTAAAAATGGATTCATTTTGGTCATTCACCAATTTATAAACTGTTTTAGTTGCAACAAGTAATTATTTCAGTTTGGTGATGAATTGCACAATTGTAACATGTGTTCCCAGAAAATATTCTAAGAACATTTGGTTTTATTTCCAAAAGTGGGATTCAC
Source organism: Meta bourneti (assembly GCA_933210815.1). NCBI lineage: Eukaryota > Metazoa > Arthropoda > Arachnida > Araneae > Tetragnathidae > Meta > Meta bourneti. Next base: position 8,484,012 of record OW119929.1, read on the forward strand.
TATTGCCCAAAAATTCAAAAATCTAAAAAAACTAACTCAGTTCCAATATGTATAAATTTAGCAAATGTGAGAACATTTGGACCATCAGTAACAATTTTCTTAGAACATTTGGACTTTCTAAAAGAACATGTATTATTATCCCAAAAGATCAGAATTCGGTAAATACTAAAAACACATACCAAGGATTTATATACCAGTAATGTGTGCCTAAAACCTTACACTTTTTAATTCGGGCTTGAATCCTTCAGTATTGAGTCATTTTTACTTCCTGTCTCACCACTCCATTTAAATCCTCTCACTTGAACGTTGCCGTCTCAGCTTACGTTGTAAATACTTTCACAGGCAATATTCGATCACACCGTTAGACCCGTAGACATAACGTATTAAAAATAGGTTCTTTATGGCCATGACCACCAACATGGTGAGGCCTGTTGTAACTACTCATCATTCTAATATCCCACCTTCGATTTCAAAACTAATTTCTTTAAATAAATATATACGTCGGTACCCGTAATTAATCAACGTCGCACTGGAGTAACACAACGGGCTATTGGTGACGGTTCGGGATCAATCCAAAAGGAAAAGATCCGAGTACAACACCACGTAATTCTGAATCAGGGTCAGATGAGGTCAACACCTGAACTGGCTCCCCACTCTCCAAACTTCCACACCATGGCAAAGGATATTTGAGGCCACGATAGATTTAACGTGCACCAGGCCCCTTTGTACACGACGGGCTTTGGTTGGATTCGAACTCGCAATTCACGTAAAGAGGAAGCGAAGCAAATGGAAACAAGTGATGACAGCTTCGATTCATTATCCTTCGCTCTAGAAATAAGGTATGAAAATAAACGAACAGTTGTAGATGCTCACGTTAACAATTTGTTAAATTATGAAAAACAAAATAACTCGTGAATCTCCTCAGTTGAGACATTTCTTGGTTGCCGAAACGTAATAAAAGATCGTTAAAGGTTCTTAAATTTATAAGAAATAATTTCTCTGAAGTTTTGATTTTGAATATATTGTTACAAGAAATAGTTAAAGAAACGCTGAAACAACTAAAAAAGAACGAGACTCTATAACTTGATGACTTGCTCACATTTTTGGAAGAACGAACGAATGTTCTTCATGAATTAGCAGAAAGCATTTGTTCAGCGGAAAGAATGTGTTGGATACGAAACTTGCCATTTGCAATTGGAATAACTCTTCTCGATCGAAATCCTTTTTTCTTTCAAACAGGGATCGACAGATGTATCTATTTTGTGTGAGACATTCTTTACACCAGGGTTTGCCAAACTTCTTTGACTGTCGACCCCTTCAAGTTTTATTGACCTTTTATCAACCACCTTTATTTTACTTTTACGTAATTATAATAGGACAAGCAAAAAAGACGTTTATGTGAGTTTTTATATTGTTTATTTTATAGTTAGTGTTTATTGTATGTATAATATAGTAATATTATTATACGGCTTAACGTCGAAGGGATACGTTTTTGTTTTTGACGTCCTTCTTAACATTACATATTGAATAGGAGGGATAAATAATAAGATATAATGATAATAAACCAAAAAAAAATACAATCTTCCTTATGTATGTGAAAATCAGACTTTTATTAACTTAGTATACAGTTTACTAACGTTGTTAAATGTGAAGGGTGTGCTTCATGACTTGACAAGATTAGCAATGTTGGATTCAAATTGAGTCAGTTTCAGCCTTCAATCGCCACGGAATTCTATATTCACTTTTAATTGCGTTGTCACTCAGGATGGAAGTAATCCAAGTTAACTGAATTAAATATTACCCGTACAATGATGTCTTATATTTTCTATCGACCGCCCTCAATCGACCCCTGGGGGTGGATATCGACCACTGCTTTATACCAATGCTCAAAGTTCAATTACATGGATGTGGTGTATAGTTGAGTTTGTAGCATTAACTTTAGGCTCCGATGTTTGCCATTTTCTCTTCTTTTCCATCCAGATAGAGAAAGTAGTGTTTGGTATGCTCATAATACGTCACTACATAAAACATCTTCTAGCATTGAGAAAGGATCTCAATGTATAAATTCTCACAAACCCTTGAAGAGTCAAACTGGAGAGCCTTTCTCCTTAAATGTCGTTAATGGCGCTTCAAGGAGTGTCGTTTTGGTTAACACAATTGTTTACATTCTCTTGCAATAGTAAAAGACCATTACGTGCTATATTGGATAGCGTCATCACATCCTCGTGCTCTATGGTATTAGGAAACGAAAGTGTTCAGAATTTTCATTCCGAATAGTATTTTTAGGTATCTATAATTTCGCGGAGGCAATTTTTTGAAATTATTATGGAACTTGGATCTTTTTATAGATTTTGTGATTGATTTCTACTAGAAAAAGTATTTTATGGCAGAAAATTTATATTTTTTATAAAAATGGAGTAAAAATTGTAAAAAACGCAGCTAAAAGCACTATTTGTACACAAAATGTCATATTTTAAAAAATAACATTTTTCCAGTTTGTAAAGCGAATTATCTTCTAAAAACATTTATTTAGGTATCGAATTACAATCAATACTATTGTGTTATATTTAAATTAATTGTGAAGTTTAACGTCAGTCATCCCTGAAAAAAACACGTAAAAAGAGCAAAACGCAAAAAAGTATTCAGGTTTACATCCTGCTCAATTTTTTTAAATGCATATTTCTTAATAATAATGGTTCAAATCTACTTCATAATCTTCAGAACATGTATAAAAAATTTCAAACTAATTTAATGGATGCATTCTGAGGTATCGTGTTTTGCAGAGAGTAACGCTGGCGAAAATTGCATTTCGAGAAAAAGCTAAAAAACAATATAACCTCTCATGTCAAATATAGATGTCAATCCTTTTTTAAATGTTTATATCTCCAGATCTAAAGGTCGTAGAAGTAAAATTCGACGTGATATGTAGAGCTAAAGAGTTGTATAATATGAAAAATGTGAAATTTGAGTGAAAATGGCGTTTTAAAAGTAAACAGGAATACCTTAAACCAGTGATTACCAATCTTTTTATACTTGAGTACCACCTGAGAATTTTGTAGGGTCTTGGCGTACCACCAGTTATGTTATAATTTTTTGAGGGGGTCAAATAAATTCTATACACATTTGAATAACTTTACAAAATGTATTTAAGTATAAATAAAACAATACAGAAAATAAATCCATAAAACTAGAAAAAGCCGTTATTAACAAGTGGCAAATACAATTTCCCAACACTAAAATGTCTTTATCAGCCTGTACTTGTTTTTTACATACACTAGCTCTGAAAACCCACGTTCGCATAAATACGTTGTTACAAATGGAGTTAAAAATTTTAATGCTTGACTAAAAAGATAAGCGCGGGAAGTTGTAAGTTTTAACCCAGTACTTTGGTCTGCATTATTATTGAACCCTTCTGCGTACCACCCCAAATGCTCTCGCGTACCACCAGTTGGGAACCACTGTCTTAAACGATTTATCACTAAATGTTAAATCGAAAGCTCAAGTGTCAGATTTGTTTGGAAGTTGCGAATGGACTCGCGCAGTGCCCAAAAATTAGGTATGTCGCACCATCTAGATACATTTGGACATTTCTAAAATAAAAATACCAGAAACAATATACTTTCCGCATATTATTTGCCTCATCACGGTGTGCATCGTCGAAATAAAAGAAACACGAAATGGCGAAATGTAAATGGCCACATCGATTCATTCATGGGACGGCCGCCAAAAACAGAAGTTATCCATCATATTAATTTATTTTATTTATATTTATCATATATTGCTACAATAATAATAAAGAGTAAATAAAGAATTTAATTTCATCCGTAAAATTGCATTGGTTTAACGGTTGTTTTAATATTTGAATCGATTTTTCTAGTTGCCAAGCTCAAAATCGATTCTAAATTTTCATTCGTCAAGCGGTTCCTTTTTTCGATTTGTTTCATGACTGAAAAAGTTGGTTTACATATATATGTGCCACGCCTGGCGCCACGGCTACTTTGTTGTGCGCATATGCGATTTTTTAAAATTACTCATCCTGTAACTTGTTAAAGTTGAAATAACACATAGCTAGGCGGGCCGCCAGCAAATCAATGTAGGGCCCGGGTCTGTGCATCCCTGATATATGAGGAATCCATCCCCCAGACCGCCACCAGAGGTCGCGCCCAGCTGCTGAGCAGAACTGTAACTTTATTTTCCTAACTCCCTTTAACCTCTTCTGTACATAATTTTTTAGAATAATTAAATGTTGTGTCTCCATATCATCCAGCTTCACATCTTCATCACACGCTAGACACCGTACTACATATATATGAACATGTAAAAAAAGGGAATGCGTATATATATATATATATATACAAAACTATAGACAAATATATGCACAAATGGATGGACGTATTCATACTTATGCATGCATATATATAGGCCATCACCAAAAATCCGATAAGAAAAACCAAACCAATTCATTATATTTCTATTGTTCTCCATAATCCTCTTAAATTCATCCGTCACATTTACAGTTTTTAGTTTACAAATTACCATTTCCCCCTCTTCTTCACATGTACAAATTACCTCAATCTATTTTCGAGCCTCATGCTCTTCTCGATCTATGCTATTCCTGAGAAAACAGATCTGGCAGCAAACAGTCTTCCAAAGTAGCTTGACAGGGCGGCATTTCTGAATGGTAGGACTATATTTTTGTTGGTAGTTTGATTCTCTACTTATCTTTAGTAGTACTTTGAGTTTTCGGGGGGGGGGGTAACTTGTGTTAATCTCTTTGGCTAAGCCTCACACAAGTACAGAAAAAACTCAAAGCTTCTCTTAAAAGTGAATCCTGCTTTACTCCCCTCGACAATGTAAGCGGACTCACTCCCTTCACATTTTCACACATTTTATCTTGTTTATCGGAAAAATTTGCTTTTAAGGTAGTTTCTACTTCATATAAATACATATGAAAAATGCATACATAAACATACGCATATTTATATCCACCGTATACGAGCATGATACATATAAATAAAAGCAGTAAACTGACATAAACAACAGAGAATGAGACAAATGAGTGGGGCTCACCGGGCAGGTAGAGCACCCTGCGCATGTTCTCGTAGTCCGTGCCGGGTATGCTGAGCACGCACTCGAAGACCGCGGCCCGCTCGCTCAGCTCCCAGTCCCGCACCGTCCGGGTCACCTGCACTCTGAAGGCCCCTCCGCTCTGCGCCTGCGTCACCGTCTGCACGCCCGACACGAGATCGGCCTCGGTGGCGGGTCCCGTGCGCAGGAGCGTGATCTTGGGCAGGGGGAAGACGCCGTCCGCCTCGCAGCTGAAGTTGGCCGCGCTGGGGCTGGTCTTGGTGTAGTTGAAGTCGAAGGTCCGCGGCGGCGCTGAAAAGAACACAACAAATGATCCGAAGATTCTACAAGATGGCGAGATTCTCCGGCTGACATTCCTCAGTGTCCATTGGATCCCCGAGGGGGTGTTCTTGGACAATCATCCGGTAGGGGTTGGAAAAAGGGAACTCGAATTGTGGACACGGAGTGCAAGGTTCCTTTCTCTCGCATTAGACCCAAGTTTTAGAACTGTAAATCTATATATATAAAGCAGAGTTGGCATCTGTCTGTTCTCTATACAAATCTACACCGTTTGACCAATCCACGCCAAATTTGGTACACTTATTCTTTGGAATCCTGCGGGTAATGTAGGCTACATATTAACTCCGTTCTATTTGTCTTGGGTGTGCAGAGAGGTGTAACCTCCCGTCATCCTGGACAGAGCACTTTCTAGAGGGCGCTCTCTCCCGGTCTGGCTGAGCAGATGACGTCAGAGTTAACATCTATAGGAGTCGCCTCTCAAGATGACCTTGAATGTTTTTAGAATCTTTGAGTATGGTTGTGCTGAAAATCGTTCAGTATCATATCGTTTGTGTATCCCGTCTGTAAATTCTTAAACTGTAGTTTTATTATTGGAATGTAAATTTTAATAATATAAGATTATTTTATAGAAAGTGGTCTTTTTTTATCGTCGATATGGTACAGCGGGCTAAAAACAATTCGAAATCCTCATAGGAATGACATTGCGTATTTATACGATCAATGTCAGACCAATTCACACCATTTGGTACATTCATCCTGTAGGACACGTAGGCTATATATTAACCAAGTTCGATTTGTCCTGGATCTGCAGGTGGCTAAAAACAATTCGAAATTTCCATAGGAATAATATTGAGTAATATTACGCTGAATTATAAGCAATTCAACCCGAGTAACGCCGGGTAATTCAGCTAGTCTATATATAAAGCACAGTTGGTGTCTGTTCTCTATACAAATCTACACCGTTTGACCAATCCACAACAAATTTGGTAATCTTATATTTTAGAACCCTGCGGGTAACGTAGGTTACATTTTAACCCCTTTTGATTTGTCATATGTCTGCAGAGGTTGCGAAAATAATTCTAAATACCCATAGAAATAAGGTTGAGTATTTTTTTATCACTGTCAGACCAATTCACATCAAATTTCGTACACCCATTCTTTTGAATCCTGCGGGAAACATAGGCTAGATATAACCCCAGTTCTATTTGTCCTGGATCTGTAGAGGGAACTAAAAACAATTCGAAATTCTCATAGGAATAACATTGAGTAATATTACGACGAATTACAAACAATTCAACCCGAGCAACGCCGGGTCAATCAGCTAGTATACTTATGTAAATAAACAGTCAAGTATCGATGAAGAAGCGTCACTCTCTGTTACCTTGTATATTGACGGAAAGAAAAGAACCACAAGAACAAGTTAATGTAACTGCGGCGCAGCCAACAGGATATGGGTAGACTGACGCTTCTTCATGGGTACTTAACTGTTTATTTACATAAATATATTTACAGTTCCAAATGTTGGAGTATGCCAGCGAAAGGACCCTAGCTCGTCCGTTCTCCTCAGTATTCACTAGTCGAGTTCCCTTTTTCAACCCCTACCGGATGATTGCTCAAGGGCACCCTCGCCTTCCGTCCAACACACTGAGGAATGTTGGCCGGATTGAATTGGATTGGATGTTGAGGTTTTATGGCGCAAGGCCCAAAAGTGGGCAAGCTGCGCCAAACACAACCCAATAAAAGTGTAAAGTATTTAAGAATTGAAAGTCCACGATAAAGATAAAAGATAGATTTAAAACAAAGGACAGGGGAGAAGCAAAATTAAGAGAATAGATCACTCAGGTACCCCGGGGTTGTGCAGCCACTACAAACCTAAAGAAGGTATGCCCCTGAAGGCCGAATTTTGGCCGGAGAACCTCACAAAGATAAAGGTGTATGCGTGTGTATGAAGACAAAGGTGTATATCGAGCTGTGTGTGTATGTGTAAATAGGTATATGTCATAACAGAAATCACAGGTGCCTGTAGCATTGACAAGAGTGTTGTAAGGCAATCGGAGTATTATCTATTGGTGCTGAATGTAGTATTGGTTCCACAAATGAAGAGGCAGAAAATTCCATAAAAAATAGTCTATTTAATACTTCAGTACACAACATCATAATGCGTGGAGGTTAAGTGTAGGGTGTTTGAGATTGCTCTGAACTCCTTTTTGTAAGGGGCTTGAAAAGTGTCGTGGAGGGCTAAGGGGTTTGAAAGGGTTCTAAGGGACTCTAAGGGCCAAGGGCTTTAATGGTCAAGGGCTCTAAAGGCCAAGGGCTCTAAAGGCCAAGGGCTGAGTGTAGTGTTGGTTCCACAAATGAAGAGGCAGAAAATTCCATAAAACATAGTCTATTTAATACTTCAGTACACAGCATCATAATATGTGGAGGTTAAGTGTAGGGTGTTTGAGACGGCTCTGAACTCCTAATTGTAAGGGGCTTGAAAAGTGTCGTGGAGGGCTAAGGGGTTTGAAAGGGTTCTAAGGGCTAAGGGCTCTAAGAGGGCTAAGGGCTCTAAGGGCTAAGGGCTCTAAGGGCTAAGGGCTCTAAGGGCTAAGGGCTCTAAGGGCTAAGGGCTCTAAGGGCTAAGGGCTCTAAGGGCTAAGGACTGAGTGTAGTGTTGGTTCCACAAATGAAGAGGCAGAAAATTCCATAAAAAATAGTCTATTTCAGTACACAACATCATAATGCGTGGAGGTTAAGTGTTAGGGCGTTTGAGACGGCTCTGAACTCCTTATTGTAAGGGGCTTGAAAAATGTCGTGGAGGGTTAAGGGGTTCGAAAGGGCTCTAAAGGTGTCGTGAAAGAAAGAATAGTTAAAATTGAAGGGGATAAGAAAAGAGAAAGATTATTGGACAAGGAGATCTATCGAAAGTTCACTGGCAGAAAGCCAGTATCTTTACGATACGATGTAGCAAGCTGATCTTGCACCGGCGATCTGAAAGAAAGCAATACATTTCGAGCGACTGTTTCCATCTGAAGTTAAGGTTTGCGAGGTGACCAGATTGGATTGGATGTTGAAGTTTTATGGTGCAAAGTCCAAATGCGGACAAGCTGCGCGAAACACAAGACAGAATATGTCCCAATAAAAAGTATAAAATATTTAAAGATTAATATTCCAAGAAAAAGATAAAAGGTAGATTTAAAACATGAAAAAATGTGTAGACGAGAATAAAAATATTCAAACAATAATCCGATGATAAAACAAGACCATCATCGTCTGCAGCATAACTAATGAAACTAATGAATTTAATTGACAAATGCATAAAATTTGGAAAGTGTTAAATTTAAAGGATTGAACTGTAAAAGAATTTGAAAAAAATATATTGAGTCATTTTGAATTTGGTAAAAATTAGATGAGATTTTAAAAAAATAACTGAACATAAAATGCGAAAAGGTTTGGATGGGTATTTTCCCCGACCCAATCTCACAGATTCAAAATTGCACTTTTAAAAAATTTGATAAGTTGATGATGAAAAATAGGACAGACAATTAAAAGATGACGATGGGTGAAACATGTGTCCGATGCGAAGGAGGATCAGTTTGACATCCATACTGCACACTGGAGAATCTGGCCACTGATGAATGAAGGGTTTGATGTTTAAAGACAATTAAAATATGATAAACAGAAAAGGAGTAGATCAAGAGTTGCAAATTTGGGGCGCTCTCTCCTAGTTAAAGACGACGACGAGTGTGTCCAATCATTGACCTTAAAATGAAATAGACGAGCATGTTCACTCAGCTTTGTTATTTCTTCCAGTCGCTCGGTTTGAAGATATGTCATTTGATTGTACTGAAAAGCATGAATCCTAAATTATTGATTGGTTAAAGTGATTATCCACCGTGATCAAAAACACTAGTCTGCGCTTCGATAGCCAATAGGCGAAGTGGATTTGTGATTTACCCTTCAGAGATCTTACGTCTCTGAAGGGTAAATCACATGCTCTGTCTATTTCATTATAAAGCCAATGTGTCCAATGCGGAGGCGAGTCAGTTTGACAACCGTCCTCCGCAATGAAGAAAATGACCACTGATGAATGTTGGGTTTGATGATGGGTTTGATGAATAGAGACAATTAAAACATGATAAACAGAAAAAGAAGTAGAGCATGAGTTGTCACTCCTAGTTAAAGATGTGTGTCCAATGCGAAGGCGGGTCAGTTTGACAACAGTCCTCCGCACTGGAGACAATGGCCACTGATGAATGATGGGTTTGATGAATAAAGACAATTAAAACATGATAAACAGAAAAAGAAGTAGAGCATGAGTTGTCTCTCCTAGTTAAAGATGTGTGTCCAATGCGAAGGCGGGTCAGTTTGACAACCGTCTTCCGCACTGGAGACAATGGCCACTGATGAATGTTGGGTTTGATGATTAAAGACAGTTAAAACATGATAAACAGAAAAAGAAGTAGAGCATGAGTTGTCTCTCCTAGTTAAAGATGTGTGTCCAATGCGAAGGCGAGTCAGTTTGACAACCGTCCTCCGCAATGAAGAAAATGACCACTGATGAATGTTGGGTTTGATGATGGGTTTGATGAATAAAGACAATTAAAACATGATAAACAGAAAAAGAAGTAGAGCATGAGTTGTCACTCCTAGTTAAAGATGTGTGTCCAATGCGAAGGCGGGTCGGTTTGACAACCGTCTTCCGCACTGGAGACAATGGCCACTGATGAATGTTGGATTTGATGATTAAAAGACAATTAAAACATGATAAACAGAAAAGAAGTAGAGCATGAGTGGTCTCTCCTAGTTAAAGATGTGTGTCCAATGCGAAGGCGGGTCAGTTTGACAACCGTCTTCCGCACTGGAGACAATGGCCACTGATGAATGTTGGGTTTGATGATTAAAGACAATTAAAACATGATAAACAGAAAAGAAGTAGAGCATGAGTGGTCTCTCCTAGTTAAAGATGTGTGTCCAATGCGAAGGCGGGTCAGTTTGACAACCGTCTTCCGCACTGGAGACAATGGCCACTGATGAATGTTGGATTTGATGATTAAAGACAATTAAAACATGATAAACAGAAAAAGAAGTAGAGCATGAGTTGTCTCTCCTAGTTAAAGATGTGTGTCCAATGCGAAGGCGGGTCAGTCTGACACCCGTCCTCCGCACTGGAGACACTGATGCAAGACTCACCGTAGACGACCATGACCTGGTCCTCGACGTCCTGCCCCTTGAGAGAGACGACGTGACACGAGTATCGGCCGGAGAGCTCGGTCGTGGGCTTCATGAGGTTGAGCGCCCTGTAGCGCGTGTGCTTGGAGGAGGGGTGCACGGCGTAGTCCATGTTCAGCTTGCCCCTCACCCTCTCGGAGGCGTACCGCTGGTTGAGTTCCGGTATCCACTGGTAGATGGGTAGCGGGTCGTCGTTCAGGAACCACTTGACCACCAGCCGCTTGTCGTCTTCCTCGGAGTAGTTGTACTCGCAGTCCAGCACCACAGAGTCCTCGGTCCCGTTCTGCACCCAACGGGGCATGGACAGACGCGTGATCTGGACGCCTAGAGGACAAAGACAACACGAATGAAGACACATACTTCGGCATGACTTTAAGACAGCTTTCACCTTCAACAATAGAATTGGCAAAAAAATTAAAATAAAACATTTGTGAAATGAACACTGTATATCGCAAATATGGAATTATTGCGTATTTGCGATATACCAACACGAACAGGGTTGTGGACCCGATCCCAACCCGATCGCATAAACGAGTAGAGGCTGTTCGGACATTTTTTGAACGATTTTAATGGACTGAAGCTCAATTTTTTACATGAAATTTTTGCGTTTTAAATGTTCCATTTGATAGCCCTTATTGTTAACTATCTTTCTACACCTTAATTTCCATGATAATAATGAATTTTGTAGTATCGACAGTGGTATTTAGTCCCATTCTTGTTCCACAGTTTTCCAGTCCTTGAATGGTTTTCGGTCGACCTTTCGATAATGCCCTTTTTAAAAGTCCAAAAAGCACAAAAGTCCATGGGTGAAACATCTGGAGATTTAGGAGGAATATCAGTAAAGGGACTTGATACTTGAGTTCCTTGTTCCATTTTTTTCTAAGAATTTAATGGTCGATTTAGATGTGTGGCTGCTTGTATACCCTGATGCAGTTCTACTGATTGTTGGCACTGTGGGTAAAGATATGGTATTTCTTTTTTGAATAGTGGGGGATAAAATAGGGTCTTAATAATACGTGGGAGTTGATTTTTACATTTTTTCCCCTCTTTTTACTTTGAATTTTCCATTATATGCAAAACCGGCAACAATCATAAATCTTTTAGAGAAAGTTCTCACGTTCACTTTGCTCTAGTCCTTTGCCTTGGCGTATTCTCTTTTAAAATTAAAGATCTTACCTTACAAATATTCTCAGAAATTTTTCTTTTTTGGATACTTTTTTGGAAGTATTTTTCCACTTTTACGTTTTTTTCCTTTCTCATTAATAATATTGCTTATCGTACCTTTTGATATCGAAAAACCCTGACTTTTACAGCTTTTTCGAATAATTGAATAAGCATAATTCTCTTCGGAAAGAGAGGAAACAGCCTTCCATCCATTATTTAAAAGCGCCATTTTGAAAGTAAACAAAACTCTGAGTTAGCAGACGAGAAGTTATACTTTAACTATTTATCGGCTGTGGAAATAAAATTATTTCGTAGCATACAATTTTTTACAGCTCATTAAAATCGTTCAAAAAATGTCCGAACAGCCTCTGTAGTATATGAGCTGATTAAATTTACATCGAACTTTCTCTCTGAACTTTGACCGAAAAATGGTGAATTTAACTCGGATTCTGTCTCCTCAATTTCCTTCCCGAAACTTAGCTATTTTAATTACGCTACGTGGAAGGTTGATATGAAAGCGATCCTTATGGACACTTTCGGACTTTATGGACGACGATCCTTATGGACAGAAGCTGGGAATTCATTACCGGAGAAGCCAAGCCATGTCCCGATGATGCATCTGAAAGGCAAAAGCGGTCTTACGATTTACGCAAGCAAAGAGCATTCACCATCTATCAAGGCTTATACACGTCTATCTAATTGGCGCAGTGATAGAACTGGCATACCGATTCTTAGCAGACTCCAGCATGTCTCATCCTTCTGTGAGGTGCACCTACAGAGGATCCCTTCGCACGTGGACCTCGGGGGAAAGGAAGTAGCGGATCATTTGGTGAAGGATGAACCATTGTCCGATACCCACTCGTTGGCGTTTCTTGAGCTTTACTCTATTAGAAAAAATCTTGATAAGAAGGCATGGATTGTTCCCCTGTAGACTTTTGGTATCAGGGGATCGCCCCGGAAGATCTCTTGCTCTCAATATATTCAGACAGATCTCGCCCAAATTTTCAGTGGCCATCTGAGGAGTCTCACATTTTGCTGTGGTTGCAAGATTCATCCTGTTTGCCTTAAATGCCAGTCTGACCAGCCCTCCCCAGACACATTATCGAGTGTGCCTGGAGTTGTCCTGAGATAACCTGTTTTCTCAACCTCTTTTGGTGTATATCTTTGTGCGGGTGAATGGACTTGTGGATTGGGTCTAGCTGGAGCTAGACGTGGAGATTAGCAACAACAACGATAGAAAAACCACACTATCCAGAATGAGAACGGGACATTTTAAAGCCATGAAAATAAACTGTGATGGAATCAGAACGTACAGACTGTCTGGGTGCTGAACTTACTGTCTGGGTGCTGAACTTACACCTCATCCTCTATTCACCTGCCCTGCAATAGTAGCTGCTCTTCAAACCATAGATTACCGTCCTGAAGAACAGCTTTACAGCGAGAAAATGATCGGCATCGTTAGAGCGGTGCAAAATGCACACGGAGACATCTGCCTCAGAAATGGACACAACAATAGAATATCTTTTCTAGCATTCTTTCAACCAATGATTGGCTGAATTTGGAGTTTTATGGCCGAGGTAGGTATTTTAATTAAAGTCGCACTGGGGCAACACAACGGGCTACTGGCGACGGTCCGGGATCGATCCCGAAGGGAAAGATCCAAGGTCAACGCCTCGCCCACGCCATTTTGAACCACGGTCAGATGACGAGAGCACCTGAACTGGCACTCCACTCTCCACGCCAACGTGAAGATTTGAGGCCACGAAAGATTTAACGTGCACCCTTTGTACACAGCGGTCTTTGGTTGGTTGGTTCGAACTGGCAACCTTACCGTTGCTAATTCGTTACTCTTCCAACCGGGCTAACGCGACCCACTAAATATTTGGCAAGTTTCATTTCTTGAAACAACGTCTGAGTTATTACGAAAAATGTCTGTTCCTTAGCAATTGTCAAGCAGTGTATTTGTTCATAATTTTCACTGTTTCGGTAGCCTAGTTGGAGGACATTTGACGCCACGATAGATTTAACGTGCACCACCCCCCGTGTACATGACGATCTTTGACTGGATCTAGTTTCGAACTCGCAACCCTCCGGTTTGCGAATCCGTTGATCTTCCAACTGGACTACCACGACCATTTTATGGACAAGCTGTCGCCAAACAGAAGCCAGACAATATCAAGAAATCGACATACACATACAAGGAAAGTTTTACTGGCACAGAAGAGACACTAGTCTTTCATAACTTTAAATAAAAACTGAGTGTAATTTTCGCTTTTTTTCTCTTCAAGTAAATATTTCTCAACTCTCGCTATATTGGGGCGGCTCACTTTTCTTACCACTATCCAAGAAACGCGATGCATCAAGGGTAATTACTTGAAATGGGAAACTCTAGATTTACATTTATAGATTTCATCGTTTGATCACTTCACTTCAACTATTCTCTGTTGAAATGGGACACTTAGATTGTTTGAAGTCCCTCTTTTGTCAGTGAATTTCACTTAGTACAATAGTTTCATGTAGAAGCACTTTCAGTGAAGCACTAAAAGAAGCCCCTTAAAATAAATATTTACATTGATTCGCAGTCAGCAATTCTAGCAATTAAAAATTGCTTCACCCGTTTTGATCCTCTTTTGAAAAAATAGCCTTTCTAATATTAAATTTCAATACAAATTCTAAAATAAATTTTCAATGGATCCCATTACATATTGGCATTCCGGGAAATGAGAGCTGACTTATTGGCAAAAGCTGAAGCAAATAAATAGCCTGGTCCTGCTCTCATAGGACGATCATCTGTCCGTAATTAAAAAGTAGATCATCTCCAGTACCCTTTCATCACTAGTACCTCAGTGGAACGCCAGGAGAGCTGCTTGCCTTCAATTAGCCCCTTTCTCTATGCTTGCCAGGCTCCGATCTGGCCATTTGAAAAATATGATATTCTTTGTTAGCCAGAAATCCTTTCCCACCTGTACAAAGTGCGGCTTATTACCAGCCTCTCCCTCACACATCCTGAATTGCATCGGAGCCATATATGAAGACATTTTTAAGGACCCATCTGCCATTGCCCAAAAACCTTTTTTGCAGACTCAATGACTTAGTGTAATTTGTCTTTTTTACACTGGGATAAGAAAGATGTAATATTATATCAACTGAGTTTCTCACCTACCATGCATTTAATTAAAATATCAATCCCCAAACAATTCTCTCAAATATTTCACGGACGTACTAAACGATTTTTCAAAAAAAAATTCCACATATTTCCCCCAAAACGACCCCGAACCCACGACGTCAGCGCGAAATCCGTTCGTCAGCACAGATCAAAAGCCCACGAGCCGACCCTCTCTCTCGAGCAGCAGCAGCGGTGTTCCTCAACTTGACTCGACCACCACACCCGAATCGTTTGATTCTCGCCGCCGCTTCAAAGCGAGGCCGCCTCTCTTCATCAGACGATTTCTGCAGACTCTGCGTTCTATTCTTCTCATTAAGGGGGAGGGAGGACAAAAAACGTTCTTTTTTGTCTCCTATTGTTCAGTGAGGGGACAATGAAAGATTTGTGGGAAAAAGTGGAAGATATTGTCTTTTTTGGTGAAAGGGAAGAGAGTCGATACTCTAATGAATCGGAAAATGAACGAATGTAAAGATCGATTATCGAATAGCGCTCCGAGGTTAGAGCATTTAAAGGTAAGAGTAGTGACCCCTTGGAATATGGAGCTTCCAGGGGAACAAAAAAGCGTGATATACCTTCGTTTCGGGGTCCGACTGATGAACCTCACTCTCCCCCTCCTTGGCGCGGACCCTTCGAAATTCCACGTTGGAAGGGAAAGAGGGTGAAGTCACTCGATTCCACAGGTAGGTATTTTAATTAACGTCGCACTGGATCAACACCTCGGGCTATTGCGATGGTCCGGGATCAAACCCAAAGGGAAAGACAGCACCACGCAATTTCAAACCACGGTTAGATGACGAGGAAACACCTGAAGTGGCACCCCACTTTCCAAACTTCCACACCACGCCAACGTGAGGATATTTGAGGCCACGGAAGATTTAACCTGCACCAGCCTCCTTTGTACACGACGGTCTTTGGTTGGATTCGAACTCACAAGCCTCTGGTTGCTAATCCGTTACTCTTCCAACCGGTATACCAAGGCTCCCTGATTCCAAAGGAACAGATCGAGATTTCCTCGATCCACTTCGCAAACTTAGAACTTCAAGCCAAAATGAGCGTTGTAGGTGAAGGATGATACGAGGTTTCTGTATGCAATGCCAAAGAATCTAATAGTTTTGGGAGTTAAAAGCATTTAAGGAAAACCGGAGGTTAGTTGGGTTTGGGTTTTATGGCTCAAGGGGCCTGTTTAGCCAAGCTGCGCCAAACACAAGACAAACAATTTCAAGTAATTGTGTAAAAAAGATTAAAAGAAAAAAGTAAAAAAGTAGAGATCGCTGGGGCATCCTGAATCCTAACCCCCATGTTACCCCAACAGAGACATAAAGCCCCATGGGAAAAGAAAAGATCACTAGGATACCTCGGTTCGTGAAGCCCGTACACACCTAAAAGTGTACCCCCGAGGGTGAAAATCGGAGAATAGATTGATTATTTTGGGGTTTTATGGCGCAAAGGCCATATTTGGCCATGCTGCGCCAGACACACAATATCAATGGACATACACACGCATGAAAGTTTTTACTGACAAAGAGAGAAATACACCCATCGAGTATGACAGGAATCGAACCTGCGCCGCCTTCAACTCGAAGGTTGCTAGCGCAGTGGGCATACCCACTGAGCCACGACGGCCCCTATAGACGAACATGATTTCGTACAGAAGAAAATCTGAATGTAATTTTACTGGCTAAAAAGTAATGAACCGTTTTAAATATAAAAATATATATGTTATCTAGATTCATTGACAAATGAGAGCATCTAAAGTGTCAAAAATATAAATCAGCCATTGCATTCCATAATCAAGAACTTTGAAAAGACAAAACCTAAGCGAACCAAGAACATTTTAAGAGAAGAAATCCACTCTTCGTAAAGCGAATGCAAAAATCAAACACTATAAAAAGAACAAAAAAATATTCATCTTCCATTCAAACAAAAACAAAACATGGATCCAGCAGTTTCATCACTTCACTTGTCAGCGACCAGAACCACCCCTTTTAAACATCCCCTTTTCTATCGTCTCCAAAATATTCGAATATTCTAATTCGATTAGGAAAAAGACTCCACCCTTCGAAGACGTAACGCAACGCTAGATTCGATTGGATTTGATTCGATAACACTTCGAATCGGATGTTCTTTGAAAGAACTTCCGGAAGGGGTCGATAGAACGAGGATCGATTTTTTCGGCTTAAGGTTCTGGATTTTCTATGATGTGCATCGAAAGGAAAGAATTTTGAATTTGAATTGTGAGCTCAAAATGTGACTATATAAGTGGTATTATACTAATCCCGAATAGCCCGTTGTGTTGCTCCAGTGTGACATTAATTGAAAATACCGAATACCTATACTAATCCAGTATCAAGAAACCGAATTTGTTGTCAGCACTTCCTAGAAAATGATAGAAATTCCGTTTGCCTGCTTCTAGATTTTTCCATTTCCGTTGAAGGTAGGTTGGTAAGTATTTTAATTAAACGTCGCACTAGAGCAACACAACGGGCTATTGGCGACGGTCCGGGATCAATTCCCAAGGGAAAGATCCGAAGACAACACCACATCATTTTGAACCACGGTCAGATGACGAGGCAACAGCTAAGCTGGCATCCCACTCTCCAAACTTCCACACCACGCCAACGTGAGGATATTTCAGGGCATGGCAGATTTAACGTGCACCATCCCCATTTGTACATGACGGTCTTTGGTTGGATTCGAACTCCCAACCCACCGGTTGCTAATCCGTTACTCTTAAAACCGGGCTACCATGGCCCCTTCTTTTGCAACGAGAGAGCTGACTTATTGGCAAAAGCAAATAAACAACCTGGCACAAGAGGAAATACCGTCCTGCTCTCAGAGAACGATCACCTGTCCGTAATTAAAAAGCAGATCATCTCCAGTACCCTTTCATAATTGGTGCCTCAGTGGAACACCAGGAAAGCTGCTTGCCTTCAATTGGCCCCTTTCTCTATGCTTGCCAGGCTCCGATCTGGCCATTTGAAGATGACTCATGGATGGCCAGAAATCCTTTCCCACCTGTATAAAGTGCGGTTTTCCGGATGATTGGTTTTTTTATGGCTCAACTTGGCCAGATCTGATCAAGCTGCACCCATTAATTTCATTTCCGCCAAATAAATCGCCATACACACAAGGAAAGACACTAGAGTGAGAAATACACCCAGGGGAGTTATAGGAATCGAACCTGGGCCACCTACAGGTTCTCGGGCTGAAATAGACAAACCGACGAAACCACGACGGCTCATTTTTTTTAAGAAATGTGCTGGGGAAACCGACCCGCTATTTGTTAACTGGGAATACGGTTTTATTTACGTGGAAATTTGGAGAGGCAGGTAGTTAATTAACATCGCAATCATCATTTTGAACCACTATCAGATGACAAGAACAACACCTACGTCTTTGTTGGTACTATGCTGGGCCAGACACAAGACACAATGTCAAGTAATAGACACACACAATGAAAGTTTTACGGACACAGAAGAGAGAAATACACCCAGGGAGGAATGCAACTGAAAGGAATCGAACCTGCGCAGCCTACAACTCGAAGACTCAATCCCCAAAGGAAAGATCCGCAGACAACACGTAATTTTGAACCACGTTCAGATGACGAGGTCATCACCTGAGTTGGCACCCCTCTCCAAATTTCCACACCACGCCAACCGTGAGCACTTTGAGGCCACGACTTATTTAACGTTCACCCTCCCCCGTGTACACGGCAGTCTTTGGTTGGACTGAGTTTCGAACTCGCAACCCTCCGATTACTATTCCGTTAGTCTTCCAAATGGGCTACCGCAACTCAACTACAGAGAAAGGTAGGGGGTTTTAGAACAAAAAAGAAAGAATTAATGAAAGTAAATTTCAATTCAAAATAATTCTTAATCGGGAAGTATTCAGGTAATATAGGCCTATTGCTACAAAATCCTCCCCTTCTAATACTGAGATATTTCATGGTAGTTTGAAAGGTTCTTGGCGCAGTTCCAAATCGATTTGGAACTGCTTTCGTGGATGACTAATATACCTAAAAGTGCGCGAAGGTGATCGACAAGGTAGAAAAAGGAACTCGGATATTTGTTTTTCGGATGATTGGTTCATTATGGTGCAGGTTGGGGCCCAATCTGGTTAAGCTGTCCCAATTAATTTTATTTCCGTGAAATCCATGCACAGAAAGACACTGAAATGAGAAATGCATCCATTATAGTTATAGGAATCAAACCTGGGCCACCTATATTTAGGTAGGTAGGTAGGTAGGTATTTTAATTAACGTCACACTGGAGCAACACAACGGGCTATCGGTGACGGTCCGGGATCAATCCCAAAGGGAAAGATCCGACCTATATTTAGGCTGCTAAAGCAGTAGATAAACCGACGAAACCATGACGGCACGTTTGTTTATTGAGAAATATGGTGGGAAAAGCGGCACTATTTGTTAATGAGGGTTAATATGGTTTTATATTTATGGAAATTTGCAGAGGTAGGTAGTTAATTAACGTCTCACTGGAGCAATACAACGGGATTCAGGCGACGGTCCGGGATCAATCCCCTAGAGAAAGATCCAAAGACAATTTTAAATCACGGTCAGATGACGCGAACACCTGAGCTGCCACTCCACTCTCCAAACTTCCACATCACACCGACGTGAGGACATTTGGGCTACGAAAGATTTAACGTGCACTAGCACTAGTGTATACGACGGTCTTTGGCTGGACTCGAACTCGCAACCCTTCTCCTGCTAATCCGTTGCTCTTCCAACTAGACTAGGACCGCGGTAGCTCGGTTGGATGAGTGAAGGATTAGAACCCGAGGGTTGCGAGTTCGAATCCAGCCAAAGACCGTCTTTTACAAAGGGTGCAGGTTAAATCTTTCGTGGCCTCAAATGTGGTCAGGGTGTCGTGGTGTGGAAATTTGGAGAGTTAGGTGCCAGTTCAGATGTTGACCTTGTCATCTGACCGTAGTTTAAAATGACGAGGTGTCCTCGGATCTCTCACTTCGGATGGATCTCGGACCGTCGCCAGTAGCCCGTTGTTTTGCTCCAGTGCGACGTTAATTACTAACCTATATATCTTTATATTGCTAAAACTATGCAGAAGAGTTTGCATCTCTCATCAAACTCGTCAGCAGTTCGACGAAGGCGACGAGAAAGCCGGAAGACAGAAATCAGAACAGAAATGAAAACCTAAGCAAAAGGAAATTTAGATGTCCAAAATCACCTTTGAACGAGAATGCGACGTTCAGAAGGTAAAAAATTGTTGTACCATCTAAAGTATTCAGTTTTTGCCTTCCTTTGAATTGGAAGTTTAAAATCAATGTAAGAAAAGAAGCATGAAGTCATACTTTTTATTTTTGATTTAAGATATCCCCTCTGTATACTTTTATAACGGCATTTTCACCCAAATTGCAAATTTTTAAAATTTTACATATTGCTAAAACTCTAGCTCTACAAATCACTTCCGATTTTATTTCTATGACCATTAGGACTGGAGATTTTAACATTTTTTAAAAGTATTAACATCCATATTTGACATGATGGTTTATATTGTTTTTATTTTTTATCGAAATGCAATTTTCGCTAAGCGTTACTCTCCGCAAAACACGATATCTCAAATGCATCCATTAAATTATTTGGAAATTTTTTATACATGTTCTGAAGATTATAAAGCAGGTTTGATCTATTATTATTGAGAAATGCATTAAAAAATTTCATCAGGATGTAAACCTAAATATTTTTTTGCATTTTGCTCTATTTTCATGTTTTATTCAGTGATGACTGACGTTTAAGTCCACAATTAATTTAAATGACATTAGTAAGGATTGTAGTTCAATTCATGAATCAATGTTTTCAGAACATATTTCACTTAACAGGAAACTATTAAAATATGACGTTTTGAGTAAATGGCATTTTCGCTGGTTTTTTACACTTTTTACTCCATTTTTATAAATAATAAATTTAAAACACTATTTTCCGCCATAAAATGCCTTTTCTAGTAGAAATAAGTAACAAAATCTTTAAAAAAGTTCCGTGATAGTTTTTTTTAAATGCCTCTGCGAAGGTATAGATACCTTAAATTGATTTCATTTGGTGTTTTATGGCACAAGGGCCATATTTGGCCATACTGCGCCAGACACAAGACATACAATATCAAGTAATAGACGAACACACACAATGAAAGTTTTATTGACAGAAGAGAAAAATACATCCAGGGAGGTATGCACCTGACAGGAACCTGCGCCGCTAACTCGAAGATTGCTAGTGCAGTGGTCATATCCACTGAGCCACGAAGACCCCTTGATTTCATTTAGAGGAATGCATATCGTACGACACTTATAATACAAAATTATTTAGGGTAACCAATAAAGGTAGGTCGGTAGGTATTTAATTAACGTCGCACTGGAGCAACACAACGGGCTATTGGCGACGGTCCGGAATCAATCCCGAAGGGAGAAACCGAGGACAACACCACGTCAGTTTGAACCACGGTCAGTTGACGAGGTCACACCTGAGAGCTGGCATCCCATTCTCCAAACTTCTAAGCAAAAGTGAGGACATTTGAGGACCCGACCGATTTAACGCGTACCAGCCCCTTTGTACACGACGGTCTTTGGTTGGGTACGAACTCGCAATCCTCCGGTTTCGAGTTCGTTACCCCTCCAACCGAGCTACCTCGCCCCACAAAATTTTTTCGGATAAATACTAACGACAAGGATGAAAAAATACGCCCCAAGAATCAAAATTTGAGTCTCTTTCGAAAGCCTTTGACAAGCGAGCCGATGTGCGAATAGTCGAATAATTAAGGCAAGTCTGCTTATCCGCACTACGGGCAAATAGGCCCACTTTAGCCTGAAGCACGAGTTTAGAAACTTTTCGACGTCGAGCTCAATTAATTGGAGTTATTAGTGTCGGTGGATTGGCAATACGTGATGAAGGCCTCCGACAGTTTGCAATAGTGGTTTTAATTGTAATGTCTAGGATTTGGGTGACGTAAAATACTTCTAATTGTCCTAAAATACTTAAAAAAATTACTTTTAAATTTTTCCAAAAAAATACACTTCTTAAAAATCAGATTGAATTTAATTTAAGGAATGTCTTAGATCTCATTTAATAATACGGCCGCGGTAGGTTGGAAGAGTAACGGATTAGCAACCCTTTTTTTGCAAGTTCGAATCTAACCGAAGACTCGTGTATGTGGGGGCTGTGCATGTCTTCTGTCGTGGCCTCGAATGTCCTCATTGTGGTGTGGCGTGAAAGTTTGGTCTGGATTGAATTTTGGAGTTTTATAGCGCTATGTCCAAAAGCAGAAAAGCTGCGCCAAACACAAGATGGAATATCCAATAAAAGTATAAAATATTTAAAAATTAAATAGTCTAAGATAAAAGGTAATTTTAAGCATGTAAAATGTATAGATGAAAATAAAAATATTCAAACAAGTCAGATAATAAAATAAGATAGTCTGCAGCAAAATTAATGATGAATAATTTAATTTACAAGTGTATAAAAATTTGAGTGTGAAATTGAAAAGACGGAAAGAAATTAAATGAGGTTTAAAAACCAATCGAACGTAAAAAAGCGAAAAGATTTGGATGGGGGTTTTCCCCAACCAAATCTTGCATATTCAAAATTGTGCTTTTAAAAAATTTAAACGTTGATGATATGAAAAACAGGACAAACGTGATAAGTTTGGAGAGTGGGGTGCCAGCTCAGGTGTTGCCTCGTCATCTGAATTTGGTTCAAAATTATGTGTTGTCCTCGGTTCTTTCCCTTTGAGAATGGTCCCGGACTGTGGCCAATATCCCGTTGTGGTCCTCCAGTGCGACGTTAAAATACCTACCTACCTACCTCTTCACAAAATAGAGTGCAAACGGAGGGTTGCGAGTTCGAATCTAACCAATCCTGTTGCTAATGCCGGCATCCGGGTGGGACCAAGCGGAAACTTTGGCCAGAAGATTTAAGTCCAATACCATGTTGATCCAATCCGAAAATCGATCCCATACCAAGTGATTTGTATCGGTGCGGAGACTCAAAGTACTCATACCATGGGTATCGGACCGGCATTCGTTCAAATCGGGATGGACCGATATTTTTCCCAGTCCGATACCAAGGCGACGAGAACCGGTGCAAATAAGATTTAAATAAGACCAGTACAACGATAAAAAAAATATATAGAGGGGGTACTGTAAAACAGAAATATTTTCTGCTGGTATCAAACGATACTTTCAGGATCGATACATTTTGTGTATCGATATATTTTAGGTGTATCGATACTACGTGCTTCGAAACGGATCGATTCTGAATATCGATACTTTGACGCAACCGCTCATTTGAGTCGCTGGCCGGATCCGCGATAGCCCAGTTGGTAGAGTAAAGAACTAGGATCCGGAGGTTTGCGAGTTCGAATCCAACCAAAGACCGTCGTGTAATCTGTCGGGGTCTGAAATGACCTCACCATGGCGTGGCGGGGAAGTTTGGAGAGTGGGGTGGCAGCTCAGGTGTGACCTCTTCATCTGACAGTGGTTCAAAATGACGAGGCGCTGTTTGTCCTCGGATCCTTCCCTTCGGGATGGATACCGGACCGTCGCCAATACCCCGTTGTATTGCTCCAGTACGGCGTTAGTAAACTACCTACCTTATTCGAGTCTCATGTTTTCAGACGAGTTGGCGAAACAAATGTTCAATTATCTCACCGAGTACGCTGGGGAAATGGATGATGGATCTTGATGGATGATGGATCTTTTGAAGATGGATCTTACAGTGGCATCCTTGTAATTTGGATGTAAAGACATCCAGATAAGGAACTGTCAACACATATCCATATTTAAGGTTGAAATGATAGCCGCCTATGATGCTCTCAAAGATCTTCCGAAACCAGTTCATATAAAGTAAATTCTTATGTTGATTCCGAAGCAGCTCTTTGAAGCACACATTTTAAAGAAAAAACAAACCCAAGTGGTACCAGAATTGTTTACTCACTTATTCAGCTTCAAAAATAGTATAAAATATCAAAGAACATGTTTTTTGTTATAAAATTCGATTTATTCACTCATAATAAATTTTTACGAAAAAAACATTTAACCTTATGAAAGACAAAAATTCAATGCACCACATAATTCTCCAACCTTCATCACAACAGCGTCAACAACTTACTAATTCATTTTGACATGTGTCAATTTTGTTTTCAGTTATTGACACATTTAGCGTTCGTTCATAGAATTGCCAACTCAACGAAAAGCTTTAAATAAAATATTAAACTGTATGACTGTGAGTCATTTTTTGAAGTGGGTTAAAAAATATCCCACCACGCATAAAAAGCTAAACAAAAGGTGGGACAGTTTTTAACACACATAACCCCAAAGAGTTGAGGGATATTTCACCAGCTACGATGCACTCTTGTATAGAATTGCCAACCTCCTAATAAGATTCCACGAAGAATCCAATAGTACTTCAGTTGCTGGTTAGTTGTTTTCGGGTTTCATGATAAGAGGGCCATGTTTGGTTGGTAGATTAGCTTTGGGGTTTCATGGCGCAAGGGCCATATTTGGCCATGCTGCGCCAGACACAAGACATACAATATCAAGTAATAGACAAACACACAAAATGAAAGTTTTACTGACACAGAAGAGAGAAATACACCCAGAGAGGAATGAACCTAATAGGAATCGAACCTGCGCCGACTACAAATATAAGATTGCTAACACAGTGGACATACCCCTGAGCCACGACGACCCCGGCCATATTTAGCCAAGCTGCGCCAAACACAAGACAGAGTAGTAAGGCAGGTAGAAAAAGCAGATATAGGTAGGTATGTAGTTAATTAAACGTCGCACAGGAGAAACACAAGGGCAACGGTCCGGGATGAATCCCCAAGGAAAAGATCCAAGGACAACGCCTCGGAATTTTGAACCACGGTCAGGTTGGTTGGTTTTGGGATTTTATGGCACAAAGGCCATATTTGGCCTTGCTGCGCTGAACCACGGTCAGATGTCGAGGTCAATAACTGAGCTAGCATCCCACTCTCCAAACTTCCATACCACGTCAACGTTAGGACATTTTACGACATATTTAACGTGCACTAGCTCCCGTGTAGACGGTTTCTGACTGGACTCAGTTTCAAACTAGCAACCTCCGGTTGCTAATCCTTTACTTTTCCAGCCAGGCTACCGTTGCCCGCAAAAAGCAGAAGGTTAAGCGGGGATAAAGACAAAAGCGAAGAAAGATCACTCAGGGGTTGTGATGACAGTACACACCTAAAGATGTGCCCTAGAGGGCATTTTTCAATCGATCCCGTTGGCATTCCAGGAAAGGAAAGAGCTGGCAAAATCCGAGGCAAAGAAACCCGAAAAATTGCTCTGTCGAAGGAAGACCCAGCTTAAAATCCAACCTTTATGGAAAAATTGTTCTTTCCCATCATTGGGACATGGGGGGGGGGAAGTTTTCGGGTGAGCTTTTAGATCTCAAACATGCCGAGAAGGGTTGTTTTGCATGTTGCCCATCTAAAGTAAGCAACCTTTGTCGATGGTACCAAGTATTTCCCGTAATGCACCAAATGTAAAAAAGAGCCAGCTTCTCTATACATCAGATACAAATCTTCTCCAACCAAACTACAATAGCTGAAAAATTGAATTTGCACAACCTCCATGTCTTGGTGTAGGACTTGAGTAGCATCCTGGGATAGGTAGGTAGGTATTTAATCGACGTCACACTGGAGCAACACAACGGGGTATTGCTGATGGTCCGGGATCAATCCCAAAGGGAAAGATCGAGGACAACACCACGTAATTTTGAACCACGGTCAGATGATTAGGCAACATCTAAGCTGGAACCCCACTCTCCAAAGCATCATGAAATAAGCTCCAACCAACCAATGCAGGTGGGTAGGTATTTAATTAACGTCTTACTGAAGCACCACAACGGGTTATTGTCGTCGGTCCAGGATCAAACCCGAAGGAAAAGATCTGTGAGGACAACATCACGTAATTTTGAATCACGGTCAGATGACGAGGTCACACCTGAGCTGGTACTCCACTCTCCAAACTTCCATACCACGCCAACGTGAGGACATTGGAAGCCATGACCGATTTAATTTGCTACAGCCCCGTGTATACGACGGTCTTCGGCTGGACTGAGTTTGGAACTCGAAACCCTCCGGTTGCTAATCCGTTGCTCTTCCAACTGGGCTACCGTAGGATAAAAGAATCACCCATATTGCACTAGGACGTGCCAATCGTGTTTCAAAGAATATCGTCTCCATATCTTTGTGCATTAGGTTTATCACTTGAGAGCAGATGTGCGCTCACGTATTCCACGCACACTGGCTCCCCCCTAACGACCTCTTTCATGGATGTTTCTGGGATGGTTTCTGATTCTCTTCCGGATGAAAACACGCCCAGAATCACTCTGAAAACTGGGTCTGTATTCGTCACTGAAGAATGTCAGTGTACAGAGCTCCATTGGTTTTCTCTCCTGCTGTCTTGCACGCGTGTCCAATTGAACCGGTGAGGATTACACAAATTTCTGGTCGTCAAACACAGACCAGCGTCTGCGAATAGTTGAGGCTGATATCAGTCTTGCTGAACTGGCTATCAACATCAGTTGCAGCTTTTCTAGCGTCCTCCTCCCTCTAGACCAGGGATCGCCAAACTTCTTTGACCGTCGATCCCTCAGGTGTTTCCTTGACTTTTTAATCGATCCCTTCTATTTTACTATTACGTAATTATAATAGGACAAGCAAAAAAGACTCTGATGGGAGTTTTTAGATGGTTTATTTTATTTTTAGTGTTTATTGTATGTAAAATATAGTATATATTATTATATTGTCTTAAAGTCAAAGGGATACGTTTTTGGTTTCGACGTCCTCCTTAACATTACATATTGGAAAGGAGGGATAAATAATATATAAAATATATAATTTTATTTAGATAACAATAATACAATAAGACTTTTATGAACTTAGTATACAATTTTCTAAAGTTGTTAATGTGAAGGGTGTGCTTCGTGACTCTTGACAAGATTATAAATGTTGAATTCAAAATGAGTAGGCTCCAGCCTTCAATCGCCACGGAATTCTATATCTAGCTTATTTATTTGTTTTGTTAAAATGACAACAGAAAACAGCTGAAAACAGCTTCGACCCTGTACGAGCTTGGAAATACAAAGCAAAGGGGAGTACCACTTCAGAAAGTTTTGAATATTTTTCTACAACATTTATATTCGTCCAATTTTTAAAAAGTGTTTTAGATTCAAGATCAACTGACAGTTCAATAAGTTCATCTTATAAGTTACATTCGATATATTCAATATCTGATACGATTTTCTATCGACCCCTGAGCCCGAATCGACCCCAAACAATGTTATATCGACCTCTGGGTGTCGATATCGACCACTTTGGCGACCACTGTCCTAGATGATGAATCTGTTCTTAGAAATGCATCCGCAGTCTATAGATTACAGGACTTACATTCTAACATCTGGTCACATCTATTTGACTCAGACATCTCTCGAATCCCAATGTTCACTTTGCGCATAAAATCCCAAAGTCCAATCCAATCCCAATGTTATTTTTTGTCACAGATCCTAATTTTGGGCAAATCGATTAATTTTTTCACGAGTAATACCGATTTTTGCACTTTTCCCTTAATTTATGGAAAACAGTGAAAATTTATCCCGTCAGTTAAAATTTTTATAGAATTGTTACTCTTTTGCTGAAATTCTGTAAATGGCTTTACTACTAAATTGAAATTCTTTTAACTAATCGATTTATTAAATGAAATTATTGTCATTTATAATGACGAAATAATTAATAGCATGACTTATTAATGAAAAAAATGCATCCGAAAACTTGGCTTAATACCCTTAAGTTACATTATTTACTATCTCAGGAATATCCTCAGGATAGTAAATGTAACCCAGCAGGAGATAAAATTCCTCTACCCCCTTTGCTTGGACAGAGAATCAATGGAGCATACAAAGAGGAATCGCCCGAAGGAGAGGGGCGCTTCCAGTGACAAAAGGTTTGCGTCGTTTGCTTGGAGGTCTTAAAGAATCTACAGCAAAATCTGTATTATCAGTATGATATCCTTTTGTGGTGAAATATTGAGTAAATATAAAACTGATTAACATTTTTCAGCTTTTATCAACTCTTTTATTATTTGAGAACTCATATATCCTATTGTTGAAAGTTGATAGTTCTATCGTGTTGAGTAAGGATGTAATAAAAAACGAAATTCTCTAAATATTCCTTGAAAATGTCAAGAATGTAATAAGGAATTACCAAAAAATGTCAGGACACGGATACTAAAAACAAATTTGGCCTTATCGTATACCTGTTATCGATTTCACTCAAAAGGTCGTAATAATAATTGAACTCGGATTTTTTAATGCTTTTTCAATCTTTTAACACTTTGAGGCCCACGATTTTAAAGGGAAAAAACACAGAATTGTTTATTCACTTATTCATCTTCAAAATTAGTACAAAACATCAAACATATTTTTTTATTACAAAACGATTTATTTACTCAAAATAAATTTTTACGAAAACAACATTTACCGTTATGAAAGACAAAAATTCACTGCACCGCACAATGCGCCAACCTTAATCACAAGAGTGTCAACAACTTGCTAATGCGTTTTGAAGTGTGTAAATTTTGTTTTCATTTAGCGTTAGCTCATAGCATTACCAACTCAATGAAAAACTTTAAATAAAATATTAAACTGTATGACTGAGTCATTTTTTGAGGTGGGTTAAAAAATATCCCACCATGTATAAAAAGCTAAGAAAAAGGTGGGACAGTTTTTAACCCACCTAACACCAAAGAGTTAATGCATTTCTACGCGCATTTCACCTGTGTGATAATTTCGATTGACTTTATTGAGTATTCTTGATTGTTTTTTTAACTTAAAATATTTCGGGCAATTCCACTAAGTGTTTGATCACTCATATCTTGGCAAGAGATTTTTCTCGTCTTGTTCAATAGTTTCCTGTTCAGACCTAGTACATAGCTGCATTATCTGCTTGCGTTAACAACCGAGTATTAGTACTTTTTAATTAACGTCTCACCAGAGCAACGCAACGGGCTATCGGCGACTGTCCGGCATCCATCCTGAAGGGAAAGATCCGAGGACAACACCACATCACTTTGAACCACGATCAGATGACGAGAACAACATCTGAGCTGGCACCCCACTCTCCAAATTTCCACGCCAACGTGAGGACATTTGAGGCGACGAAACATTTAACGTGCACCCCCTTGTACACGACGGTCTGTGGTCGGATTCGAACATGAAACAATCCGGTTGCTAATCCGTTGCTCTACCAACCAGGCTACCGTGGCCCCTTTAAATAGCAGTCTCCTCTTCAACGTTATTTCAGTAGCAATTTTAGTTGCTCAGATACAAAATGCATAGACTAAAACACGAAATGTGCTCATTAAGCATGAAACAGATGTTGAAGATCTCATCAAGAAATTTAAATTTTGAAATTAAGAAGCAAAATATTTTCTTAATAAGGTTTCCATGACAACCTAGCAGACAGATTTCCATGTTTTTCCGGGCCGCGGAGGCTAACTTAGAAGAGCAACGGATTAGAACAGGGAGGGTTGCGAGTTCGAAACTCGGTCCAGCCAAAGACAGTCGTATATGTGGGGGCTGGTGCCCGTTAAATCTGCCGTGGCCTCAAATGTCCACGGAAGGGGATGCCAGCGTCCTCGTGATCTGACCGTGGTTCAAAATCAGGCGGTGTTTCCCCTCGCATCTTTGCCTTGATCCTGGACCGTCGCCAATAGCCCGTAGGATTCGAACTCGCAACCCTCCGGTTGCTAATCCGCTGCTCTTCCAAACGGGGTACCGCGCCCCTCGAACGGAACGTGAGAAAGAGGCGAAAATAGACACAACACTAAATGATTTAAGCTAAATAAAAATGTTTTATGTATGGCATACACTCATACATTTATGGCGCAAGAAATAGACACAGGGAGAATGCACCTGACAAGAATCGAACCTACGCCGACTACAACTCGAAGGTTGCTAGTGCAGTGGGCATACTCACTGTGCCCCGACAGCCCCATATACGTTTATGAATTTGAGTGAAAGCCAACTCCATGTTCCGATTAAATTCAATGCACTTTTTCCAACATTTATTCAATGAATTGTCTTCTATCTCAGCCCTCTCCCTTACCTCCGTGCTTGCAGGTTGGTAGAGCGAAAGGTAAATAAGTCCGACCCTCGAAAGCTTAAGGCCACGGACAAAACATGGAGCAAGCTTTTGTCTGACCCTGTTCCACCTAATTTGACACCACATATTGCCACGGCAAATTTTAGAATTTTAACCGGACACGACTTTTTAAGAGGACACTTACACCGCATTGGTGTACATGCTTCTCCCGACTGCCCCTTTCGTTCGACGGCGAGCTTTATGGATTTTAGTCATCTCTTATCTTGCACTTTTTATCTGACGATCACATCTCAGTTGACGATCTTTTTAGCCGGGGTAATTTGTACTGGGCTGACCGTAGAAAATTAGGGTCCCTGGACTTTTACTGACGCAGGACAATGGTGTTGCATACAATGGTCATACAATGGTGTTGCAGTTCTGGATACCTGCAAACGCAAGAAACGAACTAGAGCTAGAGTACACAAACCAGCACGAACAGCTAAAGTCGCCGATATCACTCGTTCAAGTGCAGGTTAAAAAAATAAATGCCTCGAATCCTCTAATAATCGAAATGCTTTTTTCATACTAATGCAGCCCCGTAATCGAAGAATGATGTTCGACACAGACTTATTTCTCCCCTCGTCTCAGCTTTTTGCCCCCAGTGCGATAAGCAAATTCAATTTTGATGAGGCCTCTTCCATATTGCTGGTGTAATCGATTCGGCTGGAATCGATTCATCGCCCTGTAGCTTCGAATGGGTGCGAGAGCTTTCGGATTTGGAGGAAATCGATTTTTTGTGTCGCGCGAGTGAATCCTCAATTGCTTAATAAAGTGTAACCCCACGATTTACCCCGCTTCTTGGGAGACGGTAGAAAAGAGCGATATACAAATGGAAGCGATATAGCCCGGTGAACGAGGAAATGTACTTCATTGCATAAAAAGGAAAAAATCATACATTTATTCAAGCGCTAGTTTTTTTATTAGAAATGCATAAAACAATAAGTTAAACACGAAATGTGCGTCTTTTAATGTGTTACCAAATACAGTTCCAACTTGTGCTCGGGGTCGTCGTAGCTCAGTGGGTATGCCCACTGCGCTAGCAACCTTCGAGTTGTAGGCGGCGCAGGTTCGATTCCTGCCAAGTGCATTCCTCCCTGGCTGTATTTCTCTCTTCTGTATCAGTAAAGCTTTCACTGTGTGTGTCAGTTACTCGATATTGCATGTCTTGTGTCAATTACTTGATATTGTATTGTGTCTGGCGCAGCATGGCCAAATATGGCCCTTGAGCCATAAAACCCCAAAACCAACCCAGCCTGCGCTCGGCAGAGCCCTAAGGAATCCGTGGCCGCTCCAGGAAAATAAACTAAATAAAAATTAAATGAAACAAAGGTATGGTATTTTTAATTAACGTCGCACTGGAGCAACACAACGGTCTATTGGCGACGGTCCTGGATCAATCCCCAAGGGAAAGATTCCAGGGCAACACCACGTCATTTCGAACTACGGTCAGATGACGAGGTCACACCTGACTTCGCACCCCACTCTCCAAACTTCCACGCCAGCGTGAGGACATTTGAGGTCACGACAGATTTAACGTGCACCCCTTTGTACAAGACGGTCTTTGCTTGGATTCGAACTCGCAACCCTCCGGTTGCTACCCTTGCAACCGGGCTACCGAGGCCCAAATTAAATGAAGAGTAAGAAACGAAAGGTAGAATCAAAATAAGAAAACTAGAAATTACAATCTGTTGTAACGCACATGGTTTGATTTATTGAAACTTTGGAAGAACCTTTATGTGCGGCCAAGTTTTGATAATATTATGTGTATTGGTGGTAGTTGAGAATAAAATAAGATATTATGGTACATTTCAAAGTCTTCGAAACATTACTTCGTTGCATTGACATTGCACAATCGTTTAAATATCTATTTACCATTTATCCCCTCCCTGTAACTCTACTCCTAAACACCATTGACTTGTAAAACATAGGGTAGGCCATAGAAATTGGTAGCCGCCATAGAAATCGTCATAGAAATTGACTCCAAAAAGTGTTCCGCGAATCAGAAAAGTTGGGAACTCTCTACGGTAGAAAATTTTCACTTCTCGTTCACGTTTTCAAGAAATCTTTTTTAAATCCTGTTTAAAAAGACGTGCGCGTGCATTAAATTTCGGTTGGCTGGTTTAAGTTTAATGGCACAAGGTCCAGTTTTGGACAAGCTTCGTCAAAAGCAAGACGAAATGAAAATTGATAAGTATACGTTAAACATTTAAAATATCAAAGCCAAACCAACAATAAAATGTATATTAAAAATACAAAAGAGGAACATGTAAAAGAAAACTTTCGGAAAATATTTTTATGTTAGCGTAGATTATCAATGGCATAGTGAAAAACAATTAATTTTTGTACATACACATACTTAGAATCTATATACGTACAGGTACAAAGCTATTTTCGCATGAAATTATGTAAAAAAATGAAATAAATATTTAAAGAAAAACACTTGTTCTCCAACTCTATCAAAATACTAACTGATCGCTTCCACCTATAGGGCAGTCACAATTTAAGAGGGGTTTTCAGAACCTGATAGTCAAAAATCGTTCTGGTCAGTCAAGCAAATTTGGTGCAAATATCATGGGGTTTTGATTTTTCTAAAAAGAATAATTTCGCCAACCCATAAAAAATGGAATTCCCATTCTATAAATAAACTAGGTGTAGAAAGTAAAGAAAGTAAAAAGCAGTGTCACGTACAGATGTGTTTCAACGTCGCACGTGATCCAAAAAGTGCATTCTCTGAACACCATTTTCTACTCCATTGATTTGCCCAACGTTATTCGGTCATCCAAAGTGGTTGGATCGTCCAAGATCCCAATCGTCTCCAAGCCATTCGCTTTCAGATGGAGAGTATCCAGACAACTCTTTGGACGGGTTGGGAAGGACGATTGTGTTGAGTGTCATTTTGTGGACAAAACTTTAGAAATAGGTTTTTAGCAGGAAACAAAGTCTGTGTGTACTTTATAACAACGGGATAGTAGCAGCTAAAGTTTGTTTTGAAAGTTCATTGTCTCCTAAAAAGGCCTTTTTAGAATTCTCAGGATCCCCTCAGAGGGTTTGAATTCTGTTTCGATAGGTTGTTTGGTTGGTTTTGAGGGTTTTATGGCGCAAGGGCCTTATTTGGCCATGCGACGCCAGACACAAGACATACAATATCAAGTAATAAACAAAGATACAATGGAAGTTTTACTGACACAGAAGAGAGAAATACACCCAGGGAGGAGTGCACTTGACAGGAATCGACCTGCGCCACACACACACACAACTCGAAGGTTACTAGCTACATAATCACTGAGCCCCGACTATCACTAGAAATTTAGAAGAAATATTCGAGAAATCGGCTCGATATATCGCGCTTCTTGGGGGACAAGGGGAGGGAAGCGAGAAAAACATCGAGGTGAAAGTCGCTTTTTACCCTCAACTACTCGCATTTTAGCAAAATTTATGTGAAACTACCTGTTAAACTCAAAATCAATGTCAGTTGGTTGGTTGGTTTTATGATGCAAAGGCCATATTTGGCCATGCTGTGTCAAACACAAGACAACGTAAAGTAAAAAACGTTTTGAGAGGGTTGATTGGTTGGTTTAGGTTTCATGGGCGCTAGTCCAGAAATGGACAAACTGCGCCAAACCCCAGATAAGATAATGTTTTCTACATTTATAATTATTTTATTAAGAGATAGTGGGAAAGAGATTCCAGTGCTTAGTTTTTAGAGAATAATATATTGGGAAAAGAGGTCAATAAAGTGAGATTGAGATGCAGAGTTAAAACATGTTGATCAACATGTAAAAAATAATTTTAGATGAAGACACAATTCTAATGAATTGATGATTTTTAAATGCTGATTAGTAACATGCAGATATAAAATGGATGAGAATTATATCTACAAGTAATGAGAGAGTATATGAATGGTGATAAAAAATATTAAATAGAGAATTTAAAAATCGAATGCTATACAAGTTAAAAATATTTGGATGGGGTTTCTTCCCAATTAATCCCCATAAAGTTGAAGTTGAAGTTGAATGTATGTATTTCAAACCCGAAGATAACGAATGTAGATAAATATTTTAATTAGCGTCACATTGGAGCAACACAAGGGGCTATTGGTGACGGTCCGGGATCAATCCCTAAGGGAAAGATCCCAGGACAACACCGCGTAATTTTCAACCACGGTCATATGACGAGGTCACACCTGATCTGGCACCCAACTCTCCAAACTTCCACACCACGCCAAATAACGAGTGTAGAAGAAATATTTGTAGAATTCCAACTACTGTATTCTAAGTCATTACGAAAGAGATGTATAAAATAGACATGCCATCAATGAAGACATATTTAAAAAGAAAGTAAATACACACACAGAAAACAACCCGAAATTGAACAAATCTCAGACAAAACAAATGCAAAGATATAAAATATATTCCATATCCATCCTAGAATCTCCCCGACGTACTCTGCCCAACTTATCGTCTGCATCTATCAAAACAAGGGCGTGGCAACAATCCCTCGTGACGTCAAACAGTTCCTTTCTTCAAACAGAATCGTTTCGATTTATAAGTATTTTGTAAATGTTTAAAACATATTTGAATATATGCTGCAGAATATATGTAAATCAGTAACGCCCCCTGTGGGCAGTATTAAAAGGAGAACAGAGAGCAGGTTTCGAGGTATTCCCCTGTATAGCTTTAAATCGCCATTTTCACACAAATTTCACATTTCAAATTTTACATATTATACTATAACCATTTAGATCTTCAAATCACTTCGGATTTTACTTCAACGACCATTGGAATGGAGATGCAAAATATTTTTTAAACCATTGACATCTATATTTGACATGGGGTTTATATTAGTTTTTAGCTTTTTCTCGATTGCAATTTTCGTTACTCTCCGCAAAAAGCAATTCACGTTGGGGTGGTGTGGAAGTTTGGAGAGTGGGGTGCCAGATCAAGTGTTGGCTCGTCATCCGACAGTGATTCGAAATTACGGGGTGATGTCCTCGTTTCTTTCCTTTTGGGATTGATCCCGGACCGTCGCCAATAGCCCGTTGTGTTGCTCCAGTGTGACGTTATAATTAAAATACCTACCTACATACCGCAAAAAAACAATATCTCGGAATTCATCAATTAAATTTTTTTGAAATTTTTATAGATGTTCTGAAGTTTATAAATCAGGGTTTGAACTATTATGAAATATACAATTAAAAAAATTGAGCTGGATGTAAACTTGAATATTTTTTGCATTTTGCTCTTTTTTCATTTTTTTCAGGGATGTCTGACGTTGAAGTCCGCATAATTAATTTAAATATATTATATTGATGATTGTATTTCAATACTTGAATCTTTTTTAGATGTTAATTCACTTTACAAACAGGAAAAATGTTAATTATTTTTTTAAATATGACGATTTGCGTAAATGATACTTTTGACTGTTTTGACACTCCATTTTTATCAAAAATAAATATTAAACACAGTATTTTCTGCCATAAAATGCTTTTTCTAGCAGAAATTAACAACAAAATCTATATACCATGATAATTTAAAAAATATAAGGTATACAGATACCCATAAGTATTGGAATCATATTTTCTCCCTGTTCCTGTGTATAGGAAGCATCATTTAACCTCGTCAAAAACTGCGGAAGTTATGCGACCACATTTTATGAGTTTGAAAGAGGAAGAATTGTGGCTTATCGAGACTACGGATTATCCTCCTTAGGTAGGTATTTTTAATTAACGTCGCACTGGAGCAACACAAGGGACTATTGGCGACGGTCCGGGATCAAACCCGAATGTAAAGAATCGAAGACCAAACCAAGTAATTTTGAACCACGATCAGATGACGTGGACAACACCTGAGATGGCCCCCCACTCTCCAAATTTCCATACCAGGCCATCGCGAGAATATTCGAGGCCACGACAGATTTAACGTGCACCAGTCCCCGTGTACACTACGGTCATTGGCTGGATACTGATAATTCATTGCTCTTCCAACTGGGCTACCGTGACCCCCCACTGAAGAGAAATGCATCAAGGGAGGAATCGAACCTGCTCAGTCTACAACCTCGCAGGTTGCTAGCGCAGTGGGCATACCCACTGAGTAACGGTAGAGTAAAGGAAAAGTCATTCAATTATTTTTCGTCACGGGTTAATTCAGCTAAATAAATTATGCGAACCCACGTATTAAAACAATTCCCAAAACACACCAAACGAAGGATGGTGGTTGAACAGAACAAATGACTTCCATGAAAAATAACAAACTGAAACAATCCCTCAGAAAAGGCATAAATTACGAAACTCCCGAACTTTATCCCGAAAGAAACGGGAAAGAATTCATTTCCCAAAATTTCATTTCACCTAAAAAATCCATCTCCCCCTCGATTAGATACAGAAAGAAGGAAAACTGGAAGAGGTTATTTATAATTTCATGTTTTCGCTCCTGGTTTTCCAGTTTTTTATTTACTTATTCCCGAATCCGGGAATATGATCTACGAGCGATTATTCGTTGTAAGGCCTCTAGGGAGTTACGTCATCCATTTTCCCCATCCAGTTTTGAAGAAGTGTTTTGTTTGTTTATTTACTTGGTTCCAGTTTTGGGGAGGTGGTTCTGAATATTTATGAGAGGCCTTTCTTGAAAGTCTTCTTTTTGGAATTCAGGAAACAGTTCTTCTATAGAGTGCCCGAATTGGATAAGTGGTTTCGACTCGGGTTCTATCGAAACTATGATAGCATCATGTCTCTGGAACAACTCGTACGACGAAAAATTAAAATAAAAATGTGTGAAATCAACACCGATAAAAAATACACTATCCAGACTGAGGACGGTACATTTAAAAGGTATGAAGACATTTTAACAACTGTCTGGGCATTGAACTCACACCTCATCTTATATTCACCAGCCCTGCAATAGTAACTGCTCTTCAAAGCATCGATGACCATCCTGAAGAACAGCTTTACAGTTAAAAACAATCGACATCACCAAAGTTGTGCAAAATGCACACGGCAACAACAACATATATTTCGTTGGTTGGTTTTGGGGTTTTGTGGCGCAAGGGCCGCATTTGGCCATGCCTCGCCAGACACAAGACATACAATATCTCAAGTAATAGACATACACACACAATGAAAGTTTTACTGACACAGAAGAGAGAAATACATCCAGGGAGGAATGCACCTGACAGGAATCGAACCTGCGCCGCCTACAACTCGAAAGTTGCTATGGCAATGGGGATACCCACTGAACCAAGACGGCCTCCAACATGTCTTTGAAACGGAATATCATCCACTTTTAACGAATGGTATCAAACAAAAATTAACAGATGCGATGAAGCAGATCCATTCCGATGAATTTTCAGCTCTCAACATTCCTTTAGTGATTCGCTATTAATTACAGGGGTTAAACCTCTAGGGTTAGGTTGGGTAAGGTTAGGTAGTTAATTAACGTCGCACTGACGTAACGCAACGGGCTATTGGCTTCGGTCTGGGATCCATCCCGAAGACAATGCTCCAGTAATTTTGAACCACGGTCACATGACAAGAACACCTGAGCTGGATTCTCCAAACTTCCACACCACGCCACGGCAGATTTGAAGTGCACCATCCCCCTTGTACACGACGTACTTTGGCTGGACCTAGTCTTGAACTCTCAATCCTCCGGATTCTAATCCGTTGCTCTTCCAACTGGGCTACCGTGGCCGTCTAGAGTTAAGAACTAAGTGAACTCAGGGAAGAAATAGTCTCCTTGAATACAAAACTTCACCAAATGTATTTCGAGACTTAGTAAGAGCATGTGAGCTGCGGGACAGGTAGGTAGGTATTTTAATTAACCTACCTCACACTGGAGCAACACAACGGGCTATTTCTGCCGGACAGGTAACTCCCCGACAAGGCAAATCTGAGAAGCAAAGAGATAGAAAGCAAAGGTCTGCTTTCAGAAATACCCTACCATCATATTTTAAAAAGTTTTATCCTACATTTTTTGGGGACCGTGGTAGCCCGGTTGGAAGAGTAGCGGATTGGCAAGCAGAGTTGCGAACTAGTTCAAAACTCGATTCAATGAAGGTCCGTCGTGTACATTGGGGCTGGTGCAGTTTAAATCTGCAGTGGTTTCATACGTCCTTACGTTGGCGGGGTGTGGAAGTTTGGAGAGTGGGGTTCCACAGCTCAAGTGTTACTCTCGTCATCTGACCGTGGTTCAAAATTACAAGTCCTTGTCCTCGGATCTCGGACAGTCGCCAATAGCCCATTGTGTTGCTCCAAGTTAGACGTTAATTAACTACCTACCAACATTTTTTTGTTTAATTTGTTAATACCGAAAAATAACCCGCTTCTTTTTGTGTATAAAGTGTCCTTATTTCTAAGGAGCAAATTTGCTCTGGTCCTTTTTCTTGTCCTACCAAGAAGTGAAGGGGGCATTAGGGTGGAAACCAAGAAAAATCAAATTTCACCACAACAAATACTAATATCGAAAAGTTAACTTTAAAACTAACTTTTTAAAATTAACTTTTCAGATTAACTTTTTCAAAATTAAATGACATCTTAGTGAAATCGTTACGGCTCATGTAGTAAATCCAGTTAGCATTAATAATAACCGGCTAATATTAATAACCGTATATTTCATATATTATTAATGACCGGTTATTTAAAAATAACCGGTTCGTTAATCACAATACGGTTTCGTATTGTGAACCGTATTTCGTTAATCGTTATTGTTTTCGTTATTTTTCGTTTCGTTCGTATTTCGTTATTGTGAACCGTATTTCGTTAATCACAATACGGTTCATGTGATTAACCGGTAATATAATAATTGATTAATCACATGAACCACACCTGAGCTGGTATCCCACTCTCCAAACTACCACACCACGCCAACGTGAGAAGGGAAAATGGGACGCAGAGGGAGAAAGATCTTGGGTATCCTGGGGTCGCGAACCCCATGTTTAACCAGAGCCAGTTAATCTCAGTAGTGAGAGCAGAGGCAGTAAAATAATCACTAGGGTACCTCGGGAAGCCCTACATATCTTAAGATGTTCCCCTGATGGTACCCAAATGCAACGAAATTTGATCGCAAACAAATATCAAAATCTGTGAAGAGAAATACATACATAGGTCGACAAATGCAATCCAATCGAAATTAGTTAAGGACCGACAATTATAAAAATATCTCTATGATGTGTTATAAGATGAGATGTTTCGTTCGCCTACCACATCGCAGATGGTAGGTAGGTATTTCAATTAAAGTCGCACTGGAGCAACACAACGGGCTATTAGCGACTGCCCGGGATCAATCCCCAAGGGAAAGATACGATGACGACACCACGTAATTTTTGACCACTCACATCGCAGACGGAATGACATCGTTTTTCAATTCTTTTCGCTATTTTGTCTGTTTTACATTGAAAATTTCTTACTTCGCTAAGGCCGGAGATTTGTCTTTGTAAGTAATTCTAAAAGGTGGTCAATATAAAAGGAGTCATTGTATTGTGATTGTCTTTCTGTTACTTTTTCTTCTTGTGTAAATTATGTGCTGCTGTCTGCCCAAAAGTTTTCAAGGTGGGTAGGTAGTTAATTAACGTCGCACTGGAGTGACAAAGCGGGCAATTAACGACGGTCGGGGATTCATCTCGAAGGGAAAGATCGAGGACAACGCCTCGTCATTTTGAACCAGTCAGACGAGAACCCCTGAGCTGGCACCCCACTCCCCGAACTTCCACACCACGCCAACGTGAGGGCATTTGAGGCCACGACAAATTTAACGTGCACCAGCGCGCGTGTACGCGACGTCTTTGGCTGGACCTAGTTTTGACATCGCAACCCTCCTTACGTTGGTCCTCCAACTGGGCTACCATGCCCCCCTTTTTTTGAGGAAGACCCTTTGAAAGGCGGTAAAAAATATTCAGTTCTGTTCGTCATGTATGTCGTGCTGCAGTATTTAAATCTTTACTACGCTCAAACTATTAGAGAGATAAACTTGTTTTTCTTTGAGCTCATTTCAATTGTGTGTGTGTGTGTGAATGTACTTTTCGTAAATATAAGTAAAAATACTTTTGAAAATTTGTCAATGAACGGTCAGAGGTTTGGTGATTTAAAAAAAAACAGTTAAAAATTCTACAAAGTTTTGCACAAGTAGTTCTTTAGAGTAGTGTTAATTTATCGCCTAGAAATCGTTCGCTGTTTCTCAACGATTTTTCAAGAGCCTTCAATTTATCTTCGGTATCTTCAAGTATCTTCAAAATTTGAACCTCTGACGCCCGCCCAAGCGGAACCAACGAGATTCTTCCACTCAAGGAAGCGCTCGAATTCCCCCCGGCCCGCAGCTGAAGCACCTTTTCCGATTCATTGTTTATGCTCATACACCAATATATTGTGATATTTATAGTTTCCGATGGTTCTATAACGCTGCAGTAAATATCTTTTCATGGCATTGTTTAATTAACGTCACACTGGAGCAACGCAATGGGCTATAGGCGACGGTCCGGGTTCAATCCTAAAGTGAAAGACCCGAGGACGACACCACGTAATTTTGAACCACGGTCAGATGACGAGGTCAACACCTGAGCTGGCACCACACTCTCCAAAATTTTCAGGACATTTCAGGTCACGACGGATTTAACATGCTTTGAACACGACGGTTTTAGGTTGGATTCGAACCCGCAACCGTATGGTTGCTAATCCGTTACTCTTCCAACCGGGCTACCGCGGTCTCCCATTCCAAATTGAAAGCTTGGAGGTAAAATCAGAATGTAGGTTTTAAAGATTGTGCTGTACCTTTTCACTTCTCGCAGCAAATTTGGTTCCAGAATGTCTCCAAGACTTCATTTGAGTGCGTATGATCGTGGACAGGTAGTTGGACGCCTCGATGCAAGATAAAATATCGGCGAAGTGCTTTCTTGCTTGCTAGCCAACGCCCACCCTTGGCTGTTGGGTCATTGGGTGGCTTCCCGACCAGTAGAGACGGGAAAGTTTCCTCGAATCATGTCTCTCGGTGTCTGGTTCTTGGTCCAAGGCCAGGCACTGATGCAGGTGGGCAGTATCAATGACGCCCTGACCACACAGTGGGCAATGTAGGGAGGGTAACACGTGGATCCTGTGCAGGTGGGCAGCAGGGTAGCCGTGTCCAGTTACACACTATTCCAAAGATTATTTTTATTCTACAAGCAGCTGAATCTACCTAGGTGTTCATGGGGGCAATTATTTTTAAGGGTCATTCCATGTTTCACGACCCTATTCGCCGTCCGATTATTTTAAAACGTGGCTAAATTGTTTTCCTATCGCATATAAAAAATTCTAGAACTTTTCAGCTTCCTACCTGTAATACATTTTTGTTTATATTAATTTTAAATTTAAAAAATTGGGCAATATTTCATGCTTTTAGACTCACTAAAGCTCCCATATCTCTGAACCTAACTGTCCAATCAGGTTGGTTGGTTGGTTTGGGGGTTTTATGGTACAAGGGCCTATTTGGCCATGCTGCGCCAGACAGAAGACATACAATACCAAGTAGTAGTAGTAGACCCACCTCCTACCTACTCACCGTGAGGTTTAGAGCATTTAATGGTAGGAGGGGGAACCATTTATTATCTTTAAATTTTGCATATTTACATAAAATGATACATTTTTTAATACAAAAAAAATCCAACAAATGTTGGAGAATAAATCAGGCAAACATTGCCTGAGAGTAATTGTATAATAAATTAGTTTATATAGAACTATTTATTAATGAATGTAACAATATAGATGAAATGTAATTTAAACATTCAAAGTATGTTGAAGTGTACAATGTTAAATATTTTAACTATATTAAAAAGTTAAAGTGAGATAGAAAGAGTTCAATTATTTACATATGAATTCAAGGTGGAGGAAGCCTTCCAACTATCTCCTTTGCAGCCAACACACAAGTCTTAATTTTATATCTAGATAAATAATTTTTAATGATAGCGTTTAGCCAGATAGGTTTATTACTTGATTTTGGTTTAGTTATATGGTTTGGTTTTGTGTGTTGACATTCAAAGAGATAGTGGTCAGCATCTCCCACCCTTCCACATTCACAAAGATCAGAAGTTTTAATTTTGAATCTATGTAAGTAAGCTGGGAAAGGACCATGACCTATCAGGTACCAGACGAGGTATCTGTCCTCGACGAGAACAATACCAAGTAATAAACAGACACACAATGAAAGTTTTACTGCCACAGAAGAGAGAAATACACCCAGGGGGATGCACCTGACTGGAAGCGAACCTTAGCCGCCTACAGCTCCAAGGTTACTAGCGCAGTGGGCATACACACTGAGCTACGACTACTTTGTCAAATCAGGACTCATTTCGTCCAAAAATGCACAACCTTTCTAATGATCTATAATTGACTCTGGTAGGGACCTTTTAAATTGTAAGATCATTTCATTTGACCTTTGATTTTGAAATACAGCAATTCATATTTTTTGTTTCAAAAACATGTTAAAGGTTCCTTATTTATCTTCATTTTCCCAAAGTTTCAAGGTTTAACACGTACGGGTTCCAAGTGGAACCTTAATCCAAATAAATCGAACCATGTAATCGGTACCCATAAACACTTCTATCGTTTAACCTAAATGTCTGATTTGATTCATGTAGAGCATGTTTTTCAGAAAAGTGCAAGCTTTCTGATGACATATTACTGATAGTTGTAAGATCTATTTCTGATGGTATTTGTAAATGAACTTTTTGAGTTTAAGGTCACTCAATTTGACCTCCACTTTTACCTTGACTTATAAAAAAAGCGTATATTTAATTTTTTCTAAAAAACTACATGTTAAATTTGCACTACAAATCTGCTTTTCGAAAAGTTAAAGATAAAATACGCATTGATTCAAATTTAAAAAATTATTCGAAGTAAATTTTTTATTCTCATCAGATGATAAGACATGAGCACGACACATTTAACGTGCACCAGCCCCCGTGTACACGATGGTCTTTGGCTGAACCGAATAGCGAACACGCATCCCTCTGGTTGCTAATCCGTTACTCTTCCAACTGGGCTACCCGGGGCCCCGTGAATTCCTTTCTAACGAGAGTATTACGAACAGGCTTAGTGAAAATAAACAGTCACGATTTAACGAATCACTTTTCACGCGATCCCGAATCTATTTCTATTTTGAGTACTCTTTCCAGATTGAGATAGGACGAACTTTTATCCTGTTTGGGGAAACATTTGTTCTAGTAGAGTGGATTCGTAGTTTTTTATCGTTTCGGGTAATTCAACAAATAATTCTCGGTATTAAAGGGGGAAGCTCGAAACAGAAATCCTAGCGAAACCTCTTCTAAAATCACCATTCGGTATTCGTGCGCACTCTGTAGAACGCGTTTTTCCTTCAAGCTATTCTTTCGGCAGTGAAAACAAGAATCCAAGTTAATGAAGAGTGAATGCTGCAAATGAAACGAGATTTCCCTCGTGACGAGTTAAATTACATATGAGCAAGTGGTTCCCAAAGTGAAGTCTGCGGAATGCATTCAATATTTTACTAGCTAAAATAGAGAACTCGAGAAAAAATAAAATATTCCATTATATTCTCCGATTCTTTTATGTTCTAAAATTGAATATCTACATTAACCCTCTGAGCGGGTAACACATCCGTTCAGCAACCTAGTCTTCCCTGTATGACTTCTATCCATTTTTGACCTTCTTGACCAATAGAATCGTTCCTAATAGATTCTATTGGATTCCTTCAATCAATAGATGTGGTTATTGAGTCATTATAGGTTGCGGGGAAGTAGCAATCCTATACTACTCGGAAATCTCGTGACGTTTAGAGGGTTAAAGTGAAACTAAGGATCACTGTGGTTATATGCAGATCTATAATTCCAAGGGGTCCGTAATTTTTTTTTAATTTCCAAAGGGGTTCGTGCACTGAAAATTTTAAGAACCACTGATTTAAGATATATTAACTCTCGAATTAAGTCACGATATTTCCGAGAAGAATAGTATTGTTTCTTCCCTATAACATACGCATAATGTATTGTAACGTCCCTAGCAACAGCTCAGAATCAGAGGTCAAAACCACTGACCTCCGGCCGAAAATCATCCATCGGGTCTTCCTACCCTCCAGATGGACTCTAGGGGTGCACAATACCCCCCTGGGATTGAACTGGCTCCCAGTGAAATCTGGCGACACAGAAGCGAACTGCTGTAGAGCACGAGCTGAGCAGAGGTGTTTCTTGCTGCTCGTTCAAGCCGGTCATTTGATTAGATCCCATTTAGCCCTGTTTGCAGTGTCCACGACCAAGGCACAAATCCCTGACTAAGATATTGTAATATAATTATTGTGGTAGGTAGGTAATTGTTTAACGTCGCACTGGAGGAACACAACGGGCTATTGGCGACTGTCCAGGATCAATTCCCAAGGGAATTATCGGAGGGCAACGCCTCGCAATTTTGAACCACGATCAGATGAGAACATTGTGCGACTGTGAAATAAACGTTGGTTTATTTGTAATTTTGTCAGTGTCGTGGTTATTGGCACACTACTCGCCCCACTACGTTACAGTATCAATAACCACATAATGACTTAACCACATTTATTGGTTAAAAAAATCCTAAGGAGGATTCTATCGCTCAAGGTCAAAATTGGTGAGAAGTCATGCCGAGGAGACTGCAGGTTGTAAAACGCATGTGTGAATCCTTCAGAGGATTTAATTAGTTTTTATATTTATCAAGTACACAAAAAATGCACTATATTCTGATAAAAATAATTTTGGGGGCAAACGGGAACATTTAG
Source organism: Meta bourneti (assembly GCA_933210815.1). Taxonomy (NCBI): domain Eukaryota; kingdom Metazoa; phylum Arthropoda; class Arachnida; order Araneae; family Tetragnathidae; genus Meta; species Meta bourneti. The sequence continues at coordinate 8,528,855 of OW119929.1, forward strand.
AATTAATTGATGGTCTATAACACGTCCCAAGATACAAAAATCGATTCAATGGCTATGTAGCTGATATAAATGACATAAATGAATAGTCATGAAAACAACGTAATCCAATTCGATCAAGACTGAAAATAATAAACGTCAGTGATTAAAGGATGATCTAATCGACATTAAAAGGTAATGTGTAGAATTCGAATATGCTGTCAGTGACTCTGCACAGAACAATTACATCCTTTTGTGTTTCTACCGAATTCTGAATTACGCCAGAGGGTATAAGTATTGATTAGGGTTATCTGCCACTGGGGGCGAGTTTTGGCAGGTGGTACTATTTGGGAGGATTCTGGTAGGTTTGTGGGAGGTGTTCGACACAAGCATCCTTTCCACTGCAGGAATCAAGCTTGAGTCTGAAGCAGTGAACAGGATTCAGGATATATGGACGAACTGAGCATTTTAAGTCTCCTATGACTTTATCTAGAAGATTTGAATTATTGAAAGTAGGTATTATGTGCATTTCGTTTTTATTATTTTCTCTTTAATTGTTATCCTTTTGGAAGTTACTTTTTGTTCTTCGAAACCCTCAACTAATTGCTGTTTCACTAAATAAGTTCAAATTCAGATATAATTCTTTTCGATGTGTTCGAAGTCAGCGGCATTAATTGACAATAAATGCAGTTTTTGCAGCAAAAACAGATTTCGATTGTATGAAAGTAGTGGTTTCGAGCAACAAATCGCCAGTTTTTTGACATCTTGTGGATTTCTAATAGAGCCTAGTGAATTATGAATGAAGAGAGTACTTTTTGAATTCATCAAATTAACCAGACAAGAGTCAAGCGTTCGGGTGATTGTTATTTTGTGACCCTCCACAACGGGCTCGCCCTTCCAACGAGTGGTGCTCATAAGAATTTTTTTCATACGTCAGATAAAAAAGTGCAGGGACCCTAATTTCCTACAAGTCCAGTACAAATTACCCCGGCTGAAAATGTCGTCAACTAAGATGTGATCGTCAGATAAAAAAAGTGCAAGATAAGTGATGACTAAAATCCATAAAGCTCCCCTCGAACAAAAGGGGCAGTCGGGAGAAACACATGCACACCAATACGGTGTACGTGTCCTTTAAAGCCGCGTTCCCTCCAGCCGCGCAGAACTGCGCCGAACCAAACAAAGGCGAGCAACGCGGGATTGCGTTGCCTGTTCTGACGGCGGACGGCGCAATGTTGTGCAACTTCGAACACGTGCCAACGCGATCCGCACCGTGTCGATACATCAAAGGAAAGTGTGCGCTGTATTTCAGTTCTCTCGCGCATGCCATACGATCCGATTCGAATTCACTCTGCTGATATCATTATTTCGTTCGCGTTCAATAATAAAACCCATTCTTAGCCGAACCACTAGACACGTTTCAACACAGTCAAAGCACGATTTTGCGCTTTCTCCCTTACCGTACGGGAAATTTTTTCGTCCCCAATCTGGAAAGATGGTTTTTCTGCGACATCGGTTTTATCTTTTTCTGATATTCGCACAGTTTTTAGATTCTTGTCCCTAGATAACATACAATCGGGGTTTCGATATTGCTTGCGTGTGTGCTTATTGTATTGGACCGTGTTGCTACAAGGACCAGACACTCCATCCATTCAAGGCGCCCCATCAGATTTCTTTTTTTCCCCTTTCTCTTTAATAAATCGTCAATGACACTATACGCAGCACTCGCGATTACGCGCCGACATAATAAAGAACGGGACATTTGAACAATTTGTTTTAGACAATAAGTTTTATGTTTAATTTCGTACACACAACCCCCAGCACGCACGCGAGCACAATGGAACAAGCTGAGCACGAGCCGTCCCACCACAAACACCTCGCTCCGTGATTCGTCCTCCTCGGTTTTGCGCATTTTTGTGCAGCGACGAACAGAACATTTTGCACGGCGCATTTATGCACGGCCGGTGTGGACCCGGATTTAAAAAGTCGTGTCCAGTTAAAATTCGAAAATCTGCCGTGGCAAATTAGATAGAACAGGGTGAGACAAAAGCTTGCTCCATGTTTTGTCCGTGGCCTTAAGCTTTTGATGGTCGCCGACGGACTTATTGATCGCTTGTAGGAATAGTATCCCTATTGAATCGTCATGCCTCACCAAAGTGGGCGGAGTTCACCTTTCTTTCCCGGCAAGGTGCTTACCCCTGGGAAATGTCATCCTCCAGTGAATCTCTTAGCGTCAGAACCGACCCAAGCAATCAGCAATGCTTACCACTAGAAGATTTGCGGACTAGTTTCCGTCTACATGAAGCCCAAAGGGAAAAGATGGGCTGATAGAACCATCTGACTCACCCCTAGGTGTCCCGTTTTCACTGTCGCGACACTCCAAACTTGTCGGCCAGCATAACCGACATGATGTTGGTTGGTTTGGCGGTTTTTATGACACCCTATTGCGCCATTGTTGAGTAAGGCCAGAGAAAGTCATGCCAAAAAAATGTTAACTAGCGTTCAACAAGAACATAAACAGAACAAGCGTTCTGTCTCCGAACCGAAATTCTTTGATGCCGTAACAGAGTCAGTCTTGCTGGAACGCTGAAAGAGGTCGGACCGTGAGATTCATGCACACACTACAAACCAAACTCTCTTAAGGAAATCTCTTGTAAAGGATGCAATTAAACCAATTTAAATTGTTAACTGGAGTTCGTATTCTTTTGTGTTCAGTCTTTTATTCTTGCCTCTCCATACGTTTATTTGGGAAATAGCAATAAGTAACCCAATTCAATTCCTAATCTATTCGTATGCACATTTGATTCATATTCTTTGTGTTTTTTAAACTTAAAGAACAGCCATGCTGCGCAAGACACAAGACACAATATCAAGTAATAGAATGAAAGTTTTATTGACACAGAAGAAAGAAATACACTCAGGGAGGAGGAGGAATCGAACCTGCGCAGCCTACAACTTGAAGGTTGCAATCGCAGTGGGCATACCCATTGTACCACGACGGCCCCGATTTTGAACAGACATGAACAGAAATAAGGTTAGGGAACATAGTACGATGATTGATACCAAAGTTCCAAACAAGCCAACACAAGATTTACAAAAGTAAAACTCAATGACTTAATTGTTAATTAATTAAGTCATTGAGATTTAATTGTATTTGATGACTTAAATGTAAATGATGCAGAACAACCATCGAACCTTGGTAAAGAAGGAAGAATGACGAGGGATTTCAACTCCCGCAAGACACCGGCCTCAGAAAATCGAGGAAAATAGTCAACTCTATTTTCAAACGAAATATCACATTCACGGAACGTGAAAGTACTATTCACCAAACTTTGTGTGTGATGTCGCGTTTACATAACATAATTAAGAATTCAAATTGCGTAGAAGTTCAATTTTCTGAAAAATTAGCTGCCAGAATGCGGAAGTAAGATTTCCGGGTGCTAGGATGGATCATATGCTTAGAACATGGAGACTACATCTACGGAATAGAATTAAGATTCATATATGGAAGATTCACGGAAATAGGATGCCATAATCACGGAATGTTGAAGGGTACTCCGGGATATTCGGGGTACTTGGATGTAATATTCACGAAACAGAAGAATCCAGGAACTTGGATGTTATGTTCTCAGAATATGGAAGATTCACAGGATATCGCATTCACAGGTTGGTTGGTTGATTTGTTTTATGGCGCAAGATCCAGAAAAGGATAAGCTACGCCAAACACAAGACAATAAAATGAGAAATAGAACAATCAAACCAACGTTAAAGGAGGAATTCAAGGAATAAAAACGAATGAGTTGCATAAAATTTAAATATAAAGGTAAAATTTTAATTGAGAAGTGTAAAACCTTGTTTTCTAAAAATTATAACTAAGATGGGGTATCCCCTTAGTTATAATTTTTAGAAAAAAGTTTTATCTAAGATGGGGTATCCCCATCTTAGATAAAACTTTTTGAAATTCAGCTTAAAATCTTATCAATTATAGATGTGTTACAAATCTTGAATGGTGAAGGAAGGTAAAAAGTGATGGATGAGATGGGTGATCCAACAAATTCAATAAAATTGGCGATGAGGTATTAAAATATCGACGATAAAGATGTTTAAAATGTGAAAAAGTTGAAACATGGCGATACATAAACAAATGTCTAAGCGTGAACCTGGAATGGCCAATGCGAAGACGGGTAATAAGAACATCAAGCCGTCTAGATAGTAATGACGGCAGGAATGTTCTGGTTGAAAATATATTGGTGCATTTTATTGTTCTTCTGCTCATTCCAGTCTTCGTGCCATTTGTTCCACACGATGTCCCGAATAAAATGACGGATATTATCGTATGGAACGCGAATGCTTTGAAAGTCCATGGCATTTTTTGCTGCGACATCAGCCAATTCATTTCCAATAATTCCGACGTGTCTCGGTATCCAACAAAATGTGATACCGAAACCACGTCGGTTGAGCTTGTTATTAAGTTTAAAAATATCATACGCCAAAGGGTGTTTTAAAAAATCGGACATAAAACACTCCAAAACACTTTTAGAGTCTAAAGAATAAAATTTCCAATCCCAAGGTGTGAAATAATAGTAAAGCTTTATACAAAGCTAAAATTTCAGTCGTAAAAACAGAAATGATTGATGGTAATGAAAATCTAAAAATGTCTCGGCCGCAAACAAAAGGCCCAGACATGATTGGGCTATTTTGTTCCATCAGTGTATAGAGCTGTGTAATCTCTAAACTTATGACGATAAGAAATAAAAAGGCGATAAATAATGGGATTGGTACTTGATCTCTCGTAGGTAGCCAGAAAAAATTTGAATAAAAGTAAAATTCAGAGGCCGAAATAGGAAAGAGTGGTCGTTCAGTCACTTCTATAGAATAAAGAGGTGTGTTATCTATGATATTCCTCATGCGTAACCCGAAAAAAAGTATACAAGGTCGCTTCCTGAAAGCAATTAGTACAGGAATGAATTTTGCAGTGGATGATTTGGGTGACTCGAGACGGTAATAGAGTTGTAGCGACAACAAAAGACGCGTCGAAGTCAAAGATGGTTCTTGGCAAACCACCTAGAAGCTTTTTACGAGTCAAGTGCGAATCGCATTCATGGGAACATGAAAATAATGTCCACGGAACTTGGATGCCACATTCACGAAATCTGAAGGTAAGATACTCCAAATTTGATGTAACGTTCACGAAACAGGTTGATTTTAGTACAACTGAACTAAGTAGTTCTAAAAGTAGTAGTAGACTGACTTGTAGAAGTACTTTGAACTAAGTAAAATAGCAGTAGACAGTAAGTAGAGTAGTAGTAGATAGTAAGTATTTTACTACTATCTACAGTAGATAGTAGTAAAATAGATCATAGTACAGATTATAACATTGGTCGTAATAATGAACTAAGTAGTACTGATCTTAGTACAGAACTAAACAGGGCTAAATTTTACTAGTACAGGTAGGTAGTTGAGTTAACGTCGCACTGGAGCAGCACGACTTTTACTAGTACAGATCATAGTAGTATAGGTAACAGTACATTCCAGTACTGTGTAATCTTGGGTAATAATAATTGGACTAAGTAGTACAGATCGTTTACCAAATAGAATTAGCAAAATTCGTAATACTGTAGTCCTATTGTTTTACTAGTACTACGTTTATCTTATTTAAATTTTAGCAAATATTACATGCAGCAAAATTTGAACACTACATTTAATACAAAATTAAACAGAACTCTTAATAAATTCTTTAAGTCTTTATAGTAAACTAAATTAACTTATATTAAAGTCATACGGCACTTTCATTGATCCTTGAGAGGAAGGAACGGTTAAATAGGTTTGGTTTGCTTTTTGGGGGTTTTTTATGGTGCAAGAGCCCTATTTAGCAATGCTGTGCCAGACACAATATCAATAGACATACACACAGCCTTTACCGATACAGAAGAGAGAAATACCCAGGAAGGAATCGAATCTTCGCCGCCTACAACTCGAAGGTTGCTAGCGCAGTGGGCATACCCACTGAGATATGACGGCCACGGTTAAATAGGAGTACAATGTATAGTCAGTCTTGGCATCCGTCAATGTATAGTCCGTCCGTGCATTTGAACGAGTCACGTGCTTTTGAAAATCCACTCGTTCAATTAGGGGACATGTCTAAAATTAAAAAATTTCATCCCCGTGATTACTGTCTTTAGAAATGATCGGTTCGGTGCCTGAAGCAACAGCAGCCATGACGAATTGGGCGAAACTAACATGACGGACGCCAAACACCATTTTTCCCATCCCCATTAACCACCTCTGCACAAATGAACTCCCCCTACGTCATCTGCCTTCTCACCCCGAGTGGCACTATACTTGTACCAAGCTACAAGGAATCACAAATGCAATAAATGAAGATAGCAATAATATAAGCGATATGTCAATTCCATACATGCAGTACTTTCGCATTCAGGAGCCATGGTAGCCCGGTTGGAAGAGTAACGTATAAGCAACGGAGGGTTGCGAGTTCGAATCCAAACAAAGTCTAACGTGTACATGGACTGAAACGGGGGCTGATGCACGTTCAATCTGTCGTGGCCTCAAATGTCCTCACGTTGGCGTGGTGTGGAAATTTGGAGAGTGGGGTGCCAGCTCAAGTGTGTACTCATCAACTGATCGTGGTTCAAAATGACGAGGATCCTTGGATCTTTCCCTTCGGGATGAATCCCGGACCCCGTCGCCAATAGCACGTTGTGTTGCTCCAGTGCGACGTTAATTAAAAATACCAAATACCACACGCGTTCAAATAATACTTAGATATGCCTGCTTTACATTACAAATTAAATATACACGTACTCTTCTATTTCACCGTATCTAAAAACGACTATTTCATCTTTTGAAATAAGTAGTTCCAAATACGATACATAAAAGCATGTATGAAGAAAATAAAAGGCATAGAATATGAATAGATCATGTCTGTCTACCACGATAGACAGGATCTTGACACAAAATCTAGACTGTCGCCATAGTAACAGCGCTCGTTCAATCAGAGTAGGAGTAACTCTGGTGGATGTCTTGATTTTAATTTGTTTCAACAAGTAAAATATATTTCCAAGTCGTCATTTGGGCCACGGTGTCCCGGTTGGAAGAGTAACGGACTAGCAACCAGAGGGTTGCGAGTTCGAATCCAATCAAAAGACAGTCGAGTACAAAGGGGCTGGTGCTTTAAAATCTGTCGTGGCTTTCAATGTCCTCACGTTGGCGTGGTGTGGAAGTTTGGAGAGTGGGGTGCTAGCTCAGGTGTTTTCTCGTCATCTGACCGTGGTTCAAAATTACGTGGTGCTGTCATTGGATTTTCCTTCGGGTTTGATCCCGGACCGTCGTCAATAGCCCGTTGTGTTGCTATAATGCGACGCCAATTAATTACCAGCTACCAACCAAGCCGTCATTGACTAAGCCAATGGGACGAATACATTTCTCTCTTCGAGCGTCTCCAATGGAAAATGCAGTTAGTTGCAAGCAGTCACGTGATATTGAACGAGTCTGTTCGTTCAATTAGGGGAAAGTTCAAAGTAAACAATGTGTTCCCATAATTGGCGGAGAGAATTGAAAAAATATTCAGGTTTACATCCTGCTCAATTTTTCTAAATGCATATTTCTTAAAAATAATAGTTCATACCCTGCTTTATATTGTTTAAAACACGCATAATAAATTTCAAAAGAATTTAACGGATGCATTCTGAGGTATCGTGTTTTGCGGAGAGGGGGGGGGTATTTCAATTAACGTCACACTGGAGCAACACAACGGGCTATTGGTGACGGTCCGGGATTAATCCCAAAGGGAAAGATCCGAGGACAACACCACGTAATTTTGAACCACGGTCAGATGACGAGGCAACACCTGAGCTGGCACCCCACTCTCCAAACTTCCACACCACGCCAACGTGATTGCGGAGAGGAATGCTTGGAGAAAATTGCATTTCGAAAAAAAGCTAAAAACAATATAAACTACCAAATATTTCCTCTGAAACTGCATACCTTCAAAACGCAACTGAAGAAAAAACTACTGACAGATCCCAAAAACACTTAAAGTATTTCTCAAAATATCATTTAAAATCTATTTGTAAAAAATTATCCAAGGTAGGTATTTTAATTAACGTCGCACTGGAGCACCACAACGGGCTATTGGCGACTGTGCGGGATCAATCCCAAAGGGAAAGATCCGAAGACAACACGTCATTCTGAACCACGGCCAGATGACGAAAAAAAAATATTCAAAAACTCGTCTTAAAGAACACAAAACTTAAACTTCCGACTCCTACTTCTGATTTTCAAACTTTTTAAAAGTTCAATATCTCCAGTTCTAATGGTCGTAGAAAAAAAAAATCCGAAGTGATTTGAAGATCTAAAGAGTTGCAAGATAATGTGTAAAACTTGAAGCGTTAAATTTGGGTGAAAATGGCGTTTTAAAGCTACACACCTTAATAAAACAAACTGTCAACATTGAAGTTCATTCTTGCGAAGTCCACATCATTTCAGGCCCCTGTGAAACCGTCCCTGGTCACACGCGCAGGCCCTCCGGATTGCATCACAGGCCTCCTCCGACATCAGCGCAGGCGTGTCACGTGACGCCCCCTCTTTACGTTTCGAATCATGTGACGGGGGTAGAAATGGGGTCGATAGAACGTTACGCGGTTTCAGGTTTGCGGAGGGGGTTGCGTGCTTCCCCCCTCCCTCGTCCGGTAGAGGGAGGCTTTTACGCAAATCAGTGTCCTCGCTGAAGGGAAGAGGACTCTTTAGAGGACAGGTTTTTTCTTGTGCTTGGGGAGAAATGGCTGTTTGGAGTTCTAAATGAAGGACATAAAATGATGTCGTGTCTGTTATCTATTGAGGGGGTCTGATTGGGACTTGCTAGCGAAAACTAGGGACTTCCACCACTTCCAACAAGAAACAATTTCAGTGCAGAGCAATTGACATATAGACCATTTGGGCACAGAGGCTATTGTGACAGTTAGTCAAGCCCAGAGGTTCCCAACCTTTTTGACTCGCGGAGCGCTTTTTAGAATCAATTTCTATGGCGGAGCCCCTTAGGCCTACCCTATGTTTTACAAGTTAATGCTGTTTAGGAGTAGTGTTACAGGAGGAGAAGAGGGGATTGGATTGGATGTGGGGGGTTTTATGGCACAAAGTCCAAAAGTGAACAAGCTGCGCCAAACACAAGATAGAATATAACCCAATAAAAGTACAAAACATTTAAAAAACAAGTCCAAGACAAAGATAGAAGGTAGATTTAAAACATAAAATGTGTAGATGAGAATAAAAGTATTCGAATATTCAGATGATAAAAACAAGACCATTGTCTGGAGCATAACTAATGAATTTAATTTACGTATGCATAAAATTTGGAAGTGGAAATTTAAAAAATTGAATTATAAAAGGATTTGGATTAAAAAGATTGAGGAGTCATTTTGAATTTAGAAAAAATTAGATGAGATGTGAAAAACAATTGAACGTATAAATGCAAATAGGTTTGGATGGGAACTTTCCCCAATCAAATCTTGTAAGTTTAAAAAAAAATTTTGGCGATGAGGATTGAAAGCAGGACATATAATTAATATATGATGAACTGTAAAATCTGAAGAGCATGAAGAACAAAAAGGGGGCTCTCGCCCAATAAGAGATGGTGAGTAAATGCGCCCAATGCGAAGGCGGGGCAGTTTGACATCAGTCCCTCTCATTGGGGCAGATGGCCAAGGAATAAATGGTTTGATGGAATGCAATTTATATTGGTGATTTGCAGATCCCAAGATTTGCCACAATGAGGTGAAAAGTTCTTTTGTGGACACATTGATGTCAGTGCAGAACGGCCTGCTGCAATGAAACAGAGGCTGCTTTTGCAGCACTGTCAGCAAGCTCGTTACCTTTGATGCCCTCGTGGCTCGGGACACAACAGAAGATAATATCAAAACCCTTGCTTTTCAATATACGCAATATGGTAAATATATCTGACACGACAGGATTGCAAGCGATGGTATATTGCTCCAGCTGTGAAAGAATAGATAGATAGTAAAGAGATGTTTAAATAACTGCGCAATGTCAAGGCAATGAAATTGTAGTTTAAAAACTTTGAAATTTCCATAATATCTCAATTTATTCTCAACTACCGCCAATTCAGAAGATAGTGTTAAAACTTGGCCAAAGTTCTACCAAAGTTCAACAAATCAAATTTCCGTTCAGAACGCAATTTCTAGTTTTCTTATTTCGATTCCACTCTTTGTTCCTTATTCTTTATTTCGTTTAATTTTTATTTGTTTTATTTTCTGGAGCCTCTTTGTTTGGCACGCGCCCTAAGGACTTCGCAGGGTTGGGTAGGTAGATATTTAATTAACGTCGCACTGGAGCAACACAAAGGGCTATTGGCGACGGTCCGGGATCAAACCCGAAGGGAAAGATCCGACACCACGTCATTTTGAACAACGGTCAGATGACGATGGTCACACCTGAGCTGGCACCCCACTCTCCACACCACGCCAACGTGAGGACATGAGTCCACGACAGATTTAACGCACACCAGCACCCTTTGTACACGACGGTCTTTGGTTGGATTCGAACTCCGTTCTAAAATAATCCGTTACTCTTCCAACCGGGCTATCGCAGTCCTGAGAAAAGGTTGGGAATCATTGGTCTAGCCTACGATACGTTGAACACAATTGAGATGTAAATAATATTGAGGCAAACGGTATTAATGATAATTATAATTAGAAACTATTATTGCGATGTCAACCATTCAGAAGTAGAGAATCAAGGTGCAGCGGGCAGTGATGATGAAATAAATAATCTCCTGTGGCAATACATGTCAGCCTTTTAGCGCGATGAGCTTTGTACCCCAAATGGACATCTCCATGGTTATCTCTCTCCACGTAACTTCACTGCATCAAGGCTAAGTTTGTTTTCCCGTACGACGAGTCTGTGTTGCAGTGAAGCAATGGCGTCGCTTTTAGCATTTCTGAACACATCTTGTTTCTCTTGCTAAAATGTCCTCTAAAAACGCTTCGAGTCTTCTCTTCTGACTTCAGAGCAGTTTTATTAGGGCCGATTACTTATACCGGGATCAATATATGTAGCTGTAGGTTTAAGTAACATTAAAATAGTCAAATAGCATTATTTATATAGCATATAAACATACACAATTGATTCACAAAAGGTTCGTCTATTTGGATATGAAAAGGGAAAGTAATAGGCACTTAATTAACGTCGTGCTTTAGCAACACAACGGGCTATTGGCGATGTGGTACGGGATCGATCCCCAAGGGAGAGATCCGAGGTCATTTTGAACCACGGTCAGATGACTAGGTCATACCTGAGTTGGCACCCCACTCTCCAAACTTCCACACCACGCCAACGTGAGGACATTTGAAGCCACGACCTATTTGACGTGCACCATCCCATGTACACGATGGTCTTTGTTTGGATTCGAACTCGTAACCGTCCGGTTGCTAATCTGTTACTCTTCCAACCGGGCTACATAAGGAGATACGTCAGAGACTGGGGGTGTGAAATGGTCTTGAATTGGCAACCAGATGACTACAGCTGAGATTAAGACTAGAAGGTGAGAAGGTTAAAAAAAGGGAGTATTCTGGAACGTTAAGAATGGTGAATATTATAGGGGTTCAAATTGAGTGATGTGCCACATATATCATTTTTCCCATTACCGCTTGAGAAAAAGACTACCAGAGCAAGACGAATCCATGGGATAACTCAAAGGCCAGATAATGTAAACTTTCGGTAAATAAACATTAAAAGCCGTTTTCTAAAATTCCAAATCTCACTAGGGATTCAGAAACCACGAGACATTCCTGATTCTGATCCTGACAACTCCCGAATATCTTATCTCCAACCAAACAGAAGATTCCTTTGAATCTTCCCAACGCTTCAAATGAACCATTCGAGATTCTCAACGTGTGATCATCCCATAAGTACGAATCATCGCTAGTGCATCATTTCAATTTATTCAAAGGTCACCAGAGTCGGATTTAAGCGATTTTTCCGAGTCGTTATCTCGACATTTCAGGAAAGGGATTTCGAGAGGAAGTTTCCCGGATGTTAGCCTACTGGATCTGAGACGAGTTGAGATGAGTTGTTTCTTGGAAGGATTTGTGAAGAGGATTTCAGTGTTTTAATATCAAGTGGGGATTTATAAATAGGAACAGCAACTCTCGCCGAAACATCGCTCATTTCCACCGAGGATTTTTAAGTGTGCGAACAGCAGAGAAAACCTCAATCTGTTTCTTTCGAAAGAGCAGTTGTAGCCAATTTGCAAGAGTAATAGATTAGGAAACGGAGAGTTGCGAATTCGAAACTCGGTTCAGTCAAAGACCGTCGGTGCTGGTGCACATTAAATCTGCCCTGGACCTAAATGTCCTTTTGAAGTTTGGAGAGTTTGGTGCCAGTCAAAATGTTCTTCTGGTCATCTGACCGTGGTTCGAAATCAAGAGGCGTTGTCCTTGGATCTTTGTTAGGTATTGATCCCGGACCGTCGCCAATTGCCCGTTATATTGCTCCAGTGCGACGTTAATTAACTACTTATCTACCCGTTTCTTTCGAAGTGGGAATTCAGAGACCTCCCATTTTAAATGGTTTTCCAGTTTTTACTGTTGCAGTTGGGGCTTCGACTTGGCTACCGAAGTAGTGTTTTTAATCACGATCGATAGAGTAACCAGCCTAAAAGACTTTTAACGTCGGTAGAAAAGAACATCTTCATACAAAATGGGTAGGTACTTTAATTAACATCGCACTGGAGCAACACAACGGGCAATTGGATGTCCAGGATCAATCCCCAAGGGAAAGTTCCATCTGCGCAGCCTGTCCGCTTTTGGACCTTGCGCATAAAGACCTCACATCCAATCCGAGGACAACACCGTCAATGTGAGCCACGGTCAGATGACGAGGCAACACCTGAGCTGGCACCCCACTCTCCAAACTTCCACACCACTCCAACTTTAAGACATTTGAGGCCACGACAGATTTAATGTGCACCATCCCCTTTTGTATACGACGGTCTTTTGTTGGATTCGAACTCGCAACCCTCCGGTTGCTAATCCGTTACTCTTACAACCGGTCTGCCGTGGCCCATAAAATAATGGGATGAAAGCAGGAAAAGATCGCGGCACCCCGAGTTTACCAAAGACAGTAAGCCCCATGGGAAGAAAAAGATTACTCGGGTCCTTGAAGCCCGTATACACTTATCCCTTTCTCCCCGACTTTTGCATGATTAAAATTTAACTCTGAAAAGTAGTTTAGTTTAGTAGTTTTTGCTCTTTTTTTGACGGACGACCGTACTTTCGCGCTCTTTTTGTGTTTGCTTTCTCCCTTCCAACATTTATGAGTTGCTCAGCTAAGGGGACCATGAATGATAATAGTGGTTCTGTTTTACGTTCCACATCACACTTCGTAATCCATGCATTCACAACAGAAACTATAACTAAGTTCCAAAAAATCTTTTTCCACCACTTGTCTGATTTTCCGCCATGACCCTAAAAAGTAGCCATTTCATCACAGCGGTCAACTCCATTCATGTACATATTGTAGTGGGAAATGGGCAACTAACGTCTAATTTTGTATCATCTTTTTGTTTCCGAACCACGGTCACTCATTCATCAGAATGAATGGGCGTGCTCAAAAACATAAGTCCGCCATTTGCAATCTGAAAGTATTGCCAGGTTTCTTTAGTCATATTTTTATTCCCAATTCCTTAAGAACACTGAAAACGTAAAAACCCATTCAAAAGTGGGATTTATTTACCCAATCTAATCTCTGGGACGTATATGCCCATTAAGCCCGAAAGGGTTAAAGGACATTTGCTCCTTAGGGCCCAAGAGAGAAAGAATCGTAAATGATCTACCGAAAATATTCTCCGATTCAAATCTTTCGTAATTGTTAAAAAAATTAGACGTAGTCAAATGCACGTCGAGCTTTTGTGGGTCCCCTTGACGCACAATCTATCGACGGGTTCCTGCATCGACATTACCAATGCCAATTTATCGACAGATGGGTTCGAAATTACCGACATCCTCATAAACCGAAGCTCCACTTTTTCTTTCGCCTCACTTGCATTCATGTTTACAGTTCATTTTTATGATGCCGTTACTTGGTCTAGCTCAGTGGTCGCCAAAGTGGTCGATACCGACCCCCCGGGGGTCGATATAACATTGTTAGGGGTTGATAGGAAAATATAAGACAAAAACATCCCAAACTTTCTGAAGCGGTACTGCCCTTTTTGCTTGCATTTCCAAGCTCGTGCATGATTGAAACTGGTTTCAGCCACGGTAATTTCATTTTAACAGAAATAAGCTAGATATAGAATTCCGTGGCGATTTAAGGCTGGAACTTACTCGTTTTGAACCCAACATTGCTAATCTTGTCACGAAGCACACCCTTCACATTAACATTAGTAAATTCTATATTAAGTTAATAAATCTTAGTTTCATATTTATAAGAAAGATTGTATTATTGTTGTTTTGTTATCTAAATTAAATTTTATATTTCATATATTATTTATACATTCTATCCAATATGCAATGTTAAGAAGGACGTCGAAACCAAAAACGTATCCCTTTGACATTAAGCCAATATATATATATACTCTATTATATTTAATAAACAGCGTAACTCTAAAATAAACAATCTAAAACTCACATTAGCGTCTTTTTTGCTTGTCCTATTATAATTAGGTAGTAGTAAAATAGAAGCGGTCGATAAAGTCAAGAAACTCTCGAAGGGGTCAACGGTCAAAGAACTTTGGCAACTCCTGGTCTAGCCCATTTCAAATCCAATAACCCACTCATTCGTTGGATTCCGTAAAAGACGGAGTTGATGTGAGGATAAGTCAATCTAAAGGACAAACCACCAACCGAACTCATTACGCTGAAGACTTGGATGTCAGTAAAAGGTGAATACTCGCTGCTAAGAGCTCAGCGTATCTAGTATTTGTTCCAAGCTATCGGTCGCTGTCATAAAAGCAAGGTAGGTAAGTAGTTAATTAACGTCACACTGGAGTAACACAACGCGCTATTGGTGACGGTCCGGGTAGGTAGGTATGTTAATTAACGTCACACTGGAACAAACACTACGGGCTATTGGTGACGGTCCGGGATTAATACCTAAGGGAAATTTCCAAGGACAACGACTCGTTAATTTGAACCACGGTCAGATGACGATGCAACACATAGTTGGCATCCCACTCTCCAAACTTCCATACTACGCGAACGTGAGGACATTTGAGGCCCCGACTGATTTAAGGTGCACCAGTCCACGTGTACACGACGGTCTTTGGCTGGACCGAGTTTCGAACTCGCAACCCTCCGGTTGCTAATCCGGACGGGCTCTACCGTTGCCGTAATAAAAGGCAAGGATCGTATGAAAATCAAAAGATGGTTAATTGGGTTTTTATTGGCCATGTTTGGCCATGCTGCGCCAGACACAAGTCATACGATATCAAGTAATATACATATACAATGGGGCCGTCGTGGCTCAGTGGGTATGCCCACTCCGCTAGCAACCTACGAGTTGTAGGCGGCGTAGGTTCGATTCCTCTAATGTGCATTCCTCCCTGGGTGTATTTCTCTCCTTCTGTGTCAGTAAAAATGTCATTGTGTGTATGTCTATTACTTGATATTGTGGGTCTTGTATCTGGCGCAGCATGGCCAAATGTGGCCCTTGCGCCATAAAACCCCAACAAACCAAACCAACATACATACAATGATTTTTACTTATACAAAAGAGAGAAATGCACCTGACAGGAATCGAACCTGCCCGCCTACAACTCGAAGGTTGCTCGAAGGAGTGGTCATACCCACTGAGCCCCGTCGGTCCCGGAAATCAAAAGAAATGAGGGTATCCACAATTTGAGGAGAGTTCGATTCCTAGGATTGAGGAGCAGTGCAGTGAATAACCGTTCCACTGCTCCCCAGTTACGATTTATTTATTCAGTGATATCATTGTTTCCGAAGCATGTACTTTTTACCCATTTCGTTAAAAAAACAGTAAAAGTTAATTGTTTGTACGCTCTTTGCAGTTTTAAGGGTCGCGTTGGCCCGGTTGGAAGAGTAACGGATTAGCAACAGGAGGGTTGCGAGTTCGAATACAACCAAAGACCGTCGAGTACAAAGGGAGCTGATGCAAGTTAAATCTGTCGTGGCCTCAAATGTTCTCACGCTGGCTTGGTGTGGAAGTGTGGAGAGTGGGGTGCCAGCTCAGGTGTTGCCTCGTCATCGATCAGTGGTTCAAAATTGCTTCCTGTTGTCCTTGGTTCTTTCCCTTTGGGACTGATCTCGGATCTTCACCAATAGCCCATTGTAGTGCTCCAAGTGCGACGTTAATTAAAATACCTACCTACTTTTGCAATTTTAAGCTCATGTTTCTGCCACTGGTATCACTTTCAGCTCACGAAATCTTCAAATGTAATTGTCGATGCTCAATCTGGTAGGTAGGTATTTTAATTAATGTCTCACTGGAGCAACGCAACGGGCTATTGGCGACGGTCCAGGATCATCCCCCGAAGGAAAAGATCCATGGACAACACCACATAATTTTCAACCACGGTCAGATGATGAGGTCACACCTGAGCTGGCATCCCTCTCCAAACTTCCACATCACGCCAATGTGAGGACATTTGAGGCCACGACAGATTTAACGTGCACTAGACCCTTTTATATACGACGGCCTGGTTGGATTAGAACTCGCAACCCTCGGGCTGCTAATCCGTTACTCTTCCAACTAGGTTACCGGGGCGATGCTCAATCTGGATGGCATACCTTTGTACAATGGGCTGATAGGGAGAAATTGTTCATGTCTTCTCATTAATGGGCTCTTGAAATTTTTATTGCTTACTCGTCAATGGTATTACCGTCAATTTAGTTTCCAGAGCACATGGCTAAATGCTGCAGAAACGAAAATGAACATACTAAAGATTGTTTTTCTATACTTTTCAAGAGCTAAAACAATGCACCAGATTTTAAAGTTCATACACGACTCAAAGTAGTACTAAGCATACACCTAAGAGCCCTGTACTGGTACCGGCGACAATGCCCAAAATTCTTCACGTAGGACAGCAGTCACCATGACAACGGGACAGGCCCATTCATCACAAGGGATCATAAATTATGGAACCTCTTCGTACGGGGACTCTGAATATTTATTGACTCGTACGAATCGTGATGTAGTTCGTGAGATTCCAACAGGTTCTTTTTGAAATGGATGGGGGATGTTTTTCTGAATACTTCGTGTGGAATTTAGTAGTACACTCTTGAGCTGAAATCATTTTACTGTCTGTGCGGACCATCACAGAGGAATAACATCCAACGAAGACGAGAATTTTACTTTCGGTTATACAATGCTCGGTAGAAAAACACGTTCTCCCACGAAAGTACTAGCGCCATCTGTATTTAGCTGAACATAGAAAAGCATTTGGTAGTGTATATGTACGCTTTAGTACGTATAATAGTACATAAAATACACGATATATCCTAGAGTAACTGTCATAGATGTATTTGTATAATAGTAGGTACGTGTGTGTATAAATGGACATGCATAAGGATCTACAAGACAACAAATGGGCGTAATTGTTTGCCAAAAGACTAAAATAACATCCGCATAGTTCAACCATCACGAGAAGGGATTTGGGAGTGCTTTTTAGGGAAAGTTCATTTCATTCCAGGTAGAGTTTGCGAATGATAAAAACCTTTTCTTTTCTGCAAGCATTACGTTAATTCATTCATTAATCGTTCTTTATTCGAGAATAGACTGAAATTTCATAACTCTATTCACGGTTACTGCTAATTTGTGATGACAGTTATCTAACAGTTATTGACTCGATTGAACGTTTATTATTAACTCTTAGAAATTGAACGGTTCAATTTAACAATCATTAACTGTTTCAATTAAATAAGTGATTTTAAGTTGAATTTTTGGTTATAATATAACCAAAAATTATGTATAGTAAGTTATATATTTAATTATTTGTAGGTATAAATATATATTTATACCTACACATATTTATACCTACATATATTTATACATACATATATTTATACACATATATTTATACACATATATTTATACATATATACATAAATATATATATAGACCACCACCAAGCGGGCTCACTCAAAATTCACATTTTTTTATTTCATCTTGTTTCTCGGGGAAATCTAGTTATAGGGTAGCTTTACTTATTATATATTTATATAATATATTTAAATATATATATTTAAATATATTTGTACACACATATATATTTATACATGTTTGTGTTAATAAATATATATAATATATCGCCTCAAGGGGCGAAATAGACCAATCATAAAACACTGATTGTGCTTACAAGGAACATGGTAGTTTTCTCATGGGATTCTTATTATAGACCATGGAATATTTTTAGGCAATCGTGGAATATTTTTTTAATTGAGAATGGAATTTATCTCATAGAATTTTCTTATTATAGACCAGGAATATTTTTTATGACCACGGAATTTTATTTAATCGAATTCTTATTATAGACCAAGGAAAATTTTTGCGGGGATATTTTTCAACGACCACGCAATTTTATATTTCATAGTATTCTTATTATAGACCATGAATATTTTTTTTCTATGACCACGGATGGTAGGTAGGTATTTTAATTAACGTCGCACTGGAGCAGCACAACGGGCTATTGGCGACGGTCCGGGATCAACCACCGCAGGGAAAGAGCCGATCAATGACCACGGAATTTTATCTCAGAAATCTTATTATAGACCAAGGGATATTTTTCAGGGAATATGAAATATTGACCTTTGGAAACAGTTTCAACGGAAAGGAAGTTTTTCATGGAACATGGAATTTTTGCACATTGAACATTTTTATGAAATTCTGTTCCACGGAACATGATTTTCATGGAACATTTGTCTTGTCCATGGAATGTTTTTCATGGAACATGGAATGGAACATTGTGAAAGGGAAATTTTTTCATTGAACACAAAATTTTGTTCTCTTTTCATATCTTCTTTCCACGGACGTGAAATATGTGTCACGGAACAAAGAATTTTCTGTTCGGATACAAACATTCCAAGCACAAAACAAAAGCAAACGATAAAGGGGGACAGTCGGAGCATCGCGCGCAGTGTGGGTCGTAGTAGTGAAGCGAAGTGAATGGAGGAATCAATGAGAGTGCGTAGACGGTGGTGCGCAGTGGAGAGACGTTCGATCGGCCCTCTTCTCGTCTGCCGCTTCCGGATCCTATCGACGTTCTATTCCGTTCTCTTCCTTCTGCCTCTCTCTCATTCGCTCTGTCTCTTTGCATCCGTATGTCTCAATTTGCATCTCTCGTTTTTGCATGGCTTTTCACCTCCTTCTCTTGCCATGTCTCTCTGAATCTCATTTTCATCTCTCAACCTCTTTGTGTCGCTTCTCCAACTCTCATTCCCATTCCATTTCTCTTGACGTGTGTATGTCTCAATTTATATGGGGGGGGCGGGAAAGAAGCACGGCATACAGCTGAGGGCGAGAGTTGAGAAGAGAAAAAAAAATCGCAAATTCCATACTCCACATATTACGTGTTTTTATTTAAAACTAGCAGAATTGCCAGGGTTGAATTGGTTAATTAACTTCCACTTTCGTTAATGAAAGTGTTAATTCCTATTCATCACATGTAACAACTACCACTCTAATAGAGGTACTTAAATACACAATTTCACAAATGTAAATAAATGTCATGTTTAACATTCTACATTTTTTGTAGAATTTAAGATTTTAGTAAGAAAGAAAAGTCTCTGGAGTGTGCCAATGTTACCCAGAATGAATAGAATAGTTCAGAGCATGCACACAAATGCCTTGAATGTCATTTAAAAACAAAAGCCCCAATTAAACCAAAATTACCATACAATGATTAAAAATGTTTTTAAAATTAATTAAACGATTACAGTTATTGAATGAAAAACATCAAAATGAAAATCCAGAAATACATCTTAAAACAGATTAAAGAAAAAAGGTTCGAAAGAAAAGTAATAAATGCCATCTGCTTTTTCACTACAAAATGATTCTTGGAATATAACGGACACAAATTTAAAAAAGCAAACGATTGAAAAATTACCAAGGTTTCCATATTAGCTACCAGTCCTATTTTAAAAGGTTTTGGTTATGTATATTTTATTTATAATGTTTTATTCTATTTATCTCTGTCCCAAATATTCAGATTTTTTTTCTATTTCAAAAAAAATAAGGCTCATTATAAAAATAAAGTATCAGAATTTAAATTCCGTAAAAATAGTTATTGAAAAAATAATTGATTTTTCAGCACTGGTAAAACAATTCAAGTAATTGCAATGCTCAATATACCTCACAGCTACTTCAAAACTACCAATTATGGTTGATTTAAGTATAGTTACTCAGTTGTTTTAACTTGAAACTTGCCTAAATATGAAAGCAAAGAAATTTTAAATAATCCATTCACTAAATTAAAATGTGGTGTATCAAATATAAAACATTGCATTAAAATATATTGAACAAATATTATGTGATACTTGTACAAACACATAAACACAAAATTGAACATAGAAGAGGAAAACGGACAGACAGATTTAAGCAATCCAGTTCAGTCACTAAATAAATAAATATAAGTACTCACAGTATGCCAAGTTTCATGAAAATATATCCAACCATTTGGATGTAGTACGAGTACACACATACAGACAGATGGACAGACAGACACCAAACGCGCAAGACGGATTTAGCATCAGAAGGACCCAAAATGGATAGAAAACTTGAAACGGGTCGAAAATATTCAATGCACAAACACTCCATTCTTATTTATATAGATTATGTAAAACTGCAATTCGGCATGATATTTTAGTGCATATGTTAGACCATCTACCATTTACCTTTCGCGGTCCGATCGATGGAGACCCCAACTCCACACAACCTAAGCGAAATGTGGCGGAAGGGCTTAAATAACAGGTGGTTCTTGAACTTGTGGAGGTAGGCAGTTAATAACGTCACACTGTAGCAACACAACGGGATATTTGCGGCGGTCCGGAATCAATCCCAAAGGGAAAGAACCTAGTACAATGCCTCGTAATTTTGAATCGCGGTCAGCCTGACACCTGAGCATGCACCCCACTCTCCAAACTTCCACACCACGGTTTTTGGACCGAGTTTCGAACTCGCAACCCTGCGGTTGCTAATCCGTTGCTCTTCCAACTGAGCTACCGCGGTCCGGTTAGTGCGTTGAAGTTGATCATTTGGTGGTGGGAGCAATAACACTCATGACGAGTTGGTGAGACAAATAATCAACTACGGCTGTCACAATGCATTATTTTGAGTAAGGCGACCCTTTCCCCTAGCGAGCTTAGACACCTTTGTACAAATGGACTCTTCAAGGCCCACCGGACCAACAGTGATATTTTATTTTCGAATAACTATTTCCTCCCGTTTTGGACGATGTCTTACAACCAATGTCAAAACACTAGCATTACTCAAGGACAATTTGCCTAGGAATACTCTTTTTGTTATCTTTATATGTTGAATAATTAATCTTTGGATACAGAATCCAACCTATCTTCGTTGGACAATTGCCTTTGTCTCGACACTTTCATTTTTCGAGGGTTGAGCTCTTGACACGACGGCGTACAACTAATTTACCACATGTAAATATTGGTAGGCATTTAAGTAGGTATTTTAATTAACGTCGCTCTGGGGAGCAACACAACGGGCTATTGGCGATCAAATCCGAAGGGAAAGATTCGAGGACAACACCACGTAATTTTGAACGACGGTTCGATGACAAGGTCACACCTGAGCTAGTAAATATTGTAGTTTGCAATAAAATCACTACTTATTGACTCGTTGCGTTCACTAAGGAAAATGCGTGCTTGTATACCAGCTGCTTTCGGGATTTTTAAGAATATTCTGGAATTTTATTGTATTTATTTGAATCTTGGAACTTCCAAGAACATTCTAGTATTTCCTGGAATTTTTCGAAGCAATCTAGGATTACTTTGGATTTTTCATAAATTTAATATAGGTTAAATGGTTTTTTAATAAATCAATTTTTTAAAGATTTCAATTGGATTCGCTAAATTTGCACCAATAACCTTTCCATTGGACCCGTGTTATTAAGGTTGGTTGAATGTTTTGGAGTCTTATTGCAAAAGGGCCCTATTTGGGCATGCTATTCCAGACACAAGGCATACAATATCAAGTATTAGGCATACACAACAGTTTGGTTTTCGTCTGTTTTTTGGGGACTTTATGGCGCAAGGGCCATATTTGGCCATGCTGCGCCAGACACAAGACATACACTATGAAGTAATGAACACACACACAATGAAAGTTCTACTGAAAAAAGTTCTACACACCCTGATATGAATCGAACCTTCGCCGCTTACAACTCGAAGTTTGCAAGCGCAATGGACATATGCACTGCGCCAAGGCAGCCTCCACTGTTATTATGATTAACTAAACCATTTCAGTGAAAAGTAGGTAATTGAATTAACATCGTACTGGAGCAACACAGTGGGTTATCGTTTAAGAGAAAAAGGAAGACATGGATCTTACACAAATTATATATATGACTTATAATAAACGAGTAAAAGTGATAAGTTTATTTTATATAAATAACATTTGAATAACTTCCATCAAATTTCGCTCCATGTAATAAACAATTTATTTAAAAACCCTTCACACTCTTAATTAAACGTCACACAGAAACCAATGAACTGAACTGAAGAGAATCCGATCGTCTGCGCTGTCAAAAAACGCACCACTTCACTTGAATAACTTTGGAAATACAATTTTTTGGTTTATTCTTCCCTTTCATTCGAATGGAAGGAATTTTAATAAGCGCAGAATTCTTCCACTTATGAAACTCGCTGCCACTCAATAAATATTAATTTTTAAGTACGCGAAATCGTTTGCGAGAAGTCAGTTTAAGATGTTGCCGCGTCAATGTTTTAGGAAAATGGCAACGTTCGGGAAGTTTAAAATTAAGGATCGAAGTTTTCGCATTTTAATTTAATTTTTTAAATAAATTATTTGGAACTTTCGACTTTTAATTTTTTGTAAAACTCTTTTAATTTAAATTTATTATATCTGGCACATTTTAGAATATATTAAAGTGTTAATTCTCATAAAATCGATCGAAACTAGAATATTTTAATTTTTCATACAAAATTTATTTAAATTTGAGCTTATATAATTGTATTTTGCAACGTTGCTCTTTTTTATTTGCATTTTGTATTTGCCAATTAGTTCATACTGATGTCACTTCTAAACATTTCATTCAGAGCAGAAGCTAGAAGACCATACCACGAGAAACAGCTTTGACATTTTGTATGGGGCCATGGTAGCCCGGTTGGGAGAGTAAGACCATCGTATACAAAGGGGGCTGGTGCATGTAAAATCTGTCGTGGCCTCAAATGTCCTCACGTTGGCGTGGTGTGGAGGTTTGGAGAGTGGGGTGCCAGCTCAGGTGTTGACCTCATCTAACCGTGGTTCAAAATTACGTGGTGTTGTCCTCGGTTCTTTCCCTTCGGGATGGATCCCGGACCGTCGCCAATAGCCCATTGTGTTACTCCAGTGCGACTTTAATTAAAATACCTACCCATATTTTATGAAAATGTTCTTTTCATTAAATCTTTTCGACTGGTTACGCTGATTATAGAACGAGATTAAAAACACTACTTCGGGAGCCAATCGATCCAAGTCGATTCCCAAACCCACGTGGCCTGTCTTACGACAGCGACTCCGTCCATAAGCTTCGTTTCTTTCAGGAAAAGGAAGCTTTTTTGATTGGACAAAAACAAGGGGGATCAGATTTATCAGAAGGGGGTGGTGTCGTGGTGAGAGAAGAAAATGAGAACTAGATATTGGGATGCGAGATCTCATGGGTTACTTTTCGACGATGACTGCAGAATCAATAGTTTAGATGTTACATCAGAAATAAATTTCTTAGTGCATTATTGTATGTCCCTTTTGTGATGTCTTCAATAAAATCTGGACCATAATCGCTGTTTACTGAGAAGTGATTACATAGATTTATTCTTTTATATATTTTATAACACTCTTTAATGCAAACAAGTGTTTTTCAAGGACCTTCGTTAAGGACGACTATTCATATCTGTAAGAGACTCAATAAAATTGACGCATGATTATGAAATTAATTTTGGTTTGTCACTCTACTGCATAATTTCTCACAAGTGGTCATTGAAGCAATCTTGGGGAGCAGTGTCAGGATTGTGCCCCATGGGGAAATAAGGGGGCGTTGAAGAGCAAGAGTGGTGTCGAAACCCGAACAGTAAAAAGGAGTTGGCCATTGAAATTAAAAGGAGTTGGCCATTGAAATTAAAAGGAGTTGGTCATTGAAATTAAAAGGAGTTGGTCATTGAAATTAAAAGGAGTTGGTCATTGAAATTAAAAGGAGTTGGTCATTGAAATTAAAAGGAGTTGGTCATTGAAATTAAAAGGAGTTGGTCATTGAAATTAAAAGGAGTTGGTCATTGAAATTAAAAGGAGTTGGTCATTGAAATTAAAAGGAGTTGGTCATTGAAATTAAAAGGAGTTGGTCATTGAAATTAAAAGGAGTTGGTCATTGAAATTAAAAGGAGTTGGCCATTGAAATTAAAAGGAGTTGGCCACTGAAATTAAAAGGAGTTGGCCATTGAAATTAAAAGGAGTTGGCCATTGAAATTAAAAGGAGCTAGCATGGTGAAAGGCAATTGTAAAGTTGGAGCACTGAACGGTATATCAAATGATTAAATTAACCGACAATATCAAATGATTAAATTAAATCAGAACATCAGCTTAAATAAATGTTTATTTTGTCCTTTTCAATGACCTTGTTAGTTTACCTTTCCATCCATGACAAGTGCCCCCAATAAGATGCTAAAAACAATTTGTCGCCTAAAACCGTTTTGAACCCTCCAGTTGCAAATCCGATGTTCTTCCAACTAGGTTACCACGGCCCCTAACTAAGGTTTGGTTCATTACTCCATGGTCCTTTTTCGCAACACAGACCGGGACTTAAATTGGATACAACCATGCGGGGTTGGTTGGGTTTCATGGCGTAAGAGCCATTGATGTGAACACAGGGTACTAGATACTCAGGTCGGCACTCAGAAATTAAAATGGAATGCAAAAATATTTCAAGTTAAATAAGCAAAAGTTGAAATGAAACAATTTCATTCTGAATCCCAAAGAAAAGGAAACGTGACCAATACCATCAGGTAGGCTTATGGCAGCTTTTTTCAAGTATGACAAAACTCACGGCAAATACCAAGAACTTTTCAGGGCCATGGAAATTGAAAATAAATCCAAGGACCATAGGATGGTACGCTATGAATAATCATTACCATCAAGGCTAGTTGACTTCGTAGACGGTGCACGTATAGAAAATCCGTTCGCAATCTCCTAATTAAAATACGAGACACAAAGGAGACACTGCGTATCAAGAATAGGAAGTATCCTAATTCCTGGTATGTAGAATGTTTTTCATTTGATATTTTTAGGGGAATATTTGCTCTTTTTTCAAGGATGCTTTGTTGTGGGTGTAAAAATGTTTTGTTGAAACCTTCCCCTCCAAGTCTCTTTTATTCTACACCAAAAAACAGAAATAATTTTCATCCTGCCAGCTTTTGATGCCGTAATTCAACGCGTAATAAACCTTTTCGTGCTCTTTTCTATGAACATCTACACCGGTTGTTGTTTTTAGGGTTTTATGGAGCAATGGCCCTATTTGGCAAGGTCCTGCTGCGCCAGACATAAGACATACAATATCAAGTAATAGACATACACACACAATGAAAGTTTTTACTGACACAGAAGAGAGAAATACACACAGGGATGAATGCACCTGACACAGTAATCGAACCTGCGCCACCTACAATTCGAAGATTGCTAGCGCAATGGACATATCCACTGAGCCACGATATCTACACCAGAAAGAGTGAGGGAGTTTGAACGGAAGAAAATGAACTTTGCTTTTGGATCGTCGAGTTATTAATTTAAATGTTCAATAATGCCAATATATAGGCAATCGATTTGCCTATATTTTGGCATTTTAAAGTATTAATATTTGCTATATTTTGGCATTATTACATCGATTAAAGTAAATGAATTCCGGTATTCACCTGTCCGATGTATGATTATAAACATACATCTCAAATATTAACCAATAAAAGGCACTCACCAATACAGGAAAGGTACTCAAAAGAGGCAGTGGTACTCACCTGAAAAATACAATAAATATATAAATAAATCACGCAAGTTTAAACACGCGAATACATCTTACATAGTGATAATTGTATATACAATCGATGTAGCATAAATATTTATGAAAGCTTTCCTTTTTTTCATCATTTTTTAAAATTTCGTTTACCACTTTAGCCGAAAACGAGTCAAAAGTGAATGCAAAAAAATAGTTGTCGTTAAAAAAGTATTTTTTAAAACGAAACGCGCAAGCTTCGTTCAGTGATCAGAAAATACTATATCTAGTGACCCTTCGTTATATAACGAACGCATCATATAAATCGCGATATATATCGAGGGGAAAAAATGACTCTCATTAGAAACAGGAACGTAAATAAAAATCCAAAATCGATGGTAAAACAGTAAAATAATACTAAATGCGGGAGAATATTTTTGGGAAAAAAATTCATGCATACTTTAGTGCCCAAATATTTATACCAATTCATTCTCATGAGAGCTGTGTGGGTAGGTAATTTAATTAACGTGGCACTGGAGCAACAAAACGGGCTATTGGCGACGGTCCGAGGACAACACCACGTAATTTAGAACCACGGTCAGATGACGAGTTCATACCTGAGCAGGCACCCCACTCTCCAAACTTCAGTACTATGCCAACATGAGGAGATTTGAGGCCACAGCAGATTTAACGTTCACGAACCCCCGACGAGTACACGACGGTGTTTTTCTGGACCGAGTTTCGAACTCGCAACCCTCCGGTTGATAATCCGTTACTCTTTCAACCGGGCTACTGCGGACCTGATTTACAAAAAACGACTCCTCATAAAACAAGTATTCAGAAAATAATTATTCAGAAAATAATTGGGGTTATCTTTCTCCATGTTATAGGATCATTGCGTTTTATGACCGTTTTATAGACAATTGACGTGTTTTAGGAAACCTCCCTCATATAACTAGCTTCCTCATCAGAGCTTTTCTTTATTTCGGCAAGAATACATCCTTGCTCTTGGCGAGAGCTTTTGGAATATTCTAAACTAAATTTGGAACATCATGTCCAGATTCATAAGTATATTTTATTACGGTAGCAAAAAACCTACAAAGAACAAAATAAGTGTAAAATTAACAACACCGGAACATTTATTGCTGGGTAAATATATTTAAAGTCGGAGGAACATTGGACAACCTCCGGCGGTCCCGATTTGTTACATGCAAATGCAGGCGACTCCGGAATGACCATGAAAAAATCGCTTTATTTTACTTATAAAAAAGCGAACACAGCAGAGGAAATCTTAATCTGCTTCTTCAAAATTGGGTAGGTAGGTGGATAATTAACGTCGCACTGTAGCAACACAACGGGCTACTGACGAGACGGTCGGGATCCATCCCGAAAGGGGGGGGGGGTATTTCAATTAACGTCACACTGGAGCAACACAATGGGCTATTGGTGACGGTCCGGGATCAATCCCAAAGGGAAAGATCCGAGGACAACACCACGTAATTTTGAACCACGGTCAGATGACGAGGCAACACCTGAGCTGGCACCCCACTCTCCAAACTTCCACACCACGCCAACGTGAGGACATTTGAGGCCACAACAGATTTAACATGCACCAGCCCCCTTTGTACACGACGGTGTTTGGCTGGACCATCCCGAAAGGAAAGATCCAAGGACAAACGCCTCGTCATTTTGAAGCGCGGTCGGATGACGAGGTCACACCTGAGCTGGCACCCACTCTCCAAACTTCCACGCCAACGTGAGGACATTTGAGGCCACGACAAATTTAACGTGCACCAGCCCGCGTGTACACGAGTCTTTGGCTGGACCTAGTAACGAACTAGGGACCCTCCGGTTGCTAATCCGTCGCTCTTCCAACCGCGGCCCCTTCAAAATTGGGTTGGTTGGTTTTGGGGTTTTATGGCGCAAGGATTATTTGGTTCTTTTCTTTATTTCTTTATCACTTTTCTTTATTTCAAAATTGGGTTGGTTGGTTTTGGGGTTTTATGGCGCAAGGGCCATATTTGGTTCATTTCTTTATTTCTTTATCACTTTTCTTTATTTCAAAATTGGGTTGGTTGGTTTTGGGGTTTTATGGCACAAGGGCCATATTTGGTTCTTTTCTTTATTTCTTTATTACTTTTCCTTATTTCAAAATTGGGTTGGTTGGTTTTGGGGTTTTATGGCGCAAGGGCCATATTTGGTTATTTTCTTTATTTCTTTTCTTTATTTCTTTATTACTTTTCTTTATTTCAAAATTGGGTTGGTTGGTTTTGGGGTTTTATGGCACAAGGGCCATATTTGGTTCTTTTCTTTATTTCTTTATTTCGGCAAGAATATATCCTTGCTCTTGGCGAGTCAAAATTGGGTTGGTTGGTTTTGGGGTTTTAAGGCGCAAGGGCCATATTTGGCCATGCTGCGCCAGACACAATACAATATGAAATAATTGACACAAGACACAATATCAAGTAACTGACACACACAGTGAAAGCTTTACTGACACAGATGAGAGAAATACACCCAGGGAGAAATGCACCTGACAGGAATCGAACCTCCTACAACTCGAAGGTTGCTAACGCAGTGGGCATACCCACCGAGCCACGGCGGCCCCTTCACAATTGGGAGTTGACTTGCTTCAACCGGGTATCTTCCCTTTTAATCGTGGGTCCTCAATGTGAAATATCGTACGGACGTTTACAGACATCGTCCACTTAAGAGGGTGGATTTGGATTTTATGATCCATAAAGGGATAAACTGCGCCCAAACGAAACACAAATTATGACCGAATGCAAACATAAAAATAGCCGAATTGCCGAACCAACAATAAAACAAGTAGTACTTGGTATATATAAAAGAGGGGTAAAAATAAAAACTTATTTAAACATTTAATCAGATGAGTAAGCAAGGAAAACCATCGTCGTCAGAGCAACGTAAAAATTCATTAATGAATTTAAAAGTTGCGATGCATGATCACGTAAATACATTAGATGAAATGAAGTTTGAAAAACAGGATAGATAAAAACACTATACGGAATTTAAAAACTTAATGATATGTAAAAATTTTAAAAGATTTGGGTGGAGTTTTCTGCGAACAAATCTAGCAAGTTTTGATATTGTGCTATGAAAAAGTATACGCGATGACGACTGAACACTGTACAGTCGATTACAATGTGATGAATAGTAAAAGGAATCACGTTACACACAGGAGCACTCTATCCTGATAAAACAATGGCCGTGGTAGCCCAGTTGGTAGTGGAACGGATTAAAAACAGGAGGGTTGCGCGTTCGAGCTCTGTCCAGCTAAAGACCGTCGTGTACACGGGACTGGTGCATGTTAAATCTGTCGTGGCCTCAAATGTCATCACGTTGGCGTAGTGTGGAAGTTTGGGGTGTCCGTTCAGGAGTTGTCTCGTCATCTGACAGTGGTTTAAAATGACGAGGTGGTATATAGGATCGTTCCCGCCGCCAATAGCCCGTTGTGTTGTTCCGGTGCGATATTAATTAGCTACCTACCTAGTAAAAGGTGGCTTTGAGTGAAGGTTCTTCATCGGGGTTTACCTCGATAGGAAAATTGGGAATGACCTACCGTAATAGCATTCTACAGTATTCCAATTCTACAAAATTTTAAAGTTTGCTATATTACAGAGGCTGTTCGGACATTTTTTGAACGATTTTGATGTGCTGTAAAAAAATTGTATGCTACGAAAGAATTTTATTTTCACAGCAGTTAAATAGTTAAAGTATATGGCGCTTTTAAATAAGCAATGGATGGAAGGCTATGTTTCCTCTCTTTCCGAAGAGAATTATGCTTATTCATTTCAAAAACGCTGTAAAAGTCATGGTTTTTTGATATCTAAAGGTAGGATAAGTAATATTATTAAGGAGAAAGGAAAAAAAAAAACGTAAAAGTGAAAAAATACTTCTAAAAAAGTATCCAAAAAAAGAAAAAAAATTCTGAGAACATTTATAAGGTAAGATCTTTAATTTTAAAAGCGAATCCGCCAAGTCAAATGACTAGCAAAGTGAACGTGAGAACTTTCTCTAAAAGATTTATGATTGTTGCCCGTTTTGCATATAATGGAAAATTAAAAGTAAAAAGAGGGGAAAAAATGTAAAAATCAACTCCCACATATTATCAAGACCCTATTTTATCCCCAATATTCAAAAAAGAAATACCATATCTCTACCCACAGTGCCAACAATCAGTAGAACTGCATCAGGGTGAAGCGAGCAGCCACACATCTAAATCGACTATTAAATGCTTGGAAAAAATGGACCAAGAAACTGGTATCAACCCTTTACTGATATTCCTGCTAAATCTCCAGATGTTTCACCCATGGACTTTCGTGATTTTTGACTTTTAAAAAGGGCATTATCGAAACGTCGACCGAAAACCATTCAAGGACTAGAAAACTGTGGAACAAGAATGGGACAAAATACCACTGTCGATATTACAAATCATTATTATCATGGAAATGAAGGTGTAGAAAGATAGTTAACAATAAGGGCTATCAAATGGAACATTTAAAACACAAAAATTTCATGTAAAAAAGTGAGCTTCAGTCCATTAGAATCGTTCAAAAATGCCTGAACAGTCTGTATAAACTAGGATAAATTGCAGTTTCGCATATATTTGGTGAGATTAAATTCAAAGGACTATAAAATGTCTCCCCCATCAAACACCGTGAAGATTATGAAACAGGAATCCGGAAATTAGTCACTATTTGAAAAATAAAACAAACGCAGAAATTGTTTCAATCGAAAATTTAAAAAAAATGTTGAACTAAATGTATTTTTAAAATGATCTATAACACGAATGAGACTACAGTGACTCATGAAAAACATACGGCAACAACAAAACAAATTCAAACGAATTAAGTAAAGAAAAGTAAGTGAAGGACGCTTTTCTTTTTTTCACGTACTTCCGATTACCTTGAATACACAAAAAACATTTTCCAGGATTTTTCAAGGTTTTGAAAGACTCATTGGGAGATGAATGGCATTAAAACAAAAAAAGAATTGAAGAAAAAAGAAGTCCCTCCTATATTACAAAGGAAAGTAGTAGTAGTATTTTAATTAACGTCACACTGGAGCAGCACAACGGGCTATTGGTGACGGTTCAGGATCAATCCCACACGGAAAGATCCGAGGACAATACCACGCAATTTTGAATCATGGATAGATGACGAGGTCAACACCTGAGCTGGCACCCTACTCTCCAAACTTCCCCACCACGCCAACGTCAGGACATTGGAGGCCACGACAGATTTAACGTGCACTAGCCCCCATGTACACGACCGTCTTTGACTGAACCTAGTTTCGAACCCGCAACCTTCCGGTTGCTAATCCGTTGCTCTTCCAACTGGGCTACGTAGGCCCTTTTTAAGGGTTTGCAAACAGCGCCATCTAAGCCCAACAATTTGCGGACACGCATCCTTTGACAATTCTTTTTTACTTGGGGTTCACCCTCTGGCGTTTGGAATTTCGAATCCCCCTGTACTCATACACATGTAAAAATAAGAGTCGGCGATGTTATGTTAAATGCTGTAGCCAGCAATGGACAGGAAAGCGAGGATGCACAAACACAACAAAGAACTTCAATTCGACGCGGTGGCTTATGAAGAATAAGCTTCCGGTTTCATAACGATATCGCCTAACGAGCATCCGGGATTCGCGCACGAAGGCGTTCCATCCGGTAACCTCTGTAGTTCCGGACCTTCGAGCGAATATTTACACTACCGAGATTAACAGCATTCAAGTGGGCCAACTCCAATTCTATGAATATTACCATGATCTAATATCGAAATATCATCCACTGATAGCCAACAAAACACCCTCACTATGGGGGCCCCTTTTATAGAGCGAGGCCTAATCTTATAATTGAGGACCCTAAATATATGAATGATAAATATGAATCTCCTTTATTCCGTATTTTGCGGATAATACAAGGAACCAAATAAGCATGGTGATTCGATCGCAAACAATCGCTCTCTAAAGAGATGTTCGAGAAGTTTTTCTAGTCCCTTAATATTTTTATGGAGATGGCCCCTCTGAACGCTGATATTAACCCTCCTGGTGGTTGTCTCGTCATCAGAAAAACTCACCAGATCTTAATGCACGAGATATCTCGTCATCAGAAAAACTAACCAGATCTTAATGCACGAGATGTCCCGTCATCAGAAAAACTCACCAGATCTTAATGCACGAGATGTCTCGTCATCAGAAAAACTAACCAGATCTTAATGCACGAGATATCTCGTCATCAGAAAAACTAACCAGATCTTAATGCACGAGATATCTCGTCATCAGAAAAAAAACTTAACCAGATCGTTGATCTCGTCAACGTCAAAAAATTGGTCATATCCTGATGACGAGATATCTCGTCTTTAGCAAAATTCGCCAGATCTTGATGGAAGGAATATCTCGTCGTAACCACTGGGATGATTAAAATATGGCCAACGAAGCAAGTGGTTCCAACAAAAAAAAAACACAACAGGGGCGGAGGGTCCTAGCAGTTTCTTAATATTATTGTGACCTCAAACACATGAAAGGTGAATACCTCAAATATAGATACTACCGGATAATCAAATATATATTTATACGTTGGTTCATTCATAAAATACCAGGACCGTGATCAGAAGATATGGGTGGAAAGGCTCCGAATACTTTGGGCCCCAATGGGAAATCAAAAGATTTCGATAACTTTTTGATTTTCTACGTCTATCTTTTTAGGTATAAAAGATATTCTTAAAGTAGCCAGTGTTGCTCCACTCTATTTCACTCGCTAAAATATAGTCACTAGACTTTATAAATTGATGTAATAAAAAAAATCGCCTTAAGAAAATGCATTTTTCTCCCATTTTTAGCCCGTTCGTCATTATTTAACGTTCGCTAGAGACAAGAAAAATATTTTTTAGTACAGGCATTTATTTGAAGGTACGAGGCAACTTTTTTGTACCTTATTCGAAAACTTGGGTTTGGGGTTGTTCTGCGAAAAAGTTGGGTTTTCGAAATCGCTCTTGGAATAGAGCACAAACGTTGCCTCTTATCTTCAAATAAATGTTGTTTAGTTTTTAATCTTTTCAGATGACGTGGTCACACCTGAGTTGGCACCCCACTCTCCAAACTTCCACACCACGCCAACGTGAGGACATTTGATACCACGACAGATTTAAAGTGCCCCAACCTCCTTTGTGCACGACGGCCTTTGGTTGGATTCGAACTCGCAACCCTCCGGTTGCTAATCCGTTACTCTACAAAATGGGCTACAGCGGCCCCTATACT
This sequence comes from Meta bourneti, assembly GCA_933210815.1. Lineage (NCBI taxonomy): Eukaryota > Metazoa > Arthropoda > Arachnida > Araneae > Tetragnathidae > Meta > Meta bourneti. The sequence continues at coordinate 8,562,306 of OW119929.1, forward strand.
TTGACGGGAGAAAAGATGAAAAGTTATATCAAGAAGAAAAACTACTTCATAATTAGTGAAATTAGTGAAAATCCCATTTCTAATAGGCCGGGTTTTTTTTCAAGGCAAATTCTGCTAAAGCTACTGCAGAAAGCATACCGCAATTTTTCAGAGAATACAGCTTAGGCATCGACCAACTTATCACAATAGGTTGTAGTGGCACGACTGTTAATATGGACTTCAAAAACGGAGTTATGTATTGAAAAGAAAATTAAATTGTTCTCTCACACCATCATACATCTACACAGACCCATTACACATCAACGAATTTCTTCAGGGGCTCTTATATGGAGTCTCTGCATGTCCTAATGACTATTGGGAGTAATGGGGGAAAGCATCAACCCATTACGAAAACTTAATGATGTAAAAGTATGACAATTTCTTGTGATATGAGAATGAAGATTGCAACAAAGGGAAAGTCCTAGATAAGAAGAAAATCGGATTAAGTCGCATTATGCTTCGGTTTTAATTTAGTGCAGTAACCCCTCGATACATCGTGCTTCTTGGGGAACAAGAGCGATATATCATGGGGAGAGAGGGTCGATGATAACTTGTTTATTAGAAGAATATAACATTCGATTAATTAAATTACGCGCTTTTTATTCAAAATTAATTCAAACTACGCGTCAAACACGAAATCGACGATAGAAATGTGAAAGCTATAGTAAATATGGTAAAATATGTTTTTTAGAGAAACTCCTCGTCGGTTTTTAGATATCCAAATCTCTTACCAAAGCAGTTTAGCTCCTCAATGAACTCTCATTTCTAATGAGATGTTCGCGAACCGAAAGTGGATCGAGGGACAAGTGAAAAGGTAGGTAGTTAATTAACGTCGCACTGGAGCAACACAACGGGTTATTTGTCTCGGTCCGGGATCAATCCCGAAGGGAAAAATCCGAGGGCAACACGTAATTTTGAACCACGGTCGGATGACGAGAACGTCTGAGCTGGCACCCCACTCTTCAGACTTCCACACCACACCGACGTGAAGACATTTGAGGCTACGACCTATTTAACGTGCACCATCCCCCGTGTACGCGACGATCGAGGGTAAAAGACATTGAGGGCATGGACAGTCGCGAGGACAGAGATCGAAATGAGAAACAAAGGCAATTATATTGAGAAGAGAAAGAAAACAGAGACATTAATGAAGAGACAGTGACCAAGGAATAAAGATTCGACGAAGAGACTGAATAAAAAAGGTGCACTAGCCCCGTATACACAACGGTCTGAACCGAGTTTCGAACTCGAAACCATCCGGTTGCTAATCCGGTGCCTTTCCAACTGGGCTACCTCAGTCCAGCAAATGAAAAAGGACGATATACAGGGCGAGTCTAAATTGTTTTTACAAAATAAGAGGGGTGATAGTATCCAACCAGACGAGCAATAATTACCATGGAACATAGGGTCGCATTCCACTCTGAGAGGCACAAAAGAGTAAAGTCGAAACGCGTCGAGCATGAACAAGTCATCGCCTCTGACGTCGTATTGTACCTGCCTACCTAGCATATCTCCTAAGCAAGATTTTTCTTCTGGGGGCACATGAAATCTTTAGTGTACCAGACGCCTGTGGACTCGGCTGAAGATCTCGTAGCGAGAATCGGTGTTGCAGCAGACAAAATGAACACACCACCAGGAATCTTCGAGAGATTCATTCCTTCGCCGGTGTGAACTGTGCAACGACACGCCACTTTGAGCACTTGCTGTGAGTTTTTCTCTCATCAATCAATCAGATTGTGCAACTTTTGGTATCGTTCATTCTCTTTCCCAACACTGTTGTAAGTTCATGTTGAAATTCTAATTTGACTCTTTTCTGCCTCTCAGAGTGGAATGCGACCCTATGTTCCATGGTAATTATTGCTCGTCTGGTTGGATACTATCACCCCTCTTATTTTGTAAAAACAATTTAGACTCACCCTGTATAGCCGACATATCGAGGTACTGTGTAACGAGGGATTACTGGTATTTTAAGAGTGTGAATGGTGTCATCGGCATTATCGATAAAACCACGGGCCGGATCTACAGGTCGCGGGTTGGACTACAGGTCGTGGACCCCCGATGCATCCAGTCACACATCCAATCCACCCGGGCAATCAACAGATCGCCACCAAAGGAACAAAACGAAACCGCGCTTTGATTGAAATCGTCGTCACGCTCATTATAAAGGGCGCGTCAGAAAATAAACGACAGAGATCGGAAGTGAAGAGAGGGCGGCAGTCAAGGGTGCAGTTGCCGCGAGTGCGGCCGGATACGGTTGTGAATAAAGATTTTTGTTCGCGCGTGTATGGAAAGATTCTTGTGCACATGGGGTAATTAGGGTTTTAAGGCGTAAGATCCAAATGAGGACAGCAAGATAAAAAGAAAAAATCAATGTAAATATAAGATAAAATAATAAAAGGTAGATGTAAGTCCTGCGCAAGAAATTTACGCAACACAAAATTTATTTCATGGTTTTATGAAATCAGGTTATGGATAATTTAAAAAAATAAAAGTATTCACATGGGAAAATAAAGTAGAAATTATTGACTGAAACAATAGTGGAATTCTATGATTAAAATCATACCGATCAACAACATTATGTACATTATAAAAAAGTATGGAAATAATGGATGATATAGTGATGGATAAAAGCACTATATGGAATTCAAAAATCCAATGGCACCCAAAAGGTACACATGCGGGTTCGTTAACTGAAGGATTCAGAGTTCAATATAAACGATGGATTAGAATTCATGGTGCGATTTTATTTATACGGACTGCCATTCATATCAACGCAATTCCATGTCAGGAATGGGTCGCGGTAGCCCAGTTGGAGGAGCAACGAATTGACAACCGGAGGGTTTGGAGCTCGCGGCTCGGTCCAGCCACAGACCGTCGTGTACACGGGGGATGGTGCACGTTAAATCTATCGTGGTCTCATGTTGGCGTGGTGTGGAAGTTGTGAGAGTGGGGTGCCAGATGTTCTCGTCATCTGACCGTGGTTCAAATGAAGAGGCATTGTCCTTGGATCTTTCCCTTAGGGATGGATCCCGGACCGTCACCAATAGCCCGTTGTGTTGCTCCAGTGCGACGTTAATTAAAATAACTACCTACCATGTCAGAAAAGACAAAAAACCGGAATCCCTTGATAAAAGAAAAAAGAGTGGAAATTTGTAGCAAATACGACAATTTTTTGAGTGAATCTAACGTCAGTTTTTATTCTAACGCCCCTGATTTTCACCTGAAACCAACCAGACTTCGGACACCCGATAATTTCACCTTCTAATGATTTCTTGCAATGATTGGTGAACGGTGTTTATCATGCACTCTTAAGATGTATACATACAGTAGAAATCATGAAAATCGACCATAATATCGATACTTTCTTATTAATTCAAAATATTTCCCAACTCCTCAACTTTCAAGCGATACCAAGATCTTGTAAATATTCGAAACAGTTTTCTAGTTACAAAGGGTTTTCCTTTGGCACTGTCACCAGTACAAACATGTTTCCAAAACTTTAAACTCAATTTCTGAAGAACTATCTTTTTGCAATAGGATGCTTTGTTCAAACAGTGATAACTCAACAATGAATTGATCTCTTGTAACTATTTTTGTGTCATTATAATCTATATAATACAGCGGATGTTTTGACTCTTAGTCAAAGTTATTAGTAAAGAAATGAATTTTTATTTGATTTTTAAATGTTGAAATTCCTGAAAAAAATCTAGATTTTTTTTGGACTTCCTGAGTGAAAAAGAAATGTAAAAAAACTATTCTCTCTAGCTACTAGATGGAGGGTGAAAACATTAATAATATTAGGAATAATTTCCAATAGGAATTGTCTTTCTAAACAAATTAAAGTTAGAGATACCACGTTCAAAAACATGCTAGTTAGCTAATATATATTATATCTATATTAAATAATTAAACATTAGATTAATATGAATTTTTCACACTGAAGAATTTAAGCATAAACCTATGACCTATTGTAAGAAAATTGTATTTTTAAAGACAAAATTTAAGAAACAATCTTCTAGTGTATACGCATACCTTAAGGTATCTTAGCCCAGACCTTTCCCCTTTACATCATGCTTCCAATTGAGGTTAGCATCTAATTGAGATAATATGCGCAGTTGGACCTTGTGCATGGTCTATCATTCTTTTCTAATTTGAGAGATTGTCTCAACGGCTTTTGACAGCGCTTGGAACACAGAGAGCGGCCAAATTTGGACACTTTTTTAACATACGTCCAAAAGTGATGTGTAGTGTATTGTCTTCACGGAAAAGAAACAGCGTCGAATGGAGTTGGTTTTAATTGAATAAGGTTTTCTAGAACTAAACATAAGATTCGATTTTTGCTATCGAATCTCGCCATCCCCAGCTATCAATATACGCTACTATAAACAATAAAACAGTAAAATTATACAGCAACATAAATTACAATAACTGAACGCAATGCAATTAATTAAATGGAACAAAAATGAAGGGGAAAATCATTATCGAAATGTTTTGTTTCAATCGAGAGAAATAGATGTCTCCAAACGTTATAAATTTACTAAAAACTACATCGGCATAGGAGGTAGGTATTTTATTTAACGTCGCACTGGAGCAACACAACGTACTATTTGTGACGGTCCGGGATCATTCTCGAAGGGAAACACAACCCCACTTAATTTTGAACCAGTCAGATGACGAGACAGCACCTGATCTGTCACCCCACTTTCCAAACTTCCACACCACGCCAACGTGAGGACATTTGAGGCCACAACAGATTTAACGTGCACCATTTCCTTTATACACGACCCAAAGGGGAGGAGTTGGGCCCTTGATGTATGACCCTTAATGATTTGACGCTCTACTCTTTTTAGGATCCCTCTAAATTGGGACGTCGGTGTTTGGCTGAATTCGAACTCGCAACTCTCCGGTTGCTAATCCGTTACTCTTCCAACCTGGCCACCGCGGTCTAATTTTCTAAGGACTATCACTTTCTCGAACAAACGTTTCCAGTAAAGTCACGCATATAAACGATTAAAAATGAGTGAAAGTGGGAATCGAACACAGGTTGGCTGCGCGACAGTCAGACGATACAAAGTAAAGTTCGAGTTCAGCCAAATGCCTGAAACTCGAATGCGTCTAAAAGAATATCATCCGCTTTAACAAGTAGATGGCTATGGTTGGTTGGTGGCATTTTCTGCTATGAGGTCTCATTGAAGTGGGACCTACAGCTCTAATTGGATTCCGAACATCTGTCTTGGCTGGGAACCGAACTCAGCTTGTTGAAACGACGGTTCTGCGTCTAACCGCTCGGCTACACTTCGAGGCGGAGTCCCTTGGGCCTACCCTATGTTTTACAAGTGAATGGTGTTTAGGAGCAGTGTTACAGGGGGATGGATAGCAAAGAGGATATTTAAACAATTGGTCAATGCAATGAAATTATATTTTAAAAACTTTGAAATGTGCCGCAATATCTCAATTTATTCTCAACTACCACCAGCATACATGATAGTGTAAAAACTTGGTCATACAGCAGAATGACAAAGCGTCGTCTGCTGGAGCCGCGAAATTCAACTTGGCAAATTTTCGTTCATGATGTAATTTCTAGTTTTCTTATTTTGATTCTACTGTTTCTCATTTATTTATTTCATTTAATTTTTATTTTATTTTCCTGGAGCGGCCGCGGAGGCTCCAGGAAAAGCTCCAGTTAGTTGGTTGATTTTGCTTTTGTGGCGCAAGGTCCAATAGTGCAATGCTTCCCAACCGATGTGCTGCGGCACACTGGTGTGCAGCGAAAAATTTAACCGCAAAGTCCTGATATGGGGTGACGTACCGTAGGGCTATCCATCGGCGAAAAAGCTATAAACATTCTTTTACCGTTTGGTACAACATAAATGTGTGAACAGAGTTCCTCTTCTATGCTCACTTTCAAGAATTTAAAGACGTCATGGAAAAGTCTTGATCATAAATTGCGTGTAGCTCTTTCGTTCATAGGCCAAGATATAAAAAAAGTTGTGTTCACAGAAACAAGCCTAAGTATCTCACTGAAATAAGAAGGTAATATGTGTATTAACTGTGGCAAAAGAATATTTTAGATATTTATATTAATACTTAAAATGTTTATTTTGTCATTTAATTATTATTATTAGCATATTTATACATAATTTGTAATTCTTTAGTGTATAATTAATTTTACTTTTGTGTTTTCACATCATAATATTATAAAATAAGTGTTCTGAAAATGTAATCAGTTTCACTGTCAAATCTGTCACTTTAGTTCATAGATGCGATATAAAACCTATGTCGAATATCAATCACTGAGGATGAGGTATTTTCATTCCATTTGTTTCGTTTATTTCGTGCTTATGACTGCACGAGACTTACCTGAAACGAATGTCTAGCTGGGATGTTTATGTATTGTATTATAATGCAAAAATATTTGAAAGAAAGATCTCATTAATTGAATCCCTAGTATGAAATAGAAGAAATTAATCATGTTTTTGAAAAATGTTTCTTCGTAGTATGCCGTGAAATTTTTTATGCTTGTGAGGTGTGCTGTGAAATTATTTATGCTTATGAGGTGTCGTGAAATTGCTTGTGAGATGTGTGATGAAATTATTTATGCTTGTGAGATGTGTGATGAACTTGTGAGGTGTGCCGTGAAATTATTTATGCTTGTGAGGTGTGCCGTGAAATTATTTATCCTTGTGAGGTGTGCCATGAAATTATTTATGCTTGTGAGGTGTGCCGTGAAATTATTTATGCTTGTGAGGTGCCGTGAAATTATTCATGCTTGTGAGGTGTCGTGAAATTATTCATGCTTGTGAGATGTCGTGAAATTATTCATGCTTGTGAGGTGTGTGATGAAATTATTTATGCTTGTGAGGTGTGTGATGAAATTATTTATGCTTGTGAGATGTGTGATGAACTTGTGAGGTGTGCAGTGAAATTATTTATGCTTGTGAGGTATGCCGTGAAATTATTTATGCTTGTGAGTTGTGTCGTGAAATTGTGTATGTTTGTGAGGTGTTCCGTGACGTAAAAAAGGTTGGGAAGCACTGCAATAGTGGACAACCTGCGCAAAATAAAATTCGACCCATTAAAACACGAGGGAGGAAGAAAAAACAAAAAGCAGAAGGGGAAGGGAAAATGAAAAGGAGCGAAGACCTCTCAGGCACCTAGGGATTGTGAGGCCCGTACAAATAAACCTAAAGAAGGTACGCTCCTGAAGGTTGAGCCATTAGGGATCCGCGGAGCACATGTTGGGAACCAGTGAGCTAAATGATAAAAAAACAGCTCTTATGGTTTTGGTTTTGTTGAGGTTTTATGGCGCAAGGGCCATATTTGGCCATGTCTTTTCAGGGAGACTCAACTATAAACGCTCGTCTTCTTCCAGCAGACTGAACAACCTAAACGACACGACTCCAACAAAGAAAACCAACGCGATAATTTCAGCCAATGAACAACGGTTAAAACTTTAAACCTCATCGTGTTGATTACAGCGTCAATCGATGGAATCTTACCATCACTAGATCCCGCATTCGAGTCTAGATCCAAGACAAAAAGAATCGATTCATTAAATTCTCTTTAACATCTGCGATACGCGTTAAAATAATCCTATTTCCATTTATTTTAGGAAAATCCCTCTTCCTGTAAAAGGATTTTCAACTTCATTTGGATATTTAAAGAAATAGAGTTTTCCACTAACACCCCCTCCAAAAGGTGTTGTCAGCGGGGGAAGATCTGGAGATCCTGATGGTCATTTAATTGACGTCGTTAATCTTTAAAGCGAATGGGAGTCAGGTCGAGTGTTTTTCTCATGTTTCATCCTTTGCAGTTAGATCCTTTGAAAAGTTAATTATCTTACCCTCCCATACAAAAAAATATGCAAGTACTTTTATTTTAAAGATAATTTAGACCAGTTTTACAGGGATTGCTTACGATCGAGTTCAGCAAGCATTGAGAACTTAACGTCATCTTTGACAATATAGTCAAATGCTTGAAACTCGAATGGGTCTAAAAGAATATCATCCGCTTTAACAAGTAGATGGCTATGGCTATGGTTGGTAGATGTGTCATTTCCTGCTATGAGGGATCATTGAAGCGGAACCTACCGCTCAAATTGGATTTCGAACATATGTCTTGACTGGGAACCGAACTCAGAGCTTGTTGAAACGAGGATACAACCGCTAGGCTACACGTCGAGGTCGTTCCTAAATTTATGTTTAACCCTTAGTAGTTAAGTTGAGCTTTCTTTACGCTTAGTTTTAGTTATAAACTAATTTTAGTCTAACAAAGCTTTTGAGTAAACGGCAAGTTAACTCTATCTGTTTAGTTAAGTTTTTAAGTTAAAATTAAGCAAACTTAACCACTTCGTTTAACTAAGCATGCAAACTACTTTCACGCTTAGTTTTAGTCCATCTTTTTCTAAATTAAAGTTAAATTAACTTTACGCTTAGTAATTAAGCTCTTCATACAAACCATTTTAATTGTGCAGAATCATATTGTAATATGAGAGCCAAAGTGTATACACAAACAAAAACGATGAAAATACAGAAACCTCTCGTTATAGCGAGGCTAATTAGCGCTCTTATTTTTTACTTATTCCTTTGATGGACTTACGTTTTGCGAACAGCAGAAAAAAATCTCAATCTATTTTTATTAGTTCAAAGGTTTTCCAGAAATTGTCCTAAAAACTGAATGGGATTTGGGTGCTTCGAAAGCATGGACGAAAAGAAATTTATTTTCGTAGATATTCTAGTTTTTAGTTTAGTTTAATCTAGTATTTAGTTTCATATTAAAAGGGGGCCGTGGTAGCCCATTTGGAAGATCAATGGATTAGCAAACGGAGAGTTCGAAACTAGGTCCAGTCAGACCGTCGTGTACGCGGGGGCTGGTGCACGTTAAATGTGTCGTAGCCTCAAGCAATTTAAATCAAATCAAAAAAGAATTTAATTGAAATTTAAAAGAGTATTTGATAAAAGGAAAAGTGGAAATTACAAAATATTTAAAAATCATTTCATAACTAATTAAAACAGTTAATAGTTAATAAAAGTAACCGTTAATGAGTTTCTAGCAGTTAACGATAATTTATTTGCTAACTTCTAATAATAGTTGCTGACTTATAACAAAATTATTAATATTAACAGTTAATAATAATAACTGTTATAACAAATTAGCAATAACAGTTAATGCTATTATCGTGAAATAACAGTTTTGCCCACCTCTACTTTTGGTAATCAGTGAGAAAGGGACTTCCCGTTTAAGGTCCTGTAATGATGTGCCTAATCGAGTACTTTTTAAGAATCGAATACTACTTTGTATTCGAATACTTTCAAGTATCAAATAAGCATTCGATATATATACAAACAAAATCAATTAAACGATGATAAAAATCAGTCTACTGCGATATAAGGCTATGAATCTTTTGTATTTGAATACTTTGGTTTTTGAATATTTTGGATGAATTCCTTTATATCTGTTTTGTTCGGATGAATACTTTTATATCTGATACACTTCGGTGTCTTAATACTTCGAATACTGTATTCGAATACAACGAGAAAAATCAAATACAACGAATACTTTTAAGAATCGAGTACAACGAATACTTTTAAGAATCGAGTACTTTCGTATTCGAATACTCTTATCTAACGTCAAGTAAACGGACAAGATAAGTTTTTACACAAAAGGGGTCGCTGGTGAGGACTCTGAGGCCAACCCTTATTTTACAGTGACACTTGACTCCGAAAGAACGACTTTGCAAACTGAAAATCAGACAAGTAAAAATGAGTAAGGTGTTACTGTACACCGAAATACAAGACCCTTATGCTATCAAATATAGATGCTAAAACTCGAAAAGCTCTTCAAACTTTAACGTCAAAAGAGAGTTTTCCGTAGGAAATACGGTTTAGGGAGATGTTCACGTAATGCTTTTACGGGTGACGTGAAAAGTATAAATCTCACGTCCACAGGACGTGACGCCACTCTTTGACTTTATAATAGTGATTGGGTCCCAAAGGGGCCCCGACACAATTTTACAAGTGAATGCATGGTTTGGGTGCATTTTATGTGTATGTTTTCGTATGTGTATATATGGCCTAGTTCGGTACCTTGCTCATGTTATTCGAGCATTCAGTTGGATGATTTTACTCCACTGCTTGTTGACGAACACGTTTTACCTCTACTTGTATTTTCTCTGAGCATGTATTTATGTTTTACAAAATCATATTTCGGGAAGGATCCCCTCTAAACGTTCCTGCCCTTGATGCTTTGCTTTTAGAACGAACTAATATAAAACAAAATAAGCAGATTCGAAAGTATCTTTTAATTCAATCGCAAAAAGAGCAGAGAGGATCGAATAGATATAAAATTAATACTACCGGGAAATTCATTTCTGGGCATGTTTATTCAAAGTTGGAGGCACACTGTGCCTTCTATATATTCTATGCATGTGTATATATGTATAGTACTTTGTATGTATGTGTACATACGTATAGGTATATTCTATGCATGTGTATGTATAAGGTGGTTGCTTTAGGTTTCATGGCACTAGGTCCAGAAATGGACAAGCTGCGCCAAACGCGAGATAAGATACTAAAATCGTAAATGTAAAAACATTAAAACATAAGTGGGGAAAAGATTCCAGTGCTTAGTTTTTAGAGATTAAAATAGTGGGGAAAGAGGTCAATAATGTGAGATTAAAATGCAGTTAAAATATGTTGATCGACAACATGTAGAATATAAAGTAGGATAAAAACATAATTTTAATGAATTTATGATTTCAAAATGGTTATATCAGTAACATGTAGATGTGAAATGGATGAGAATGATGTTTACGAGTAATGAGAGTATGATATGAATGGGGATAAAAAATATTATACAGAATTTAAAAATCGAATGCTATACAAGAAGTTGAAAATATTTGGATGGGGTTTCTTCCCCAATTAATTCCCGTATAGTTAAAACAGAATAAAAAAGCGATGGCGATGATGGCTATAAACGGGACAATCAATTAAAATATGTTGTGAATAGTGAAGGGAACTTCACACGGCTTCTCAAACTCTCTCCTAAGAAAAGATTCGTGTGAGTAAAGCGTGTCCAATGCGCAGGCGAGTCAGAATTACATCGGAATGTCGAGAAGAATGGAGAAGCCAGTTATATATCACTCTGAATACTATGGAGCTTATTGTTATATGTATAGGTATATTGTATGTACATATGTATAGGTATATTCTATGCATAACTGCATGTGAGTTTCGATGTATGTCTGTACGTGGATATTATATGTATAACTGCATGTGAGTTTCGATGTACATGGATATTGTATGTATAACTGCATGTGAGTTTCGATGTACGTACGTGGATATTGTATGTATAACTGCATGTGAATTTCGATGTATGTACGTGTATATTGTATGCATAACTGCATGTGAGTTTCGATGTATGTGGATATTGTATGTATAGCTGGATGTGAATTTCGATGTATGTACGTGGATATTGTATGTATAACTGCATGCGAGTTTCGATGTATGTGGATATTGTATGTATAACTGCATGTGAGTTTCGATGTATGTACGTGGATACTGTATGTATAACTGCATGTGAGTTTCGATGTATGTACGTGTATATTGTATGTATAGCTGCATGTGAGTTTCGATGTATGTGGATATTGTATGTATAACTGCATGTGAGTTTCGATGTATGTCTGAAATTTTGTATGTAGGTGAAATTTTGTGTATAAATGTAGGTGTACGAACGTATTTTTTGTATGTATGTATAGGTATGCATCGTGTGCATATCTGTTATGCAGGTCTGTTATTGGGTTCTTTGTATGTAAGCGTGTATGTTGTATTTTTGTGTATATTACTTTACGTGTTGCTTTAAAGACAACGACTTTCCAGTCAATGAACTTCTTTATAACTTCCAATAATCTTTCTCTCTAACCCTTAACCCCCAGTGAACTAATCTTTCATTCTTTCACTAGCCCCTAAGGGATATTCGGGATCAAACCCAAAAGGAGAAATTCGAGGACACCATGTGATTTTGAACCACAGTCAGATAAAGAGCACCTGAGCTGGCACCCCACTTTCCAAACTTCCAAACCACGCTAACGTGAGAACATTTGAGGCCACGAGATTTAACATGCACCAGCCCCGTGTACTCGACGGTCTTCGGTTCGACCTAGTTTCGAACTCGCAACCCTCCGGTTGCTAATCCGTTGCTCTTCCAACTGGGCCAACTTCGTCGAATAACTTAAGGTGTACGTATACACGAGAAGATTTTTTTTTTTAATTTTTGACTTTAAAAATCAATTTTTTACAATAGGTCATTGGTTTGTGCTTAAACTCATTTTAGTGTGAAAAATTTAGAATAAGCTAATCATTTATAATCTAATTTATATATAATTAGCCAATTAGCATGCTTTTTGAACAGTGGTGTCTCAATTTCTAATGTGTTCAAAAAGACAAATCCTATTGGAAATTATTCCTAATATTCTTCTTCACGTTTTGACCCTCCATCAAGTTGATATAAAGAATAGGTTTTTTGGACAATTTTTTTCGTCAAGGAAGTCAAAAATCAAGATTTTTTCAGGAATTTCAACATTTAAAAATCAACTAAAAATGCATTTCTTAACTAATAACTTTGGTATTTTGGTATTTTCAATTAACGTCACACTGGAGCAACACAACGGGCTATTGGTGACGGTCCGGGATCAATCCCAGAGGGAAAGTCCGAGGACAACACCACGTAATTTTGAACCGCGGTCAGATGACGAGGCAACACCTGAGCTGGCACCCCACTCTCCAAACTTCCACACCACGCCAACGTGAGGACATTTGAGGCCACGACAGATTTAACGTGCACCAGCCCCCTTTGTACACGACGGTGTTTGGCTGGATTCGAACTCGCAACCCTTCGGTTGCTAGTCCGTTACTCTTCCAACCGGGCCACCGCGGCCCTTAATAACTTTGACTGAGGGTCAAAACATCCACTGTAATATATAGATTATACTGACACAAGAATAGATCAATTCATTGTTGAGTTATCACTGTTCGAACGAAGCATCCTATTTCAAAAACAGTTCTTCAGAAAATGAGTTTAAAGTTTTGGAAACATGATAGTACACTGCTGGCCACCCAAATTGCAACACCAAGAAAGACAAGAGATATCACAACAAAATTTATTTTGTAGATAACATGTTGACCAAGTATCAAATGATTAAATTTATAGACTTCTGTGAAGTGTGGTTCCTGCCAAAATCAGTAGCCAGAGTAGCCGCCATTGTTGGAGATCACCGCTGCCACACGCCTCGGCATTGATTCAAAGAGACTTTGGATGTGTTCTTGGGGTACAGCAGACCAAGCAGCTTCCACACGTTGCCAAAGTTGATCTGGTGTGGCAGCTGGGGATGTATTCTGGGTCAATCGTTGAGCAACCATGGACCACATGTTTTCTATCGGCGAAAGATCCGGAGAGCGAGCTGGCCAGGGAAGCAATTCAATCTGGCGATTGACGAAGAACCCTTGGACAATGCGTGCCACGTGTGGTCGCGCATTATCCTGTTGAAATATGGCTGTGGGCAAGCCCTGAAGGTAAGGAAGGACAACTGGCTCCAACACATCGGAGATGTAGCGCTGGCTGTTTAAAGTACCGTCAATGCGTACTAGAGGAGTGCGAGAGTGATATCCCAATACCGCCCCATACCATAATACCCGGTGCAGGACCAGTGTGGCGGTGCATAACGCAGCTGTTCAGCATCCTCTCTCCACGGTGTCTCCAGACTCGAATCCGACCATCGTGGTGTTGCAGACAGAAGCGTGACTCGTCAGTAAAGACAATTTCATTCCATTCTGCCGTCCACATCCTTCTTTCATCGCACCATTGGCGGCGGAAACGTCTGTGGTTCTGCGTCAAAGGTAGACGAAGCAATGGACGTCTTGCGGACAGACCACTCTGCTGTAAACGGCGTCGAATGGTACGTGCAGACACTGGATGATGCGGTACAGACTGAATGTGCTGTGCTATGGTTCGTGATGTGGCTGAGCGATCCGTCACTGCCATACGCACAATATGCCTGTCATCACGTGAAGTGGTGCACTGAGGTGGATGCGATCGAACACGTCGGCCCGTCGTACCCTCCTGCATCCAACGATCACATATCCGCATTACAGTTGTTTGGTTTCGTCCAACACGACTACCGATTTCCCTGAAAGATAATCCACAATCTCGGTAGGCCACTATCCTTCCTCTGTCGAACTCGGATACTTGATCAAAAGATGATCGCTGTTTTCTACGAGGCATAATTGATCGTTTTTTTGAAAAAACCACAAGAAAAACACAATTGCCATACTTGAAATCGTCGAAATCTCCAAGCCTTAAATAGCGCTTTGAAGTGGCGCCACAGGCGCGCGTGATGTGCGTCTGCGCTGAAATTCTAATCATTTGCATATCTCACCTCCGCTAATGCATGTTGTAAATTTCATATTATTTGCATGCTTCCTTCAGGGTGTTGCATTTACGGTGGCCAGCAGTGTATATGGTGACAGTACCTAACCAAAATTCTTGTGACTAGAAAACTATTTCGAATATTTACAAGATCTTGGTATCGTTTGAAGGCTAAGGAATCGGAAAATATTTTGAATTAATAAGAAAGCATCGATATTCTGGTCGAATTTTGTGATTTTTTCTAGTGTATTACATACACCTTAACGAACTATTTTCTGCATCCCCCATTTATGAACTTCTCTCAGCCCAAAAGGATTTACTCCTCGACAGATTACCTGACACGACTGCGGCTTTAGAGTCTGTTATTGTGACATACATGCACTCATTGCTTGTAGGGATCTATGTATGTGATCTTTATGTAGGTAGCTTGGTGCGTTTTCTGCGAACGTAGATCTTTATGTAGGTAGCTTGGTGCGTTTTCTGCGAACGTAGATATTTATGTATGTAGGTATATGCATGCGGAACAAGCAATCAAGGGAAAATGACAAATCTGGATTCCTACTTTTAAAAAACTTGATTATTAAATGTTAGAAATTTTACATTCAAAAATGTTCTGTCTTGCAATAAATTATTCTCATCCTTTTAGACAACCCTTGGAAATGCATGTGTGAATAGCCTTGTACAGATAGGCAAAACTATCATAAGAATGAAAATAAAAATATGTACTCATAGATTACACAAATCGATAAAAATATTTGTTGATTTTATTTGCTGCTGAGATTAAAACTATTGAGTCAAAAACAAAATAAAATTAAAATATCCACTTCTACCAAAAATGAGGTAGGTAGTCAATTAACGTTACACTGGAGCAACACAACGGGCTAGTGGCGACACTCCGGGATCAATCCCGATGGGGATAATCCGAGAACACCTGCTCATTTTGAACCACGATCAGATGACGAGGTCAACACCTGATATGGCGCACCACTCTCCGAACTACAACCCCAACGTGAGGACATTTGAGGTCACGACAGACTTTACGTGCACCAGCCCCCGTGTACACGACGGTCTGTGGCTGGACCGAGCCACGAACTCGAAACCCTCCGGTTGCTGATCCATTGCTCTTCCAACTGGGCTACCGCGGCCTTCTACCGAAAATGAACTGTTCCCATAGTCATTCCATGTGAAATGAGCAAAATTCATAAAAAAACCGTGTCGGATTTTCATGAAATTTGCTACAGGGGATTAGTTTATGCATAAATAACGATATCCGAAATATTTTAGCTCAAAATGAAATGGTTTGGAAGTTTCAGGCATTTTGAGCACGCAGCTTTGAAGAGCAGTTGTGAAATCGCTTGATGTTGCATGTTTGAAGATCTTTTTCAAAAACTACTTAATGTAGACAACACTATTTCATGTTTGTAATCTGAATATTCTTTTTTTTACCTATTTGGAAACAGCAATTTTAAATATCATATTTAAGCTAAGAATGTGTACGGAAAATGGAAAATAGTCGATTTTGATAGAAATAAAAAGGTTTCTATGAGTTAAAGGAATTTAAAAACATCTTTGAAATTCATACCAGTTACAGTGCTAGGTATGATAAAACTATTGCTGAAGTTTGAAAGCCGGCTTTTATTTCCTTCATCTTCCAAACAGGAAAGGGAAATTATAAAATGACGGTTTTCCACTTAAAATAGGCATACAAAATCAAATGAAGGAAATCTCTGACGCAAACTATATTTTGGAGGAATAATTTAATGTCTATTGTAAAAAAATTCAGATTCGTATTTTGAGTATCAAAGCAACAGTAACAAAATTGGTAACACGCGAAAACACATTCTTACCCAACGATCAATTGGCGACTGAAAGTTTCGTCGCCAAACGACTATTCGGATAGGTCTACGACGGGTTACCATATTCCATAACTATTGCCGTAACTGGCAATGTTTATTATGAATAATTTTTAAAGTTGTCTTTCCATTTTTAAAGATAAAAGCAATTTGAAATTTGTAGCAAATTGGCAAAACTTCTATTTTCGTCGATCTCTCAGATTCAGCAGACAGCTTTTGAATCATATTCTGATGTTTCCTAAGAGACCTTTTTCTGAAGAATGTAAAATTATAAAAATTGTAAATTTGTGTCAATAACTTATTGAAATATAGGGTCGCAAACAGGCCACTTTTAGTGCTAGAAAATCTAAATTTGCATGACCTTGAACTTTAAGTGTCAATAATTACAAAATTTAGATTTGTGAAGCCTAATATTTTGCAATTGCTCATTACTACATGTGACCTATTTAAAAACTGATTTTCATTAAAATCGGTGATGTCCGCCACAGCCGATTTGTTCATTTTGCAATGACCCCATAGCGACCTCACAAGCTTTGTGGAAGTTTTCGTTGTTGAGACTAGATCTGAGATCCCCAAAAATTTTACGCCATCATGGGCACATCTCCTTTAGGATTAGGATGTGTACGGGATTCACTGATCCGAAGTACTCCAGTGATCTTTTCTTTTCTCATGGGGTTTACTGTCTCTAGTAAACACGGCGATATTTTTCAGCTTTAATTGTTCTGCTCTACTCCTAAATCCCTCTTTTTATACCGTTTCACGACTTTTTTACTGGACAATCTCTTGTGTTTGGCGCAGCTTGGCCAAATAAGGCCCGTGCGCCATAAAACGCCAAAACAACCAGCCAAGTATTTTACCCACGCTGAGAAACAGTGGACTAAGAGGTTCGTTATCGATATTTAATTTCTAACTCTCCTCCAAATTTTAAGGTATTTCTTTCACTTTTAAGGGCATTTTATACTACATAGTTAAGGATATTGTTATGAATGGTTAAGGCAGTTTTTAAATTATTCTTAGGACAGTTATTTTACATCGTGTTAAAGTTTTCGTTGAGTTTGTCAGTCATTTCTTTTATTATTTTAAGGACATTTCTTAACTTTTCAAATGTATTTCTGTTATGGCTTAAATACCGCTTATGAATTTCTTTTTCACGTCATTTTAGTTCTTCCTAATTAGTAGCTTTGTGCTTAGAATAAAGTTAAAGTGTTATTGTACCGTTCTTTTATTGTTTGTCAATTTCATGTTCTGAACTTGTGATCTTTTCTCGCTGCGAAATTGGGTTCATCTGATTGGCAGTCTGAGAACAAATAGGGCCTCTGTAGCCCAGTTGGAAGAGTAGCGGATCAGCAACAGGAGGGTTGCGATTTCGATACTCGGCCCAGCCAAAGACCGTCGTGTACACGGAGGCTGGTGCATGTTAAACCTGTCGTGGCCTCAAATGTCCTCACGTTGGCGTGGTGTGGAAGTTTGGAGAGTGGGGTGCCAGCTCAGGTGTCAAGCTGGCCGTGGCTCAAAATGAGTTGTCCTTGGATCTTTCCCTCTGGAAGTGATCCCGGACCGTTGCCAATAGCTCGTTGTGTTGCTCCAGTGCGACATTAATTAACTACCTACCTGAGAATAAATATATATATATATTTTAAAATATTGAGATAATCCACACTTAGCCCTATCAAATGACTTTCTCATTCTAAACCTTACGTTACCCGGCAACAAACCCAGACAACCAATTAGAGTACTAACAGTTATCTAAATCGCACATCCGACATCGGCTCAACCCTCTCTCGGGAATGAACGCCGCGCAAATGATTACAACACAGGCAGAGGGGCTTAATATCATCGTCTGCAGGGGTGGGGGAGACGAACCCCCTTTCCGATCTGCTCCCTCGTAATGGCGCAAATCGTTTTGGTAGTTTTGTAGAGATTTATAAGAGCAGGGAGGATGAAAACAGAACACGCGTAGGGAGGGGGAGAAAGGGTGCTTTTTTTTGTTTGATTTGGTTGGAACGTGTTTGTTCCGTTTTGGTGTATTCATGCCAAATCTTTCTACCAGTGCGGATTCTTGGTATTATGTTTGGAATTGTATAGACAGGGTGATCCAAAAGTCACAGAAAAAGTAAAAAATAAATAATTCAAAGAGTATAGACAGTAGCACAATGCGTTTTTCCCCGAAATGCAGATGGGATTTTTTCAATAACGAAAATTTTTATTGACAGGATAGTTACATTTGCCACCGACAGATGGCGCTTCAGTTGTGTCAATAGTTTATAGGGGCGCAGCACAGTTCGCAACACAACTAGGATTGCAAATGTTCAATGACAGCCGTCATTAATGAGAATGGCCGCCAGGCGTGGCACGAGTAACGGACTAGCAACCGGAGGGTTGCGAGTTCGAATCCAAACCAAAGACCGTCGTGTACAAAGGGACTGGTGCACTAAATCTATCGTGACCTCAAATGTCCTCACGTTGGCGTGGTGTGGAAGTTTGGAGAGTGGGGTCCCAGTTCAGGTATGACCTCGTCATCTGACCGTTGTTCAAAATTACGTGGTGTTTCCCTTTAGGTTTGATCGCCAATAGCCCGTTGTGTTGCTCCAATGCGACGTTAATTAAATACCTACCCACGACCAAGGGACACAAATTTCTGATTGTATATGATGTAGATTGTACATGGTGTAGGTTACAAACTCCATCCAGACTCCCCGGTCCGTCTTCTGGATTATTGTTTCGGTCCAGATGTCTGTGGCGTTCTCGCATCAGTTCTCTTCGTCCATTACTGACTGCCGTTTACTCGCCTTCTGTCTCTCTTGAGGCCAAGCTGGGTATATACGAAAACATTTTACCAGAGACTCGTAGTAGGCTGTCATGCTGAGACTCGTAGTAGGCTGTCATGCTGAGACTCGTAGTAGGCTGTCATGCTGAGACTCGTAGTAGGCTGTCATGCTGAGACTCGTAGTAGGCTGTCATGCTGAGACTCGTAGTAGGCTGTCATGCTGAGACTCGTAGTAGGCTGTCATGCTGAGACTCGTAGTAGGCTGTCATGCTGAGACTCGTAGTAGGCTGTCATGCTGAGACTCGTAGTAGGCTGTCATGCTGAGACTCGTAGTAGGCTGTCATGCTGAGACTCGTAGTAGGATGTCATACTGAAACTCGTAGTAGGCTGTCATGCTGAAACTCGTAGTAGGCTGTCATGCTGAGACTCGTAGTAGGCTGTCATGCTGAGACTCGTAGTAGGCTGTCATGCTGAAACTCGTAGTAGGCTGTCATGCTGAGACTCGTAGTAGGCTGTCATGCTGAGACTCGTAGTAGGCTGTCATGCTGAGACTCGTAGTAGGATGTCATACTGAAACTCGTAGTAGGCTGTCATGCTGAAACTCGTAGTAGGCTGTCATGCTGAGACTCGTAGTAGGCTGTCATGCTGAGACTCGTAGTAGGCTGTCATGCTGAGACTCGTAGTAGGATGTCATGCTGAGACTCGTAGTAGGATGTCATACTGAAACTCGTAGGCTGTCATACTGAAACTCGTAGGATGTCATACTGAAACTCAGAGGTTTTAAGCGACCTCCTGTGGTCAGCAATTTCCGATTGGCTTGCTTGAGAAGTTTCTTGCGTAATCCTGATCTGATTGCTCTTCGTGCAGTTTCGTCAATTCTATGTGCAAGTTACTTATGACTGATTCTTTCACATATCCCACAACGTATGCGACACAACTGTACTCCTCCAATATAATTTGTAAATCCAGGTTGGAATTGAGAATTCTCGCTATCCACGGTGTTCGCATAGATCTTATCCAAGTTTCCTTTGAAGACCAGAGTAGGTCGTCTCAAGTAGATTGTGAATCTCGTTTAAATATTTCTCTTCGTTCAGTTTGTGATTGACCAAGAGCTCCAGCCGTACTGCAGTTCTCAATGAACTTCCCCGGTCGTGTAGCTTTATTTCACAATTTATCTGAGTTCATCTTCTGGCATGGGTAGCAGCACCCTCGTCTCATCCATCGGCCTGTAGGGTATATTAAATAGGCAGGTAGCTTCTTACAAGTAAACGTATGACTGCTTGATTGCTGTACAATTCCCCGGGCAAATCGACGGAACACAGTTGGTTGGTTTTCGGGGTTTTATGGCGCAACGGCCCTATTTGTCCATGCTACGCCAGACACAAGACAAAATATCGAGTAATAGACACATAATTAAAGTTTTACTGACCACGAATCGAATCTGTGTGGACATACCCACTGAGCCACGACGGCCCCTAACTGAACACAGATCGGCCACCAGTTGCATCGTATTCATTATGTATTCGCTGATATTCTCTTTGGGAGCTTTATCCAACGATACTAGGATATGGACATGGAGACCGCCTGTGCTGAAACTCTATACGCAGAAAGTAATCTGCCCCGATATTTGCCAACTGGATTCAATTTGGCATGTCCGTGATCACATCGACCAACTTGTTGGAGTGACAGGATCTTCGTTTACCAAACGGCTTCTCGTGCTCCTGACTAGATCTTGTATAAGATCGATGACTGTTACATCTTTCGGGTAATAATTTAAGTGTTTAAAGTTTTCACGAGATTCGGCCAAAGTATCTCGTTTGCACTCGCATTGACAAACATTGTCGGCTTGCCCAACTGTCAAATCATTATAAACAAATCAATTTTCTCTTTCTACACAATACTAAACAGAGTTTGGAATCGATTTTAGGAATTCCAAGTTCTTTTCCACTCATTCCTCCGTTGACTGCATCTCCAAACACCCTACGCGCAATGTTATCAGTACTGTGCAATGTTATCAGTACTGTGCAATGTTATCAGTACTACGCAATGTTATTAGTAGTGCTGAATGTATTGCAGATCCGCTTTCAATCGAAATATCTCCATCGCCATATAAAGAATGTGCACTGTAGTAATTCCGATCACTGACAGACGAAACTCAATAGTAGCCATCATATATGGCGTAAATGCAATGTCCAAATGGAATCTTCTCGCTAAACCATAGTAGATCGAAGGACTCCTCAGCATATGGATCCTGGATTGTGTTCATAGGTCTCGAAAGTTTCAAATCCATCAAGTTGGAATTCTATCCACATTCCTCCCTTCTATATTCTTTCTCATAATCTGTTTGGAGAGTGGGGTGCCAGCTCAGGTGTGACCTCGTCATCTGACCGTGGCACAAAATTACGTGGTGTTGTCCCAGGATCTTTCCCTATGGGTTTGGACCGTCGCCAATAGTCCGTTGTGTTGCTCCAGTGCGACGTTAATTAAATACCTACCTACCTTCTCGTCATCTGACTTTTTATTGGTAACTTCAATCAAATGCATATCAAACGAGCTCCAGTAGGCTTATGGTGCAATGTTTATACAATGGTTGTGTTGCATTAAGTAATATAACCAAGCCTTTACAACTGACTTCTTTACGAATCCACCAAGGTATTTCGATATGTGTATATTCTTGATGTTCATATTGAATGCATGATCATAGTCCAGTCGTTTCGGCAAATTCACAATCATATTGTTCATATCTTCGGGAACATTTATTACTTGTTCAACTATACACCAGTTTCCTTTGTACCGCAAGTCTTGTTTGCATAAAAGGTAATCTCGACGATATTAATCCTTCACTTAAAGTATCCAGTGGTGGCAATCCATTGGGCTTTGGAGGATAAGCAAATCAATTTGACTTGGACAAAGCCGATATCTTATTAACATTTAATGGTTGGCGACAAGTGTTACACAATCAAAACGATGTGATACGTTCATTGGGAAATTCCCCTTTAACAAAAATAAATGTTTTAAATTGGCTTAATTTCTTATAAACCGTAACCATAATCGATCGCGATCAAACATTGCAAACGTAGCTGAACTCATTCTTGACAAACGCAATTTTAAAGTCCTATCTCTTCGCAATCCAAAGTTGCAGTGCCCAAACACCTTGCGGTGTGTCACTATTCTCAGTACTCACGCGCAAGATCTACCCCTCACCACTGCACACCCCATTACTCATAACTTACGATACGGACATAAATTACTATCCAACAAAATTTAAATCATTAAATTATCATTTATAGTTTACGAGAAAAAAGCACAACAAATCTTACCACTTTTTTGCTAGAGTTTTCGTAGAGAACTCCCCTATACCGGATCAAATTTAAAGACGCATTCACGTCAGAATATAAAACGAAAGCCACTTATTGAACAGCGCTTAGAATCGCAAGGAACAAGAGAAGCTACAAGGGAAATTATAGCAAAACAAAAGAGAGAATGGATAAAAATGGGCTTTCATCAAGATTTACTTTATTCATTTTCTTACAACTCTCCTACTGGTTTATGCCTTAGATCAAACTATAGTACAATGCTGACACATTAATTCAAAAAACAGTTCTGAGAAAACGACGGGAAAATTTCTGCTCACTAAGTGCATTTATTCCTCAAGAAATCTAAGCTTCATGCGAAGGGAAAACGTCTTCGTAGACTTCACAGAGATCTCCAAATTATCGTCTAGAAAATCTAAAAACTCATCTTTCGGAAATGTCGACTTGTGCTTGTGAGCTGACGATACAAACATTGAATTTTGTAATTAACATATGTACCGATAAACACAAAAAATATGAAACAATTTAACAAATCATATGAAAACATCTCATACTGGGTTAATATGGAATTACAGTTCCTCGCAGATTCAGTTAAGGAGCCCTGTTCCACCAATTATGCGAAATTATCCAATACCCCGTCCCTCCCTTGGTTTCGAACAATAAGAACAAATTACCTTCTCCGACCATATTCGTATAATTAGTTTCTCATTGTGGACCCGAAATCCAAATTCGAACGTTCTAAGAGTCAATATAAAACAGACCACTAAAGAATCGGTCTTTGATTCTCTCTAAAATGGAGCATAAAAATAGTTTCTAACTATATGAACAGTATTAGAAAAATTGGGTGAACATTATTCGTGCAAATTCAGCATTCGATTGAAAATCAACCCAAAACAGATCGTTAAAGAATCAGGTTGGGTATTGGAATAAAAATTAAAAAAAGGATAATTCCGAATTTTCTGTATGTTCGAACAATAATCGGATAGATAGGTAGGTAGTTGAATTTACATAACGCTGGTGCAACACAACGGGCTATTGGTGACAGTCCGAGATCAATCCCGAAGATTATACACGAAATGAACGTGTGTTTGAATGTTCTAAACAGATCCTTAAAAAAGATTCAGTTCAATTTGGATTGAAAAATAAAAAATGATACAAGCACAAATAAGATTTAGAAATTTTCGAACAGTAAGGGGAAATATATAATAATTACACACCAAAAATTACCATTCGAAGATTCTAAAAGTCAATATAGGATAGATCACTAAGGATTCAGGAAGAAAAAAAAATGATTGTTTTGAATGAATAAGATGTTTTTGCCGTGTTCAAAAATTACTCAAAAAAGTGTCTTAAGACTGCATTTAAAATAAACATTCGAATGTTCCAAAAGAACACAACACATAGTTAAAGAATCAGGTTCTGATAATGGTATAAAATTTGGAAAAATGACACTGAACGAAAATCCCGTTATTTATAAGACGATACTTATTAAATGTTGCAAATTTGTGATTGAACAATTCTTGACAAACATAATATGCTTTTTAAATCCAACATACAAAAATTTTAAAAGTCAACATAGTCTAAAAGTCAACAACCGATCCCTGAACAATCAGTCTTTAATTCTGATAAAAGAAAATTGAAAAGTGATAATTTTTGAATACTAAAAAAGACGAAAAATTAGTCGAGAATTATGTACTCATAATCAAAATTCGAACGTTCTAATTGACCTAAAACAGATCGTGAAAAAAAAAAGATAATCAAAGGTTTGGTTGAGGAATAAAAATTCAAAAAATGATAGCTTCTAACTAAGAAACAAATATTTTCAACGTGTTCAAACAAAAAAGTGAACAGATTCGCAAACCAAGATTCGCCCAAAACCAACATTCGAACGTTCTAAGAACAAAGCCAGATTGTTAAAAAATCGAGGTTTGAGTGTGAAATAAGAATTTTTAAAATGATAGTTCCCGACAACTTCAAAAAGCATCTGCCTTGAAATAGCATACTCAAACTAAAAGTATCGTTAGACTTAGGTAGAATACTATCAAAAATGAGTATTTTATTTGTATAAACGCCCTTCATACTTAATTAGACATTATTTTCAAAATTTCAAATAGCAACACCTATATTTAATATATACCTATATTTTACATATCAAAATTATGCTAAATATAAAATTTTGTGTCAATCTGGGTGCCGAATAAAACCGTTTTGGTGCCCCTATGATGGCTGCAGGTGTTTTATTTAGGAAAGGTATGCTTATAGCACACCCCACTATAACAAGATCTCAATGGACTCAGAAATCCTAAAGGATTGAACCGATATTCAGAACGTACGAACGATTCTGAGACAAGTGGGAAAAAATATTCAGAAAAGCAAATTCGTGTTAATTCATTAATCTCTACACTCAGAAGTTGTTCCAAATACAAGATAAGGTTTTTAAAATTTTATTTTGTTTCTGGACGAAATTGACTGGGTGTGTATTCAATTTTGTGAACTAGAATTTTGTAAATTTGACATTAAAACCTATTTTCAGAAATGTAACTAATATAGAATTATTTTTAGTTTAATGTTTTTGAGTGTGTACGTTACCTTTCCTTTAAAAATTATGTTCAAATTATTATTTGTCAGAGTTTTGGGGCTTTTAAAGATAACTCTTCGTGACGTAAACTTAATTTCGGCAGCCACTGTACACATTTGTATAAAATTTTTGGCCTGTTTAGTGAAATATATATTCACCTTTTCACACACAAAACTGTTGATATACTGATTTGGAGTACACCATTTATTTATCTGAAGCTTCGGCCGGATTTCGTTAATTCCGGTAATTTGGCCTTTTAATTCCTTAGCTCATTCGCGTGAAATTGAAGACTTCAAACAGCACTGGCTTCGCACTGGAACACTTTCCTCCCAAATAAATGCAAAATTCCATTTTAGAACGCCCCCAAAATATTCTAAAATGATTCATTTTTCAATACTGAACAGAATTTTAAAAACCCTCTAAGGAATAAACTAAAGAATTAAGAAACTAAAGCAAGAATTGAAGCAAGATTTTAAACCAAAATGTGGAAGCATGATCAATTTCTCATATGCTTTTATATACATACAGCAGATTTATACGATTATCCAAATATTTAAAGTAAATCCCAGATGCGCAGGAAACATTTTGAAATCAGAAAATGTCAACAAATATCAATCGGAGAAAAACGCGTTTTCGTAGAAGACTTACTATACGTATCTACTATATCTTTTATGTTGCACATGTAACTCCTTCAAAAAATTATCGTAATTGAAAAATTCGTTTTGCTATGAACAGAATTCCATATCAATTCATTTTTAACGCAAAAATTGTAAAATTCGATCGATTTCGGTGATTCTTAAAGCCCCTCAAGAAAACTACTTCGAATACAAGTGACCTTTCAACTCCAGATTCCAAAAATATTTCCTCTACTGTTCGAACACTTAAAATTCATGGGATAAAAAAGAACGACATACGCGATACATCGCCACGCGATACAGCGGGGTCATTCCATGAGAAATGTGAAAAAATAATAAAAAGCAGGGAGGGATTTATCATGAAAGTTGGTGCAGTGGTTTCGTTTATGCACAAATAACGATATCCCAAATATTTTATTTCAAAATTAGTATTTTAGAAATTTTAGTCATTTTAAGGGGGTATTTCAATTAACGTCACACTAGAGTAACACAACGGGCTATTGGTGACGGTCCGGGATCAATCCCAAAGGGAAAGATCCGAGGACAACACCACGTAATTTTGAACCACGGTCAGATGACGAGGCAACACCTGAGCTGGCACCCCACTCTCCAAAGTCATTTTAAGGATTTGTAACTTTGAAAAGCAGATGTGAAATCCCTTAATGCTTTATATTTGAAGATGTGTTTCTCAAAACTATTTAACGTAGACAAAAATATTTTATATTTTTATAATCAGTGAAAAATTTCCTTTTTATCTATTTCAAAATAACAATTTGAAACACATTTTTCAAAAAATTAGTTGCATAAAATGAAAACTTGCCAATTTCGACAGAATTAAAACGTTTCTGAGCTGAAAAAATCTAACGGCATCGTTGAAATTCATGTCAGTTAACACTGCTAGGATGATAAAATTATTGCTGAAATTTGGAAATTGAGACTTTTATTTCCTTCACCTTTAAAATAGCAAAACAAAAATAAAGATTTTCCACTCTATAAAGGCATACAAAATCAAATGAAGGAAAGCTCTGACGAAAATGATATTTTAGAGGAATATAGTTTAATATGTCCACTTCTGGTAAAACAAAAACCTCGTTATTTGTTTTTGTCGAATGGCAACAAAACGGTGTAAACAAATAAATTTAACCACTATGCTATTCATTCACCAGTTTTGCCGCTTCGTTTGAATATGCTTGATTTTTGATTATGGATCTGCATAATGCTAAAACTACGTAGAACTCGACACTGCAATGAAAGTCTTCAGCAGTTTGATGACACGAGGCAATGGAAAATTCGAGACAGAAATCAGCACAGGAAAGAAAATGCGAGCGAAAATAGATTTAGACGTCAGAAAATATTGAATTGACTTTAACAAGTGAATGGAATGCAATTGGTAGGTAGGTAGTTAACGTTGCACTGGAGCGACATAACGGGCAATCCGAGGGCACGCCTTGTCATTTTGAACCATGATCAGATGACGAGGTCAACACCTGAGCTAGCACCCCTCTCCGAACTTCCATACCACGCCAACGTGAAGACATTTGAGACCAAGACAGATTTAACGTGCACCAGCCCCCTTTGTACTCTGGTTGGATTCGAACTCGCAAGTAGGAATCCTTGGAGTATCTAAGTTAGGTTCTCTCCATATCATTCGTCCACCGTCAAGTCTCTGGTTTTATGGCGCAAGGGGCCATATTTGACCACTCTGAGCAAATCACAAGGCAGTGTCAAGTAATCGTGGAAAAGGATGGAGAGGAGAAAAAAGATCGCTTGGACATCCTGTGGTCGCGATCCCCATGTTTACTAGAGACAGCAAACCCCATTCGTCTACTGTCAGACTCCAAAACGTTGATGGTTTGGTTTTCTTCGAAAGAATTGTTTTCAAGATTAATTCTGGTTCAAGAAGGCTAAACGCAACTACCTATTGCACATTTTTAAAGCATTCATAAATTCCAAAATAAATTACAGATAGCATTACATTTTAGACTTTATGTATCTGGGTTTTTTATATTTTTGTCAATTGTCTGGTTGAAAGTGATGTCTTTCAGAATTTGTGTTCTTATTCAGAACTGTTCGTATCAAGAATTCTTTAACTGACTTTATTATTGGGGTAGATTAATCGGTATAGCATTCCGTATTATTTGTGCCATATATGTAAATTTCTTCCTCCCTGAACGGTAATATATACTTATGAATTTTAAAAGTTCTTTTTTTTTCTTGATGCATCGGATATTAGGATCGGGTTGTGTTTGTTTTACGTTCATAATACACTTTATTTTTCAATGTCACGGAATAATTCCGTATTTGCGATATACGAACAGAAAGTTTTAGCGTAAAGTGACTTTTTTCTCTTGAATTTTTGGTTGGTAGGTAGTAATTAATGTCGTACTGGAGCAACACAACCTTGAATTTTTGGAGATCTGAAGGTAAATCTAACATGTCGAGAATATATATTTTGTAAATGTCTCCCTGTAGAAATTTCGGAGGCAAATCGGAATTTGTACAATCTTTCCTTATAATATTACCTTGTACTGCACCAGTGGTTCTTAACCTGGGGTGGTGCACCTTTGGGGTGCGAGAAAGCATTTCCAGGGGTGCGAGAGAAGTTTCGATGGACGACAGCGATTTAATAAATGACGATCTTATTGAAAGAAGAGCCAATACACGTATTCAAATGGAATTTGAAAAACTGGATTTGGAACAATTCTGGTGTACACAATTAGAACCTTATCCACAGCTGGCAAAAGTAGCATTGCAGACACTTACCATTTGCCACCACCTGTCTGTGAAATGGGATTTTCATCACTTTTGCACACAAAAACAAAAGCCAGAAATTGCTTAAATACAAGTGATGACACGCGTGGCTCTTTCAAAAAAGGAGCCTCACTTCAAAAATACTATGAATAAAACAATTTAGCCATTAAAAATTGAGGTATTGTTTTGTACGTATATGTAAATGTTTGTGTTCATTTTTCGATAAATTATCTTGCAATAGAAGTAATTGCCTAAATAAAGAAATAGAAACATTTTTCAAGGAGGTGCGAAAACTTATTTTTAAATTTTAAGGGACTGCCGATCACTAAATAGGTTAAGAACCACTGGCCTAATGTATGGCACACGTATTTCGTACAAATGAGGCTCTGTATTTTAATTCAAGTTCCTTTCAAATTGCCTCACAAGAAACCCTTTGTCATCACAGCAGGAAGTCGATGTTCGAATACGAAAAATGGGTGTTCTTGACAAGTTCTAATAACGAGATTACATAGAATTGTAATGTACCCCAAAACAAAGATTCGAAGATTAAAAAAAATCACCTCAAAACACATTGTTAATTAGAATTTTATTTGGGGGTTAAAATTAAATGGCAAGTTCGAACAATTTGAGCAAAGGATGTTTTCGATAAGGGTTGAAAGAATATGATTGTGAACCAAAATCAACATTCGAGCATTTTAAAAATCGACCCGAGAGTATTTAAAACTCAGGCTTTGATTCTGGATTGAAAAATAATGTATCAATAAATTATTTTCTCGACATTTAAGGAATAAGGTCAATGCATTCAAATTGTTGCCACAATTGCCCCAACCAAATTAAGCATTCTAAAGTTCTAAATACGTACTCAAAATAAATTTGATTGTTATTGCTAGGTTCGACTTTTTAAGATAAAAGTTAATTATGTTCGAACAATAAAAAGTGATGTGTTCGACGTACTCGAACTAGGTTAGGATTATGCACTCAAAATTGGCATTCGAAGGTTCTAAAAATCGGCCTAATTCAGATTTGCAGAATCAGGGTTTGATTTTGGAAAGAAAAATAAAAAATGTAAAGAACAAATAAGTTTTTTGCCATAGTTGAACAATAAGTGGAATAGATTCGTATTGTGGACCCGAAATCAACAATAGGTCATCCCAAAAATCAACTTAAAACACAGATCAGAGAATCAGGGTGTAAAACAAAGTTCGAATGATTCTTTCGACATGTTCCAAGAACAATGGGGACTAAATAGATTCGGATCATGGCCAGCATTCGAACGTTCCAAAATCCAACCCCAAACACATCGGAACGTTCCAATCGCCCAGCACCAACCCTGGGTTCCGTCCTCGAAAAACGAACCGATCGTTCGCTCTCCTGGAAATGATCGTTTGCTCGGTGTGAAGCGAAGGAAAGAACTCACCTTTCGATGCCACGACGAACACAGAAAGGAGCGCGACGATCAGAACAGGCATCCCTTTCGAACAGAAGTGCGGGTGGCGAGGAACACTTTTCAGAACGCCATCGAGGAGAGCCTGCAAACGAAAATAATCCCCGGTATCGTTTGGCGATGCGCGCGAGCTCTCTTGCATCGGACCGACTGCGGACAACTGCGGCGCTGCTCCTCCCCCCTGCCCCCTTCCCACAGCTCGATGAGGCCATTCGGAGAGCGGGGGTGGCTCAGGTAGAGTACAGACGATATTTCACGAGATTCCATAGACTTTACGGATGCAAAAGACGATCCGATTAATCGTCATATATTACAGGGCACGAGGTTCATCAGGGCACGGGTTTTGCTGACCAAGAAAATATATCAAAACAGCCCTTAACGACCTAGTGATAAAAAGTGATTGATATGCAACATACTTTCAAATGCAAATGAAATAAATCATACGTTCATGATTGCTTTTAAAAACACGCATTAAAAAACAGTTCTGAGCCTCGATATTTGTCTCAAAGCAGTGCAATGGGACAAAAAAACCCTAAACGTGATCAAAATGAGGTTTTATCAAGTTCATAGGGCAAGCAATTAGCGTCACACTGGAGCAACACAACGGGCTACTGGCGACGGTCCGGGTATTGGTATTGGTATTTTTCAATTAACGTCGCACTGGAGCAACACAACGGGCTATTGGTGACGGTCCGGGATCCATCCCAAAGGATATATCCGAGGACAACACCACGTAATTTTGAACCACGGTCAGATGACGAGGCAAAACCTGAGCTGGCACCCCACTCTCCAAATTTCCACACCACGCCATTGTGAGGAGATCCGAGGCCACGACAGATTTTACGTGTTGTCGTTGGATCTTTCCCTTCGGATTTGATCCCGGATCGTTGCCAATAGCCCGTTGTGCTACTCCAGTGCGACGTTAATTAAAATGCCCAACAAAAAATACCGATCCGACAACGCACGAGGGGTGATGCAGAACAGTTAGGGGTACACCTGCAAATGTTGCCACCAGGTGGGTATAATGGAATAATTGTTTGGAAAACGTCGGTTTTTGGTTAGTCTGCAAGTGACTGAAATTCTCTACCTCAGTTTGCAACCTGTTGGTGGTGGATTTACCGGTAGAATACCGTAGGGGTGTAGGCTGTCGAAGGGGATCAAGGGGACGAACAGCAGTCTTCAGGTTCATAAAAATGGCGTAATTTATTGATCAAAATCAATTTTCGCTCAGTCCATAAGTGATGGCAATCGACGTGCATCGTTTTGTAGACCATGGTGGCGAAATATCCGGTCTGACGCTAGTGGTGGTACAGTGTTGGCTTTGATCGATTGGGGCCAAAGGACATTAAAGTTTACGAGACATAAAAATTGATTTTATTGAAACCAACTCGTATTTACAAACATAACATGCATTCAAAATCAAGACGTCTCGTCTATCTCATTATTTCTTCGGCTATCTTTTATATACACTCAAGATTAACATAACTTTCTACTTTCATATACACCATACAGCACTATAATTACAAGTCCTCTGCAGAGGTTGAGACCGATTCCAACATACAGGATAAGGGCAAGTGATATATTTGTAAATGTTGAATCCAGATCCGTTGATAATGGCATAATTAGTTGGCAATACGATTTAAGGATAGTCTGCAAGTGACGGTAGATGACGTACTTCGGTTCCGTTCGTAGTTGGTGGAACTACCAGTCGGACGCTGGGGATGGGCAGTCATAGGGAGACCAAGATGACCAACAGCAAGTGTTTAAGGCAGGTCCGTTAAAATGGCGTAATTGACAAAAGTCGATTTCTTTTATTCTCTACTGACGGCAATTGACGTACAAGGGTTTGTGATCCGTTGTTTGAGGAATATCCGGTCCAACTTCGCAGGGTATTGTCCTCGTGTGATGTCCGGACGATTTTTCAACAAACAACGCGTTACAGACCAAGATACATCGTATCCTGTCACTTGCGCACAACCACAAAATCGACGTTTGCCAATTAATTACGCTGTTATTAAAGGATCTGGTGGCAACGTTTGCTAGTGTACCTCTTGAAGAACCTTCATGCGATGTCTATTCGGAAATTTCACCTACAACGGGCTACAAATCAAGGTAGGTCAATTGTTGACAAAGCGAAAATAAACTTTTGTCAATTTACGCTCTTTTTAACAATGCTGCTGACAATACTTGATGTTGGTCACCTTTGTCTACTCTTGCGACAGTCCCCCCCTGGTGTGCGACTGGTAAATCTGCCAACGTTTCTAGACCAATTCCATTGGTCTACAAACCAATGTGTCATTTCCCGTCACTTAGGTACAACCTTAGAATATGCGTTTGCCAAAAAAAAATACGCTTTTATTTAACCCTTTCGCCCCGACTTTTGCATCATTAAAATTTAACTCTGAAAAGTAGTTTAATTTAGTAATTTAGTAGTTTTTGTGCTCTTTTTGACGGACGACCGTACTTTCACGTTCTTTTTGTGTTTGCTTTCTCCCTTCCAACATTTATTAGAGGAGTTATTAGTTGCTCAGCTAAGGGACCATGAATAATGGTAATATTCATGGTCCCATGATAATAGTGGTTCTGTTTTATGTTCCACATCACACTTCGTAATCCATGCATTCACAACAGAAATCATAACTAATTTTGAAAAATCTTTTGTCTGATTTTCTGCCATGACCATAAAAAGTAGCCATTTCATCACAGCGGTCAACTCCATTCATGTACATATTGTAGTGGGAAATGGCTTCTGTGTAACTAACGTCTAATTTTGTACCATCTTTTTGTTTCCGAACCACGGTCACTCATTCATCAGAATGAATGGGCGTGCTCAAAACCATAAGTCCGCCATTTGCAATCCGAAAGTATTGCCAGGTTTCTTTAGTCCTATTTTTATTCCCTAATTCCTTAAGAACACTGAAAACGTAAAAACCCATTCAAAAGTGGGATTTATTTACCCAATCTAATCTCTGGGACGTATATGCCCATTAGGCCCGTAAGGGTTAAAGGATTTGGTGGCAACATTTGAAGGTAGACCCCTTGCACCACCTGTGCAGATCGCTCGTGCGGTGTCTATTCGGAAATTAATCCAACCACTGGCTACAAAACGTTATACATGAACTGCTGTTCACAAAGCGAAAATCGACATGTGCTAATTAACTGCGCTATTTTTAAAAGGTCTTGCTGGCAATACTTGCTGTTGGTTTACTCCTGTGACACCCCCCCCCCATTGTGACCGATAGATCATTCCACCAGCAATGAGGAGGCTGCCTCCTGAAAAGTAGTGCGCCGAGTGGCGTGCCAATAAACACGCCTTCACAGCCAAAATTACAATTAGACTATTTATTGCGGTGCATAAATATTTGGGTGACCCACCGAAAGCCTTCTTGGAGAGAATACGCAAGCTTGTGGACCGCTGGCATCAGTGCCTCGAAAAGGAAGGAGACTAGAAAAATGACAAACTTGTTCAACCCCACATTTGTATAAATAGATTGAAAAAATAAAGTGTGGATAATTTTTGACTTTCCCTCGTATTTCTTATGAGATTTTATTTATTTTACATACTTATAAGAGCAACTCGGTAGATTACAAATTGAAGTAGCAACGTAATTCTGAATGAGAGAAATCCTCACCATATGGAAACACTATCCTGGTGTCATGTGACACAGCAATAGATGTAAATACTATATACAGGGTGAGTCTAAATTATTTTTACAAAATAAGAGGGGTGATAGTACTTATTCAGACGAGCAATAATTACCATGGAACATAGGGTCACATTCCACTCTGAGAGGCAGAAAAGAGTCAAATTAGAATTTCAACATGAACATACAAGTGTTGGGAAAGCGAATGAACGATACCAAAAGTTGCCCAATCTGATTGATTGATCAGAGAAAAACTCACAGCAATTGCTCAAAGTGGCGTGTCGTTGCACAGTTCACACCGGCGAAGGAATGACTGGCTCTCGAAGATTCCTGGTGTTGTGTTCATTTTGTCTGCGACAACACCGATTCTCGCTATGAGATCTTCAGCCGAGTCCACAAGCGTCTGGTACACTAAAGATTTCATGTGCCCCCAAAAGAAAAAGTCCAGTGAGTGGAGGTCCGGTGAGTGAGGCCAAGCCACAGGTCCGCCACGTCAGATCCATCGTGCGGGATATGTGGCATTCAAGAAGTGCCGGACCGTGCTGGAAAAGTGTCCTGGGGCTCCATCGTGACTTGTTCATGCGTGAAGCGTTTCGACTTTACTCTTTCTGCCTCTCAGAGTGGAATGCGACCCTATGTTCCATGGTTATTATTGCTCGTCTGGATGGGTACTATCACCCCTCTTATTTTGCAAAAACAATTTAGACTCACCATGTATAATCAGGGATTTGTGTCCCTTGGTCTTGGAAGCTGCAAACAAGGAAAAATGGGACCTACTCAAACAACCGGCTCGAACAAGCACCACAAAAAAACATGCTCAGCTCGAACTCTGCAACAGTTCTCTTTACTTTCACTGGGAGAGAGTTCAAGCATCGTGAACCTCTAAAGACCATCAGGAGGATAAAATCGATAAGATATGATGAACAACCCGATGGAAGTTTCGGGATTTTCGGCCGTAGTCAGTGGTCTTGACATCTGACCCCAAGCTGTTGCTAGGAACGTTAAACCCCTTGACCAGTGCAACCGGAGGGTTGCGAGTTCGAATCCAGCCAAAGACCGTCGTGCACAAAGGAGCCTGGTGCAAGTTAAATTCGTCGGGGACTCAAATGTCCTCACGTTGGCGTGGTGTGGAAGTTTGGAGAGTGGCGTGCCGGCTCAGGTGTTGCCTCGTCATCTGACAGTGGTTCAAAATGACGTGGTGTTGTCCTCGGTTCTTTCCCTTTGGGATTGATCACGGACCGTCACCAATAGCACGTTGTGTTGCATCCAGTGTGACGTTAACTACTTACCGGGACAACAATATTGTTTTAAGGTGTATGTATACACTAGAACATGTTTTTTAAATTTTGACATTAAAAATCCAGTTTTTTCACAGTAGGTCATTGGTTTGTGCTTAAACTTATTTTAGTGTAAAAAATTCTGATTAAGCTACTCATTAATTATCTAATTTAGATATAATTAGCATGTTTTTTGAACAGTGGTATCTCAAATTCTAATGTGTTCAGAAAGACAATTCCTGTTGGAAATTATTCCTAATATTATTCTTCATGTTTTAACCCTCCATCAAGTTGCTAGAGGGAATAGGTTATTTTTTACAATTTTTTCACGAAGGAAGTCTAAAAAAATCAAGATTTTTTTCAGGAATTTCAACATTTAAAAATCAACTAAAAATTCATTTCTCAACCAATAACTTCGACTGAGGGTCAAAACATTCACTATATTATATAGATTATAATGACGCAAAAGTAATTATAATAGATCAATTCATTGTTGAGTTATCACTGTTCGAAAGAAGCATCCTATTGTAAAAACAGTTCTTCAGAAATCGAGTTTAAAGTTTTGGAAACGTGTTTGTCTAAGGTGATAGTACCTAACCCAAACCCTTGTAACTTGAAAACTATTTAGAATATTTACAAGATTTTCGTATCGTTTGAAAGCTAAGGGGTTGCACAATATTTTGAATTATTAAAAAATACATCGATATTTTGGTTAATTTTCTTGATTTCTAGTGTATACATACACCTTAATGAGAGACTAAATCCGGTAAAATTTCATTTGCCAATTGTTTCATGAATTTGTTTTGAGGGAGTAAACATAAATATGAATGTTGACGAAAACGTTTCATCTTATTTGATTATGTAAAGAGGAAAAATCCCAAATTGAAAAGTTACATACAGGGTTTGTTAATCTGAGGGACCCCCTGAATAATCACGTTCAGGTGTTCAACTTGGAAAAAAACAACCTATTTATTTCCCAGAAATTCTCACATGGAATAATCATATGCAACGAATACATTTTACAGAGATCTATTACAGTGAATGTTATATGGGGCCCGTGAAACATGTGAGAAATTACTGGAACAAGCATCCCCTAAAAATCACGATGGAGACCATATACATAGGATGCGTGATTTTTAATTTACTACCTGCTGAACCATATGTACGCAAGCACATCTATTCAAAAAAAGACGAATGGAAGAAAGTAGGTAGGTAGTTAATTAATTTCGCACTGGAGACTCACAGGGGCTATTGGTGACGGTCCGGAATCCATCCCGAAGAGGACAACATCACGTGATTTTGAACAACGGTCAGACGACGAGAACACCTGAGCTGGCACCCCACTCTCCAAACGTCCACACCACGCCAACGTGAGGACATCTGGAGCCACGACAGATTTAACGTGCACCAGCCCCCTTTGTACACGACGGTCTCTGGTTGGATTCGAAGTTGCAACCATCCGGTTGTCAATCCGCTACTCTTCCAACCGGACTACCGCGGCCCAGGAGCCCAAACGAAAAAGATTTTAAAAAAATAAAATATTACTTTTACTGATGTTAATAAAGAGGAATATTGAATCTCGATGGCTTTCCTGTGCGATTGACTCTTTCAGGGCTGTTTCACGTTAAATGTTGTAGTATCCACATTGACGGTGAATAATCTGCATCAATTTGCTTCAACGGAAACGGACGCTTTTCAATTAGTCAAAAACCGGCCAAACTTGCCAAGAATCGCCTTCTCGCTTACATCCTTACAGAGACGCTGAGCGAAGAGTGAGCTGTTTGATATAGTATAGTGACTGCAATTTGTGCATGTTGTGACCGCTAAAGATTTCTTAATGGTCATTACGCGCCAACTCTTTCGCTCGGGTCACAACGGGGTCGTGGGAGACGTAATTAGCTAATGGCGATGGGAGCATTCGAATACTCAAGTACTCGTGTAACTCGATACTTGGAAGTATTCGTCGTACTCGATTCTTTTCCGAAGGAATCGGATACCAAAGTACTCGGTAGATAATTAATTAATGTCGCACTGGAGCAGCACAATAGGCTGTAGGCCACGGTCCGGGTCGGTTGGTTTCTATGGCGCAAGAGCTATATTTGACCATGCTGCGCCAGACACAAGATATACAGAGGCCTGTTCGGACATTTTTTCCCTTCTTTTTACTTTTAATTTTCCATTATATGCAAAACCGGCAACAATCATAAATCTAAGAGAAAGTTCTCACGTTCACTTTGCTATAGTCCTTTGACTTGGCGGATTGTCTTTTAAAATTAAAGATCTTACCTTACAAATATTCTCAGAAATTTTTTTCTTTTTTGGAAGTATTTTTCCACTTTTACGTTGTTTTCCTTTCTCATTATTAATATTACTTATCGTACCTTTAGATATCAAAAAACCATGACTTTTACAGCGTTTTTGAATAATTGAATAAGCATAATTCTCTTCGGAAAGAGGAAACGTAGCCTTCCATCCATTGCTTATTTAAAAGCGCTATTTTGAAAGTAAACAAAACTCTGAGTTAGCAGACGATAAGTTATTCTTTAACTATTTAACTGCTGTGAAAATAAAATTCTTTTGTAGCATACAATTTTTTACAGCTCATCAAAATCGTTCAAAAAATGTCGAACAGCCTCTGTATAACATCAATAGACAGACACACATACAATGAAAGTTTACTGACACAGAAGAGAGCAATACACACAGGAAGGAATGCACCTGATAGGAATCGTACCTGCACCGCCTACAATTCGAAGGTTGCTAGAGCACTGAGCCACGACGGCCCCGGTGACGGTCCGGGATCCAACCCGATGAGAAAGATCGAGGACAACACATTTTGAACCACGGTCAAATGACGAGAACACCTGAGCTGACACCCCTCGCCAACGTGAGGACATTTGAGGCCGACAGATTTGACGTGCACCAGTAGACGACGGTCTTTGGCTGGACCTAGTTTCGAACTATTAACCCTCCGGTTGCTATGCCAACTAGCCTAAGTACTCGGATACAAATATACTCATCCTAGGTATTCGAATAACTAAGAATTCATACCAAGTAAGCTGTGTCGCATTCATGCTCATCCATGTTGTTCGTTTGTAGTTATATTTCTAGTCACGATTTCACTTTTTTCCGATTTTATTTACATATCTTGAAAATACACTTCTATTTTTTATGCAGAATCGTGTAAATAACTGTAATTTACTTTCTATATGAAACATCGAAAAATTCCCCGGATTGAGAACCGGAATTTAAAATTTTCTGGATGCGATTTCTTTATTTTAATGCTTGTATACTATTATCGAACAGGCAAGGATCAATTATCAGTAGTTTATTACCTTTGATTTTCGAAAATCATGTTGGATTATTTTTTAATTTTTCAAACTTAATTTTAATTATATTAAATGTTTTTATTTGACTTTTAAAATATCTCTGCAAATAATTTTTTTGCTTCACAGGTAAAATAAAATTATTTCATAACTGTCCTTTAGATAACTGTTATTTTATGAATTAATATTATCTTCATAATAGCAATGATTATGGATATTCTTTCTGCTTCGACTCTACCATCTTCTCATATCCTCGTATATACTCCCAACAGTGATTACAAATTAAAAAAGTCAATTTCCAGGAACACGATTTTGTTATTTAATATAATTTATTTTGTAAGTGTTTGCGGAAATAATACCGCAATTGTAATTAAATCAACCGAGTCGTCACTTCTTAAGTTTAGAGAAATAATTTTAAATTTCAGATTCTTGGCTATTAAAAATTATAAAAAACTTTTCTTAAACGTGACAAGAGCTTCGTATAAAAATTTTTATCTTCACGGCTTCCTTCAAAATAAAATTCTGGCTACGTTCCCTTTTATATACAAAAGTGATTATTGTTTTTCACCAGAAAAAAAACATCCTTTTTACATGTTAATAAAAATTAACGCTTTTCTCAAAATATGGTAGAAAACCAAATCAATCCAATGTGAAAACTAAAGTTTGAAAATCATGGTCTGTAAAATCGCAATTAAAAGTACTTGATACATACTTACAATTGCAGAAAATATGTGATAAAAAATTCATAAGTTTGTGCAGAGGAATAATTTTTATTTTTTAAAGCATACTAATCAAAAGATTTAATTCCGTACATTAAAAAAGGGAATGAGAAACTTTTCAAAGATCCAAATTTGTAATTTACCCTCTCCCCTTTTAATTTTCTTAGATACACGTTTATTTTTGTAAACACTGTTTGCTGTGTCTGCAATTCAAATAAGTTAATTATAGTAATATATTGATACTTTTTTAAATATAAAAACATTAATAATTCTGATAAGAAAAAATATATAAATATAATTGAGATTTAAATTTTGAGTTTTGTAAAAAGTACATCTTGATCAAAATATTTCAGAAACGCAGAATAAATTTGATTGTGTGTCTTGTCAAACATTATCATTTGCATGTAGAATACACAATATAACGATTCACTAATTTCCTCTTAACAGCGGGTTCGAACCTTGAACCAGTATGCTACAATTTCAATGCATCAACCACTATGCTGGAGGATGGTAATGGTAATTACTTAATGTCATACTAGAGCAACACAATGGGCTATTGACGACGGTCCAGGAACAATCCTGAAGGGAAAGGTCCAAGGACAACACCAAGTAATGTTCAACCAGTCAGATGACAAGGTCACACCTGAATTGGCACCCCTCTCCTAACTTCCACACCATGCCAACATGAAGATGCTGGAGGAGGCGACAGATTGAACGTACACCAGCCCCCTTTGTACACGACTGTCTTTGATTGGATTCAAACTCAGAACCCTCCAGTTGCTAATTCATTACTTTTCCAACCGGAAATGCTACGGAAAATGAGAGGCAAAGAAAATAGTATGCAGCTACAAAATAAAATCAGTTTAAAACCTGATATACATATCTTATATGAATTATAAAATTTCAATGGTTATCTTTTAAGTATAGCTTACAAGTTTGAAAATAGGTGTCTTGTTATTATGTTAATTTGGCCAGCAACCTCAATTCAATTTCATTAAAAATACTAGTGTATGCTTTGTTGCTAGTTAAATAGAAAATACTTTATTTAACAATGTACAGGTCATTTTAATTTACAACTCTGACATCTTTCGGGTAACTTCACAATCCCATTCTTACAGAACACATTGAAAGATTTCATTATTCATTAAGGTTAGCAAAACTGACCAGATCTCGGTGGGTGAGATATCTCATCATTAAAAGAAAACTGACCAGATCTTGATCTCTTCATCATCAAAAATCGACAATATATCTTGATGACAAAATAA
This sequence comes from Meta bourneti, assembly GCA_933210815.1. Lineage (NCBI taxonomy): Eukaryota > Metazoa > Arthropoda > Arachnida > Araneae > Tetragnathidae > Meta > Meta bourneti. Next base: position 8,602,339 of record OW119929.1, read on the forward strand.
CTCATCGTTAGCAAAGTTGGTCAGGCCTTGATGGACGAGATAGCGGGTCGAAACCACTTGGAGGGTTAAAGGAATAAAGTAAAGGTATCAAGGTAAGTGGAATAAACATTTCATACCTGTAAGAACTTGACAACCTGATGAAAATTGGAATCTTCAACTGAACAGACATCAAATGTTTCTTGAAATCTAAAAAATTATTATATCACATCTGTATTTTGTTCGTCAGCATTAAAGATTAGGTATGCTGAGTCTTTTCTTGACTTAAAAATAAATGCACACTGATGTTCAATGAAAAGAGTTGCATCTTTCAAACTAGGCTGACAGAACATTTCTCCTTAATTCAATAGATATACATGAAATAATTATAAATTTTTTTCACATTCAAAACTTTTTGTGACACATGTTTTATCATACAAGTCTTCATTGTATTATTTTGGTAACATTACTTATATTGTAAAACATTTGTTATACATATTGCTAATTTGGGGGAAAACTGATATGGTGCAGAAATTTAAAGATCAGTACTGAAATCAGCATGAAAAAATTGTTAAAAAACTCAGTTTTTAAACATCAACCAATATTTTTCAAAGTGTAGGTCAGAACAATTTTTAAAAGATGTATGTTACATATATCTGCAAAACAACAGAAACATTTCTTTTCATTTAATACATGCTTAAAAATGTTTTGCGCCTCCAGACAGAAATGGGACAATTCATTGAGTCAAGGATACAAGTCATTTGGATATAATAAAATACTACATCACATTCAAACGAATGTTTAATAAATATGCATTAATTATCACAATTTGATGTTGATTCGCATTCCTTGTCCTCAACAGGTTTTTTCTAGAAAGAAAAACAGAAATGAATATTACAACATTCTTTAAATTTTGACTTGTTGAAACCCGAATAAATGTAATCTTTTCAAGTCATTGAACAGATTCAAGAAATATGAAACTTCAAGTTAAGCACATTTTGAAAATAATGAATAGATCAAAACAGTTCTTGATGTTGAAAGAGAAGTATTTTTAGACACTACATTACCATAGATTTATCAGGAGAATCTAGGTTAATTGTAACAGGTCCATCATTCTGTATGGATACTTGCATATAAGCTCCAAACTTGCCATCTGACAGAAACAGATAAAAAAAACTTAGAAAGAGTTCACAGGACAAGGATAAAATAAAAAACTGATAAATTCTTCAAGTACATTTTAAGTTCTCATAACTATAAAGGCTTGATAAAATTTACTCATAGTAGAACACCAGTGTTTTTCTTCTCTTCTCCCCAATCAGAACAAGGAACTGGTGCCCAATTTGGACATCAGTTATATATATATATATAGCAACTTATCAGGCCAGCTATATAAAAATCAAATCAAATCTCAGGACGAGACACAAGAGTTATTTACAGACAAGAAACGAAAACGGTACACATCTCCAAATGGACAACAGAATGATTGCCCTCTCGCTTCTTAACAGAAACAGACACTAGCACTTTCAAACAAGGCATATGCGCAGAAGAGAGCATGATCATGTGTCCTTGGAAACAGCTGATAAACAGTTCCTCATTCCATTAGGGAGGAGAGAAAAACACAGGCGTTCTGCTACATACTTAATTTTAACAGTCTTGACAACGAAGTTCAGCAAAGTGTAATCTTTCCTAGGGTACAACCCCCTTTTTTGGAAAAATGAATATCAGTACTTTTTAGATTTTCCAGAAACAGGTTACATTTAAAATTATCAGTTTCATCCAAACAGCAGCAAAAAAATTATATTAAATGCAAGATAAGAATTCCCACTTGTCAGGTAAAAAAAGTTGGGCCTTTTCAAGGTTATATCCCAAAACTTAAGGCTACATTCCATCACTTGCAATAGATCAACCTGTGTGTGTGTGTACAGACGAAGAAACTTCCACTAGTACTATTTTTCAAAGTCACGAACCCAGTTCTAAAACATAAGCTTTTAGCTAACCAATAAATACCATAATTTCATTACTTCATTGATCTTGCTTTTGAATGCAGGTGAAATAAAATATGCAGTGCGTAAATTATGATCCATGAAAGAAAAATAGATTTTTCTATTTATTAACAAGTAAAGAAACTTGTTCCATTGAGCTGCACCAAAATTACTCCCATGAACTTTTATTTAATATATCCATGCACCATACTAAGAGGTTAGATGATACTTAGTTAACATCGCAGTGGAGCAAGACAACAGGCTATTGGCGACCGTCTGGGATCAATCCCCAAGGGAAAGATCGAGAACACCACCGCATAATTTTGAACCATGGTCAGATGATGAAGCAACACCTGAGCTAGCACCCCACTCTCCAAACTTCCCCACCATGCCAATGTAAGGATATTTGAGGCCACAACAGATTTAATGTGCACCAGCCCCTGTGTACATGACGGTCTTTGGATATCTAGTTTCGAACTCACAACCCTCCTGTTGTCAATCAGTTGCTCTTCCAACTGAGCTACTGTGGCCCCGTTATTCTGGAGATGTGCACAGCTTCAGACTTTCGGATTCACATGTCCATCTGGTGCTTTGTTTTCATTTCAATTCACTCTTAAGTACCAGCAACCCAGAGTGGGTTGGTTGTTTTCGAGTTTCATGGCGCAAGGGCCATATTTGGCCGAGCTGCGCCAATCACAAGACAGACAACACAATGAGGGAGGAAGACAAAGCAGAAGGCAACCCCAGGGATGCCAGAATGATACTTTTTTGGCACTGAAATTTAAATATGACAGGAAGTGACACCATAGAACTTCACTACTCACCCCTTATAGGATTCCTAGTTAGCCATATCATTTATCAACAATGTGGGGAAATACTGCAACTTTTTTGTACATAAGCATATTTATTGATTAACTGTGTTAAATTTCATCCCATGTCTGCTTATATGTTTCGTCAAGTGTCATGTAAAAAATTCTGAATGCCTTTTTTATGAAATTTTGTATATTTTACGTACTTATAAGACCAACTCAGTAGATTACAAATTGAAGTAGCAACATAATTTTGAATGAAGGGAAATCCTCACTAGTTGGGAATACTAACCTCGTGATACATAGCAATAGATGTTGCAAAAGCAAAATGGAGAAGCAGTTGTAAGATGGCAGTGCCTATCAATTTGTTATTTATTTACTTTAAACACATAGTATCTACACTATATATAATCAAGGATATGTGCCCCTTGGACATGGGTGCTGTAAACAGGGAAAAGGGATCTACTCAAACAACCGGCTCAAACGAGACCACAAAAAACACCTCTGCTCAGCTCGAGCTCTGCAACAGATCTCTGTCTTGTGCTGCCAGTCTCACTGGGAGACAACTCAATCTCCCAGGGGAGTAGTATTCCCCTAGAGGCTATCTGGACGACAATTAGACCACCATAAAAGACCACCCCGATAGATGTTTCGGGATTTAAGGCCGGTGTTGGTGTTGACCTTTGATCTGTTACTATGGATGTTACAACCTTCACTAAACAGAACTGTTGTGATTTTTGTGGTCCAAAGGACTGGCAGCAAAGGACATCCACAAAGAAATACTATTTGAGCTTGGCAATCTTCTCTCTAAAGGCGTGATACGACATGAATCCTCAAACAGCAGGTATTAGAACCAAAGAGATGCTGACAACACAAGTGGGAAGTCCTCGAGCATCCTCCCTGACTTTGCACCCAGTGATTTCTATTTCTTTGGCCCCTTCAAACATCTTGCAGGGGAATGCTGACGAGGTGGAGAAGGATGTCACCACTTGGTTCTGACACCAGCTAAGAATTCCAGCACTTGTGGACATTGAAGGAAATGAAGCTGGAGACCCATTGACAAAGGAAGCCAGAGAATTCAATGCTGAACAAACCCCAAAACCTCTTACTGATGCTAATGCTTTGGTAAAATTCAAACTCATATCACAAATAATTAAAATAAAACAATACATTTGTGAAATCAACACTGATAGTAAAAACCACCACCACACTATCCAGACTGAGAACAGGACATTGTAAAGGCATGAAAAAGAACAGTGATGGAACAGAACGTACAGACATTGCTAACTGTCAGGGAATTGAACTTACACCTCATCCTATAGTCACCTGCCCTGTAAAAGTAGCTGCTCTTTGAACCATCGATGACCATCCTGAAAGTTTTACAGTGAGAAAATAATCGACATCGCCAAAGCTGTGCAAAATGCACAAGGCGAAATCTGACTCAGAAATGGGCACAACAAAACCAGCTAAAAGAATTCTCTACTTTTGCTTTTTTGATATTAAACTAGTGAGAAAAATTTGTTCCATTACCTTATTTCGACAAATTTGTCCAAACAAAAATGGTCCAATCTCCAACACCTATTCTTGAGTTAAACATCAGAGAAGTCTTATTACTATTTTTATGTTGTTGAACACACTAGTAAATGTTGTTAGTGCTTCCCCCACTTTTACATAAGGCTTAGAAAAGCAAAAATGAGTTGTGGCAACAGTATTCTAAAACAAAAACTTGAATTTCGTCTCAACTTGTAACTGTCCTGATGAAGGTGGGTGTCTTGCCAGAATGAAATGGCCATTGACGACTCATATTTTGCATTGACCAAGTTTTTAAATTGTGATTGGTCATTGTTTTGAAGGTTTTTCATTTTTAGTATGAATTTTGACTAAGGTTTTCATCTCTTTATCTATAATAGCTGTAGCTACACAGTAAAAGCTTGTTGCATAGATTTCATGGTAAAGTTTGTAGATGAAACAGAAAACAAGAGTGTTGGCATATTTGAAGATACTAAATGCATCTACACAAAGTAAAGCATACCTTTAACACATTCTTCAGAATATGCTTGTTTCATGGCTGCCACAAAATCTGTGTAAAACTTTTCAGATGATTCTGGACCCATAGCATAATGGAAGTCTGGTTTATTTCCCTTCAATATGCCATAAAGTGTAAACTGCAAAGATAAAAATCAAATTATTTTTTCAAATAAAATTTCAACTTTTCAACTGAATAACTATCATTAGAATTTTTTTTATGTTGAAGAGAAATATTTGCTTTGTTGCTCAACAGCCCTTAAGTTGTACATATACACTAGAAGATTTTTTTAAATTTGGACTTTAAAAATCCAGTTTTATTTCAATAAGTCAATGGTTTGTGCTTAAACTCATTTCAGGGTGAAAAATTCAGATTAAGCTAATCATTAATTATCTATTTGGAGATAATTAGCAGGTTTTTAACATTGATATCTCAAATTCTAATTTCTCCAGAAAGGTGATTCCTGTTGGAAATTATTCCTAATATTATTCTTCATGTTTTGACCCTCCATCAAGTTGCTGGAAGGAATAGGCTTTTACACTTTTTTACACCTTGGAAGTCATAAAAATTTATATTTTTAAAGAATTTTAACATTTAAAAATCAACTAAAAATTCATTTCTTAACAATTCTGATTGGAGTTCATAACATCTACTGTATTGTATAGATTATAATGATACAAAAAAGTAATTATATTAGATCAATTCATTGTTGAGTTATCACTGTTTGAGCAAAGCATCCTATTGCAAAAACAGTTCTTCAGAAATTCAGTTTAAAGTTTTGGAAACATGTTTGTAGTGGTGACAGTACCCAACGAAAATCCTTGAAAGTAGAGAACTATTTTGAATATTTACAAGATCTTGGTATCGCTTGAAAGCTAAGGAGTTGGAAAATATTATGAAGCAATAAAAATAATATTGATATTCTGATCGATTTTCATGATTTCTAATGTATACATACACCTTAAATATTACATGAGGGCTAATTATACTGATGCCTACTGCTAAAAGTAAATTCCCAACTGTTATGAACAGTCATGTGTCTAGACCAGATTTTGAACCCAGAGCCTGTTCAAATGAGGACCAGATCAAGATATTTGGGAGACACCCTTTTCCAGAGATACACTTTTAGAAGTCTTACATAATTATTAACAAAAAGTGTGTACATTTGATTGAATGGAACTTAAAAGTGGTTTAAACAAGCTTCATACTAACAAAGCTCCAAAAGAATGGTGTTTACAGTCTAAAACATCCAAAAAGCATGTTCACTTCCAATCTACAGACAGTTGAAGTAATACTTTAGCTAACTTCAGCCATGTATGCATTATTTTATTTTAAAAGCTAACATTTCTTCAAACTAAATAATTAAATATGTAATGAAAACCTGAAACACTCTTTAAAACTATTCTGTTTATATTCACTATTCACTTCTTGGTCAAATTCCCAGGCACACATTAATTATTAATTAAGTGAATTTATTTTTTAACCCTAAGAGCATGAGACTTTCAAGTAAGTTCATTCCATGCAAAATGAGCAAATAAGCTGTGGCTGACATATCACTGACTTTAATGAAAATCAGTTTTTAATGGTAATGGTGATTAATTAATGTTGCACTGGAGCTAAACAACAGATTATTGGCGACGGTCCTGGATCAATCCAAATAGAAGGATCCAAGAACACCACGTAATTTTGAATCAGTCAGATGACGAGGTCACACCCGAGCTGGCACCCTACTCTCCAAACTTCCACACCATGCCAATGTGAGAACATTTGAGGCCATGACAGAGTTAACGTGCACCAGCTCCCGTCTTTCGATGGACCTAGTAACTCACAAACATTCCAATTGCTAATCCGTTACTCTTCCAACTAGGCTACCCAGACCCTCAGTTTTTAAATAAATCATGCTATATAGTCAAATAATGAGCAACAGTAAAACATCATGTTTATTTTTATTTATTGACATTAAATGTTGAAGGTCAGACAAATGTAGATATTTTATCACTAAAAGTAGCCTTTTTGTGACCCTATATTTCAATAACTTACTGACACAAATATAATATTTTATATCATTTTACGTTCTTTAGAAAAATGTCTCTTAGAGTAAGAGTACAATTTAATAGCCGTCACTGATGAATCTGAGATTGATAAAAATTAAAATTTTGACAAATTGCTACAAATTTCAAATTGCCGTCATATCTACGAAATGGGAAGACAATATTAAAAACTATTCTTAATGAAGAGCTTTTTACAATAAATAGCATGGTGTAATTTAGTGATTGTGTTTCTATTCTATGGTAAAGAGAAAAAACATTTAAAAGTAAAATTATGACAAAAATGTGTTTTCAATGTTTTAAAATACTTATTTAACTGAAGGAAAACTCCCAAAATATCAAAATTTTAACATTATATAGACAAAGATTTCTACTATATGTCTTGAAATTTTCATTATTGCCTTTTGCTATTTTTTGCAAGAACATTTCAAAGATGAAAATTTGATTTTTTATAGCAGCCTGGGAATAATGAAAATCCTAAGCTTCAATAATATAAAATGCAATATACAAATTAAATAATTATTATGGTGAATGTACAAAGTTTCACATGAAATTACTTTCATACCCGTTTTTTCTTGCTTGATCCAAGAAGTGTGCCATCAGTGAAAATAATAATTTAGTCAGTCGAAAGTTCATTTTGTCAGTGAAGTTTCCTTAAGATTGTCTACATCCTTAGGAAATGAAAATATTAAATACTATTACTTGTGAATGGCACAAGAAAATTATAGGAAATTCTGTCAACGATTAGTAAAAGTAGCAAAATTAAATTTGGCTATTATTTTACAAGGAAAGTAAACCCCAATGAAATTAATAATACATCTGTGATTGACAGAATTGAAGATTTTCATGGCGTAATAGATAAAACATCAAGTTCTTTTACGTGCCTTCAACTGATGTGTTATCCAAATTGAGTCTCAGCTTTGATAAATATTTAATGAAATGCCAGTAAAAAACTATCATGGGAAGATGTAACTATCATTGTTAAATCCAGATTCCCAATTGTACATCATGCATCCTTGTTTCATATTTATCACAATCGCTAGCAAAAAAGTAAAGATTATAAGAATTTGTCAGCACTATGCAAAATTACAATTTCAGAAAATGCTACACAATTGAACAAGATACTTTTATCAGATTGAAAGTTAATTTGAAAAGAAAATCTAGAAAAAGTTGTTGCAATATCTATGAAGCATAAGTTTAAACGTGTAAGTTTTTTTAATAGTAACTTGATGTTTACTTTTAATAATTTACATTTAAGTTGAAAATTACTTGGTATTTGATTATTGATTTCATTTCATAGTTGATGTATGAAACGAGTAATATGCATAGAATAGAAAGCAAATGTTGTGATTGGCAAATAATAACCATCACCAGTAATGGCGATAAGTTAATAATATGGTAAACAGTTGTAGGCTTTTCCAAACAGTCATTTGGCAATGAAACTTTCAGTCTCAAATGGGGCGATGTGCCAATATCATTTTCTTGAGTGTTACAGACTTTATTTCTGTTGCTTTAAGACTTAAAAGACAATCTTAAATTTTTTTACAAATACATATTAAACTGTATTTTGCTAAAATATCATTGTCATCATTTTTCTCCTTTTGATTTTGTATGACTATTTAGAATTGAAAATCATCATTTTGTAATTTTCTTTTGCTCTTTGAAGGTGAAGGAAATTAAAGATATGACTCCTAAACTTCAGCAATCTTTTCGTCATACCTAGGAGTAGGACTGTAACTGGCATGAATTTCAATGATGCCTTTGGAAATGTTATAATTTCGATTACACATTTTCATTTTTGCAACTAGTTTCGAGATTAAATATAATACTTAAAATTGTTAATAGCATATTCCAAATTGATAAAAAAATTTGCAGATTACAAAGGTGCTTATTGCCTATATTAATTCCTTAAAATGCCTGAAACTTGAAAATATTTAGTGTTGAACCAAAATATTTTGGATAGCATTATTTATGCATAAAATAAACAACTGTACAATTCCATGAAAATTTGTCACCATACAGCCAGTTTTTAATTTTATTTTTGCTCATTTAACATAGAATGACCCAGTAGAGTAGGAGATTGCTTTTCCCTACATACAACACACATAAGACTCAATAACCTAATCTATGGGTCCAAAGAATGCTAGGAAAGATGTTAATTGTTCAGGTTAAAACTGGTTAGAAATCATGCAGGGAGGTTAGTTGGGTTTCTATGGTGCAAAGAATGGCTATGGTGTGCCAGACACAAGACATACAATATCAAGTAATAGACAAACACACAATGAAAGTTTTACTGATACAGAGGGGAGGAATACACCTTGGGAGGAATCGCAGCTGACAGGAATTGAACCTGTGCCACCTTAAGCTTGCAGGTTACTAGATCAGTAGGCATATCCACTGAGTCATGACAGCCTTGCATGCAGGGAGGATTGAAGGTTGCATAACTGAGATATCAGTGAACTTCTCAGAAGTTTAACAAATCAACATTTTTAAGTCATAAATACAGGTCACATGATTGCTGTTTTAATACAACATATATATTGAAAGATACTAAAATTAACCCTCAACATACAACTTAACATTCCAGAATAACTCTCTTTTCTTTACTCTTTTCACACGCTAGTCTGTCTCATAGCTAGTCATCTGGATCATGTCCCAAACGTACATTTACTCCACTTGAACCATCTGAATCTCAATATACTACCACTTGAGAATTTTCAACATTACAGGGTTGGTTGGTTTGGGGGGTTCTATGGCACAAGGGCTCTATTTGGCCATGCTGTGCCAAACACAAGACATACAATATCAATTAATAGACATACACACAATGAAAGTTTTACTGACACAGAAGAGGTAGGTAGTTAATTAATGACGCACACTGAAGCAACACAATGGGCTATTGGCGACGGTATGGGATCAATCCCGAAGGGAAAGATCCGAGGTCAACCATGTAATTTTGAACCACGATCAAATGATGAGGCAACACCTGAGCTGGTACTCACTCTCCAAAATTCCATGCCAACATGAGGACATTTGAGATCACAACAGATTTAATGTACACCAACCCTGCATATACAAGTCTTTGGCTGGACTGTTTCGAACCCTCCGATTGCTAATCCGTAGCTCTTCCTACTGGGCTACAGCAACCTCCTGGCACTGAAGAGAGAAATACACTCAGGGAAGAATGCACCTGACAGGAATTATAGACCCCTGGATCGACTCACCGGAGGTTTGGAGTCTTAAATGGTCCAGGGGAATTCGATTCCCGCCGCTCACGAAAGAGGGCCAAGGGAAACCCAACCCCCCAGACAGCATTTATTATCTTTTTCAAGGAAAGTGAGAACATGGGCAACAAGGCCAGAACACTAAAAAAACACCAAACCAACACATAAAAGAAAAAAAGACATCCCGGAGTCGAACAAAAAAATAATAAGTTATCTGACAGGAATTGAACCTGCCCAGCCTACAACTCGAAGGTTGCTAGCACAGTGGACATACAACTGAGACATGATGGCCTCTCCACATTACATGGAAAGCCCAATGGATGACTCCTGCTAAGTCTGGTTATGCCAAATCTCTAACTCAATGATAAAAAGTAATTTGTGCGTAAGATAGGTGCTGGGATGCTATTTCCAGAAAAGAGGAAGCTTTGGACACGCAAAATCAGCTAAATGTTGGCACAAAAGAATTTTATAAATAAAATAAATAAGTTTGAAACTCTTTAAACTTAAAATAATAGAAATACACTTGTTCAAAACATTGGCTTTCCATAAGTACCTGACTAACTAACAGAATTTCGTAACCTTTGTCCTTCACGCTGCGGCTCCACCGCTTGCCACTGTCATCTTCAAACACCCTCAAGTTTAATAGTTTGCGAACCCTACAAACGAGAAATTGGTACATTTTAATAAACTGAAATTATTTTCACAAGCCTAAATAATCATGGAAGTCTCAAAATAATGGAAAAAGAGAGAATCACTACTCCAAAATAGAACTCTTCAAATATTCTGACAAAATTCCAAGGAACAAAAGAAAAGTTTATTGAAGAAATTTTAACTGCTCATTTTTAAAGTTACTAAAATAAAGTTTCATATACAAGGGAGTTTTGATACAGGAAAATTTGGAAGATATTCCAGTCTGGTTTTGCAGCTAATTCAAGGAAAGAAACATGCCATGAAAGAACCATGGCTGATTTCGCACTTAATGCAAAGAATATTTTCGTAGATACTCACACGTTTTGGGTATTCCTTATGATTACATAGAAACATCTCCCTGTGCCTCATGCTTTGTCACACTGGGAACTGACAAAAATCACTTGCATTGAACATCACGCCAGAAGTAGGTATTAATGGAAAGTAAAATGGAGATGCTTGCGAGGGATGTTTTGTTGCCAATTCCAAGGGGTTGCCACACCAAAAGCTATAAAAAAAAGAAGGCAGGTTACCGGAATTGGTGACAAATCGCTCGCAAGAATTGGTTGGGTTTTTTGGGCCATGTCTGGCCAAGCTGTGGCATACAATGTCAAGTACAATTGACATGTGCACTCAAGGAAAGTTTCACTCATACAGAAGAGAGAAACCCAGAGAGGATTCGAGCAAGAAATGAACATCCCCCAAAGATTCCTTACTGAAAATAGAAGCTACTTAACACAGAACTTATGACATTACCATTGAAGAATCCATGTCTCTCAAACGTATCATTTGTTTATGAGTTATCGTACTAAGTAAACCTACCCTATGGATCAGTTGGACCCATACCCTACATAAGAAAGGTTCAAAAAATTAAGCAATGACTAAAGGTTGGTTGGTTTGGGGTTTTTTATGGCGTAAGGGCCACATTTGGACATGCTACGCCAGACACGACATACAATATCAAGTAATAGACACACACAATGAAAGTTTTACTGACACAGGAGAGAAAAACACCCAGGGAAGAATGCACCTGACAGCAATGACTAAAGAAACGGATACAAAAAATAAAACATTTGTTTAACCTACTAACATGAATTCCATATCTTTTCTCGAATCATTCTTCGAGATCCCTATTAGTACACAAAGACCTCTGCCAATGCTGCTAACCACTTCATTATCAACTGAAAAGAAAGCATATTAGCACAAACAGACGTAAATTGCTACAGACAAAAATTTTTGCAAAGTATCCTTTAATAGGGTAAAATTGCAAGAGGAAAAATTGAATGATCAAATGTGAAATGAAAATTCAAAAAAATTCACCGGTTACGCTTGCTTTCGTGCATCTTTGAACAACAGCCCGCATTATTTAAAAAAGCAAATTTCTCGCAAAAGAAAATGTGTTAAAGTTTTGTTGCTTCAGTTTCAATGCATAAATTTGGACAATTGAGATTGATAAAAGCTGGGAACCAGTAAATTTCGTCGTAGGCAAGTGAGTTTTGGATTTTTGTTTCGGTTTACCTTAATGTAATGCAGGTTTGTTTCTCCAATTTTATAAGCCTCTTTTCTCTCAAGTTTTTTTCACCTATGTAAATTGTTTTAGAACATGGGTTTTGATCTCCTCTTAAATACTTTATCTTCAATCCATTGCAATAAAAAAATCTCGTCATCTAATCATGGTTCAAAATTACGAGGTTTTGTCCTAAGATCTTTCCTTTCCGGATTGATCCCGGATAGTCCCAATGCCCGTTAGGTTGCTGCATGCGTCATTAATTCAACTACCATTATCATCAAATAACATCCGGTATGGTAGGTAGATATTTTAATTAACGTCGCACTGAAGCAACACAACGGGCTATTGACATTGGTCCGGGATCAATCCCGAAGGGACAGATCCAAGATCAATACCACGTAATTTTGAACCACGGTCAGATGACGAGGACAAAAACTGAGCTGCCATCCTACTCTCCAAACTTCCACACAACTCAAACGCTAGTACATTTCAAACCGCAACAGATTTAACGTGCACCAGCCCCCCGTATACACGAGTTTCGGTTTGTTCGCACTGAAAATCCCTACCGCAAGAGAAAAAAAACGTCATGGTAAAATCAGAAATTAATATTTCTGTCATCACATTCTTTTAAGCCACCCCTACTCGCAAATAGCTGACTGAATAGGACACCAAGTGCGAAGGAAAGCAGATTCGAATTCTGCATATCCGCTGGCTGATATTGCTTGAAGCACACCTGTACTAATCCTCAAACTAAAAATTTCCTTTCCTTTAAAGTTAACTTCGACAGATTTAACATACACCAGCCTCCACGTACACAAGTCTTAGGTTGGATGGAGTTTCAAACTTGCAACCCTCCGGAGGGCCGCGGTGGCCCGGTTGGAAGAGTAACGAACTAGCAACCGAAGGGTTGCGAGTTCGAATCCAGCCAAACACCGTCGTGTACAAAGGGGGCTGGTGCACGTTAAATCTGTCGTGGCCTCAAATGTCCTCACGTTGGCGTGGTGTGGAAGTTTGGAGAGTGGGGTGCCAGCTCAGGTGTTGCCTCGTCATCTGACCGTGGTTCAAAATTACGTGGTGTTGTCCTCGGATCTTTCCCTTTGGGATTGATCCCGGACCGTCACCAATAGCCCATTGTGTTGCTCCAGTGTGACGTTAATTGAAATACCCTACCCTACCCGCAACCCTCCGGTTGCAAATCCGTGATTTATACAACTGGGTTACCTTTGATCACTTTTTATCCTCGCTTTGTCATTGGTTAATGTTATATGTAAATACTTTCACGAAAAATCGCTTGCGCATAATAAATATATCATGACATAATAGTAATTAAATTTAAATTGCTGAAGAATTTGAATTCACGAACTAACACTCGTAACATTACTCAAGGGAAATGTTACGAGTCAGTTGTGATGTGCACAATTTTTTGGGACCAACAGTACAAGTAACTTAATTTTGTCACAGGACCACATCCAAAATTTCTCCTAATTTCCCCTTTAAAGTTGTCAGACATAAGGTGCAGAACTGATTTTATAAATTTTATTCATTCACAATATGGAATATGAAAAGGGGGTTTTCGTTCTAAAATACCTCATTTATTGACTTGTATTGTTATTCCCGGCCATCAAAGATATATTGAATTAGCCGATTCGGGATCCACTTGGGATGAACTTAATGTTGAACTTCCTGTAGTCATGATCACTGTTGCATGAAGTTGACTTTATTTGGATTATCGAAATATCTGTGCTCGATGGGTCCAGCAAATACCAGGATAGTTGCAAGGCATAAAAGCACGATTTTTTTATGAAAACGCATGTCTATATTTGAATGAAACTTTTTACATTTGAAATGGCTTACATTTAAGATGTTATCACAGATTTTTTATAAAATAATCTATTTTTACTCCAGTTACAGCCGATCTCCGAGAGGGTCTTTTAAAAAAAGCGTTTTGCTGTGATCAAGATATCTCAGAACTGGATTATCTGGAATAAAAAAGTTTTAGTACGTTTATAAGTTGTTTTAGTACTTAATCGAACAAATTAAATTAAATTTTTCTCAAAATGGCGACTGTCAGAAGATATACTTGTATGTATAACCCCTTAACTTACTTGGTGATTATGTAGAAAAGTAATGTGAGATATGTCACACTTCATATGTGTGAATTTTTTAAATAAATGTTGTGGATTAATATGTTAGAAGTGAATTGATGAGAGCATCGTTACAATTAAATATTGTTTTAATAAAATCTAGGGAAAAAGGGGGGTTAATTACAGGGGTCAATTATGTACAAATATCAGATTAAACATCAAATCATAGTGGGATTAACATCCTGGTGGCACGTCCGTGCAAAGCCACGTCTTAACATCAAATCGCTCGGAGTCAGTCTGCGGGGTTCGCGCCTTCTGGCGGGAAGTGCTCCGATTGGTCTTTGGGAAATGTTTCCCGCGCTTTTTGGAACGTGGGCAGGTTGGCGCCTAGACATTCCGACACTCGTCCATCTTGACATGTCAGGTCCTCCTGACACGCTGGGGCAGTGAAGAAACCTGAAACGAGAAGCAAAAACAAAAGAGGAAAAGTTCGAAAAAAAATATCTGTCAATGTCAGCATTTGTAGATTGATTGTCAACATTGAGCATGTTGGGGATGCTTCGGCCTTCCATTGTGGGAAATTTTCATGGACTGATAAATGCACTGGTGCAGCAAAGAGAACATCGTGGTCTGCTCATCGTGTGTGCTTTTCATCGTAATAATATCGTAACCATTGGTCATGGTTAATAGCTAATTTAGCTATACATCGTTGCCATGGGACATCGTAGATGGCGTTTACAGGAGTGGACATCAGTAAATATTTACACAGGAAATGCTCATGGTTTGCAAACATGTTCACGTGACAGTTCGTTGGCTTGTTGACAGATTCACAATAGATTTGCTGACAATTTTCAGAAAAAGTTTTTCATTTTCAAAAGTAGACATAAAAATAAAAAATAATACAAATAAAATGACAAAGATAATAAAGTTAAAGTTCAAAATCAGTTTCTTGACCACAGTTTCATGTTATCAGCTGACGTGGAAGTTACATCTGGTCCTTCGTGTTGACCAATTTTTTTAACATCATAACGATCATGAGGGTGTGTTGCTGTAACTTCGTAGGGTCCGAAAAATTTGAGTCGTAACTTAAGGAGTGTTCCAAACTGAGTACGTTTTATGGCGACACGGTCACCAACTTTGTAAATGTGGGCCTCTTTTCTGTGTTTATTGTACTGTCGTCGGCTTTCTTCTTGCATTTTGAAGATGTTTGTTTTAGCTTCGTTTCTGAGAATTTGTTTTTCTGTTATTGTGGAGCATAAGTGTTCTTCGTCCAAAATTTGTTTCATGTGTAGGTCTTCTTTTTGTTTCATTTTTATTCCGATCAAAAGTTCAAAGGGTGTGAATTTTGTGCTTCTGGGAGCTGTACTGTTCATTATACGCTGGATATGTGGGGCAAATTTGAACCATTTTTCGGGTTCGTTAAGTGATAGTTTTGTGAAAATCGGGATTAATGTACCGAACATTCGTTCTATTTGACCATTACCACGTGGCACTCCTGTTGTAATTTGTATATGTTCGATTGATTGTTCGTTGCAATAATTCTTAAAGTCGGTTGACTTAAAAGCACTACCTTTATCTGTTATGATTCTTGAGGGGTTGCCAAAAGTTGTTTGTTGAAGAGTTAGCTTTTGAAGTGCATCTTGAGCAGAAGTAGATTTAGTTGGATAAAGCCATAAAAACTTTGTAAATGCATCAATAACTGCAAAAATGTATTTGTAATTTTTATTTGTTGATGGTAAGGGACCTAGAAAATCACAGTGGTAACAGCTTAAGGGTTCGTCGCCCTTCGGAATGGGATTGAGCAGTCCTTCCGGTTTACCGGTTTTGCGTGAGGATAGAATGCAAGGGATGCAATTCGAAATTACTTCTTGCACTTGATGTGTAAGATTTGGGATGTAAAAGTCTTGTGAAACAATTGATTCAGTTTTGCGTGAGGCGAAATGTCCTTTTAAATGTGCATTTTGAATTATTTCTTTTTGCATGCTTTGTGGCACAACTAAGAGTTCATCATCTTTGTTCATTTTGCACAAAATACCATTTTTTAAGAAAAATTCAGTTGAAGGGGTTGTTGTTATCATTTTCTTAATTTCTGATATAAACTCATCATTATCTTGTGTTTCTTTAATTTTTTGGGTTAGTTCGTCAGGTGTAATCACAAGAACGGGGTAGCGACTTAACGCATCTACATGTTGCATGTGTTGTCCTGATCTGTGTAATAGTTCGTAATCAAATCCTTGAAGGAATAAAGCCCATCGTGCAATTTTGGGGGTTAAATCTTTCTTGGTCATTGTTTTCTGAAACGCTTGACAATCTGTGAATATTTGGAATTTAGTGCCCGTTAAATAGTGTCGAAACTTCTTAAGGGATTCTATAATTGCTAATACTTCGAGTTCATAACTGGAGTATTTTTCCTGTTGAGGTGATGTTTTCATACTCATATATTGAATGGGGTGGAAGTGTTCATCAGAATCTTTTTGTAGTAGGATTGATCCAAAACCTAGTTTGCTTGCATCACAATGCAGTTGGAGAGGTGAGCCTTGTTGATATAGGTGTAATACAGGATCGGAGGATAAAGCTTGTTTCAACATTAAAAAAGCTTTTCGTTGTTCGGGGCCAAAATGAAATGGAGTAGAATTTCTTAACAAGTCACTTAAGGGTCTAGCAATTAGTGAATAATCTTTAATAAATTTTCGGAAATATCCCGATAAACCAAGAAAGCTTTGAACTTGTTTCTGAGTTTTCGGGGTAGGGAAATTTTGAACTGCACGTGTTTTGTTTACAGAGGGTCGAATGGTACCATCTTCTATTACATGACCTAGGAATTCAATTTTTCTTTGGAGAAAACTACACTTTTTGAAGTTAAATTCAAGACCAAACTTTGAGGCGGTATTGAAAACTTGTGTGAGTTTACGAAGACCATCCTCTTCATCAGAAGCAGGAATAACAATATCATCCAGGTATATTATGACAGTTCCTTGTTTTAACAGTTCACGAAATACAATTTGGATATATCGCTGGAAAATTAAAGGGCTTTTGTTTAATCCAAATGGGACCTTGTTGAACTCGTATTGATTGGAGTGAGTTACAAAACTAGTGTACTTGCGGCTATCTGGATGTATGTCAACATGATGGAAAGCATTCCGGAGATCTAATGTAGAAAAAATTTGAGCATTTTGTAAGCTGTCAAAGATGTCTTCTATCAACGGTAAGGGCTGTCTGTCTCGGATTATTTTGGAATTCAAAAGTCTGTAATCAATGCAAATACGCGTTGATCCATCAGGTTTTTTGCATAAAACCATAGGTGCACTAAAGTCGGATGTATTTTCAGAAATTATCTGGTCCTTCAACCATTGTTCGATTTGTTTGTCTACCTCTTGTTTTTCAGCGATAGACAACCTTCGTGGACGCTGTGCAATGGGTGTTTCATCCGTCAAAATGATTTTCATTTGTAAGTCGGTACTTTCGGTTTTGTTTGGTTTGTAATTTGAAACTAAGCGTTCAACCTTCTGTCGGATTGCTTTGTTTTTTATATGTTGAAGATCTAAGGAGTTGACATCTTCTACTACATTAACAACATTAGGAAGGAAATTTGGTTCATCGTTGATAAGAGAAATACCATTTTTACCCACTTTAAATTCAGCTTGTTGGATACAGTCAGTTCCTAAGATTGCCTTGTAGGGAATTGAATGAGTTGGAACAACGTGAATTTTGCAAGGAAAATTGCTGTTTTCAATTTTGATATCACCATGAAAAAAACCAAGAGGGTGAACTTTGGTGTTACCAATTCCAGAAAATGTGATTTGGGATTTTTCAAGTGGTGGGGATCCAATTTCTTTGTGTACATCAGTGTTTATTAAACTAGCTTGTGCTCCAGTGTCAATTAGACTACGAAATGTGACAGTTCCAAGGGTAACTTCAATTTCCATGGGACTTATGGGATAATGTTCTTCAATAGCAAGTGAATGAACTTGAGCTTTTGGTTCACTGGAATAGTTTGTAAATTTTGGCGTTTGAGCAGCTTTTTTGGGACATTCTGCAGAACGGTGACCAAATACATTACAGGAGAAACATTTGTAACCTTTACTTTTATGTGCACACTCATTAGAAATATGAAATTTACTACCACATATATAACAGTGATTAGTGGACTTTGCAACATTAGAAGATTGCTTGGATCTTTGATAATTTTGACTTTTATTAGAATCATACCTTGGGCGATAAGAGTGATCAATAAAATCTTTTTTATGGTTGCTTACATTAAACAACTTTTCATACACTTTTAATTTCTCTTTAAATTCACCAAAAGACTTACAACCATATAAAATAATTTTGTTATGTGAATTATCAGGTATACCATTTATAAAATATTCAAGGGTTGAAGCACAATCAATATTACCACGACTTGCAATTTCTCGAATAGCTATTAGATATGCAAATAAATTTTCTCCGGGTTTTAATTTACGGGAACGCAAAAGATTATGTAAGTCAACACTTGAAATACATGCTTTAAATTCATCTAATAAAGAATGTTTTAATGCTTCAAATGTATCAATACCTCTTAATGTTTGTGCATATAATTTTGCAGAATGCAATAGACAATGCTTAGTAAAAACAATTTTTTACATGTCATTAGATAAATTATGAAATAAAAACAGTTCTTCGAGTTCTTGGATAAACAATTCAATGGGATAATTATCTTCGGATGAAAAAGGTCGAATTGTTTCAACTAAATCCTTCAGAGAAAAATTAATGCTGAAACTCTGTTTATTTTCAGACGCAAAAGGATAAACAGTTTCTTCTTTTTTGCGAGACCGCAAATCGTTGGAAAAAGGATTCCGCCTGGGTTCAAAATCAAAAGCGGTTTCGGAAATGCGTTTTGTATCTTTCGATGAGCGCTGCATTTGCTCGTGGCCTTGACCAATTGCTGACACATTTAAATTCGTGAATGCAGAACTTTCACGCTGGGAAAAAGAACTTTGATTTTCTTGTTCCGTTTCGCTTTCACCGCCTGAATCATCATTCGAAGTTAGAAGCGAAAAATCTTTTAAAGAAGTAATTATCGCGTCGCAGCAAAGGGATTTGTCTTCTAAAATTTCAATGTGCAAAATATTGCAAATTGTAATCAGTTGTGGAAGTGAGAAATCTTCCAGAATTTTACTCTTGATAGAGTCAAAGTCTGTATCATCAGAAAAACCAGAAAAATTACGAAGATTTTGTCGACATTTTCTATCAAGTTCTGTATTCGGAAATAGAATTTTATGCAGCATTTGCACGTTTTTCGTGCTCGACGTTTTTATGGATGAAGCAACATGTGGAATTGTTCCAAGAGTCGTCATTTTCAATGTAAATGCAATGAAATCGAAAAAATGTGAACAGAAAACACTCACATATACTCCTGGTTAGAATCTCCGTCGTTTTTGGCTCGTCAAATCTCGTTCACTTGTAGGCACCATAGACAGAATGTATCCATTTGTAGGCATCGCAAAGTGGCATCGTCGTTATCCATTCGGATCGTCGTATCTTCTTAACACTTGGTGTTGCACAACTTAGCTTTACAGCTACTTAGCTTACGATTGAGAGGCAACGGGAGGCCTGAGCCCCCATGTTGTGGATTAATATGTTAGAAGTGAATTGATGAGAGCATCGTTACAATTAAATATTGTTTTAATAAAATCTAGGGGAAAAGGGGGGTTAATTACAGGGGTCAATTATGTACAAATATCAGATTAAACATCAAATCATAGTGGGATTAACATCCTGGTGGCACGTCCGTGCAAAGCCACGTCTTAACATCAAATCGCTCGGAGTCAGTCTGCGGGGTTCGCGCCTTCTGGCGGGAAGTGCTCCGATTGGTCTTTGGGAAATGTTTCCCGCGCTTTTTGGAACGTGGGCAGGTTAGCGCCTAGACATTCCGACATAAATGCTTATAATTTTTTGAAACACTAAAACGGTTCTTACTTTCTGGATAACTCTCGTATACATAAATTCTCCAGAAAGCCCTCCTTTTCATTTTGAATGCTCTGAATCAGTGTGCAGGGTTAAAATTATAACATATCAACATTGTGAAAATTGGTTTCTGTTAAATACAAAAAAGGAATAAATATTACATACCTGTTAATTTTTCCTAGAATTTTGTGTCGAATTTTCTTGGCACGTTCTTAGCCTTTAGATTAGCTACCCACACGTGTATTACAATATTTTAATATAGTATATATCATATTGTCTATTTAATCACACTATATATTCTTTTCTTTAAAATGAAAAACTTCCTCTTAAGCAGACGTGCAACATATCATACCCAAGACCACGTTCATTGCTATGTCTCAACCCTTGCTTTGGAAACTGACGAAACTTTTCGTAGTTGACCTTAGGGTCACCTTTCTCGGGATGTATTCCTGAACTATATGGGAAAATACTTTTTTGTAATAGCATCCAATAACGTCGAAGGCAATTGCATCCAATAACGTTTTGCACCAATCAGATTTTTAAAAAGTAACAGTAGTTGCTTACATAACAGACTGATTTGCTGTTGAAGACAATGCACTGATAAATCTACACCAAAAACCTGAAATCATGTTTCTGCAATCTTATAAAAGGTTAGGTAATTAATTAACGTCACATTGGAGCAACCCGAAGGAAAGATCCGGACACCACGTCATTTTGAAACTGAGGCAACACCTGAGCTGGCACCCCACTTTCCAGACTTCTACACAATGCCAAAGTGAGGACATTTGAGGTCACATCAGATTAAACGTGCACTAGCCCCAGTATACACGACGGTCTTTGGCTGGACCGAGTCTCGAACTCGCAACCCTCCTGTTGCTAATCCGATGCTCTTCCAACTGGGCTACAGCTGCCCAACCTTATAAAAGGAACAGAAGCAAATGGGAGCTATGTATCACGCTGCTCCACCCTCAAATCGGTGGACTATGGAGATATTGTATCATTAAGCAATTAATAAGAGGATGAATTTACTGTTTAAAAAAGAGCCACCTAATCAATTTCGGAATAGGAGCTTCTTATAATCCTTGGGATTCTTCAAAGCCAACAACTAATTAAGCAAATTTCATTAAAAATAAAAAGTGATCACTAATGATAGTAGTCTCAAACCAGACTTAAAAGGTGGTGCATGGAAAGACATAAAACCTGGTTAATCTGTGAATATAAGAAAAGTATCTGCACAGAGCATGTCCAATCTGCATAAAACATGTAAAATAAATATACTTTAAAACTATTTAAAATTGTTCTGTTTCAATCAACACGGAAATATATGTATATTGAATGACATTTAAAGTGGTTTCAGTTGAGGTCAAATGAATGCATTTTTGCAGGATAATCAAGTTTCCATGACGTAACATTCCGCATAAAAAATTAGCAAAAATGTGTTCTCTTCATAAAGATCTTTATAAAAAATTGTCAAACTTGATGGTTTAAAAGGTACAAAATTGTTGCAGCATTCAAGTAACTTGACCATTGCACACAATATTTTTTAGTTGCTCTACAATTCCTTTTTGCTACACAAGGGCTAATTAGACCGATCACAGGACAAAAACTAGTCCATTAGTATACAGGGTGTCCCAAAAAGGTTGTTCCGCAATTTATCTTTTTACCATTTAGAGATAGGTAGGCAATGTAAATTGCAAAAGTGCACCAAATAAGGTAAGTAATTAAGATATGTGAATAAAATTATCACGTGATAACAATTTAAGCGGATACAGTTTTTAATTTTTATACAACCCCTCTAGATAAAAATCCGAGATAGCAAAAATGTTCCTTACCTGCATCCCTATCGTTAGCAGAAAACTGCATTTCTGTAGGTTGAACAGTAACGGAGGCATAAGGACGCAAAAAAGTTGACTTATACCGCTTGTGCACAGCTGTTCAAGCAGTCAGATTAGGGACCGCATACACAATGCTAAAAAGCATTTTTTTTCGGTCAGAAAGTGCAACATTGTGCAAAGTAATGTAGTATTGCAACTGCAGATGAAAATCACAATGCATAATAGTAGACAATGTAATCTTTAATAAAAATATTGTAGAAAAAATGGTTTAAATAAAAATAAAAGGAAATTTTTCCATCTGCAGAACTTAGCTCTTCATTCTTGGCCATGTGTCAGTTTCCGTTCTAGAGTAGATACGGCCCCCTTAAAATGGAAACTCTTGTATCTCCGTTACTGTTCAACCTACAGAAATATGGTTTTCTGCTAACGATAGGGATGTAGGTAAGGAACATTTTCGCTATCTCGGATTTTTATCTAGAGGGGTCGTATAGAAATTAAAAACTGTATCCGCTTAAATTGTTATCACGTGCTAATTTTGTTCACATATCTTAATTACTTACCTTATTTGGTGCACTTTTGCAATTTACATTGCCTACCTATCTCCAAATGGTAAAAAGATAAATCGCAGAACAACCTTTTTGGGACACCCTGTTGTCATTCCATTGGAAAACAAGATTTGTTTTCAGTCGTGCAACATCTGCAGCTTTATAGTTAAAAAAAAGCAGTCATAAATTTTAGTTTTTAAAATTAAAACTAAAACCAATTTAGAAGGATGCATTACAAATGGGGAAAATTAAATGAAAAAAAATTTCAATAGGTTTTGTAGGTCGTATAGAGGATGTTTAAAAATCAAAACTCTTGGTGAAAACTTAATCATTTACTGAAGCTAAGATTTGTCATCTCCAAATCACAATAATCCGAATCACCATGTGGCTTTGTACCAGTGTGAGACACTGGTACAAAGCCAGACTCACAAGCCGATGATAAGTTGTTACACGGAGAGTCAAGATTTATTGTATAATAAACACAATTGGAGCCATCTAGTGGCCAAATACAGTTAACAGTTCAATGGCATAGAATTAATTTTAAAAAATCCTACATATATAAATTGGAAAAATTTTAGGATGATGGCCAATTGTGTTTATAGGTAAAATTGAACTCAACGAAATGGTGGTTCAGTAACTCATTATATCGCATATTCGGATAAAGGACTCATTTTTACTTGTCCATCTATGTACACTGCTGGCCACCCAAATTGCAACACCAAGAAAGACAAGAGATATCACAACAACATTTATTTTGTAGATAACATGTTGACCAAGTATCAAATGATTCAATTTATAGACTTCTGTGAAGTGTGGTTCCTGCCAAAATCAGTAGCCAGAGTAGCCGCCATTGTTGGAGATCACCGCTGCCACACGCCTCGGCATTGATTCAAAGAGACTTTGGATGTGTTCTTGGGGTACAGCAGACCAAGCAGCTTCCACATGTTGCCAAAGTTGATCTGGTGTGGCAGCTGGGGATGTATTCTGGGTCAATCGTTGAGCAACCATGGACCACATGTTTTCTATCGGCGAAAGATCCGGAGAGCGAGCTGGCTAGGGAAGCAATTCAATCTGGCGATTGACGAAGAACCCTTGGACAATGCGTGCCACGTGTGGTCGCGCATTATCCTATTGAAATATGGCTGTGGGCAAGCCCTGAAGGTAAGGAAGGACAACTGGCTCCAACACCTCGGAGATGTAGCGCTGGCTGTTTAAAGTACCGGCAATGCGTACTAGAGGAGTGCGAGAGTGATATCCAATACCGCCCCATACCATAATACCCGGTGCAGGACCAGTGTGGCGGTGCATAACGCAGCTGTTCAGCATCCTCTCTCCACGGTGTCTCCAGACTCGAATCCGACCATCGTGGTGTTGCAGACAGAAGCGTGACTCGTCAGTAAAGACAATTTCATTCCATTCTGCCGTCCACATCCTTCTTTCATCGCACCATTGGCGGCGGAAACGTCTGTGGTTCTGCGTCAAGGGACGACGTCTTGCGGACAGACCGCTCTGCTGTAAACGGCGTCGAATGGTACGCGCAGACACTGGATAATGCGGTACAGACTGAATGTGCTGTGCTATGGTTCGTGATGTGGCTGAGCGATCCGTCACTGCCATACGCACAATATGCCTGTCATCACGTGAAGTGGTGCACTGAGGTGGATGCGATCGAACACGTCGGTCCGTCGTACCCTCCTGCATCCAACGATCACATATCCGCATTACAGTTGTTTGGTTTCGTCCAACACGACTACCGATTTCCCTGAAAGATAATCCACAATCTCGGTAGGCCACTAGTAGTATACCCCCCCGTATAGGACACGGAAGTGACGTCATACCACGTGACCCGAAGTGGGCGGGGCCAAGTGACGTCACAGCGTGACGTCATCGAAAAGCGGAAGTGACGTATGGTTTGTTTACATTTTGGACTTGGGAATTTTTTTTTTTGTCATCGACTTCGTGCAGGCGTTGAGTTGTTTCAAGATGGCGTCGTTTCGTTACCATGGTGACGAATCACTCGTAGTGTCATCTGGTGGAGAAATTCGAAACTCTATTATTTTTAATTAAAAAGCAATTTGGTGGATTCGAACCGAGGACCATAGGATCCGAAGTCAAGCGCGCTATCCGTTAGGCTGTAAGAGAGTTAACTTACGATGGTGAATTAATGTAGTGTTTATTTCTCTTTCTTTTGGACTTGTATTTTTTCTTAGTATTAGGAATGCGTTATTTTTAGAAAATGGTTTGAATAATTGCATAGGGGTTTTAATAAATGCTTTTTCAAAACGACTTATGGCGCCATCTAGTGATTTTAAAAGTAATTAATCTAAGGAACGAATTGATTTCTTAATGGTTTTACTTTAGACGTCACAGAGTGACGTCATCGAAAAGCGGAAGTGACGTATGGTTTGTTTACATTTTGGACATTGAGTAGTGACCAGTGACGTCAGTGTGTTTACGTTTGGGACTTGGATTTTTTTTTTCGTTATTCGTACCGCCATCTAGTGTCATTTACTGGAGTGAATAGAATAAAATCCTAAGAAAATAAAAAATATTTGATATTTTGTTGGGGGCTCGAACTTAATACAAAAGTACTCATGGTCGAGGGTTAGTTGAATGACTATAACCGTTCGGCCACGAATACCTATTCTACAGAGATTTAAATGTTTAGAGACCCTTTTTTTTAGAATTGGCGCACGCGTGACGTCATACCACGTGACCAGAGGTGGGCGGGATTGGATTTTTATTCCTTCTGAGATTTCGATGTGACGTCATATAAAGTAAAGTTGAGTTTTAGGTGTCCTGCTTGTGGGGGAAAACATTTAAGCAAGAGTTGAGTTGTTTTTTATGGGAATGGAGCTGAGTAGGTTTTGTAAAAAAAAAAAAAAAATTTTGTTGATGAATGGCAACACCCAAACTTTAAGTAACACGTTAGAACATGAATGCGAGTGGCAAGCTGATGCAATCATACCGGTTATAGGGTAGGAATGTTGCTATTTGTTGAAGACCAGGTAGGAGGGATTTTCTTAGTATCACGTGATTATTCAAGCTTCTCTGATTGGTGGATTAATCTTGTGCTCTTGGGAAGTAAGTTATACCCCCTCAGAAATCATTTCTATCAGTGGCTGCAAGGTTTGTTGATCAGTTTCAGAAGTAATTTTGCATTGAAAAGACTATGAAGCGAAATTCTGTTCAGTCTAGCCCTATGAAAAAAACTCGTATTGCTGAAAAGAGTGCATTGTCTGTTCTTGGTGAAAAACCAAAAATAAAGACAAAGTCTTTACCTATGCCTGGGGAAGAGCCAAAAATAACGATGGATTCGCTGCCTGATACGATGTTACACCTTGGAGACAACATGTTCCTGCTTGTAAACAAGTTCACTGGACTTACCAGAGTCCATATCAGGAAGTACGTTACGGATGAGAGTGAAAGCTTACAGCCCACGAAGGAAGGTATTTCACTTTCGCCAAAAGTGTGGGATTCTTTTATAAGTAAAGTGAATAAATATTTCACTTTTGGTACTGTGGAATCTGCTAAGATTCTTGAAAGAGACCTGTGTATGTCCAAAGAAGTTGTGGGAGACACGACATTTCTCATTCTGCAAAGACTGTTTCGCAAAAGTGATATGTCATTTCATTTTGTGCCCGAACGTGTTGTGCTGTGTTGGGAGCAGATCTTTAAAATCTGCGAAAACTACCAGCGTGTTGCTGAACGTGTAAATACTTCACTATTCACCTACTCCTTGTATTATTTCGTGAGACACGAACTTGAAAAGTGTTCAACATTTAATTCCGAAGAAACTTACAACGGTGACCCTGACAATCCAGAAGGGGTGGATGAAATGAAATTAGCCTTGTGTTCCCACTTAGAGGATATAATTTCAAAGAACATATCTAAGCATGTGGATTGCTTCGGATGTAAGAATTACATTGTGAACAACATAGCTCATACCTGTTTAGATACGAGTAAGGAAGATTCTTTTTCCATGCATTTTACTTCCATTCTTTACAGTATTGATTGGCGTGATTTTGCTGGGACTTTTGTTCAAAAATATAGTACTCAGTTAAATTTTAGGTATTTGATTTTCCAAGGTGACTTTTTTGAATGTTTGAATGTAAATGAACTCATGGAGTCCGTGCGACAAATGTATGTAAATACCGATTGTATTCCTCCATATTTTTCATCAGTGTAATGTATTTTTTTTACTTTTATTACTTATAAATAAATTTTGTTGATTCTTATTACCCCTGAGTGCGTTTTATTTAGACTTTTATCTTACTTGTTAATGTGCATATGTTTGACTATATGTTTGACCTATTTAGTGTTTAATTTGTTATTGCATAATTGTTTTAATTATTATTTTTTAAATATTCTTTAGTTTAGCTACATAATTTTAATAGTGAAATTCTGTTCATAAAGTGAATGTAGGAGAAGTATATAAATACTGTGTTTCTTATAATTTAACAGTCATTATGAATATCAGCTTTAGGTTAGACCACAACCGCTGCTGCAATGGAAGAAATTCTGAATCAGACATATCGGAATCCCAAACTCCCCGGCAGCTTTGGTGGTATCAATGCTTTACAGCGTGCTTTAAAAGGTCGCGTGAAAAGAAAACAGATAAAGAATTGGCTACAAACGAAAGATTCGTATACTTTACACAAGCCTTTACGGCACAAATTCCAGAGAAATCGTGTAATAGTAGGAGGATTAAACGATCAGTTTCAATCTGATTTAGTGGACATGCAATCTCTCGCCCCTCATAACGACGGGTATAAGTATTTACTTACTTGTATTGATATTTTGTCTAAATATGCATGGGCCATTCCTCTGTTAGATAAAAAATCTGCAACTATATTGAGCGCTTATGAAAAAATATTTTCCGAACGTACTCCTCAATCCTTACAGACAGATGCTGGGAAAGAGTTTACCAATAAACTAGTGCAAAATTTCTTAAAAAAGAAGAAAGTTCATTTCTTTACCACACATAATTCAACAAAAGCTTCAATCGTTGAACGCTTTAATCGTACCCTTAAAACTAAAATGTGGAAATACTTTACTGAAAAAAATACGAAAAGATATATTGACGTCATAGACCAATTGATGCATAGTTATAACCATACTTGGCATCGTAGTATTAAAACAGAGCCTTCATCAGTGACATTACAAAATGAAGGAAAAGTATGGGATACGTTATACGGTCAGCAAACTGTTGCAAAACAGAGCAGTTCAGAATTAAAGGTTGACGATACTGTTCGTATTAGTCGGGAGAAAATGCACTTTGAAAAAGGATACGAACAAAACTGGACAAAAGAAATTTTTACTATCGATAAAATAATACATCGGATACCTGTTGTGTATAAACTGAAAGATTTAGCAGGGGAAGTGATACAAGGAAGTTTTTACAAAGAGGAATTGCAAAAGATCTCGGATTCCGGATTTTATCCAGTAGAAAAAGTTTTAAAGAAAAGAAAGCGTCAGGGGAAAACGGAATACTTTGTGAAATTTCAGGGTTATCCTGACAAATTTAATGCTTGGGTTGAAAATGTCAAAATGATATAAATAGAGCTGTCACCGTACTTACCTTCTCATTTTCACTGTACGATGTCGTTCTACATTACACTTCCCAGCGATAGCTCTATCGAGTTTTATCCTGGCAACACAATGTCTCACTTCTACACGAAACTCCCTAAACGTCTGGAACTCTCAGGTGAATGGGAAGTAGGATTAGTTGAAATGATTTATCCCAGAATGTGGAATAACATCATTGATGGTGAAAATTCTTTTGAATATAATTTAGGAAACGGAGTAAAAGTTAATGGAAAAATAGCGTGCGGATTTTATGATTCTCCGATCGACATTTTAAATGCATTTCCAAAGCACATAAAAATTCAAATGAAATATAACAAACACACTAAAAAGGTGATGGTGCAGCTCACTAATGGTGCAACGGTGAAATTATCCAAGGGATTAGCTGAAAACTTAGGTTTTGAACCTAATAAAGTGATTGGAGAAAATTTTATTCCAGGAAATGGAGGCCCAGATACAGTAATCACTGAGAGTCCTTTCGTTGCGGATCCTAATGTTGATTTACATTTGTTGTACGTTTATACGGACATCATTCAGCCTGAATTTGTTGGTGGGATCTTAGCTCCTCTTTTACGAACTCTGACAGTGAAGGGAAGAGATGGTGATATGATTCAGGAACAATTTGAGAGACCTCATTATTTACCAGTTTCCAGAAAAAATTTTGACTCGATTGAAATCATTATAAGGACGCACACTGGTCGTTACGTCTCATTTGAACGCGGAAAGTTGATAGTGAAACTACATTTTCGCTTGAAACAAATCATATAAAAAGAGTGTTCCTTTCTGAATTGATTCATTTTTCATTTTCGCATTCAAGAAAAGAAGTAACAAAATGTTGGTTCCTTACACGTGTTGTAGTAAAAAGTTTGAAGATTATTATTCAGAGCAAATTGGAAATGGCTTGCCCTACTATAAAGGAGTTGTTTTTCAGAAAGGGCAAGGAATAGGAGGATTTTTTGCAAAACTATTTCGCAGAGCATTACCTTTTTTGATTAGTGGTGCAAAAACGATTGGAAAAGAAGCTTTACGGACAGGAACAATGGTTGCTAATGACGTGTTATCAGGCGAAAATTTCAAAACATCAGTTAAAACGCGTGCAAAAGAAACTGGGAAAAAATTAGCAAGAAAGGCGGTTAAGAAAGCAGATGAGATGATTGGTCATGGAAAGCTTAAAAGGAAGCGCAAACCCTCGAAACGTGTCATTTCATCTAAAGTCAGGAAGCTACAAGGACGTGATATTTTCGACTCGTAACACCATGGCTTTTCTACTAAAAGATTCTCCAGAATGTGTGAAATCAGAACTAGAATTATTCTCTTTACCTCCAACACAAACTGTCATCGAGAGAGGTCAGTGGGTTGAATTTCATCCCCTAGCTAATGTTTCTGGTGGAAGCCCTATCGAATTCAATGTCTCTGGAAGCGGAGACGAATACCTCGATTTGTCACAGACCCAATTATATGTTAAAGTTAAAATTTTAAAAAGTGACGGCAAACCAATCACAACTGAAAGTAAAGTAGGCCCTGTAAATCTCTTTCTGCATTCCATGTTTTCTCAGGTGGATATCAGTCTAAACGAAAGACTCGTTTCCTCCAGTAATAACACTTATCCATACCGAGCCATGATAGAAAAATTACTGAATCATGGTTATGATACTAAAACTTCTCAATTGTCTTCAGAACTGTTTTTTAAAGATACCGCAGGTCGTATGAATGTTTTTGATACGGCAGATGCTCAACCTAACGATGGATTTAATCAAAGGACAGAAATGTTTAAGCTAGGTGCATCGGTGGATATGATTGGCCGTTTGCACTTGGATATGTTTCATCAAGAGAGACTCCTTTTAAATATGGTGGATGTGAAAATTAAGCTTATACGCAGTAAACCGGAATTTTGTTTGTTGGGAGACGGGGAATTTAAAGTTTCGTTGGAATATGCTTCCTTGCTTGTTCGTAAAGTCAGAGTGAGCCCAGGTGTTGTTATAGGACATGCAAAAGGTTTGGAAAAAACAGCAGCTAAATACCCCATTAACAGAGTACTGTGTAAAGCTTATTCCATTCCGGCTGGTAATATGAGTTTTGTTCAAGATAACATTTTTACGGGACAGATGCCTAACCGCATTGTGATTGCCTGTGTCGATAACGACGCGTTCAACGGACACTATAAGAAGTCACCCTTTGAGTTCAAACATTACAATATTAATTTTATAGGAGTCTATGTGGATGGTCAGCCCGTGCCACATAACCCACTCCAACCAAATTTTGAAAAAGATCAATTTGTAAGAGCATATCAGAACTTATTTACGAATGCTGAAAATAGAGGCCTGTACCTCTCAAGGTCAGAATTTTCGAAAGGTTATTCTTTATTTTGCTTTGATTTATCCCCAGATTTGTGCGATGGTTCACATTTAAATCTTGTTCGACACAGTAACTTAAGAATAGAAATAAAATTTGGAACTACGTTACAGCAAACAATTTCATTGTTGGTGTATGCTGAGTTTGAAAATCTAATCGAAATCAACAAAGCTCGTAATATACTTTATGATTTTGGGAACTAATGAATTCATCACAGATTCATAGAATCTTATCTCGTGATTCTATTTCGGCGAGATATTATGGTGGTGTTTATCCCTCAGATAAGATACCAACTATTGAAAAGTTTCCCTCTGCCATAGTGCTCAATACTGATAAACACGATGAGACGGGTTCTCATTGGCTTGCTGTGTACGTTCAAGATAACAAGACTATTGAATTTTTTGATTCCTATGGATTGCCTCCCGACGCATTTGGAAAAGACATCGCAAAATTTGTCAAGAAATTTCAATATGTTCAATGGAACAAAGTTCCACTTCAAAGCTTAACGTCTAATGTATGTGGACACTATTGCATTTATTTTATTGTTAAACGATGTCAAGGATTTTGTATGAAATTTATTATCAATCAATTAGCAGGAAAGAAGAATGATTTTAGAATATTTCAATTTGTCAAAAAAAGATACGGTGTAACCATGATTTTTAAAAAATAATAAAATTGTTTTATTGCCAGATATATTGACTCATTTTTATTTACTTTTTCGATACTTTTTAGATGTGGTTTTATTTTTTTCTGACAAATGGTTTTTTGGGGTAAAATCCAAGAGTTTAAAAGGGTTGACGTAGGAAAAAGAAAACACTTTGTTAAAAATATTCACCAGAGTAAGTCGTACAAAAATGGAAAGCACAAAAAGTCAAATAATATTAGTTACATTACTTATTTTTTCCTACGTTGTTTTTTCTGCTTTTATTACTTGGACTTGTCTCAATTGGCCCAAACATGAATCATGCAGTTTAGAACAAAATAAAACGACGCTTGAAATCTATAAAATTTACCAAAAAATTGATTTAGTAGGATTTATTAAATGCAATGAATTTTCTAATTTTAGTTTTAACAACTCAGTTTGTGGGAAAACAGTATGTGAATGTGTTCATAATTCTTTAAATGTCTTTGAAAACCACTGTTTAGAATTTACTCAAAACATTGTTGATTCGTTCAGCGAGTGTCGTCTCGTAGCAAACACAATTAAAGGGTGCACAGACATGTTCTGCAAACTATAAAAGTGGAAACTTCAGCAATAAATTTATTATTTTAGAATATGGAACTCCCTAGACTAGTTCATCCTTCGACATGCCTCCTCAGTGGGCCTACAGGATCAGGGAAAACTGTTTTCGTAAAGAAACTGATAGATCACAAAATGTTCCATCCAATGCCTACACATATTGTCTACTGCTACGGAAGTTACCAATCTATTTTTAATTCTATGAAAAATGTTAATTTTGAAGAAGGTTTGCCCTCCAACCTCAGCTCCATTCGAGATGCTTTAATTATCATAGATGATTTGATGGTAGAGTTATCAAGTGATACTCGCTTAAGCAATCTTTTTACAAAAGGTAGTCATCACCGAAATCTTTCAATCATTTTTATTACGCAAAACTTTTTTCAT
Organism: Meta bourneti; assembly: GCA_933210815.1. Taxonomy (NCBI): domain Eukaryota; kingdom Metazoa; phylum Arthropoda; class Arachnida; order Araneae; family Tetragnathidae; genus Meta; species Meta bourneti. Next base: position 8,634,573 of record OW119929.1, read on the forward strand.
CAAGGCAAAGAAATGAGAAATGTTCATTTGAATTCGCATTATGTAGTTCTATACAAAAATCCTAGAGATAAAAGTCAAATAACGCATCTAGCCAAACAAATGTTCCCCAGAAAAATCAAGGCTTTTCAAGAAATATTTGACGATGCTACCTCAACGCCCTTTAGTTATTTGCTCATTGACTTAAGACCGGAGACGACTGAACGGTTACGGTTACGTACAGGGATATTTCCTGGTGATAAACATTTCGTGTATGAACCTCGATAGGGCCATTAAAGCGGATACCTTCGAAACCTATATAAAACAAAGTGAAAAAGCAGAAAAAATCATTTCTATTTAGAATGCCTTCTCAGAAGGATGTGGTATGTTTGAAACTCTTACAGAGAAGCAGGAGAAAAGCAACTGTATTGAAAAATTGTCCAAACAGTCTCATTAAATCAGTTTGTGAATGTGTTTTAAACCTTTTAAAAGGAAATCTCCCTATTGATAAACGTACCAAGAATCGACTCGTACCATTTAAAAGAACTTTAAGAAAACTCGCTGAGAAAAGAGTACCTCTCTATAGAAAAAGACGACTTTTAGTACAAAAAGGTGAAGGATTTTTATCCTTTCTTATTCCAGCTGCTATAACCGTCTTATCATCTCTTATACATGGAACACAGTAAAAAGTTTGCACTGGTACCGTTAGACCGTATGGAAGAATTTGAAGAGGATCATCTGAGTGAATTAGATACACAGATTCAACACATCTTGAAAAAGAAAATTGTTGATCATGAAAAAGTAAAGTTGTACAGTCAAGCTTTACAAAAATATGTTACATTCCCAAATGCTAATACCATCAATCAACCCGAAGAACAGCCTATTGAGAAAGACCGTGACAGCAATTTTTATGTAGAAAAGAAGATCTTAGAATCTGTTCCTGTGAAACATAGAGATACTGCACGAAAAATCATGGACTTTTTCAAACAACATGAAATCTCTTGGAATTTAAACAGAGAACTTATGCTAAATCAAACAGCGATTCCTGATTCTGATGTTGTGCAACTTATCAACTTCCTATTGAGAAACAGAGTTCGAAAACCAGTGGCCTTTGAAAAATTTAAGGAAATATTAACATTCAACAATTTTCCACAAGACTTTGTGAAAAATACTTATTTATCTGATGTGAAAACAATGTATGCAAAACCTGAAAGGGGCAAGAAGAGAAAATCGTCTTATTCGAATGTCTGGTTGAAATTGTAACTTCATCATATCTTAGATTTAAATAAAAATATTTGTCTTTTTTCATTCTCGTGTTTTCTTTTTTGTTTTACAATAAATTATTAATAAAAAATTAATCTACCTAAAAAATGAAAAAAGATTTTTTTCTTCTACTTGGAAACATTTCCTACAACAATTTTATCATATTTGTGAAGAAAAAAAATAAACAAATGAATATTTAAAGAGGCAAATAGAAATTAACGAAATAAAAAATTGAAAGGACTTACCTTGTATATAAAGAACTTTACAGAAATAAAACCAACTCGATAAAAATAAACTATTTTTAATTTCAATCATATTTACAATTTTCTTTTCTTTTTCTTCCAAAAACAAACTCTAAAAATAATACAAAAAATATAGTTTTTCCTCAAAAGTTAATTTCCCCTAAAAATAACTAAATTAATTAAAAAAGGCTATACACCTCAGCTTCTTAATAACCGTATGGAAGGGTAGACATGTCTTCTTTCAGTGTCCTCTTATTGTAGATTGTTCTGTACAATTTCGTTTCCGCTTTGTTCAGGATCTTCCGCCGTTTTGCATCTCTTACAATCTTTGATGGATTGTATAAAGGTATGGAGGCTTTGGGATCCATGCTGCATACCAGATTTTTTACTGAATGAAAATTCAGTAGCTGAGTATTACGGAAGTTAAGGGTGAATCCCCTTACTTTGCAGCACGTTTTTCCTGTTGATGTTAAGTATGCATAATTCTTTGGTCCACCTAAAATATAAATATTGAATATAAATAAATGCAGCCGTAAAGTTTTAAATATGTTTTGTGACTGTCCTTATTGTTATTTTTTTTTAGTTAGATGTTTTATCATTTTAAAGAATTTCTCAGTGCTCTTTAACCCGCCCTCCCCCTGTTACACTCCCACTGAATTTCACATATATATATATATATATATATATATATATATAGCTTACCAGACACAAACGTAGTGATGAAATCTCCTTTAAGTTCGTCTGTAAACTCTCCGAGGAAATTTCCAAGAGGTGGATCGTTAGTTCCATCACTGCTGTAAATGATAGAGTCCGTATCATGATATAATACGGCATGGTCCAACTTATCCATTTCAGAATACAGTTTAAGCCGTGCCCATGAAGTGGTAAAAGCAGCCAAAAATATATTGGTGACACTGTCTTGGGGAACAAAATCTTTGACAATATCCCAATGAATTGCGGCCGTTTCAGATGTTGCGAAGTATATGTCCTTGATCTGAAAAAAATTTAAAAATTGTATTGCGTATTTCAATGGTAAGACTTCATAAAAAGTAATTAAAATTTGTACTTTATAAATCAGTTTAAGACTATAAAAAAAAAGGAATGTACATTTTTCTTTGGGTCAGCTAATATCTTGTTAAAATCGGGTAGCGTATGAACGTAGGTAAGCTGGCCTTTATTTATGTTCATGCCCCACCTGCAATACACAAATGACATAATAACAATTGTATACAAAAAAAAAATAATAAGTAACTTTTGAATAATTAGAAAGTAAATTTACCTCCCCCAGAAGCTGTTTAATGCTAATTTAGCAACTTGTCGCCGTCCTGGGTTCATTGCGATGGCTGATGAATCAAGTTGTACACCCTCCCGTTCTTTATATTCTCTAATGTATTGGGCTCGTTGTTCATGTGATATACATTCCGCAGGCCATCCACTGCTCTCTTGCTTTATTTTCAAGAAAAGATCAATGTATGACTTAAACAAGGAGTCTGAGGACTCATGAAAATGGTATACCTCGAAAATCTAAAATAACGAATGTAATGTAATGTTAATAATATGTTCGAATCGTATAGTGGATAACAATTTACTTTACAATTAATTGCCTCTATGGGAACAATATAGTATCTGAACACTGTTCTTTTAAATTTAAATAAGAAAAATTATTACATACAAATTTAAGGATAAATAAAAAAAAGAGAAATGTATATAAATATTCTCCTTAATCAAAAATTCAGTTATGAATAGAAAAAATAACTTACATTTGTAACCTGGTAGCCTTTTTGAACAGCCATTTTCACTTCTTCAGTGACCCAGGTACCAACAATAGCCCGTTCCTCATCAGTGTGTTCACAAGGATCCTGCTGCATAGTTTCGGCGCAACATCGGCAAAGTGGAAACATTAGTTTTTCGTTGCACCGATAAGGCAATACAGGAAGATATAATCCACGAGGAGGCAAGACACGACACTTAACAAATCCAAAATATTCTCCCAGATCGCCAAAATTTTGAGTAATAATTTTGGGGTGTCCGATAGGGTAACGACAATATTTGTTTACCTAAAAAAAAAAAATCAGTAAATAGATACAATAAATATATTTTTTTAAATGTAAGAAATATAGTAGAATATACAACAGAGGATAAATGATAGAAACAATAAAAAAAGTTTATAAAAAAGGGAAATAATGACGGGATACTTACCCAGGGATACAATGATGTAAAATCTATGTATTTAATTCTACCCTCATGGTATAGTCTCAGAGCATTTGTTCGACCGCCGAAAAAGGCATCACGGGCATCAAGGCGATCATGAAGTTCATGGCCAGATAAAAAGGATTTTAAAGCGTTGTCCTCCTTCTTTTGACGAGTAAATTCGTGCTCCCACTTCTCAATGACATTGAATCCTTGGGCACGAAGGTAGGACGTTGTCTTTTCTGTTTTTTCTTTTAAAGTTCCCATGGTCGCTGCTACCAGCGGATTCACTGAATCGGCATCAAAACAAGTAATGCATCCGTGAAAAAAACAACCCTAAAGGAATTGGAAGAACAAAAGAAGAATAAATAAATAAATATGCAAGAATATACACATTATTTAAAAATCAGTTACATAAGATTGCAACCAAGCTTACATGAAATTGATAGATGGTGTTTTTGTCTTCACAATAGCCATCTACAGAAATTCCACAAATCTTTTTCTCTCCGAGCCCATTCAATGTATGCTGAATATAAATATCTTCTGTTGAGGCAACAAAATCTAACCACCTGATGGAGTCCCTACTATGGTTTGTAGAATTCAGGTACCCGTGAGTAGGAACCATGGCTATGGTGTTTTCTTGGATGTGTTTCGATCGAAAAACTGCCATGCAAGCTGATGCAATGGTAATGTAACTGTGGAAAAAAGTAGAATATATGTAACCAAAATGAAAGGGATAGAAAATAAAAAAAAGAATTAAAACCAACAAGAAACAAAATATTTACCAAAATGGATCGACTTCAGCAATTTCTAAAAACTGATTGCGAAACTCAAGGCAACACCTTCGTAGAATATCTACGTCCGACCTTGAATAAAATATTAAATTCATAAATAAATAAAATTATTAATTTTACACTATATTTTCATTTAAAAAAAGCGACACATACTTGCAATAGGACAGCATTTCTTCTTGGAAATGAAATGTGTCTCCTTCATGTTCCTTGTGCCAAGCCAAGAAAGCTGTGCGAGCAGACGGTGTCATGCTTTCAGCACTATAATAACTGACATCCGGCAAAATCCCCTCGTACGTCTGATTTTCCCGAGTATTAAAAAGGTGTGGGAAATATCCTTTTTTGAGTTCTATCAACCCAAAGCAAGCTGGTAGTTTTGACAATGGCATGGGAAGAAAGTTGAATGAATCAATTATTCTTAAATTTAGAGTTCTACTTGTAATTGCCATTACTTTCGAGCCATTAGGTATTATATCAGGAGGCGTACCTTGCTCAAGAAGCCAGGCCATAATAAACTGTCCATCAAATCTAAAAAAATAATTGACAATGAGAAAAAAAATAATGATCGTATAGTGATAAATTTAAATAAGTATCCCTCTAATTCCCGGTTCGGTCTGTACCTCAGAACATCGTTCAAGCTCTCTCTATATATATTTTTAAAAATAAGAATGAAAACTTACCCTTTCATGTTGTGGGCAATGGCAGTGTAGTCCTTGTGCCTTTCTGTGAAAAGCCATGCACAGAAATCGTGGCATGCAGAATAGCCTTTAAAAACTTTTTCTGCTCCATGGGCGTAATGTGCCACCGCAAAATTAACAACATGTTCACCCGATGATTGGTCCGTCTCAAAGTCAAAGAAAATGAGACGGTCCGAGTGATTTTTCGATGGTACGGTGCGCAGGAAACATTGGTGTTCATTAGCCACAACGAATTTCTCGCAAGAAGGGCATTTAATAGTCCAGCATCGATGTTTATCCATAGGACAGTGGCGCCGAAGGATGACACGACAGCATTCTCTGCATTGATACATCTGAGGAGGAGGGTATATTTAACTACTTAAATAACTTAATTAACAGATGACATTAAATAACAGATTGTTATATATAAAGAATAGAAAAACAAAACTTACTCGATCGCACAACGAAAGTTGCTGCTTTCCTGGTTTCGCTTTGTGAGCCCTGAAACAGTCTTCTGATTGACACAAACGATTACACTCATAGCATCGAAAAGGATCAGCTTTCTCGCAATTGGATCGCAAACAGATGTGGCATGCATTTTGGCAGCGATGATTCTGTAGATGTTGATACGGCTTTTCGCATACCTCGCAGTAGTAGCTAGATCCGTAGAACCCCTTCAAACTCTTAATTACATCATAATGACCATTATGAAGCCATAGGTTTACTCGACGTGGTCTGTCAGGACCCTTATACGAGACCTAAAACATTAAAACGAAATAAATAAATAAAATAAAGTCATTGAAGAAAAAAACATATCCTCAAAGCAGTTACATTCGATAAAATAATATGCACTTACTTTATTTAAATTTTGGGCACATATTACTACAACTTGAACGTTGAGATGCTCTTCAAATATTGCAATTTCTGCGTTTGTACAAGGGCCAACCGGTATATTAGCGGCTTCATGTAAGGCTCGAGCACGATTCTGAAGCGCAGGCCTACTCCGGTTTTTTAAAGCGCTGATACCCTCACCTTCCAGATGCGCCAAGGCATATAGAATAGCTTTCGCGCAGCAAAGCCCTTCATTATCATATGGTATTGTCAAAACAGACCTTTTCAAAAGTCTGTCTACTTGAATATTTGTTACTTTTCTTCCTCCGCCGGCACCAGCTTCTCTCCTTATGGTGATGGCGTCTACCGTAAATCCAGCGTCCAAGGGAAGTTCTTCCTTCGACTGTAACACTTTCATTACAGTCGAAAGTACTTTTTCGACAGTGACACTCGAGACGGGCATCAGTTCTGTCGAAATGGGTTTATCTAACCCGTTTGCCTGAATATAGAAACGAATCAAATCGTGATCTCTCAGATCTTCTGTCAAACGTCGGATAATGAGATTAAACAGCCGCCGTACCATTTCAACAGTTACAACGAGGGGTTCACTTTGTAAGGATGCAGGAATATTCTCTGTATCAACTCGGGCACGGAAAGTCACCTCTTGCGCATTGTATTTATGAACATTTCTTCTAGATACCTCTTCAAAAATAATAGCATTTTCTAACTGAAAATTAAAAAATAAAATGAAAAATAAAGAAAACAAATAGAGTAAACTATCCAGTGAACAGAATGAATCGACAGAGAAAAAATATAGTAATAGAGGAGTACCTCAAATCCTGCTCCAGTTTGATCAAGCACTTCAGAAAAGAATTGGGATGCCTCAATAAACCCTTGTGATAGTTCACTAAGAAGCTGAGAAAAAAGGTCAATATAAATGTGGCAATGTTAAAATGTGGATATTTATTTATAAACTGAATTTATCGATAAAATTCAAAAATAAAGAACTAGTGGCAATAATAAATAAAAATAAATTACTTCATCATCTGAATCCCTCATAGGCATTTCAGGGTCTTCAAATAACACCTGTGATAACAATAAAAAAAATCGTTCTTAAAAACAATCATTGAAAGAGAAAAAGACTAAATATATATATGTTACGGTTAAAGTAAAAATTCCGGAAAAGATTAAATTTTACCGTTCATTGTTGGAAAGTATTAATAATAGCCGGTAATTATTAATAACCAATTAATCGTATTGACCATAACGTATATGCAATAATTAAAAAATATTGGTATTAAGAATAATGAAAAAAGGACTTACCAAATCAGATGTAGTATCCAAACACCGTTTCTGGGGGCTTGAACCATCCATGTTAATAAAGAAAATCTAACGCGACAACAAACGCACAAGTACACAAGATAGCAGCAACAGCACTGCAAAAATCAATGAAAACATCCCTAAAATCATTGCCACTTCATTCCAACTAAACTTTAAAACGGCAACAGCCCTGGTCTTCAACAAATAGCAACATTCCTACCCCATAACCGGTGTGATTGCATCAGCTTGCCACTCGCATTCATGTTCTAACGTGTAATCTAACATCATTCACAAAGTCGCATAGCAACATTCCTACCCCATAACCGGTGTGATTGCATCAGCTTGCCACTCGCATTCATGTTCTAACGTGTAATCTAACGTCATTCACAAAGTCGCACCCCGGCTTGTATTCCTCCGCGCTGACTTGCGTAGGAAAGGTACTGTGAGTAGGTTTTTCAAGTTCAGACTTGGCTTTTCAAGTTCAGACTTGATGGACATAATCGTGACGTCACATCGAAATCTCAGAAGGGCCATCTTGAAACAACTCAACGCCTGCACGAAGTCGATGACAAAAAAAAAATTCCCAATGTCCAAAATGTAAACAAACCATACGTCACTTCCGCTTTTCGATGACGTCACTCTGTGACGTCTAAAGTAAAACCATTAAGAAATCAATTCGTTCCTTAGATTAATTACTTTTAAAATCACTAGATGGCGCCATAAGTCGTTTTGAAAAAGCATTTATTAAAACCCCTATGCAATTATTCAAACCATTTTCTAAAAATAACGCATTCCTAATACTAAGAAAAAATACAAGTCCAAAAGAAAGAGAAATAAACACTACATTAATTCACCATCGTAAGTTAACTCTCTTACAGCCTAACGGATAGCGCGCTTGACTTCGGATCCTATGGTCCTCGGTTCGAATCCACCAAATTGCTTTTTAATTAAAAATAATAGAGTTTCGAATTTCTCCACCAGATGACACTACGAGTGATTCGTCACCATGGTAACGAAACGACGCCATCTTGAAACAACTCAACGCCTGCACGAAGTCGATGACAAAAAAAAAAATTCCCAAGTCCAAAATGTAAACAAACCATACGTCACTTCCGCTTTTCGATGACGTCACGCTGTGACGTCACTTGGCCCCGCCCACTTCGGGTCACGTGGTATGACGTCACTTCCGTGTCCTATACGGGGGGGTATACTACTGCCACTATCCTTCCTCTGTCGAACTCGGATACTTGATCAAAAGATGATCGCTGTTTTCTACGAGGCATAATTGATCGTTGTTTTGAAAAAACCACAAGAAAAACACAATTGCCGTACTTGAAATCGTCGAAATCTCCAAGCCTTAAATAGCGCTTTGAAGTGGCGCCACAGGCGCGCGTGATGTGCGTCTGCGCTGAAATTCTAATCATTTGCATATCTCACCTCCGCTAATGCATGTTGTAAATTTCATATTATTTGCATGCTTCCTTCAGGGTGTTGCATTTACGGTGGCCAGCAGTGTATATATTTTAAGTGTGCAAAGGTAATCTCAATCTGTTTTTCTTTGGAATCCATAAATATAAATCTAAGCTATGTACCAAAAATATTCCATTGTCGTGCAGTTCTACATAACTTACATAAAAACATGCTACATAACTTACATAAAAACATGCAATAGTGTATATCAGTGGTTCCCAACCTGTACTCTGCGGAACCCTAAGGGCTCTACGTGCCTTTCAGAGGGTCTCCAGGAAAATAAAAAATAATTTCTGATAAAGACACAAAAAATAGAACCAAAATAAGAAAACTATAACTTACACTCTGAACAGAAATTTGATTTATTGAACTTTAGAAGAACTTTTATGTATGGCCAAGTTTTGACACTATGTGTATGGGAGGTAGTTGAGAATAAAGATATTATGGTAAATTTCAGTTTAAAATATAATTTCATTGCACTAACATTGAGCAATTCTTTACCATATCTCTTTGCTATATATCCCCTGCTCTTCCACCTTCCTGTAACACTGTAACCTACTTCTAAACACCATTCACTTGTAAAACATAGGGTAGGCTTAAGGGGCTCCGCCGATAGAAATTGATTCTGAAAAGGGCTCTGCAAGTCAAAAAGGTTGGGAACCTCTGGTGCACATAATTATCACTTTTTCCTGCATGAAAATAATTTTCATGTGCCTTTCTTTCCCACAGTATATAACGCTTTTCTCTCCCGAAAGTGCGATGTAGTGAAGGGTTTTTGTATTTGTCCAACCACTATCAAGGAGGATGAGGAATCCAGTTCAGATACAGTTGGGTTTTTTCTTTATTAGGGGTAACTATTCCCAGAAGGCCTTTTTGTTCTACTGCAGAAGTGTTACAAATCCAAAAGCATTATGGAAGGGGATCAGTAGCAAAAATAAACTTAATAACTCCAATAAGTAGTAGTTTCAAAAGAAAATATTTAACAAAATTGACACCAATAAATAACAATACATATAACCGTGCTTCAAAAATATGCAGTACAAAAATATAATCAAAGCATTTATTTTCTATATAAAAATACAAAACTACAAGCATATAATGAATATAAAAATAGGAAAAACTTCAAGTGAATATGAGGGATTATGTCCACAAGACATCGATCCACAGAAAATGAGTTCAAACTTTTGGGTAGACAGCATGGGTTGCTATTCCACACTGATTGTTTTTATTTCGTGCCATCAAAATATAGCCTTTCATGCCCCAATCTTTACCCCAGCTGAAAAGAAAAATTATACATTTTCAGCACAATACTAGAACCTTTCATCAAATTACTTGTTGAAATTCCACATTCACTTGAGGCAGAGGTAGCCAGCCTGGAAGAGTTACTGATTAGCAATTGGAGGGTTGCAAGATCGAAACTCAGTCCAACCAAAGACAATCGTGTACATAGGGGTTAATGCATGTTAAATCTTACATGGTCTCAAATGTCCTCACTTTAGCGTGGAAGTTTGGGGAGTGGAGCGCCAGCTCAGGTGTTCTCGTCATCTGACCGTGGTTCAAATTACATGGTTTGGTTCTCGATCCTGGACTGTCACCAATAGCCAGTTGTGTTGCTCCAAGTGCAACAATTAACTACCACCACATTCATTTCATATGGGGTGGGTTAAAATTCAGAGTAGGATTTGAAAACTCTCTTGTTAGTCATTCCTATTTTTTAATTGCATGCTACAATCAAGTAAAAAAGTGGAATGTTATTTACACAATGGCAGATCTATTGTTTTGATGCAAAGAGCTGACGCTTCCTGTGGGGATACCTGAAGGAGTTGGTGTACAAAGTAGGTAGTTAATTAACGTTGCACTGGAGCAACGCCAATAGCCCATTGTGGAGCAATACCACGGTCAGATGACGAAAATACCTAAACTGGTACTCCGCTCTCCAAACCAACATGAAGACATTTGAGGCCACGACAGACTTAACATGCACCAGCCCCCTGTACCCGATGGTCTTTGGCTGGACTGAGATTCAAACTCGCAACCCTCCGGTTGCTAATCCATTGCTCTTCCAACTGGGCTACCACTGCCCTTTGTTACAAAAATATTTGTAAAAAATAAATAACAGTGGTACATGTAATCCCATGTATAAAATTGTGGAAAACACTTCATGGAAGATGCAGATGGAGTAGGAATTTTAAAATATCTTTTGTAAATTTCTTTTAATTATTGTGAATGTAAAAATGATTTTTCTTTTGTTATATTTAATGTGTATTGGAATAAGGTACACACTAAAATAATTTGTTGTGAATGTGAAAACAAAAAAGTTCACAATGTACTGTTTCGTTAAATCTTGTTTAACCTTTAAACTATGGGCAGTACAACAGTTGTACCGTAATCGGGTAGGGGAATTTGAGCGCCGTAGTGTAAAGGTTAAGACAAAAAAATGAAGTGTACTTCCTCAAAAACATTTGTATGTATATATATAAACAGTGTATCGCATATTTTAATTATATCAACAAAGAGGGCTGGTTCAAAAATTGTCTACAACTATCCAATGAATATAGGGTAAAAAATAGTGCTTAGGCTCTGAAAAGAGCACATGGGAAATTTAAGTACAACTAACTTTATCATGGAAAGCAACCCTTGATTAAATTCCAGGGCTCTTGAAAAAACATTTCCATGAGTATAGGTGTTCTGAAAATGATTTGCTAACACATCAATACTGAATTAATGATTTTCAGTTTTCTGATTACAGCCAAAGCACTAGAAAGAGTAATAAAATTAGTCTTCTATTAAAGCTTATTTTCATTGCCTCCAACAGCTACATCTTTGATGCATGATCTTAAAAAAACACGCTGTATGGAATAGAAGTAGGACGCGTTTGGCGTAGCTTGGTGCTCTTAGTTAACAGTTCACAATTTTAACAGAAAAATACTATATGATATTCCATAGATGCCTCATTGAAGCGATTACGATGTGATGTTTGTAAACAGTTTGAGTTCACTTCAGATCATGTCATTCTTGATTGATCGGATTTTTTAATGGATATATAAATCAAGCCAGTTTTGCATGTGAAATGCCCCTATATTCTGATTGGTCAGACTGATATATAAGCAGAGTTAGTTTGTGTTGGACTTCGAGAATGAAAAGGGAGAAGGGGCAGATCAAACTGTCATGTCATGATATGCAAATTACCTATGCTATATATGTTCATGCTCTTGTCAGATTTGGTTAGATCTGCATACAGATTGAGATCTGGATCGATTATGTGTTGTATTTTTATTTTCATTAGCAAACTGCTAATATCAAAATAAAATGTTTTATCTTTAATACATCTTTCTTCCATCCACACTCTGTTAGTAGGTCTGAACTCGGCTTACAGTTTGTATCCTAGTGATATTCTACAATGTACTAGTCATGTCCGCTTGATGTTTGTGAGCTGTGTGGGTTTCTAGTCATGTATCAAGAATATCTTCATTTTTTAAACCGTAGCTACAGGATCAGCTTTCAAGTATATTTTTATGTATATTTATTCTACCAATAAATCTTTTAAGTCTCACAGTGCAGTGTACGTTTTCAACTGTGCTAAACCACACATTCTCCATTGCCTACCTTACTCTGCTAGATTGTCAGTCCATTGGGTTAACACTATGTTTTACTTACAATACTATACTTTTTGATACTGTTACTATCAGTTGGGGAAAATAATATTGGGGGGATGCGTCCCCCTCAATATTATTTTGAAAAACAATTTGAATTTTTTGAGTCCTAGTTTTAAGAGATTTAAGTACCTTTAAAATACGGTCGGAGGCATTCAGAATGCCTCAAAAAGTGTTTTTAGTCTTTAATTTTCCAGAGGGACCCCCTTATACCCCTGGTAATCTATACCCAATCTATTGAGTTATCTTCCAATAATTTGGTGCTGGTGACGCTCATGGTTGAAGTTAAAAAACCTTTTCTCCAGTGAAGTTGTTAAAGGCATGAATTCATGACTGAAACAAGGTTAGTTGGTTTTGGGCTTTATGGCGCATGAGCCCTATTCGGCCAAGCAGCGCCAAACACAAACAAGGGAGGGAAAAAGCAGAAGGGTAGGCAGGGGTAAAACAGGACAGATCATTTGGGGTTATGATACAAGTGCACACCTAAAGATGTGCTCCTGAGGGCAATTCGGGCCACTGTAGCCTGGTTGGAAAAGTAACGGATTAGCAACCGGAGGGTTGATAGTTCGAATCCAACCGAAGACTGTCATGTACAAAGGGGGCTGGTGTACGTTAAATCTGTCGTGGCCTCACATGTTCTCACGTTGGCTTGGTGTGGAAGTTTGGAGAGTGGGGTGCCTGCTCAGGTGTGACCTCGTCATTTGACCGAGGTTCAAAATTATGTGGTGTTCTTGGATCTTTCCCTTTGGGATCGATCTTGGATCGCCACCAATAGCCCATTGTGTTGCTCGAGTGTGACGTTAATTACAAAAATATCTACCTGAGGGCGATTGAAACAGGGAGTCATGCTAATGGTTGAAAAGGGGAAAATTTAATTTTCGTTGCCGTACTAGTCACACTTTCAAAATAGGGGCTTTTGTAACAATTTTGCTTTAAAAGATACCCCTAATCGCCAAGGCTGAAAAATTGCCTGTGACAACTCTGTTGGTAAGAAAACCCAATATGTTTTCTCAAATCAATTTCCATGAATGTTGTGTAATATGCATTACTTATTTCTTCATTAGTATTTTGAATTAATTTAATCATGGCCATTTCAACTTCATTCAATTGTACAAATACAGACAAGCATTCAAACGTGAGAGAAACTGCTTTTACCTATTTTTCACTATCCAATAATCAGACCCATTCTGTGAACCATATCCCACGACTAAAACTGCATGATCCAACATAGTAGGTGAACAATTCTCGTCAAAGTATATGCCATCACTGAAATATATAACATTTTATATCATAACAGTATTAGTTGTACTATATAATAACAATAGTATTACTAATTGTTATTATATAGTATGTACTATATAATAATATGTTTAACAATAGTGTCATTTCATCATTGTCTCTCAACGCAGCAAACTGAGGGAATTATTTTCTTTGGCGATTCCAGATTTGCCTTATAAGCAATAGCAAATGGCAACTCAAAATATGCCCAAGATGTCCATTCACTTCCGCACCAACTCATGTGCCTGGAGAAAACATGCACTCCTTCAGTGGATTCCTGCACATGTGGACACTGAAGGAAATGAAGCTGCTGACCCATTGGCAAAGGAAGAATTAAATGCTGATTTGCTACTCTAGTCCATCTATTTTTGTTGAATGAATGTTTCCAAAAGACACCAGTAGACATTATACGTAAATTTAGATGTAGAATTTTTTGAAATTGAGTGGTGTGAACTAGCAGCGATTTGGCGACATTTGGTGGTATGGTGACTTTCTAAGGTCGCCAAGAGAGGGTTTGCCTGATGCATTCGATATTGAACTGAATACTTCCTTTTTCCCGCTCATATGATCCATAGCGAACTTCCTTGTATCCCGTTTATGGTATGGTCCATAACGTATTTTCGTTTTACTAATTGTATCAGCTCAAGGGAGATAATGGAACCAGCTCATTGGAGCATCTTTGTCAAGTTTTCTAAATAAATAGAAAAATCAATTTGATCTTGTTAACCAATACTTTTTTTCGAAAAAAATTGAGAAACCCCAAAAAATTTCTACAGCGTGCTTGTCAAGTAATTATTCAAAGTTACATGCAATCATCAAAAAACCAACGAGAAATGCAAAAGGGAGAAAGTAACAAATGACACCAATTGATGTTCTAGGGCTAAACCCGATTTTAGATTGCGACTAATTTATATTTGTAGGTGCACTAATAAAATGTTGACAAGATAATGCAAAAATATTACCAACCGATAATACATAAAATTCTCTCCACTGGCATCAATGGCAACTGATATAGGACCTACAGTAGCAACTGCATACTTCAGAGCTTCTTCGTTTCCCTTTTTCACCCAGTAAAAGGTAGTGCAGTTGGTTCCAACATCAGATCTTTGAAACTTGCATTTCCCATGCTGAGAAGATTTTGATTTGTCAAACAATTTCATAGCAAAAATGTATAATTTCTAATTGCAAAAACTACAATTTTACAGAAAGAAACAAACGAAACCATGCTCAAATTCAACCCTCTAAAATACAATATTCAAAATATAATATTCACCAAAATATTCAAAATTCGTTTTTTTTTACCGATGGTCAGCTACAATTAATTGTAAAATTCGAGTGTGCACACAAAATCATTAAGTTGTTAAATATCTCTCTATAAAACGGTGACCTTTTTACACATTTCAGCACCTGGCCTTTTACAAGCTTTCTGCTGTTTTGCAAATTATGAACAGAGCCCAAATTTCATTGACCTAAAAATTACCCAAACTTGTTGAAACATTTCACTATTTAACTCTATTATTAGCTAAATATAGTTGTCTTCTACCCCACTCGCCTAGCCCTGTCCCTTAACTCTGTGCTTGCAGGTTGGTAGAGCGAAAGATAAATAAGTCCGACCATCAAAAGCTTAAGGCCACAGACAAAACATGGAGCAAACTTGTGTCTGACCTCGTTACACCTAATTTGCCATGAGATATTGCTACAGCAAATTTTCGAATTTTAACTGGAAACGACTTCTTTTTAAGAGGACACTTACACCTCATTGGTGAGCATGCTTCTCCTGACTGACCCTTTTGTTCGACAGGGAGCTTTATGGATTTGAATAATCTTTTGACTTGCATTTTTTATCCGATGATCACATCTTAGTTGACAACCAACCTTTTTAGCCGGGCTAATTTGTACTGGGCTGCCCGTAGTAAATTATGGTCCTTGGGACTTTTCCTGATGTAGGGAAAAATTATATTTAACTCTTAGATTCAAAAGTAAAGTGTGATCTATCATTTTCTTCTGTTAAGACTCCCTCCAGTCCTCACTGATTCATCCATCAATAGAAAAGAGCTATTTCTTTTGTGGTAAAAATAAAATACTTTAGAATACCTTTAGGATAATAAAAGCGACTTAAAGAAGGTTTCAACAAAATTGTTACACTGAACAGAACTAAAACATTAGGCAGAAGACTTGACCCAATAATCAAAAATACCGAATTATTTTTTCCTACGTCAGGTCCTATCAGGAAAATCTATTTCTAGGTCCAGGGACCATAATTTGCTATGAGTAGCCCAGTACAAATTATCCCGGCTAAAAAGGTTGTCAACTAAGATGTGATCGTTAGATAAAAAAGTGCAAGATAAAAGATGACTAAAATCCATAAAGCTCCCCGTCAAACAAGGTGGCAGTCGCGAGAAGCATGAACACCAATGCAGTGTAATAAGTGTCCTTAAAAAGTAGTGTCCAGTTAAAATTCGAAAATTTGTCGTAGCAATGTTACTGCAAATTAGGTGGAACAGGGTCAGACAAAGGCTTGCTCCATATTTTGTCCGCGGCCTTAAACTTTTGATGGTTGGACGTATTTATCTTTCGCTCTACCAACCTGTAAGCACGGAGGTAAGGGAGAGGGCTGAGGTAGAAGACAGTCATTTTTATCTAGCTTGTCTGCTCGCTCATTGCCTAGTAAAAAATACTGAAAATGACCTAAAATCTATTTCTAGAATCGGATGGTATCATACATCGGAATTTGTATGAAGGGCTATATCAAAAAGGTGATGTGTCAACAAAATCCAGGTCCTGACAATGAATATTAACTTTTCACATTGCATTCAAAAGTAAAAACCTAAAACTTACTCTTCCTGTATATTTATAGGAGGCTTCGGTATCTATGCCTTCGTTGTCAATGACATACTGAAATGCATAATCCATCCATCCACCATTACAGCCCCTATTTCCTATAAAAGAGAAATACAGTGGAACATTTCCTATAAAAGAGAAATACAGTGGAACATTTCCTATAAAAGAGAAATACAGTGGAACATTTCCTATAAAAGAGAAATGGATAGAATTTCAAAGGGGACACAAGTTAGAAATGGCAAATAAAAACCTCGTTAAATTTTAAATAAATTTCGATCATAGCTTGTTATAGTACCACTCTTTTACTTGGTCTTCCAATGAATTTTTGGCTTGGAAACAATCTTTCTATAGAATTGCAAGATTAAATGTCACTAGTTTCAAGTATCACTGTATGTAATTTACAGGTTAAATGGGGAGTTGAAGCCTAAGGCCTAGGACAAATATTCTTGAGTGATCAATGAACTCTGAATCAGTAGGAAGGCCCTCCCCACATCGAGTCTTAAGTATTTTAAGCCTCTTGGAAATGTGGAATTTCTCGATTCAAGTGAGATAAAATTCCTGTACAAATTACTATGGTACGTATTGATCAAATTCAGCCATGCAGGCAAAATGAATTTTGTCCGGTTTTGACATAATTACATTATTTTTCACATTTTTGTGTTAACATGTTATAACAAAAAAGTTATGCGATGATGATAAATCGAACATTTATAATTCGTGCATTGCAAAAATACAATAAATACCAATCATTAAGTGCATTAACCTTTACACTACGGCGCTTTTATTCCGCTACCCAAATACGGTACGACTGTTGTACTGCCCGTAGTCTACAGGTTAAATGAATAATTTGAGCCTTTTTATATACGATGAGCAACTTTGGTTCAGCTCTAACTTTGGCACGTGTTTTCTTTGCCAGAAGGAAGGTTTACGGTACCAATAAGTGGAAATCGTTGTAAGCATGGACTCCCTTCGGCTGGATTCAAAACCCCCTGGTTGCTAATCTGTTACTCGTGTTTCATTTTTGGAGGATAACAAACTACCCCTTTGGGGAGGGTGTCCTCTGGCTATGGAAATAGTGGTCAACGAGAATCAGCAATCAAATTGCATCAGGTAGATAGGTATTTAAGTAACGTAGCACTGGGGCAACACAATGGGCTATTGGTGACGGTCCAGGATTAAATCCAAAGGGAAAGATCCGAGCACATCACGTAATTTTGAACCATGGTCAGATGACAAGGTCACACCTGTCACCCCACTCTCCAAACTTCCAACACCGCAGCAACATGAGGACATTTGAAGCCATGACAGATTTAACGTGCACCAGCCCTTTGGCTGGATTTGCAACCCTCCGGTTGCTAATGTACTCTTCCAACTGGGCTCCCAAATTGTATGAGTAATGAAGAGATCTGGGTTATTTTTAAGACAATAGCTGGAATGCTTAGATAAGATCAAATCTTATGCTTAGCCTTATAAGTTGACTCCGCTCGCCGCTGTTTCGTTTCCACCAAGACATTGCAATGCAATCACTCTTAGCCTTAAATTGAAAAGGGTTATCTCCCCACACCATTTGTCTGCAACTACATTTCTCCCAAATTCTGGAATGGTTTTGAGAATGAAATAAAACTTGCATCAATAAAACTCATAAAATACCTCTTGATCGGTATTGAAAAAGATGGATGAATTGATTCTTATGGCACAAGAGGCAAACTAACAAAGGTATTTCTAGTAATACAATTGTTTGGCAACACACATTGCCGTGCCAAGAGGGGTGGGACAAGTGAGAGCTTAACATTTCCGCATCAAAAAATAATTTACACATCGGTCATTATTCTTATATACATTCACATCTTTCTCATATAATTCTACCATATTAAAGGCCTATATTTGAAATATAAAAAAAGGCAAATTCATAAAACCTTGCTTTCTTGAGCAATCCACCAGATTTTGTTCACTTAGGCTCACTAATTTTCCATTTCCAGCCTTGGCTGTTTGACCTTCCAAAGCACCTGTTGCAGAAAACGCCCAGCAAGAACCACAATCACCCTAAAAATAATTTTTAATTATGAAATTACAATTTATGGATGTTCATTGGTTGGTTGTTTTGGGATTTTAGGACACAAAGGGCCATATTTCGCGAAGCTGAACCAAACACAAGACAACATCAAGTAACAAATGCTGTGAAAGGGGAATAGAGTAGTGTGATGAAAGCAGAAAAAGATCACTTGGGTATCCTAGAAGAGCGAACACTGTTTACTAAAGACAGATAACTCCATGGGGGAAAAATATAGCTAGAGTTCCTTGGGTTCGTGAAGTCCGAACACGCCAAAAGGAGATGTACCACCAAGGGGATAAATATTCATTGATAAAGACATTAAATATTCTCTCTGGAAAAAAGTGAAACATTCTATATTCCAGAGGTTCTAAACATGGGTAGGTATTTTAACTAATGTCGCACTGGAGCAAGACAACGCTCTATTGGCGACAGTCCGGGATCAAACCCGAAGGGAAAGATCCGATGACAATACCACGTCATTTTGAACCACGGTCAGATGACAAGGTCGCACCTGAACTGGCACCCTACTCTCCAAACTTCCACACCATGCCAACATGAAGACGATGACAGATTTCACATGCGCCAGTCCCCTTTGTACACAAGTCTTTGGTTGGATTCGAACTCACAACCCTCCGGTTGCAAATTCATTGCTCTTCCAACTGTGCTACCGCTTCCCTTTGGGAGGTGTAAGATAACAGAACAAATTAATTTTGTAAATGTTTTCAAAATTTCCCTCGCCTTATTTGTGATGGAGAGATGACAATGAGACAGTACTATTCAAATGGGAGGGGGCTGAAACAGTGAGAAAGAGTAGTCCCAGGACAAAATACATTATTTCCGATGAATAAAAAGGGGAAGTTTCCATGTACAACATATATCAGGGATGGGGAACCTGCAGCCTTCTAAGATCTTATGTGCGGCGTTAGTCAATGTAGTCATACAAAGATGAAATAAAAGGTATTTTCAATTAACGTCACACTGGAGCAACACAACGGGCTATTGGTGACGGTCCGGGATCAATCCCAGAGGGAAAGGTCCGAGGACAACACCACGTAATTTTGAACCACGGTCAGATGACGAGGCAACACCTGAGCTGGCACCCCACTCTCCAAACTTCTACACCACGCCCACGTGAGGACATTTGAGACCACGACAGATTTAACGCGCACCAGCCCCCTTTGTACACGACGGTGTTTGGCTGGATTCGAACTCGCAACCCTTCGGTTGCTAGTCCGTTACTCTTCCAACCGGGCCATCGTGGCCCTGAAATAAAAGGTTTTACTCATAAGGCAAAAAACATTTATTTATCTGTCCAAGACCACAAATCAAACAGAACAGTCAGCCATCGATGAAATAAGATACAAATGTCAGAAGACTAACTCATAGTCAGAAACAATTCTTTGTATTATATAAATATTGGTTTTGTAATTATTTTTCATAAAATATTTTTAATTTTTGAAATGTCCCGCACATTCCTTACCTGTCCTCAAGTCAATGATTGTTTATGACTATGAGAAATCTTCTGACGTTCGTATCTCATTGATGGCTGAATGTTCTGTTTAGATTGCATTTGATAGTCAATAATTTTCATTCCTGTGACATTGTTTTTTATCTGTTTCTTTTATGAGCATATTTGTAACTGAATATTTTGACAACCGAATGTATGCTTGTCTTAAATTTTGTAATCCTGTAACTATTTTTTCATACCTAACACAAATTGAAACTCTAAGACCAACTCAAGTTGCGCACAACTAAGCTGGAGCCTAATATTCAGTTATATAATAAAAAACTAATCCTAAAATCTCATTAGTTAACTCATATTAAATTATTTTTTAAATGGGTTTTTTCTACTTATTTTTATGTAATACAGAGAATGTAAAATAATTGCTATAAATTTTCATTTAAATAACAATTTGAAAGTTATTTATTATCTTTATAATATTTTTAAAAATTTTGTGTTGATATAAAATGTGGTGGATGTATTATGAGAATTTTGTAAAAATGTATGTTTTATTGAAATTTATTTGTTTTTCTGTAGTCATGTAATAAAATTTTTAACACTGATAATTCAGTATGCTTCTCTTCGTAAGTAGTGGTTCGAAGGATCAGTGCAGCCTATCCACAATTTCCGAAAATGAATATGGCCTTTTATTCAAAAAACGTTCCCCACCCTGACATATACCATTAAAAGCTCGCTATCTTTTGGCTCAATTTGAATCAAGTGTGATTATAATTAAAAAAAGATTATTCAAATCAAACTTAAATTTTCCATTTTTTTCTGAATTACATTTTAATATTGAAAATGAAACAACCTGGAATACATAGGGTGCATGTTATTTTAAGCAAATGTTAAAAAATTTGCTTTAACTGAGTAACATCCCAAGAATGACTATTTAACTGAAATATTGGCTTCATATTAACAAAACATGTTTGGTCGAGCTTTTTTGGTTTTGAGATTACAGAAAAACATGTTTGGTTTTGAGATTACAGCAAAAATTATACCATCAATTACAACTCATGACTTAAATAATAGCCCACCTGATCTTTCACTGGTGTAACATAACCTTTAGTCCTCCAATCCACGTAGGACGGTAATGCACTTAAACATTTTGCATCACATTGGAATTTCACGAATTCTGCTCTACTTTTAATATCATTACTTGGGATAGCACATTTGTAGTAGACATCTAACTCAGTAGAAGTCTGAAAACACAACAAATATAAAGTAAAATACAGTTCACAGCAACCATTCAAAATAGAACAATCTGAGGTAAAATAAACAGTGATGAATATTAAATAAAATGTCCCGATAAGCCAATATTTTTTTCATTTGGTTGAGAAAAGCTGTTTCCAAATCATTAGGCAGTATCCAAATGTGTTGTTACTCATTCCTTTTGGTCAAGCTCAGTTTCCCACTTTTTTTCTTAATGCTCCGTTTCCAGGGAATATCCTTCAGCAGCCTCCTCTGGAAAACTCAATCTCAATTAATAAATTGCAATCATAGCGGTGTCTTTATTTTTTGAATTTCACCTAACTATTCATGCAGCTGTGTGTAATATTAGAACTTCAAATAGCTAATTCGGAAATTAAACAACTTGGAACTGAAATTATTAAACTATTCATTAAACTGAAATAACAAAAAATATATTGCACATAAACAAACTAGATTGACAACCCTTCTGCACACCCAAGACGAACAGAACGGGAGTTAATATGTAGCCTACGTTACATATTAACAAGACAGATGCCAACTCTGCTTTATATGTATAGATTAAGAGCAATATTCTCTAATTTATAGTTATCAGAATGTTAAGACATAGGAGAGGTCCCACTTTGTTCCAACATCAATATTGAACAAGCTGAAATGCAATGATGCATACCGATACATTCTGCGTACAGAAACGGAGCACATGTTTTTGTTGCATTTCTGATCAATATGTGGATTGCCTTTTAAAAAGACTGACCAGAAAGACTCGGTCTATCATTAACCTCATGGTAAATACTGCACTAATACGAGTTTATTTCTACAGTTCTTGCCACTGTCTTTATTTTTGCTATTGAATGTTTGTAGTTTGAAGTGACCATCACTAAATTAAATTTTACTAGCTACATGTAAGTGCATGTACAGCACATCATTCAAGAATGCCCCTGATATTATAAAATATGCAAATAGTACATTTTACTGGGCATATAGAAATCCGTTATATCAATTTACTTTTTAAAATTTTCTGATTCCGATTCGAATATTTTTATGGCTACATTAATAAATACATATCAGCATAAAATTTATCATTTAAGATATTGATTATTCATACAGTTTTATGGTGATGCAAGGTAAAGTACAAATAAAAGAGTGACGTAATCGAAAATTTTGTGACAACTTGAATTGCTCCTCAAACCATGCGAATACTTACCTTATCAGCAAATTTGTTGATTTGAAGACGATAAGAATGCAATCCAAAATCTGCTTCCAAGTTATGCTTAGCTACCTTGGCAACATTTGCCTCCCAAATGATTCTTCTATAATTTTCTTCCGATGCACCATATAGTTTGCCACACTTCACCTTTAACAAATCAGGGGAAATTTTTAATAATTCAAAAAAAAAAAAAATTACAGAATAGGACATGGTTGTTTTAAACCATTTGGTTTCAATTATAAAAAGTTGGGTATGTATTTTAATTAAAGTCACATTGGAGCAACACAACGGGCTATTGGTGACAGTCCAGGATCAATAACAAAGGGAAAGATCCAAGAACACCACATTATTTTGAACCACGGTCAGATGACGAGGCAACACCTGAGCTGGCACCCCACTCTCCAAACTTCCACACCACGCCAATGTGAGGACATTTGAGGCCACAACAGATTTAACTTGCACCAGCCCCCTTTGTACACAAGTGTTTGGTTGGATTTGAACTCGCGACTCCAGTTGCTCATCCAACCCGGGCCACGGCGGCACTATAAAAAATTAGGATAGGCATGTATTCAGAAAATAATTTTAGACGGGCTCCAATGTTTTCTAATGCTAAATAATGCCATTCCATCTCATGAGACTGTTTTCAGACATACCTAAGTTTATTTTATCTGTATGGCACATGAAACTTTGCTTTACACCAATTAAATTGGCCTTTGTGTATTTTTGATTGTTTTTAACATTTAAAATATTTTGGGGATACACACACAGGGTTCGAGTCTTGTGGGTCCCTTCCTCAAGACATCTGGCTATTTGAGTCTAAGCGCCAGATAAGAGATTTTTCTGATCTTCACAAATCCCTGCCATTCGGTTACCAGTTTATAGATGGATTTTCCATTTGCTTTAGCAATAGATCCAATTGCTATAATACGAAATGAGCATTTCGTTTGCAAATATATTTGAATATTTTCAGTATTTCCCGGGTAAATAATTAAAAGTAGAGTTGGACTGATTTCTTTTTTAAAACTATAACAGTAGAATTATAGGATCATCAAAAATCTTAGTTCCATACACTTTGTTGATAGAAATAATGAATCATGTTAAAGCGATGTCAAAATATCTTTAAACATCGCATCGGGGAAAGGTGCTTGAGAAGCTGGTTGGGGAAATTCGAGCGCTTACTTATCAGTGGAGGAAAATGTTAGCCCTGCTCGTTGGGCGCGTTAGCGGTTGAAAGGCTTTCACATATATATGGACCCGTTCACATGAGGCCTTTTCTACCGCGCGTTGTACGTCAAAACAAAACACGGGTATCCAAAGTACATAGCGTTCTACTGGAGTGTTCACATGAGAAATCGCGAGAATCTAAGCGCTAGATAGCTTCAACAATCTCTGGTCGTTCTAGCGATTAGGTGCTTTTTTATTCCCCTAGTCCAAGTTCCTATCTTCGCGATCGTTAGAGTGAAAATTTCAACGGATTTGTTATTTTATTTTTATTTATTTTATTTATTTATTTTATTTCAATTAACGTCACACTGGAGCAACACAATGGGCTATTGGTGACGGTCCGGGATCAATCCCAAAGGGAAAGATCCGAGGACAACACCACGTAATTTTGAACCACGGTCAGATGACGAGGCAACACCTGAGCTGGCACCCCACTCTCCAAACTTCCACACCACGCCAACGTGAGGACATTTGAGGCCACGACAGATTTAACGTGCACCAGCCCCCTTTGTACACGACGGTGTTTGGCTGGATTCGAACTCGCAACCCTTCGGTTGCAAGTCCGTTACTCTTCCAACCGGGCCACCGCGGCCCTCAACGGATTTGAAATCTGCGGAAAATTTTACACTATAACGACACCTAAACTGCGATCTTTTTTAAATAATTAATTTTTCAACTGTAATATTTTCGCGATACGCACATTTGACGAGTATATTCATTACGAACACAAAAGGGAGTATTCACCTCGTTTTTATAGAAAAGATATAACTTGATTGGAGTAATTTGTCTTAATCCACTGCTTTATATTTATGGCCATTAAAAATAGGAAGAGAAAATTTAATCGTATTCGATTTATTGAAGAAATTTACCCTGCTTTCACACGAAACAAAATGTGATACTTTACAACTAAAGGGGATAACGTATAATGTCCATTCTAGTTTTCATGTGCGGCAAACGTCTTTAAGCTAAAATTAAATATTCAATTTTAGCTAAACTTTAACTAAAAGCTAAACTTTAAAGTTATTTTTTTATTTGTCCTCAAAGTGAAATGCGTAAGATAAGTTTCAATTTTCATTCATTTTTCACATCCTCGTGTTACATTGAACTCGATCACTTGAAAATGAACTTCTGATTTACTGAATTTAATTTACTGTGAGCTTATTTTTCATAGAATTTTATTTTGATCTTGCAGTTAGTGTTATTACAACTTAAATCGAAATTTTTATATTATGTGTACATGTAGACGCTAATTCCATTAGCAAAATCTCCTGGTTTTCGACATATACTGTTTTTTTTTTAGATTTTTTAGTTTTAGCATAATTTTCTCGTTTCATGTGGGTTTTAATCAAAATTTTAGTTGAAATATTTCCCAGTCGTTATTCCATTTGTGCTACAAAACCCCTGAAAGATGGTAGGTTGGAGGGTTAGTTTTCGTTTCGGATAGGGAACATTGTGTTTAAAAATTAAAAACTTATTATTGTTTTTATGTTATCTGTGCTGATACATTTAAATGTTTAGATAGGTTTTTAAAATAGATTTATTTGAAGGAAAATTAAATAAAAATTAGCTATAGATCGTAGGAAACACGATAAAACCTGCCAAAATAACAAAAGAAAGGTTATCACCAGTGCCGGATTTTGTTTGTGTGTCATCTTTTTGATAGTACTTAGTAGACAATGCCATATAAACAGAAATTCCGCTTCCAATTTCCTGGTTCTAGAAATGTAGTTTTTGGGGGGATATATTTTTACTTTACACTGTCAATTTCGAAATTTTAAGGAAATTGTTTGGTCATTTTCCAGTTAGTTTCGTTTTAATCAGTTTTATAGAAATATTCCAATTTTTCATACAGTTTCGCTATTACGATAAAACACATTACAAATGACTAATGTGCTAGCTTCTTGAACCCAAAATATCCGTGATCACCCCTTAACACAAAACAAATCCTACTATTTTTTTATTGGTGGGTGAATCATCGACACTGGTGAAGGTTATAGGGTTTCCTCTTGACAGTAAAAAGAGAATACTTGAGGATTTTAGAGTTAATGAAAATGTTTAATAATGCCACAATTTGAACTACATAAATCATTGCTTCTCTGTGATCCGCTGGCTCATACCGGTTCCTAGGTCAAAAATAATCCCGTCATTCGAAAAATGTACGAAAAGCTAAAGTGCAAAAATTTACAACCGAGGTTGATGGCATTCTCATTGCACCGGAACGCATCGTAAACTATACGTTACGAAAGATTTACCTGTTAGGTTGTCACTTCTGGTCAGCAAGTCGAGTATATTGCATTTATTTATGTATAAAGATTTAAGTTCAAAAACACTTTATTCACAAGCAATTAGGGAACGGATGTTTTACAAATCGAAATATCAAATTTTTACGTCATTTTTATACATTTGTAAGTTAACCAAATCCAGGCTCTTGTGAACACAGTCAATTTTAGGTTGGGAAAGAAAGATTTTCATCCTATTTTTAATGGCTGTAAAATTAAAACAGTTGATAAGGGGCAACAAAATATCTTATTAAAGTGACATTCCCTTTAAAAACAAGGCAATAATTCCGCTTAATATAAAAAGAATATCTGCAAAAAGATTAGTTGCGACTATTGACAAAAAAAATAATTTTTTCAAAGAAAATCATGTTTTGGGTATTGATCAGAGTAAAATTTTACGCTGATTTCAAATCCGTTGAAATTTTGACTCTTATCTTTTACCATTCAAAAGATAGATTTTAGGTTGCTACGCGACATTCTTGAAAAGTAAAATTGAATATTTTTGACCGCCTTTTTAAGGGTCTTATTTCCACGAAAAATTATTTTGCAAAAAATAAACGTGGCACAGTTTAACATACGCCATTGGCCACCATATACTAAATTTGAAAATAATCGAAGGTGAAGTGAAAATTTTATTTTTCATTGCCTGAATTTGAATTGATTCACCCTTCTATTAAACAAGTAAATAAATGTTACAATATAATGAAAAATTCTTTGTCATAGAAACTAAAGTCAGACAAAGTAAATTCTATCCGTTTCTCCGAAACATAACACAATCAAAATCGACATCTTTGTCATCAGACAAGTCATACAATTCCAACTTTCTTTTGGGAATGAATTTTGTTTTGCAGCAACTATCACACTTGCTTTTATACTATATTTGTTTTCGTTTTGCCAGTTACCTTAATGTATTGAAAATTCAGCACTTTCACCAATTAAATCTTTGGCAGTATTTCCTTGTTCCACTCTCCCCCAATTCGAAATTATTTCCTCTTTTGGTTCATGGTAAATTGCCTTGCTTCTTTTTTCAGCTTATAACTTTTTAATCGTCGAATCCGGGGCACTAGCGATTTATAGCCAAACATGGTAACCTTGCTGTTTCGATCCAACTTTATGGCAACCCTATGCAAAAGGTTTTTCACGTAGGAAAGTCCGCGGTTTTTTCAACGAACATAAATGTTCGCTTTGGACGCCATCTTGATTTGGCGACAAACATGCCCTCCCTCCCAGGATTCGATATCTCTACCAAACAAAATTTTCAACCTTTTTCAGCCGACTCTAGCTCTTACGGCCTGCATACAAAATTGCAACGAGAAAAACCGCGAGCGTTTTTACAGCAAACGGCAAAATCGTTAAGAAAATATTCTTTCCTCACATAAATAACAAAGATATCTACCGATGACACAGAACAACTTACCTGGTACGCTTTCCATAAAGAATCATAGCTGGTATTAATCATAAAAGCTCCTAAAGCAGCAGAAATAGATGCGATAAGCAGATACTGAATTGCAGCCATTTTCAACAGTTAACTGGACAGAAAGCTCGAAGCATGCTCCTGGGGAGAGATATGTATACTTTGGGAACCGAAACTAAAACTGTAAAAGCTCCGCCCACTACAGAATCCCCTTCGTTGGTTAGTTCAAGGATTCCCATATCTACACGTGTCTCTCCTGCCAAGGACACTGCTCTCTTCTCAAGTCCCTGATCAAACGAACTGCGAATGGAAACTTTTAATCCGCCTGGGCATGCAATCACAAGAAACAAAATTTATTTCCGAATATTAAATCTTCAAAACAATTGAGGACTCGCGTGAATGAGTTTCCGAATTTTTGGACCTCAATGCAGCAGGGTGTACCTAAATTGTATTTTTTATAAAAAAATTTGAAATCAATGAATTTCAAAATTGCATGGAATTTAAAATTAAGTTATCAGAAAACGGCGCCAACTCTTAGGGCCCAAAATATTTTTGCGAAGTTGGACTTTTGGGGTCTTGGGTCAAATGAGTATGATGCCGTCTTTGTCCAAAACTTGCTGATTCAAACGGATAAAATATACCAAGAAATTAAAACGGAGGTTTGTTACATTGAATATTTTCGGCCCATTTCGAGGTTTTGTCGCTTAGGGGACATTTTAACGAAAAATGGGTGGCTCCCGCGTGTCGTGTCTGCCCGCACTACGCCCAAATGTCTGCATATACACTATTTTCAAGAAATTTTGTATACTTAAAAGAGTACCTACAGCAACTTATGACAACTTCACGGCGTCAATCTTCCCATTTCATGTGCAAGTATCACATAAAAGCAGTTCATTAAATTTTCAAACGACCATATAACGAGATGAATAAATTATATAGCATTCCTTTGTCTGCATTTTTATACAAAGATTGTTCTACTAGTGTTGGTGAAAAAGCGTTGTTTTTTTTTCAAAAATTATTTTTACAGAATTTAAATTCTTTTTCTTAATGTGTTGAACTTATTTTTTTTTCCGAAGTATGGATAATTTCCAAATATTGGAACAGATACAAAGAGAACAATAGCATAATTTATTCACGGCCATGCTAGAACCATGATGTTGTAAAGACATTCTTAAATCAGATTTTAAGTCCACAACACCGAAGACGCTTTTACTTCACATCAGATAATTGAGAAAAATAGTGAAACTTTGGGGAATTATGGGCTTTAAAAAGAAAAAACGGCCCTCAGACAGGAAGAAAAAAATTTAATTTATGTTTCATGATAGGTTTATTGTGTGAAACTAAGATGAATTGAATTTTTTTTATATAAGGTTATTTAAGTTGTAGGGGATAGAAGAGAAATTGAGTTGGAGTCACTGGCATTGTAACGTGTGATACTGCCAACTCAGTACTTGCGATGAGAACTCAAGGATCAGTTGATGCAAGAAGTGACATGCTTCAAGTGCTTGGGTGCAGACAATTGTTATCTGCGACCAGAGAATTATCAGCATTTCTAGGGGGCAGGTTCCAATTATACAAATAGTTGTTTAGGATGGTTGTGGAGAAAGGGTAGTTATGTTTGTTTTTTCATGATGCATTAAAGAATGCCTCATACTTGAATTATATTGTTGGGGAATGGTATAAAATTTGATCGATACATTTTGAAGACATGCAGCCATCATATTTTATCACAATTGTATAACTTCTCCAACTTTCATTTCTTCATAATTTTATAAGGAAACAAGTCTTTATTAGATAAAACAGTCTTTATTTGTTACGAAAAGTGCATTTTAACCAACTTTCCTTAAAAGTCCTTGGTTAGTTGTATGTAGTTGCTGAATTCCATTTTATGAAAAGTGCAATATGCATCACAAAACACTGGTAGCTAACCGAATTTGCAATTATTTCAAGGTTTGAAATCATGTAACAATATATTAAAAATGCTTAGGTAATCCGTTCATTACTGGTGACGGAACGGAACGGACGTATCAATTACGGAGTACCTGGCAGATTGACTGCTAACCTCCACATCATAATTAATAGAAAGTTTACTGATTTTAAAGATGCAATAAGAGGAGAAAAGTTAAAGGGAGTGACAATGCACTTGAAAAAGGTAAATAATTTTAGATAGTAGATAGATTTTAGTAATTGATACAATTAGGAGTCCAATTCACGTTCCAATAGAGAGAGAGCAATGCAAATCAGTGACCGAAAAGAGGCTGGTAAACAACGCATGAGCTGTGGTGATAATTAAGGGATGGTGATAATTTAGGAGAGAGAAAAAGGAATAAAAATAAAGATTGTCAATTTGGTGTGTTCAGAAGATTCCCTAAGGAGTCCCTGAACTCACCACATCGACGTTTTGGTCGTTGGGGTAAGGTATGGTACTCTCTGTCAAGATGAGAGCGAGGTCTTTTTTTGGATTTAATTAGGGAATTGTCGTAAGGCGGTATGCTTTAGAGAAGAGTGTTAGGAACTTGCGTAATGTTATAAAAATTTAGTGGATAATGTTTTGATGAATTCGGCAATTGGTTCAATTTTGAGGTACAGTCTAGTCCCGATAATCCGAGTTGATCGGGACCGACACAAACTCGGATTACTGAAAACTCGGATTATGCGGACTACATAATAAAATCGAAGTTCGTCTTTTAACATCTAACGAAACAGACACGTGTTTCCTTTTTCCGCTCATTCTCCTCACAAACTTATCGTCTTCTATGAGTTCTCGAACTAGAATGATACACTAGTCGGACACTGTCACCTTTCTACTGTCCGAAATTTTTTGCGCACTTGCGAGAGGGAAAAAATACATTATTTAAGCTACCTCGGATTAAGCGGAGCTCGAATTAACAGGACTCGGATTAGCGGGACTCTACTGTATTTGTGAATAACTTCACGGCGGACATAGAAAGGGGCATTAACCATATGAAGAAGGGTGAAGAAATTTAATATTTGAAATGCAGGTAGAGCCCCATATGGGAGAACCATAAAGGAGGGTGGGTCTGATGATAGTTTAATAAAGGAGGACTTTGTTGCTGAGAGAGAGATGGCTATAGCGTCCAAGAAGATAAGCAAGGGTAGATTTAATAGCAAGTGCTTTCTTGCGGATAATTTTGATATGAGGGGTGAAAGAAAGTTTGGGGTCAAGAGTGAGACCAAGATATTTATAAGTACTGACAAATGAGATAGGTTCGTTTTGGAAAATAATTGGCTGTAGTTGAGTGGGGATTTTATTTGAAAACATAAGGACAGCGCATTTGGAAGTATTAATTTTAATTTTCCAGTTGGTGAGCCAGAGCTGGATAATATTGGTATAATTTTGAATATCCTGGTGACGTGATGAATTTAAAAAATATATAAACACACTATCTTGAATTCAAAGTTCTAAAAGATAGAATAAAGTACAAATGTTGTACGGCTAATTAACATTCATAAGGTAACTAATTAAGTTGAGATATATCAGTCAAAAGAATGTAAAACAGACTTGTCAAATTGATATCAGTCATCCTAGAGTCTTAGCCAATATATACCTAATTCTACCAAATCCATCAACTTAACAGATATTTAAAAAAACGCTTTATTTGTCAATTTAAATTTCTTAAAGATTTTAATAAGTATCAAAAATAGCTTTCAGATACTAAGACTCAACATTTCACTCTAATTTTTTATTTGTTAAAATGAAACTTCTGAACATTTCTTCCAAAACAGATTGCATTTCACATACTCATTTTCCGCAAAC
Source organism: Meta bourneti (assembly GCA_933210815.1). NCBI lineage: Eukaryota > Metazoa > Arthropoda > Arachnida > Araneae > Tetragnathidae > Meta > Meta bourneti. Next base: position 8,665,770 of record OW119929.1, read on the forward strand.
TACATTGACTACAAATACTATTAGCTCTATTTTTGTTGCAGTAACGAATTTGACAGATAGGTATTTTAATTAACACTGTACTGGAGCAACACAACAGGCTATTGGCGACGGTTCGGGATCAAACCAGAAGGGAAAGAACCGAGAACACCATGTAATTTTGAACCAGTCAGATGACGAGGTCACACGCTGGCACCCCACTCTCCAAACTTCCATGCCCAAGTGAGGGCATTTAAGGCCACGATAAATTTAACATGCACCAATGCCCTTTGTTCACAACGGTCTGGTTAGATTCGAACTTGCAACCCTCGGGTTGCTCTTCCAACCGGGCTACCACGGCCCATTGGAGTCCTTGAAGGATTCAATTGAAAATCTGGCACTTCATTGTTGGAAATCCCAACCTGACTAAGTACCCAACAAAAAATTTACATGGTGTGAGAAAAAGCGCAATTCATGAAGTCCTGATTTTGGCAAGGATAAGATGTTATGATTCCGTTTTTTAGAGCTAATTGTGAGCTGAATGAGCTACAATATATCAGTGATCATTTTCAGTCACGGCAAAATCTGAGATCTCAAGTGGTGGTAGTGGAATTTGCCTAAAGGCAGTTGCTTCAATTTAGCCCCAAAATATACTATGCATCCATGCTTGGGATAAAAAATTACAATTTTCATTCATTTAGATTTATTATATTATTAAAAAATTACTTTTCCATTCTAATTATCAGTTTTACCTATGCTTACGAATCAATGTAGATTTACAGGGTTCCCACTCTTTTTTCAATAAAAAATAAGGAGTTTCTAAGGACACAAATAATTTTTATACGGACTAATTGAGATATACCAAAAACCATATTGCACCTTCATTGTATGAGTCTACCTAGTAGGACAAACATTATGGATGTATGCAGGACTGTTGGCAGATTTATAGTAACTTAAAAGTTAATTTTTTTATGTCTGTTAAATACACTGTGCTTTGAAGTTAACTTTCTAAAAACAATGCACAAAAAGGATGATTTTTTTACACCTATAAGCTTTCTAGCCCCATTTAACCACAATAAAACTAATTTTTATAATTTTTAAGGATGTCATCTCAAGGGGGGAAAAGAAATGAAATTCTAAAAATCATTGCATTTTTTTTCTAGAAAATAAGAATTTTAATAACAGATTTATTATCTTGTTAAATATTGCTCCTGAGAAAAAATTCTTACGAATAAATTTCAACTGATTTGCTTTTTTTAGAAATTATTTTGTCTAATTCCTTTATTTCAGCTGCTTTTCCTTTAATTTCTTTACGTAGTGCATTTGCAATTTTTAAAAGAGAAAAGTCCTCAGAAGCTTCTGTCTCATTAGCCAGTTCTTCAGCTGACTTTTCCATTCTCATTATACCCCTCAAGACAAATTCTGTTCGATTTTAAGGAATTAAGTTCTTGTAGCTCAAGTTTTCTTTTATTTTCTAAATTTGTCTTCGCACTTTTGCGTTGTTCTTCTAAATGCATAACATATTTCTGCCTTGAAGAAACAAATTTTCTCATTTCTTTAGTAATTACTAAATTTGGAATATCATTAGCATTTTCATAAATAAGTCTGCAATATAGGAGTCTTCTTTTAAATTTTCAATTTCTAAGGACTCGTTGATATTAAATCCACATTCCACAAAAGCCTGGCCATGAGATAAGATCATTATGGTTTTCATAACTTTCCATAGTTTTCCTTTTGTATCATCTATACTAAGAAAGTCATTTAAAAAACTAAACTATCTAAACGCATTGTTTTTGGTTCAAAATTCTGAAACAATGAAGCGGATTTGAAAACGATGCTTTCCATGAAATCTTTGAATTAAAGTAATATATCAGCACAATCTTTTTCTGAGTAAAGTGCGATAGTACAAGCTTCATGGAGTTCATGCACTTGGTCTGATCTTTAACCATACGTCTAGGATCAAGACATGAAGCATTTCGAACAAGCAAATATGCTGCAGGAGATTTAGCCATGAGACATAGCATTTGTATAACAAAACTTCCGCAATCACGCCGCAAATCAAAGGCAGCACAACTTTTCCTTTACTATTATTTCCCCAATGAACCCTATTCTGTCCACAGGATAACAATTAATCAGAAAAATCAAATTTGGAAAGCTTCTGAATGGTACTTATATCAACTTTTTCTTCTGGTTTTAGAAGATTAAAGTATTCCACTCATTGCTTTACAAGCTTTAACATATCTCCAAAAAAAGGCAACAATGGTTTATTGTTTTGATAAAATTCAAGGAATGGTTGCAATAATTTTGCCACAGCTAAGAAAAAATTAAATTTTGCCAGAATTAACTCATCCTTTATAGCGTCTCGTACTGTCAGAAAAGACTTGCAATTTACTTTATTCGAAGTACCCTTTTCTACACTTCTAACATATTTGATAATATCAGTCCAAATTACAATTGCACGTTCTACAACTGGGACATTCTCTAACCATCTATGACCACAAAGTGTTAAGGGAAGCTCCTTGACATCAGACAAATTACTGAAATCTTACCTTCCTGCAGGAGAATCTTAATGCACACAGAATAAGTAATATATGCACACAGAATAAGTAATATATGCACACAGAACATGTTCTTGTTTTTCAAAAATTGTACTTCTTTTGTGAAAATTATTACATTTCTTTGGAAAATGATAATTGCACGCCGCTGCATTATTTTTCATTATATTAGTACCTAAATAGTTTTGCAATCCATTTGCATCTGAGTTTTTCTATTTTAATTAAGAAATTTTTGTTTGTTAATTTTCTAATATCGGAGCGAATTTTCGGAGTATAGGTTCTTAAAAATCATTTTGGGCACGTTTTTAATTTTATTAAAAAATTTTCTTACGATTGTAAAATGGATTATGCCCAGCACAGTGCATGATTTTAAAAATACATTAGAACCTATATATGGATTTACAATCCAATTGCATTCATCTGAGTTTTTTATTTTCGTTATCATAAAGAACTTTTGTTTGTTAATTTTCTAATTAAATCAGGGTGCATTTTTGGAATAGGCTCTAAAAATAATTCATTTAGTGAATACATTTGTAATTTTATTTTACATGTAAAAATGATCACTAACGATTCAAAAATGACTAATGCACAGCACATGCATCATTTAAAAATTATATTCGAACCTAAGTATGGTTTTACAATCCATTCGCATATATATATATATATATCCATCTGAGGTTTTTTATTTATTTCCATTTAAAGAGAAATTTTGTTCGTTAATTTACTAATTATATCGGAGCACATTTTTCGAATATAAGCACTTATAAATAAATTAACGCGTTTAGAAAACTTGATTGTTTTACACATTTTTATGCGTAAAAAATGTGAAGAAAAAGCTTTCACAACAGCTAACAATCACCAAATAAAACAGTTACCCAATTTACTTACCAGTCATATGAGCTTTAACCAGCACTTTCCCCATTTTTAAAATATCAAATTCTTTTTGCAAACAAGGCATTTTGCTTTATGGCGATCAGTTGAAGCTGCAATCCATTCTCGATACTTTTCATTGGTAGTCCATAAGCTGTTAAAAACGCATTTCCCAGGCATACTTTTTTAACCCTCCAAGAGCTTCGTCTCCGCATCGAAGTCTGCCCAAAATTGCCACTCCTTATCAGCGGAACCAAGTTGTTTCTCCTCAAAGTTCTTCATTCCCAAGAAGCACCTAATGCAACCCATCTGCCATGTATTTTGCTTGTGGAGACAATGTGGAAATAAAGATTGTTATTTATGCCTTTTCTTCAGATGTTTAGAAACTGTGTCATTGTAAAAAGTATGTGAAAAAAACATCTGGGGAAAAGCCGATAAACGCGATAACACGAAGCATGAACAAATCTATCAATGGAAAGTCATCTATCTCTCCAGACCCAATGAACTAATGGTAATTACGCGTCAATCCACCTTGCGGGATGTCCGCAGTCACACATCCCTTCGGAGGGTCAATCAGTGGTCCTCTTTGTATTCGTTTCTGAAGAGGGGAGGATAAACGTTGTCTCACAGTGAAATCTGCCGCTTCCCGTCCAAGATCGGATGACGACGCTCGAAAACGGGAGAAATCGGAAAATGGCTGTGCCGTCAGAAAAATTTAGTGTTCTAATTTTGGGGAAAATAAGGAGTTTTAAGGACTCTTGATTTTAAAACTAAAGAGTTTTAAGGGCTCTTAGAAATGATAGCTAAAATTAAGGAGTTTCTAAGGAGCATGGGAACTCTGATTTAGAATAACACAATTTGATGATGCAAAATCCCAACTGTTAGAAAACAAATTGATTTTAAACTTTGTCATGAATAGAAATGTCAATTTAGATTCAGAATAATTTGTAAGTTAAGCTTTAAGTTCGTGGGCTTTCAACCACGGAACCCTATTTGTCAAAAATCGACTGTCCATAAGGTATATTCTAAGTAATGTAAATATTGAAAATCTTTACTTTTTTTTCTTTCATAAAAAATGTTGATGGATTTGAAAATTTTAAATAAGTTTTTATTTTATAACTAATTTAAACATAAATAAATTGAAGATTACACAAAACAAAAGCTTGGATAAGTACCAGAAAAATCAAACATGATTATAAAAAGATCATTTCTAAACTAGATTTCACAGGCGGATGAGATTGAAAATCTGAAAACACCTTTAAAATAACAGATATAGATTCAAACTGCTTTGGACTTTCCAGACTTTATTTAGAATCTTTAGGTGATACAATAACCTAATCATGTCTCCAGTTATACAGCTTGTTTTACTTATCACCTGAATGAATTTGAGGTATGCAAACATGAAATTTCAACCTGTTTCTTTAGAAATGAAAGTTTGAAGGCACTTGTTTCAACCAATTTTCTTACTCTTTTCCTGTTGCCACAATGTGAAATTTTGTAGGGGCATCTACAATCATCAGCATGTTAGGGATTTTATTTCAGTCACACTCCGAAAGGAAGGTAGAAAAATCATAAATGAGCAATTTATTGTAAGTATAAAAATATTCGGTTTCTTTAGATCTAGCTGTAGGTTTACATAATTTTAAATAAAAGAATGTTTTATATGAAGAATTAGTAATTTCTCTAATAAGTAAAGTCTTGGCCCTTGATATATCATGCTTTCTTGTTTCCCAAGTGATACATTGAGGGGTTATTGTATCAAAATTTTAGACATGACAAGAACAAAATCAAAACTCCAAGTTTGACAGCAGTGAATAGGGCATATCATGAGACATGTTTTAGCTCAAGAGTGAATTTTCATGATTCAAGAGCCATTCCTTTTTACATGCCCCTCCGGAATAATGTCCTACAGTTCCGTCACTTTTCACAACACGATGGCAAGGAATCAGAATAGGCAGAGGATTATCCTTCATGGCAGAACCAACAGCTCGAGATGCAGAGTTGTTTCCGCAGAGTGCAGCTAAACGGCCATATGAAATGGTTTTCCCCGGGGGTACCTCATTCATAAGAGTTTTCCATACTTTTGTTCTAAAGCTGCCTAGAAAATCAAACACTTGTTGAAATCCTCCTCAACATGGAAATACCAAGTACTTTAACAACTTTATGAACACACTAAGTGAAAATATATAAATTTAATCTTATATTGAACGAGAATTGGCACTTTTTGCGTAGTGCTGCTTTTGAAGCAAGGTAAACAGATTAGGGGATGCAAAGGAGATTGACAGACATGTATTCAAAACATATTTGGAGTCCATGTTTTCTCCTCCTGTTTCTTATTCCAATCAAAGGCCATAATGTTAAGGTAATATAACATTTAAAGGTTTTTCACTGTTTGCAGACATTTTATCTGTGTGATAAACGGAACTTAGATCTATGCTGATCAAATTAGCTTCAGTGAGTATTTTTGATTGCTTTAAACATTTAAAGATGGGGTTCTTCCCATTTCCATCTCTTTTCATGTGTTAGTCTGTTTCATTAGTAGAGCATCCGATCCCCAATACATCTGTCACCACTTTCACCTGGTGAACTTCCCCCTTGCTAACAATGGCTTCAAACAGATCCACTCACTCAAGTTGCTTGTTTCTACTTCCTTCCTGATTGCCGATGCATTCCACCACAACGATGCACATGTGACTTTTATAGAAACGCAGCCTTTTCTGCCAATAAACTTTCTTAATAAGTCCCCTAATCCAACATACTTCTTCTAAATTATTATCCTCCTAGCAGGTTAATTTTAAACAATTCACTCTTTCTCGGCAGATTTAACATGCACCAACCCCCTAGTACATGACGGTCTGGACCGAGTTTCAAACTTGCAACCCTCTTATTGCTAATCCATTGCTCTTCCAACTGGGCTACTGCAGCCCTTCATGTGGGGATGGATTTTCATGAAATTTGATAGAGGTTTAGTTTATGCATACATAACGATATCAAAACAATTTAGGTTTAATATTAAATAGTTTGGAAGTTTTAGACATTTAAAGGACTTGCAACTTTGAACAGCAGTAGTGAGATCACTTAAAAATGCATGCTTGAAGATATCTGTTTCTCAAAAACTACTCAATACGAATAAAAACATTTTTGAAATCTATGAAAACTTTTCTTATCTAATTGGAAATAATGTTAAATATTATATTCAATTAGACCAGGCTATTAGGATATCTATCAACTACAAATTAGTTGCAAATATTAAAAATTGTCGATTTTGATAGAATTAAAACGTTTGTATGGGCCAAGGGAATTTAATGGCATTTTTAAAATTCATACCAATTACAGTGCTAAGTATGATAAACAATTGCTGCAGTTTGGAAATTGCCTTGTATTTTGTTCCCCTTCAAATTAACACAGAACCAAATGACGATTTTATGCTTTGAATAGGCATACAAAATCAAATTAAGGAAAGCTCTGGCGAAAACGATATTATAGAAAAATACAATTTAATATGTCTATCACTTGTAAAGAAATTCAGGATAGCCTTTTGAGTCCCAAAGCAACAGTAACAAAATCGGTAATGCCCCTTGCAAAATTGACGACTGAAATTTTCGGTCCCAAGACTTTCTGGATATGCTAATGGGTTACCACATTCTAAAATTATTTCCATCACTGACGATGGTTATTATTACCAATCATATCATTTGCTTTCTATTCTATGGATATTATGCATTTCAAATAATATTCATTGTTGTAAGTATTAAATAATCGTAATTGTTTAATTTCAAAGAAATGAAATATGAAATAATTCTTATATATATAACTGAAAAAGCAAATTATAAAAACAGAACACCAAATTACTATTAAAATAAAGTTAGATATTTAAACTTGTGCATATCATGGACAGTGAAACTTTTTCTTTATTACCTTTTCAAATCTCTTGTTTCAATTGTAGCATTTGTTGAAATTGACAGTTTGCCTAGTGCTGCCGAATTCTTTTTAAAATGCTTACTTTTTCACTAATGATGGCAATAAATATGAAACAAGGATTTGCAAATGAAGTACAATTGGGAATGTAATGATAGCTGTGTTCCTCTAATAGCTGCTGGCATTTTATTAAACCTTTTTCGAAACTAAGATTCAAAATGAATAACATAAGTTGAAGGCCCATAAAAGAACTTTTTGTTTATCTATTAATCTTTATTTCTGTCAGTTACAAGTGCATTATCAATTTCATTGAGCATTTATTTCACTTGCAAAACAGTAGCAAATTTACTTTTGCAGTTGACACAATTTCCTATCGTTTTCTTTTGCCATGCTTTCTTTGAATCATACTGAGTTTATGGACCTTTTCAACTGGTGAATTTCCAATCTTCTGGAGACTGTTGCGTTTCTCGTTGTTCCTATTTCATAAATCAAGATAATTTTTTTCAAACTTCCTACCTAATCTCAAATACAACAGTTCTTTGGCTTTATCTGAAAGCTCGGAAAGTTCTTTTAAACAGATTGTTTTTAGATAATGAATCTTGTCACAGGCTTTTCAAAGAGATAAAATTTTTTCATGTAAATATTTGGAAGTTGGATTTTAATTTATTTTTTACTCTTAAAATTATATATCGCATTTTCCTGTCTAATAATATTTAATACTTACAAACTGCATTTATATTAACAAGTAATAGTTTTTTATATTTACATTTCCTAAGGATATCAACAAAAAGGCTTCTTTTAACCAAATAAATGAAGGAAAAACAGGGCTTATGAAAGTAATTCCATGTGAAATTTTCTACATGCACCAGAATAATAATTATTTCATTCTTCTTTAGCAATTTTATGTTATCGAAGTTTATAACTTTCATTATCAGCTGAGATAGAAAAGCCAAATTTAAAACGTTTCTGGAATATAAGTAAGCAAAAGACAATAATGAAAATTTCAGGACATGTAATAGACATCTTAGTCAAAACGTTGAAAAATTTTTGTTTTCCTTCACAGTTAAATATGTATTTTGAAAAATTGCATTTTCCCATATTTTTGCTTTTTAAATGTTTTTTCCTTTACTAAGCAACAAAAAAAAAAACAGTCACTAAATTTCACCACGCTATTTGTTATAAAACGTTTTTCAGTAAGAATTTTAAATATTGCCTTGCCATTTCTTGAGATACCAGAGCAATTTGAAATCTGTAGCAAATTGGCAAAAATTTCTGTTTTTGATTTCTGATTCAGCTGTGATGGCTATTAAATTATATTGAATTTTCCTAAGAGTCCTCTTTCCAAAGGTAAAACGATATAAAAACTTGAAGTTTGTTTCAATAACTTATTGAAATAAAGAGTCACAAGCAGGCCACTTTTAGTCCTAAAAAAATCTACATTTGTATGACCGTCAACCTTTTAATGTCAATAAATAACAAAATATACATTCCTGAAACCTGATATTTTGCATTTGCTCATTACTATATGTAGCCAATTCAAAAATTGATCTTCATTTAAATTGCACATGTCAGCCACAGCTGATTTGCTCATTTTACATGGAATGACTACCCTGGGAATTTATCTTAGCATTTGATTCCATGCAAATATGCAAAATTAAATTTTACTTCCAGATAGTTTCATTCAAACATCGTAAAATGGCACTATTAACTGTTCACCAATTCAGAGGAACATAGCTGTACAAACCTTGATGAAATGCTTAACAGTCTGCTATAGAGAATTCAGAGCCTGTCTTCTACCTATCTTCCTGTTGTTGATTCCCAAATTTTTACAGCATTAAAAATGTTACAACTGATATTTGTTAACCCCACATTTATCAAATAAGGACATGATTTTTATAAGAACTTTTAGTCATATCTAATAGCTTAATTAACAAAACTTTTGTCATTGGAACTCACTAAAGTGCAAAATTTCCAATTTTTTATAGTAAAACCCAAGTTTTTAATCTCTAAAATAACAATTGTGATAGAAGCTTTGCATTGCGATGATGGTTAGCACTGAAAAATTGTCTTTGACTTCTTGTGAAGGGTGCTATTTGGTGTAATTGTCAGTTCATATAGCATTGTTGCCGGTGAGTTCAAATAAATTACATTAATTTCCAATTTAGCAAAACACAAGGACGTTTTTTGTTGCTCTATGGTTATTTATTGCCTAAAAAAGGCTAATTAGATGTAACACAGAATTTTAGCTTGTAAAAAATATTAATTAGTACTATTGATCTTTAAAACTGCACTGTATTTTGACATAAACGTTTGCAGTGGTAAATACGTCATCAAAGTAACAATGTAAAATAATTTCTATAAACATGCCATTACGTAAAGTGATATATATTTTTGATAAAATAGTCATTTAAAAACCTATCAAACCCAAAACATAAGTTAACCTAATTTAAACTTTTTAATACCTAAAATTGCTAGGCCTAGTGTGTTGTTGCTGTCAGTTTATGTTGTTGCTACCAGTTGTGTTGCTAATCCCTTTGGTCAAGGTCCTTGGTCACCTTCACCAAGTCCAAAGGACCATGGTGTACAGCAACTAATTCCAGATCATACAGGAGTTGTCCCTCACAGACCAACACATTCTAAAACGTGGGAAGGAGTTATGGAGCATGGACAAATTGTAGTGTACACAAGATGTGACTTTTATGATTGGTTGATTTGGGTTTTATGGCACAAGGTCTGGTATTGGACAAGCTGTGCAAGCAAAATCAAATAAAAAGCAATAAGTGTGTGCAATTTCGGAACATCAAGCTAAACTAGTAATAAAAAGTAGACTAAAAACAGTACAAAAATAAATATGTAAAAGAAATTAAATCTAATCGAGGATATAGCAAAGCATAGGATTAAAATTTGTTATCATTAATATAAAATGATGGTTAATATGAATTGATATTTTAAAACATGTTGACCAGCAACAAGGTGTAAAATATAAAAGGTATGATTAATAAATAGTGAATCATGAATGGTACAAAATATCAAATGAGGTTTAAAAAGTCTGTCATTTAAAAATGAGATTTGAATGGGGATTTCTCCAATCAAATATTGCAATGATAAAATATGTCTAGTAAAATATTTATGACAGTGATGATTAAAAGTTGGACAGTCAATTAAAATATGAATTGTAAATGGAACTACACACATATCACACATAGGGCATTTTCACCTCAAAAAGATATCTATGAGTGAAACATGTGTGTCCGATACATAGACAAGTTAAAAGCATGTCGGAATATCAGGTACGCAAGCACAGACATAATGAAAGTGATGGATGAATGCCATGGAGCTTAAGATGTTGTGTGCTCCAGTCGTTACTCCGTGACTTTTATGTGTGGAGTTCCTCACAAAAGTTTTCTCTATTGTGTGCCAGATTCTCAGTCTTACCAGAGTAGTCTTTAAAATGTAATGAGTCCAAGGAAATACAGAAATTAGGCCCTACAGCCATTTTTTGTTACACATAGGCAAATTAAACCAGGGGTTAAAGCTGCATTCCCCAAACTTTTCCAAAACCTGAACATTTGACAAATCCCAAAATTTTAACAGAACACATTGGCTATTTTGTAGAGCATGCATATATATTAATAATTAATGAATAAATCTAAGCATAAGAAAAAACACATATTTACTCTCATATGTTAATTAAAACAAACACACGGACAAGCATATATGTATTGTAAAATTATGTTCTTTATGATTGATAATTTTTCGTAGAACACTTACACACTATCCATGGTACATAGTTTGTTATTTGCATGAGAGTGGGGTTAAAGTTTGAAAAATAGATTATTAAAACTTAAAGCCATTGATCATACCACGGCATAAAAGTGAACAAAACAGGAAAGTTTGCTTAGAATTGTTCCAGTTTGAAAGAAATATTCCTTGGGAACCATACGAATTTGCTCACAGAAAGTAAACTTGTCTAACAATTTGCAATTAAAAAATCCTGTTTGTTGAGAATTGATATCAAACATTTGATGTAGTGAAAATCATGCACTATATTATCATTAGTTAGGATCAAAGGTACAGCATATGTGCAGACAATATAAAATTACAAATGATGACATGACAAATAGAGTACACAAATTATCTTTCTTGTTTTTAAATGTCGCACTACAGATCTTAAATAATAGTTAATTCATTTCGCAAATCTCAGCAGGCATTTAAAAATTGTCTAGGAAAGTTTAGTGAAAAAGATGAGTATTTAAAAATCAAAACAGTACTTTGAGTTCATGTGTGTGTGAACTGAGGTGCTCCAAATTATTTCAAACAGAAATTTTTTATCTGAAGGATATTCTCGATGGCTCATATGGATTTGAGATAACCAAAAAAAAATATCACTTAACTTAGAGGAGGATGTGGTCTCTGATGAAGTGATTGCTGTGTAAGGCTTGTTTAAAACACATTGCTTATTTGTTTTTCACAGTAATAAGATATAAAATAGAAATGCTCTTCTGTAGTTTTTGAGATAGTCATTTTTTGTTACATGAGTATTTTTTGATAGAAATAAAGTTTAAGAACTGTTTTGTCTTGAAAGTAACTAACATAAATTACATACATCAATCTAAAACTTATCAGCAAATCTTACCTTTTAAGGTAAATAAAGAGGAACAAATGGGAGGATAGGATTCGCTGTTTGCATCAGCTGCACACTTAAAATATGATTGTAACCATGTTGTTACTTGCTTAGAAACCTCTGACCTAAAATAAAACAAATCATCTTAAAACTTTCTTTAAGTGATGATAGAAATGGTATAGGATGAACGAGTCAGTAATTGAAAAGTTAGTGCACATTTTTCTTGAAACAAATTTCCTAGAGCTAATTGAAATTGCACTTTCAAGAATATTTATAGTACTTAGTATCCTGTAAAGACTGATAAAAATGGGCTATAGTACAATTTTTAATTATAGTTTTTAGAACTTTTATTTCAAAGTTCAGAATAGTGATTGGACCACCACACATACAGTAATTACAAAACTTAGTAAAAGAACTATAGAAAATTAAACAAGTTCATGAAAACATTGTTAACGTGAATTTTGAGAAAGATATAGGTTACATTTCAAAACTGTCCATGGTTATCAAAATAGGTTTTGTGGCAATGTGTGTATAATAAATGCTTCCAATATCTATTATGCTAACATCATCTTTTTCTAGAAAATATACCATCAATTAACTTTAGATTTTTTATGAAAGAATTAATCTTTTCAGACTTCTGTTACTTGCTCAACAAATTGTTGAACTGATATTTTGAACCTACATTTACCCAAGAACCTTGCTTAATATTGCTACTGTCAATTTTGTTCTATGGTTCTTCAGCATTTTCTTCTGGTTCCATAACTTTATTTTCAGTAAGAGCCTGAGCTGATGTTCTCAAGTTTTTTCTTTCTATCTTATGTTTCTTGAAATAAATGATTTAGGATGCTATAGCATGTTAATATCTCACCTATTTTTCTGAATCCTTTTCCTCAATGAATTCTGAGCATCATTTCTAAGATCAGTAGACATAGGATTTGAAAGGGTTGTTAATATGGCTAATTTCAGGTCTTTTAAGTGAAAATAGAAACTTTATCTGGCAAGTAAGTTGCTTGAAAATTGTTATATTTCCTGTGAAGCTTGATTCCCTTCATTTTGTGACAAGCTTACAACCAATATTGAACTTCATTTTGGAAAATTAATGCTTTTTTATCCTTAAAATTCTGTGTTCCAGCCTGTCAATTTATGGTATATAACCATTTTCCTTAAATTCTTTCACAACATGGTCAATTTTAATGATTCTCATAACTGTTTCAATAGACAGAGAAATGTGACCTTAGAAATGTTTTGCAAGTTGTTTTCCCTGTACCATAATATCGAAATTCTTTTCCATATTTATTTCAGTGGCATGGAAACCTCAACATCTAAGGGCTGTAAGGCACGACTTGTAATTGGGGTAGCCATATTATATCTATACATATATATTATGGAATATTTATATACCTATTCATTTTTGCTTATTAAAAATGATCTTTAGCATAAAAGAACCCTGAAACAAGTTTCTTCAATGCTGCCGCTAAGCCTAAACTATATTCACTTTACCCCACTTCATTTAAAAACATCTAGCATTAAAATTAATGTTGTAATTTCTTGCCTATTTATTGGAATCTGTTAACAAGTCCTTTATCTATCTCAGGAGAACAAAAAATATAATAGTTTTAGAAAGGTGTCTTCGATTGAAATACTTTTTAAACTTAAATATATATTTGTGAACTTTATTTTCCCATCAAAATAAGGTTCATAATTAATGAGGAAGCTTTAGCATGTACTAACCACTCTACCCCATCCCCCAAAACACATAACCCAAATTCATCTTCATTGTCATTAGACAAATCATCCGATTCCAACTGCAAAGCATGTCTTTTTAGAATGCATTTTATGTATCTTTTGCAGCAACTATCACCTTTACTGCATGTGCTTTTATACTGTATGTGTTCCCATTTTGACAGCTACATTCGTATTTTCTACAAATTCATTACCTTCCCCACTTAAGTCTGAAAGTATTTCCCTTTTTTCCATTAACAGCTTGAAATTTTGGTACCTTTGATATATGCATACTTTTGTGGCAATGCTTTTGGTGCAAGCACTTTTTGAAGCAAGTTATGGCAACCCATCTTTATTAGGATTATTCCCGCTTTTATGGCAACCTCAACAAACAATGAGTTTAAATTTTCATTTTGGTTCTTTTCATTTCCGTTAAATTGTCCTTTGATATCATTGAAATAGATTTTTCCAACAGGTTTTTAGAAATTGTTTGAGATTTAAATCGGGAGGGGTTTGAAACAGTACTTAAAGTATCCTTAAGGATATTTTAACTGCTATTTTCTGTTTCTGCAAATTATTTTCCGTTAAGGAAAACAATGTTTTTCCTAAGTTTTCTAACTGTGTCCATTAAAGCATATTATTTTCCATTAAGAAAAGCGATTTTTTCTAAGAATTCCTTCCATGGCGACATAAAAAGTGTGCTACAAAACAAACCAAAAGCGTTGATAGAAAAGTATGCGTATATCAAAACTGTACCACTCTTTCTTTCAAACATAATAACCATCTTCTATGTAGTTGCATGGGACAGTTTCTTCCATTTTGAACTTTTCTTTTGAGGTAGGACTCACTAGGGTAGTACATGATCTAGAGTTCAGGACTAAGAGAAGGTTTAGCGTAAATTAAGAACGAAGATTGACATCACTCCTCAGAGCAGACACATGATTTCATTGATCTCAATGGTTAGACGCCCGACTTTAATGTTTATTTTGGTACAGCTGTATCTCGTTTGGTGGCAACGCTCTTGGTGCACTTCTTATGTCGCCAAGGAAAGAATTCTTAGAAAAATCGTTTTTTAAATGGAAAATAAGCTTAAGCAGAAAGACAATTTAACGGAAATGAAAAGAACATTCTAAATGAAAATTTATACTTTCCACTTGCCGAGATTGCTATAAAAACAGGAATAACCCTATAATAAAGATAGGTTGCCTTCACCTGCCATAACTCGCTACTAATAGTGTGGCAAAAAATGCGCCAAGAGCGTTGTCACCAAACGAGGCATATAGTACAGCTGTGCCTTTATTTTTTATCAATACAATGAAAAATTAGTTAACTCCATATTGGTTACCATTGTTCCAATAGTCCATTGGGAAAAGAAATAAAATTCAATTTACTGTGGAATAAATTTGTTTACTTGTTTCAATGAGAAATGATCACTGGTGGTTTTAATGAGAGGTGGTCAGGGATTGGCTGGTTCACATTATAGAATTCGAATTTAGGAAGAAACATGGTAATGTCTTGCTAAAAAATGGGCATTGAAACAGAACAAATTGTGCTGTACATACTGTTGCACCTCGTCTACTAAAGTATTTTTGAAATTTTAGACAGGGTCTTTTTTCTATTACGAGTTTTCAAATTTTGTTAGACCTATTGACAATAAAAAAAAATGAAATAAAAACTAGGTGACTTGATTTGGTATGTATGTCTTACTTTCCAACATCATCTTTGAAATCACGTAAAGGCGACTCAAGGTTTTCTGCATCAGGAAAATTGATGGCATGTGCTCCTTTTTTACAATAAATTACAGTCAATACTCCAATTTCGGTTTCCAAGTAGCTTTCGTGTAAAATGCACGTCATCTTGCTATAAATTTAAAAATGGGTTATTTCAAGAAAATGGGATATTTTAGCATCCTTTTCTTCCTTATCCCTTTGCTAGGAGAAAAACGGCTAACAGAAACCAAATTCTTTCAATTTCAAACCACACCAGCGTGAATTTCGAATTCAAAATAAACAGAAAGTTTCTGTCTTACTGTTGCCATTCTTCGATAGTATAATATATGATTAAATATATTTATTTATAATAGAACTTATCAAAATACCATTCTACATAAATTTTACCAATTTTCATCTTCGAACTCGCCTTAAAAATATTTTCATTGCTTGAAAGATAATTTATACATTAATTGAATGCGAATACATATTATGCAATAAAAGCTTAACCGGTAAAATGTCTACCTAGATTAGAGCAATCCTCAAAATTACGAAATTATTTGTTTTTGTTTTGGTTATTTCAATTTGTTATTGGTGATTCACGCAAAATTACCCACGAATCTCAAAACACATAGCAACCTCCAAACCCTTTGTACAAATTTTCAAAATTTCTTTCTCTTGCGAAGAATAAATTTACCTTGCTAAAATTTTGAGGTGGAGATTTTTTGTTGATATTCACATTGCACATTTGATGGTTCTTTGTACAATTTACATTATTAATGCGAATTATCAAAATATTTGAGCACATTTTCCTGTCACTATGTCTATGTTCATCGTACTTTGTTTACAAACATTTGAGCAATTCTGATCTGACAAACTTGAGTGAAATGTGGTTTTTCCCGAAACTACCAAAAATTGAAAGAAAGGAAGCATCGGACTTGTTCTCTTCTGTATCGTGCCGTGGTAGTAACCACACTAACAGATTTTGCCACTTCCAAAACCTGTGCTTTGACCCAAATTGTAAATTATTTTTATTTTTCCACAGTGCAAAATCCATTATGACTGGATTGCCTCAGAATAGATTTTCTCCTACTTTGGTGGATTTTTCGTCTGTGTCAGATCATAATACCCTATACTTTAACTATGTTGAATTACCCTCTAATTCAATATCAAGATTCAATCTGTCGTATGTTATGGGTCATGGCTTAATGTTTAAACGTTTTAATCCGGATAATTTGATGCACGTATTCCATGATGATTTGCTTCCTGTCTTCACAACTGTTAACGAAATTCCATCTGATGACATTTTTCTTATTTTTGCCGACAATAGGTCACCTGGTCCGTATGCAATTTTATATGAAGAATTTTTAACAAGAAAACCCATATACATTTCATCTTTATCCAACAAACTTATACATTGCTTCCAAAATGTTCATATTGGCTTAAACAAACATTCAACATGGTACCAATATGGCTTCAAAGAACCCCAAGGACCTCTGTTGAAGACTCACAATGAAGTGTCCCCCCTTATCCTGAATTTTCGAGACTATTTTATGAAACAGTTTGCGTTGGTTCAACACTCTACAAAGAGTACTGCTCTTTTGCTGGTGAGAAAGCACAACAGGAAGATTTCAAATGAAATTGAAATTGCAAATGCAATTGCCAATTTCACTGGATTAGAAACGAAACTCATTGGTCTTGAAGATAAATCAGTTCTTCAAGTGATTCAAGAAATTATTCATTCCCCATTATTGGTAGGCATGCATGGTTCTTTGTTGATACTTTCTCTATTCTTGAATCCTTTTTCTGTTGTATTGGAAATGTTTCCTTTCGGCATCGATCCGGGTATCAGCACGCCTTACAGAACGTTATCAGGAGTACCAGGTTTAAAGCTTTTGTACAGGTCATGGCAAAATATCAATATCACAAATTCCATTCCTCATCCTGAGTACCCTAAAGAACTGGGAGGCGTTCTACATCTGCCACTAGAAGAACAGAAAGTAATCCAAAACTCTACGGTAAAGCCTTTTTTGTGTTGTGATGATCCCGTATGGTTGTATCGCATCTATCAAGATACTTATGTGGACCTTCTAACTTTCCAAGCTGTTTTAGAGGAAGTACTTGAAACTCGCCAAAAAATGCTGAGTAGCTCTGAAACTTTCAAAGGATATGGGCTTTACCCAAGTGAAGTACAAAACATAGCATGCACAGTAATATTTGAAACTAATACTACCTTGACTTTTTCATGGGATGAACCTTGGAACCTGACATTTATGAACTCAACTGTTGTTGAATATGAGGTGTGGATTCAGACAGCAGATGGTGTGCAAGCATATATAATGAAAAAAAATGTATTTAAATATCCTATTAAATCTGAAATGAGAACATGCTATACATGGATAAGGTGTTATATTGATGGTAGGATTGGTCCATTTAATTCCAGCCCATTTATTTGTGCATGGTGAAAGTGAATGAAAATGTTTAAATTAACACATTAAATAAATGTGTTAAGCTAAGTTATTTTTAGAAGATTTTTTCAACATCAGCTTCAATTTTTTTTTCGGGGTGGGGTGGAGTGTATGCCATGGTAGTTCAAGAGTTGCTGGATCTAGTTCTTTCCATCTACCACAAGAACTGCTCTTGCCACAAAGTCTGGGTGGTGGTGGTCACTATTGGAATGGGGCTAATTCATTTTGAGTAGGGGAGACTGATATATACCTTAATTTTATTTTGCTTCTGGTGAATGCTGTGACAATAGTTTAAAAAGCTTTCATTCCAAAATGCTAATGATTAGTTTTTGGATTGGACTAGAGAAAAATATCTAACTTTGTCAATAACAGTCAAATATTTGTTAACTTATGTAAAACTGATTTTTAATCTTTGCTGCTTAAAAAAGTATATATTGGAAAAGGATGGATATTGAAAAAGACTTATGGCTTTGATCTTAACAAGATTACCCAATCATTGATGAACTTAACAAGCATAAAGAAACGCAACCATCTCACTCATTACCGTGTAAAATGTTTAATTTTATAGAATTTGTTTAAAATGTTATTTTTGTGTTTGTCGATATATGTAATTTATGAATACAAAAGTTAATGTGTACATTTTATTTTATTCTTATTCAATAATTATTGTTTTATCTATTTTTGCAAGAAATACACCTGTTGTAGTCCAGCTCCTGTGAGAAGGTAGTCGAGTCACATGGTTTTGAACTAATTCTTTAAATTAGTTAATAGGTTGGTACATAAACAAAATACTTCCATGATTGGCGTCTTTAGTGCTGATTTGGTTGTAAGTTGATCAATTGGCCCCCAAAGCGATGTCAGTAAAAACAAGTTGTCACGGAAAACTAACTACCATCGCTGTGGTAGCCCAGTTGGAAGAGAAACGGATTAGCAACCAGAGGATTGTGAGTTCAAATCCATCGAAAAAACTGTGGTGTACATGGCGGCTGGTGCATGTTAAATCTGTTGTGGCCTCAGGTGCCCTCTTGTTGCCGTGGAAGTTTGTAGTGCCAGCTCAGGTGTGACCTCATCATCTGACTGTGATTCAAAATTACATGGTGTTCTGGGATCTTTCCCTTCGGGATCGATCCAGGACCATCACTAATAGCCCATTGTGTTGACGTTAATTGAATACCTAACCAACCATTTATACTTTTGGTATGGCAACCCTTCTAACATGCTTTCACACCTATTCAAAAATCGACTGACCCAAGGTCAACCGCCTTTTCATAGGAGCTGCATTTCCCACACACATTTCCAGGTAGTACAAGAAGCCTATGCTTACAATTTCATTAATTTTTTTTTAATGAATAAAGAATTTTCCAAGAAGAATGTTAAAAAATCAAAGCCTACACACAATTTATTGAGAAATTAATTATCCTCCATATTGTTAGTGGATTTTCTGCTCATGGTCTGCAGTTGTACTACAAGCCAATTCAACCAGTGCCATAGAACCAGCAAAACTGGCTCTTTAAATGTGGATGATGTAAATTCTCGTGTTAAGATCAGTCATAAAGGTTTAAATATTTTACAAATTTAAACTGGCTTTATTTTAGAATCATAGCTGATGTAGATTAATTGTGAACAGAGCTCAGCACTCTTGTTAGTTAAAAATTGAAGCGCAAAGGCAGAAAGATCAGGGATGAGGTCTTAGACCTCTTGATGCCTCTCTACCCTATAAAATTACCATAGCATAACATTGATAACTTGCTTGCTAGCCAAAGCCCACCCTTGGCCATTTGGTGGCGTGCCGACCGGTAGAGAGGAAAGCTTTCTCGAATTGTCCTTCTCAGTGTCTGGTTCTTGGTTCAAGACCGGGCACTGATGCAGGTGGGCAGCAAGGTAGTCGCTATCTAGAACAGCCCCACGCTGCCTGTACGAGGGTGGCCATGGCAGATCGGACCATTGGTGACGCATTAGCATGGCCCATTTTTTTACCCTTTGAAGCAGTCAGTCGCTAACAGCAGAGTTAATTTGGGCTTTGCTGGAATTTAAAGTAGAGGCAAAGCTGCCCCCATCTTTTCATTGATAACTATGGATGCTGATATTGGATTGAGATAAAAAAAGAAGCAAATACAGAGGCTGTTCGGACATTTTTTGAACGATTTTAATGGACTGAAACTCAATTTTTTACATGAAATTTTTGTGTTTTAAATGTTCCATTTGATAGCCCTTATTGTTAACTACCTGTCTACACCTTAATTTCAATGATGACTTTTGTAGTATCGACAGTGGTATTCTGTCCCATTCTTGTTCCACAGTTTTCCAGTCCTTGAATGGTTTTCGGTCGACGTTTCGATAATGCCCTTTTTAAAAGCACAAAAGTCCATGGGTGAAACATCTGGAGATTTAGCAGGAATATCAGTAAAGGGTATTGACTTGATACCAGTTTCTTGGTCCATTTTTTCCAAGAATTTAATAGTCGATTTAGATGTGTGGCTGCTTGCTTTACCCTGATGCAGTTCTACTGATTGTTGGCACTGTGGGTAAATGATATGGTATTTCTTTTTTGAATATTGGGGATAAAATAGGGTCTTGATAATATATGGGAGTTGATTTTTACATTTTCCCCCTCTTTTTACTTTTAATTTTCCATTATATGCAAAACGGGCAACAATCATAAATCTCTTAGAGAAAGTTCTCACGTTCACTTTGCTATAGTCCTTTGACTTGGCGGATTGTCTTTTAAAATTAAAGATCTTACCTTACAAATATTCTCAGAAATTTTTTTCTTTTTTGGAAGTATTTTTCCACTTTTACGTTGTTTTCCTTTCTCATTATTAATATTACTTATCGTACCTTTAGATATCAAAAAACCATGACTTTTACAGCGTTTTTGAATAATTGAATAAGCATAATTCTCTTCGGAAAGAGGAAACGTAGCCTTCCATCCATTGCTTATTTAAAAGCGCTATTTTGAAAGTAAACAAAACTCTGAGTTAGCAGACGATAAGTTATTCTTTAACTATTTAACTGCTGTGAAAATAAAATTCTTTCGTAGCATACAATTTTTTTACAGCTCATCAAAATCGTTCAAAAAGTGTTCGAACAGCCTCTGTATTCTCCATTCATTGTTTCGTTTCAGCAAAGGCAATACAAGACGATTTTTCACCCTAAGTTGAAAAGGTAGAAGCGTGACCAATCTTGGAAACTATGCATGATCCAAATGCTATATATGAGTTCGAAGCAGTCTTATAAAGATGAAAAAATAGATCATGTGCAAGACCATCTTCCAATATTATCTCGACTGGATGCTAGCCTTAATCTCAGGCAAGCGGATGGAGGGGAAATTCTACTAAAGGTACTCATTGAACATGACAAAAGCACCATCATCAATAAATCATAATTTGAAACGATTTAAAGCTGAAATGGTCACTCATCTGCATTTCCTGGTTGACTTCTTGGGGTGAAAGTCAAGGACATAATAAAAATGGAGATATCTCACACATTCAGATTTACAATCAAAACCTAACTCCCCCGCCTACAGTCCATGTTGAACCTTGGCCTCCCTAACGATACGACTCCAAAGCGCCCTATCTTGGGCCTTAGTCCACCAATTTTTTATTTTCATGTTTTTGAGGTCTCGACCTCCTCACGCCATCTTTTCCTCGTCCTTCCCGGTTTTCTCTGACGACACTGATTCTTAAATATTTTTTGTGCCTCGGTTGTTATCCATTCTCTTCATGTGTCCCAACCATTGGATTTTTTTTGATTTTATCAAATTTATATCTTTTTCTCTATATAATTTTTGGATTTCATTGATTGTATCTCCTCCATACCGTGCCCTTTATTGATTCAAATATGGCTCTCAAGATCTTTCTCTCCCAAGTTATCAACATGTTTTTGAGTCGAAGTTCATGTCTCCGATCCATATATTATTGTTGGTTTAATGATAGTTTTATACATTATTAGCTTTGTCTTCTTCGCAATTGCTTTAGATTTTATTTTTTGAAGAGCGAAAAAGCTCCGATTTCCTGCACTAAACCTGTTTTATTTCAGGCATGTCGTTATTTTCATTAACAATTCAGTCTAGATACCTAAATTCTTTAACTCTTTCAAACTTAACTGTATCATTTATCCTAAGTTCAGTATCTTCCTCACTTCCCTTGCAATCCATCACCATGTATTTAGTCTTTTCTACATTAATTTCTGATCCGAAGACTTTGGCTTCCATTACCAGTTTACAATTAAAAGTGTCAGTTGTTTTGCCTCCAAATTAAAAAATTTGTCAAGGGAATGCAGAGTTTCTGCAGTTGTATTGATGATATGTCATTGGACCCCTCAATCCTCATGTTAGCTTGATATTGGAACAACTTGTATACCAAATTGTGCAGGGTATTTCAGAAGTCATTGGTGGATGCTTGTAGATCATACATCCAATTAGAAAGGATAGTAGCCCTATCTTTCATGGGTCAGGTAATATTTACCCATTTTATTTTATTACTGTTAGACAGCTTTTCAGTGTCTTCAAGTTGTAACGCAATTTTTAAATTTGTAGTCACGTTAGTTTTTTTTGCACTTAATTTTTAATGCCAATCTTTCCTCACGTTTGGCGTGGTGTGGAAGTTTGGAGAGTGGGGTGCCAGCTCAGGTGTTGCCTCGTCATCTGACCGTGGTTCAAAATTACGTGGTGTTGTCCTCGGATCTTTCCCTCTGGGATTGATCCCGGACCGTCACCAATAGCCCGTTGTGTTGCTCCAGTGTGACGTTAATTGAAAATACCAAATACCAATACTTTCCTCACGTAATTTTTATCCAGCCCCCCCCCCCTTTGGGATCATTGAACTTTTCACCATTTGCTGTGTGCATTAACTAAGTCCATCATAGGGTTATTCTTTTTAATTTTTCAATACTTAAGTCCTTTTTAAAGGAAAATTGTCCTAACTTTTCAATTTTATATTCAACATTATAGATAAATGTTATAATTTTTAACAATCTATTACGTCTCAATAACAAAATATTTACTTTTGTGAAAGTACCCCCAGTTTTGTGAAGGGTACCAATAAAACAACTACAGCAGCATTTTTCCAGTATTCATTAGCACACATTCATGCTCTTTGCTAACAACAAAAGCAGAGGAACGAAAGAAACCGAAAATTATAATCTTGCGCCATAAAACTCAAATCAACCAACCAATCAAAAGTTATAAGCTCAATTACGGCGGCGCGGTAGCCCAGTTGGAAAAGTAACGGATTAGCAACTGGAGGGTTGCGAGTTCAAATCCAACCAAAGACCGTCGTGTACAAAGGGCGCTGGTGCATGTTTAATCTGTTATGGCCTGAAATGTTCTCACGTTGGCGGAGTGGAAGTTTGGAGAGTGTTGTTCCAGCTCAGGTGTGATCTCGTCATCTGACCGTGGTTCAAAATAACGTGGTATTGTCTTCGAATCTTTCTCTTCTGGTTTTATCCTGGACCGTCACCAATAGTCCATTGTTTTGTTCCAGTGCGACATTAAGTGGAATACCTATTTACGCTTCGGATTTGATCCCATACAGTCGCCAATAGCCCGTGTGATGCTCCAATGGGACGTTAGATACCTACCTGTGGTTCTATCGAGGACTAGGAATGTTGGGAAGGTAGTTGATTAACGTAACACTGGAGCAATTCAAGAGGCTATTAGCGTCGGTCCGGTATCAATCCCAAAGGGCAAAATCCGAGGACCCCACCACGTAATTTCGTACCACAAGTAATGTTGGGTAGGTAGGAAAATTAATGTCGCACTGGAGCAACACAAATGGCTATTAGTGAAAGACCGGGATCAATCCTCAAATAACAGCCAAGGACAACGTCGTTTGGGGAGTGGGGTCACAGTCTCAGGTGTTGCCTCGCCGCAATTACGTGGTATTGTCTTCGGACTTTCTCTTTGGGATTGATCCTGGGCCGTCACCAATAGCCCGTTGCGTTGCTCCAGTGTTACCTTAATTAAAATACCTATCCAAGGAAAAGGTCACGCAATTTTGAACCACGGTCAAATGACGAGGTAACACCTGAGCTGGCAACCTACTCTCCAAACTTCCACACCACGCCAACGTGAGGACATTTGAGGCCACGACAGATTTAATCTGCACCAGCCCCCTTTGTACACGACAGTGTTTGGCTGGATTCGAATTCGCAATCCTCCGGTTGCTAATCCGTTACTCTTCCAACCGGGCCACAGCGGCCCAAGGAATATTGGGGGGGGGGGGTATTTCAATTAACGTCACACTGGAGCAACACAATGGGCTATTGGTGACGGTCCGGGATCAATCCCAAAGGGAAAGATCCGAGGACAACACCACGTAATTTTGAACCACGGTCAGATGACGAGGCAACACCTGAGCTGGCATTCCACTCTCCAAACTTCCACACCACGCCAACGTGAGGACATTTGAGGCCACGACAGATTTAACGTGCACCAGCCCCCTTTGTACACGACGGTGTTTGGCTGGATTCGAACTCGCAACCCTTCGGTTGCTAGTCCGTTACTCTTCCAACCGGGCCACCGCGGCCCAAGGAATATTGGGAAATCGAGTAACGAGGAAATTGAAATATCTTGAGTAATTTGGCAACAAGAATAACATTTGTTGTTGTGTGTTGGGAAAGAAGTGTAGGAATTACGAGGAATTATTTTGTCTAATAAATATTTCCAGAGCAGACTAGAATTCCTTTAGATATGTCGTACGCATATCTCTTTAAGTACATTATTATTGGAGACACAGGTAATATTTGATCTTATTTTCGTAAAATTTTATCCACAATTTGGTTCACTTCCCATTATCTGACATATGTGACAACGAATGACTAATAATGTGCGTCATGCGTGTCAATCTAAATTAAGAATTATTGATATCAAACGTTATTTTATCTAAAATTTAAAAATAAAATAGAAACATAATTCCTGACATTTGGATCATTAAATTGAGTTATTTTGCTGACGCACCCGTCTGAATGCACCCATAAAAGTTTTTAAGTGAAATAAATAATTTTTTTAAGAAGTAGCCGAAATTCTACAGAGAATTTATTTTAAACGCTTTTAGAATGTTTTATGTGTGAATGATTCTTTAAAAAATATAGTTTAACTTTTACACTTCGTTTAAAGTACTGGTATTACGTTTCTGTCCTCTCCCTGATTTGAACATTTTCCACATCAGATTACAATCGCCATGTGAATTATTTCAGAACTTCCTGTAGCGTTCTTACCTTTTCTATTATCTAATTAGCGTCAGAATAATTTTATATTCGAATAATGTGTTTAAAAGTTTTAAATTATATAAGCTACTAGCTGAATTACATAGTGTTGCTCATATTGCATTGTTTATAATTCATCATAATATTACTCAATATTATTCTTATGGAAATTTCGAATTGTTTTTAACTCTGCAGACCCAGGACAAATCGAACGGGGTTAATATATAGCCTATGTGTCCCGCAGAATTCTACAGTATGCATGTACCAAATTTAGTGTGAATTGGTCTGACATGGATCGTATAAATACGCAATGTTATTCCTCTGAGGATTTTGAATTGTCTTTAGCCCCTGTACCATGTCGACAAAAAAAGACCACTTTCTATGAAAATAATCGTGGCATAAACTGTACCCATCTGTGATTGCATCATACTCTAAGATTCTAAAAAACCTCCAAGGTCATCTTGAAGGGTGACTCTTGTAGATGTTCTGACGTCATCTGCAGCCAGACCGGGAGAGAGCGCCCCCTAGCAAGAAGTGCTCTGTCCAGGATGACGGGACTTTACACCCCTCTACACCCAAGACAAATAGAACGGGGTTGCTATGTAGCCTTTGTTACCTGCAGGGTTCCAAAGAATAAGTGCCGAATTTGTGTAGATTGGTCAAACTGTAGTTTTGTATAGAGAACAGATTGGCAGACAGATGCCAACTCTGCTTTATATGTATAGATCTCCTTGGTTTTTTAAGTTCAATTAAGGTTTTTTGAGATTAAACCAAGGTTGAGTTTTTCTGCTCCTAGTTAAAAAATGAACTTGTGCTATTGAATGATGATTTGAGTCTGAATTCATCTGTATAAACAAATCAGTCGTGGGGAATGACGAACAAGTCCATCTTAAATTCTCAATAGGCTGGAGCTTTTCCTGTAGCCTTTAGGACTTTTAATATAAATTGTTGTGACATTAGACAAGGAGAGTATATCATACTGGGTTACATTATTCCATAGTACCACCTGGTTTTTTTACCCTCCCCCTATTTGTACTGCCGGTTTATGTCGCCTTGGTATTGGACTAGCATCTCCGAGGAAAAGTATTAAAATGGTTTAACACGTTTAAAACGAATGCCGATCTGATATCCATTTTTGATGGTATGAGTACTTTAAGAGTATGTCTCCATACAGATACAAATCTCTTGGTATCAAACTGCCTTCAGATTGGATCAAACTTGTATTGGACTAGTATCTCCTGGGAAAGATTTTTTCTCGATCCGATACCCTGTTTTCACAGAATGTCTGCAATGACCTTTACAAAATATATCAATCCACTCTTTGCAGATCAATCCAAAATATCGAATATATCGAGAAATGAAAGTTTAAATACTTGGGTATTGATGTAGTATTGCTCATTTCTAATTGGCTGTATGCATAGGAGTTTGTTCCAGAGGTGAAGAAACATTTTTGAGCCCCCAGGTAACTGAGGATGATGTCTTTCTTCTGGAACAAAATATCTGTAAAAGAATGTAAATGAATATTGAGTATAATTACTGAAATAATTAGGATAAATATACTAATTCTATGTTGATTATCTGTACATTTTTGTCTGCAGTATTAATTTTTACTTGCAGTTTCTTAAGCATGCATTAATTGCAAAAGGCAGCTTTTTTATTGACTTCTGTCTATGGGTTTCCACAGGGTGGAAATAATAGTATTTCATTGCTTTGTCTCTTCTCTCTTTTATGAATTATGATCACAGGGAACTACATGATGGATCACATAAATGTTTAAGTATTGCATTCTAAAGACGGATTCTAAGATCACCTCACATACTCACTAGGAAATGCTTTTGTGAAAATGGTGCTAAAAATTATGATTCATATTTTCAAGAAAACTACAAAACTTTTCATAAATATTACATAGGTCTGAGCAGAACTCTGAATACATTGAAGAACTCATTCATCACACTTCTAAACAAATTACCATAAAGTGGCCCAGTTTGACCTCAAAATAATATGGTAGCCCTAGTTATGTGGCTAGCACCCTTCGTCTTTCATACTTGCTGCAATCGTGCTGCAATATGCTTGTACTTTAAAAAGTATAAAAAAATAGTGTGGCAGTACTTTCTCCTCACAAACTTAACTTTTTAAAAATTTCCAATGGCCGGCATAAGAAACCATACATAAGTTTGTAACAAAGTACTCTAAAAAATTGATAAAACATGGTAAGGCAAGAGAAATTATAAAGTTAACTGCCCATTCGTCCTTTAGCCTCCCAATATCAGTCACAGAAATACCGACTAGAGAGCACAGTACAAATTTGCAGGTGGCAAATATCCATTTCTTGGGTGTTTGGCTAAAAACAGCTGTGTACATGGGGGCTGGTGCACATTCAATCTCATAGTTGCTATGTCATAGGGTTGCGAGTTTGAACCCAACCAAAGACCATCGTGTACAAAGGGCAATGGTGCATTTTAAATCGGTCGTGGCCTCAAATGTTCTCACATTAACGTGGTGTGGAAGTTTGGAGAGTAGGGTGCCAATTCAGGTGTTGACCTCATCTGACCGTGGTTCAAAATTAGGTGTTTTTCTTGGATCTTTCCCTTGGTGATTGTGTGTGATCCTGGACCTTCACCAATAGCTGTTGTGTTGCTCTTGTATAACGTTAATTAACTACCCACCTACCATTTCTTGGGATGTGGAACAAAGGGGGGAGCATGGGCTCTGCAGAATTTTTTGGCTGTATAGAGATGTTTAGCCAAACAATCTGGGCCAGTCAGAATTCGGGTTATTGCAACAGTTTCTGTCCTTGGGGCATCTGGGATATATTTACATTTAACAAGCCCAGGTTTACTTGAATTTCTTGTTAGGTCTTGGTAAAAAGTGCTTTGATGTTTTTGTATACATTTTTATTGAATTGTACAAGATGGGGCCTGCTTAGGTTCTGAAAAACTGTAGTGCCGCTCTACCAAATATTCTGCTTGTTCATTACCAGACTCCACAGTGTGCTGGAATCCACTGTAGAGCTAATGTGTTTTGTTGTAACAGGGGATATAGGGATGAGTGACTGACATTCAAATATTTCATGTTTCTTTTAGCGTTTTGTAGAGTATAGCTTCGATGTATCTGCTCAGGAATCAGACAAAATGACACATTTCTTAACAGGATATGCTGATTTAAATCAGCTTGATTTAATCAAGTGATTTTTATTTAAAAAAAATCTTTGATTTAAATCACTTCAATTTTCTTTTTTTTTAAGTTTAATAATATTGAAAATGAAATAGCCTGGGACAATACAAATCAGTTAAAAAGTTTGCTTCTACTCTGTAACACTCCAGATTGACCCTTTTTATAACTGACAATTACTGGCCTTCCTATTTTGAAGGTAAGTTAGTTATTTAATGTCACACTGGAGCAACACAATGGGATATTGGCGATGGTCGAGGATCAGTTCCCAAGGGAAAGATCCAAGGACAAAATGTCACGGATCACTTATTTGGAAATCACATAATTTGGAATCACGGTCAAATGACGAGGACAACACCTGAGCTGGTGCCCCTCCCTCCAAACTTCCACACCACTCCAGCACGAGGATATTTGAGGCCATGACAGATTTAATGTGCACCAGCTCCTGCATACACAACAGTCTTTGGTTGGACCGAGTTTCGAACTTGCAACCCTCTGGTTGCTAATCCGTTACTCTTCCTACGCGGCCCACTTTGAGGATTCTAAAGATAATTGGGATGCATTGGGTTCCAACTTCAAGAAATTATTTGCTTCATTATAAATGTTTTGGAACTCTTGTTATTTTGTTTATATAAATATTTACCAATATTATCAGTATATTTGTCATATTATCTCATGTTGGAGGGGAGGTCTGAGGCCCAACTATAAAAATATTAGGACTCAAAGAGTTCTGGGTTTCTAGAGCTTTGCGATCCTTCTAAGCAACCCAAGATAGATAAAACCATTCTGCATATCTAATTACTCATAAAATTTGCATATTTATTCTTTGTTTGGGTGGGCTTCGGTAGTTCTGTTGGAAGAGTAACGGATTAGCAACCGGAGGTTTGCAAGTTCGAATCCAACCAGACTGTCGTGTACAAAGCGTGCTAGTGCACGTTAAATCTGTTGTGGCCTCAAATGTACTCACGTTGGCTTGGTGTGGATGTTTGGAGAGTGGGGTGTCAGGTGTTGTCCTCATCATCTGACCATAGTTCCAAATTATATGATTTTGTTCTAGGATCTTTCCCTTTGTGGGAAGATCCCGGACCGTCGCCAAGAGCCCGTGATGTTGCTCCAGTGCGACGTTAATTAAAATACCTACCTAACCCTTATGTTTGGTGGTCCTGGACCCTACCATAAAAATTTTAAACTGTTCCGAAGGGTCAGGCATGCTTGGTGTATGTGTTTTTTTAACAAATTTGGTTTTTCATTGGAAATATTGACTTCTGTTTGGGGGGGGACAAAAGGGGATTCATGCCGTAGGGGTTAGCGCTGGCGTTGGGATGATAATGACAACTGACCAACAAATGTTTTTTCTTTGCTCACTTAAAACAAGTGTCACTCGCAAATCTGTTTATCAGCAGATACTGAGTTTTATACAGATGAGACCAGTCCATACATTGTACAAAATGTTTTTGGGTAGTTTTGACTTACTCTTCCCATCAGTTTAGATGAAAACTGATGCCCTTTCAAGAAGGAATTTATTATTTCTGATAAAGGAATCTTGAATTCCTAAACCGTCAGACATGTTTAACATAAATCAATATTATCTAGTAACTGCACTGTAATTTGCATATCTCATGTCTAACAAGTTTAAACTCATAGGGGAAAAATAATTGAAATCGTACAAATCCGACAAAATATCTGATTTTAATAAAATAACCCAATTTTTTAAAGAACACATTTAAAAAATAATTTCATTTTTTTCACTGTCTCATTCAGTTATCTCCTTTGGAATTGGGGAAACTCATTTGGATTTTAATTTTTGTGTAGATGACTGGAAACCATTCATCAAGTCTTTTCACCTTTGCTACTTCTGTATTTATATAGAGAATATTTTCAACTTATATAGTTTTACACTTAAAACTAGAAATTGCCCATAGAAGGCCCGAAAATTTAAATTTATTTAATTATTATGATACATAAAAATTTATTAAATTTAAAATTTTATCTTTCCAATTAAAATAATTATTTTTCTATATCGAATTTTAAGTATTATGTAAATAATGCTTAAATTGAATAAATTCAATTCAAATTAAGTAAACACAAGGATTATTTTTTATTGTTTTAATCTTTTAAAAATGAGTCCTGCTATTATATTTCCTTAACCTTTTTATGTATTAATATTTACCATAAATATTTAACCCTCTTATATACTAATCTATAGCATAATACTATCTAGACCCTACACTGATTCGCATGTCTCGTCTCAGATACGTTTAAACATAGGAACAACAAATTGATTAAATCATAAAATCTGATTTAAAGAACAAAATCCGATTTTAATGATTTATTGTTTTAATCTTTTAAAAATGAGTCCTGCTATTATATTTCCTTAACCTTTTTATGTATTAATATTTACCATAAATATTTAACCCTCTTATATACTAATCTATAGCATAATACTATCTAGACCCTACACTGATTCGCATGTCTCGTCTCAGATACGTTTAAACATAGGAACAACAAATTGATTAAATCATAAAATCTGATTTAAAGAACAAAATCCGATTTTAATGATTTATTTTTTTAATCTTGATTTTTTTCATACCCTGAGGTGGTATTTCAGTTGATTTAATGCATTCACAAAGTTGTCCATTTTTGTTTAGTATACATGTGCATCCACTCATTTTCTGGGCACCTAGAATGAATGGTCTCTAACCAAGAGATTTAAGAACTTAACTATAGTGAAGTCGCGAGCTTAACTGGCTTTGTACAAATGGACTTCCTAAGGTCATATGCCTTCTCACCTGAGCACATTTTGACTAAAATAATTTGTTAATTTTATATTAAGTATTAATATATTTATGTGTGTAATTTGATATTTTTTCTATATAATTATAATTGTGCTTCTAGGGAGACAAGAAAAAGCATGATATAGTGAGGGACAAGACAAATTTATTTGAGAAGTTATATATTCTATTATGCATTTTTTAAAAAAAATTATGTAAAACTACAATTGGAAGAATATTTTTCTGTATCAGGGATCATAAAGTAACTTGCCCTATATACAAGCCCTTGGAGACAATGATTTTCAACTAATCGGAACGGAACTTGAAATTTAGAGATTTCAAGGCATGCACTCGAGCATTTTGTAATTTACAAGAATCTAGCTCTCATGGTTTCTGATACGGTTCACAAATTTTGAAAAGCAACACCCATTTTTTTATCACAATGTGACCGGCACAGTGAAAGACAAAAAAAATGTTGTTGAAATTGGACCGTTAGCTCTAAAAATGACTGCACAAGAGCACTGTCAAAGATGAGTGTGAACAACAAAAGAGAAAAGAAAGGCAGCAAGCAGCAATGGTAATGCATGCAATTTTCACAAATCATGGGCTCCCTATCACAATTGGCACTCTCATTTATAATAAAAGTAAAATATTATGGTTTTCACTGCATTCACATGCTTTAAGACGTTTTTAATTTTTTTTAAATCAGGAAAAGAAGCAGCAGTCATACATTCATCATAAAATCTTTATCCAGAAAGTCACTGCATCAAAAACGTAGTTTTATAACAGAAAACCTAAACCTTTGTGGTTTGAAATACTAAACTTTTAAAGTTTTTTGCCACTAAGCGGCACATTTCTCTTTTGAAATAAATTGTCTAATTTGATGACCGAAATAATTTATACTTTATCAACAGTTTCTTGTTGCCCTTCTTTCCTGTTTTGTCATTCACTGTCATCTTTAACAGTGCTCTTGCATAGTCGATTTTAGAGCTAGAGGTAAAATTTCAATGGCATTTTTGTATCTTTGCTGTACCGATCACATTGCGATAAAAAAAAGTGGGTGTTGCCATTCAAAATTTGGGGGCCACAGTAGTTCGGTTGGAAGAGCAACCAGAAGGTTTTGAGTTCAAATCCAACCGAAGACCGTCGTGTACAAAGGGATCTGGTGCACATTAAATCTGTCATGGTCTCAAATGTCTTCATGTTGGCATGGTGTGGAAGTTTGGAGTGCCAGCTCAGATGATGATCTCTTCATCTGACTGGTTCAAAATTAGGAGGCATATCCTTGGATCTTTCCCTGCGGGATTGATCAGACCATCGCCAATAGCCTGTTGTGTTGCTCCAGTGCAACGATAATTAATTACCTACCATTCAAAATTTCTTAACTGTATCTGTAACAGCTTGATTCTTGTTACTTACATAACTCTTGACTGCAGAGCTTGAAATCTCTAAATCACAAGTTTCATTTCAATTCATTGAAAATTGCAGTCACTAGGGCTCGTATATAGGGTACTTTATGAAACCTGTTCATTTACTATCTTTCTGTCCAAGCAATGAAGAACCTCAACCCTCTTAACTTCACTATGCCAATAAGTGCTACAAAATTTCACATTGTGTCAGAAGCATCTTTGTAAAAAGGATAATTGATTGAAAGGGACCTTTAAAGTCCCAATTCTAAAGCAACTTATTGAGATATCTACTGCTGTTTGCCCAAACTTCAATTTTATCAGGGGGACAAACAAAAATGAGTGACATTTGAAGAAGTTACTGTAGTAATTAATACCTTAACAAATTGATTGAACTGTTAAAAAGATACTGTCAATCTTATGCATCAAAATTTCTGTATAATGTTCTTTTGAAACATTCAAAGAGAATTTTATAATCAAACATTTGATGTGACAAGTTTATGCATTTTACTGAATGGCTTGTGTTTAACCAGTCTTTTGATTATTGTATTCCAGGGGTTGGAAAATCGTGCCTGTTGCTCCAGTTTACGGATAAAAGATTCCAACCTGTTCATGATCTTACTATAGGTAATGAATTTTGAAGTGCTTTTTTAAAAAACAATTTTGGATACACATTTGTCATGTGCAGGGATTGTGATTATTTGTCTTAAAATATATTCCAAAGCTTTCTATTTCTGCTTTGACGAGATTGGATTTTGTAATTGTTATATTTTAATTGTAATGATAAGTTTTAATATTGATAATGTATATTTCATTAGTGTACCATGACATTGATAAGTGGGGATGTTGAGATTGGATTGAAAGCAAGAAAAAAAAAGAAATATCTTTAGAAAACCTTATAAGTCAACTCCATTTACCATTGGGACTGCGGTAGCCCAGTGGAAGAGCAACGGATTGGCCACCGGAGGGGTGCGAGTTCAAAACTCAGTCCAGCCACAGGCTGTTGTGTGCAAGTGGGCTGGTGCACATTAAATCTATCGTGGTCTCAAATGTCCTCACATTGTCATGGTGTGGAAGTTTGGAGAGTGGGGTGCCAACTCAGGTGTCTCATCATCTGGCCATGGTTCAAAATTACAAGCCGTTGTCCTTGGATCTTTCCCTTTGGGATTGATCCCGAACCGTCTCCAATAGCCTGTGTTGCTTCAGTGCGACATTAATTAACAACCTACCTACATGAAAAATGTCTCTTCCGCAAAAGACAACACAAATAATTTTTTGTCAAAGTTAAAAAGGATCTCTAAAGGCACACTTGCATGGAATCTCGATACAAACACTCTCTTAGAGCTTGAGGCAGACTTTTCCAAAAGTGGGAAAATGAGGAGAGGATAAACAATACGCAAGAACCCACTGTGCATGTTATCTTGACTGGATGCTAGCCTCAATTGGGTGGAGAGAGGAAGAGCCTGTGCTGAAAGTATCCTTTGTGTATGGCAAACACCATTAACTAATCATAGAAAGAAAGCATGAGAAACTGAAATGATTGGATGTCAGACTGCCTAGTCGGTTTCTTGTGATGAAAATCTCAAGGACTTTAAAATATGAACTGATGTCTCCCTGTGATTTACATTAAGAAAAATCATTCATTTTACTTCGGATTTTATGGATATTTTTTTGCTGCTGAATATTATGGATAACTATGGATACTTTTTGCTACAAGCTTCCATATGTGATAAAAAAAAGTTGCTTCTTGTGTGAACTGCATGTTTAAATTATTTCTTTCTTCCGGGTTACAAAATTTTTAGATCATTACTACTTTGTGCTATGCTTGAACTCTCTGTTTTCTTTCAACTTTTGGTTGTTAATGGGCATTTCATATCTACTAAATTCAGTTATTTCCATGTGCAATTACTATAGTTATAATAAGAGGATGATTATTTCATGTCAGCATTAGATTTATATGCTGAATGAACATTTCAATCTATTATCAGTTTGTTTTAGTTCAAATACTTTCTCATTTAGGGATTTCTTTAGAATTTTTATTTGGTTGACTTGTTACTTATTGTTCCATGTCTTGAAGTTATGTTAATTGTCTTTCCCAGGTGTTGAATTTGGAGCACGTATGATCACGATTGATGGAAAGCAGATTAAGCTGCAGATCTGGGATACAGTAATGATCTATTATTTTTATTTTTAAAATCTATTTACCACAGGTATAATCTGTATGTATTTTTAAGGGCTGTGTGAGATTTTCCAGGCACAGGATTAAAGATTGAAGAAAACTTGAATCCTGTATTGTATTAAAAATACAGTAATTCTTCAATAGATTGTGCTTCTTAGGAGAAGAGAAAAGACCAATGTACTTAAAGGGAGGCGATATAGCAAGGGTTTTGGAAAATGTATAGATTATCAAAGACATAAATTATACAATAAATTACATTATTTTTAATTGAAATTATGTAAAATTACCTCCATGTTCAAAGGGTGTGAAAAAAATTGAAATTATTTTATTTAAATCAGATTTTTTAATTTAAATTAGATTTTTATGACTAATATTTTCGTTCCCTTTATATTTAAATGTGTTAGGCATGAAACATGCAAATTACAGTATAGTTTCTAGGTAAAGAGCTCCAAATCAAAATATCTTAAAAAAAAAAACTGAATGAAATAGTTTTGATGTATTGCCTATCCAAAAATTTTCATGACATTTTAAACTTGATGTTTTTTAAATCTCTAGAGTTAGCAGAAGATTTTTACACAAAAGTTATAAACGTATATAATAAATTAAAATGACGATTGATTTTTGAAAAAAAATTGAATACAATTTACCTGGTTCAAAATATTAGGATATTCCATGATACATTTGAAGATTTGTCCAAAATTCCAAATTAATAATTCTTTAGTAATTAGTAGCACAACCTTCAGCTTTAATAACAGCCGTCAATCCATTTGGCATGTTAATTATAAGCAGCTCAATCTTTTGTCCTGACATGCACATCTTATACTGGAAACAATATCATTTTTGTTTGCTGGTGCATTTTCTTGGAGTCTATTTTTCATTCTCAATAAGTTCTACATTGGGTTTAAATCTGGTGACAGCCATCCAATAATTTGTTGATTTGGTGCTGTTTGAGCCAGTTCTTCCTTGACTTTTAAATATAACAGGAAGTCCTGTTTTGAAAGAAATAATCATCCTCACATAAATCTTTGGATGCTGGCAACATACAATATCACCATTTTGTATACAACATAGCCTCCCAGGGCCTTTTTGGGTCCGCGGTAGCCTGGTTGGAAGAGTAATGGATTAGCAGCCGGAGGATTGCTAGTTCGAATCCAACCAAAGACTCATGTACAAAGAGGGCTGGTGCACATTAAATCTGTTGTGGCCTCCAATGTCCTCACATTGGAGGTGTGTCGGGATACGTAGCATGGTGATCCGAGCTTGGTCATCTGGACTTACACTGTGGACAGATCACCCAACAGGTTTGCTGTATGTTTCCATTTCAATGGAAATATTTAAAAATATCTACCAAATCGATTGAACCCAGAGTAGAGGAATATAACCAAATGCCAATATTTAGACACATTCACGTTTATTTTAACATTAATATGTATATGTATTTACAAAGGATGAGACAAAAATGAGCAGTCCAGCTCATCGCATCACACATTGCGATCTGCCTGTTCAAGAGTTTTTCCATCTGTCTAAAAAAGAAAGAAATCACTTGCGAGCAGTCGTGACGTCAGTCTCCCCGCATGTTTGTAAACAAAATTGTTTTCGTCGGGGAATGATGGCACCTGCCTTCTTCTGTCAGGAGTTCTTCAACAAGGCTCTTGGCCTCAATTGGGGTGATATCGTTTGCACATTCTCACAGTGTGGAAGTTTGGAGTGTGGAGTGTCAGCTCAGGTGTGATCTTGTCATCTGACTGGGGTTCAAGATTACGAAGCGTTGTTCTTTTATCTTTCCCTTGGGGATTGATCCCGGACTGTCGCTAATAGCCCGTTGTGTTGCTCCACTGCGATGTTGATTAAAATACCTACCTACCCAGGGCCTTTTGCAGTCCTGCGAGTCAAGTGGAGTGAGATGGTTGCAAAAGAAGGCTGTTTGGGGGCCTGGATGACTGGAAGGAGGTTATTGATTTGATTGATTGAATTTTTATGATGCAAGGGACAGGTTTGGTCAAGCTGTGCCAAACTAATGGTAATTAAGTAAATTTTATTGTGATTTATCCATAAATGAAAAACTAAATATTAAAATTTAACAAAGATAAAATAGTATAAAACACTTCAAATAAATTTTTGAACAAAATTATAAATGTCTGATATAAATAAAAACATTTGGATGAGGAGAATCATTTAAATAAATCATTAACACTAGGGTTAGTATCACCAAAGGGGTTGAGTCTAATAGTATCAAAATCAGAACATTCAGAACTTAAAATTTGTCTAACAGTCAAGTTCCTGTGAGCTAAGTATGTGTGACCTGTATGTAGTCTTGTCAAGTCTTCTATTAAAATTATTGGATGTAAAGCTCTTTACATGTGATTGAATGGAATATAATTTATTTCGAATTTGTGTGTATGTGTGTTCTGATGATAATGATCCACATCTTAGAAGGGATGGATGGTCTTATCAAGATATTAGCCATTTGGGCTGCCTTACCATCTGCTTCATTTCCTGATATACCCATATGGCCTGGAATCCATCACAGTAAAATATTGAAACCTTAATTCTAGGAGTTTGTAAGGTTCAGTAATAAAAGTGGTTTTGTGTATCATGGTCATCAAGGCATTCACATTTAATAATGAAACAAGAAGCATTTGTCAAAAAATGTCTTAGTCATTCAGTGAAATTTGTAGTCAGCTTAATGGTATGGGTTTCCAAAACCTCAGAAGGCCCTAGGAGGCTAGGGGCCATGGTAGTCAGGTTGGAAGAGTAGCGGATTAGCAACCGGAGGGTTGCGAGTTCTAATCCAATCTAAGAGTGCCGTGTACATTGGGGCTGGTGCACATTAAATCTGCCATGACCTCAAATGTGCTCACATTGATATAGTGTGGTAGTTGGAGAGTGGGGTGCCAGCTCAGGTGTGACCTCATCATCTAACCATGGTTCAAAATGACGAGGTGTTGACCTCGGATCTTTCCTTTCGGGATGGATCCTTGCCAATAGCCCGTTGTATTGCTTCAGTGTGACATTAATTAACTACCTACCATTTATACCAAGGGGTAGTCCAGCTGGATACACATTTCCAGCGTAAGAGGTGAAGAGACACCGATGTAGAGTAATGAACACTTTTCCAGTTAATATGCTTAATTTCTATGAGAATTAAAATATAGATCTGTATAGCTCATTTTCAGGATTTATGCGAGGCATTAAATGATGGGAAGCACTTGATGTTAAGCAATACACACATTTCCTGTAAAAGTGATAAATTTCTACGAAACTTTATGGCATATTTAATCTGCATAGTTCACTGTTATGAAATTCGCACCCTTAGATGAGTAGAAAAAATAGGTTCACTGAAGCATTCGTCTCTGCAGTCACCTGATTCTTCAATTTCTCGATTTTAAATTTTCCTTTATTTTAGGCAGGACAGGAAGCCTTCAGGTCTATTACTAGATCTTACTATCGAGGAGCTGCAGGTGCCCTGCTTGTGTATGATATTACGAGGCAAGTTTTCACGCTTTATGAAAATTGCTTGTAATCTTCTATCCAATGACTTTAATTTTCTAATGACTGTCTTTGCAGGAGAGATACTTTCAATCATTTAACAACATGGCTGGAAGATGCTCGACAACATTCCAATTCAAATATGGTTATTATGCTTATTGGAAACAAAAGGTTTACTTTTTATTTACTTTCTTTTGCATGCAACCTAGGCATTCAGTAAAGCAATAATTCTGTTCAACCAAGTAAAAATTTTTTAGCTCTATTGAAAGGGTCATTTTGTTATTTGCATTGAAGGGCTCTGGGAACATAGTGGGCCATTGTAACCCAGTTGGAAGAGCATCCAAGCCAAAGACACATGTGCTGGTGCACTTTAAATCTGTTGTGGCCTCAAATGTCCTCACGTTGGCATGGTGTGGAAGTTAGGAGACTGGAGTGCCAGCTTAAGTGTTCTCATCATCTGACCATGGTTCAAAATGACGAGGCGTTGTACTTGGATCTTCCCTTCGGGATTGATCCCAGACTGTCGCCAATAGCCCATTGTGTTGCTCCAGTGTGGCTTTAATTAAAATACCTACCTACCCTTTGGGATTGATCCAGGACCTTTACCAATAGCCCGTTGTGTTGCTCCAGTGCAACGTTAATTCAATACCTACCTCTCTTCTGTGCCAGTAAAACTTTCTTTGAGTGTATGTCCATTACTTGACATTGTCTTGGGTTTGGTGCAGCTTGGCCAAATATGGCCCTATGCATAGAAACCAACCCAAAAGGTGAATATTGCAAAGATTGCTATTTCCAAGGAATACATTGAATGATTTTCTTTCATACAAAAGCATTGAGAATATAGATTGTTAAAACAAAAGAAAAGGATGCAAAATGTCCAAGTTTTAGTGCGATGGCTGAAAATCCACTTTGAAAATGTTCCAATTTCTGCTGTAATTCTTTGAAAAAATCCCATAGAAATTGCGAAGGAATTCAATGTTGGAAACTTGAATGGCTTTCTTTAAAAAAAATTGGAAAAGTGCTACTGAAGGATATTTAAACCTTCTATTGAGAGTGATGTGTTTAACTTAAATGAAACTGGCCTGTTTTATTATCTTACCCCTTTGACTTTTAAAAGCAAAAATGCACTGCTGCTGAAATTCGTTAAAAATATTTAACAATTTTGCTTGGTGCTAATATGAATGAAACGGAAAAACTTGTAGTGATCGGGAAAAGACTCAAGATGCTTTAAAATGTCTCCCAGTTAATTATGAAGTTAATTCAAATGCGTGGATGTCATCTGGAATTTGGGAAAAGTAAATTCGCAAACTGGGTATGCAATTTTTATGCTAAAAAAGAAATGTTGCTTTTATTTTGAGCGATTGTTGTGCCCACACTCATCTAGAAAATTTAAATTCTATCAAATTTCTGCCATCAAACGTTACAGCACTTTTTGCAGCTAAGGAGTCCAACCTTTCCTTGACTAAGGAGTTATTCGTGGATATAAAACATTACTAATTAAACGTCTGATGGAAGATTTTCATGAATATTGTTGTACTAAAAAGTTTTTTAAATCAATTACATTTGCAGAAATTAGAATTTAGTCTCAAATAAAACTGACGAATGTCTTTAAACATGCAGAGTTTGTGTCCGATGGCAAACTAAATGAAATTTATTTGAAATCGTAAATGAAAGTGGATGATATTCCTGACCTAAGTGACTATGTAGATATTGATAACTACATTACAGTATAGTTCTCAAGTGGCCATTAAAGGTTAAGTATGGAAATTTTAGAAGTAAAGTGTGAAGGTGACACAATGAGGAAATTCTATCACTACCTAATAAAACACAAGCCTTAGTAACAATTTGGCATTACCTTGTACCAGTTCAAGGTACTACAGATGATGAATTCAAACTGCTAAATGTCTTAGAGAAAGATTGATACAATATTTGTTCATAAAATCTTGAAAGAATGAAATGTCGTGTTTATTACAATCATCTAATGAAATGTTCTTGGTAAAATTTAATTCATAATCATCTCAGAAAAATCATTTGGTTTTTCTGAATTCTTATCTATTCATAAATATTTATTTCAAAGATAAATTGTTCAATCTAATTTCTCATCACAATTTATTGAAATAACTTTGAAACTCGAACAAGTTTAGTACAGCACCTAAAACATTAGGATAATAAAATCTTACTAAATAAAGGATGATCAACATTTCAGATAGAAAATTAAAACTTGTATCAAAACCCATTAAATTTACAATAAAATGTAAAGCAACCCTTTGTTGTATATGTTGCTTTTTCATGTAAATATTTTTAGTTTTAAGACATCAATATTTTGTGATAAAACTTTCAATAGTACAAATTTATCAAGATAGGTTTTATCAAATGTAAGTAAACCTTAGAATGTTGCCATTTGGACCTTTTAATTTTAAATATCAATCCATCTAGAATTATGTTGATGTGAAATTATAGTACATTTTAATGTTTTCTTTTCATTCAGTGATTTGGAATCTCGACGAGAAGTGAAGAAGGAAGAAGGGGATGCATTCGCTCGAGAACATGGTCTGATTTTCATGGAAACCTCTGCAAAAACTGCTGCAAATGTTGAAGAGGTACAACAAGTGTTAGTTAATGTAATGCACACTAGTTCATAAAATCATTTTTCTCCAAACAAAAGAGATTTTAAATGACTATTAACTTGCAGAATTACCGTGCATAGCTCGGATCGAATTGATTAAAAAGTGATTGGACTGATCTCTTTTCTCTTTTATGGAAAAGTGCAAATATCATTTAAGAGTACAGAAAATCACTTTTCAACCCCGTTTTCGTATTTTAATAGCTTCTTAAGATGCAAAAACTTATTCAGAGTCATAGCTGGGGAGCTTAAAGTAAGTAAACAGGGGCAGAATCCTGGGCTCCAATGTCTAAAGGGGCATCATTTCTGAAATTCATTTAAGTCTTGTTTTTCTAGGAAAAATATATTTTCCAAAAATATATTCTAAATTTCCCTTTAGACTTCATAAAATGGTTAAATTAGTGATAATTTCTTTTCCCCTTTTTATAACTGATAGATATTGTGGATAACGGATCCTGTGAGAACCACTTCTTGATTAGGAGCTCAGTTCCTCTACCGAGATCAGCTTAGATCACTACAGATATAGAGGAGGTTCCAGAGACACATAGGGGGCCTAAGTAGTCCAGTTGGAAAAACAACGGATTAGCAACTGGAGAGTTGCAAGTTTGAAACTCGGTCCAGCCAAAGACCGTCATGTACATGGGTTGGTGCATGTTCAATCTGTCGTGGCCTCAAACGTCCTCACGTTACCATAGTGTGAAAGTTTGGAGTGGGGTACCAGCTCAGGTGTGACCTCGTCATCTGACTGTGTCGTGGTGTTGTCCTCGATCTTTCCCTTGGACCATCGCCAATAGCCCGTTGCGTTGCTCCAGTGCGATGTTAATTAATTATCAATTACTTTTGTATTTTGTTTATTGACTTCCTACCTTGCCTGGGGTTCCTCTTCAGAGCTGGGTAGTGACTGCAGTACCAGAAAATCATAATTATTTTAATGAGTGCAATGGGAGATATGGTCATTTCAGTTTCCTGTCATCCAAAGATTCCTGTGTTTATGACAACAGTAATTTAAACTCGCAGATGTATAAATGATACTCTGTATAGGATGACATTGATCAACTGAGTTATACTTTATTAGAACAGAAAAACAAACTCGAAACTTCAAAGTGGATGTTTTGTAAGGCAAAGCTCTGTAGCAAACCATTAGCCCAGTATAGTGTAGTGCAATATCTTGAATCCTCTAATTTAGTTAAGTTTCCCTGACAGATGTGTCCCAGTTTATTTGTGATTCTACATTTGTTTTCATTCTAGATCGTTTCTCTGGCAAAAAGGTGAGCTTTACTTTAATAAGTTTTATACTACCCTACAGAAAGTCTGTTTTTGCAAACAATAGTTTGCCATAAAATGTTAAAGATTAAATATTTAATTAAAAGTTAATGTGATATTCCAATTTTATTGTCAAAATTTGTGTGTCTAGATGAAAGCTGGTAAAATAGTGGATGTCAGTGTTTAGGATAAAGGATATATTGTATTTTTAAACAGCTGGTTTTCTCACAGCTGAGCAAAATTTAAAATTGTACTTAAGAATTCAAAATTATTACATTTTGTTATCTGATCACGTAATATTTGTGTACTTTTGAAGGTATTAACAATGCAAAACTAAAACTTCTTACTAAATTACCAATTACTAAAAAATACTAATTTAAATACTAAAATTACCTCACCAAATACTAAATTTCCAAAACACCTTACTCTTTAGCTTTATTGCTCAAGACATTTATCAATTCCGAATTTTAGGGACATGCATTTATGGAAACAGTTAAGGTGTGTAAAAAATCAATGCTTTGTGTTACTTAAAAAGTCAGGAAAAGTTTAAAGTCTTGCTCATAAATTAGATAAAATTTTGAATGTAACTACGTTGTGCTCATAAAAATTTGTACTTGTTTGAAGTAACTTGATGGTATTTCTTTTGAAAAACTTGAATAGTATATTCTATAGATTTTTTTTGAAAACTTCTACAAATAAATTTCAAACCCATTTTGACATTCCATTGCAAAATTAGTGTTATATTATACGAATCATTCTATTGTGAGAAAAATAGAAAGTCATTTTTTGAGTCTATTTTTGTCATAATTTTTGCATGCGAAAGTGGTAATTTTTATCACAATGTGGTAATATTTGTATTTTTTAGACATGATGTGTTGTACTTGTGAACAAATTGTTTCTCCAGCAATACAAATAAAATAATCAGTTTCAACAGCAATTGTAATAATACTCAATGTTATTCCTATGAGGTTTTTGAATTATTTTTAGCATCTTCTACATGCCCTGGATAAATAGAGCAGTGGTTAATATGTAGCCTGAAGAATAAGGTTCTGAAGAATAAGTGTACTGAATTTGGTGGGGATTGGTCAAACAGTGTATTGAGTACTATAGTTTATATTTTTGATGGCCAGGGCCTGGGTTTTGGTAACCTAAAATGCCCTAAAACTTTAATATACTTTCAATTAACAAATTGAAATTCTTTTTCAAATTGCTTGAAAATAAATCAAATGTTTTGGCACTGATTATGAATACAATATAATCCACTTATTGACCAGTAGTGGTCAATGCAGCATGGCTTAACAATCCCTATTGAAGACATTGAACCATTATTAAATATTGCGATAAAATCAAACTGGTAAGATTTTTGGAATAAAGACCCACAAAATAAGCTCCACTGTATACATCTATCCCCAGTAGCCTGTTTGGAAGAGTAACTGACTAGCAATCGGAGGGTTGCGAGTTCGAATCCAGTCAAAGACCGTCATGTATGAAAGGGACTGGTGCATGTTAAATCTGTCATGGCCTCAAATGTCCTCACATTGGTGTGGCTTGGAAGTTTGGAGAGTGGGTGCCAGCTCAGGTGTGACCTTGGTTCAAAATTACATGGTTTTCTCGATCTTTCCCTTCGGGTTTGATCCAGGACCGTCGTCAATAGCCCTTTGTGTTGCTCCAGTGCGACACTGTCCTTCACAATGTTTTTAAAAGAAAGCGTTTTCGTTGTGTTTAAATAACTGAACCAACTTTTTGGCCAACCCAATCCAATTGACATCAAACAGGACTTCCATTTGTGAAAATAATTATTTTTTGGTTCCTGTCTGTGACTGTCATTGCTCCTCTGTATTTGATGTAAAATTACCTGAAAAAAAATGCTTCATGAGATGTATGTTATTTTTGACAGGCATTCATTAATACTGCAAAAGAGATCTATGAGAAGATTCAAGAGGGAGTGTTTGATATAAACAATGAGGTATGTGAAATTGTTTCTTGTTTCCGTAACTGAATAATTGTGCCATTTGAACATGTAAGAAGTATTGAAGTAAAAGATATTTGGGAAGACATTAATTATTTGCACGACTCCTTTGTGTGTTTTTATTTTGTACCCAAATGTAGCCCTGTCTGGAATGAAATCTATTTGATGTAGTTTATTATTATCCTGTGTTAATTTTTGTTTTTAATATTCAGAAAGTACAAGGGAAGGTAAATAATTATCCAAACTTTGTTTTTCAATTTATTTACACAAATTTTAGGGTTGAACAAGTTTGTCACTTTTCTATATAATCTCCTTCCTTTCAATGCACTTGGTCCAGCGATCCACAAGCCTGCGTATTTCCTACTAGAAGAAGGTTTTCAGTGGGTCGCCCAACCATTTATGCACTGCTTCCCACACTTTGTTTAATCTGCAGAGAACACCTACATTGTCGATGGTAATTCGCCGGTTTGCCAGTACAGTTTCTGAAGTTTGCTGAATCTTCTCATCAGTGGAGATTGAAGGACGTCCTGCTCCTTC
The DNA here is from genome assembly GCA_933210815.1 of Meta bourneti. Classification (NCBI taxonomy): domain Eukaryota; kingdom Metazoa; phylum Arthropoda; class Arachnida; order Araneae; family Tetragnathidae; genus Meta; species Meta bourneti. The sequence continues at coordinate 8,710,226 of OW119929.1, forward strand.
GTACATCATGCTTATCCTGCCTGTTTTAAGCTTCTCGGTCCACTCATACACACTTCTACGTGGTAGAGCACTGTCCCTGTATTGTGTTGTAAGCTTCCGATGAATTTCAGCCTCTGGCACACCTTCCGACCCTAGACATCGGATCACTCCTCTTTATTCCTCCTTGGTGCACACTGATTGTGGAGCGTCAATCTTTATACTGAAGCAGAATCAAGATAAATGAAGCTATCGAGGTCAAACTTCATTAACGTGACCACAGTAGTATCAACTCTAAGCATGCATGCGCAGAAGGCAGTGTGACAAACCTAAAGATGTGTTATAGCGAAAGTGCGGATAATTTTTGACTTACCCTAGTATTATAAATTTCTTTTACACTTTTTAAAACTATTTTTGATGCATTGACATTATACCAATGCACTATTCTGTTATTCTCTACCAATTATGTAGAGTAGGCCAAAATTCAGAGTAGCATTTGAGGAGTCGATAACTTTTCATTCAACCAATTCCAATGATATTATTCCATACAATGAATGCTTAAGACATCTTTCAAATGATCTCCATTTGCTCCCTTTGGCACTTTCAATTGGATTGTTCGTAACATTACATAATGTTCGAGGTGCTCGAATTTCTGCATGACCTCGAGCTGCTCACGTTCACTTTCGAGCTGTTTACGTTTGGGATGCTCATGTTCATGTTCCAAGATTCACACATTCATGTTCGAGATGCTCAAGCTGGTCATGTTCGTGATGCTCACACATACACCTGCTTCTTCAGATTTCCCGCAGGAAGTGGATGTATCGAAGTTGCCGATCTTTGCTTCAAAATAATACCCCTGCCATTTTGAAAATAAAATTCCACTATTTTTATTCATTCTTCATGACTCAGTTATAATATATACCTGCAACAAAAAATTTGTACTTACAAAAAAGTTATTTACCTGTCGAAACCTACTCTGAATTTCGACCCACCCTGTAGTTCCTTCAGATTCTGTTTGCAAAAGTATTTTTTAGGCCTATTTAATCTGAGAATACTGAACAAATAATTGTTACTGTGCTCCTTATTTTAATTCAAGTTAGGATCCATTCATTTACTCTTTTATTTATACATAATTCCATTTGATAACTATAATTGTGTGGGATTCCACTCCATGATGGATGATTTTTTTTGGATTGATGAATGGATTTTACAAATATTTCCGATATGTGAAAATTATACATTTGGGAATTAATGCTTTCCTCACCATACTTATAGACAGTAAAAAGCAAATATTTAACAAAACAAAAAATATCTTAAAATAAATATCACTACTTATGAATTGATTTCAAAAAATAATAATGATGGCAGCTAAAATACTAATCTAACTTTAAAAAAATGACTAATAAAGATGTAAAGCAGATGATACAATGATCTACATCTCTTGTATGTCTATTTTCTTAACATTGTTTGGTGCGGCTTGGCGAAATATAGCCTTAGCGTGGTATAACCCAACCAACCATCTTTTGGTGGATCAAAATATCCATCATCAGGACCAAAGTTTTGCAATGTGAAAATAATGGAATAGAGCAGTGGTTCTCAACCTGTGCTCCAGGAAAATAAAATAAATAAAAATTCAATGAAATAAAGAATAAGAAAATGAATAGAATCACAGTGAGAAAACTAGAAATTACATTCTGAACTGAAATTTGCCAAGTTGAATTTCGCACAAGTAATGAATGAACAATCATTGAATGAATATGTATTTGAATTGAATTGGACTTAATGATTAAATTGGGGAGGAATTGGATTTAATTGTATGGACCTCATTGCTGCTTTCACCAATAATAGAATCTGCTGTAAAGCAAATGGTTTGATTTATTGAACTTTGAAAGAACTTTAATGTATGGTCAAGTTTTGACACTGTCATGTGTATCAGTGGTAGTTGAGAATAAATTGAGATATTATGGTACATTTCAAAGCTTTTAAAATATATTTTCATTGCATTGACATTGTTTAAATATCTCTTCCCCTTAACACCATTCACTTGTAAAACATAAGGTAGGCCTAAGGGTCTCCACCATAGAAATTATTTGTAAAATGCGAGTCAAAAGGGTTGGAAACCTCTGGAATAGAGCAACACTTTAAATTTTATTTTAAAATAGTATTGCGACACTTGCTCTTTTATCCAGGCCACATGCAACAACATTTTGTAGAGCAAAGTAAAATGGTTTCTTTTGTTTTGCAATCACTTTCTCATGAAATGTTCAAACTTTGATTGTTGTTTCAGGCGAATGGCATCAAGATCGGCCCCCAGCATTCCCCGACCAACCCCAACATGCCCATGAACGGCCAGGGAGCCAATCAGGGAGGAGGCTGCTGTTGATTGTCATTTGTTATAAAATTTCCCCATGATTCTCTGTATTCATTAACAGTTTGATGGATCAAAAGACAAAGTTTTCCTCGTCAATTGATTTGTACATTCTTTTCAAAGCAACGGCATGCATTTTATTTTCAGACAGACCATTTTTTGCCATACATCCCTATATGTGTATGTTTTTGCATTTGTTTCATAGGATTTAATTTTTTAGACTGATATGTGTAATTAGGACCCATACCTATGGGCATAGAATATGTATTCCTCCAGCGTACTGTAAATACTGACCAAAATGCATGTTTTTCTATGAAAAACTGTAACATAACCAAATTTATAAGTTTTAAATGAGTTGCTTTTTTTATCTACAAGGTTTTTTGGATATCTTTATATAAAAAGTTTACAATATGAATTACCTTAGAATTTTAATGGATAAGTATTCATTTTAAATTGGAAATTCAGATTAAATTCTTCAGTGTTGAAACTGGCTTTCAAAAACATTTTTCGTTGTGACTAGAAAATTGATATATATATATATATTTGTTACATGTTAAAAATAAAAACTATGGTATTTGATAATGAGATTTCTTATGAAAACAAGTCTTTCCCCTCAAACTGCGTATTTATTTAAACTATTTAACTTGTATTACTATAAAAGTTACATGCGAGTTAGGAATTCGAAGTCAAATGTGTGTGTGTCATTTTTACGATATAAATTTTATGTTTGAAGTATTTCTTGTTTATCTACGAGTCTTTCCTAATTGATTTGTGTGTATAAAATTTATATTATTTGTATTTGGAATGCATACACTTTGTATTTATGGTTTCCTGAATTAAAGTGAAAATTGTTTCCCACACATAAGAAACTTTTATTCTGTTTATTAATGCGATTTTTCTGAAATTTTCTTGAGAATGAAACTCTTTGAGCCTATGCATACAAAACAGGAAACTAAATATTGTTTGTTTGAGAAAGTCAAACCATACTACAGCATGTAATACTGTTTTTCATAAAGATTTACTTTTAGATGTGATTACAGAAAACTAATATATCTACAGTATAACTAAAAATGCTACTTGAATGTGTGTCAGTAAGCACGAATTGAACTTTTAGAAAATGATCTAGTCATTTATATAATTTTTGATCTATTGTAAAAGGACCCTGGGTGTAATAAAATATTTACTACTCTATATATGCAAAACGGTCGAAATGCCTTCTTATTTATGCTGCATTGAAGATTTTCTTTTAATAAATATTTTTATTTCTAAAGTTAAATTGAGAGCCTTTACAGGGTTTCCACTCGTCTTAAGGTATCTCTAAAACTTCGTTTTCACCCAAATATCACATTTTTCAAATTTTACCTGTTATACTACAGCTCTAAATCATTTCGGATTTTGCTTCTACGATTGACATGGAGGTTTATATTGTTTTAGCTTTTTCTCGAAATGTGATTTTCGCTAAGCGTTACTCTCCGCAAAACATGATAACTCTGAATGCATCCATTAAATTCTTTTGAAATTTTTAATACATGTTCTAAAGATTATGAAGCAGGGTTTGAACTATTATTAAGAAATATGCATTAAAAATATTGGCAGGATGTAAACCTGAATATTTTTTTGCATTTTTTCTGAGATGACACAATTAATTTAAATTTAACAATATAGTAATGACTAATTCAATACCTGAATCAATGTTTTTAGAAGATAATTCACTTTATAAACTGGGAAAATGTTAATTATTTTTTTAAAATGACGTCTTGCGTAACTGGTATTTTTGGCTTTATTCCATTTTTATAAAAAATAATTTTAAACAATATTTTCTGCCATAAAATGCTTTTTCTAGTAGAAATCAATAACAAAATCTAAGTTCCGTTATAATTTAAAAAATTGCCTCCGAAGGTATACATATACCTTAAAAGTGCAAGATTTTTCATTTTAGTTTTTAACGCCGCGTAACTGGTATAGTGGTCATAGCGCATCTCTGCCATCAAGTAGTTTGTGGGTTCGAATCCCAGTTTGTAAGTGCATGGATGTTAGTAGTCCATGTTTGTCCTTGTTTTAGGATGTTAGTCCTTGTTTGGAGTAGCGGCAGCCCACCCATTGGGTGCTCCTTCACAATTAGAACTCAGGTGTGACCTGGTCATCTGACCGTGGTTCAAAATTACATGGTGTTCCCAGATGACCGTCACCAATAGCCTGTTGTGTTGCTCCAGTGTGATGTTACCTACCTTCACAATTAGCCCCTTGTAGTACTGAAGGTCAAGTGGTCAGGCTTGGAAAAAAAATCAAGTTTTTAAGGGCCTTTAAATAGCCTTAGTTTTTACAACACTGCATGTCTTATTTCACCTGCATTAAAGAGGCCACAGTAGCTCGGTTGGAAGACTAACGAATTAGTAACCGGAGGGTTGCGAGTTCAAATCCAACCAAAGACCATCGTGTACAAAGGAGGCTGGTGCACGTTAAATCTGTTGTGACCTCAAATGTCCTCACGTTGGTGTGGAAGTTTGGAGTGGGGTGCCAGCTCAGGTGTTGCCTTGTCATCTGACTGGTTCAAAATTACTTGTTATCCTCGGATCTTTCCCTTTGGGATTGATCCCAGGCTGTCGCCAATAGCCCGTTCTGTTGCTCCAGTGCGATGTTAATTAAAATATGTACCTACCCCTGCATTAAAAAGGTCAATGTCACTTGTCCAAGTTCATCAAAAATTGATGCCATATTTACAGGTTGTTTTAAAAATGGTTTTGAAACGGTCCACTATACCTAAACTTGGGAACCATGAAAGTTTCTCCATCTTTGATAAGTCTTCAAAAGGATCCAGTTTTTTTCTTTTGCTTAAAGAGTGTAAAACCTTCTTTAAGATAAACAAATTCACTTATACAAGTTCACATTTGATGTATGTGTGGAATACAATGATGTAATTCACCTATTTGATTTTTCTCCATAAAACCATGATCTGTATTTTTAGTGATGCATGTTTCTAGAAAGTATGTGAAACCTACTAAACTTAATCTATAGTTATACATAAGTATGTAAAATAAACATAAATAAGTTATCATGATCTAGGTTTTAACTCCACACTTAGTGGTCACTAAACGTTTTGAAAAACTAAATTGCCTGCAACTGTATGTGAAAACAAAGCACCACAGTACTTAACATTTTAAAAGATCATTTTCATTAGTATACTAAGAATTGTCACTATTTTACAAATTAAGATGCAAATATTAGACTAATTTTTTAACTACAAATGCAGTATCTCCCTTGAGGGAGAAGAAAAGTGACATACCATGGCACCTCTAAATGGATTGATTAAAACTAGTAGCGGCTGGCCCAATTTGAATATTTCTTGTTACAGAACCAGTTTCACTTCCACTATGTGCTGAATGTCAACCCCATTTTATTGTTGAATGTGAAAACAAATGTATGAACTGGTAGTTTCAAATGACTAAAATTAGTTTTCTAAAAATGGCAAAAAACAATTTTAAAACGAAACAAAGCAGACTCCTGATTGGAAAATGCGGATTATCTCAATACAAAAATTTAAGTCTCACAAAAACAGTATGAATTCTAATTCAAACTAAATAAGAATGTCTGTTATGATTTAATAAAGATGTAATTTTATATACAATTCCATAAGTATTATAGCTTGTGCTTTTTGCCTTGTTTATTTACACCTGTCTGTTTTAAAAATGTTTTGTGCAAACATAGGACATAGGAAAAGGTAGAAATATATTTTAAAAGCCCATTTTTTTGTCGACAGAATGGAATTTTCAACAAAATATATTCAACGTCTTTCACATCTACTAGTTAGTAATTTCGACTGGGGTCTGCATTGTGCTCCAAGCAACCATTTCAGTTACTAAAGCAGCTGCCTAAACTGATCAAAATTCAACTTGCCTCTGCTAGTTGTTCCAGTAAGAAGTCAATGCAGTAAGAGTGAACTTGCTTAATAGAAATAATACAAATTATATATTATTTAAATATATTAAACAGCAATATATATTTTATTAAAGTTATGTTACACAAGTTAATACAAAAGTCATGGTAAAAACTTTTGATACTAAATATAGACAATTCTTTTTCATCCTCACTTTAGACACCCAAATTATTCCCTTTAATATAATTGGTTGAATCAAGTCCTTTCACCTCCCAATTCTAAAGAAATAGATTAACATTTCTTTGTGGTTTGCTAAACAAAAATTAATTCAGGGACAAGAAAAAATGAGCAATATAGCCGAATGTGATATCGGGATTACTCCATGTAAAAATTAGGGAAATCTAAACATTAAATACACAATTGTGTTAGATTTTTATATATTGAATATAAAGAATTTTTTATGCATATTTAGTTCAGAGTGCAAGGTCATTCCATGTGAAAACACTTATTCCTAGATAAAGTTGCAAAATGGTCGGATTATTTTTCAAATTTTTACAAGATAGACATGAATTTTGTCCAATACATTAGATGATACTTGAATTTAAAAATTGGTCAATTTTACAATATGATGGCCATCTTGGATTGGCAGCACTACTAATGACCCTACCTTGAGAATTAATCAAATTTAGTGATTTTGGTACCAAATTGAAGCCATTTATTTCAGAAGTATATAAAATATAAAAACTGATAATTTTGCATTTTAGTGGATTGTTTTACATATAAAGTGAAAATATCGCTTAAAACAGTCGATTTGAAAGGGCTAGAACAAATGAACCGACATATTTTTCTTGATTCCTCATATTGCCTTGAGATAGAAGCCGTCACTCAAGCCGGTACTAATTCACACACACACAGAGGAGGCTCACATGAAATGTTTGGATATAAATACAATACCAAATTACAGTTCTATGCAATTTATAATTTTTTTATCACATGGTGTCTTTGGAAAAGTATTTTAACAATCACTGAAGAAAAATTGTTTATTAATTTATTTTTAAAAAATACTTTACAAAATGTAATGCATTTTATATTTAATTACATTATTTCTTTTAAATACATGTACATTTATGCTTAGGGTACATTGTTTAAAAATAGTGGAATACAGTTGTACAGTGAAACGCTTATACTTTACACTATCTTATCTTAATTTGAAATACAAAAATACAGGTATAATTTTCAGAAAAATCTGTTACAACGATAGCAGTATCCAGACTCAATTCATCCTTTGTATTAAGGGCCATGGTAGCCCGGTTGGAAGAGTAAGGGATTAGCAACTGGAGGGTTGAATCCAACCAAAGACCGTCATGTACAAAAGGGGGCTGGTGCACGTTCAATCTGTCGTGGCTTCAAATGTTGTCCTCACATTGGCATGGTGTGGAAGTTTGGAGAGTAGGGTGCAGGTCAGGTGTGACCTCGTCTCATCTGACCGTGGTTCAAAATTACAAGGCGTTGTCCTCGATCTTTCCCTTCAGGATTGATCCCGAACCGGCGCCAATAGCCTGTTGTGTTGCTCCAGTGCGATGTTAATTAAAATACCTACCTACATTTGTATTTAAAAAAATAGCTTTGAGATTTTATTAAAAAAAGTAATAGGCAAGTGAAACATATTTTCAATGAATTTATCTACTGATTTAATTAATGTTTTTATTCTGCCTCCATCAGTTTTTAGCCATAAGTAATTTAAAGTAAGCATTTATAAATAATTTCACTGCACATTTCTAATTCACCACAATGCATTAAATATTCCTTAAGGTAGGTAGTTAATCGACGTCGCACTGGAGCAACACAATGGGCCATTAAATATTCCTTAAGTATTTCTGGAGATGGATACTTACAATGTTACAAGACTCACTTATTCTTCGAAACTTATTTGATATTTTTCAACCATTATAGAAGACTGAAACAAAGCGAAATCCACTATCTAAATCTGAAAAAATTAAAATTCTGTCTCGTTGCCGTCCAATAAAGAAAACATAGGGGTATGCTTAGTGGGTAATCCACCAGATATTAAGGTATGCAAGAAGTTTATTGGCTTTAAGAGATTTCAATATAGAAAAAAGATTTATGATTTTTTCATAATAAATCAATGTTTTCAAGTTTCATCTTTGTATTGTAAGAAAATGCAATACAATTAAAATGTACTTTCTAAGAGTGGGAAATATTATCTTGAAAATCTTTTTATCATTGTCTTGTCTTCTGCAATACAATCAAAAATTTTTATTTTCTACATTAAGTTTAAAAGTAAACAAACTTCCTGTCACAAATGCATGACAAAATATTTTTATCGACAAACTCTCCAAAGAAAATATTTTATAACAAACTCCTTCAACTTCACTTTTTTCTACACTATATAGTCCAAGAAATAAAAGCATTTGCAGCAATTAATATGCAGAAAATCCTTCCTGTAAAATAAAAATTATAATTCAAGTTGCATCTTTGTATTGTAAGAAAATGCAATACAATTAAAATGTACGTACTTTCTAAGAGTGGGAAATATTCTCTTGAAAATCTTTTTATCATTGTCTTGTCTTCTGCAATACAATCTAAAATTTTTCCCTTCTACATTAAGTTTAAAAGTAAACAAAATTCCTGTCACAAATGCATGACAAAATATTTTTATCGACAAACTCTCCAAAGAAAATATTTTATAACAAACTCCTTCAATTTCACATTTTTCTACACTATATAGTCCAAAAAATAAAAGCATTTGTAGCAATTAATATGCAGAAGATCCTTCCTGTAAAATAAAAAATTATAATTTAACTAAATTACAATCATACTATTTACTTTTTAATATAATGGGCACTGTTTTCAGAAACATCTAGGTGCATTTTTACCTGTGTGATAAATGAAACTTGGGCTTACCCTTATTAAATTAACTTCATTAACATTTGAAATGCTTTGGGGAGGGCTCAAACCTATTCTCTGAATGTCGGCTTGCTGCAAATGAAACAGGTTCGCCACTTAACAAATGTGCATCACTACTTCTTTGACCTTGGCTAATAGAATCTTTCCAAAGGATTCTATTCTCGAAAGGACCAACAGTCTTACCAAAAATTCTATTCTAAGGAAAGGACCAACAGAATCATTCCAAAGGATTCTATTCTACAGAATGGGAAGTTAGAATTGCAAAAATACATGTACCCAATTTGAAGCCTTAATGTGATGGTGATCTTTTTAAATTCATTTTTTCAAATCCCGGTACAGCTTTGATATAAGCATACTTTTGTGGCAACGCTTTTGGTGCACTTTTTGTAGCGAGTTATGGCAGGTAAGGGAAACCCATCTTGGGCTCATTCATAAACGCGAATAAATTGCACCAGTTGTACGAGTTATTCGAACCGAGCGTTCCCAAGAGTATCTCAGATTTTCTAGTGAAAAACGAGCCGTTTCATCAGTCACTGGAAACGAAAAAAATAATTTGAAACGAACTGAGATTGTGCTAGGTTTTGTCAGTTCAGAAGTTGGCGACCAAAAAGGTAGATATGAATGTTATAATGCATCTCTACTCATGGTTTAGGCTCATTTTCAGATTGAATTTATCAAAACAAATTGCCAATTACATGGCGAATGAGACTAAAAAACCTAATCGTTTGTAAATGCAACTTCAGAATTAGTGAAATGGAGGTCATGTGGCGGATTAATTTTTGGTTTGCACTTTTTCAGAGAATTGTTTGCGAACACAGCCTTTATTAGCATTATTCCCGCTTTTATGGCAATCTCGACAAGCGGAAAGTTTACATTTTCATTTTGAATATTCTAGAATGTTCTTTTCATTTCCGTTAAATTGTCCTTTGATTTCATTGAAATAGATTTTTCAACAAGTTTTTGGAAACTGTTAATTGAGATTTAGATTGGGAGGAGTTTAAAACAGTTTTAAAAACTAAACAAATATTTTAACCGCCATTTTCTAACTGTTTCTGCTAATCATTTTCTGTTAGGAAAAGGGATATTTTTCTAAGTTTTTTGTTTCCGTTAATTAGTTTCCGCTGAAATTTATTATTCTCCCCTAAAGAAATTTTTTTTTTTCTAATAATTTCCTCCTTGGAGACATAATAGCCTGTTGTGTTGCTCCAGTGCAACATTATTAAAATACCTATCTTTCCTTGGGGACAAAAAGTATGCCAAAAGCGTTGCCACAAAAGTATGCGTATATAAAAGCTGTACCCAAATCCCTTTGCAGACAGTTGGATGAACTGTAGTTTATTATGTTTAAAAGGGCCCTTAAAAGTAAACAGAAAGGGCAGGCCTTCTTGGGATGCACGGGAACTCTGTCCTAAAAACAGGTATGATGAACATTTTATTCAGGTGGGTCTCGGAAGTGCAGAGGCACCCAGTACTTTGTGATGTAATGAAAATAACTCCAGCTGAAAACAGCCTTTATCAGAGATTGTAAATTCCTCCTTGAAAGGGTATCAGTTCAAGTACACACATCCAATCTTTCCCTGGGGAACAGATGTCAAAATTAAAAAACACTTGCATATACGAACTGGAACCATATGCATCAAACTCAGCTTCTGCTGATAAATAAATTTGTGGAGCAAAAAATAAACAGGACGAAAACTAGTTTGAGTGTTGCCAAATCAATTTATTTGAATGAAGTTCATCATTGAAGGAAAGCTGCAGATCAATTGGCAAAGGAAGCCAGAGAATTAAATGCTGAATAAACCCCTATAACTCTTACGAAAATAAATTAGCCTTATTATCTCAAACACTTTTACAAATCCAAGTGTAACAGTCTGAAAGTGAATTTTTTGCAGCAAACTTCATCGGAACATTGCATTTATCGCACAAAAAATCTGATTTAATTAATCCTGATTCCGTAAGGAAATCCAAAAAAGGCTACTTATCGGATATAAATATATACAAAATAAAAGATCAGCCACTTCCTCACTTCGTAAAGTTGCCCTATCACCAGAAAAATGAAACCTCAAATTTTGCGAAAGAACACCCTGAAACTTACCTACAACACTCAATACAGAAGGCATGTCAAAATAGAAAAATATAACGATTTTCAAAAGTAGAAAATAGCAAGAAACGATACAACTTGATGCGACTGACTGGGCAGTGACTAAATCAAACTGAACGTTTTAATTCTTCAAATTAAAATGAAAAGGAAAAGAATTGGAAAAAATTTAAAGAACCAATGTGTAATCAAAGGACAATTTAAGAGAAAAGAAAAGAACTTTTAAGAATATTCTCAATGAAAATTTAAACTTTCCGCTTGTCGAGGTTGCTATAAAACGAGAATAATCCTAACAAGGATGGGTTGCCTTTACCTGCCATAACTCACTACAAAAGCGCACCAAAAGCATTGCAACCGAAGTATGCATACATCAAAGCTGTACCCTGAATTTTGATAAAAATAAGCACTTTTAAGTGATGTGCAAATCCTGAACTCTGCTTGACATGAAAACAGTTAAAAGTTTCGTAATTGAAATAAGTATATTCACCTACATAATTCAGTACTCAATGTTTGCAATGTTTAAGACGAGGATTTTGTTTTAGAAGCTTTGCTATGGTTGCTGAATTCTTATGAACGCAGCCAGTTACGTCCAGTGATTGTAAATTTTGAAATCGAATGGCTTCGGTCAAGCTCCCGGAAGACAGTTGAGGACAGTGGCTTATATTTAACTCCAGCAGACCCTTGATGTTGGACAAAGGAACTGGATTGACAGGGCAGCTCTGCGTAGACAGACGGCCAGTTACTCCTGCATCGGATATTTTTGGACAGTAAGAAAGATTCAAATATGTCAGTGATTTCAGAGTCTTGGATATCGTACTGACATTCTTGTCCGATACTGCGGCACAGCGACCTAAATTCAATTCCAGGAGATTTGTGACTAAAGGCAACAGCTGTGCGATTAGATCTTCATCTATGTTCGTACCACAAAGATTTAGTTGCCGTAATTTGAGGGATTGAAAACCCGAAATGGCTTTTTGGAAAGAAGGGCGTTTGATTCCACGGCAGCAGGCGAGAAGAAGCGTTCTAAGATGTTTGAGTTGGAATAATTTTTCGACGCTTTCGTTTATTGCAGTGCAGTGATGGAGATTTATATCTTCCAAATGAGGAAGAGAAGCGCACAGTTGCACCACTTTAGCATCTGTTAAGGGAATTACACAACTAAGGTCAATGGCTACAAGACAACGCTGGTTGTTCCAAAAGGACGGAGGGATTCGAGAACATCTCATACAATTAGCAAGTGATATTCTTTTAAGGTGTAAATTGTCTATTTCTGAGAGGAGCATTGCTGCCGTATCTGAGATATCAGTTTTACGCAGGTCTAAAGAAACAAGAGTTTTGCTTCGTCTTTTAATGAAATCTTCAATAACTGGAAAAGAAAGAAGTACGTCAGTTGGATTGTTCTGAATAATTGTTCCCTCTGGATAGTACCTTTTGTATACTTTGGCATCGGATATCACACGAGTTTGCAAGGAAAATTCTTGTAAGCCGTAAGACACGATATTTTGAAGCTCAAGAAAGTGCAGATCAGAGAACCCTCGTTCTTGGGTAATATGCAAGCTTTTGAGATTAGGGAGATAGGAAAATAAAACCCAGCTGTTACAATCTGTAATTTCTAAAATTTTCAAATTAATGCAGTTATCGAGTGTTTTCCTAGGTGGAGATATATCTTCTAGTACGCAACATTCAAATGATAAGTGGTGAAACTGAGAACTATACTTTGATAAGAACAGAAACCAACGACAGTCTATCACAGTGTTTTTGAATCTGAAGTGAGAAAATTTTCGGCTCATGGTAGAAAATACTTCCAAGGTTTCTTGGGAGTTCCATAATCCGACAGAAATGTGTATGCCCTTCAGCAGTCTTGAACAGCAATCCACGATATCCAGCCATTGCTTGCAGACTGCGCTGACCCTTAGCACATCACAACCATCCAGACAAGAGAAAATATGCACAAGAACCTAAAATCAGATGGGAGAAAATAAGGTTTTACAATTTATCACTGCATTTGACACATCTTTCAAAACCTAATCAACTAAATTTTCCTGGTATGGAGATTTTTATTACATGCTTCAAGCAAAAGGAACACGGGCCATTTCCAAGGCTATTTTAATTTGGACAGAAGGTTGTTCAAATTATTCTGATTTTATTCAAATGAGTTTAAAAATTTGCTCCCACTCAGTAACATGAAGAATGACCTATTTTAACTGAAATTAACTGGATTCCCAAAGAGATGGCAGTATTAATTGGGATGTAGTGGTGCCAACTTAAATTAAAATTAGTTTAGTTTTTTATTATGATTCAAGGTATGGAAAAAAATCATGATTAAAAAAAAATAAAAAAAACATCGGATTTATTTGATTTAAATCAGATATTTTTTATTTAAATCGGATTTTTATGATTTTAATAATTTCCTTGCTCCAAGTTTCAATTTGTTGGAGGAGACATGCAAATTACAGTGCAGGTTAGATAGTTTTGATTTATTTAAATATTAATTTTTTTTATGTAAAACATTAATGTATTAGGAAATATAGCTGGGTAAATTTTTGAAAGATTAAAACGCAACATAGGATATAAAAATTACATGACAAGTAAATTACAATAAAGTAAATTACATGACAAAGTAAATAGAACAGTGCCCTATATGCCAAGCATGAGCAATGTTTTTCTATCTGGTTCTCATGTTTAGATTACTCTGAGCTTAACCTATAACCAGTGAAATGAAATTTTTGGACAAGGATAAATAAAGTTGCGGGTTCCCACTAACACTAGGCCCTTATTTTTTCAACCATACAAATTTCAGAATTTGTTTGCATTATATATTTATCATATATGAATAAAACGTTTTGAATTACTTTAATTATTTTGATATAAAATAATTTGAACATGCATCATGAAAAAATTCCTACTTCTCATTAATATTTAGTTTCCAAAAATAACTTATTGGTGAAAAAATTGTTATTTTTGTAGGTTAGCAGTAAAAAACGAGACATGAAAATACATAAATTTGAAATCAAGTATATTATTTTTCAAATTCTTTGAGCATCAACAAGTATTTTATACGTATATTGGAAGTACACAAATGGGTTCATATATAACACAAGAAAATGAAGCTTTTCTCCATGAACAGCATACAGAAGCTGTTCGGACATTTTTTGAACAATTTTAATGGACTGAAGCTCAATTTTTTATATGAAATTTTTGTGTTTTAAATGTTCCATTTGATAGCCTTATTGTTAACTATCTTTCTACACCTTAATTTCCATGATAATAATGACTTTTGTAGTATCGACAGTGGTATTTTGTCCCATTCTTGTTCCAGTTTTCCAGTCCTTGAATGGTTTTCGGTCGACGTTTCGATAATGCCCTTTTTAGAAGTCCATGGGTGAAACATCTGGAGATTTAGCAGCAATATCAGTAAAGGGTATTGGCTTGATACCAGTTTCTTGTTCCATTTTTTCCAAGAATTTAATAGTCGATTTAGATGTGTGGCTGCTTGCTTTATCCTGATGCAGTTCTACTGATTGTTGGCACTGTGGGTAGATATGGTAGTTCTTTTTTGAATATTGGGGATAAAATAGGGTCTTCATAATATGTGGGAGTTGATTTTTACATTTTCCCCCTCTTTTTACTTTAAATTTTCCATTATATGCAAAACCCGCAACAATCATAAATCTCTTAGAGAAAGTTCTCACGTTCATTTTGCTATAGTCCTTTGACTTGGCGGATTCTATTTTAAAATTAAAGATCTTACCTTACAAATATTTTCAGAAATGTTTTTCTTATTTGGAAGTATTTTTCCACTTTTACGTTTTTTCCTTTCTCATTAATATTACTTATCATACCTTTAGATATCAAAAAACCATGACTTTTACAGCGTTTTTAAATAATTGAATAAGCATAATTCTCTTCGGAAAGAGAGGAAACATAGCCTTCCATCCATTGCTTATTTAAAAGCGTCATTTTGAAAGTAAACAAAACTCTGATTTAACAGATGATAAGTTATTCTTTAACTATTTAACTGCTGTGAAAATAAAATTCTTTCGTAGCATAAAATTTTTTTGCAGCTCATCAAAATCATTCAAAAAATATCCGAACAGCCTCTGTAGAACAAGTGTAATGGCACCCCCCAAAACATGCCAATTCAGTGGAATTTTGAAATTGCAATAAAAAATTTATCAATTCCAATAGCTTTCTGCTTCAAACCATAATCTTTTCTCAACATACTCACTCAATTATAAGATGAGTGAATTAACTTTCACATTCCAAATTTCAATGCCATAAATATTGAATAGTTATTCTAGCAGCATAAAGAATTCTTAGGGATCATTACATAAATTTTCCCAATAAATTGAAAAAAATTATCCAATACATTGCACAAAACAAAATGAAACTATTAAAATTGCCAATTATGAAGATTGCAAAATTGGAATGGTTTTTATGATACTGCAGAAACTCTTTTCGTTGCGAGTGTCTGTATATTTCTTTTGTCCAGACTACAATACTAAATAAATAACTAGAACATCTGAAAAAAGAAAGCAAGTTAGCACAATTTTAATAATTTGAGTGAATACATTTTGAGCGTCTTCACTCATTACATGGTAAATGGTTTAAAATTGGTCATGTGCAATTTAGTCACACAGAATATTTAAAACAAAATCGACACTGATGAGCAGGCTTCTGAGTGACACCTATTGGTCAGTGGCCAAAGATGGAAACACATACTTCTGTAATTATGATCCCAATCAGCAAATACTATTATTTAGTGGGGGACATACAAAGGGAGGATGATTTTCAATATAATTTTGGGGTGAACTCAGTATGAGCAAAGTTCTTAACTTATTTGAATAAAATAACATGCATCTTGTTCAGTTATTTCCTTTTCAATATTATTAAACATAACAGGAAGAAAAATGAAATTAAGACCCCGTCTTTGGATCTTTCCCTTCGGGATTAATTCCAGACCACATTGCCAATAGTCTGTTCCGTTGCTCCAGTGTGACGTTAATTAACTGCCTACCTTATTAAAATTGTTATTTTTTAATTTAGAATTTCAAGTATTTTGGATTTGTACCATGAAATACAATTCAAATGAAAGAAAAAAGTAATGAGACACGATGATAAATTTTATTGTTTTAAACTTTCAAAAATTTGCCCCGCTATATTTTCTAAACCCTTATATATATTATCGTTTTACATAAATCACTATCTAAAAACTATACTGTGATTTGCATGTCTCATATCTAACAAGTTTAAACAGAAGGAAAGAGGGAGAACAAATTAATAAAAATCATTAAAATCCAATTTAAATTTTAAAATTGTAATATAAATAAAATTAATTTTATTTTTATTAAAAATGATTATTTTTTTTCATACCCTGATTTTAAGGCTACATAGATCACAATAGTGAAGAAATTTTCATGAGTGCTATAAGTACTAAAAATGGTCATTCTCTTTCAAAATATCATATGTAACTATTTTTTTCTTCTACAGTAATGTCAAGAATCAGAATGTTCTAGTTCCTGCTTTTTTGTTTTCATATTCTACCATTCCCTCTCTCACTTAGGGATACTTTGGTAAATCAGAACATTGCATCTAGAATGCATACACATCTATTTTGTATAAAATGTTATCAAGTTCTTTCCTGATTCAGATACGATCAGTTGAAAGCATGTTTCATAGGTTTTCATGGACTGTTTTTAAAACTTCAATTTTTTTACCTAACTTAAAGATATAAATACATTGCCAGCGATTTTTGCAGACACGCGACTTTGGTTTTTGAATGCAGGTAAAATAAAATATGAAATGTTCTTGTGGGAAGTAAAGATTTAAAAAAATTTAAGGACTTTGAGCAAGTATCAAGGTATTTAAAGGCTCTAAAAAACTATTATGAAAAATCAGTACTTTTCTGTTATAGCCATATCAATAAACTTTGGTGCATTTTTGCTTATTTCTTGGCACCATCTCCTGTTCTCAATAATGAAGTTTTTGCTATTTTTTATTTTTAGTTAATTCTTCAGATTTTTAAGACAATTTTTGGATCTTTCTTAACACAAGGGAATAACTAAAGTTGTTTTCTTGAGCTTTATTCCTTTGGAAAAAATCTTGATAAGAAGGCATGGATCGTTCCTCTGGTACACTCATGGTATCGTGGGGATCACCATGGAAGATCTCTTGCTCTCAATTGCAAGACATATTCAGACAGCGCTCTCGCTTTCCAGTGGCTACCTGAGGTGTCTCACATTTTGCTGTGTTTGCAAGATTCATCCTGTTTTCTGAATCTCTTGGTGTATGATTTGTGCAGGTGAATGGACTCATGGATTTGGTCTAGCTGGAGCTAGACGTGGCGATAAGCAACAACTAAAGTTGTTAATTGAAACTTTATGCCAAAATCTAGACTATTTAAGGCAGTGCTTCCCAAACTGTGGGCTGATACCAGTTCCTAGGACATAAATGCTGGTCCTCCCAAAATATCAGGAAAATGTACTGAAAAGAATGATGCAAAAATGTCCAAGTTAAACCGAGATTTGATTGTGGAAGTTTGAACAGGGAACACACTAAATTTATTTGGAGATTTAACTGTACACATTTTCAGTTCTGATCAGAAAGTGAATGTTATATAAAAATTTACATATGCAAGTGTATAAATAGAGATAAAAATATTCAATTTATGGACATTGCGTCCGCAATAGTATATATATATGATAGTATACATCATGATAAATGGGAAGAATCTTTTGCATATATATATTATAAATGGAAGAGTATTACCTCGTTTGGCAAAGAATGCATGTTACACACCATGATTAGTGAATAAAAAATATATGAACAAAACTAAATAAGGAATTCGAACTAGATTCTAGTGTCTTGAAACAGAAGGTATTTCCAAATTTTTGACTTGGAAAGTTCTTGTGTCTATTACCGATGATACACGTTTTGACTTAGTTTAAAACCGAGAAAAACAAAATTCATAAAGAAAACAAATATTATCAACTTTTGTGATGCCATGACACATCAGAAAAGTACAGATAAAGTGAACTATCCTTTAATTATTACGGCCGCGGTAGCCCGGAGGGTTCGAGTTCGAATCCAGTCAAAGACCGTCGTGTACAAAGGGGCTAGTGCACGTTAAATTTGTCGTGGCCTCAAATGTATTCACGTTGGCGTGGTGTGTGGAAGTTGGGAGAGTGGGGATCCTGCTCAGGTGTTGCCTCGTCATCTGACCGTGGTTCAAAATTACGTGGTGTTGTCCACGAATCTTTCCTTTGGGATTGATCCCGGACTGTCACCTATAGCCCATTGTATTCCTCCAATGTGACGTTAATTAAAATACCCACCCACCTTTTTCATTCATGTTTACAACTTTTACATATTTTTTTCCTCATTGCACGGAAATAACATCCAATTAAAGACATTGTAGACATTTTCAAATTCCAATTTCCAGATATTTTTATTTTCATTTAGAGCATTTTTCTTTCTGCAATTTTGCTTTTTCATGCCTAAAACTTTAACTTTGACGATGTAGCTACGATAAAAAACTCGGGTTTTCTGGATTCTTAACTGGACTTGTAACTTAAAGTATATTATGGCGTCTCATTCGAGCCGATCAAGTTCTGGATGGCCCAAATCTAGTAATCAAAATAGCCAATATACCGGAAAATACATGTCGGGGAACACTACGCCCATAAATTCTACTTTAAATAGGTCTATTAGTTTGTAAGTGTGTTGTTTATTTCTTCATTTAATTACTACTTTTAGTTTTGCTGAACTCGCCATTTTGTTTGTTGATCTAAGTGCTGTAACAACTATTCGCAACTGCTTGATTACTGACACCTGCATTATAATTTCCCACCAGATCATATTTAGAAAATTCGTGAAATATTTATGTTTGATTGTGAACACATAATCTCATATGTGCTTGATCTCAAGAATCCGCTTATAAATCGTCAAGGAATGGACATACACACAAAGAAAGCTTTTTACTGACAAGAGTAAACCCAGAATGGAGTAGAGCTTGCGCCGCCTACAACTCGAAGGTTGCTAGCGCAGTGGGCATACCCATTGAGTCACGACGACCCTGATATATTATGTGTTTTGTTGTGTAAGAATCGATTTTCTGTCAACTTTATTGACTATTAGCTGTGTTTTTGTGGCTGATGTAGATTTGGAAGTATTTTTAGAGGGGGTAAACTAGCTGAATTTACCACGCGTTGTTTGGGTTTTAATTGGTTAAACGTCGATTGAAAGGGATACAAAAATCACTTCTGTCATAGGAAATGCAAATATAGAGAAAATAAGCTAGCTTAAAATAATTTTCAAAACTGAGATTTTTATAACTTCTACAATTTACTTCAGATCCATTTCACATACTATAGGTAAGACAAACCTACAAAAACATACTGAGATGACTACAAAAGTCGATTTTGAGTTTTGGAGTGATTGAATGCTTTTTAAGTTCATTTTCTAAAAAAGGACATACTTCGTATTATTGCAGTTAAGTTTTTTCTTATCAATTTTTTTATGTGTAGCACCTTGCACCAGGAATTCGAATTTCAGAATTCCACCATCATTTTGAAAGGCTGATAAATCACATTGATACGATATGATCAACATTTGAAGCAAGTGCACTTTATGCTTGAAAATGCCATCCCGCATTTTAGACAGGATACATAAATGATGTACTGAGCGATTTTCAGCGCAACCGCACCCATCTGCTATTACACCACTCTAAGATTCTAAATAAAACTCCAAGGTCATTTTGAGAGGCGACTCCTGATGTCATTAACTGATGTCATCTGCACAGCCAGACCAGCAGAGAACGTTCCCTAGCAAATGCTCTGTCCAGGACGACGGGACGTTACATCCCTCTGCATACCCAAGACAAATAGAACAGGAGTTAATATGTAGCCTACGTTACCCGCATGGTTCCAAAGAATAAGTATACTAAATTTGGTGTGGATTGGTCAAACAGTAGATTTGTATAGAGAACAGACAGATGCCAACTTTGCTTTATGTGTAGATAACACGAGTTGAGAGATTTTCAGATAAAACGTGTTTTGTCAGCAGAAATCATAGCATTGTGAATGATGTCTACTTTGCACACAAATGCTGAATTCAAAATTTAGTCTGAACAATTGTTATACATTTTAAAATTTGAACAATTGTGTCAAGTTAGAGATAGGAAAGTTCTGTTTCAATTGCCATACTATTTTCACCTGCCCCTTGTTGTGCAGGTATTTTGCTCTGCTGTAAATGAACTAAATTTTGTAAACTGTTCAAGCTTGAGAGGTTAATTTTATAAACAGATGTAAATATGTTAGTGTGTAGACACGTATAATGCAAATATGTATGTTATAGTATGTAGTTATATGATAATGTTATAGTGTGGCTCCAGTGAAAAGATGACTTTGGAGGAGTTCATTTGTACAAAGGTGCTTCATCTCACCAGGGAAAGGGCTGTCATTCAAAATCATGTATGGTGATCGTCAGAGATAATTATTTACTTCCCCAACTTGTAATCACTGCTGTGACTTCCTGCATCAAATGATAAGTATGAAGCCAGAAATCACATAGAAAGACCAACTGGAAGACATTGCTTATGTTTCATCTGCCTCCTAATTTTAGGGTTGTAGGTGGCATAGGTGCGATTCCTCCCTGATTGTATTTCTTTCTCCGTGTCAGTTAAACTTTCATTTTGTGTGTGTTTATTACTTTATATTGGTACTAGCTGAATTACCCTGCATTGCTCGGGTTTAATTGCTTGTAAAATTCATCACAATATAACTCCATTTTATAGTTAATGGGATTTCAAATTGTTTTTAGCCCCCTCTACAGACCCAGGATAATACAATGGGGTTTAATATATAGCCTATGTTTCCCAGAGGATTCTACAGGATGAGGGTACCAAAATTGGTGTAAATTTGTCTGATAGGTGATCTTAAAAATACTCAGAGTTATACCTATGGGGATTTCGAATTGTCATTAGCCTCCTCTACAGACCTAAGAAAGGAGTTTATATGTTCAGGTAACCCCCGTATAACATGGGAGTTATGTTCCAAAAAATTGCCTTGAAATTTTGTGAGAAAGAAACGCGTTAAGCGTTCTTGCCATTTTTTTCTTTTTGATGACGAGCGGGGATCCCAAGAGACGCCATGTCTCTTCTAAGCTAAGTTACTTTCTATTTAATTTATCTCGAGATAATATTCACTTGTGTAGATCTTAGGATATTTACATGCTACACCATTTAAATTAAACTTTCATAATGCCCGTCCTTTTCGCATCGTTGTTCCAATCATTCCATAAAAGCACCGTGTTATACGGGGATGTTCCCAATTCTCGAACCGTGTTAGAGTGAATCCGTGCTATAGAAGTGCCGTGTTATACGGGGGTTACCTGTACCCTATGTTACCCACATGGTTCTAAAGAATAAGTGCCAAATTTGGTGTGGATTGCTCAAACGGTAATGATTCGTATACAGAAAGACAGACACCAACTCTGCTTGATATATAAATGGTAAAACAATTTTATTTGAAAATTTGATTTTCAATCAATACTGGTAAAGCAAACTGAAATGCATACTGCAATCGTTTTATACTCAGTGTTATTCCTATGGCAATTTCGAATTGGTTTTAGCTCCTGCACACCTAGGTTAAAGAGAATGGGGGCTAATATGTAGCCTACATTACCTACAGGGTTCCAAAGAATATGTGTATCAAATTTGGTGTTAGGTCAAATAGTTTAGGTTTGTATAGAGAACAGACAGATGCCAACTCTGCTTTATATATCTAGATGTCTTGTGTCTGGGTCAGCATGGCCAAGCAACACTTGCTCCATACCATGGGACTCAAATGCCTACTCGCCAGACCCAGACTATAATTTTTTGTAAAACAACATATATCTATAAAAATTAAAATAAGAAATTACTTCAATTCTCACGTTGAAGATAAGAATTTTCAATAAAAAGCCTTGTAATACCAGTGTTTGTTTTGGAGTATTTGATTAAATTGCAGGATGATTCTGATTGCAACTTTTATGTAATTCTCTGTTCTAGATATCCCCTGACTAATTATACATTCGGAACCAAGGAGCCTCTGTATGAACGAGACAGTTCTGTACCTGCCCGCTTCCGCCGCATGCGGGAGGAGTTTGATAAGATCGGAATGCGTCGCTCGGCTGAAGGAGTGTTGCTCGTCCATGAACACGGGTTGCCCCATGTGCTGTTGCTTCAGCTAGGTACAACATTTTTTAAGCTGTAAGTATGTTGATATATTAATGGATGTTTGAAGCTTCCTAGCAAAGTACAACCTCACTCAATTCTTGAGGCGTGAAAGTGCAAGTGAGGCAACATGAAGCCATCCCTAGGGGTATGCAAAAAAGATTAAGTTTAGTTGATTTTTGTGATTTTCCTTACCATTCGGCTTTTTCAGAAAAGAATTTTCCAATTCGAGAAAAAAGTTGGACAGGATATGTTTGAGGCTCCTATATAAGCAATCTGCTATTTTGTATGTTGTGTTTGGTGCCAAAGTTGCCACTCAGTTTGACCAAATATAGCCCTTGCAGTCATGAAAACTAAAAACCACCTACTGCCAGTTTGTACCATGTGAACTCGCTCCCTGTCATAGCTGTTGTGTACTGTTGGCTGTGTGACTTCAACATTCTTGATCTCAAAGTCCTGTCCTATGGCGAGGCCATCGTGGTTCAGTGGGATGCCCACTGCACTAGCAACCTTCGAGTTGTAGGCGGTGCAGGTTCAATTACTGTCAGGTGCATTCCTCTCTGAGTGTATTTCTCTCTTCTGTGTCAGTAAAATTTTCATTGTGTGTATCTATTAATTGATATTGTATGTTATATCTGGTGCAGCATGGCCAAATATGGCATTTGCGCTGCAAAACCCCAAAACCAACTAATCTAGCCTTTGACCTCATCGAGAGAGTGAAACGGGTAGCACAGGCAAAGTACGTCAGGAGTATATATTCCTGGTAGGGCCACCCAAGGCATGCTGCTTTACCCTGCTAACATAGGAAGGTTAACGGATGGCTAAGTCGGACTTCAGAGATGGCTCCCACATCTTATGATCTATAGCAGATGTGCTCTACCCATGTCATGGACTTGCGCAAATAAAAAGCAATTGTGCATGTTATCTCCAGACCTTTTCATCACTGGTACCTCAGTGAAACACCAAGAGAGCTACTTGCCTTCAATTTACCCGGGAAAACTTTCTCTATGCTTGCCAGGCTCTGATCTGGCCATTTGAAGTATTCTTTAATGGCCAGAAATCCATTGATAGACATCTAGATGGAGGAAATACAAGTGCATTTTATTACCAGCCTTTCCCTCACATCCTGTATTGCATTGAAGCCATACATGAAGATATTTTTAGGACCCATTTGGCATTGCCCAAAAACTTTTTTGCAGACTCAATGACTTGGTGTAATTTTTTTACACTGGGGATAAGAAAGAACATTCTTGAGGAATTATCACTTTTTACTGTCAAAAATTGTTGAAATATAGGTTCAATGATTTCAACTACTTAAATCATTCTATTAAGTGCACAGAATGTTCCATCCTAGAATTAAAGCTGTGCAAATGGAAATTAAATTGCACAAATAAAACATTAATCTAAAATTGAATTTCTAGTTTTGAAAAAACAAGCCTAGCCTTCCCACTAAATAAATTATTCATAATAAGCATTGCCTTTTTGAAATTCATGTATTCTTATTAAACAAGGCTGTTTGCCAATCCATATATATTTAATATTAGGTGAGTTTATAGTTTTCTTATAAGTATTTGTGTAAATTGTAAAAAGTACTGGGGTTAAACCACCAGTATTTTTCTTTTAGTTATTCATTAAGTCTTGTTCCAAGAATTTCCTTTTACGAGAAAAAGTAAAAAATTATCGCTACATTGTCAATAGTAACTTGTCGGTTTGCCAGTATTATTTCCCGAGCTTGCTGAATCTTGTCAGTGGTGGGGGTTGACGGGCTTCCTGCACCTTCGTGCATCACGCTTGTCTGGCCCCTTTTAAGCTTCTCAATCCATTCGTACACATTTCTACTTGGTAGAACACAGTCCCCGTATTATATCATAAGCCTGCAATGAATTTTAGCCCCTGGCACACCTTCCGACACTAGAAATCGGATAACTGTTCTTTACTCCTCGGTGCACACTGCTAGCAGAGCAGCCATCTTTATACTGAAGCAGAAGCAAAAAGAATGACGCTATCAAGATCAAACTTCGGTAACGTGACCACAGTAGTATCAACTCTGAGCATGCACGCACAGAAGGACAAACCTAAAGATGTGTTATGGCGAAATTGCGGATAATTTTTGACTTACCCTTGTACTTGAAAATTTTCATTAGGTGGGTGTGGGTTACCGAACCCGAGTGATCGAGTATCCTAGTGATCTATTCTTTTACCCTGGAATTAACTTCTAGTAAACATGAGGGTCATGAAACCAAGGTGATCAAGCAATCTTTTTCCTCTCCCTCCCTATGGCCCAACTTGGCAAAGTGCCATAAAACCCAAAACCTACCCCTTTAGTTCCTCAAATTCTTTAATTTTAGAAGGGACATGCTTTAACTTTGGCCAGTGTTCTTCGACAATAGTCTCAAGTTTTTCCAAAAGTTTCACTGCAAGAATACAAGGTGATTTGAAATTCCCTGGCCCAACCTTACAGGGTGCACCAAAATAAATATTTTTGTAAAGGAGTACAGAATGAAAATTCATTAACTGACATTTTTGTATGTCTATAAAAAATTACACAATTTAAATACTTATGATTTCCCCCCTTAAAACTGATAGTCTTTAAACAGCTGTTCAGGAAAACTCTTGGTCAGTTAATTGGTTTATGTTCTAAGCTGATATGGACTGATACTTTCTGTGTTTGCAATTTAAATTGTTCTCAACCATAACAGTTAGGTATTTGTTTCTTTCAGTCCTGGTGGTGAACTCGAAGCTGGAGAAGATGAATTGGAAGGTTTGAAGAGGCTAATGACCGAGGTAACTTAAATCTCATCTTGTATTTTTTTTATTGTTCTTTTAAATTGGTAGTTGTGCACATCATTTGCTGTAATCTGACATTTGAGTCGCATGGTTTGCAGGTAGGTAGGTACTAATTAATGTCACACTGGAGCAACACAACAGGCTATTGGTGACGGTCAGAGATCAATCCCGAAGGTAAGGATCCAAGAACAACTGCTCATAATTGTGAACCACGGTCAAATGATAACACCTGAGCTGGTACCACACTCCAAACTTCCATACCATGCCAACGTTGAATCATTTGAGGCCACGATGAATTTAACGTACTCCAGCCCCATTTGGCTTGACCAAGTTTCAAACTCGCAACTCTCCGGTTACTAATCCGTTGCTCTTCCAACCGGGCTACCATTGGTTACCGCTCCCCCCACGGTTTGCAGAGATAACCAATGTGCATTTTCACCTTTAATTATGTCTTGTGAGAAAATACCGATAAACGATTTAGATTTTTTTACATTGGACAGCGAAGTTGGTGCCTTGCAACAATCCGAAAATTCCAATCCATAATTCTATCTGCATTACTTTGCAGCATTCTTTTTGGCCCATTATCATTGGGCAGTGGCTTGGTGACAATAAAAAGTGAAATTACCGTGGAAGAAAAATTCCAACAAGCTGGTATCGAGTATAAAAATTTAAAAAGCGTGCAGTAGCTGATAGTTAGAATTGACTTCAATGTTCAAATGGAAAATGTATATAGAAACTCGCAATTTTAACTTGAAAAAATTGTTTTTCTCAATCTTAATACATCCTTTATGCAAATGAATATTTTTCCAGTTGCTGTATTTGTTACGTGAGGCAGTGTACCAATAAACCAAACTTCGTCTTATTTTTATTACTTCTGGATTTAAAAATTTTAAGTAATTTATCCTATTTTTAATGACTTCATTTTAGCATAAGAGGTCCTTAATGACGCAGCCAGCACTCATGTGTGAAGAAGTGGCTCATGTCCTCCAGTGTTAAAATATTTCAAGGAGGGCAAATATATTTTCAAACCTGTCCACGACTTTTCTACTTATTGGCTTAACGTGACTTCTAATTACATTGATTAAACTAACTCCAGCATTTATTTGTGTAACTCCAAGATGGTCCCCTTTGAATACATATGGTAGGCCACTTGAAGAATTTAAAATTTGCCAGCTGAAATCTGTGATATTGTTCAAGTCAGGCACTCATACTTGGTAGTTATAAAAAGTTTTAAAATCTTATTTTGATGAATATTCTATTTTTAGACTTTGGGACGACAAGATGGCGTAAACCAGGAGTGGGTGATAGAAGACACAGTTGGAAATTGGTGGAGACCTAATTTTGAGCCCCCACAGGTATGAATTATTCTTGTCTTGAAAATAACATTTACATTATTATAAGTTTAACACAAAGACACTTTCATTATTGCAACTTCAGTTTTGTCATCTTGCACTCTGAAGAGCATTTATTGTTTTGAAATAAATATGTTTTTATTTCTATACCCAATCCTTCCTATGAAAAGTAGTAATGTTGCCTTTTTGGTATTAAACTATGAGGGTAAGTCAAAAATTATCTGCACTTTCGCTATAAAGCATCTTTAGGCTTGTTACACTGCCTTCTGCGCATGCATGCTTAGAGATGATACTATTGTGGTCATATTATCGAAGTTTGACCTTGATAGCGTCGTTTTTGTGTGTTTCTGCTTCAGTGTAAACATGACCGCTCCTCTAGCAGTGTGCACCAAGGAGGAATAAAGAGCAGTGATCCGATTTCTAAGATCGGAAGGTGTGCCAGGGGCTGAAATTTTTATCGTAGGCTTGCGATGATGGGGACAATGCCCTATCACGGGAATACGCAAGTTTGTAGACCGCTGGCCGTACTTCATTTTTAAAAAATAAATATAGGGGATTGAACGAGTTTGTCATTTTTCTATAGTTTCCTTCCTTTCAAATGCACTTGTTCCAGCAGTCCACAAGCTTGCGTATTCCCTCCAAGAAGGTTTTCGGTTGGTTGCCCAACCATTTATGCACCGCTTCCCCACTTTGTCCGTCTAATCTGCTGAGAACATTCTACATTGGCGATGGTAACTCGCCAATTTGCCAGTACCATTTCGTGAGCATGCTGAATCTTTTCAGTGGTGGAGGTTGACAGGCATCCTGCTCTCTCTTCGTGTATCACGCTTGTCTGGTCTCTTTTAAAGTTCTCGATCCACTCATACACACTTTGTGGTTGAGTACTGTCCTTGGGTATTGTGTCGTAAGTCTCCGATGAATTTCAGCCCCTGGCACGCCTTCTGACCAGAGAAATCAGTGGTGTTTCATTGTATGAGTATTGCATGCAAACAGGAAACAATTCCATTGTTATAGGGGTGCTAGTTTGCATCAAGTGCCTCTCGAACAAGAGTACATCAGTACTGCTGATAGTCAACTTTGAAAAATTAGTGTTGGCAGAAACAAATTGAATTCCATGGCATCAGTTAACCTAACAATAGTACTCTGAATCTCATTGAAACAGATAATCTAATGCAGTGGTTCCCAACCTTTGCTTCCCAAGGGGGCTCCAGGAAAATTGTTACTCTCACCAATAATATAAAATCTGTTATAAAGCAAATGGTTTGCTTTATTGAACTTTGGAAGAACTTTAATGTACGGCCAAGTTTTGACATTATCCTGTGGTAGTTCGTAATATATTGAGATATGATAAATTTCAAATTTTTTTAAATGTTATTTCATTGCGCAATTGTTGAAATATCTCTTTACTAGCCATCCCCTTGTAACACTACTCTTAAACACCATTAACTTTTAAAACATAGGATAGGGGCTCTGCCATAGAAATTGATTCTAAAAAGGCCTCCATAAGTCAAAGGTTGGGAACCTCTGGTCTAATATCTGTAGGTTGATTTTGCAATGTTTCCTATAATACTTGTCTCTTAACTAAAAAACCCAATTTGTGTTCCTCATTGTAACTTGAACAGTGAGTGCAACGTTTTAAAAAGTGCTTTTGTTTGCTGTCTGCAAACTTGTTTTACTGTCTGAATATAGAAAATGAATTTATCTTTTTACAGTATCCTTATGTACCCCCACACATTACAAAACCCAAAGAGCATAAAAAGCTGTATTTAGTACAGCTGCCTGAAAAAGGTAAGCAATTTTATTTGATTCTTTTATTTTTAAAAACATTTACACTCAACATAGTGCACTGGTTCCCAAAGTGTTGTAGTTGGAGCAATTAAAGTCACAACAAACTGTACAGCGTCATTCCAATAATTTAATTTTGCCTACCTTGCTTGTATGACCACTCCGATATACTTTTAACTCATCTTTGAATAGCATTCTTTTTACACACAGGCATCTTTTGTCTGTGATCCCTTTTACTGTCGCATATTTTGATTGTCCAGTTTTTAATCGTCATCGGGGCCGTAGTAGCCCTATTGGAAGAGTAACGGATTAGGAACTGGAGAGTTGCGAGTTCTAATCGAACCAAAGACCGTCGTGTACAAAGGGGGCTGATGCATGTTAAATCTGTCTTGGCCTCTAATGTTGGCGTGGTGCGGAAGTTTGGAGAGTGGGTTGCCAGCTCAGGTGTGCCCTTGTCATCTGACTGTGGTTCAAAATGACATGGTGTTGTCCTTGGATCTTTCTCCTAGGGATGGATTCCGGATCATCAGCAATAGCCCGCTGTGTTCCAGTGCGATATTAATTAAAATACCTATCTACCAATTTACTGTCTGACATTTTTAATTGATTGTCCAGTTTTTAATCGTCGTCGCCTACATTTTTTTTAATAACACAATTTTAAATTTATATGATTTGATCTGGGAAATTCCCCACCCAAACATGTTCAAATTCTTGCAAAGCATAAAATTTTTTAATTCCATCTAATGTTTTTATCTTTCATGTCTTAAACTTCATCAAAACTTTTAACTATGGCTACGATAGCCTCATATTTCCCTATTTAATTGTGGCTTTTGAGTATTTATTTTAATACTCAATAACTTCAAGTATTGCAATTTTAAAATTTAACTTTTATTATTAAGGTAAATTTTAAGGTTGGACAAATGAACCTTAAAATGTTTTATCTTTTGGGTTACATTCTGTCATTTGCTTGGCACAGCTTGTCCCCTTTTGGACCTTGCAGCATTAAACCCAAATCAACCAACCCAAAGTGTGGTCCACAGGCCCCAGGGGTTGGCAGTGAGGTTTCAGGAATCCACAGAAAACATTCTATATTTAACTAATTTCTTTGATTCTTTAACGTTCTAAAAATGAACAACTGAACTTGCAGCTAAGGGAGGATTTCCTAGTGACAGATGATCGTGATATTGCATCACTGCTCAAAAAATGAATTTCTAGTTTTCTGTGTTGAATGTATGCTTTAAAACTGTCTTCTACTGGAGTACAGTTGTGACAATTTTGCAGCATGCAGAAGGGTTGTATTTACAGTCTTTCTACACATAAAACCAGAAGCTAATTTTTTAGTTATGGTGGTTTTATAACCGAGGTTAGATACGTGGTTATCTTTTCTGCTAGTTTCTATCAATAAATATTTTCCCATTATTTTTATTCCACTTACAAAAGCACTCCATCACTTAAAGAGGTTGGATGAAATAATGTGAGCATTCGAAAATATTTAATTTTTATTTGAGAGTTGGGGCCATCTTTTCCTTCAATACAGCATTGCAGTAGTCACTGAATTGTAGCATGTTTTAAACTGTTCTACTTTTGAAGAAATACATTTATAGTCTGTTTGGATCGACATTTTAATCATTTGAAAGTACCCTCTACAAAAAATGAATCAATAGCAATGTACCCTTATGTTTGATATCCTGGGTGGTGCAACAAAGTGTTTAAGGTTAATTTTGCCATACTCTTTGCCATACAAAGGTTGGCTTGATCTGCTGGAGTGGGTTAAATTCTCCCATATGATTACTTTAACTCTAATTCCATGTACAAAATGGATGTCTCGAATCAGAACCATTATCACTCCAAAAATATGGCATGCATAGACTGCTGTCTTAAGCTTGGTAGCATTACTGCCAGTTTGAGGATTAAGGTTATTGTATCAGCGTTAAAGCCTGCTTCCTTTTATTGATATCAACAATATGGGTTTTAACCGTGAAAACTTTGTCTAAACTATTAATCTTTTAAGCTGTAAAATACTTTGAAGTTGAGTATTTCCATACTTTTTTAAACTGGCTGCATGAAACTAGAATGGCTGTTTCGAGGACTCGAGTTGCTTTAATTGACACTTGGGTGCCCCTGAGAGCTTTTCCCACTGCATGTCCTGTATGGGCTTTGTGAACCTGGGGTACTCTTTTTAAACAGGGATTGAGCTCTCTGGATACCCAAATGATCTTTTTCTGCTTTCATCCCCCACTACTCTATTTTGCAATCCCTCTTTCCCTTTTATGACAGTTTTTACTTGACGTCTTGTGTTACAATTATTTGAAAGATTCCTCAATTTGAGCTAGGACAGTGGTTCCTGTTTTTGTTATGCCCTTGCCTTTCTACATCAAAAGTTACTCATCTCCAAAAACAAATGTAGTGTTGAATAAAATTAACAAAAACAAGTTATTACTATTGCTTTAAATGTACAATATCAGTCACAGATCTACAAGGTGGGCAGAATCAACCACACAATAATCTGCATGTGATTCATAGTTGAAAACCATTCCAAAAAGGGTCTGTTTTTTTTTTTTTGAGATGCATATCTATAACCCAGTTTGTTAGGTAGTTTAACACACACATTCAAATTTGCACATGCATAGGATGCTTTACTTTCGTCTCAATCGACTCGAGTACAGGTAACTCCATAGGAGGTAAAAGGATAGTTTGGTGCTTTGAGCACTGAAATTTCAAATGACCAGAAAGGATGTCGTAAAACTTAATGCTCAAATATCTCCAGAATGCAGTAACTGTTTGAGAAATGGACAACGCTTTTTCAGGCC
The DNA here is from genome assembly GCA_933210815.1 of Meta bourneti. NCBI lineage: Eukaryota > Metazoa > Arthropoda > Arachnida > Araneae > Tetragnathidae > Meta > Meta bourneti. The sequence goes on from OW119929.1 coordinate 8,741,416, forward strand.
CGATTTTGACCAGGAAACGCGATTTTGTGCTATCAATTCTGATTGAGGAAAATGAGAATTTGGTATTTAGTGCTGGCCCTATTAACTCAAGATCCATCAATTTTGATTATCTCAAGTTAGTTAAATACTTGAGCTCGGTGTTAACTGTGTACTTTTCATTCCAGGCAGCAATTTAACAAGATAGTCAATTCCAAACTGAAGCCATCACTGGTATTAAATAATGAATGGACATAAAATGTTTTCCTCCCTTCGTAGCTTCATGAAGTTTTACACCCTCGTACATTACACCTGAATGTATCGTGCATTCAGCTATACCACATTTTATTTGTCTCCGGAAGTTTGGTAGAAGTTGGAAGAGCAATGGATCAGCAACCAGAAGGTTGCGAGTTTGATACTCTGTCCATCCAAAGACCCTCGTGTACACTTGGGCTGGTGCATGTTAAATCTGTCATGGCCCCACTTTGCCATGGTGTGGAAGTTTGGAACATGGGGTGCCAGCTCAGATGTTCTTGTCATCTGACCATGGTTCAAAATTATGAGGCGCTGTTCTTGGAACTTTGGGATTGATCCCAGGCCATCGCTTATAGCCTGTTGTGTTGCTCAGGTGCCATGTTAATTACTTCCTCCTGAAGTTCGTGGATAGCAGAGGGAATCTATTTCTTTGGAATTGGGAGTTCAAAGGTCACCCGTTTCATCCAGTTATCTTTTTCATGTTTCCCAAGTTTTGTTTTTTCTTAAAGAGTTGGAACCCTGAATAATTTCTAATGAAAAGTCTTAGAGAATGTTTTCTATGATGCATTAATAAGCTTCGTTGCAGACTTGCATGCATTGGTTCTGTTTGTAATTGTCTGTCTGGTTCCCAAACTTTTCAGTCCAAGGACCCCTTGAAAATAAAATATTTTTGCAGACCCTTTGAGGTTATGAAATTAACTGATGCACATAAGACTTGCATAATACCATACTGATTCTTATTTTCACCTTAATATTAGGAGTAAAATGTTTAGATCTATATTAAATATATTATAAAATGTTAAAATTTCACATTAAGGATTAGTAATAACAATTTAAACTGCAAACTAGAGTTCCTCAGAACTCTAGTTTTCGGAGAAAGTTCAGAGATGAAAAAACAAACTACCAGCAATATTCGGTTTAATGTCTGATTATTTAAATATTGTGTCATTCTCAACTTCAAGTCTACTTTAAATCAATAAATACTGGAATCTCCTACTGGTTGTTTTAGACTCTAAAATTTAGATTAATATTAGATTTTTTTTTATTATGGAAGGATTCTCTATTTTGTATAGAGAAATGTATGGTTTCTGCAGACCCCTCTAAACCTTGCAGTCAGATACTTTGGGAACCACCAGCCTATCTATGTGCATCTGGATAAGAAAATTTATGGCTCAATTTTGGGTATTCAATTTTAATTTCTTTTTCAGCACTCTTTGCAGTTCCAAAAAATTACAAATTAGTTGCGGCTCCTCTGTTTGAGCTGTATGATAATGCTCAAGGTTATGGACCAATCATATCAAGTTTGCCTCAAGCATTAAGCAGGTAAATTTATTTTTTAAGCAATTGTTTTCTAACCTCATCAGAATGTCTAATATCAGAATACCTGATATCACTGGAATTATAGAAACCATTGCTTAAATATTAAGCATTGACCATAAAACCATTGTCTGTTTACAAGAAATTGCATCAAATATTTTTTGTACCTCACTTAGTTTGTTATGGAGCATAAGGCCAAGATTGCCACCTGTGAGTCAACCAGAATAACTGCTTTGTTATAAGAAGTGATGGAAAAAAGTCTAGAAATGGTTTGGGCTATGGCTTCAATTTCAGCCTTAAAATTCTCTCTCATCAACCTCTCACTTACCTCCATGCTTGCATGTTGGTAGAGCAAAAGATAAATAAGTCCGTCTGGCAACCATCAAAAGCTTAAGGCCATGGAAAAAACACGGAGCAAGCTTTTGTCTGACCCTGTTCCACCTAATTTGCCACAAAATATTACTACGGCAAATTTTCGAATTTTAGTTGGGCACTACTTTTTAAGAGGACCCTTACACCGCATTGGTATGCATGCTTCTCCCGACTACCCCTTTTGTTCGACGGGAGCTTTATGGATTTTAGTCATCACTTATCTGGCACTTTTTATCTGACGATCACATCTTAGTTGACGACCTTTTTAGATGGGCTAATTTGTACTGGGCTCGTAGGAAATTAGGGTCCCTGAACTTTTCCTGACGTAGGAAAAAGTTTTGTTATAAAGACACCTCTTTCATTCTCGTCGCTTAAAATTCTAGCTAGATGCTACAAACCATATTGCCGAAGTTACATACTTGCCAATTCGCAAGCATTGTATTGTTGCCGATAGCTAAGAAATCAATGGTGAGGTATGTCTAAAATAATTTTTAAAATTTCGATTAGAAAGAATCACTTTGGGATCTTATTGCTTTAATCTTTTACTTTTTATTCAGTTTCTATCTTATTGTTTTTGCAATGGTTGACCTAGTTGATTAATACCTTGTAATCAAGGTAGTTTTTGCATGTTTTCATACACAGGAAACAAATTATAGTATCACTTTAAAGATGCACATGGATGTATATAAATATTTGATACAGTTAAGGAGGGGGAAATAAACTTAAATGGTTAATCAGGTTAGCTTAATAATTACCCTTTTTAATTAACTTAATTAATCTTTTTTAGATTAAATTACTTAAGTTACAGCAATAGGGTTAATAATTTGAGTCGTAATGATTTTCTTTTTACTTAAATCAGTTTTTATAGAACTTAGCAAAACAGATTAAGTGAAAGACCAGTTCGGCTAAAAGCATACAAATTTAAAACTAACTTGAGTAGTTTGTTTTATGAAATTATTGCGAAAATCACGATGCCGCAGTGTAGTTGAGTCGCGTGTATTCCGCCTTTGAGTTTATTGTTTGGTACTGGATATTGTGAGTGGGCCAAACAAATAATCTGCCACCATCACCACCGGGTTTTACACATGGTAACCCTTTCCCCTGTCAATCTTACTCCTTTTCTAGAAATGCACTAATAAGTGTTTGCTACTATGTATATTTTAGAATCTTATTCTGCATGTATAAGGCTAAGTCAGAAATTATCCGCACTTTCGCTATAAAGCATCTTTAGGTTTGTCACACTGCGCATGCATGCTTAGAGTTGATACTACTGTGGTCATGTTACCGAAGTTTGACCTTGATAGCGTCATTTTTCTTGCTTCAATGCAAACATGGCTGCTCCGCTAGCAGTGTGCACCGGGGAGGAATAAAGAGCAGTAATCCGATGTCTAGGGTTGCAATCATGCCAAGGCCGATTTCATAGTTCAAGGCCGGTTTCATAGTGCCAGGGGCTGAAATTCATTGGAGGCTTACTACACAGTACGGGAACCGTGCTCTAGAAGGACAGGGACCGGCCTCTTAAGCATGAGAAGCTTAAGAGGCCGAACAAACGTGATGCACGAAGAAGGAGCAGGACGCCCGTTAACCTCCACCACTGGCGAGAAGATTCAGCAAGTTCGAGAAATGGTACTGGCAAGCCGGCGAGACCATCGCCAATGTAGCGTGTTCTCTGCGGATTAGACGGACAAAGAAGTGGGGAAGTAGTGCATAAATGCTTGGATGATCCACCGAAAACGTTCTTGGAGGGAATACGCAAGCTTGTGGACTGCTGGACCAAGTGCATGGAAAAGCAAGAAGTCTAGAAAAAATGACGAACTTTTTCACCCCTACATTTGTGTAAATAGATTGAAAAAATAAAGTGAGGATAATTTTTGACTTTTCCTCGTACATAAAATAGAGATGCCAACCATTACGTATTTTCCATGATTGTTCTGAGTTTTCTCTAGTTATGGCAAATAGTGAAATTAATATAGAAAATCCTACTTAAGATTAAAGAAATTGTCACCAAAAATCTCCTTTTGTGGTCTGTTTTTGAACAAAAGATTGTTAAGTTGGCGTCATGACAATCCAAAAATTCAGATTCGTGTTTTATCTGCTTTACAATGAGTGCTTAGCAGCCCATTGTTATCATTGGGCTGCTAAGCTAATTTTCGGCTTGGCAGCCGAAAATTGCAATCATGCCAAGGCCGATTTCATAGTTCAATTGTAGGACTTGAATTCAATAATTTGTATTGTTTTTTCTCTAGGTTCAATTTTGTGTTTGTAACTTGACATCCTCCAAATCCATTAGGAATGCAGAAAGAATGAAAAGGCGATATTAACACTTCATCTGTGACAATAATCACCTAGGTGGTTTTTCGAGTTATTTGACATTTTTTAATGCTTTATTTCTGATGTTGTACTGAATAAAGCTCCAGTGAACTCTTTCTCATTCAATTTTGCATTCTGTTTCTTTTGTACAAACTCATATGTATCGATTTATACAAAAAATCATTTGTGTTGCAAATACTTCTTTCTTAGGGGAATAAATTAGCACGTTTTACTTGTTGATGTGTCATTTCAAGAAGTTGCATAAAGACATTTATGTATTCTTGTATATTGTGTGAAACTTTATATTATTTGAAGTCAAAGTCATGAGTATATACTGAAAATATATTGCATCATTTAGAAAAAGTTGGATATCTTTGTAAGAGGAGTGGGTTTTGCCTTTTAACATGCATTTTATTATTTCGAGTGACATTCTCATGTATTGGGTGGTATGGAAATGTGACACCTAAATGGATCACGAAGCATCAAATTAAATTACCATGAATTCGATTTTAATCAACCCCAGCTCTAATGTGTTTCTAGTCATATTCCTTCATAATGTACTTATTTCATGTTAAGTGTGTAAGAAACATATTACTCGTTAGAAAATTGTGGATCTTTCGGAAATGTAAAACTTACAAAATTTTAAATTGATGTGTGGAACCAAGAGTGCTTTGTTTTAGTGAAGAAACTTAAATTCACTTGTCTGTTTTGGTGTGTATGAGGTTCCAGCACATTTTCTTAGAATTTTATGGACCTATCAGTCTTGATATTTTGTTTTTGTATCATTAATTTTATGTTATGTTTTCGTAAAGCCCATGGAGCACAATAATGTTAAAAAGTGTTATATTTACTGCAGTGTACAGACTTTTAATTCATAGAATGTTCTCAGATATAAGGGTTGTATACTAAACTGTAGATGGATATGATGAATGTTTTATCTGATGAAGTAGCTCGAGCAATAAAAAATTTACTATTTTCTGTGTTTTAAATCTGGTGTTTCGTGAACCCCTACCTAGTCTAGAGAGATGTGCGGTTTCTCGACATCAATTTCCATTTTAGGTGACGACTGATTGTCAAGATCTTGCTAACTTCACTTATTCCTGTTTCAGTTTTTGTGGAAGGCAGCACATAATCTAAACATGCATGGTCAAGTGGATGTTGCTTCCTTATGTCCCAATAACTGGTTGCTCTTTTTAAATAAGCAAGAGGTTAGAACTTCTGCCCCAAATACCCCTAATTTGGCATCAACAGAATCCTATTAGCATAGACCAGGGGTTGCCAAAACTTCGACTGTCGACCCCTTCAAGATTTTCTTACTTTTTATCAACCCTTTTATTTTACTATTACTTAATTATAATAGGACAAGCTAAAAAGACCCTTATGCGAGTTTTAGATTGTTTATTTTATACCTACACTATTTATTGTATGTATAATATAGCATATATTATTATATTGACTTAACTTCAAAGGGGTACGTTTTTGTCTTCGACGCCCTTCTTAACATTACATATTGGATTCCTATTCAATAATAATAGATAAAATTAATATAAGTAACAAAATAACAATACAATATTCCTTATAGAGATGAAAATATGACTTATTAACTTAGGCAATTTGTTAACGTTGTCAATGTGAAGGGTGTGCTTCGTGACTCTACAAGATTAGCAATTTTGGGTTCAAAATAAGTAAGTTTTAGCCTTTAATCACCACTGAATTCTATATTCCCTCTTAATTGCGCTGTCATTCAGGATGGATAAATCCAAGTTAACCGAGTTAAATATTACCCGTATAATGCTATATTTTTCTATTGACCCTAACAATGTTATATTGACCCCTGGTATAGATAGATGGTTAGACCTGCAATACTTTTCGTTTGATTAAACATTTCCAAAACCCAAGATTCCCAATTGCCTTTCTGGAAATTTAGTTTGGTTTGTTGCTCTACGATAATTTACTACCCAAGAGCTAATTAAACTAGGAAGCCTTTGGGGAAGTGGCTGGCATTTACTTGAAACTAGGGCAGTGTTTCAAATCAGTTGCATTCCATACTTATAAATTTGATTTCAAGGAACAAATGTTTTCTCTTGTCTCGTGCAAATTCCGACTGATGACACTTCTTTCAAACTATCACTGGTGCGTAGCCCAGTTGGAAGAGTAACAGATTAGTAACCGGAGGGTTGCGAGTTCGAATCCAACTGAAGACTGGTGTGTACAAGGGGGCTGGTGCACATTAAATCTGTTGTGGCGTGGTGTGGTAATTTGGAGAGTGGTGACTGCATCATCAGACCATGGTTCAAAACAACTAAGTAAACAATTCCATTACTTTCTAAATTTTAGAATCTAAAAGTATTAGAAGATTCCAGTATTTATTGATTTGAAATAGACATGAAGTTGAGAATGACTTCATATTACAGTCGTCACACATTAAACGAAACATTGCTCAGCTGTGCTGAAAAGCAGCTGTATTGTTCATATTTTGATTAAATTGATGTCTTGAGTATAAGATTTTAAGTTAAAAGCCTTTTGCTTTTAATACATTTAATTAATAGAGAAGAGTAATGTTTGCTGTTCATTTTATTGCAGAACTCTGGTTTTCATCCATGCTTCAGAACTTGTCATCCTTAATGTGAAGTTTTATAATCCATTGAACATAGATCTAAGTATTTTACTCCTAATATGATGAAAAACTACGGTCCCTGCGGTGTTAGGCAGGTCCTTATGAGCCCCATTGAATTTGGGGCTGTCGTGGCCCTGGGTATATCCACTGCGCTAGCAACCTTCGAGTTGTAGGCCACGAAGGTTCGATTTCTTCTGTGTCAGTAAAACTTTCATTGTGTCTGTATTACTTGACATTGTATATCTTGTGTTTGGCGCAGCATGGCCAAATATGGCCCTTGTGCCATAAAAGCTCCATGAATTTAATCGCAAGGTATCTGCAAAAATTTTTAATTTTCAAGGGGTCCTTAGGTTTTGTTCTTTTAAATACTATAAAATATATTATTTTTCATTCCTATGACCTCATGGGTAGCCTGGTTGGAAGGCTAACGGATTAACAACCGTAGGCTTGCGAGTTCGAATCCAACCAAAGACCATGTATAGAGGGGACTGGTGCACGTTCAATCTGTCGTGGTCTCAAATGTCCTCACTTAGGCGTGGTGCGGAAGTTTAGAGAGGGGGTGCCAGCTCTTGCGTTACCTCGTCATCTGACCGTGGTTCAAAATTACGTGGTGTCCTCTGATATCTCCCTTCGCGATTGACTCACCAAAAGTCCCGTTGTGTTGCTCTAGTATGACGTTAATTGAAATACCCACCTATACCAAGTGCAGCTTATTACCAGCCTCCCTCACATCCTAAATTGCTTTAATTGAATGAACAGTTTTGGTTGTCTTCATTTTGTTGTGATCAATACCATTCTCAAGCATTTCTTTTTCTCCTAAGCACAAAGACCGCTGGCTGTATTGTCATGCATGTGTATTTGACTGAGACGCCCTAGAATCGGGTGGGCCATCAGAATCTGAAAAAGACATTGATTCAATTCCAGATTTTCATCTAGACCCCGATCGCTGAACATTTTGTTAATTTAAAATAACTCGTGAGCTTTAAGCGCGCGACTCATCCAACTCTACAATAGTTATATATCGAATAGAGGTTTAGTTAATCCTTTGATGGGTAAACAACTAGATGTTTTGTATTCTGCAAGTCGAAAAGGCATAAACGAGTGAATGATACCAGGTGAATTTCACTACTCAAAAACATTAATTTTCTGAAAGGATTTTAATTAACGTCGCACTGGGGAGCAACACAACTGGCAATTGGCGACTGTCCAATATCAAATCTGAAGGGAAAGATCTGAAGCAAAATGTCGCGAGGTCAACGCGACATTTTGAACCACGGTCAGATGACGAGGCGATACCGAAGGTGGCACCCCACTCTCCAAATATCCACGCCAACGTGAGGACATATGAGGCCACGACGGATTTAACGTGCACCAGTCCCCTATATACGCGACGGTCTTTGTTTGGATTCGAACTCGTAACCCTCCGGTTGCTAATCCTTTCACTCTTCCAACCGGGCTACCACGGTCCTTTCAGTGTTTGATTTCTTTAGTGCTTATAATGGTTGCTCTGTACATTAGTGGAATATATGGATGTTTATATTGAGGTAGGTAGATATTTTCGAAGAAAGATCAGTTAATTAGATTGGTTTTGGGTTTTATGGGGCCATACCGCGCCACATATAATATGAAGTAATTGACACAATGAATAGCTCAGGTGTGACCTCGTCATCTGACCGTGGTTCAAAATTACGTGGTGTCCTCGGTTGACTGATAGTTGATATTGGGGTTTTATATGGCGCAAGGTTGCGCATGTTGCGCCAGACACAAGACATACAATATCAAATAATAGACGCATACAATGAAAGTTTTACTGACACAGAAGAAAGACACCCAATGAGTAATGCACTGTTGGAATCGGTCTCAAACCTCCAATTATAGTGCCGTGTGGGGCACATCAATATAGAAGAATATGTAAATCTTTGTATGTATATAAGTGAGGAGATTGGGGATCATGAGCTGATCAGACTTCTTGTTTTCTAAAATGTATGTTTTAAACTATAAGACTTGGTTAAGTAATAAAATTTATTTTTAATGTATAAAACTCTGTCTTCAATCGATAAAACCCAACAATTGGTTATGGGCCTCAGACCTTAAGCTGAACCTGAATTCTGCCACTACCGGTTTCCAGTATGATGGGTATTCAAGAAATGTCCATGTTTTCCTTCCCGAAGTTATCGGATTTCAACTATGCCACGTGGAAGACGGACATGAAGGTATTGCTAATTGACCGGAACTGCTGGGAATTTATCATTAAAACGGAACCTCTATTATTGGAAGATGCTCCAGAACAAGAAAAAAGAGACTATCGTTATAGGAAGCAGAGGACATACACAACTATCTACCAGGGCATAGACAGAAAATATCAAGTCTTAATTTCATCTACTGAGGACGGTAAGGAAGCCTGGGATATATTAAAGACCAACTTTGAACCAGCATCTAGAGCACGATTGGCAGGCCTTGTGGACGAGTTCTTTTCAATCCGCTACCAGCCGGAGGACGAATCCATTGGACTCTTCTGCAAACGAGTGCATGAGAAGCTGTTACAGATAAAAGAAGGTGGATTCGAAATCCCAGACCTCTTAGTTTGCTTTCAACTAATAAGACATTTGCCTCACGAATACGATAATCTGGTACAACTGCTATACAGGATGGATGACAACGAGTTCACGCTAGACAATTTGTCTAAACATTTAATAACAGAATCCAGCCGGATCGACCTGAAGCGGAAGGACGAAGACACAAAATTAAGTATCGTGGCCGATGCTTATTCTACAAGAAACAAGTCATCTAGATACAAGGAGACACGGGCGTCTACTCCTGATCACAGCAGATGCGTACTGGACCCTGAATTAATTCCTTCAAGCCCAAGAAAGTCGACAGTTTGTCGTATGGGGCCGCGACCATTCTGTAACTACTGCAAAAAGTCGGGACATTACGAATCGAAGTGCTTGAAGAAAAGCAATCGGCAGAAACCTGGTGGTGAATTATTTTATATGGAGGACAATCCAAGAACTGATCCTCAACGTGCCTATGCAGTTTCAAATTTTCCAAATGAAAGACCGAGGGAATTTCTTATTGATTCTGCTGCAACTGCCCACTTCTGTAAAGAACGCGATATGTTTACGACATTCAGAAAACTACCACCACAGAAGATCCTAGTCGGAGACAAGGACAGCACCTCGGAAGTATTAGGTATGGGTGATATTCAATTTACAGTTTTAGATAGAAACAGAAATTATGATATAACTTTAAAAGATGTGTTATACTCGCCTAATATGAGAAGAAATTTAATTAGTGGTGCTCGTATTGACCTTGTGGGAAACCAAATTAAATGGGGAAATAACAAAATGATTATTTATAATAGTTATAATAAATATTTGTTTACTGTTCCCAGAATTGGAAAATTGTATATCTTGAAAGGTTATCCCAAGATTAAAAATTATACATATGTAACTGGTTTAGATCTAGAAAAAGCCCACCGTAGGTTTTGTCATGTTAACATGCCCTTAATTGAAAATATGAGTAAAATTAATTGTGTAAAAGGAATTGAAAAACTTAATTGTAAAAATATAGATAAAAATTGTAAGATTTGTGCTATTGCTAAATCCACTAGAATATCCTTAAAAAGAAACTATATGTACGAAAGGAAAACTAAAAATGTTTTGGAAAGGATCCATATGGATTTGTGGGGTCCTGCTCCAGTTAACTCTCTAGGTGGAAACAAATACTTTTTATCTATTATTGATGATTTTTCACGTAAAGTAACTGTTTATATTATTCGAAATAAGAATGAAGTTTTTGATTACTTTAAAAAATACTTGGTTAAAGCTGAAAGACAGCTAAATGTTAAGTTAAAATGTGTCCGAACTGACAATGGTTTAGAATTTTGTCACAAAGAATTTAAAAAGTTTTTAAATGACCTAGGAATAAAAATCGAAAGAACTTCAACTTATACCCCTGAACAAAATGGCATTGCAGAAAGGTTCAATAGAACAGCCATGGATTGTGTCAGAGCTATGCTTCAAGACAGTGGTTTACAACCACAATTTTGGTCAGAAGCACTTTTAGCATTTATTCATACTAAAAATAGATGCGAACACAAATTAACTGAGGGTATATCTCCTAACGAAATATGGACTGGTTTCAAACCATCAGTAAAACATTTTAGAATTTTTGGCTCTTTGGCATATGTTCATATTCCTAAAATACAGAGAAATAAATTACAACCCAGAGCTAAACTTGGTATTTTGACAGGATATGGTTTGAAAACTAAAGGTTACAGAATATATGTACCAAACGAGAAGAGAATAGTTGAAACAGTCCATGTTCATATCGACGAAAGTAAGAAAGCTGTTGATGTACTATTTGGTAAAAACTTTGAGTACGTTTCTTTCGATCTTAATTCTAATATTCCTATTTATCAATCAAATGAAAATATAAAAGTAAAATCGGAAAGTGAAACTCGAGTTTTAGATTCAAAAGATTTAGTTAAAACTGAGGACTTAAAAAGTCTTAACATTTCAAATTGGCGAAGAATCGAAAAACCTAGAAATAAAAGCAATAGGATAGATGTATACTATTATTCTCCTGAAAATTTGAGAATGAGATCTTTAAATGATATTAAAAAGTACTGTACTAAAAATAAGATTAGGTTTGATCCTGTAAATTTCAATTTTAAGCCAGAAACTGAACATCCTAATGTGGATATTTCTAATGTGCCATCTACTTCTAGTGATGAATCTAATTTTTTAGACCAACAGATGTACGACATGTATGATCAGTGTTACAATGTCGAAATCCCCAAAAGTTATGAAGAAACGCAAGCAAGTAAGGATAAAATTAAATGGAATACTGCCATGAATGAAGAAATTCAGATAATGAAGGATAGGCAAGTATGGAAATTAGTGGACACCCCCCCAAATACAACCATAATTGGAAGTAAGTGGGTGTACAGCATAAAAATGGACGAAAACAATATACCTAAAAGGTATAAAGCTCGTCTTGTTGCTCAAGGTTTTAAGCAAAAACCCGGCATTGATTTTAAAGATATTTTTTCACCAGTTGTGAATTTTTCTATTGTTAGATTATTGTTTGTACTATTGATTTTTATGTTGGGTTGGTATCACTGTCAAGTTGACGTGAAAAGTGCATATTTATATGGACACCTTAAGGATACTATATACATGAAACAGCCAAAAGGATTTGTGCTGAAAGGATCCGAAAACAAAGTATGTCTATTGGAAAAGGCTATATATGGTCTGCATCAAAGTGGTAGAGAATGGAATTTGGAATTAGACGGTATTTTAACTAAATTAGGATTTTCTCAGTTAAATTGGTGTAATTGTGTCTACAAATTTAAAGATGTAATTTTAATTGTTTATGTAGATGATATGGTTTTGTTTTCAAAAAGGGAACATTTGATAAATGAAGTAATCGAATTATTGGACAAAAAATTGGATCTTACAGTCCTAGGTAAAACTAAATATTTGTTAGGCGTAAACTTTCAAGAAATTGAAAATTCGATTTATTTACATCAAATTACCTACATTGAAAAATTAATGTCACAATTCAAAGATCTTCCTAAAAGTTTTGTGAATTTACCTTTTAAATTTGGTTGTAACTTACCTGATAAGGTTAAAGAGGAAGAAATAATTGAAAATGATTTAATGAGGAAATTTCCCTATCGTTCCTTAATAGGATGTTTATCGTTTTTGTCAGATAGATCCAGACCAGATATTGCATTTGCTGTTAATATAATGTCTCAGTTTTGTAATGGTTATACTTACAAACACTGGTCTTACGTTGTTGATATTATGAACTATGTTTTTCTTACAAAGGATTTTAAAATTAATCTTTCCAATGTAGAAAGTTCAAATTTGATTGCTTTTTCTGATGCAAATTGGGGATGTGGTCTCACAAACAGACATTCAAGCAGTGGCTATTTAATTTATTTGGGTAACATCCCAATATCATGGAAATCTTCTAAACAAAAGTGCATAGCTCTTAGCTCAATGGAATCTGAATTTATTGCACTAACCGATTGCACTAAAGAAGTTATTTGGTTTAGTAGAATTATAAATGAATTAAGTTTGTGTGATCACATAAGACCCCAAGTATATTGTGATAATCAATCTGCTATCTATTTTTCAAAAAATAGTCAGGAAAATCAGAAAACTAAACATATTGATATCAAGTACAAATTTATTCGTAAATTAATAAAAGATGAACTATTTAACGTAAATTATATTTCATCGGAAAATAATTTGGCTGACTTTTTAACAAAGCCTTTATTGTTAAATAAATTTAAAAATATTATTAGAAAAATATTTTGTTAGATTTATATAAATATATATATATTGAATTGTAATACACTGCTGGCCACCGTAAATGCAACACCCTGAAGGAAGCATGCAAATAATATGAAATTTACAACATGCATTAGCGGAGGTGAGATATGCAAATGATTAGAATTTCAGCGCAGACGCACATCACACGCGCCTGTGGCGCCACTTCAAAGCGCTATTTAAGGCTTGGAGATTTCGACGATTTCAAGTACGGCAATTGTGTTTTTCTTGTGTTTTTTTCAAAAAAAACGATCAATTATGCCTCGTAGAAAACAGCGATCATCTTTTGATCAAGTATCCGAGTTCGACAGAGGAAGGATAGTGGCCTACCGAGATTGTGGATTATCTTTCAGGGAAATCGGTAGTCGTGTTGGACGAAACCAAACAACTGTAATGCGGATATGTGATCGTTGGATGCAGGAGGGTACGACGGACCGACGTGTTCGATCGCATCCACCTCAATGCACCACTTCACGTGATGACAGGCATATTGTGCGTATGGCAGTGACGGATCGCTCAGCCACATCACGAACCATAGCACAGCACATTCAGTCTGTACCGCGTGTCTGCGCGTACCATTCGACGCCGTTTACAGCAGAGTGGTCTGTCCGCAAGACGTCCATTGCTTCGTCTACCCTTGACGCAGAACCACAGACGTTTCCGCCGCCAATGGTGCGATGAAAGAAGGATGTGAACGGCAGAATGGAATGAAATTGTCTTTACTGACGAGTCACGCTTCTGTCTGCAACACCACGATGGTCGGATTCGAGTCTGGAGACACCGTGGAGAGAGGATGCTGAACAGCTGCGTTATGCACCGCCACACTGGTCCTGCACCGGGTATTATGGTATGGGGCGGTATTGGATATCACTCTCGCACTCCTCTAGTACGCATTGCCGGTACTTTAAACAGCCAGCGCTACATCTCCGAGGTGTTGGAGCCAGTTGTCCTTCCTTACCTTCAGGGCTTGCCCACAGCCATATTTCAACAGGATAATGCGCGACCACACGTGGCACGCATTGTCCAAGGGTTCTTCGTCAATCGCCAGATTGAATTGCTTCCCTGGCCAGTTCGCTCTCCGGATCTTTCTCCGATAGAAAACATGTGGTCCATGATTGCTCAACGATTGACCCAGAATACATCCCCAGCTGCCACACCAGATCAACTTTGGCAACGTGTGGAAGCTGCTTGGTCTGCTGTACCCCAAGAACACATCCAAAGTCTCTTTGAATCAATGCCGAGGCGTGTGGCAGCGGTGATCTCCAACAATGGCGGCTACTCTGGCTACTGATTTTGGCAGGAACCACACTTCACAGAAGTCTATAAATTTAATCATTTGATACTTGGTCAACATGTTATCTACAAAATAAATTTTGTTGTGATATCTCTTGTCTTTCTTGGTGTTGCAATTTGGGTGGCCAGCAGTGTACATCTGCTGAGGTTTTACAACCGATGGGGCCGCATGTTGGAATCGGTCTCAAACCTCCAATTATAGTGCTGTGTGGGGCACATCAATATAGAAGAATATGTAAATCTTTGTATGTATATAAGTGAGGAGATTGGGGATCATGAGCTGATCAGACTTCTTGTTTTCTAAAATGTATGTTTTAAACTATAAGACTTGGTTAAGTAATAAAATTTATTTTTAATGTATAAAACTCTGTCTTCAATCGATAAAACCCAACATGCACCACCTACAGCCTGAAGGTTACTGTGGTTCAAAATTACGTGGTGTTGTCCTCGGATCTTTCCCTTTGTGATTGATCCCGGACCGTCACCAATAGCCCGTTGTGTTGCTCCAGTGTGACGTTAATTGAAATACCCCCCTGAAGGTTACTAGCGCTGTGGGCATGCCACGAGATGAGGGCCGAGGTAGCCCAGTTATAAGAGCAGCCAGAGGGTTGCGAGTTCGAGACTCGGTCCTACCAAAGACCGCAGTCTACACGGAGGCTGGCGGGCGTTAAATCAAGTGGCCTCGCGTTTGGATGTTGTCCTCTTCACCTGACCGCGGTTCAAAATTACGAATCGTTGTCCTCTCCTTTACTGTTCGACTCCGGTTGTTCAATATAGTTATTATTCTTTGTGTTCTTTGTATTTTGGTGTTTTTTTTATATTTCTGTTCTTTTGATGTTCTATGTGTTTTGTGTTTGGCCTTGTTTGCCTGTGTATATTTTTCGTTTTGCAAATAATAAATCTGTCTGGGGGGTTGAGTTTCCCTTGTCCTCTTTCGTGCGCAGTGGGAATACATCTCCCTCCTCCCACGAAGAACTCTAAACCTTTCGGTGAGTTGGGAGGAGGAGAGTCTCAAAATCGTTGTCCTCGGATTTCTTCGGGATCCCGGACCGTCGCCAATTGCCTTTGCGTTGCTCCAGTGCGACGTTAATTCAACTACCTGCCTGCCAGAACTCGGAAAGTGAGGCGCAGCGATGTCTGAGATGCGGATGACGAGCTCCATTCCCGAAATTCGTTTTTTCCCTCCTTCCGGAAGTATGAAAAAAAAAGCGAAACATTTATTTTGGAAGCATCGGCGAGTGGGAGCGAAGCGTTAAAACCGCTGATAACAGCTCTCAATTTATCTTCGCTCCGCGGAGGAGAAATAAAAGGCGAAAAACGCACCGGGCGACGCTCTCTGCAAAAAAGAGTCGCCAAGTTTTATCGCCCAAACTAATGAAGGTTGAAAAAGATAGCTCGGGCCCAAAATTTTTCACTCGGCTTGTGACAATTCCCAGATATTTCGGGCCCGCCATTTGGGGAAATCTATGAACCATTAGCGGGAGAGGGGTTCCTCCCATCAGTGCCATCTAGCGTCAATTAATCATGGCCACGGCTGTAAATAATTAATCTTAAGTTTGGGTGTGGACGACTCTCAAAATAAATATTTCCCAAAGATCTGCCACGAAACAGACAGTTTTTAAGGAATTTATAACTGCCCTTCTGCCGTAAATCATGGTAGCGGTTGATGGATCATTTAACATGGTTGGCTGCGCATGCGTAATGCCTCTTCGTCATAGACTCAAAGGGGAGGGGGAACCCCAAAGGCCTTTGATGTTGCAAAAATAAATGCTCAAGTACAGTTAATCGATTCTAGTTTTGTGAATCCCATCAGTGTGCGGGCCGCAGTAGGAAGAGTAACGGAATACCAACTGGAGGGTCACGAGTTCGAATCCAACCGAAGACCGTCTGGTGGAAAGGGGGCTGGCGCACGTTAAATCGGTCGTGGCCTCATCAAACGGCTAAAGGCCGCGGTAGCCCAATTGGAAGAGCAACGGATTACCAACTGGAGAGTTGCTAGTTCAAAACTATGTCCAAGCAAAGACATCGTTATCTGACTGTGGTTTGAAATTACGAGGTGTTGTCCTCGGTTGGTTGGTTTTAGGGTTTTATGACGCAAGGGTCCTATTTGGCCATGCTGCGCCAGACACAAGACATATAATATCGAGTAATAGACACCACAATAAAAGTTTTATTGACACAGAAGAGAGAAATACACGCAGGGAGGAATGCACCAATGTTGTCCTCGTTCTTTCTCCTTGAGATGGAACCCCGTACCTGTCTCCCCATCAGTGCACAAATATGTAAATATAGAAATAACAAATTGCTCATATAGTATGATAGCAATTGGTAGGTAGGTGTTTAATTAACGTCGCACTGGAGAAACACAACGGTTAAATCTATCGTGGCTTCCAATGTCCTCACGTTGTCAAGATGTGGAAGTTTGGAGAGTGGGGTACCAGCTCAGGTGTGACCTCGGCATAGCGCATTGTGATGCTCCAGTGCGATATTAATTCATCTAATACCCTGATGTTTGATTTTGATGGAATTTTTACTTAAAAATAATTATATTTTCCTTTAATTATGTTTATTATAGACACCTTTCTTGAGAAAAAACAACGTTGAATTCAGATTTTGTTGATGTTGATGTGTTCTTAGTTGGTGATAATCCTAGCCGGTCATGTAATGGTAATTTTCATATACATATTTTCAATTTTCTTGAAAATCTTTAAAATAAATCGATCCTGTTCTTAATCTCCAATGAAGAACCTCAACCCCCTATCTAGCCGGCGTCTGTAGGTTGATTGTTGTCGCACTGGAGCAACACAACGGGCTATTGGCGACGGTCCAGGATCAGTCCCAAAAGGAAAGATCGAGGACATCACTTAACTTTGAACCATGGTCAGATGACAAGGTCACACTTGAGTTGGCGCCCCACTCCCCAAACTTCCACACCACGCCTACGTGAGGACATTTGAGGCCACGACAGATATTACGTTCACCAACCCCTTCTTAAACGACGGCCTTTGGTTGGATTCGAACTCGCAACCTTCCGTTTGCTAATCCGTTACTCTTCCAACAGGGATACGTGGTTCAAAATTACATGGTGTTGTCCTCGGATCTTTCCCTAGATGGTTTAATCCCGAATCGTCGCCAATAGCCCATTGTGTTGCTCCAGTGCTGTGAGGTTCTCCGGCCAACACATGGAGGAAAGTTGGCCGGATGGAACTATTGGATTCCGAGGGACGTTGGCGGGGGTGTCCTTGAACGGTCATCTGGGTCAGAAGAAAAGAAAGCTGAGAACTGTAAGGGGAGGGATGACTCGACCAGCGGACACAAATGAGGTCGGATGTGCCAGGGTCCTTTCGCTGTTAATGTGCAGAAATTGCTGTAAATACAGTGATTAACGGAATGCAAATAAAGTAATTTAATCAAGTACCTCATGAAGAAGCGTCACTCTCTTTAGTAATCTACGTAATTTTGAAATCTATTGGGAATTCCCCACGCGTTTGAAAGCCGTTTCGCAAGTGTGACGTTAATTAAATACCTACCATCCGACCGGGCTTCCGCGGTCCCAGACAAATCGAGGGATTACTGTACTTCGTAAAATTGGTACTGCTAAAATGAATTATAAATATTTTTTAATGTAACTATTTCATTAAGTGGACATAATTGATGAAGAAAATATATAAATAACCGAACAATTTTGAAGTCTTGTTGAAAACTTAGAAATACTGTTAATTCCTAGTTGACGATATGGAATTGAGAGTTTTGTAATTGTTTGGATGATACTGTCTTCACTCTTGTAAACCTACAGAGTAAGTGGGACTAGTGTCTCAATATAGCGATGGCTCCTCAAGGGGATCAGTTCTGCGCATGCTCGTGGACGATTCTACTTTGCGACGTAGGTACATACTAAACAAACCCGAGAAAAGTGATTCGATTCTTTCGTAACTTGTTTCAACTCAGCCGTCTATTCCCAGCCATCAAAATTCAAATTTATGATTTTTCATTTACTTCAAATGATTGCATTCAAAAATAATTATGCAGTGATCATTCAGATAAAAATGCAAAATAACTTCAAAACAAATCATTAAATTGTAGCAACGAAGAACAATAGAAATGCAATGCAGCATTCCAAAGAACACAAGGAAACATACGAAAATAATATGGGAATTTTTGATAGGATATGGAAATCACCCCTACACTGGAAACCTATTTACATTCATGTCGCCAAAACCGAGCGAGGAAATTAATCGAATCGAACCGAAGAATCAATCAGGAATCGAATCGTACCCACGGTCGGAAATCGAATCGTCCACGAGCATGCGCAAAACTGATCTCTTTGTGGAACCATCGCTAAATAGAGACGCTAGTATAAGCGGAAGGAAGAGCAACAAGACTTGGCGACCCCTTCTTTTCGCCGTGGCGGAAAAAAATAATTTCGTACCGTCAACT
Organism: Meta bourneti; assembly: GCA_933210815.1. Taxonomy (NCBI): domain Eukaryota; kingdom Metazoa; phylum Arthropoda; class Arachnida; order Araneae; family Tetragnathidae; genus Meta; species Meta bourneti. Next base: position 8,760,337 of record OW119929.1, read on the forward strand.
GGAGATTTACCAAAATTGCAGTATCGGCTTGCACCTGCATTTCAACTGCCCCCTAAATAGAAAAATTGTCATTTTTTGTTGGCGATAAGGGAGTGTTCTTTGTCTTCCAACAGATCCCGGATTCGCAGCCTTTGTCGGGCAGTAATAGGCCTGTGTCCGGGCAGATCTTCGAGCCGGATTCTCTCCGCAGGCGTTGGTAGCAGCAGAATTTGGCACTTCAGGGCTAGCAAGGTGTCTGTTTGATCACTAATGACATCGCTAGTGTTCGGTGCTGCTCCACAACGAAAAGCCCTGGGCATGGGCGACTTGAGGGAGCTTAAACTTGATCTCTACAAGAAAAGATAGTTTGGGTAGGTATTTTAATTAACGTCACACTGGAGCAACACAACGAGCTATTGGGGACGGTCCGGGATCAATCCCGAAGGGAAAGATCTGAAAAAAATAGTTCGGAATAAAAGTGATTGATTTTAAAGCCCATTTTTATAAAGTTATTTGATTTAATCCCTTTCTGTTGTAGGGCCGTTGTAGCCCTGTTGAAAGAGTAACGAACTAAGTAATCGGAGGGTTGCGAGTTCAAATCCAGCCAAAGACCGTCGTGTACAAAGGGGCTGATTCACGTTCAATCTGTCGAGGCCTCAAATGACCTCACGTTGGCGTGGTGTGGACGTTTGGAGAGGGCTGCCACAGCTCAGATGTTGACCTCGTCATCTGACCGTGGTTCAAAATTACGTGGTGTTGTCCACGATTTTTCCCTTTGTGATTGATCCCGGAAAATAGCAACCCGTTGTGTTGCGCCAGTGCGACGTTGATTATAAATACCTACCTCCATGCTGCCTCTTGTTCGTTACTAAAACCGGCTTGCCAACGTGAAACGCTTTTCGTTAAAATACCTGCAGTGAATGCGTCAATTCATACATGCAAGGTTTGATCAAAAAGCTTTCGCCTTCCAGAAAAATAAAACCACCTTTCAATATTGTTCAAACCTTGTCCCCTTTCTGTTGCTAATCCGTTGCTCATCCAACAGAGCTACCACGTCCCAATTGTCGGTGAGGGCCGCGGTGGCCCGGTTGGAAGAGTAACGGACTTGCAACCGAAGGGTTGCGAGTTCGAATCCAGCCAAACACCGTCGTGTACAAAGGGGGCTGGTGCACGTTAAATCTGTCGTGGCCTCAAATGTCCTCACGTTGGCGTGGTGTGGAAGTTTGGAGAGTGGGGTGCCAGCTCAGGTGTTGCCTCGTCATCTGACCGTGGTTCAAAATTACGTGGTGTTGTCCTCGGATCTTTCCCTTTGGGATTGATCCCGGACCGTCACCAATAGCCCATTGTGTTGCTCCAGTGTGACGTTAATTGAAATACCCCCCCCCAATTGTCGGTGTAGCACTGCTTTAAGCAATCCGAATCCTATTGGGGGCCGTGGTAGTCCAGTTGGAAGAGTAACGATTAGCAACCGGAGGATTCCGAGTTCGAATCCCACCAAGGACTGTCGTGTACACGAGGGCTGATGCACATTAAATCTGTCGTGGCCTCGAATATCTTCATATTGGCGTGGCGTGGAAGTTTGGAGAGTAGGGTGCCAGCTCAGGTGTGACATCGTCATCTGACCGTGGTTCAAAATTAGGTGGTGTTGTCCTCGGATCTTTCTCTTTGGGTTTAATCCCGGACCGTTGCCAATTACCCGAAGTGTTGCTCCCAGTGCGACATTAATTAAAATACCTACCTACCGAATCCTATTGGCGAAGAACTTTTCAGTAATTCTGGCATCGGTTGTTTCTCTATTTGTGATGTGATATTGCGTTGATACTGTACTTTTTTAGGTTGCTGTTTCTGGATTTTTGAAATGTTAAACATGTATTTTTGGATTATAAGTGAACTTAACTCACTTTTTGAAATGTTTTGGATTGTTTAGTGAATTTACTTCGGCCTTTTGGATCGATTTTCGTCTTAAAAACTGTTTATTCACCGCCTAAATCTGGCAAGCCATGCAAAGGTTGGTAACAATTTTTTAAAATTGGTTTAAGATTTATTGATTGAAGTTATCGGCCTTGCAACTAATCAGGCCATATTTTTTATTAAACTTCCTCCAATTATGCGTTTACTCTTACAATTTGCACAAACATATTGAGGTGACCGTGCTCTGGAGCAACGCAACGATCTATTGGCGCTTGTCCGGAATCCATCGTAGGTGAATATCCGAGGACAACGCCTCGTCATTTTGAACCACGGTCAGATGGGTATTTGGGTATTTCAATTAACGTCACACTGGAGCAACACAATGGGCTATTGGTGACGGTCCGGGATCAATCCCAAAGGGAAAGATCCGAGGACAACACCACGTAATTTTGAACCACGGTCAGATGACGAGGCAACACCTGAGCTGGCACCCCACTCTCCCCACCACGGTCAGATGAAAGAAGGATTTTACCGGTATATCCTGGTAACATTTTAGTACATAGCGACACACGTCAGAAAATGTTATATCTCCAGTCATGAAGACAAAAGAACAAATTATAATTGTATTTGTGCGAACTGGGTAAAAATAACAATACAAAAAACGAATACAAAAAACGATAGGCACAGTCCCCACTGTACCGTAAAGTTTGGTTCGTGAATACTTTTGGGCGGAATACCTGGTAAGTGGGTCGCTGGTGAAATGAAGACGGCGGGTATTAGTTTGACATTTATTTATTTAGCCAGTTTTGGTGGATGCATAACAGTGGTGTTAGAGTGTGGGCAATGCTTAGTATTCTATGGCGACCTTATGGATGATGGGTCTGTGATAGCTAAAGTACGAGACAAACGGCATGGTGTCGATGCTGTTATGTTCCTGAGAAAGGTAAGGTCGATGGTGGTGTTTCCAAGCGTGGTGGCAGCTCGTTATATGGTCCAGCGACGTCGCCTGCTCGGCCTGCTCCTTCTTGCGTTTTCGGTAAGCTTTAGATCCCTCCACACTTGTCATAGGTTTAGACTACACGATATCAATTTGTTCGTCTTGAACTGCTCTTTCAACTTGTTTAAGTTTCCTATGCCGCAATTGAAATTTAGTGTGATATTTTGACTTCACAGTGAAAACTTCGACACATCGTCACTTTCCACTGCACACAATTTTCACACAAATGGCTTAAACTGTACATTAGTCACATGGAATTGTAGAACTTGTCCTTCTCTTCAATTTAAGCACGCACTCGCCACGACCGTCGATTAGAACTGAAGTTACAGCGGTTAAACAGGCATGCGTATGCCCGAAATGGGATTCATATCCCCCACCACGCGGTACAAAGGTCAGAGGGGGCAGCGGATTAGTTGTCGACGCGGCCCACTTTCTTCTACACAATGGTAGGTCATTTTCCCCATAGGCTGATTCCCCCTGGAGTTATGGGGCTTTGAGATATCAACACTTTTCGTGACGCCCAAGTTTCTGCCGATGACCTCCATACCGATTTTAAAGACGTATTCACGTCCAAAAATATTTTTGATATTTCAATATTTTGAGCCAGTTTTATGTAAAATTTGTTGGTTCGATTCAACACTGTATGATCGCCAATGGGCGATAATTTTTGAATTCGGTAAAGCGTCGTAATCCTATCCCTTTGACTACGAAAACTTTAGTCGCAACAAATGGAATACGGTGTGAGTCAATACCGTGTTCTTGAATTTTACCCCAAAGTTTAAATCAAACTATGGCTACTTTGCTCCTACTTTATACCGAAATATCTCCCAAAGATACATGTAAACAGTGAACAACAAAACTGTTCAGTATATAATCGGTTTTTAGATCAATAAATAATTTGTACCTGAGTGATTTCGAAGAATCAAAAATACACTTCCTTTTCTCCAAATGTTCTGTTTCATTCAATAATTTGAAGCAGTAGACAAATATGCAAACTTGGATGAACACAAAGGATCAGATACTCTATCAACGATACATGCAATCATTTATCAATTTATTCTATTTAAGTTTGAAGCTTTAAAATTGAGGTGGAGATGTCGAATCCGGGGCACTAGCGATTTATCGCCAACATAGTAACCTTGCTGTTTTGATCCAGCTTTATGGCAACCCTATGCAAAAGGTTTTTCACGTAGGAAAGTCCGCGTTTTTTATAACGAACATACTGGCTTTGGACGCCATCTTGATTTGGCGACAAACATGCCCAGGATTCGACATCTTTACCAAAATTGATTTCATAAATTGTATAGTAAATATTGAAGGCATTGACAAGTAAAGTACAGATGTATCTAGCGACTCGTCTAGTGGCAACTCTCTTGGCACGTTTTTTGGCGCACTTTTAGTAGCGAGTTATGGCAGGTGAAGGTAAACCATCATTGTTAGGGTTATTCCCGTTTTTATGGTCTCAGCAAGCGGAAAGATTTATAAAGATATTATGTTTATAAAGATAAAAAGGGGATTTTTCTATGATTTCTTTCTTTGGCGACATAAAAAAAGTGCGCCAAGAGCGTTGCCACAAGACGAGGTGCTAGATACATTTGTACCCCAAAAAGTAACGTTTATTTTAAGAAAACAAAAATATTTTTTACAATACTTGAAACAAATGGTTTGCAAAATGATATGAAAAAGAAACGTGGAATTTTAAACGAAAAGTTTAGTTTTTAAATGAAAATTATAGTCTACATATAAGTGAGAATTGCTACTCTAATTATTTGATCAAAATATATATTCGTCATTTTACCTTTTCCGAAAATGCAATAAATTTTGATTCATGGGATTCAAGATTAAATTACATACAGACCTCAGGTGAATTCGGGTCAGATTGTGGAACCGAATCGTTGCATTATTGGCTTTCACCAGTCTTGTTCAATTTTTAGAATATATTATTTTAAACCTGTAGGTATGGTAATTTGAACTAACGTCGCACTGCAACAACACAACGGGCTATTGGCGAAGGATCCTAGAACAACTTGTAATTTGGAGCCTCTTACAACTTGTAGGAAAACCTTTTTTTGATGTGGGAGGGGGTTACGAAAACTAGCGATACCAAAAATAATAAGATTTGTGCTTATGTCTCGTAAACTAGAAATGGTAAATTAAGAATTTAAATTAATTAACGTCACACTGGAGCAACCAAACGGGTTATTGGCGACGGTCCGGGTTCCATCCCGAAGAAAAAGATCCAAGGCCAGCGCCTCGTCATTTTGAACCACGGTCAGATGATGACGTCAACACCTGAGATGGCACCCCACTCTCCAAACTTCCACGCCAAAGTCGACATATTTGAGGCCACGACAGACTTAGCCTGCACCAGTCGACGTCTGTTGATTATCCAACGAAATTTCACATTGTGACATCTGAGTCCAAGGAAAAGTTAACTAGTTGGAACAAATGATCATTGAACTCCTGATTCTAAAAAAGAGATTGCGATTTTGAACCACGGTCAGATGACAACAACACCTGAGCTGGCACCCCACTCTCCAAACTTCCACACCAAGGCAACGCGAGGACATTCGAGGCCACGACCGATTCAACATGCACGACTGTGTTTGGCTGGACCGAGCTTCGAACACGTAACTCTCTGTTGCTAATCCGTGTCTCTTCCAACTTGGGCTACCGGAGCCCTAATACCTATTGAAGAGACGGCGATGGGTTCGGCTGATCCTCAGGATACGCGAAATGAAGAATAAATCTTTTTTAGAAAATGGGCTTATTGGCAGTGGGAAGCGCCCTCTGGCGGGGTGTCCCAAGAATGGGACGTTTTTGACGAAGGCTGCGTCAAATGAGCGATGGGACATCAAAGACGCTAACCGGGATTTGACGCTATCGTCTACGACATCGAAGGATCGCGGACCGAAGCGACATCAATCTCCATCAAATCCCGCTCAAGTGGTATTACCGCGTCATCAAAATGCAAAGACCCCCTCGCTTTTTTCCCCCTTAATCCCGCCACAAAGACACTTCCCTCCAACAAAGGCGTTGTTTGGGGGAGGTTTTGAAAAATCTCGTCTGGATCTCGCAATCAGGCCTTAATTAGCGCGGGGGCGGGGAATAAATCAGAAGACTAAACCTATCAACGACTTCATTATAGGCGCTCGCAGGAAATGAAGGCGAAAGTCGTTATCTTGACTTTAGTAAATCATCGCGGCGGAAGAGATGACCTCTTCATTAGGGGGGGTCCCGTCTTCTTTTTGGGTCCCCTCTAAACCTCGTTTTCCGAGCTAATGGGAATGGAAGAGAGTTTCTTGGTCCTGATGAATGTTAATCTGAGTGAAAATGACTTTTGTTCCGTTTTCCGAAGCTAATTTCGACTCCATTATTCGGACGGATGCGTTAATAAAGGGACACGGAAGACGGCGAGGGACTTTAAAATCATCATTTATGCTCGCTTCTAATTACTCGAAAAGCATTAGTTCGCCCGTTTTTTACACTGACCTACAGAGTCCGGGGAAAAAGCAGATGACAATGGGGAAGTCCATTACTACAGAGGTGGTTAAGCTTGCAGGGCTGCCATACGCAAAATCAGCTATGGACCGCGGTAGCCCAGTTCAAAGAGCAATGGATTAGCAACTGGAGGGTTGCGAGTTCGAAACTAGGTCCAGCCAAAGACCGTTTTGTACTCGGGGGCTGGTGCACGGTCAATCTGCCGGGGCCTCAAATGTCCTCACGTTGGCGTGGTGTGGTAGTTTGGAAAGTGGGGTGCCAGCTCAGGTGTGCCTCGTCATTTGCCCGTGGTTCAAAATTACGTGGTGGTGTTCTCGGATCTTTCTCTTGGGAATTGATCCTCGACTGTCGCCAATAGTCCAGTGTTGCTACAATGCGACGTTAATTAACTAGCTACCCTTTTTACAACACCCAAGTTCCAATACTCCATGTTTTAAAGTATCATTACTTCTAAATTTGTAGTGTGTAATTATATGATTAATAAACCCTCAGGGGCACATCTTTATGTGTGTACGGGCATCACAACCCCCAGTGATCTGTCCTTCTGTTTTACCCTCGCCTACCCTTCTGCTTTTGGCTCCTTTTCGGCCCTCGTTGTCTTGTGTTTGGCGCATCTTGGCCAAATATGGCCCTTGCGCCATAAAACCCCAAACCAACCATCTTTTGAATAATAAACAATTTCCTTCAAGTTATTTTAATCGTGTCGTATTCGGCAAACCATATGTTAAAGTGATAATTAGGTAACGCACAGCGATAACAGATAATTAGATTCTCGAGATGATGCAGTGATACAGTGATAACAGATAATTAAATTCCCAAGGTAATGCACGATACAATGATAGTGATACAATAATAGCAGATAATTATATTCCCAAGGTAATGCACAGTGTTACAATGATAACAGATAATTATATTACCAAGATAATGCTCAGTTTTACAATGATAACAGATAGTTATATTCCCAAGGTAATGCACAGTGTTACAATGATAACATATAGTTATATTACCAAGATAATGCTCAGTTTTACAATGATAACAGATAGTTATATTCCCAAGGCTATATTCCCAATGATAACAGATAATTATATTCCCAAGATAATGCTCAGTTTTACAATGATAACAGATAATTATATTCCAAAGATAATGCTCAGTGTTACAATGATAGCAGATAGTTATATTCCCAAGGTAATGCACAGTGATACAATGATAACAGATAATTATATTCCAAAGATAATGCAGTGTTACAATGATAACAGATAATTATATTCCCAAGGAAACGTATTTCCTTATTTTGGCGTGGAATTCTGACATTTACCTTAATTTTAAAATTCCAGTGAATCTCTTCTCAGATTGATATTTATTTTTTACGTTAATAGGGCCATCAAGTATTTCTAGTCACATAAAGGGTAGGTAGTTAATTAACATCAAACTGGAGCAACACAACGTACTATTGGCCCAACGTACAGGACCCATCCCGAAGGGAAAGATCTGAGCACGACAACTCGTCATTTTGAATCTCTATCAGATGACGAGGTCAACATCTGAGGTGGCACCCCACTCTCCAGATCCTCTGGTCGTCGTGAGTTCTTCATCTCAACTTCTCGTAGACGATGAATAAGGTAGGGAGTTCTATTAACGCCCAATAAAGCTACACAACGGGCTATTGGTGATAGTAATATGAGGACAACACTTCATTATTTGAACCAGTCACATTTTGAACCACGGTCAGATGGCTAGAGCATCTGAGCTGGCACCCCACTCTCCAAACTTCCACACCACGCCAACGTTAGGATATTTGAGGCCACTACAGATTAAACGTGCACCAGCCCCTTTGTACATGATGGCCTTTGGTTGAATTCAAACTCTTAACCCTCCGGTTGCTAATCCGTTACTCTTCCAATCGAGCTACCACGGCCCCACATCAAGGGAAAGAGGAATTCTTGTATTGGACTTATTCTTTCCATCTGGATGCTTGGAAAAGGAATCCAATCAAGCGACAAGAGGGGGCAAAAGAAAACACGCTTCCTTATTTTCTCAGCTCCCTCCTGCGAGTCAACATTCTCTCGAGGTCACCTTTCTCCATTGACTGACTTCGATCCCTCCGGGCGCTCTGCGTTTCAGATCCTCATTCATAACAAGAGGATGTCCCCAAAACTCATTTTTCCATAGCAATTGTTATTGTTAATTTGCGATCAGTCATTAACTGTTAATATTAAGTTTTATTAGCTGACTATTAACTCTAACGACAAGAACTAAATTGTACGGTTATTATTTGTTAGAGCTCGACATTAATGATTCATTTTAATCATTTACTATATTAACTAGCCATTAAGTAATTTTAAAATGTTTAGTGATCTCAACTTTTTATTTGTATCATTATGAATTTTAATTTTCTAATCTGAAATTCAATTCAGTTTAAATTGCTTCACTGCTATATTAATGAGATTTATCGGTAACTGTTGTGTCCATTTCTGAGTCAGATGTCGCCCTGTGCATTTGCAGCTTTGGCAATGTCGATTTTCTCGCTGTAAAGGATGCTTCAGGATGGTAATCGATGGTTTGAAGAGCGGCTACTATTGTAGGCCAGGTGAATATAGGATGAAGTGTGAGTTCAACTCCCAGACAGTCGTTGCAATGCCTGTACGTTCTGGTTCCATCACAGTTCATTTTCATGACTACAAAATATTCCGTTCTCTGGATAGTGTGGTGGTGGTTTTGACGTGTATACGTCTTTAAAATCGGTATGGAGGTCATCGGCAGAAACTTGTGCGTCACGAAAAGTGTTGATACCTCAAAGCTCCATAACACCAGGGGGAATCAGCCTATGGGGATAAATGACCTACCATCGTGTAGAGGAAGGTGGGCCGCGTCGATCAGGTCGACCACTAATCCACTTCCCTTTCTGACCTTTGTACCGCGAGGTGAGGGAAATGAGTCACATTTCAGCACATACGCTGGCCTGTTTTACCACTGTAACTTCAGTTCTGATCGACGGGTCGTGGCGATTGCGTTCTTAAATTGAAGAGAACGACGAGTTCTACAGTTTCGTTTGACTAGTTGACAGTTTAAACCATTTGTGTGAAAATTGTGTGCTGTGGAAAGTGACGGTGTGTCGAAGATTTCACTATGGAGCCAAAATATCACACTAAAGTTCAATTGCGGCATAGGAAACGTAAACGGGTTGAAAGAGCAGTTCCAGACGAAAAAAATGATACCATGAAGTCTAAACCTATGACAAGTGCGGAGAGATCTAGAGGTTACCAAAGACACAAGAAGGAGCAGGCGACGTCGCTGGACTATCTAACGAGCTACCACCTCGCTTGGAAACAACACCATCGACCTTACCTTTGTCAGGAACATATCAGCATCGACACCATGCCGGTTGTCTCGTACTTTAGTTATCACAGACCCATCATCCATAAGGTCGTCATAGAATACTAAGCATTGCCCACACTCTAACACCATTGTTATGTATCCACCAAAACTGGCTAAATAAATAAATGTCAAACAAATACCCGCCGTCTTCATTTCACCAGCGACCCACTTACCAGCTATTCCGCCCCAAAACCAAACCTTACGGTACAGTGGGGACTGTGCCTACCCGCTATTTTTTCTATCGGTGTCAATTTAAGAAATGTGTTTTGGTTTAATTTTTTGTGGTATGAGTTTGAATTTTACCAAAGCGTTAGCATCAGTAAGAGTTATTGTGATTTGTTCAGCATTGAATTCTCTGGCTTCCTTTACCAATTGATCTGTAGTTTCATTTCCTTCAACGTCCACACATGCGGGAATTAACTGAAGAGTGCACCTTTTCTTCAAACACACGAGTTTGCAGTAGTGAATGGACATCTTGAGCACATTTTGAGTTGCCATTTGCTATTGCTTCTAAGGCAGATCTGGAATCGCCAAAGAAAATAATTCCCTCAGTTTGCTGTGTATCGGTAACTGTTATTTGCGATAACTATTACTATTATTTTGTAATAACACTTATTTATCCTATTATCGGAATCTTTATTTTGTGTTAATAAGTCATACTATGGGACATATTTAGAGTTCTTGAGCACCCCGAAATTTTTTTTAATGTTACAAAGGTAAATGCTGAAGTGTTATCTTAATTGATATAAATCGCGCGAAGTTTTACCAAGCCCATAACAGGACGCGGTAGTCCGGTTGGAAGAGCACGGATTACAGGGGGGTAGCGAGCTCGAATGCAACCAAAGACCGTTGTGTACAGAGGGGGCTGGTGCATGTTAAATCCGTCGTGGCCTCAAATGTCCTCACGTTGGCATGGTGTGGAAGTTTAGTGAGTGGGGTACCAGCTCAGGTATGACCTCGTCATCTGACCGTGGTGCAAAATTACGTGGTGTTGTCCTCTGAATTTTCCCTTGGGGATTCATTCCGGACCGTCGCCAATAGCCCGTTGTGTTGCTCCAGTGCGACGTTAATTAAAGTGCCTACCAAGCCCATAAATAGAAAAATCGTGGCCAGGACTTAAATTAAATCAACTATATTTACAAACGAAATGATCATTTCGTATTCGGTTGCTGAATCAAGCGAGGAATCCATCGGATAAGACGAGAAAAATCCATCAGACATGGGTCAAAAAGTACGTATATAGCATTACACTAAACATACATTGTTTTTAAAACTAAGATCGCTCTTCGAGTTTTGGATTAGAATAGTTGGAAGGCAAATTAATGAATGTGTTTGTATTAGTATCTGAAGTCGGTTTCATCACAGAGTATATTCAGGGTGATTCTACGGTCATGGGACAAACTTCAGGGAGTGATAGAATACAACGAAACAAACACTTTTCCCCATAGAATGTAGGGTCGCAAGTGCAGCGGTTGGCCGCTAGAGAGCGCAGTCAAACGCTTGTATAAAAGCCCATAGAATGTCTATTGGGTGAGTCTAAACTAATAGGACAAACTTCAGGGGGTGATAGAATACAACGAAACAAACACTTTTCACCATAGGGTCGCTAGAGGGTGCTTTCCATTTCGGCACAAACACACGGTCCGACGCAAGTTGGAAAAAAGAGGCATGAAATATGGAAACAATGCTTTAATGTCAAATAAACGTCAATAACTGCTTGACAAAACGAAATAATACAATTAGATTTGCATAAATGAAAGATAAGTACAAGGAACAACGGGTAAGAAAGAAATGACCAAAACATGAGAAACTTTTCACATGGAAATGAAACGACATGTACAAACATCAGTCGGTAAGTACAACGCAAATGCACAATGACAGAAGCTGTTCAAAATGTCGACCACCACACCTGATGCAGGCCTCGCATCGCCGACGTAACGCTTTTGCGTTTGACTGCGCTCTCTAGCGGCCAACCGCTGCACTATGGGGAAAAGTGTTTGTTTCGTTGTGTTCTACCACCCCCTGAAGTTTGTCCCATGACCGCAGAATCACCCTGTAGGTATGCAGATTTTACTCTGGGTTTCATTACAAAGCATTTGGAAGACAATCAGAGTCACCGGTGTGAAAGCTTGCAAGTTCTCCGTGAATTTAATTTTTATCATTCAAATGCAACTACTACTAGCGTACTTGCGAACGTTTCTGTGTCTTGATATTATATTTATTAAGCAAATATGATATTTGCATCGACCTTCTAGTGAAATAGACGGAGCATGCGCCCGCAGCTACATGTTATTTCTTCTAGTTGCTCGGTTTGAAGATCTGTCACGTGATTGTGGGTAAAAGTACGAATCCTAAATTATTGATTGGTTCAAGTGATTATCCACCGCGATCGAAAACACGAGTCGACTGCCAATCGGCTTTGTCAAATCGTGTCCACGTGATTTACCCCTCAGAGATCTTACGATAGCGACTCCACCCATATGTCCTGTCTATTTCATTAGAAGGTAAACGGAAATTTGTGTATATATTCTTCATCAAGCACGTAGAAACTAACCATATGGAATGTGATGAAAATTAATTTTAAAGGTAGGTAGGTATTTAATTAACGTCGCACTGGAGCAAGGGCTATTGGCGACGGTCCGGGATGAATCCCCAAGGGAAAGATCGTAGGACAATACTACTTAATTTTGAATCACGGTCAGATGACGAGGTCAACACCTGAGCTGGCACCCCACTCTCCAACCTTCCACACCACGCCAACGTGAGGACATTTGAGGCCCACGACACATTTAACGTGCACCAGCTCCCTCTTTACACGGCGGTCTATGGTTGGATTCGAACTCGCAATCCTCCGGGTGCTAGTCTGTTACTCTTCCAACTGGACTACTTGGGCGCTACATAAAATAAAGAAATTGGTAATTTATGATGTAATGTGTGCCTTTACTTCTGTAATAAGTAAGTTTTTTACCTACAATTGGGTATATAGCTTTTTTCTTCTCGTCCCTGTAGAAGGGCGATATATCTAGAGATTACTAAAACACTTTTCGAAATAGCACTAAAAAGCAACAAATATTCTCATCTGATTCGAGTATCCTTAACGACCTTCATCGCGAAAACAAAGTCATTGCAGAAAACGAAGAAAATCTTTATTGTTTTCGCCGAGGGTTCTTCGAATGTATTGAGAGAACCATTAAAATCGAGGCATCTTTCCGAAGCTCTCGGAAAGCTCCATCGCTCGTGGATCCTCCTAAAAAAGCTCCGAATCAAGCAAGTTAAAAAGAGAAAATGACGAGATGGCCTAGATGGAAAGAAGCCGTGAGCAGGGGAGGGGGTCGGCTAATGTTTAATAAATGATATTGTTCCTGAAAAGAAGCGAGTCTAAAAAGATCGTCTCTTTTTTTGGAGGGGAAAAAAGAGACGCATCTCTCTTGGATGCAGATCAAAGGCTTTTTGGATTTTAACGGCGAGAGCGTAGTTTAAGTCCTGTAACAGCCCCAGAAACAAAAAGAGTGAAGAGAGGGGAAATTGCTGTTATTATCCCTGTTTTTCCCTCGAAAGTGCGCGCGTTTCTTTATGTAGGAAGGGTCTCGTGAAAGTTTGAATTGCACTGACGATGGTAGGTAGGTACTCAATTGACGTCGCACTGGAACAACACAACGGGCTATTGGGAACTCTCCGGGATCCAAGGACAACGCCACTTCATTTTGAACCACGGTCAGATGACCAGAACATTACCCGAGCTGGCATTCCACTCCAAACTTCCACACCACGCCAACGTGAGGACATTTGAGGCCAATGTATTGAAAACTTATATGTATTGAATGTACTAGGGGTGTTCAAATGAAAAGGTACGAAACGACACTGTGGGTATAATTGAAGTCTTTATTCAAAAGTAATCACCAGAGGACTGAGCACAACTATCCTACTGTTTCACGAGCCGAAGGATTCCCTGTTCCCAGAATTCCTGTGGCTGTGACAAGAGCCAGTCCTCCACTGTGTCCTTCAGTTCGTCGTCCGAGTTGAAGCGCTTCCCTTTGAGATGTTTTTTAGCGGACAAAACAGATGGAAGTTGTAGGGCGATATGGCCGGGCTGCAGGGCGGATGCTCAAGCTGCTCCCTCTTGAACTTGGCCAGTACACTTTGTGTGACCCTGGAGACGTGTGGACGCGCGTCATCGTGGAGCAGAATCACTCCCTCCGTGAGCAGCCCAGGCCGTTTACTCTTGATGGATTTGCGTAGGCTACGGAGTGTCTCACCTACCGGTTTAACACCTTCCGCAATCAGAAATCTGATAACACCTCACTGCTCCTCAATCGTCGAATTTTGCAATGTGAACGCCATGATGTCCTCACACGCACTGCCGCGTCAATTGGACGGAACACACAACTGCATGCTTCTCTTCTGCGTCATGTGCGGGCGCCCGCGCATGCGCACAACCACGCCGGTACTCGTGCATTCGCTTCCTTAGATATCTCACTACGTTATCCCAAAGCGGCATATTCAAATTTCAACCGGTTTGGTTTTTACGACGTTCCGTACCTTTTCATTTGAACACTCCTCGTATGTATTGAACCACTTACCACTACTTAGGATGAGTACTTTTGAAACCGAATACTCTTGTATCCGAATCTTTGGTATCCGAGTACTTTGTAAACCGAATACTTGTATCAGAGAAGTTTGGTATTCGAATATATAGAGTGAGTACTTTTGAATCCAAATGCCTAAGATGAGTACTTATCAATGTATTGTATTGAACCACTGAACGTGCTCCAATCCCCTTTTGCACACGACGGTGTCTGGTTGGATTCAAACTCGCAACCCCCTTGTTAATCCGTTACTCTTCCAACAGGGCTACCGCGGCCCATTTGCAATCAGGGATTTGTATTCCTAGATTGTGGGCGCTACCAAAAAGCAGAGGTCTGCTCAGCTCGAACTCTGCAACAGTTCTCGTCTTGATCTGCCAGTTTTTATGGAGACAGTTCAATCCCAGGAAGCGTCGTGTACCCCTAAAGACCATCTGGAGGGTAAGATGACCACCATGGAAGACCATCCCGATGGATGTTTCGGGATTTACGGCGGGAGGTCTTTGGTGTTGATCTTTGATCCCGAGCTGTTGCTAGGGGCGTTACAGGGCTTTCTCAAGATACCGACCTGAATCTAATCGCTGTCCTTTGAGATGAACTTCGATTTCGAGCCTTTTCAACGCGTCCCATTTCCCCAAGAGAAAATTAGCGCGTTGAAAAGACGAATGATGCAAAATACCAACCACACGTCAACAAAACTAATGATGGGGAGAATCGAATTCTTGTGAGAATCGAATACTTGGTATTCGAGTTCTTTCAAGTATCGAGTAAGTATTCGAATACATATACAAAAACGATGAATTGATAGTAAGAATCAATACTTTGGTATTCGACAATAATTAATACATAGGGTGAGTACTTTTGTATTCGAATACATTGAGTGAGTACTTTTGAAACTGAACACTCTTGTGTCCGAATCTTTGGTATCCGAGTACTTTGTAAACCGAATATTTGTATCCGAGTAGTTTGGTATTCGAATATATAGGGTGAGTACTTTTGAATCGAAATGCCTAGGATGAGTACTTTTGAATCCGAATGCTCTTGTGAGTCTCCCCGTTCCATACTATGATCTTCGACACGCTGTCCGGGACATTGTGTGGAACGAATGGCAAACCGACTGGAACACTCAAACAATAAGCTCCACAGTATTCAGAGTGATATATCACTATGCTTTCCTCATTCTTCTCGACATTCCGATGTAATTCTGACTCGCCTATGCATTGGACACACGCTTTACTTACAGGCATCTTTTCTTAGGAGTGTTCCTGTGTGTGTAGCCCCTCTCCGTGGGGAGTTCCTTCACCATTCAACATATTTTAATTGATTGTCCCGTTTTCATCCATCATCGCAATAACTTTTTTAATACTTCTGTTTTAACTTTACGGGAATTAATTGGGGAAGAAACCCCATCCAAATATTTTCAACTTGTATAGCATTCGATTTTCAAATTCTGTATAATATTTTTCATACCATATTCTCATTACTTGTAAATAGCATTCTCATCCATTTTATATCTACATGTTACTGATCTAAACATTTTGAAATCATAAATTCATTAAAATTATGTTTTTATCCTACTTTATTTTCTACATGTTGTCGATCAACATATTTTAACTCTGCATTTTAATCTCACGTTATTGACCTCTTTTCCCAATATTTTATTCTCTAAAAACTAAGTGGAATCTTTTCCCCACTATTTTTCAATGTTTTTACATTTACAATGATTTTATTATCTTATCTGGCGTTTGGCGCAGCTTGTACATTTCTGGACCTTGTGCCATAAAACCTAAACCAACCAACCGAATGTTCTTGTATCCGAATACTTTGGAAAAGAATCGGGTACAACGAATACTTTTAAGTATCGAGTACATGAGTCCTTTTGTATTCGAATACTTCCATCATTAATAAAAACTAATTCAAGTTTCTCTCAAGAGTGCAGACTGTAATTAAGGCCAAAAATATCCCGACACCCAATTCAAAATAAAAGTTACATTTTGTCACACTCTGGCGTCCGGATATTTTTTCGATACAGTGTGCATGTACCTGACAAATTCGTCAAACTCGTCTCACAAGAAAAGAAATTCGCATTCAGAGATGCAATAACAAAGAAACCTTTGGGCACAATTTTAAGAACTTTTAAAGGAGTCCTAGCAAACACAAATCCCTACACGTGAAAGTGCGTGAAAATTCTGTTCACACAGTGATCTAAAAATAAAATGCAACTTTTACTTCTTACCGTCACATTTTAAGTTAAGCAATCTCCCCTTTGACGTGTCATACTTTTTCTAGTACGTTCTCATTTAGAGAGCGTATTCGATTCAAACTTAAAAATGCGCTGTCAACCGATTTTCGAGAACAACAATTGACTTTGCAACGATAATTCATACGAAACTGTTCTTTCATCGCGTCACTCAAATTCCGGATTCTGACGCCATTTTGAATGAATTGAAAGCCTTCTGAGACAGCTCCAATGATTCTCTATCTTCAGTCTTAAAAAAACCGATAGGCACAGTCCCCACTGTAAGGTTTGGTTCGTAAATACTTTTGGGCGGAATACCTGGTAAGTGGATCGCTGGTGAGATGAAGAAGGCCGGTATTTGTTTGACATTTATTTAGCCAGTTTTGGTGGATACATAACAGTGGTGTTAGAGTGTGGGCAATGCTTAGTATTCTATGGCGACCTTATGGATGATGGGTCTGTGATAGTTAAAGTAGGAGTCAAACGGCATGGTGTCGATGCTGATGTTACTGGCAAAGGTAAGGTCGATGGTGGTGTTTCCAAGTGTGGTGGCAGCTCGTTATATGGTCCAGCGACGTCGTCTGCTCGGCCTGCTCCTTCTTGCGTCTTCGGTAAGCTCTAGATCTCTCCGCACTTGTCATAGGTTTAGACTTCTTGGTATCATTGTGTTCGTTTGGAACTGCTCTTTCAACCCGTTTACGTTTCCTATACCGCAATTGAACTCTAGTGTGATATTTTGGCTTCATAGCGAAATCTTCGACACATCGTCACTTTCCACTGCACACAATTATTACACAAATGGTTTATACCGTCAACTAATTAAACGGAACTGTAGAACTCGTCGTTCTCTTCAATTTAAGCACGCACTCGCCCGTTGATTAGAACTGAAGTTACAGAGGTTAAACTGTATGCCCGAAATGTGACTCATTTCCCCCACCACGCGGTGCAAAGATTAGAGGAGGGAGTGAATTAGTGGTCGACCTGGTCGACGCGGTCCACCTTTCTCTACATGATGGTTGGTCATTTATCCCCCCATAGGCTGATTCCCTGGAGTTATGGGACTTTGAGGTATCAACACTTTTCGTGATGCACAAGTTTCTGACGATGACATCCATACCGATTTTAAAGACGTATTCACGTCAAAAACCAGGGGCACAATATACGGCTCGTGAGCTGCTTTTATCCGACCAAACGCTTACATCTATTAATAGTGAACAAGACCAGAAAAAACTCAATTTTGATTGGTTCTTAAAAACCATCAGGCCTGCGGTAGCCCAGTTGGAAGAGCAAAGGATTGATAACCTGAGGGTTTGGAGTTCGAAACTAGGTCCAGCCAAAGGATGTCGTGTACACGGGGCTGGTGCACGTTATATCTATAGTGGCCTTAAATGTCCTTACGTTGGCGTTGTTTAGAAACTTGGAGAGTGGGGTTTCATCTCAGGTGTGACCTCGTCACCTGACCATGATTCAAAATGACGTGTGTTGTCATCGGATCCTTCGGGTTTGATCCCTGACCGTCGCAAATTGCGCGTTGTGTTGCTCCAGTGCGACGTTAATTAAAATACCTACCTACTTACGAGCTGAACGAAACTTTAATTTACATCAATTAACTGTAAGATAACTTTATTTCTGTACCGCAACGAACACCTGCATCGACACGAATCGTTTTCCAAGTTCGGTTTCGACACGGATTCGGAGCACCAACCTTTTAACAACCTCCAATCTGTCGGCGGTCGGCCTCCAATCGAATGATTGCCCGGATATTATGGCCTCCGGCTAATCCGGCTAGTGACGGAGATTAGAGGCCATAAAGCACTTTTCGTCGAACAAGCGGCCAATAACGCTGCCGGACTTTGAATGCGAGCGACGCTGTTTGCAAAGGGAAGTGAAACGATTGAGAGGGGCCATCTGGACATTGCACTCACTGCCGCAATCAAGTCGGATGCAAACACATGCAGCGTCCAAGTATGCTAGGACCGCGGTAGCCCGGTTGGAAGAGTAACGGATTAGCAACCGGTGGGTGGCGAGTTCGAATCCAATCAAAGATTGTCGAGTACAAACGGGCTGGTGCACGTTCAATCTATCTTGGTTTCCAATGTCCTCACGTCGGCGTGGTGTGGAAGTTTGTAGAGTGAGGTGCCAGCTCAGGTGTGACCTCGTCATCTGACCGTGGTTCAGAATAATGTGTTGTCGGATCTTAACCTTCGGGTTTGATTCCGGACAGTTGGCAATAGTCCGGTGTGTTGCTCCAGTGCGATGTTAATTAAAATACCAACCTACCAAAGGTTTTGCAAATACTCATGGTATTGCTGACATGCCGAGCAGTTTGTAATGCGGGATAGCAATAGAAAAATGTATTAGTGTAGAATTTTATTGAGACAAATTTGAAAATGAACGTAAGTTTCATAAAGATGAACTCATAACATGATATACACATCGTCGTAGCAGTTAATTGAGAATTTGCGGTTGTACATTGGATGCTAAATGCTTTATTTCTAGTTCATATTTCATCACGTAGTAAACACAGGCTGAACTACGTTTATCATTCAGTCTGTTTCTTAAACTGAGTTTGGCGATTTCGAGTCGTCCAGGCGGAAGCTGCCCAGCAAAGGGTCGTGACAGGCATAAAGTCATGACATTATGTCCCTTGGCCAGATGTTCGTAACATCAGCTGTAGTTTTCAGCTGCTGATCCTTGCTCCTAGAGCGGACTTTGTATCTGTACGTTAGTTTCTTTTGCGCAAAACAGCTTAAACTTGTACATTGCAACAATTAAAATAGAATTTTGTATAATTTGCAAGTTTACAAAATGATATCACCCGTAAATCGTTGGCGTGCCAGCAAAGTTTTCGTTCGTGCCACCTCTGGTACGCGTACTAGAGTTGAGTTCAACTTGAAGTCTACATCGTCTACTAAGGGCAACACTTGGAATAGATTTTACCTTTGTAAAAACATCGATGTATACAGGGTGAGTCTAAATTCTTTTTACAAAATAAGAGGGGTGATAGTACCCATCCAGACGAGCAGTAATTACCATGGAACATAGGGTCGCATTCCACTCTGAGAGGCAGAAAAGAGTAAAGACGCTCTCCATCCAGAGACATGTGGTTAATGAACGATGGAGCCCCAGTACACTTTTCCAGCACGGTCCGGTACTTCTTGAATGCCACATATCCCGCACGATGGATCGGACGTGGCGGACCTGTGGCTTGGCCTCACTCACCGGACCTCCACCCACTGGACTTTTTCTTCTGGGGGCACATGAAATCTTTAGTGCACCAGACGCCTGTGGACTCGGCTGAAGATCTCGTAGCGAGAATCGGTGTTGCCGCAGACAAAATTAACACAACACCAGGAATCTTCGAGAGCCAGTCATTCCTTAGCCGGTGTGAACTGTGCAACAACACGCGTGGCCGCCAATTTGAGCACTTGCTGTGAGTTTTTCTCTGATCAATCAATCAGATACTTTTGGTATCGTTCATACGCTTTCCCAATACTGCTGTAAGTTCATGTTGAAATTCTAATTTGACTCTTTTCTGCCTCTCAGAGTGGAATGCGACCCTATGTTCCATGGTAATTATGGCTCGTCTGGATGGGTACTATCACCCCTCTTATTTTGTAAAAACAATTCAGACTCACCCTCTATATACTATGCCATATAAAATTGTTTTGCTTATAGGTAAGTAGGTATTTTAATTAACGTCAAACTGGAGCAATGCAACGGGCTATTGATGACGATCCGAGACCATACCCAGAAGGGAAAGATCGAGGACAACACGTAATTTTGAACCACGGTCAGGTGACGAGGTCACATCCGAGCTGGCACCCCACTCTCCAACCTTCCACACCACGCCAACGTGAGGACATTGGAGACCATGACAGATTTAACATGCATCAGCCTCCTTTGAACACGACGGTCTTTGATTGAATTCGAACTTCCAACCCTCCGGTTGCTAAGCCGTTACTCTTCCAACCGGGCTATATATTTCACTTATAACTACCAAGACTATTCATTTACATTTTACACCTCCTCTACTAACAGATTCAAGCCTTTAGCGGTTGTGTCCCCGCCAACACAATCCCCATCTTGTAATTAAAAAAAACAACACCAAAACACAACCCCAGTATCATCAAGCGATCGAGCACACCAGGGATTCGATGCCATCGTGTGCTGGATCATTTAATGATATTGGGGCCCAAAGGAATAGGGCCTCTAGGTGTAGGCATCCCCGTCTCCTGATGTCACCTGACCGGGCCCATCTGGAGGGCTGACCTGCCCTCTGGCCCGTGAAGGAACGGGCAGAGGGCAGCTTTTGTGATGTCCCGAAATGGGGTCATTGGAGAGAAGAATTTGCAAGTTAAGAGTCCGTGATCAGACGAAAATAGTGAAATCTCGATTTAAGCAAATCCATCAATCCATTTCTTCCAAGATTTGAAACAACACAGCATAATCTTTTTGTTGTTAATTTCGGATTAATTTTCACACAAAAATATTCATTCCTTTGTATTTCCGGGATTAACAGTGTTTGGAGCAATTTTCGTTAAGAGGTCCCAGTTCCATATAATTCGCTAAAATGTTGAATATCTGTTTTACAATGGAGTTTCGACCTTAAGAAATAAGTGTGCTGAATTTCGGAACAAATAGAAGCAGTTTTAAAGAAGTCATTCAGCGATTAAAGATCAATTGAAAAGACTTCAATGGCCATGTGACAACTAGAGGGAATATTTTCCCTTTCTTGTAAAATTCAAATTGAAGTAAATTTAGCCAAAAATATATTCGATCCCTTTCCTATTTAATAGTATTCATTGTCTTGATATATGTAATACTTATTTTCAAGATAAATCACGAAATTAAACAAATAAATTTTTGGATAACTTGACAGTTTAGAAAATAGTAATAAACTGTAGTTCTATTTATATAAAGAACGAAACAAATCCATTCTGATAATATGATTCATAAGTAATCTTTCACAATAGTTAAAACTTGCATTTCTGATTGTTCACTTTTTATTGTTAATTATTGATTTAATTGTTCACTTATTAAATACTAGGGTCTTTCTCTGTCAATGGTGCTCTGAAATTTGTTTCAGATTAAAGACGTGTATATAATTTTAAGGAATTTTCAGTATATAAAGGTGGTAGCCTGTCAAAATATAATTATTTTTCCTATGAAAATATTCCTGACAGATGCATTCCTCCCTGGATGTATTTCTCTCTTTAAAACTTTCATTGTGTGTGTATATTACTTGATATTGTGTGTCTTGTCTGGCACAGAATGGCCAAATATGGCCCTTGTGCCATAAAACCCCAAAACGAACCAACCAATATATGAAAATATTTTAAGTAAAGAAAATAACCTAAAAATTCTATTTCACTTTGTATGCAACTTTTAAATTTTCTTTCTCAACAATTAGCATCTCCTTTATATAATTTCCTCTCTAAAGTGCGTAAGTAACATTTTAATATAACAGTTTTTACGATAAGAAATCAATATATTTACTATAGTGTACATGATTTATAAATGTAAGGAAATAATAAAGGTTATAAATTTTTCAATAGCTAATGCATGCGAATCGCTGAAATTAATCCAAAATTTGTAGAAAATCAAATTACACGCAATTTTTAGTAATACTTTCTAAAGGTGAAGAAAAAAGAATCTTTATTGAAATTTAAAAAGTAGAAAGAATTTTAAATACCTCAAAACCAATTTTTTGAAGTTAAATTTTAAGCTGATAACAATCTTTTTCAAATAATGGTTATACATATTGGTGATAATGCAATACAGTAATTTAAATTATAAGCGAAAACGTTGTCAGGTTATCATGACCTCTGAAAGCAAACTTTAATTTTCTTTAGTGATAGGTACAACCCACATAATATTTTTAATTTTTAAGTATTGCAAGTTTTTCTATTTTGCGTTTTTTTCAGCAGTCCATTTTTTGCTTTACAATAATTGCTAAGTAAAATGTTTGCCATTATGCACACACATTTTCTGATCATAAATTTTTGTAGCATTTTACAGATGTGGCACTCTACAGATATTTCATTGAAGGTACCTATTTATTAAGTAGATTTAGTTCAACCAACAATCTTCTGAAATTTGTGCGACAGTAAGTCTTTTTCATACTGCTCATTAATTCATTAATCTGATACGTACAAACAATCAGTGGTACCGTAAATTCCTTAGGCCATTTAAGGCCACCCCATTACTTCATTTTAAGTATTGGTGAATAAACTCTTCCGCACGCGAACATTCATAAGTTAGTTCTTTTTCAATTGATAAGATCGAACAGCACATTTCACAATTCAGTTTGTGTTGCACTTTTTAGCAACATAACCAAATGCTAGGGGTGTTCAAATGAAAAGGTACGAAACGACACTGGGTATAATTGAAGTCTTTATTCAAAAGTAATCACCAGAGGACTGAGCACAACTATCCTACTGTTTCACGAGCCGAAGGATTCCCTGTTCCCAGAATTCCTGTGGCTGTGACAAGAGCCAGTCCTCCACTGTGTCTTTCAGTTCGTCGTCCGAGTTGAAGCGCTTCCCTTTAAGATGTTTTTTAGCGGACAAAACAGATGGAAGTTGTAGGGCGATATGGCCGGGCTGCAGGGCGGATGCTCAAGCTGCTCCCTCTTGAACTTGGCCAGTACACTTTGTGTGACCCTGGAGACGTGTGGACGCGCGTCATCGTGGAGCAGAATCACTCCCTCCGTGAGCAGCCCAGGCCGTTTGCTCTTGATGGACTTGCGTAGGCTACGGAGTGTCTCACCTACCGGTTTAACACCTTCCGCAATCAGAAATCTGATAACACATCGCTGCTCCTCAATCGTCGAATTTTGCAATGTGAACGCCATGATGTCCTCACACGCACTGCCGCGTCAATTGGACGGAACACACAACTGCATGCTTCTCTTCTGCGTCATGTGCGGGCGCCCGCGCATGCGCACAACCACGCCGGTACTCGTGCATTCGCTTCCTTAGATGTCTCACTACGTTATCCCAAAGCGGCATATTCAAATTTCAACCGGTTTGGTTTTTACGACGTTTCGTACCTTTTCATTTGAACACTCCTCGTATATATACTAGAACAGGCAGAATATCATCTGAAACATTAACATTATTACAGCTGCAAATGATTTCCTCAAACAGATCTGGTATGTCAGTTAAAGTTTCTACAGCTGAATCCCTAAATCAAAGTCTTATTTGGAAGCTACCACTGCTTTTTGATTGTAACTTTATCAGACTTAAAATTTTCAGTTTACGTTCTGATTCTAGCACTTGGCCTATGGAAACATTGTAATTGACTCAATCATTTGACAGTAGTGTCCGAAGCGAGCCTCTAAGCTATCAGTCTGTTCTTACAGACTACTTAAATGGTGATATGAAATATATCAAAGTAAGTAAAGCTTAACTTTTAAGTCGCGAGAAATAATCGAGAACCAAAAAATTCGAACTGTTAAAAAATATATATACAATTGCGAGACAACTATCAGTGAAATTGAACTAGATGAGAACAGACTCCAGCTATGATACAAACCAGGGTTTATATTTGGGTATAAACATGTACTTAAAGTAATGGGGACAGGTTTGGATGATCAATGGGATAATTACAACGTATGAGTGAGGATAAATCATTTGAGGTTCCTAGTATGTTTTTCGGTGCTGATAAAGCTCGATTTAGTTCAAGTTAGACGAAATCAATAACTATAATGGTTTATACTTGGTCTTCAAATATAATCATTAGTATAGATTAGATCGAATTCTCCTTTACAATCTATTTGTTACTAATGAGTAACATCTTTGCAGCTGTGTGGTAGTAAATTCATGCAGCCGTTAACACAGGAATCTTTAGGATTGGAAAACGAAACGATCTAAAACCTTCCATTTTAGATTTGAATAATTAAGATCATCCGGTACTTGCGCGCCTCTAATCACTGCTCGGAGGGGCTTGGGGACATTTCCTCTTGAAAATGTTCTTTCTATTCAAGTTCTTATAGAGATGGCATGTGATCTTTTCCGTATAATTTATACTTACTACATTAACAATGAAAAGCTCCTAATGAATCCCTATAAAAGTAACTATCATTCATATTCCGTGAAGTCAGAAGAGAAGATGCCTAACCCTGTTTTTCTTTGCCTTTTACTATGTACGCCCGTTCAGGAACGGTATGAATCAATTATCACTTTAAAATCCGAAGAAAGATAAATATTTATAGGTTTCGAGCGTCTTCTAAAGCAAGCATGTCTGCGAGAACAAACGGGAACGATAGCCCCCATTTCGTGACGTAAAAGCGACCGCAGCGCCACAGGTTCTGGCCCGTTTCTCCACGATGGCCCCGATCTGACCCACTGAGTCAGGTCGAGTTTCCCTGCTTGTTTGGAAACAAACAATAAGCTCCATGGCATTCATCGTCATGGCCTCCTTCCACTTCCGATGTGGTTTTAACTCGCCCTCGTATCGACCACACTCGTTCTACTCACAGGCATCTTTTATTAGGAGAAAGTGCCTCTGTGTGAAACGCGTGCTTGGTCCCTTTTACATTTCATCATATTTTAATCAATTGTCCAGTTTTTAACCATCATCGCCGAAACTTATTTAGCAGTCCAATTTTAAATTTGCAAGATTGGGTGGGAGAAAATCCCCATCCAAATCTATTTAAATTTTTATACCTCATTGGCTTTTTAATTTTATATAAATGTTTTTATACCTTTTAAACCACACCATATTTCATCTGTTGTCAATATTACCATCGATATAAAATTAATTTGTACCCATTTATATTAAAATTTTTTAATCTTAGTTTTTCATTGTATTTTAATCTTAGTTCATATAATATTTTTATTTATTGATCTGACTACTGTAAATATTTTAGCTTTTTTATCGGGTTGCATTCTAGCTTGTGCTTGGCGCAGCCTATCCTTTTTAGGATCTTGCGCCATAAACCCCAAACCTTTCTTTGATAGGTATTTAATTAACGTCACACTGGAAGAATTCAACGGGCTATTGGCGACGGTCCGGGACCAAGCCCGAAGGGAAAGATCCGAGGACGACTGCACGTCATTTTGAACCACGGTCAGATGACGAGGTCGCACCTGAACTGGCACCCCACTCTCCAAACTTCCATACCGCGCCGACGTGAGGACATTTTAGGCCACGACAGATTGAAATTGCACCAGCCTCCCATGTACACGACGGTTTTTGGTTGGATTCAAACTCACAACCCTCCGGTTGCTAATCCGCTTGTCCATTTCTGGACCTTGTGCCATAAGACCTAAACCAACCAACCAACTAACCGGTTGCTAATCCGTTACTATTCCAACTGGCCTACCGCGGCCCTCAAACAAGGGACCTTTGCCCAATTCTTAAGAACCAAATGAAGGTTAATAACTGGTTAAAACAGACTCTCGATTCACAAGAAACAGATTGAGATTTCCCTCTGCTTTCGGAACCTCAAACAAGCCACGACAGATTGATGTTACACCAGTCTCACATGTACACGACGGTCTTTGGTTGGATTCAAACTCGCAACCCTCCGGTTGCTAATCCGTTACTCTTTCAACCGGGCTACCGAGGCCCCCTGTATGTTTGGTTACCGATATTGAGGCTCCGAGCCACTTTCACCGGCGGCTCCGTTTTTTCTCGCACCAGCAGCGAGCTTCGTCCAGATGCTTCGCCCAGAGCGAAGCGGCTCAGCGAATTCCATTATGTGTGTCCGGCGGGGCGCATCCATCAAGCGCGGCCGAGCGTGGGGCGGCCCCATCTGATCAACCGAGGGCAGACACTCGAGTTGGGCAAAAAAACAAGGCTCTCCTCATTTCCCAAATGGACGCCGGTCACGTGCTCGGGGGAAAGAAGGCGGGTGCCAATTGGCGTAATTGGAGTGAGCGGGGCTCTTCCTAATTGGTTCCGATGAAACAGTCGGCGGCAGATTTGCAACATTTATGGATCACTTTGCGTCGGGCATTAATTGGAGTCCCTCGATGGATCGATAGCGAGCCCCGTAACAGGTGGCACGTTCCGGAAGGATTAGCAATCGGATAATGCAGTGGTTGCCAAACTTTTTGGCGGACTTTTCCACGATAAGCCTTACAAACAGCCCTGTGGTAGCGGTAGCCCAGTTGGAAGAGCGACTGATTAGCAACCGGGGGTCGAGAGTTCGAAACTGACAAAGCCCGTCGTGTACACGGATAGGTAAATTAGGTATTTTAATCAACGTCACACTGGAGCAACACAACGGGCTATTGGTGACGGTCCGGGATCAATCCCAAAGGGAAATAAATACCCCAGGACAACACCACGTAATTTTGAACCACGGTCAGATGACGACGTGTACACGGGAACTGATGCACTTTAAACCTGTAATGCCTCAAATGTCCTCACGTTGGCATGGTGTGGAAGTTTTGAGAGTGGGGTGCCAGCTCAGGTGTGTTCTCGTCATCTGACCGCGATTCAAAATGACGAGGCGTTGTCCTTGGATCTTTCCCTTCGGGATGGATCCTAGACCTTCGGCAAAAGCTCGTTGTGTTTCTCCAGTGCAACGTTAATTAATACGTACCTACCCAACACCTCTGCGCGGTCGATGCAGTTAGGTTGCTTGAGTTAAGACACAAATGAAACGCGGATTTTAAAATTCAGTTTATGTGAAAAGTATCAAATACGTACATATTTCGAGCATGCCTATCGTTGACTAATTGATTGTTCCCTTCACATCTTAACAAATCTAGGAATCAAACATGGCCAGTATCATGTTCTGAACCACATTGATTTTCGTTCCTGACTTAATTGGAGCTTCATTCCTGACCCCTCGACAGGGGAGGATCCGTTGAAGTTCTTTAAGTGAACGGTCGGGGGCAGAAATAGTATGCTCCGATGGAACCACGGGACTGAAATCATTTTGATTTAACTTTAGGTTAGCCTCTAAACTAAAATGCATCTCACGTCGTTACAGCTAGTGATGGGAGTATTTGAATACAAAATAACTCGTACCCGATACTTAAAAGTATTCGCTGTACTCGATTCTTTTTCAAAGTATTCGGATACCAAAGTGCTCGGCTACAAAAGTATTCGCAAACAAGAGTATTGGGATGGTAAAGTATTCGGAAACAAGAGTATTGGGATGGTAAAGTATTCGGAAACAAGAGTATTGGGATGGTAAAGTATTCGGACACAAGTACTCGGATACCAAAGTATTCGGATACAAGAATTCGGATACCAAAGTATTCGGATACAAGAATTCGGATACCAAAGTATTCGGATACAAGAATTCGGATAGCAAAGTACTCGGTACTAAAGTATTTGGAAACAAGAGTGTTCAGATTCGGAAAGTACTCATCCTAGGTATTTGGATAAAAAGGTACTCACCTATGCAGTCGAATATCAAAGTACTGATTCTTACTATCGATTAATCGTTTTTGTACATGTATTCCAATACTTACTCGATACTTGAATTTGGTATTTGGTAACTAACGTCACACTGGAGCAACACAACGAGCTATTGACTACGGTCTGAAATCAATCCCGAAGGTAAAGATTCGAGGACCACACACTTCATTTTGAACCACGGTCAGATGACGACGCAACACCTGAGCTGACACCCCACTTTCCAAACTTCCACACCACGCCAACCTGAAGACATTTGAGGCTACGACAGATTGAACGTGCACCAGCCTCCGTGTACACGGCGGTCTTTTGGCTGGCCCGAGTGTCTAACTCTCAACCCTCCGGTTGCTAGTCCGTTGCTCTTCCAACTGGGCTACCACGATATTTGAAAGAACTCGAATACCAAGTATTCGATTTGATCCCGGACGATCGCCAATAGCCCGTTGTGTTGCTCCAGTGTCACGTTAATTAAAATACCTCCCAAGTATTCGATTCTCAAAAGTACTCGATTCTGCCCATCACTCTAGTTACGGCTATCATCTCCCCCTTCTTCTCGCCTTTGGACTCGTCCACTAGAGGGTCAACTGCTAGAAATCAAATATGGCCGATGCATTTGCGAAATCGAATTCTCCCTTCTGTCCATTAAGAATGCCTCATCAGGGGAGTGCGCGTCTCCAGAAAAAGCAACCCTTTAATCCTTTTATCTTGTCCACTGCCGCAAACTTCACTGTAACTGTATCCGTCCGCCGAGGAACAACCGTCAGACGCGATTACGGAGCTCGGCGGGGGGCCATTTTTTTAACTCGATTCCCCGCGTTAATTCAATTAAGCCCCGGTAGGCGTCTTCGCCCTCCTCGGAGCGCCCTTGTTGGGGCCACTTAGGGCTGTTCCCTGGCTGCTTCATTAGGGGTGTTTTGTGTGCGGTGACAGTTAAAAGGCGATAGAATTCTCGCCGCCGACAAGACACCTTGCGGCCGCTAAATGAATTTGGATCTAAGGCGATAAAAGTTTTTGTCCTTTTTTCGGTGTTTCCCCTCCGAAAGGCAAATTGAATTGGAGGCGGCTTTAATATTTAATGCCGGAAGGGAATTCGTTTCCGCTTACTTAGCGCCAAACGCTCCGTTGTTAGCGGGTTTGCGTTTAAGGGAATTAAGGCATTTCTTGCAGGGGGAATCTTGACGCGAGAATCACTGTATCGCCCACCCCGCACCATGCTCTGATTGAAAGGCAGCCACGGGAATGTTTGTGGCGATCGCGGGAAACGATATTACTCCGCATTGGTTGGTAGTTGAATTAACGTCGCAGTGACGCAACACAACGCGCTATTGGCAACGGTCCTGGATCAAACCCGAAGGGAAAGATCCGAGGGCAACACCACGTCATTTTGAACTACGGCCAGATGACGAGGTCACACCTTAGCTGGCACCCCAAACTTCCACACCATGCCAACGCGAGGACATTTGAGGCTACGACACATTTAACGTGCAGCAGCCCCCTCTTTACACGACGGTCTTGGTTTGGATTCGAACTCGCAACCCTCAGCTTGCTAATCCGGTACTCTTCCAACCGGGCTACCGCGGCCCCGGAGGATTCAGCTTCGCACGAAAATCGCCTCATTCAAGTGTGTCATAAGTGGCCGCTCCAATCCCCAATGAGCTTTTTTTCCATCCCTTCGAACACCCTTCTAAAGACGAAGGGGAGTCATTTCACACCCAACGACCCAGAAAATCGAATCGCCCCCTCCCACCTGTATGAGCATCTCCGGGGGGGGGGGGAAAGGCGGAGTAAGATAAAATTCGAGATCGTCCATCACTCGCCGGAAGAGGAAGTGTCGAGCAGGACCCATCCTGATTGGCAACCGGACGAGGAAAGGGAGAAAAATCGTCTGTGGAGTCGCGGGGAGCTCAGGTGGGCCCACTTGTTGGATGCGGCATTTGGATATCGTTGTCCGTAGCAAGAATTGAGCTTTAAAACTTACCACAGGTTTCTCACTGGCTTAAATTCCTCCCTGGATGTATGTCAGTAAAACTTCCATTGCGTGTGTTCGTTTCTTGATAGTGCCTGTCTTGTGTCGTGCACAACATGGCTAAATATGGCCTTGCGCCATACAACCCCGAAAACTAACCAACCCACGCCCTCAATAAGGTCTGAATTTCCATTTCAGTGTGTTTTTAGGTGTCTTTAAAAAGTGGGCTGTGGTAGCCCAGTTGGAAGAGCAGCGGATTAACAACCGGAGGTTGCGAATTCTAAACTCGGTCCAAAGACCATCGTGGGGCTGGTGCACGTTAAATTTGTCGGGGGCCCCAATGTCCTCACGTTGGCGTGGTGTGGAAATTTGGAGAGTGGGGTGCCAGCTCGGGTGTTGACCTCGTCATTTGACCGTGGTTCAAAATTACGAGGCGTTGTCCTCGGGATTAATCCCGGACAGTCGCCAATAGACCGTTGCGTTTCTCCAATGCGATGTTAGTTAACTATTTACTCATCCGCACTTGAGAATCTTGAAGCTTCTTTCAGAAATTCAGTTGGAGACAACTGCTTGAAACAATTGACCTTTTGACTCTCAACTCTAAGGAAACAAATTCAGATTTCCTCTTGACAAATAGAAAATTCATCTGTAGGTATTTAATTAACGTCACACTGGAGAAACACAACTGGCTATCGGTAATGATACGGGACCAATCCTCAAGGGAAAGATCATGGACAACAAAACGTAATTTTGAACCCCGGTGAAACGACGAGTTCAGCACCTGATCTGGCACCAAACTTTCACACCATGCCAACAGGAGGACAATTTGAGGCCACGATTGATTTAACGTGCACCAGCCCTCTTTGTACACGACGGTCTTTGGTTGGATTCGAACTCGCAACAATCCGGTTGCTAATAAGTTACTAATAACCGGGTTATTGCGGCCCAGAAAATTCATCGGGGGCAAGTAAAAGAAAACTTTATACCCTATATATCGAGGCGCGACATAACGAAGTACTTGTTGATTTTTATTTGGACTTGTGCCGTAAAAGCCAAACAAGCAAAATTTCCGCTCAATAGAGGTTTTCGCAAAAGCCCCACAAGGATGCGATCAAAGCTCGTTTCAGGCCGCCGCTAAGCGCATTGCAGCTCGAGTCTGTTTCGGTTGCCATTAGGAGGAACACTAGCTGGGGGCACATCGGAGGAAAAAAAATCTGTTCTCGTGTCGTGTCCAATTTCCTCCGACACAAAGCAAAGGGCAAGGGGCCCCGGGGGCCCCAAGAACGCAGTAATGGCACTCCTCATTACAGCTTGACAGGTGGGCCCTAAAACAATGCCCCGGGACGCCGTCTCCATAGCGACGGAAGCTTCCATTTCTTCAACTTCATTTAGCACGCGGAAGCTTCTTAGCATTCCTTTGTTCGACCAGCCTCGGAAGTAAAAAAAAAGTGTTCTTTTTTTTTTTCTCTCTTTCTGTTCGAGCGATCTTAGGGGAGGATGTATTCTTTTATTTCTTCATCTTTTTTGTCTTCTCCTTCCTCCGCTACGCGATGCAAAACATTCCGTCGCTTTAATACGCCAGAACGCCTGATGCCACATTTCATTACCGAAATGCTGCTTTTTTTTATATTTGTGCAAACGAAAAGAACTTCTTTCGCCTTTTCTCGCGCTGCGAAGAAAAAGTGCGACTATGCGGGGGAAATGCGTGACGTTTGTTGCGACGAAAGAAAAGGTTAAACATTGTTCGCAAGGAGGCATTGACGATGTGCTTTTGTCGCTGTTGCACACTGACCACCTCTATCTTTATGCGAAGCAGCGATGGCTGGACAAACGAAACAAACTCCTTATTTATTCAGTAACTTTTTGTGAAGATTAAAACGACGCGCAGATATTTGCATGCGTTGTCTATCGGAAAAATCTGCTTTCGATGGACGTGCTTTTTAACCAATTAGATGAGGGTCTCGGGACAACCCCAGACACTCGAGAATGTGCGCTGGAGAGTCCTGGTCATTTAAGGCAAACAGGATGAATCGTGCGAAATGCAAGACTCCTCAGATGGCCACTGAAAAAGCGGGAGAGCGCTGTCTGAAAAGGTCTGTCGCAACTGAGAGCAAGAGATCTTCCAGGGTGGTCCTCACGATACCAAGAGTATTTTGGGCACAGCAGGTGACCACTAACTCCCCGACATGAGTCAGGTTGAAGTGATGTCTAGGTCACTTTCGGGAAAGTGGTTTGAACCCACCCATAGGGAAACGCGACAGTCACTGTTTTGACCGAAGTCACCCCATTGGCTAGACGTGTCGCCTTCATATCTTAATGCATAAATTACAATTTTAGATCAATGTACAATAATATTTACAAAAGAAATCAAACATATTACATGCATTAGCAAATACAAATTTACAAAGGCACATCACAATAATTTACACTTTTTCCTTAGCGATCTTGTATACGGTATTTGCATTGTTCACATTCACTTATATCACGTATGGATTGTTCGCCCTTATGGGGTTACATGCACTGACTTATTAGTTTATGTGCTTTGCTATCTTTTAAAAGTGTCAGTGTTCTCCGTGAGGCATGAAGGTAAGGCATTTCAGAATTATTCAACTATGTCGACATTCTTCAAAGCTACATCTAGAAAAGATCTTATGTTCAGTTGACTTAGCGAGCAACTTAGGCCGTGTGACGACGTGTCGTTTAATTCAGTAATCAAAAAATTCTTAATAAATCTCCTCATTTTTCCATATGAACAACCTTGGTCCCGGACGTCGCCAATAGTACGTTGTGTTGCTCCAGTGTGACGTTAATTGACTACCTACCATATGAACAACCAGAGAAAACTTTTTAATTTTTAGCAGTAACACTTGAAGTTGTTACTAATCTCCACGTCTAGCTCCAGCTATACCAAATCCACAAGTCCATTCACCCGCACAAAGTCACACACCAAAAGAGGTCCAGAAAACAGGTCGTCTTGGAACAACCCCAGTCAAAATTAAAAATAATTAATTTTGTTGCTAATGTCCACGCTAATCTGTCGGGAGTCCATTCACCCGCACAGTCATACAGCAAAAGAGATTGAGAAAACAGGTCGTCTTGGAACAACCCCAGTCAAAATTAAAAATAATTAATTTTGTTGCTAATGTCCACGCTAATCTGTCGGGGAGTCCATTCACCCGCACAGTCATACAGCAAAAGAGATTGAGAAAACAGGTCGTCTCGGGACAACTCCAGGCACTCGAGAATATGCGCTGGGGAGTCCTGGTCCTTTAAGGCAAACAAGATCAATCTTGTGACCACTGCAAAATATGACACTTCAGATGGCCACTGAAAAAGAGGGTGAGCGCAGTCTGAAAAGGTCTGTCGCAACTGAGAGCAAGAGATCTTCCGGGACGATCTCCACGATACCAAGAGTGTACCGATCCATGCCTTCTTATCAAGATTTTTTTCCAATAGAGTAAAGCTCAAGAAACGTCAATGAGTGGGTATCGGACAATGGTTCATCCTTCGCCAAATCATCCGCTTCTTCGTTTCCCCTGAAGTCCACGTGTGAAGGGATCCATTGTAGGTGCACCTCACAGAAGGATGAGACATGCTTGAGTTTAAGGATCGTTATGCCAGTTCTAACTCCCACACTGCGCCAATTAGCACTTGAAATACATTCATTTACTAGAGTACACTCAGCACGAAACTATGGAGAAAAAGAACAAAGGGACAAAATGAGATTAAAAAAGCCCAGATAACATAAATAAACAGCAGATTATCAGTCTGAAGGCTATGAAGTAGATATCTTGCCTTCCAATATCATTGAAAAATACTTCCCGACCATTTTGGGCAAACCACAAGGTGGAAGCAGTCGATTATGTCATTACCTCCACACAGGACACAATTTAGACTTGAAAGTTTTTAATCTGTACAGGTGTTTGACTAGGCAGTAATGTCCAAACTCCAATCCGAAGGCAGCAACAGCATTTCCAAGATGCATATCACCAATCGATAGTTTAACTCTACCATTAGGATTCGTATATCCATCGGGTGTTTTATTTTCGTCTAGGTTGATTCTCAGGTACCAGTGACGCCAAAAGGATAGTTTGATGTTTTGAATGCTGAAGTTGCGAACGACTTCATAAACCTTTCGACGCAAATGCGAGAGTAAGTCAAAAATTATCCCCACTTTCACTGGGCCGTGGTTGACCGGTTAGAAGATCAACGGATTAGCAACAGGTGGGTTGCGAGTTCGAATCCAACCAAAGACCATCGTGTACACGGGGGCTGGCTGGTGCACGTTAAATCTGTCGCGGCCTCAACTCTCCTCACGTTGGCGGGGTGTGGAAGTGTGGAGAGTGGGGTGCCAGATCAGGTGTGACCTCGTCATCTTACCGTGGTTCAAAATTACGTGGTGTTGTCCTCCGATCTTTCCCTTCGGGTTTGATCCCGGAACGTCGCCAATACCTCGTCCTCTGACTGTGGTTCAAAATTACGTGGTATTGTTCTCGGATATTTCCCTTTGGGATTGATCCCGACCATCGCCAATAGCTCGTTGTATTGCTCCAGAGTGACGTTAATTAACTACCTACCCATGTAACCAAAACTAGTAACGTAACCCTTAGACTATTTTTATCAACCGGGTAGAAACGAGCATTCATCATCTGGTTGGTTCGCGGGACGGGAGAAGACGTCCATCCATTGATTCATCATCTGATTGGACCGCGCGTCACAGTAGTAGGCTTCGGCGATTTCACCACTTTTGTCGTCACTCTAGAAAAGCGCATTCCCACTCCTACCATGTCATAAGATGGTATGTCGCCAAATGAAGTGATAAGGTACCAAATCGACTAACCAAGTCCATTTTCCACCGAGCAGTCACCTGACTAGTAGTCAGGTGACTGCTAGTAGGCTGTGGCTAGGAGACTTGATGTAGAAGTGTTATCAAGAAGACCGTTTCCAATGATAAAAGTAGATGTAATCACGACGTGAAAACTTCGTCGAACTATATAACATTTGTACTCCATCCTCCGCCTAACATCTAAGGAACTTCTACAAGCTTAAGTGGACAAAGACAGAAAACAATTCAGGGACGGCATGTAGGTAGGTATTTAATTAAATCACACTTGAGCAACACAACGGGCTGTTGGCAACGGTCCGGGATCTAACTCGAAGAATTCAGGGAAGGATTTGACCACCATAAAACGAGGATTTTTCTTCCGGATACCCAATACGCGCAGGAAGCACGTAATACCGCCCAAACCCTAGCGCCATCTGCATTGAGCTTTACAGAAGAAGCCTCTTATATTAAGACTTACAAACTAATTTATAGTGTAGTTCAAATTTCATGTTCACGGGGCCAGAATACGTTTAAGTCCGAATTAAATGGTGAGTAGCGGTAATCCAGTTGGAAGAGCAACGGATTAGCAAACGGAGGGTTGCGAGTTCGAAACTCGGTCCAACCAAGGACCGTCGAGTATGTGTGGGTCGGTGCACGTCAAATCTGTCGTGGCCTCAAACGTCCTTACGTTGGCGTGGTGTGGAAGATTGTTATTGGTTTGTACTAGAAAAGCATTTTATGGCAAAAAATATTGTTTAAAATTTATTTTTTGGTATAAAAATGGAGTAAAAAGTGTAAAAAACCAGTCAAAAATATTTTTACGCTAAAAGCCATACTTTAAAAACTAAGTAACATTTTTCCAGTTTGTAAAGAGTAAACCTTCTAAAAACATTTATTAAGGTATTGAATTACAATTACTACTATATTGTTGTATTTAAATTAATTGTGGACTTTAATTTCAGTCATCCCTGAAAAAAAACATGAAAAAGAGCAAAATTAAAAAATATATTCGGGTTTACATACTGCTCAATTTTTTTAAATGCACATTTCTTAATAATAGTTCAAACCTGCTTTATAATCTTCAGAACATGTATAAAAAATTTCAAAAGAATTTAACTGGCGTATTCTGAGGTATCGTGTTTTGCGAAGAGTAACGCTAGGCGAAAATTGCATTTCAAGGAAAAGCTAAAATAAGCCAATATAAATCCCCATGTCAATACTTTTTAGAAATGTTATATCTCTAGTTCTAATGGCCGTAGAAACAAAATCCGAAGTGATTTGAAGAGCTAAAGTGTTCTAGTACGATATGTAAAATTTGAAAAACATGGAATTTGGGTGAACATGGCGCTTTAAAGGTATGCAGGATACCTTAAGGTGTATGTATACACTAGAAATTACTAAAATTGACCTAAATATCGATCGATTTTTTAATAATTCAAAATATTGTCTAACCCCTTAGCTTTCAAACGATACCAAGATCTTGAAAATATTCGAAATAGTTTTCAAGTTACAAAGGGTTTGGAACAAGTACTGTCACCATAGAAAACAGGTTTCCAAAATTCAAACTCGATTTCGGAAGAATTATATTTTTAGAATAGAATGTTTCTTTCGAACATAACTCAATAGTGAATTGATTTATTATAATTACTTTTGTGTCATTATAATCTATATAATACCGTGGCTGTTTTGACCCTCAGTCGAAGTTATTGGTTAAGAAATGAATTTTTAGTTGATTTTTAAATGTTGAAATTCCTGAAAAAATATTGATTTTTTAGACTTCCTTCGTGAAAAAAATTGTTATAAAGAACGTATTCCCTCTAGCAACTTGATGGAAGTTCAAAACATGAAGAATAATGTTAGGAATAATTTCCAACAGAATTGTCCTTCTGAACACATTAGAATTTGAGATATCACTGTTAAAAAACATGCTAATTAGCTAATTATATATAAATTAGATAATTAATGAGTAACACAAACCAATGACCTATTGTGAAAAAACTGAATTTTTAAAGTCAAAATTAAAAAAAAATGTTCTAGTGTATACATACATCTTAAAGGGGCTAGAGTTATCTAAGAGGAGAATGTTTTTCTCATGGAAGCGGCCGTGTATAGCCAATCACGTCAAAACGAAATCTTTCCGTGTTGACGTCAGGAGGAAAAACGATTTATGTCGTCTACAAGAAAATCTTGAGACCTCGGTTAAGAAAGCCTATCGCCGGAAATTCAAAATTGCTTCCTTATGAAGCTAGCCGGGGCGTGTCTCTAGTTTATTTATAAAATCAAATCAATCGTATAAATTTGCTGTCCATCAGGTCTGCTTATATACTTGTGGCTAAAAGCACCAGTTATGAAATATCCAGAGGACAACTTGCGAACAGTTGGAAACTTAATTCCGCACTTGAAACTTCGATTTAAATAAAAAATAAGGGAATAAAAAAATTAACAATATCTAGATAAAAGCATTTTAATTTCTATATTTTTGTTTATCAAAATGTGTCATTTTATAAAAAATCTGCAAACCAAAA
The DNA here is from genome assembly GCA_933210815.1 of Meta bourneti. Lineage (NCBI taxonomy): Eukaryota > Metazoa > Arthropoda > Arachnida > Araneae > Tetragnathidae > Meta > Meta bourneti. The sequence continues at coordinate 8,797,620 of OW119929.1, forward strand.
ACTTAAAATGTAACATCCAATTAGAGTAAGTTTTAAGATTTCACAGATTTAAAAATGAAAATAGTCTAGAAGATAAAAAACATAAATACGTCCAACTGTGACGTTTCATTTCAAAATTAAAGTCAAAACTACGGAATAGTTAATTTTGGTTGTAGCTAGAACAGTTTAACAATTTAAATCAAACGAGAAATGTCTCGATCTTGTCTCAGATTCTTCCACTTAAAATCTAGCCCACGGTAGCCCGGTTGGAAGAGTCGTCATCAATAGTCCGTTGCGTTGCTCCTGTGCGACGTTAATTAAATACCTACCTACCTACTTATTCATTTAAAATCTATTCACAAAGTGGACAGAGAAAAGGTTCTCGTCGGATAAATTTGGCGTCAAATGACCTAAAATTCGAAAAAACTTGGATCGGAACTTTAGTTTTTTAGAATTTCCGGGAAAGTCAGTTCAGGGGAGTGAGAAACGCACCAGTTTTATTCGAAATTATAACTTTAACTTTCCTTTTTCAGTTCGTCTCTCCTTTCGAGCACCCCAGTTTTATAGTTCAATAAACTGCAGCTTAATTAGCCGTGACGCTGTTCGAAGTACCCCACTCTTATGCATCTTAATTACCTGCCGACATTTTTTTTGTCGCCTGCAAACTCTCACTCAAAAATGGCACCGATAGAATTTTGTCTTTGAGACTCTCCATCAAAAATGGCTGAAAGAAGAGTTTTACAAAATGGCGAAACATTTTTCTTTTTTTAAAAAATATTTCTCCGTTCTTTTTTTAACTTTCTCGCTGCACGTATGAAGCTCACCTTTTCGACGGTTTAAGTCCCGACTAATTAAATTCGAAATTTGTTTCGAAGGATACGATTGCCGAGAGAAGGACGAAAGTTAAAAATTAAAATACGTTCAGTCGACTGTTACGGCGCGTAAATCGATTTCGCTGCTTCTATTTAAAAATAAATAAAATGGAAGCAATAAAAAAAAATGGCTGTACAGGTGGTAAATTGTGTTTATTTTTAAAATTGTTCTAGAGTGACTTTAATTTTCGCTAACTTCGCCTTTTTGATAGCAAAATGACCTAACTTGCTCTAGCTATTAAATATACTTCTTTTGTTTGCATGGAATAGTTGTTGAAAGTTAACTTTTTAATAAAAGTTAAAAGGAAATATGTATGTAGTAATGACATTGGGTAGGTATTTTAATTAACGTCGCACTGGGGCAACACAACGGGCTATTGGTGACGGTCCGGGATCAAACCCGAAGGGAAATATCAAGGACAACGCTTCGTAATTTTGAACCACGGTCAGATGACGAGGTCACACCTGAGCTGGTACCCCACTCTCCAAACTTCCACACCACGCCAACATGAGGGCATTTGAGGTCACGACAGATTGGCTATGTACCAGTCTATGTACATGACGGTCTTTGGTTGGATTCGAACTCGCAACTCTCCGGTTGCTAATCCGTTACTCTTCCGACTGGACTACGGCTGCTCTACTAAAATATGGCCTGATACCAGGGTAAAGGTAGGTATTTAATTAACGTCGCATTGGAACAAAAGAACGGGCTATTGACCACGGTCCGGGATCAATCCCGAAGGGAAAATACAAGGATAGTCTATGGAAAAGGTGGTCTATTTTCTATGGAAAAGACAAGAGATCAATCTGATCCCACCTTTTCCAGCTTACAGTTAATCAATCCAATCCAAATAGTGATACATCACACTTTTGTTTAATCCACTTCGCGCTAATTATAACAGATGACGCGAAGTGCCTTCACAGACGCGTGCACCTCAAACTTTCAAACCTAGAAAAAGAATGCCTTTTAAAATTAAGCCGTCTCGGATCACGCACGTCCACCGTGGCCACAAAGTTGACGAACTGATCGCGAGATTTTTTACCCCACCCCCCAACAGTGTCGGAGGACTCAGGTGGGGAAGGGGGCTTAAGTCGTCTCCCCCCCCCCGAAGTTATGCATATTTGAGGAGAATCCGTGTCGAGTGATTTGCTTCTCCCCATCCTGAGTTATTAGAGGTAGAACACCGCCTAATCATTCATCCGGGACAATAAACCGTGACGTCACTGCTTCCCCCTTCCGTGGAATGATGTATGGTGACCCGAGAAAAAGGTGGCTCTTTTCCGAAAGCTTTTTAAGACGCGCCGCCTTAATTCGGTCATTCATCGTCATTTGCTATTCATCGTCTGCTGTTGCAACGTCCTCTCCTCCTCTCCTGCGTCACAACACAACTCAACTCAATTTTCGGTGCGTGCAACCCCCTTACCGTTTAAGCGGAGGTGGTGGTGGGGGGTGTCTCCGCGTTAAATCATTCCCGGGCAGAAAAATGGTTTTTCCACCAGGTTGCTACCCAACAAAGATTGTCTACGATGTGGGGTGAGGAAAGATGCTTTTTCTATGTAGGTATTTTAACTAACGTCACACTGGAGCAACATAAGGGGCTATTGGCGACGGTCCGGGATTAAGCCCGAAAGGAAAGATTCGAGGACAACGCCCAGTAATTTTTGGAGGGCCGCGGTGGAACGGTTGGAAGAGTAACGGACTAGCAACCGAAGGGTTGCGAGTTCGAATCAAGCCAAACACCGTCGTGTACAAAGGGGGCTGGTGCACGTTAAATCTGTCGTGGCCTCAAATGTCCTCACGTTGGTGTGGTGTGGAAGTTTGGAGAGTGGGGTGCCAGCTCAGGTGTTGCCTCGTCATCTGACCGTGGTTCAAAATTATGTGGTGTTGTCCTCGGACCTTTCCCTTTGGGATTGATCAAGGACCGTCACCAATAGCCCGTTGTGTTGCTCCAGTGTGACGTTAATTGAAAATACCAATACCCAGTAATTTTGATCCGCGTCCAGATGACGAGGTCAATCCATGAGCTGGCACCCCACTCTCGAAACTTCCACACCACGCCAACGTGAGGGGATTTGAAGCCACGACCGATTGAACGTTATCAGCCCCTTTGTACACGCCTGTCTGCTTCGAGTCGGGCCACGGTAGCCCGGTTGGAAGAGTAACGGAGTAGAACCGAAGGGTTGGGGGTTCGAATCCAAATAAAGACCTTCGTGTACAAAGGGGGCTGGTGCACTTTAAATCTGTTGTAGTCTCACATGTCCTCACGTTGACGTGGTGTGGAAGTTTTGGAGAGTAGAGTGCCAGTTGAGGTGTTGACCTCGTGGCGTTGTTCTCTGTTATTCACTTGTGGATTGATCCCGGACCGTCGCCAATAGCCCGTTGTGTTGCTCCAGTGCGACGGTAATGAACTACCATTACCATTGCCACGTAAGATCTATTATGAAATCTGCAAACTGTAAACTTGGATGGATCAAGAGGAAAACAAGAGATTTTTGTAATACCAACATTAATATAACCTTATTATTTAATGTTAATGTTAAAATCGGTTGGGAATTAGGGATCTCTAATTTTGCACCCTCATTTCAGTTGCCATGTCATAGATATTGTAAAATTACGATATAAATTTTTGATGTGTATTTATTTTAAGAATTATGAATCTTCAGGTTTTCATTCTTCTGAATTGTGAAATTATTTCGGTTTCATTACTTTGTAGCTCAGTCATCATTACTTGTCGAGACATTACTTAGACAAAAAAAAATTTTACAACCTTCTGCATAACAAAATTGTTGATCTTTTTAGTTCCTTGTATTGATTTTAACGTCTCCAGAAACTCAATTATTTGGTGTTAAACCTTTAGAAAACAATGTAGCAATTTAGTACAAATAGATTTTTCCAAACTTTATAATTCTTTATCGGAGGTTGATATATTTTTAATTATTTAAATACAAGTAATCTTCAACGAAGCGCTTTGCTTTTTCTATTCTCTGTATTTGTGTTCATATCTTTTTTATTGGATCATATATATTTGTTCTCTGTAATTGGAATTTTTTCTTCAGGGAAGAAATTAAATAAATAAATATAAAATTTTAGAATAATGAAAAGAACTCAAGATTTAATCAAATGTTTGAACAATAAAAAATCAATTTTAAAGTGTTCTGGCCAGTTCTGCTGCCATCTGATGCAAATAAATGTTTGAAATCTCAAACACATATTTCTCCATGTAGTCCTAAAACATCGGAAACACAATTGGGAACAATTTTCGGTGTTCCAGTTCAAGGAGCGATTCTGTGAAAGTAGTTTTTTACCGTTGTATTATTCGTGCAGTGAAAGCCAAGGCAAGTTGTAATTTTTTCCATTTGTTTGCAATTTAACCCATAAACCAACCAACTAATATTTTAAATAAGTAACTTTCAGTTGACCTCTTTTCTGTAAAACATGTTTCTCTACTCTATTACAATCAATGCAGTGAAACAAGCTACTTCAAGGTGCAGTTGAATTGTTTTTGTCGAACGAGAATAAATACACCTCTCGATACATCGTACTTGTGGGGATCATGGGGAAAATGCTATATATAGAATAAGCTATAGCTAGGGTTAATAAAAGCAGTAATAATCGCACAAATTATATATTAAATTAATTTCTTTTAATTTTACCCTCTGAAGGGTTTACATGCATAATTCCACATAGCAACCTGCGGTCTTCCTGATTGACTCCTAACCAATTTTGACATTCTTGACCAATAGAATCTTTTCGAAGAATTATATTCTAAGGAAAGAAAAAATAGAATAATTCCAAGGAATTCTATTCTAAGGAAAGTAGAAATATAATTTATCAGAAAGGATTCTATTCTAAAGAAAGTACAAATATAATCTTTCAAAAAGGATTCTATTCTAAGGAAATTAGAAATATAATCTTTGAAGAGGCTTCTATTCCAAGGAAAGTAGAAATATAATCTTTCAAAAAAAAGATTCTGTTCTAAGGAAAGGGCCAACTTTAAAGATTGAAAGAATTGATGGATTTTTTCACTCACTAGATATGGTTATTGAGTCATTAAGTGTGTTGCGTAGTAAAAGCAATAATACATTTTATGAAATCTCGTGACGCTCAGAGGATGAAAATTATGTAAAACTAATGAAGTTTAACGCAAAATCTACTGTTATATTTTATAAAATGCATACAAATCAGAGTTGGTATCTGTCTGTTCTCTATACAAATCTACACCGTTTGACCAATCTACACCAAATTTGGTACTCTTATTCTTCGGAACCCTGCGGGTAATGCAGGCTACATACTAACCCCCGTTCTATTTGTCTTGGGTGTGCAGAAGTGTGTAACGTCCCGTCATCCTGGACAGAACACTTGCCAGGGGGCGCTCTCTCCCTGTCTGGCTGTGCAGATAACGTCAGAGTTAGCATCTACAGGAGTCACCTCTCAAGATGACCTTAGAGTTTTTTAGAATCTTAGAGTACTTAGTGTATGATGCAACCACAGATGAATGGTTGCGCTGGAAATCGTTCAGTATCATATCGTTTATGTATCCCGTCTGTAAATTCTTAAACTATAGCTTTCATATTGGAATGTAAATTTAAATAATATAGGATTATTTTCATAGAAAGAGGTCTTTTTTATCGTCGATATGGTAGAGGGGGCTAAAGACAATTCGAAATCCTCATAGGAATAGCATTGTACATTTATACGATCAATGTCAGACCAATTCACGTCAAATGATGTACATTCATCCTGCAGGATTCTGCGGGATACATAGGCTATATATTAACCCCGTTTGATTTGTCCTGGGTCTGCAGGGGGCTAAAACAATTCGAAATTTCCATAGGAATAATATTGAGTAATTTTACGATGAATTATAAACAATTCAATCCGACCAACACCGGATAATTCAACTAGTGTCTTATAAAATAAAACTATTGCGTTACAATTTTTTTTAAAAGTCCTCATTCACACTTTCGAGCCACTCAAATCAGCTTCATAAATGACTCTCGAAGCAAGTGACCTTTGCACTAAGTCTCAATTGCAAAGAGAGTACGTAGGTAATTCGCATGTTTTTTGAACAGTGATATCTCAAATTCTAATGTGTTCAGAAAGACAATTTCTAATGGAAATTATTCCTAATACTACTCTTCATGTTTTGACCTACAACCAAGTTGCTAGAGGGAATAGGTTCTTTTAACAATTGTTTTCACCAAGGAAGTCAAAAAATTAATATTGTTTCTGGAATTTTAACATTTAAAATCAACTAAAAATTAATTTCTTAATTCAAAACATCCACTGTATTATATAGATTGTAATGACACACAAAAATAATTATAATAGATCGATTCATTGTTGGGTTATCACTGTTCGAAAGAAGCATCCTATTGCAAAAACAGTTCTTCAGAAATTGTGTTTAAAGTTTTGGGAAACATGTTTGTACTGGGGACAGTGCCTAACGAAAAATCCTTGTAACTAGAAAAGTATTCCGAATATTTACAAGATCTTAGTATTGCTTTAAAGCCCAATAATTGGAAAATATTTTGAAGCAACAAAAACAAAATCGGATATTCTGGTCAACTTTCGTGATTTCTACTTGACTCATACACCTTAAATTTGAAATCGTAGTTTTAAACACGTCTTTCCGAAATACGTTACATTAATTAGAAACATGAAACGGCCAAATGCTTTCGACTCTTTAAGAACAGGAGTCGTGAATCTGTGGGAGGGGGGTGAGAGAGGTAAAAGGGAGCGAGAGAACGTACGCTGTTGACAGAACTCTTGCGGGGTGTATTAATAAAGGACTTGTTTGCATTTCATTAAGTCCTTCAAATGCCGATCCGCAATTAGGCACTGCCTGGGAGACTGACGTTGGAATGCCCGAACACGAATCGATTCACTTTTTCGTCTTCCCCGTCAATGAACTAAGTCCTGCTTTAAAATGACTCTTCGACTGAGCGGGCTGTTTCGAAACTCCCCCTACAAACTGGAAGGGATTGCGCAGTATTATTCACTGTACTATATATGGAATAACTGTACTCTACAGGGTGAGTCTAAATTGTTTTTACAAAATAAGAGGGGTGATAGTACCCATCCAGACGAGCAATAATTACCATGGAACATAGGGTCGCATTCCACTGAGAGGCAGAAAAGAGTTAAGTCGAAACGCGTCGAGCATGAACAAGTCATCACCTCTGACGTCGCACAGTTTCCCAGCACGGTCCGGCACTTCTTGAATGCCCCATATCCCACACGATGGATCAGACGTGGCGGACCTGTGGCTTGACCTCCTCGCTCACCGGACCTCAACCCACTGGACTTTTTCTTCTGGGGCACATGAAATCTTTAGTGTACCAGACGCCTGTGGACTCGGCTGAAGATCTCGTAGCGAGAATCGGTGTTGCCGCAGACAAAATTAACACAACACCAGGAATCTTCGAGAGTCAGTCATTCCTTCGCCGGTGTGAACTGTGCAACGACACGCCACTTTGAGCACTTGCTGTGAGTTTTTCTCTTATCACTCAATCAGATACTTTTGGTGTCGTTCATTCACTTTCCCAACACTGTTGTAAGTTCATGTTGAAATTCTAATTTTACTGTTTTCTGCCTCTCAGAGTGGAATGCGACCCTATGTTCCATAGTAGTTATTGCTCGTCTGGATGGGTACTATCACCCCTCTGATTTTGTAAAAACAATTTAGACTCACCCTGTATATAGAATCGAATAAGGTCTAGATAAATAAACGGAATCGAAAGCAGCTTTTTCAAATTGTAGAACATTCCAGAGCAGTGACATATTGGGGGAAGCGGTAGCCCGGTTGGAAGAGTAACAGATTAGCAACTAGAAGGTTACGAGTTCGAATCCAACCAAAGACCGTCGCGTACAAAGGAGGCTGGTGCATGTTTAATCTGTCTTGGCCTCAAATGCACTCACGTTGACTTTAGTGTGGAAGTTTCGAGAGTGGGGTGCCAGCTCAGGTGTTCTCGTCATCTGACGGTGGTCGAAAACGACGTGGCGTTGTCCTAGGATCTTTCTCTTAGGGTTTGATCCCGACATTATCCAATATCCCTTTATGTTGCTCCAGTGCGACGTTAATTAAAATACCTAAATACCTACCCACCTTCCGTGCACACGCAAGAATTAAAATTGAGGACGAAAGTCTTTGATTCTGCAGCTATAAATCTCAAGGAAATCAACCAACCAAACCAAACCAAAGGACGAAAGTCCATCAGTTTGGTTGGTTTGATTTAATAAGTTGTTGAATGTCTGTCCCAGGCACCTACTCTGAAAATAACTTCTGCCTAATCTTCAATCTTCCTTTCGAATCAGAAAGCTCGCAGTACTAAATGAAAGTTAAGGTTCATGACGTTTTGACTGTTTTCAGACACATCTGCCGTGCATTTTACTCGCGTGAACTTCACCTTGCGCATATTAAATTAGCATTTTGAGTGTCTTTTAACGATAATAATTCGGGCGGACTCGAGTCCTGTTGGTCCATCCTTTGAATACCGCGTACCCACGGAGGAACTTTCCCCTTGTACACACGAGCCCCTAGAGGCAATCTTTTTCAATGAATCGGTATGAAACTTGAGATTGAGATTTCAGGGTGTAGGTTCGAGTTAGGTAATTAACAAGAATCGAGCTCTTGTGGTTTCGGATACAGTTATGGAATTTCGAATAGCAGCATCCACTTATTTTTATCGCAATGAACGAAACAAAAATGGCGTTGAAAATTTACTTTTAGCTCTTCAAACGACTGCGTTCTTCGACGTTGCTCTTGCGCAATGTCGAAGAAGACGAGTGGGAACGACAGAAGAGATTCCTGAAGAGATAGGGTCGCAGTAGCGCAGTTGGAAGGTGCGAGTTCGAAGTTCGGTCCAGCCAAAGACCTTCGTATACAGAGGGGCTGGTACACGTTCAATTTGTCGTGGCCTCAAATGTCCTCACGTTGGCGTGGTGTGGAAGTTTGGGGAGTGGTTTGCCAGCTCAAGTGTTGATCTCGTCATCTGACCATGGTTCACAATCACGTGGTGTCCTCGGATCTTTCCCTCCGGGATGGATCACAGACCGTCGCCAATAGCCCGTTGTGTTGCTGCAATGAGGCGTTAATTAGATACCTACCTTCCTATCTTGAAAAGAGATTTCTTGAGCAACCTATGAAATCGCTGTAACAATAAATCAGTAATTCGTTCGGAAATACTATTTTTCTACTTAGCTTAACTCAAGTCAATAGAAGCTTAACATGGGAGAATAGAAGTTTTTCTCCCATGAAAGCCCGACCAATAGCTATTGATGCTGAAAAGATTTCACGAGTCTTAATTAACGTGTAATAAACATATTTTCTTAAAAGGTCATCGAGTTGTTGAAGTTTTTATCATAAAAACCTGCAGAAATTGAGTGTGCCCAAAATGAACTTCATTATATTATGAATGTTATTTTGGTAGGTATGTATTTTAATTAACGTCGCACTGAGCAACACAACGGGCTATTGGAGACAGTCCTGGATCAAACCGAAGGGAAACATCCAAGGGCAACACCGCGTCAATTTGAACCACTGGCAGATGACGAGGTCACACCTGAGTTGGCACCCCACTCTACAAACTTCCACGCCACACCATTGGCACTGCTTGTCCGCTTTTGGACCTTGTGCCATAAAACTCCAACATACAATCCACACCATGAGGACATTCGAGGCCACGACAGATTTAACGTGCATCAGTCCCCTTTGTACTCGACGGTCTTCGGTTGAATTCGAGCTCGCAACCGTCCGGTTGCTGATTCGTTACTCTGCCAACCGGGCTACCCTAATATTACTTTGAAAAAAAGGGGTAATAACGCTGTATATGCTAGTGTAAGTCTAAAACGAGTACGTATTCATAAATTATGAATAGTTTATTGGTTACATTGTCCAGTGCTCCTGGAGTTGAAAGACGAGTTTGCACCAGAGGAGCGTTGAAATCAAATAAATAAAGTCAATGTGTCACCTTTTTAAAAGTTCTTTAAGTGCTTTCCGGAAAACTGTGAAAAGCGAACTTTAATGACTTCGTAAACAGTCAGTTTCTTGATCAGTTTTTTATTCCGACAGTTACCGCGAACTTTTCTTTTCCCGAAACCGGAGAACAGAAAAGGCGTTTCAATGTATTAACCGGTTTTTAATTTTTGAAGTGTGTTCTTCACTTTTTTCGAGCTTGCATAACTGGAATAGTTGTGGGAAAGTTTCAATAATTCAGGGGTAGCGAGACCTCGTTTTAATTGTCGTGAGTGGCAACGGCATGCGAAGTGGGGGGAGGGAGGTGGTTATATATATTTTTTTTAAAAAGAAAGAACGAATAATGAAAGTTAAAAGCGCAGAAGCGGGAAGAACAAAAAAGCGCAGTTCCCTTCCATTAAAGTTGGAGGCTGCATTAATGGGGAGGCAGAGAGACTTGGAAAAAGCAATTGTTTCTCGAAAAACGGTTTAGGTAAAAAGACGATAAATCAAGCGGTGGTAATTGTTCTACGGCCATTTTTAATGCATTTAGTGAAGAGGGAATGCAGTAGCGTTTGCACGAGCAGATTTTTTTGTGTGTGCATTATTATTATTCCCCTTCCTCGCTGCTTTCTTTTTTTTAAAAATAAACTTTTGCTCTCGCTTCTTGAGCGTGCTGGGGAAGGGGGGGTCTGGATTCGCCATTTGGGGCATTCGCCTGAATATTAATGAGCGCGTTTTCTATTCCGGAAGAAACAAAAGGGGCGTGAAAATGCGGGCGCCCCTGCCTCCAGGCGGAGGGGAGGGGGTTGTTCTAAATTAGGCACTAAACCCTCCGGAACTTCAGGTGAGGGAAGATTGCAGGTTGTTTGTGCGTCCTTCTTCCTCATTGGATAAGGAGGGACTGTCCCGAGAATTTAAAACGGAAACTTCACTCTGCGAAACCTAAAAACTTTATAATTGCGTTAAGTAACTAGGGACCGGATATTGTTGACCTGAAAACGTCCAAAAAATGAAGCGAAATGACCTAAAAACTGAAATGAAATACTCTCGATTTGCAATATATTTCCTTTTTCAATGGCCTGTAAATGAAGGGCCGCGGTAGCCCTGTTGGAAGGATTGGGATTGGATGTTGGGGTTTTATGGCGCAAGGTTCAAAAGCAGACAAGCTGCGCCAAACACAAGACAGAATAAAAGCATAAAATATTTAAAAATTTTAGTCTAAGATAAAGATAAGAGATTTAAAACATGTAAAATGTATAGATGAGAACTAAAATATTCAAACAATAGTCAGAAGATAGTTGGAAGCGCAACGGATTAGCAATGGGAGTTCGAAACTAGGTGCAGACAAACACAGTCGTATACACAGGGGCTGGTGTACCTTAAATCTGTCGTGGCCTCTATTGTCCTCACGTCGGCGTGGTGTGGAAGTTTGGAGAGTGGAGTGCAGGTCCTCGTCATCTCTGATCGTGGTTCCAATTTTGTCCTAGGATCTTTCCGTTGGGGATTCATCCCGGACCGTCACCAATAGCCCCTTGTGTTACTCCAGTACGACGTTAAACCATCACCTTGGTATCTTTTCATATTTATTATGCTTTTGTTTTCCGTGTTTTGTACTGTTACTTTTTGTTATCTTCTGTTACTTTTTATGAATTCTTTCCGTTTTTCTGTATGGCAGGTGATGAACTTGTCATCTGATTGTGGTTAAAAATTACGTGGTGTTGTCATCGAATCTTTCCCTTGGGAATAGGTCCTGGACCATCACCAGTAGCCCGTTGTGTTGCTCCAATGCGACTTTAATTAAAATATCTATCTACCTGCCTGTCTGTAAATGAAGCATGTTTTTGCCCTTATCTATCAGAGGGATTTTCAGTGTAGACGAATTCCGGAAGACAAGGTACTCTACTTCTCTATCTCTACTTCCTCACAAACTCATAGTATGTGGCCACTTATACTGAAATTGGGCTATGTTCGTTTTTAATGTTCGACACAAATTGAACTTCATAAAACATATGAGAAAAACCTTCGTCTGGGAATGATTTCGAGTTTTGTGTTGCGGTACTGCTAAGAGGCCTGTCTTCATCTGACAATTGTTCAAAATTACGTGGTGTTGTCCTCGGATCTTTCCCTTCTGATTTGATCCGGGCCATCACCAATAGCCCGTTGTGTTGCTTCAGTGCGACGTTAATTAAAATACCTACCTACCTAGCTAAAAGGCTTGAATTCGAGAACTTAACCGCCTGTAACTTCGCTAAGATATTTTTCATTTCGATAAAGTTAACAGACGTGTTCATCTGAGGTAAACGAACAAACTATTAGAATTTATGGTACAACTTTGATTTACGCATACTTTGGTGGCAACGCTTTTGGCACGATTTTTGGCGCACTTTTCGTAGCAAAGTCATGGCAGGTAAAAGCAACTCATCTTTATTAGGATTATTCACGCTTTTATGGCAACCTCGGCAAAAGCGGAAAGTTTAAATTTTCATTACTAATATTATATAAGGTTATTTTCGTTCTCGTTAAATTGTTCTTTGATTTCACGGTTTCTTTAAAAATTTTCTTCCAATTCTTTTCAGTTTCATGTCAATTTAAAGAATTAAAACGTTCAGTCTGATTTAAGTCACGGCCCAGGGCACTCATCAGGTCGTATCGTTTCTTGCTATTTTTTGTTTTTTAATCGTTATCTTTTTCTATTTTAACAGGCCTTCTGTATTGAGTGTTGTAAATAAGTTTCAGGGTGTTTCGTGGATTTTGAAGTTCCATTTTTCTGGTGGTAGGGAAACTTCAGGAAGTGAGAGAGTGGCTAATCGTTTATTTTATATACATTTATGTAAGGGATAAGTAGCAGATTTGGATTTCCTTAAGGCATCAGGAGAATCGGATTTTTTATGCGATAAGTGCAATGTTCCGATGAAAGTTGGCTGCAAAAAATTCACTTTCAGACTGCTACATTTTTATTTGTAGAAGAGTTCGCGATAATAAGGCTAATTATTTCCCGTTAAGAAAAATGATGTTGTTTCTACCTGTATCCGTTAATTATTTTCCGCTGACGCTTATTATTTTCTGTAAAAAAACACGTTTTTTTCTAAGAATTTCGTCCTTGGCGACATAAAAAGTGCGCCAAAAGCGTCGTAACCAAAGTATGCGTATATCAAAGCTATACCGAATTTATTCCTCCCCGTGTGTGTGTATTTGTATTTTTTTAATTAACGTCACACTGGAGCAACACAATGGGCTATTGGCGACGGTCCGGGATCAAACCCGAAGGTAAAGATCCGAGGACAACACCACGTAATTTTGAACCGCGGTCTGATGACGAGGTCAACACCTGATCTGGCATCCCCACTCTCCAAACTTCCTCACCACGCCAACGTGAGGAAATTTGAGGCCACGATCGATTTAACGTGCACCAGCTCCCTTTGCACCCGTTGGTCTCTGGTAGGATTCGAACTCGCAGGTGATAATCCGTTACTCTTCCAACTGGGCTACCGCAGCTCCGAATTTATTATGTTGAATTTCGGTTTCTTCTGCTCAGACTTTTACGGACACATCGAAAGCGAGTAAAAAGGATCTCCGACGCGTCAGCCATTAGGAACCCCGCCGACAAGATCAACAAAAGGAGGCAAAGATTGAAAGTGACATTTTGTCTTAGAGATTCTGTAGCGGAGGAAGTGTCCGGCAAATGCAGTTAGCTGGAGTCCTGGAAAAGTGATTTAGGCAGCTATCAAAACAGCTTTCGACCCCAATCACAGCTAGCAAGCAGCGCCTTGTCTTGTTAGCTCTGTCTCTTCCAATCAGCCTCCGGTCTCTCTCTCTCCCCCACTTCGATTTCGGACCACCCCCTCGAACAGCGGAGTCTCGAGGGAGACATCACTGTCGATCTCATTTTTCTAATTTTTTGATCGCTTTCTTCGTCAGTTAGACCAACTATAGTTTATCCCAACGAAACAAAAGGCACTTCAAATGTACTACAGTAGCTCCTCGTTATATCATGATACTGTCCAATTTTTATGCGGTCACACTTTGTTTACCACCAAGCCCATCGTCGGACGTTGCGTGGTGAACCCAGCCTTGTCATCTGGTTTCGCACCTTGGACAGATCGCTCAAAGGGTGTTTCCGTTCCAACGGAAATATTTTAAAATATCCACAAAATTGGTTGGGCAGGTTGAACAAAGCAATGCATCCAAATGCCAATACTTTCAGACATTCATATTGATTTAACATTAATATACACTGAAGAGCAATTGAATTAGGGATAAGCTGGCATTATACAAATTTGGAGCTGTGAGCAGGCCTGGAAGCGGCTTGCAAGTGACGTAAGCAGCTGTTTGACAAGATAAGGCATGTTGCTCACGGTATTAGTAGTAGTCAAAAGCAGTATGGGTAAGAGTGCGGATCTAAGCGCATTTGATCGTAGGCAAATAGTCTGGGCCCGACGAATGGGTCACTCCATATCGGAAGTAGTGTAGACACTCGGATTTTCACGCGCCACTGTGTCAAGGGTATACCATGGGTACGTCGATTCCGGTTCCGCGGCAGTTGACCCATCCCTGCCAGGGTCAACTGCCACGGACAACAGCGAGTAGATGAGCGAGGTCGTCGTCGGCTAGCCCGCATTGCAACAGCGGATAGACGGGCCACAGTGCAACAGATCACCCGTCGATTTAACGCTGGTGCACAACAACGTGTAAGTTGCCACGCCATCCAAAACCATCTCCTCTCTATGGAGTACAGAAGCCATCGTCCCACGAGTCCCTCTGTTGACTGCACAACACATGGCGCAACGATTAGCATGGGCATGGGAACATCGCCAATGGACCGTCGAGATGTGGAAAAATGTTGCCTCGAGTGATGAGTCGAGATTAACTTTGGTACATGCCGATGATGATTGACACAGAGTACGTGTACGGTGTAAACCACATGAAGAGATGGATCCTTCAGGCTGGTGGAGGTGGCATTCTCGTTTGGGGACTGTTCACATGGACTGAAATGGGACCCCTGGTACGTGTGACATCATCTCTCACAGGTGAACGTTGACTGGTTATCCTTGACGATCATCTTGTGCAGTATGTTCGTTTACGGCAGCCCACTACAGCGATTGTCTTTCAGCAAGACAAGGCACCGTGCCATCGCTCCCGAATTGTATCCCAATGGTAGGATGAACATTCCACAGACCTGCGCATGCTTTCCTGGCCATCAAGGTCACCTGACCTCAATCCAATCAAGCACATCTGGGATGCAATTGAGAGAGATGTCCCAGCCTCAGACCACCTTCCATTTAATCTTCGTGAATTGTGGGAGATTGTTCAGGATCGTGGATACGTATGGCTTCCCATCGCTTCCAGTGTTTTGTCGAGTCCATGCCAAGACGAATCGCCGCAGTCATCAAGGCGAAATATGGTGCTACTAGACAGCTATCCCTAATTCAATTGCTTTTCTGTGTAGATACTATGTATATACAAGAGATCTCAGACAAAAATTAGCAGCCCAGCTCATCGCATTACACATTGCGATCTGCCAGCTTAAGTCTTTTATGTGTAAAAGAAAGAAATTGCTTGCGAGCAGTCATTATGACATCAGTCTAACCGCATGTTTATAAACAAATAGTTTGCGAAGGGGAGTAATGGCGCCCGCCTTTTGCTGTACTTCATTGCTGACATGAATTCTTCAACAAGGCTCTTGACCTAAATTATGGCGCAATCGTTTCCACTTTTTCACACCCATTTTCTTTGAATATTCCGAAGGTTTTAAAAACATTATCAACGACTTTTGAAACTTTATTTGATTGCGTGTACATCTTTTTCCTTGGTAGCTGGGCCACGGTATCCCGGATAGAAACTAGGTCCAAACCAGAAACCATCGTATACAAAAGAGGGCTGGTTCACGTTAAATTTGTCGTGGCCTCAAATGTCCTCAGTGGTGTGGAAGTTTGGAGAGTGGGGTGTCAGCTCAGGTGTTGTCGTCGTCATCTCCGTGGTTCCAAATTACGTGGTTTTGTCCTAGGACCTTTCCGTTGGGGATTGACCTCGGACCGTCACCAATAGCCCCTTGTGTTGCTCCAGTGCGACGTTAAATAATTACCATTTCCATCACCTTGTTATCTTTTCATATTTATTATGCTTTTGTTTCTGTGTTTTGTACTGTTACTTTTTACCGTCTGTTACTTTTTATGAATTCTTTCCGGTTTTCTGTAAGGCAGTAATTAAAAATAAAACAGGGGGTGACGACAATTTCTTCTATTAAAGAGGAATCGAAGATGGATAACGTTCGGAAACCACCCCGCTCTATCTGCTTCCAATTTGGAATTCCGTTGTGCGATACATCACAAAGTATCCCGTTCGACACCCACGGCTGCACACATCCAACGAGGTTTGGTCCAAAACACTTCAATCCCCAGCTTCACGCTGATGACGTCATCCGTAACTGCCGCCCCAGCTGTCGCCCTGCGCCACGTGTTGCAGCGCCCCTGCCTTCTAATCGACCCCACTCCCCTTCCCCGAGAACGGACACTGCTCACAACAGGGGGGCACCGTTCCGCACGGATGCGTTTGACTGAAGGGGAGGGGCCGGTCAAAGTGCACCAACACCTGTTGCTCCGTTTTATAGCCATGGGCCCACTTTATTCCAATATTTATTCGCACTGGGCATTCGGGATGAATTCTGTGCACATCCAGGGTTTGGGGTTTGTTGTGATTGGAGAAGGACAAATCTGCTATTTTACGACAGCAGCGTAAATTGTTTTTGCTAATTTGCTATAACAGTTATTATAACTCTTGATATTAACAGTTTTGTTGCATTAGCAATTGACGTCGACAATTACCAACTAAATTTAATGGTTATAAACTATTATAAATTGACATGAACAGTTAATTTCAACAGTTTTGTAACATTAGCAATTGACGCTGACAATTACCAATTAAATTTAATGGTTATTAACTGTTAGAAATTGACATGAACCGTTAATTTTAAGTTTTGTTACATTAGCAATTGACGCCGACAATTACCAATTAAATTTAATGGTTATTAACTGTTAGAAATTAACATGAACGGTTAATTTTAACAGTTATTAAGAGTTTAAATTAACGGTTGATCTACACAAAATATTCGGTAGGTAGATAAATAACGTCGCACTGGAGCAACAAACACAACGGGCTATTGGAGACGGTTGGGGATCAATCCCGAAGAGAAAGATCCAAGGTAGGTATGGTAGGTATTTTAATTAACGTCGCACTGGAGCAACACAACGGGGTATTGGCGACGGTACGGGATCAACCCCCGAAGGGAATGATCCGAGGACAACACGACGTCATTTTGAACCACGGTCAGATGGCGACCTGAGCTGGCACCCCACTCTCCAAACTTCCACACCACTCCAACGTGAGGACATTTGAGGCCTCGACAAATTTAACGTGCACCAGTCCGTGTCTATACGACTTTCTTTGGCCGGATTCGAACTCGCAACCCTCCGGTTGCTAATTCGCTGTTCTTCCAACTGGGGTACCGTGGCCGTCGAAAGAAAAAGACAAACACAAATACAGTTTGAAAATAGATGAACCAAAACACTTCGTTGGAGCAGATTACTTGCCTATATGGGTCATTCCATGTCAAACCGCAGAGTCCAGAACCCGACCCCCTTCGATTTTTTTAAAATTTGGCTAGTTTGTTTCCCAGCCATATATAAGAAATTCTGGATATTTTTAGTTTCCGACTTGCAATAACTTTTTATGTATATAAATTTTAAATTTGAAATATTGGGCAATTTTTTGATTTTAGACTCACCAAATATCCCCTGGACATAATTTTCCAATCATACTGAGTGAAAGCTTATTTTGTAGAAAAATATACAACCTTTCTAAATAACGTATTACATTAGCTTTTAAATTTCAAGGTCATTCAATTTGACCTTTGACCTACAATTACAAAAAAGTTCTATTTTTTCAAACATATATATATACACTGCTGGCCACCCAAATTGCAACACCAAGAAAGACAAGAGATATCACAACAAAATTTATTTTGTAGATAACATGTTAACCAAGTATCAAATGATTAAATTTATAGACTTCTGTGAAGTGTGGTTCCTGCCAAAATCAGTAGCCAGAGTAGCCGCCATTGTTGGAGATCACCGCTGCCACACGCCTCGGCATTGATTCAAAGAGACTTTGGATGTGTTCTTGGGGTACAGCAGACCAAGCAGCTTCCACACGTTGCCAAAGTTGATCTGGTGTGGCAGCTGGGGATGTATTCTGGGTCAACCATGGACCACATGTTTTCTATCGGCGAAAGATCCGGAGAGCGAGCTGGCCAGGGAAGCAATTCAATCTGGCGATTGACGAAGAACCCTTGGACAATGCGTGCCACGTGTGGTCGCGCATTATCCTGTTGAAATATGGCTGTGGGCAAACCCTGAAGGTAAGGAAGGACAACTGGCTCCAACACTTCGGAGATGTAGCGCTGGCTGTTTAAAGTACCGGCAATGCGTACTAGAGGAGTGCGAGAGTGATATCCAATACCGCCCCATAACATAATACCCGGTGCAGGACCAGTGTGGCGGTGCATAACGCAGCTGTTCAGCATCCTCTCTCCACGGTGTCTCCAGACTCGAATCCGACCATCGTGGTGTTGCAGACAGAAGCGTGACTCGTCAGTAAAGACAATTTCATTCCATTCTGCCGTTCACATCCTTCTTTCATCGCACCATTGGCGGCGGAAACGTCTGTGGTTCTGCGTCAAGGGTAGACGAAGCAATGGACGTCTTGCGGACAGACCACTCTGCTGTAAACGGCGTCGAACGGTACGCGCAGACACTGGATGATGCGGTACAGACTGAATGTCGGTCCGTCGTACCCTCCTGCATCCAACGATCACATATCCGCATTACAGTTGTTTGGTTTCGTCCAACACGACTACCGATTTCCCTGAAAGATAATCCACAATCTCGGTAGGCCACTATCCTTCCTCTGTCGAACTCGGATACTTGATCAAAAGATGATCGCTGTTTTCTACGAGGCATAATTGATCGTTTTTTTTGAAAAAACCACAAGAAAAACACAATTGCCGTACTTGAAATCGTCGAAATCTCCAAGCCTTAAATAGCGCTTTGAAGTGGCGCCACAGGCGCGCGTGATGTGCGTCTGCGCTGAAATTCTAATCATTTGCATATCTCACCTCCGCTAATGCATGTTGTAAATTTCATATTATTTGCATGCTTCCTTCAGGGTGTTGCATTTACGGTGGCCAGCAGTGTATATATATATATATATATATATATATATATTTGTAGAAAAAATATTCGAAGTAAATAAAATACTACAATATTAGCTTTTATTCAGCATTGATTGGATAATTAGGTTCAGAGGTCAAAAGATGAAGTGAGTTTAAAATCATGAAGAATTGCCCAATTTTTCAAACATAAAATTAATATACATGAAAAATTATTGCGTCGGAAGCTAAAAATTTCCAGAATTTCCTATATATGGCTGTGAAACAAATTGGCCGTTTTAAAAAAAAATCGGATGGTGTCGGGTCGAAAATGACCCTTTTCTGTGCAGTTTCACATGGAATGACCCATCTACATAAAGCAGAATTGGAGTATGTCTCTGTCTGTTCTCTATACATATATACACCGTTTGACCAACCATACCCAATTTGGTACACTCATACTTTGGAACTCTGCGGGTAACGTAGGTTGCACATTAACCCTCGTTCTCTTTAACCTAGCTGTGCAGAAAGACAATTCGAAATTGCCATAGGAATAACATTGAGCATAAAACGATTGTGGTACGCAGCTCAATTTGTTTTACCAGTATTGATCGAAAATCAAATTTTCCAATAAAACTGTTTTACCCCAGTATTGCTCGAAAAACAATTTTTTTCGAAACGTTATATTTAAACATTTAAAATTCTAATTATGTTTGAACTGATTTTTTATTTCTTTTCATCATATAAATAATGAATATTTAAATGATGAAAAATGGGTACTTATAAAATATTTAATTTTACGCAACTTACATTTTGTAATGGGACACGAAAACCCAAACGAAAAATTCATTGATGATAAAAGTGTAATTTTGCAATTTGGTATCTGGCAATGTCAGAATCAATGTTTTGTTTTATAAATTAGATTTAGAATTCCGTGTTTGTGCATTTGAGTTAAGTCAGAAATGTTGCGGTCATATTTGAGCATTTCTAAGTTTTGTAAATTTGTTTCTTTTGTAAATAATTCATTATTGTTCATTCATATTTTCCTCACGTCGTTTTTGGAATATTTCTCTATTTTAGAATATACTAAAAAAAGTTGAAATTTGACACAATTGCTCATATTTTTCGTTTTTCAGAATTCTGCATTTTTACAATTATCGGAATTTCGCTTCTATTTGTACTTATGTGATCCAGTATTTTACATTTTACAGATATATTATTTAGGAGATGAATTTCAATGAATTATTTTTATTTTTTGTAGAATACCACTAAACATGGGTAATTTCTTGGCGTTATATGGATATTTCGACCCACTTTCCTTAAGCGCTATGGTATGTAGAATTCTGTTTCATAAAAAATAAATAAAATATACAAAACAAAACCTTTTTAACTAAGGTGTGTTACTTCTTATTTTAAAATGACCGGTTGAAATAAAATAATTTTAAAATAAGATAGGTTACGTTAAATTAAAATGGATAACCATTTATGTTGTAATTCAGACATTTCTAATTCGATTACTGAAGTAGTCACCTTAGAAAAACTTTTATAGTGTGTCTTACAGGAGAAGTGTGTTGGAAATGAAATGGATTATATGGATGGATATACCATATATTCATATTTGCGTCCGAGGTAAATTGTAGAAGCTATGAAAAAGTTAAAACAATGTTAATAATTTATTTTCCATACATTTACTTTCCATACCTTTGAAAGAAAAGTGATTAGTCTAACCACTTTTCAAACAAAATTTGACCAATACAACCCGAGCAACACCGAGTAATTCTGCTAGTGGTATATAAATCATTAAAAATCTATCAACTTCCGAAAAAGAATAAAATTTTGAAAAATTTAGCAAAATTGTTCCACATGCGTCTTTTAAAAAATATTTAACAAAATAATTAACAATTTCTGGTGTCCCTGTGGACGTTAAAATCAAAGCAAGAAACTAAAAAGGGCGAAACAATTCTGTTACGTATAGAAGGTTGTAAAAAGATTTAGTTAAAGCAATATCTATTAACTGTTTCAGTGATTACAACGTTTCGATGCCTCATTCTTGTGGACGGGCTCTGCACCCTGCTACAGGGGCCGAGGTAGCATACTTGGAAGAGCAACGGATTGGCAACCGAATGGTTGCGAGTTCGAATCCAAACAAAGACGGGCGTGTACAAGGGGGGCTGTTGTAAGTTAAATCTGTCGTGGCCTCAAATATCCTCACGTTAGCGAAGTGTGGAAGTTTCGAGAGTGGGGTGTGTGCTCAGGTGTGACCTCGTCACCTGATCGTGGTTCAAAATTAATTACGTGATGTTGTCCTCCGATCTTTTCATTCGGGATGGATCCCGGACCGTCGCCAATAGCCCGTTGTGTTGATTCAGTGCGACGTTAATTAAATATCTACCTAGCTACGAGAGTTTATAACATTTTGCATGAGTTTGAATTAGCACAGAAACAGAGACGAAATAACAGCAGCCTGTAAGGTTGGTTTTGGGGGGGTTTTATGGCGCAAGGGCCATACTTAACCATGCCACGCCAGACAGAAGACATACAATATCAAGTAACAGACACACACAACGTAAGTTTTACTGACACAGAAGAGAGAAATAATTCCAGGAAGGAATGCACCTGGCATCAATCGAACCTACGCCGCCTGCGATTCGAAGGTTGCTAGCACAATGGAAATACCCACTGAGCCACGACGGTAGGTAGGTATATAATTAACGTTGTACTGGAAGAACACAACGGGCTATTGTGCCACGACGGCCCCAGCCTGAAGAAAGATTATTTGTTCCCTATAAGAGTTTCTGAGTGGCTCATGGAGATATTTGAATGGCGAACAACATCTGGCTTCTGTAGTGTTGCCACAGAGGGAAGTAGTTCCGTTCTCTCCGAGTCACCAGGACTGCAAACGATGTAGGTAGGTATTTAATTAACGTCGCACTGGCGCAGCACAACGGGCGGTCCAGGTTCAAACCCGAAGGAAAGATTCGAGGACAGCACCACGCCATTTTAAACCACGGTCAGACGAGTCACACCCTGAGCTGGCACCCCACTCTCCCAACGTCCACACCATGCCAACGTGAGGACATTTGAGGCCACAACAGATTTAAAGTGCAGCAGCCCCCTCTGCACACGACGGTCTTTGGTTGGATTCGAACTGGCAACGCGAACACGAGGAACCGAACTCTGTATTCACGAGAAGTTAAAAGGGACAGCATTGCAGGAAGACATCCGCAGAGAAAGTAGTTGCACTTCTTGATTCCGCATTCGATGTGAATTTAATTTGAAAAGTAAAAACAAAGTAGGGAAATAAAATTCTAGGCATCAGTGGTAGTGATCAATTAGATGAAAGAAAATATATCGCAGGTTTTGGAGCAAAACTTAATGTGAAGCGTCGGTGCCGTGGCAGAGTGAGGGCAGCAAGTTCCTATTCGATTGAGAACTTTCCTCATTGGGGAGCAGCCGGCCTGAAATCGAGTTCTGGCTCTGTGGGGAAGAGCGGAAGGATTTATCGATCGCTTGCGAGGGTGTGTTTGCGTTCCAAACTATCGGATGAGGAGAGACCGAGGGTTAACGATTGCTCTCTTCGCTCTCTCCGAGGAACGAGAAAAATCGGCTGCACGTTTCCCGGCACCCCAGTGCAAATAGAACGTGTAAGCGCTCCTTCCTTCGAAGATTGCTCATTCGATTGGTGATGACTACATGCCAACTTAGTATAAATTGTAGCAGCCTACTCAGTGAGGTACATAATCTTATAATATTCTCAATAAAGCTATTTTTCAGGAAACGTTTTTCAGTAAATGTTATTTGGGGTAGATAGTTAATTAACGTCGCACTGGAGCAATACAACGGGATATTGGTGACGGTCCGGGATCAAAACCGAAGGAAAAGATCCGAGGACAATACCACGGTCAGATGACGAGGTCACATCTGAGCTGGCACCCCACTCTTCCAACTTCTACACCATGCAGACGTAAGGACATTTGAGGCCACGACCGGTTTAACGTGCGGCAGCCCCCTTTGGCCCATCCGAAAGAGATGATCCGGCACGACCCGTTAAAAGTCCCAGGTGGGCCTCAGATCTCGGGGAATCCTGTACGAGGTTCTTTTTATCAATGAGTGAACTCCACCTCTCGCCATCTGCGACTTGGGAGTGAAAAATTCGGCCGAATGAAAGGACAGAAAAATATCAATACACACGACTGCTCATTGAAGGTGCAACACCATCAAAGACTTGAGAGTTAGAGATGGAATTCATTCCAGTGAGGGCATGTGGTAAAATGCAGAGAAAGAGAGAGGTTGGTTAGTTGTTTCGAGGTTTTATGGCGCAAGGGACCTATTTGGCCATGCTGCGCCAGGCACAAGAAATGGAATATCAAGTAATAGACAAACACACAATGAAAGTTTTACGGACACAGAAGAAAGAAATACACCCAGGGAGGAATGTTCCTGACAGGAATTGAACCTGCACCGCCTACAACTGTAAGGTTGCTAGAGCAGTGGACATACCCACTGAACCATAATGGCTCCAAGAGAGAATAGAGGAAGAGGGAGCTGATGACGGGAATAGGGAGAAAAAAAGGATAGAGAGATGATGGAAACGACGAGATGAATAAAGATAGAGATACAAGAGAGAAAGAGGAACAGGTAAAGAGACAGGTCGAGAGAAGGAAGAGAATCCGAGAAGAGAGACAAGAAAGAATGTCTGAGAAGAATAGAGATGATAGATTGAGACAGAGAGAGAAGAAAAATAATCCGTGAAGAGAGAGAAGAGAGTCCGATAAGAAGAATAGAGAGGATAGATGGAGACAAATAGAAGGAATGGAATCCTAGAAGAGAGAAGAGAGCCTGAGAAAAAGATAGAGGATACAGAGAGAATAGGAAGAGAATCCGAGAAGAGAGAGAAGAGAGAGTCCGAGAAGAAAGATAGAGAAGACAGATGGAGACAGAATGAGAAGGAAGGAAATCCGAGAAGGGAAGAGAAGAAAGAAAGTCTGAGAAGAAAGATAGAGAGAATAGAAGGAGGCATTGATAGAAGAAAGAGAATCCGAGAACAGAGAGAAGAAAGAGTCCGGGAAGAAGAAAAGGGAGGATAGATGGAGACAGAGAGAAAGAAGAGAATCCGATAAGAGGAGGGAAGAGAAGAAGGAAAATCTGAGAAGAAAGATAGAGAGGATAGATGGTGACAGAAATAAGGAAGAGAAGAGAGAGAAGAGAGAGAGAGAGAGAGTGGGAGAAAAAGATAGAGAGGATAGGTGGAGACAGAGATAGAAGGATGTGAATCCGAGAAGGGAAGAGAAGAAAGAGAGTTTGAGAAGAAAGAGAGTTTGAGAAGAAAGATAGAGAGGACAGATGGATACAGAGAGAGGTTGGGAGAAGGAAAAGGAAACAGATGAAAGAGGGTGGGGAGGTGAGGATAGAAATAGACAGAAGATGCCCGTGCAAGTGGAAACCAACAAGTGGGTGGGTTGCTGGACTCTATTCTCCATAGAGGGTGTTGGGGGGTCGTCGTGGGGAAAGGTGCCAGGAGAACTTTCTCGAAGTGGCGCACTCGGAACGTTTGCCGTCTTTTATCTCGCACCGAATGGAATCGATCTCAGCCCGAAGGCAGCTTCGCTTCTTCCCGGAGAGGGCGTCCGATCAATTAGGAAGGGACGCGCCACTCATTTCGAAACCGTCACTTCGGGAAACTCGCAGTTGGTTTTCGAAGGGTGGTCTATTCAATTCAGTTCTGGTCCCCCTTAATGAACTGGAAAATGATTACACGCCATGCACTCACCATTGAATTGTAACATGTAAAGTACACAAGTTCGCGAAAAGCTTCGAACCCGGTTTTACGATTAACATGATGGGTCTCGAAATAGGATGCTGCCGGGCGAGTCAAAAACGATGGCATATGACTCCCTACCTCCCAGAATAAGGTTGATATTTGATTAAAGTCACACTGGAGCAACACAACGGACTATTGGTGACGGTCCGGGATCAATCCCGAAGGGAAAGATACGAGGACAACACCATGTCATTTTGAACCACGGTCAGATGACGAGAATACCTGAGCGGGCACCTCACTCTCCCAACGTCCACACCACGCCAACGCGAGGGCATTTAAAGCCACGATGGATTGAACGTGCACTAGCCCTCTTTGAACACGACGGTCTCTGATTGGATTCAAACTCTCAACCCTCCGGTTGCTAGTCCGTTACTCTTCCAACCGGGCTACCGCGGCCCTCAGAATAAGGAAAAATGCAATCTAATGCAACTGGGTCAAAATACAGTAGTCATAACTATAAGTCATGTACTTTCGATAGTCACCGAAATAACACATGGATGTCTATGGGGACATTTCAAAGAGTCCTGCAAGCTCAAACCCGACCTATGGTTATAAGCTGAACAACGAACGTAGAGAAAGGAACTACCCTATTCCGAGTGAAACCTGCCCCTTTCGAGTAGGTGAAACCTTACAAACTCCAAATCCAGCACTGTCTTTCCCGACAGGGAAATGCGGGGAATCATCGGCGCCGCCACTGTCCTGAGTAAAATAGCGGCGCGGCCGGGTGGTTATGCTTAATGTTTGTTTCCATGACCACAGAAAACGAGTCTCGATTCACACTGACGAGACGTGAATTTCCTCCACATGTGTAGTGCTTACATCACGCCGGATCATAGGAGTTGCTCCCCCATTTTAGAAGTGTGAATGTTTCCTCGAACCGAGCATTGTTCCTTTCTACGTACTACATATCAGAAGCTAATCACCATCAAAAAAGAATTAAATGTACGATGATAAAATAGCAATAAAGGGCAGCCTATCTGGTAGAGAGAGAGAGAATCTTTGGATTTAGATATACAGGGTGAGTCTAAACTAATACGACAAACTTCAGGGGGTGATAGAACACAACGGAACAAACACTTTTCACCATAGAATGTAGAGGGCGCTTTCCATTTCGGCACAAACACACGGTCCGACGCAAGTTGGAAAGGAGAAGAGGCATGAAATATGGAAACAACGCTTTAATGTCAAATCAACATCAATAACTGCTTGACAAAACGAAATAATACAATTAGATTTGCATCAATTAAAGATAAGTACAAGGAACAACGGGTAAGAAAGAAATGACAAAACATGAGAAACTTTTCACATGGAAATGAAACGACATGTACAAACATCAGTCGGTAAGTACAACGCAAATGCACAATTACAGAAGCTGTTCAAAATGTCGACCACCACACCTGATGCAGGCCTCACCATCGCCGACGTAACGCTTTGATACAAGCGTTTGACTGCGCTCTGTAGCGGCCAACCGCTGCACTTGCGACCCTACATTCTATGGGGAAAAGTGTTTGTTTCTTTGTGTTCTATTACCCCCTGAAATTTGTCGTATTAGTTTAGACTGACCCTGTATAAATCCAAAGATTCGTGAGGTATGTTATGTAAGCCACCGTTACTCCTAACCGGGAGTATCACCAACATTCATGTTTTCATTAATGTGTAAATAAATTTATGTTTGTAGTTATCGTTAGATGTTGGTAGAGGTGAATCGAAATAGGTGTTGCATTGTGATGCTTAGTTTATGTTTATTGTGTTACTGATGATTAAGTTATGTCGTTAATTTGTTTCTCTCTCTCTCTCTCCAGAATTTTCTCTCTCAAGAATTAATTGTCTGCTAATATGTTGGTGTTTAACTATAAATTGTTCAGTGAAGGTAGTTCAATTCAGAAAGTGGGTTTTAAGTGTATGTTCATTTTCAAATACAGCATTAGGTAGAAACCTGCATCCCCTGAAATTTCAGAAGCAAAGATGATTGAATACAGCTTTGATATGAAGTTTTTGGTTTGAGGAGGAAGAATATCCATTGAAGCATTAGGATAAAAAATATCCAAACCCTTTCCAATGTGAAAAAGTTTAATGTCATTAAAAATAAAACATGAAACGTACTCATTTTTATTACTTTAGCTCTAAACAAATACACATTTTTATAGCAAAAAGGGTTTCGTGTATTTGTGACAATTTTATTAGGTGTTCCATATTATATATCGCTTTTTCAACTGGACAATTCTGACTTCTCGTTTACTTTTTTAGTATAACTTGAAAGTGTTTAATGTTTCATAAATTAACTTTCCACACATGCGTCTTAGTTAACTTGGTCAACGTTTGATTCATTCCAACCGAACTCCATTGGCGACATTTTAAAATCGGGTGTTCCGCGTCGATCGAATGGCGAGGGAGGAAAATTGCAATTGGAGTGTGGCGCGGAGTCTGTCAGACTCGGAGAGAGTCAAAGGGTTCCAATGAATGATTCAAGAGTTCCTCTTTCGGTGGCCGCTGGGGGAATTCGGATTTCAATATGTAATTAATTTTGCGTAATTAAAGGGAGTTTCGAGCGCCCCCGAAACTAATTAATGCAAATCACAACCATTACCCCTGCTGCCCCGTTCCTGCAGATGCGCCCTCCCCAGAGGACCGCTTTTTTCCCACAATGCGCAGTCTGGATCCGACCCGGATCCCGGCTCAGGTCGGAATCCCCGCTCGGATCGATGCGATTAGAGAAATGAGTATTGGACGTGTACTACTGAGTGGACACTAAAGTCCCTCTAAATTGCATAGATTAAATCAAGAAACCATGACGTCCAAAACAGAGTTCTAACGCGAATCTTAGCGGACAGACGTTTCGATTTCTAACGCGTGCTTTCATCCGCACTCTATTGTCTCTATTACCCGACCATGCCCGATCGTCCTGGAGTTTGAGGATTCCTGTATCAAATTGGTTAGTAGTATTTGTAAGGTACCTCTAGCCCCATTTCTCCCATAGGTGCTAGGGGAACGCGATCGCCCAATTGGAAAAGCAATCGCAAGGTTGCGAGTTCGAAACTCAGTCCAACCAAAGACCGTCGTGTACACGGGAGCTGGTGCACTGTAAATCTGTCGTGGTCTCAAATGGCCTCACGTCGGGGTGTGGAAGTTTGGAGAGTGGGAAGCTAGCTCAGGTGTGACCACGTCATCGGACCGTGATTCAAAATGACGGTGTTATCCTCGGATATTTCCCTTTGGGTTTGATCCCGGATCGTCACCAATAGGGGCCTGTTCAGTTGCTCAAGTGCGACGTTAATTAAAAATACATACCTACCTACAAAGGAAATCACCAGATAATTATCACGGTGTATACACGACGGTCTTTGGCTGGACGAGTTTCGAACTCGTAACCCTCAGGTTGCTAATCCGTTGCTCTTCCAAGTGGTCTACCGCGGCCCTTCAGAATTATAGGTCTAGGGGCTTGCGATAAACATACGAATCAGTTAGTACAAAACTTGAATACACTCGTCGAGTCGGTCGTCACCCTTCCAACAACTGACTACGACAGAGGGTGCTTAGGTCCGGGTGATCGATTTCAGATCGTGGACTTTATCCTCTGTACTGCTGCTTGAGTTGCTTTTAATAAATTTACTTTACAAGTAGTGATACAATTAGAGGTCCTATCGTGTCTTTACTCTAGATAGGTGATCAGAATGGAGAGAGAGAGAGAAGTTATTTAATGGGGGAATGAATTTAACCCTCCAAATGGTTTCGACAAGGTATCGCATCCGTCAAGACCTGGTCAGTTTTACAAATGACGAGATCATCGAGACAAAACTGCCTTATTACTCCAAATAGAGATGATGATCTAATTAGAAAAAGGTTTTGAATCAGATGCTGGCCACTACAAGGCAGTTTTCTACGCGAAGATAAACCACCAGGAGAGTTAAAGAATTGAAGTCAGACTTCAGGGTCCAAACGAAACACCACAACGACGGTTTCGTTGTTGTTTGGCTTTTGTATTTTATGGTTTATGTGTAGAATTTCAAAAAATGCGGCAACTCAACCTTGAGGTATAGATGGAGCAATTGCAAATGTTTATAATTGTAGGTTTTTGGACTGTTAATATATTTTTTTATTAAACATCACATTATATGATCAAATGATGTAAATAATGCTTCTATGATAAAATAATTCAGCCGGCCGAATGGTTAAGAGTGCCGCTCGTTCATGTCAGAATGGCAATTCTTTAACCCCATTCCCGATGATATAAGAGCTTAAAAAGCTACTAATATAAGCGAACCCAAGTTGGCATTTAAGCGATGATTCCTATAACCAAGATTTGTCTTCCTTTGTGCTCTTTTGCGTGTAGTGGATGAATCTAAATCAGCAGGTCAGAGCAGCTCAATTTACACGCATGTCTTTTACCAATATGAATTCCGAAACAGATAATTTGAGCTGACGTCTAGTATAGTTCTAAAGTTTACATGTTTTTATCGGATTGCATTCTGTCTTGGAACAGTGTCCATTATTGGACCTTGCCTACAGAATAAAGATGGATAGAATCGAATACTTGGTATTCGGGTACTTTCAAGTATCGATTACGCATCGCAAAAACGACTAATCGATTGTAATAATCAGCAAACTATGATACAAGGCATTATAAAAATAAGTGTTGAGATGAATAATTTGGTATTTGAATACTTCGAAGGAATACTTTGGGTAGGTAGGTAGATATTTTTAATTAACGTCACACTGGAGCAACACAACGGGCTATTGGTGACGGTCCGGGACCAAACCCGAAGGAAAAGATCCGAGGACAACACCACGTAATTTTGAACCACGGTCAGATGACGAGGCACTGAGACCTGAGCTGGCACACCACTCTCCAAACTTCCACACCACGCCAACGTGAGGACATTTGAGGTCACGACACATTTAACGTGCACCAGCCCCTTTGAACACGACGGTGTTTGGCTGTGAATACTTTGGTATTTGAATACTTCGAATGAATACTTTGCTATGGTATTTGAATACTTGGGATCAGTACTCTAGTATTCGTATACTTAGGATCTATACTTTGATATTCGAATACACGAGAAGAATTCTTTGGTATTTGAATACTTCGAAGGAATACTTTCCTATGGCATTTAAATACTTGGGATATCGAATACCTTTGGTAATCGAATACTTAGGATCTATACTTCAGTATTCAAATATTTGGGATGAATACTTTGGTATTCAAATGCTGGCGCAACTTGTCCACATTTTGACCCTGCGTCAAAAAACTCAAGACAACCAACCAGCAAATACTTCAGATGAATACTTTGATATTCGAATATTGTGAACTCTTGTATTCGAACGCTTCCATCTCTACTACGAAAACCCAACACAACCAATCAGAGCACTCGAAGCTGCTCTCGATTGGGAAAGAAAAAGGAATTTTTCGGTCAACCAGCATACTGCAACCTTTTCAATGGAAGTGAAAAGAGATCTGGATAGAGAGGAAAGAGCTCACGGGGTTGACCGTACCCGCAGGACATTCGACTCTTCCGTCAGCGGCGGCCAGAATCAGTGCTTGTCCACCCGTGTGACAGGAGTTTATGAATAGAGATGATACTCCGAATCGAAAAAGACACCCCGCTCTCCGTCTTTCTGCAATATCTGCTCCCTTTACACTCCATCCCACTCTCATCCTGCGTCAGGGAAAATAATGCCACTTTTTGCCTTTGGACACGACTCTCAGACAACCGGCGACTGCACCACTGCGATGGATACAAAGCTTCGTGTTTTTACATTATTTACAGCAGCCATAGGGTCCTTTGACCCTCGACCCCTTCCAGAGTTTATTGACTTCTTATCGACTCCCTGTATTTTACTATTACGTAACTATAATAGGACGAGCAAAAGAGACGCTTATATGAGTTTTTTTAGATTGTTTATTTTATAGTTAGTGTTTATTGTATATATAATATCGTATATATTATTATATTGGCTTAACGTCAAAAAGATACTTTTTATTTATAACGTCCTTCTTAACATATAGGGTAAAAGGGATAAATAAAATATAAAATTTGATTAAATAACAAATAACAATAATACAATCTTCCTTGTATATATGAAAATAAGAGACTTTCAAAAATTTAGTATACTATTTACTAACGTTGTCGATGTGAAGGGTGTGCTTCGTGACTTTCGACAAGATTAACAATGTTGGATTAAAAATGAGTGAGTTTCAGACTTAAATGGCCACAGAATTCTATATTTAGCTTATTTCTTTGTAAAATCATGGTACATCATTGGTAAATATGTTATTTTGGTCTACTGGATTGGCTTCCGCAACTATTTTCATGACCAAGCTCCATCTTTCAGGTCCTATTCCTGTTCCCACGATGCACTCCTAATTGCGTTGTCATTCAGGATGGATTTAATCCAAGTTAGCCGAATTAAATATTACCATATAATGATGTCTTATATTTTTATATCGATCCTTGAGCCGGAATGGACCCCTAACAATGTTATATCGACCCTCAGGGCCACCATATTGACCACTTTGGCGACCACTGATGTACAGTAACCTTTCGTTATATATCGCTGCTATTTCGCTTCTTGTGGCCCGTTGAAAGTGCTGGAGCTCAATTGGCATGCTTTTAGCACTATCTTGATATTTAAATTTTACTGTAAACATCTTATTTACATGTGTTACATCTCATCAACTTAATTCTATGTTCGTTTAGCTCAAGTATCTTTAATCAAGTATTTCTTTTAGTATTTAGTATTTCTTCTAGTATTTAGTATTTCTTCTAGTACTTAGTATTTCTTCTAGTATTTCTTTATCAAGTATCTTTAACCCTCATGCAGGTTTATATTAGCGTTGAAAATTGCCCTGTGGTGGCCAACCTCCCTCTGGTGCAAAAACCATTTCAAATCTGTCGCCAGTTCTAGGATAGGGGCAAGTTGTTTACCCTACTTGCATTTTCATTCTCCTTGGAGTAATAGGGCGGCAATTTCATCTCGACGAGGTATCTCGTCTCATTAGTTCAAAACTGACCGGATCTATGTGGACGAGATATCTCGTCCTTAGCAAAATTGACCAGATATTGGATGAGATGTCTCGTCGAAACGCTTGGAGTGTTAATAAGTAGTTTGTATGAATATCTATGGGCTTCATCCAATGTGGACTGTCTGTTGGTATGTTATTGAAGAGAACCGGTGTATGATTGGCTGGTTAGGTTGGGAGTAGTGTACAGGGCGGTATACCGTGACGTCGCACCACGTGACCGGAAGTGAGCATGTCTAGATGACGTCATGCCACTTGACCGGAACGTGACACGGCGTCATTCAGACGCGTCCAGTCCCGTGGTGTGACGCCATTCAGACATGTCCACTTCCGATCACGTGGTGTGACTACACTTCCGGCGGTCTTCATGGCCTCAGTAGACACGGTGCTGGGCCAAATAGACATGATCTTTGTCTATTTGGCCCAGCAAAATAGTTGAGAGAGCATGCAACAGCCACTGAGGCAGCGCGAACACGGCGTTTCACAAGACATCGCTGCCATTTCTGGAAACCGAACGCTTTCCAAACCATCAGATGGCCCTTTAAAAAAATTAAATTCACTTCCTGCAGGATAAGTAATGTCCTACGAGGGAAGGCCGATCCATCACGTTGTAGCAGAATCCCTGTCAGGGACTCTAGAGCAAATGAAGATCCATCGAACGGAAACTTTCTTTGAATGGAGAAAACAAATGTCTGTCGATCCGCTCCCTCGTCCGGGCTTCATAATTGATAACCGTGATTCCATCCGGCATTCATTATCGTTAGGGGCCCCCGAATCGAAAACTTCTGTCTCTGCCGAATGTCTTTTGTTCTCTGAGTTTTGAAGCGAGGGGGGAGAGGTTTAAGTACTCTCGCGTTGTTTCCCCAGTGGCGTTCCATAACAGGTGGTGGGTTGCAGTCTTGGGAAGAAAAATGTTCTTCCCGGAAAGTTGGGCGAGAAAGATTCATTCTTCTCATTTCTCCGTTTCGCAGCTATCGCCATTTTCTCGACTGACGGATTCGGGGCTGCATGTGGGAGATTCGAAGCCCCTGCCGACCGGCTCCTGAGAAGGCGCGTCTTCTTGGCAGATGCTGGAGAAGTTTCGGTCCTTTCCATGTGTGCAAGTGGTTGGACTGGTAAAGACTGGGAAACGATTCTTGAAATTCATTTTGTAATGGAAGGGCAGCTTTAAAATGAAGGTAAAATAATGAAATTTCGGTATAGCTTTGATATACGCATATTTTGGTGGCAACGCTTTTGGCGCACTTTTTGTAGCGAGTTATGGAAGACAAAGGCAACCCATCTATATTAGGATTAACCACGCTTTAATGGCAACCTCAGAAAGCTGAAAGTCTAAATTTTCATTCCAAATATTCCTAGAATGTTCTTTTCATTTCCGTCAAATTGTCTATAGATTTCATGGATTCTTTTAAATTTTTTCTTTCCAATTCTTATCAAAGGCCGCGATAGCCCGGTTGGAAGAGTAACGGATTAGCAACCGGAGGGTTGCGAGTTCGAATCCAATCAAAGACCGTCGTCTATAAAGGGGTGCACGTTCAATCTGTTGAGGCCTCAAGCATCCTCACATTGGCGTGGTGCGGAAGTTTGGAGAGTGGGGTGCCAACTCAGGTGGTCCTCTCGTCATCTGACCGTGGTTCAAAATGATGTTGCGTCGCTTCCTTGGATTTTTCTCTTGGGGACTGATACCGGTTCTACGCCATAGCCCGTTGTGTTGGTCCAGTGCGACTTTAATTAATTACCTACCTGCCATTACTCGATGCTGTTTGGCACAGCTTGACAAGTACGGCCTTTGAATTACAATATTCATTGCAACCAGAAGTATACGTTATACCACAAAAAGGAAACGCATTATTTAACTCTTCTATATAAATTTTTTCAGATAAATCACGAAAGTAATATTAAAAAAAAAGACAATTGATTTTGTGTGAAAGTGGCTTTTCCTCCCTTACGTTAACTTAACCTCACGGAAAAATTCTTGAACAGATTCGATTTCTGTGTTTTGAAAACGATTAACCCCGTTCGAACAGACGGAATTTTTGCTATAACCATGCGAAATTTCATCCCCTACTACGATACCTTTTTCACAAAAAGGTCATTCCATGCAAAATGGAATAAAAAGGACATATCACCGATTATATTATAACGAAAATCAGTTTTTAATTTGATCACAGGTAGTAATGAGCATGACTGCAAAATATTATTTTTCAGAAATGTAAATTTTGTCATTAATTGGTAGGTAGGTATTTAATTAACGTCGCACTGGAACACAACGGGTTACTAGGCGACAGTTCGGGATAAGAGAACAATGCCTCACTTTAAACCACGGTCAGATGACGAGGTCAACACCTGAGCTGGCACCCCACTCTCCGAACTTCCATACTACGCCAACGTTGCAATTTTCAACGATTCGCAAT
The DNA here is from genome assembly GCA_933210815.1 of Meta bourneti. Lineage (NCBI taxonomy): Eukaryota > Metazoa > Arthropoda > Arachnida > Araneae > Tetragnathidae > Meta > Meta bourneti. Next base: position 8,831,886 of record OW119929.1, read on the forward strand.
GAAATTTGAAAGCATAAATATGTGAAGAATAAGTTGTCCAGGGTAGTTAACACATTTCGAGCATGAACACCCACTTTTTATAACAATGTGATCGGTACACTGAAAATTAGATGGGGTAGAAATTTAACCTTTTGCTCCAAAAACGACTGTGCAAGAGTCTTTAAGGGAAAGATCTGTGCAAGAGACTTTAAGGGGAATTTTTAAGGGAAAGATCAATCCCTAAGGGAAAAATTCATCCCTTAGGGAAAAATTCATCCCTAAGGGAAAAATCCGAGTAAAACGCCTCGTCATTTTGTATCACAGTTAGATGACGAGGTACCATCTGAACTGGCACCATACTCTCCAAATTTCCACGCCACACGAAGACGTTTAAGGCCACGACAGATTGAACGTGCACCAGCACCCTTTGTACACGAAGATCTTTGGCTTCGAACTCGCAACCCTCCGATTGCTAATTTGGAACTCTTTCAACCGTGGGTGTCATTGAAGCGAAAGAGAAACAACTGCAACGAACCGAATAAGAAAATCACCTCCCAGATGATGAGAACAAAGAGTCTGTTTGCAGAAGACTTCTCTCTGGGGACCGATTCATCGATTTACCCCCCTCCAGCTTGAGCATACCCCCCTCCCCAATGCAAATGCTTTCGCATTGACATGCAACAGGTTGCCGTTCGAGTGAGCGAAATGAATGAGTCACTCTCGAAAAAGAACCCGCGTCTGACTTCCATCTAATTACAAGCAGCTTTCGATCGACCCTCACTGCTGCCTCTTGTTGACACGGTTCCAGACGTTTATTGATACAATCCGGAATCGTTATATCGATTCATTGTTTTCTTCCTCCGCCACACGAGGATCGGAAAAAAGTTCAGCGGAATGGAACTGTGGGGAGCGTTCGACCTCGGTCACAACGACGGACGGGGACTCGAAGGGTTCTGCTGGGTTGGTTCTTTTGGGTTTTATGGCACAAGGGCCGTATTTGGCCATGCTGCGGTTTACACATGACATACAATATCAAGTAATAGACACACACACAATGAAAGTTTTACTGACACAGAAGAGAGAAATACACACAGGGAGGTATGCCAGGAATCAAACCTGCTCTGCCTACAATCTGAAGATTGCTAGCGCAGTGGACATACATACTATGACGGCCCCAAGAACAATACTTGATTTTGGGCACGCATGGTATGGAAAAAATTAATAGGATTGCCTTATGCCTCGCGTTTAGGTTAGAGCACTTCTGAAACTTCGTCTGCCAGCTTATAGCTATGGGTGGAATCCGTCCCGGACCGTCATCGATAGCCCGTTGTGTTGATCCAGTGCGACTTTAATTAAATATCTACCTAGCTACGAGAGTTTACAACATTTTGCATGAGTTTGAATTAGCACAGAAACAGACGAAATAACAACAGCCTTTAAGGTTGGTTTTGGGGGTTTTATGGCGCAAGGGCCCTACTTAGACAAGCCGCGCCAGACACAAGACATACAATATCATGTAACAGGCATACACATTCAACGAAAATTTTACACAGAAGAGAACAGAAGAAAACGACACAGAAGAGAAATAAATAAAGGAAGGAATTCACCTGGCATAAATCGAACCTGCTCCGCCTACAATTTGAAGGTTGCTAGCATAGTGGACATACCCACTGAGCCAAGACGGTCCAGGTTTTGTTAGGTGTTTTGGTTGGTTGGTATGCAATTAATTAACTTCGCATTAGAGCAACACAAGGGCTATTGTGCCACGACGGGCCCAACCTGTTTGTTCGTGATAAGAGTTTCTGAGTGGCCCAAAGAGGTTTTTGAATTGCGAACAATATCTGGCTTCTGTAGTGTTACCACAGAGGGAAGTAGTTACCGCTTGTCTCACCGAGTCCTGAGGATTGCAAACGAGGCAGAGAGTTCATTAACGTCGCACTGGAGCAACACAACGGGCTATTGGCGACGGTCCGAGATCAATCCCCAAGGACAATACCACGTAAATTTTGAACCACGGTCAGATGACGAGGTTACACCTGAGCTGGCTGGTGTGACCTCGTCATTTGACCGTGGTTCAAAATTACGTGTAGTCCTCGCATCTTTCCCTTCGGGGTTGGATCCCGTACCGTCGCTAATAGCCCTTTGTGTTGCTCCAGTTCGATGTTAATTAAATATCTACCACCCGGAAAACAGGTACTATACTCAATTTTGGGGCTGACTATATTTATAAATAACGGGAAAAATATTAATTATATGTATAAAGTTCTATTGTCCCGCAAGATAACTGGAAATAAATATATTAGAAGCATTTTTTTTTTCAAATTGAACACGTTGTACCATTATGTGAATGAGGATTGTAAGTGCATTTTGAGAATTTGACAAAATTTAAAAAAAATCACTGAATTTTGTATTGAGAGAGAGATGTAACATACATGAAAAGCTATTCTAAAACATTTGCCCGAATGTTAAATCCTATCAAAGATTACAAAAATAGTTTTATGATCAGATACTGGTATTATAAAATACAGCTGAATTATCCGGCGATGCTCAGGTTGAATTGTTTAAAATTCATCGTAATATTACTCAATATTATTCCTATAGAGATTTGGAATTGTTTTTATCCTCCCCTGCAGACCGAGGACAAATCGAACGGGGTTGGTATGTAGCCTGTGTCCCGCAGAATTCTACAGGATGAATATACCAAATTGAGTGCGAATGGGTCAGACATTGATGGTATAAATGTACAATGCTATTCCTATGAGGATTTCGAATTGTCTTTAGCCCCCTGTACTATTTAGACGATAAAAAAGGACCACTTTCTATAAAAATAATCTTATATTATCATAAAAATTTACATTCCAATAATAAAGTTACAGTTTGGGAATTTACAGATGGGATACATAAACGATGATACTGAGCAATTTTCAGCGCAAACGCACCCATTGCAATTGCACCATACTCTAAGATTTTAAAAAACCTACAAGGTCTTCTTGAGAGGCGACTCCTGTAGATGTTAACTCTGACGTCATATGCACAGCCAGACCGGGATATAGCACCCCCTAGCAAGTGCTCTGTTCAGGATGACGGGACGTTAAACCCCTCTGCACACCCAAGACAAATAGAACGGGGATTTAGATATAGCCTACGTTACCCGCAGGGTTACAAAGAATAAGTGTACCAAATTTGGTGTAGATTTGTATACAAGACAGACAGATGCCAACTCTGCTTTATATATATAGATCTTAAATCTTGTGAAGGTACTTACGTATTAACCGCATGCCATTGGCGAATATCAGCCAAGTTTTGTTTCGGGTGGAAAATGTTTAGCAATTACCCTTGGGATGGCATCAAACATCATTATCATTATAAACTGCGAGGTACGGACTCGAGGTGGTGGCGACATGTTCCTCGATGTTTTTTATTTCGCCATTTTTCACTTCCCCAGATGCGTTATATATTCTGTGTGTGCGTGCCAGTTTCAGAATCAATGAAAATTGTATTTGTGGTTCACTTGGCAGTGAATATAACCAGATTGTTCCAGTTCTTCCGTCTTATACCCCTTCCAACAGATTTGGCGATTAATCGCTGGCATGCGGTTAGTACGTAAGTACCCTTGTGAAAATAAGAAACGAGAATCGCATTTTAAGTTTGCATTTCAAAATACTTCATGTATGACAGTAGATTTTAACTGTTGTGAGTGAAATTTTTATCGGATTGTAATGTTTTTTTATTTGAAAAAATCCGTTCTTTAAGGGCATTTTTGAACTTGTGTTAAAGGTACTTTTCCCCTTTATAGCAATTTCTTTAAGCTAGTTTCGCCAATTACTGCACATGCCGTCGTAACTTTCATTACATTCAGTTGAGAATTACATTTAAGATGATATATTTATAGATATTTTAAAATGTAGTTGAAGGTTTTCAGTTTAGTTTTTGTCTTTAATACTGTTCTTTTCAACGTTAAGTAGAATTGGATGTATTTTGAGTTGGATTGATTTACGGATTAAGAATCGCCAAATTTGAAACGCTATATTAAAAGTTAATTTTGTTTCACTAGTGTTGGCAAGGGGGTTGATATTCAAATTTATTTTCCTTCTTTTTTAATATGATCTTTTGATTACCCCGATAAAATATCGAACTAAAATTGTGCAAATGTCTACTGGAACCTAAATTGCTCAGTCGTGAAATTGAGTTTTGCAAAAATGTCTTAAGTTGCAGCAAAAATAAAAGTTTGTTTGATACACAGTGCACATAATGCAAGTATTCCTTTTATAGGTCTAAGAACTATTGAATTGCAGGGAGGAAATCTTTGAGTGGAACTCCTAACAAATGAGGGCTGCGGTGGCCCGGTTGGAATAATAACGTATTAGTAACCGGAGGGTTGCGAGTTCGAATCCAACAAAGACCGTCGTGTACAAAGGGGGCTGGTGCACATTAAATCCGCCGTGGCCTCAAATGTCTCACGTTGGCACGGTATGGAAGTTTGGAGAGTGGGTTGCCAACTCAGGTGTTGCCTCGTCATCTGACCGTGGTTCGAAATTACGTGGTGTTGTCCTCGGATCTCTCCCTTCGGGTTTGATCCCAGACCGTCGTCAATCGCCCGTTGTGTTGCTCTAGTGCGACGTTAATTAATTACCATTACCACCACCTAACAAGTGATATCGAAAGATAATCTTTGGTTAGCTCTTGGAGAATACAAAAATCTAAAAGGCCTCATACAGACTCGAATATGTTGGGCGAGCATGTTGGTTAAAGCAGTTGGTAACTGGCTCGGCCAACATGCTTGAGCGTTTATGGGGGTGACGAACATAGATGGTGGTTGGCGTGCTCGGCTTGACGATCCCTTTCAAAGAAATTTGTCTGAATAACATCTTAGCCAATCCGCAGGCACTCCTTAAGATCAGGAGTTGTGTGGAGGCTGCTGGAGAGATAGCAGATCGGCTTTAAAATTAAAATCTTCTGTCTTTCTTACTCTGCCACCCCTCTAGAACTAAATACTTATTCTTGCCTCCTATGCAAATTCAAAATTACTACATCATATTCGCCTTTATTTACTAAAGATTTTTCTTTTTCTTACTCTTTTTACCTCTCTTCTTTATTAATCCAATATGTTTAATTGTACTGTAATTGTTCATGTTTGTCCAATATTTTGTACATATCAAAATTCTGTCTACGGATTGTATCCTCATTTTTATCTACTGTTGTTCTGATTCTCTCTCTAATGTATTCAAATGTATTTTCCTATGTATATATTCAAATTCAAATAAAAGCCGCACGTGCCCACAGAGAGGTAGGCGGTTGGGCTTGTGTGACGGGTTGGGTCCCTTGGGACTCTTTGGTGCTGGAAGTCCTTCCCACCTCTTCGCAAAACAGCTCTACACCGTTTGGTGAGCTGAAGAGGTGAGGGTCTGAAAAAAAAACACGAGCCGAGCGTCCAACGTAATAGTATTTTGTTTCTGAATTCTGAGGCACGTTGCAGTAGGTCTTTAAATGTTTCTTCACTCATCCGTAAATAATTTTAAAAATCCTTGAATTCATTAACTGCGATATCTTTTATTAACGGCATATGACAAAATTTGTTTCTTTCTTGAAGCCGATTTTTGGCTCACACTCGTCTGGCGTTTTCTAATTTTTGAATTGTCATCCAAGCACAGCAAACCACCTACAATCATCATCGTCGTTGATTTTCTGCAATTCATTCTCACTGATTTAATAATAACAATTTGTTTCACATTAGATTAAAACTATTTTTGCAAAAATACAAAAATTAGTTTTCTATTACTTTAAAAATTTACGAACTCAGGCTCACGATATTTGCATGTTAACTAATGTTGGGCAGGCAGGTTCGGACGTGTATTGGGAACCTAGAGCATGCTCGGTTCGGAGTTGGGCTAGAGCTTAATTCTGCCGAGACAAACACGTTCGAAAAGTGAGTATGGGGCCTTTTAGATTGCAACTATTTCGAAATACGTCTTGGCTCTTGAACAGTCGATTTGTCCAAAATGAAGCCTGACTCTTACAGTCGCCAAGAAGCATTGCAACTTGTTTAAGAATTTTGTTGAAAGTCATTATAACTCGGGATGTGTGTGTAAAGCATGTAACTAAGATGTTATCCCAATAAACTAATATCTCTGAATCGAGTTTATTCATTTGTTATTTTGTTGTCACGTGCCTTAATCTCGGTCCACGTCAGCTTGGATTGACATGCTCGTGGACATGGAATATATGTCGTATTGCCATGTACGTAACAGATTAAAAAAAAAAGGGCTTTTACACTACCAGGTTATTGGTGGTTGCAAACATATGAAAGGTTGCTGTTCGCGCCAAAAATGAGAAATGTTTCATCAGGCTGTTGGAACTAGTTTTTCACTGACCACAATTAGGACAGCAAGGTTAAAAAAGAAAAAGGCCCGAGACTTGTGCTGTCTGAAATTGCAAACTCTACATAAAGGAAAACACTTTCCTTGTTAGCAACCTCAACACAATATATTTTCTGATTTTTAATGGAAAGCCCGTTGTGTTGCTCCAGTGTGATGTTAATTAAAAATACCAATACCAATACCAGGTTATTAATGGCCTCAAATATCCTCACGTTGGCGCGGTGTGGAAGTTTGGAGAGTGGGGTGCCAGGTCAGGTGTTACCTCGTAATCTGACCACGATTCAAAACGACGAGGAGTTGTTCTTGGTATTTTAATTAACGTTGCAATGGAGCAACACAACGGGCTATTGACTACGGTCCAGGATCAAACCACAAGGGAAAGTTCCGAGAAAAACACCACGTTATTTTGAACCACGATCGGATGACGAGGTCACACCTGAGCTGGTACCCCACTCTGCAAACTTCCGCACCACGTGAGGACATTTGTGACCTCGACAGATTTAACATGCAGCAGCCACCTTCGTACACGACTGTCTTTGGTTGGATTCAAACTCGCACCTCTACGGTTGCTAAACCGTTACTCTTCCAACCGGGCTACCGTGGCTCCGCGTTGTCCTTGAATCTTTCCCTTGGATATTGATCCCTGATCGTTGCCAATAGCTCGTTGTGTTGCTCCAGTGCGACGTTAATTAATTACCAGTACCATTATCGCCAGGCTGTATGGTTCGCAATGCAACAGGAGGTGGAGGTTGGAGAGCCGAAAAGGTAGGTATTGAATTAACATCGCACCTGGAGCAACACAACGGGCTATTGGTGATGGTCCGGGATCAAACCCAAAGAAGAGTCGAAAAGGAAGCAGTGGGAGTAGTTTCAGCTCATACCTCGAAGTAAGCAGACATCCAACCCAACAAGAGACCACCTAGGGCTCATTCTTTCTGCAGCAGGAGGCGCCCGATCCTTCATTATGCCCCTCATTATCTTTATTTGCGCTGAAAACAAAGCCATCATCCTGAGCCCTTATCACTCCATTACTAATAAAGACGACAAAACGTGAACTCGCGTTTTTTCGCCCTTTGTTCTCCTCCGCTCGGGGTGCTTGGGAGGAATGATTTGCATAATTGCTCGGCACTGCAGACGATTTTATTGCACGATTTGCTCCCCGTCCCGATAGCCCCCAGCCACGAACGCCGCTCAGCTCGGCAGGGCGCGATAATAAAATTTAATAGCGATTTTTAATCCGAGGAAGCGAAACTGTAACTGCGACGGCGAAGAAGAATAAATAAAAAGGGGATTAAAAAATAAATAAAGCGGGGAAAATAGTAATTAAAGTAATTCGAAAGTACTAAAACGGAGATAAATTTTTAATGCGGAGAGGAATCGTGTTGATTCAATTAAAACTTCTTCGGGGATAAATACGATAATGGAAAACGGTTCAAAGTCCTTCTTTTTCTGTCTCCATTTTTGGATTTCCGTCGCGAAGAGTGAATGTAAAAATCATTTGAGAAATGTCGCCACGGAAAAAAAGTCGCGTAATTCGTTTACGCTGAGTTGAGGACGTAAAAAATATTTAGAGTCCTGACTTTCCGGAATCGTTTAATTTCGGACGGACAGTCATTGAAAGAAGTGAAATCGTTTGCGATTTTTCAAGCCGCTTATTTAATTCGAACCAATAAAGTCCTGACGTCATGGCTCAGTTCAGTTTTCAGAGCTTAAGTGGAAAGATAGAATGGCAACCAGTTCGCTCTTAGATCGAGTTGAGTTAAGGCATGCCTAACTAGATTGAAAAATTCTATCAGCGCCTAGTTGAATTTCGATAAGGGATACTGCATAGGGGTTGTGGTTAATAAAATGGCCTCTGGGACAGCTGTACGCCGATCCACGTTAGAGCGCTCACTAGTTCACTCTTAATTATGTTTCGTCATCTGGTATTTTGCTATTGGTATTTTTAATTAACGTCACACTGGAGCAACACAACGGAAATTGTTTCTTCATCTGACCGTGGTTCAAAATTACGTGGTGTTGTCCTCGGTTCTTTCCTTTTGGGATTGATCCCGGACCGTCATCAATAGGCCGTTGTGTTGCTCCAGTGTGAGGTTAATTAAAATAAGTACCTACTCAAAAGATTCCTTGTTTTCAACATTTTGTTTCACAAAAAGAAAAATAATTGGAGGAACTTTTAAAACAAGATAGGTAGGAAGGTTAGGTAGATTGGTTTGGTAATTGGTTAATTACCAATTACCCATATATACGTTACGCCTCTACGTTCCATTCAGAGATACTGCCTATGAGCAGCTATTTGATTAGCTGCCTATGAGCAGCTATGAGATTTAACGATGACAACATGTGAATGAGTATTCGTTTTTTTGTCCAACTAAATTCATTCAATCGTTGTTAACTTAATGTGAAATTTTCTGTGTCCTCATTCCCATAGTATTTTTTCTCCAAGGACGTTCTCCAAGTTTGCTACCGGGCCGAAGTAGCCCAGTTGGAAGAGTAACGGATAAGCAACCGGAAGATTGCGTGTTCGAATCCAACCAAACACCGCCGTGTACAAAGGGGGTTAAATCTATCGCGGCCTTAAATAAGTCCGCATGTTGGCGTGGTGTGGAAGTATGAAGAGTGGGGAGCCAGCTCGGGTATTGACCGAGGTCCAAAATAACGAGGCGTTGTCCTCGGACTTTCCTTTGGGGAGTGATCCGTAGCCAATAGCCCGTTGTATTGCTCCAGTGCCAGTTAATTAACTACCCACCTACCAAGTTTGCTACACATTTTTCAGCTCTTCCATTCACACGTTCGATCTCTTTTCGAACAGCGCCTCCGAAATTTTAATTCACTGTTGCCGAAAATCTGTCCCCCTCCCCTCCGTGGATCGATCCGGGACAACGCACTTCAAAAAAGCGAAGGAAGAAGCGGGTGGGGGTGGAAGTGCAATATTGGTCCGTCAGCAGCCAACAAATCTCTGTTTTTATGAGGCGCGGGATCGTATTAACCTAAAGAATCATAACCATTTATTCAACGCAGAAAAAAAAAGCACCTCCGCCTATCGCTGGGCAATGCGCTTTTATTACTCGCCATAAATCAAAGTTGACGATAAGATGGGAAGATGGGCAGGGGGAAGGGGGCGTCGACGATAATAAAAGATCTATCTTTTGCAAATCCAGGACAACAGGTATCGACTCCTCGGGAGCCATCTTTAGGGGTCGACCACCTGTTTACACACACTGCCAGTTAAACAATCGCAAAGACGACGAAGCGTCATTTGCCTCGTGTAGATAAGATAGGTAGGTAATTAATTAACGTCGCACTGGAGCAACACGATGAGATAGTGGCGACTGTCCGGGATCCATCCCGAAGGGAAAGATCTGAGTACAGCACTCGCAACCCTCCTCAGGTTTTTGGAAAAGTGAAATCTTGTCTGGAGGTTTCACACCTTTTCAAAGATCCCCACTGGCTGATTTAACACTAGAGATGAGAGTATTGGAATACAAAATACTCGTGTACTCAATACTTAAAAGGACAGGACACATCACTTTCGGAGCATCCGCTGCCATCTCCGCATCATAAAAAGAGAAAAATATTAATTAAATGCTAGTAACATAAGGGTGGTTGAATTTAAGAAAATGTCCATCTAGGATTCAGAAGAAACTTAAATTCTAATGATAAGTCCCCATCCAGCCGCAAAAGAGATGGGAGGTCACCATCCCGTCTACTGAACCAGATACTTAAAAGTATCCATTGTACTCGATTTCTCATACATCGTATACAGTAGTATTCATCCAAAGTATTCATTCAATACATTCGAATGCCAATGTTCATACAAGGTATTCGAATTCCAAAGTATTCATTCAATATATTCGAATATCAGTGTTCATCTAATGTATTCGAATACTAAAGTACTCGAATACGAAAGCATTCGAATGCAAAAGTACGTGGACACCAAAGTAATCGGATACGCAAGTACTGGAATACCAGAATACTAGGATACTAAACTACTAAATTACCAAAGTACTTAAATTGCAAAGTATTCATCCAACTTAATTTTGAAAAGCCATATATTCCAATTGTCTCTTTCTTACTATCGATTAGTCGATTTTTGAACATGTATTCGAATACTTATTTAATTCTTAAAAGTACTCGAATATGAAGTATTCGATTCTTACGAGTACTCGATTCTGCCCATCTATTTAACACTGACAGCGCGTTATCACTATTGTCGCTTTCGGCACCGACAGATAAAGTCAGAACTCGAATTCCCGTTAAAGAAATCAATTGCGGAAGCGATTTGTTTACCACCAGTTTGATAATTTAACTAATAGACGCGGTCCAAACCAAGTGACTATCAGGTATGTATGTTAATTAACGTCGCACTGGAGCAACACAACGGGGTAAAAACAGTTTTGCCAACCTCTACAACTAGATCGATCATTGTTCAGCTGCACCACACATGTCAGAGGGATACCTGGTCATAGGAGATATCTGGTCATTGGAAGAGAACCGACAAGGTTTTGGTCCAATCATCGCAAAATAATCGACGATCGAAACCTCGATGACGAGATATCTCGTCATTCCCAAAATTGACCAAATCGTGATGAACGAGAGACTCGTTAAAACCACTTGGGTGAAGAATAACTGGTTGAAATAATTTTGATTTCTTTATTTTATTTACCTTAAATCTAGATCAATTAGGAAGATAGGAGACAAAAGCCTGATTCTGCAGCTAAAAGTCTCAAGGAAACCAACCAACCAACTGGTTGAAATGGTGAAGTGTTTGTTTCAAAAGCTGGTTCTCATGTGATTCACTCACTGCTATTATCTCTCACACTATTTCCTTTCGACTCTTCATCGCGAAAGGGTGGTCCTAAATGTGGAGACGGCCCCGAATGGTGAGGCCTTTCGCCTGTTGCTCGTAATGTCTTTTGGAATGGTGGACAAACAGCCCGAGGGCGACCATTGCTTCTCGTCGAGTATGGCCGGCGGGAAATTGGTGTCCGCCGTCGCCTACTATCGCCACCACCACCCCACTGACCACTTGTTAGCCCTCATCTTCTCCAGTTGGGCGGGAGGAAATCTCAGAATCGCATTCTTCCCTTCTTTTCTTTCAACCATGGGGCGGTGTGAAATCCGAGCAGAATTTTGGGTAGCCTTTTTTGCAAGAGCAACGGATTAGAAACTGGAAGGTTCCGAGTTCGAAACTAGGTCCAACCAAGGACCGTCGTGTACACGGAGGTCGATGCACGTTAAATCTGTTGTGGCCTCGAGTATCATCACGTTGGCGTGGTATAGAAGTTTAGTAAGTAGGTAATTTAATTAACGTCACACTGGAACACAACAGAAAGGGCTATTGGTGACAGTCCGGGTAGGTAGGTATTTTAATTAACGTCGCACTGGAGTAACACACCGGGCTATTGGTGACGGTCTGGGATCAATCGCAAAAGGAAAGATTCGAGGACAACACCACGTAATTTTGAACCACGGTCAGATGACGAGGCAACACCTGAGCTGGCATCCCTCTCCAAACATCCACACCATGCCACGTGAGGGCATTTGAGTCCACGACAGATTATACGTGTACCAGCCTCCTTTGTACAGAACGGTCTTTGGTTGGATTCCAACTCGCAACCCTCCGGTTGCTAATCCGTTACTCTTCCAACCGGACTACCTTGGCCCTGGTGGCCATTAGGATTTTCAATAAAAATAGAACTAAACAATAATGTGGCTTTAGACAGGGATAATGTATTTTATATAATTAGCAGAATTATCAGACATTGTTTGGGTTGAATTGATTAAATTTTGATTGAAAAGTTATTAGACTAATCACTTTTCTTTCATAGAAAAATGCAAACATCAAATTTAAGTGTGAAAAATAATTGTTTAACATCAGTTTAACATTCTCATTCTACAATTTACTTCGGACACAAATATGCATACATGATATATCCATCCATATAATCCATTTCATAGTCATCGAACTTCTGCTGGAAGACAAACAACAAAAGTTTTTTCTAAGGTGACTACTTCAAAAGTCGATTTAAAAATAACTTTGAACTACAACTTAATGTTACCTGTTTTAATTTAACATCACCCATCTTATTTTAAAATAATTTTATTTTAACTTTACCAGTCATTTTAAAATAGGAAGTTACACACTTTACTTAAAAAGGTTTTGTTTTGTATATTTTTATTTATTTTTACGAAACAGAATTCTACACACCATTACGTATTCAACCAGACTTAAGGAAAGGTGGTCGAAATATACATACGTAAACAGCCAAAAAATTACCCATGTCTAGTGATAATTTGCTGAAAATGAAATAATTCATTACAATTTAACTCCTAAATAATGCATCCTCATAATAACCCGCTAAATAATACTCCTAAATAATACATTTGGAGAGTGGGGTGCCAGCTCAGGTGTTGCCTCGTCATCTGACCCTGGTTTGAAATTACGTGGTGTCCTCGAATCTTTTCCTTTGGGATTGATCCCGGACCGTCACCAATAGCCCGTTGTGTTGCTCGTGTGATGTTAGTTAAAAAGACTATAATACCTAAATACTACATGTAAAATTCTAGAGCACATAAATACAAACAGGAAAAAAATTCTGTAAAATTCTGCGGAATTCTGTAAAACGGAAGATTTGAGCGAGTGTGTCGAATTTCGAATTCCTGAATATAATTTAAAATAGAGCAATTAGAAAAAATATTGATAAAGACAATGATTTGGTTTAAAGAAAAAGAACACACATTTATAAAACTACATTTACAAACTTAAAAGTGCTCAAATAAAACCTCAAAAGTTCACTGTCTTAACTCAAATACAGAATTCTGAAACAAATTTATAAAATAAACATTCTGGCGTTGCCAGATACCGAATAGCAAAATTACGCTCTTATGATCAATGAGTTTTTTGTTTTTGCATTTCGTGTTCCATTACAAAATGTAAGTTACGTAAAATTAAATACTTTAAATATACTTTTTCATAAATCAAGTATTAGTAAATTATATACTTTATGGGAAGAAATAAAAAATCAATTCAAACACATAACATTCGAATTAATTTTGTTTTGGAAAAAATTGTTTGTCGAGCAATACTGGTAAAACAATTTTAATTGAAAAGTTGTTTTTCCATCAATAGTGCGAAAAGAAACTGAGTTGCGTACCGCAATCGTTTTATACTCAATCTTATTCCTTTGGGGATTTCGAATTGTTTTTTAGCCGCTTCTGCACACCTAGAACAAATAGAACGGGGTTAATATGTAGTCTACGTTACCCGCAGAGTTCTAGAGTATACATGTATCAAATTTGGTGCGGATTGTTCAAACGGTGTAGATTTGTGTAGATAGATGACAACTCTGCCTTATATACTGTGGCTCCAAAAAGTGTTCGTAAACTTTAAAAATTTGTAGAAAAGCGCTGTAGCCTGGAATTGAATTCGAATGTAAAGTCCAATATTTGTTCATATCATCTTCATGTGATTCTGGATAAAACCTAATATTTAAAAAAATATTGACTCATTTTCTGTTTATAAAAATAAAAATGCAAGGAGGCAGAGAAAGAACACGTCACAAAAGTGATCGTACACCGAAACATTTTCGGATAAATTCATAAATAAAATTATCGTCTATCGCTTTTTTTATTTTTGCATTGTGGTGACATTTAAAAAATCGTTTGGCTTTAATCTTTGCTTGCTTACTTCGTAATATTCTATTTATTATTTAAAAATGGCTCGTAGTCGTAAGGAAACAACGAACAGCATTCGAAAATTGATTATTTTTCATCATAGTAGTGGTAAATCAGTTCGGAATATCGCTAATTAGTAAATTTATCCCATTCTACGGTGCAGTATGTGATAAAACGCTTTAAAGAAGAAAATCGGATCGAAAACAAGGTAAGAAAAGGTAGTCCGACAGAGTTAACTCAACGTGATCAGAGATTTATAGTTAGAAAATTTGTGAAAAATCCACGTTTGAGTGCTGTAAAAATTTTTACAGAATTTACTGAAAAATTTTCTACTTCAATTTCATCTGAAACTGTTCGACGAGTGCTCAGATCAGCTGGATTAAATGGGCGTTCTGCCCGAAGAAAAGTTTTCGTAAGTGCGAAAAATAGAAAGCTTAGGTTTTTTTCGTAAATTTAATGATAATAAGCCGGAAACGTATTGGAATCATGTCTTATTTGCAGATGAAAGCAAATTTAACATGTTTGGTTCCGATGGGCGTATAATTGTATGGAGTAGAAAAAATAAGGAACTTAATCCCACAAAGAACTTAGTTGGAACAGTAAAGCATGGCGGTGGAGGTGTCCTTGTGTGGGGTTGCATGTGTCAGCATCAGGACTAGGTAATTTGGTATTTATTGATGGCATAATGAATTATGCTCTTTATTAAAATATTTTAAAAGATAATTTAAAATTATCACCCCAAAATTTGGGTATTGGAAACAACTTTGTTTTTTTATCAAGATAACGATCCTACGCACACGGCTCTCAACGTTCGCCTCTGGTGTCTATAATTGTCCACAAATTCTGAAAACACCACCTCAGTCGCCGGATGTAAACCCAATAGAGCACATTTAGAGAGAACTGGATGTTAGAGTACGAAGGCACGACATTAAAACGAAAAGCGAACTAAAACAGTAATGACTGAAGAATGGAGGAACATTGATGCAGAAATTACAAAAAAAACTAGGGAACTCTTTCTTCCCAGACGTTTAAAAGCTGTTATGGATGCTATAGAATATCCTAATAAGTACTAATTTACCGAAATTTACAATATTTACTAATATGTAGATTTTTTTAAAGTGTACGAAGACTTTTGTGAGGTAACTTTTTGTAACTTTTTGATTATTCATTTTCCAAAAATAAAATTTTCAAATATTTTATGTAGTTTTGTTAAGAAAAAGTTATAGATGTTATTAAAAAATTCCCATTCTGAAATATTAATTTTTATTAATGGATGGATAGAGCAGTATTTCATTGAAATTCGTAAGTGTACGAACACTTTTGGGAGCCACTGTATATACATTTAAATATTTTCCCGTTAGAAAAATGGTAAAACATAAGTAAATAACTAAACATATCATAATTAGACAATTGCTCTGAATAGCAATTCTGTTCGTTGTTGAGGTAGGTAGGTAGTTAATTAACGTCACACTGGAGCAACACAACGGGCTATTGGCTACGATCCGAGATCGATCCCCAAGGGAAAGATCCTAGGACAACTGCACGTCATTTTGAACCACGGTCAGATGACGAGAACAACACCTGAGCTGGCATCCCTCTCCAAAGATCCACACCACGCCAACGTGAGGACATTTGAGGCCACGACCGATTTAACGTGCACCAGCACCCGTGTACACGACGGTCTTTGGATGGACAGAGTTTCGAACTCGCAACCCTCCTGTTGCTAATCCGTTGCTCTTTCAACCGGGAAGTTCTGTTGAAGGGGAGTTCAGTTGGGGTTCAATATGGAAGTTCAGTTGAGTTCCAGAACACTACTGGGGGCTACCGTAGCCCCAGTAGTGTTTCTGGAACTCAACTCTTTTGTAGTGGAAGGGTCCACTTTGATCTAATGGGGGACAGGGTAGCCTGGCCGGAGGAGTAACGGATTGGCAACCGCAGGGTTGAGAGTTCAAATCTAACCATAGACCGTTGTGCACAAAGAGAGGGGTGCACGTTATATCTGTCATGGCCTCAAATATCCTCATGTTGGCATGGTGTGGAAATTTGGAGGGTGGGGTGCCAGCTCATTTGTGACCTCGTCATCTGACCGTGATTCAAAATTACGTTGTGTTGTTGTCGAATCTTTCCCTTCGGGTTTGATCCCGAACGTCACCAATGGCCCGTGCGTTGCTCCAGTGCGACGTTAATTAAATACCTACCTTGATCTAATGGTCCACTAAATACGTGTGATTATATTAAGTTAGACCTCAAGTAGTCTAAAAAGAGATTTGAAATCAATGAAAAAATAAATACTCATTCCGCTGCCGGAATTCGGGAGCGTTTCCCGGAATAAGGTGTTCCGCTCACCTCGATAAATTCCCTCCTTTCCAGGAGAGAAGTCATGTCGGCCCCTGACCAATTACCGTCCCGCGTCTCTCCTGAGGTTTTGCAGGCCGGCTCCCGGGGCCCCCTGGGTGGTCCGTTTCCGGCATTCCTTATTAGGAAATGGAGGGCCCGGACGATGTTTATAAATACCCTTGGGAAGGAAGGCTGGGCTCCTGTTTTTGTTTTTCTCTGCGATGAAAATTTCCAGGATATTTTCATGAAAATGACCGAATTTGAGGGAAAAAGAGGGTGGAATCCAGTAGCGTAGCGTTGATAACCGAGAATGACGGGGTTGCATTGAATGCAAAAACATTTTAACTTTAGAACAGGGGTTCCTAACTTGAGCCCTGAGGAAAATAAAATAATACAGGTGCCAGTCTCATACAGGTACCGAAACAAAATACAGAAACCGCTTAAATGCAGAACTAGATTTCGACTGCAATTATCATCAATTATACCTAAAATAAGAAAACTGCAAAAAAAAATGCAACCACAGGTGTGTCATAAAGCGTCTATACCTAAATTTATGTTGTCTTCACTTAGGCCTACTGTTGCACTACAGTGCACTTTAATAAAATTAAATAGCAATTGTCTTCTATAATGAATAATAACAGTCATCTTCCTTTCGTCCCCGCTTCCAAACCTAACCTTCTATACCTAAATTTATGTTGTCTTCACTTAGGCCTACTGTTGCACTACAGTGCACTTTAATAAAATTAAATAGCAATTGTCTTCTATAATGAATAATAACAGTCATCTTCCTTTCGTCCCCGCTTCCAAAAGGATTGGGATATTGTGTTTGAGAGAGACGTTTTAAACACAAAAAGTTTATTACTAAAAAGTCTATTACATAACAAGTTCATTACAAACATGTTCTAAAGATGCGTATTTAATTTCGCTGACGTCTAACTGTTTGGTGCTCTAGATTTGGAGGTTTGCTTTCACCTCATCTGCTCCGTATTTGATTTCCAAGTCTATGAAATCGTTCCAAGTCTTCCACTTGATGGAGTGAGGGTTGCTCATGGAGGATTCTTAAGGGATTTAATAGTTCATCTGACTGTACAATAACAATTTCGAAAAACAAGTAATGAAGGAATATGTATCTGAATTGAATTGGATGTAATGATTAAATAGGAGGGAACTGTTTATTGGATGGATCTTATTGTTGTTCTTACTAACAATATAAAATCTGATATAACGCAAATGGTTTGATTTATTGAACTTAGGAATAACTTTTACGTATGGCCAAGTTTCGACACTATTATGTGTATTAGTGATACTTGAGAAAAAATTAAGATGTTATGGGGGTACATTTCAGTTTTTAAAATATAATTTTATTGCATTGACTTTGCGTAATTGTTCAAATATCACTAATATCTATGCCCCCTATAACACTACTCCTAAACACCATTAACATGTAAAACATTGGGTATGCCTAAGGGGCTCCGCCATAGAAATTGATTCTATAAAAGGCTCCGCGAGTCCAAAAGGTTGAGAACCTCTGGTTTAGACAACCTTCGATCTCACAACCCACTGATTACTAATCCGTTACTCCTTCAACCGGGCTACCGTGGCCCCGAAAATAGCGTGATTCACGGAGTTTGTGTTTGTATACATAGTCTACACAGCTTGGTTGGGCGGTTTTTCTGTGGTTGGTATAGGCTGTAAATAATGTAAGTTTTCTTCCTCTGCATTTCTTTGGGTAATTTTTGGCATTTTATCACACAACAAAATTATAAGGATTCTTTCCAAAATACCGTTGACATACGTTACAGAAACACACCTGAGCAGTCAACGTATTAAAAAATAATTTTTGTATATGCAAAAGCTAGCATAAATGTTGTGATGATTAAATGTGATGGATTTTCGTACATATTTAAAAAATTCTAACCATTTGATTCCCTACGAAAATCACATTGCATTGAGAACAAACCACTAAAGAATATAGATAGACGAAAAAATAGATCAATATCTTATAAATTTTTTATCTTTACACTCACAGGCATAACTTGCTTTCAGGTTTCATATTTTCAAAACCAGTCGGGATGAAATCACAGGAAAAAATACTTCCATCTTAAATAGAACACTGTCCTCAATAGGACTCTAAAAGTATATTCCGAATGATTCCGTGGAAATGAAAATGCTTCATAAATCGCGAACTTTATTGAAAAACCGAAATAATCTTACACGAATTTCCGATTAGAATGCGTCCTCCACTTTATTCAAGATAAAAAAGGGCCGTCTTCTGAGCGGCAGCAGATGGCCAGTGATGTTTAAGAAGGGAAAAAGCCTGTTTTTTTCCCGTCAACTATTTTCCTCTCCGGATGTAGTTGACAGGTTAAAATTTAATTTTCTTTTAATATCTGGTAATTATTTCAACAGCTACTCTCGTCACATGCGCGTTCCCGGCTTTTAATAAAAACGTGTCGCGTCTTGTCCCGAGCAGCTTCGGAAAGCGTGCGAGAACCGAAAGAAAAACCCGGAGAAGGATCGTTTTTTTTTGCCACTTTAATTTTAATGATTTGCCTAAGCTTTAGTTGACGGCTAATTTCGTCTTTAATTTGGCGTTAAGGAACATTAGATTTCCAATTACTTTGAATATGTTCTAAAAGAGGGGAAGAGTTGTTTTTGCTTTCGCATGCATTGAGTGAGCTCCTAACAATTTTATAATCTTGTCCACAAAAAAGAGGACTAAGTGGATTTGAGTAAGCGACGTAGATAGAATTCAATTATAAGCAGTTTAAATTTGGAGAGTTAAAATTGAATAATTCCAAAGGGAATACTTTGGTCCAAGGGTAAGTGCACGTCGTATGGGTCACCGCAACAGGAAAGTTTAAAATCTATCGGAATTGAATAAAATGCTTCTGTGTTGAAATCTCCCATATTCTCTGGAAGAAATGGGAATGGAAATTCATCTTATTTATAAACACTGAAGAGACGGACATAGATAGAGAGATAGACAGGTAGGATACATAAGAAGCGAGACTGATAGAAATGAGATGGAAAGGGATAGAAACAGGGAGAGAAGATAGGAAAGAGACATAAAGGGAGACACAAAGAGATGCATAAATAGAGACAGAGATGAGACAGATAGGAAAGAGACAAAAAGAGAGACAGATAGAACGGAGACAGAAAGAGAAATGAGATGGAAAGGGATAGAAACAGGGAGAGAAGATAGGAAAGAGACATAAAGGGAGACACAAAGAGA
Source organism: Meta bourneti (assembly GCA_933210815.1). Lineage (NCBI taxonomy): Eukaryota > Metazoa > Arthropoda > Arachnida > Araneae > Tetragnathidae > Meta > Meta bourneti. Next base: position 8,851,491 of record OW119929.1, read on the forward strand.
TGCATAAATAGAGACAGAGATGAGACAGATAGGAAAGAGACAAAAAGAGAGACAGATAGAACGGAGACAGAAAGAGAAAAAGATAGGGACAGAAAAGAGAGACAGATAGAGACAGTAAAAAGAGAGATAGGAAGGAGACATAAATAGTGAGACAGAAAGAGAAAAAGATAAAGAGTGAGATAAGAGATAGAAAGATTCAATAGAGGCAGTAAAAGAAGAGAGATAGAAAGAGATATACAGAGAGGCATTGAGAGAAGAGAGATATAGAAAGAGAGTGAGAGAAGAAAGATAGAAAGAGATAATATATAGAGGCAGTGAGATAGAAAGAGATATATAGAGCAGTGAGTGATAGAAAGAGATATAGAGAGGCAGTGAGAGAAGATAGATAGAAAGAGATATATAGATAGGCAGTGAGAGAAGAGAGATTGAAAGAGATATATAGGGAGGCAGTGAGAGAAGAGAGATCGAAAGATATATATATATATATATATATAGAGGCAGTGAGAGAAGAGAGATTGAGAGAGATATATAGAGAGGTAGAAAGAGAAAAGAGATATAAAGAGATATATAGAGGGGCAGTGAGAGAAAGAGAGAGAGGGAAAGGAAACCCCCCGAGAAGGATGTTTTTTTGCCAGTTGAAACTAAAAATTGAAATATGTAAATACATTTTAAAGCGAGAGAATATTTTTCTAGTTTCAGTTTTTGCAAAAGCTCGGCATGTGATAAATGATGTTCTCTTCATAGTTCATCCTCAGCTACTAATTGAAATCGATATCTCGATCGTTCAAGCAGCTGCAGAATTAAATGCAAAAATAAAAATTCTTCATTCGGAAGAAATAATTTTCTGCTGCCTTTTACATCGATAACCTAGAACACCATCAATTGCAAAATATTTTCTCACCTTTCCTCGTCTCTTTCTTTTGATTAAAAATATTACTGCTTCCTACTTTTTGATATGGACACTGTTTATTAAGACTCTTGAATTCTACTGAGAATGAAGCTCGGTGTTTCAAATGTTGGATAGTTGCATTTATGAATCAAAAGTTTTTAGTGTTGGATGGAATACATTTTGAATCAGTATGATTTTTCGTTGTAGTCCTTTTCTTTGTGGCAAGAGTTCCTTGAAACTGAAGTCAAGCACTTAGTTTATTGGGACTAGAAAGCCTTGTAATGAAATAATTCTTCACTTCAAACTAGTCGAAGTTTATTTTTGAAGCATTTGGTTCCAGAGATCAAAAAGGTTAAGTCACAAAAAAATGAAAATACCTCTTTCAATGATAAAAACTTCACAAACTTGGAGATTAATTCTTAAATATACAAACATATAATTTCTTAATTTGTTGTGATATATTTTTGTGAATATGTGAAACCTTTACTGTAGGGGGGATTTCGCACATTTTTATTTTCCCCAAAGCCATCTCCACTCTTCTGTAAGAAGAGTAAAAGTATTTCGACAGTAGCTTCTACTTTTTCAATCCTTGCGCTTAGATCTCGGCTCTTATCTTGTCGATGTACTCAGTTTCGAGATCGAATTTCCAACAGCCGGTGATCTGTCTGTCCCGATGTTGAGTTAATTATTAATTCGTATTTATGTGGAAAAATTTCGGTTAAATGCTGGAGTGGATCTCTGAATGTCTTATCGAAACCTCCTGTTTATAAGTGTAATAAAAGGAATACGTAAGATCGGGTACACGGATACTAAGGTGCACACGGATTAAGATAAGGACGCTTGTACCTGTTAATTAAGTACACGGATTAAGATAAGACCACTTGTACCTGTGTCAATTAAACTCACGGATGAAGATACGTATGCTTGTACCTGTGTCAATTAAGCACACGGATGGAGATACGTAAGCTTGTACCTGTGTCAATTAAGCACACGGATGGAGATACTTACGCTTGTACCTGTGTCAATTAAGCACACGGATGGAGATACTTACGCTTGTACCTGTGTCAATTAGGCTCACGGATGAAGATACGTACACTTGTACCTGTGTCAATTAAGCACACGGATGGAGATACGTACGCTTGTACCTGTGTCAATTAAGCAGACGGATTGATACGGACGCTTGTACCTGTGTCAATTAAGCACACGGAGAATCGTGATCTCTAGTTTCAATACAAAATTCTTATACTTATAGTAAAATAGTTCGGAGCAATATTGACGATTGGAACAAAGCCTCATTGTTTTAATTGGTTCCGAGAACAAAACAAAAGGGAACAAGCGAAGGAACAGCAAAGTAATTAAAGATGCCACCTCCGCTGTTCCTTTAGCTGAGAAGTGAATTCTTTAATCGCGTTTTCTTAAATGGTTCCATCAAGTTCAATCAAGTTAAGTAACTACTTATTAGCCAAACACTTTTTTTGGTTAATCGTATTAAAACGGAGTCTTCTTTGCTGCTTTACTTCCTTCCTTTTTTCTTAAGGAAAATATCTTCCATTTCGGTAAGGCTTGAGGTTTTTTGGGTCTTTTTTCAACCTTCCTTCAGATCTGGTTACATCAGTTTTCTCTTCAGTAAGGACAGTAACGCAGTGCGTAAGAGCTTTTCTTCTACTCTTTTTCTGACAGAGTGAGTTAATTTCAGTTTTCCGACTAAGAACTTCGTAAAAGTCTTCCGACCTCCTTTTAAAGTTGTCGTGACTTGTTAGTGCAAATTAAAGACGCGTTAGTTCCGTGCAAATCGATGAACATATGCGTTAAGTCGCTTCCTTTCCCATAGACCAGCGTTAAGACAAGAACTCTTTTGAAATTTTCAAAATTTTTGTTCTGCCCAGTAAAATTATTCCACAATGGGGTCAACTTGACGAAGCAAACAAAACGGAAGGGGTCGAAAAGACAATAATGACCGACTATGGCGGAATGAACTTGTTGAAATTGGTTGCTCAAAGCGTTAAAATTAACGCGGGGTGTTGACTCAGGGTAGGTATTTTAATGAACGTCGCACTGGAGCAACACAACGGGCTATTGACGGGATCAAACCCGAAGGGAAGAATAGGAGGACAACACCAAGTGATTTTGAACCACGGTCAGAGGACGAGGTCACACCCCTGAGCTGGTACTTCACTCTCCAAACTTCCACACCACGCCAACGTGAGGACATTTGAGACTAAGAAAGATTTAACATGCACCAGTCCCCTTTGTAGACGACGGTCTTTGATTGGATTTAAACTCGCAACCCTCCGGTTGCTAATCCGTTACTCTTCCAACCAGCCCGTTGACTCATGGAATAGCTTCGGAAAGAAAATTGGAATTTCATGTTTTTTTGGGGAAGTGGAATCTTTCTTTTTGGCGGCGGCTGTGCATGTCGTTCGCAAGAGAGTGTTATACTTGTGGCTGAAAAAGAGTGAAAACTGTCAACCTCCTGGCGTCCCGTAGATAATTACCATCACCAGATACATCCCAAGACTCAACCAGACTATATAGCTGTGAGAGCCACGCTCCCTAAAACAACCACGATTTTATCATTGATCAACTCGTGAAATAAAAAACGCTGACACTCCAAAAACGGATTCATTTCTGAGAATTAATGTTGTACGGCTAAATATCCTTGTGACGTGTTTTCCAAAAAACATGCAAAAACGTTACAAACAGTAAAGAATTGTTTATGAAATCAACCGACCAAGAAGTGTAATAGCACATGTATATAAGCAGAGTTGGCATCTGTCTGTCTGTTTCCTACACAAATCTACACACTTTTACCAATCCACAATCTTTAGAATCCTGCGGGTAACGTAGGCTATATATTAACCCCTATTTAATTAATATTGTGTCTGTAGAGGGGGCTAAAAACAATTCGAAATTCCCATAGAAATAACATTGAGTATTTTTATGATCAATGTCAGACCAATACATCAAATTTGGTACATTCATCCTGTAGAATCCAGCGGGAAACATAGGCCCCTCTTATATTAACCCTCGTTCTATTTGTCCTGGGTTTGTAGAGGAGCTAAAAACAATTTGAAATCTCCATAGGAAAAATATTGAATAATATTACGATGAATTATAAACAATTCAACTCAAGCAACGCCGGGTTGTTCAGCTAGTATACATATACATAAAACAGAGTTGGCGTCTGTCCCTATACAAATCTACACCGTTTTATCAATCCACACCTAATTTGGTACGTACGTATTCTTTAGAATCCTGTGGGTAACGTAGGCTACATATCAACCCCCATTCTATTAATCTTGGATCTGTAGAGGGGGCTCGAAACAATTCGAAATTCAGATAGGAATAACATTGAGTATTTTTACGATCACTGTCAGACCAATACAACAAATTTGGTACATTCATTTTATAGAATACTGCGGGAAACCTAGGCTATATATTATCCACATTCGATTTGTCCTGGGTCTGCAGAAGGGGCTAAAAACAATTAGACATCCCCATAGGAATAACACACACACACATTGAGTATCCATACTATCTCCATCAAAATAGGTACCCTCACCTTTAGAATCCTGCGGGAAACAGGTTAGATATTAACCCTCGTTCTATTTATCCTGGGTTTGTAGAGGGGCTTAAAACAATTTAAAATCTCCGTAGGAATAATATTGAGTAATATTACAATGAATTATAAACATTTATACCCAAGCAACGCGGGAAAATGCAGCTAGTAGAATATGTTTCGAAGTGTTGAATGTTTTCATTGAATTGTTTACTTAACAATCATATTAAGACGCAAAGCATTTACTCTACCATGGAAGTTTTAGAATGCACCTTTTAAGAACTTCCAGTGAAGCGTTGAATTTAAAATGTATTAAAATAAAAATTGTAAATTTAGAATTTCTCTTTCCTCCAATAAAAACCTCGAAGGTTTTGACTGACTCCCTTTATGGATTTGAAGATGGTCTTGGAAGTAGTAGATGTAGCGGGACATTGACAACTGGGCATGCTGAGATTGTGGATCGAGGAAATAAAAAAACACGCTTTGCTTAAGACAACCTTACGAGTCAAGTGCATTCGCTGTCGTTTTTTACGGCAAAGACAAATAATTTTTAACCTTAAGTTAAAAAGGAGTAAGCATTCATGCACACAACTTTGTATGGATGGCGGAATTACACAGACTCTACGCCAATGCTTTAAAGTAAATGAGATGCGCTATTATCCTGATATAAGGATAATTGTTATCGAAAATCCTTAAGGATACCGATAAATGTTACTGGGATTGGATCGAAGCGATTTAAATTGAATTATGTTTTGAATTTTAAAAAATAAATTTTTACAACATTTATTTTATTAGGGTTCAAGGCCACATTTGGCCATGCTGCGCCAGACACAAGACATACAATATCAAGTAATAGACATACACACAATGAAATTTTGATTGACACAGAAGAGCGAAATACACCCAGGGAGGAATGCACATTAGAGGAATCGAACCTGCGCCGCCTACAACTGGAAGGTTTCTAGCGCAGTGGTAGGTAGGGTGTTTAATTAATGTCGCACTGGAGCAACACAACGACTATTGGCGAAGGTGAAGATCCGAGGACAAACCACGCCATTTTGAACGACGGTCAGATGTCGAGGTCAACACCTGAGCTGGAATCCACCTCTCCAAACTTCCACACCACGCCAACGTGTGGACATTGGAGCCACGACTGATTTAACATGCACTAGCCTCCTTGTACACGAGGGTCTTTGGCTGGATTCGAACTCGCAATCCTCTGGTTGCTCATCCGATACTCTCCCAACCGGGCTACTGCGGCCCGATATTTCAGTGGACATACCCACAAAGCCACGACGGCCCCCTTTTTAGAATATTGGATAAAATTTTAAAACAATATCGAATTTAAACAGTTAATTGTTAAAAATTTAACCATAAATGTCAAATTCCAATAGCTAATAATAATTTTTAAATTTAGCTGCTGGCACATAACAAACCTACTATGAGTAGGTTAATAATACCTGTTGGGAAATAACAGTTACCATTGTTATCGCAAAATAACAGTGCTGTATAAAGCGTTGGTTATCTCCCTCCATTTCCTGTCCAAGGACAGGGGACTAATGGCGTGTCGGGAAAGCCAGCCGGAGAGGGCGGGTGGGTGTCAGGACAGAGATTCCCGGACTCCGGGTGACAGACTATCCTCGCGTGCCTCCAGCGCCCGGACTACGCCCAGCGGGCGTCACGCGAGCCCCATCCATAACGCCGGGCCCGGACAGGCCGTGCATCTTCCGCGGGGGCACGTGCCCGGCGGATGAGGGACTGTTATGGGGCTCAACAAGTAGCGCGACAATTAGCGGTAGTGCATTCGCGTGATTCCTCGCTCCACTTTGTACTCATTGATGCAGGAACCCTTAAGGGATGCCTTCGGAGCCACCTTTTTGAAATTATCGCGGAACTTGGATTTCTCTATATGTTCTGTTATTGATTTATACAAGAAAAAGCCTTTTATGGCAGAAAATAGTGTGTTTAAAATTTATTATTTTTTTATAAAATGGAGTAAAAGTGTAAAAAAATCAACCAAAAATACAACTTACGCAAAACATCGTATTTTAAAAAATAGTAAATATTTTTCTAGTTTGAACTGTCTTCTAAAATTAATTATCTTCTAAAAACCTTGATTCTCTCATGCATTGCACTACCATCATTACTATATTGTTATATTTAAAGTCCGTGTAGTCAAGTTGGAAGAGTAACGGATTAGCAACAGGAGGGTTGCGAATTCGAAACTCGGTCCAGCCAAAGACCGTCGTGTACACGGTGGCTGGTGTCATGGCCTCAAATATACTCACGTTGACGTGGCGTGGATGTTTGGAGAGTGAGCTCAGGTGTGACCTTGCCATCTGACCGTGGTTCAAAATGAAGTGGTGTTGTCCTCGATCTTTCCCTTTCGGGTTTGATCCCGGACCGTCACCAATAGCTCATTGTGTTGCCCCAGTGCGACATTAATTAAAATACCTACCTGTTATATTTAAATTAATTGTGGACTTTAACACGTTAATCATCTCTGAAAAAAACACGAAAAATAACAAAATGTAAAAAATATTGAGGTTTACATCCCACTCTGTTTTTTTTAAATGCATTTTTCTTAATATTTCAAACCGTGATTTATAAATTCAGAACACTATTAATATTTCAAAAGAATTTAATGGCTGCATTCCGAGATATCGTGTTTTGCTGAGAGTAATGCTTAGCGAAAATCGCATTTCGAGAAAAAGCTAAAAAGAATATAAACCCCCATGTGGTCAATACGTTTAAAAATTTTTATATCTTCAGTTGTAATGGTCCTAGAAGTAAAATCCGAAGTGATTTGAAGAGCTAAAGAGCTGCAGTATAATAATATGTAAAATTTGAAAAATGTAAAATTTGGGTGAAAATGGCGTTTTAAAGGTATTAAGGCAGGGATGCCTTAACACACCCAAAAGGGAAGCATTTTTGCCATGTTGAATCCCCCGATCCTCAAACAGAAAGTCCAAAAATATCTACGATAATAGGATTATCTCATTAGATGTCGACTTTTATGTTCTCTCTCACCTCGACCCTCGTGATTTTCGAGTATGTAGTGTTGCTTTTATCCCACAACCCTCCCTTTATGACTAAATAACCATCTCTCTAAAAATCCATGGATTCTTTCAGCCCTTAGAGATAGATTCCATTGGTGAAAGTGGGATCGTGTAACTTTAGCAGCCAGTGCTCACTGAACCAAAACTCCATTTTTGGTACTTTCATTGTGTGGATCACATTGCGATACAAAGCGAGTGTTGCTATTCCAAATTCGTTAACTGTACCACGAGAGATCGAATATTGTTTATTTCCATAACTCTCCAACGTATACCTTGAAATCTCTCAATCTAAAGTTTCATTCGATTCGTTGAAAATTGCGGTTGCTAGGGGCATATACGGGAAGGTAGGTAGGTACTTAATTAACGTCGCACTGGAGCAACACAAAGGGGCTATTGGATACTGTCCGGGATCCATCCCGAAGGGAAAGATCCGAGGATAACCCCTCGTCATTTTGAACCTCGGTCAGATGACGAGGTCAACACTTGAGCTGGCCCACTCTCTAAGCTTCCACACCACGACAACGTGAGGACATTTGAGCCCACTACAGATTTAACGTGCACCAGCCTCAACGTACACGACGGTCTTTGGCAGGACCGAGTTTTGAACTCGCAACCGTGAAGTTGCTAATCCTTTACTTTTTCAACCGGTCTACCGCGGCCCCCAAATCGAAGTCGAATCTGAGGTGGAAAAAATCGACAAGTAGTGACGAAGAGGACATGTCTCCAGTTTTAGACCGTTTTAATAAAACATTCAGATTATTTTTAGCAGTATGAAATTAATGAGCCGTTTCAAAAATGTATTGAAGCAAAGGGTGATTATATCGAAATATTAAAATTATTAAGTGACTTCCATTTACTACGTACTATCGCGGAAAAAAACCGAATTCCCTCTTCATTCGAGCAATTTTAACAATAAAGAAAATTCAACGATGGCGTTCGACAGAAACTAACGTCTATAAATTCAGATGCATAAAATTTGCATAAGGAGCCGTCTTCATATTAAATTGAGCACCCACTTCATAATTTCCAATGGAAACTCCCTATTTTGACACAATTTCAAATATATATTAAAATTTAACTTCAGATACCAAATTTCATATCATTAGGTCTTACCGTTTCAAAGTTATGAGTACAGAAAGATTGGAGCTCCTAATGTTAAATCAGTTTCTCACACTTTTATGGATATCTTCCTAAATAATATTTCTATAGCGCTCTGATATTTTGTACCATGTTACTGTTAGGCAACCCAAACAAAATCCACCTAATATTTTATTTTAAAAAGAGTTTTTAGTATGCAATAATAATTATTAAATTAATGTTTGAAAAAATTATGAATTGGGACCTTGCTATATTTTGATGGGAATCAATTCAGAATGACTCCTAATATGATCATGCAAAATTTCATGATCATATTAGAAGTCATTCTAATTGTTAGTTATTGCGTTACATTAATTTTTTCTCATTTTGTCGATTTTAGGGAGCAACCAAAAGTTTAAAAAATGTCTGACAGACCTGAGAAATGTTTAGATTCTTGAAAAATGGTTGGAAATTTGATTTATGTAATCTAAAATACATTGCCTTTTACCAGTTATGTGTCGTATAGATGAACTCTACTAATTAATGATTAATTGAATGACTAACTCTATTCACTTTTGGATGATCGAAATATCAGTTCGATTGTATTAAATAATTATAGATAGGCTTTTTGGTTGCATATATGGGTACGCTAATTAAAAAAATTAACATTTATTAAGAACACTAAGGAGACGATACAAAATTATACAGCACATCGATCAACACTTTCTCCGTTTCAAATTGTTCTCAATTCCAGAATCCTTCTTTTATCACATTTTAATCATGGTTGCAATTCAATCGTTTGAGCTTGTATAATAAATATAATAATTCTCGGATCGTTTACACTTGCATGATAAATATAATTCTCGGATTGTTTGCACGCGCTGACAAATACGTTTGAAATAGTGTTCAAATTTGAAATTCGGGTAGATATAACTAGAGTTAATCTGGATCTACGAATAGCATATCCATATTTTCAATGTGGAGATGATCCCTGAAATTGACAGCAAATTTAAAATTGAATATCTATGGATATAAAGGTAGTAAAGCCATGAAATTTCATATTTAGACTAATTTAACGATGCGGAATCTGATTAAGATATCAAAACAGGATATTTTGAAATTTTTTGTTGGTGCAAAACTATATATGAAGACGGCCCCTTATTCAATTTTTTGCATTTGAATTTGTAGAGGACTTTATTCCCTATTGAAGGATCTCTTTGTATTTTCACTACTATGAATGGTACTTGAAATAAAGGGGTAGCTCGTTCTTCTTCCCCGACTGTACATGCAATTTCCTCAAGCGACTTCCAAAAAAGGACTCGCCTGCATTTTGTGTTTTGGTAGTTTCTTGACCAAGCATTACATACCGGGGTTCCAGTGAGAAGGCAGTCGAGTCAAGAGGTTTTAAATGAACCGATTTTTTAAAATTTGGCTAATTTTTTTAACCTATCCAGCCCGAATATACTCGTTGCTGGCAGTGCGAAAACGCTAACATACAGAAGTGTAAAAAGACGAGCCGCAACTCAAAGCCTCCTGGAATCGATCCCTGTCCTCTCATCCGGAAAATGGGTTCAAGAAACGTGACCGATGAAGAGTCAGGCCGGATGGTCACGCGATGTCCGGACCAGGAATTAGGTCAGTCTGTGCAAAATTATTTATTCAAGAGCGCCGGGCAGGTGGTTTATATCACTTACTCGGCACTTACCCAGAGAAGAAGATTCTTCGCTTACAGGTGTCTAAAATTGCATCGAACTAGTACACTGCTGTATTCAATTTTCCATGGCCGCGGTAGCCCGGTTGGAAGAGTAACGGATTAGCAACCGGAGGGTTGCGAGATAGAATCCAACCAAAGACCGTCGTGTACAAAGGGTGCTGGTGCACGTTAAATCTGTCATGGCCTCGAATGTCCTCACGTTGGTGTGATGTGGAAGATTGGAGATTGAAGTGCCAGCTCAGGTGTTGACCTCGTCATATGACCGTGGTTCGAAATTACGCGGTGTTTTCCCCGGTTCTTTCCCTTCGGGATGGATCCAGGACCGTCGCCAATAGACCGTTGTGTTGCTCCAGTGCAACGTAAATTAATTACAACCACCTTCAAGAATGGATTCTGTTAAATACGATTCCTTCAGAGGAAAGGAATGACACAGGCCATATGGATCGCAAAAGGGAAAAAGGCTTGTTTATTGAAAACACAACACATATATATATACAGATAGGACAGGATTGCAGCACAACCAATAAGATTCATTAAAATGGACGGACGTCCAAGAAAGCTGTAGAATATTCACGCATGCTGCCTGTAAAGAGTGACTCAGCTCTAGCAGCACAAAGAAAGATACAAAGACTTCTATGGGCGATTACATTATACAAGATTCATTTCTGAGAATTAAAGCTGATAAATGGAACAGTTTTGCGACTTGTTTTCCAATAATCATGCTAAAATGTAAGAAGTATTTTTGAAATGCAAAGAATTTATACATAAAGCAGAGTTGGTGTCTGTCTGTTCTCTATACAAATATACACCGTTAACCAATCGACACCAAATTTGGTACACTTATACTTTGGAACACTGCGGGTAATGTAGGCTACATATTAACCCCCGTTCTATTTGTCCCGGGTGTGCAGAGAGGACTAAAAACAATTCGAGATCCCTATAGGAATAATATTGAGTATTTTTACGATCACTGTCTGACCAATTCTCATCAATTTTGGTACACTCATTCTTTAGAATCCTGCTGGAAACATAGGTTATATACTAACCCCGTTCGATTTATCCTAGGTCTGCAGAGGGGGCTAAAAACGATTCGAAATCCCCATTTGAATAACATTGATTATCCTCACCATAAGTTTGACCAATTGACGTCAAATTCGGTACACTCATTCTTTAGAATCCTGCAAGAATCATAGGCTGGATATTAACCTCCGTTCCACTTGTCTTGGAAATTCAGAGGGAGCTAAAAACAATTCTAAAACTTCCATAGAAATCACAATGAATAATATTACGATGATTAACAAACAATTCAAACCGAGCAACGCCGGGTATTTCAGTTAGTTGTTTATGAAATCAACTGACCCAGTGTAATAGCACATAGATGTTTCAATCGTATCGCGAATACGTTCCATCATGTAGCATACGCAAGTCATAAGAAACAACTCACTTCCATTGCTATGACAACGACGAAAACATCCACATCCACAACTTTCCGTCACCTGCCATGAGGCATTCAAGAAGGAGTTGAAGAGGAGGGTTCCATTGTCATGAAATGTGCCTTATTTAATATTCCACGTTTAATATTTAAACAGAGCGAGCTCTTCCCTAAGAGGAGGGGTGGTCTGAAAGGGGTCATCGAAGCGCGAGAATCGAAATCCGCTGAGCGAACGGCCGTCTTTAAACTTTAATCTCCCCATTGAGAGCCCCTTTGTCTCAACCGATAGTCCTCCCTCCGATCACGCGGCTCCTTCCGCGGCTTTTTAATGCCTCAACAACGGAAGTGGACAGATTGTTGCCAGGAGAAATCCACAAAGTCTTAAGTACTATCGTTTGGAACCAGGCGTTGGGAAATAGTCCTTATTTTTGCGCGTAGGAGAGCTTTTTCTGTAAAGATTAATGTAGATAGTGCTATGGCTTTTGTGGTATAACGTGCTTCCTGTCCGAATGTATTGAGTAATTGGAAGTAAAATTCTCCTCTAGCTATGGTTTGTTTACATTCAATACCCCTCCCATATTACTAGTCATCTGACCGTGGTTCAAAATTACTTGGTGTTGTCCTCGTATATTTCCCTTCAAGATGGCCCCCGGACAGTCGCCAATAGCCCATTGTGTTGCTCCAGTGTGACGCTAATTAAATACCTAACCCTCCTATATTATATTTTCGATAAAAGAACATGGAAGAGTGATTAAGTTAGTTCATTTTTTATTTTTGCATCGTTAATTATATTTCATTCAAACACGTTGCAAGAGCTTTTTGTCCTACCGATATCTTGGGACGTGGTCGCTGATTGGAAGAGCAAAGGATTAGCAATTGGAGGGTTGGGAGTTCGAAACTTGGTCCAACCAAAGACCGTCGTATACACAGGGGCTGGTGTACGTTAAACTGTCATGGCCTCACGTTGGCATGGTATGGAAGTTAGGAGGGAGGTGTGCCAGCTCAGGTTTTGACCTCGTCATCTGACCGTGGTTCAAAATCACGTGGTGTTGTCCTCGGATTTCTCTCTTCGGGTTTGATCCCGGACCGTCGACAGTAGCCCGTTATGTTGCTCCAATGCGATGTTAAAAATTTACGTAACCCATATTCTCTTTTTTGATAAAACAGGAAAGAGTGATGGAAGTTAATACATTTTTATTCTTTCATTGTTAATTACTTCGTTGAAACATTTTATAAGAGTTTTTAATCCTACCAATACCTTTTTGGAACTTATCTTGATCCCCATTCACGTTACGCACAGCAAACGAACACAAAATAAAGATAAATTTAATTCTGAAACTTAAAGATTAACCCTCCTATGGGTTCATATACAAATATTCGTCCTGCAGTCTTCCCTGCATGACATCTATCCAGTTTGGACGTTCTTGACCAAAAGAAACCTTCCTGATAACCTTTATTTGGCCTTCCTGGTGGTGGTGGTCGACGAAGAATCTCGTAATTAGCAAAACTGACTAGCTCTTGATGGACGAGATATCTCGTCGTTAGAAAAAAACTGACCAGATCTCAAGATCTGATCAGTTTTCCTCGTCATCATAAAAAAATCAGCAATATCTTGATGACGAATTATCTCGTCATTTGCGAAATTCGTCAGACCTTGACGGACGAGATATCTGGTCGAAACCACTTGAAGGGTTAAGTCATAGATGTGGTTATTTATTCATTATGTGTGTGTTGTAAGGAAAAAAGCAATACCACATTACTAGGAAATCTGACGTTCGGAAGGCTAAATTTAGCCACATAAAGGTACCTCTCTATTAGTCTACTATCAAAATAATCAATCAATTATGAAAGGTTTTGTTAAAAATACTTTAAATAAAACGAGAAGCGTGATTTCAAGCTCACAAAACGACTCCGATTCAAAGGAAAATAGTTTTGTTGCAAAAACCGTGGAAATGAAACATAATCAATAAAATTCAAGATACAAAATTTAGTTTCCTAAAGTCAATGATGATATTTTAAAATTATTCGGGTCGTCAATGAATGTACTCCTATTTTATGTAAAACAGTTTTGTTGCAAGAGATTCTCACAATCGCAATTATGTTATCTCTATGCTATCTCTATGGGGGTGTTGACAAAATGATTAGATTCCGTGCATATCGAGCAAATAGAAAGAAAAGAAAGCAATCACTCGAAGAAAAATGCGCCATTCCAAATATTTATGATTTTAAAGGACATTGTAGGGGACAATAAAACTCGGAGTAATTGGGAAACTCGTACAAAATGCAATAAAAATAGAACGCCTGGAATTAGTTTCACCGCTGGTCTTAAGTAGGTTTACGAAAATAATTCTTTCTATTCACTTAATCTCGCCATTTTGGTCATAGAATAAAACCTGGATTGTTAAAAACGGAACTTTTTCAGAGTCTAAGAACCTCAGCAGTAGGAACCATAGCTACGAATCTGCCTGATTGGAAATAAATAGTATTCCTTCGTCAGATATTCGTTAAAAATAAATATTATATCTTCTATCCGAAATTCGTTATATGTAATAAATATTATTCCTTTTGTCAAATATTCATTACAACAAATAAACATTATTCCTTTTGTCCAATATTCATTACAACAAATAAATATCGTCTTTGCTCCCCAAAAATTCGTTTCAATAAATATTTTTTGTATGAAAGCAGGTAATTAGTGTTTCATGGTGCAAGGTCCAAAAACGGACAACCAACGCAAGATCAGAAGAAATGAAATCAATATAGATATAAAAAACATTGTTATAAAATATAGATATAAGTCCCCTGCGTAAGAAATTTGCATAACACAAAATTTTATGGTTTTTGAATGGATAATATGTATAAAAAATGCAATATAATAATCAAAGTAGAAATTGACTGAAAGTGTATGATGAATTTCTACGATTAAAAACATTCTGATCAACAATATCACGTATAATATAAAAAAGTATGAAAGTAATAGATGATATAAATATCGTGATGGATAAAAGCACTACTGAAATTTAAAAATTCAATGTTAGTTAAAAAAGGGAAAAGATTTGGATGGGGTTTTCCGCAATAAGATCTTGCAAATTTCAAATTGATCTTGATGAAACGATGATCATTAAAAACAGCGCAGTCAATTTAAATAAGTTTGATAGTAAAATCTGATGAGCATGCATGACAAAAAGGTGGACTCTCGCCCTAAAAAAAGACAACGATGAGTGAATCGTGTGTGCCCAATGCGAAGGTGAACCAGTTTGACATAAGTTCCTTGCATTGGGCAGATGGCCACACATTAATAAATGGTTTGATGAATGTAATTTATTGCTGATTTGCAGATTCTGACTCTTGCCACAAGGAGTTAATATACTCCTTTGTGAACACCTTGATATTAAAAAAGGAATGGCTTGCGACAACGGAACATAAGCTGCTTTTGCAGCACTGTCAGCAAACTCATTACCTTTGATGCCCACACGACTTGGTATCCAACAAAGCAAAATATAAAAGCTCTCCAGAGTATTTAAAATGTCAAATATATCTGACACAACAGGGTGGCATTTATAATCGTAGCACTCCAACTGTTCCAAGACACTCATACATGCAGAATTTACGGTGGGAATGAGAATCTTTTTGTACGAAATTCGTTACAGGAAATAAATATTATTCCTTTTGTACGATATTCGTTACAACACATAAATACATCATTTTCCGAAATAATAACTTTGTCCTTAATACTTTTGTCCGATATTTGTTACCAAAAATGAATGCTATTTCTTTTATACAAAGTTCGTTACATGAAATGAGTACAATTCCTTTTATCAGAAATTCGTTACATGATATGAATATTATTATATTTGTTCTAAATTCGTTACAATATATAACTATTATCCCTCTTATACGAAATTTTGCATGAAATAAATATATTATTTTTGGACAAAATTTTACTTGAAATAAATTCTATTATTTTTGTCCAAACTTCATTCCATGGGTGACATTTCAAATTTAAATAATTTTCAAGAGTTTGATTAACCTGCTCCATCGTACTGATTTATGAGATGTTCATGTGATTTCTAGAATTGAATCGATATGAAAAGAATACTATTTTTAAATTCTAATTATATATTTAGTTTCACAGAAAAAATAAACTAAGTATAAAAATTCTTTCTTATTAGAAAAATTGCACAGCCCAAGCAATTTCAAAAAATTTTGCTGAGAAATTTTTTAAGATTGTTTCAGTTGACTTAAATATAGACTTTTTATCTTTTTAGTTGGCGGTTGGGAAAGGATAAGTTTACTTCGATCTGACTTTAGGGTTTGAATCTCTAATCCCAGGAACACCATTTGAAGATTTCACAGTTGGCTTAGATGGTTACTTACTTCAGTGACAGATGACACAAAAACAGACATAAAACGAGAAGACGAAGAATGATGCAACGAAGTCATCAGTAAATGGATGTAAGTACTCACAGTATGGAAAGTTTTATGAAAATATATCCAGCCGTTTGAAAGTAGCGCGGGCACACATACACTTACACTTTTGACTTAAAGAGTGATTACTACTTCAGTGGGGATACATTCGTCTCTTTTAATTACAGCTATAATTGAATGCAGCAAGGTATTCATCCTAGATATATTTTGTGAAGTATTAGTTAGAATTGGTTACAGTAAGTTGTACCATATTTCATTGTTTCCAGTCAGTTAGCATAGCGAAAGATGTGTTGCTGCCGACTTCTCTAAAAAGGTGTTCGAAAGCAACCGTCAATGTCTTTGCCTTCCGGGCGGAAGATTCGAAGTCAGATGCTGACGAATATTAATCTAAAATTTGGGTTAATTACTTCTTTTAATTTTCTAAATGCGATTTTAGTTTTTAGTTCGTGAATGTTCTGTTGTATATAAAGTCTGTTCTCTGGGCTCAGAACGGAGATATTGTATGTTACATTGAGTTTTATTTGACGTATCATTAAATTTGTCTAATTTAATACCTTATGTTCCTTGATACTAATGTTAAAATAACTCCAATATAATTTCCATCTGATAATAGAATTCATGTGTAGAAGATAGGCTTTTCATCTGTATCGATAAATGATTTGCAGTCGCCGTCATATGTGGTTATAACATTAATGGGGAATTTCTCAAGACAAAAAACTATATTTGGGACTTAGGAATAATGTACGATTAGAAATTTATTTTTAATGCGCATATACATGAAGCAACTAAAAGTGCTTATAAAGGCTTATGGAAGGTTTAAAAAATTTGTAGGCACCCGTACTTATTTATCGTTTTAATTCTTTAGAAAGACCTATTTTAGAGTATGGCTGCGCAGTACGGAATCCATATTATAAATACATCAGTTATAATATTGAAAGAAAAATTAAAATAGATTTCTAAGACATTAATTGCGAAAATTTAGTCTTATTCTTCTTGAGACGGAAATACAGCGCATCCTTTGAAAAGCTGAACGGCCTTCCTGTTTGCGTTTATACTTTTACTACAAAAATAAATCATTATCCTCGCCTGTTTATTGAGATAAATATTCATGTACCCTCACATAATACTCATATTCGAAAAACATATTTTTCAACTTTCTTGAGCAAATATTCGAAAAGTCAGCCCTAAGCTCAATTTGTCAGGACGATAGGTAGTTTAGATACAAACCTCGATGTTTTGTTTGACGACTTTGTAGTTTTTAGTTATTTATAACTTAAGCGTTGAACAGTTTTCCTTGTGGTTGTAGGGCAGTTGGAAGAGCATCGGATAAGCAATAGGAAGGCCGAGAGTTCGAAACTAGGTCCAGTCAAAAACCATCGTGTACACGGGGGCTAGTGCACGTTAAATCTATGGAGGACTCAAATGCTCTCAAGCTGTTCAAATTACGAGACGTGATCCTTGGATCTTTCCCTTTGGGATTGATCCCGGACCGTCACCAATTTCTCGTTGTGTTGCTTTAGTGTGACGTTAATAAGCTACCTACCTTATGGTTGTATGTTTCTATCGTGATTTCTGTTCTGGGTTAATAATAGCATTGTGGTTGGTTGGCTTTGGGGCTTTATGGCGCAAGGGCCATATTTGGCCATGCTGCCCCAGACGCAATACAATATCAAGTAATTGACACAAGACATACAATATCAAGTAACTCACAATTCCCAATCCCCCATTCCCATCGCTGGCTTGCTCGAGAGCGGTCGTGTGTTTCGAGAGCTCCTGATGAGAAGGTTTTTATGTGTGCTTTCAATTATTTTTATCAATTTATTAAGATAATCTTATTATACTAAACTCATATAGTTGATACTTGGATTATATTAGACTTTTAATTAGTGTGTTCTTGTCATTTTTGTCTGGCTTTATAACTGAAAAAGTTAAACAAGCGATTGGAAAGGTGTTCCTGTATATATATTATAACCGTCTTATTTTATAATCTTTTTATAATTGAATTTGCCATCTTTTGGTGCTGTATTTGGGTTTTGGATGTTGTATTTTGGACTTTGTTGAGTCTGTGCCTGACTTTGTATCTGAAATTCTGTGCTTAGCTTCGCTCAATTTTGAGTTGCAGCCATTTTTATAGTTGTTAATTGAATTCGGCTACGCCCCTTCTTTACTGGCCGCCATTTTGATGGAACAGATTATGGTATAGCTATTTATGAGAAATTGTAGGAAGAACTGTTCTTGAATGAGAATTGGTATATTAACTAGTAGTTGTGTTTTTTGCCACGTTGTGTGGATATTTGTGTGTGTGCCATTTTGTATTGTATTGTTTTATCTGCTTGTCCCAACCGGCCCGGCGCGGGTTCTATGCCCTTATACCAGTGGTATATTACTCTGATAGGTGGGGAATTTTTTCTCGTCCCTGAGTTACTGTTTTATAGATTTGACTTCCCGGCCTGATCCCGTAAGGGAAGATGGCCGGAGATACTAAAGCTGATAAGATTTCCTGCACGCCGGGTTTGGATTCCCTGGTAGCTGGCTTTACCAGGGATGAGCTTAGGTGTCCTAATATTAAGGTCCTATATGATACTTTGGGCGAGATAGTTACTCTTTGCAACGAAAAGCGTTCGAGTAAGGTCTCGACAGTGATATTTCAGCAGGGCCTTACGGGCAGTATGAGGGTAATAACAGATCTTGTTGTTGAAATGGGAAATAGGGCTGCCTCCTCTTCGTCCTTTGTGAATGAAAGACGTTCTTCTTTGGCAGGCTCTCCATCTGTCTCGGATAAAAAATCCAATGAGAAATTTTTGCAATTGGAGAAGTTGCTTGAGGAGAGGAATGAGGTAATCAGACAGTTGGAAAATAAATTGGATGAGTCGGTGATGGATGTGGACGGGATTTCTGCCCAAAGGGAACTTGATGTTCAATCATTACGAATACTTATAAAAGATTTAGAAACCGATATTGCCTACCATAAAGGTAGAGCTGACGAAAAAGATAAAACTATAGATCTACTAACGAATACATTTACCTCTATATCCGATAAAACTTATTCGTTAATTAAGGAAATTCAAGATAGTCCTAAAGTATTGAACTCTGTTCCCCTTCCTTCTTACGCCAATATGGCGGCTAGAACTCCCCCCGGGGCTTCCGGCCCTAGATTGCCACCTCAGAATCATGTCCTCCTTCTGAGGCCTAAACAAGAGAACGATACTTCTGATAATATGGGGAAAATTCAATCGGCCCTTAGGGGCTCTACCCATAAAATTAAAAACATTAGGAAAATAGGAGGTGGTGGCGTGGCTATTGAATTGGATTCAGTGGAGCAGGTTGCTGATTTGGAGAGGGATCTGGGCCATAGAGAGGATATCTCCGGCTCTCTTAATATAGCTAGGCCATCTAGGAGAAGCCCTAGATTAATCCTCCTCAATGTCGATAGAGACATTGAGGCAGAGGACATTTTTCAAGAACTTAAGTTAAAAAATGAAATAATTAATGAGGAGGGAGACATCCGAGTGGAATTTAAAATTAAATCGGCAAAAGGTCACCACTGGGTAGTTACTATTAAACCCTCCCTATTCCATCCTATCATTAGCACCGGTCATTTGTACATCAGATGGCAGCGGATCAGAGTTGACGAATTCAAAAGTATACGTCAGTGTACAGGATGTGGCCAATTTGGCCACACCCGATCCAAATGTAACAATAATAAGGTATGTCTTTCTTGCGGAGGTGACCATTTAATTAATGAGTGCAATTCACCTAAACGATGTGTTAACTGTGTACTGTCTAACTCTAGATTTAACACTAAATATAGTGAAGGTCATGCCTGCAGGGACCGGAGATGCCCCAATCTTAAACGGCAACAAACACTCTTGGCCGCCAATACCGATTACGGTACGGAGTGATGTCCCGGTTAAAACTTCTTCAGATAAATACAAATCACTCACTTCCGGCACACAGCCAGGCCTTGATCACTGCGACTGAAAATAATTATGATTTTGTACTTATACAGGATCCATATCTAGTTAAATCAAAACCTTTGTCACCTCCTCCGGCTTGCATGCAGATCCAATCTAATAAGGGTAATGCAATTATAATTTCTTTAACTAAAAATTACAATATGAATTTAAAATTTAAATCTAATAACACTGTTTTTGCCGAGATTTCCACGGACTCTGGCCCTCTGATGCTCGGCTGTATCTACTTCCCTCCTCACGACGACATCCACCATCTATTTGAGGAGGTTGATACATTGAATTTCAATGATAGTAGATTCCTCATACTGGGTGACTTCAATGCGAGGTCTCCAGTGTGGGGCTACAGCTTTGAGGACGTCAGAGGGCGTCGAGTTCTGGAGTTCTGTAATACATTTGGCTTTAACATTCTTAATATTCCGGAACTCGGGCCCACCTTTCTGGCCCCAACGGGTAGGGGTTGGCCCGACCTTTCTCTTATTAATAATCTTCTGTTGACATATTTTTATTCTTGGAATATTCTTAATTTGGAAACTTGCAGTGATCATAGGTACCTGTCTGTTGTCCTGGACAGTAACCCAATAGCTCCATCGGGATTTTTCCTCAGAACCAAATTTGGTCTGGGGAACTTCCCTAAGAAACTCAAACAAATAGCTCCCAATTTGGAAACTTTGTCAAACGAAATTAATTCTCTGAGTAAAATTGATCATTATTTTGAAACACTATTAACTCAAATTAAAGCAATAGCTCTTAAATCACTAAAGAAGACACCTAAAAAACAGGAAATAAAGATACAATGGTGGACAGGAAATTTGGCCTCCTCAAGGAATAGGACCACGGCCCTGCATAGGAAGTTCATATCACTTAAAAATAATAATTTTCCCTCTAATGAGGTCCTTGCCGCGGAGCTTGAGTATAAAATTTCTAAAAATAAATATAAACTTCAGATAATTGACGCCAAGAGATCATCTTGGCGATCAATCTGTACAAATACTCAAGCCAAATATGGTACTGTTTTTAAATATACATTCCAGAAAAACAAACCAAATATTAATCTTCAGCTGTTTTTTTCTAATGATCCTAATTTGACTTATAGTGAAAAAATTTCAAAATTGATGGATAATTCTTTTGGTCCTTCGAACCTTCAAAATTTTGATTCATTTAATATTGGTATTACGCCTCCTGATCTTAATTTAAAATTAACATTGAATGAATTAAAGCTGACTTTTGATAATTTAAAATCTGGTAAAGCTCCCGGCCCGGACCTCTTAGATTATAAAATTTGGACTTTTGTTTTTCAGAACCATCCTAATCTGTTATTAAAATCAATAGAGACCTGTCTTCAGTATGGCTATTTTCCAAGGTGCCTCAGGGGTGGTGGTGTCCGCTTCATTGGGAAACCAGGAAGGGACCCATCCTCCTGCGGCGCCTATAGGCCCATCTGCCTACTTCCAACTTTGGGCAAAATAATAGAGAGGGTCTTCACCAGGAGGTTGACCTCCTGGTTGGAGACCCATAACATACTTCACCCATTGCAGTTTGGATTTAGGGAACTCAGGTCCTGTGAGGAGGCCCTGGATGCTGCCATCAACGAAATTCGTAAGTATACTGGGACACATCACTCCGCTCTCACTGCCATCGACATCACAGCTGCTTTTGACAATATGAACTGGCAATTGCTTGAGTCCGTATTAACTTCTATAAATTTACCTAACCATTTCATTAAATTTATTACCTCCTACCTTACGGACCGATCCATAACTTACTCTGATTCTACTACAACATTAACTAGACTAATAACTAAAGGATGTCCACAGGGATCGGTCCTCGCGCCTACTCTTTGGAATCTGTATTTTAATTCTGTTCTTCAATTAAATTCTAACAATTCATATATCCAGGCCTTCGCAGATGACCTAGTGGTAATAACTACTGGGCCCACGCGGAGGATCCTGGAGCTTAACACTAACAATTCGCTTAAATTAATATCAGATAGAATTAAAGATCTTAAACTTGAACTCTCACTCAGCAAGTGCCAGTCTATAATCTTTTCAAAAAATAATAAAAAACTCCAGAGAAATCCCATTTTTAAAATTGATAACTACACTCTAAAAATTAAAGATTCTATTAAAATTTTGGGACTAGTGATAGATAACGGGCTCACGTGGAGTCAGCACATTCTTTCACTTGGGGAGAGGTGTCTCCAGATAGGAGACACTCTCTCCCGTG
Source organism: Meta bourneti (assembly GCA_933210815.1). NCBI lineage: Eukaryota > Metazoa > Arthropoda > Arachnida > Araneae > Tetragnathidae > Meta > Meta bourneti. The sequence continues at coordinate 8,873,846 of OW119929.1, forward strand.
TCGTTGGTGGGGGGTGGGGCGTCCGGGCCCAGCTCCTCAAGATTTGGTATGAAACGGTGGTCGAGAGAATGATAATGTATGGAGCTGGTGTCTGGGGCGGTAATTTAACCAAAGCGCAAATCGATAGGCTCAAGTCAATTCAAAGACCCTATCTTCTTAAAATCTCACGAGCCTATCGAACCGCCCCTACGGATGCCCTAAACTTACTTACCGGAATACCACCCCTCCACGTGAGCTTATTGAAATATTCTAAAATTTTTAAAACTTGGAAAAAGCGGCTGCCTGACCCGGCTTTGCTTGGACTGTCACCATTAAATTATGATTCAAACATCCCAACTACACCCATTTTACCGGATCAACTAATATTAAAATTTCCAGAACTAATTGTTAACCCTGATTTGGAGGTGTACACGGATGGCTCGGGCATTGATGGCAATGTCGGGGCCTCCGTGTGCATTTTCGAAAATAATTCTCTTAAAACAATATTATGTTATAAATTGAAACCTTACAATTCTGTGTTTCAAGCAGAATTGTCCGCTATTCATCGTGCAATAACCTGGTCTGTTAATAACAATAAAAAAATTAATCTTTTTACTGACAGTCTAAGCTCAATTATGGCCATCCAATCTCCAAAAATTAAATCCAAATATGTAAACGAGATTAAAAAAGATATATTTAATAAATTAGGAATTGGCCTAAGCTGGGTCAGGGCTCATGCTGGTGTTCCTGGCAATGAGGTGGCGGACCATTTTGCAAAATTGGGAACTGTTGGCGGTGAGGATATTAGTGTCCCTGCCCCAAAATCTTATATAAAAAAAATATTTACAAGAGAGGCGCTTTTGGACTGGCAGGGATATTATGATAACTCTGATAAAGGCCTCAGGGTCAAAGGTTACTTCCCTGGGGTCAGTTGTAAAAGACTCATCTCCAACAGGTATGTCGTCTGGTTCCTGACGGGACATGGACCGTTTGTCGCCTACTTACACCGCTTTAAAATTAAAAATTCGGATTTATGCACATGCGGTGAAGTGGGCGACGCCGACCACTATCTCTTCGGCTGCCCCCTCTCGTCTCCCTGGCATCTGACCAGGCCCGCGGATGAATTTAAAATCAATTGGCTGGAAAAAGTTCTAGCCAACCCGCGGACGCTGTTCAGGGTCGGGAGGTGTTTGGGGGTTGCCGCGGAGGTGGCTGGTCGGCCCGACTAATTATGGTTGATCTGCTCCGCTGCCATATATTTTTAGCTATCTAAATTTTATTTCATTTAGGATTTTTAAACCATTTGTTGATCATTTTTAATATTTACTCTATGTGTTTTAATTTTCATGTTTTTATCTTTCATGTTTTCATATCATTGCGAGCATCATTTGAGTTGGACGTGTCCTCTGTTTCCTCTGGTCCTCTGTTCCTTTGGCGCGAGGGTCGTCTGCCTATGTGGTCGTTTAATGCACTCCTCGCGGAGATCGTGCTATGTCTGTCCTTGGAATTTGGCCCGGTTCCCTCTCCGAATTCTGTGGCTGTCTCTCATTTGGCATCGGAGGGACTCTATGATTGTATCAATAAAAAATTCTTTTTCTGTGTGTTGATATAATATAATGGCTGGAGAGTTTTGCCCTAGATTGCCTGTGGTTTATTATAACTTAACAGGCATTTGAGAGATGGCCAACCGAGATTTTGCTCCCCGGACTTTTAGTCCATTATTAGTATAGCTGATGTTTTCTCGGCCTGTGCACTGGAGTTCCTTTCTCGCTTCTGCGTGAATTTTAATTAAGGAATGACTCTCAACTAAGTATATTTAGTTGTTTGATTCTAATCATTTTTAATTGCCTTTTGTATTTTTAAATTTTAATTGATGAGGAAATGGGAAAGAAGGGAAAAATTCGATTGGTTCTACCTCTGGTATACCCCTTATATAGGGCGCCAAGCTTTCCCCTGAGTTAGGGGCTTGTCGAACCTTAGCATTTGGGCTCGGACCCGTCGCCGGGATCGTTGGACTTGTTTATGTTCACTCCGTCATATGGCACTGCCTACAATAAAAATGATTATTAAGGTACTTGTTCTTGTTCTGTTCTATTGCATTTTTGTCCAGTTTAGCGGCTAGGCAGGAATTCCGGCGGGGCTGCCTTGGTGGAGGCTGAGTGCCTGGACTTCCGGGGATGAGGCCTGGAGCCTCTGCCCTCTGTCGCTGTCCTGGGAGATGTCCGCTCCGGGCTGAGTGCTGAGTCCTCAGATATGATGGCGTCTGTCAAGTGGTTCGTCTCCTTCACTTGGGTTCGTCTCCTTCACTTTTGGAGTTGAGTCGAAAGCTTGAGCACACCGCAACGAGAAACTGGAAGGAAGAAATGGATATAAAGAACTAAGTACAAATAGGTGGACTTAGTCGAAATTAACAATTTATTAGCACACCACAACGAAAAATACAAAAGAAAAAAAAGGGGGATTTACTTACCTTTCTCCGGACTTTTGAAGAGGAGCCTGGCTATGATCCTGGTGCACTGGAGAGTCATCCCTTCAGTCGAGAGGGACTGAAAACTCACCTTTGGAACTCTGCGCGACCGCTACAAAAGAATATGTTATTCGGGAATTCTTACCTCTTGGCCCTGTTGGCCTTTTTGTCGGGACTTTTATTTGTTATGCTAGGCCCGGTTCTATGGCCAGTTCATTTTCTCCGCACTTTTGTGCGTTGAGCCCGTGTTATGAACCTTTTATGTCGGGACTCTTTTTGTACTTATGATCTTGGCTTTTTAATAAAGTTGTTCGGCAGTGCGCGTCCACACTGGGGGTGGGCTCTCCCAATCCGTGGATGGGCTGCCCGGTTCCTCCGACGTGCGATGGGGATCAGAACCCACTCAACCCCGATCCCCACCCAAGCTCGAAACCTTGCGGTGAGCTGGGGAAATTCGAGGGTCTTGAATATCAAGTAACTGACACGCACAGTGAAAGCTTTACTGACACAGAAGAGAGAAATACACCCAGGGAGGAATTCACCTGGCAGGAATCGAACCTGCACCGCCTACAACTCGAAGGTTACTAGCGCAGTGGGCATACCCACTGAGCCACGACGGCGCCGGTTGGTTTGGGGATTTTATGGCGCAAGGGCCATATTTGGTCATGCAAATAGCATTGTGTTTAAGATTTAGTATGTGTTGCTAAATAATTGTATTGTAGTCTATTTTATTGTTTATTCTGATCTTGTTTCACTGTCATGGTATTAGATTAATCGTCTGAATAGACAAATGCTTGTGTCCTGATTTGCATACGATCGCTATTACTTATCGCTGTGGCAACAGCGTCGAATCGCAGCTAAAAGCGGGAAAACGAACGCCGAGTACTGCTGCTTTGCCGTATTCAAACCCTCTGCTAAGCCCCCAGCACGCAGGAAAACGAAAGGGGAAACAAAAAGAGAAAATCTGGTAACGGTCCGGTTAGAGCAAATTTACGACCTGCAGAAGGGTCGGAGAAACATCGGGAAAGAGAAAACACGGCAAAAATTTGCCACTTTCCCCCTGAGTAATTAAGCCTATTGTCGGGGAAAAGGGTGGGTGGAACGGGGGTGGAGGGTGGTGGTGCGCAGTGCCTCTGCGCAGAAGGGCGAGAGCCCCAGCGCAAACTCCCGCCTCAGTCAGCAGCGAGCGGCCGACGAGCGAACATGTCGCGAGGCTTCCACTCTCCTGAAGGAATCGTCTGCTTCCGCCTGCGCGCACGACCCCCCCGCTCCGGTGCCCCTCTGCCCGGCGCCCCCGAGCCCTCTGCCGCCCACCCTACGCCCGCAGGGGCGGCGAGAAGCAGCGCCTGAGGAGTGTTTGGAACGAGAAAACCCGAGGCAGCAGAATAGATCCGCCGACGTCGAACGTTTTGTTGTTCTCTTCGCGTTCGAAAGGAACGGATTCGAAAAGGTCAAAGGAATCTCAGCTCGAACCTTCATCGACGTTCCAAAGACGCACGGAGTTTTCCACGGACAGCTGAATTCTCGGGCACAGACCGGCTGCCACCAGTTGATCTCCGAACAAAACGAACACCCCGAATCGCGTTCCGAATCCCCGTCAGGGGTGTGCAACGAAACTTCTCGAATCGAACGGTTCCCCCTCCGCAGAACTCCCGCAATCAACAGGATAAGCAGCTGGATAGAAAACATTTCGTATTCGATCGGGAGTGTTCGAACGGTCGCGTGTGGACGACAGCTCGAACTGATGACACACGCGTTCTGTCGTGCGCGGACACTTGGAAGGCTTCAGTTGCAACTGTGGGGTCTCTTAATCCTCCCCGCTGAGACTTGAAAGGACTCCCTCCATGGGACCCAACAGGTGATGCCCCTACTTTCCCCACAAGCATTCGAGACGCAATAATGTCGTAGTGAGAGAGCGGCAGCAGACCTCATATTCTTGAGCAATAATCTACACGGAAGCAACAAGTGGATCTGAGTGCGGAATCCAGACAAACCACTTGTTTGAGTCGTCCGCTCATTCTATTTTCATTGTACGCCGATTCATCGTCGCTAATTGTGGACGACAAACTCAACCCTCTGAGACTCGTGAGTGTTTCAAGATTCATTCATTTTGTGTGAACTCATACTTCGAAGCATTTGGATTATCGAGTTTCTGAAGTGGAAGCAAAGGAAATCAAATACTGCAAAGTGCAATAATATTATAGTTCGTGTATAGGAAATTAGTTTTGTCAATGAAATGTGCGGAGGTTAAATCTATGAACTAAAGGGGAGACGAGATCGAAGTAGAGCTTTCCATCGTTCATTTGAGGAATACGAAACCAATCGTTCGTGGACTGTCGAGGCAGTCAATCGAGGAGTCATGCCTCGATCCTTCCTGGTGAAGAAGGTGAAGCACCCCGTCGACCACAGCAACCGGTGGCCGTACCATGAGCCGGCCAGCCCCCCACCGGCAGCAACACCACCCCCAGGGTTCACCATACATTACAGCAATGGTAAGTCTCTCAACTTTTGAATTTACTAACTACAAAGACTACTGTTTAGATTTATATGCATTGGGGTACAAGATCGTACCATCCTTGTCCCTGTTTACATTTATTACAATGATTATTAAGACTTGAAACATTGGTTCAAAATCGCACTGTCCTCTTATATTTACATTTACTACAAAGACGATTGTTTGGACTTAATGCCTTGATCAAAGATCTTACTATTCTTTTCTGTTTACATTTACTGCAATGATTGTTAAGATTTAAAGGTATTGGTTCAAACCACTGTCCTCTTTTGTTTACATTTATTACACAGAATACTGTTATGACTTAAATGCCTTGATCCAAGTTCGTACTATCATTTCCTGTTTACAATTACTGCAATGATTGTTAAGATTTAAAGGTATTGGTTCAAAATAGTACCGTCTTCTGCTTACATTTACTTTAAAGACTACTGTTATGACTTAAATGCATTGGTTCAAATCGTACCATCCTCTCCTGTTTACATTCAGTACAATGATTATTAAGATTTAAAGATAGTATTTCAAAATCTCACTGTCTTGTTTATATTTACTACAAAAACGATTGTTTAGACTGAAATGCATTGGTCCAAGATCGTACCACCCTCTTCTGTTTATATTTACTACAATAATTATTAAGACCATTAAGGTATTGGATTCAAATCGTACCGTCCTCTCCTGCTTAAATTTACTTCAAAGACTACTGTTACGACTTAAATGCATTGTTTAAAATCGTACCATCCTTTCCTGTTTAAATTTATTATGATGATTATTAAAACTTCCAAGTATTGGTTCAAAATCGCACCGTCCTCTTCTGCTTACATTTACTTCAAAGACTACTGTTAGGACTTAAATGCCTTGATCCACGATCGTACTATCCTTTCCTGTTTACATTTACTGTAATGATCGTTAAGATTTAAAGGTATTGGTTCAAAATCGCACTGTCCTCTTCTGTTTACATTTACTAGAAACGAATGTTTAGACTTAAATGCCTTGATCCAAGATCGCACCACCCTCTTCTTTTTATATTTACAATGATTAAGACATAAAGGTATTTGATTCGAAATAGTACCGGTTCTCTTCTACTTACATTTACTTCAAAGGTAACTGTTACGACTTAAATGATTAAGACGAAGGTATTATCTCAAAATCGCACTGACCTCTTCTGTTTACATTTACTAGAAAGACAGTTGTTTAGACTTAAATGCGTTGGTCCAAATCGTACCACCCTCTTCTGCTTACATTTACCTTAAAGAATAAGAAGTTAAGACTTAAATGCATTGATTATATGCATTGACCGTCGTTTTCCATTTAGCAATCACATCTCATTTTCCATCTTTGCAAAAGACTGTTTCATGCTCTAAGAGCGTGTTTAGGTATGTACGGGTATCGCATCCCAGAGTTACCAAAGAGATCTGTCCTCCCTTCTTTTCTGTTTTACTCTGGCCTACCCTTCTACTTTTTGCTTTTTTTCCTACCTCGTTGCCTTGTGTTTGGTACAGCTTGACCAAATAGGCGCCATAAAACCCAAACCAAGGTGACATGCAATTCCGCCTTTAGGACTCCTTTTTAACCTTGGCGTAAATTGATTTGTATCGTCTTTGCGGAAAAGAAACAAGGGAGGATGGGTTACAAAGGAGCTTAGCTTTTATTTTCGATCCACTTTTGCCATCCCCAGTTGATAATGTTACGATAAACTATTGATGTAGTATATTTTATAATCGGACCAGTCGAAATCTTATGGTTATGGGGGCCGTGGTAGCCCGGTTGGAAGAGTAACGGATTCGCAACCGGTGGGCTGCGAGTGAGAATATAACCAAAGACCGTCGTGTACAAAGGGGGCTGGTACACGTTAAATCTCATGACCTCATATATCTTCACGTTGGCGTGGCGTGAAAGTTTGAAGAGTCGGGTGCCAGCTCAGGTGTGACCTCGTCATCTGGTTCAAAATAACGTGGTGTTGTCCTCGGATTTTTCCTTCCGGGGGTTGACCGTCACCAATAGCCCGTTCCTCCAGAGCGACGTTAATTAAATTACGTACCTACCTACCTTTCCATTACGCACTCGGGCGAAATAAGTGAGTAAGGAAAGGTAAAAACTCCACACACGAATCGATTTTCCAATCCATCCCCATAATTGCATCAACAGGTGACAGCCCACACCTGTTGCACGCAACTTCCAACCCTCGCATTAGTGCCCCGGGATTTTAGAATTACGTTGATTAAAATCACTCGCATTGGCGTAGTGCAGGTGGATGAATTGCAGCCAAACCGTGCCACGTTATCAAATAAATCTCCTAATTTCATTTTTTATTAAAAAACTGTTATTGAACTTATGACGCATATTGCAAGTACGTGGTGGATGGTACGTGTTAAATCGACCATTGCCTCGAATGTAGTCAGTTCCGTTGGCGATTTATGGAAGTTTGGGGAGTGAGGTTCCAGTTCAGGTCCTCATCTGACCGTGGTTCACATTGACGAGAGGTCATCGGATCTTTCCCTTCGGGCTGAATTCCGGACCGTGACCAATAGCCCGGTGTGTTTCTTCGGTGCGACGTAAATTTAACTATCTACCTAAGCCCACCTAAGCTACCTAAGTATGTAGGTAGGTTAATTAACGTCGCCCTGGAGCAACACTACGGGCTATTACGACGGTCCAAACCGAAGGGAAAGATTCAAGGACAACACCATATAATTTTGAACCATGGTCAGATGACGAGATCACACCTAAGCCTGTACCCCACTCTCCATACTTCCACACCACGCCAAAGTGAGGACATTTGAGCCACGATAGATTGAACGTGCACCAGCTCCTTTTGTACACGACGGTATTTGGCTGGACCTAGTTTCGAATCGCAACCCTCCGGTTGCTCATCCGTTACTCCTCCAACCGGGCTACCACGGTCCCTATGACAAAGCCACGAATCATCTTGATTCTTAGTGGAAATGAAGATTTTCATAAAACATCCTTTGAGTCAACTTGGTTGTTCCCAAAGCATCAAAACTTTGAACACGTTTTTTGTAGAAAAGTAAATTTTGCAGATTCGTGCCTTTTTCATGGCTTTTTTCTCGTACGCCCATCAGCGATATGTATCGAGGGGTTATTGTAGATATCGACCAAGATTTCAGTACGAGCAAGATACACGAATTGTCATAACTTGCCTAAACAGATTTTGACAGAAGGTAGTGTCGGTTGAGATAAAACCCGAAGTCGAAACAAGGAGATAATGTACAAAGATGTATATAACATGACATCGTTTTTCTTCCACTCCTGTGGGAAAGAATACCTGTTTTATTTCATTTCTATTTTCATACTCATAGGACGAAAATAGAAAATTCCTATAGATCCTGTTTCTATCTAGTGTCATTTAGAATTTTCCTACTACTTCAACCTGCAATAGACATTTTAACCCTAAAGGTATTTAAATCTATTTCTGATTTTAAGGAGTGCTGATTAAAAGTTATTTTAGAAGAGACAAAAAATCATGAAAGCAACGAGTATTCTTTCGCATATTTATTATGGATTATTTCTACGATGAGTTCTTAAGGAATGAGTACAAGCATTTATGGATCAATTTCGAAAGAAAAAATACTGGATTCGATACTTGATTTATTTACTGAATGAAATTTCCATCTAGAGAAGTCTTATTTGATACTCGCAGTATGCACCGCGCGTTTTAAAAATGTAAATTCCTATACTTGACGCCAACTTACTTGATCACTTGATCAACACACTTGATTGTTTATACCAGGGGTCTTCAGACCTCTTTGACCGTTGACCTCTTCAAGAGTTTCTTGAATTTTTATCGACTCCCTCTATTTTTCTATTACACAATGATAATAGGACAAGCAAAAAAGACACTTATGTAAGTTTCTAGATTGTTTATTTTATAGTTACAATGTTTATTGTATGTATAATATAGTATGTGCTATTATATTCGCTTAACGTCAAAGCGATACGTTTATGTTTTCGACGTCCTTCTTAACATTACATATTGAATAGGAGGGGTAAATAATGTACAAAATTTAATTTAGATAACAATAATACAATCTCCCTTATATATGTGAAAATAAGACTTATTAACTTAGTATACAATTTACTAACGTTGTCAACGTGGAGGGTGCTTCGTGACTCTTGAGAATATTAGCAATGTTGGGTTCAAAAGGAGTAAGTTTCAGCCTTAAATTCCATATTCACTCTTAATTGCATTGTCATTCAAGATGGAGGTAATCCAAGTAAACCGAATTAAATATTACTCGTGCAATGATGTCATATTTTTCTATCGATCCCTAACAATGTTATATCGATCACTTTGGTGACCACTCGTTTATACTATAAATCGGATCCTTCCGCCTCAAAAATAGTTCTGAAACACAACAAATTTATCTCAGAAATTCAATTCTTGAAACTCAAGAACTTATCGGAATAAATTAAATGAATGCTGAATACAATTTTACATTCAATTTGAAACTACCGCATACATTTGGAAGCATCGATTACTTTTATTTCTCCATTCATTTGTTATGGTTTGTGTTTGAGTTTGACTTGGGTAGGTAGATATTTAATAACGTCTCACAAAAGCAACACAACGGGCTATTGGCTACACTCCGGGATCAGCCCCAAAGGAAAAAATAAGAGGACACCACCACGCTATTTTGAATCACGGTCAGATGACGAGGTCACACCTGAGCTGGCATCCCACTTTCCGAACTTCCACGCCACGCCAGCTGGAGGACATTTGTTGCCACGTGAAATATAATGAGCACCAGCCCTCTTTGTACACGACGGTCTACGGTTGGATTCGAACTCGTAACTCACCGGTTAGTAGTCTGTTGCTCTTCCAACCGGGCTACCGTGGTCCCTTGTTGCATCGGAATGCATTCATTGTGTTTCATTCTTTTGAGAAACCTCCTTTTCCAATCGAACTCCCCAGTTCATTCTTTCCCTGAGTCATAGGACAACACCTCAGTATACGGTGGCTGATTTCCCCAGTAGAAGCCTCTACTTTAGTTCTAATTCCAAAGAACCCCATCCTGCTATGCGCGAATGACGTTTCAGATAATCGAGAAATATTCGACATACCCGGCATTATCTCTTTCGAAAGACCTGAAGTGATTTCTGCCCACCGAATGTTGGGTTTCCCGCACCCACACTACTACAACTGGGAGGCAAGATTGACAGAAATTTAAATGGTTTGTCGCTCTTCGGTCATATTTTGTGCGTGAGTTAGGGTAGTAGAAGCCTCTACCCCCTTCCCCAGTACAAGCCGCTATTTTGGTTCTCATTCCAAACAGCCCCACCCTGCTGTGCGTGAATGAAGTTTCAGATAATCGAAAAATATTCAACACACCCGGCATTACCTCTTTCGAAAGATCTGAAGTGGTTTCTGTCCACCGAATGTTGGGTTTCCCGCACCCACACTACTACAACTGGGAAGCAAGATTGACAGAGATTCAAATGGTTTGTCGCTCTTCGGTCATATTTTGTGCGTGAGATAGGATAGTAGAAGCCCCCTCCCCAGTAGAAGCACCTATTTTGGTTCTCATTCCAAAGAACCCCACCCTGCTGTGCGTGGATGAAGTTTCAGATAATCGAGAAAATTCGACACACCCGGCATTACCTCATTCAAAAGACACGAAGTGGTTTCTGCCCACCGAATGTTGATTTTCCCGCATCAGCACTACTACAACTGGGAAGCAAGATTGACAGAGATTCAAATGGTTTGTCGGTCTTCGGTCATTTTTAAAGCGTGAGGAAGGATATTCCAATAGAGGTCTTCCTCAGGCAGATGGAAATAATTACTTTTCAACATCAGGGCACAAATGAAGAAAGGGAAGGACACTGACATTACTGTACGAATGAAAGGTAGGTGTACGCGACGGTCTTTAGCTGGACCGAGTTACGAACTCGCAACCCTCCGGTTGCTAATCCGTTGTTCTTCAGACTGGGCCCGTGCTTTCACGGTTACGAGATACAGTTTACGAATTTCGAATAGCATCACCTACTTTTTTATCCCAATGGGTAGGTAGGTATTTCAATTAACGTCACACTGGAGCAACACAACGCGCTATTGGTAGCGGTCCGGGATCAATCCCAAAGGGGAAGATCGAGGAAAACACCACGTAATTTTGAATCACGGTCATATGACGAGGTCACACCTGAGCTGGCACCCACTCTCCAAACTTCCACACCACGCCAACCTGAGGTAGCCCAGTTGGAAGAGCAACGGATTAGTTGGAAACTAGATCCAGCCAATCCGTCGTGTACACGGGAGCTGGTGCACGTTAAATATGCCGTGGCCTCAAATGTGCTCACGCTGGCGTGGTGTGAAAGTTTGGAGATTGGGGTGCCAGCTCATTTGTGACCTCGTCATCTGACCATGGTTCAAAATTACGTGGTGTTGTCCTCGAATCTTTCTCTTCGGGTTTGATCCCGGACCGTCGCCAACACCCCGTTGCGTTGCTCCAGTGCGAAGTTAATTAAATACCCACCCTGATTAATCCATTAATTATGTAAATTCATGTATTTTAAAATACTCACCCGTTAAATTTAATTTTGGCTGTGTCGTTGTGTTCATTGTCACCCACTACGGTACAATACCAAAGGAATTTCGGGAGTCCCTAATGATGTCTCCGTAACGGTAATCCTCACCCCTCTCCAAAACCGGCCATCTCAATTTCGTCACGACTCTCCCGTTCTTCAGATTCCCTCGCTCGTGCAGAAAAGGGACCGTCTGGGCCCATAAGAACCTCTATCAACAGGAAGGGTTCATTGTGGAGGGAAGGTTGAAAGAACACATTTGTTTGCGGAGGGGCGTTTGTTATTCAGGGCGTGGGTTGCGCGAAGAGCGGTCGCTGAATCTGGAATCGAGTGTAAACGCTTTCTGATGACGTTATTAGTGTTTGAGCTATTCATTTGGAGAGGACGCGCAAATACCTTTAGCAGTGGCCGCTTTCGTCGGGGTAGTTTAAGTCATGCGCGAGGGGTGAAAAGGGTGGCGTTTTAAATGGTGGCTTCCATTGTCAGTGCGAGTCGCTCATTGCATTTTGATGTGCTTGAGATGAGAATTATTACAATACCAGGAGAGACGGACGCGCGTGAAAAGTAGTGAAACTTAGTTTCGTTATTTGAACAGCAAGTTGCGCATACTTGTGATTGGATGAGTTAGTTGCTCGCGTGTCACTTTGGGTTGGTTTGGAGGATTTAGGGCCATTTTTCACCATGCTGCGCCAGACGCAAGACATAATGTCAATAAACATACACACAATGAAAGTTTTACTGACACAGAAGAGAGAAATGCACCCAGGAAGAAATGCACGTGACTGGAATCGGACCTACGCCGCCTACAACTCGAAGGTGGCTAGCGTTGTAGACCACCCACTGAGCCACGACGGCCCCCTTCATTCTATAAATCTATTCATCAAACCCACCTGCAACGTACCTTAACTTCTACTCGTATTACCAGATTTCTTGAGTACTCAACTCTGCTCCTCTCAGAGAGGAACAAGCTACTGACGGTCGATGTATGTATTTTGATTAACCTCGCACTGGATTAACCCGACGGGCTATTGCTAACGGTCCTGGATCAATCCCAAAAGGAAAGATCCGATAACAAAGCCTCCTAATTTTGAACCACGGTCAGATGACGAGGTGAACAGAGAAACTGGCAGTCCACTCTCCAAACTTCCACATCACGCCAACGTAAGGGCATGCGATGACACGACAGATTTAACGTGCACCAGTCCTCTTGTACACGGCGGTCTTTTGGTTGGATTCGTACTCGCAACCCTCCGGTTACTAATCCGTTACTCTTCCAACCAAGTTACCGCGGCCCAGATCTTCCAGGCAGTCTATAGTCCGGCATTAGAGTGTCCGCATTTGAGTCACGTAGTTTGGAACGATCCTATTTGTTAAATTAGGAGGCAGGTTCAGGCCCGGTGCACACATCCGATTTATAAACGTACGGTGCCGCTACGGCACCGTAAGTGCGGTCTGAGATACAGATCAGATAGTGTAGTGCGCATACCTCAGGGGACATTGCGGCGACGTACGTTCATCTTGCGTGCAATTTGTGCCGTAGTTCCGCACGGTAGCCTCGCACGCTCGTATCTTTAAGTACCTTGTTCACTATTGAGCAGTGCACACATTTTAAAAAATGTGCTGCTTATTATTTTACGTAAATCGTTAATATTTTTATAGTAATGGCGGTAAATTTCGATGATTTGGATATAGAACTGTTTATTGGCGAAGTAGAAAGGTATCCTGTGTGCAATATGGAATATCGCTGCAGAAAACTATCATGACCGAACAAAGAAAAGAGGAGCGTGGGTTGGTGTTTGCCGGGTGTTTTGTTCACAATGGCGTCTCATCCAGGTACTTGGACACAAAATCTTGTCAGTCATTTTTCCCTCAAGCTCGTCAAATGATTGAACACTCATTCGGAAGTAATTAAAAAACTTATCTGGGTTTTCTCGTAAATCCGCAAAATAAGTGTATAAAATCTACTTGTAAGTCTTAAATCAATAAATGGATGTCTCCAGTAACGTCTATTTTATTCCAAAATATATTTTTGTACACCAAGTAAGCGAACAAAAACGTTTCCTTCGATAGACATCCTTCGAAATTGGTGGCCAAATGAGTATAGGCGTCATTTCACGGTTGTGTGTGCATAGTTGACTACGACGACGTACGTTTAAAAATCGGATGTTTGCACCGGGCCTAAAAGTAAACAATGCGTTCCCACAGTTGGCGTCTTTAGCGTGGTCCTTGTTTTCGCGCCTATCATTCGATGTCGGAAGGATTGTAGTGATAACGATTTGGTTGGTTTAGAGGTTTTATGGCGCAAGGGCCATATTTGGCCATGCTGCGCCAGACACAATACAATATCAAGCAATTGAAACAAGACGAACAATATCAAGTAATTGACACACACAGTGAAAGCTTTACTACACAGAAGAGAGAAATACACCCAGGGAGGAATGCACCTGGCAGGAATCGAACTTGCGCCGCAAACAACACGAAGATAACAAGTTGTCGAAACAAATAAACACTAATGGTGATCACCTTACATGATTTCGGGTATGGCAGATCCCCTTGGGCAAGCGAAACTACCTGCGAGAAATGGACTTATCCAAAGTCATCTGCCTTCTCACTTGAGCCCGCACTATGGTGACCCAGGATCGCCAAATGAATACTTTTACGTTTTAGAGCTGAAATACGGAACGCCTGGGCTGGTGCAAGTTAAATTTGTGGTGGCCACAAATGTCGTTGGCGTGATGTGGAAGTTTGGAGAGGGGTGCCAGCTCATGTTTTACATCATCTGACCGTGGTTCAAAATGACGAGGTGTTGTCCTCGAATCTTTCCCTTTGAGATTGATCCAGGACCGTCGCAATTGTCCGTTGTGTTGCTCCAGTGTGACGTTAATTAACCACCTACCTATTGCTAAGCAAGCTTTCAACGCCGTGTATACGAAACAACTTATGAAATTTTTAACACATGAAAAATGGGAGATGCGAAATGTATTCCGTAATTTTAACGGCAAATATTATAAATGCTTCTTTATTAGATAGTGGATATACAGTTGTAGCAGAGTGCATGACTCTAGTAAGTAAACTATGCTATTCTAACTATTGGGATAGAACACGAGACACTCAATTTGCATGAAATTATTTATGGAAACAATAATCGTGTCTGGGCCATACTTCCGACTTTCAATTGCCAGAGTGAAACATAAAACGTTGGGGCGGAGTTAGGGGTGCATTCGAAAGCGTTTGTTGCCTTTTAAATTATTCCACCCTTTCGAAGTTAAGGAGAGATGACGCACCTAGTTCCGCACGGGCTGGGTTTGCTTTCACTCATTTGTGTATTCGATGGTGCTGCAACCTGTTGCGTGTCTCGTTACGGAATTATTCTGGAAGAGATAAGGAAACATTCTGTTTCAAAATCTGGTCGTTAAAGACGCCGGGCCGTAGTAGCCCGGTTGGAAGGGTAACGGATTAGTAATCGTAGGTTGCACGTTCGAATACAGCCTCGTGTACAAAGGGGGCTGGTGCACGTTAAATCTGTCGTGGTCTCAAATGTCGGCGTGGTGTCGAAGTTTAGAGAGTGGGGTGCCAGCTCAGGGTGTTCGATTTTTATGGCGCAAGGTCCACAAGCGGACAAGCTGCGCAAACACAAGACAATACCCAATAAAAGAATATAATATTTAAAAATTAAATAGTCTAAGATTAAAGGTGATTTCAAGAATGTAAAATGTATGGATGAGAATAGAAATATTCAAACAAATCAGTTAATAAAACAAGATCATCGTTTGCAGCAGAACTAATGATGAATAATTTATTTACAAATGTATAGAAATTTGAGTGTGAAATTTAAAAGATGGGAAAAAAATTAAATGAGGTTTAAAAAACCAACTGAGCGTAAAAATGCGAAAAGATTTGGATGGGGTTTTCTGGCGAATTCAACCAAATCTTGCATATTGAAATTTGTACTTTAAAAAATTTAAAACGTTGATTATATTAAAAACAGGACAAAAAATTCAAATAGGATAAACACAAAATGGAGTAGAGCATAAATTACAATTGGGATAGCTCTCCTAGTAATAGATGACGATGGCCGAATCGTGTGTGTACAATGCGAATGCGGGTCAGTTTGACATCCGCCCTCCGCATTGGAGACACTGGCTACTGATGAATGATGAGTTTTACACAAGCCAGATCAGGTGTGATCACCTGACCGTGATTCAAAATTGCGTGATGTTATTCTCTAATGTTTCCCTTCGGGTTTGATCACAGACCATCGCCAATAGTCCGTTGTATTGCTCCAGTGTGACGTTAATGAAAATACCATGCCTACTATAAAGACAAAATCTAGCAAAAATGAGATTCTGCACATTAAAAGCATTTTGAATTAATGAAGCTCCATTTTCGTAGGTAAGGTTTAGTTAAGATAAGTACATCAAGTAGATTCTATGTGAAATTTCCCAATTTCGTAGTTTGTAAAGTTGAAGCTCGGAGTACAATTCCTTTCCATGTTTCCAACATAGCTCGGCAATACATTTCGGCTGATACATATTTTTTTGGAAATGAAAAGAAAACTTGAAATTGTTTTGAATACTATATTTATTTTGCTATTCGTTCACTTATTTTGAGGTTTTCTATTTAGAGGAGAGGACATTCACTTAGCAAGTGCCCAGACCATGACCACATGTATTTGTAATGACATGTACTCTTTGTTACGTGAAGCTCAAATATTAGGAATGTTATTTATAGTGCAGAAGCATCCATATCTTGACAACTGGTAGGTAGTTAATCGCAATGGAGCAACACATCGGGCTTTTAGGGATGGTCCGGGATCCATTCCCAAGGGAAAGATCCGAAGACGACACCGCGTCATTTTGAACCCCGGTGAGATGACGAGGACAATAACTGAGGTGGCACCCCACTCTCCAACCTTCCGCCCCACGCCAACCCGAGGACATTTGAAGCCACGACAGATTTGACATGCACCAGCCCCCACGTACACGACAGTCTTTGGCTGGACCGAGTTTCGAACTACGCAACAAATGAGAGCACGGACTCAATAACATCAGGTCACGACCGCTCAGTCCAAACTCAACGAGTGCCAATCTCCCACGTGGCCGTGACACGCGAAGGAGATCTCTCCCAATCGGCCACAATTCGGGAACAAAACCCCCCAAACAGTATCGATCACTTTTGTGGTAGCACATGTCACATCCCTCGCGCTTGTTTTTTACTCTCAACTTTCTATTTGTTGCCTCCCTTCCGCAGAGACGGATGGCTCCCAACACAAAATTACCCTTTTCTTGAACGTCAGGGCCAGGCTTCTGTTACCCCGTCGCCATGGAGACCGTTGATTGATGGAGCAAGTTTTTGGGGCGTCGGGGATGCGAGAAGTCAGGTGTCAATATCGATCGTCGTCTGCACATTCCGAAAGGATTCTCTTCCCTCTGCCGCTCCGAAATTAGCCGCCCTTCGCCACATGACTTCGCTGCGTTTCATTACACTGGAAAAGACGGAAGGGGCGGTGAGTACGAAAATGCCCTTCACTATCAGGAAGTACGAGGGAAAATAAAATCACTTTGCATATTTAGTCGAGACCTATGCTTGATTTAAACTTATCTGAGGGTATTCTGAAGCCCAGTTCGAAGAGGGCCAGATTAGCAACCGGGGGGTTCCGAGTTCGAATCTAACCAAAGACCGTCGTGTACAAAAGGGGGCTGGTGTATGTTCAATGGGTCGTGGCCTCGGATATCCTCACGTTGGCGTGGTGATTGAAGTTTGGAGAGTGGGGTGCCAGCTCAGGTGACCTGACCGTTATTCAAAATAACGTGATGTTGTCCTCGGATCTTTGTCTCAGGGATGGATACCTGACCTTCGCCAATAGCCCGTTGTGTTGTTCCAGTGCGACGTTAATTAAAAAATACCTACACGTCTGACTAGAAGGGAATCGTGCGGGGCCACTTTCTTTTATCCCTCGTGTCTTCTCAAATGTATAGTTATGTTTTAATTTTATCACGAGTGATATTTTGTTTCTGGATTAGATAGTTTTTGCCGTGGTAGCCCAGTTGGAAGAGCAACGTATTAGCAACTGAAGGGTTGAGAGTTCGAAACTCGGTCCAGCCGAAGACCGTCGTATACACGGGGCTGGTGTACGTTAAATCTGTCGTGACCTCACATGTCCTCTCATTGGCCTGGTGTGGAAGATTGTGGTGCGATTTTGCCCTTGGATCTTTTCCTTCGGGATTGATCCTGGAACGTCGCCAATAGCCCGTTGTGTTGCTCCAGTGTGACGTTAATTAACTACTTACCTGAGGTATTCTGTACAATCAAGTTTGCTGCAGAAATGGGTTACTCTGATTCAAATATTTGGATTCAATCTCTGCGTACGTCGAGGGGAAAGGCGCAGTGGAAGTGACAATCTTGTGATCGGGGTTGTCATATTTGGTATAGTTATTGCTTAAATGTAAGTTGTTTTGGGGGTTTTATGGATCGTATTGGCCATGTTCCGCCAAACACAAGATAGACAACGCCAAGTAATGGACATACACACACAAGGAAAGTATTACCGACACAAAAGACAGAAACGGGGAAAAGACAGAAACCCAGGGAGGCATCGAACCTGACAAGAATCGAATGCTTAAATGCAGAATTCGTTTTTGTTCTCTAGGATTTACAACATCGCAAACGGAACCAACAAAGTTTTACTTTATTTTGGCTTAATTTCACTGACACAAAAGAAAAAGTACACCCAGGAAAGAATAGAACCTGGCAAGAATCGAATACTTAAATGCGGAATTCGTTTTTTTTTATTCTCTAGCTTTTACAACATCGCGAACGGAACCCACAAACTAAGCTACACTGAGCGAACGACGCTATTAACCATTCAGCCGTCTGAAGTAAAAGTCGGTAAAAATTAGGGCGATTATATTTTCTTTCCTTCGTTTTCGCCTTTAGGGGATTATTATAAGGAAAGATCAACTCGCTGATTTCGGAAGTTACCGCACAACCTTCATTTCTTAAGAAAGCGCTCTACCTTCGCAAAATCTCGGTGAGGTAGCTGTGTCTTCTGGCCTATGCGGCTGCCCAGTTTGGCCTCCGCTTCACGGTCCTGCTACGCCGATGGAAGTTGATAAAAGAAAGGAAATGCATTACCATAATCGCTCACCGGCTTTTCGTTCAAGTTTAATGGCTTTCCGACAGAATTTGGGGGTCCATTAAGCAGAAGAATCTCATCGAATCTGCTTCACGGACCGCGGTAGCCCGATTGGATGCGTAACGGGATAGCAACGATTGCGAGTTCGAAACCACTCCAAGACCATCATCTACAAGGGTGCTGGTGCACGTTCAATCTGTCGTGGCCTCAAATATCCTCACGTTGGCGTGGTGTGGAAGTTCGGAGAGTGGGGTGCCAGCTCAAGTGTGACCTCGTCATCTGACCATGGTTCAAAATAACGTGGTGTTGTCCTCGGTTCTTTCCCTTGGGATAGATCTCGAACCGTTGCCAACAGTTCGTTGTGTTGCTCCATAGCGCCGTTAAATAAAATACCTACCTGCCTACCATTAAGGTGAGCGCACACTAGTCCGCATCTACCTGCCTACCATTAAGGTAAGCTCACACTAGTCCGCATCTACCTGCCTACCATTAAGGTAAGCGCACACTAGTCCGCATCTACCTGCCTACCATTAAGGTAAGCGCACACTAGTCCGCACCTACCTGCCTACCATTAAGGTAAGCGCACACTAGTCCGCATCTACCTGCCTACCATTAAGGTAAGCGCACACTAGTCCGCACCTACCTGCCTACCATTAAGGTAAGCGCACACTAGTCCGCATCTATCTGCCTACCATTAAGGTAAGCTCACACTAGTCCGCATCTACCTGCCTACCATTAAGGTAAGCGCACACTAGTCCGCATCTACCTACCATTAAGGTAAGCGCACACTAGTCCGCATCTACCTGCCTACCATTAAGGTAAGCGCAAACTAGTCCGCACCTACCTGCCTACCATTAAGGTAAGCGCACACTAGTCCGCATCTATCTGCCTACCATTAAGGTAAGCTCACACTAGTCCGCATCTACCTGCCTACCATTAAGGTAAGCGCACACTAGTCCGCATCTACCTACATTAAGGTAAGCTCACACTAGTCCGCATCTACCTGCCTACCATTAAGGTAAGCGCACACTAGTCCGCATCTACCTACCATTAAGGTAAGCGCACACTAGTCCGCATCGTACGAACGGCAGGCGTCGCATGGCTGTTAAGTGGGTATTTAAATTAACGTCCCACTGCAGCAACACAACGGATTATTGGTGACGGTACGGGATCAAACCCAAAGGAAAGATCCGAGGACAGCACCACGTAATTTTGAACCGCGGTCAGATGACGAGGTCACACCTGAGCTGGCACCCTACTCTCCGAACTTCCACACCACGCCAACTTGACGCGTCCGCACGGAATCGGATTTCAGAATTACTTACATTGTTTTGAATGAGACTACACACCTATCCGCATCGTACGTCGGCAATTCCGACGATGATTCCGGAGAGAGAAAATCCGTACAATGCGAATGACTCATCCGAAATTTCCGAGTAATGTGGGCACCGGACGTTGTCATTATACATTAAATCGTGTTTTTTATTCCCCTAATCCAGGTTTCTATCTTTGCGATGGTTCAAGATAGTGAAAATTTCAAATCTGCGTAAAATTTTACAGCAGATCGATATCAAAACATGATTTTCTGTAATTTTTAATTTTTTTCAATAGTCATAACTAATATTTCTTGAGATATTCCTTTTATACTTCGTCATCTGACCGCGGTTCAAAATTACGTGGTGTTGTTCTCGGATCTTTCCCTTCGGGGGTTGATCCCGGACCGTCGCCAATAGCCCCTTGTGTTACTCCAGTGCGACACTAATTTAAATACCTACCTCCTTTTAATACTAAACAAAAACGGAAGTATTGCCTCCAAGGGAATGGCATTTTTCCGTCAGTTTCTAAGTGAAATGCCATGCTCCGAATGCAGTGTGCTCAGTACACTAAATTAATCCGATCCGTGCGATGCGTGCCATCCGTGCGATGCGGAGTATAGTGTGTACGCTTACCTTTAAGCAGAATCTCACAATCTGATTCACTTTTTACTGAGAAGGATTTGATTCACTTGTTATGCAGGCTTTTACTTTTTTGTTGTTGATCAGGGCGGTGGTAGGTAGGAATTTTAATTAACGTCGCACTGGAACAACACATTGGGCTATTGGCGACGGTCCGGGATCAAACCCGAAGGGAAAGATCCGAGATCTCGGAGGGGGTGTAGCCTCGAAAGAACTAAAAGCAATTGGTGTAAGTGGATTACTTTTTTAAATTTTTGGAGTAGAATTTCAAGTTTGGAGTTAGGACCGAAAAGCATTCCTAAATCAGAAAATTCAAATTAATAAAAATCATCGCCCCGATTCCGTTGAAGTAAGCAATGTGTCGAAATGACCTAAAACATGCATGTGACATAGAATGTGAAAAATATCCAACCATTGATAACATTTTGGGAAATTGAAGAATCCAAAGTCAAATGGGATCATGGTTTTCTGTTAGAACTAAAATAAATTCTAGTCCTCACTCTTTCCGATGTAGAGTGGCGAGATCGAATCGAAACAAAGGCCGTCATGTACACGGGACTGGTTCACGTTAAAACTGTCATGGCATCCAATGTCCTCCCGTTGGCGTGGTGTGGACGTTTGGAGAGTAGGGTGCCAGCTCAGATGTTGACCTCGTCATCTGACCGTGGTTAAAAATGACGAGGCGTTTTCCTTGGATCTTTCTTATAGGGATTCATCCCGGATCGTCACCAATAGTCCGTTGTGTTGCTCCAGTGCGACGTTAATTAACTACCTATCCACCCACCAATAGAAGTTTCGTTTTGCGTTGGAGGGTAGATCCATTGTTTTGTTTTGGCGTCAAAACTGGCAGATGAGTTATTCTGTTGTGTTTTATGGTAAAAAAGACTCCGCAGCTGAAAGACAGCGACATGGGGAGGCTTCAAAAATATATTTTTACACATAAGACAAAAAAAAACCACCATGCTAAAAACTGGAAAAAGGATAAAAAGTCGCATAAAAATCTCAATAAATGACTGTTAAAATTGCCCTAACGAAAAAAATACCTATAAAACTACATACATCTAGTATGTAGTATCTATACCGGCATTGTACTGCTTACGAAATGTGACATGTCTAAACAACGGAGTTCTGATAGTAAAATTTGGTGGGAAAAATGTTAATTATGTAAGAAACAGATTAGAGTTATCAAACTGAAATGAAACGATTATTTTTCATAATATTGGCGGTTTTAAAAACCATTATTCCTTATAATTCTTAAAATTGTTATTTTAAATTTTATTTCAGATTTAGAAACATTTCTGATCGGAACATACACTCATGTCCAAAATTTAAACAGCAATTATGCTTATGTGAATATTTCAGAAAATCTACATCGGAATGGAAGGAAACGCGGTATGCGGGTGTAATATAGAAGAAAATGTAATAATGATTATCATCCAAAAAGGGTTGAAAGAAAAAGGTTCACAATACGAGTGTCAACTTTAGTAAAACAGAATGATTAAAACAATGTGATGCTGAAGTTTAATACGGTGTGTGGGAACCTCTGGTAGCCAACGCATGCTGCACAACGATTTCCCATACTTTCGATGAGGGTATGGATGAGTTGTATGCTCAAAGAGTTCCAAGCCTCACGGAGAGCAGTTTTCAATTCCGGAACGGAGCTTGGAGGGTAGAGGAGGGTGCAATACGTCTCCCGAGCATATCCCGCACATGCTCTATAGGATTCAGATCAGGCGAGTTAGCAGGCCACTGCATGGGGTGGATATCTTCACTTTGAAGGAAGGGGTCGATCAGGGCTGCACGATGAGAAGGCGCGTTATAATTCATGAACATGAAACCAGGATCGAAACAGACGAACTGTAGGCTCAAGGACTTCGTCTCTGTATCTTTGACCAGTGTGAAGTTAAAATGCCTACCTACTTACCTTTCCCTTTGGGATTGATCCCGGACCGTCACCAATAGCCCGTTTTTTGTTCCAGTGTAACGTTAATTAAAAATACCTAACTACATACCTACCGCCTATAGGGCGGGTATTTCAATTGACGTCACACTGGAGCAACCCAACGGGCTATTGGTGACGGTCCGGGATCAATACCAAAGGGAAAGATCCGAACCGCCTATAGGATCTAGTTTACTTCGTAAGTGAGGAGTGGCTCAAAGGTACCGTGCGGGACCAACTCGAGAGATCGGGAGTAGATTTGTGGCGAGCCCCTTAGGCGGAGCAGCGTTTGAGCAGTCGCAAACCTGTTGATCTACCTGTGTGATAGGAGCGCTGGGAGAATCTTGCGGGGAAGTTAAGTACCTGCAGAAAAAGGATTGTGGGGAGGGGAGCAGTTACATCTAAAAAGGATTGCGAGGAGGAGGAGGAAAGTTTTGAACATTTCGTAATCGATTATCGATTGGCGGCCTTAAAAATTTCATCCGCTTCTCTTCAGCAGATGGAAAAGAATGGCCGCTCAAGTGTCGACTTCAAGAGCTTCCACCTCCACTGGGGACTAGGTAGCCCGGTCGGAAGAGTGACGGATTAGAAACCAGAGGGTTGCGAGTTCGAATCCAACCGAAGACCGTCGTGCTCAAAGGGGACTGGTGCACGTTAAATCCGTCGAGGCCTCGAATGTCCTCACGTCGGTGTGGTGCGGAAGTTTGGAGAATGGGGTGCCAGCTCAAGTGTGACCTCGCCATCTGACCGAGGTTCAAAATTAAGAGGTGTTGTCCTCGGATGTTTCCCTTTGAGTTTGATTCCGGATCGTCGCCGATAGCCCCTTGACGTTAATTAAATACCTACCTATCATCCACCACTGGGAACTCCACGCAAATTTTGCTGATTTGGCGTCACTATTACGAAATTTGTGAAAAATTAGTGTTGATCTCAGTGTGGTCCAATTGTCCGCTCACTCATCATTAGTGATGGGAATACTCGAATACAAAAGGTATTCTTGTATCGATTCTTTTCCTAGGTACTCGGATACGAAAGTAATCGGGGGCTGTCGTGGCTCAGGGGGGTATGCCCACTGCTCTAGCAGCCTTCGAGTTGTATGCGGCGTAGGTTCGATTCCTTTCAGGTGCATTCCTCCTTGCGTGTATTTCTCTTCTGTATCAGTAAAACTCATTGTATGTATGTCTATTACTTGATACTGTATGTCTTGTGTCTGGCGCAACATGGCCAAATAGGGTCCTTGTGACATAGAACCCCCAAAACCAACCAAAGTGTTCGGATACAAGAGTATTCGGATTCAAAAGTACTCATCCTATGTTTTCAATTACCTAAGTATTGATTCAAAATATCGATTGTTCGTTTTTGTATACAGGGTGAGTCTAAACTAATAATACAAACTTCAGGGTGTGATAGAACAAAACGAAACAAACACTTCTCCCCATAGAATGTAGGGTCGCCAGTGCAGCGGTTGGCCGCTAGAGAGCGCAGTCAAACGCTTGTATAAAAGCATTACGTCGGCGATGTGAGGCCTGCATCAGGTGTGGTGGTCGACATTTTGAACAGCTTCTGTAATTGTGCATTTGTGTTGTACTTACCGACTGATGTTTGTACATGTCGTTTCATTTCCATGTGAAAAGTTTCTCATGTTTCGTACATGTCATTTCTTTCTTACCCGTTGTTCCTGGTACTTATCTGTAATTGATGCAAATCTAATTGTATTATTTCGTTTTGTCAAGCAGTTATTGATGTTTATTTGACATTAAAGCGTTGTTTCCATATTTCATGCGTCTTCTCCTTTCCAACTTGCGTCGGACCATGTGTTTGTGCCGAAATGGAAAGCGCCCTCTACATTCTATGGTGAAAAGTGTTTGTTTCGTTGTGTTCTATCATCCCCTGAAGTTTGTCGTATTAGTTTACTCACCCAATAGACATTCTATTGGGTGAGTAAACTAATCTCCCTGTATGTATCCAATACTTAAAAGAACTCGAATACCAAGTATTCGATTCTCAAATATACTCGATTCTGCCCATCACTACTAATCACATAGTCTGGCTCCCGCTAGAAGGCAGTCGAATCACGTAGATTTGGACTAGTCTATTCTTTAATTTAGGTGACAGCCTGGAGGCATAAACAAGTCGATTCCACAACTGGCGTCTTTGAGCGGATTCTGGTTCTAAGTGTATCGCTCCAGTGCAGAAAACGATGTCAGTGACAACGAGTTGGATCTGGGGAAAACTATCCACGGCGATCGCCATTAATGTTTCTGCTTCTGAAAACCCTTCTAACGACTTTGAAAACCTACACACCTTTGAAAAGTTGAATGACCCAAGGACGACTGCTTTCTCACGAGAACCCTATAGCACGCTATTCCTTGTCGATAAAGAATCCGAAATGGCGTCATTTTTTCGATTGGACGTGACGTTCCGGAGATATTAGCTTCAAAAGTTTTATGACGATCATTGTTTTTCAGACCCTCACCTCTTCAGCTCACCAAACGGTGTTTGCGAAGAGGTGGGAAGGACTTTCAGCACCAAAGGGTCCCAAGGGACCCAACCCGTCACAGAAGGAAAGCCCAGCCGCCTACTTCTCTGTGGGCACGTGCGGGTTTTATTTGAATTTGAATAGATACATTGGAAAATACATTTGAATACATTAGAGAGAGAATCAGAACAACAGTAGATAAGAATAAGTTTACAATCCGTAGACGAATTTTGGTATGTACAAAACATTGGACAAACATGAACAATTACAGTACAATTAAACATATTGGATCAATAAAGAAGAGAGGTAAAAAGAGTAAGAAAAAGAGAGAAAAGTCTTTAGTAAATAAAGCAGAATATAATGTAAGTAATTTTGCATTTGCATAGGAGGCAAGAATAAGCATTTAGTTCTAAAGAGGGGTGGCAGAGAAAAAAAAAGACGGAAGGTTTTGATTTTAAAGTCGATCAGCTATCTCTCCAGCAGCCTCCACACAACTCCTCATCTTAAGGAGTGCCTGCGGATTGGCTAAGACGTTATTCAGCCAAATTTCTTTATAACAATTCGCAGGCTCAGTGAGATGCCATTGGGCAGTGGAGGGGCAGCTGAAGATATACGAGCTGACGATATGACGATCATTTGAAATTGCAGAGCTAAACACAAAACAAACTATCGTTTTGCGGGTTGTAGGTACCTGAGATACGAAAGAAAAGCACCCCATGGATACGCCAATCAGAATGGCTGCGTTAAGGAAAGTAGCTAATTAACGTCACTGGCGCAACACAACGGGCTATTGGTGACGTTCCGGGATCAACACCGGAAGGGAAAGAACCGAGGACAACACCACGTAATTGTGAACCACGGTCAGATGACGAGGTCACACCTGAGATGGCACCCCACTCTCCAAACTTCCACGCCACTCGAACATGAGGATAAGCGAGGCCACGACAGATTGAACGTGCAACAGCCCCCTTTGTACACGACGGTCTTGGGTTGGATTGGAACTCGCAACCCTCCGTTTGCTAATCCGTTACTCTTCCAACCGAGCTACCACGGCCTCGACTTAGCAATGGGAAAAGTAAGGGTATCCAGCTCTGCTGCAAAATAAATAACGTAATAATTTGATTTGTTTGCTTACATCGGGAATGAAGTCATAAAACTTTTGATGCGAATATCTCAGGAATGCCGTGCATGCAATCGAAAAACGGACAATACAGTGGTACATTGAGATACGAGTGCCCCAACATACGAGTGTTTTGAGATACTAGCTGTCACTAGGTCAATCTTGAGTTATGAGTCAGAATTAGAGAGATTGGAGCCTGCTTCGGTGACGTCACAACCACCACTCCGCTCAGATTCCCGAGTCTTGCGCGTCGTTCAGTTCACATGTTTACCTCACCTGATGACGATTAACGTCTGTCACAAAATCAATCAATTTCTTAATTTGGTTTGACATTTATTGTCAACTGCCACCAGGAGGTCCGAGTCCCTTTCTTATTTTTTCATTTTTCTTTTCTCCGACCAGATGCTTCAATTCTGAAAACGAAAAAACGGGGTGATGTTCAGTTATTTGGCTAATTTTTTTCGTATAACCATGAGTCCAAATGTGAGTGTAAAGAACAGTGGTGAGAAAAGTAAAAAGGTAATATCCATGGAATTAAAGAGTGAGATAATAGACAAACATGAACAAGGCGTAAGACGTGGCAACGCAGTACGATCGCACTACTTCTACGATATGTACTATTCTGAAGCAGGACTTTATAAAGTCTATAACTCCAGCTACAATATTTGTTCATTATAAATACATAATTATAAAAAAATTGGAGTGTTTTTTTTGGGGAGCTGGTACGAATAAATCTCATTTCAATTGATTTCAATGGGAAAAATTGATATGGAATACGAGCATTTTGATTTACGAGCTCGGTCAAGGGATGAATTAAACTCGCATCTCAAGGTACCACTGTATTTTTTAGTTGGTTTTGTAGAAGGAATCATCGCGTGCTATGATTAGTATATGGTATATTCTGACCATCCTGATTGTTTTACTCGAAGTAAATATCAAGTGAAAATATTTCTTAAATATTTTTTATAGAAAGAACCCAACAATTAACGGCTAAATCACTCTGTCCTTTAACTCGCTTGCGCCAAATAGGTAAGGATAATTGTAAACTTCATTTGACTATTGGTGTGAGGGTAATTAACACGTGGTACATAGTACTTTGGGATAGGCTTTTGAATCGGCTTTCATTGCAGAACACGTTTAAGGGAAAGTGTCTAGGTTATAGAATGAACAACATTAGTTGCGTCGTGGGTACGATACTCTGAAGGGGAGTTTCGAAATAAATTTTTTGAAATTATTAGATTGTTATGAAATTTACACTGTTTTTTACAAAAAAGTCTATATTTGTAGGTAAGTCAAAAAGTATCCGCACTTTCACTATAACACATCTTTTGGTTGGGCAGTCTTTCTCGTATGCATGCTTAGAGTTGATACTACTGTGATTACGTTACCAAAGTTTGATCTCGATAGCGTCATTTTTCTTGCTTCAGTGTAAACATGGCTGGTGCGTGCACCAGCCCTCTTTGTACTCGACGGTCTTCGGTTGGATTCGAACTCGCAACCCTCCGGTTGCTCTAATCCGTTACACTTCCAACCGGTTTACAAGGAAGAGCCTGTTCTAAATTACTGATCAGAAGTATGCTGAGAGTTAGATGAAAAATCTGGGATTTTTTTTCTTGTGATCTATGATTAACTAAATTGATTAAATCAATTAACCCCACACAGATCGCATTCGCATTGTCTGTCTCTTCCAATGCTCTTCCAAAGTATTCTGTTTGAAGATTCTGAAACTAATCCGTTTACACAGACCTATCAATTTGTGAGGGACCTTAGAATCCATCTCGCGAATACGAATTAATCATACGTAACAAAGCATCTGAAATAGGATACAAGAGATTTTCATTTATTGCTTTTGTTTGAGAAGTGTTTGCATGAATCTCGAAGTAATTTCGAGTACCAAATATTTCCGCATTACCTTAAACCTCCAGCGATCCAACCAGACGATCTCGGCTTCTTGGACCGACCCCACGTGGGGGGTGTAAAATAAATTAGTCTATTCGTCGACCGAAAACAGATTAATTGCGTCGCCCTCCGCCGTTCGGTCACTTTTATCTGCAGCCTGTGAAACTCGTCTTTCAAAGACGCTTAATCCCTTCAAAGCGGCCGAAGACCTGATTAATTCGAAGCGGCCATCTTTTCTAAGATGGCTTTCTAATTAGAGAGACCCCCTCACTTCCCCCTCTCACAACCAATCAGCGCGGCTACATTCGGGCAGAATCGGATGGCGTGTTTGATTGGTGCTTACTTTCGCCTTCTGCGGTCTTTGAAACTCAAATATGCTTTTGATCTTTCCAAGTACAAATATAGTAACCACTCGATATATCACAGGGCCGTGGTAGTCCGGTTGAAACTCACGTTTGCGTGGTGTGGAAGTTTGGAGAGTGGGGTGCCAGCTCAGGTGTTGCTTCGTCATCTAATAGTGATTCAAAATTACGTGGTGGTGTCCCTTCGGGTTGGATACCGGACCATCGCTAATAGCCCGTAGCGTTGCTCATGTGCGACGTTAATTAAGCTACCTAAAAACCTTAGGTAGATAGTCATATTTACGGCCAGGTAGATTGTCAAAATGTAGCCCTTGCGCCATAAAACTCTCAAACCGACCAACTGAGCGAGGTTCAAAATTACGCGTTGTCCTCGATCTTCCTTCTGGATTGATCCAGACGGTCGCCAATAGCCCACCGAGTTGCTCCAGTGCGACGTTAATTATCTAAATTAAATGGCATTAAAAATAAACCGCCAGACCCGACATCTCTAAATTACTTCAGATCATTTGTCATTGGTTTTTGGCGTAATATAATTTATAAAAGAAGACGAGCAAATAAGAAGCAACGTAGTTTTGTTTTGTTTTATTTCAGCGTTAGATTAAGGGTTTTTCTTTACCCTACTGGGCGCCGAAATTAGAAATGGGAGATGGACAGTCGCCAATAGCCGGGGTGCAAAGCTGCGTTAATTAATTACCATTACCGTTACTCGTATCTTGTTGCTAAGGTAGCAAGAAAAAAACGCGATGCATCGAGGGAAGCGTTTCTATCGAGAGCCCACAAAAATATGTTAGAAAAAAACGCAGATTATATGCATATTTTCAAAATTACGTAAAACTACAATATAGAGCATTTTATATCTGCTTAGGCAGGTATTTTAATTAACGTCCCACTGGGGCACCATAACGGGTTATTGAAGACGGTCCAGGATCAACCCCAATGGGAAAGATTCAAGGACAACACCACGTAATTTTGAACCACTGTTAGATTACGAGGTCACACTTGAGCTGACACCCCACTCTCCAAACTTCCACTTCCCGACAACGTGAAGGCATTTGAGGCCACGCCAGATTTAACATGCACCAGCCCCCGTGTACACGACGGTCTTTTGCTTGGACAGTTTTGAACTCGAAACCTTCCGGTTGCTAATCCGTTGCTTTTCCAACTACCTGTTAACTGCTCCAAATTGAATGAAATAAGGGATAAAAAATGAGAGTAGCACGGCACTGCTATCAGTAGATGAAAGCAATGAAGAAACTTAAGCGCAGCAGAAACATCCGGTTCATCTGCTCTTATTACTTATCCTTACTATCATATAAAAAATTTAATTTATGTGTCAGTGCAGAAATGCATACACAAAAACAGAAGCATCGCACAAATACACACGAAAAACAAGCACTCAATATTCAAGAAAGAAGACTAGCTCTTTTAAAGTCAATGAAAAAAATTTAAAACTTCGTAACTGAAAGAAAAAGTCCAGATTGGGTGGTGAAAAAATTGTTGAATTTTCAAATGAAATGAAATTACGGGTATTATATGAAATTAATAATTTTTTTACGGGTATTATATGAAAGAAAATGAAGTTATCTTATTCAGAAGTCCAGAGCATTTAATTTTTGTAATGTAATAAATTGTAGAATTTAAATGCAAATGAAGACGTGGATGAGAAGGATTTCTCAATACAACAAGCTCACGCTGGCGTGGTGTGGAAGTTTGGAGAGTGGGGTGCCAGCTCAGGTGTGACCTCGTCATTTGACTATGGTTCAAAATTACGTGTTGTCCGCGGGTCTTTTCCTTGGGGGATTGATCCCGGACCGTCACCAATACCCCATTGTGTTGCTCCAGTGCGACGTTAATTAAATACCTACCAATGTAACAAGCAAACCACCGGGGACTTTTCTTCCGGTTACGACGTCCCACTCGGTTGAGATAGGAGTAACCTTAAAATGCAGCCGTGACGTCACTTCCGGAATACATACAGGAAACACTCTAACCCCACAAAACACTATCGCCATTCATCTGCATAGATAAAGCCTCTCATGTAATGTATAAGATTCTCGAGTTCGCCTTATCGGTTGGTAGATAATTAACGTCGCACTTGAGGAACACAGCGGGGCTATAAGCGATTGTCCTGGATCAGTCCCGAAGGGAAAGAACCAAGGACAACGCTCCCTCATTTTGAACCACGGTCAGATGTCGAGGTCGCACCCCACACTTCAAACTTCACCACCAAACCAACCTTAAGGCATTTGAGGCCACGACAGATTTAACATGCATCCTTTGTACACGATGGTCTTTGGGTAGACCGAGCTTTGAACTCCCAACCCTCCGGTTGATATTCCGTTGCTCTTCCAACTGTGCTACCGCAGTCCCGATCGCCTTATCGAGGTTTATACCTCTGACCCTGTTTGCACGAAAGCGCCTCGTAACTCACCTCTCGAACGAGGCGCAAAGCTATATTCTGAAAATTTAATAACCTCCTGTGGACTGAAATGGACATAACTCACGAAAGATTACCTTCGTGGCGTATCGTATTCACGGACCGCTGGGTTAACGGTCTCTGTTAAGATGGGAAAGACAAATGGGATCTTAATTATAAGATCCCTTAACAGAATTATCGCCCTTAAGGTTCGAGCCCTTTCTTTGGATGGACGGGCTCATGGTTC
The DNA here is from genome assembly GCA_933210815.1 of Meta bourneti. Taxonomy (NCBI): domain Eukaryota; kingdom Metazoa; phylum Arthropoda; class Arachnida; order Araneae; family Tetragnathidae; genus Meta; species Meta bourneti. The sequence goes on from OW119929.1 coordinate 8,904,890, forward strand.
ATAAACTTAGTGCCAATCTTTTCTTCGAGTCTTTGCATGCACTAGATACGCCAAGAATTGGAACTCTTAATATTCATACAGTAACCCCGCGTTTATCGCTCTTGATCAATTTTCGTTTTGAGAATAGGAAAGGTATGTAGGGAATTAACGTCGCACTGGAGCAACACAACGGGCTACTGGTGACGGTCCGGGATCAATCCTAAAGGGAAAAATCCGAGGACAACACCACGTAATTTTGAACCACGGTCAGATGACAAGGTCACAACAGAGCTGGCACCCCACCTTCCAAACTTCCACACCACGCCAAAAAGAATGTTTGAGGCCACGATAATTTTAACATGCACCTACCACCATGAACACGACAGTCTTTGACTGGACCGAGTTTCGAACCCACAACCCTCCGGTCGCTAATCCGTTACTCTTCCAACTGGGCTACCGCGTCTTGAGACGGATGTCGAGGTATCTTTCGTTCCTGGCGTAAAATTTGCTTAGTTGATGTCTATAAAATTCCAAGTGCCCATCTTTGCAATTTAAAAGAGCCTTCCTGTTAAGAAAACAAAAGGTGCAAATAATCTACACGACTTCACGGAAGAAAGATCTTCCATCATGCAATCCCCGGGTGCAAAACTTGTTAACGCAATGGTTAAGTGCTTTGAAAATAAACTTCATCACGTCCATATCCGCGAACGGGTAAAGGCAGCCCGAATTGCCCGGATGAAAACGACGCCCCCGCCTGCCCGAAGGGATCAGAGATGACAGGAATTGGCCCCATCTGAAACGAAGTGAAAGGAGTGAAAAATATGATGAAGTGAAGTGAACGCTTCCGTCACACACCCTCCGTTCCAGAGCGTCAACTTTTCGAAAAACTTGAGGAGCGAAGGAAGCGGAAAATTTCTTATTTTTTTTATGAACAAATAAAGAGGGAATATTCCGAGGAAGCTGAACATTTATCAAGAAGGGCGTTAAGAATATTGGGAAAGCTCGTGCATCAGGAGGATATTTGTGAACATCTATCAAACATTCGGCGGGGACAGTTTATCGAGAGGTCATGGCTTCTGCGCTTAATAAACCATCGAAAATGGATGACACCTATCCGACTTTCGTAAGTATTGAGTAAAGAAAAACCTTTATCTTCGGGTGGAATATTTTGAACTAAAGTCATCAATTGATAATTTATTCATTCATTTACGGGATGTCCACTATAGCTAGATGGGTCGTCGTGGCTCAGTGGGTATGTCCACTGCGCTAGCAACCTTCGAGTTGTAGGCGGCTCAGGTTCGATTCCTGTCAGGTGCATTCCTCCCTGGGTGTATTTCTCTCTTCTGTGTCAGTAAAACTTTCATTTTGTGTGTGTTCATTACTTGATATTGTATATGGCGCAGCATGACCAAACAAGGCACTTGCGCCATAAAACCCCCAAAACTAATCAACCACTATAGTTAAATAACACTGCCCTTAAAAAGCAATCTAGTCGCTGAGGGTTTCAATATGCTAAAGATAATACATTGGACTCCCTCTTAACCGGCCACTTCGGGACCGGACCCAGACCGGATAACGATTTGGCCGGATAAACCCGTCATTCCTTTAATAGCATTAAAATACACTCCCGAAGTCGTTTTTATTAGAATAAAACTAAGTATATAGCCTACTTTATTGAAATATGATATATGTAATTAAGAAAACTTAACCGGGAAGAACTTCATTTATTGGAAAAAACTAAACACGTTACTGCAGGCTACTGTATTTACAGTACATAATTGGACAGTGGCGGCCGGTTAAAGCGGAGGCCGGTTAAAAGACGGCCGGTCAAGAGGGAGTCCACTGTAGAATATTAGTACGGATATGAAGTTAGGGGGGGGGGTATTTCAATTAACGTCACACTGGAGCAACACAACGGGCTATTGGTGACGGTGCGGGATCAATCCCCAAATGAAGTTCGGTGTCATTAATATATCTGAAAAAATAAGCGTTCTTCAACCATTATTTAGAGTTCGATTTTTTTCGATTTGGAAATAATGCTTTGGATGACTATTCTTCTCTTAATCTTAAGGTCTTGTTGAGTTGTTTGGTTGATTTGAAGTTTTATGGCGCAAGGGCCATATTTGGTCATGCTGCGCAAGACGCAATACAATATCAAGTAATTAACACAAGACATACATTATTAAGTAATTAACAGAAGACACAATATCAAGTAATTTACAGAAGACACAATATCAAGTAATTTACAGAAGACACAATATCAAATAATGACATACAGTATCAAGTAATAAGGTTTGGTTTGTTGGGGTTTTATGGTGCAAGGGCCATGCTTGGCCAGACACGAGTCACAATATCAAGTAATAGACACACACAGTAAAAGCCTTACTGACACAGAAGAGAGAAATACACCCATGGAGGAAATGCGCCCGGCAAGAATCAAACCTGCGCCGACTGCAACTCGAAGGTTGCTAGCAAAGTGGGCATACCCATTGATCCACGACGGTCCAGGTTTTGGTTGGTTGGTTTGCAATTAATTAACGTCACACTGGATCCACAGAATGGGCGTCCGGGCACAGATGACGGTCCGGGATTAATCCTGAAGGGAAAGATCCAACGGACAACGCTTCATTATCCACGGTCACATGACGAGAACATCACCTGTGCAGGTACTCCACTATGACAAACTTCCACACCACGCCAACGTGAGTACATTTGAAGCCACAACTGATTTAACGTGCACCAGACCCCTTTGCACACGACGGTCTTTGGTTGGATTCGAACTCGCAACCCTCCTGCTGCTAATCGGTTACTCTTCCAACCGGGCTACCGCGGCCCGAAATATAAATGGATATTTTCGAAAATGAACTCGATCGATTTAAGAGACAATCAGCTTCCGCTGCTCCTGAAAGGATTTCCCCCCGTGTGGTAATTTTCAAGCAATTTTGGGATGCTAAACAAAAGTTTTCACCATCAAGCTGCTTGTTAGGCAGCTTCGTCAAATACATTTTTCTGCTTCGCCCGTAAAGGATTCAGTTTCCCCATTGTTCCTAATTTGTATTTTTGTGGATGGAAAGTTTCGCAGTTTTCCTTCGTCGTTTATTCAACATTGACCTCCAAGCATTTGACTTAATGCGAAAAACTCTTGTTGATTTTCTTGTTGTAACTTACAGAAATAGCTTTGGTTTTTTTAAGTTTTTAAAGCAGGCAGTGTATTATTATCAGGGCCCAGATGTTTTTCATGTGTCATCTCTTTTTTAGCGCTTTGTAGGAAACTGCGAAAGGAATTTCTATCTATACGCGCATCTCCCGATTCTGGAAATATACAGTTTTTATTTAGATATTTATCTGTATTTTTGATTATAGGTTATTTTAAGGCATATATTTATCATTTATTGAAAAGTTTGCTACTTTGTCAAGTCTTTAGAAGTTTTATCCTGGGGTTTTAAATTTTTTTTTGTTAAAATATTCCAAAGTCGACATTTTTCATCCCCGATTTCGTCTTTACTACAAAAACACATTAAAAATAGCTCATCTCTTTTCTGGTGCCAAAAAAATTAGCGATTTATTCTTCAGCGCAAAATAAAAACCTTTAAGCGCTTTTATATTGGTGGATGAATCATTATTGAACGTGCACCAGCCTTTTGTACACGACGGTGTTTGGTTGGATACGAATTCGCAACCCTTCTGTTGCTAATCCGTTACTCTTCCAATAACCCACTGTGTTGCTCCAGTGTGACGTTAATTAAAATACCTACCTACCGTTACTCTTCCAACCGGGCTACCGCGGCTCCAATGGCAGGAGGAAGTTTATTCTAGTTTTAACAGAAGAAAATGGAATATATATATATCACATTTTACTTTTGGATTTTGGAACTTCTTAAAATTTTTAATAATGCCAAAATTAAAACAATTTTAAGAAATTGTTCTAATTTTGGGGTATATTTTAGGTTCAATAAAAGTGGTACACTCTAATCAATAAGTTCAATGAGAGTGGTACATAAAAGCAACACCCTAATCAATAAATTCAATGAGAGTGGTAAAAAAGCAACCCACTAATAAATAAGTACAATAAAAGTGGCACAAAAAGCAACACTCTAATAAATAAGTTCAATGAGAGTGGTACAAAAAAGTAACACTGATCAATAAGTTCAATGAGAGTGGTACAAAAAAACAATACTCTGATTAATAAGTTCAATAAAAGTGGTACAAAAAAGTAACACTAATCAATAAGTTCAATGAGAGTGGTACAAAAAAGCAACACTCTGATCAATAAGAGCCAATAACTCTCTAATCAGGGCCCGCCCTGATTAGAGTTACTAATAAGGGCGGAAATAAATTTATTTATTTCCGCCCTGATTAGAGAATTACTAATCAAGGCGGAAATAAATCAATTTATTTCCGCCCTTATTAGTAACTCTAATAGCGGACTAGGAATCGGAGGGTTGTGAGTTCGAATTCAACCAAAGATCGTCGTGTAGAAAGGGGGCTGGTGCACGTTAAATCCATCGTGACCTCCAATATCCTCACGTTGGCGTGATTGGAAAGTTTGGAGAGTGGGGTATCAGCTCAGGTGTGACCTCGTCATCTGACCGAGGTTCAAAATAATTACGTGGTTTTTTCCTAGGATCTTTCCGTTGGGGATTGATCCAGGACCGCCGCCAATAGCCCGTTGTGTTCCTCCAGTGCGACGCTAATTAACTACCTACCTTGCTCCAACAGTTGCAAAAATTAAAGATTAGTTGCTTGCGTACAGGTATGATACAATGCATTTTCAACACAGGTCTTTAGAACAACAAAAGCGCTCAATTTCGCGAAGTTCATTTAACGAAAAGGAAGCTTCTTTTAAGAAAAAAAGCAGAGCAAAATAATCTATTACTTCCTTAATCAAACGGACGAACTCGATGCTGTTTCTGATTGGAACCCCGTCCCTTACAAAAGCACGAGCTATCAGAAACAACAAAACCTCATCGTGTGTGTAATACATTAAGTCCGCATAATCGGATAATATATAACCTAGAATCAATGATGGATAATCTGAAGAGGAACCGAAACGTATCCATATTTATCCTTCTTCCCAATCAGGATAAAAACTCGATCAGCGGATAGATAATCACGGAAGCCTCCATCCGAAGGAAAAAATTAAAAATATGTTGGGGAAATCGCAATGAAAGTAATTGGAAATTGTCTGATGGATTGAGGCTCAAACTGTTGTGGAAGAATCCAATTGGATTTGCTTTGTCCCTCTTAATAAGGTTCTTCTTTTCAATGGGGGTGTAAATTCGGAGTAATGGAGGCAAGATATGGATGCTACAGAAATGGAGATAGCCCCTCACAATTCAGAGGCATCGACCTTGTAATAGACAGGGCAAGTGGGCAGAGTCGCTGTCGTAAAATCTCTGAATGGTAAATCACGTGAGCTTACGAATCGCCTTAGCCGATTGGCTATCGAAGCGCAGACTAGTGTTTTCGATCACGGTCCATAATCACTATAACCAATCAATGATTTAGAATTCATGCTTTTCTCGCAATAACGTGACGCATCTTCAAACCAAGCGACTGGAAGAAATAACATGAAGCTTCGCGCACACGGTCCGTCTATTTCATTAGAAGGCAGGTATTTTAATTAACGTCGCACTGGAGCAACTTAACGCGCTATTAAAAACGGTCCGAGATCAAACCCAAAGTGAAAGATCCGAGGACGACACCACTTAAATTTGAACCACGATCCGATGACGAGGCAACACCTGAGCTGGCACCCCACTCTCCAAACTTCCACACCACGGCAACTCCTCAAACTTCGTCTACCAGCTTATAGCTATGGGTAGAACTTGAATTTGGAAATGCTTAGATGGGCGTTCTTGTATTATTTCGGCTATCATCAAAAGTTTTCGTTTTTACACGCCTTTTCGTGATCTATTTGGTCATTAAGTATGAAATGTCCGATTTCGAACTGAAAGTTTGGTTTATTATACCTCAAGCAAGAAGCAGTATAATTAATCAAAGTATGCGCCTAAACTATCGATAGTTTTGCCATCTTAACGGTAGCTTGTTAATACCGACTGCGAAGAAGCCTGTAGAATGAGTGGTGATAAAATAGTGAAAGGCGTTTTCTACAGCTTGTTGGAAATTAAATATTTTTGCTTGCAAGTGGTTCAATGCCTGGAGGAAATGGTAGTCAGTTGGTGCAAGGTCTGGGGAATACAATGGGTGAAAGAGAGTTTCCAAGTCCAGCTCCTGTAGTTTGAGCAACATGTGGTGGAGCATTGTCCTGCAAGAGGATTGGCCTGTCTCTATTCACCAATCTCGGCTGCTTGATCCCAATCTCCCTCATCATTTTGTCTAATTGGTTACAGTTGACATCCGCCGTAATCGATTGACCAGGTCTCATGAAGCTGTAGTGGAAAACACCAGCTCTGAACCACCAAACAGACACCATTAGCTTTTTTTTGGTGAATATTCGGTTTCTGAGTGTGTTTTGACACTTCATCTTTATCCAACCATTGTGCCGAACGCTTGCGATTGTCGAAAAAAAATCCATTTTTCATCACACGTAACAATACGCTGTGAAAATGGTTCACTTTTATGTCACGACAGCAAAAAAGGCGAGTTTCGAAACGATTTCTCTTCTGATGCTCGTTTAAGTCATGCAGAACCCATCTATCCAGCTTCTTAATCTTACCGATTTGTTTCAAATGGTTTAATATTGTTGGAATAGTAACGTCGCTGCTAATTCGCGCTAGTTTGAGATGTATCCGCTTCCACTGAAGCTTTCAGCTCATCATTAATTATCCACCTTGCTCTCAGGTCGCCCACGTGGTTCATTTTGAAGATCAAAATCGTCAGATCGGAACTTCTTAAACCATCGACGCACTGTGCGTTCATTAGCCACATCCTTTCCAAACACTTCGTTGACACTTCGAGTTGTCTGTGCTGCATTAGTTCCACAACGGAACTCGTTCGAAAATAACGCGCATTTTTGACTTATCCATGGTTTGCAAAATTTAATCTACAAAAGGCAATTCGACAGATAATCACAAACCAAAACTGAAAGGATGATGAAGTACCTTCACAATAAAAAACCCAGAGAACTGTCAAAGTGAAATATCAAAGATATCGGGTATCAAACTTGATACTTGAGGCAATCGGACATTTCATACTTAATGACCTAATAGATATCTAGATACCGGGGTTGCGTTTTTCTGAATCCTGGGAGATGAATTTCACGTCATCTGGTCATTTACCCAGTTACCATATCAACTTGATTGTTGGTAGGCAGTTAATTAACGTTGCACTGGAGCAACACAATGGGCTATTGGCGATCCTTCCCAAAGGGAAAGATCCGACGACAATGCCTCGTGCACACGACGGTCTTTGGCTGGATTGAGTTTCGAACTCGCAACCCTCCGTTTTGCTAATTCGTTGCTTTCTTGCGGCCCCTACCATATCAACCGGAGACTGAATGAATCTGGCTGATTTATCTACCTTAATTCATTTCCTATGTCCTTATTTCATTTTTCGATTCTGCCCTTAATGAGGGGAGTCGCCCACATTTTCATAATTACAGGCGTCGGGAACCCAATGCGGACAACACAGTTTGAGGTATTAAATGAATCGACCAAGTCGATGGTTTCTCTCCGTACGATAGGAAGTTAAAATAAATATGCTACATGCGGTAAGATAAAGCGCGATTTCTATACTTAAAAATATCTATAAATAAAATACCGTAAATGTACGGAATATTTTCCTATTAAGTGAAATGAAAGTTGTAGCAATGCGACATTTTAGGAAGAATTCTCAACTTTAACGTCAACAAATATTTTATTGGACGCAAAAAGGAGGACGGGATTTAAGATAAGATTTCTTGAATACAAATTTGTCATATCACTCAAAAATATCATCCGACTCCAAAAGTAACAGAAAATCCAAAAGTAAAAATTCAATAATTCGAAAAGTATAGACAGTAACGGTTTTCACAGAAATGCACAGAAAGACATGGGATTTTTTTAATAACGAAAGAATTTTATTGCCAGAATAGTTAGATTTGCCACCGACAGGTGTCGCTGTAGCGGTCCAGGAGCTGCTGCCTGTCGCTATTTAAACAGATTCGCAGGCGAGTGTTATGCAGCGCTTTTAAGAGACAGCATCATTCTCTCCTTGCAAGAGAAGCAAGCGCTCCACAGTGCAAAATTCATGCAGGATGGAGCGCCTTCGCTCATCACAGGTTCTGTCCAGCACAGGCTGCGATCGACATTCGGCAAAGACTGCGTCCTCAGTCGATCTCTCCCACACGAATGGCCACCAAGGTCTCCAGACCTTACACCTTGTGACTTTTGGTTATGGGGCTACTTGAAGTCACAGGTGTATAGGTCGGCCGACCTCATTGGCCATGTTGAAAGAAGCTATTCGCCATCATGTGACAGGAATTACTGCTGAAACCCTCTTCGATGCTGTGCATAGTGTCTGATGGCCATTTTCATGAAAGACGGCCGTCACAATGAACTTTTGTAATCCTAGCTGCGTTGGGAACTGCTGCGCCGTTGTTCAAACTACTGACACAACTGAAGCGCCACCTATCGGTGGAAAATGTAACTATTCTGTCAATAAAAGTTTTCGTTATTAAAAAAAATTACTCGTCTTTCTATGCATTTCTGTGAAAATCGCATCGTCCTACTGTCCATACTTATCGAATTATTTAATTTTTTCTTTTTCTGCGACTTTTGGATCACTCGGTATTTGCTTAATGCTATTGAATGAAATTTTATTTCGTAAATATTTGGGCAACCATTGAATAATCATTTGTGTGTTTAAACCTGAGGTGAACTTAACTTGATCATGCTTGTACATTCTACAAAGGAAGCCAAAAAATAATTATTGAAAAGCTACAAACTTATATCAAAATAAATAATGTAAATATTTTGTATGCAATTTCAGACTGGAATACTCATTTTAAATTAAAATGGGGTGTGTTTGGTTTTTACTTTTATTGAATATTCCGTCATAAATTTTTCATAAAATATAATAAATGCATTAAATAACTGCAGAGCCAGCACCTCCTAAAGGGTCGGTAGGTAATTAATTAACGTGCAACTGGAGCAACACAACGGGCACCTCCTAAAGGGAGAAGTTCGTTTTCTTTTTTTATGACAACCACAGAAGTGAAACCGAAAGTGATATTCCCCCTATGGCTACCTCATTTATTTCAGCCGGCCGAATGGTGAAGAATACCACTCGTTCAGGACCGGCGGTTCACTTGTTTACCTCGCGAGGTAGGTAGGTATTTTAATTAACGTCGCACTGGACCAACGCAGCGGGCTATTGGCGACGGTCCGGGATCAAACCCGAAAGGAAAAATCCGAGGAAAACACCACGCAATTTTGAACCACGGTCTGATGACGAGATCACACCTGAGCTGGCACCCCATTCCACACCACGCCAACGTGAGGACATCTGAGGCCACGACAGATTTAACGAGCACCAGCCCTCTTTGGTATTTTGGTTGGATTCGAACTCGCAATCCTCCGGTTGCTAATCCGTTACTCTTCCAACCGGGCTACCGCTGCTCTAGAATGTATCAAATATAAGCGTTTCGCCACTTGCATACTCACATAGTTCTAAACGTTCTTCGGGTCTCCGCACCCGATTGGGATTCGCAATACTTTTTTTCCGCATAATTAGTCATTTCTCGTTCCGCACAAAACCTCCGCGAAACTGTAATTAAAAGCGGAATTTTTAATCCCTTTCCTCTTCCATCCCGAAAGACGCGCCCTCCCCCTTCGGAATTAATATCTCCCGCCGCAAACTTGTTGCGTCACGCACGCTCACCTGGCACACCCCGGGAATCTTAATTTTAAATCAGCTCGCGTGCTCAGAGCTTTATTTACATACTTTGGGCTAATGGTCCTCGCCGCTCTCGGAGGGGCATTTTTGCGCCCCGTTTTTTCCCTCCTCTTTCGCTCCAAGAAATTTCCGCCAGAAATTGCAATAAATATTTAAACGAGCGACTCAACTCGAGTTTAACGAGCTTCGATCTTTGATATTTAATCTTCGTGGGGGACCCATTCGACTGGAAAACTATGGGCAGCGCAGAGACAGCCCTCGTTTTTAGTGGAGCGCTCGGATTTCAGGTAGACTTAGGCCGTACCATTGACTCGCATTAAATGGATATTAGAGTTCTTTTTCCGTTATTGAAAAAGGAGTTTTCGTTGAGCGCTGTGGCATTTCGTTGATTTATTTCGGGACGCGATAGCGATGGCTGTTGTTATTGGGGCGGCATTGTCTGTTCGGTATTTGAGCTGTAGGAGAGATTTTTAATGACTCGAAGCAGTGTGGGAATTAAGTTTAACGAAAGTCGTTTTGTCGAAACGAAATGGCGCGAGGCTTGTGGTTTTATTGGAAATGAAATCGGTCGAGATGGCTCCCCTGGTATTGCTGTGCGATGTCGGCCCTGTATCACGTTTGATTTTAAGTTAGTTATTCGAGTCTCTTCGAATGCTGAGGTATTTCGTTGATTCTGATATTTATTTTGGGATGAAATAAATTCCAGAAAATTCTGCTCGATATTTAAGTTACTGACAATAGGTGTGTAACGACTTGAAGATGAAAGGAAATTAAATGTTACAAACGTTGTTTTGTTCAAATACAACGGCGGAAGTTTTGGTTTTATTTGAATCGAAATTATGCGCTAAATCGTATTAGTTTAACTCTTTGAGGCTCACAATTTTAAAGAAAAAACCCAAGTTGCACCAGAATTGTTTATTCACTTATTCAGCTTCAAAATTAGTATAAAACATCAAATAACATTTTTTTCAATATAAAACGATTAATACACTCATAATAAATTTTTACAAAAAAAAAACATTTACTGTTATGAAAGACAAAAATTCACTGCACCACCAAGCTTAATCACAACAGTGTCAACAACCTACTAATACGTTTTGACATGCGTAAATTTTTGTTTGTCAGTTATTGACACATTTAGCGTTAGTTCATAGCACTGCCAACTCAATGAGAAACTTTAAATAAAATATTAAACTGTGTAAGACTATGAGTAATATCTTTTTGAGGTGGGTTAAAAAATATTCCACCAGGTATAAAAGGCTAAGTAAAACGTGGGACAGTTTTTAACTCACCTAACCCCAAAGAGTTGTTAGTAGTGATTTAAGGCCATTCCATTGCTTAGTAGTTATTCCTTATTTGTTGCAGTATTTGCCATTTTAAAGAAAGACTCTCAAAATGTTTTTACTATGTGAGTAAAACTGGAACTGTTATTCAGCATTCTCAAACATGTTCAGACACGCTACCATTCATAACGGTAAGGTAACATTTAAATTCTTTCAAAGTACTGCGACACAATTATAGGGTCGACATGACAACTTCTATGTTGCATGAATTGTTTGACTGTGCACGAGTCTTTAATTATATGATTGGATACTGAATACGCAAAAGAGTACTCATGTGACGAAATCATACTGATAGAATCCATTGGTACAGAAAATTGAATGAGTTATCGCACATTTCATGAAAATTAATAACTCAAATGAGTGAATTTTAGAGGAGTCTACATTGAAAAATGTCAAGTCTTGAATATATCAATTTGAAAATTTTAGAATTCCAGTATATTTATATATGGATGGTAATTACTTATTATAAGTTCTTTGGTGGACTAAAAAGCTATTTGATCCATAAATTTATTTCAGTGTTCAAAACCTTAACTTAATCCTAGAGACAGAATAATGAATCCTCTGACTTAGTGCACAGGTTCGAGTTCGACTATTTGTCCAGAATCCACTTTAAGCGCATACTTCAAACAAATTAGTCCGAGGTAACGGCTTAATAGTGTCAAACAAAACCATAATATGTACTTTGAAAAATTACTGTTTAACCAAAAACTTATTCGAGCTAGGTTGATAGTCAATTAACATCGAACTGGAGCTACACAACGGGCTATTGGAGACTGTCGGGGTTCCATCCAAAAGGGAAAAATCCAAGGACACTTCGTCATTTTGAACAACGGTCAGATAACGAGGTCAACACCTGAGCTGACAACTCACTCTCCAAACTTCCACACTATGCCAACATTTGAGACCACGACAGATTTAACGTATGGTCTTTGGTAGGATTCGAACTTTCATGCGAGCGTTATGCAGCGCTTTTAAGAGACAGCATAACGGGCTACCGTGGACCCGGGAATCTGGAAGAAACTAGAGACAATTCTTTGGAGAAAACATTGTTTTCAGCTCCTCACAAATTTTCCATTAGTAATTTTCCAAAGTCCTGGGAATCGCCAATAATACAGGTTTCATGCTTTTAAATACAGACAAGTCCTGACGTGTTTTCCATGCGTTATCCGCCATTGCCGATCAGTTGGATGCAGCCACTTTGCAGATACAGACGTGTTTCTGAGTGTTAATTTCGCTACTATAGAAGACCGCACGCTTAAAATGCTCATTAAAAGATATTTTTTTATATGAGAAGAGGGTGTTAAGGGGGAAACCATTCCCAGAATTGAAAAACCTGTTTTCAGGATATGTGTGATGTAAACGAGCTATGAGTAAAAACCACAACAAAAAATAGTGGGAAAGACCCAGTAGATAAAACTCCCGCAAAGGTTTTCAGGAAGCCTAATAAGTACTAGTTACAAGCTTGGTTGGTTTTATGGCGCAAGGGACATATTTGGCCATGCTGCGCCAGACACAAGATATACAATATCAAGTAATAGACAGACACGATGAGTTTTACTGACATAAGAGAGAAATACACCCAGGGTGGAAAGTTTCAATCTTGGACAAACGTATAGATTTAAACGGTAATTATATGGGAAAATTACAATGCAACTTAAATGAGTTAATAAAATAAAAAATGTCTAACTCAATTTCTCCATAAATTCGCGAGGCCGTGGTAGTCCAGTTGGAAGTAGGTAGGTATTTTCATTAACGTCACACTGGAGCGACACAACTGGAAGAGTAGCGGATTAGCAACCGGAGGGTTTCGAGTTCGAATCCAACCAAAGACCGTCGTGTAAAAGGGGCGCTGGTGCACGTTGAATCAATCGTGGACTTCAATGTCCTCACGTTGGCGTGGTGTGGAAGTTTGGAGAGTTGGGTGCGAGTTTAGCTGTTCACCTCGTCCTCTGTGGTTCAAAATGACTTGGTGTCATCAGATTCGCGTTTAATACAGGACCCGCGCCAATAGCACGTTGTGTGCGACGTTAATTAAATACCTACTATAAATTTGGGAAACAACTTGGCGTTCAAAATCTAGAAGAATGAGTCTGGAAATGTCTTTCTGAATTCACACACACACATCTCTTTACTGTCCATTTAACGTGTGTAAAAGAAACAAATCGTGTAACAATTCCTTTCTACTTCCGAAAGAGGAGGGAAATGTCCTTCAGAAGTCAGTTAACGCTGTTTATTTTAGAACTATGATTTTAATTAACTGAAGGTCGCGTTTTTGGACCCCCGCTCCAAAAGCTTTTTAATTTGTTTCCGTGGGAAATTCCGCACCTGCCCAAAAAAGCCCGGCCAGGATTTTACAAACACGAATGGATAGAAACGCTCCATCATCCAAGAGAAATACTTTTTTACATTTTCTAGCTCCGAGCTCTGCTCATTAGAACACTTCTTGGGTAAAGGGAGGAACTTTATTTCATTTCAATTTTACTCGTTAAAGCACTTCATTATCTCAGTTATGTGCGCATGTGACAGAGGGAACGCTGTTTCATGTTGAGCTAAACATTTTTGAAGGTTGAGATTGTTAGCTTTGATCGATTGGAGCCAGAGGACATTAAAGTTCTCGAGACTTTATTTAAAAATTAACTTTATTGAGAGCAACACGTATTTACAAGCATACATCCAAAATCAAGACGTCTCATTCACATTATTTCTTCTGCTATCTTTTATACACTCAAGATTTACATAAATTTCTACTTTCATATGGCCCAAACGCACTACAATTTCAAGTCTTTGCAGAGGTTAGAGACCGATTCCAACAGAGATATATGCAGTCTTAAAAGTGCTTAAAGACATTTTAATAAATCAAGATAATGACATGTAAATTGAAGTATCGAAATGAGTGTAGTTAAAAGTATATCTAACGAATTGTCAATTTCAATACCTGAAAACAATGGAAATGGTGACAATGCAATGCTTTCTGCGTTTTATTGTAGGGGTTTGGTTGGAGGGTTTTGGGGTTTTATGGCGCAAGGGCCAAATTTGGCCATGCTGCGCCAGACGTAAGTCAGAATATCAAGTAATAGAGACACACAATGAAAGTTTTACTGATGCAAAAGAGAGAAGGGAGAAATGCACCTGACAGGAATCAAACCTGCACCGCCTACAACTCGAAGGAGGTAATTAATTAACGTCACACTGTAGCAACACAACGGGCTATTGGTGATCAATCCCAAGGAGTAAGATCGAGGACAACACCACGTAATTTTGAACCACAGTAAGATGAATAGGTCAACACCTGGAACCACACTCTCTAAACTTCCATACTACAGCAGAGCGGACATTCAGAGACATAGACCCTTTTTCCCGATGTGATTTTAACCCTCCTCCGCACCCGACACACGTTTTACTCACAGACATCTTCTGTTAGGATTTGAATCGCAGTCAGATGACTAGGCAACACATGAACTGGAAATTCCACTCTCCAAACTACCACATCCCGCCAACGTGAAGACATTTGAGGCCACGACAGATTCAACGCACACCAGCCCCCTTTGTACATGACGGTCTTTGGTCGGATTAATCCGTTACTCTTCCAACCGGGCCACCACGGCCTTTGGCGTGGTGTGGAAGTTTGGAGAGTAGAGTGCCAGCTCAGGTGTGACCTCGTCATCTGACCGTGGTTCAAAATTACGTGGTGTTGTCCTGGGATCTTTCCCCTCGGGATTGATCTCAATTAAAATCCTACCTACCCGTAACACATACGCGAAAGGGAGTCGAATCGGATCTTTCCTCCTCGCAAGCCTCTTAGCATGCAGGAGTTTACAAACATCGCATTCCAAGTGTACTCTCCCCGAAAAGCGGAATCGAACTCGAGAGATCGTTTATCAGTTGTGCGATTGGCGGTTCCTGACGTGTTGAAGGGATGGGAGCTTCATTAGCATAATAAGGCATGCCTCTTTAAACATACTCGCCCGGAAAACATCTGTATGGATTCCTCTCGCCTTGTTGGGCTCTGTGAAGTGGATTAATGGAACCAGCATCCGGTGGTTGCTGCATCGCAAAGTTCACATCGATCTCCTCCTTCCTGCGCTCTTGTTTTACGAAGGCACAGGAGTTTCGTAATTGCTCTGAGCTATGCATACTTTTATTTCAAATAAATCCACAATTTCCTTTAATACCCTAATACTCCGTTGTCTTGCTCCAGTGCGACGTTAATTCAAATACATACCTACCGAGGACAACACCTCGTAATTTTGAACCACGGTCAGATGACGAGGCAACACCTGAGCTGGCACCCCACTCTCCAAACATCCACACCAAGACAACGGGAGGACATTTGAGGGCACGGCAGTTTAAACGTGCACCAGCTCACTTTGTACTCATAAAACGGCGGAATTTTAATGCGATAATTTTTGTTTGAAAAAATTGGTACGGCTGTATTATACGCCTCGTTTAGTGGCAACGCTTTTGGCGTGTTTGTTGGCGCGCTTTTAGTAGCGAGTTATCGCAGGTGAAGGCATCCCACCTATATAAGTGTTAATCCCGTTTTTATGGTGAGAGTGGGGTGCCAGCTCAGGTGTTGCCTCGTCATCTGACCGTGGTTCAAAATTACGTGGTGTTGTCCTCGGATCTTTCCCTTTGGGATTGATCCCGGACCGTCACCAATAGCCCATTGTGTTGCTCCAGTGTGACGTTAATTGAAAATACCCGAAAATACCCAAAATACCCGTTTTTATGGCAACCTCGCCAAGCGAAAAGTTTAAATTTAAATTTATTTTTTTTTTATTTCGCTAAGTGTTTGTTTGAAAATTCGTGTGAAGATTTAAAAATTGATTACTTCAAGAAGTTCTTAGAAATTAGAGATTTAGATTGGGAGGATTTTAAGTTAAAAATTAAAGATATTTTAACCGCTATTTTCCAACTATTTCTGGGGCCGCTGGGGCCCGGTTGGAAAAGTCGTCATCTGACCGTGGTTCAAAATTACGTGGTGTTGTCCTCGGATCTTTCCCTTTGGGATTGATCCCGGACCGTCACCAATAGCCCATTGTGTAGGTCCAGTGTGACGTTAATTGAAATACCCCCCCCACAACCCGGTTGGAAAAGCAACGGATTAGCAATGGAGGGTTGCGAGTTCGAATCCAACCAAACAACGTCGTGTACAAAGGGGGCTGGTGCACGTTAAATCTGTCGTGAATTCAAATGTCCGCACGTTGGCGTGGTGTGGATGTTTGCAGAGTGGAGTGCCAGCTCCGGTGTTCAGGTCTCGTCGTCTGACCGTGGTTCAAAATTACGTGGTGTTGTCCTCGGACTTTCCCTTTGGGATTGATCCCGTACCGGCACCAATAGCCGTTGTGTTGCTCTAGTGTGACGTTAATTAAAATACCTACCTACCAACTATTTCTGCTAATTATTTTCCGATAAAAACACGTTTTTTCAAAGTTTTGAACTTTTTCCCGTTAATTACTTTCCGCTAAAGCATATTATTTTCCGTTAAAAAACTATTTTTTTAAGAATTCCTTTCTTGGCGACATAAAAAGTGGGCCAAAAAAGGCCCCAAGTGCGTTAGGCTACTAAACGAGGCGTATAATACAGCTTTTCCGAAAAATGCATGGCAAAAATGATCAAACCTCATAAATGTTGCTCGATCAGTGAAGTGTTTACATTCGGGGACTTTGCAACTTTCCCACTCAATACAGGAACGCAACCAGGCGTGACGACGCTACGTAGATTAGGGGTGGGCACTTTGGGGCGAAGCATCGATTTGGTGGATCCGTATCCAAGCCCGTTTTATTGATTCATCTAAAATATTGGACAAAATGTATCGATCTGTGAAGTATCGATACTGACAGATCGTACTATAAAAACTTTTTGTTCACAGTACCCCCTGTTTTCTACTTGATATACCCCTTATCCAAGGAGACGCCAGTCCGATACCAAGTTGATCCAATCCGAAAGTGGTCCGAAACCAAGCAATTTAAACCCCGTTTACGGGATCGATACTCCGAAAGTTTTCATTCCATGAAATCAAGGTACCAGACCGGTATCCGTTCAAATCAGGGGCCGCGGTGGCCCGGTTGGAAGAGTAACGGACTAGCAACCGAAGGGTTGCGAGTTCGAATCCAGCCAAACACCGCCGTGTACAAAGGGGGCTGGTGCACGTTAAATCTGTCGTGGCCTCAAATGTCCTCACGTTGGCGTGGTGTGGAAGTTTGGAGAGTGGGGTGCCAGCTCAGGTGTTGCCTCGTCATCTGACCGTGGTTCAAAATTACGTGGTGTTGTCCTCGGATCTTTCCCTTTGGGATTGATCTCGGACCGTCACCAATAGCCCGTTGTGTTGCTCCAGTGTGACGTTAATTGAAATACCCCCCGTTCAAATCAGGTTAGAATGATCCAAACTTTTCCCAGGAGATGCTAGTCCAATTCCAAGATGATCCGATTTGAAAGTGGTTCGATACCAAGGCGAGAGATTTAACTCGAAAACTCTTTTTATCCGCATTTGACCTAACAAATACCGAGTCGCTCAACATGACACCAGAAGCGTGAAAAAGCACTTTTAATATCAGATGATCTTGGTATTGGTTGCAATCAGAATGTCCGAACCCTTTTTTCCGCTATTCGCAACCCCTTGTTCCCGTTTCTGCCTTGGTATTGATTCCTTTGTTCCCGATAGCCTGCAACGCTATTCACCAAAATGTATCAATCTGTGTATCGATCCATTCTTTGTGGATCGAACCAAAATATCGGGTACCGAGAAATGAAAGTAACTAATGTAACATCCCTAATGCAGATGGTAGGTATTTTAATTAACGTCACACTGGAGCAACCCAACGGGGTATTGGTGACGGTCCGAGATCAATCCCAAAGGGAAAAATCCGAGGACCCTAATGCAGAAAGGACTGAACAAATAACGACCGACCCTCAGGATGATCGAGAACTCGCTGGAAAGGAACATTTCGCAAACGTAACACATATTTTCCGCCACAACAAAAATCCACGTGATCTGTGCTTTTAAACGTAAACGCGGTATTAGAGATTGGCAAAACTGTATCGATACTTTCATATCTCGATACCCGATATTTGGATCGATCCACAGGGAATGGATCAATACTCGAATTAATAAAGTGTGGTCAATATCATTGCCGACATTTCGTAAAATCCGGGTATCAGACTGAAACGGGGTACTGCGAAACAAAAAGCTTTTTGGCTAGTATCAAATATCGATTTTTCGAGGATCGTTACTTTATGGCCAGTATCTTAGGTCTATTGATACTAATCGATCTACAATATAGATACTTTGACCAAAAGTACCCATCCGTACATGGCATTAGATGCTTTGACGGTATTTTAACCATAAGGCATTCAGTGATTTCCGAGTGATTGTTTGAGTACTTTTTGGGCCGTCATTCTTTACTAGATGAGGGATATTTAGGACATAAGGTACGGCTTAAAGAGGATGAAAATCCAGCCCAAAGCCGGATTCGAATCCGGAGTCTTGAAATCAAAGAAGGATCCATGAGAAATGAAAAGAACTGATTGAAACAGCTGATTTTTGAACTCCCGATTCTATAAAGAAATAGATTGAGAGATTTCTCCTGCTTTACTCAAACTTAAAAGTCATCGGGGGAAAGTAAAAAATGAGCGATATAGCTGAGTCAGAGATATATCGAGGCATGATACAACAAGGGGTAGCCATAAGAAACATTTTAAGGGGTGGGAAGCTAGACATCCACCTCCTTAAAATATGCCTCTGATGACCTCACGTTCATGTGGTGTGGAAGTTTGGAGAGGGGAGCCAGTTCAGGTATTGACCTCGTTATCTGACCGCGGTTTTACATTCTCGGATCTTTCTCTTTGCGATTGATACCGGATCGTTACCAATGGCCTGTTGTTTTGCTCCAGTGCAAAGTCAACTACATAACATAATCTTAAAATATTATAAAGAGCACTCGAGGGCTTAGAACATTGACTTCTAACTCACTACTTTTGTCACAAATACTTCAATCACTCAATCCCTTTCTATCCAAATCTAGTCAACATACTTCGACAGCAATTTCGTAGCCAGAGCAACGGATTAGCAACCAGAGGGTTGCGAGTTCGAATCCAACCAAAGACCGTCGTGTACAAAGGGGGCTGGTACACGTCAAATCTGTCGTGGCCTCAAATGTCCTCACGTTGGCGTGGAGGTTTGGAGAGTGGGGTGCCAACGCGGAATTACGAAATTACGAAGCGTCATCCTTGGATCTTGCCCTTGGGAATGGATCCCGGACCGTCACCAATAGCCCGTTGTGTTGCTCCAATGCAACGTTAATGTAACTACCTACCTATCGACAGCAGTTTCTTCTACCGATCGTTGTCAGTTCATATCTCTTCCACTGAGAGTGAAACGCTTTGGTCACTCATCGATCCGGGATCGATTACGAAGGGAAAAAAAAAAACCGAGGATAACACCATGTCATTTTGAACCACGGTCAGATGACGAGGTCACACCTGAGCTGGCACCCCACTCTCCAAACCTCCACGGCAACGTGAGGACATTTGAGGCCACGACAGATTTGGCGTGCACCAGCCCTCTGTGTACACGATGGATTTAGGTTGGATTCGACATCGCAACCTTCCAATTACTAATCCGGTACACTTCCAACCGGGCTACCGCGGCCACAATAAAAATTAAATGGTTTGACATTACGACATTCGGTTTGGTTGGTTAGGGCATTATGACGCAGGGACCATTTATTACCATGCTGCTCCAGACACAAGACATAAAACATGAAGTAATAGACACACACAATAGAAATTTTGCTCACACAGAAGAGATACACCCAGGGAGGAATACACCTGACAGGAATCGCCGTCTACCACTCGAAGGTTGCTAGCGCAGTGGGCATACCCACTGAGCCACGACGGCCCCCATTTCGACATTCAGAATTTCGAGAAAAATATAAATCTAGTACTGCAAAATTAAATTTCAAGTGAAAAGAAACAGCACGTGCGATTTTATGTGGTATTGCGAAGATCTGTCAGCAGATAGCGAAGGTGCTTAAATTTGCTTAAGGTTATACGTATACACTAGAAGATTCTATTAAATGTTGATTTCAAAAATCTAGTTTTTTTACAATAGGTCATTGTATTGTGCTTAATATAATTTCAGTGTGAAAATATCAGATTAAGCTAATTATTAATTATTTAATGTAGATATAATTAACAAATTAGCATGTTCTTTTAACAGTGATCTCTCAAATTCTAATTTATTCAAAAAGACAATTCCTGTTGGAAATTATTCCTGATATTATTCTTCATGTTTTGACATGAATAATATAGGGAATAATTAGAGGGAATTATTAATTAACGTCAGAAAGCTGGACACTTGAGGCAAATTATTAATTAATCCCAGACGCTGGATACTTGAGGCTAACTATTAATCAACTCTAGAAAGCAATACCATGAGTCAACAGTTTGAATGATTATTCTTCTTTTTCCAGTGTTGAAGATCAAGTATCAATATACAAAGCATACGTATGTAGTGAACTTAGCCACCACTATATTAATAAACTTTCGATATATTACTATACAGGGTATTTCGAAAATGCCTGACCAAAGATTGTGATCCTCTAGACGGAATAAATGCAGGGAGGAATTGCAATTTTTTTCACCAAGTACATATACGAAAAAAATCTTGATTTTTTAGACTTCCTTCGTGAAAAAAATTGTAAAAAAGAACGTATTCCCTCTAGCAACTTGATGGAGGGTCAAAACATGAAGAACAATATTAGGAATAATTTCCAACAGGAATTGTCCTTCTGAACACATTAGAATTTGAGATATCACTGATAAAAAACATGCTAATTAGCTAATTATATCTAAATTAGATAATTAATGAGTAGCTTAATCAGAATTTTGAACACTAAAATGGGTTTAAGCACAAACCAATGACCTATTGTGAAAAAACTGGATTTTTAAAGTCAAAATAAAAAAAAATGTTCTAGTGTATGCATACACCTTAATGCGCACCAGCCCCCAATACACGGCGGTCTTTGGTTTCATTCGAACTCGCAACCGTTACTCTTCCAACAGGGCTACAGCGGGCCGACATTTTGGACAGAGGGCAGCATAAGACCAATTTGTCCCCGCTCCCCCGTGCACACTAAGCTTTCGTTTTTCGTCCTGTAACTGCGTCCGTGACTGCAGGCAGTTCGAGAGTTGCATTCCGTGAGAGCAGGAGGGGGATGATTGATGCTGACTCTTCCTCAAGAGGCATTGTTTTCCTGTCACTCCTTTTTAAAAAATGAACTCTTCCTCCGCGTCGGGCGAAATGGCGGCGCGCTGAGTGAGTCGCCTCGTAATAGCCTTCGGAAACAAAGCGACGGATCTAAGTAATGCCCCTAAGAACATTACATCGCGAATTTATTTCTACTCCCTCCCCGTGTCCACGATACCGCAATTCGCCTCCACCCCCTCCCGCCGCCGCGTGATTGGGAGAACTGCAATTCTTCCTCGGAAAACGAATCAAGAACTCCGAAGAGAAAGGGGGTCGGAAGGATGAAGAAAAAAACGATTTCGGATGAGAAAGGAAATATTTTTTCACTCAGTTTTCGAGAGTCAGACATGTATGACCACGGGTTGTTGGGAGTTCCTAGTCGACGATGTCCTTCTTGACTCATCTGACCATGGTTCAAAATTATGTGATGTTGTCCTGGGATATTTCCCTTGGGAATTGATACCGTACCGTCACCAACAGTCCGTTGTGTTGCTCCAGTGTGACGGTAATTAAAAATACCATACCATACCTTTCTTGACTTGGATGGTAGGTATTTTAATTAATGTCGAACTGGTGCAATACAGCTGGCTATTGGAGACGGTCCGGGATCAAACCCGAAGGGAAAGATCTGAGGACAACACCACGTAATTTTGAACCACGGACAGATGACGAGGTCACACCAGAGCTGGTACCCCACTCTCCAAACTTCCACCCCACGCCAACGTGAGGGTATTTTAGGCCACGACAGATTTATAGTGATAATTTTAATTTTTAGCGTTAAGTTTAATTATTTAGCGTGATAATGTTTTGAGGCCACGACAGATTTAGCGTTGCTCTACCAACCGGGCCTCCAGGGCCCTGGTATGAGCTAAGATCTTTCACATATAGAGTAACCCTTCGTTCTAAAGGACCTCGATCGGTTCATTCGGTTGCATCATTCTTTTCCACGATGAATTTTCTGTCCGTAAACAAGGAGGAAATCTCATTTTAATCTGGAATTCCAAGGTCATTTGATCAAGCAGATAAACCGCTTTTTTTAAATATTTGGTGTCTGAAAAGTATGAATGAGAAAGAACTTGTTTTCAAAAATATTCCACCCTATTTAGTATTATTTTACAAGGTTTTATCACTCCTGTTTTGTTTTACTTAATTTCAAACGAAAGCGCGTAATTAAATCCATATTTTGTACCTTTTTAATTTCTAATAAGCGAGTTACACTACACCAGTGGTTACAAACCTGTGCTGCTTAGAGCCTCGCGGGCCTTCGCGACCGCCCCAGGAAAATAAAATAAATAAAAATTAATGAAATAAAGAATAAGAAACAAAAAACAGAACCTAAATAAGAAAACTAGAAATTACATTCTGAATGGTATGGTATGGTATTCTTAATGAACGTCGCACTGGTGCAACACACGGGCCATTGGCGATGGTCAAACTCGACGCGAAAGATCCGAGGACAACACCACGTAGCTTTGAACCACGGTCAGATGACGAGCATTCTGAACGGAAATTGGCCAAGTTGAACTTTGGAGAAACTTTTATATAATGGCCAAGTTTGGTCAATATCATTTGTATTGGTGGTAGTTGAGAATAAATTGAGATATGATAAATTCCAGTTTTTAAAATATAATTTCATTGCATTGGGGTTGCGCAATTGTCTAAACTATCTCTGTACTAAATACAGTGGTCTCTCTATATTCCGGCACTTCGCCAATCCGGCCCCTCCGGTAGTCCGGCGTCTTGAGAAAGGCGAGAGCGGAGCGGGAAAGGGAAACAAATCACTACATGTGGTTAAAAGTGTCATTTCAAGCAAAAAAACAGAAGAAAATTGACATTTTTTAGACCTGATAACGTAAACTTAACGCAGGCCTAGTTATTGTTATGTAAACTACAGGAAAATGCAATATCATGTTTCGTAATTCTTTTTACAACACTAATGTCCATTTTAATATATGTATTTTGTAATATTTTGTGCAATAAACATAGGTTTTGCTATTAAAATGCTTTTTTTTTAATGAACCTCCACTAATCCGGCAGTCCCCTGGTCGGATATCTGCCGGATTACTGAGGGATTACTGTACCTCCTCCCTCTGTAACACTACTCCTAAACACCATCAACTTGCAAAACGTAGGGTAGGCATAAGGGGCTAGGCCCATAGAAATTGATTATAAAAGGGCGAATAAAAAATCGGGAACCTCTGTACTAGATCCCGCACTCAATCGTGCTTTTCTTCTCCCCCAAGTAGCGCGATATATCGGGGTATGCTGCTGCCACACAAGTGATTGGTTGGTTTTTGGGTTTTATTGCGCAAGGGCCATATTTGGCCATGCTGTGCCAGGCACAATACAATATCAAGTAAATGACACACACACAGTGAAAGCTTTACTGACACAGAAGACAGAAATACACCCAGGGAGTAATGCATCTGGCAGGAATCGAATCTGCGCAGCCTACAACTCGAATGTTGCTAGCGCAGTGGCCATACCCACTGAGCCACGACGGCCCCTGCAACACAAGTGGCTAAAAATATCGTTCTATTAATCTTAACGAAATTCGTTTTGCAGTCATCGGTATAACATTGAAATGCCGAGTCCTGTCCTCTTCGTTAAGTAGGTATCTATTTAATTAATGTCACACTGGAGCAACACTACGGGATATTGGCGATGGTTCGGGATCAATCCCGAAGGGAAAGATTCAAGGATAACCACCACTTAATTTTGAACCACGGTCAGATGATAAGGCAACGCCGAGTTGGCATCCCACTCTTTAAACTTCCACACCGCGCCAATGTGAGGACATTTGAGGCCACGATAGACTTAACGTGCACCAGCCCCCGTGTACACGACGTTATTTGGTTGGACCGAAATTTGAACTCGCAACCCTCCGATTGATAATCAGCTCCGGTGTGACCTCGTCATCTGACCGTGGTTCAAAGTTACGTGGTGTTGTCCTCGGATCTTTCATTTCGGGTTTGATCCCGGACCGTCGCCAATAGCCCTCTGTGTAGCACCAGTACGACGTTAATTAAAATACCTACCAACCAAATGCTAATCCGTTAGTCTGCCAACCAGGCTACCGCCCTGTTAAAGGGAGGAAGTTCGTTTAAAGAAATTTGATTTTCGGTGTGGCGAGTCCAGCTGGAAGTAGCAGTGTTCCATAACGTTAACTTTCAGGGCCTAATTTGTTTAAGGTAGGTAGGTAGTGAACTAACGTTTCACACAACGGGGTATTGGCGACTGTCCGGGATCAATTTCGAAGGGAAGGTACGAATTGATTTGTTTAAGTATAAATAATAGTGAACTGTGAAATATTAAAGTTTAATATCCTATTTTATATTTACCTTTGACACTTTAGAAGACAATTATAACGAAGGGTAGTTATCAGTAATAAGAGTATTGATAAGATTATTGCATTGATTAAAAATATTGACAATTGTTTTGTAATATGCTTTTTAAAGATATTAGAATTAAAATTAATTAATTTAAAGACAGGAAATCTAAAAACTCATTTCTTTTATCATAACTGTTAATGTTAACTTTATTATTTATAGCGTTTTGGTCTAAAATTTTCTAATGCAGAAAGTTATTTATATCCATCTATGCATATAGATATAAATAACTTGTAGTATTTACATTGTAGTATTTATAGATAGATTACTATTTATAACGTTCTGGTCTAAAATTTTCTAATTCAGAAAATTACTTGCATCCATCTATGCATATAGATGTAAATACCACGTATTTACATTGTAGTATTTACAGATAGATATAAATAAGTTGTAGTTATTTATATATATATTGTGCTGTGGTCAGAAATGGCGTATTGGGAATGAGTGCCCGATGTTTTCTTTTCGGGAGGGAAAAAAGGAATTCTTAAACTGAGGTAAATAAAAGAAGAAACCCACCGAAAAATAAAATGGCAAATTCAATTTCAGCGCTGGCAACAAGTTGGGGGTGTTTTAGAAAGCGCTTTTAAAGCTGCACAAAAACAACTTCTCTCTGCCAATCAGCGTTCTCGGTGGGAGTCTTCATTTATTCGTTGTCGCTGGGAAAAGGCAATTTACGCGGCGCCAGAATTTCCCTTCCATTTCAAAAAACGGCCTCCCATTCAAATCTCGGCCTCTTAACGTCACACAAATAGATTCAAAACCCCCGCAACCATTAAACTGCGATTGAAGGCTCTGAGTTTGTTGTGAGGAAATATTTCAAACTCGCATAAAAGTTGCACTTCGGCCTAATGACACGAGTTTTTTTTAGTTCAGTTCGTCTAATTCCATGCGAAACGTACAGTAACCATTCGATACATTCTAGGGGACAAGAAAAAAGAGCGATCTATCGAGGGAAGCGATACAGCCCGTGCTGAAAGAAAAGCACAAATCACTTTTATTAGACGTTTTTTATATAAAATTAGAAAATACAGAATATTTTTTATGCTCATTTAGTCCACCTTCCTTTCGAAGTTCGACCAACGAAGAACCTCTTCATAATTGTCTGCCCCTATGAAATTTCATACTAAGGTAGGTAATAAAAATCGAACTCAGGGTATACCGATTTAAATCATGACTTAAATCAAGTGATTTTTATTAAAAAATCAATTATTTTTATTAAAAAATCATTGATTTAAATCAAATGTTTAAATTTCATTTCTCTTTCTGTTGTGTTCAATAATATTGAAAATGAAATACTGAAGAAGATTCATGTTATTTTATTCAAAGAAGTTAAGAACTTTGCTCGTACTGAGTTCACCCCAAAATTAATTGAAAATCATTCTCAATTTAAAGACACTAAATAGCAGTATTTGCTGATTGGGATCATAATTACGAGACAAGTGTTTCCATTTTGGGCCATTGACCAATAAGTGTCACTCACAAAACTTCTCATCAGTGTTGGTTTTGTGTGTGTTTTAAACATCCCGTGACTATAAATCGCCCATGGCCAATTTTAAACCATCCAGCATGTGATGAATGAAGATGCTCGAAATATATTCACTCAAATTATTAAAATTGTGGTAACTTGCTTTCTTTTTTAAGATGTTCTAGTTATTTATTGTGTTTTGTAGTTTGTTCATAATAAATATAAAGATACTTAGAACGAAAAAAAATTTCTGCAGTATCACAAAAGCATTCCAATTTTGCACATAATCTATAATTTGCAATTTTAATAGTTTCATTTTGTTTTATGTAATCTATTGGTTAATTTTTATTTCAATCTATTGGGAAATTTTGTGCATTGATCCCTTAGAGTTCTTTACACTGCTAGAATAACTATTCAATATTTATGGCATTGAATTTCGGAATGTAAAAGTTAATTCATTCATCTGAAAATTGAGTATGTTGAGAAAATATTATGGGTTGAAGCAGAAAGCTATTAGAATTGATGGATTTTTTATTTCAAGCTCAAAATTCCACTGAATTAGCACGTTCTGGGGGATGCTATTGCACTTGTTCTATGGTGTTCATAGAGAAAAGTTTTTTGTTTTGTTTTATATGTAAACCCTTTTGTGTGCTTCGAATATACCTATGAAATATTTGTCAATGTTCAAAGAATTAGAATATATAGACATATTTGATTTCAAATTAATGCATTTTCATGTCATCTCATCTTTTACTGTTAACTTACAGAAAGTAACAATTTTTTCACCAAAATAAGTTATTTTTGCAAGCTAAAAATTAACGAGAAGTGGCATTTTTTTTCAAGATGCGAGTTTCTTTTATTTTATTTTCTATCGGTGACACGATTTTTTCTCATAAACAAGTCTTGAACCAATTTATTACTTTATATAAAAACAATTGAAGTAATTCAAAACATTTTATTCATAAATGATAAATATATAATGCAAAAAAAATCTGAAATTTGTAGGATTGAAAAAATTCATAATATAGTGTCGGTAGGATCAGGCAACCTCATTTATTTGGGTCCAAAAAATGCTCGTCACTGTGTATGGGTTAAACTCAAAGCAATCAAACCGCTTGAGATTCAAATGGAACATTGCTCATGCTTGGCATTTGGGGCTCTGTTCTATCTACTCTATCATGTGATTTACTTTGCTAATTCTTATGTCGCATTTTAATCCTTCAGAAATTTTCCCAGCTATATTTCCTATTACATCAATGTTTTCCAGAAATATATTAATGTTTCAATAAATCAAAATTATCTAGAAATTACACTGTAATTTGCGTGTTTCATGTTCAACAAATTTAAGCTTGTACAGGCAAGGAAGTAATTAAAATCATAAAAATACATGATTTAAATAAAAATACATGATTTAAATAAAATAAATCCGATGTTTTTGATTTAGGAAAAAAATCATGATTTTTTCATACCCTGTTCGCACTGGAGCAACACAACCGGCTTTTGATGATGACCCTGGATCAATACTTAAGGGAAATATACAAGGACTACACCACGT
The DNA here is from genome assembly GCA_933210815.1 of Meta bourneti. Classification (NCBI taxonomy): domain Eukaryota; kingdom Metazoa; phylum Arthropoda; class Arachnida; order Araneae; family Tetragnathidae; genus Meta; species Meta bourneti. The sequence goes on from OW119929.1 coordinate 8,932,707, forward strand.
AATTTTGAACCAAGGTCAGATGACGATATCACACCTGAGCTGGCACACTACGCACCAAACTTCCACGCCAAGACGTTGGAGGCTATGACAGATTTAACGTGCACCAGCTCCCGTGTACATGATGGTTCTTGGCTGGACCGAGTTTCGAGCTCACAACCCTCCGATTGCTAATCTTTTACTCTCCCATCCGGGCTACCGCAGCCCTGGAACACTAGGAGTCTACCTTAACATTGGGTCTTTTCGGTTCTAGCCTCTGCTGCATCACGTAGAAACAATGAAAGATACATTGTTGCAAGAGGAGTGAAAGTCGAAGAGAAGTGACTTTCTCTGAGTCGGAGTAGAAAGCTTTGAATATTTTATTTACATAAACTATTCACTTGCTTTTGCCGTCAATTTAAAACTCTTTCCTTTTTGTGTTAGAATGCTAGACTTACATAATACCGCATGGCACCATAAGACAAAAACTAGTAGGAATAGATTCGTATGTGGTAAAACGGTTGGGTTAAATTTTTTGTGAGACAATATTGGACATTTTTAGTAAGTGTTTTAGAGCGTAAAATTTTGGAATTTAGGTATTCAGTACACCTTTTGATTCCATTTTGGAGTTGAGGTATTCAGTACATCTTTTGATTCCATTTTGGAGTTGAGGTATTCAGCGCACCTTTAGATTCCGTTTTGGAATTCAGGTATTCAGTACATCTTTTGTTTCCATTTTGGAGTTGAGGTATTCAGTACATCTTTTGATTCCATTTTGGAGTTGAGGTATTCAGTACATCTTTTGATTCCATTTTGGAGTTGAGGTATTCAGCACACCTTTAGATTCCGTTTTGGAGTTGAGGTATTCAGTACATCTTTTGATTCCATTTTGGAGTTGAGGTATTCAGTACATCTTTTGAATCCATTTTGGAGCTCAGGTATTCAGCACACCTTTAGATTCCGTTTTGGAATTCAGGTATTCAGTACATCTTCTGATTCCATTTTGTTGTGATGGTATCAAATACAGAGGAAATGAAATGTGTTCACCAATATAGAGTGCTGTACACAGGGCAGTCACGTAGGCAATTGAATTAACGTCGCACTGTCGACTGTTGGGGATCCATCCCGAAGGGAAGGATCTGTGGACAGCACCTCGTAATTTATAACCATGGTCAGAAAGCGAGGACAAGACCAGAGCTGGAACTCCATTCTCCAAAACTACATACCACGTCAACGAGGGAAATTTGAGGACAGGGCAGATTTAATATGCCCCAGCCACGACGGACACGATGGTCATTGGTTGGATCGAGTTTCTAATTCTCCTGTTGCTAATCTGCTACTCTACCAACCGGGCTGCCGCGGCCACACGTATGTAGTCGGAATCGACTGCATACGTTTCTTTGTCGAACCCTTGAGATTCCTTTCGATCCCATTGAGATTCCCAAGATCAAACCCGAAGGAAAAGATCCGAGAATAACACCTCATCAATCTGAACCACGGTCAGATAACGAGGTCAACAACTGAGCTGGCACCCCACTCTCCAAACGCCAACGTGAAGGCGTTTAAGGCCACGGCAGATTTAAAGTGCATCCGCTCCCTTTGTACTCGACGGTCTTTGGTTGGATTCGAACTCGCAACCCTCCGGTTGCTAATCCGTTGTTTTTTCAACCAGGCTACCGCTTCCCGTTGATTGGTTGGGTTTTATGGCGATGGGGCCATATTTGGCCATGCTACGCCAAACGCAAGATAAGAAGTAATGGGCACACGAGAAAAGTTTTACTAACATAGAAGACAGAAATGCACCCAAGAAGGTATCGAACCTGTGCCACCTACAACTCGCAGGTTACTATAGCAGATGACATACCCACTGACTCTCGACGGCCTCTCAATCACAAAAGGTAAGATCAGAGGACAACACCTCTTAATTTTGAACCACGGTCTGATTACGAGGTCCACCCTTGAACTGACACCCCATCTCCTAACTTCGTCAACGTGATGCAAAACGCCAGATTGATTAGTTCCAATTTAGCTTTCTGGAAAACCAACTTATAAGACTGCTCGTAGACTCGCCTCCTCCCAACTCACCTTTAGAGCTTTTGTTGGGAGAGGATTATAAGATTGCTCAAATACTTTCTTCGAAATACAATTTATTTAGTAAGTCAATTTTAATAAGTTTTTATTTATTTCATTTATTCATACTGCCAAATAGATCGCTCCAGTTACGTGATAGAGAAAAACATTGCAATTATACAGCAAAAAAACTATATCATGAATCCACAAAACAAAAATTGCTTAGAAAATAAAACTGACGAAAACAAAAGAAAAAAAATCACGTTCGAAAACAAACCCAGATGAAAAAGTAAAAAACTCGATTTTCAGACGTTTAATTTATAAAAATACTAAAATATATAAAAATCGTCAAAGAAAATATCAAGAGTTGGACAAACTATTGATCGTTCTGACAAATTGAGCTAATTGGCAAATTTTTCAAATAATTAATTAATAAAAGTTTCCAGAAAAATAATTTTCTTGCGCGCATTATAAGAGGGATAGCACGCAGGATAACACGAATAGTTATCCTGCGTAAAATAGTACAATGCACTTTATTGTGTAAAAAATAATAAAACAAATTATAAACGAAAGTAGTTACTGCATTCTAAAAAAGACATATACTTCCATCTCAAAAAAGGAATAAGACAGTTGATTTTTACGAAACACCCAAATTTTTAAATGTATGCCTTAGAAATAAGTTTTGAAAATTTTCATTATTGTAACTGGGCTATTTATAAGATGGATTCCAGACTACGCAGCCATACTGTAAAATTGGTTTTACTAAGAAATTCAAGACTTATGTACACCGTGTGGCCTTTAACCCTCTCGCTGCGCATCCCGCGATTTCCGCGGGCAACGTAGAAGTAGAAAAATTTCCTCGATTTCCGCGGGGATGCATTTTTGCCGTCTATTTAATTGTGCAACCCGCTCTTTCCCCATTCATGGTTTCATTTTGGCTTTTCTGTGATGTTTAATTGTTTATTCAAATCTGTGTTAACAGATGGCTTTAGATGTCCACATTTCTGCGAAATATACAAGCATTTTTTGCAGCATTTTGCGCGCTCTTTTCAAAGCTCAAAGATGTCTGGCAGGAAGCGTTTCGCGAGTGATAGAACCTACATTCCTGACAATATTTCGGACACTGATAGCAGTTCTGACTCTGATATCAAGTATATTGAAGATAGTTATAGCGAAACTGATGAGAATTTCTCGGATTCCTCTGCGGATAGTGATTTCTAATAATTTTTCATTTCTAATAAATGTTTTGTAAGTATTTTGCATATTTTCATTAGTATAAACGTTTTACCTTTGTATTTCATAAAATAAATCATAATTTAACCAAGATTAATTTTCAAAATTTTGCTTTTATATGATTATTCTTCCCCCAATTTCAATATTCCGACAACCTTTATTTATGATCTAATTCTATATTGAAAAAACCTCTTTTACAAAAATTTTTTGTATATTTTAACTCTAAAATATATGTAGATTTGAAATATGTAATAAAAAAATACACAATTTTTGAACCTATTTTGATAAAAAAAATTACGCAGCGAGAGGGTTAAATTTGTGCAATTCTTTTCAAAAATCCAAGCCTTTTGATGCCTTTTTTGGTTACTTCAAGTACATGAGAATTAAAAGTAAATTTGGATTCGATACTTAATTCCTAGGTCAGAAACACTATGTCCTGTTGAGGAATTCCCCAGTAATGTCTTAGGGCTTAGGACAGGACTCAATTTTTTAATAAAAGTAATTTACAGAGAATTAATTATACTAAAGAAAAGCTTACGTTTTGGACACCAATCATGCCACTAATTCCAACTGTAATATTTCACAATAATGATAAAATGAAAAGCGCCAGTAAATTTTCAAATCCAAAAAGTAACAAGTATCAAAGGGGAATCATTTAAACTGGAATGCCTTTTACTTCATCCGGCCGAATGGTTAAGAGTACCGCTCGTTCAGGACCTGTAGATAGAAGCGGCAATTCTCTTGTTCCGTTCTCGATCACATAAAAGTAAAAGACCATGCGAGCATAAAATATATCAATAATTAAAATAAACGAACCAAATTAAACGATTATTGCGCCAAAAATGACAACCCCGATCACCAAGTTCTCTATTTCAGTGATCTAGAGCGTGATGTTTCTGTGTGTGTGAACCCAATTCCGCATATCACAGCAGCACGTTACAAGAGGGTTGCGAGTTCGAAACTAGATCCAGCCAAAGAGCGTCGTGTATACGGGAACTGGTGCACGTTAAATCTGTCGGGGCCTCAAATATCCTCCCTTTGGCATGGTGTGGAAGTTTGGGGAGTGGGGTGCCAGCTCAGGTGTTGTTCTCGTCCTCTGACCGTGGTTCAAAATTACGAGGCGTTGTCTTCGGATCTTTCCCTTGGGGTTTGATCCCGGACCGTTGCCAATAATGTTGCTCCAGTGCGTACGTTAATTAACTACCTACCATAGCAGCCATTTAGGTTCTTTACCTAACCGTAAGGTGTCATTCTGCATAATCAAGTTGAGTCCAAGTATAGTTCTCCAGAACCGTCAGCAAAGTGAAAATAACTTGCGCGAATTCGATATCATTTGCAGTGAAGTTAGGTAGTTAATTAAAGTCGAACTGGAGCACCACAACGGGCTATTGACGACGGAATCGAAGGGAAAGAACCTAGGACAACACAACGCCATTTAGAACCTCGGACAGATGGCGAGGCCACACTTGAGCTGGCACCCCCTCTCCAAACACACACCACGCCAACACGAGGACATTGGAGGTCACCACAGATTGAACGTGCACCAGCCCCCTTTGTACACGACTGTCTGGTTGGAATCGAAATAGCACCCTCCGGTTGCTACTAAGTTACTCTTCCAACCGGGCTACCGTCAGGAAAGTAAAAATAACTTCGAATTCGATAGTTTGCAGAGAAGGATCAGGCACGTTAGAAGAAGATTCTCCGAGAATCCGCATCGATTCTTCGGAAGTGAGTCGCAGAGGACAATCCTCTTTCGAACGATCGCATCTTCCCGGGAAAATCCCCCCACCCGATAAACTGCTCTTAAAAATAGAATCTTTTGATACTCTTCCTAATGACCGAGCCCTGTTCCCGCGGAGGAAAGTGCTTTAACAAGGGCGAAAGATTTCTGCTCCTAATTACTGTCATTGGGTCGAGGAAGCTCATCAAAACTTTAATGCCTCCATAATGATGAAATACATGCAAATACTAATTACCGTAGCCGGAGGGACTCAAAAAGAGTCTCCTTCCAGCATCAGCTGCAAAAAGCGAGATTAATAACTCATTATGAGGCCTTGTTCCCGGTTTGGCGTTATTTGGATTCATTCTTTTGTTGCAGGTGGCAACAGGAGAGCCCCGCTTTAAGGAGGGCGTTTCTTTTCTTGGAGTGCGGAGGCAATTAATGATTTTATGAGTATTTTTCGCACCATCGAGTGTGTGATTAAGATGCGTCGGAGGGGAGGGAAAAAAGCGCTCAATGGGCCGCCCTTTGTCTCGGGAAGGGTTCCGAGAGGTGGCAACGAGCCGTTCAAGCGATATGCACCCGGAACCGAGACGGATGTTTAACCCTAAGGTGTATTGGTTGCCCTTGCTTTATATTTATGTAGATTGTCAAACAGATTAACCCTCTGAATGTCACGATTTTCCAGGGGCCGTCGAGGCTCAGTAGATATACCCACTGGCCTAGCAACCTTCGAGTTGTAGGCGGCGGAGGTTCGATTCCTGTCAGGGGCATTACTCCCTGGGTTTATTTCTGCCTTCTGTGCCAGTAAAGCTTTCACTGTGTGTGTCAATTACTTGATATTGTATTGTGTCTGGCGCAGCATGGCCAAATAGCAGCAAAACCACCCAATCACTTGTGTGGCAGAAGCATACCTCGATATATCGCGCTACTTGGGGAGAAGAAAAGCACGTTTGAGTGCGGGGTCTAGTACAAAGGTTCCCGATCTTTTTGATTCGCCCTTTTATAATCAATTTCTATGGGCTTAGTGTCAGTAAAACTTCCATTGGTGTGTGTCTATTACTTGATATTGTATGTCTTGTGTATGGCGCAGCATGGCCAAATAGGGCATTGCGCCATAAAACCCCAAAACCAACCATGGTTTTTTTCAGTAATGTGTTGTTGCTTTTCGCTACAGCACTTACAATGACTCAAGAACCATTGGTTGAAGGGCCGCGGTAGCCCGTTTGGAAGAGTGGCGGATGAGCAACCGGAGGGTTGCGAGTTCGAATGCAACCAAAATAGTCGTGTACACGGGGGCTGGTGCACGTTAAATATGTAGTGGCCTCCAATGTCCTCATGTTGGCGTGGTGTTAAAGTTTGGAGAGTGCGGTGACGGTTTATGTGTGACCACGCAACCAATGCAACGTTATGCTCTAATGCAACGTTAATTAAATACCTACCTGCCATTTAAACAGCAACGAATCTTAACCAATAATTGATGGTAATGGTAAGTAATGTCGCACTGGATCAACACAACGGGCTATTAGCGACGGTCTGGGATCAAACCCGAAGGGAAAGGTCCGATGACAATACCACTTAATTTTGAACCACGGTCAGATGACGAGGTCAGCACCAGAGCACCCCACTCTCCATACTTCCAAACCAAGCCAACGTGAGGACGCTTGAGATCATGACAGATTGACCGTTAATCTTCCAACCGGGTTACTGCCATCCTTATAATGACTCAATAACCATTGATTCGAAGAATAGGTAAAATAACGCGCAAAAGCTTATGTTGACCAAGAAGGTCCAAAGAAAAAGTCATTGAAGGAAGTCTATAGGTTACATGGAATAACCCTGTAAAGGGTAAATGCAATTACTTATGACCAGCGAAAGAAGATCAAAAGTTCGTAGAGCATACAGACTGTTAAAGAAAACACACAATACACATTTCAACACCAGATAAACTACCTAAATCGGTATGCAGTTCTGAATTCGATTACATTGCACGTTACTGTTCCGTACTAATTAACGACCGTTGCGTGCAGAGCTGTTGTGAGAAAAGGTTCAAGGGAAGATCCTCTGAGACGGGCCCATGCATAATTCCACCTTGCAACCCGCAATCTTCCGTCCATGACTTCTAAAACATTTCGACCTTCTTGACCAACAGAATCTTTCCAAAGGCTTCTATTCTAAGTAAATAAGCAACAGAATCTTTCCAAAGGATTCTATTCTAAGCAAATAAGCAACATAATATTCCAAAGCATTCTATTCTAAGTAAATAAGAGCAACAGAAGCTCTCCTATTCTAAGTAAATAAGATTCTTTTCTAAGTAAATAAGCAACAGAATCATTCCAAAGGATTCAATTTTAAGGAAAGGAGCAATAGAATTGTTCCAAAGGATTCTAATCTAAGACAAAGACCAGCAGAATCATTTGAAAGGAATCCATTCTACAGAATAGGCCAATAGAAAATTTCCAAAGGATTCTTTTCCTAGGAGAGCACCAATAGAATCGTTCTAAAGGATTCTATTTCAAGAAAAACCAATAGAATCTTTCTAAAGGTTGAAAGGATCCTCGGATTTTTTAGAAAGCTGTGGTCGTTTAGAGTGTAGTGGGATAAAAGCAACACTACGCTCCTGAGTCGGTTAAAACAATCTCATTTTCTCGCTGCACGGAACAGCATCGATTCACGCTGATGCTGCACGGAATAAAGCGGGCCACAATGTATGCAAAGGAGAACGACATTTCATCTGCAATTCATAGAGAGCAGCTTATCCTTGCGTGGAGTTTTCTCACCCCTCCCTCTCCCGCGTGGAGAGGAGAAAAAAGCGAATCGGAACAGTCCCGTGCTCATGAATGTTTAAATACGCAAACAACATTATGCTAAAGACAGCCGCATCGGAAGGGTGGTAATATTCCGGCCCTCCTTCTGGCAGGATGGGGGAGCCGTTCCATCGGTTCCAAAGACGATAGCAAAAAAGCGATTTCCTACCGCTCTTTCGTCTCAGTGGTTCGGCTGAGTTGCAAGTTTGGACATGTCTGGGATCCCAACGAATATTCAGAGGAAGGCTTTGAATGGGAATCCTATACGAGGCGGAATCATTTTTCGGTTCCAGTGTAGACTTTTTTCTGGCTGGGATCATCTACAAGAGACACATTGTTGGAAGCAGATTTATAGAGATATCCTTTGTATTGGCTCGACCCATAGCTGCTGAGAAAGTTCGATTGGTTGTTGTTTTGTGGGCTTTATGGCGCAAGGGCCATATTTGGCCATGCTGTGCCAGACACAAGACATACAATATCAAGTAATAGACAGACACACAATGAAAGTTTCACTGACACAGAAGAGGGAAATACACCCAGGGAGGAAAAGAAAGTTGGAAGTTTGGGTCTTTCTCACAAACGCGTCTTGCTTCACAAAGAATATCCAGACAACGGCTTTGAATGCTAATCTTGTCTTGGTTGAAATCAATGATTCAGAAACATCAGAAGGTTGCGTGTTCATATCATCTCCGAGTCACCATCTTTGGGCCTTCCACCTCTGGCTTTCGGAAGAACTCAACTCAAACTGCTGGCAAGCAGCGATATATTACTTGGTGTTATTTGTGCTTGTCATCAATAAACACACCTAGGACAAATGGAACGAGGGCTAATATGTAGCCTACGTTACCCGCAGGGTTTTAAAGTATGAGTGCACCAAATTTGTGAGGATTGGTGAAATGGTGTAGATTTGTGTAGAGAACAGACAGACGCCAACTCTGCTTCATATACAGAGTGATTTTACGGTCATGGGACAATCTTCAGGGGGTGATAGAACACAACGAAACAAACACTTTTCCCCATAGAATGTAGGATCGCAAGTGCAGCGGTTGGCCGCTAGAGAGCGCAGTCAAACGCTTGTATAAAAGCATTACGTCGGCGATGTGAGGCCTGCATCAGGTGTGGTGGTCGACATTTTGAACAGCTTCTGTCATTGTGCATTTGCGTTGTACTTACACACTGATGTTTGTACATGTCGTTTCATTTCCATGCGAAAAGTTTCTCATGTTTTGTACACGTCATTTCTTTCTTACCCGCTTTTCCTTGTACTTATCTTTAATTTATGCAAATTTAATTGTATTATTTCGTTTTGTCAAGCAGTTATTGACGTTTATTTGATATTAAAGCGTTGTTTCCATATTTCATGCCTCTTCTTTCCAACTTGCGTCGGACCGTGTGTTTGTGCCGAAGTGGAAAGCACCCTCTAGCGACCCTACATTCTAGGGTGAAAAGTGTTTGTTTCGTTGTGTTCTATCACCCCCTGAAGTTTGTCGTATTAGTTTAGACTCACCCAACAGACATTCTATGGGCTTTTATACAAGCGTTTGACTGCGCTCTCTAGCGGCCAACCGCTGCACTTGTGACCCTACATTCTATGGGGAAAAGTGTTTATTTCGTTGTATTCTATCACCCCCTGAAGTTTGTCCCATGACCGTAGAATCACCCTGTATATAAAATTAAACTCGTTAAGATGATGAGACTTTAGTGTTAACACTACTATGATTTAAACATTCATTTTGGATTTTACCTGCACTTGTACGTAATTTCAAATAAAAAAAACCCACGAAATTCACTGTATAATTTGCCTTCATTTCTAATTTTCCTCGCCCCTCGTTCTTGCCTCCCAAGAAGCACGATATATCGAGAAGGTACTGCACTAAGTACCGACTCGCGCGAGTCTGCTAAGGTCAGATTACAATGTGAGAAGCCAGATACGATGTATCCCTGCTCTTAATCCCGAGGAAGCGCATCACCTCTAGGTTTGAGGAAAGGGTGGAGATTCCACTTCATTCCCTTCTCGAAGAGCCCATCGATCGCCCAAGCCACGAAGCCAGACTCCTCTGTTTGGAATCGAAATACAGAAAAGCGCGTTCCTAATAAGCTCAATAGCCGATCACTCAACACAATCGCCCCCCCCCTTTCGAGGAGCAGATATTATTGACGGTAGAGAGAGGAACAAGAAGACATCACGGAGCATAAATCTTTTCCGATGAGGAGAGAAAACAGAGACCAACATTTATATTTGTTAGGGGATTTTTTGTGCTATCCTCTCTCGATTCATTTCCTTTTTTAGGGGGTAGAAAAACCCCGAGCGCTTTCTATTACAGTTTTATCTTATATCCCTCCATGCCGTGCGTTTTTTCCCGGTATTTTGTTGATGGGGATTTTTTTCTCCCCTCCCTCCAAAAAACTGGATCAAGGAGAAAAGAAAAATGCGAAATTTCGGTTGTATGAAAAACGTTTTTCTTGGGGAGAATCTGATATTCTACCGGAAAGGAGGAAAAAAAAAATCCGAAATAAATAAGGAAAACGGGATGGGAGGGAGTAGGCTAAAAAAATGGAGAATTCAATCCCATTAGTCGGCAGCGGCAACAAGTTGGATTCGGTATTCCCGATTTTTCTCTCCGGTTTTCGGGAGAGGGTGTTTTTTTTGTTATTCGGCGCTGCTTTCGCTCGGCAGGGGTTGATAGCTGCCCGATGAATTTTTTGGGAACAACAAAAAAGGAGAGGGACCTCCAATTTCATCCGGAGGATGTGGAAGGAAAAAATGAATGAAAACCAATTGTTTGTGTTCGAATCCTGGATATTTAGCGAAAAGAAATCAAAAGGGGAAGGGGGTTGAGGAGGAAAAAAGGAGGCACGAAAATTGGAAATCTAATATCGGCAGGCAAAGCAAGTTTTGGGAATAAACAAAGTTAGGCTTCATCAATTGCTGATGGATTCCGGGAGCAAGTGCCAGGATAAAAAAAACGGGAAATTCTGGCGCTGCGGTAAATTGCCGCTAGACAGAGAGTAAACACTTTCGAAGGATTTCAATATTTCTAGGGCAATAGAAAAGTGGAGAATTTTTCTCCAGTTGAAAGGAGTTTTGTATTTCTTTGGATAATTGAGTTATACGACCGCGAGGTCGATCTATTTCTTCTATTCACCGGAGCGATATGGTTACGAAATAGGTAGGTAGGTATTTAATTAACGTCGCACTGGAGCAACACAGAGGGCTATTGACGACGGTCCGGGATCAAACCCGAAGGGAACGATCCGAGAATAACGCCTCGTAATTTTAAACCTCGGTCAGATGACGAGGTTACACCTGGCACACCACTCTCCAAACTTCCACACCACACCAACGCGAGGACATTTGAGGTTACGAAAGATTTAGAGTGCATCAGCCTCCGTATGCACGACGGTCTTTGGTTGGATTCGAACTCGCAACACTCCGGTTGCCAATCCGTTCCTCTCCCAACCGGGCTAGAGTGACCTATAGCAAGAAGAGAGAAATGTTGCTCGATCAGTGAAGTGTTTACATTTGGGGACTTTGCAACTTTCGCACTCAATACAGAAACTCAACCAGTCGTAGCCTAGGGATGGGCACTTTGGGGAGAAGCATCGATATTGTGGATGGATCCGTATCGAAGCACGTTGTATCGATGCATCTAAAATATTGGACAAGAAATATCGATCTGTGAAATATCGATACTCACGGCCCCAAGGGTAGAGTGACGGTCTGATATCCCACTTGGTTGAAACTGTGTATACGAGGTAATCAGAATGGATCACACAATGATTACAGCACGCCATTCCTTGTCGAAAACCAATCCCAAATAGTCTGTTTATGACGTAGAATACGTGCATCTTTTTGGACTGCTCTGTCAATGAATAAAAATACATATGTACCAAAGAGTGACCACACTTCCGTCACTAATTTAAAAGCTATAAAAGCTAGCAAAAATATAATAATTGAATTGAAGAGAGGAAGGTCCAGAGTCTACTGAAATAGCGTTGAAGGTCAGATGACGCAATATTGAACTGTCTGAAATTTTGTGAGGGCCACGGAAACCCTGTTGGAAGAACAGCGGATTAGCAACCGGACGGTTGCGAGTTCGAACCCAACCAAAGACCGTCGTGTAGAAAGGGGGCTGGTGCATGTTAAATCTGTCGTGGCCTCAAATGTCCTCACGTTGGCATGGTGTGGAAGTTTGGAGAGTGGGGTGCCAGCTCAGGTGTGACTTCGTCATCTGATCGTGATTCAAACTTACGTGGTGATGTCCTCGGATCTTTAACTTCGGGATTGACCCCGGACCGTCACCAATAGCCCGCTGTGTTGCTCCAGTGTGACGTTAATTGAAATACCTACCGAAATTTTGTAGTGAAAAAACTCTTTGTGAGCCCTCGGCAAGCGCGGTATATTTAGTATAACTCGGGGGGGGGTATTTCAATTAATGTCACACTGGAGCAACACAACGGGCTATTGGTGACGGTCCGGGATCAATCCCAAAGGGAAAGATCCGAGGACAACACCACGTAATAGTATAACTCGGGACCTCGATGTGATAACACGTATCTAGAGGTGTCATTCGTTTCGTCTGCGCGTGATTTATCGATGTTTGTAATATATGTGAGAAAATTGGATTAGATGTGTTAAAAATTTGAGAGTTATGAAAATTGTCGAAATGCCGTCAACATCTTAATTTAAAGACGATTCAAGCCAACAACGAGCAATAAAGAATGTGTCAAAAAGAGTAGAACCTGTCCGAAATGTCCGCCTAGACCGTAAGAGAACCGATAGACAATCTACGATACGCTTCAAAACACTCAAGAAAGTTCTTGAGTGTAAGCGCATTATCAACAAAATCATTCTCAGTCTAAAATAAGTAAACCATTCACTCAGAACAAATTATCTGCACAGTATTTCTGTAAACAGCCAAAAAAATTTAATAAATCTCTCTAAACCTAAACTGCGCATTCACTCATTTCAAATACCCACCTAGTGACGTATTCTGCGCTCAAAAGATCTGCTACGGGGGCTCTGAAACAGCCCTCGCTGACATTTAGATTGGGATGAGTCTTATGACAACTCGTTCGAAATTTCAGCACCATTCCAAAGAAACCTATCCTTTTTGCATGACCGATATCTGAGTCAATCAGAACGGAACTGAAACAACCGATGGGTACACAAATCCGATCGTGTGCATTAAACTAACAGTTGTATTTACTTATCTCGGAAATACCAAGTCCAATCGAAACACAGACACTTTTCTGATATATTTTCGACAAGAAATCGCATGGTATGACTTGTGCGGTTGGTTCTGACCATCCAATATCTATTCTGCAACCTGCTGTGCATGACTTTTAACCAGTTATGATCTTTACTAAAAGAATCTTCCCTAAGATTATTTCGTGGTTCAAAATTATGAGGCATTGTCCTTTGATCTTTTCCTTCGGAATGGATCCCGGACCGTCACCAAAAGCCCGTTGTGTTGCTCCAGTGTGACGTTAATTAATACCTACCTAAGATTATTTCAACAAATAGTTGTAGTTCTCGAGTCATTGTGGGAGTGAAAGCGATACTCAAAAATCTCGAGGCGCTCTGGAGGTCAATAAATTTCTTGTACTGACAAGACATTTCAATAAGAATATTAATGGGTGTGCAAAATGAGCAAAATCAAACGTATTTATTTGATTCTGGATTATTATTACCAATTAACTCTGAGGCACACGATTTAAAAAAAAAAGGTTGCACAGAATTGTTTATTTATTTATAGTTTTAAAATTAGTATTAAACATGAAATAACATGTTTTTTTGTTATGAAACGGTTTATTCACTAATAATAAATTTTTACGAAAAACAAGATTTACCGTTATGAAAGACAAAAATTCACTGCACCACACAATTCGCCAACCTTCATCACAACAGTATCAACAACTTACTAATGCGTTTTGGCATGCGTCAATTTTTGTTTTCAGTTATTGACACATTTAGCGTTCTTCATAGCATCGCCAACTCAATGAAAAACTTTAAATAAAATATTAAACTGTATGATGTGAGTCATTTCAACATTTGAGGTGAGTTAAAAACTATCCACCATGCATAAAAAGCTAAGCGAAAGATGGGACAGTTTTTAACTCACCTATCCACAAGAAGTTAATGGTTACTGATTTTGTGTTTGAAAGTTGAAACGGGGACATATACTAGTAGAATAGACGACAGCATAGCAAAGTGTAAAAGAGCTTGGAGGTGACTCCATGTCAGTGAGATGGAATCGATAGTTTTCAGAGTTATCGCACCCGGTTGACTTAAGAGATAACCAGAAATAACATGCGTCCAAAATCATTGTGGACATAAGTAATTTCTTTCGCGCGGTTAAAGTATATTTTGGAGTCAGCATTGTGAACCAAATTATATAAACTCTAGTCACATCTGCGAATCTTGAGAGTTGTAGGCGGCGCAGGTTCGATTCCTCCCTGGGTGTATTTTTCTCTTCTATATCAGTAAAACTATCTTTGTGCGTGTATGTCCATACTTGACGTTGCCATTCTTGTGTTTGGCGTAGCTTGGCCTAATATGCCATTCAGCAATTAAGTCCAACCAAACCCCATTCCACTTTGGCGTACAGGAACACACATTGGATATACAATGGCAAATAATTAAACACAGCGGGATTATTGGCGACGGTCCGGGATCAATCCCGAAGGGAAAGATCGAGGACAACACCAATATTGAACCACGTTCAGATGATGAAGTCACACTTGAGTTTGCACGCCACTCTCCAAACTTCCACACCACGCCAACGTGAGGTCATTTGAGGTAACGACAAATTTAACGTGCACCAGACCAATGAACACGACGGTCTTTGGCTGGACCAGTTTCGAACTAGCAACCCTCCGGTTGCTAATCCGTTACTCTTCCAACTGGGATACCGTGGCCCTACAAAATATCTTACAGACGAAAAGACGAAAAGGGAGCGAAAAAGAGAGACGGATGCAAATTGAGACACAAAGAGAGAAAAATACAAAATAAGTGAGAGATACATATTGATAAATACAGATACATGGGGATATAAATATCTGTATGAATATTTAAAATCCCTGTGCCGTCAAGACACAAAGGTTGTTTTAAAATTTTAAAATATGCATGTTAATCCTCCAAGTGGTTTTGGAAAGATATCTAGCCATGACACAATCTAACCAGATTAGATAATGACGAGATATCTCGTCATCAAGAATGCCAATTCCATTCCGAATGACGAAGATGTTGCCGTGTTTTGATGATGACAAGAACAAGATCAGGTCAGTTTTGTAATGACGAGATACCTCGTTGAGACAACCACAAGGAAGTTGTCCTAATGAAGCACCGTAATTTGCAAATATATATTGTGCGGTTCAATCTGGTGCACGTTCAATATGTCGTGACCTCAAATGTCCTCAAGGTGTGGAAGTTTGGAGAGTGGGGTGCCAGCTCAGGTGTAACCTCGTCATCTGACCGTGGTTCAAAGTTACCTGGTGTTGTCCTAGGATCTTTCCCTTGGGGTTTGATCCCGGATCGTCGCTAGTTGCCCGTTGTGTTGCTCCAGTGCTACGTTAATTAAAATACCTACCTGCAGACATGTGAGTTGAAAGCCTATTAGTTCTGATGTTACGTAGAAGTAAATGGGATTTCACTCAGGAATATATCAATCAGCGTACCTACATATTTTAAAATTAATTTTTATTGCTGGTTAGCCGATTGAATTGAACACTTTGCCTATTTTTATTGGGTAGGTTGTTAATTAACGTCGCACTGAAGCAACACAACGGTTTATTGGCGACGGTCTGAGATCCATCCCCAAGGGAAAGACCCGAAGACAACACCAACTGTTATTTTGAGGCACGTTCAGATGACGAAGTCAACACCTGAACTGGCACCCCACTCTTCAAACTTCCACACCAACCCCAACGTGACGACGTTGGAGTCCACGGCAGATTTAAAGTGCGCCAGCCCCCTTCTAGACCCACCTCCTCCCAGCTCACCGGTAGGTGTAGAGCTTTTCCTGGGAGGAAGGGGAGATCCCCAGCCAATCTTGTATACGACGGGTTTTGGTTGGTCGGAGTTTTGAACTCGCAACCCTCCGATTGCTTTTCCAACTGGCTACCGCGACACCTATTTTTATTGTGTATTTCATTCGTGTATTATTGAGTTATGTTTGGTGTTTGGCACAGCTTGTTCTTTTTTGGACCATACGGCCAAACCAAAAAACTCGACATTGGACTCTACAGTAACATCGCTGTGCGCGATATCTATTCATTTTGTTCAGGAATCCTCAAAATTTTAAAACCGACTCCACGAGCACTCCTCAAGTCTTCCCCATAACTCTGCGCTGAGGCAGGGAAAAAATCTCAATATCTCCGCGCGGTGGCGTTTAAAATCCGAGTGAGTTTAGATGTTTAATAAGATGGGGGAGAGAGCGGAATTTATCATTCCCGGTGATTAAGTGTATCGTTCCGCGGATCTGCACATCGAAACGATGCTTATTCACGCCGTTCTGCCTCCGCGGCCGAACCTATTTATTTTGCGCTGCTCTATCTCCTTATTTTCGGGAGGGATCGGCGGCAATTATTTTCTTGGGCAGAAGGAAGTCACTAGACTGGAAGCTTTTCGTTATTGAAGTGTCGGAGTTGAGTTGCAGCAGGGGCTTATCGGCGGGGAAGGGGACCCCGAGTTACTTAAAACTTTAATAACGTCGCCGACGATTCTGCGATGCGTTTTTCTCCTAACGCGGAAAAATAGTTTTGGGTCATCAGTGCGATTGTAATTGCGAAGCGGCTGCAGACGTCGAGTGGGTCGAATGAGCGTTCCGTAAGCTAACCCCTCGATATATCGTATCGGATATCGTACGGACCGCAGTAGAACAGTTGGAAGAGTGACGGATTTGCAACAAGTGTTGCGAGTTCGAAACTCGGTTCATCCAAAGAGCGTTGCGTACAAAGGATTCTATTGCACGTTGAATCTGTCAAATGTACTCACGTTGGCGAGGTGTGGAAGTTTGGAGAGTGGAGGTGCCAGCTGAGGTTTGACCTCGTCATCTAACTGTGATTCAAAATGACGTGGTGTTGTCCTCGGTTCTTTTCCTTCGGGTTTGGTCCTGGATCGTAGCCAATAGCCCTTTATGTTGCCCCAGTGCGACGTTAATTAAATCCCTACCTACCTCGGATATCGTGCATTGTTCGAGGCCGTGTTGGAGTACTCTAACTTTCATCAGAGGGTATGCCCACTGCGCTTGCAACCGTCGAGTTGTAGGCGCGGCAGGTCCGATTCTTGTCGGCTTGATGTTCTTATTACACGTTTTCGCATTGGATATTCCAGAATCACACATAGACATTTGTTTATGAATGAAACATCTTCGTGCCATCAGCCATTAACCATATGCAATATTCTAACTTCTTGTTCACATTTTAAACATCTTTATCGTCGATATTTAATGCCTCATCGCCAATTTTATCGGATTTGTTGGATCATCCACCTCATCCATCCCTCTTTACATTCCTTTATCATTCAAGATTTTTAACACATCTATAATTGGTAAGATTTTAAGTTGAATTTCATACAGTTTTATCTAAGATGGAGACACCTCATCTTAGTAATCATTTAAAAAAATAAGGTTTTACACTTCTAAATTTAAATTGTACCTTTATGTTTAAATTTTATGCACCTCGTTTGTTTTTATTCCTTGTATTTCTCCTTTTAATATTGGTCTGGTTATTCTATCAATCTTTTTTTCATTTTATTGTCTTCTGTTTGGAGCAGCTTATCCTTTTCTGGATCTTGCGCCATAAAACTCAATTCAACCAACTAACCGATTCTTGTCAGGTGCATTTCTCCCTGGGCGTATTTCTCTCTTCTGTGTCAGTAAAACTTTTATTGTGTCTGTTTTTTGGTATTGTATGTCTTGTGTCTAGCGCAGGATGGCCAAATAGAGCACTTGCGCCATAAAACCCCCCAAACAACCAACATAACCAACTTTAACCTTTAATGAGCTTGGAAAGCGCCAACATCTCCTTTAGTGTCCTATCTCTCGAAGGGATAGTCAGCGTTCCCTTTCAGGATTTTGTGTACTTAAGATAGCACAGCAATTATCTGTGTACTTAGGATAGCACTGCAATTCTCTGTATACTTAGGAGAGCACAGCAGTTCTCTGGGTACATCGTATATAGCACAGCAATTCTTTGTACTTAGGATAGCACAGCAATTATCTGTGTACTTAGGATAGCACTGCAATTCTCTGTATACTTAGGAGAGCACAGCAGTTCTCTGGGTACATCGTATATAGCACAGCAATTCTTTGTACTTAGGATAGCACAGCAATTATCTGGGTACTTAGGATAGCACTGCAATTCTCTGTATACTTAGGAGAGCACAGCAGTTCTCTGGGTACATCGTATATAGAACAGCAATTCTTTGTACTTAGGATAGCACAGCAATTATCTGGGTACTTAGGACAGTACCGCAACTCTGTGTGTACTTACGATAGTATGGTAATTTAGAGTCGATGACAATAAATTTGGTTAGTTCACTAAAACATTTTATTTGTGTGGGTGTACCACGCCATACATAATTCTGAGTATTACTTAACAAGATCCTCCCATAACAATAGACCCTCGTTGAGAACACTTGCGAAGAGGTATGGCTCAGCTTGTCCACTTTTGGACCTTGCGCCATAAAATCCCAACATCCAATCCTTGCGAAGAGTTGACCACACAATGGAAATTTGAAAATTACGATGCCACATTTGGACAAGATGAAAGAGAATGCGTTAAATTTATTATGCATGAGCTGATGCAGATTGTTTTCGAAGATTGTTTTTCCCATTTCTTGTATTGTTAATCATCCTTGTGGTTATATCGACGAGATATCTCGTCATTAACAGAACTAGCCAGATCAAACCCCCAAGGGAAAGATCCGTTTAAAAACACCGTCAGATGACGAGAACAAAGCTTGAGCTGGCACCCCACTCTCCAAACTTTCACACTACGCCAACGTAAGGTCATTTGAGGCCACGACAGATTTAACATGCACCAGCCCCCTTTGTACACGACGGTCCTTGGTTGGATTCGAACTCGCAAAACTCAGGTTGCTAATCCGTTACTCTTCCAACAGAGGCCCCGCAAACTTTTCGTGGAGAAACTGCTTTCTAAATGAATACTCATTAAAAACTCCAAACCCAAGAAACCGAATGAATAATTTCGAGACATAACTTTTTACCCCACCCCCCACTCGAGTTGAAATCGATTCACTCCCTCCCGTACGCCATTTTAGCTTTTTTATCCCCGAGATTAATTTCTTTATTTTGAATAGAGCGAGAGCAAACGAAAATATAAACCAAACAAAACCAGTTCTTCTCTTCATTTCTCTCGCCTACCCCACCTTGCGTCTCAAGGATTTACATCCATTTCCTCCCTAACAGAGAGCTTCCTTATCATTTAAAAAAATCTCCGTTTATTAGATTGCGAAAACGCACAAGTCCTCAATTGAAAATCGTTATGAATGTCATTAGCAGAGGGAAAAATTGAAACTTTTCCCCTCCCCCGAAGCCCAAGAAAAAGAAACTGTTGCCATCTCCAGGAATAACTTTTTTTATCATCTCGTCTGCATTCTTTCTCAAAAGATTCCAATTTTTTAATTTTCTCGAGAATGTTATTTTTTAACTTCCCCTTTTCCTTTCATGTTAAAATTTTCAGCAACCCTATTCGGCTATTTTTTCCCCTCCTTTTTATTCTTCTTTTATTTAATCACATCTGGAAGATTTCATTTAGGGACCTGGAAACTTAACGAGCATCGGCAAAAAGAGGAGTTCTTTTTCTTCTTTGGCGCGAGTGCAAACAGAAAACAATACAGTCGTCTTGTTTTTCCTGCTTTGTCTGTGTGCAGAAAGGAGAAAAAAATATTGACAAAGCGAGGGAGAAACACGAAACTTGGTTAAGGCGGATGTTTTCATTGAATCGTGCAAATATTTGGAAAGTGGTCGACCGACTCGCCTTCGTAAGCTGACAAAACTGGAGAAATAAAATTTCTCCCATTTCTAATTTCGGTGCAGTAGGATAAAAACCCCTTCGTCTGAAGCTGAAATAAAACAAAACAGTTGCTTCTTTTTTCACTTGTTCTTTTTTGTAAATTATATTACGCTAAAAACCAGTGACATATGATCTTTAGCAATGGAGCAATTTAGGGAGGTTGGGTCTGGCGGTTCACTTTTAATTCCATTTATTGTAGGTAGTTAAAAAACGTAACACTGGAGCAACTCAACGAGATATTAGTGACTGTCTGGATCAATCCCGAAGGGAAAGGTTCAAGGACAACCTCTCGTCATTTCGAACCACGGTCAGATGACAAGAAAACAACACCCGAGCTGGCACCCCACTCTCCAAACTTCCACACTACGCCAACGTGAGGACATTTGAGGCCACGACGAACCTAACGTGCACCAGCCCCCGTGCACACGACGGTCTTTGGCTGAACTGAGTTACCCCTCGGGTAGCTAATATTCGTTGCTCTTCAAACTGGGCTAACAAGGGTTATATATAAATATATATATATGTATATGGCATATAAAAAACATATCGTGTTTATCAAAACTATTCGCGCCGTGCGTATCTCCGTGACAGTTGCTGGCGCTATTCCTTAATTGGCACATCTTTTCATGTACTTGGCGAGCGCCAAGAACGTTTTCCAACTTCTCAGTTTGTGCCTGTTCTCTTGACACGATAAGATGATATCGCCAGCGTTCCGTTCCAGGAATCATTCTTTGTGTACTTATAACAGTACAACTCTTGTGTACTTATGGCAGTACATCTGTTTTGCGTACTTAGCACATCTCTTTATTTGTACTTGGAAAACACATCTCTTCCTTTGTAATTGAGATAGTACACATCTCTTTCTTTGTACTTAGGATAGAACAGCAATCATTGCAAATAAACGTAATTACAGTCCATGAACAGAAAAAACATTTCCAGTCTCTTCGAATGCACCCTTTCAGCCCCGAAGATGTATCGAGTAAAAATAGGCACTTACTGGTCACGAGCACCGAGGAGCTTAGAGTTGATCTGTATCTTGTAATGGACCCATCGTTTGATCCCTGACTGCAAAAATAATTTCTCTAACTGAAGGAAACATTTAAAACTTATGCAACTCATGTTTTTAAGCATGGTAACATTTCCCGATTGATCTGAATATCTTGTTAACAAGGATATATAATGGGCTTTTGACTAACATTTTCGGCACGTATCAAAAGTCTCTGAAAAACTAGGTTAAAAGAATGTTAACTAAACATTTTTCATGCATATTACGTGTTTTAATTTGAGTGTCTCTCCAACACACAAGAATCTTTTGAATGCTCCACATTTCGATGTTAACTCTTTGGGGTTAGGTGGGTTAAAAACTGTCCCACCTTTTTTGCTTAGCTTTTTATGCATGGTGGGATATTTTTTAACTCGCCTCAAAAAGATATTACTCATAGTCTTACAGTTTATTATTTTATTTGAAAGTTTTCATTGAGTTGGCAATGCTATGAACTAACGCTAAATGTGTAAGTAACTGAAAACAAAATTGACACATGCCAAAACGCATTCGTTAGTTCTTGACAATGATGTGATTAAGATTGGCGAATTGTGTAGTGCAGGGAATTTTTTTCTTTCATAACGGTAAATGTTTTTTTTTGTAAAAATTTATTATGAGTGAATAAATCTTTTTATGATAAAAAAAACGTGTTATTTGATGTTTTGTACTAATTTTGTAGCTGAATAAGTGAATAAACAATTCTGTGTAACTTTTTTTCTTTAAAATCGTGCGCTCAAAGTGTTAAACAGTAATTATCTCTAGAAGGGGCCGTGGTAGCCCCTTTGTTGGAAGAGTAACGGATTAGCAACCCTCCGGTTGATAATCCGAATTCAACCAAACACCATCGTGAACGAGGGGGCTGGTGCACATTCAATCTGCGTGCCCTCAAATGTCCTCACGTTGGTGTGGTGTGGAAGTTTGGAGAGTGTGGTGCCAGCTCAGGTGTTGCCTCGTCATCTGACCGTGGTTCAAAATTACGTGGTGTTGTCTCGGTTCTTTCCCTCTGGTCGTCCGATTACCTCGTCATCCGAATCAAATCACGTGACTTTGTCCTCGGGTTTGATCCCGGACCGTCGCCAATAGCCCGTCGTGTTGCTTCAGTGCGACGCTAGTTAAAATACCTACCTTTCAAAAGCTCTAAACGAAAAAGCCCCTTACAAAACACAGATCCTCCGCAGATTATTCCGAGCCCTTCGTATCCTCATTTTTGTACAGAGAGAGCGAGTAACAAAAAGCGAAGCCAAAGAAGTCAGACCTGGTAATTATTCGCAAGCAGGGAATTATTCGTTTCCCGGCATCGAATTCCAGCGGCGAAGTCGGATGCTGGATCAAGAGGATTACCTTTCATTTGCATAGACAGAACCCCGCCGCAAAATGCAACTGCCCTCGCTGGGACCAATTAGTGAGATAAAAATGAGTCTTCGTACCCGAAAAGTAAAAACGACGGAGCTTAAAACCAGCAGAATCGTGTTCCGTCGTTTTTTACTTTAATTGTTCGGGGAATTGGAGTGACGAAAGCGGTTGAAAATTGTTTTGATATCCAAGCAGCCTCTTTGGATCGGGATGAATACTTCGCAGCCATCCGTTTTGAGCTTTTTCTGCAGACGTTCGAGAAATAGGTTTCGCCAAAAAACAAATCATTAGGAAGGTTTTAATGGCTGGGCTGAGTTTATTTCCGAGACGACGTGAAATGAGAAACCGGGCATTTCTAGGAAATGAATCGGAATGAGGTAGTTAGACGTAATGACCGAGTTATAAAAGTATTTGGAATTGTTTGAAAAACCATCCTTAAAATATGTAAATTGTACCATTTCGCTGTCTGAGAAATACAGTTATGATACTTTTTTTGTAAAACTAGATGGCGCTAGTATTTTTTGTGATAGAAGATATTCGGTATTTTTAGTTAAAGTCGCATTGAAGCATCCATTGCTTTTCCAACTGGGGGTGACCGTGTTAGCCCATAGAGAGAGTAACGGATAAGCAATCGGAGGGTTGCGAGTTCGAATCCAACCAAAGACCATCGAGTACAAAGGGACTGGTGCATGTTAAATGTATCGTGCCTCAAATGTCCTCACGTTAGCGTGGTGTGGAAGTTTGGAAAATGGGATGCTAGCTCAGCTGTTGCCTCGTCATTTAACTGTGGTTCAAAATTACGTGGTGTTGTCCTAGGTCTATCCCTTTGGAATTGATCTTGGACAGTTGTCAATAGCCCGTTGTGTTTCTCCAGTGGAACGTTAATTAAATACCTACCAACTGGGCTACCGTGACCCTCAGGAAGGGTTAATATTTCTCCCAATTATCTAGTCATTCAACGCGTTGTGGGGTAAAGTCTCACTTCTATGCAATCTCGTGACTCTCAGAGGGTTGAATCTGTGCATTGACGGTGGTTTTTCTTCGCAGGTTACCTGTACGACGTCCGGACGACGGGGGAGTTCATCCCGGAGCCCATCCCGGAGTCGACGGCCGCGGTGGAGACGTGCGATCACTTTCGCCGCCGCACGGACACGCCGTGGATCGCCTTCGATGACGACGACGACGAGGAGGAGGAGGAAGACCCCGAGAGCTGCTCCTCGGACTCCTTCAAGAAGGACTCGGCCTCTTCGGACGAGTCCAACAACAGCACGGGCTCCGCGGCCGCCTTCCTGGCGATGGGCGACGGCCGGGCCCGCCGGCGCAAGGACCCCGCGGCGCCGCGGCGGGACCGCGCGCGCTACACGTGCGGCGAGTGCGGCAAGCAGTACGCCACCTCTTCCAACCTGTCGCGGCACAAGCAGACGCACCGCAGCCCGGACTCGCAGCTGGCCAAGAAGTGCCCCACCTGCGGCAAGGTGTACGTCAGCATGCCCGCGCTCTCCATGCACGTGCTCACCCACACCCTGGGCCACAAGTGCAGCGTGTGCGGGAAGGCCTTCTCGCGGCCCTGGCTGCTGCAGGGGCACATGCGCTCGCACACGGGCGAGAAGCCCTTCGGCTGCGCCCACTGCGGGAAGGCGTTCGCGGACCGATCCAACCTGCGGGCGCACATGCAGACTCACTCCGCTCTCAAGCACCACCGATGCCACAAGTGCAACAAGGCTTTCGCGCTCAAGTCCTACCTCAACAAGCACTTCGAGTCCGCCTGCTACCGCATGGAGGGGCTCGTGGAGGTGCCGGAGGGAGACCTGGGGGACGACGAGGCCGACCCCCCGGCAGACGAACTCTAGCCATCTATGCAAACGACCCCTCTATCTCTCTCCACCCCCGCGAGAAGGGCAACACCGTTGTTCCACGATAGCAGTCATTTCTAACGACCATTAGCGTATTTCGACCGACTTATTAGCCTTCTGCTGTTTACCGTTGCATGAAAACACTACTCGTGGTGGCTGAACACTCCTACCAACCACGAGTATATTCGTGAGGGCAGTCCACCCATCACGAACATACGCGGGCGGGGACATAATACATTAAAAACACTACTCCTAGTGGCTAAACACTCCTACCAACCACAAGTATACTTGTGAGGACACTCCACCCATCACGAGTATACGCGGGGGGAGCATAATACATTGAAAACACTACTCGTGGTGGCTGATCATTCCTACCAACCACGAGTATACTCGTGAGGGCAATCCACCCATCCCGAACATACGCGGGGAACATTATGCATTGAAAATACTACTCGTGATGGTTTAACGTTCCTACCAACCACGAGTATACTCGTGAGGGCACTCCGCCCATCACGAGCATACACGGGGAAGTATAATACATTAAAAACACAATTCATGGTGTCTGGACATTCCGACCAATCACGAGTACACTCGTGAGGACACTCCACCCATCACGAGTATACGCGGGGGGAGCATAATACATTGAAAACACTACTCATGGTGGCTGAACACTCCTACCAACCACGAGTATACTCGTGAGGGCAAAACACCCATCACGAGCATACGCGGGGAAGGGGAAAACACTTACGAACACGACTCGGGATGATCTGGACGCCCTACCAGCCACGAGTACACTCGTGGTTAGCAGTGAATGCTTGATAAGTTAAAAAATAAAGTAATTGTTAGCAATTCACATAAACGATTAATTTTCCGTTGAGCGATTTTAATAATTTAGCTATCTAATTTTGATTTTTTTAAAAATTTAGTCGTTTAAAAAGTACTTTCATGCATAAAAATGGAGTGATAACGGCTAATTTTTTCGCTGTTGATTTGACTGCTATCGGAATAACAGCCCATCTCCAACACTCTCGGCCACTTTCCATAAGAAACGCAAAAGCCTGGAGTGAAAAGAAATGGCAAAAGGCGTTTAATGCAGGGGTTTTAGCACTGACCAATATCTTCGGTTTTGTGTGGACTGATTACATGCTTCGTAAAAAATAATTTACTCTTGACTAAGAACATAATTTTTTATTTCTAATGTCTAGAGAAAAACATTGAATACTTTCCTAACCTGAATCTGTGGGTTTCGAACGTTTTCCTCCCACGAAAAAACGTTTGGTATGTCAAAATATTCTTATATCAAAGACAAATATTGTGACACAAACCTGAATATGGGAACAATTCAGTTGAAGCAAAATTTATAATTCACAATTCCGCCTCTACAGAATAGTTAGTGATTTATGGATAGCCACTGTATAGAATTACACCGGAATTTGCATATATCAAACAATAAAATGAAAAGAAATGGCAAAAATGTCTGGTTTAGAATTAATTGCACCGGAATTAATTCACGTGATTATGAAAGCAATTTAACCCCCTTAAAATAATAAATTGTTATATTGCAGTTCAAGTATTGCCAATTCTTTTCACTTGCTTCGGCTGCAAATCTGATTGGGTTTTCATGTTATGCAAAAAAATCAATGCTTGGAAAATAAGCAATAATTGAGCTTATAGTATCCAGATTATCAATTAATACTAAATTACGTATCGTTTTCTAAACTAAGAAAAAGAATATTCTGTAACTTTCAAAATCAGAAGGATTTTGAATGCCTGTTTAAAGATTTTTGAAATGGTCATGGATCGAAAACGATTTGATGTATGCATCATTTATTGCTTTAAAATAAGAGTAAAACGCCTACTTTTGAATTTGAGGTACTATATGCACATCTTGTTTTATCAAGCAAGTTCATATGTGAGAAATGAATAATAGTATAGTATAAAATTGTTTGCCGACTTTTAAAGTTCAATTTTCTATTAATCAAAATTTAATAAATTATTTTCTACTATATTCTACGAAAGTACGAGTTATATATTTTTTCAAATTGTAGAAATAAATCACGAGGAAACCTTATGACTTTAAGCATGTAACTTCAAGATCGTAATGGCCATACAAAAACATTGCACCATTAACATTGGACTTTAAATAAAATTAATAATTTATGACATATTAATTACATTCTGCTGAAATCTTGACACAAACAAATTATATTTAGAAAGAAAACCCAATCATTTATAAATAATACATGGCTAGTTTATGAGAATCGATTCTTCATCCTTATAATCAATCACCAGCTCGGAGCCGATTTTTCTCTTAAAATCGATTTGTTTGAAAAATGATTCGATGTTCAGTCAAATTTTGAAATTGACGTTGTTGAACTAATGGAGGTGATTGAAAGCGTGTTTTGATCTGTTGCACTGGTATGTTGTTTCCTTGAAGGAGTGATGTAAAACATCGATGGAACTCAAAGCAATACAGAAACTTTATACATTTTCTTACGGAAAGCTAAATTGTGGTATTGTCACCTTTTTTTCTCTCAAATCCTGCAATTCCAATGCAGTATTTAAAAATGCAAAAGAGATGACAATAACACTGAAGCGACTTGAGTTTTATGTAGATTTTACTGTAATATATCGTATATATCTATATAATATAATGATTTTCTACAATGCAAGCAATAATATTTTTCTCTTCCTTTTTAATGTGGAAAGCTGTGTTTGAAAACCTGTTGCTTCCATGGATTTTTAGTATTATTAAGGGACGTAGATTTGAAATCAAAAGCAGCGTTTTGTTCTCAAACTCCAGGGTTGGCCAATCAAAATTGTTTACTGAAACCTTATGTATAAACGTTAGAAAATAACCACAACGATAAGACTTCTATTCGGAACATGGATCAGACAATTTTTTCTGCCCTAAGTATAAGATATATAAAGTGTGATAAATGATTTTAACCCTTCTAGCGGCATGCCCGAGCACAGTTCGGTGAGATTTAATCGTAGTGGGCGGCATACCCGAAATATTTCGTGGTGCGATATGGCTGAACATTTCGAGTCTGCCGCTGGCTGGAGGGAATTTTTTCGGGTTGTAATCAAACTGAATATTCCGAGTTTGTTCGGGCATGATGCCGCTTGGAATTGCGAAATAGAAATTGTAAGATCAAAAGAGTGTTTAAGGATCGACCGCATGAGAATCAGCGCATGGCTCGTTCTAGAAAACTAACCCGAAAAAGTGCTGTCCGTTTTTCGATTCGATGTGAAGAAATTCGGGTCGAAAAGTTTATGACGTTACTTCCGTCATACGCAATTTAACCAATCAAAACACCAAACTATCATTTTGGCCTTTGCCTTGTTATGAAATCTGCGAGTTAAACTATCAAATAAATACGCGTCTCCTGAATTCCACGGGGGTTCAAAATTACGTGGTGTTGTCCTCGATCTTTCCCTTAGGGTTTTATCCTGGACCGTGGCCAATAGCCCGTTGTGCTGCTCTAGTGTAACGTTAATTAAATACCTACCTGAATTACATGGACAGGACTTTTTGGGGTTGGTTGTCATCAAGGAATCGCGTGCTGATAATTGTGTGCTCGATTCTGATCACTCGGTTGGAAATTGCTCGTGAGTAGCCCAATCGGAGTTTTGTTATAAAACCTTTTTGGTTAACTGTTTTAATTTAAATATGTACTCAAAATGTAGATATCTTTCTGAGAATAGCTTTAAATAAGTTGTATGTCATTCCATTCAATTCAAAAAATATTTAATGAGATTTTCTTCTATTTCCTTAGAAAATATAAAAATACAAGAACGAATCCCTTGTTCATTAAAATGGGGGTTGCAATTTTCGACTTTCTTTAGCTTTTTATTTGCTACAATCGGTTAAAGAAATTTCCGAACACCTTGTGTCTTTGGAGTCGCACAAACCCAAAGTGTTTTTCTCCTATAAACCCAAATTATGATCCGAATTGCATAAGAATTTATATATTTAGGATAATCACGATAGGAAATCTCCTTAATTACATTAAAAGTGGGTGTTGCCATTTGAAAGTTTAGAACATCCAAATAAATATGCAGACTGTTGGTTGGTTTGTTGGGGTTTTATGGCGCAGGCGATATTTGCCCATGCTTCGCCAGACACAAGACACAATATCAAGTAATAGACACACACACAGTGAAAGTTTAGTGACACAGCAGAGAGAAATACACCCAGGGAGGAATGCACCTGACAAAATATACAGACCGATTTTTATACAAATAAATTTCGCATTTATTTAAAGTAGGTGTGATTCAAAATTACTTGTCCCTGGATCTCTCCAATGGGAATGGATCCTGGACCATCAGCAATAGCCCGTCATATTGCTCCAGTGCGACGTTAATTAACTACTTACCTCTAAAGTAGGTAGGTAGTAGAATTAACGTCGTACTGGAACAACACAACTGGCTCTTGGCGACTGTACGGGATTCATCTCGAAGGAAAAGACACCTCGACATTTTTGAATCCTTGTCAGATGATTTGAGCTGGCTCTCCAAACTTCCACACCATGGAAACGTGAGGACATTTGATGCCTCGACAGATTTAACCTGCACCATCCCCCACGTACACGATCTTTGGTTGGATCGAGTTTCAAGCTCTTAACCCTCCGATAGCTAATCCCCTATTCTTCCAACTCGCCCTGTTTAAAGTAGGCATTTTACACATTGCATTAAGTAGAATGGCGTTTATGTGATGGTGCTACTCCTGAGACTTGAATATCAAGGCGTTCGGATACTCTTTTAACCGACTGTACCTAATCCTTTTGTTATGCTAGTCAGAATACGTTTACTAAACCACACTATTGTTTTTTATGTGTTACGATAAGTTAAGTTAGAATGCATGGGTGACGTCAGTCTGTTAAATAAATATAAATTAAAATTATTATTCTTCGACACTTTCCGGTTTCTGAAAATCAAATCAAACCTTGAGCATTCGTGTGCAGGAGGAAGTAAAGCAGAAAAAGAAATTCCCGATTTTAAGCCTTGCATCCGGGCACCAGGTTCCTAAAAACCGAGGGGTACGTGTATGTAAAATAGAAAACTTGTATTTTATCGTAAGCATGTTTTTTAAACGCTCTTCGTTTCCGAATGTGATTTCTGAGTGTTTCTCTTTGTTTTGTATGTTCGTGTACATAAGGGACATTCCCATCGAAGAAACGCTTTTGCTCAGTATCCATTTTCGTTGTATGTGATGCAGCGCAGTAAGACTATCGACAGCAATAATTATGTTCATAGCAATAATATTTCGCGAATGGCGGCCAGTGGGCGGAGCGTGTAGTGGGTAGCGGGGGTCGGCCCTTCCACGTGTTGCACTCCAATTCGCATGAGCAAGTCATCCCACCTATGTTCGCATGAGCAGGTCATCCCACATATGCTCGCAAAAGCGACACTAACAAGCTTCTTGTGTTAGTTTATCTCTACGTACATACTTGACTGAAAGTATCTAAGTGCAAATGAGGAATTCGACATGCTTCCAAATTTTAAAATTTTAGTTTGAAATATTCCCTTAATCTTTGCTTTGTTTTACAAAATTTTAAGCGTTTTAATTCCAACATTTTTTTTCTTTACACTTGAATGATACACTCTTAACAAACAGTTGATTTGATTTATATGTGAACAAACTGTGACGTGAATTAAAATTTTGACAATACATGGAAAATTAATGCGCATGCTAATTTATCAAAATGTTTGAGCACGTTTGATGTACTAACTTCCGCTCAATTTAATATTTTTGAACCAAATTTTATATTTATTGGCTCTTTAGTAGGAAAAATAGTTCGCGAATTCTATAACAATCGGATAATAGCTGCAAAAGTTTCTTTTGAAAGTTCACTGTCCCATTAAGAAATAGACTCGTTCAAACCACGCGATTCAAATACTAACTCGGGGCCGCGGTGGCCCGGTTGGAAGAGTAACAGACTAGCAACCGAAGGGTTGCGAGTTCGAATCCAGCCAAACACCGTCGTGTACAAAGGGGGCTGGTGCACGTTAAATCTGTCGTGGCCTCAAATGTCCTCACGTTGGCGTGGTGTGGAAGTTTGGAGAGTGGGGTGCCAGCTCAGGTGTTGCCTCGTCATCTGACCGTGGTTCAAAATTACGTGGTGTTGTCCTCGGATCTTTCCCTTTGGGATTGATCCCGGACCGTCACCAATAGCCCGTTGTGTTGCTCTAGTGTGACGTTAATTGAAATACCCCCCCCCCAAATACTAACTCTCTAGAAATAAACTTTAGATAAAAGAAATGTTTGCAAATAAAGCTGCACTTATCAGAACATATAAACTTCTAAAAAACTAAGCAAAAACTTCTCGACGCTAACAAAATCTGAAAACCACAAACTTTCCGTTTAGTTATTTTTTATAAATGATTTAGTGTCATTTAAGACACCCTATTCCCTAGAGAGAAAAAGGCTAAGCTAAAATAGAAGCGATAATTCAAAAATAATTAATTGGAATTCTTTAATTAATGTTGATAAATAACACCTAATATAAATTCCATTTTCTGAGAAAATTTTCAGGCTAATCCCCTGATCGTCACCTCGTCATCTGACCGTGTTTCAAAATTACGTGGTATTGTCCTCGGATCTTTCCCTTTGTAGGGTGATCCCGGACCGTCAGCAAAAGCCCGTTCAGTGTTCAGTGTTGTTCCCGTTCAGTGTTGCTCGAGTGCGACGTTAATTAAATACCTACCCCTAAGCGTCACGAGATTTCTGAATATTGCTTTATTCCTTTTACTCTACATTAAATGACTAAATTTAAATTGTTTTACCACATCTATTGACTAAAGAATACCACAATCATACAAATTCTAATGACCAAGAAGAAAACGGGTCTGTGAAGATTGAGAAGGAAGAGTGCAAGAAACTATCGTTACCACCTCGCAAAGGCACCAATGTGCAAAATTGGCGTTTCTACAAAACGCGTTCAAAGTTTTTGATGCTTCGGGAAAAATCTCGTTACGACTAATGTTGTTTTATCCTGAAAATCGGTATTTCCATTAAGAATCAATAAGATTCGTGGCTTTGTCGTAGTATAAAAATACTAAAAGAAGTCCCTAAAAGTCAGCCCCTTAAAATAAATATTTACATTGATTCGCAGACAGCAATTCTAGCTATTAAAAATGTTTCACCAGTTTTTATCTTCTTTTGAAAAAATAGCCCTTCTAATATTAAGTTTCAATAAATATTCTAAAATAAATTTTCATTGGACCCCATCAAATGTTGGCATTTCGAGCAATGAGAGAGCTGACTTATTGGCAAAAGCTGGAGCATTTAAATGACTTGACACATGAGAAAGTACCGTACTGCTCTCAGAGGATGATCACGCAGATCATCTTCAGTACCCTTTCATCACTGGTACCTCAGTGGAACACCAGGAGAGCCGCTTGCCTCCAATTTGCCCCGGTGAACTTTCTCTATGCTTGCCTGGCTCAGATCTGCCCATTTGAAAAAGATGATTTTCATTGATGGCCAGAAATCCTTTCCTACCTGTATAAATTTCGGCTTATTAGCAGCCTCTCCCTCACACATCCTGAATTGCATTGGAGCCATACATGAAGACATTTCTAAGGACCCATCTGCCATTGCGCTAAAACCTTTTTTTTGCACAGACTCAATGACTTAGTGAAATTTTTTTTTACACTGGGATAAGAAAGAATATAAAACATGAAAAAGGTGACTCAAAAAAACAGTTAGGTGAAAATCGGCAAAATGCAGATTGTTGCCTTTAGCATGGTAGTAACAGTATATATTCAACTCTCAGCTAGTTCCGTTATCTCTCATTGAGAAGGGTCTACTGCTCATGCGTGAACGGAGTGACGTAACACCTGGAACTGCCAGCCCAATAACGGTGTAACTCAAGCAATAATTCTACGTACAGGTGTTGTTAGCTAACAAGCGATTCGAGAACCTTCGAGAGAAGGTGTCTGCACCTAGTGTCTGTTTCTAGTGTTATCCTGTGAATGTTATCATGTTGTATCTGTAAAAAGAAAATCAAAACTTTTTCTCTCACAACGCATGTTGTTCTTTGTGTTGATAGCATGTGGTTTCAGTTGTTGGAGAAGGAGTTAGTAGTGATCTCTTTTACTATAAGGCTTTCTCTACACTTCTTGGTACTGGTCAATCGAAGCTCTGTTCATAATTACTTTTGAACGTATATCAATCGCAAACATTTTTGACGTCATCCTCTTCATTCAGGAGGTTCACATATGGGGACATTTGTTTTTGCCTCTTGAAACTCAACTGTGGGAAAAAAAAATCACGAAATGAAGTTGCCTACGAAGTAAGCAAAGAATCGTGTAGAAATGACTCACTGAATCGACCGCACCATAACCACAGCACGCGATTCCACGTTGAAAATCGACCCTGAAGAAGAGTTTTTCGATTGGACGTGCATTCCGGAGAGGTTTTATAACGTCCCTTTTCTGGGGTCCTTTAAAATTTCAGCGCTAAAAACATCAAACTTTCCTTTTGAGGTTGCCGATACCTGATAGCCAATCGAGACACGTTCAAAACAGATGGACTTGCAAATGCAAATGGATGCTTTGAACTATCAGTTGTGTGTACGCATCTGCGGAAAGCCCTGTACAAGCCAATAATACCCCGAACTTTTACGGGGTTGGATTTCGACAAAGAAACGCGTGATTAGTGCGTGGTCGATTCTGTAGATATTGAAACCTGACATACCGATCAAAAACATTCTCAGAAAAGAGGTTGATAACATAAAATCACTTGAACAATAGTGCAAAAGTTAGACTTTCAACCTCGCCCTAACAGTTAGCGCTAAAAATACACATTTTTACTTAAACCAAATCATCACAGGTAGCATTTGTAACTTATCGAGCCAGATTTCATTACAAAATAGATCCGTGAACTGTTGATCACACAATAGATTTTTGCAAATTACAGAACCGCATTAGGACCAGACTTTAAACATTCAACAAGTACCCCACTTTTGGAACTGGTCAAGAACAAAATTAGACATGGCGTCGAACATACATGAACCGATATAAATTGTTTTTGAAAATAGGAGTGTTTTTTCTCATATCTTGTATTGTTTACATTATATTTTAATATTCAATAAAAACCCCGCGACGGATATTTTATATTTAAGGACAATATTCTTATCGTAAGCATCGATTCACATAAATTGACGATAGTTCCGAATCCATTATTCCAATACTTTTTTTAGGCTTCAAGAGAAATAAAACGTTTTTTCTGATAAAAAGGGTGGGTGGTTTAGGGGTTTGATGGCGCAAGGGCCATATTTGGCAATGCTGCGCCAGACACAAGATAAACAATATCAAGTAATAGACAGACACACACAATGAAAGTTTTAATGACACAGAAGATAGAAATACACACAGGGAGGAATGAAAAAAAGAAAACCCAAAGATCAGCATATGTGGACCTTCGAAGCGAAGAAGTCGATAAATAGATTTGAAACGATAGATAGATTTGAGCGAACTATAGAGCGATAAATATATTTGAAAACAGTTTAAACGTAATTTTTCACCATCGCTTCACGAGATTTAACATTCGGTATCTATTCCCCAAATATGTACGCTTTTGGTTGAGTCCGTTTGTGCAAAGAAGTGTAGAGAAAGTTGGATAAATTTGTGTACTCAGTTCATAGAAACAGTGCAGACTATTTTTGTACATAAAAATTCTTGAATTTTATTTCTGGTGAGATGAAATCTTTTATTATATCTGAGCAATAATATTTGAATCCAAACTTGATGTGTCATTTACTGGAGTGGTTCTAAATCCTTATTACGAATCGAAAGAGCAATAATTGTCTCCGTTTATAGTGGATTCATAACTTTGTGATGTATGGCAGGAGAAAACAGTTTTTACACTTCAGATTTTATTTTCAGATGAGAAGCTGGGTCGTGCGTTTTGCTCGTGGAATCGGATTTCTTAATTTCATGCGTGTCCAAAGTAAATTGTCCTTATAAAATATGAAGTTTTGAGTTTGTACCAATGGTTTTCTTAACTTGGTAAGCACTGCAGCTAGGTCTAAATTTCTGAACATTAATAAATTCGGAGACTATCTACACCAATGCCATAACACTGTAAGTGTGATAGTCCGATGTTTTTCCTGTCGGAGAATTTTAATTCGTTTTTATGAAGTTAATTGAATAGATATTTTCTCTTTGAAATGTATACTCCTTTTATTCTTAGTTATGTTTCAGCAAAGTTATGCTATTTTAAAAATGTTAAGTAAAATAGATGTTTTGACTCTTGTACTTTACACAAAAATCAATTCCAAAACTCTCTTAGAAGCAGTGCACGAACCACTTGAGTCTCTACTTTAAAAGTTTAAGAACCATTGCTTTATTATATTTAATATATGAAATCTAGTCATTTTGTTTGATATTTTATAATATACCATTGTGTTGATATATTTTTGTGAGATTATATTATTTATTTACTAACTTTTTTGAGTGACCTAGTGATATGATGTATGTTATATTTATTTTGTATATAATTTGTCATTTGTTTTATGAGGAGCCTAGTCATTCTTGATATTTATATGTAATTACTAGTTACTTTTGATGTTGGGAGTGTATTTTCCAAACGACTGATATTTTATACACCCTTTTTTTACCTATGAAAAGGAAGAATTATTCGTATCACAGTTCTGTTTCGATATAATATTGGAGTTCAAAGTAACTCCAGACAAAATTGAACAATTCAGCCTTTTAGTTTTTCGTTAGAAAGTCGCTTCACTTTTCGTTGCCCCATTTCGTGTACAAATAGAAAGAAAAGGTGCTCTCTATGTCGAAAGGTATTTTCGCAGCTGAGATTCTCTACCCGTAGAGGTTCGCTCTGACTTGGAGGAATTCTCGAACCACCCTCGGCGTGGAATTCGAATTAGTGCATCGCATTAGTCTTCCTCTTTTGATTCCACTGCAAAAGAAACCATGGCCAAGGCGAAAGGTGCAGAGAGGTTCTTTTTTCAGAACATTCCTTTGAGTCACATTTCATTTCCCGAATTCGATGGAAGTAAACTTTCTTAGGAAACAAGGGGCGTAATTAATTCCTCCTTCGTAAGCCGAAACAATATCAGAAACGATGAGAGCTAAGACGTGAGAATAGGACACCTTGCGCCAAGGAAGCGACAAACGCCCAATTGTGGTTGGATCAAAAAATCCCTCTCGTGAGGCAACCTTATTCCATCTCAAAAAGCGCGCCCAAATTTAGTTTGACCATTAAATAGTGATGGAAGTATTCGAATACAAAAATACTCGTGTACTCGATACTTAAAAGTATTCGTTGCATTCGATTCTTTTCCATAGTACTCGGATACCAAAGTATTCAGATTCAAGTATTCGGATACAAAAGTATTCGGATACAAAGCAATCGGTTTCAAATGTAATAGGATACAAAAGTAATCGGATACAAGAGTATTCGGATTCAAAAGTACTCACCCTATGTAGTCGAATACCAAAGTATTAATTCTTACTATTGATTTTTATTGTATATGTATTCGAATACTTACTCGATACTTGATAGAACTCGAATACCAAGTATTCGATTCTCAAAAGTACCCGATTCTGTCCATCACTGCCATTAAATAACCCTCACCTGATAGTCGTACTTATACCTTCGATGCAATTTGACGGATAGAAATTTGGCAATGTTTAAAAATACCGCCAATTTGGCGTAATGTGTGTCCTATACTTGATTTTAGCTCTGAGAATTGCGAGAAGCATGCGTAGGATAGTGAAGCTTAGATCAGCACTCAGTGAATGTACAGCACAGACAGAAAAATTTGAAGAATTAGTGAGATTTAGCCAACACAAAAGACCGTGCTATTATAGGGATCAATATTAATAGATCGGTGGTACTCCAGAATAGATATCTATTTCTGAGACAAAGATTTGTAACAAACTGAAGGTAGTTTCTGTAACAATGTATAAGTAAAATCCAAGTTAACGGTGCGGTGTTGGTGTGATTTCAATTTTGTCTCGCCAAGCCACTGCCAAATGCATAATTTTGCTGATATGGAACGCCAATTTGGCGAACAGTGGCGAGCATACCACCAACTAGGATAGAGCCCAATATATATTCTATTCTAACATGACTGAAAAGAAAAGGAATGAACATTTTAACTTTTGCCCCGAAGAGTCTTAAAATCGATTTATCATAATGCATATTTCATACCGATTGAATTAAAGTTCCAAAAAAGGAAGAAATCTTTTCGTCATTTGAAAATAAATAGGTCGTCATTTAGCATGAAGTCTTGCTTTCAATTCAAAAACGTACCTTAAGTTTTCAAAATCAAAAGCAAAACACCGTCTGATTGTGTCTTTTCATCATTTTAAAATTATTTCAATGATCTCAGCAAAATCCTGAGATTAAAAAAAGTTTAGATTCGTTAAGAAATAATTGACCACATTCTAAAATGAAACTGGTAAAACATCAAAACTATGTAAAATAGTAGTCATAAGGGAAAGTTACGTCGAGAAGTTGGGTCATTTTTCTTTTACAAGGGAAGGCACATTTCTACGAAGGCTTCCGATGTCATAAAATACGTCCAATGCAAGAATGAATGACGTCAGTCATTATGGCATGACTGGCCGTCGTCTATGCAAGCTGGTGATAACTGACGTTATTCCTGCTTGCATGGACGACGGCCATAGTGGAGTTAAACCCTGCCTATTTCTAACCTACATAACTGACTACATACCTTCTTGAAAGCCTGCAATGGTCTTGTCCGTAGGTAGGCTGGGCATTCTGAATCTAAATTCTCTATCAGAATTTTTCAGTTTAAACCTTAAAATTTTCGAAAGAAAAAAGTAACATTCTTGTTCAGAGTTGTTCCTTTCTTGTGGGCACGATAGACTTATTTTTATTTACAAATTTACCCTAAAATTTGATTCAGTATCTTTTAAGCATTCCTTCCTTCCACTACCAAATTATTCGTATAGAACAATTAGAGCTAGACCTGATGGATCAGTCAAATGTAATACTTGCATTGTGCATGTGTTTTCCATCAAAAAGGGAAATAAAAAACCTACTAAATTCACGATGTATTCTATAAACGACGTCCTGAAATTACATTAGAATACCACGCAGAGCAACGTCAGATCAGGAAGGAAACAGGAAGTATCGTACTCCAGGAACACTCGCGCCCTCTAGACTATGCATCAAACACCGTCATCTACTAGTGTCTCAATTTAGCGATGGCTCCTCAAGGAGATCGGTACTGCGCATACTCGTGGACGATTCTACTTTCGACCTTAGGAACATAGGTAGATGCTAAACAAACCCAATAAAACGGATTCGATTCTTTCGTAACTTGTTTCAACTCAGCGGTCTATTCCCAGCTATCAAAATTCATATTTATGTTTTTATTTACTGCAAATGAAGGCATTCAAAAGTAATTATGCAGTGATCCTTCAGATAATTATGCAAAATAACTTCAAAACAAATCATTAAATTGTAGCAACGAAGAACAATGGAAATGCAATGACGCACTCAAAACACAACGAAACATAAGAAAAAGGATATAGGAATTTTTGATACGCCACCCCCACAAGAAGCCTATTCACATTCATGCCGCCAAAATCAACCGATAGTTCAAAATTACGTGGTGTTGTTCTCCGATAAATCTTTTCAAGGATCGATCCCGGACCGTCGCCAATAGCCCGTCATGTTGCTCCAGTGCGGAGTTAATTAAAATACCTATCCAAATCAAGCGAGGAAACGAATCGAATCGAATCGAACTGGAAGAATCAATCTGGAATAGAATCGAATCGTACCCACGGTCGAAAATCGAACCGTCCACGAGCATGCGCAGAACTGATCCCTTTGGGGGAACCGTCGCTAAATAGACCCGTCATCCGAGTGAAAATCTTGTTTCGAATGCGAAAGTAGCCGCCCTTCACCGAGTACCACCGAACTCCTTTGTTACATAAAAAAGCCCCTCTACCAAAAGTGATTGTAAGCTGCAAAGCTGATCGAAATGTGATAGTTGTGTACTAATGCAATATGTATCATAGTTTCTCACCCATCCACTTTCGAGGTTGGGCGATAGGTCTGTTTATGTTCGAAGCTGTCATTTCATATCATTGATCAAGTAATGTTATGTAATTTTCCGCCAAAGGCGGACATGTGGAAATAAACTATCTTTTAAAAACTCTCGTCGTCTCTTCATTACTCGTTCACTTTTCGAATTTTTATTTAACTCAAACCTCCCTCTCTGTAAAGCAGAATTGATAGCCGTATATGAAGCAGTAAAAGAAGTCCCTAACAGCAGCCCTTAACTAAAGGGAATAAAAAAGGCATCACCCCAACACAATAACTGCAGGGGTGGAGATGAGAACGACGTCACATTCGAGACACTTCGTCTACAAAGTGAAAGAATTCTCGAACGGATCGAAGACACCTTTGGAAGAATCCTAATCAACCCCTTGAAAGCCTGGAATGCTTAGAGTGTTAGCCCACTCCCCCTCTTATACCTAGCGTGGGCAGACTTCCTCAAAGGATTTCCCGCCTCTTCTCTGCCCACGTGTTCCTTCTCTGTCAATTTAAAATAAATACTTACATTGATTCGCAAGCTGAAATTCCAGCAATTAAAAAATGCTTCACCAAGTCATGATCCTCTTTTGAAAAAATAGCCCTTCTAATATTAAATTTCAATAAAAATTCTAAAATAAATTTTCACACACACAATAGATCCCATCCCATGTTGACATTCCGGGCAATGAGAGAGCTGACTTATTGGTAAAAGCTGGAGCAAATAAACTACTTGGCACAAGAGAAAGTACCGTCCTATTCTCAGAGGACGACACCCGTCCATAATTAAAAAGCAAATGCGCAGATCATCTCCAGTACCCTTTCATCACTGGTACCGCAGAAAAACACCAGGAGAGCTGCTTGTCTTCAATTTGCCCGGAAAACGTTATGCTTGCCAGGTTCCGATCTGGTCATTTGAAAAAGAAGATACTCATGGATGGCCAGAAATCCTTTCCCACCTGTATCAAGTGGAACTTATTACCAGCCTCTCCCTCACACATCCTGAATTGCATTGGAGCCATACATGAAGACATTTTTAAGGACCCATCTGCCATTGCGCAAAAACTTTTTTCCAGACTCAATGACTTAGTATAATTTGGTATTTTTTAACACTGGGAGAAGAAAGAAGATTTTTATTTAAACTGAGCACATTTGAAATATTTATCTTGCATTTACTTCTAAAGAAATCATTTAATTAAAATTAACGTAATCAAGTACAACAAAGGGAACCACCATAAAAATTATAAACACTTCACATTTATCTCAGAAATAATGAGTAAAATAAATTTTGAATACTAATTAAAAATTTGTTATATTTATTTAAGAATTATGTTTTATTGTTTTTCTTATTTCACATTTTATTTTACCTAGGTTCACATCCTAATGCTTTCAAACAATAAAATCCTTTCGCTTGTGTAACGTATGTATTGCCTTATTTCACTCAGTAAATCAGAGCACCGCCATTTACTCTCGTGAGCATTTTACCCTTCTGTAAGGTATTCTGTATAATCAAGTTAAGTTGGCTCCAAATCCTCATTTATATACAATGCAATCACCGAAGCAAAATTGAAACAGTGTCTTAGTAACATTTAAAGCAAGTTATGATCCAATTTTCGACTTAAAGGGAAATTCTAGGGCCGAAGTAGCACTGTTGGAAGAACAAAGGATTAACAACCGGAGGGTTGCAAGTTTGAAACTTGTTCCAGCCAAAAGACCGTCGTGTACACGGGGGCTGGTGCACGTTAACCTGCCGTGGACACCAATGCCCTCACTTTGGTGTGGTGTGGTGGTTTGTAGAGTGGGGTGCCGTCTCACAGGTACTGTTCTCGTCGTCTGACTGGTTCAAATGACGAGGCTTTGTCTTTGGATCTTTCCCTTAAGGACCGTCGCCAATAACCCGTTGTGATGCTCCAGTGCGACATTAATTTATTAATTACAATTCGAATAGTACCAAGATATATGCTTCAAATGAGCCACATAAAAACACACAAAGCACATTACACTGTCAATGCTCGTTTAAAACATTGCTTTTTTATATACCCACACGATTTTAAAAACTTTCAGCAAGTCCCGCCAAAATATAGAGAAACAAATTTTAGTTCACTTTAATAAAGATTACGAGAACTTCGTAACGAACTGTAAAAAGAAACGTAAACTATATTTCTGACATCCCCATTTCATTACTTAATAGAGAGTAAAATTAAACACAAAATGTCGGTAGTAAAAACTCTAAAAATAATAGTAGGGGGTGGGGGTATTTCAATTAACGTCACACTGGAGCAACACAATGGGC
Source organism: Meta bourneti (assembly GCA_933210815.1). Classification (NCBI taxonomy): domain Eukaryota; kingdom Metazoa; phylum Arthropoda; class Arachnida; order Araneae; family Tetragnathidae; genus Meta; species Meta bourneti. Next base: position 8,973,140 of record OW119929.1, read on the forward strand.
TATTGGTGACGGTCCGGGACCAATCCCAAAGGGAAAGATCCGAGGACAAAAAAATAATAGTAGAGGAATACATGTCTATGCCTGTCCAACGAAATTTAACATTAGGGCAGGAGGTATTGTATTTTTGAGAACTTATATCTTATCCTCTTTCCCTTATCCATATCTTTCTTATCCTCACCATTGACACTTTCACCGATTCACTTAACGAAAACTGCTCGAAAACAAGTGAAATCCTAATTCTAGAGAAACAGGTTGAAATTTCCTTGCTCTTCGTAAATCAAAAACTTAACAGGGAAAGCATTTAATTAATATCGCACTGAAGCAACACAACGGGCTATTGGCTAATGTCCATTATCAACCCTCGAAGGGTTGGGTGGGTTGGTTTTGGGGTTTTATGGCGCAAGGGCCATATTTGGCCATGCTGCGCCAGACACAAATATACAACATCAAGTGACAGACAGACACAATGAAAGTTTTACTGACACAGAAGAGAGAAATACAACCAGGGAGGAATGCATCTGACAGGAATCAAACCGGCGCCGCCTACAACTTGATGGTTGCTAGTGCAGTGGGCATACCCACTGAGCCATGACGGCCGCATGTTGACTTTGGAAAGAAGTAGTTTATTAGTACAGATCGTCTTGCAAGAAGTGAAGCACATTACGAATTGGGTTCCAGTTCGTCACGAAGGGCACCAATATGACGATCTTGAATACATTCATTCAAACATTGCCTTGTGGAAAATGAGGTAACGTCCGTTTCTACGGCAACAGACAGGTGCAGACTTTGTGTCGGGAGCAATTCGCGAGGTCTGACAGACAATGAAAATGAACGACATAACGCATGCGATATCATGCGAATTAGTAGAATAAAAGTGCTTTCCTAGATTATAATTGAAAAATGATTCAAAACCCTTACAGTATTTTTTATTTTTTTACGAGGGCTTTTCAATAAGGAATGATCATAAATTAATAAAAAATAATTATCTGTACTAATCCTCCAAATTTTGATGGTCTTTCTCAAAATACTCCCCATTACATACAATGCACTTATCCCACCTTTCTTCCAGTCTTCAAACACATGCTGGAAGCCATTTTTTTTGACAGGTCCTTCAAAATCGCCTCCGTAGCTTTCACCACTGATGTGATGATAAAAAACATTTTTCCCGGAGGTGTTTCTTCAAATTCGGGAAAAGAAAAAAATCGCATGGGGTGCTAAATCAGGACTATATGGAGGATGGGTAACACACGTGACTTTGATTTTTAAAAGATACTCAACAACAACATTGGCAATATGCGGCCTTGCGTTATCATGGTGTAGCATCCATCCTGTTGCTTTCAAATGGGCCTTTTGCGATGGATGTGGCCTTGGACGGTTTACAGTGCATCTCTATAGTATTCTCCAGTTACAGTTGTATGTGGTGGTACGACATAATGATACACCATTCCTCAAATACCGAAAAATGATATGATCATAACTTTCCCGGCAGAAGCAACCACTCTCGCCTTCGGTGTTGGGATGAAAGAGACTTCCACACAGAGTTCTGTTGCTTGGACTCAGGGTCATAATGATGAAGACAACTTTCATCAGCAGTGATAATTTTAGAAAGAAACATTCCATCATTTTGTAGCCTTGATTTCAATTCCGAACAAACCTCCACATGCACATCCTTTTGTTCGGGAATGAGCAGTCTCGGAACCCACAGCGCACAAACATTTTTCCATTTTTGCCGTAGGCGAAAGTTGAACTAGGCGTACATGGCCGGCAGTGACGTCAAACTCGCGCCATCTATTCTCCACTTATCTTATTATTAACATGCAATATGAATTTTATTTTTCTTTTAAATAAATTATGATCATTCTTTATTGAACAGCCCTCGTAGAGCTTTAATTGTGTGGATGGAGCAAAATAATTCCAAAGGGGATGCTCTTTTTTCACCATCTCTGTACAGTTCTGCTGTGGCTTGAAAGCCCGGTTGGTTGATTTTGGGGTTTTATGGCGCAAGGGCCACATTTAGCCATTGAGAGCTCCGGATTCATTGAGCAGTACATTATTCGGCGATACACGGAGTGCGAAGCGGAGATTTGGGCCGATAATGCCCTCGAGTTTGCGCGAGGAGAGTCCGCGTGCGAGTATTACGCTGCGCGATTATCAAAATAATCCACGCTGATTGGCGATGCCGAATGCACCCCTTTAATAACCCCTCTTTAATCTGCCGCACGGTGATTCAAGACGCATACTCCGGTACGACGGTTTCCAAATCCTCTGCAGTGGCGATAAGAGTTTAGGTTGATGCGCCAATACAATAGATTGGCCGAATTTGCTTAAGTATCAACCCCCGTAACTGGGAAAACCACCTGATCATTACGAGTGTCCGAAAAAGAGGGCCATTATTTATACCCCAATGCACATTCTATGCTGAACTGGCACTCCTATTGGTTAAAACTTCTAGGAACGTTCGATTGGTTACACAGAGAAGAGGGCCGCGGTAGCCCAGTTGGAAGAGCAACGGATTAGCAACCGGAGGGTCAAGAGTTCGAAACTCGGTCCATCCGAAGACCGTCGTGTACACAAGGGCTGGTGCATGATAAATCTGTCGTGGGCTCAAATATCCTCACTTTGGCGATGTTTGGAGTTTGGAGAGTGGGGTGCCAGCTCAGTTGTGACCTTGTCATCTGATTCAAATTAAGTGATGTTGTCCGTTCGGGTTTGATCCCGGACCGTCGCCAATAGCCCGTTGTGTTGCTCCAGTGTGACGTTAATTGAAAAATACCAATACCAATGCCAGTGCGAACTTAATTAAAATAACAGTCGTCAATACCATAAAAGTAGGACGGCATGCAATGGCATTTTTGGTAGGTATTTTTAGTCAACGTCGCTCACTAAATAATTAATCGTTTAATTAATTTAGCTCACTAGCCGCGGTTGGTTAGTTTAGGGCCATATTTGGCCAAGCTGTGCCAAACACAATGTGAGGTATTTGTGAAAAGTAAGAATGCAGTTAGAAGGAAGAGCAAGATCGCTTGGCATTCTGGAATCGCGACCCCCCCCCCCATGTTTTAAATCCTTTAGCTAGGTAGTTAATTAATGTCGCACTGGAGCAACACAACGGGCTAGTGGCGTCAATACGGGAACAAACCCGAAGGGAAAGATCCGAGGACGACATCACGTCATTATGAACCACGGTCAGTTGACGAAGTCACACCTGAGCTGGCATCTCAATCTCCGAACTTCCACAACACGCCAACGTGAGGACAATTGAGGCCACGACAGAGTGAACGTGCACTAGCTCCCTTTGTACACGACGGTCTTTGGTTGGAATTGAAACTGAGCTACAGCGGCCCCGACTGCTTTTGTGTGAAACAGATGTTCTTGGCGAAGCTCGTCTCTAGAAAGGGAGTAAGATAGCCAACTCGTTACCACAGATATCGTTTTCGACACCGACCTATGAACTGAGGACGAACACCTGAACTAAGGTAGGTAGGTATTTCAATTAACATCCCATAGAAGCAACACAACGGGCCATTGGCTACGGTCCGTCATCCATCCCGGAAGGGAAATATCCAAGAACACCAGCACCTAATTTTGAACCGCGGTCAGATAATGAGATCACACCTGAGCTGGCACCCTACTCTCCAAACTTCCACACCACGCCAACGCATCGGAGGCCACGACAGATTTAACGTCCACCAGCCCTCTTTGTGCACGACGGTCTTTGGTTGAATTCGAACTCACAACCTTCCGGTTACTAATCCGTTACTCTTCCAACTGAGCTACCACGGCCAGATATCTTGGTAATAAATTAACAGGAAGTAATTAACGTCTCACTGGAACAAGACAACGCGCTATTGGCTACGGTCGGGGATCCATCCCGAAGGGAACGATCCGAGGACATCACGTAATTTTAAATCAGGTCAGATGAATTTTGAAACTTCAGGAAGAATATAGTAAATTTGATAGACATCGCTGATAGATAATTTAATCATACGCAAAGTAATGATAACGAATATTCTTTTCAAATAAACATTTATTGAGAAGGTACTGGATAAAAGTCTGTCCGGGAGGAAGAACCTTCGTGGTATCGCCGAAGAGTTTCAAACTCCGAGAAAGCACATTTAAAGTCGACATTTTCTCCGCGGTCTTCATTTAAGCATAACAATGGAGAGAAACCGCGCACAAAAAGTAAAACGCGGTCGGATTTAATTAAAATTAGAAACGGAAATGAATAATGTGGTCGCATAAGTAAGCGTTCACCTTTTTCCGATAGCTCCCTCTATTACCATATAGATTAAAAAAGAAGCGGGTAATTAAAAAAAGGCGGCAGAGTGGAGACTAAGAGTAAAAATACGTCACGGCCAAATAACTCCATTCTGCGCGCCTGAATAATTTATTGCGGCCGGGATCTATCGGGGAGGGAGGGAATTATGCAAATTCTCCCGAAGCACTCCTCTGGACCGAAAGGGCAAAGTAAAAACAGAACGGAATCGGGTCCCTTACATGCTTTAGGGGCATTACTCCCGACGCTACTGCGATTCTGGTGTCTTACGTGCTGGACGAAGTTGTTAATTGGATGAAACTTCAAAAACCGGCTCATTAACGATTTCAGCACTTGAGAGATTCACACTCAACTGTCCGTTCTGCAGTTTTTCCTGCATGACTCCCAACCAGATTAGACCCTCTTGAACAATAAACTCACCAGCCACTGTTGCTTGGTTGGGGGCCATATTTGGCCAAGCTGCGCCAAACACAAGATATACAACATAAAGTGACAGGCAGACACACAATGAAAGTTTTACTGACACAGAAGAGAGAAATAATTGTGAAAGGAAATAATGTAGGAAGGAAAAGAGCAAGATCCCTTGGACATCTTGGAATCGCAACCTCATGTTTACTAGAGGCAGTAAACGCCATGGGTCACTCTGGAGCAACACAACGGGCTATTGACGACGGTCCGGGAACAAACCCGAAGGAAACGATCCGAGAACGACACCACGTCATTTTGAATCACAGTCAGATGAAGAAGTCAAACCTGAGCTGGCACTCCACTCTCCAAACTTCCACACCATGACAACGTGAGGACATTGGAGGCCATGACTGATTTATCATGCATCAGCTAACCAAGTTTCGAACTCTTAACCCTCCGGTTGCTAATTCGTTGCTCTTCCAACTGGGCTACCACGGCCCTTTGAGGGATAAGGTTAAATAAACACCAACAATGAAATTCCATATCCACGAAAAGCGGTTGTATCATCCTTGTTATTGCTTTCGTGATTTACGAGGAAAAGGTTTACTATTCTAGAATTTAAAAACCAAGGCAGAAACAGCCCTTGAAAAATCATCTATTGAGGTTATACATTTCGATAAAGTGAGAAAATAAGTAATACAAATTGAGAAGTACACGTAAACGTTTTTTTTGTATTGAGTTCTCTTTACCCAAGCTGCTTCATTTTTTATTAATCTCCTTCAAATCGTTCGCCTGATTATAACCATCATCGGATTACAATTTTATTTTAAAACAGCAATATTTAATTAAGGAAAAGTCAAACCCAAATCTAAACTTTTTTACATGTCATTGATTTTAAAAGCTGTATAATGTTTTAATTTTCGGCCTTGATCCGCTGTTTCTATTAACTATTAATTAAATTGTTTATCGCCACAACATGACGTTATATTTACAATTTTTTAATAATTTCATTACACTTATTGTTTTCACATCTTTAATCTTTGGGTTTGTAGATATATGTTCATTTTTTGTCAATTAGACCGGGACCTAAGTCTTAAAGTGGATACAGAATCCATGTCTAGAGCAGGATTCAAACCCGGAGTCTGTTGAACTTAGGGTAAGAGAGCTCTCCACATGGTTACTTGTTCTAATCTGTGACAGCTTTTTCTCGACGCTAGAGCTGCGCCAAAACGCGCAATCGCCCTTCGAAGCGAAATTTAATTTGCAACATTTGTACGAAATTCCCCTTTTTCCGATAGTTAGGTAGTTAATTAACGTCGCACTGGAGCAACACAACATGTTGGTTGGTTTTGGGATTTTATGGCGCAAGGGCCATATTTGGCCATGCTGCGCCAGACACAATATAATATGAAGTAATTGTGACACAACGCATACAACATCAAGTAACTGACACGCACACAGTGAAAGATTTACTGACACAGAAGACAGAGATACACCCAGGGAGGAATGCACCTGGCAGGAATCGAACCTGCGCCGCCTACAACTCGAAGGATGCTACAGCAGTGGGCATATCCACTGAGCCGCGATGGCCCCAACAACACAACTTGTTGCATTCTGAATGTGAAAAGGGAAATTTTAAATGCATCTAGATTAATAAAAAACAAATTATGAACAAATCCCTAAAGTAAATTGATAAACTTCAGTTCGAATGAAATGGAAAATGTATCGACACTGAGTTACTGTTCGACTTATCTCCATTACCGACAATGCTAAAGGTGGGTATTTTAATTAACTTTACACTGGAGCAACACAACGGGCTATTGGTGACGGTCCGGGATCAACCGAAAGGGAATGATCGAGGACAAGATCAATTTTGAACCACGACAATGCTAAAGGAGAGTTCCTCGTCAATCCTGTTCAAGCTAATGCGCCGTCAATTTAATCTATTGAAGAATAGTCGCTTTGAATGGGCGTTGACTAGAAACAACACGCTTATTTACGCTTTCTGTTTTGATTGATTGCCATATTTCTGCTCTGCTGAGAGTTGTCATTTGAGTCTCATGTGGTTTTGAACGAGTCTATGCTTTCAATTAGGAGGCACGAGAAACGCAAACAATGCGTTCCTGCTAATGGCGGAAGCAACGGATTAGCAACCGCGGGTTGAGAGTTCGAATCCAACCAAAGAACATCGTGTACAAAGGTGGTTGGTGTACGTTAAATCTGTCGTGGTCTCAAACGTCCTCATATGGTGTGGAAGTTTGGAGAGTGGGGTAGCAGCTAAGGTGGGACCTCATCATCTGACTGTGATTTAAAATGACGAGGTGTTGTCTGGGGTCTTTCCCTTCGGGATTGACCACAGACAGTCACCAATAGCCCGTTGTGTTGCTCCAGTGTGACGTTAATTGAAATAACTTCCTGCAAATAGCGTCTTAAACTCAGATTTTCGTTCCGAGTTCATCGTTGGGCGTCGAAAGCCATGTCAATGATGACTAGTTGGTCAAACAAAGAATCACCCAAGGTGGTTGCCATAATTGACACCCCATTCCCTATGCGACCTTTATCCCTTTCTAGAGAAGACAAAAAGAACGATATATTTCTCACTTTTTTTCTCCAGTCACAGAATTGGAAAAGACCCAACTTATAACATCGATAGAAATATTTAAGGATATACTTCTCTCGCTGTGGTACAGAGAGCTCGGTTGAAATAGAAAAGGGTACTCTTTTATAAACAGGAGGGAAAATTTCAAAATTTTATTTCATGAACACTCTCTTTCGCGGAAAAGGAACCTAACGCTGCCATTGCTATTATCTAATTTCTAGAAAAAGCGACTATATATAAACTAATTCCCAGTAAAAGTAACATTTCAAAAGAAACGTTTTCTATTTTGCTGGAACATCATGAAAAAAGTTTATTTAATCACAATATTTTCCTGTTTTGAGACTCTTTTAATCCAACTTAATATTTAAACTTAATACATCAACCTTCAAACACAAGAGTCAATCATATTCTTCTGAATATTGCAAACAAAATAATGTTTTGGCGCACCTGTTCTAGTAACACGTCCTTTTATAGTTTTTCGATTTGATGCTGGGTGAACAATATAGGTAAACGAAAACAAATTCTATCCAAATTCTCCATTTTATTAGGGCTTGCACACGCTATGACGTCATGATTCGTAACAGTGGAATACATGATATTTGTGCCCGTTTTTCTGCCCCCGGCAGTTATTGAAAAAATAAATGAAATAGTAAAAAGATAAAAATGGTATTTTGCCACCCTCAAAAGGTTTTCGCAATTCCGTCGAAATGTAGTTTTTATCGAAAGGTCTCGTCAGCCATTTGTAGTAAATATGTTCGTCGGCCTTGTCCATGCACAAATTAATTAAAAAGAGCAACATGAAACAGCATGAAGTAATGAACTGAGGAAATATCTGAAAATATACATAAATGGAAATTAACAAATAAAATATTATGGCAACTTTTACATTAGCCTCATTGCGGAGGTGTTTATTCAACTTATTAAAGAAATTACTTGTAAGGCATAAATAAAAAGAGTAAATTTGCTTTCTAGATTTAACAAAATTTTCACACTTTTGGTTCTTCCAAAACCCCTACAAATTATAATGAACAGAAACCGGAATATTTTAGATTTTGAAATTGTAGTTTAAGTAACTGATATGTTCTCATAGTCTCATTTGTGAATCAATACACTTTTAAGCATTGATTTTTGAGCAATTGTAAAATGTAGATCTTTAATTAAAACCCTAAGAGGTGTGAATCGTGTAAAAAACACTGCTTCCCCTGTTTAGAGGAGCTTTAACTTGTCACCCCTACAGAGTGATTGATTGCTCTCCTACAAATGATCCTAACTTGTGTGTGTTCTGATAGTTAAATATAAATTACAACCGGTTCCAGGGTTCTGTTAGTATCATGAGAAAAAAAAATCAAGCTTGGGAACAAAACGAAAAAATATCTTAAACCAGTGACAGTACTCTACTCGGCTGAGCTTCGATTTATGCAGATAACTTCAGGATTGGTTTCAAATCGTTCCAACTACTACTACCTACTTTTATTTATCTTGTTTCCCACTTATTCTCAAGTTACTTTTCTTTTTTATATTTTCCAAATTGTTATAAACAAGCCAAACCTTACTGGAAACAATCCAGTAACTTTTGACTTGTTTCATCATTTTCTGACCCATAGTTTAATTCATAAATCACACAATTTTTATGAACTATTAATTAAAATCTGGAGGGTAGGCAGTTAATTTGCATCACACTGGAGCAACACAACGGGCTAATGGCGGCAGTTTGGGATCAATCTCGAAGACAATGGAGGGAGAGATTCTCTTTACTACTCCAAAATTGATAAACTTAGTGAAAGTATATTATTTATTTCTAAAACAAACAGGAAATATTCTAACGAGTAACATTTATATTTTTTTGAAAACACATAGTCTGACAAGGAATTCCAGAGAATAAATTTTATAATAGAAACAATAAATTATACGTTTTAAAAATCAAATATTCAGTCACTTGCATTACGATATTTCAGAATGCATTCATTACCGATATTAACATCATTGTGTTGATCCTTCCACTGAAACTGCTTCGTCTTAAGATACGAACTTTAAAGAAGGCAGAAACTCTTAAGACGATGAAGAAATGCACAGTAAAAATTACGTATTCAAGAAATAAATGACAAAACGCAGCTTCGGATTCAGAGTGTAAAAGGGACAAGTGAGAGAGTAAATTGCTCATTAGAGCTCTCTTAAATAATTATGTTACCATGGAAAGCATATTTTGTTCATATGAAAAATGACGAATTTTTAAAATTATTATAATTGCATTTCAATCACATTACTTTCACACACTTTTAAAACTCTTTCTTCCCTTTGTTAATAACCCTAATTCATCTTTGAATTATAAAGCAACACTGTATGTAGGTATAACCGAATAGGGTGAAATTATCTTACAGAATAAAAGAAATTTCTCAATGTAAAAAATCGGCATGCAGCCTTAAGGATGTTCTTATTCTATTCATTAGTGAAATCAAATAATCATCTTCTAGCCCTCCTGATTTAGACTCATTCAATTTATGAAGTCTTTCAGAAGTACCTACTTTTACACACATAATTCATTTTCTAGAATTAAAAACAAGTTACAAGAGGTAAGGAAAATTTTTGTTTTCACAAAACCCCAAAATATTTCTAGCTCATGTGTTCTTTATAAAAATACAACTTAATAAACAATTAGAGAAAGTTGGAAAACAATAATTAATTTGTCATTTAAAATAGCAAATTTTAAAAACGCTTTCTTCTGAACTTTCCTTTAAGCTGTCGAGCTTATTTATTTAGCCAAATGCGCTACAACCTGGTGTGCCATAAAGCCTCCTTTAGCATCGGTTGAAAATTCTAATCCTCTTGAGAAACCCGAATTCGTCACAGAGCCACACTCCATCCAGGGAATCACCGATAAACCAGCCAAATAAACCCCTACCAAATCACCGATACTCAGTCACAGTTTTCACTGATACCGAATCACAGATCCCGGTCGCAGTCACAGTACTAGTATCCATATCAGCCAAGGGATCAGCCAAGGGATCAGCCAAGGGATCAGCTCAATCACTGTTACCGAATCAACGATACTCTCAATCACTGTTACCGAATCAACGATACTCTCAATCACTGTTCCTAAATCACTGCTACCAAATCACTGTTATTTTGATATTCCAGTAACACGTAAGAACTGTGATTCTAAAGTATCGGTGATTGAGTAGCAGTTCTGTGACTCGCTTAACATCCCTAGTACACGGGGACTGGTGCATGTTAAATCTGTCGTGGCCTCAAATGTCCTCACATTGGCATGGTGTGGAAATTCGGAGAGTGGGGGGCCATCTCAGGTGTTAACCTCGTCATCTGACTGTGGTTCAAAATGACGAGGCGCGTTCTTTGGATCTTTCCCATCGGCTTTGATCCAATGTGCTGCTCCAGTGCGACTTTAATTAAAATACCTACCAACCAATCCGGTCTTATTAGCTCTCGTGTTGCAAAAAAATGACCGTATTGCGACTAACTAAAAGCAAACAATTCCCACCCTATATTCAACAATCAATTTTTAGAGTCACGTAAAAAATAATCCACACTAACACATCCTTTAGAGCCCTGAATTTACGATATGTATCTCACCCACGTCGTAGATATATTATGTATGATAACGCCCGAGTTAACAGTAATGAGAATCACTTATCAGTGAACTAAAGTAATTAGATTGTTTGTCGCGAAAAAAAATGCCCCATCACAAGGTAAAGGGACATTAAAAAAGCCCCAACACGATCTTAAATTCCATTTTAGGGAAAGTTCACAGCGCACGCTGAATATTTTTAATACGCTTTTAAGCCAACATTAATTATAACTATACCTGTAATCGAGAGATTTAATTAAAGAATGGAAAAAATTTCATATTTTCCCTCAGAGTTAATGAGGTTATCTGCGTGCATTTTCGCGTCAAAGAAAAGCTTTCATTGGGGTCCGCATTAATTAGTGCTTTAAAAGTGGCTTTTAAAAAAGAGCTCAGTGTGAAGAACGCGCTGATTCTTTGCCAGGAGATGTTGGAAAAATTGTGTCTTCAGATTATTTTATTACTCATTTCTATATCCATACAAAGCTATAACCCAATGTGTCCCAACCTTTTTTCTCTCCCGACCCCTTCATAAAACTTTTCATTCATGAGTACCCCTTCTCACACATCCCTTTACACTCTACACAAAAAAGTTTGTTTTTTAGGTAGAAATGTTCTTAGGGGTGAATCCATCCAATTCAGGCAATAAAAAATAAAATGTTCGCCTCACCACCTTTGATTTAATGAAAATTAGTATATGGTGGCCAGTAAGGCATATGTTAAACTATGCCATGTTTTTCTATATCCATACAAAGCTATAACCCAATGTGTCCCAACCTTTTTTCTCTCCCGACCCCTTCATAAAACTTTTCATTTATGAGTACCCCTTCTCACATATCCCTTTACACTCTACGCAAAAAAGTTTGTTTTTTTTTAGGTAGAAATGGTTCTTAGGGGTGAATCCATCCAATTCAGGCAATAAAAAATAAAATGTTCGCTTCACCACCTTTGATTTAAAGAAAATTAGTATATGGTGGCCAGTAAGGCATATGTTAAACTATGCCATGTTTTTCTATATCCATACAAAGCTATAACCCAATGTGTCCCAACCTTTTTTCTCTCCCGACCCCTTCATAAAACTTTTCATTTATGAGTACCCCTTCTCACATATCCCTTTACACTCTACGCAAAAAAGTTTGGTTTTTTTTAGGTAGAAATGGTTCTTAGGGGTGAATCCATCCAATTCAGGCAATAAAAAATAAAATGTTCGCTTCACCACCTTTGATTTAAAGAAAATTAGTATATGGTGGCCAGTAAGGCATATGTTAAACTATGCCATGTTTTTCTATATCCATACAAAGCTATAACCCAATGTGTCCCAACCTTTTTTCTCTCCCGACCCCTTCATAAAACTTTTCATTTATGAGTACCCCTTCTCACATATCCCTTTACACTCTACGCAAAAAAGTTTGGTTTTTTTTAGGTAGAAATGGTTCTTAGGGGTGAATCCATCCAATTCAGGCAATAAAAAATAAAATGTTCGCTTCACCACCTTTGATTTAAAGAAAATTAGTATATGGTGGCCAGTAAGGCATATGTTAAACTATGCCATGTTTTTCTATATCCATACAAAGCTATAACCCAATGTGTCCCAACCTTTTTTCTCTCCCGACCCCTTCATAAAACTTTTCATTTATGAGTACCCCTTCTCACATATCCCTTTACACTCTACGCAAAAAAGTTTGGTTTTTTTTAGGTAGAAATGGTTCTTAGGGGTGAATCCATCCAATTCAGGCAATAAAAAATAAAATGTTCGCTTCACCACCTTTGATTTAAAGAAAATTAGTATATGGTGGCCAGTAAGGCATATGTTAAACTATGCCATGTTTTTCTATATCCATACAAAGCTATAACCCAATGTGTCCCAACCTTTTTTCTCTCCCGACCCCTTCATAAAACTTTTCATTTATGAGTACCCCTTCTCACATATCCCTTTACACTCTACGCAAAAAAGTTTGGTTTTTTTTAGGTAGAAATGGTTCTTAGGGGTGAATCCATCCAATTCAGGCAATAAAAAATAAAATGTTCGCTTCACCACCTTTGATTTAAAGAAAATTAGTATATGGTGGCCAGTAAGGCATATGTTAAACTATGCCATGTTTTTCTATATCCATACAAAGCTATAACCCAATGTGTCCCAACCTTTTTTCTCTCCCGACCCCTTCATAAAACTTTTCATTTATGAGTACCCCTTCTCACATATCCCTTTACACTCTACGCAAAAAAGTTTGGTTTTTTTTAGGTAGAAATGGTTCTTAGGGGTGAATCCATCCAATTCAGGCAATAAAAAATAAAATGTTCGCTTCACCACCTTTGATTTAAAGAAAATTAGTATATGGTGGCCAGTAAGGCATATGTTAAACTATGCCATGTTTTTCTATATCCATACAAAGCTATAACCCAATGTGTCCCAACCTTTTTTCTCTCCCGACCCCTTCATAAAACTTTTCATTTATGAGTACCCCTTCTCACATATCCCTTTACACTCTACGCAAAAAAGTTTGGTTTTTTTTAGGTAGAAATGGTTCTTAGGGGTGAATCCATCCAATTCAGGCAATAAAAAATAAAATGTTCGCTTCACCACCTTTGATTTAAAGAAAATTAGTATATGGTGGCCAGTAAGGCATATGTTAAACTATGCCATGTTTTTCTATATCCATACAAAGCTATAACCCAATGTGTCCCAACCTTTTTTCTCTCCCGACCCCTTCATAAAACTTTTCATTTATGAGTACCCCTTCTCACATATCCCTTTACACTCTACGCAAAAAAGTTTGGTTTTTTTTAGGTAGAAATGGTTCTTAGGGGTGAATCCATCCAATTCAGGCAATAAAAAATAAAATGTTCGCTTCACCACCTTTGATTTAAAGAAAATTAGTATATGGTGGCCAGTAAGGCATATGTTAAACTATGCCATGTTTTTCTATATCCATACAAAGCTATAACCCAATGTGTCCCAACCTTTTTTCTCTCCCGACCCCTTCATAAAACTTTTCATTTATGAGTACCCCTTCTCACATATCCCTTTACACTCTACGCAAAAAAGTTTGGTTTTTTTTAGGTAGAAATGGTTCTTAGGGGTGAATCCATCCAATTCAGGCAATAAAAAATAAAATGTTCGCTTCACCACCTTTGATTTAAAGAAAATTAGTATATGGTGGCCAGTAAGGCATATGTTAAACTATGCCATGTTTTTCTATATCCATACAAAGCTATAACCCAATGTGTCCCAACCTTTTTTCTCTCCCGACCCCTTCATAAAACTTTTCATTTATGAGTACCCCTTCTCACATATCCCTTTACACTCTACGCAAAAAAGTTTGGTTTTTTTTTAGGTAGAAATGGTTCTTAGGGGTGAATCCATCCACAATTCAGGCAATAAAAAATAAAATGTTCGCTTCACCACCTTTGATTTAAAGAAAATTAGTATATGGTGGCCAGTAAGGCATATGTTAAACTATGCCATGTTTTTCTATATCCATACAAAGCTATAACCCAATGTGTCCCAACCTTTTTTCTCTCCCGACCCCTTCATAAAACTTTTCATTTATGAGTACCCCTTCTCACATATCCCTTTACACTCTACGCAAAAAAGTTTGGTTTTTTTTAGGTAGAAATGGTTCTTAGGGGTGAATCCATCCACAATTCAGGCAATAAAAAATAAAATGTTCGCTTCACCACCTTTGATTTAAAGAAAATTAGTATATGGTGGCCAGTAAGGCATATGTTAAACTATGCCATGTTTTTCTATATCCATACAAAGCTATAACCCAATGTGTCCCAACCTTTTTTCTCTCCCGACCCCTTCATAAAACTTTTCATTTATGAGTACCCCTTCTCACATATCCCTTTACACTCTACGCAAAAAAGTTTGGTTTTTTTTAGGTAGAAATGGTTCTTAGGGGTGAATCCATCCAATTCAGGCAATAAAAAATAAAATGTTCGCTTCACCACCTTTGATTTAAAGAAAATTAGTATATGGTGGCCAGTAAGGCATATGTTAAACTATGCCATGTTTTTCTATATCCATACAAAGCTATAACCCAATGTGTCCCAACCTTTTTTCTCTCCCGACCCCTTCATAAAACTTTTCATTTATGAGTACCCCTTCTCACATATCCCTTTACACTCTACGCAAAAAAGTTTGGTTTTTTTTAGGTAGAAATGGTTCTTAGGGGTGAATCCATCCAATTCAGGCAATAAAAAATAAAATGTTCGCTTCACCACCTTTGATTTAAAGAAAATTAGTATATGGTGGCCAGTAAGGCATATGTTAAACTATGCCATGTTTTTCTATATCCATACAAAGCTATAACCCAATGTGTCCCAACCTTTTTTCTCTCCCGACCCCTTCATAAAACTTTTCATTTATGAGTACCCCTTCTCACATATCCCTTTACACTCTACGCAAAAAAGTTTGGTTTTTTTTAGGTAGAAATGGTTCTTAGGGGTGAATCCATCCAATTCAGGCAATAAAAAATAAAATGTTCGCTTCACCACCTTTGATTTAAAGAAAATTAGTATATGGTGGCCAGTAAGGCATATGTTAAACTATGCCATGTTTTTCTATATCCATACAAAGCTATAACCCAATGTGTCCCAACCTTTTTTCTCTCCCGACCCCTTCATAAAACTTTTCATTTATGAGTACCCCTTCTCACATATCCCTTTACACTCTACGCAAAAAAGTTTGGTTTTTTTTAGGTAGAAATGGTTCTTAGGGGTGAATCCATCCAATTCAGGCAATAAAAAATAAAATGTTCGCTTCACCACCTTTGATTTAAAGAAAATTAGTATATGGTGGCCAGTAAGGCATATGTTAAACTATGCCATGTTTTTCTATATCCATACAAAGCTATAACCCAATGTGTCCCAACCTTTTTTCTCTCCCGACCCCTTCATAAAACTTTTCATTTATGAGTACCCCTTCTCACATATCCCTTTACACTCTACGCAAAAAAGTTTGGTTTTTTTTAGGTAGAAATGGTTCTTAGGGGTGAATCCATCCAATTCAGGCAATAAAAAATAAAATGTTCGCTTCACCACCTTTGATTTAAAGAAAATTAGTATATGGTGGCCAGTAAGGCATATGTTAAACTATGCCATGTTTTTCTATATCCATACAAAGCTATAACCCAATGTGTCCCAACCTTTTTTCTCTCCCGACCCCTTCATAAAACTTTTCATTTATGAGTACCCCTTCTCACATATCCCTTTACACTCTACGCAAAAAAGTTTGGTTTTTTTTAGGTAGAAATGGTTCTTAGGGGTGAATCCATCCAATTCAGGCAATAAAAAATAAAATGTTCGCTTCACCACCTTTGATTTAAAGAAAATTAGTATATGGTGGCCAGTAAGGCATATGTTAAACTATGCCATGTTTTTCTATATCCATACAAAGCTATAACCCAATGTGTCCCAACCTTTTTTCTCTCCCGACCCCTTCATAAAACTTTTCATTTATGAGTACCCCTTCTCACATATCCCTTTACACTCTACGCAAAAAAGTTTGGTTTTTTTTAGGTAGAAATGGTTCTTAGGGGTGAATCCATCCAATTCAGGCAATAAAAAATAAAATGTTCGCTTCACCACCTTTGATTTAAAGAAAATTAGTATATGGTGGCCAGTAAGGCATATGTTAAACTATGCCATGTTTTTCTATATCCATACAAAGCTATAACCCAATGTGTCCCAACCTTTTTTCTCTCCCGACCCCTTCATAAAACTTTTCATTTATGAGTACCCCTTCTCACATATCCCTTTACACTCTACGCAAAAAAGTTTGGTTTTTTTTAGGTAGAAATGGTTCTTAGGGGTGAATCCATCCAATTCAGGCAATAAAAAATAAAATGTTCGCTTCACCACCTTTGATTTAAAGAAAATTAGTATATGGTGGCCAGTAAGGCATATGTTAAACTATGCCATGTTTTTCTATATCCATACAAAGCTATAACCCAATGTGTCCCAACCTTTTTTCTCTCCCGACCCCTTCATAAAACTTTTCATTTATGAGTACCCCTTCTCACATATCCCTTTACACTCTACGCAAAAAAGTTTGGTTTTTTTTAGGTAGAAATGGTTCTTAGGGGTGAATCCATCCAATTCAGGCAATAAAAAATAAAATGTTCGCTTCACCACCTTTGATTTAAAGAAAATTAGTATATGGTGGCCAGTAAGGCATATGTTAAACTATGCCATGTTTTTCTATATCCATACAAAGCTATAACCCAATGTGTCCCAACCTTTTTTCTCTCCCGACCCCTTCATAAAACTTTTCATTTATGAGTACCCCTTCTCACATATCCCTTTACACTCTACGCAAAAAAGTTTGGTTTTTTTTAGGTAGAAATGGTTCTTAGGGGTGAATCCATCCAATTCAGGCAATAAAAAATAAAATGTTCGCTTCACCACCTTTGATTTAAAGAAAATTAGTATATGGTGGCCAGTAAGGCATATGTTAAACTATGCCATGTTTTTCTATATCCATACAAAGCTATAACCCAATGTGTCCCAACCTTTTTTCTCTCCCGACCCCTTCATAAAACTTTTCATTTATGAGTACCCCTTCTCACATATCCCTTTACACTCTACGCAAAAAAGTTTGGTTTTTTTTAGGTAGAAATGGTTCTTAGGGGTGAATCCATCCAATTCAGGCAATAAAAAATAAAATGTTCGCTTCACCACCTTTGATTTAAAGAAAATTAGTATATGGTGGCCAGTAAGGCATATGTTAAACTATGCCATGTTTTTCTATATCCATACAAAGCTATAACCCAATGTGTCCCAACCTTTTTTCTCTCCCGACCCCTTCATAAAACTTTTCATTTATGAGTACCCCTTCTCACATATCCCTTTACACTCTACGCAAAAAAGTTTGGTTTTTTTTAGGTAGAAATGGTTCTTAGGGGTGAATCCATCCAATTCAGGCAATAAAAAATAAAATGTTCGCTTCACCACCTTTGATTTAAAGAAAATTAGTATATGGTGGCCAGTAAGGCATATGTTAAACTATGCCATGTTTTTCTATATCCATACAAAGCTATAACCCAATGTGTCCCAACCTTTTTTCTCTCCCGACCCCTTCATAAAACTTTTCATTTATGAGTACCCCTTCTCACATATCCCTTTACACTCTACGCAAAAAAGTTTGGTTTTTTTTAGGTAGAAATGGTTCTTAGGGGTGAATCCATCCAATTCAGGCAATAAAAAATAAAATGTTCGCTTCACCACCTTTGATTTAAAGAAAATTAGTATATGGTGGCCAGTAAGGCATATGTTAAACTATGCCATGTTTTTCTATATCCATACAAAGCTATAACCCAATGTGTCCCAACCTTTTTTCTCTCCCGACCCCTTCATAAAACTTTTCATTTATGAGTACCCCTTCTCACATATCCCTTTACACTCTACGCAAAAAAGTTTGGTTTTTTTTAGGTAGAAATGGTTCTTAGGGGTGAATCCATCCAATTCAGGCAATAAAAAATAAAATGTTCGCTTCACCACCTTTGATTTAAAGAAAATTAGTATATGGTGGCCAGTAAGGCATATGTTAAACTATGCCATGTTTTTCTATATCCATACAAAGCTATAACCCAATGTGTCCCAACCTTTTTTCTCTCCCGACCCCTTCATAAAACTTTTCATTTATGAGTACCCCTTCTCACATATCCCTTTACACTCTACGCAAAAAAGTTTGGTTTTTTTTAGGTAGAAATGGTTCTTAGGGGTGAATCCATCCAATTCAGGCAATAAAAAATAAAATGTTCGCTTCACCACCTTTGATTTAAAGAAAATTAGTATATGGTGGCCAGTAAGGCATATGTTAAACTATGCCATGTTTTTCTATATCCATACAAAGCTATAACCCAATGTGTCCCAACCTTTTTTCTCTCCCGACCCCTTCATAAAACTTTTCATTTATGAGTACCCCTTCTCACATATCCCTTTACACTCTACGCAAAAAAGTTTGGTTTTTTTTAGGTAGAAATGGTTCTTAGGGGTGAATCCATCCAATTCAGGCAATAAAAAATAAAATGTTCGCTTCACCACCTTTGATTTAAAGAAAATTAGTATATGGTGGCCAGTAAGGCATATGTTAAACTATGCCATGTTTTTCTATATCCATACAAAGCTATAACCCAATGTGTCCCAACCTTTTTTCTCTCCCGACCCCTTCATAAAACTTTTCATTTATGAGTACCCCTTCTCACATATCCCTTTACACTCTACGCAAAAAAGTTTGGTTTTTTTTAGGTAGAAATGGTTCTTAGGGGTGAATCCATCCAATTCAGGCAATAAAAAATAAAATGTTCGCTTCACCACCTTTGATTTAAAGAAAATTAGTATATGGTGGCCAGTAAGGCATATGTTAAACTATGCCATGTTTTTCTATATCCATACAAAGCTATAACCCAATGTGTCCCAACCTTTTTTCTCTCCCGACCCCTTCATAAAACTTTTCATTTATGAGTACCCCTTCTCACATATCCCTTTACACTCTACGCAAAAAAGTTTGGTTTTTTTTAGGTAGAAATGGTTCTTAGGGGTGAATCCATCCAATTCAGGCAATAAAAAATAAAATGTTCGCTTCACCACCTTTGATTTAAAGAAAATTAGTATATGGTGGCCAGTAAGGCATATGTTAAACTATGCCATGTTTTTCTATATCCATACAAAGCTATAACCCAATGTGTCCCAACCTTTTTTCTCTCCCGACCCCTTCATAAAACTTTTCATTTATGAGTACCCCTTCTCACATATCCCTTTACACTCTACGCAAAAAAGTTTGGTTTTTTTTAGGTAGAAATGGTTCTTAGGGGTGAATCCATCCAATTCAGGCAATAAAAAATAAAATGTTCGCTTCACCACCTTTGATTTAAAGAAAATTAGTATATGGTGGCCAGTAAGGCATATGTTAAACTATGCCATGTTTTTCTATATCCATACAAAGCTATAACCCAATGTGTCCCAACCTTTTTTCTCTCCCGACCCCTTCATAAAACTTTTCATTTATGAGTACCCCTTCTCACATATCCCTTTACACTCTACGCAAAAAAGTTTGGTTTTTTTTAGGTAGAAATGGTTCTTAGGGGTGAATCCATCCAATTCAGGCAATAAAAAATAAAATGTTCGCTTCACCACCTTTGATTTAAAGAAAATTAGTATATGGTGGCCAGTAAGGCATATGTTAAACTATGCCATGTTTTTCTATATCCATACAAAGCTATAACCCAATGTGTCCCAACCTTTTTTCTCTCCCGACCCCTTCATAAAACTTTTCATTTATGAGTACCCCTTCTCACATATCCCTTTACACTCTACGCAAAAAAGTTTGGTTTTTTTTAGGTAGAAATGGTTCTTAGGGGTGAATCCATCCAATTCAGGCAATAAAAAATAAAATGTTCGCTTCACCACCTTTGATTTAAAGAAAATTAGTATATGGTGGCCAGTAAGGCATATGTTAAACTATGCCATGTTTTTCTATATCCATACAAAGCTATAACCCAATGTGTCCCAACCTTTTTTCTCTCCCGACCCCTTCATAAAACTTTTCATTTATGAGTACCCCTTCTCACATATCCCTTTACACTCTACGCAAAAAAGTTTGGTTTTTTTTAGGTAGAAATGGTTCTTAGGGGTGAATCCTTCCAATTCAGGCAATAAAAAATAAAATGTTCGCTTCACCACCTTTGATTTAAAGAAAATTAGTATATGGTGGCCAGTAAGGCATATGTTAAACTATGCCATGTTTTTCTATATCCATACAAAGCTATAACCCAATGTGTCCCAACCTTTTTTCTCTCCCGACCCCTTCATAAAACTTTTCATTTATGAGTACCCCTTCTCACATATCCCTTTACACTCTACGCAAAAAAGTTTGGTTTTTTTTAGGTAGAAATGGTTCTTAGGGGTGAATCCATCCACAATTCAGGCAATAAAAAATAAAATGTTCGCTTCACCACCTTTGATTTAAAGAAAATTAGTATATGGTGGCCAGTAAGGCATATGTTAAACTATGCCATGTTTTTCTATATCCATACAAAGCTATAACCCAATGTGTCCCAACCTTTTTTCTCTCCCGACCCCTTCATAAAACTTTTCATTTATGAGTACCCCTTCTCACATATCCCTTTACACTCTACGCAAAAAAGTTTGGTTTTTTTTAGGTAGAAATGGTTCTTAGGGGTGAATCCATCCAATTCAGGCAATAAAAAATAAAATGTTCGCTTCACCACCTTTGATTTAAAGAAAATTAGTATATGGTGGCCAGTAAGGCATATGTTAAACTATGCCATGTTTTTCTATATCCATACAAAGCTATAACCCAATGTGTCCCAACCTTTTTTCTCTCCCGACCCCTTCATAAAACTTTTCATTTATGAGTACCCCTTCTCACATATCCCTTTACACTCTACGCAAAAAAGTTTGGTTTTTTTTAGGTAGAAATGGTTCTTAGGGGTGAATCCATCCAATTCAGGCAATAAAAAATAAAATGTTCGCTTCACCACCTTTGATTTAAAGAAAATTAGTATATGGTGGCCAGTAAGGCATATGTTAAACTATGCCATGTTTTTCTATATCCATACAAAGCTATAACCCAATGTGTCCCAACCTTTTTTCTCTCCCGACCCCTTCATAAAACTTTTCATTTATGAGTACCCCTTCTCACATATCCCTTTACACTCTACGCAAAAAAGTTTGGTTTTTTTTAGGTAGAAATGGTTCTTAGGGGTGAATCCATCCAATTCAGGCAATAAAAAATAAAATGTTCGCTTCACCACCTTTGATTTAAAGAAAATTAGTATATGGTGGCCAGTAAGGCATATGTTAAACTATGCCATGTTTTTCTATATCCATACAAAGCTATAACCCAATGTGTCCCAACCTTTTTTCTCTCCCGACCCCTTCATAAAACTTTTCATTTATGAGTACCCCTTCTCACATATCCCTTTACACTCTACGCAAAAAAGTTTGGTTTTTTTTAGGTAGAAATGGTTCTTAGGGGTGAATCCATCCAATTCAGGCAATAAAAAATAAAATGTTCGCTTCACCACCTTTGATTTAAAGAAAATTAGTATATGGTGGCCAGTAAGGCATATGTTAAACTATGCCATGTTTTTCTATATCCATACAAAGCTATAACCCAATGTGTCCCAACCTTTTTTCTCTCCCGACCCCTTCATAAAACTTTTCATTTATGAGTACCCCTTCTCACATATCCCTTTACACTCT
This sequence comes from Meta bourneti, assembly GCA_933210815.1. Classification (NCBI taxonomy): domain Eukaryota; kingdom Metazoa; phylum Arthropoda; class Arachnida; order Araneae; family Tetragnathidae; genus Meta; species Meta bourneti. The sequence continues at coordinate 8,995,235 of OW119929.1, forward strand.
ACGCAAAAAAGTTTGGTTTTTTTTAGGTAGAAATGGTTCTTAGGGGTGAATCCATCCAATTCAGGCAATAAAAAATAAAATGTTCGCTTCACCACCTTTGATTTAAAGAAAATTAGTATATGGTGGCCAGTAAGGCATATGTTAAACTATGCCATGTTTTTCTATATCCATACAAAGCTATAACCCAATGTGTCCCAACCTTTTTTCTCTCCCGACCCCTTCATAAAACTTTTCATTTATGAGTACCCCTTCTCACATATCCCTTTACACTCTACGCAAAAAAGTTTGGTTTTTTTTAGGTAGAAATGGTTCTTAGGGGTGAATCCATCCAATTCAGGCAATAAAAAATAAAATGTTCGCTTCACCACCTTTGATTTAAAGAAAATTAGTATATGGTGGCCAGTAAGGCATATGTTAAACTATGCCATGTTTTTCTATATCCATACAAAGCTATAACCCAATGTGTCCCAACCTTTTTTCTCTCCCGACCCCTTCATAAAACTTTTCATTTATGAGTACCCCTTCTCACATATCCCTTTACACTCTACGCAAAAAAGTTTGGTTTTTTTTAGGTAGAAATGGTTCTTAGGGGTGAATCCATCCAATTCAGGCAATAAAAAATAAAATGTTCGCTTCACCACCTTTGATTTAAAGAAAATTAGTATATGGTGGCCAGTAAGGCATATGTTAAACTATGCCATGTTTTTCTATATCCATACAAAGCTATAACCCAATGTGTCCCAACCTTTTTTCTCTCCCGACCCCTTCATAAAACTTTTCATTTATGAGTACCCCTTCTCACATATCCCTTTACACTCTACGCAAAAAAGTTTGGTTTTTTTTAGGTAGAAATGGTTCTTAGGGGTGAATCCATCCAATTCAGGCAATAAAAAATAAAATGTTCGCTTCACCACCTTTGATTTAAAGAAAATTAGTATATGGTGGCCAGTAAGGCATATGTTAAACTATGCCATGTTTTTCTATATCCATACAAAGCTATAACCCAATGTGTCCCAACCTTTTTTCTCTCCCGACCCCTTCATAAAACTTTTCATTTATGAGTACCCCTTCTCACATATCCCTTTACACTCTACGCAAAAAAGTTTGGTTTTTTTTAGGTAGAAATGGTTCTTAGGGGTGAATCCATCCAATTCAGGCAATAAAAAATAAAATGTTCGCTTCACCACCTTTGATTTAAAGAAAATTAGTATATGGTGGCCAGTAAGGCATATGTTAAACTATGCCATGTTTTTCTATATCCATACAAAGCTATAACCCAATGTGTCCCAACCTTTTTTCTCTCCCGACCCCTTCATAAAACTTTTCATTTATGAGTACCCCTTCTCACATATCCCTTTACACTCTACGCAAAAAAGTTTGGTTTTTTTTAGGTAGAAATGGTTCTTAGGGGTGAATCCATCCAATTCAGGCAATAAAAAATAAAATGTTCGCTTCACCACCTTTGATTTAAAGAAAATTAGTATATGGTGGCCAGTAAGGCATATGTTAAACTATGCCATGTTTTTCTATATCCATACAAAGCTATAACCCAATGTGTCCCAACCTTTTTTCTCTCCCGACCCCTTCATAAAACTTTTCATTTATGAGTACCCCTTCTCACATATCCCTTTACACTCTACGCAAAAAAGTTTGGTTTTTTTTAGGTAGAAATGGTTCTTAGGGGTGAATCCATCCAATTCAGGCAATAAAAAATAAAATGTTCGCTTCACCACCTTTGATTTAAAGAAAATTAGTATATGGTGGCCAGTAAGGCATATGTTAAACTATGCCATGTTTTTCTATATCCATACAAAGCTATAACCCAATGTGTCCCAACCTTTTTTCTCTCCCGACCCCTTCATAAAACTTTTCATTTATGAGTACCCCTTCTCACATATCCCTTTACACTCTACGCAAAAAAGTTTGGTTTTTTTTAGGTAGAAATGGTTCTTAGGGGTGAATCCATCCAATTCAGGCAATAAAAAATAAAATGTTCGCTTCACCACCTTTGATTTAAAGAAAATTAGTATATGGTGGCCAGTAAGGCATATGTTAAACTATGCCATGTTTTTCTATATCCATACAAAGCTATAACCCAATGTGTCCCAACCTTTTTTCTCTCCCGACCCCTTCATAAAACTTTTCATTTATGAGTACCCCTTCTCACATATCCCTTTACACTCTACGCAAAAAAGTTTGGTTTTTTTTAGGTAGAAATGGTTCTTAGGGGTGAATCCATCCAATTCAGGCAATAAAAAATAAAATGTTCGCTTCACCACCTTTGATTTAAAGAAAATTAGTATATGGTGGCCAGTAAGGCATATGTTAAACTATGCCATGTTTTTCTATATCCATACAAAGCTATAACCCAATGTGTCCCAACCTTTTTTCTCTCCCGACCCCTTCATAAAACTTTTCATTTATGAGTACCCCTTCTCACATATCCCTTTACACTCTACGCAAAAAAGTTTGGTTTTTTTTAGGTAGAAATGGTTCTTAGGGGTGAATCCATCCAATTCAGGCAATAAAAAATAAAATGTTCGCTTCACCACCTTTGATTTAAAGAAAATTAGTATATGGTGGCCAGTAAGGCATATGTTAAACTATGCCATGTTTATTTTTTGCAAAATAATTTTTTCTCATGGAAATGAGACCCTTTAAAGGGCGGTCAAAAATATTCAATTTACTTTTGAAGAATGTCGCGTAGCACTTAAAATTTCGCTATGCTTAAACTATTAGAGATAAACTTGTTTTGGTTTTTGCTAGTGATACTTAAATGCACTGTTCGTAATAATAAATAAAAATATCTTTTTAAGTTAGATTAGTTTTCAACAATTTGGCACGGAACTTGCTGAAGTTTGGTTAAGATTTAATAAAAAAGTCATCTTTAAAATTTTTGATACTTTTTGTATAAGTTCATTAGAATGTTGTTGTAGTATCCTATATAGCTAATGCAGTATCTCAAAGATTGATTTTTAAGAGCCTTCAACGTAAGATATCGAAATTTCAACCGCTAACGCGCGTTCAACGAGCGAGGCCAACTGGATTCCTCCATTAGTAATAGCCCGTTGTGTTGCTCCAGTGTGACGTTAATTGAAAATACCAATACCAATCCTCCATTAGTAAGCGAGCACTCGAATCTCATTTTCATTTGACAATAACATGCACACTTGGTTTCATTGCACCTGCTGCAACAAATTATAAAATAAAGTTACAAGACATTATTTTGAGGGCTCTAGAAGTGTTGATTATTTATAGTCTACAAACAGCTGCTATTTATCCACCCATCTTCTCATATGGTGAAGATTATTTATATAATGAAAGAGTAGCTTTTTGATGTATTAATCCTCATTACCTTTGTCTGATTACTACTTATTCCTGTACATTTGAAATCGTTTAGTATAATACTCATTTACTTTTAATTCATTCTCGGATTTGGGTATAATTAATTCTGGGAATTTTTATGAAATTAATCTCAAACAAATCTATATAGCAAGTAAAAAGCAATTTCATGGTTTCAGAAGAGACAAATTTAATTATGTCTTTTTATGGAGGAAGGCACATGAAAATTTTCCTGCAACATCAAACATCAGTTTTTAAATAACTAACGAGTTCACTCTTGTTGAAAGTTTTACAATGGTGCGTTCATATGACAAAGTCGGCCTCTTGTCATACACAGACTCGATCTCCTAGTATTGTAACATGAGAGTACAACTTTTCAAGAATCGAGGATGATTGAAAGTAAGTTTATTTACTTATTAATTTTGCATTCGTGAAGTTCAACTTTGAAATAGTCTTTTATTGAAGTATCCGATGAAAGGTTTGGAGTTTTATATGGCAGGAAGAACAGATTAAACACTTTCGCCGAATTTAACGAATCTCAATTTATTTTAATTAATATTTTATTTAACGTAACTAATATTTAAAGTAGCAACTTTTCTTATTGTTTTAAGTAAATAAAATTTATATAATTATTTTATCTGCGATGTCAAATATATTACTTTTCCTATCAATTTTTCCTATCTATGCAATTTTAGAACGGTTTTATGAGGATTTATACGGTACTACATTTTGTGCAACTAGTTTCAATACTGTTCAAATTTTTTAAATATAATTATAGGAATTTATTAATCTTTAAATATGTACTTTATTACTCTGGTCCTTTTTATCAAAATAATTAGTGTATTTTTTAAATTTGGTTTCGTAGTGAGATGAACAGAAAAATTATGTTTGTGAAATTCTGTGTACATGTTTAATACATAATTTTGTGATAGATAATTTATTCAAATTAAGTAAATACTGTAAATTGTTATTCAAATTAATCAGTTAAAGTTAAATAAAAAAGTATTTTTAAGCAAATACTGAGCTACGTTAAGAGAGAGAGAGAGAGAGAAAGCTTAGTTCCCACTGGTTGAAAGGGAATCCCGATTTCATTTAGGGATTTCGAAAACATTTTCGTCCTTTTGTAGGGAATTTGACTTGCGCTTAGGGACTTTTCCTACTTCGAAAGGGAATTTGACGGTATTTATTATTTTCTGAAAGCGTCGGGTTTTCCTCTCTATTAGGGTCATTAGACAAAATAATTTATTTAAGCTTAACTATTCAAAAACTGCAAAAACACGCTCTGATAGCATGTTTATATAGGAACTTAGAAAAAAATAATCAGATTTTTAAAAGATGGCTTTTTTGAGAAAAATGAATTTAAAATTCGTCAAATAGAAAAATTAATATTTCCAATACTATTTACGAACCGCTAATGAAATTAGTATCAATAGTTGATCTGAAGTCTTACAATTGTTTTTTAAAAAGAAACAAATTTGGATTATCTTAAATACTTTAGGAGATAGGCGATTTTTAACTAAGACCGTCGTGTACAAAGGGAGCTGGTGCTCGTTAAATCTGTCGTGACCTCAAATGTCCTGACGGTGGGGTGGGGTGGAAGTTTGGAGAGTGGGGTGCCAGCTCAGGTGTTGACCTCGTCATCTGGCCGTGGTTCAAAATGGCGTGGTGCTGTCCTCGTTTCTTTCCCTTTGGGATTGATCCCGGACCGTCGCCAATAACCCGCTGTGTTGCTCCAGTGCGACGTTAGTTCAAATACCTCTCCTGACCAATAAAATCCTTTAGTCATTATACACTATATGGACAAAAAAGTACTTGGACATGTTTTTCAGAAAAAGTGCTTTATTATTCTATTTAGTAACGGGTAGGCCCTCCTTTTACTTGTATTACAGCTGCAACACGTCGAGGCATACTTTCCACAAGTTCTCTATAAGTATGGGCAGGAATAGCTCGCCATGCCTCTTACAAGGCTGTGAGAAGGGATTGTTGTGAAGATGGTTTCGTACCCGTCGCTCCAGTTCGTCCCGCAAGTGCTCGATCGGATCGAGATCGGGGTTCTGAGCAGACCAGTCAAGCCAATTCACCTCGTTTTCAGGAAACCAGTCGAGCACACGTTTTGCAGTATGCCATGGAGCTCGATCCTGTTGCAAGAAACAACCATCATCGCCGTAGTATTGCCATAGTGTAGGCAAGGCCGAATTATTCAGTACGTAGAGGTACACGTCAGCGTTCATGGTACCAGGTACATAAAGCAATGGGCCGAGTCCTAACCAGGAAAAACAACCCCACACTAAGATGGATCCTCCGATTTTCTGCCGTGTCCAAATACTTTTGTCCATATAGTGTATATAGTTGTGGTCATTAAGTTTGCGAATGGAGTAAAACCAATACTCGAAAATGTGACTCTAAAGAGTTACACATTTTTTTCGTAGTCTTTTAGATTTCCTCTGAATTAGCTGCTGTAATAGTTGACATAATCCTTCGTCACCTCACCTAAAGAGGTCGAAGACAAAAAGGAGAAATCTCATCTTTCACTGCAATGGAAAGTCAGCGAAGAAACTTCCGTCCTTTTCACTCGATTTCAAAGACAGATGATGAAACAAGGGAACGAATTTCCGATCCCGTACCTCCATTTTCATCTGGAGGACGGAAATAGCTCGTTTTTTCCTCTCTGCCGGAATCAAAAGAAACCCCAAGGGGGAGACGAAGAAAAGTGCGTTAATTACTGACGCTATTGTGGAGGCCCGCTCTTTTTCATTGGCCCCGCTCATTTCAGAGGAGAGGTGATTAATTGGAAATGTCGCGCAGTGCTATGTCCGGTGATGGGGTGAAAGGTTTCCCGCCAAGAATGATCCGTTTCCTGGGGGACAGGGAGAATGCTTCCTTCCAAAGAGTTGAGGAATCGACTTTTTGCACTTGTTTCCTTTTTCACTTGAATTGCTAAAGTGAGTGGCGCATATTTAATTATCGAACCTGCGCTGTCAGTTGCTCAGTGCGATTTTAATTAACATCGCACTGGAGTTAACACAGCGAGATATTGGCGACGGATGGGGATCAATCCCCAAGGAAAAGTCCGAGGACACCACTGCGTAATTTTGAACCACGGTCAGATGACGAGACAACACCTGAGCTGGCACTCCACTCTCCAAACTTCCACACCACACCAACGTGAGGACATTTCAGGCCACGATAGATTTAACGTGCATCAGCCGCAGTATATACGACTGTCTTTGGCTGGGTCGAGTTTCGAACTCTCAACCCTCCGGTTTCTAACCTTATGCTCCTCCAATTGGGCTACCGCGGCCACCAATATTTGATTGACAAAATTAATAAGGCGATATTTAAATAAGTATACTTTATCTTCATAAGTAAATTTTGCTTTGCTGTGGACCAAGAGAATTGCCTCAGGTTCCAAAAGACCTCGCTTCGGTAAAAGGGATCCAAATTCCATCGCATTCGAACTGGTTCGTTGCGAACGTTTTCTGCCATTGGAACCGAATGTTGGAACTTTTAAATAGCACCCAACCGTTCTCTGGGGGAGATGTAAGTACTTTTCTTCTGGAAGAGGGAGAGCATTTTCAGGATTTCCGATAGCATCACGGAAGTTTTGCAATCGCTCCAGGCGACCTAAAATTGAAATCGGAGCCCGCTTATGGAAGGAACACTTCCAACTCCACAACTTCCTGCGCCACTTGGATGGAAAAATTGCTTTTTGTAACTCGAGTTATTAAGGGAATGAGAGGTGCCTCTCAGATTTTTACTCTCGTGCAATCTTCCCGTTTCCATAGGGGATGCAAATGTAATTCCGTTTCAAAGCGAGACATTTCCAAAACCTGTACTTTTCAAAAAGAAAAAATGTGGTCCCGTATTCTTGAGGGCCGCGGTGGCCCGATTGGAATAGACAAGAATTAGCAACCGGAGGGTTGCGAGTTCGAAACTGGATCCGGCCAAAGACCGTCATCTGGGCTGGTGCATGATAAATCTGTCATGGCGAGTGAGAGTGCCAGCTCAGGTGTTGACCTCGTCATCTGACCGTGGTTCTAAATTACATGGTGTTGTCCTTGGATCCTTCCTTTCGGGGTGGATCCAGGACCTTTGCCAATAGCCTGCTGCGTTGCTCCAGTGCGTGAGATGTTAATTAACTACCTACCGTAATTGGATATTATTCCATAGAGAAGTAACAATTAAATCTATACATATAAAGCAGAGTTGGCGTCTGTCTGTCTGTCTGTTCTCTATACAAATCTACAGTTTGACCAATCTACACCAAATTTGGTACACTTATACTTTGGAACACTGAGAGTATCGAAAGCTACATATGTTAATATGTAGCTTGCGTTACTGTCCCCGTTCTATCTGTCTTGGGTGTGCAGAGGTGGCTAAAAGCACTATTCGAAATCACCATAGAATAACATTCAGAATTTTTACGATCACTATACGACCAATTTCCACTAAATTTGGTACATTCATTCTTTAGAATTCTGCGGGAAACAGGATATACATATATTAACCCCGTTCAATTTGTACTGGGTCTGCAGAGGGGCTAAAAACAATTCAAAATCCCCATAGGCATAACATTATTTTTACTCACTATCTTTTAACTCTCAGGAAAATTAACGCCAAATTTGGAGAATTCATTCCATCGAATTCCACGGGAAACATAATCTAGATATTAAGCCCCGTTCTATTTTTCCTGGTTCTGCAGAGGGGGCTAAAAACAATTTGTAATCCACATAAGAATAACAGTCAGTAATATTACGATGGATTACAAACAATTCCACCCAAGCAACGCCGGGTAATTATGCTAGTGAATAAATAAAATTAATCTTTCAAAAGATTTAAACGGTGCATTGTGTTGATATAACCAGTGTGACGTTAATTAAAATACCTAACTATCTACCTACCGTTGATATAATCAATATATTGATCAATCGCAATGGTGTATTTCAACGCGAGACATTTTTATACGTTTTGTTAATATTTTCGGATAACCGAATTCTGAGGAACTGGTACATATAAGCCCACGAATACAGTAGGTATTTTAATTAACGTTACACTGGAGCAACACAACGGGCTATTGGTGACGGTCCGAGATCAATCCCAAAGGGCAAGATTCGAGGAATACGCGTCCTCATTTTAAACCAAGGACAGATGGTGAGGTAACACCTGAGCTGGCACCCCACTCTCCAAACTTCCACACTACGCCAAGGTGAGGATGTCTGAGGCCACAACGGATTTAACGTGCACCGTCAAGACTAAGGAAATGCTTCTCAATATTTATGCGATTATCGCACCAATAGAAACAACGCCGTAATTTTGGCGTTAAAGGGCCGATCGCGGATTCGTTTGGCACCAGAAATGAATAAACGCATCATTTTCATTTGTTTTCTAGAGGATGGCGACTTGGGAAATTTTCAACAAAAATTTGATTGAAACCGTGGAGAAATCTAAAGCATTATATTAAAATCTCGAAAAACGATTTGAAAAAAATGACAAAAATAAAATTTAAAAAAAACCAAAACAATGACCCCAAACAACTCTTGAATCGGGAGACTGCAAACGGAATGGAAGTCTGTACGGGTATTGTCTACTTGGTACAACAGCAAATAACATGTCAATAAAATCCTACTTATAAGTAATCCATAAAATGACAATCGATTAAAAATTTATAATTGTCCTCTTGATTGAAACGCATTTAAATAGCACAATAGCTTCAATATATTCTACTACGAACTAATATCTCAATTTGAAAAACTATACAAATAATAATTTCAGTTAATTGAATGGCCGATCTGGATTAAGAACTTTGAGGTAGGTAGTTAATTAACGTCGCACTGGTGAACACAACGGGCTATTGGGGACGGTCCGGAATCACACACGAAGGGAAAGATACAAGAACAGTCATCATTGTGAACCACGGTCATATGATTTAATAAACGCCTAACCTGACACCCCAATCTCCAAACTTCCCGCCAACGCGAGGACGTCTGAGACAACGACAGATTTAATGTGCACCAGCCCCCGCGAACACAACGGTCTTTGGCTGGACCTAGTTTCGAACTCGCAACCCTCAACGCTCGACGGTTGCTGAGAACTTGGAATGAGACTGGGTGAAGTGAAATATTTCTAATGGATGTCTGGCTCTGCAGCAGAAATAACGAGGTATGAAATTCAACGTTAATTTTTGAATAACGACGCTCGTCATTCCCTGCGCGATCTCTTCCACCCCCGCGAGCAAACGATCGTTAACAGGTGTCCCCGTCTTTAACGAGTCTCTTCCCATTTTTAACTCCCACATCCGGGAACTTCATTAAGGAAGGACGCTAATTTCTCCGACAAGCCACAGCGACTCCTTCGCAGGGAAACAGGAAATTAATGGGATCGTCTGCCCCCCTCTGTTTCAGATTTCGCACCCCCCGGCTCATCAACGGGGGAAATGGGAGGGCAAATAATTTCCTTTCCAAGAGAGACTGCTCATGATTGTCCTAAATGAGCTCACCAATCTCTCATGAAGTTACAAATTACGGTCTCGTTTGGATCTTGACTCATTTTCACGTAATCCCATGGTCAAGAACTGAATATGCACGAGGGGCCGCGGTAGCTCGGTTGGAAGAGTAACGGATTAGTAATCGGAGGGTTCCGAGTTCGAATCCAACCAAACACCGTCGTGTACACGGGGGCTGGTTCACGTTAGATCTCGTGGCCTCAAATGTCTTCACGTTGGCGTGGTATGGATTGATCGGATTTTTATGGCGCAAGGACCAGGTTAGGTCAAGCTGCGTCAAAATGTGTAATTTGAAATAAATTTTATCGTGATTTATCCATAAATTTAAAACTAATAATCAAAATTTAACAGAAATAAATTAATATAAAAACACTTCAAATCAATTAGTAGATAAAATTATAAAAACCTATGTCTGATATAAATGAAAACATTGGATGAGAAGAACACTTAATAAATCATTAATATTAGTGTTAACACCAAGTATTAAAATCTAATAGTATTAAAATCAGGACATTCACTTGAAATGTGTCTCAGATAGGATTGTGTCACACGTCAGAGCTTGTTCTGAGTCTAGCAAACGCCTGTGAGTTAAATATGTGGGACCTATCCTATATCAAATCTTGACACTTTTACTTCGAGTCTATTAAAATTATTGGGTCTAAAACACTTTTCATATAGTTGAATACAATAGAATCTGTATTGAATATCGAGGTGTGGAAGTTTGGAGAGTGGAGTACCAACTCAGGTGTTGCTCTTCTCATCTGACCGTGGTCCAAGATGAAAAGGTGTTCTCTGATCTTTCCCTTCAGGGTTTGATCCCAGACCGTCGCCAATAGTCCGTTGTGTTGATCCAGTGCGGCGTTAATTAACTACCTACCTCAACTACGAACAGAATTGCTATTCAGAGCTATTATCCAATTATGATATGTTTAGTTATGTCAACACTTAAAAAGTAGTTTGTGTTAACACTTAAAAAACCTCTTTTGCCTTCCGGTTTGATCCCGGACCGTCGCCAATACCCCGGTGTGTTGTTACACTGCGACGTTAATTACCTACCTCCCTGCAGTATCGTAGTATGAGTACATGAACTAGGGATATAAAAACTGTTGCAAAGTTACACGTCATTTCTTGATTCATCTGTACATAAACATTTACGGCACGCAGAGAGCAGAACCGTCTTCGCTCATAGGAATAATAAAAAGAGATGTTTCCAAAGCAGGAAGTGCTGCATTCCGCTTCGAGTCCAAATGAGACAACGCAGCACTCCGAAAAGAAAAAAGTCCCCCAAAGCGACGCACATCGAAAAAGCTTCTTTTTTCCTCTTCCGCCCCGTAAAGTAAACGTGCTGTCGAGATTGATATTTTGTAAATGGCGCTCATTTGGAGAGAGAGGAATTCCCTCTCTATTCCATTAACGCCTTTCCTCTCCCCCGTTTCTACCTTTCAAAAAGCGACGCCCTCTGCACGTTTCGGAAAGCGCGACTTTTGTTTGGAGGCACATTTTTGCGCTCTTTATCATTTCGCTTCACTTCACTCCTTCCTTTATCTGCTGCGCCTTTGAGGCTCCGGAAGAAGAGGGAACGCTGCTGTTAATAGAAGTATTTATCTTGGCGCGCGTGGCAACGGCGATGCTATCGGGCCGAGGCAACAGGTACGGGGCTATCTCCCCCGGTTGGGCCATGAAATAAGCGACGTTTTAAATAACGGTTTCTTTCCGTGCAGCCGAGATTATTTCGGCCTTTTGAGTTGGAAACCTGGCAGCGGTGCGTGGTTCTTTTGTGAGACGTAACTGGATTTTTTAATTAACCTTTATCAGCCTTCCTTGTTTTCCTCTACATTGTTCAGATATTCATCACAGCTCAGTGCCGAGTATCGTACTGTAGGATATCTCTCGACCCATCAAAGCGGCCCACACAAGTGCCCTCTGTTGAGCGTAGCTACTAACTAAACAGTTGACAGACGTACTTAGAGATTGAAAATTGTAAAACGTACTCCCAGACGATAAATTGCCTTGTTCAGATGTAATGGTTGGTTAATAATTAATTAGCGTCGTACTAGAGCAACACAACGGGCTATTGACCACGGTACGAGATCAATCCCGGAAGAGAGAGGCTCAAGGACAACACCACGTAATTTTGAACCGCGGTCAGATGACGAGGCAACACCTGAGCTGGCATCCCACTCTCGAAACTTCCACACCTCGCCAACATGAGGACATTTGATGCCACGACGGATTGAACGTGCACTAGGCCCAAAATTGAACGGCATAAAATGTCCTCATGTTGGCGGTGTTTCGAAAGTAGGGTGCCAGATCAGGTGTGACCTCGTCATCTGACCGTGGTTCAAAATTACGTGGTGTTTTCCTCGCATCTCCCTCTTCGTGTCTGATTCCGGACCGTCGCCAATAACCCGTTGTGTTGCTCCAGTGCGACGTTAATTAAATATATACCTGACCATCCCGTATTTTTCTTATTTAGTGAGGAAAAAATGCTTTGCTTGTATTTTCCGATTAGCAACAATTAGATCAAATATTTGGACCAATCGGGCTGGTGGTGCTGACTTCTAGATCGAAAAGTTCCTAATTCGAATGTGATAAGGCACTGGTGTTTATCCGTCTGGAATGAATGTGCATCCTCATATGTAAATTGCCATGTAAGGTTCAACGTGAGCTAACCCCCGTGGAGTACCACCAAGTTGTTCAGTATTCCGACCTCGTTAATGCCCTGTCGACTAAGGTTCAATTGGCCGGACATTGGCAAGAAAGAAAATCAAGAATCACGTTATTTCGCTTACGAATCAAACTTGCCAACTGGGGAAACATTTTCACCAGTCTTTGGTAGGTCGATATTTCAAATAACGTTACACTGGAGCAACGCAACCGTCTATTCCAGACATGGGTAGGTCGATATTTCAATTAACGTTACACTGGAGCAACACAACCGTCTATTCCAGACATGGGTAGGTCGATATTTCAATTAACGTTACACTGGTGCAACGCAACCGTCTATTCCAGACATGGGTAGGTCGATATTTCAATTAACGTTACGCTGGAGCAACGCAACCGTCTATTCCAGACATGGGTAGGTCGATATTTCAATTAACGTTACGCTGGAGCAACACAACCGTCTATTCCAGACATGGGTAGGTCGATATTTCAATTAACGTTACACTGGAGCAACGCAACCGTCTATTCCAGACTTGGGTAGGGAGATATTTCAATTAACGTTACACTGGAGCAACGCAACCGTCTATTCCAGACATGGGTAGGGAGATATTTCAATTAACGTTACACTGGAGCAACGCAACCGTCTATTCCAGACATGGGTAGGTCGATATTTCAATTAACATTACACTGGAGCAACACAACCGTCTATTCCAGACATGGGTAGGGAGATATTTCAATTAACGTTACACTGGAGCAACGCAACCGTCTATTCCAGACATGGGTAGGGAGATATTTCAATTAACGTTACACTGGAGCAACACAACCGTCTATTCCAGACTTGGGTAGAAACAATTTGAATTGTTTCAAATTCGCATTTATTAAAAAAATTAAGTTCTGTTGAGTATTACATTCATAAGAAATAAAAAGGCCTGGCCATTTCTATTAAATAGATTATTAGAGGAAAGAAGTGAGAACAGAAAAAGTTAATTTTGAATGCAAAATGTGCTATAATTAAACTTAGATCGAAACAGGATTTGTGTGAACTTTATGGATCTCGTTGGATTTAATCCTCATTCTGGAGATTTCCGAGTAGTGGAGTTTACCCCACAACACATGATTATTCAATAAACCCATCTATTGGTTGAAGGAATCTTGGGAAAAATTCTATTGGTCAAGATAAAAAGGAGCCAGAAGTCGTGCAAGAAAGACTAGAGATTGCGAAACGTAAGAATTCTTCAGAGGTTAAAAGAAATTTTTCGAAAGCTTCATGAAGTGCTACTCTAATGGGAAAGTCTTAACAACCTGCTCAGAAATAGAATGTTGCTAAGAATATTCCTCTTCCAGGAACGGTCTGTAGAATATGTGAATGGTTCAGTGGTAAATTTCCCTCACACAAGTCTTAAATAAGATAACTAGTTTATTAAAAACAATAACGTAACAGAACAAAACAGCATTATTAGGGCTGCAACCCTTACACGTTCTTTCTCATCAAGAAGATCGTAGTCACACTCACTGAAATTCGTAGAATATAATTTCAAGGACAGAGCCACACTAGCGCCCTCTTGCGCATTTCGTAACACATCCCATGAACTCTCAACTTGAGTTCACTATCTTAAATCACTAATGACTATAACCTTTTAATTAATACAAAACCACAAACAAATAAGTATAAAAACCTCTATATAATTGCATTCCATTAACTTAAATCGTCCAATTTACACCCATAAACAAAGTTCGGAATGCACATTTTAAATCAAATAAAACAAAGCAAAGTTCTGTATTAGACATAACAGAAATTAGAAATACTAATACTTTAGAAACAAAAATTTAACATAATAAATTCACAATTACCAATAACGTTTTATCAATCAATAGAAAAATAACACAAATTTAGTTAATTTCTAAATTATAAAGAAGCTGTATGGGTCGTTTAATATTACCCTTTTGAGTTTTAAACAAACAGGAACGGATTTTTGCATCTCTTCCAGAGAATACCTGTTCTATTTTACCCACGGTCTGTGCTATTTCTGAAGATATGGAATTCGGTGTTTTCGAAAGAGAAAGAAAACCTTCGTTCATAAGGGGAGTACGTAAGTTTCCTACCCCTAACATAGCTTCGTGCGTGTGAAATGTTTGCAGTGTATAACCTCAAGGAAATCGAGAGCGACTTCAATTTGCATCCAGTTCCTACGTCACGTTATGATGTCTGAAAATTCGAAACAAGACCGTTTAGATCCACGATGCCTATTCCAAAGAAAAGAAACTACAAACAATTATGCAAATGTTCAATAGCTTTAAAAATGAAAACAAAAGATTTATCTACAAATCGATATAAATGTAAATGTGTTACGCTATGTAGCTAAAGAAAGTGAATGTATTGAAAACAAATATCAAAAGTTCCAATAGCACTTTAACTTGTTACACGGATTCAAAAACGCTTACTTCGCTTTCCCTTTTTCGTGAGCAACTCTGTAATGTCCATTTTGAATTCATATAATACATTTCATCGTGGTTCTCTCGCTTTTTTTAATAGATTCAAACGCTGCAATATTTTTTCAGGACATCAATAACAGTCCTTTAACTAGACTGTCCGGGCCGTCACCAGTTGTGTTGCTCCAGTGCGACGATAATGAAAATATCTACCCACCTTGACTAGACTAATTAGTATTTGGGCCTGCTGACAAAAATGTCGACTTTAAAATTATCGAGAAAATGACACACTCCTTGGGGAGGTATACCATTCGTTATAGAAATTATGACGAGATAATCAATAAAATAAAATTATAAAATGAAATAAAAACACTAAAGCATTTCATTTTAAAATATATAGATATCCATAGTTGCAAATTATATCCTCAATTTTATTTAGAATTCCTTCATTCTAGAAGAGTAGAGGATTAGAAACCGGAGGGTTGCGAGTTCGAATCCAACCAAAGACGGTCGTGTACACGGGAGCTGGTACACGTTGAATCCGTCGTGGTCTATAATGTCCCCACGGTGACGTGGTGTGGAGGTTTGGAGATTGGAGTGCCACACACCTGCGGTAATAACCTCGTCATCTGACCGTGGTTCGAAATTACGTGGTGTTGTCTCCCAGATCTCCCCCTTCGGGTTTAATCCCGTACCGTCGCCAATAGGTAGGTAATTTAATTAGCGTCACACTGGAGCAACGCGACGGGCTATTGGCGACGGTCCGGAATCAAACCCGAAGTGGGAGATAGAAGGAAAACACTACGTAATTTTGAACCACAGTCACATGACGAGGTCACACCTGAGCTGACACCCCACTCTTCGAACTTCCACACCACACCAACTCGAGGACATTTGAGGTCACGACAGATTGAATTTGCACCAGCCTCCCCTTGTACACGACGGTCTTTTGTTTGGATTTGAACTCTCAACCCTCTGGTTGCTAGTCCGTTACTCCTCCATCCGGGCAAACACTAACCGGAGCCTTACTAAGGCAGGGAAGCCTACAGTACGGTACGTACGAAGGTGGTTTGTGAATACACTAGAAGATGTACGAATGGTACGAAGGTGGTGTACGAATATATGGTGTACGAATACACTAGAAGATTTTTTTTTAATTTAGCCTTTAAAAATCCAGTTATTTTTCAACAAGTCATCGGTTTATGATTAAAATAATTTCGGTGAGAAAAAAATCAGATTAAGCTAATTATTAATTATCTAATTGAGTCAAAGTCTAATTTGTTCAATAAGACAATTTCTGTTGGAAATTAATCCTACTGTTATTCTTCATGTTTCGACCCTCAATCGAGCTAGAAGGAACAGGTTATTTTTACAACTGTTTTCACCAAAGTCGAAAAAATCAAGATTTTTTCAGGAATTTTAACATTTAAAAATCAAATAAAAATTAATTCCTTAATCACGACAGATTGAACGCGCACTAGGCCCCTTTGTACTCGTTGGTCTTTGGCTGGATTTGAACTCGTAAATCTCCCGTTGGTAATGGATATCATTTTTATGACGGAAAGATTTTTGTCGCGCCAACACGAAAAGTCAAGTGAAACTACTGAACCCCTGCGCTGAGACATCATCGCTTTGTTTCAGAGTGTCTTACAAGAAGGATGGAATTTCTTTCGACAGGTTCGATCCCCATTCCGGAAAGGGTGTATCGGCACGTGCAGCGAAATGAGCAGATTCCCGACACATCGAGAGGAAGAAAGGGGCGTCCATTCTTTGGGGTAGGTGTACCAGTTGCCATGGATACCACTGATAAATTGGCCAAAAGCTGCTGCCCCGCTTCTCTTTTTAAGCTGCCGTGGAGGAGAAAAAATGCTCCTCGGGCTATTATTAACATTTAGGAAACATCTTTTCTTGATTGTATTTGCAAAAAGGGAGGCTCCGACCTAATCTTGTTTGCGGGAGAGATTTGTTTTACTATCGATTCCCGTGAAAGATGGAAAATTCTGAAGAATCGCTTTTTTCCCTTCGTTCGCGCAGTTTGGGTTCTCTGCACCCTTCTCCGAATAAGATCTCTCCCTCCGAGATCGGCGACACGTGTTGCACAAACACCTGTTTGCCGCTTCGGGAGGAGGAGGGAGAAACTCATTTTGTCGTGTGCACGGAGATTTGAATAAGACACTGGATGCACATTGCTTATGCGAGTCGCGACATCTTGCGAATAGCTTACTTAGCTTTATTCTGTGAGGGGTGCAGACGCGTATATCCGTTCTGGTACTATTTGCTGTCCTTAGTATAAACGGGGATCGCGATCTCGGGATACAATTACGATTATTTTCTGCTTTCGTCACACTACTGTATTCCACAACCCTTTTTTTCCTCTCTAACGAAATTTTTAACTTGATGGTATCTTGTGTTTGGAACAGCTTGGCCAAACACAAAACAACTAGCATAACGCCAAAATAAAACTCGAATCTTTCCCTTTGGGATTGATTCCGGACCGTCACCAATAGCCCGTTGTGTTTCTCCAGTGTGACGTTAATTGAAAATACCAATACCAATATCGAAACAAAAACCAACTAGAACACTGGTGCCATGAAGCTCTTTTGAAATTCCCTATCTTAAGGATTGGCGAATAGCTTTTTAAATTCTCCGCTTAAATGTTTAGTGCGACGTTAACTAAAGTACCTACCTTCCTACATTTACGTAAAGCTCGTCATCTGACCGTGGTTCGAAATTGCGTGGTGTTGTCCTCGATCTTTTCCTTTGGGATTGATCTCGGACCGTCGCCAATAGCCCGTTGAGTTGGTCCAGTGTGACGTTAACTAAAATACCTACCTTCCGTAAAGCGGCAAATAATCAATAAATTCATAATTCCCAGAAAGAAAATAGCAACTGAAGGGTTGCGAGTTCGAATCCAGTCAAACACCGTTGTGTACGTGCAGGTGCACGTTAAATCTTTCGTGGCCTCAAATGTCCTCACGTTGGCATGGTGTGGAAGTTTGGAGAGTGGGGTGGAAACACAGACGACGAGGTAGCACCTGAGCTGCACCCCCACTCATCAAAAGGGGCTCAGTGGGTATGTCCACTGCGCTAGCAACCTTCGAGTTGTAGGTGGCGCAGGTTCGATTCCTGTCAGGTGCATTCCTTCATGGGTGTATTTCTCTATTCGGTGTCAGTAAAACTTTCATTGTGTCTATTACTTGGTGGTGTATGTCTTGTGCCAGCATGGTCAAGTAGGATCTTTGCGTCATAAAACCTGAAAACCACGCCAACGTGAGGACACTTGAGGCCACGACAGATATAACGTGCACCAGCACCTTTTGTTCACGATGGTGTTTTGCTGGATTCGAAATTGCAGCCCGACGGTTGGTAATCCGTTACTCTTTGAACTGGGCATGTAGATGAGAGGATGTTCATGGAATGAAGGGTAAAGAAAATTATATAGAATTCAAAAAAATTGATTCTGTATAGAAATTTAAAGATTTGAATGAGGATTTCTCCCCAGTCAAATCCTGCAAAGTTAAATTAGAGTTGTTAAAAAAAGTATCGGCGATGAAGATTTAAAGCTGGACAATAGATTACAAAATGTTTTATGGTAAAAAAACAATAGTCTCCACTCACAGGGGCACTCTCCCAACAGACACGGAACGAGGACACTTCTACAAATGTTACAGGTATTACGACCCGATCCGAAAGTGGGATCAGGTTTACAGACAAGTTCGTGTCTTTTGACACTGGAAGGATGTACTGTATGGAAGTTTTAACGGGATCTTGCTAAGAAATACACAATATTGGCACACACATACAATGACGATGGAATTAATCTATCCATCGCTACGTAAAATCATATCAACCGCCATCCTGCACGAACCTGGGAACTCTCTTTAGAGCATTCTGTATGTACTCTTATAGATCTTCATGCTCGAACCTAAGAATAACACTATCTTCAGACGGTCATACTCGAACTTGGGAACAATGCTTTCTGTAGAGCATTTTATACACACTTGAGAACAACACTCCTATAGAGCATCATGCACGAACCTGAGAATAACACTCCCTTTAGAGCCTCTGGGAACCAACGCTTTCTGTAGAGCATTTTATACACACTTGGAAACAACACTCCTATAAAGCTATATGCAAGAACCTAAGAATAACACTCTCTTCAGAGCGACATACACGAACCTGGGAACATTTCTCTGTAGAGCATTTTGTATTCACTTGGGAACAATACTGCTATAGAGCATCTTGCCCGAACCTGGGAACAACACTCTCATTAGAGCATCTGGCCGACACTTGGGAGCAATACTCCTTTTAGAGCGTCTTCCTCGAACCTGGAAACATTCCCTACAGAGCACTTTGTAGGAACCTCTACAACCTACAATTTCGCTCTGGTTCTTTTCAGCTCCCATTTTTTAGCATATTGCCCAAGGGTTCCTCTTCTGGGAGCGGGATCCCGTAGAACCATTTTACCTCCTTATGGGAAAAATGGTGCGAATCTTACACTTTCCGAACCACTTAAAAGTTTTCAAGCCACTAAAATTTTCCTGAAATAAATCGATGACAAAATATAATTTAATTATGATCACTCATTCACAAATGTAGTATAGCCATTTTCTACCGCCTGAAGTGGCTGGCCCAGATTTCGCCCCTTTTTTCAAAAAACCATACCTTTGAAGCCATAGCAAATGGCAACTCAAAATGTGCCCTAGATGTCAATTCACTTCTGTACAAACTCGTGTGCTAGGAGAAAAGGTGCACTCTTCAATGCACCTTCAAGGTCACATTTGCAGATTCCAGCGCATGTGACATTGAAGTAAATGAAGCTGTAGATCAATTGGCAAAGCAAGTCAGATAATTCAATGCTGAGCAAACCCCAATAACTCTTACTGATGCTAATGATTTGGTAAAATTCAAACTTCATACCACAAAAAATTAAAACAAAACAACAAATTTGTGTAATTGACACCTATAGAAAAACCACCGCACTATCCAGACTGAGAACAGGACAGTTCAAAGGCATGAAAATGAACTGTGATGGGACCAGAATGTAGACAGTGCAACAAATGTCTGGGCATCGAATTCACACCTCATCCTATAGTCACCTGCCCTGCAGTAGTAGCTGCTCTTCAAGCCATCGATTACCATCCCGAAGAACATCTTTACAGCGAGAAAATAATCGACATCGCCAAATCTGTACAAAATGCACACTGCAACATCTGACTCAGAAATGGATACGACAACATACAATTATTTCCTCGGAGTTACTCTGTAATAATTCATTTCAGGGACGTAAGCTCACGAGTAAACTGCATTCAAATGTATCGATGACTCAATGTGTAAGTACACGATAAAAAGCCGTAATGAATAAGTGAAGCTCGCACTTAATAACTTTGAGCTCACAAAAATACTCTGTTAGTCGTAACAATCGAGCCAATTAAGAATCCAGAGCATCCCGTGATCAGGAGCTTAGCACCCATTGTACCGCGTCCTGCTCACACAAAAACGGAGCGCAACAATGAGACCTCCGGAGATAATTAATGAAAATCACTGCTTCTCTCTCTACCCCATCTCGGAAAAATGATACGTTTCGAAGAGATTTTGTTTTCTGACATCCGTTTAAGGGATTACACTTCCATTTGCGCTTTCGACAGAGATGAATGTGCTTCCTCGGCGACTGCATTGATTTTAATGATATTAACATGTGTTGGGAGGAGATATGTGAAAGAATGGGAGTACCTCTTTGCTTCAAATGCTTTGTCCAAGACGCCGGGAATGGAAAACTTATTTTTTGAATAATTCCGCTTGTAATTGTTTCAATTAGCTCTATTGATTGGGGGAGATTTTCGCTTCAATTCATTTTTGAGAACTTTTGTAACGACTTTAATGAAATGCATTTTTTTCTGAAATAGTTTGGTTGAAGAAAATATTTATTTTTATTCTTTGATAGGCAGTAGTGATTTCCTGTAACGCTCCAAGGGTTTCGATGAGATATCTCGTCCAAGATATGATCCGTTGTGCTGAGAACGAGGTGTCTTGTCCAATATCTGATCCATTGTGCAAAGGACGAGATGTCTCGTCCAAGATCTGATCCATTGTGCTGAGGACGAGATGTCTCGTCCAAGATCTGATCCATTGTGCTGAGGACGAGATGTCTTGTCCAATATCTGATCCATTGTGCAAAGGACGAGATGTCTCGTCCAAGATCTGACCCATTGTGCTGAGGACGAGATGTCTCGTTCAAGATCTGATCCATTGTGCTGAGGACGAGATGTCTTGTCCAATATCTGATCCATTGTGCAAAGGACGAGATGTCTCGTCCAAGATCTGACCCATTGTGCTGAGGACGAGATGTCTCGTCCAAGATCTGATCCATTGTGCTGAGGACGAGATGTCTTGTCCAATATCTGATCCATTGTGCAAAGGACGAGATGTCTCGTCCAAGATCTGACCCATTGTGCTGAGGACGAGATGTCTCGTCCAAGATCTGATCCATTGTGCTGAGGACGAGATGTCTTGTCCAATATCTGATCCATTGTGCAAAGGACGAGATGTCTCGTCCAAGATCTGACCCATTGTGCTGAGGACGAGATGTCTCGTCCAAGATCTGATCCATTGTGCTGAGGACGAGATGTCTTGTCCAATATCTGATCCATTGTGCAAAGGACGAGATGTCTCGTCCAAGATCTGATCCATTGTGCTGAGGACGAGATGTCTTGTCCAATATCTGATCCATTGTGCAAAGGACGAGATGTCTCGTCCAAGATCTGACCCATTGTGCTGAGGACGAGATGTCTCGTCCAAGATCTGACCCATTGTGCTGAGGACGAGATGTCTTGTCCAATATCTGATCCATTGTGCAAAGGACGAGATGTCTCGTCCAAGATCTGACCCATTGTGCTGAGGACGAGATGTCTCGTCCAAGATCTGATCCATTGTGCTGAGGACGAGATGTCTTGTCCAATATCTGATCCATTGTGCAAAGGACGAGATGTCTCGTCCAAGATCTGATCCATTGTGCTGAGGACGAGATGTCTTGTCCAATATCTGATCCATTGTGCAAAGGACGAGATGTCTCGTCCAAGATCTGACCCATTGTGCTGAGGACGAGATGTCTCGTCCAAGATCTGATCCATTGTGCTGAGGACGAGATGTCTTGTCCAATATCTGATCCATTGTGCAGAGGACGAGATGTCTCGTCCAAGATCTGACCCATTGTGCTGAGGACGAGATGTCTTGTCCAATATCTGATCCATTGTGCAAAGGACGAGATGTCTCGTCCAAGATCTGATCCATTGTGCTGAGGACGAGTTGTCTTGTCCAATATCTGATCCATTGGGCAAAGGACGAGATGTCTCGTCCAAGATCTGACCCATTGTGCTGAGGACGAGATGTCTCGTCCAAGATCTGATCCATTGTGCTGAGGACGAGATGTCTCGTCCAAGATCTGATCCATTGTGCTGAGGACGAGGTGTCTTGTCCAATATCTGATCCATTGTGCAAAGGACGAGATGTCTCGTCCAAGATCTGATCCATTGTGCTGAGGACGAGATGTCTCGTCTAGATAATACTGCTCTATTACTCCAAGTGGAATGAAGATCCGAGCAAGAAAAACTAATCGTTCCATGCCCAGAATTGGTGACAGTTTGTAACATGTTTTTGCAACAGAGGCTGGACACAACAGGGCAGTTATCAACGAGAAAAGAAACCACCAGGAAGATTAAACAGTTCAATTTATCTACACATATTGCAACGTAGTATTAAACCGTGTCTATATTTGTTAAAATTGTGACCATTTCATGTCTGTATTGATGTCTGGCGTACATCATGGAAACGAAATATATGCTAAGCATGTACGTAGGTAATTAACGTAGCACTAAAGTAAAACAAAAGGCTATTGGCGACGGTCCGGTATCAAACCTGAAGGGAAAGATTCCAGGAAAACACCACGTAATTTTGAATCACGGTCAGATGTCGAAGTCACACCTGAGCTGGAACCCCACTCCTCAAACTTCCACACCACGCCAACGTGAGGACATCTGTGGCCACGACAAATTTAACGTGCACCCTTGTACACGATGGTCTTTGGTTGGATTCGAACTCGAAACACTCCTTTTGCTGATCCGTTACTCTACCGACCGGGCTACCGCGGCGCCGCCCAGAATTGGTGACAGGTTTTTGCACCAGAAGCTGGATACTACAGGGCAGTTTTCGAAGAGAAGATAAACCCCCAGAAGGGTTAAACAGCTGAATTGATCTATACATATTGCAGAGTAGTATTAATCGTGTCTGAATTTGTTGAAATCGTGATCAAATCATGTCCGTATCCATCTTTGGCGCACGTCATGGAACGAAATATGGTAATCATGTAGGGCAGAGATTCCCAACATTTTGGGTAACCTCGCGCAGTCCTTTTTAGAACCAATTTCTATGGCGGAGCCCCTTAGGCCTACCCTATGTTTTACAAGTTAATGGTGTTTTGGAGTAGTGTCACAGGGAGAGGGAATAGATTGTAAAGAGATGTTTAAATGCGCAATGTCATGCGATGAAATTATATTTCAAAAATTTTGAAATCTACCATATCTCAATTTATTCTCAACTAGCATGATAGTGTCAAAACATGGCCTTCTAAAGTTCAATAAATCAAACCATTTGAGTAACACCCGATTTCATATTATTGGTGAGAGCAACAATAAGGTCAATACCAATGAGTCCAGTTCCTCCAATTTAATCAATGCGTCCGAATCACAGGCCGGTACCCGCTCAGCTTCCTCGCCTGTTCGTCTCGCGCTACAAAAATATTACAGCTAGTGACAAAAAATGACCAAGCGTCATCTGCTAGACTCTAGTCAGAAATCGGTAAAACATCTTATCTACTGATACCTTATTCATCGCTGTAGGCTTTGTATAAAAGTTTTCATTTACGAATATAATCGATTAATATAAAATTTAAAATGTTTTATTCTTTGATTAATAAACACTCCATTTAGGATGCATTGATTTTTAATCGGAAAATGCTTTTATATGGTACATATATTTTTGATTCTTATTTATGTGGTACAAAATTTAAAAAGTTTAAGAACCCCTGTGCTAGAGGAAGCGCGAAATTCAACTTGGCAAAGTTCCGTTCGGAATGCAATTCTAGTTTTCTTACTTTGATTCTACTTTTTATTTCCTTATTTCATTTAATTTGAATTTATTTTATTTTCCTGGAGAGGCCGCGGATCACAGGTTGGGAACCGCTGATATAAGGAATAACAACGATACAAATTATTTCGATTGATAAATATATCGATACATTTAGGGGCGAGTGAGAACGAATGATGTCGTGGATTCCCCTCAATAACCATTAGTGAAGTCGTGGAGATTTTAGAGAAAAAAACCGCAATATCAAGCAACGCATTTCAGTTAAATGTTTTCCTAGATACTTTGGAATGCAACTGCAACTTCCAATTTCCTTTTATTACTTTCATGTTCAGATCAGACAGAAATGTTTATAAATACTTAATTTTAATTATTATACAAAAAACAGCTTTGATTACGTTCGAAACTTGGGCAATTTCACTTTGTTAAACTAAATTTCAAAAATGTGATTCTAACAGGTGTACCAAACGTGTTCATCGCTGGAATAATAAGTGGAATAATATACCTCCCACGCAACATAATTGTATGCAATAATCAATTGCTTGCAAAATTGTGCAATACTTGTTCGCAAAATTTTATGCAATGTGTATATAATGTCTCATACACAATGCAGTAATACAGTATTATTCAAATTATAACGAAAACGCATTAAGATTTTATGGTTTTTCACTACGAAGTTTCGTCACCTCAATCTATACTTGAGATCACCTTGTGAAGATCGGGTACTGGACAAAATGTATTTTTTTGGATATTTTTCTACACATAAAATCTTGTGTTTAACATGAATTTTTTTCGACATTTTAGAATGAAGAGATATTTTCAAGCAGCCTTAGGTAGGTAGGTATTTTAATTAACGTCGCATTGGATCAACACAAAGGACTATTGACGACGGTCCGGAATCAAACCAGAAAGGAAAGATACGATAACAACACCACGTTATTTTGAATCACGGTCAGATGACAAGAACAACACCTGAGCTGGCACCCCAATCTCCAAACTTCCACACAACGCCAACGTAGGAGGCCACGACAGATTTAACATGCACCAGCCCCCGTGTACACGACAGTCTTTCGTTGGGATGCAGCAGAGGAAAAGATTCCTCAAACTACAAAGATACATTGATAAATGATCTCCTGTACGCCACAAAGAAACAGTATCGGCACTGAAGACAATCATGAACAGTTTTATACAGAAGAAAATACTCTTCATGCAACCGTAATTAAAAATAACTCTTGAATTTACTTTTAGAAAAGAAAGTTGTATTGAGTAATGTACAAATGTTTCCTGAATGACCTCGGATCAGGATAAATAAACATATTAATTCAATATTATTGAAGATGATTGTGTAAATAGTTATTATAATCTTCCGCGCGAGAGGGATTTACACGATATATCCGTCCTTCAATCTGCGGTCCTGCGCGCATGACTAGTAACCAGTAGAGAACTGCTTGAACAATAAGGACATTTCCCTAGGGCGCTGCCGTAGCCCGGTTGGAAGAGTAACGACTAGCAGCCGGAGGATTGTAAGTTTGAATTCAACAAAAACCATCGTATACAAAGGGGGCTTGTACACGTTAAATCTATCGTGGCCTCAAGTTGTCTCACGTTGGCTTGGTGTGGAAGTTTAAATAGTGGGGTGCCAGCTCAGGTGTGGCCTAGTCCTCGTAGTGTTGTCCTCGGATCTTTACCTTGGGGTTTGATCCCGGACCGTCGCCAATAGCCCATTGCGTTGCTCCAGTGCGACGTTAATTAAAATACCTACCTACCTACCCTAGGATCCTTTCGACCCATTGATGAGGTTAGGAAGCCGTTATATGTGTTGTGTTGTAAGAGAAATACTACACTGCTCGGAAAACTTCGGACGTCAACCCTCATGGTGGTTATCGACGACGTATATCGTCGTGAGCAAAACTGACCAGATTCTGCTGGACGATATATATCGTCGTTAGCAAAATTGACCAGATCCTGCTGACTGATATATGTCTCGTCAGCCAAACTGACCAGATCCTGCTGGATAGGTCTCGTCGTTAGCCAAACTGACCAGATCCTGCTGGATGATATGTTTCGTCGTCATAAAAACTGACCAGATCCTGCTGGATGATATGTCTCGTCGTTAGCAAAACAGACCAGATTCTGCTGGATGATATGCCTCGTCGTTAACAAAACTGACCAGATCCTGCTGGCTGATATGTCTCGTCAGCCAAACTGACCAGATCCTGCTGGATAGGTCTCTTCGTTAGCCAAACTGACCAGATCCTGCTGGATGATATGTCTCGTCGTTAGCAAAACTGACCAGATCCTGCTGGATGATATGTCTCGTCGTTAACAAAACTGACCAGATCCTGCTGACTGATATGTCTCTTACAGCCAAACTGACCAGATCCTGCTGGATAGGTCTCTTCGTTAGCCAAACTGACCAGATCCTGCTGGATGATATGTCTCGTCGTTAGCAAAACTGACCAGATCCTGCTGGATGATATGTCTCGTCGTTAACAAAACTGACCAGATCCTGCTGGCTTATATGTCTCGTCAGCCAAACTGACCAGATCCTGCTGGATATGTCTCGTCGTTAGCAAAACTGACCAGATCCTGCTCGACGATATATCTCGTCGTTAGAAAAATTGACCTGATCTTTATCTCGTCATCATCAAGAAACGTCAATATCTTCATCATTTGAAATTCAGTCGGTATTTTAGATGCCGATATCTCGTCATGAGCAAAATTGGTCCCATCTGGATGGACGAGACATCTCGTCCAAACCGCTCGGAGGGTTAAAATAATAACTCTCCCCTAAATGAACTAACGGAATGGGAACGATTGGAAATTGAATTGCTGTGGGTGTTTTCCTCGCATAGATAGATTTGAATTTATTTTAAAGTCACGCCATTCCCAGCCCATCCTAACATTAGAGGCCGGGAGCGTGGGGGGGGAGGTGCAGTCAGCGATCCATGGCACAAAACTATGGACTTCCATTTATCACGAGGTCTGCTTGTGACAGCAGTCCCGGATGCTGATAGGCTGTTACAACACCATAATCGAATCGTCCTCCCCCCTCTGCACTCCAATTTTTCGTTGACGTTGCCATTTCTCTGGATAAAATAACCCGAAGAAGAGACGCCGTTATGGTTAAGGTGTTGTGACAAGGGCCACTTCTTTCAGATGGTACCAGAAAAAAAAGAATTTAAGAGCATCTAGGTGGGGGTTGGGAAGAGATTTTACAGCCAGATTTAGAGTTTAGTGTTGCGTGTCATTTTCAGTGATGATAGTAAGATGTCTATGATGTTTTTAACTTTCAGGTCTATAGCACAAAATACTTCTTACTGTGACTACATACGATTACTGCTGTGGAACGATGTAATTTTAAACCTTCTCGCTTGTCTTTTCTTCTTTTTCCTCATTTACCACATTAATTTACTTGTCAAAACTTTATACTCTGAGAAATGTTAACACTTCACATTAATTTTTATCTTTCACTATTATATTAGTATTAACTTCACGCATTTTAAATCTGATAGGTAGATATTTCAATTAACGTCGCACTGGAGCAACACAATGGGCTATTGGCGAAGGTTCTCGATCCAAATCAGATGGCAAAGACCGAGGAAAACACCATGACATTTTGAACCGCGGTCAGATGACAAGGCAACACCTGAGCTGGAACCCAATCTCCGAACTTCGGCACCATGCCAACGTGAGGACATTTGAGGCCACGACAGATTTAACATGAACCAGACCACACGTACAGAACGGTCTTTGGTTTGATTCGAACTAGCAACCCTCCGGTTGCTAGTTCGCTTGTGCTTGGCAAAGTTGGTGTCTATGTTTGGACATTGCTCCACAAAACCCCCAAAATACCACCCAATTGAAGTGCTTTTAAAATATTTTTAATTATAAATGTGGGACAATGACTATAATCTAGTAAATGATAAGAGGGGTTAAAATTAAAAGGAATTTAATGTATGCTAAATGTACGAATTATTTACAATAAGATGAATTGACTGGGTTTTGGGCCGTCTTATACCCGAACATTAAAGGTTAGCGTATTTGCAGAAGTCTGCTGCAACGTCTTTGTTTGTCCACTGCCAGTTATCGTCTCCCTTCTACTCATTTTGGTGGGAAAACTCCGCAATTCTTTTTGAGTCATGAATGGGAGTTTTGAGTACGCATGGCGTCTATACGTCTAGACATCGGTGTTCAGTGGGCGACGAGGGATTTCTCGCAATCCACATAAATGCTGATATAAATAAGTTTTATGTAGAAGTATAACCATTAGTCTCACATAAGTTTTCTAATGTATTTATAGATTCTTAGTTTTAAGGTGTATGTATACACTAGAACATTTTTATTAAATTTTGACTTTAAAAATCCAGTTTTTTCACAATAGGTCATTGGCTTGAGCTTAAACTCATTTCAGTGTGAAAAATTCTGATTAAGCTACTCATTAATTATCTAATTTAGATAATTAATGAGTAGCTTATGTAGTGAGTAAAACATGCTATAATTAGCTAATTAGCATGATTTTAACAGTGATCTATCAAATTCTAATGTCTTCAGAAAGACAATTCCTGTTGGAAATTATTCCTAATACTATTTTTCATGTTTCGAACCTCCATCAAGTTGCTAGAAAGAATACGTTATTTTTTAAATTTTTTGTTCATGAAGGAAGTCTAAAAAATGAAGATTTTTCCGGAATTTCAACATTTAAAAATCAATTAAAAATTTATTACTTAACCAATAACTTCGACTGAGGGTCAAAACATCCACTGTATTAAATAGATTATAATGACACAAAAGTAATTATAATAGATCAATTCTTTGTTGAGTTATCACTGTCCGAAAGAAGCACCCTATTGCAAAAACAGTTCTTCAGAAATCGAGTTAAAAGTTTTGGAAACGTGTTAGTCTAGGATGAAAATACCTAACGCAAACCTTTGTAAATTGAAAATTTTTTCGAATATTTATAATATCTTGGTATCGTTTGAAAGCTAAGGGGTTGGACAATATTTTGAATTATTAAAAATAGATCTATATTTGAGTCAATTTTCGTGATTTTTAGTGTATACATACACCTTAAATTTGAAGTCAGCAAAAAAAATTACTCGTATTTCGAGTACTGAATTCACACCGAAATATTTACTTCAGGGTACGTTGACTTGCGCAAATAATGAATAAAAGGTTACTTGGAATTTGTAATTAAGAAGGAATCGTTTGTAAGACAAATATATGCAAATATTTATTTACAGACAAATTTATTCCAAGTATAATGACACTTTTGGTTTGACTACGATTCCAAGAACGTGAATGGCAATACCTTTTGGCCGGGCCGCTCAAATATGAAGAACGTAAAGCAGAATTACAGTACTGAGAATTATAGAAACACGAGCGTTTTGATGCCACACAATGAATATTTATTACTTTAAAGAAGTTCTTTTCACATTAGTAGGAAGTTGAATTAACGTCGCACTGGACCATCATAACGGGATATTGGCGACGTTCCTGGATCCACGAAAGGAAAGATGACGAGGTCAACACCTAAGCTGGCACTCCACTAAGAAAACTTCCACACCAAGCGAACGTGAAGAGATTTGAGGACACGACATATTTAAAGTGCCCTAGCCCTTACGTAAACGACTGCCTTCGTATGAATCGAGTTACAGATATCTGATAGTATATGATAGTTGGATATTTCCTTTTCAAGTTGGATATTTCCTTTTCACAAATTATTTTACAAAAAAATGCTCCATCAAATATATAAAGATTCATTTTCGTACCGATAATACTCGAAACATTGATCGCTGTTTTGTAACGAGTTACTTGTATCACATCTCCATGTGGGCCGAGGTAGCCCTGTTGGAAGAATACCGAACTAGCAGCTTGTGGGATGCGAGTTCGAATACAACTTAAGACCGTTGTGTACAGAGGGGGCTGGTATATATTGAATCTGTCGGGCCTCAAATGTCCTTACGTTGGAGTGGTGTGGAAGTTTGAAGAGTGTAGTGCCAGGTCAGGTTTTGTCCTCGTCATCTGACCGTGGTTCATAATGACATGGTGTTGTTCTCGGATCTTTCCCTTCCGGTTTCATCATGGACTGTCGCCAAAAGCCCGTTTTGTTGTTCCAGTGTGGCATTAATAAACTGCCTACCTTATTAAGAGTGCTTAGGGTTACCATGAAATGAATAATGTTCGTTACATTTTCCACCCTATACTCCAGAATAAGCTCATTTAAGAGTAATAAATACAATAAATTTCAAACTTCCATCTTTCCCTTCTGATTTGACACGTTGGTGTGGTGTAGAAGTTTGGAGAGTGGCGTGCCAGCTCAGGTGTTGCCTCATCATCTGACCGTGGTTCAAAATTACGTGGTATTGTGCTTGATCTTTCCCTTTTGGATTGATCCCAGACCGTCACTAATAGCCCGT
Source organism: Meta bourneti (assembly GCA_933210815.1). Classification (NCBI taxonomy): domain Eukaryota; kingdom Metazoa; phylum Arthropoda; class Arachnida; order Araneae; family Tetragnathidae; genus Meta; species Meta bourneti. Next base: position 9,025,730 of record OW119929.1, read on the forward strand.
TGTGTTGCTCCAGTGTGACGTTAATTAAAATACATACCTACCTACCCTTCTGGTTTGATCCGGACCGTCGCCAATAGCCATGTGTTGCTCCAGTGCGACGTTAATTAAATACCTACCTACCCATCTCCCGCGTAGTTTCTCTCACTGTCTCATTGGGCCTTTCACAAAGTCTAATAACCTAAGTATTCTCTAAAACGTGGTGATTACGAATACCGTGCCAGCAACAGATCGCCGGGATATTTCGGTCCCGGCAATTAAAGTCCAGGGACACGCCCGGGAGAGGGGGGCGACAGATAAGGCTGGAAGTCGCGTCCGTGAGCTATCGCCTGCAGATTGGATGAGTGAATAACGAGGCGTGATGTGTGACGAATGGCTCCCAGGGTGGTCGTTTGCTCTCTGCCACCCTCGGACGGAATCTTCAGGAACCCCGTTATCGCATCGGCCCGTGCCACGGCACTAAATCATTCCCCGAACTCGGCAGTTTTAATAGGGGGGATTAATGTATCAGAACATTAATGTATCGGAGTGGAAAAAATAAGAACGGTATTCACAGGTGCTTGTGCGAGTGCCCTTTACTTGAGTGACTCGTGCGCGTTTAAAAATATTACGAAGATGTCGCCCAAGGATATAGAGGTGACGTACATGTTTAGATAGTTTAAAATACATGATTCCTTTTCTATAAGACCCTGGCCTACCAACAAGGATTTAAGGCCGTACAAGAGAAGACTGCTGGCTCCGGTCTGCGGTGAGGAACTTTATATTCCTGCCTCCAAATCCTACATTACTAGATTATTTAAACTAAATACAATATCGGAAAAAAATGGCAAGAATTTTAGAATCACTCCACTAAAGGCCTCAGGGTCAAGGAATATATCCCTGAGGTAAAACTTGACCCCCTCATCGCGGACAGATATATCACTTGGTTTTTGTCTGGTCATTGCCCCCTTGTCGCCTATCTGCACCGTTTTAAAATCAAACAATCGGACCTTTGTTCCTGTGGTGCAGTGGGCGACGCCGATCACTATATCTTCAGCTGCCCCTCCACTGCCCAATGGCATATCACTAAGCTTGCGAATTGTTATAAAGAAATTTGGGTGAATAACATCTTAGCCAATCCGCAGGCAATCCTTAAGATGCGGAGTTGTGTGGAGGCTGCTGGAGAGAGATAGCTGATCGGCTTTAAAATCAAAATCTTATGTCTTTTTTTCTCTCTGCCACACCTCTTTAGAACTAAATGCTTATTCTTGCCTCCTATGCAAATGCAAAATTACCTACATTATATTCTCCTTTATTTACTAAAGACTTTTCTCTCTTTTTCTTACTCTTTTTACCTCTCTTCTTTATTGATCCAATATGTTTAATTGTACTGTAATTGTTCATGTTTGTCCAATGTTTTAACATATCAAAATTCTGTCTACGGATTGTATCCTTATTCTTATCTACTGTTGTTCTGATTCACTCTCTAATGTATTCAAATGCATTTTCCAATGTATGTATTCAAATTGAAATAAAAGCCGCACGTGCCCACAGAGAGGTAGGCGACTGGGCTTTCCTTGTGTGACGGGTTGGGTTAGGGGTGGTTAGTTTGAGGTTAGATTATTCGGGGAGTTTACAGGGTGTTTATTACATATATTTGAAAGAAGACGAGGAAAACCCCAAAACTTAATTACTAAACATTGCAACAAGCTCAAATTTGTTTCGAAGGAAGACGAAGACTAGTACCAAAAACAAAACTACAAAACAATAAGAACAAACGAAATTTTGCAAAAGGACGACACAAATACAAAGACGAAATTTAAAAAGTGTTCATACAGAATCAACATACATTTAAATAAACGACATTGTTAAGATGAAAATACAAAAAAGATATCCCAATGAGATGAATACGTACAAGTCTGACACCTCCACCTCAGTCTACAATCCAGGGTTTACATCATACACGATTCCTGTTCCAAACGCGTCATCCGACCACGGTTTGAAATAGGTAGGAATTTTAATTAACGACGCACTGGAGCAACTGTCCGGGATCAAACCCGAAGGGAAAGATCGAGGACAACACCACGTAATTTTGAACCGCGGTCAGATCACGATAACAGCACCTGAGCTGCCATTCCCCTCCAAACTTCCACACCAAGTAAACGTAAGAACGTTTGAGGCCGCGACAGTTTAAACGTGCACCAGCCCCTTTGTACACGACGGTCTTTGTTTGCTTTCGACCTCACAACCCTCCGGTTGCTAATGCGTTATTCTTCCAACCGGGCTATAACGGCCCCATCAGACTGCAGAAAAAAAATACTTCCTTGACCCTAGTTAATAGAGTGGGCCATTAAACAAAGTCATCTCCCGGCGTCTACAAGAAGCTCCAAGAGAGGAAGCACCCGCTCAATCACCGGGACTCATCGCCCTGATTGGGACGCGGAGGTTTTATTCCCGTCCCCGGGGGCCCTGATGCGTCCCTCGGGGCACTTTACTTCACTTCGGCCGGGAATCCGTCCCGGATATTAAGGCACTCCAGCCTCCGATTTACGACACCTTCGCTCCGGAGGCCATTTAGGAGGAACCTCCCCCCTCCTGGAAAGGAGGAGGCTATTTCGGGATAAGGTCATCTCTCCAGAGGTGCGATCCCCACCTGGAGGAAGCATCCGGGGGAAACCGGACACTGGGCGCGCAGCCATAACTTCTTTTCGGCTTTTAATGCCCAGTGCCTAATACATGGGTGTTTATGAGCGCGTTGGATGGAGCCTCCTCGATCCTTAAGACGCAGGCCGTTAAAAGTTCGGGTTTCCGGAGGCGGGTTCGTTTATGGATGTCTCGTATCTAAATGCAGATTCAAAAAAGGAGGCTTCCTTGCGTTGCACAACTGCGGTTGGAATAGTTACGGATTAGCAATCGGAGGGTTGCGAGTTTGAAACTCAGTCCAGTCAAAGACCGTCGTGTATGTTAAATCTTGCTCGTGCATATTAAATCTATGGTTGCCTCAAATGTCCTCACGTTGGCGTGGTGTGGAGGAAGTTTGGAGAGTGGGGTGCCAGCTGAAGTGTTGTCTTCATCGGACCGTGGTTCAAAATTACGTGGTGTCGTCATCGGATCTTGCCTTTGGGGATTGATTGTGGACCGTCGCCAATACCCCTTTGCGTTGCTCTGGTGCGCCGTTAATGAACTACCTGCCTTACATTGCACGTTCAGCATCCCAATACCTATAATTTAACTAACGAAACTGAGGCGACACAACAATCACCAACAGCCATAGGCTTACCAACCTGGATTCCAACCAGTGACTTACTGGGTGGCGACAAGCCCTGCGATCACTATGCCAGTTTGGTGGCTACTGGCTAAGTAGACGAATTAACAGGTAGTTGAATTTACGTCGTACTGGAGCTACGGGTTAATGTCGACGGTCCGGGATGAACCCCGAAGGAAGAGATCGAGGACAACACCATTTTAAACAACGGTCAGATGATGAAGTCAACACCTGAGCTGGCACCCCACTCTCCAAACTTCCACACCACGCCAACGTGAGCACATTTGAGGTACGAACGATTTAACGTGCACCAGCCCCTGCGTACACGACGGTCTTTGGTTGGATCAAGTCTCCAACACACGACCCTCCGGTTGCTAATCCGCTACTCTCCTAACCGACTTTTGCCTCCCGAATACTTCCTGGGTGTAGATAAGTATCCAGTTTTAGCATATCTTAAGACTCAAAGAAAATAGATTTCTGCAAAACATAACGGAAATAAATATTCACTCGGTATTTAAAACAAAAATAATAAAAAATTTACTAAAGTGGAGAGTAAATTCACGCGGATAAAATATTCATTACGTTATTTGTCTAAATTACTAAGTCAATGTTAGTTTTTAAGTCAGTCTTTAATCTAATCTACAAGACTTTTTAAATCAGTGATAATGTAAAGGTATTACGTGCGAAGACAGTTTAAATAGTTCTGGTTAGCATCTATTTAAATTTTTCTTTTCGGTTCGATAGCTTTTAACTTACTCAGATTGTCGGTGAGGCTCTTTGAACCGGATGAGGTTGGTTTCCAGCGAACATAATTTTGTAGTTCTGAAAGAACATATGTATAGAGACAATCTTTTCAATTGGTAAAACAGACAACACAAAAATTGCCCTATGTACCGAATGAGAAGTAATCACGTAACAACGTATGGAACTTCAAATAGAGACGGGGACGTGGAAGTCCGATTGGAAAAGTAACGGATCAGCAACAGGAGGGTTGCGAGTTCGAATCGGACGGTCGCCAATTGCCCGTTGTATTGCTCTAGTGTGACGTTAATTAAATACTTACCTACCATACGATGGCTCGCACCTAAACTACGTGCAACAGCGCCTGTGCTTATGTCCTTATTTCACTCAACCTCGCGTAGAAGATCTTCCATTTCTGCAGGTCTTGAACTACTCGATCGACCCGCATCATACCTGCTGGAATGAAATGTTCCTGTTTCCCATAGGTAGATAATTAATGAAAGTTTCTCTGGAGCAACACAACGGGTTATTGCCGACGGTCTGCGTTCAATCCCAAAGGGAAAGATCAGAGGAAAATACGACTTCATTTGGAACCACGATCAGATAACGAGGTCACACCTGAACTGGCACCCCACTTTCCTAATTTCCATTCCTCGCCAACGTGAGGACATTGGAGGGTACGGCAGATTTTAACGTGCATCAGCACCCGATGTGTATGATGGTCTTTGGTTGGATTCGAACTCGTAACTCTCCGGTCGCTAATCCATTACTCTTCTAACTGGGCTACCGCGCCCCATGTATCGTATGGATGGTGGAATATTTATAAACCCTATGAGGGTTGGGTTTTTATGACGTAAGGGACAAATATGACCATGCTGCTCTAGGCACAAGACATACAATAAAAAGCACCAGAATATATATGTCTTTAATTTTAGAATACGTATATACCTACTATATTTTAGTATGTTAATTAACTTGAAGTAGTTAAGGATTCGAAAATCCTTAACCATTTCAAGGATTCCAAATGTTCCATCCCTAAAAGAGTTTGCGAACTTGAAGTGGCATTACACAACGCGATAAACTAAATGTTATTTAAAGAACCGCAACTTCATTCAGCACGCGTGCGGGCAAAGCAATTAGGAATAGAAAGCGCTCCGACTGCGTTATTGTTACAGCAATTTTTTATCTGCCATCGCGGTACAGCCCGCGGGCCGAGTCTTCGGTTCCGACGCAAAAATAACATCCTTCCGAGCCTCATTCATAATTCAGCAGCAGCCTCTAAACAAATAATTTAGAAGAGCAATCGATTTGACCTTTTTCGCGCCTCACGCGAATTCCTCCTCTTCTCCTGGAAAATTTGTTGATTTCTCTCCAGAGAGAGAGAGAGGGTGGAGAGAGAACTCCTTTTCCACCCTCTCGCAGACGATAATACTCCAATGCCTCCACTAAATCTGTCAATAAGAAATTAAAGCCTTTGCTCCGCGCAACCTAATTTAAGGACGGGCACCGCGTTTCCCGCGCTGTTATCGCACGCAAACGATAACAGCGGCGATAGCTCAACCCCGCTCGGCGCCCGCGACCCTTCCGGGGGGGCGCAAGAAAACTCCCCCCTCTCCTCCTCCTTTTCGAAGATCCTTGGAAGGGCGCCGCGAGGGATAATCCTCTTTAAAATAAAGCGTCGCGGCTTCGTGTTATGAGCCCGCTTCGGGTTTGAATTACTTCACTCTTGAGACTCGGTGGAACGATGGATTCGGAGCTGATTACTTTTCTCGTTTACATACGTGATGCAATACTTGTTTGTATATAGCCGCGAATCTAGGGAGCGCCGGGGGTGGTGGCCCCGAGCAGGACTGTTCCTGAACACTTTAAACGAGCAACCCCTCCGTCAGCTCTTCACAAAAACATTTTATTTACCAAGAAACAAGATCAGAAGCAGGAAATAAAGTAAGCCATGTTTTCAAGCACATTGACTCAAAGTAAATGTGTTTACCAAAATCACAAATTGTGCATGCGTATTTTGTGCGAAACACTACGCGTCATATCAGTTCGTGGAACTGCTGTTATGGGGAAATAAATACATACAGTTTTGTGTAATGCAATTGCAAACAATTCTTTAATTAATCATAATTTGGTTCGCTTTGGTTTGGGCTCACTGGCACAAGGTCCGTTAGCGGACAAGCTGCACCAAACGCAAGATTAAATGTACCCAATAAAAACAGGTGAAACAGCCAAAGTAGTGAAATAGTCTAAAATTTAAGCTTTAGAATATAAAAGTCTAAGTTAAAAATATTGAAGTTGAAAAATGTAAATACAGGAGGATACAGGCAAATTGAGTGGAACAGGGTCAGACAAAAAGTACATGTTTTGTCCGTGGCCTTAAGCTATGAAGGGTAGATAGACGAATTAAAGTCCACACTGGAGCAACTCGACGGTCTATTGGCGGAAATCCATCCCGAATGGAAAGAGCCAAGGAAAACACCTCGTCGTTCTGAACCACGGACAAATGACGAGAACAACACTTGAGCTGGCACCCCACTCTCCAGACTTCCACACCACTCCAACGAGAGGACATTTGAGGCCACGACAGATTGAACGTGAACCAGCCCCCGTGTACACGACGGTCTTTGGCAGGACCTACTTTCGATCCGGCCAAACCTACGATCTTGACCCTGCCTTTTGAGGTAAAGGAATTATTTTAAAATCTATCAAAGCCATTTTGAGAATTATAGAATATGCTGGAATTGTTCGAACCCAAGCTACTGTAATAAACGACAACATAAGTTCAATTAATGTTTTGGAACGATGTAATTTTGTCAAAAAAGGATTGCTTAAGAAATATGAAACTGTCCAAGGAGTTTATAGAAATTATAATTCACAACTCTCTGGTTGCGAATTATAATCTCTATGCTAATAATATCTGTTGCTCTTCCAACCGCGGTCCGAAGCTATGAAGAGAAGAGAACAAAACGTAAATATCCGCATGAGCCCCATGGTATGCTAAAATGGTTCTGCAACCAAAGTATATCCCCTTTTGCCATTTCAAGGATGGTGGGTTTTCTTCTTTCCCCGGAATGAAGACAGCGGAAGATGCCACCGCCTGTCCTAAATGGCAGGAAGTGGATTGTCAACCCATACACGCATCCAGATTTCGAAAAGTCCCTCCGTGATTGGTCAAGGAAACGGCGCCCGTAATTCCATTCTTCCCCTAAACTCGGACACTTGCCGCCGGTGACCGGAATCCCAAGCAGCCCCATCGCATTGCTTCGGCTGGAGTTCAAAGGGAAATATTTATACAGCTTTCTGACCGGAATGAAATGACCGATAAAAAAATATTCGCGGAGGTGAAGATGCTGTTTTATGGCGTGAAGCGCACTTTTAAAGTTTGTCAGTTCCATTCGAGACCTTTTGTGCGTCACTAAAGTGGGCAATTTGTAACAGTCCAATCGTTCATAAAGTAGTCTGAATGAATTGGCTTTTACGCCTTGATTTCTTCATTCACATCACTAAATAGGTAGACAGATTTTCGATGATATCCGTCCTATTTTAACTTGGGTCGGAATGTCCCACCCTAACTAATAAGGTAGGTAGTTAATTGAAGTCACACTGAAGCAACATAATGGACTATTAGCGACGGTACGGGATCAAACCCTAAGGGAAAGATCCGATCACAACGCCTCCTAATTCTGAACCACGGTCAGATGACGAAGTCAACCCCGGAGCTGGTGCCCTACTCTCCAAACTTCCACACCAAGCCAGCATGATGATATTTGAGGCCGCGACAGATTGAACGTGCACCAGCCCCAGCGTATATGACGGTCTTTGGCTGGACCGAGTTTCGAACTAGCAATCCTCCGGTAGCGAATCGGTTGCTCTTTCAACTGGGATACAGTGACTCCAAAGCCCTCTAAAAAGCTCAACAAATGACCAAAATAATGCCCTAAAAGATCCTAAAACTATACACATCTAGTATGTACTATCTATATAGGCATTGCACTGCTATCAAACGGTGACGTCTAAAACATCCGGGTTCTGATAATAAAATTTGAAAATAAAAACATCAACTCTACGATAAAAACAGATTACAGTTATCAAACAAACTGAAATGAAACGATTAGTCTTCGTAAACATCAATATTACGAAGATTATTATATATTGATATTTGAAGCCACGACGGATTTACCGTGCACCAGCCCCCGTGTACACGACGGTCTTTGGTTGGACCGAGATTCGAACCGATTGCTAATCCATTACTGTTCCAAACAGGCTACCGCAGCCCGTCGCTGGACGGAGAGTACGCAAGCAAAACGGCGAGAATTGCTGCAGTGTATTTTTTCTGCCAGAATCATCTTATACAGGAAAAAACACTTTTACAGAAACCCGCACTAGTACAATTTTAGGTCAAATCCTAGAAATGGAGATATTTGATAAGGTTTATCAGATTTCTTTCTGTAAAGCACAAAAAACGTAAACCATTTCCTCACGAATCATTTAACTGCTGATGCGAAAATTTTGTTCTATACAACATTTTAAATTAGGGGGAAAAGCATTCAAAAGCATTCTCGGCGAGTTAGAGTAGAAACTCATTTATTCGAAAAATGTTTTTTTTTGTTTACTTAAAGCTGTTTCAAGACTGACTATTCGTTTTTAGGTCAAAAAATAAAAATCATAAGTATTTGATCGTTGTATATAATTTAAACGTTTACAATATGACTATGCATTTTTCATCATCACAAAAATAAGCATTTCGTGCCTCCGAAAAAATGCCAGAAAAAGAGTTCGTTCTATCAGCCGAAAACGATTATTTATTACAAATTTAATATGTCCTGATTGATGGCCGAAGTATATACTAATGCCAACTGTAATTAATGACTTATATAGCAACAATAAAAGATTACCCTTCAGTGGATTGGATTGGATGATGGGGTTTTATGGCGCAAGGTCCAAAAGTGGACAAGCTGTGCCAAACAGACATTTAAAAAATGAAGACCAAGACAAAGATAATAAGTAGATTTAAAACATGTGAAATCTGCAGAGAAGAATAAAAATATATATTTAAATAATCAGATAATAAAAACAAGATAATCTGAGGCATAACTATTGAGACCGAATAACTTAATTTACATATTTATTGTACAAAATAAAAAATGCATAACATTTTGAAAGTGAAATTTAAACAGCCGGAGATGGATAATCCAGACAAGTCAGAAGTCCTACACCACCGCTAGCACGATTATTTTTTATATTATCCTCACTGGTGATATTTAATTTTTGTTTTTTAATCTTGTAGACCAAGATATACAGGATCGTAACCATCAATCAAAGCCTTCACATCGTCAACATGGTTACGGTAACCATGTATCCTTCAGTGGATACCTGGACATTGTGGCAACCAGGGTAACGAGGAGGCAAAAAAGGGAGAAGCATTCTCCAATTGCCAAATTTTGGGTCCCTTTAGACACCATTAAATTAATTGCGAGAAATTTTTTTTAGATTACTTTTTAAGTCCTCACAGGTAAGTAAGTAGTAACTTAACGTCATACTGGAGCAACACAACAGGCTATTGGCAACGGTCCGGGATCAAACCCGAAGGAAAAGAAAAGGACAACGCCTCATAATTTTGAACCACGGTCAGATCACGAGACACCTGAGCTGGCACCCCTTTCCAAACTTCCACACTATGCCAACGTGAGGATATTTGAGGCCACGACAGATAACGTAAACCATCCCCTGGGTACACGATACTCTTGGCTCGACCGAGATTCGAACTCGCATGTGAAATGTGTCCTTCCGATCACTAATCCCTTACTGGGCTACCGCGGTCCCCCAAGACCTCAGAAAAAAATGCAAAACCGTAGTGGAATCGCATTTCCCATGCAACCAAGATAAAAGGCTGTAGTAGTATTCCTTTTAATCAAGGGTCATAGATGCCTATCTTAACATCTACACCGTATTTGCTTTGATACTAACTTCCCTTCTGCAAGCTCTGCGATTTGCGGGAAGGGATGGATGTGGCACAACTTGCTCACGGTCTTGGCCTGGACTCAACTTTGGTTGGAAAAGCATCGAATAGATTTACAGATAACGTTTCTGACAGGATCTTATTTAACTGCCTATCCTATGTTGTTCTTAATTGTTTATTTATTCCTCCAATGGAAATAAACAAAACTGTTTCCGTCGTGAGATTATCCGTGTAAACGGATTCCATGAGAAAAGGAGCCTCTCTCAACCATAAACAAGGAGTGGACGATTGCAGCAAAGATAATGGAATTTTGCCAGAAATATTTGAATGGTTCTGTTCCGGTTATTTAGGGCCGCGGTAGCCCAGTTGGCAGAATAACGGAATAGCAACCAGAGGGTTGCAAGTTGGAAACTCGATCCAACCAAAGATCGTCGTGTGCGCGGGGATGTGCACGTTAAATCTGCCGTGGCCTCAAATGTCCTCGAGTTGTGGTTTGGAGACAGGGGCGCCAGCTCAGGTGTTCACCTCGTCATCTGACCGCGATTCAAAATAACGTGGGGTAGTCCTAGGTAAGTAGGTATTTTAATTAATTCCGCAATGGAGCAACATAACGGGCTATTGGCGACGGTCCAGGATCAATTCCGAAGGGAATGATTCAAGGACAACACCACGTAATTTGGAATCACGGTCAGATGACGAGAACAACACCTGAGCTGGCATCCCACTCTCCGAGCTTCCACGGCACGCCAACGTGGAAACATTTGAGGTCAAGACAGATTTAATTATCACCATCACACCCTTTGTACACGACGGTCTTAGGTTGGACTCGAACTTTCAACCCTCCTGCTGCTAATCCGTTGCTCTTCCAACCGGGCTATCGTGGCCTATGTTGTCCTTGGATCCAGTTCGGGTTGGATCCCGGATCGTCACCAATAGCCCGGCGTGTTGTTCCAGTGCGACTGTTAATTAATTACCTACGGGTTTTTTTGCATGGAATTGTGAGACTCGGTGAAAAAGCTTTAAATCTTTAGTCCTTGCAAATGAAATAAATATTTCTTGATGATCATAATTACAGAACTGCCTATTTTAAAAAATGAAATTAGATATTCTCCCAGTTGATTAAAGGTATTTCCCGAACGCAGTGCGTTCTATGCTTTGCAGAGCGCGCGAAGCATTTCACCTGCCCTTCGAACGTCCCTTCGTAGCACGACAGAACCGAATAGGAAAATTCCGTTTTCATCTACGGCGGCCAAAAAACGGGAGACCTGCGTGGTGTTGCCAGGTATCCCTATTCAAAAAATCAATTATAAAAAGCGTTCCGTCGCCATGACGCTCTCCCGAAATAGCCCTGCCTCCCCTCCTAATGGATTCCGTCGAAGTTTCTGCGCTTTTTATCGCTACCTGCGCCCCCAAAGAGAGAGAGGCACAAAAAGTAGATTTTTTACAACGCCACCAGCCATTTTCATTAGGTTAAAAGTCAGGTGTAGCGAATCAAGCGGCACAGATTGAAGGCCGTCGGTTTCGTAACAGTCGGAATGGAAAAAGAAACGGATATTACGCGAACCTTTAATCCAAGTATTTATGAAGAAATCAAACCAGATGTCTTTTTTCATTTCAAAATCAATCACTAGAAGCTGCCACTGTGCAGATTTTACAGGAACGAAGAAATGTAAATAAGTCCAGTTACCAATAGTTTTAGGTAGATAGTTAACTAAAGTCACTCTGGAGCAGACACAACAGGATATTGTGAAGGTCCGAGATCCATCCAAGGACAACTCATAATTTTGGACCACAGTCAGATGACGTGAACAAAACCTGAGCTGGTATCCCATTCTCCAAACTTCCACACCTCGTAAACGTGAGGACATTGGAGTCCACGATAGATTTAACGTGTACCAGCCCCCGTGTACACGGCGGTCTTTGGCTGGACCTAGTTTCGAACTAGCAACCCTCCGGCTGATAATTCGTTGCTTTTCCAATTGGGCTGCAGCGGCCCTGCAAAAAGGAAAGGATATTACACGAACATTTTATCCAAGTAGTTATGGGGGCCGCGGTGGCCCGGTTGGAAGAGTAACGGACTTGCAACCGAAGGGTTGCGAGTTCGAATCCAGCCAAACACCGTCGTGTACAAAGGGGGCTGGTGCACGTTAAATCTGTCGTGGCCTCAAATGTCCTCACGTTGGCGTGGTGTGGAAGTTTGGAGAGTGGGGTGCCAGCTCAGGTGTTGCCTCGTCATCTGACCGTGGTTCAAAATTACGTGGTGTTGTCCTCGGATCTTTCCCTTTGGGATTGATCCCGGACCGTCACCAATAGCCCATTGTGTTGCTCCAGTGTGACGTTAATTGAAATACCCCCCCCCCCCCTCTCAAATGAGCTTATTCTGAAGTATAGGATGGAAAAAGTAACGAACATTATTCATTTCATGGTAACCCTAAGCACTTTTCATAAGGTAGGTAGTAAATTAACGTCGCACCGGAGCAATAAAATGGGCTATTGGCGACAGTCCGTGATCAAACCGGAATGGAAAGATTCGAGGACAACACCACGTAATTTTGAACCACGGACAGATGACGAGAGCACCTGAGCTGGCACCCCACTCTCCAAACTTCTACACCACGCGAGGACATTTGGGGACACGACAGATTTAATAAGCACCAGCCCCCTTTGTACACGACGGTCTTTAGTTGGATCGAGTTTCGAACTCGCAACCCTCCGGTTGCTAATCCCTTATATAGCGAGGAACTAGTTTTCATAAGGTAGATTGAAACCACAATCGTCATTAATCCTTTTTTGTACGCATGGTGACACAAAGGTCGTAGCACTATAACTATACTATATAATTAAATCCAATTCCAGGTGATAGTTTTACCCTCTTACAATAGAATAAGAAACCATGTCACTTCTATCGAAAGTCCTTATTCCGAAGTATGGGGTGGAAAAAGCCCCGAAAATTATTCCACACGAGCAGACATCCATCTCCTTGAGATATAAAAAAATAATAATGTCCTTTGGTGCGTAACTGGAGCGAAGAGTCTTTTGGAGAAATTGCTGACTTTAATAGCGCGGGTTTCAAAGAAAGCGTCTGAAAAGGCCGAGAGATCTGCTTTTGAGGTCGTTACTGGGGTGCTCTCATAAAGGGAGTCCTTTTGTCGGCGACTCAAGGGGACGGGATGATGTTTTCATCTCGCTCTAGAAATGTCGAGATCAGGATGTCGAGTTATTCTGACTTGGATTCAGCTGAGGAAGTCCTCGCACTTTCTTCGACGATGGTTCTGCCAGGATAGAAAGGGATCGAACTATTTGTTCATCTTGTTGAACGCGACGTGATTTATGACATGTCTTAAACATGACCTGCGACATGTGTGTACAGAAAGTCCAGTCGCCTAGTAATATGTCACGTATACCGTTTGACAATCTTTCGACAAGGAATAATTTGGTTGGTATAGATGTTGGTTGGTTTTGGGGTTTTATGGCGGAAAGGCCATGCCGCGCCAGACACAATACAATATGAAGTAATTGACACACGACATACAATATATAGTAACTAGCTGTATGGCCCCGTGTTGCGGAGGACGACGTGTTAGTAAATACCTCCCTCTTGGATTTTTTACTCTTTTTTGCATGCCTTCTTATAGATTCACTGTTATATAATTCTATAAATTTATTATTATTATTCGGATTTCAAAGTTTTATGGTTTAAGGTGTCACGGGATAACTAATTGTTAGTAAACGACATATTAGATTTTTCGTCGTCTCATTGCAAGTCTTCATGTAAATTTCCCAATTTCACCCTGACGTTCAGCTTCTATTGGTAGCTTGTTCCTTAGATTCATTGTGACGTTTTTCACGTAGTTTATATTTAGCTGAATTGCTTGTTATGGAAGGTTTTCTTTTTGGTATTGTTAAAAAGAGAGAGAGAGAGAGAGAGAGAGTAATTACAACGCAAAAAAACAATCGCTATAAAAAAGGCAGCAGTAAACAATTTGAAATTCGAAATTACGATGGATTTAAGAGTTGAGTTATACAGGTTTGCTGTATTGGATGTGAAATAATTATAAATAATGCTTATTTAAAGAAGTAAAATATAAGGCTCGAAAAAGTAGTGTATTAAATGTTTATTTAAAGCAGCAAAATGTAAGACACGAAAAAGTACTATATATTGAATTTTGAACATTTTCTACGTTTTTTTCTCGAATTTAACACGAATATTTAAGTCAAGTCTGGCAAAAAAAACATAATAAAAAAGTTGGGGCAAAAACCGCTACGAAAGCGTTACGGAATCAGCCAGTGACGTCACGGCACTCTGTCCAATCAGGTAATTTTTTTGAATTTTATGTTATTTATGTCCATTTTATGTTAAAATTTAAATTTTTGAAAATTTTGGAGGGGCGTAATAGCTTTCCCAGTTTATTCTGCGTATTTGACACCTCTCTCAGATCTCTACGTGCTGTGGTTGAGACGAAGATAGATTTCCAACAAACTATCACACATTAATAGTGTAGATTGACACATACATTGAAAAGTTTACTGACACAGAAGAGAGAAATACACCAGGGAGGAGGAACGCACCTGACAGGAATCAATCTAATCCCAGCAGGAATCAATTCAACTACCAATAGTTTCAGGAAGGTAGTTAACTAAAGCCGATCTGGAGTAACACAACGGGCTATTTGGGACGGTCCGGGATCCATCGGGAAGCAAGAGATTCAAGGACAACGCCTCTAATTTTGAATCACGGTCAGATGACGAGGCCAACAACTGAGCTGGCACCCTACTCTCCAAACTTCTACATTTGGGGCCAAGGTAGATTTAACGGGTCCCCGCGTATACGACGGTCTTTCACTGGACGGATCGGTAAAGCTGTTGTCTTTCCCATAATTTGAAATGACCGAACTCCTATCTATTTTTAAGCAAACTCCAAAGAACATTCCTATCCTGTGCGTATTTCTCTCTTATGTCAATAGAAACTTTCATTGTGTGTGTCTATTACTTGATATTGTATGTATTGTCCGACGCAGCATGGCCAAATATGGCCCTTGCGCCATAGAACCCCCAAACCAACCAATCTAAGAGCACTCTATACAGTACTGTGTTGAAAAACAAGTGTTAGAATGTCTCTAAAAGTTCAAGATCAAAACGCACTCGGGAAAGGAAGTTGCATTTAACCACAGCGCGCATCGACCGTTAATCCTCTTTTCCAGGCTTCAGCCTTGGAGAAATTTCTCAAACCTTACCTTTAGTTGAATAGATAATAGCAGTGCCGGAAACGGGAGGGAAAAAAACATAATTTCATAAACATTCCTTAAGCGAATTGGGTCGGGAGGGGAAGCGATACTGTTGCACGAACACGGAAGGAAGGAGGCCCGATAACAACGCCACCAAAAAGAAGCGAATAAAGAGGAAAGTTTACTCGCGAGTTGTGTTTTAAAAGCTATTTGCATAACTTTGGGAATAAATGCTTTTTTCCTCCCTCGGCGCCCCTAATAATAAAATAGCTGCTGGTTAGACACGCATTTCGGGTTTTTGCTCTCTCAGCAAAAGTACTTTTGAATCTAAATTATGTATATCCTATCTCCGCGTGTTTTACATTGAAGCTAGATTCGCTGCTGTTGCTTTACTTCTTTAAATGTTTCAGCGATTGGTTATGACATTTAAGTCCGCCTGCGGGTAGGAAGCTTTTATTTCGGTAATCTTCGCTCCTGCGAGGAACCCTATCTAAACACGCGCTGCTTTATTGAAAGAAAACATTTAACGAAGGGTTTAACCTTTTTTTCTTTCTTCCTTTTTCGGAATTCCGCTGCGGATGGGAAAAAACAGAGATAGCATGGGAAGAAGTGATTGTAGAAACCTGGTTATGTGAGGCCTCGGGCGATTTTGTTCTCATTTCCATTCCGCCTTTGGACCCTCCCCCCTGTTATTTGTGCAATCGGACTCCGATAACTTAATTCTCCATTACACCATCGATGGTGTTTCGGGTGGAATGTCGTTACGACGAAGTTCTGTGGTGTCTTGCAGCTTCCTCGTGAGGTTGTGTTGTGGGAAGCGATATAAGGAGATTGTTATCTGGGAAATTGTTATGCTTTGAAATCGGCAAAATGTGTGGGATATCGAGGATTAGATGTGTACTTTTTGTTTCTTTTCAACTGATGGCTTTGTTTCTGTGGCGTCATTTAAACGCAATATAGACTATCTGGATTGGATTTTGGGGTTTAATGGCGCAAGGTCCAAACGCAGACAAGCTGCGCCAAGTACAAGACGGAATATGACCCGATGAAAGTATAAACTATTTAAAAAATCAATGGTTTAAGATAAAGAGAAAAGCGGAAAATATGGTTGATATGAATTGATGTTTTAAAGCATGTTGACCATCAACAAGGTGTATAATATAAAAAGGTATGATTAATGAGTTGTGAGTAGTAAAAAAAATCAAACGAGGTTTGAAAGCCAATGTCATTAAAAAATGAGAAGAAATTTGAATGGGGATTTTCTCCAATCAAATCTCGCAGATTTAAAATTGTAGTTTTAAAGTATCGGATATACGTTGATGATTAAAAACAAGACAGACAATCAAAATGCCAAAAACAGAAAATGGAGTAGAGCAGCAGTTGCAAAAGTGTGTGCTGTCTACCAATAAAAGATGATGATGGGTGAAACGTGTGTCCAAAGCGAAGGCGGGTCAGTCTGACATCAGTCCTCCGCACTGGAGACACTGGCAGTAGTATACGGGTGCCTATAGGCGGCGGAAGTGACGTCATACCACGTGACCGGAAGTGGGCGGGGCCAAGTGACGTCACACCACGTGACCGGAAGTGGGCGTGTCTGAATGACGTGACGTATTGTTTGTTTACATTTTGGACTTGGAATTTTTTTTTGTCTTCGTGCAGGCGTTGAGTTGTTTCAAGATGGCGTCGTTTCGTTGCCATGGTGATGAATCACTCGCGTAGTGCCATCTGGTGGAGATATTCGAAACCCTATTATTTTTAATTAAAAAGCAATTTCGTGGATTCGAACCGAGGACCATAGGATCCGAAGTCAAGTGCGCTATCCGTTAGGCTGTAAGAGAGTTAACTATGGGCGGTGAATTAATGTAGTGTTGGATTTTTTTTTCTCTTTTGGACTTGTATTTTTTCTTAGTATTAGGAATGGGTTATTTTTAGAAAATGGTTTGAATAATTGCATAGGGGTTTTAATAAATGCTTTTTCAAAATGACTTATGGCGCCATCTGGTGATTTTAAAAGTAATTAATCTAAGGAACGAATTGATTTCTTAATGTTTTTACTTTATTCATGACCGGTGACGTCAGTGTGTTTACGTTTGGGACTTGGATTTTTTTTCCTTCTGAGATTTCGATGTGACGTCACGATTATGTCCATCGAGCAAGTCTGAACTTGAAAAAGTCTACTCACAATTCTTTATGTTATGAGTATGGTAAATTGTTTACAGATCGTGAAGACTGGGCATACTTCCGTCGATTGGAAAACGAATTAACGTATTAAAAAAAGACGAAATTTAGAAATTTTAGGTCAAAAATATACTGTGCCTTGTCAACTTGTAGCATACGAAGACGAAGGAATAAGCTATACTTTTAGTGGGTCTTCTATTGCAGCCAAGCCTTGATCTCCTTAAGTATTGGAAATAAAGGGAGAAATGGAGCGAATAATTGGTGCAAGATTTAATTTTGAGTTGGTGAACCGTTATAAAGATGGTAAGGACTGCATAGTTGCCCATAAAAACAACGAGAAGGACTTGGAACTTTATGCACTCATAGCGTCTGTTTCATTTGGGCAGAAAAGACAATTTGTGTTTTCTAACTACAATTGTTTAAAAATTGTTCTGGAAAATGGAAGTTTGCTTGGAATGAAGTATCCAACAAACCAATTTTGGTTTCACAAGTTTCGTAAAATTCTAGCGTAAATAAGCAATAATCCACTTATGTGCCCCCGAACTGGAACACATATACTGTATTTTGGATTGTTTGTTTTTTATTACATAGTTTTATAAATTGTCTTAAAATGCAAGATCTGAAATGAAATTTTTCTATGCTATAAAGATTTATGGTTTTTTTTAAGTTAGATGTTTTTACTCAAAAATTAATTATACATTAGATGCTATAAGACCTATTTTTTTAACAGAAATTTTGTTTTAATTAATATACACTTAAGTAAGAGTAAAATTTTTGAAACTTTATAAGACCCATACTATGAATACGTTTTCTTGTACATTTGAAGAAGTTTTAGTATAAAAACCATTTATCCTATAAATCTAAATTAAATGTTATTTTTTAAATTCTCTTTCCTTGCATATTATTTTTTTACTTTGAATAAATCTTCATAAATTTTAGTGATTTAATTTATATTATATAGATTTACAAACCTGTTTTTGGATGAAATATAAGGATTTTATGTTTTAAAAGTTAATGTTTTTACTCAAAAATTAATTATATATTAAATACTATTACACATATTTTTAATGTTGAAGATTTTAGAAAACATTTTACAATTGAAACATATGCATTACATATTATGACAAACACTTAAATGGAGATCCATAAGGGAATATTGGAAATCTTTTTAATGCTTACACCTTTCTATTTTAAATAAACTTTTGCTTGTCTTACCACATACACTGTATTTTGGATTATTTGATTTTTATTACCCATGGTCTTATAAATTTTCTTTTAAAATACAAGATCTGAAATGAAATTTTCCTTGATTTTAAGATTTATGTTTTACTCAAAAATTAATTATACATTAGATGCTATAGCACATATTTTATTACAGAATTTTTTAATATTATACACTTAAGTGAGCGTAAAATTTTTGAAACTTTACAAGACCCATATTATGAACATGTTTCCTTACACATTTGAAGTAGTGAAAAATAGTATTAAAACCCTTTATCCTGTAAAATCTAAATTAAATATTATTTTTAATTAATCTTTCCTTGCATATTATTGTTTACTTTAAATACATTTTCATTAATTTTAGTGATTTTATTTATATTATAAAGATTTACAAATTGTTTTTAACAAAATTTTCTTTGATATAAGGATTTTATATTTTAAAAGTTAGATGTTTTTTACACAAAAATTAATTATATATCAAATACTATTGCACGTATTATAACATTGAAGATTTTTAGAAAACGTTTAACAATTGAAATATATACTTTAAATATTATTACAAACATTTAAATGCAATTTGCTTTTTATTTTTAATTTTACAATTGAGACATTTTTAAAAGTTTGGTTCTTAAAGTGTGTGTTTTATGCATAGTAAAAAAATTATTATAAAAAACCTGTAAGAGTAAAAAGAATTTTATGCATTAATTTCAAACTTTACAAGACCGTGTTTGTTTCCGTGCACATTTGAAGTAGTGAAATATAGAATTAAAAACCATTTGTCCTTGAAGTTCTAAATTAAAAGTTATTTTTCTTTAATGCTTTTTCAAACCACACATTTTACTAAATATGAACTTTTATTTATTTGAAAACCTTATGCACATCGTACAATTAAATTGCACAGCAAAATACCAATACTGTACGAAGCTATGAAGTATTTTACAAGATACTTTGGTACTGTTTTCTTAATTTTAAGTGTTCTACATTGCTATGTTAAATGGATAGTAAGTGGTTTTTCTGTTTTTGAAAATAATGTGTGCACATCTGTGCTGCTAAGCAAATTAACTTTTGCCCTTTTCTTGATATTTAATGCATAATCTAAATATTTACTGACACCGCTGATAGTTTTACCCATGAGTAAAATTAAATAATAACTGAAAATTTTAAGTATTAATGTGAATTTTAAAATGAACAAATATTATTAAAATAATGGATTAAATCTGAATTTTATGTATTCTTAAAACAATCTCTGCAAAAACCAGCACAGACAATTCTTAAACAGATTGAAGGAAGCCACATGGAAACAAAGTTAATGGAAGCACTTTTTATAGAAAAAAACATAGTTCATATATTTTACACAAGTAATACATTGTAGTGTAAAAAATAACTTTAGTTTTTTACATACTTGCACAGACGCATATTTCCGACAAGCCAATTATTCGATGCCGCCACCTAAACTTTTGGGCAATGCAAATTATTTTTGTGATGACCACATGATAGTTTTTGGAAATCAAGTTGATATTCGGAAGTAATACATCTAAGCGTTTCTTTTCCATATGACCACCTTTGTAAGCAACTAGGTACTGAGTGGCCCTCTTGGTCTGATCGTACAATTCTAAAAGCTTAGAGTCTAAACTTTCTAAGGGAGCACAATTTGCTATGTCATGAGACAGAAATGAAGAGTACATACGTAATTTTTAACATATCACACAGTTGTACGATCTTTGCACTAAGTTTATGCTCAGACGATAAGTTAAAACGAATATTTGAAGCTACTTGCGATTTTTTTACAGCGATGTATGCATATTTACGTACTAAGAAACTTTCTTGAGTCTGAAATCCATCAAAATCCACAATTTCACAAATATTAAGCATTGCTATTGAAAAGCGTTTACTGTTCTTGGAAAAATAATTGTAAACTGGAGGCCACGAAGAACTGGACTATATAACACCATACACTTACTAATCATACTAATCAGTAAAGTTAAAATTTATCTTTTGCGTTCCATAGTTACTCACAAAAGATAAGACTAAGTGAAGAATGTACATACTCAGAAAACATGGTGTTTGTGATAATGCGCGAAATAAAATTTTGTGTTATAATACAAGAAGATTTTAACGAAAGGATATACTTAAATGTGCGTTTGATTTTTTTTACTCTACCACGTTTATGCGCTGAATGCAATTCAATTCTACGACTAAACTTGAGCAAGAAAAAAATATAACCAAATATAATTTATAAGAGAAACGCATTTTGACTTTCTTTAAAACGAGAACTTTAAAGTATACTGAATTCTCTTGATTCCGCAGTTTTATGTTTTTTCTAAAATTACATCAACGAATTGAATTATTTATTTGTGGGCACACACAAGTCTTTGCCCTTGTTGAAAGGAAACTAGTATCTTTGACAAGTATCAGATTTTTAAAAATTGATTAAGAGAAGAACCTTTTTTCATGGAATTTAACTCAATCTGCTCCATAATTTTATACTTAAAAGTAATAGAGCATAATATAGTTAAGGAAAATGAATAACCATTATGCAAATTTGAAGCCAAAAGTTCCAAGAATGTCTATGCGTCTATCTACGTTTAGAGATTGGCCAACGCACAGACGTTGACATTAGGGACCTAGCCAAAAACGGACTGTATTATACCTGTGTCTTGGACGTGATCAGGTGCTATTGGTATGGCGAAGGGCTTGAAAAATTGGTAAAAAGAAGATGTAGTGAGATACAAACCCAAAGTTTTATCCAAAATGTTTGGTAGCCCATAGATGAAATTGTACAGGTGCTGGATGAAATCAACAATAATATCAATGGTTTTATAAAAAAACGATGTATAGCTTTACCCCTTATACAACGACAAGGACGAACGACTGTAAAATTTGCAAGGAATCGGAAAATGAATGCTACTTTACAGCCTTGCGGTCATCTGGTGACATGCATGAGATGTACGAAGAGTCTTTCAACGTGTCCTATGTGCCGAACCAATATTTTACATAAAATTAAAAACGTACATTTGTCACTAAACTGTCTATTTATTAGTACATGTAGTAGATGCAATTTCAAGTGATATACTGAACATGGTGAGGAAGAAAATTCAATTGTAAAAGGGTGGTATTGAGTTGAAAATTGTTAAATTGGCACAAGTGCTTCAGTAAAAAGATTAGTAAGGAAGTTTGAGACTCTAAAACCTTAAGACTCTTTATTAAGGAAAAAAAAATCGTGTAGGAAAGACTTATGCACCTTATAAATATATTGACTATTTTAATTATTAGTCGTTTGTGGATTACATGTTAAACCTATTTACTAAAGAATTTTAAAGAGTGCCTTAAACAGGAGTTACTAAATGCTTTAGGAAAGATGTGTAAATGTACTCTGTAATGCAAGAAAGAATACTTGAATTAAATATTCATTTTGAGTGTTTCTTTCTTTTAGGGGGCTTATTAAAACTTTTGTTAAAAGCATTTTAAAATAATGTTTATTAATTTTTTAAAACTTTTTTACTTTACTGCTTAACTTTTTTTATTGTTACTGTTGAACTATGTTTTACTGCTTAACTTTTTTACTGTTTAACTCTTTCTGTTTAACTTTTTTAGTGTTTAACTTTTTCTCTTTAACTTTTTTTATTGTTTAATTTTTTTTCTGTTTAACTTTTTTTCCTGTTTAACTTTTTTCACTGTTTAACTTTTTTTATTGGTTAATTTTTTCTATTTAACTTTTTTTTTAGGTTTCCTGCCTCACATAATCGACCATGTACTGTTTCCTCCCATCCTCCTGTTTTCTGGTCTTATTATCCTCCTTATCCAATCCTCGGTGTTTTCGAATTCTCACTTTTCTAAATCAAAATATATTTTACCTAAGTTTCGAATAATGAATCCAAGGAGAAATAATCATAGAACATAGATATACATACAAATGATATTTTATTTAAAATTACTATATTGTAATCCAGGCATTCTTTTCAGCAAACATTTTTGTAACATACATTTTCACAAGAATTTTCGAAATATCCTGAATAATCTTATAGACCTATTTTTATAGTAGAAAAAAAAACATTAAGCAGTAAAAAACCAATTGAAAAAGTTAAACATTAAAAAAATTTAAATAGAAAAAATTAACCAATAAAAAAAGTTAAATAGAAAAAATTAACCAATAAAAAAAGTTAAACAGTGAAAAAAGTTAAACAGGAAAAAAAGTTAAACAGAAAAAAAATTAAACAATAAAAAAAGTTAAAGAGAAAAAGTTAAACACTAAAAAAGTTAAACAGAAAGAGTTAAACAGTAAAAAAGTTAAGCAGTAAAACATAGTTCAACAGTAACAATAAAAAAAGTTAAGCAGTAAAGTAAAAAAGTTTTAAAAAATTAATAAACATTATTTTAAAATGCTTTTAACAAAAGTTTTAATAAGCCCCCTAAAAGAAAGAAACACTCAAAATGAATATTTAATTCAAGTATTCTTTCTTGCATTACAGAGTACATTTACACATCTTTCCTAAAGCATTTAGTAACTCCTGTTTAAGGCACTCTTTAAAATTCTTTAGTAAATAGGTTTAACATGTAATCCACAAACGACTAATAATTAAAATAGTCAATATATTTATAAGGTGTATAAGTCTTTCCTACACGATTTTATTTTCCTTAATAAAGAGTCTTAAGGTTTTAGAGTCTCAAACTTCCTTACTAATCTTTTTACTGAAGCACTTGTGCCAATTTAACAATTTTCAACTCAATACCACCCTTTTACAATTGAATTTTCTTCCTCACCATGTTCAGTATATCACTTGAAATTGCATCTACTACATGTACTAATAAATAGACAGTTTAGTGACAAATGTACGTTTTTAATTTTATGTAAAATATTGGTTCGGCACATAGGACACGTTGAAAGACTCTTCGTACATCTCATGCATGTCACCAGATGACCGCAAGGCTGTAAAGTAGCATTCATTTTCCGATTCCTTGCAAATTTTACAGTCGTTCGTCCTTGTCGTTGTATAAGGGGTAAAGCTATACATCGTTTTTTTATAAAACCATTGATATTATTGTTGATTTCATCCAGCACCTGTACAATTTCATCTATGGGCTACCAAACATTTTGGATAAAACTTTGGGTTTGTATCTCACTACATCTTCTTTTTACCAATTTTTCAAGCCCTTCGCCATACCAATAGCACCTGATCACGTCCAAGACACAGGTATAATACAGTCCGTTTTTGGCTAGGTCCCTAATGTCAACGTCTGTGCGTTGGCCAATCTCTAAACGTAGATAGACGCATAGACATTCTTGGAACTTTTGGCTTCAAATTTGCATAATGGTTATTCATTTTCCTTAACTATATTATGCTCTATTACTTTTAAGTATAAAATTATGGAGCAGATTGAGTTAAATTCCATGAAAAAAGGTTCTTCTCTTAATCAATTTTTAAAAATCTGATACTTGTCAAAGATACTAGTTTCCTTTCAACAAGGGCAAAGACTTGTGTGTGCCCACAAATAAATAATTCAATTCGTTGATGTAATTTTAGAAAAAACATAAAACTGCGGAATCAAGAGAATTCAGTATACTTTAAAGTTCTCGTTTTAAAGAAAGTCAAAATGCGTTTCTCTTATAAATTATATTTGGTTATATTTTTTTCTTGCTCAAGTTTAGTCGTAGAATTGAATTGCATTCAGCGCATAAACGTGGTAGAGTAAAAAAAATCAAACGCACATTTAAGTATATCCTTTCGTTAAAATCTTCTTGTATTATAACACAAAATTTTATTTCGCGCATTATCACAAACACCATGTTTTCTGAGTATGTACATTCTTCACTTAGTCTTATCTTTTGTGAGTAACTATGGAACGCAAAAGATAAATTTTAACTTTACTGATTAGTATGATTAGTAAGTGTATGGTGTTATATAGTCCAGTTCTTCGTGGCCTCCAGTTTACAATTATTTTTCCAAGAACAGTAAACGCTTTTCAATAGCAATGCTTAATATTTGTGAAATTGTGGATTTTGATGGATTTCAGACTCAAGAAAGTTTCTTAGTACGTAAATATGCATACATCGCTGTAAAAAAATCGCAAGTAGCTTCAAGTATTCGTTTTAACTTATCGTCTGAGCATAAACTTAGTGCAAAGATCGTACAACTGTGTGATATGTTAAAAATTACGTATGTACTCTTCATTTCTGTCTCATGACATAGCAAATTGTGCTCCTTTAGAAAGTTTAAGACTCTAAGCTTTTAGAATTGTACGATCAGACCAAGAGGGCCACTCAGTACCTAGTTGCTTACAAAGGTGGTCATATGGAAAAGAAACGCTTAGATGTATTACTTCCGAATATCAACTTGATTTCCAAAAACTATCATGTGGTCATCACAAAAATAATTTGCATTGCCCAAAAGTTTAGGTGGCGGCATCGAATAATTGGCTTGTCGGAAATATGCGTCTGTGCAAGTATGTAAAAAACTAAAGTTATTTTTTACACTACAATGTATTACTTGTGTAAAATATATGAACTATGTTTTTTTCTATAAAAAGTGCTTCCATTAACTTTGTTTCCATGTGGCTTCCTTCAATCTGTTTAAGAATTGTCTGTGCTGGTTTTTGCAGAGATTGTTTTAAGAATACATAAAATTCAGATTTAATCCATTATTTTAATAATATTTGTTCATTTTAAAATTCACATTAATACTTAAAATTTTCAGTTATTATTTAATTTTACTCATGGGTAAAACTATCAGCGGTGTCAGTAAATATTTAGATTATGCATTAAATATCAAGAAAAGGGCAAAAGTTAATTTGCTTAGCAGCACAGATGTGCACACATTATTTTCAAAAACAGAAAAACCACTTACTATCCATTTAACATAGCAATGTAGAACACTTAAAATTAAGAAAACAGTACCAAAGTATCTTGTAAAATACTTCATAGCTTCGTACAGTATTGGTATTTTGCTGTGCAATTTAATTGTACGATGTGCATAAGGTTTTCAAATAAATAAAAGTTCATATTTAGTAAAATGTGTGGTTTGAAAAAGCATTAAAGAAAAATAACTTTTAATTTAGAACTTCAAGGACAAATGGTTTTTAATTCTATATTTCACTACTTCAAATGTGCACGGAAACAAACACGGTCTTGTAAAGTTTGAAATTAATGCATAAAATTCTTTTTACTCTTACAGGTTTTTTATAATAATTTTTTTACTATGCATAAAACACACACTTTAAGAACCAAACTTTTAAAAATGTCTCAATTGTAAAATTAAAAATAAAAAGCAAATTGCATTTAAATGTTTGTAATAATATTTAAAGTATATATTTCAATTGTTAAACGTTTTCTAAAAATCTTCAATGTTATAATACGTGCAATAGTATTTGATATATAATTAATTTTTGTGTAAAAAACATCTAACTTTTAAAATATAAAATCCTTATATCAAAGAAAATTTTGTTAAAAACAATTTGTAAATCTTTATAATATAAATAAAATCACTAAAATTAATGAAAATGTATTTAAAGTAAACAATAATATGCAAGGAAAGATTAATTAAAAATAATATTTAATTTAGATTTTACAGGATAAAGGGTTTTAATACTATTTTTCACTACTTCAAATGTGTAAGGAAACATGTTCATAATATGGGTCTTGTAAAGTTTCAAAAATTTTACGCTCACTTAAGTGTATAATATTAAAAAATTCTGTAATAAAATATGTGCTATAGCATCTAATGTATAATTAATTTTTGAGTAAAACATAAATCTTAAAATCAAGGAAAATTTCATTTCAGATCTTGTATTTTAAAAGAAAATTTATAAGACCATGGGTAATAAAAATCAAATAATCCAAAATACAGTGTATGTGGTAAGACAAGCAAAAGTTTATTTAAAATAGAAAGGTGTAAGCATTAAAAAGATTTCCAATATTCCCTTATGGATCTCCATTTAAGTGTTTGTCATAATATGTAATGCATATGTTTCAATTGTAAAATGTTTTCTAAAATCTTCAACATTAAAAATATGTGTAATAGTATTTAATATATAATTAATTTTTGAGTAAAAACATTAACTTTTAAAACATAAAATCCTTATATTTCATCCAAAAACAGGTTTGTAAATCTATATAATATAAATTAAATCACTAAAATTTATGAAGATTTATTCAAAGTAAAAAAATAATATGCAAGGAAAGAGAATTTAAAAAATAACATTTAATTTAGATTTATAGGATAAATGGTTTTTATACTAAAACTTCTTCAAATGTACAAGAAAACGTATTCATAGTATGGGTCTTATAAAGTTTCAAAAATTTTACTCTTACTTAAGTGTATATTAATTAAAACAAAATTTCTGTTAAAAAAATAGGTCTTATAGCATCTAATGTATAATTAATTTTTGAGTAAAAACATCTAACTTAAAAAAAACCATAAATCTTTATAGCATAGAAAAATTTCATTTCAGATCTTGCATTTTAAGACAATTTATAAAACTATGTAATAAAAAACAAACAATCCAAAATACAGTATATGTGTTCCAGTTCGGGGGCACATAAGTGGATTATTGCTTATTTACGCTAGAATTTTACGAAACTTGTGAAACCAAAATTGGTTTGTTGGATACTTCATTCCAAGCAAACTTCCATTTTCCAGAACAATTTTTAAACAATTGTAGTTAGAAAACACAAATTGTCTTTTCTGCCCAAATGAAACAGACGCTATGAGTGCATAAAGTTCCAAGTCCTTCTCGTTGTTTTTATGGGCAACTATGCAGTCCTTACCATCTTTATAACGGTTCACCAACTCAAAATTAAATCTTGCACCAATTATTCGCTCCATTTCTCCCTTTATTTCCAATACTTAAGGAGATCAAGGCTTGGCTGCAATAGAAGACCCACTAAAAGTATAGCTTATTCCTTCGTCTTCGTATGCTACAAGTTGACAAGGCACAGTATATTTTTGACCTAAAATTTCTAAATTTCGTCTTTTTTTAATACGTTAATTCGTTTTCCAATCGACGGAAGTATGCCCAGTCTTCACGATCTGTAAACAATTTACCATACTCATAACATAAAGAATTGTGAGTAGACTTTTTCAAGTTCAGACTTGCTCGATGGACATAATCGTGACGTCACATCGAAATCTCAGAAGGAAAAAAAATCCAAGTCCCAAACGTAAACACACTGACGTCACCGGTCATGAATAAAGTAAAAACATTAAGAAATCAATTCGTTCCTTAGATTAATTACTTTTAAAATCACCAGATGGCGCCATAAGTCATTTTGAAAAAGCATTTATTAAAACCCCTATGCAATTATTCAAACCATTTTCTAAAAATAACCCATTCCTAATACTAAGAAAAAATACAAGTCCAAAAGAGAAAAAAAAATCCAACACTACATTAATTCACCGCCCATAGTTAACTCTCTTACAGCCTAACGGATAGCGCACTTGACTTCGGATCCTATGGTCCTCGGTTCGAATCCACGAAATTGCTTTTTAATTAAAAATAATAGGGTTTCGAATATCTCCACCAGATGGCACTACGCGAGTGATTCATCACCATGGCAACGAAACGACGCCATCTTGAAACAACTCAACGCCTGCACGAAGACAAAAAAAAATTCCAAGTCCAAAATGTAAACAAACAATACGTCACGGCATTCAGACACGCCCACTTCCGGTCACGTGGTGTGACGTCACTTGGCCCCGCCCACTTCCGGTCACGTGGTATGACGTCACTTGGCCCCGCCCACTTCCGGTCACGTGGTATGACGTCACTTCCGCCGCCTATAGGCACCCGTATACTACTACTGGCCACTGATGAATGATAGGTTTTATACAATACAATTTGTTGGTGACTCGCAGTTTCCACGACTTTTGCCACAAGGAGTCTACGAACTCCTTGAGGTCACAAAAGGAACGGTTTGCTGCAATGGAACCGAAGCTGTCTTCGCAGCACTGTCAGCAAACTCGTTACTCTTGATGCCCACGGGGCTAGGGAGCCATCAAAACCCTTGCTCTGCAAGGTACGCAAGGAAAAAAAAACTATCTGACACGATAGGATGGAAAATGATGGTATATTGCTCAAGATGATAGAAGGTCAGTGACACCACAACTTAAATTTAATCCTCTTAGCGTTGCGAGATTTCAGAGTAATGTTGCTTTTACCCCACAACACAATGACTCAATAACCATATCTTTCCAAAGGATCCATGGGTTTTTTCCGACACTTAGAAAGGTAGGTAGGTAGGTATTTTAATTAACGTCGCACTGGAGCATTACAATGGGTAATGGCGACGGTCCAGGGGGAAAGATCCCAGAGGGAAAGATCCGAGCACAGTACCAGGTAATTTTGAAGTTTGCATGTGATTCTATTGCAGAAATAGAATTTTTCCAATTTCCGGGATACCCAGGCGATCTTACTATGTTTTCTTCCCACTACTCTGAGCCGCGGTAGTCCTGTTGGAAGAGCAACGGATTACTTGGAAACTAGGTCAAGTCAATCCGTCGTGTACACGGGAGCGGGTGCACATTAAATCTGTCGTGGCCACAAATGTGCTCACGTTGACGTGGTGTGGAAGTTTGGAGAGTGGGATGTCAGCTCAGGTGTTGTTCTCGTCATCTGACCGTGGTCCAAAATTACGCGGCGTCGTTTTTGAATCTTTCCCTTCGGGATGGATTCCGGACCGTCGCCAATACACCTATGTGTGGTTCCAGTGCGACGTTAATTACCTACCTACTTACCACTCTATTCCCAAACCCCTCTTTATTCCCCTTTCATGATATTTTGTACTTGACTTGTTTTGTGTTTTTCGCAGTTTAGCCAAATATAGACCTTGCAACACAAATCCAGACAAATTCTCCCAAACAACCAAACAACCAATCAAATGGTTGAGGTTGGTTGGGTTTCATGGGCCCTATTTGTCCAATCCTAAACGATTGAAGGATTCGTGAAAACAAGGATTCTGAAGACTAACGGTTTCATCCATTTCTAAAGGATGGAGTGTAAGATAAGCGGCAATGCGCATGGTAGGTTTAATAAAAGATCTGCGAAGGTAGGTATTTAATTACAACGTTACACTGGAGCGATACAACGGGCTACGGGTGGCAGACCGGAATCAATCTTCAAAACAGAGATCCGAGGACAATACCACGTATTTTTGAACCATGGTCAGATGACGAGGTAACACATGAGGTGAAACTCCACTCTCCAAACTTTCACACCATGCCAATGTGAGAACATTTGAGGTCATGACAGATTGTACGTGCACCAGCCCACTTTGTATACAACGGTGTTTGGCTGGATCGAGTCTCAAACTCGTAAACCTCCGGTTGTTAATCCGTTACTCTTCCAACCGGGCTATCTTAAAAATCTGGGAAGCTTAAATTTAGACATGGTTACATTTTTTGCTTTCATGTCCGCTCTTTCGAATAGGAGGGTACGTCGCGGCTCAGTGGATATGCCCAATGCGCTAGCAACCTTTGAGTCGTAGGCGGCGCAAGTTCAATTCCTGTCAGGTGCATTCCTCCCTGGGTGTATTTCTCTCTTCTGTGTCAATAAAACTTTCATTGTTTGTGTGTCTACTACTTGATATTGTATGTCTTTTGTCTGGCACAACATGGCCAAACATGGCCCTTGCGCCATTAAACCCAACGAACCAAACCAACCTTTCGAATGGGAAGAGACTAGAATTGCGATTTCTCCCCTCAACCTCCATCGATTCCCTGCCGCGAATGCGAGGAAGAAACTGGAAAAAGGAAGAGAATCTGTGAAAGGTAAAAGAAAAAGAAAAAAGCGTTCCGTACGCTTCGCATAATAATTGAGGGGGTCCTTTGGTATGCTAATCAGTCCCCCTCTGAATGCTCCCTGCTTAGCGGTCATTGTTATTCAATTTGGGACACGGTCCCGAAACACGGTGGATGGGTTGCGAACCCCGTTTTTCCCTCCTCTTCCACTCCAACTGTTGATTCCTCTCTGTCTCCAGGGGTGGGAGGATGGAGAGCTTCAGTGGTTGCGATGACGAGGAAGAAAGACGAGCTAGAGCATGCCCTTCAACCTCGGGGTTTAGTCACGAAAGGAAGAATTCCCCAGTTCCGAATAAAGTTTTCGACCCCAACTTCGTTAAAATGCCAAATGTCGTCATTGTTTGCTTTACGCGAGTAGACAGTTCGTCTATGTATAGCGTCAGTTGAGGAATTTTAGCTGTGGTAATTGTGACTCTATTTATGGGCCTCTTATTTATTACTCTAAAAATCTCTCTAATTATAGAGTCGTCATCTGACCGTGATTCAAAAGGACGTGTTGCTGTCCTCGATCTTTCCCTTTGGGATTGATCCCGGAGCTTCACCAATAACCAATTATGTTTCTTCAGTGTGACGTTAATTAAAATACCTACCTACCTACCTCTAATTATAGGTCTGCCGTAGCCCGGTTGGTTGGTTGTTCGGGATTTTATGCCGCAAGGGCCATATTCGGCCATGCTGCGCCAGACACAAGACATACAATATCAAACAACAGACAGACACACAATGAAAGTTTTACTGACACAGAAGAGAGGAATACACCCAGGGAGTAATGCACCTGACAGGAATCCAACATGAGCCGTCTACGACTCGAAAGTGCAGTGGACATACCCACTCAGTGGGTACAGTACAAAATTTGTTCTTGCCTTACAGTTGAGTGATACACGTAGCAAATGAAGTTTGGTACGAGCTAATATGTGATTTTGATAGTAAAGGCGTGGAGAAATAGAAATCACAAGGCACAAAGCGATACGTGCAGACCAATTAGAGCGTTTTCACCGCTCGCGCCGGCACCCCTGATTGGTCTGCGTGTGTCGCTTTGCGCCTTGAACTTTCTATTTGACCACGGCTTTAACGTACAATAAATGCACATGGGTTCTATCCATTTCTACTAAGGGCTGTCGTGGCTCAGTGAGTATGCCCACTGAGCTAGGGACCTTCGATTTGTAGGCGACGCACGTTCGATTCCTGTTAAGTACATTCCTCCTTGGGTGTATTTCTTTCTTCTGTGTTCCGTAAAAACTTTCATTCTGTCTATTATTTGATATTGTATGTATTGTTTTTTACGCAGCATGGCCAAATACGGCCCTTGTGCCATAAAACCCCCAAAAAACAACCAACATTTATCGTCACCAATAGCCCTTTGTTTTGCTCCAGTGCTACGTCAATTAACTACCTACCTACTAGAATTTTAAAAATATAATGATAAACTCCATTAAACTCATATTTTGAAATCGATTTTCTCAAAATGAACATTTTCCAGTTTCGAGATCACCTTTTCAGAGAAAATATTGGGTCGGTACGAATGAAATGTCCAGAAATGATCATCACACTTCGTTGGCCATAACTGAGAAATACATTACCTGACCTACTCGAAATAATCTCCTTCTGAATTGACACACTGTTGGAACTTGTCTGACAAGACCATGGACATCCTGAAACAAAAAAGTCTTGTGGTACGGTGAACTTCCGTATCTTGGGTGAACCGTTTACCAGACAGAAAGCGATCCAGGTGACGAAATAGGGGGATGAGGCATCGTTTCATAGCCCAACTGAGGTAGTGTCAGCATCGTCCGTTGTGCGACATGAGGACGGGCGTTATCTTGCAAGAGGAGAGCGCCATGCCTGTTTACCAAAGCCGGTTGTTTCACCATCAATTTTCGGTGCATCTGTCGTAATTCATCACAATATCGTTCTGAAATGATGGTTTGGCCACTTGGCAGGAAACTGCGATGAATTATTCCAGCTGTAGACCACCATACAAGAAGCATAATCTTCCTGGAATGCAAGGGTGGCTTGGGATAGGAAACTGTGCTTTGCTCAACCATTATACAAATAGTTTCCGATTGTCATAAAGGACCCATTTCTCGTCACAGGTAACGATTCGCTGCAGTAGAGGTTCTCTTTCATTCCTGGAAAGGAGCGATGCACAGACTTCCAAACGTCTCATCTTGGCAATTGTCAATTCAGGAGGCACCCAAGAATCCATCTTTATGACCTTACCAAGTGCAGCCAGACAGCTAACAATTGTAATGTGGTGAAAATCCAGCTCGGACGCTATCTCACATGTTCTCCGCGGTTCAGCTTCAACCACACTTAGCAGAACATCGTCAGAAACTGCAACTTCTCGATGACCACGTGGTTCGTTTTTCAGGTCCATATCTCCACTTCGAACCATCGCCGAATGGTTCGTTCATTGGCTGTATTCTCCCCCGAATGCTGTGTTAATGTTTCGAGCAGCAACTGTAGAAGAATGTCTCAGTTTAAATTCGTAGAGGAAGATGACTCTCAAATCTGACTTTTCTATGTCGAATTTGGAAGCACCTCCTTACGCCCAAACAAATTAAATCTGGAACTTGTACTTCACACGCGTGATAGCTATTTATAGTAGCTATGGTGACGTAAGATGTCGGAAGCTTGTAGGTAATTACTTTTAGCTGTATCGGGTAATTCGCAAAGCTATTTCTCATCGGAGATTTCATTCACACCAACAAAATACTTAATCTTCTAGTTATAGGTGGCACAGGTTCCCTTCCTGTCAGGTGTATTCCACCCTGGGTGTATTTATTTCTTCTGTGTCAGTAAAAACTTTCATTGTGTGTGTCTATTACTTGATATTTTATGTATTGTGTCTGGCGCAGCATGAACAAATAGTGCCATTGCGCCATAAACCCCCAAATCAACCAACCATTTCTTCCAATTTTTCAAAATGTCTGACCACGTATTGTGTAATATCTTCATCACTTGATAGTTTTGTACCAAACATTTGTAGGCCTTTTTGTAGAAAAGAATCAGTGAAAATTCTATAAGAGTCGGATAACTTGGAAAAGTTCGTCTGTCTGTCCCCATAAAGGCATTTTCGTGGTGCCTTTAAAGAAACCTCCGTTTTAATAAGAGGCGCAATCTCTTTTCTGGTTGCGGAGGGAAATCCTCCATTTTTCTAATTTATGCGCGAACTTTGGAAATGAAATTTAAGGATGAGTTACCCGTGAGGGTGGCTTGGGAAGAGAAAACTCATTAGCTCAGCAGGAATAATTGAGAAAAGAACTGCGAAGGCTTTAAGGGATTGTGACGTAATCCGAAAGTTAAGAGGGGGACGTAATTGCGATTCCTTTTCTAATCAGGAACGGTTGCTCTGCTGCGTCCCAGCTCTCGCGAACACCAGCAAGTGGTTGAATCGGTGGCTTGCCTTCTTTTTTAGAGCCACGCGGTGGGAGAGCTTGAAACCACAAGTGAGAAAATACAATTATTATAAATGCAAGTAGAAGTGTGTAATACACATAGACAGGGGGCACATGATCGACTACACAATAATCCATGCACATGATTCCTTGGTTCCCCGGTTTCGGTAGGTACTTTCATATTAACGTCACACTGGAGCAACAAGAGTAACGGACTATCAATTGGAGGGTTGCGAATTTGAATCCAACCAAAGGCCGTCGTGTACAAAGGGAGTTGGTGCACGTTAAATCTATCGTGCCTCAAATGTCCCCACGTTGGTGTGATGTGGGAGTGTGGCGAATGGGGTGCCAGCTCATGAGGCCTCGTGATGTGACCGTGGTTCAAAATTACGTGGTGTTGTCCTCGGTTCTTTCCCTTCGGGTTTGATCCCGGACTGCCGCAATAGCCCGCTGTGTTGCTCCAGTGTGACCTTAATTAAATACCTACCTACCTTGTCGAAAACGGGGGCTTCGGTAGCCCAGTTGGAAGAGCAACGGATAAGCAACGAAACTCGGACATGCAATACCATACACACATAATGAATGTTTTACTGACACAGAAGAAATTTATCCAGAGAGGAATGCATCTGACAGGAATTGAACCTGCATTGCCCACAACTAGAAGGTTGCTAGTGCAGTGGGCAAAACCACTGAGCCATAACAGCCCCTATGCCTAATAGGGACAATCAAGAACAACTGTGCGCTTACCGACAATACTTCGAAAGGGCGGCTAACTGTTAAATTGACGAATCTGCAGGTAGTTGTTAAGTAATCGAATTTAGGTCGCTCTGGAGCAACAGAACGGGCTATAGATGACGATCCGGGATCAATTCCGAAGGGGAAGATCGAGGACAACACTCGTAATTTTGAAATACGCTCTGATGAACGAAGTCAACTTCTGAGCTGGCACCCCGCTTTCCGAGCTTCCACACCTAGCTAACGTGAGGACATTTGAGGCCACGAAATATTTAACGTACACCGGCCCCCCAAGCAAGTGTTGGTCTTCGGCATTGCATCGAGTTTCGAACTCGCAACCCTGTTAGCGAGTCGATATGTTGGATTACAGTCTTTCTCTGAGGCGTTGCAGCAATTCCTTATATGTAATACAAGGAGAGTTTCATTTTCTCAAAAAGAGCCACCTTCACAACTCAAATCCTTGGTACTTGAGAAGGAATGGGATATCCTTCTTTCTAAAATCCTTGGGACTCGAAGGGCCGCGGCAGTCCAGTGCTGGAAGAGCATTGGTTTCGAAATTAGGCTCAGAAGAGTTCGAAACTAGGCCCAGCCAAGGAATGCCGTGTAGAGGGGACTGGTGCATGTCAAATCTATCATAGCCTCAAATATCCTCACGTCGGTCATCTCACCGTGGTTCTAAATTACGAGGCGTTATTCTTGGAATCGATTCCAAGGGCAACGCTGAAATGAAATGCTTATATGATTGAAAAACATTATCTACAGCAATGGTCATCAAAATGGTCGATATCGACCCCAGGGGTCAATATAACATTGTTGGAGGTCGATAGAAATATTCAAGACATCATTGTACGGGTACAATTTAATTCGGTTAACCTGGATTGCCTCCATCCTGCATGACAACGAAATTAAGAGCGAATATAGAATTCCGTGGCGAGATTTAAGGCTGGAGCTAACTCATTTTGAACCCAACATTGCTATCCGTATCGAGAGTCACGAAGCACACCGTTCATATTGACCATATTAGTAAATTATATACTAAGTTAATAAAAGTCTTATTTTGATAGATACAAGGAAGATTGTATTTTTGTTGTTATCTAAATTTAATTTTATATTTTATATATTTTTTATCCCTTCTATCCAATATGTAATGTTAAGGACGTCAAAAACAAAAACGTATCCCTTTGAAGTTAAGCCATTTAATAATTTATACTATATTATAAATATAATATATATATATATATATATATATATAAACACTGTATCTATAAAAGAAACATTTCAAAAATCACATTAGCTATTATTTTTTGCTTTGCCGTATTATAATTACGGAATAGTAAAATAGGGGTCGTTAAGAAGTCAAATCTCTTGAAGGGGGTCAACGGTCAAAGAAGTTTGGCGACCTCTGACCTACAGCATAATTTGCAATTGCATCGTCAGAAATTTTAGTGCAGTCCTTAGGTGGTATCCAGTCAAATCCTGTTCGAAAAGAGGGCGACAGTTGTAAAAAAGATATTTATATGGAGCTTATATCCAATCTATAAAATGCGCAATATATATATATATACATACATACATACATATACATATACATATACATATACATATATATATATATATATATATATATATATACATACATACACTGCTGGCCACCGTAAATGCAACACCCTGAAGGAAGCATGCAAATAATATGAAATTTACAACATGCATTAGCGGAGGTGAGATATGCAAATGATTAGAATTTCAGCGCAGACGCACATCACGCGCGCCTGTGGCGCCACTTCAAAGCGCTATTTAAGGCTTGGAGATTTCGACGATTTCAAGTACGGCAATTGTGTTTTTCTTGTGGTTTTTTCAAAAAAACGATCAATTATGCCTCGTAGAAAACAGCGATCATCTTTTGATCAAGTATCCGAGTTCGACAGAGGAAGGATAGTGGCCTACCGAGATTGTGGATTATCTTTCAGGGAAATCGGTAGTCGTGTTGGACGAAACCAAACAACTGTAATGCGGATATGTGATCGTTGGATGCAGGAGGGTACGACGGACCGACGTGTTCGATCGCATCCACCTCAGTGCACCACTTCACGTGATGACAGGCATATTGTGCGTATGGCAGTGACGGATCGCTCAGCCACATCACGAACCATAGCACAGCACTTTCAGTCTGTACCGCATAATCCAGTGTCTGCGCGTACCATTCGACGCCGTTTACAGCAGAGTGGTCTATCCGCAAGACGTTCATTGCTTCGTCTACCCTTGACGCAGAACCACAGACGTTTCCGCCGCCAATGGTGCGATGAAAGAAGGATGTGGACGGCAGAATGGAATGAAATTGTCTTTACTGACGAGTCACGCTTCTGTCTGCAACACCACGATGGTCGGATTCGAGTCTGGAGACACCGTGGAGAGAGGATGCTGAACAGCTGCGTTATGCACCGCCACACTGGTCCTGCACCGGGTATTATGGTATGGGGCGGTATTGGATATCACTCTCGCACTCCTCTAGTATGCATTGCGGTACTTTAAACAGCCAGCGCTACATCTCCGAGGTGTTTGGAGCCAGTTGTCCTTCCTTACCTTCAGGGATTGCCCACAGCCATATTTCAACAGGATAATGCGCGACCACACGTGGCACGCATTGTCCAAGGGTTCTTCGTCAATCGCCAGATTGAATTGCTTCCCTGGCCAGCTCGCTCTCCGGATCTTTCGCCGATAGAAAACATGTGGTCCATGGTTGCTCAACGATTGACACAGAATACATCCCCAGCTGCCCCACCAGATCAACTTTGGCAACGTGTGGAAGCTGCTTGGTCTGCTGCACCCCAAGAACACATCCAAAGTCTCTTTGAATCAATGCCGAGGCGTGTGGCAGCGGTGATCTCCAACAATGGCGGCTACTCTGGCTACTGATTTTGGCAGGAACCACACTTCACAGAAGTCTATAAATTTAATCATTTGATACTTGGTCAACATGTTATCTACAAAATAAATTTTGTTGTGATATCTCTTGTCTTTCTTGGTGTTGCAATTTGGGTGGCCAGCAGTGTACATACATATACATGTACATATACATATACATATATATATATATATATATATATATATATATATATATATAATAATAAGTAAAACTACCCTAAGAATAGAATAGATTTCCCCGAGAAACAAGATGAAATAAAATATGTAAATGTTAAGTGAGCCTGCCTACTTTTTCAAGGGGAGCAAGGCCAGGTTGTCACTTAAAAATGCGATGCTTTGAGTTTTTTCTGTACTTATGTGAGGCCAGGCCGAAGAGATCAACAAAAGTTACCCCCGAAAACTCAAAGTACTACCAGAGAGAAAAAAATCATGAAAATAATACCTGTTACCAAGGTTAGGAATCAAAAGAACATAGCCAACGTAATACCTTACCGAAAGTTGCCGCCCAAGCTAGGAGAGCAAAACATTGCCAGATCCGTATTATGTAGAATAACGGATTTAAAAACGAAAGAGGGTGGCTTGGAGATAATGTGAACAAATTAGCGCAAATGAAAGGGAGGGAAAGGTAAATTTTAACAAGAAAATAAAATTGTGACAAAGAGTAAAGATTGTGGGCAGTGATGAAATTGAAAGAAAAAACGAGGGAAAAAGTGAAAAAAATAATTATATACTTATATTTTTTGGCTCCATCTGTCCGAGGAGAAAGAAAGTAAAGTCGAGAAAAAGAAAATTATTTTTAAGGAAAAAACTTTTTAAGAAAATTGTTGGGGAAGTTGTTATTTAAGAGGGTGGTTTTAAGAGTTTTGAGCTGATTATCAATAGTAGATGGAGCCAAAAAATATAAGTATATAATTATTTTTTTCACTTTTTCCCTCGTTTTTTCTTTCAATTTCATCACTGCCCACAATCTTTACTCTTTGTCACAATTTTATTTTCTTGTTAAAATTTACCTTTCTTCCCTCCCTTTCATTTGCGCTAATTTGTTCACATTATCTCCAAGCCACCCTCTTTCGTTTTTAAATCCGTTATTCTACATAATACGGATCTGGCAATGTTTTGCTCTCCTAGCTTGGGCGGCAACTTTCGGTAAGGTATTACGTTGGCTATGTTCTTTTGATTCCTAACCTTGGTAACAGGTATTATTTTCATGATTTTTTTCTCTCTGGTAGTACTTTGAGTTTTCGGGGGTAACTTTTGTTGATCTCTTCGGCCTGGCCTCACATAAGTACAGAAAAAACTCAAAGCATCGCATTTTTAAGTGACAACCTGGCCTTGCTCCCCTTGAAAAAGTAGGCAGGCTCACTTAACATTTACATATTTTATTTCATCTTGTTTCTCGGGGAAATCTATTCTATTCTTAGGGTAGTTTTACTTATTATTTCCCTTTATTTGTTCTCTGCGGCTTTCAGCGCTGTTCATCTAAAGGGTCAATATTATTATTGTTGTTATTTTGCTCCATTTTTGTTCTTATTTTTGTTCTTGTTATTATTTGCATTTTGTTTTTGTTTTTATTTGGTTTCTCCTTTTTGATTTGTGGTGATGGTCTATATATATATATATATATATATATATATATATAAATAAATTACCGGGCAGCACCCCTCCCTAGACACATCCGCCGCAAAGAATACCAGAAGTGACCACGACGTTCATTAAGCAAACGTGATGAATTATCTTACAGAACTATTGTGTTTGAAACCGAAAGCAACCTGATTGGATTACATCGTTGTGAAATCGTCTACACTGTGTCAAAACCCGATTGGATTACCTAGCTGCGAGACCGTCTAAACTGTGAGTAAGAAATTTCTTTTTTGAGAAAATTGTTTTGTTATCCTTGTTCATGGCAAAAACTCTTGGTGATATCCCCAAGATGCGCGAAAGCATAAAATCAGCCTCTACCAAAAATATCAAACTTTTTCAATCTTTGGTATTTGAAACAGAAAATGGAAGACTTAACAGATCAGATTTGAGAAAAATTTCTGGCCCTCCATCCGATTGTGATCTAACGTTGAAAAAAGAAACAGTTCTTGAAAAATTCTCTTTGCCCGATCTTATTTCAATTGCCAATATTCTACGCCTTGAAGTAACAGCTGATATTGACGAACTCACTGATCGAATCTTGTTTGGTTTATCTAATTTTGACCTCGATCAAAGTGCACAATCCAATTCTGACGCTGACGAAAGTGAAGACGAAACAAATTCTCGTCCCAACCCAACGGCTGAAATACTTTCTCATGATGATTCATTTCAAAACCGAACTATTATGTATCAACAACCCGTTAATCAAAACATCAGTAATTACTGGTTTACCCCATCCCATGCTTAATCGAAACGAAGAATAAACTTTTTCTTCAAACGAACCTATGATTCACGCTCCGCGAAAAAGAATTCCATTTGCTGTTGCTACAAATCCTTTTCAAGAGTGTTTGCCTATGCCTACTCAAGGTGGAGTGTTTTATCATTGAAAGATATTATTGAAACTGTTCGCGTATTTAACGGAAAAGATACATATTCTATTGATTTATTTTTGGATGAGATAGAAAAAATGTTTACTTTTTATAATATCACCTCTGATCAACAAAAAATTTTGTTTACTAAGAAAGCATTAGCTGATCCTGCCAAACTGTATGTATCAATTTTGAAACAAATTTTTACTTTTGATAAATTGAAAGAACAATTAATTTTGGAATTTAGTTCTCAGGTATCATCGATTGACGTACATAAAATTTTAAGTTCCCGTAAACTTAAAATTACTGAATATTTAATTGCAATGAGACAAATTGCTAGTCGTTCAAATATTGATGAAGCCTCCCTCATCGAATATGTAATTGCCGGTATTCCTGAAAATACTAACAAATTGCTTTTGTATGATGCCAAAGATCTTTTGCAATTTAAAGAAAAATTAAAGATATATGAGAAAATTTCTGTTCATGGAAAACGATGAAACTCCTTTCAAAACATTCAACCACGATATTTCGATACTCCGAAGCCTCGTTTTAACGAATCAAAAAATAATTCGTGGAAACTAGCACACTCGCACAAGAATGCACGTCTACGACCTACGACAAATGAAAATAGATGTTACAATTGTGGGAAAACGGAACACAAATCTCTTGATTGTCCCGATAAGTTAAAAGGCAAGAAATGTTTTAAATGTAATTCTTTTAATGGACACATTGCAAGAGACGGTCCCAAAACACGTGAAGTAAAGACTATTGTAGTTGCGGATTCCCGAAATCTTCAAAAGAATGTATCCTCAACGATTCAGAACACGTTGCCTTAATTGACACAGGTAGCGAGGTGACAATGATCAACAAGGAATTATACGACACGCTCGAAAACACTACATTGATTACAGACAATATATCATTAATGGGTGTAAGTGGTGATAAAATTACTCCTATTGGATATTTCAATGCCCAAATTCGTATTGATGATGTAATTACATCGACAAACGTTTACGCTCTTACAGACATATGCAATAATTTTGTGATTGGAATGGACATTCTCGATCAAGTAAATTTTAATTTTACAAACGGTACCATAAGAGTACATAACAAAATATTATGTGCAAAAACTGTTCAAATTTGCAGAAACGAAACAAAACCTCGAGAAAATTCAGAATCCAACACCTTGATGTACACGGCCCATGCAGTTAATTTGGACCCAATTGAGGTCTCTCACATCAAAGATCAAGAACACAGACGCCATATCGTAGAATTAGTTAGTAATTACAAATCAAACAGAAACGACAGATTTAAAAATGAGCATAATTCTAAACGACGAAATTCCCATCTACCAACGTCCTCTTCGGCTATCTTCCCAGGAAAAATTAATCGTCGAAAATCAAATTCGCGAATGGCTAGATTCTGGAATATTTAAAAGAAGTTGTTCTGACTATGCAGCCCCAATTGTGTTGTGTAAGAAAAAGATGGAAATTCTATATATATATATATATATATATATATATATATATATATATATATATATATATATATATATATATATATATATATATATATATAGACTCTGTACTGACTACAGAAAGTTAAATCAAAAAATCAATTAGGGATCACTTTCCTCTCCCTTTAATCGAAGATGTCCTTGACAATCTCGGAAACGCTCAAGTGTTTACCAATCTAGATCTTAAGAACGGTTTTTTTCGGTTGACGAAAAGTGCACAAAATATACCGCTTTGTGACACATGAGGGTCAGTACGAATTCCTACGTGTTCCATTTGGCTTGTCCACCAGCCCCAATGTCTTCCAGCGATACGTATACCACGTGTTCAGAGACCTAAATGATCACACAGTAGAAATTTACCTCGACGACATTATACGACATTTTACTGCTGCCTTTTTCATAGCGACTGTTTTTTTCGTTGTAAATACTCTTTTTAACGACAATGCCAAAAAGAAAACGTTCCATAACAAGCAATTCAGCCAAATATAAACTACGTGAAAGACGTCACAATGAATCTAAGGAGCAAGCTACCTATAGAAGACTGATCGAAGCTGAACATCAGCGTGAAATTGGGAAATTTACATGAAGACTTGCAATGAGACGGCGAAAAATCTAATATGTCGTTTACTAACAATCAGTTATCTCGTGACACATTAAACCATAAAACGTTTAAATCCGAATAATAATAATGATAAATTTATAGAATGATATAATAGTGAATCTATAAGTCATGCAAAAAGAGTAAAAAATCCAAGAGGGAGGTATTTACTAACACGTGACCTCCGCAACGCGGGGTCATACAGCTAGTATATACGTTTAAAATGCTGGTCTCAACGAGATATCTCTTCAAAACCACTTGGACGGTTGAACACATGCATTATTGTACGTACATCGAATGATATTTAAAGTGCTTTAAATACTTTAGGGTACGCTACTTCCTGCGAGTTAGACCCATTAATTGGTCATTTTTCGGAATGCTACTGATATAACTACCAGTTTGGTTAAAGGCCACGGTAGCCCAGTTGGAAGAGCAACGGATTAGAAACCGGAGGGTTGCGAGTTCGAAACTCGGTCCAGCCAAAAGACCGTCGTGTACGTGGGGCTGGTGCACGTTCAATCTGCCGTGGCCTCCAATGTCCTCACGTTGGCGCGGTGTGGAAGTTTGGAGAGTGAGGTGCCAGCTCATGCGTTGACCTCGTCATCTGACCGTGTTCAAAATTACGTGGTGTTGTACTCGGTTGGTAGGTATTTCAATTAACGTCGCACTGGAGCAACACAAAGGGCTACTTGCGACGGTCCGGAATCAAACCAGAAGGGAAAGATCAGAGGATAATACCGCGTTATTTTGAACCACGGTCAGATGACGGCAACACCT
The DNA here is from genome assembly GCA_933210815.1 of Meta bourneti. Classification (NCBI taxonomy): domain Eukaryota; kingdom Metazoa; phylum Arthropoda; class Arachnida; order Araneae; family Tetragnathidae; genus Meta; species Meta bourneti. Next base: position 9,068,537 of record OW119929.1, read on the forward strand.
GAACTGGCACCCCACTCTCCAAACTTCCACACCACGCCAAGTGTTGTCCTCGCTTAAGAGATCGATCCAGGCCCGTCGCCAATATCCCGATGTTGCTCCACTGGGACGTTAATTAACTACCTACCCAGTTTGGATAAGATTATTTTGTCTAAGTTTTCTTGTCCGCAATTCTCTAACACATCAATCATCGAGTACAGCGCCACCTACCCTCGAAAAAATCCGATTCCTCTTCTCAATAACTCTTTTCGTGCTGCAGGCAGAGGAACGGATATATGCGTGTCAACGCATTAGAGGGCCAAGAGTGCCGCAACGACAAAAAATCCCGCCAATAACAAAGGACTTCCATCCAGTGGCAAAATATTTCTGGAATCAAATCGACAGCGTTCCCCACCCCACACGCTGCATTCCATTCTTCCACCACCAGTCCTTTCTTTTCCCGAAAACACAAAAAGTGGAGAAAAACCGGGAAGATGCAAAAGAGGGAATTGAAATATTCGGGATCTGAATACAGAGTTGGCCCTAATGTATTCCGGTTTCGGCTCTTTCCCATTGTGCTCACGTTCCGAGGCGCTTTTAATTTCCCCACCTGCGGAAAGGAATTGCATTGCGAAATAAATGGCCCCAATTTCTTTCAGGAATTTTTACATCACCTTCTCCTGAACGCATTTCTTCATCCGAGGCATCGAGTAACCGAATTATGACGATTGGTGCCTCCCTCCCTCTGCCCTTTTGCTGCTCAATTCACTTCGTTTCATTTGCGCGTTTGTTGGCACCTGCTTTTAATTGTTTTAACCCGCCAAGTGGTTTCGACTTGATACCTCGTTCATCGAGGTCCGACCCATTGTACCGATGACGAATATATCTCGTCCATCAAGATCCCACACATTGTACTGATGACGAATATATCTCGTCCATCAAGATCCGACTCATTTGTGCTGATGACGAATGTATCTCGTCCATTAAGATCCGACCCATTGTGTTGATGACGAATATATCTCGTCCATTAAGATCGGACCCATTGTGCTGATGACGAATGTATCTCGTCCATTAAGATCCGACCCGTTGTGTTGATGACGAATATATCTCGTCCATTAAGATCCGACCCATTGTGCTGATGACGAATGTATCTCGTCCATTAAGATCCGACCCATTGTGTTGATGACGAATGTATCTCGTCCATTAAGATCCGACCCATTGTGCTGATGACGAATGTATCTCGTCCATTAAGATCCGACCCATTGTGCTGATGACGAATGTATCTCGTCCATCAAGATCCGACCCATTGGGCTGATGACGAATGTATCTCGTCCATCAAGATCCGACCCATTGGGCTGATGACGAATGTATCTCGTCCATCAAGATCCGACCCATTGGGCTGATGACGAATGTATCTCGTCCATCAAGATCCGACCCATTGTGCTGATGACGAATGTATCTCGTCCAACAAGATCCGACCCATTGTGCTGATGACGAATGTATCTCGTCCATCAAGATCCGACCCATTGGGCTGATGACGAATATATCTCGTCCAACAAGATCCGACCCATTGTGCTGATGACGAATATATCTCGTCCATCAAGATCCGACCCATTGTGCTGATGACGAATATATCTCGTCCATCAAGATCCGACCCATTGTGCTGATGACGAATGTATCTCGTCCATCAAGATCCGACCCATTGTGCTGATGACGAATGTATCTCGTCCATCAAGATCCGACCCATTGTGCTGATGACGAATGTATCTCGTCCATCAAGATCCGACCCATTGGGCTGATGACGAATGTATCTCGTCCATCAAGATCCGACCCATTGTGCTGATGACGAATGTATCTCGTCCATCAAGATCCGACCCATTGTGCTGATGACGAATGTATCTCGTCCATCAAGATCCGACCCATTGTGCTGATGACGAATGTATCTCGACCATCAAGATCCGACCCATTGTGCTGATGACGAATGTATCTCGTCCATCAAGATCCGACCCATTGTGCTGATGACGAATGTATCTCGTCCATCAAGATCCGACCCATTGTGCTGATGACGAATGTATCTCGTCCATCAAGATCCGACCCATTGTGCTGATGACGAATGTATCTCGTCCATCAAGATCCGACCCATTGTGCTGATGACGAATGTATCTCGTCCATCAAGATCCGACCCATTGTGCTGATGACGAATGTATCTCGTCCATCAAGATCCGACCCATTGTGCTGATGACGAATGTATCTCGTCCATCAAGATCCGACCCATTGTGCTGATGACGAATGTATCTCGTCCATCAAGATCCGACCCATTGGGCTGATGACGAATGTATCTCGTCCATCAAGATCCGACCCATTGGGCTGATGACGAATGTATCTCGTCCATCAAGATCCGACCCATTGGGCTGATGACGAATGTATCTCGTCCATCAAGATCCGACCCATTGGGCTGATGACGAATGTATCTCGTCCATCAAGATCCGACCCATTGTGCTGATGACGAATGTATCTCGTCCATCAAGATCCGACCCATTGGGCTGATGACGAATGTATCTCGTCCATCAAGATCCGACCCATTGGGCTGATGACGAATATATCTCGTCCATCAAGATTTTTATGGTGACGAAATCAAGATCTGGTCAGTTTTTTTTCTAATGACGAGATAACGTGTCTAGACAAACCCCAGGTGGATTAAAGTAGATTCTTACTTCTTATTCAATTTTTTTATTAATTCACATCGAAAAAGTTCATTTACGTGAGTGGTTAAGTTTTATCCTATGCCCGGTCTCCCACCATAAGTTGGCGGGCAGTCCAAGGGATATCTGAAATGATTAAATGCGGTTTAAAAACATTACCTACCGTTTAATTTGCAATTGTACTGTCAGAAATTTTAGGGCAGTCCTTCAAGTGACTTCCAGTTAGTTGATCCAGTTCCATTAACTGCTGCAATGATCTACCAGCAGTAAAAGAGTTGCATTCTTAGCCATTCGGCCGGCTGAAATAAAAGGGCATACCAATTATCGGGATAATTGTTCGACACGGCGATACTTTCGATTCCGCCTTCAGAGAAAGAATACAAGAAAAGAGTTCCCCATCCTCCTTTCAGAGGTGCTGGTTCTACCAACCTTTTATTCGCCATAAAAATTATTTAGTCAAATAATTTAATAAAAACAGTGAAGCATTTAATTTTTATATAAGTATTCCATGTTTTTAAATTGTATGCGCAATTTTATTTGGCATTTACTCGGGTAGGTATTTAATTAACGTCACACTGGAGCAACACAACGGGCTATTTGGTGACGGTCAGGGATCATCCCCCGAGAGGAGAGATCGGAGGACAACACCACCTCATTTCGAACCACGGTCACATGACGAGGCAATACCTGAGCTGGCACCCCTCTCCAAACTTCCACACCACTCCAACGTGAGGACATTTAAGGCCATGACGGGTTTTAACGTGAAAAAGCCCCCTTTGTACACGAAGGGCTTGGTTGGATTCGAACTCGCAACCCTCCTGTTTGCTATTTCGTTACTCTTCCAACCGGGCTACTGTGTCCCTTGGCATTTACTCAGATATCAATTCATAGTGTTGCAAAGTATACTATTTTGATCCACTTAATCGTATGCACACGTATTATCAAGCAACTTGACTTAAGTAACCTGACTTAAGTGGGCCGCGGTGGCCCGGTTGGAAGAGTAACGAACTAGCAACCGAAGGGTTGCGAGTTCGAATCCAGCCAAAACACCGTCGTGTACAAAGGGGGCTGGTGCACGTTAAATCTGTCGTGGCCTCAAATGTCCTCACGTTGGCGTGGTGTGGAAGTTTGGAGAGTGGGGTGCCAGCTCAGGTGTTGCCTCGTCATCTGACCATGGTTCAAAATTACGTGGTGTTGTCCTCGGATCTTTCCCTTTGGGATTGATCCCGGACCGTCACCAATAGCCCATTGTGTTGCTCCAGTGTGACGTTAATTGAAATACCCCCCCCCCCCTGACTTAAGTAACTTGACTTAAGTGTTGCAAAGTATAATATTTTGATCCGCTTAATATTATGCACACGTATTATCAAGTAGCTTGACTCACTTACTTGACTCAATTAACTTAAGTAACTTGACTTACTCGGATATCAATTTTCATAGTGTTGCAAAGTATACTATTTTGATCCACTTAATATTATGCACACGTATTATCAAGTAGCTTGACTCACTTACTTGACTCAATTAACTTAAGTAACTTGACTTACTCGGATATCAATTTTCATAGTGTTGCAAAGTATACTATTTTGATCCACTTAATATTATGCACACGTATTATCAAGTAGCTTGACTTCAAGTCTGGATTCTCGACTGTCGTGGTGTCAATGAGAATATTCGAAAACCGGGACAGCTTTCCTCCCCCATGAATGCATTATCCTTTCGAATCCCGATCTTCCTCCAAAATATTCTATCAGAAGCATTCATTCCGCATTTGCGCCTCTCAGCAATCCTATTCCTTTTGACATTCGAGTGCAGCCTCGGGGCCTGGCACCAGGTGGCGCTGATGGATACGGCGGCCGGTAATTACATTTGAGGGGGAGAGCCTAGAAATAATTAAGGCGACAGTTTTCCTATCATCGAACGTAATTTGAAGGCCGCTGTTTTCCTGTTTCCCGAATCACGGCCTTGTTATTTCTTCTCCCGGAGCAAATATTGACAAATAGCGGAGATCGGGACAACTCAACAAACACCCCCTGTCCTCCTCCTCCTCCTCCCCCGGGGGTTGACATTCCGCGTTTATGTAAATTGAAAATGAATAATGTAAAACTGTTCACGATGTGGGAAGATATCAAATGAGCGGAATAACGTGGGATATTACGCACGTCAACAATAGAAAAGCGTTTGTCGCGCGATTAATCGAGAGTTTTTGCCAATTTAAAGTTTCGTTACTGCTGCATTTCTCAAAAAATAATTACGTCGGTTGGCAACTTATTAGGCATTCATGGGGGAGGCAGTGGTATCCAATCTTTTTGTTCTTGTGCACCTACGAGCAACACATTTTTATCGACTTTGTACCTCAACAACAGACTACTCATTCTAAAATTATTGAATACTTATAATACATATGGTTTGCCCAACATTGTATAATCGAATTCATCATTTGACGCTTCAAAAAATTGAGTGCCGTAGCGATGTTAATCTCCTTGAAATCGGACCAGATAGGTAGGTATTTTAATTAACGTCGCATTGGAGCAATACAGCGGGCTATTTGTGACGGTCCGGGATCAATCTCGGAAGGGAAAGTTCCAAGGACAACACCACGTAATTTCGAACCACGGTCAGAGGACGAGGTCACTCCTGAGCTGGCACCTCACTCTCCAGACAAATCGGACCAGAAGTTTGCTCGAAATAACAAATTTGAGAAGTTAACACTAATAGAAAAACCACCGCCACACTATTCAGACTGAGAGCAAAACATTTTAAAGGCGTGAAAATTAACTGTGATGGGACCAGAACGTACAGACATTGTAACAACAATCTGGGTTTTGAACTCCCACTTCATCCTATATTCACCTGCCCTGCAATAGTAGCTGCTCTTAAACCAATCCATCACCATCCTGAACAGCTTTACAGCAAGAAAACAATCGACATCACTAAACCTGTGAAAAATGCACACGGTGATATCTGATTCAGAAATAGACACGACGACTGCATTGTCTAATAACATGAGTATACATGGTTTGAGAAAAAGCTTATGGTTATAACGAATCATACAGACCAACGGAAACATTAATATTATTTTGAATAAACAAGGCTTATTTTTTAAAAGCTAGTAATTTTAGTTTATGTTGGTGAGCTCAAGGATCAGGTCTATCTATGCATCAAGGAAAATCCTCTCCTTAGTTTTGATGGTTGTTAGTGCAGCGAAGCCATGCTAGCAATGCAAATAGGTAGGTATTTTAATTAACGTCACACTGCAGCAACACAACGGGCTATTGGCTACTGTCCAGGTATGCAGGTATTTTAATTAACGTCACACTGGAGAAACACAACGGGCTATTGGTGATCATTTGGTATCAATCACAAAGGGAAAGATCGGAGGACAACACCACGTAATTTTTAACCACGGTCAGATGACGAGGCAACACCTTGAGCTGGCACCAAACTCTCCAAACTTCCACACCACGCCAACGCGAGGACATTTGAGGCCAAGACGGATTTAACATGCAACAGCCCCTTTATCCACGACGGTCTTTTGGCTGGATCCGAGCTCGCAACAATCCGGTTGCTAATCCGTTACTCTACGAACAGGGTTACCATGGCCCCAATCCTCAACCACATAGGTGATATTACGATGCGGAGAAAAATAGCTGATACTTCTAAAAACTTTCAAAACCGACAGCTACCAAAATGAAATAAAAATCTAAGAGCAGCGATAGTTCTTAATTTTGAATAACCCATTTACCTTATTCCTGATCTTGAGGCCCTCTACAACAGATTCACATCTGTCTTTATTTCTAAAATACACAAATATTCCGTGTCCTCGGAATAAATTGCAATCGAACGCTAGACTGGAAGAAAAGGTTGAAATTTAACGCAATTTCGGTCTTTCTCTCCTTTGGAGAAAAATGCGGAGTCTTTCGATATTGAATTCTTTCAGTGAGATGGATATTTCGTACGGCCAGACTGCTAAATTGAATAAATGCGATAAAAGTCTGTCCAATTGAATTACTCCCGAACGGTTTCTTAACGAAGTCTTTCTAAACTGAATCGAGCCCGAATTCATTGATGGAGTACGACGGAATTCGTAGAGCGATCGTTTATCTTTCTAAACTAGAGACTGAAAACACGTAATTAGCATCAGGGGGTATTTTTCCAGCTATTTGAGTCAAACTACACGTTTGGAGGTCTAAAGAGTGATTTCGGGGTACACGATGAGTCTCTTTTTCTGGCATTTCACCTTGGTTCAGGAACGTAGATCGATAATTAGTGTCGCACTGGAGCAAGACAATGGGCTATTGGCGATTGGCCAGGATCTAATCCAAGAACAACACCATGTCATTTTGAATCCCGGTTAGATGACGAGGTCAACACCGGAGCTGGTACCCCTCTCTACAAACTTCCACACCACGCCACGAGGATATTTGAGGCCACGACAGATTTAACGTGCCCCAGTGTGCCCGACGCTCTTTTAGCTGGACAGAGTTTCGAACTCGCAACCCTTAGGTTGCTAATCCGTTGCTCTACCAACTGGGCTACCGCGGTCCTATTTAAAGAAACACTTGCGCTTCTTTATTTCCAATAAACAAGTTGTACTCGCTCGATCAAATCCCTCGGTATATTACTTGTTTTTCTAGCCTTGGAGACGCGTGATAAATCGAGGGGTTACTTTAATAGATAATGAATGAATGATAATAAATGATAGCTAATGAAGATAAGAAATGAAACGGACAAACTGGAAAACAGAATGTAAAATAGAAACACTATCCTTACTATAAATTTTGAATTGTTAATAAGTTGCGTCTTGTTTTCATTCAATGAAAACAAGATTCATTCACTTAGAGAAAGGGGTGAGGCTTTTTGTTTCGAGAGATTGAAATTAATATCTCATTCCGCAATTATTCCGTCTTTATTTTCGTACGTTATATGGCATTTTGGTACAGCTGTATTATACGCCTCGTTTGGTGGCAACGCTCTTGGCGCACTTTTAGTAGCTAGTTATGGCAGGTGAAGGCAACACATCTGTCCTTCACACAACAAACTCCATTTCATTTTTATTTGGCTAAGTATCTGAAAATTCGTGTGAAGATTTAAAAATTGATTACTTTAAGAAGTTCTTAGAAATTGTTAGATTTAGATTGGGAGAGTTTAAACAATAAAAAGGTATTTTAACCTCTATTTTCCAACTATTTTTGCTAATTATTTTCCGATAAAATTTTTTTTTTCAAAGTTTTGTGTTCTTTCCTGTTAATTACTTTCCGCTAAAGCTTATTATTTTCCGTTTGAAAAAAAACCCGATTTTTTCCTACGAATTCTTTTCTTTGGCGATATAAAAAGCACGCCAAAAAACGCGCCAAGAGCGTTGCCACCAAAGGAGGCGTATAATACAGATGTATGTATTTATAGTTTTGAACTTGTTAATACTTGTTGCAATGAATTCCGTTTTGATGAAGTGCTCTGGGCATTGTCCTAAAAATGTGAGAATGCTTTGTTTCAGAGAATTTCCGCTCTCCTACAGTGGTGTTCTCTGCATTCTGCTGCGTGCAGGCGTTTTCATTGGTGATTCAAAATAGTGTGGAATGCAACGACTGTATTTGCACAACTATTGTCCTTTTATGTTGTTTCCTTCATTTAATTTATTTTTAAAGTCAAAGTCCTTTTAAAGGACATCCTAGAATCTGTCGTGGTCACAAATGTCCTCACGCTTGAGTGGTGTGGAAGTTTGGAGAGTGGAGTGCCAGCTCAGGTGTTCACCTCGTCATCTGACCGTGATTCAAAATGATGAGGCGTTGTCCTTGGATCTTTCACTTAAGGATTCATCCCGGACAGTCGCCAATAGCCCGTTGTGTTGCTACAGTGCGACGTTAATTAAATACCTACCTACCAGTCGTTCGGCTTGGAGATCTGTCACGTGTTTGTGGGAAAAAGCATGGATACTAATATGGGAGAAATTATTGATTGGTTAATCCTCCTGGTGGTTGTCTAGACGAGATATCTCGTCATTAACAAAACTGACCAGATATTGATGGTCAAAATATCTCGTCATTAGATGAAAATTGATCATCTTGATCACGTCATTATAATAAATCGGCGATACTTTGATGACGAAATATCTCGTTATTACCAAAATCCGTCAGATCTTAATATATGATATATCGCATCAAAATCAATTAGAGTGATTATTAAGTTTGATTACAAACATTAGAGTCACTTCGATGGACAAATCGATTCGTAAGCCCTCGTGAATTACCCTTCTGCGATTTTAACTGTCTGAACCTTCTTTGTTGAGTTGATACGACAGGGACTCCGCCCACATGATCTGTCTATTTCATTAGAATGTCGATGCTAACCGCAATAAAAATGAGTTCTGTAACTTTTCTCGCGACGATGGAAATATTTATTTTCTAAGTAATGTTCATTTTATATATATACATAAATTCGGGCCATCATGATTCCAGATTTACTTTTATGTTCCATGTTTGTAATGTTAGTTTTCTGTTCTGAATTTGTAATTAATTTTTTTAAAAATCAGATGAGAGTCATCTTGTCTCGTCTTGTTTAACCCTCTGCATGCGTCGGGGAAGAATATCGTTCCCTTCTTTGGTTACGGCAGCCGACTCAACGGTTTTACAGGCAACTTATTGAAACCGGTCGAAAAGGCCTTTACAATGCTTTTCTCCAGGAGGAGAGGGAATATGTGTCGTCCCATTATCACCTAATGTGCCGGTTTCTACTGTCGGGTCGTGGGTATGCCTAGAAGGAACAGATTCTTCCCGGGTAAACTGAAAGGGCGTCGGTGACTTTTTAAGTGTATCTCTTTTCATTACTCACAGACTAGATACTCGAGCATAAACAATTTGCGAGGCTCCCAGTCAATAAACCTGGCATCATTGTCAACGGGGATTTAAGGCTACTCACGCGTGGGTCTCTTTGTAGCACAGAAAATAGGGGATGGAAATCGAAATGGCTTCGGCCATTCTTCAGGTGTTTGAGGTCTGAAAGAATCCGAGCCTTTCGTAACGAGGGGACTCGAAACTAGATACTTTTTACTAGCATCGCCCTAAGCAGCACAACGGGCTACTGGCGGTGGTCCGGGTTCCATCCCGAAGGGATTCAAGGACAACTCCTCGTAATTTTGAACCACGGTCAGATGATGGGAACAACACCTGAGCTGGCATCTCCATTCTCCAAACTTCCACACCACGCAAACTTGAGGGGATTGGAGGCCACGATAGATTTAACGTGTACCGGTCCCCAGGTTCAATACTGTCTTTGGTTGGATCGAGTTTCGAACTCTCCACCCTCCGGTTGCTAATCCCCTACACTTCCAAATGGACTACCGCGACCACATCAGAACGTAGTTTAAGCGAGCGACCGGTCATCTGAACAGCGGTGGTCGTATATGCGCCAATATGCTACCCAATTAATCTCTTTTGATAAAGTCCTGTTGTGGATTGATGAAAGGAAAGTGATATTTTTGATTGAACTTTCTTCGCGTCGATAACTGACCGGTAGTTGCCAGCCTCCGTTATAAAAACCTGTTTCAAACTGTCACCCGTTTGCGCAATTTGTTTCTATTACTTGGATCTTCATTGCTCCTTGGAGTAATATAGGACAGTTTTGTCTCTGTCAGATATCCCATCCTTTGCAAAATGTCTCAGAGCTTGGACGAGATATCTCGTCAAAACGCTTGGAGAGTTAAAGAAAATCTGCGATTTAGCGGTAAGTAAACGTCTGGGTACCTCAAACTATTTTAAAATAGGTTGGTTTGGGGGTTTTATGGCGCAAGGGCCATATTTGGCCATGCTGCGCCACGCATACAACATCAAGTAATAGACACTCACAATGTAAGTTTTACTGACACAAAAGAGAGAAATACACCCAGGGAGGAATGCACCTGGCAGGAATCGAACATGCGCCGCCTACAACTTGAAGATTGCTAGCACTGTGGACATATTCACTGAGCCATGATGGTCCCATATAAAAGTAGGAATATTCATAAATATGGAAAACAATTTATTTTCATAAATGTACGCAAATTTGTAATGTCCCATTGCCAGAAGGGGTCGTTTTCATGAACACACATGTCTCCCAATGAGTCGACGTCCATTTTTATGGCAGACCCGTATTCAAATATCAACAGCGCCATGCCATGAAGCAGACGTTGCCCGTAACGTTTCCAGCTTGTTTCATTAGAGGCTGCTCTATTTGTCTGCATCGTGTTGTTTAATTAGAGAGCCAAGGAAGCGGTAGCAGATGCAGCTTCTCCGAATGTCGGAGGCAATCCTGATGCCTCATCCATAATGGATGAGGAAGAGGAGGTGGTCACATCACGTATTCATTTGTTTTCCGTGACGAATGCTCCCCTCCTCCTCTGGCGCTCCCCTCCAGCCGAATCTGACAGGTTGCATCTCTTACCTGTCCCCCCAACGCTAAAGTGCAAATGGAAAAATGTGAGAATCGCAAAGAACTTGGAATGGTATACACATTTCATTAATGCATGTGGCACAAAAATCGACGTTATTTGTTTAGTGTCGAATGGTAACAACGGATATAAACTATATAAAATCGTCGTTATTTGTTTAGTGTCGAATTGCAACAAAGGATATAAACTATATAAAATCGACGCTATTTGTTTAGTGTCGATTGGCAACAACGGATATAAACTATATAAAATCTACGTTACTTGTTTAGTATCGAATGGCAACAACGGATATAAACAATATAAAATAAACCGTTGCGGGATTCCTTCGTACGTTTTACAGCTTAGTTTAAATGCGTTCAATTGAGCTATAAAGCTACATAATTCGTGTAATGTTGCTAAAAATACACGAAAGAGCTTGCCGCTCTTCATCAGTCTGATTACAGAACGCAATGAGGAATTTTGAAGATAGAAATGTCCGCAAAAAAGAAAGCGTGAGTAACCATGAAAATAGGTTTAGAAATAGGTCAAAGAATACCGAATCACTCTTGTACAAGGAAAGGGAATGTAACTTAAGGGATTATTCTCAAGCGAATTATGATAAAATGATTAGGGTGTGCAATTTTTGCCATGTAGTTAGAAATATGATTTGACACCAGTAAGAAAATGTTGCCTTTACATCTTTGATTAATTTCATTTCATTTCTAGGCACAAAATGAATATGGATACCTATAATCATTATAAATGGATTTAAATAAGGTATCGTATCATCAATGATAAAAATAATTAAAAAAAACAGCGCATATGCTACTCGTGGGTCCAGTAGTATATATTTAATTTCAATCTTATACTAAAATTGGGCCACGGTAACCCAGTTAGAAAAGTAACGGACTAGCAACTGGAGGTTTCCGAGCTCGAAACTCGGTCTAGCCAAACACCGTCGTGTACTCGGGGCTGGTGCACTTTAAATCTGTCGTGCCCTTAAATGTCCTCACGTTGGCTTGGTGTGGAAGTTTGGAGAGTAGAGGTGCCAGCTCAAGTGTTGTCTCGTAATATGACCGTGGTACAAATTTACGTGGCGTTGTCCTTGAATCTTTCTCTTCAGAATTAATCTCGGACCTTCGCCGATAGTCCGTTGTGTTGCTCCGCTACGACGTTAATTAATTACCATTCACAGTTACAACAATTTACTAATATTATTGTAAGTTAAAGGATAATCTCCGGATTGGCGAATCCAAATCACTCCGTCTGCCACACTTAAAATTAGTGGCCTTTAAAGATCGAATAACACATTAAAGGGATTCACGAAATTTCACGGCCAAACTTTAAAGGTTTGGGTTGGTTGAGATTTATGGCGCGAGGACCGTATTTGTCCATGCCGCGTCAGTCACAAGACAGATAATATCAACTTATGGATATACACACAAGGAAAGATTTACTGACGCAGAGGAGAGAAATACACCCAGGGACACCAATAGAAGCTACGACTCAAAGGTTGCTAGCGCAGTGGGTATACCCTGTGGGGTGCTTCAAAAAATTATCGTTTGATAAAGGTTGCATGTCCACAATTGTTTACATTCTAGAGGGAGCGCCTTTACAGATACCTCTTTTTAAAATCCCGTAGGTATTTTAATTAACGTCGCACTGGAACAATACAACGAGCTATTCGCAAAGATCCGAAGACAACACCACGTAATTTTTAACCACGATCATATGACGAAGCAACACAATGAGCTGGCAGCCCACTCTACGAATTTCCACACCAGGCCAGCGTGAGGACATTTGAGGCCATGACAGATTAAACATGCACCAGCGCCCCCTTTGTACATGACGGTCTTTGGTTGGATTCGAACTCGCCATCCTCCGGTTGCTAATCCGTTACTCCTCCAACCGGGCTGCCACAGCCCTCTGCACGAAGAATCGTGTGTGAGAGAGAGCCTTAATATTCAAAGTATTCCAAAGAAGGGGCATACATATCCTTTTCAAGAAAAGATGCTTACTGAAATTTTAGTTTTTTGTCGAAAAACCATGAAACTCGTCTCACAGGGAAGGAAATCTTTTTCTCGAGGATTTTATTGTGAGGCTCACACATGAAGAGCCCCGAAATCTCGGTTATGAGTTTCTTTACAGCTCTTATTTTTGGCGTTGCCCCCAAATGGGATATGCCCTTCCATAATGCAAGGATTCCATTAAAAGAAGGGGGCACGGGGCCATAAAGCCAGCGCAGCTCTCGCTGCTGGTTTTTTGCACCAGCCGCGCCCTCTAAGGTTCTTAAGAGGCGCCCTTTATACGACCCAGGGCAGTTGTAAAAAGCCCCGGCCAACGAGCCTTTTAGTATTACGTGTAAAAGATAAAAGCTGCATTCCGTGTCAGTCGGTGTGTGGTACTGCCCCTAATCCTGTCGTAGGGAGGGAAACAAAAGAACCGATGAAGAAGCCTCGGCTGACTGGCTTTGCCGAAGCTAGCACTCTAAAAATTACCCGCACTGTATTCTCCTAGTCAAGGTGTTTGTTTTTGCGGGCGCACGTTTGAAATGCAATATTGAGTGATATTCGAGGAGTATTACACAAGGGATGCATAATTTGTTAAATGTACACAGCAAAATTAAGATGCAATTTTGAAATTATAATTTCCTTGTAGATCGAGGGCGGCGGTGACACGGTTGGAAGAGTAACGGACTAGCGACAGGAGGGTTGCGAGTTTGAATCCAGCCAAACACCGTCGTGTGCAAAGGGGGATAGTGCACGTACATTTGTCGTGGCCTCAAATGTCCTCACGTTGGCGTGGTGTGGAAATTTGGAGAGTGGGGTGCCACTTCAGGTGTGACCCCCTCATCTGACCGTGGTTCAAAATTACATGGTGTTGTCCTCGATCTTTCCCTTTGGGATTGATTTCGGACCGTCACCAATAGCCTGTTGTGACGTTAATTAAAATATCAGTTCCAGTGTGACGTTAATTAAAATACCATACCACACCTAGAGGATAGGGGGCCGCGGTAGCCCAGTTGGAAGAGCAACGGATTGACCACCTGAGGGTTGCGAGTTTGAAACTCGGTGTAAGGGGCAGGTGCACGTTTAATTTATCGTTAAGCCTCTAATGACCTCACATTAGCGTGGTGTGGAAGTTCGGGAGTGGGGTGCCGGTTTAGGTGTTATCTTCATCGGACCATGATTCAAAATGGCGATTCGTTGTCCTTGGTTGGTTTGGTTTTGGGTTTTATGGTGCAAGGGACATGTGCTCATGACCAAAAGTAACTCATAATTCGTAAAATGCGAAAGCATCGGAGTAAATATGGACACAATGGTTCATAATCACTTTTGGAGAATCGTGGGACAAATGTCAAACACTGTGCATATGCAAAGCAGTTCAGTCAACGTCAACATGCGCAAACAACGGTTCACGTCGGAACGAGTATAAAACGGCCTCGAGCGGCATGGCCAGTTTAGACAGAAATTTCGTAGTTGCTGTGGTACGGAGCGTTCTTAACAATCAATAAAGACGAAAGACGCGAAAAAGATGCCAACTGGACATGTTTGTGAAGGAACGAATTATTGGAAAGCTGGAATCCGGTCGATCTCGAACTCAAGCGTCTCGAATTCTGAATGTGCCTCAGTGTGTGATCTCCAAACAGTGGCAGAGGTTTCAAACCACTGGAGATGTTACCCGACGACCAGTACCCGGTCGGCCAAGGGTAACAACTGCTCGGCAAGACCGATATTTGGCGATAACTGCATGACGTCAGAGGAACAGTTCTGTCAGACAACTATGTTCAGCCCTGACAGCCACCATAGGAATCATAGTTTCGAGACAAACTGTTTACAGGAGTCTCAGACACGTTGGTCTCTATGCCAGACGACCAGCAGTTTGCATCCCCCTGACGTCTGCACAGAAAAGGGCGCGTTTACGGTGGAGTTTGGAACATCGGCAGTGGATTCGACAACAGTGGTACAATGTCATTTCAGTGACGAGTCCAGATTTAGTCTGCAAACTGATTCTCGTTGTACCACGATCTGGAGAGAACGTGGAACGCGTTTTCACACGGGAAAGTATCACGGGAAAACATCGTTTTCCTTCAGGGGGAGTCATGGTCTGGGCAGGCATCATGCTGGACTGTCGCACAGATCTCCACATCTTTGACACGGTGTCTGTTATCGGTCAAAGATACAGAGACGAAGTCCTTGAGCCTACAGTTCGTCTGTTTCGAGGTACTGTCGGTCCTGGTTTCATATTCATGGATCATAACGCGCCTCCTCACCGTGCAGCCCTGGTCGACCCCTTCCTTCAAAGTGAAGATATCCACCCCATGCAGTGGCCTGCCAACTCGCCTGATCTGAATCCTATAGAGCATGTGTTGGATATCCTCGGGAGGCATATTGCAGCCCTCCGCCACCCACCGAGCTTCGGTCCGGAATTGAAAACTGCTCTCCGTGAGGCTTGGAACTCTTTGAGCGCACAACTCATCCATACCCTCATCGAAAGTATGGGAAATCGTTGTGCAGCATGCGTGGCTACCAGAGATTCCCACATACCGTATTAAGCTTCAGCATCACATTGTCTTAATAATTCTGTTTCGCTAAAAGTTGACTCTCGTATTGTGAACTTTTTTCTTTCAACCCTTTTCTTTGGATGATAAAAGTCATTATTTTCCTTGTTTTGCATTGTTTTCTTCCTATAGTATAATCCTATTACATCCGCATACCACGTTTCGTTCCATTCCGCGTCATCTGACCGTGGTTCAAAATTACGTGGTGTTGTCCTGGGATCTTTCACTTTGGGATTGATCCCGTCACTAATAGCCCATCGTTTTACTCCAGTGCAATGTTAATTAACTAAATACCTACTACCAAGACTCGCTGTAAAGAGCAATCGGAAACGGACTGGACAATGAGAAAGGATAAATGGAAACATACTTTTTCGGATAGATTTATCAAGTTCGGTGTGTGGTAATTGTATCATGTTCGGTGTGTTTCCGTTTTTGCTAGCAGAAGTATCATCTCAGAAACGTAAAATGTATTAGTCTTTGAGATGTAATTTCTGCGAGCCCGTTTGGAACCCGCATTCATTTACATTTACATAAACTACCGATTGACGCTTGTTGCTTTAGTTTGGTATGATTCTTGTCGCTCTACCTGGAGCCGCTGTGGCCCGGCTGGATTGGTTTTTTTTGGCGGTTTTGGGCCACATTTGTCCATGCTGCGTCAGACACAATACAATATCAAGTAATTGACACACACGTTCACTGGTGCATGTTAAATCTGTCGTGGCTTCAAATGTCTTCACGTTGGTGTGGTGTGGAAGTGTAGAGAGGTGTGTACCAGCTAAGGTGTTATCCTCGTCCTCTGATCGTGATTCAAAATTAAGCGATGTTGTCCTCAGATATTTCCTTTCTTGTTTGATCCCGGACCGTCACCAATGGCTCGTTGTGTTTCTCCAGCGAGACGCTAACTAAAATGACTATATATTGGCTTTTGGGTGGGCGTCCGGCTCAGTGTGTATGTCAAATGCGCTAGCAACCTTCGAGTTGTAGGCCACGCAGGTTCGACCCCTGTCAGGTGTATTCCTCCTTGGGTGTATTTCTCTCTTCTGCGTCAGTAAAAGTGTTCGTATATCGCAAATACGGAATAATTTCATAACATTGAAAAAAGAACTCAAATTTACTACACTGCTGGCCACCCAAATTGCAACACCAAGAAAGACAAGAGATATCACAACAAAATTTATTTTGTAGATAACATGTTGACCAAGTATCAAATGATTAAATTTATAGACTTCTGTGAAGTGTGGTTCCTGCCAAATTCAGAAGCCAGAGTAGCCGCCATTGTTGGAGATCACCGCTGCCACACGCCTCGGCATTGATTCAAAGACACTTTGGATGTGTTCTTGGGGTACAGCAGACCAAGCAGCTTCCACACGTTGCCAAAGTTGATCTGGTGTGGCAGCTGGGGATGTATTCTGGGTCAATCGTTGAGCAACCATGGACCACATGTTTTCTATCGGCGAAAGATCCAGAGAGCGAGCTGGCCAGGGAAGCAATTCAATCTGGCGATTGACGAAGAACCCTTGGACAATGCGTGCCACGTGTGGTCGCGCATTATCCTGTTGAAATATGGCTGTGGGCAGGCCCTGAAGGTAAGGAAGGACAACTGGCTCCAACACCTCGGAGATGTAGCGCTGGCTGTTTAAAGTACCGGCAATGCGTACTAGAGGAGTGCGAGAGTGATATCCAATACCGCCCCATACCATAATACCCGGTGCAGGACCAGTGTGGCGGTGCATAACGCAGCTGTTCAGCATCCTCTCTCCACGGTGTCTCCAGACTCGAATCCGACCATCGTGGTGTTGCAGACAGAAGCGTGACTCGTCAGTAAAGACAATTTCATTCCATTCTGCCGTCCACATCCTTCTTTCATCGCACCATTGGCGGCGGAAACGTCTGTGGTTCTGCGTCAAGGGTAGACGAAGCAATGGACGTCTTGCGGACAGACCACTCTGCTGTAAACGGCGTCGAATGGTACGCGCAGACACTGGATGATGCGGTACAGACTGAATGTGCTGTGCTATGGTTCGTGATGTGGCTGAGCGATCCGTCACTGCCATACGCACAATATGCCTGTCATCACGTGAAGTGGTGCACTGAGGTGGATGCGATCGAACACGTCGGTCTGTCGTACCCTCCTGCATCCAACGATCACATATCCGCATTACAGTTGTTTGGTTTCCTCCAACACGACTACCGATTTCCCTGAAAGATAATCCACAATCTCGGTAGGCCACTATCCTTCCTCTGTCGAACTCGGATACTTGATCAAAAGATGATCGCTGTTTTCTACGAGGCATAATTGATCGTTTTTTTGAAAAAAACACAAGAAAAACACAATTGCCCTACTTGAAATCGTCGAAATCTCCAAGCCTTAAATAGCGCTTTGAAGTGGCGCCACAGGCGCGCGTGATGTACGTCTGCGCTGAAATTCTAATCATTTGCATATCTCACCTCCGCTAATGCATGTTGTAAATTTCATATTATTTGCATGCTTCCTTCAGGGTGTTGCATTTACGGTGGCCAGCAGTGTATGAGCACAAAACAAACACAATCCGATCGGAATAACCGATGCATAAAAAAAAGAACAACTTTTAAAACTTACACATACATATACAGGGTGAGTCTAAATTGTTTTTACAAAATAAGAGGGGTGATAGTACCCATCCAGACGAGCCATAATTACCATGGAACATAGGGTCGCATTCCACTCTGAGAGGCAGAAAAGAGAAAAGTCGAAACGCGTCGAGCATGAACAAGTCATCGTCTCTGACGTCGTTTACTACCTGCCTTCGTATCATATCTCCTAAGCAAGATGAATCGGACGTGGCGGACCTGTGGCTTGGCCTCCTCGCTCACCGGACCTCAACCCACTGGACTTTCTCTTCTGGGGCAGATGAAATCTTTAGTGTGCCAGACGCCTGTGGACTCGGCTGAAGATCTCGTAGCGAGAATCGGTGTTGCCGCAGACAAAATTAACACAACACCAGTAATCTTCGATAGGGTGCGCCAGTCATTCCTTCGCCGGTGTGATCTGTGCAACGACACGCCACTTTGAGCATTTGCTGTGAGTTTTTCTCTGACCAATCAATCAGATACTTTTGGTATCGTTCATTCGCTTTCCCAACACTGTTGTAAGTTCATGTTGAAATTCTAATTTGACTATTTTCTGCCTCTCAGAGTGGAATGCGACCCTATGTTCCATGGTAATTATGGCTCGTCTGGATGGGTACTATCACCCCTCTTATTTTGTAAAAACAATTTAGACTCACTCTGTATATTGTCATTCAGGGAGAAAGAAAGTTGCAAGTACGAACTAGAAATATAAACATAAATCTCCCTTACGGCACAAATAATACGGAATGCGATACCGATTGATCTACTAGTTCAATAATAAAATCAATTGAATAATTATTGATGCGAACTGTTCTGAATAAGATTACAGATTCTGTAAACCAACAAAACACTTTCATGTGTGTGTTGTACATTACTTGATATTGTTTGTCTTGTGTCTGGCCCAGCATGTTGAAATAGGGCCCTAGCGCCATAAAACCCTAAAACAACCAACCTGTGTGGAACCTTTCGCTTGCATTTCGTACGGAGAGTTCAAACATGCAGTTTTTAAAGTGGATTTATCTTCGTTCCCATTGCTAAACGGAAACTTGGCTAACAAAGATATAGATTACCCCTCGGAAACGAATTATTCCGAAGTCTAATGGATACTTATGCAAAAAGAATGATGGCGCTGTCTGGTAGGAGGACCCTGTGCCTTCTTCGCAGCGTAGCAATTACAGAGACGAAGCCCTTCATTTAGTTATAGTTAAAAAGCCATCCATCTTACGATAAGCGTTCTTTGGAGCCATCCTAATGAATATCGTCCCTTTACTTTGTTTCTGGAGATGGGAAAAAAACACCTTGGCCTGTTGCCAGCTCCCTCGCGTCAACTCTTCCATGGAAAGGGTCGAAATGCAGTTACCCGACCCTCTTTCCCTGTGGCTCCAGGAATGACAGATACCACCGAACCCTAATGAATGTTAATAAATTACTGTTCCCGATATTTATTAGACCGTCATGTACACGGGGGCTTGAGCACGTACAATCTGCCTCAAATGTCCTCACGTTGGCGTGGTGGGAAAGTTTGGAGAGTGCCAGCTCAGGTGTTTTTTTCCCTCGCCATCTGACCGTGTTTCGAAATTGCGAGGCGTTGTCCTTGGATCTTTCCCTTGGGGATGACACCGAAACGGCATTCAGAGGGAGGTCGGCCATTTCAAAGAGATTTACTTAGGAGATTTTCTTCAGGTTGGTAGGTATTTTAATTACCATCGCATTGGAGCAACACAACGGACTGTTGGCGACGGTTCGAGTTGGTTGGTTTCGGGGGTTTCATGGCGCAAAGGCCATATTTGGCCATGTTGTGCCAGACACAAGACAAACAATATCAAGTTATAGACGTACACACAAAATGAAAGTTCTAATGACAGGAATCTGCCTACAACTCGAAGGTTGCTAGATTAGTGGTTATACCCACTGAACCAGGCGACTGTTCGGGATCCATCCACAAGGGAAAGATCCAAGGACAACGCCTCGCAATTTTGAGGCGCGGTCAGATGACGAGGACAACACCTGAGCTGGCACCCCACTCTCCAAACTTCCACACCACGCCAACGTGAGAACATTTGAGGCAGATTGTATGTGAACAATCCCTCGTGTACGTGACGGTCTAATAAATATTTGGGAACAGTAATTTATTAACAAATATACTACTATTAGTGTATGTTATACTAACTATCTAAGCAATGTGCTTTATCATTCTTTTATACAGGGTGATTCTACAGTCATGGGACAAACTTCAGGGGGTGATAGAACACAACGAAACAAACACTTTTCCCATAGAATGTAGGGTCGCAAGCTCAGCGGTTGGCCGCTAGAGAGCTCAGTCAAATACTTGTATAAAAACCCATAGAATGTCCATTGGGTGAGTCTAAACTAATACGACAAACTTCAGGGGGTGATTGAACACAACGAAACAAACACTTTTCACCATAGAATGTAGGGTCGCTAGAGGACGCTTTCCATTTCGGCACAAACACACTGTCCGACGCAAGTTGGAAAGAAGAGGCATGAAATATGGAAACATCGCTTTAATGTCAAATAATCATCAACTGCTTGACAAAAGGAAATAATTCAATTAGGTTTGCGTACATTAAAGATAAGTACAAGGAACAACGGGTAAGAAAGAAATGACAAAACATGAGAAACTTTTCACATGGCAATGAAACGACATGTACAAACATCAGTCGGTAAGTACAACGCAAATGCACAATGACAGAAGCTGTTCAAAATGTCGACCACCACACACATTGCTCACGTAACGCTTTTATACAAGCGTTTGACTGCGCTCTCTAGAGGCCAACCGCTGCACTTGCGACTCTACATTCTATGGGGAAAAGTGTTTGTTTCGTTGTGTTCTATCACCCCCTGAAGTTTATCCCATGACCGTAGAATCACCCTGTATAAGTAAATCGAGTTATGGAGGAAGAGCGTAATCAACCTCGTTCACCCTAAGTCCTAAAAAGTCTAGTTTCACCCCTGCGAAGTCATTGGAATTTCATAAAAAAGGATTCTGCAGCCATCACGCGGAGAACTTTGGCTTGGAAGATAATAGTGTATATCTTATCTTGTGATTCATGGTATTTTTCAACGCATCCATTGCTTACATTTCAATATTTAAAACCTTAGAATCCACGGTACAGACAACACCAAGGGTAATTAGGTAGGTATTTAATTAACGTCGCACTGGAGCAACACATCGGGCTATTGGAGACGGCCCGGGATCAAACCCGAAGGGAAAGATCCAATGACAGCACGTAATTATGAACCACTCAGATGACGAGGTCACCTGAACTGGCACCCCACTCTCCAACGTGAGGACATTTGAGGCCACTACCGATTCAACGTGCACCAGCCCCCTATGTACACGACTGTCTTTGGTTGGATTCGAACTCGCAACCGTCCGGTTACTAATCCGTTACTCTTCCAACCGGGCTACCTCTGCCCACTGGGTATTGAAGGCCATAATGAAATATCTCGACGTGCACCGCGAAATTTGGAACCACGGTGAGATGTCCAGGTCACACCTGAGCTAACACCCCATTCTCCAAACTTCCACACTACGCCTAAGTGATATTTGAGGCCACGACAGATTGAACGTGCACCAGCCCCCTTTGTACACGACTGTCATTGGTTGGATTCTAACTCGCAAACCTCCGTTCGGTAATCCGTTACTCTTGCAAACGGGCTACATTGTCCCGTGAACGTCACGTCCCAAAGGAGTGATTTCCTTAGCCAATAGCTGAACTAAGGCTTTGAACTTTTTAAAAGTCAATCGGTACGGCAGGCTTGTATTCATGAAATCGAAATTGAAGAGTATCATATACAGGAAAATCAGATAGATGGAAAAGATACTTCAGTGATTTCAATGTTACTTAAAATGATAAACATAATCAAATCGTAATGATCATTCATTACGTAAATCATATTCATTCGAAATGAAAATTTAAACTTTCCGCTTGCCGAGGTTCTCATAAAAACGGAATAACCCTAATAAAGATGGGTTGACTTCATCTGCCATAACTCGTTAATAAAAGTGCGCCAAACAATGCGTCAAGAGCGTTGCCACGAAACGAGGCGTATAGTACATTTGGACCTAAATTTGTGTTATTTTTGTAAATAATTCATTATTGTCTATCAATATTTTTGAAATTTTTGTTTCGAATTTCTCTATTTTAGAATATACTCAAGTCGAAATTAGACATGCTTGCTCATATCTCGTTTTTCAGAATTCCGCATTTTATCAATGATCGGACCCTCGTTTCTGTTTGTTTTTATGTGTGTTCCAGTATTTTACACATTACAGATATAATCTTTAGGAGTTAGACTTTTATGAATTATTTTTATTTTCTGCAAAATATCACTAAACATGGGTAATTTCTTGGAGGTATGTATATATTTCGACCCACTTTCCTTAAGTCTTTAGTTGACTATGTAATGGTATGCAGAATTCTGTTTCATAAAAATAAATAAAATATACCAAACAAAACTTTTTTAAGTAAGGTGTGTAACTTCTTATTTTAAAATGACCTATTAAAATAAAATACCTTTAAAATAAGGTAGGCTACGTTAGCTTAACATGCGTTGTACAAATATATTTCTAATTCGATTACTGAAGTAGTCACTTTAGAAAAAATTGTTGTAGTTTGTCTTACAGAGAAGTGCGATGATCGTGAAATGGATTATATGGATGGATATATCATATATACCTATTTGCGTCCGAAGTAAAATATAGAAGCTATGAAAAAGTTAAAACGATGTTAAAAAGTTGTTTTCCGTACAATTTAAATGATGTTTGCATTTTTCTATGAAAGAATAGTGATTAGTCTAATCATTTTTCAATCAACATTTAACCAATTCAACACGAGCAACACCAGCCAATTATGCTAGTAGTATATACACTAAATGGACAAAAGTATTTGGACGTTGCATATTTTTCAGAAAAAGTGTTTTATTATTCTATTTAGTAACGAGTAAGCCCTACTTTTGCTTGTGTTACAGCTGCAACACGGCATATTTTCCACACGTTCTCTGTAAGTCTAGGCAGAATAGCTCGCCATGCCTCTTGCAAGGCTGTGAGAAGAGATTGTTGTGAAGATGGTGTCGTACCCGTCGCTCCCGTTTGTCCCATAAGTGCTCGATCGGATCGAGATCGGGGCTATGAGCAGGCCAGTCAAGCCAATTCACCTCATTTTCAGGAAACCAGTCCAGCACACGTTTTGCAGTATGACATGGAGCTCCATCCTGTTGGAAGAAACAACCATCATCGCCGTATTATTGCCATAATGTAGGCTAGGCCGAATTATCCAGAATGTCGAGGTATACGTCAGCGTTCATGGTACCAGGTACATAAAGCAATGGGCCGAGTCCTAACCAGGAATAACAACCCCATAATTGCCGATTTTCTGCAGTGTCCAAATACTTTTGTCCATATGTGTATTTTTATATTGCTTAACGTCAAAGGGATACGTTTTTGTTTTCGACGACCTTAACATTACATATTTGATAGGAGGAATAAATAATATGAAACAAAATTTAATTTAGATAATTTTACTCGTACAAAGATGTCCTATATTTTTATATCGACCTCCAATAGACCGCTGAACCCAAATTGATCCCTTACAATGTCATATCGACACCGGGGTGTCGCTGGTGACCACTGCTACATACTATCAGTTTAACTAACGCTTTTGTCTAAGCCATTTTGGAGTTGTTTTTCACTGAATGGTCCCTCAAACCGACTGCACATCCGATCGTGGGGAAGAACGTCTTTTCCAGTCAAGGGAAGTTGGAGTAAAATTCGAAGAAGGGTAGAGGGAAAAGTGGCGTTATTCCTCGCTCCACTCTAGACCGTTTTAAGGGTGGAAGAATCTGGCAACAGGTGAATCGACGTCCCTCCAATTGATTCGATTGCGACCGTGTTCCTTCGCGAAGGGCACTTTACCAAAACGGGCTCATTCCTCCGAATGTCACGCACTTGCCTTCGGAGTCTTCTGGGGATTTCTTACGCCCTTATCCAGAATGCAGATTTCTCCGGCAGAATTTCTTTCTAGAGGAGCTATTTTCCGGGAACATAACCGGGAATCGGGAAGATCCAAATATTTTACCCAGAAGGAAAAGTTGTTCGGGTTTTTTGGCACGATGACCAGATTCGTCCAATTTCCGTCAAGCATTGCTTACATTTAACCTTCTGAGGCGTTACCCGTTCTGCACACCTGCGGGTTTTCACATCAGTTTTGACCTTCTCGACCAATAGAATCCTTACGATTCTTTCAACTGATATTTTATTTATTTATTATGTGACTAGCTGAATTACCCTCTGTTGCTTGAGTAGAATTGTTTCAAGTTCATCGTAAAATTACTCAACGTTATTTCAATGTGGATTTCGAATTATTTTTAGCCCCCTCTGCAGACCCGGGACAAATCGAACGGGGGTTAATATATAGCTTATGTTTCCCACAGGACTCTAAAGAATGAATGCACCAGATTAGGAGTGAATTGGTCTAATAATGATCGTAAGAATGCTCAATGTTATTCCGATGGGGATTTTGAATGGTTTTAGCCTCCGCTACACAACCAATACAAATAGAACGGGGTTAAAATGTATCCTACGTTACCCGCAGGGTTCTAAAGTATAAATGTATCAAATTTGGTGTGGATTGGTGAAACTGTAGATTTGTATAGAGAACAGACAGACGCAAACTGCTTTATATATATTGATTGTATTATATATATATTGCTTTATATATACTGATATATATATTATATATATACTAGCAGAATAACCCGGCGATGCTCAGGTCGAATTGGTTATCTATTTCATAGAAAAATGCAAGCATCATTTAAGTGTACAGAACATATTTTTTAACATCGCTTTAACTTTTTCATTGGTTCTATAATTTATTTCTCGGACGCAAATATGTATATCCATATAATCCATTTTATATTAATCACACTCTGGCTGTAAGACAAAGGATTTTTCTGAGATGACTTCTTCAGAAGTCGATTTTGAGTTTTGGAGTGATTACGAATGCCAATTAAGATCATTTTCAGTAAAAATGAGGAACTTTCAGCTTATAGTCTTGCACTCAATTTCCAATCAATATTTATTATTTGTGGTACCCTTGCACCATGAATTCGATATTTTCGAATAACATTGTGAGAGGATGTAAAATTGAACTATTACGGCATTCGTGGTTAATTTATTTTGAAGCAAACATATTTTTCTTGAAAATTCTGTTTAGCCGCACGTGGAAAAACGGAACTTGGTTTTAAAACAAATGTCATCAGTGTAGACAAAGCAAACTCAATCGATTACACTTTTTACGAAATCACTGCTGTCAATGAATGTTTCATAGGTACCTAAGTTGTGTATACGAACAGTTTCACCTTCAAGTAAGCAACCTAGACATTCTGCCACTTAAGACAAAAAATTTCTATTTTTCAACAGTCCTAGTTTACATACTTCCTTACTATGATATTATTCCAAGATCAACAAAGTCTTATTTAAAATTCGCTTTCCTCCAACAGAAAAATTTAGTTTTAAATCGAATCCTTAAGGTACTTTTTTCAATTGAGAGACTCATTTTCTATATGGAAACCACGTACCAATTTAGAATGATAGACGTAGTTACTTGACTATGGAGTACAACTTTCAATAATACTCATGAAACATGAAACACAAATTTGAATTAAATTGATTTTAATCGTCTTGTAATGAAAATATGTCAAAATATAGAAAGATCTTTGAACTAGAACGTATGGCTATCCGTTTTGATTTAACGTAACATATCTTATTTTAGAATAATTTTATTTTAACTTTACTAGTTATTTTAAAATAAGAAGTTTTACACCTTACTTTAAAAGGTTTCTATTTATTTTTATAAAACACAATTCTACAAACTTTAACGTATTTAACCAAAGACCATAAGAAAAGTTCTCGAAATATACATATACCACCAAGAAAATACCCATGTCTAGTGATATTTGGCAGAAAATAAAAATAATTCATTACAATTTACTCCTAAATAATATATCTGTAATATGAAAAGTAATGGAACACATAATTACAAACAGAAACGAAATTCTGGTGATTGAAAAATGTAGAATTCTGAAAAACGCAAGATCTGAGCAAGCGTGTCAAATTTCAATACCATGAGAATATTCTGAAATAGAGATATTCGAAAAAGACACTTGAAAAATATTGATGGACAATAATGAATTATTTATAAAATAGAGACAAATTTACAAAACTTGGAAATCCTCAAATATGACCGCAACATTTCTGTCAACTCAAATACACAAACACGGAATTCTAAATCTAATTTATAAAATAAAACGATAATTCTGGCGTTGCCAGATACCGAATTGCTAAATTACTCTTTTATGATCAATGAGTTTCTTGTTTTGGCTTTTCGTGTTCCATTACAAAATGAAATTTGTGTAAAATTAAATATTTTAAGTATCCATTTTTCATCATTCACAAACATTAATGAATTGTTTATATTGTGGAAAGAAATACAAAATCAGTTCAAGCATAATTAGAATTTTACATTGTTTAAATATAACTTTGTTTAAAAAAATTGCTTTTGAGCAATACTGGTGAAACAATTTTATTAGAAAATTTGATTTTCGATCAATACTGGTAAAACAAACTGAGTTGCGTACCGCAATCGTTTTATGCTCAATGTTTTTCCTATGGCAATTTCGGATTGATTTATCCCCTACCTAAGTTAAAGAGAAGGGGGTTAATATGTAGCTTGCGTTACTCGCAGGGTTCCAAAGTGTAAGTGTACCAAATTTTGTGTGGATTGGCCAAACGGTGTAGATTTGTATAGAGAACAGACAGACAGACGCCAACTCTACTTTATATATAGATATAGATGATTATATCGTTATAACGTGTGTTGTGGTGTTAAAGCAATACTATACTACTCTGAAAGTTCGTGACGCACAGAGTTATAATAATCAGTAATTTTAAACTAAAAAGCATAAGTTATAAAAAAAGATATCAGTAAAATAGGTTGTGAGTTTTAAGCTGAATTTAAGTCAAATATAAGACATAATTTATAAAGGCAATATTAGTAATAAATAGAAATATGTTTTTATTGATGTATCAACATTTCTTACATAAGCGAGGAAGAGAAACAACAAATCGGTTAGGTCTATGGTTATTAAGCCTCTGAGGGGGTGTACACGTATATATCAGTTCTACAACCTGAACACTCCTAACCAGTTTTGACCTTCTTGACCAATAGGATCTTTCATAGCATTCTTTCAATCAATATAAGAGGTAATTCTATCATCACGTGTGACACGGGGGAAAAGCAATACTACACAACTTGGAAACCTCGTGACGCTAAAGTTAGAGAATTCTGTTTTTAACAAGGTTGAACCGAGAAAGAAAAATATATCGCTGTAGCTCACAATTTTCTCGATGTTTCCGTTCCCCTCTTATTTCAACCGGCCGAATGGTTGAGAATGCCGCTCGTTCAGGACTGGAGCGGCAGTTAGTCACGAGCTTTTAAAGTTAGATTATCATAAAAACCTTAGTGGAGCCAAATTAATGTCAGAGTCGAGAATAAAAGCTTTGACAAGCTCGTGTGAAAAAGTGCAATTTTGTCTACCAAAAAGTACTTCATGGTAGAGTTGGGTTAACTGCTATATATACTGCTAGCAGAATTACCCGGCGTTGCTCGTGTTGTATTGGTTAAATGTTGATTGAAAAGCGATTAGACTAATCACTTTTCTTTCACAGAAAAATGCAAACTTCATTTAAGCTGTACGGAAAATAACTTTTTAACATCGTTTCAACTTATTCATAGCTTCTACAATTTACTTCGAACGCAAATATGTATACATGATATATCTATCCATATAATCCATTTCACATTCATCGCACTTCTGCTGTAAGACAAACTACAAAACTTTTTTGTAAGGTGACTACTTCAATAGCCGAATTAAAAATATCTCTGAACTAAATGTATGGCTACCCAAATTGTTTAAATATAATGTTTGTGAAAAATTGTTTTACGAGCAATACTGGTAAAACAATTTTATTGGAAAATTTAATTTTCGATCAATACTGGTAAAAGAAATTGAGCTGCGTACTGTAATATTTTATGCTCAATGTAATTCCTATGGCAATTTCGAATTTCGACGTGTATTGAACTCGTAAACTTTATAAAGTTTTCGCGTTTAATTCACGTCCGGGTCACCAATTTGACAAGCTCGAGTGAAATTGAAACTTAGTCTACCAAAGAGTACTTCGTAGTGGTGGAGATATATACTATCGTATCGTAGGTTAATTTTTTGTAGTGGTGGCTATGTTCACCACAAAACTATCAATAATTAAAATAAACAAACCAAAGTTAGAATATAAGCGGTAATTACGCCAAATGTAGTAACCTCTATAACCAAGCTCTATCTATATCTTTCACTGTATTCTTTCGGGTGAATTACGTAGTCCAAATAAGCTAATCAGAGCAGCCTTTTTATACCCGTGACAATTTTTATTCATATCCATCTGTAATTTTTATAACTCAGTTCCTAAAACAACAAATTTGTGAAAATAATACCGACAGAAAAACCACCATCACACTATCCAGATTGAGGACAGGGCATTTTAAAGGCATGGAAATCAACAGTGAGGGAACCAGAACGTATGGACATTGCAACAACTGTCTTGGCGTTGAACTCAGATCTCATCCTATATTCCAATGACCTACACAGTCCATCCGAAGACCGGGGCAGGTGCACGTTAAATCTGTCGTTACCTCAAATGTCCTCACATTGGGGTGGTGTGGAAGTTTGGAGAGTGGAGTGCCAGCTCAGGTGTTGATCTCGTCATCTGACCGTGGTTCAAAATTACGTATTGTTGTCCATGGATCTTTCGCTTCTGGTTTCATCCCGAACCGTCGCCAATAACCCGTTGTGTTGCTTCAGTGTAACGTTAATTAACTACCTGCCTTGCAATAGTAGCTGCTCTCCAAACAACCGATTACCATCCTGAAAAACAGCTTTACAGGGAGAAAATGATGGGCATCACCAAAGCTGTGCAAAATGCTCACGGTGACATCTGAATCTGAAATGGACGTCACCACCAACGAGTGGAGTTGAGCGGTAGAAGCCTTTTACTGTTGTCCAAACCCAACCAGCAACAGAAGAATTTGCGCAATATTTATTCGAGTATTCTCTGTTTATGAAGCAAGGGGTGGGATGCCATTCAGCGTCAATCATCCCCTCCCCCAGAGCGAAGGACATCGATCTCTCTGGAGGAAGACATCTCGGCTTCCACTCCATCCGCCTCAGTGGTTGCACAAACACGCCGCAAGGGGGGATTATGAAAGATGGCATCTCGGTGACACGCGAGGCCGCCGCCGCCCCTTCTTCGCGGTGGAACGTGCGAAAGGGGACACCTGTTGCTGCACCCCCTCCCCTCAGAATCACGGGCAAATCGTTCGCAACACGCTCGCGTTCGAAAGTGACGCGCGTCGGAATTCGCAGCACCCCGGAGAAGGAGGGGGTGTTCCCACAGGCGCCATAAAAGCCGTTCTTAAAGCGTCATTAATCCGAAACATTCTAAAAGAGGGTGTTCGAAGGGAGGGAGATAGTTGATGGGAATGGGGTGGGATAGTTAGAGTATTGATCGAACATTTACTACCTCTACGAAGTCCGCAGTAGCCCAGTTGGAAGAGCAACGGATTAGCAACAGGAAGTTTGAGTTCGAATCTCGGTCTAGACAGACACGGTTGGCACTTTACATCTCGTGACTTCAAATGTCCTTACGTTGGTGTGAACAATTTGGAGTGGATTGCCAGCTCAGGTGTTACCTCGTCATCTGATCGTGGTTTAAAATAAAGTGGTGTTGTCCTCGATCTCTCCCTTGGGGATAGATCTCGGACCGTCACCGATAGCTCGTTGTGTTGCTCTAGTGTGAATTAATTAAAATACCTACCTACCTTGCTACAAAGAATAACTTCTACTTTGTGGGATTTGTTTCAGAGTAATTGAGTATCTTCCTAGACCTACTATGGCGTCATTCGCCGTCACGCAGCAAAAAATAACCGTAGCATGACAAAACAAATGTACATTAGTTTTCACCTCTTACAAAAGGTAGTAGTAGTAGTAGTAGTAGAGAGGCAGTAGGTATTTAATTAACATCGCAAGGGAGCAACACAAGGGGCTATTGGCGACGGTCAGGGCTCAATCCAGAAGGAAGACCCTAGGATAATTTTGAACCAGTCGGATGACGAGAACACTTGAGCTGGCACCCCATTCTCCAAACTTCCACACCACGGCAACGTGAGGACTTTGGATGCCACGGCAGACTGAACGCGCACCAGCCCCTGTGTACAAGACGGTCTTTGAATGGACCGAGTTTTGAACTCGTAACCCACCGGTTGCTAATCCGTTGCTCTTCCAACTGGGTTACCGCGTCCCCAATTTGCAAAAGGATCGTTACACATTATTTTCTACACCGGATTCATCGAGAAAGGTGTTTAGGGTGGCGTTAATATGTTAACCCTCCAAGTGGCTTGGAAGAGATATCTCTTCCATCAAGATCTGGTCAGTTTTCCTCTAAGGACGAAATATCTCTTCCATCAATATCTGTTCAGTTTTCCTCTAAGGACGAAATATCTCTTCCATCAAGATCTGGTCAGTTTTCCTCTAAGGACGAAATATCACGTCTACCATGAAGATCTGGTCAGTTTTCCTCTAAGGACGAAATATCTCTTCCATCAATATCTGGTCACTTTGACCATATGCCTGGTGGAGAGAACCACCAGGAGGGTTAACTTAAAACGCACCAGATTGAAAACATGTTTGTATCAAAACTAATATTATCTATGCATCAAATAAATGCTAACACCATCAAAGAATAAGTAGATATTGACTATTTTGTGGGTAGGCAGGTAGGTATTCAATTAATGTCGCACTGGAGCAACACAACGGGCTATTGACGACGGTCCCGGATCAACCCCCGAAGGAAAACTACCAGATGAAGGCACCCCACTCTCTAAACTTCCACACCACGCTAAAGTTAAGACATTGGAGGCACGGCAGATTTAACGTGCACTGCCTCTTTGTAAACGACGGTCTTTGGTTGGATTCGAACTCTCAACCCTCCCTGCTAATCCGTTACTCTTCTAATAGGGATACCGCATCCTCTCCTCAGTAAAAGGAGTGCGAGACATTATTTTGTGCATCGAATTCTTCTAGAAAGGATGGCCGTAGGTGTTCCGTTTAATTGGTCAATTCATTTCCTTTACTCCTTTCCCTCCCCCATAAAAATAGAAGCGCCGTCACTTTCTAGAAGAACCCGAAATCGATCGCCTCCTTGCAGCAGTCCTTTTTTATAGGCAATAAGTAACATATTTTGAAATCCCCCGTCTCGTAAAGAGCGCAGGCAGGACTCGACTGAAGGAGGAAAGATAAAAGATACTTCCGACACCCTTTCCTTCAAAAAAGGAGCCACTTCCTTATTCCGGATTCGAGAGAACTCGTAAAAAGGAATTCTGGGGTGGGCGACAGTTTCGACACTGGGGCGAGTTTTTTGTCGCTAGAAGTGGAGCAGTTTGGAACACGCCATCCACTGGCTGCGACGAAGAAATTGTTTGTGTGACCGAAGAAAAAGCTTGAAAATATACTGGGTCAGAATCGACCACACGCTAACCACACTGTTCAATTTCTTGTCAAAAAGTGTCGCGGTACCACAGTTGGATGTTTGGTTGGTTTTTTGGGTTTTATGGCGTAAGGGCCATAAATGGCCATGCCACAATATCAAGTAATAGACAGACACACAATCAAAGCTTTTACTGACTTAGAAGAGAGAAATACCTCACAGAAATCGAACCTGCGTCGCCTACAATTCGAAAGTTGCTAGCGCAGTGGGCATACCCACTGAGCCACGACGGCCTCAGGCACAGTTGGAAGAGCAACATATTAGCAACAGGAGGGCTGAGAGTTCGAAGCTCGGTCCAGACAAAGACCGTCGTGAAAGCTGGAGCTGTAGCACGTTAAATCTGTCGTGATCTCAAGTATCCTAACGTTGGTGTGGTATCGAAGTTTGGAGAGTGGGGTGCCAGCTCAGGTGTTGGTCTCGTTACCTATCTGAAGTTCAAAATGAGGTGTCTTCGGATCGGAGGCTGAGTCAAACATAAGACCAGACAGCATCTGGTAAGAAATCTCCTGAAAGGAGGAAAAAGAAGTATTGTGGAATAGAGTAGTAGGATGAAAGATTGATTTGTTGTGTTTCTTTATGGCGCAAGGGCCATATTTGGCCATGTTGCGCCAGACGCAAGACAGAAAATATCGAGTGATGGACATATACACACACAGGGAAAGTACTGACACATAAGAGAGATACTCCCAGGGAAGAATCAAACCTGACAGGAATTGCACCTGCGTCCCCTACAACTCCCAAGTTGCTAGTGCAGTGGACATACCCATTGTGAGATCGCCATCCTTAACTATAACCGAAAGGCTATAGTGGGGTGTGAGGATTAAAAGCGAGTTGGAAAAGAGGGGCTTCCTGTTTGTGCTCGAGGCAGGGTGGATATGATGTCCCACCTGCTCCGCTAAGTGAAACCTACGTGCTTGTCTGTTCTTTATGTTGCAACGTCCTCGTCTATTGTAGAAATAAACGTACTGCCTTCGAAAGCTCTGTCTTTTTCATCTTCTGCCAATCATCATTATTGGCGATGTGCGCCAAATTGTTGTTGGTGTTAACTTTGATCGATTGGGGCCAAAGGACATTAAAGTTTACGAGACATTAGTAAAAATTAATTTTATTGAAACCAACTCGTATTTACAAACATAACATGCATTCAAAATCAAGACGTCTCATCTATCCCATTATTTCTTCCGCTATATTTCATATACACTCTTGGCGTGGTGTGGAAGTTTGGAGAGTGGGGTGCCAGCTCAGGTGTTGCCTCGTCATCTGACCGTGGTTCAAAATTACGTGGTGTTGTCCTCGGATCTTTCCCTCTGTGATTGATCCCGGACCGTCACCAATAGCCCGTTGTGTTGCTCCAGTGTGACGTTAATTGAAAATACCAAAAAAAAAAAATACTACTTTCATATACACCATACGGCACTATAATTTCAAGTCCTGCAGAGGTCGAGACCTATTCGAACAGTTGGCATGCATTTTTAATTAACGTCGCACTGGAACAACACAACGGGCTATTGGCGATGGTCCGCGATCAATCCTTACGGGAGGACACCATGTAATTTTGAACCACTGTCAGATGACGAGGTCACACCTGAGCTGGCACCCCACTCTCTTAAATTCCACACCAAGCCAACGTGAGGCCATTAGAGCCCACAAGATTTAACATGCACCAGCTTCCGTTTACACGACGGTCTTTGGCCTCCGGTTGCTAATCCGTTGCACTTCCAAAGCGGCCCAAAACTAACATTTTCATCTCGTCTAAAGCAACAGCGAGACTCAAGTCAACTCCTCAGATTCACTTTACACAATCAAGCATAAAACAGTCGATATGTTTCCGTAATCCCAATGAAAAATGGAGCAGGGGACTCGGACGGGTAGAGACTTAAGCGGTGTTTAATAAAGCAATTCCTTCATCATCTCTGCCTCTCATCATCCCTAACTAATTCGCAATAATGAGCACAATTCCGAGCTGTTCTTCGAACCAGCCCTACACAAAAAGAACTCCCTCCCGTAATTGGAAAAACTTATTAATGAATTAGCGTGCCGCTGCTTTCTCCCCGGGATCCCCTATAATTGAAATATCCCCCAACTTTGGGTCAAGGGATTTTCTAATTCCTCTCCTTCCCTACACTGGAGATTACTGGGGATTTCTCTAACCAATTAAACTGCCCGTAGGACGAGAGGAGGGGAAAAAAGAACGAACTTTTCACATGAGGATTGTTCTCGGCGAAATGTTTATTTTTTTCCCGCTGAGCAGCGAATTTTTCTGCTTCATTTCTGGTCTCATCAACTTTTCTTAATTCGGTTCTTGCCCTTGATGAGCTGCTCAGCAAAAAGATTGGAGCGAGACAAAAAAAAAACGGGAATCTCGGGATTTTCATTTAATTCGTTGGGGTTAGCTGCAGGCGGTTTTTGGAAAACTCGGCCGCTCAATCAAGGGGAGCTTTTCGCGTGCATCGAATTTCTTTCGAGGGAATCAAAAAATGGAATTCTTTGGTAGGTAGGTAATTTTAATTAGCGTCGCACTGGAGCAACACACTGGCCATCCGGGATCAAACCGGGCCGCGATACCTCTGTTGGAACAGTAACGAACTAACAATCGGAGGGTTGCGAGTTCGAATCCGACCAAAGACCGTCGTGTACAAAGGGGGCTGGTGCACGTTACATCGGTCGTGGCCTCAAATGTCCTCACATTGGCGTGGTGTGGAAGTTTGGAGAGTGGGCTGCCAGCTCAGATCTGACCTCGTCATCTGACCGTGGTTCAAAATTCCGTGGTGTTGTCCTCCATTCTTTCCCTTTGGGGGTTGATCCTTGACCTTCACCAATAGGCCGTTGTGTTGCTCCAATGTGAAGTTAATTAAAATACCTACCGGTATCAAACCCGAAGGGAAAGTTTCGCGGAGAACACCGCGTAATTTTGAACCGCGGTCAGATGACGAGGCAACACCTGAGCCGCCACCTCACTCTCTCCAATCTTCGACGCCAATCCATCGTGAGGACACTTGAGGCCACGGCAGATTTAACGTGCACCAGCTCCCTTTATACACGACGGTCTGTCGTGATCTTTTGTAGAGTTTCAGTAAAATTACCAAAGAAAGTGACGTTCTGAAATATTAACCCTCCAAGTGGTTTCGACGAGATATCTCGTCCATCCAGATCTGGTCAGTTTTGATAATGACGATATACCTCGCTGAGACAACCATAAGGAGGGTTAATAACAAGTTACTACTGATTCAACTTGCACTACTTTATATTATCTTCACCCACCAACGAATTTATTTGTTTATTGGAAAGGGTAGGAGGTATTTTAATTAACGTCGCACTCTCTCTCTCTCTGGACGGGCTATTGGCGATCAAATCGGAAGGGAAAGATCCGAGGACAACATCGCGTAATTTTGAATCGCGGTCAGATGACGACGTCACACTTGGGATGGCTCCCTCTAAACATCCTCGTCCTCTGACCGTGATTCAAAATTCCGTGGTGTTGTCCTCGGATCCTTCTCTTCGGGGGTTGATACCGCACCGTCGCCAATAGCGTCCAGTGTGACGCTAATTAAAATACCTACCTCTCCAAACTTCCACACCATGCCAACGTCAGGACATTTGAGTCCAGATTTAACGTACCCACCAGCACCCTTTGTACACCACGGTCTCCGTCGTGTACATCGGATTCGAACTCGCAACCCTCCGGTTGCTAATCTGTTGCTCTTTCAAACTGGCTACTACGTTATTCAAAAGTGAATTATATATTGTGACTATTATTTCCGCCTGTATATCAATTGTATTAAATCAACACAAGTTGTTTTGGGTTTATCAAATATATTCGCATGCACTTAAGCATTTGAATGCATTTAAAGTGCTGTAGCACATCTCAAAATGCAACGAAAAGAAGTCGGTCTACTTGTGTCACTTTCAAACTATCCGATGGATCGCAATTGAAAGGCATCAAAGGATGTTTTAAGTGCTCAAATTTTTCACAAATTGCAAAAAGTACAGTTCTTTCATCTCCAAGATTTCCTCGCATTTTATAGACTGCCGGCAAAAACGATAAAAAACAGACTAGTGGTATTCAAAATCGACCATGTGGAAGGAATAATTCATGAATCACGAACTTTCCAATCGCGATAGAACACATTCAACAATAAGTAAAACATCCTCATAAAAAAACAAAATGTGTCGGTAAAAAAGTTATTGAACTTTTCACTTTAAAAAGTGCTCACTGATACCTCTTGAAAAATCAACGAATCGAGGGAAAGGCAGATTGAATGGAGGAGGTAGAAATGCACTCAGTTGGTAAATAAAAAATGCACTACAAAATAAACTTTACATAGAGTATATATACAAAAGGTTTTGTATCAATGAGTATTCTGCCTTTGGCTATCATTTTTCAGGGATGCATCAACATTTCAAGTAGATTTCTTTCGATCAAAGCTTGCATCAAAGTAATATTTCATCTATTTGAACTTTTAAGCTTGCAACACAAAAGTACAGGAATAAATCGCAGGTATGTGGCGATATGTAAAATCGGCATACTTCATATACTGCATACCATCGACTTTCTAATGAAACAGACGGAGCTTTATGTTATTTTTTTCCAATCACTCGTTTTAAATCTGTCACGTGGTTGTGGGGTAGTTGAATTGCCGTAACACTAGAGCCACACAAAGGGTCCGGGACCAATCCCCAAAGGGAAAGATCCGAGAACAACACCTCGTCATTTTGAATCGCGTGTAGATGACGAGGTCAACACCTGAGCTGCCTCTCCAAACTTCCACACCACGACAACGTGAGGACATTTTAGGTCACGACAGATTTAACGTGCATCAGCCTCCACGTACACGACGGTCTTTGGCTGGATTGAGTTTCGAACTCGGAATCCTCCGGTTGCTAATCCGCGACTCTGCCAACAGATCTACCGTGGCCCTCACGTGGTTATGGGAAAAAGCACGAATCATAAATTATTGATTGGTAAAAGTCATTATGCACCGTGATCAAAAACACCCTAGTCTGTGCCTTCGATAACCAATCGGCAGAGTCGATTCGTAAACCAATGGAATTTCCCCTTCAGAGATCATACTACAGCGACTCCGCCCACATGCTGTGTATTTTATTAGAATCTCGATGCGGCATACCATCGAACTTCTAATGAAGTAGAAGGAGTGGAGTTTCTGTCGTAAGATCTCAGAAGTGTAGGTCACGTGGGCTTGGGAGTCGGTCGATTGTATATTCATACATCAAAGCACAAACTAGCGTTCTTAATCACGCTCTATAATTGCATAAACCAGTCAATAATGAGTCCTACATTAGGATTCGGGCTTTCTTCCAACACCACGTGTCCTTCACCAGATCTTTAAACCGAACGATTGTGTTGTTTTTTTTATGGTGCAAGGGCCAGGTCTGGCCAAACTGTTTATATTTTTAATTATATATTTTAAAGATGAGATGAGTAGTATATAACAATAAATTGTGGATTTAAATTGGAATTATATGAAATAAAATCTATGTATAATTTATAAAACCAATCTCACACACACAAAGAAAGGAATAAAAATAAGATTTTGTGATCCATCTGTTAAGTTAAGAGGAACACCAAATCGGATTAGTGTATGATTGCTGAAATTTGAGCATTCTGTTAAAGTGTGTCACACTGATAATACTTGATGGTAAATAGATCATAATGGAGCAGGATCACCGCTTAACAAATGTTTGTGGTTAATGATGTTGTTGATGTGAATGATCATTCGAATCATTGTCAATTTAACTCGTCGTGATATCTTCAACTTACTTTTTTAAATCGTTTAATCGACGGTTGAATGGAATGGGGTTTATTCTGCGTTTCGAGGTCCCAAGTGTTTTGACACTATAATTGTATATCTCGTTTTAGGATTGAGTCGATATCACCTAGAGGAATTTTTTTAATTTATCTTCATAGTTGCATTTCTTTGCCACCAGGTCTGCTTTTTCGTTTCCCCGGATACCAACATGTCCGGGGATGCAACAAAATAAATTATCAATATTTTTCTCCTTTAATGTGAACAGTCTTCCTATAGCGTTAAGTACGAGTGGACGGCTTTTCGCGTATTACAATTTGCTAACGCATCTATGCAGCATTTAGAGTCAAATCCATTGCGAACGATCGGGAGAAATAAAATGAAGCTGTGCGAACATGATCCATATATGTTATTATGGACGATTTGCCTCGTCCTTTGGTTTTGATGCATTGGAGGCGAGAGTTCTCCTCACTTTAAAAAATTTTAATTGAGATTTAACAATTTACAGATGAAACTATATACAATGAAAATTAAAACAATTATGCAAACTACATCTTCGCCATCTTCATCTTTGATTCTGGTCCTTCTGCGTAGGTGTCTTCGCCTCGAGCGCTGGTTGGATCATTATTGGTTGATTTCATCCAATGGCTGGCCTGCTGATAGGAATTATATTGCTGCTAAGGTCTCAATGATGCAATATATACGTCCTGGTTGCGTCTCGAAATGACACATGGCTGATGCAATAGTCTTCCTGATTGCGCATGCCTGATGTTACATATATTTCATTAGAAGGTTGATGTGGCAGACTATAAATTCAGATGTACATCATTCAAGACTGCAGTTAGATTGGTACTAGATGTTGCTTCTGCGTCACAAGCCACATTTGTATATTTTTAATCATTAATTTGGCTTTAAGTTTTATTAAACAAATTTGTTAGCCCCCCTGGTGGTTGTTTCGACGAGGTATCTCGTCATTAGCAAAATCCTACCAGATCTTAATCTCATTATCATAAAAAAATCGGCAATATCTCGCCATTAGTAAAATTTGTTAGATCTTGAAGGACGAGATATCTCATCGAAACCATTTGGAGGGTTAAGTTTGAATTGGTTTCTTTCTTTTAACCTTTTGATCAGAGTTCCCGTAGTAATTTGCAATAAGCAACACCTACACTCTCATCTCACTATTCATATTTTCGGTTCAGTTCATTATTCAAAACATTCAGACAAAACGAAAAAGCTAACAAAAAGTTTTTGCAAACGGCTCGTTACGAACTTTGATAATTCCTTAAATTCCCAACTCATTGCAAAATGTATGTAGTTATTTAAAAAAAGCTTTGTCAGGGGACATAACACCCCAAAACAACTTCAAACGGAAAAGGGTGAATAGATTTGTTCTTTTATGTAATGAGTGGGTATACCCACTGCAATAGCAACCTTCGAGTTGTAGGCGGCGTCGGTTCGATTCCTGCCAGGTGCATTCTTCCCTAGGTGTATTTCTGTCTTCTGTGTCAGTAAAGCTTTCACCGTGTGTGTCAGTTACTTGATATTGTATGTCTTGTGTCAATTATTTGATATTGTATTATGTCTGGCGCAGCATGGAAAATATGGCCATAAAACCCCAAAACAAACCCAACTTTTATGTAATGAGGTACGCAGTTAATTGACGTCTCACTGGAGCAACCCAACGGGCTATCAATGACTGTCCGGGATGGAGTCTTAAAGGAAAGATCCAAGGACAACGCCTCGTCATGTGAAACCAGTCAGATGACGAGGTAAACATCTGAGCTGGCACCCCTCTTTCCAAACTTCCACACCACGCCAACGTAAGGATATTTAAGGCGCCACGACCAATTCAACGTGCATGAGCCTCCACGTACACGACGATCTTTGGTTGGATTCGAAACCACAACCCCACGGTTGCTAATCCTGGCTACCACGGCCCACTGTTTTGGTGAATGTTAATTTTATTTCATAATGAGGAAATGAAATTCCCAAAGGCATTTTGTGGGATGAAATAAGTTGAATTTCGACGGCAATAAAGAGGGTTTGTGGTAGGGGCAGCTCAAGTGGTAGGCGCCCTGTATAAGATGAAAACCTACTACACACACGGGGAAGTGAATGGTCTTGAATATATATCCGATGTAGCATTTTCTCTCGCAAGAGTCTGAAATGGAGGGGGCTTCAACATTTTTAGGTTCTGCTCCCCATCATAGGGCAGAGGAGAGAACCTCCTCTGAAATGAGGTGGCGGAGGAAGAGCAAGAGCGATGATGATTATATGTGTGGAGATAGGTTCTCCCTCGAAGGAGGAGTGGGACACGGAAAAGGTGTCTCGCTGAAAGACTGCTTTGACAAAGATCGAAAATTTCCCAAGAGTTTGGGGCAAGTTTAAATCAAAGTTTTACTTTTCTGGAAGCACCGATGTTCAGTCCACATTATTTTGTAGGCTAGAGGAAATGGAAGTTGGTTGATTTTATGGCCATATTGGCCAAGCCGAGCCAGACATAAGACATACAATATCAAGTAATAGACAGACATAAAAG
This sequence comes from Meta bourneti, assembly GCA_933210815.1. Taxonomy (NCBI): domain Eukaryota; kingdom Metazoa; phylum Arthropoda; class Arachnida; order Araneae; family Tetragnathidae; genus Meta; species Meta bourneti. The sequence goes on from OW119929.1 coordinate 9,108,772, forward strand.
TTTTTACTCACATAGAAGAAAGAAATACCTCCAGGGAGGAATGCACCTGACAGGAATAGAACCTACGCCGTCTACAACTCGAAAGTTGCTAGCGCAGTGGGCGTACCCACTGAGCCACGACTGTCCCGAGAATGCGGGGGTGTTTTGAATTCGTATTTTGGAACTTTTTAATTAATTTGGAATTTTAATTTTTAATTAAATAATTAGCTGGTATATTATATGGGTGAAAAGTAATACTTTTTAAAGAGGATATAAAATTATTTCATTTAATTTTCAATTGGTGACGCACTATTTTGTCAAGGTGGTTAACACACGAGGCGTTTTGACAAGCGCGACTCGTCGAAATACAAGAGAACCATGGATGGAGTTCTTAAAGATGAGACATGATGTTTAAGGTTTGGATGAAAGAACTTATTTACATTCAAAACTCCAAGAGTTCACGTTTATTGTTTTGAAATCATTTATTCCTACTTGTATAAGTTGGTACTCCATTATCCACGGTAAGTAATAAACGTCGAACTGGAGCAACACAACGGGCTATTGGTGACGGTCCGGGATCAATCCCAATGCAAAAGATCGAGGACAACACCACGTAATTTTGAACCACGGCCAGCTGATGAGTTCACATCTGAGCTGGCACCCCACTCCAAACTACCACCAACGTGAGGACATTTGAGGCCTCGACAGATTCAACGTGCACCAGTTCCCATGTACGCGACTCTTTGGCTGGCCCGAGCCTTCGCACTACGTTTGCTAATCCGTTACTCTTCCAACTGTGCTACCGCAGCCCCTTTCCTTCCAAATTAGGAATCTTAATGTAAGTGCCCGCCCATCGATGGCGAAATGAAATGTGCGACACTTGATGCATTAAAAATTCGGGCTGTGGTAGCCTGGGTGGTAGAGTAAGATTAGAAACCGGAGGGTTGCGAGTTCGAATCCAATCAAAGACAGTCGTGTACAAAGGGGGCTTGTGCATGTTAAATCTGTCGTGGCCTCAAATGTCTTCACGTTGGCGTGGTGTGGAAGTTCGGAGAATGGGGTGCCAGCTCAGGTGTGACCTCCTCATCTGACCGTGGTTCAAAATTACGTTGTGTTGTCCTCGGGTCTTTCCTTTGGGGGGTTGATCCCGGACCGTCGCCAATAACCCGATGTGTTGCCCCAGTGCGACGTTAATCAAATACCTTCCTAGCATTAAATATTCCGACCTATTTTGGTTTCCAATAATCTTCGCCGGAATCGATCCCAGCAGCAGTCGCGACCTGCGATTCAGCAGATTGTCGAGGAGGGGTGTTCGGAGAAAGAATTAATCACTCGTGAAAGGAGCATTGAGAATTCATTTTGAAGCCATCATCAATATTCCACCTGTTTCAGCTACATCCCACCCGACTCACATTGGTGCCAGTTTTCATGCACTTCTCCCCCAAGGTCAGGGAAGCCGCACGTGTTTTCTCTGACCTTGGGTGTTTTCTCTGACCTTGGGTGTTTTCTCTGACCTTGGGTGTTTTCTCTGACGCTGGTGCAACTGGGTGGCATTTCGACATCTTTATGCTGAAGTCCCGATACACTTTTTTCATTTCAAATCATTCTAGTCAAATCGGTCGCTTAATACGAATTACTGATAGTACGAACATAATCCCCGTCCCAAATGCTTATTTAAATAATTCTCTAACGCATTTGTTTTAGATAGGTAGGTAGGTAGGTAATTAACATCGCCCTGGAGAAACAAATCGGGATATTGATGATGGTACCGGATCCATTCGGAAGGGAAAGATTCAAGGATAACGCCTCGTCATTTTGAACCACTGTTAGATAAAGCGGTCTGCAGATAACGCGGATAACACCTAGCTCCCCACTCTCCCTCACCACGCCAACGTGAGGACATCTGAGACCACGACAGATTTAACATTCAGCAGCCTCCGTGTATACGTCGGTCTTTGACTGGACCTAGTTTTGAACTCGCAACACTCCGTTTGCTAATCGGTTCCTCATAAAACCGGGCTACCGCAAGCCAAAAGAGTAGTACAAGTTAGTTATAGTTTTTCTGTTTGATTTAAAATGTTGTCAAAGCTACTGATTTTAAATGTTACATAACGTAAAATAGATTAAACTGTTCAAAACTCGCCTTCTACTGACCAAAAGAGAAATCTACAGTAGAGTCCACGATGCCTTTGAAACCTGTTTTCCCAATTAGCTGAAGTACTCTTTCCTCCAACGAAGTTAGAACTTCTTTCGGGTCTTCTCCAGTCATGGTGCGGGCAGCGGTATCCCGGTTGGACGAGCATTGGATTAGTAACGGGATGGTTGCGAGTTCGAATCCAACCAAAGACCGTCGTGTACAAAGGGGACTGGTGCAACGTTAAATCCGTCGTGGCCTCAAATGTCCCCACTATGGAGGTGTCTGGAAGTTTGGAGAGTGGGATGCCAGCTCAGGTGTGACCTCGTCATCTGACCGGAGTTCCAAATTACGAGGTGTTGTCCTCTGACTTTCCCTTTGGGATAGGCCCCGGACCGGAAATACCTACCTACGGGTCATGAAACGCTACCTCTCAATTGCCGCAGTCTTTTTATTATCCAGTATTTTAGATCGGGCCACATTTTTTAGCATCAGCCTAGCTATTTTTTGATTTCCCTGTTCCGCAAGCATTCTATTCCTCCCAAGCTTTCCGCTGGTCGGAAGAGCTACAATATATGCACTCGAATTTGAAGCCTTCGAGGTCAGGCCGCATTTCCAACGCATTGATCAGCACTTCAGTTTCTTTGGCCATCTCGAAAAAAAAAGTGCAGAGACGTAATCACCAGAAATGTGCAACTGAAAAGAAACCCGTTTCGCTTGCGGTAAACCGTTAAACCAGCTGAATATGTAATCTGTTTGCTTATTGGTCAGTTCGTAATTATGTGAGGTACCAGAAAAATGAGAAATCGTCTGCGTATTGTCGTAACCCCTAACACTTCAAATTAGTCTAAGGGGGAAGATGAATAGTTCCAAATCGAAAAGAAAATAGATCGAGTAGAGTTTTCGAATTCGAACAAAACTCATCGAAGAAAGAACAATTCGGTCCTAAACCTCTGTTGAGTCGGATATGTTAGGGTGCAGAAGACCAGCACGGCTCAAAATATCAACGGAGCCGCGGTAACCCGGATGAAAGAGTAACGGATTAACAATTGGAGGGTTGCGAGTTCGAATTCAACCAAAGACCGTGGTGTACGAAGGTTGGCTGGTGCCCGTTAAACTAGTCGTGCCCTCAAATGTCCCCACGTTGGCATGGTGTGGAAGTCTGGTAGGTAGGTATTTTAGTTAACGTTGCACTGGAGCAACACAACGGGCTATAGACGACGGTCTGAGATCTAGCCCAAATTGAAAGATCCGAGAACTACACCACGTAATTTTAAACCTCGTTCAGATAACGATGTCACACCTGAGCTGGCATCCCACTCTCCAAACTTCCACACCACGCCAATGTGAGGACGTTTGTGGCAGATTTAGCGTGCACCAACACCCTTTGAACTCGACGGTCTTTGATTGGATTCGAACTCGCAAGTGTGGAGGTTTGGAGAGTGGGGTGTCAGCTCAGGTGTGACCTCGTCATCTGACCGTGGCTCAAAATTACGTGTTGCCTCGGATCTTTCCCTCGGGGAATTGATCCCAGACCGTCACCAATAGCCCGATGAGTTGCTCCAGTGAGACGTTAAATAAAATACCTACCTACCGAAATATCAAACTCGAGAAACAGCACCCTCAGTGGTTACCACTTGCGCCACAGAAGGTTTTAGCAAAACCCTGCTTTGCCCATGCGATGCCCCAACTCTTACTCGCAGGGATGGAAGCAATCCCAAAGGAGATGTGATGAATTCCCAGGTTCCCAGTGCGAGGTGCTCCAAATCCCACCTAGGACCAGGCAAGGGAGTCACAACTTCCCCTACCAGTCCAAGTCGCCAGGAACGATCAAGACAGTCCATTTTTTCCTTAGCCTGGCAGGATTCTTTGCCAGAAAATCCCAATCAGTTACCAGCAACCGCCATGAGGAGACGCCTTCAGCTAACTTGACTCGCAGGATTGCTCTCATCAGCGTCCATCAAAATCCCCAGCCCGCCTTTAAAAGCTTCCAGCCGTCAACCGTTTGGATACAGTGGACCTATTGCTTACTCACTTCCCAAAGGCTTGGTCGCCAAGCAAAGCAGGGCCGGAATGGAAAACCGGAAGACTTCAAAGCACGAACTGAGCCGAAGCTTCAAGGCCCAAGGAAGCACGGAGTCGACACTACCGCGGGAAAGGGAAAGCGAAAAAGAAGCAAAGAGAAAAGCGAAAGAAGCTGCAAAGACGTTAGTTTTTGCCCGTCACCTCTTGTTTATGAGATATGACAGTAGCGTTATTTACGCTAACACATTAAATTAGGCTTACGGAATAGGCGTTAAATTAAAAAACCTTTTCCTTAATAAGTTTTGTAAGACATTTTAATTAATTGAAAAAACACAGCAACATTCCTGTAAATCTACAATAGCTTAATTAAAAACTATAAATGAGAAGAATCAAATAAAAACAAAAGGAAAAGTTATTTTGTTCCACTCCGAAAGCTTCTTTTGTTTGAAATTCTTAAGTGAACTTTTTTTGTTTACACAGTCTCTGCAGATTCCAACAGTAATCTGCACTCATGAGTATCCCATCTGCCCTGGTATCGGTCCTCTATTGTCTTTAGGTCCTGGTGAAATCGTTCACCTGTTCTTGACTAGAATCGCCAAGATTTTCAGGGAAATTGGAGTTCAACATAGTTTTCAGCCATGTGGTTGCCCAGAAAAGACAACAAGGACAAATGAGATCCACGCTTTTCGCTGTCTCATTCATGGAATGCACGAAATGAGGATCGTTTTTGATTTGAGGACCAACAAAAATTCTAGCTTTAAGTTTTTCTATACTTATTCCGAGCATTTTTTGTCTTATTTATGCAAAGCAAGGGCTATCCTCATCAAGAGCTTTCATTAACCCTAGCTTTATATGCAGCGGAGGCAAGATGATTCTGCCTCGTCCAACTAAGGGTTCACGAATAACATTTCTTTCTCCAACAACCATGTTCTCGCGTACGCCACTCTTTTCTTATCCAGTGGTATTGTTTGGCTCTGCTATCCCATAGGCACAAGAAGAAAGGATATTTCGTGTAGCCCCCTTACTGACCAAGGAGATAGTTACCCATTTTTAAGTCCACGCAAATTACCCATTGATGTTCGTGAAACTTAATCTTCTCCATGACCAAAGCTATGGTATATTCTTCTTTCATTTTAGTTGAGTAAGCAATGGGCATTGACCGTATTTTTTACCATTGTGTAAAAGTACACACTTCAAACTAAGCTTAGAGCTGTCAATAGAAAGTCGCCAATCAATTGAGAAATATTCAGGAAAACCAATTTTTATCAGTCCTCTAGCATCTTGACAAAACACAAGATCCTTTTCCCTATTACGGTAGAATGTAATTTTTGTTCCACTATCAAGTAGATTCCTATCTTTTAATCTAGAAGCAAGTAATTCAGATGCTTCTTTTGAGAGACTCAGATCCCTTATGAGGTCACTTAACTTGTTTTGATCGAAACGTTGAGGACTTGATGATTCTCCCTCATAATTACTATCGCTCCCTCGATTCGTATCACAAGGAGCATCAGAAAGATGAAATTCATCCTCAGATATCTCTGGAAGCTGATGGAACGATGGAATAGAAATTTTGTTTGAGTGAGGAACAGGCCGTTTTGCAGAGGCTAAATCAGGATATGTCCACTTGCTGCGGTTCTTTCGGTTTATGCCGGTAATATTCACAATACAAAAATAACAGCCATCAAAGTGGTTTATGGGTTCCCTCCAAACCATTGGGACACCAAATTTTAGACTCCTTCTCTTCCCATTAGTCCACTGTCGTAGGTGTTCTGTACAAGTTTTACACACAATGTGTGGAGCTCAAACTTTATCTTGGTCACCAAGCCTAACGCCAAAGTACCCAAGGTAAGCTCTTTCACAAAATCAGAAATGGCTTTTCTGTTCTCTTTTAGGGTGTACTCACCACATATCTAGCAAAATACATCAGGATGATTAACACAACTTCTTCGACTGGATGCCATTCTTTCTTTTCATCAATCTGCGAAGAACTTTATAAGTTATATTAGCTGTAAACACTAGGTTATGTCGACAAATATGGCATAGCGGTACAGAGAGGGAAGAAAAAAGCAGGAACCAATCAACATAAAAAATTTATCCACTACCCTAAATGAGTTGTATAATAAAATATTTCATAATTTAGCTACGCTGAATCTCAAAAAGTAGAGCTGATAGAGAAAAACTGATTTCACATTTGAAACCAGCAGACCAAATATAGTTAGAATCAGTTAAAAAAATTCCAGGCACCAAACAAATATTTTTTAAGGCTGTTATTAATTTGAATATTTTACTCGTTTTTATTGGGTTATATTTTGTCAAGTTTTCATGCTGTTTCATTTTTGAACTATACGCTATTGGACTGAGAAGGGGTGAAGCAACCTAGTTAAAGTGTATGTGTACACTAGAAATCACGAAAATCGACCAAAATATCAATAATTTTTTTTATTAATTCAAAATAGTTTTCAACTCCTTAGCTTCCAAACGATACAAAGATCTTGCAAATATTCGAAATAGTTTTCCAGTTACAAGGGTTTTGTTAGGTACTGTCACCATGTACAAACATATTTCCAAAACATTAAACTCAATTTCTGAAGAACTGCTTTTGCAATAGGATGCTTTATTTAAACAGGGATACCTTTCACAAACACCACGCATAGACAACTATGAATTAATTGATAATAATTATTTTTGTGTCATTATAATCTATATAATACAGTGGATGTTTTGACCCTCAAAATCATTAGTTAGGAAATGAACTTTTAGTTCATTTTTAAATGTTGAAATTCTTGAAAAATCTTTATTTAGATTGCCTTGGTGAAAAAAGTTGTCAAAAAACATATTATTTCTAGCAACTTGACGAAGGGTCAAAACACGAAGAACAATATTTGGAATAATTTAAAACAGGAATTGTCTTTCCGAACACATTAGAATTTGAGATATCTCTGTTAAAAAACATGCTAATTAGCTAATTATATCTAAATTAGATAATTCATAATTAGTTTAATCTGAATTTTTCACACTGAAATTAGTTTAAGCACAAACCAATGACCTATTTAAAAAAAAATTTGGATTTTTAGTCACGATAAAAAAATTTATTGTATACGTACACCTTAAATAGGTAGGTATTTTAATTTACTGGAAACACTGGAGAAACACGAACACCTTAAATAAAAATGCGTTTTAGGAAATACATTTTGTGTCGATAGAATGTCTGCAGTGTTCGTGCAGCTAGGGCGGCAAGAAAAACAAACCGGCAACAAGGGCTAGTAAATGAATCGCACTTATTTATTCAAATCTGCAAAACACCTGTCACAAACACAATTCCTTGATGGAATTTCAAGCGGTTTTACGTGAACGATGAAACTTCATCGAACTTGTCGAAGCATTGCCGGAATGAATCAGCGTCTTGAAAATTTTTGAGCCATCTTATGCTTTTTACTGTTCGGATCGATGTTGCTGCGAGAAACTGATTTTATTGAATGAAACCGTCGTATAGAAATGTGAATGCGTGATGAGAAGACGATAGATTATGAATCAAATTCATTCAGTTAGAAGTTTCACATTGATATGGTTATAAAAGTATGGATTTTCAGTACCCATCTTACAAATCATTCCTGTATAAATTACTTAGTCTAAAAGCTCAATTTACAGATTTTGTTAACGACTGGTACTCAAAATGAAATTCCTTTTAGTTAAAGGTAGGCGCCACACTTGAGAAATAACGCTGTTCTGTACAGATTCTGAAGCACACTTGACAGAAATAAGACTGGTGTGAACTACTCTTTGGCGACATTTTTTTGGTTTGGCGATTTCTCAAGTCGCCAAGAGCAGTCCCGGCGCATTGACACTGAACTCATTGTACCAGCTCGTGGTATGGTCCAAAGCGAAATTCCTTGTATCCCGTTCTTGGTATGGTCCACATCGAATTTGAGTTTTATCAAATCGTACCCGCTCATGGTTAGGTAGGTATTATAATTAAAGTCACACTGGAGCAACTCACCGGGCTATTGGCGCCGGTCCTGGATCAATCCCCAAGACCCGAGGACAACACCACGTAATTTTGAACCATGGTCAGATGACGAGGTCACACATGAGATGGAACCCCACTCTCCAAACTTGCACCCCACGCCAACGTGAGGACATTTGAGGCCACTCCAGATCTAACGTTCAACAGCTCCCTTTGTACACGACGGTCTTTTGGTCGGATTCCAACTCGTAACCCTCCAGTTGCTAGGCCGTTACTCTTCCAACCGAGCTACCAATACTCATGGGAACTTATTGAACCAGCACATGGGAGCTTATTGTACCAGCTCATTGGGAATCTTCGTTGTTTCTCAATAAATAGAAAAACCAATTAGATCTTGTTGACCATTATAGAGAAGGGTTGTTATATCGTGATTTTTACCCTCTAATGAGTGCACATTCGTATATCCGTTCCGCAACCTGCAGTCTTCCCTGCATGACGTGTAACCAATTTTAAGCTTCTTGACCAATCAAATCTTTCCTAGGATTCTTCCAACCAATTGACTGAGTCCTTCCATGTGTTGTGGGGTGAGATCAATACCACACTACTCGCAAATCTTGTGGCGTTCAGAAGTTTAAGCAACACGCGTGATTATAGTTTCAATCTCTCATACCTTTAACGGAATAAAATAAAACATGAATTCTGTCTGAAAATAAAGTAAAGATATGCGATTCCCAACTAAATTTTAAGATTACACCGAGGAACGTGAAAGCAATTTCATAAATCCAGAAAAATGTGCTTCCATTCCAGCCGTGGAAATATTCATAGTTTTATTTTTCCGGATGATTCGCACAATAATTTCATGTATCACAGAACGGGATTAACACTCACACTGCAATGGGGAGCCGTATTTTCTATCCAGCATATTCCCCGATAGAAGCCGTAATAATCTCGTCCGTTTTTATTTAGAGCTCCCGTCCCATAAAATGTAGTTTCCTCTCTTTCAGTCTGGAGCGCGACATGCAAGAGCGAAACTGCGCGCCTCCATTTCTACGGGATGTGCAAGAACTGCGCCATACCAGGTCATTGCGATAACATTTTATTTGCTCCGCACAAAGACTATTTACAGCTTATTGCTGGCAGCTCAGCAAAACGCAATTACTTGGACGCGTAAAAAAAGAGTTCCCGTGATATGGGAGGCGCGGATGGTTTTTATTTCTGGGAAAACAGGAGGCCCATAAACGCCCCACCGATCCCGTTTCTCCTGTTTCGGCAACGACTCCTGTTTTTATTTATGTTAGTTCTCGTTCGCTTAAGTTTTCATTTTGGAATAGTTCCCTTCTTTTTTTAAGAGCGCTAGTTTGGGGTGTGGAAATATAAACACAGTCACAGATACGATCGCAGGTTCCATTTCCCAGTTTTCTTTCTCCTGTTTCCTGTTTTCGGGATCTCGCGGGGGGAAAAGCCCAAAATAGGCTGAAATGGCGGCTGCAGGAGAATGAATGTCATCACCGCAATCTACTGGAGGAAGAAGTTTCACTTTCGTGGTGTTCGAAAATAACAGAATCTGGAACAGTGATGGAGGATATTTCCCAGTTGTGTCATCGGAATTCCCTTCGCTTCCGAAGTAATGAGATTTCCTTTCTTTCGACCGAGGACACCTCATAACGGCGTTTGCTAAAAACTGCCTTTCGCAGGACGGTCCACTGTCTGAACACATTGCTCGCAATAGCTGTTGGACAGGTTGAAAAGCGGATGGGAAAAGATAACAATTTGGGTCAAACTAAGAGTGAAACATTAAGATTCGGAAAATGTTTACTAAAAATGAAAATCAGACACCTGAGATGGAACCCCACTCTCCAAACTTCCACCCCATCCCGACGTGAGGACATTTGAGACCATGGCTGATTTAACTTGAACCAGCTCCCTTTGAACAAGACGGTCTTTGGTTGGATTTGAACTTACAGCCCTCCGGTTGCTGATCCGTTAATCTTCCAACCAGGCTACCGCGCAGGCATGAAAATCAGGAATGGTCCACAACTATTTCTTTGGACGAAAACGCCCACTGTCGTCATTACCAAAATAAACAAGACAACTTAATGAAGTGTTGCTGGGTTTTTTAACCTTCTGAAAAAAAGACCAAATTTAACCCTCTTACAAAATACAAAATAACCACGTTTACAGATCGAAAGAATCTTGTGTTGGGTGGTTGGTTTTGTTGAAAAGACACAAATCGTACTGCTTCTGGACAACATTCATACCAGAAATCTTCCGTATTGTAGAAGAAAACCCCAACAGAATCATTGGCATTGGACATAAGGAATTACCTGGAGTAATGTTCTGTGTCCCTATATATTGAACATCATGGACTATTTAATGTAATAGAAGACCTACTTTGTTGAAAAGACAAATCGTGCTGCATCTGGATAACATTCATACAAGAAATCTTCCGTATTGTAGAAAAAAACCCAACAGTCATTGGCACTGGACGTAAGGGATTACCTGGAGTAATGTTCTGTGTCCCTATATATTGAACATCATGGACTATTTAATGTAATAGAAGACCTACTTTGTTGAAAAGACACAAATCGTGCTGCTTCTGGACAACATTCATACCAGAAATCTTCCGTATTGTAGAAGAAAACCCCAACAGAATCATTGGCATTGGACATAAGGAATTACCTGGAGTAATGTTCTGTGTCCTTATATATTAAACATCATGGATTATTTAAAGTAATAGAAGACCTACTTTGTTGAAAAGACAAATCGTGCTGCATCTGGATAACATTCATACAAGAAATCTTCCGTATTGTAGAAAAAAACCCAACAGTCATTGGCACTGGACGTAAGGGATTACCTGGAGTAATGTTCTGTGTCCCTATATATTGAACATCATGGACTATTTAATGTAATAGAAGACCTACTTTGTTGAAAAGACACAAATCGTGCTGCATCTGGATAACATTCATACCAGAAATCTTCCGTATTGTAGAAGAAAACCCCAACAGAATCATTGGCATTGGACGTAAGGGATTACCTGGAGTAATGTTCTGTGTCCTTATATATTAAACATCATGGACTATTTAATGTAATAGAAGACCTACTTTGTTGAAAAGACAAATCGTGCTGCATCTGGATAACATTCATACAAGAAATCTTCCGTATTGTAGAAAAAAAACCAACAGTCATTGGCACTGGACGTAAGGGATTACCTGGAGTAATGTTCTGTATCCCTATATATTGAACATCATGGACTATTTAATGTAATAGAAGACCTACTTTGTTGAAAAGACACAAATCGTGCTGCATCTGGACAACATTCATACCAGAAATCTTCCGTATTATAGAAGAAAAACCCAACAGAATCATTGGCACTGGATGTAAGGGATTACCTGGAGTAATGTTTTGTGTCCCTATATATGATCCCATTGTCATTTATGTTACACTACTTTTATTTCACAAGGGTGCCATTCCGTCGGGTGAGATTACGAGACGAATATTTTCGGGATTAGTTCCCCGTCTGCCAAAGTTGTGTCCATGCGAGAGAGTTTGCCCTTTCTTTCCCTTCGGATTGACCCGGGGATTTCTTTGAAGTCCTCCTTTTAAGGGAAGTTTTCTTCAGCTTCACTTCATCTCTCGGAAGGATGTGGGGAGGGATGTTCTTTGCCGAGGTGGTCAGGTGGTTGGGAGAGGGGACTAATCGGCTTGTTGTTCTACCACGAAACACCGTCTTTTTATTCGCCCTTTCCCGAAACTGGATCCCGTTATCCTCGCAGCGGAGATGGAGTCGTCCAAGAAATGGTTTCCGCTGTGTTTCGGAAGAAAAGGAGTTCTTATTTTTTATTGGGATGGGGGAGGGTCTGTTTGTTCAGTGAGGTATGCTTTTACGGAGGCGCCGCATTTTCCGAGTTTTTCTTTGGCAGCATATACTGCCAAACGTCTCGAAATCACGGATCAGTTGTATTAATATTCTAGATTCTGGAAGATCCATTGAAATTTTAGTTGATAGAAGAGTTAATCCTTATAACATCGGGGCTGCGGTATCCCGGTTGGAGGAATAACGGGTTAACAACCGGAGGGTTGCGAGTTCGAATTCATCTAAAGACCGTCGTGTACTAAGGAGGCTGGTGCACTTTAAATCTGGTGGTGTGGAATTTGGAGAGTGGGGTGCCAGCTCAGGTGTGACCTAGTCATCTGACCATGGTTCAAAAATACGGATCTTTCCCTATGGGTTTGTTCCCTGACCGTCAAGAATAGCCCGTTGTGTTGCTCTAGAGTGGCGATAATTAAATACCTACCTACCTGATTTTCATTTTTAGCTGACATTTTCCGAATCTTTTAATGTTTCACTCTTAGTTTGACCCAAATTGTTATCTCTCCCCATCTGGTTTTCAACCTGTCCTGACTGTTACTTAAAATACCTTCCTACCGACCGTTATTGAACCATGAACCATAAAACTCAAATCAGCCAACCCAGTCGCTTTATAAGGTAGGTAGGTTTTAATTAACGTCGCACTGGAGCAACACAACGGGCTATTGGCAACGGTCCGGGATCCATCCGGAAGGGAAAAATCCAAGGACAACGCCCTCGTCATTTCGAGCCCCTGTCAGATGAAGAGAACAACACCTGAGCTGGCACCCTGCTCTGCAAGTTTCCGTTCCACTTCAACGTGAGGACATTTTAAATCACGACTGATTTAACGTGAACCAGCCCTCTTTATACACGATCTTTGTCTGGATTGCTTACGTTCAGCCTTCTACCTAATTGACCGAATATTCCACAGCACAGCCACTTGCTATCGTAACACCAGTTCTGAAATTCGTCGCAATCTAAAAGCGTTGTCCAGAATCCTATCCTTTTTGTATCCCTGGTTGCTCCTACCCCCCTCATCCTAAACGGGATAGATTAGGGGGCAGCCGGAAATCAACTCCACAGCCTGGGCAGCTGTCGACGCACATAAAGTTTTATGACGAACGGACGCTGATTTGAGCAACACCGATCCAGCGCAGAGAAAGTGGCGGAGCAACACGATGTCAGTTACTATGGACCAAAGAGCTCCGAAAGCTTGGAAGACGAATAGCCCCAAGTTCCGAGTAATGCTCTGAACGAATTTTAGGCTTAGTAATAAGTTAAGACGGATCGCCTTGAAGACGCTGATTTTCAGAGGATTGTGCTTACGGCTTAATTAGCATGGGTAACTTAATTAAGACAAGTGGTGATTGATGTAGAGATAAAATTCCCATAAGTTATCTCTCGTCTCGATTTCTCTGAAGAACTTTTAATTTTATAGGGCCCGTTTATTTTTCACCTTATAGTATCGATGTTAAATCTTCCAATTTTAATCGCGTTTCTAATTTTACCAGTATCGTTGATTACTTTTTTAATTCAGGTATTTTGTTTACTTTAATTCTGTTTGCACTCTTCATTTTTATTTCCTATACACTAATATATTGGGTGTCAGAATATAATTACTTTTACTTTGAATGTCTTTTTATTTATCTATAAATCTTCAGCTTTTCAATTTATCTCTTTTTACTCCCTAGTTATCTATTGTGGAATTGCTGTGCATATGAATTTATTAAAGACGTTATTCTTTAATGAATGAAACCTTTGGATTTGCTTACTATGGGAAACGCGCGATTAAAGGGCGATTCGATTTTTTCCGCAGCTGGGCATGATTCGATCTGAATGAATCGAGTTCTTGGGAAGTATTTCAGCTGTTCCAACTTTCCAGGAATGAAATTACCGAATTCTTCTTTTTATCAATACTATTACCGATTTTATATATATAGTATAGTTATATACGTTAACTTTTTCATACCTTAAAAGAATAAATTTTATTACCTTCAAAATCTTTAAACATATTCATTAATTCCTGCTGTTCCTCTTTAGCTCTCTACCCTAATATTTGGAGTCGGAGGTAATATGGCCATTTGAGAACACGATTTTTAACTTAAAATCAGGAGGAAAACGGCCTAATTCCCACAAACTGTACCCTAAAATATGCTGTGAATCACAATGAAACTTTAAACAGTGTTTATGTTAACTATAGTTAACAATACACACAAATTAGATTAATATTTTAAAATTAAGTAACATTTTATTCTAATGTACATAAACCCAATCTGTAAGACAAATATTTACAAGGACAACTTGCTCGTAAATTTTCAAATCACCCACGGATTTTCTGCCAAAATAATGACTGAAATGAATGTTTGAGTACTTATATTTTAAATACACATAAGTATGAAATAATCAATTACTATTTCGCAAAATTGATTTTTAACAAAATCTCTCCTATATTAACATTTTTGAATAAGGGTCTTACTTTTGTCAATATTTTGGTTTTATTTTAAAGTTTTAATGGTAATAGTAATGACCAAGTTTAATAGTTGAATAGTTATAGTAAACGCATTGTTGAATATTCGCATTCTGAAAAAGTACGATTACAGTTAAACTGAAATATTTAAAACTGTAAAAGGGTTAGAAAAATCTTAATAGTAAACGAACTAATGTGAATTTTGTGTGTTTTTTTACAGGGATCGCAACATTTTAGATTTTCTAAATTCATCGAAATTGAAAAAATGATTCTTTTGAAGCTTTAAAGGTGCTAAGCTCCCTTAACTTTTTTAAGAATCAAATGATTTTTGTCTCGTTTTGGAATCTTAAAGAACCTTAAATAGCCGATAAAATCATTTTTTCCAGGACTGAAGAGGTTTGATTGTACCATCGCAATACTTCACCTTATTAATTTATTTTATCTTTCGAAATGTGCAGTTTCTTAACAAAATGAACGAACTGAGTCATTGTTTTCTAGGGAAGCACTTGAACTCTTCCAACATTACCAGAACGAAATTCTTTTTTATCTCCTCCTTACAGCCCCAAGTCTTTAAGGGAAGAAGTGGGGGGACTTTTGGAGTGTTATTTATTGGCCTACACGAACGGCGGTTTGTTTCGAGAGTCAATGATCCATTAGGTGGACTTTTCTTCTCCCTCATGGAAGGAAGTGCTATTTTTTCCCGCAAACCAGAAACTTACTACTCCTCTCAACCTCCCACCCCGAAGAAAGAACAAAAGAGCAAAAGAAATCGTCATTTCTCATGCCTCCTTTTCCATTATCTTTTGCTTCTTTTCGAAGGGGGCGTCCATCGGAAGATCTTAATTACCACCACCCCGTGGGGGATGGTCTCCAATTTTAGCAGGTGCAGAGACGAGTTGGCTAACGATACTCTCCAAGTGCAATCTTTTTCTGCTTCTTTTGTTCGACTTGATTACTTCCATTTCATTCGACGACACCCCGCGATTACCCCTGCAGAACTCGTTTATTTAGTTTTCCACCCGTTCGGCGAGAGGAATAATTGAACGGATATCGAAACCGGGCGCTTCGTGCAAATGAAGTTTGTGTTGTCATCGGTCGGAGACAGTGCAGAGGTTTGTCCTCACGGTGGGATTCAGATGATGAAGAATCAACTCCTTTAACCCCCTGAGCGTCTAGAGACTTGCGTGTATTGCTTTTACCCTACAACGCATTCAATCCTGAGGGTTTTATGGTGCAAGAGCCCTATTTGGCCATGCTGCGCCAGACACAAGACATACGATATCGAGAAATACACACACAATTAAAGTTTTACTGATACAGAAGAGAGAAATAAACCTAGGGAGGAATGCACCTGGATTGGATTGTATGTTGGGATTTATGGCGCAAGGCCCAAAAGTGGACAAGCTGCGCCAAACACAAGATGGAATATAACCCAATAAAAGTACAAAATACTTAAAAATCAAGTCCAAGACAAAGGTAAAAGGCAGATTTAAAATGTGTAAATGAGAATAAAAACATTCAAATGGTCGAATGATAAAAACAAGACCTGCAGCATAACTAATGAATTTACTTCACATATGCGTAAAATTTGGAAGTGTGAAATTTAAAAGATTGAATTATAAAAGAATTGGATGAAATAGATTAATGAGTCGTTTTGAATTTGGAAAAAATTAGATGAGATTTAAAAACTAACTGAACGTAAAAATGCGAAAAGGCTTGAATGGGGATTTTTCTCAATCAAATCTCGCAGATTTAGAATTGTATTTTTAAAAAATTTGAAACGTTGATGATTAAAAACAGGACAGACAATTAAAATGTGATAAGTAGAAAATGGAGTAGAGCATGAATTGCAAATGGGTGAGCTCTCTCCTAATAAAAGATGCCGATGGGTGAAACGTGTATGTTCAATGCGAAGGCGGGTCAGTTTGACATCCGTACCCAGCATTGGAGACACTGGACACTGATGAATGATGGGTTTTATACAATGCAATTTGCTAGTGACCTGCAGGTTCCACGACTATTGCCACAAGGAGTAGAGGAATCGAACCTGCGCCGTCTACAACTCTAAGGTTGCTAGCGCAGTGGGCATACCCACTGAGCCACGATCCAAAGGATCTTTGGACTGAAAGGTTTGGGAACCACTGTCATAGACAATAGGATGTAATAAAATGTATATTTCAAACTATCTTGAAATTTTGTACTAGTCTTCATTTTACAGATGCTAAAGAAAAAACTGACTTACCAGACCGTTTTAAACCAGAACGTTTTTCAACTAATTT
The DNA here is from genome assembly GCA_933210815.1 of Meta bourneti. Lineage (NCBI taxonomy): Eukaryota > Metazoa > Arthropoda > Arachnida > Araneae > Tetragnathidae > Meta > Meta bourneti. Next base: position 9,125,470 of record OW119929.1, read on the forward strand.
CAAACCACCTGTGGCTTCTTTGTAGATCTTAATGGTCCTGAATTTATCTCAATGATCCAGAATTGATTTTAATTATTCTGTACCTATTTTGATGATCCTGGTACTGAATAGATCTCAATGATCCATAATTGATCTTAATGATTCTGTACTGATTTTAATGATTCTGTGGTACTGAATGGATCTTGATCTCGAATGGATCTTAATGTTTCTGATTCGTTTTTAATGATCCTGAACCGAACTTAAAGTAATAATTTAAAAATGCACATCTATTGTTCTATCTTTTGTTCTTGCACAAGTTGCAGAGTGAATGCATTCTTGTTGTACAGTACGGTTGGTTGGTTTGAGGGTTTTATGGCGCAAGGGCGCTATTTGGCCATGCTGCGCCCATACACAAGACATACAACATAATATAATACACACACAATGAAAGTTTTACTGACACAGAAGAGAGAAATACACCCAGGGTGCTGCACAGTACGAGATAGTGAAATCCTGAGAACCGGTGCCAAAAACGCGGCTCCACTACCTCTTCCCTCGATCGTGCGTCGATCGACACTGTTCCAAATGACTGTCAGTGCATTTCTCCGAGAGAATATATTCGGGAACTCACGAATATTTCCTTTCGAATCTTCGAAAGGAGGAATAAAAATTGCACTCCGCGCGCGAATCCTTTATTATTTTTTCTTCCGATTTCTCTCAAATAACCGCACACCGTTTGAAAAGCAATGGCAATCCGAAAATCAATTCACCTTTAAATTCACTTCTTTTTCGTTCCTCCCTCCCTTGGCCGCACGCTTCTCAATGACGCAGCGCCAGAATTTCCGCCTGATGACATTCTCAATTGCGAGCGGGGGAAAAAGCCTTCCGTGATTTTCCCCCAAATTAATCCCCCTGACTTAAGGTAGTATCTTTTTCCCCTCCTCGATGGGTGGGATTTAAATTCGGCTCGTTGCCATGGATACGGGACAGAAAAGAACAAAAGATCGCGACAGCGGGTTTTTTCCCGCCTTCTGCACCGGTTTTTTGTGCAGAAACATTTTTCTTTCCACTTCTGTGAAGTGCCTCCTGATCCCAGTGTACACTTTTCTAATTTCTACTTTCGCTCGTTTCTGCGAAACTTCGGTCTTTATTCACGTGACTTCCGGTGTTGGAAATTTGACTCGCAGGCGGTAGTCATGCGGATTACTTGCATCATCCTTTGGAGAGTGTGGTGCCAGCTCAGGAGTTGCCTCGTTATCTGACCGTGGTTCAAAATTAAGTGGTGGTGTCCTCGATCTTTCCGTTTGGGATTGATCCCGGACCGTCGCCAATAGCCCGTTGTGTTCTTTCAGTGCGATGTTAATGGAAATACCTACCTACTTTTGACTACAGATAGATTAACTACGAGATTTGCTCCTAAGGTACTGCTGTATTATACGTCTCGTTTGGCGGCAACGCTCTTGGTGCGTTTTTTTGGCGAATTTTTTATGTCGCCAAGGAAAGAATTCTTCTAATAAATCGTTTTTCAAACGGAAAATAAGATTTAGCGGAAAGTAATTAACGGGAAAAAATACAAATTGGCATGTTCAAATAGAAAAAGGTAACGATTTTCAAAAGGAAACAGCAAGAAACAATACAACCTGATGCGACTGACTGGACCGTGACTAAAATGAAACAACGTTTGAATTCTTCCATACATTAAATGGATTGGATTGGATGTTTGGGTTTTATGGCGCAAGGTCATACATTAAATGGAAAAGAATTGGGGAAAAAATTAAAAGAAACAATGAAATCGAAGACAATTTAACGGAAGCGAAAAGAACATTCTAGAATATTCGAAATGAAAATTTAAACTTTCTGCTTGCCGAGGTTGCCATAAAAACGGGAATAAACCTTAGGTTGCCATAACTTGCAACTAAAAGTGTGCCAAAAAACGCGCCAAGAGCGTTGCCATCGAAAGTACAGCTGTTCCGCTCATAATTTGCTTTTTGCTACAGGTTCACGCATTCAGTCTAGTTCAAGTCTCCGGTTCTTGATTTTTACAGCTACTGCAACATTCTGAGGGGCTCACACGCACATATCCATTCCGCAGTCTTCCCTGCGTGGCTTCTAACCAGTTTGACCAATACTCTTTCCTAGGATTCATCTAAACAATCGATGTGGTTAGTTATGTGTGTTGTGGGAGAAAAGCTAAGAAATATCGTATCCCACAGAATGTAATACGCGATGGATACACAAAGTTTAAAAAACTCCAATAACTTTTAAATTTATATTGTGATATTGAACTAAATCCACATGCGTTTGTAGGAATTTCATCCAAATTAAGATTTTATGTGCGAAGATATTTGTGAGAATACGGATGCATGCGAATAAACTCTACATAGGGTTATGGTGTACGTATGCACTAGAAGATTTGTTTTTTAATTTTGACTTTAAAAATCCAATTTTTTACAATAGGTCATTGATTTGTACCTAAACGTATTTCAGTTTGAAAAATTCAGATTAATCTAATCACTAATTATCTTAGATATAATTAGCTAATTAGCATGATTTATTGAACAGTGATATCTCAAATTCAGAAAGACAATTCCTATTGAAAATTATTCCTAATATTATTAGTCATGTTCTGACCCTCCATAAAGTTGCTAGGGAGAGTAGGTCTTTTTATACAATTTTTTTCGCCAAGGAAGTCTAAAAAATCAAGATTCTTTAAGGAATTTTGAAATTGAAAAATCAACTAAAAATTCATTTCTCAACTAATAGCTTTGACTTCAAAACATCCACAGTATTATATAGATTATAATGACAAAAAATTATAATAGATCAATTCATTGTTGAGCTATCACCGTTTGAACGAATCATCCTATTGAAAAAACACAGTTCTTCAGAAATTGAGTTTAAAATTTTGAAAACAATTCTGTACGTGGTGTGACAGTTACCTAACCAAAACCCTTCTAACTAGAAAACTCTTTCGAATATTTACAAGAACTTGGTGTCATTTGAAAATTAAGGAATTGAAAGATATTTTGAATTAATAAAAGAATATTGGTATTTAAGTCAAGAAGCACTTTTGTCTTTGACTAATCATTCCCGTCTCTTGAGTTGAATGTTGTTTTGGGGTTTTATGGCGCAAGGGCCATATTTGGCCAAGCTGCGCCAAACAATATAGGAACATTGACACAAGACATACACTATCAAGTAATTGACACACACAGTGAAAGCTTTACTGACACAAAAGAGAGAAATGTACTCAGGGAGGAATGCACCTGGCAGGAATCGTACCTGCGCCACCTACAACTTGAAGGGTGCTAGAGCAGTGGACATACCCACTGAGCCACGACAAATATGAACAGAATGCCAATTCTTTTAAAATTCGCATTCGTTTTACATACAAAGTATGTTCGGCACGTTCGGAGCATAAGCTTCCAGATTTCGTTCAAGAACGTTTTTGCTCTGACTTGCACCGAAGCCCCCTTGGAAGCGAGGAAGAACGGAGGAAATGAAATGTTTTAATAAACATACGCGCAATTTAATCAGGGAAAATTTCCATTCCCCTCCTCTAACTCTTTCTCTCGCTCGCTTATTAAATAGAGACGCGAATAATCTGATATTTAGTAGCGCGCTCTCTCTTTAAACTCAGCGATCGTTCGAACAGGAGAAGGGCTGCAAAAATTAATGCCCTTTGTTCGAAAATTTTCCTTCGACTGTAATCACCTCCTCCGCCACCCTAAATCGCAAACGACTGTGCTTCGCAATAGAAATGTCATTAGTTCTCCTTTCTTCCATCCCCACTGGCTCAGGAAGGAGCCGGGGCTCTAATGGCACGATTATCGTTCCAAATTGTTCGAAACACCCCCTCTTCTCCAGCCCGTGCACCCATTCTTTTTCGAATGAGGAATAACAAAAGCGAGAAGATAATTTAAAACAAATTCGTCCCTGCACGTTTTTTTCTTCCTTGTTTGTTGCCGAGTCGTGCAAACGATTCAGAGACGCAGGCAGACGACGTCGCCTTAAAAGGAACGTTTAAGTTCATCGGTACTTTTAAATGCTGCATCCACAGAAGAAAAATATCTTTGGAATCCTTAATACGATGGAGTTTTATGCAAGGAAGGAATGTGTTCGATACTTTGGCAGGTACCAGTCATGCAAAATATGTTTGCATTTATAAACTTGGAACGTAATTTTAATTCTCAGTTAGGAGAAGTTGCTTTTAACGTGTCTGCCAAAGTTCCACAGATAAATCCAAAAGAAAGTTTTATATCAGCCTATTTTGTTCGTTTCTCTATGGCAGTGTTTCCCAACCTGTGCTAGGCGGCCGCACCAGGAAAATAAAATAAATAAAAACTTATACGAAATAAAGAATAAGAAACGAAAAGTAAAATTATTGTAGCGTGAAACGGACAGACGAATTGTCTTCAATAATCTTTATAAATAAGAATGGAATGCTTGTGCATTGAATATTTTCGACCCATTTCAAGTTTTTTATCCGTTTTGGACCCTTCTGATGCAAAATACGCCTCTTGCGCGTCTGATATCTGTACATCTGTCTGTCTGTATGTGTGTACCCATGCTATGTCCAAACGGTAGAATATATTTTCATGAAACTTTGCATACCGTGAGTTCTTACATTCATTTAGTGACTGAACGTGGTTGCGTAAGTCTGCCTGTCCGTCTTCCCGTTCTATGTTCGATTTTGTGTCTGTGTTTGTACAAGTATCACATATTTGTTCAATATATTTTAATTTCATGTCTTTTATTTGATACACCACATTTTTGTGTAGTAAATGCATTATCTAAACTTTCTTTGCTTACTTATTTAGTCACGTTTCACGTTAAAACATCTGAGTAACTATACTTAAATCAATCCTAATTTGGTAGTTTTGGAGTACCTGGGAAGTATATTGAGCATTGCAATTACTTGGATTGGTATATTTAAGCAACTTATATAAGGAAGGTTTTCTTTAAACAATGATTTTTTAAGAAACTATCAAATTGATTTACCATTAAAAAATGGTAATAGGTTACCTTTATACCGAAGACATTCAATTTTAAAACAAGTTCTTTCATTATTGCACGTGCCGCAAAACGGAATTTTTAAGAAACAACGCGTATCCACTTTTAAACAAACTTAGTGATAAATATCTTATCAAATTAGTTTGTCATCATTCCCTTAATGATGGCGAAATTCGAAAATGTCGCAAACCTGGCGCAAAAGTATCTTTATCAGGGGGTGCGATATATGTATGTTAAATGTATTACGTGGATGGATATGCATGTCATGGAAATGGTGTGCGCGTGTGCTACCTTCCCTTTAAGGTGTACGTATACACTAGAAGTTTTTTTTTTTAATTTTGACTTTAAAAATTCAGTTTTTCCAACAAGTCATTGGCTTATGCTTAAAATAATTTCAGTGAGAAAGAATCAGATTAAGTTAATTATTAATTACCTAATTTAGGTATATCAGCTAATTCGCATGTTTTTTTAACAGTAATATCTCAAATTCCAATTTCTTCAGAAAGCCAATTCCTGTTGGAAACTTCCAAATAGTATTCTTCGGGTTTTGACCCTCAATCAAGTTGCTAGAGGAAACAGGTTACCTTTTACAATTGTTTTCACCAAGGAAATATCCTTATCAAGAATTTTAATACTATTTAAAAATCAACTAAAATAATTTCTTAACTAATAAATCTGATTGAGGTCCAGAACATCCATTGTATTATATAGATTATAATGATACAAAAATAATTATAATAGTTCAATTCCTTGTTGATTTATCACTGTTTGAACAAAGCATCGTATTGCAAAAATACAGATCTTCAGAAATTGAGTTTAAAGTTTTGGAAACATGCTTACTGTATGTAATATGTAACTGTATGAACAATATGTAACGAAAAATCCTTGTAACTAGAAAAGTATTCCGAATATTTACGAGATCTTGGTAACATTTAAATGCTAAGAAATTGGGAAATACGAGAATATTGAGGCAATAAAAACAAAACCGATATTCTGGTCAATTTTCGTGATTTCTAGTGTATACATACACCTTAAGTAAGATTATCCCAAATTTTTTGGTGCATGTGTAGTGGAGGACTAACTTGTTGGACAAGAAATGCTAGAATCGACCAGCCTCGGTCAGAGGTCTTAAAAGTCGAAAAAATAAAAAATTCGTAGAGAGTAAGATGAAAACTATGCATTTCAAACAACTTTTCTTTCTATTTACCTTTTGGAAGTGAAGAAACATACGCTCAAGAGAATTTACAAAATGGTTTAAGTTATTTAGGATTGCATACTTGTTTCCCGTTTCTTTTGTTACACCCGTAGCTGGCATTCAACATCAAAAAGCGCTGACATGCAACAAAATACAGAAAACAAATTAAAAATTCAGATTGTTTTCTCGGGTGTTCAGAACCAATGAACTTCACTTCTCACTTAATTGTTCAAATGCTTTACAGTATTCATTCCCAAAACGTGTCGCAGATTCGAGGAAAGGATTATATTCTACTAGCCAAAATAGAGAACTTTAGGTAGATATTTTAATAAACATCTCACTGGATTAACACAACAAGCTATTGGCTAGGGTCCGGGATCAACAGCCGAAGGGAAAGATCCGAGGACATCACCACGTAATTTTGAACCTCGGTCAGATGACGTGGTCACGCCTAACCTGGAACCCCACTCTCCAAACTTCTACACCACGCCAACGTGAGGACATTTGAGGCCATGACAAAGTGAACTATTCCCCTTTGTACACGAAAGTCTTGGGTTGAATTCGAACTCGCAACCTTCCGGTTGCTTAATCCGTTACTCTTCCAACCGGGCTACCGCAGCCTAGGACGCATTGACGGATTTGCCTTTCAATGGATAAAACAGGATGACAGAGATGTGAGGTTCTCTGTCTAGTCCAGAAAGAATATGGGCCCAAGGAAACCATTTGATCGTCGAGGGACATCGGTGGGGATGCCCTTGCACGGACATTAAGATCCTGTGAAGGAGAAAGAAAAGAATTGCAGGGATAAAAGGGGATTCGAGGGTTGGATACTAAGAAGGACGGACGTATGGAGAGTCCTTTGATGTCATGTCCGAAAGGCTTTGAACGATTGATTTGTAATTGAAGTACGAGGGTAAGTCAAAAATGATCCGCACTTTCGCTATAACACATCTTTAGGTTTGTGGCACTACCTTCTGCGCATGCGTGCTTTAAGTTGATACTACTGTGGTCACGTTACCGAGAAGTTTGACCTTGATAGCGTCATTTTTCTTGCTTCTGTTTCAATGTAAACATGGCCGCTCCGCTAGCAGTGAGCACCAAAGAGGAATAAAGAGCAGTGATCCGATTTCTAGGATCGGAAGGCAAGGGGCTGAAATTCATCGGAGGCTTACAACACAATACGGGGACAGTGCTCTACCACATAGAAGTGCGTATGAGCAGACCGAGAAGCTTAATAGAGGCCGGACAAGCGTGATGCACGAAGATGGAGCAGGACGCCCGCCAACCTCCACCACTGACGAGAAGATTCAGCAAGCTCGAGAAATGATACTGGCAAACCGGCGAGTTACCATCGACAATGTAGCGTGTCCTCTGCAGATTAGACGGACAAAGAAGAACGGGAAGCGGTGCATAAATAGTTGGGCGACCTACTGAAAACCTTCTTCTTGGAGCGAATACGGAAGCATATGAACCGCTGGATCAAGTGCATCGAAAAGGAAGACTAGAAAAATGATGAACTTGTTCAACACCTACATTTGTATAAATAAATTTAAAAAATAAAGTGCGGATAATTTCTGACATTCCCTCGTATATAGAAATTGTACAACGCTGTATTTTTAACTATGGTACTCAGAGATGTAAATAAATATCTAAAACACACACCGGTGGAAACGTCATCTTTAGAAGTGGAAGATGAGAAAAAGGAATGAACCATCACAAGAGGCAAGCAAACCTAAGGAAGAGTTTATACAAAAAGTTTACTTTACAGATCGTTCGATCGTGGTTCGACTCCAATCGAACGCTTGCTTTGAAATGTGCTTGCTAATTTGAGGGTCGCCCCGAATACAAATCAATTTAAGCAATCGAATGAGCTCGGCACAATGAATGCGTTCGCAGAGGGCGCGAGGGGCGTTCCTTTCTTTTGTTTCTCAGGGCGCTAATCGAGGGCACAAAGGGTCGGGGAGGGTGTCGTTCGAATGAATGGAATGAGATTCATGGAGGACGACAAGGGTAGGTCCGGATGAAAGCACCCCTCTCTTAGAACGTCTTTTGTTCCTGAGAAACTTTCTCAGACGCCCATTATGACCATTCGTTTGGAACTCCTTCCCCCTCGCACAAGTTTTCTCTTTCATGGGTGGCAACGGGGGGAAGAGGTTTAGGTTCTTGCTCTTCTAAAAGTGTGTTTTCGTGAGACGGCTAAGTTGTCGCTTCGCATGGGCACAGATGCCACTCCTGAAAACGTTCCACTTTGTAATTGATTCGAAATTCTCTAATAGGTAGGTAATTGAATTAACGTAGATATGGAGCAACACAACGGGCTATTGGCGACTGCCGGGACCAATTCCCAATAGAAAGATCCGAGGACAACACCACTTAATGTTGAAACATGGTCAGATGATGAGGTCACACCACTGAGCTGGCACCCCACTCTCCAAACTTAGATACCACGCCAACGTGAGGACATTTGAGGCCACGATAGATTTAACGTGCATCAGCCCCTTGTGCACGACGGTCTTAGGCTGGACCGAGTTTCGAACTCGCAATCCTCCGGTTGCTAATCTGTTACTCTTCCAACAGGGCTACCGCTGCCCTATGCGATTCTGAAAGGAGTGCAGTTAAGATTAAACAAGGGAGGTCTTATACAAAATGTCACTGAAAACTTTACCACCAGATGGCGTCGGAGCATAATATTTAACATTCTGATGCACTGGAGTCTTCGCGAAATCAGAATACCGCATAGCTTATAGTGCGATGTTGTCACCATTCAAAGAACTCTAATAACAGTTTTGAAAACTCTAGTCAAGCTCACAACAGTCCCTACAATGATCGTGACATTTCTTATTAGTACTCGTACTTATTTTGAGTTATGAAACACGAAATGTCAGTTCTCCATTAATTCCACCCTCAAATTATGATTAATTAAAGAATTGCGTGCTATTGCATTTCACAAAACTGTAAATATTTATTTCCCCATAACAGAAGTTCCACGAACTGATATGACGCGTTTTGTTACGCACAAAATACACAATGCGTGATGATGTATTTTTGTAAACACATTAACTTTGAGTGAATGTGCTTGAAAATATGGCTTACTTTATTTCTTGTTTTATTTTTCAAAAATTGGTGTAAATTTTGTTTAATTTCCATGCTCGAATTGCGTATTGCTGAATAAAGTGTTTAATAAACTGCTTCAGTTTGAAAATTGTGCAGAATTTGTACATTTGCTAATCTTATTTCAATCAATTTTATTTGTTCAATAAGGGAACGAATTTTTTGTAGATTAAATTCAATTATTGGCAGCAATGTTAATGAGCAATCCGCGTCTTTGAGGGAATCAATCACACACACGTAAGCTGAATGTCTCGCGCGTTACCTTTACCCCGCAGAACACAGCAAGATCAATTGATTTTTATCTTCTATTCTTATTTTTAAAATATGTAATGAAAATACTTTGGGTCAATTTCTTTACTAAAGTCGTATCAAAAGTTTTCTTTTCTGATTTCTTTCCTAGATGGCAGCATATGTCTTGCGCTTTCAAATCGAGATTGTTTCCGAGATCTGTCTAGCGAAAAGGCCCCTGGATTTTGTTGACCTAAAAATTGCATGAAGATGGCGTATGCAACGAACTAAAATGTGCTTAGAAATGCGAAAGTGACCAAAAAATTGTTTAACTTGAATGGAACAGATGCAGTATAGGACATCTTTGGCGCGGTTTTATTTGGCGGATTTTTGCGGTTTCTGCCAACCCCCCTAATTTCCGAATGTTCCACTGTGTTTATTTTATGTTACGTTTTAAGATGTTTTATTTTTAAATTTTTGCCGATATTTGATTTCTTTCGCATTTGCGTGGCTGTTTTGAATTTTGTAATTTCAATGTTTTATTATTTACATAAGATTTATATTTAGTCAAGATTTACATATTTTATCTAGATTTATATATTTAATCGAGATTTGTTTTTTTTTATTAAAATGTCTTGTTTAATCAAGATGTTTATTTTATATGTTACGTTTTACAATGTTTTATTTTTAATTATATGTTTAATTAAGGCGATTGTTTTTTCCGTGTTGAACCAAGGCGAAAGACGCGTTCCTTCCTTGGAAACGCGTCAAATGTCCTATACTGCATCTGTTCCGGTTTCGGTAACTGAGCAACTGATTTCTTCAGGTCCCCTCACCCGGTATAAGTAAAATAAAATTGATACGCTTTTCTAATATACATAATGCAGACACAGCTATGTAGTGATAGGATGTGATTCAAAAGGAAAATTTAAAATCAAGTTGAGCCTTTTCCGGCGAAAAGTGAGTTTATCAATTATTTCCGTTGAAGAAATGATGATGTCCCTTCGAGCTGCCATCAGAGCTAAGCCCGTCAGTCTCTGCTGGCGGGTTCTGTTCCTTAGGTATGTCTTGATTTGTTTTAGAGATGGAAAAGTCCGTTCGGGCGTTGCAATTGTTACTGGGATCACCTGCACAAATTCTAAGTAATTTCTTAATATTAGGTAAGAAAAACTCATTAGATTCGTCGTAAGCCTCCAAAAACACCCACGGCAGATTCACCCACATCCCTTTTCCACAAATCATACTCTGCTTTCAAAGTTTCGGATGTTACGTTATTCGAGTACAAATTTTGTATTAGTTGTAAGTGGCAGGCCGCGTCATCTCTAAAGAAACTTGGAACTAAAATTTGCAAATTTCCTATAATATTTGCATGAGAGGAAAATCTAGCTTTCGATTCCTCTATAACATGATCCAGATAATGGATAAAAACATTTCTTTTATAGTATACTTCTCTGGGGTATTGGCTGCAATGTTGCTTCTACAAGTTTGTTTTGAAACCAGACGAGGAGCCGTAATTTCTGTTGCATCAAGTAAGTTCTTCGCTCCCTCGATAATATTACAAAACGCAACATCGCTAGCATCACGCCTGATCGCCACCAGGCTTCTATGACTGTTTTAACGAGTTGGTATGCTTCATTGAGATTTATGCTAACCGTCTGCAGGGCCACATTAAGACTTGATGTGTAACTAAACACCCTGTTCAAAATCAGCAAAGAAATAACAAATTAAAAGTTCTCTAGGTTTTGTATAAACGGAAAGGCTTGTGATTTTCCAGAGTATGAAGTGCTTCTACAATGGCATTAAACATTTCGACGAATCTGCTAACAGCCTTGTGTTTCTCAGTCCATCTCGTTTCACAAAGAGTTACCAATTGAGAACACCTTTTTCTACGGCAGTTCTCTTCAGCAGTGTTCCGCAAGGAAGATAGTCTTAAAAAATTAATAATTTTTTAAGACTAAATTTTTTAAAAGACTTAATTTTTTAATTTTTTTAATTTTTTAACTGTTCCTATATAGTTCCTTATCATAGTTCTTGCCTATTCGTCAGAAGTATCTAAATTGAGAGTATGTGCAGCACAATGTACGAATATATCCTGATCCTTTATTTTGGATTCTCTGATTACAATTTCTTGCACTGACTTACCACATAATTAAACAATTTTATTTTGAATAGAAGGAGATGTGTACAAAGATCTATCAGGAATCTGAGTTTGCAAATGACTTCATCTCCAGAACGGGATCGATACGAGAGCTCTGAAGGGGCCATCGTTGTGAATAGGTTCGGCGAGTCCTATAGGGCCATCTTCGCAGTCACCTCTCGAGGCGATTTCTTGACGACCACACAGAATAACTGTTTCCACTATGGCAGGGAGTTTTTTCTATTTTCTGTACTGATTTCTTGAATGACATTCTCCTGACATCACGGAAGAAAATCATTCAGCTTGTTCAACAGGAAATCGGTGTTATTCAGCTTTTTCATGTTTCTCAAATGTTTCTTTCGCGTGCTTCCAATTCGTGAACGGTTTCTCGACAAGAGATCCAAGTTGTTGACCACGACCACCAAAGCCGCTTACAAACAGGACACAAACTTTGCAAAGTGCACTTTTAAAATAATCTGTGTCCAATTGAATCGCGCCATTCAATGGCGTTGAAATGACAAGTGTCTTTCTGTACTTATAGGAAATTGGTAAGTAGATGCAGGAATCCAAGGTTCACTGAGAGCTTTAAACTGCTCGTCATTTTAAAATGGTTGTTTTAAATATATGTCAACATCATATTCATAGAGTATAGAAGCTTCCGGGTGAATTGAAAAATAAAGAAAAATTTAAGGTTATTTATGCTATTTGCAAGTCAGCTCTTTGAAAATGAAATCTAGGGGATACAGTAGTACTAAGGTGCCCGTACTGCTTTCTATAAATCAATCTTAGAACTAAAATTTTAAAAATATATCCATTTACGGTTAAATCAAAGTGAGCCTCGTTATACATTCTATGAAGTGGAATATTAGTTGAAATTGCCGAAAATCAATGAGTACTAAAATACGAATTAATTTTCCAATAAAAATGGGAAATTAAATTGTAAATTGAACAATTAAAGCTAAATTAAATTGAAGTACAATTGCATATGAATAATTCATCCATCCGAAAATACTATCGACCATCGAATGTAAAAGATTTCAAAATATGATATATCAACGTTAAAAATCAAGATAACGATATCTATAAGCTTACTTGCTGGCCGTTGAAAATTCTGTGGCGTAGATTGCGAACAGAGAAGCTTTCTTGATTGGAAATAGTCGCGCTTGTGCTGCTGCTATCATAGTCAACTTCACATTTATTCTTTTTGTTAAAAAAAATTAAAACTGATTTTTGAATAGTACGCTTCATTTTAAAGCTAAAAAGCACAGTAAACAAAGATTAAAACAAAGACCTTAATGGCAATGGCAAACGATTCTGGAAATTTACGGTTGTTTGCTGATTCGTGGATGCGCAGTGATGGCCGTCTAAAATGTTCCAGATTGGTCTATTAGGAGTGTTCGCGCCAGTATGACTCACGTCAAGGTTAAACCCATTCATTTCCTCACTTCACATTTTTTATTCATGTACTGTTTTGATATTTTCTTTATTGTTTTTCAAAGATCCTTTTTTGTTTTTTATTCTGTTGTTGAATGTTAATGTTGAATCACTATTTTTATCATTCTGTCTTGCCCGTCATAGGGAAAGCACCGCATTACCGCATCCCAATAAATATATTATTTCAAATTCCCAAACGCATTTTTGCCTGTTCAAATACTAGGTTTTCCCGCATACAACTCAACAATAAGTATTACGCGGGAAATTCAAATTTTCACATTTTTTCCCATTCATTTTTATTATTTTTACAGTAATTTGGTTTTCAATTTTTTACTTAACTTTCTTAACTTCGGCTATTATATTACCATGTATAATGGGAGAGGTTTGAACCCGTTGAACCCACCCCTTACCTACGTGTTTGTGGACAAGACCTCGTCACTTTGAAACACGGTTAGATGACGAGGTCATTTGAACTGGCACTCCACTCTCCAAACTTCCACACCACTGAGGACATTTGACGCCACGATACACGTGCACCAGCCAGAATGCACACGACGCTCTTTGGTTAGATCGAGTTTCGAACTAGCACATCTTCAATTACTAATCTCGACTCTACCAACTGTACTACAGCGGATAGTTTTTAATTTCAGATATTCAGTTGCAAGGGAAAGTAGATTTTAGTCTGTACCATAGCCTCGCAGTGAGATTGAACGAGTTTGTAAGAAGTTCTTGGATCTATTTCAGCTTCCATAGGAAGCTATTACATATTCATCGAATATTATGCGGTTGTCAACGGGTATAAATTTATCATAAATGGTAGTTAAATAGTAATTGAGTAAATGAGTAAATCTAAGGGAAAATTTAGGCTAAGCCTAGGTTGGTTGGCTGGGTTTAATGGCACGAGGTTCAAAAACGAACAAGTTGCGTAAAACGCAAGGTAAAACACTAAAATCGCTGCATTGATAAAATAATAGTAAAATTACCAAAATCAGAGGCGAAATTGTTGAGGTCATAAGCAATGGTTGAAGCATTATTAAGGAAGTCCTCAAGAAAATAGTAAACAAATTACGTTGAAAATAAATGCTGATTATAAAAAATTAAAATAAAATTAGTAAAAATGCATTTATGACACGTCGATCAACAATAATGGAATTTTGAGATGCGAATGACATGAAAAAAAATTATATACAGTTAAGAAAACCAATCAAATGTAAAAAGGCAAAAATGTTTGGATGAGTTACCAACCAAGTCTTGCAAGTTTAAAATTGTGTTTCTGAAAAATTTATGTCGATGTTGAGTAAAATCAGGGCAGTCAATCAAAATGTAATGTACAGTAAATTAAAATAAAATTAGTAAAAGTGCATTTATGACACGTCGATCAACAATAATGGAATTTTGAGATATGAATGACATGAAAAAATAAAAAATTATGTACAGTTAAGAAAACCAATCAACCACACGTTCCAAGCTAAGGTGCTGCTCGTGATAAGTAAGGCAAATTATCTGTTATTTGAGTCTTCTTTCAGAATTTTATATTGAAGTGTTGATTGAAGCTTGCTGTGTATTGCCTTGTTAAAAAGTTTGAGTTCATTTTTATAGGTTTGAATGGTGTCTAGGTTGTCTTTGTGTATTTATTTATTATGTAAGATGGATCATTTACAATTCCTCATAAACTGCTGTTTTGGCACTGGATTTGCCTAAGTAACCAAATGCTGGATGAGATGAGTTTTTGACGTGAATTCGTCTTTAAAATCGGTTGGAGGTCATTGGCAGAAAATTGTATGTAAGATGACCTTTGTACCGTGGTCAGAGGGGGAAGTGGATTGGTGGGGGAGAATGAGTGGTGGGGAAATGAGTCACATTTCGGGCATACGCTGGTCTGTTTAACCGCTGTAACTTCAGTTCTAATCGACGGATCGTGGCGAGTGCTTTCTTAAATTGAATAGAAAGACGAGTTCTACAATTCCATTTGACTAGTTTAAACCATTTGTGTGACAATTGTGTGCAGTGGAAAGTGACTATTGTCGAAGATTTCACTATGAAGCCAAAATATTACACTAAAGTTCAATTACTGCATATGAAACGTAAACAGGTTGAAAGAGCGTTTCAATACGAACAAATTGATACCAATAAGTCTAAACCTATGACAAGTGCGGAGAGATCTAGAGCTTACCGAAGACGCAAGAAGAAGCAGGCGCGAGTACGCGGCGACGTCGCTGGACCATCTAACGAGCTGCCACCACGCTTGCAAACACCACCATCGACCTTACCTTTGTCAGGAACATCAGCTTCGACACCATGTCGTTTGTCTCGAACTTTATCTGTTACAGACCCATCATCCATAAGGTAGCCATAGAATACCAAGCATTGCCCACAGTGGAACACAACTGCTATGTATCCACCAAAACTGGCTAATAAATAAATGTCAAACTAATACCCGCCGTCTTCAATTAACCAGCGACCCACTTACCAAATATTCCGCCCAAAAGTATTCACGAACCAAACCTTACGGTACAGTGTTGACTGCCTATCCACTATTTTTGTTTTTAAGATCTAGATTTGACTGTTTGCCTATTAGGGGTCTTAACTTGTTTGTAATCCCATACATTTTACCTATAATATGTTTTGTGTGTTGTGCAAAGGATTACTCCTAAGTAATTTGCAGTTTCAGTTTTGGGTATGTTATTATTAAAGAGGGTTAGTTTTTGAGTAATTTGAATCCTTGTTTTGTTTTTTCTAAAGATGAGAAATATGGAATTTTTGTGCATATATGGCTACTTTCCAGTTTCGACACCATTCTTCAATGGTTTCTATTTTGCTTCGGAGTCTTGTCATCTTGATTTGGGTTTTTTATTTACTAACTATTGCAGTATCGTCGGTACCTTTTCGTTGTAGCCATACCAATAAACTTAGGCGCCAATTTGACGCACTTTTGCTTATTTCTTGGCGCGATTTGTTTCCATACCAGCTTTTTGTTTTTTGGCGCCATTTTAGCTTATTCCTTTGTTAGTGCAATGGATTTCATGATTTGGAATTTGCTGAAATGAACAAGAGGCAATACTATTTCTTCAAGAAATATTCTTCACAAAGATTATGTTGGAATAACCACCTAATGAAATTAAAATGCGACTTGAAGCCGAAATGGTTACGTAGAAGAATGGAAAAGGGGTCCGAACAAAAATGTGGTTATGACAGCTGATAATAAATTAATAGTACGACATAACGAAATGTATTCCTTTCGTTATTGTCGTACGATTCATTTATTTATGGTGTCAAGAGTTAACGTCTATTGAATTCTGTGAATTACAGCTTCAAATGAATCACAAAACGGTAGATTTGAATAATTACATGCGAGAAGTATGGGACAATTCTTTGCCATCTCGTCCTAATATTGAAATCGATGGAAGTCGTAAGATTGTTGAAATTGACGAAAAGAAAAAAACAGCGGGTAGGTACAGTCCCCACGGTACCGTAAGGTTTGGTTCGTGAATACTTTTGGGCGGAATACCTGGTAAGTGGGTCGCTGGTGAAATGAAGACGGCGGGTATTTGTTTGACATTTATTTATTTAGCCACTTTTGGTGGATATATAACAGTGGCGTTAGAGCGTGGGCAATGCTTGGTAGTCTATGGCGACCTTATGGATGATGGGTCTATAATAGATAAAATACGAGACAAACGAAATTGTGTAGATGCTGATGTTCCTGACAAAGGTAAGGTCGGTGGTAGTGTTTCCAAGGCGTGGTGGCAGCTCGTTAGACGGTACAGCGACGTCGCCGCGTAAGCGCTCCTGCTCCTTTTTGCGTCTTCGGTAAGCTCTAAATCTCCGCACTTGTCATAGGTATAAACTTCGTGGTATCATTTTGTTCATCTTGGACTGCTCCTTCAACCTGTTTACGTTTCCTATGCCGCAATTGAAATTTAGTGTGATATTTTGGCTTCATAGCGAAATCTTCGACACACCGTCACTTTCCACTGCACACAATTTTCACACAAGTGGTCTAAACTGTACATTAGTCAAGTGGAATTGTAGAACTCGTCGTTCTCTTCAATTTAAGCACGCACTCGCCACAACTTGTCGAATAGAACTGAAGTTACAGCGGTTAAACAGGCCAGCGTATGCCCAAAATATGACTCATTTCTCCCACTACATGGTACAAAGGTCAGAGGGGGCAGCGGATTAGTTGTCGACGCGGCGCACCTTTTTCTACACAATGGTAGGTCATTTATCCCCATAGGCTGATTCCCCCTGGAGTTATGGGGCTTTGAGATATAAACTCTTTTCGTGACGCGCAAGTTTCAGCCGATGGCCTCCATACCGATTTTAAAGATGTATTTACGACAAAATCACGGAGGGCGTGATCTTTCCCCAAATACTGCCAAGAAACAAGCAAAAGCGCACCAAATTGGCGCCGAAATTTATTGATGTGGTTATAACGGATGAATACCGTGTAGTCTGCTTAAAACGCAGTCATACTATTGTAATCGTCTCTATGGGGAAATCAGCTACATAAAAAAAGGTAAAGAATTGGGTCCAGGATGGAACCTTGTGGCACACCTGCTTCAATTTTACTTTTAGATGAGAGTATTTCCATGTCTAATATGAAACTTTCTATTTAGCAAGTATAATTGTATAAGATAGATGAGATCTAGCGGTACGTTAAATTTGATAAGTTTAAATATTAATCCTGCATAACCATACTCTGTCAAAGGCTTTAGCCTCATCCAGCATGGGAACTGCGGAATCTTTATTATGTAGAGCTCGTCGGACAAATTCGAGGATTCTGACAAGTTATTTAGCTGTCGAGAGTTCTTTCCTGAAGGCCTGTTCCTGAAGGATTGTTCGTCTGGTAATTTATTTATTAGTGAAGGTTATGAAACTTTTATGAATAATTCTTTCGAAGGTTTTACTGAGTGCAGACAATGAGCTGATCCAGACGATAGTAACAACTTTCTAGCTGAGATATAAACACACCAGATACAACGATATTTTAAATGATTTGCTCGTGACGTCACCTTTTACTACAAAGTTCTCCGTCGCTCAAATATAAATACACCATATCCAACGGGATTTAAAATGATTTGCTCGTGGCGCCATCTTTTATCAGAGTTCTCCCTCGCTCAAATGTTAATACACTAGATCCAAAGGGATTTAAAATAATTTGCTCGTGCGCCATCTTTTATTGAAAAATCGTTATGATGGAAACACACTATTAATCTTTTTGCAAATCCTAAACTTTTCAGCATGAAAGCTAATCCCAGAAGGATTGATATATTGCTTCATTACCTGTTATGAAGAATAAAATCATTGTCTCATTCGATACATAGTACTATATCTAGTATATACACTACCTGACATTGAAAATGCAACACCCAGAAGGAGTGCGCAGAACTGGATGAAATTTACAGGGTAGACGCAGCTCACCGAGATATGTAAATGATGCAAACTGCGCAGCTGTACCGCGCACGGCGAGTGAAAAACCAGGGAAGGAACCTGCAAAAGTGGTAAGTTTCGCGCCGCTCAGTTTGCCAGGTAAATCAAGTTGCAATTTGTTTTTGTGTCTCAGAGGAAACGTCTAGTAGCGGAGAATGCCAGGACGCCGCCAATCAAGACAGTTCCAGCAAACAGACGACTTCACGAGGGGTATGGTGATTGGCCTCAGAAGGGCAAGTTGGTCCATACGTCAAATCTCAGCAGATTCCCACCTACATGCGTCCATGGTGCACCGGTTGTGGCACAGATGGTTGGACCAAGGGAATGTGGCACGTTTGAGGGGTTCCGGTGCAGCCAGAGTGACGTCAGCACGCGTAGACCGACGGATCTGCCGGCAAGCATCGGCGGCCCCGCAAGCCACGTCTGTCGCCCTTTTGCAGCATGTGCAGGACACCCTTGATGCTCCCATATTCGCCCAGGACCATTATCCGTCGATTGATCGCTGGCGGCCTGCACTCACTCATGGCCCCCGTTGAGACGACTACCATTGACCCAACAGCACAGACGTTTCCGTTTGCAATGGTGTCGGGATAGAGCCACGTGGACGACGGAATGGCATAGGGTGGTGTTCTCAGACGAGTCACGCTTCTGTTTTAGCAATGACAGTCGCCGTGTACGAGTCTGGCGCCGACGTGGTGACAGGACAATCCGGCCGCATCTGTGGAAAGCCATAACGCGAGACAACAGGTTATAATGGTGTGAGGCGCCATTGCAGGTCACCTCTGGTCCGTATTCAGGGCACTATGACGGCCCAACGATACGTGGATGACGTGCTGCAGCCCGTGACACTACCTTTCCTTCAGGGGGTGCCCAATGCTATTTTCCAGCAGGATAACGTCCGGCCTCACACGGCACGCATCAGCCAACATGCCCTGCAAGGTACCAGGCGTTTTCCTGGCCAGCTGTCTCCCCTGATCTCTCACCTATCGAACATTTCTGGGACGTCATTGGACGTCGCTTGCATGCGTTACCACCGGCACGTTCAGAAGACGAACTCTGGCAAATGCTTGACAGGGAATGGGAAGTCATACCTCAGGACACCATTCGCATGCTCATTGCGTCTGTACCAAGACGTGTTGCTGCCTGTATCGCCGCTCGCGGTGGTCCTACAACCTACTGATCAGACGTTATTGCTGCTCAGTGGCAAGGTGTATAATGTTGCAAAAAAGATCACTTACTGCTCGTTGCTGTCTCTCTGTTTGCTGTCTCTCTTCATATTCGAGACACTTCGTATACAAACAAAGCGAAAGAACTCTCAAACGGATCGAAGACACCTTTGTAAGAAACCCATACAACCCCTTGAAAGCCTGGAATGTTTCGTTTCTTAGCCCCTCTCTCGCTTACACTTAGCGTTGGCAGATTTCCTCAAAGTTTTTCCCGCCTCATCTGTCTTCACGTGTACCTTCTGTCATTTTAACTAAAGGGAATAAAAAAGGCAACACCCCAACACAACAGGGGTGGAGGTGAGAACGACTTCACATTCGAGACACTTCGTATACAAACAAAGCAAAAGAACTCTCGAACGGATCGAAGACACCTTTGTAAGAAACCCATACAACCTCTTGAAAGCCTGGAATGCTTCGTGTGTTAGCCCCTCCCTCTCTTACACTTAGCGTTGGCACGCTTCCTCAGTTTTTTCCCGGCTCCTCTCTCTTCACATTTTCCTTCTGTAGCGTGGACATTAATACCACGCCA
Source organism: Meta bourneti (assembly GCA_933210815.1). Lineage (NCBI taxonomy): Eukaryota > Metazoa > Arthropoda > Arachnida > Araneae > Tetragnathidae > Meta > Meta bourneti. Next base: position 9,145,755 of record OW119929.1, read on the forward strand.
TCTAAGACTTTAAAGACGCGCAGGCGCAGAACAGCTCCCCTGCGTGAATCTGAATGAGACCCGTCAGTTAGGACAAAGTAGTGAGGGAGAACAGTTGTCCCTTCTTCCTCGAGAATCTTTTAAACTTAAATATTATGATACAGTGCCCATATAACGATTGCTTCTAATTAATGTCAAATGTTTAGTGTTCGTGTTTGTAAAAATGTAATGTCTTTTGTTAGTAAGAATAAACTTAATTGCCTGAGAGAGCTAGCCTTGTGTTATAATTGGCGCCCAACCCGCGGCCATGTTTTCCTTCTCTTCCTCTTTGTCCTAACTCACTATAATTTTTAGACTCCCCTGTCTGAAGAATTGCAATATACACCATCCAGGTGCCCAGGTTATTTGATGTGATATAAAGTCTGATTTTTAGATAAGTACATTTATGTATTTTATTTTAATATCCGTAATCTTGTTGATTTATATTATGCTATTTTCCATTCATTATCTTATCATTGATAAGTATATGTGAATTACGTTAAAGCATTTTATCATCTTGCCAACCAGGCATATTTTATTATGAAGCACACCCAGTGCTATCCTTATTATTATGTTATGTTATGATTTCGAAAACGGAAGTAGATCGAGTAGCTTATTACTTAGTTTTGTAAAGTAGCATGACCAGTTAAGCATTTTGCAATCCATGCATATCTCGTATAAATGCACATCCAATGCTATTTTGAAAACATGTTAAGTTAAATTTAATTTGATTACTCTTAAAAATTGTGATATTGAAAAATTGATTCTTCAAGCAGTAAGAATATTTCTTTTACTTGTGTACCGGAAACATTCCGAAAAAGAAAACCAGTGACTCATTTTATACTATGGCTCATTTTATTCGTGTTGATTAACCTTGAGTTTTGATCTATGATTTTTCGAAGTGTATGTATGTGTTCCTTTTAAATAACACTGTGTTAAGAATATATCTTCGTAGTTGAGTCAAAAAAAGTATTACATTTGGGATTGTTTATAAACATTAATATTCAGTTTCGGTTTCACTTCTTACTGGGTTGAACTGCGGATATTTTATCTGTGGATTTCACTTAGTATTTAGTATTTTATTAATATCTTGGTAAACTCTGAAAATTGATTTAAATACTGTGGAATTTGAACGCTATTTATATAAATGTGTCATTATAACTGAATGTTTATAAAATAACTTAAAGTCAAAACTTTGCATTTGGTCTCAATAAATAAATAATCATGGCGTTTCTGGGGAAAGGTAGAAAAGAAGATCTCAGAAATTTGGCTAAGGAAATGGGACTGGACATTACTGATGACTTAAAAATTATAGATCTTAAGAACCTTATAACTAAATCCGAAGACTTCGAAGAGGAACTTGTAAAAAATATGCTATCAACTGTTATCGAGGAACGGGTTGATAAAGAAAAAACAGCTGAATTAGAAAGACTGGCGACAGATAGAGCGGCTGAAATAAAACGAATCGAAAAAGAGAGAGACTTTGAATTAGAAAAACTTCAATTAGAAGCAGAATCTCAACTCGTTGCCAAAAATAACGTGTCAGCAAGCGTTCCAGATGTTGAACACCCAAGATTTGAACTGCATAAGTTAATTCCTAACTTCAATCCCGACACTGATGATATCTCTAGTTTCTTGCACCTATTTGAAAGACAAGTGAAATTTCTAAAAGTTCCGGAAGTACAGTGGGTACCTTACTTAATTGCTGTTTTACCAAGTGAAATTACTAAAATCATCGCACGTGAACCTGATGACAGAGCTCAAGACTATGAATATGTTAAAGACGTTCTCCTAAAAAGATTTAAGATGAGTGCTGAACGCTTTCGACAACTCTTTGCGACTCATAAGAAGAGTGCTGAATCCACTTGGAAGGATTACTATTTTGAACTCAGAACTTATTTTGAAAGTTGGATCAAAGAAGTTAATGTGGATACTTTCGAAAAACTTAAAGACCTAGTAATAACGGACCAAATTAAGAAGAAATGTCCTTCTGACTTTAAAGACCACCATATAGATGAATGGGGATACCTCTGTTCGCCTGTGGAACTGGTGGAAAAGTTGGATTCCTTCGAGAATCACCGAAATAACTTCAAGAAAGAAGGAATTATTACAAATAAAAGAAAACCATTCTTCAAACCTGTAGAAAGAACGGAAAGATACTTGCATCCCAAAAAAGAGTTCCATGAAAAGAAATTTGAGAATATAAAACCGAAAGAAACATCTACTATCCACTGTTATGCTTGTGGCACACCTGGCGTAACCAAGCCCAAATGTCCAACCTGTGCTCCTGCAAAGGGCAGAACCGAATTCAGTGCTGTTACGACCTCCGAGTCACCTTCTACTTTGGTTGCTTTCCTTCCTGTCCGAATCAACCAAGTTAATGGAATTGTCTGTGCTGATTCCGGAGCCACACGCTCCATTGCTGGAGAGGGTTTGTCCAAAATTCTTCAGAAACAAGGTGCGAAGTTTGAAAAAGAATCGATCAACTTGACGTTTGCTGATGGACGATCTTCTGTTGCTGAAGTCCTCACCACCCAGGTGAATGTCCAGATAAAAAATAGAAAAATTTTAACCTCTTTTATAGTTTTGCCTGACACCAAAGGAAACAGAACATTGCTAGGACTTGACTTCTTACATAATGCAGGCCTGGTTCTTGACCTTAAGAGCCACAAATGGTATTTTTCTGATAGCCCTTACAGAAAATACCCTTTCGAAAAGGACATTCACCTACCTCAGTCTCCACACTCGGAATACGTTTCTGAAGTAAAAGCTGAATCCTTACGAGAAAATGAGGGAACCATGCTTACCACACAGCAGAGAACCACTCTCAGTGTTGTATTAAAGGAATTTGAAGAATTGTTCAAACTAGGGGGAGATCCTACACCCTATATCGAACACCATATTGACACACAAAACAGACCACCTGTTGCTGTTCCTCCATATAGAGTTTCTCCAGCCAGAAGAGAAATTCTAGAAGCTGAGATTAACAGACTTCTACATGAAGGTATCATCGAACCTTGTGAATCACCGTATGCTGCTCCTGTTGTTTTGGTCCCCAAACCGAATGGAACTTTTCGTCTTTGCGTCGATTACAGGAAGCTGAATTCTATCACCAAAACTGATGCATATCCCTTACCAAGGATAGACGATCTTCTCCACACTGCCAAACACACGCAGTACATGAGCACCATTGATTTAAAAGCCGGATATCACCAAGTGAACGTTTCTGTTGCTGACAGAAACAAAACTGCTTTTACATGTCCTTTTGGAACCTACCGTTTTGTGCGCATGCCCTTTGGACTAAAGAATGCACCAGCAACTTTCCAAAGATTGATTGATGCCTTCAAAAATGGTCTGAAAGATGTAGTATCCTGTCCTACCTGGACGATATTATTGTACTATCTCAGACCTTTGAAGAGCACATAGAAGATCTGAAAAAGTCTTCCAAAGACTGATGCATTACAACTTGCGAGCAAATCGCGAAAAGTGCAATTTTGCATGCTCAAAAGTTAAATATTTGGGACACTTCATAACTTCAGATGGTATACAAGTCGATCCTGAGAAGACATCCGCCATCCAGGCTATGCCTGAACCCAAAAATGTGAAGCAAGTGCAGTCTTTTCTACAAACATGTAGCTGGTACAGACGCTTCATTCCGAATTTCTCTAATGTTGCTAGACCCCTTAGCAATCTTACCAAGAAGACCAGTCTTTGGCATTGGGAACAAGAGGAACAAAAGGCTTTCAACACCTTGAAACAGTTGCTAATTTCCCCTCCTGTTTTGAAGCAATGTGATCCTGCCAAACCGTACATGCTTCTGACGGATGCGAGTAGTTTTGCTGTGGGAGCTGTACTCTCTCAAGGTGAAGTTCCAGATGAACACCCCATTGAATATGCCAGCCGTCTTCTGATCGCAGCAGAAAAGAATTACAGCACAACTGAACGAGAAGCACTAGCTGTGGTGTGGGCTCTTCAGAAATTTCGTGGATATATAGAAGGTGCTGAGATCACTGTAGCATCAGACCACCAGCCTCTACGATGGTTGATGAGCTTGAAGTCCCCTTCCGGTCGACTAGCTCGGTGGGCTCTCCAAATACAAGAGTTCAATCTTAAGATCTGCTACACACCTGGAAAATCCAATGTCATAGCGGACATGCTGTCAAGACCCTTTGCCGAAAGTCAAAGTGACAAGTGTGAAGTTGATCACTTCTTCGCAGCAGACCTACCTTCTAAAAGTACTAAAGAAGTACGTGAGTCCCAATTGAAAGATGACAACCTGCGTCAGATTGTTGAAAGTTTTGAGTCTTCCCAGAAGGATGAAAATTTTGCCAATTGGACTGAGCGAGGATTTGTAATGAATCAAGGAGTACTATATCGCTACGTTCCAGATGCCGACACCGAGGAGGAACAACTTGTTGTTCCTTCCCATGAAATAAGTGACGTTTTAAAGCAGTACCACGATGCTCCTACTGCTGGCCACTATGGTGAAGAAGGAACCTATCACCGACTCGCACAACGTTATTATTGGTCAGGAATGCGGTCTTCCATTGCTGACTATGTGAAGAAATGCCCAGAATGTGCCCGATATAAATCAACCAATTTGAAACCCGCAGGACTGTTAAGAACCCCTGTCCAGTCACAAAGGTTCGAGACTCTATCAATTGACTTGTTCGGACCCTTGCCCGAAGGGGCTACTAATAAACGTTGGATATTTATAGTTGAAGATTGTGCTACCAGATGGATAGAGCTCTTTGCTCTCGAATCGGCTACTGCTAAAGAGTGTGCCATCACACTCGTGGAAGAAATATTTCTCAGATATGGCATTCCCAGACGAATGATAAGTGACAATGGACCACAATTTATAAGTTCTGTCTTACAACAAGTATGTTTCATCCTTAAAATCGACCAATGTCTCACGCCTGTTTATCACCCTCAGGCAAACCCAGTAGAACGCAAGAATCGAGATCTTAAACCACGATTGGCTATTCTCGTGGGCAACGAACACGATAGCTGGGAAACAAAACTTCCGTGTATTCGCTTTGCAATGAATACTCATAAATGTGAAACTACAGGATTTACTCCTGCCTTTCTACATTTTGGCCGAGAACTACGTACCATCTATGATGTAATGAATAATTTAACGTCTGTTATCGAAAACGACAACTTCGTTCCGGAGATAACGCCATACTTAAAACGTTTTTCGAAACTCTCCACCGAAATCAGAGATAGGATCGAGAAGAAGCAAGATCAAAGAAAACAACAGTTTGATCGTCGCAGACGACCGTTGTACTTCTCTCCTGGAGATAAAGTATGGATTACCCTACATCCTGTTAGCAAGGCTCACTCAAAGCATACTGCCAAGTTTGTTCCAAAAAGGGATGGTCCATATATCATCCTAACACAGAAATCGCCGACAACATACGTAGTCTCAAGACTCGAATCTCCCGAAGAACCTCTTGGAACATACCATATATCTGCACTAACTCCTGCTCAGAGCAGAGACACTCAGTCGGTGGCTCCACTAAAGAAACGAGGACGTCCACCAAAGACTAAAACTACCTCTTCACGTTCTGGAGTGCGATCACCTCAACAGAGCTGTCCGCCACGCCGACCTGGCAAACAAGACTGTTCTGGTTCCTCATCGGGACGCTTTCGCAACCAGAGGGGGAGATTGTAGCGCGGACATTAATACCACGCCATCTAAGACTTTAAAGACGCGCAGGCGCAGAACAGCTCCCCTGCGTGAATCTGAATGAGACCCGTCAGTTAGGACAAAGTAGTGAGGGAGAACAGATGTCCCTTCTTCCTCGAGAATCTTTTAAACTTAAATATTATGATACAGTGCCCATATAACGATTGTTTCTAATTAATGTCAAATGTTTAGTGTTCGTGTTTGTAAAAATGTAATGTCTTTTGTTAGTAAGAATAAACTTAATTGCCTGAGAGAGCTAGCCTTGTGTTATACTTCTGTCATTTCAACTGAAGGGAATAAAAATAATCAACACCCCAACACAATAAGTGCAGGGGTGGAGGTGAGAACGACTTCACATTCGAGACACTTCGTATACAAACAAAGCGAAAGAACTCTCGAACGGATCGAAGACACCTTTGTAAGAAACCCATACAACCTCTTGAAAGCCTGGAATGTTTCGTGTGTTATCCTCTCTCTCTTACACTTAGCTCCGGCAGACTTTCTAAAAGGTTTTATCGCCTCATCCTTCTCTACATGTAAATTCTGTCAATTTAACTAAAGGGAATAAAAACAAACATCACCCCAAAACAATAAGTGCAGGGGTGGAGGTGAGAACGACTTCATATTCGAGACACTTCGTATAAAAACAAAGCGAAAGAACTCTCGAACGGATCGAAGACACCTTTGTAAGAAACCCATACAACCCTTTGAAATCCTGGAATGCTTCGTGTGTTAGCCCCTCCCTCTCTAACACTTAGCGTTGGCACACTTCCTCACAGTTTTTTCCCGCCTCATCTCTCTTGACGTGTTCCTTCTGTCATTTCAACTAAAGGGAATAAAAATAATCAACACACCAACACAATAAGTGCAGGGGTGGAGATGAGAACGACTTCACATTCGAGACACTTGGTATACAAACAAAGCGAAAGAACTCTCGAACGGATCGGAGAAACCTTTAAAGAAACCCATACAACCACTTGAAATCCTGGAATGCTTCGTGTGTTAGCCCCTCCCTCTCTAACACTTAGCGTTGGCATACTTCCTCACAGTATTTTCCCGCCTCAACTCTCTTCACGTGTTCCTTCTCTATTTTTAACTAAAGGGGATAAAAATAATCAACACCCCAACACAATAAGTGCAGGGGTGGAGGTGAGAACGACTTCACATTCGAGACACTTCGTATACAAACAAAGCGAAAGAACTCTCGAACGGATCGAAGACACCTTTGTAAGAAACCCATACATCCTCTTGAAAGCCTGGAATGCTTCGTTTGTTAGACCCTCCTTCTCTTACACTTAGCGTTGGCACACCTCCTCAGTTTTTTCCCGTCTCATCTCTCTTCACGTGTTTCTCCTGTCATTTTAACTAAAGGGGATAAAAAGTCAACACCCCAACACAGTAAGTGCAGGGGTGGAGGTGAGAACGACTTCACATTCGAGACACTTCGTATACAAACAAAGCGAAAGAACTCTCGAACGGATCGAAGACACCTTTGTAAGAAACCCATACAACCTCTTGAAATCCTGGAATGCTTCGTGTGTTAGCCCCTCCCTCTCTTACACTTAGCGTTGGCACACTTCCTCACAGTTTTTTCCCGCCTCATCTCTCTTCACGTGTTCCTTCTGTCATTTTAACTAAAGGGGATAAAAAGTCAACACCCCAACACAGTAAGTGCAGGGGTGGAGGTGAGAACGACTTCACATTCGAGACACTTCGTATACAAACAAAGCGAAAGAACTCTAGAACGGATCGAAGACACCTTTGTAAGAAACCCATACAACCTCTTGAAAGCCTGGAATGTTTCGTGTGTTAGCCCCTCCCTCTCTTACACTAAGCGTTGGCACACTTCCTCAGTTTTTTCGCGGCTCATCTCTCTTCACATTTTCCTTCTGTCATTATAACTAAAGGGAATAAAAATAATCAACACCCCAACACAATAAGTGCAGGGGTGGAGGTGAGAACGACTTCACATTCGAGACACTTCGTATACAAACAAAGCGAAAGAACTCTCGAACGGATCGAAGACACCTTTGTAAGAAACCCATACAACCTCTTGAAAGCCTGGAATGTTTCGTGTGTTAGCCCCTCCCTCTCTTACACTAAGCGTTGGCACACTTCCTCAGTTTTTTCGCGGCTCATCTATCTTCACATTTTCCTTCTGTCATTATAACTAACGGGAATAAAAATAATCAACACTCCAACACAATAAGTGCAGGGGTGGAGGTGAGAACGACTTCACATTCGAGACACTTCGTATACAAACAAAGCGAAAGAACTCTCGAACGGATCGAACACACCTTTGTAAGAAACCCATACATCCTCTTGAAAGCCTGGAATGCTTCGTTTGTTAGCCCCTCCTTCTGTTACACTTAGCGTTGGCACACTTCCTCAGTTTTTCCCGGCTCAACTGTCTTCACATTTTCCTTCGGTCCTTTTAACTATAGGAAATAAAAATCATCAACACCCCAACACAATAAGTACAGGGGTGGAGGTGAGAACGACTTGATATTCGAGACACTTCGTATAAAAACAAAGCGAAAGAACTCTCGAACGGATCGAAGACACCCATGTAAGAAACCCATACAACCTCTTGAAAGCCTGGAATGCTTCGTTTGTTAGCCCCTCCTTCTCTTACACTTAGCGTTGGCAAACTTCCTCAGTTTTTTCCCGTCTCATCTCTCTTCACGTGTTTCTCCTGTCATTTCAACTAAAGGGAATAAAAATAATCAACACACCAACACAATAAGTGCACGGGTGGAGATGAGAACGACTTCACATTCGAGACACTTGGTATACAAACAAAGCGAAAGAACTCTCGAACGGATCGGAGACACCTTTAAAGAAACCCATACAACCACTTGAAAGCCTGGAATGCTTCGTGTGTTAGCCCCTCCCTCTCTAACACTTAGCGTTGGCACACTTCCTCACAGTTTTTTCCCGCCTCAACTCTCTTCACGTGTTCCTTCTCTATTTTTAACTAAAGGGGATAAAAATAATCAACACCCCAACACAATAAGTGCAGGGGTGGAGGTGAGAACGACTTCACATTCGAGACACTTCGTATACAAACAAAGCGAAAGAACTCTCGAACGGATCGAACACACCTTTGTAAGAAACCCATACATCCTCTTGAAAGCCTGGAATGCTTCGTTTGTTAGCCCCTCCTTCTCTTACACTTAGCGTTGGCACACCTCCTCAGTTTTTTCCCGTCTCATCTCTCTTCACGTGTTTCTCCTGTCATTTTAACTAAAGGGGATAAAAAGTCAACACCCCAACACAGTAAGTGCAGGGGTGGAGGTGAGAACGACTTCACATTCGAGACACTTCGTATACAAACAAAGCGAAAGAACTCTCGAACGGATCGAAGACACCTTTGTAAGAAACCCATACAACCTCTTGAAAGCCTGGAATGCTTCGTTTGTTAGCCCCTCCTTCTCTTACACTTAGCGTTGGCAAACTTCCTCAGTTTTTTCCCGTCTCATCTCTCTTCACGTGTTTCTCCTGTCATTTTAACTAAAGGGGATAAAAAGTCAACACCCCAACACAGTAAGTGCAGGGGTGGAGGTGAGAACGACTTCACATTCGAGACACTTCGTATACAAACAAAGCGAAAGAACTCTCGAAAGGATCGAAGACACCTTTGTAAGAAACCCATACATCCTCTTGAAAGCCTGGAATGCTTCGTGTGTTAGCCCCTCCCTCTCTTACACTTAGCGTTGGCACACTTCCTCACAGTTTTTTCACGCCTCATCTCTCTTCACGTGTTCCTTCTGTCATTTTAACTAAAGGGGATAAAAATAATCAACACCCCAACACAATAAGTGCAGGGGTGGAGGTGAGAACGACTTCACATTCGAGACACTTCGTATACAAACAAAGCGAAAGAACTCTCGAACGGATCGAAGAAACCTTTGTAAGAAACCCATACATCCTCTTGAAAGCCTGGAATGCTTCGTTTGTTAGCCCCTCCTTCTCTTACACTTAGCGTTGGCACACTTCTTCAGTTTTTTCCCGTCTCATCTCTCTTCACGTGTTTCTCCTGACATTTTAACTAAAGGGGATAAAAAGTCAACACCCCAACACAGTAAGTGCAGGGGTGGAGGTGAGAACGACTTCACATTCGAGACACTTCGTATACAAACAAAGCGAAAGAACTCTTGAACGGATCGAAGACGACACCTTTGTAAGAAACCCATACAACCTCTTGAAATCCTGGAATGCTTCGTGTGTTAGCCCCTCCTTCTCCTACACTTAGCGTTGGCACACTTCCTCACAGTTTTTTCCCGTCTCATCTCTCTTCACGTGTTCCTTCTGTCATTTTAACTAAAGGGGATAAAAATAATAAACACCCCAACACAATAAGTGCAGGGGTGGAGGTGAGAACGACTTCACATTCGAGACACTTTGTATACAAACAAAGCGAAAGAACTCTCGAACGGATCGAACACACCTTTGTAAGAAACCCATACAACCTCTTGAAAGCCTGGAATGTTTCGTGTGTTAGCCCCTCCCTCTCTTACACTAAGCGTTGGCACACTTCCTCAGTTTTTTCGCGGCTCATCTCTCTTCACATTTTCCTTCTGTCCTTTTAACTAAAGGAAATAAAAATCATCAACACCCCAACACAATAAGGGGAGGGGTGGAGGTGAGAACGACTTGATATTCGAGACACTTCGTATAAAAACAAAGCGAAAGAACCCTCGAACGGATCGAAGACACCTTTGTAAGAAACCCATACAACCCTTTGAAAGCCTGGAATGCTTCGTGTGTTAGCCCCTCCTTCTCTTACATTTAGCGTTGGCAGATTTCCTCAGATTTTTCATGCCTCATCTCACTTCACGGGTTCCTTCTGCCATTTCAACTAAAGGGAATAAAAATAATCAACACACCAACACAATAAGTGCAGGGGTGGATATGAGAACGACTTCACATTCGAGACACTTGGTATACAAACAAAGCGAAAGAACTCTCGAACGGATCGAAGACACCTTTAAAGAAACCCATACAACCACTTGAAATCCTGGAATGCTTCGTGTGTTAGACCCTCCCTCTCTAACACTTAGCGTTGGCACACTTCCTCACAGTTTTTTCCCGCCTCAACTCTCTTCACGTGTTCCTTCTCTATTTTTATCTAAAGGGGATGAAAATAATCAACACCCCAACACAATAAGTGCAGGGGTGGAGGTGAGAACGACTTCACATTCGAGACACTTCGTATACAAACAAAGCGAAAGAACTCTCGAACGGATCGAAGACACCCATGTAAGAAACCCATACATCCTCTTGAAAGCCTGGAATGCTTCGTTTGTTAGCCCCTCCCTCTCTTACACTTAGCGTTGGCACACTTCCTCAGTTTTTTCCCGTCTCATCTCTCTTCACGTGTTTCTCCTGTCATTTTAACTAAAGGGGATAAAAAGTCAACACCCCAACACAGTAAGTGCAGGGGTGGAGGTGAGAACGACTTCACATTCGAGACACTTCGTACACAAACAAAGCGAAAGAACTCTTGAACGGATCGAAGACACCTTTGTAAGAAACCCATACAACCTCTTGAAATCCTGGAATACTTCGTGTGTTAGCCCCTCCCTCTCTTACACTTAGCGTTGGCACACTTCCTCACAGTTTTTTCACGCCTCATCTCTCTTCACGTGTTCCTTCTGCCATTTCAACTAAAGGGAATAAAAATAATCAACACACCAACACAATAAGTGCAGGGGTGGAGATGAGAACGACTTCACATTCGAGACACTTCGTATACAAACAAAGCGAAAGAACCCTCGAACGGATCGAAGACACCTTTGTAAGAAACCCATACAACCCTTTGAAAGCCTGGAATGCTTCGTGTGTTAGCCCCTCCTTCTCTTACATTTAGCGTTGGCAGATTTCCTCAGATTTTTCATGCCTCATCTCACTTCACGGGTTCCTTCTGCCATTTCAACTAAAGGGAATAAAAATAATCAACACACCAACACAATAAGTGCAGGGGTGGAGATGAGAACGACTTCACATTCGAGACACTTCGTATACAAACAAAGCGAAAGAACTCTCGAACGGATCGAAGACACCTTTGTAAGAAACCCATACAACCTCTTGAAAGCCTGGAATGTTTCGTGTGTTAGCCCCTCCCTCTCTTACACTAAGCGTTGGCACACTTCCTCAGTTTTTTCGCGGCTCATCTCTCTTCACATTTTCCTTCTGTCATTATAACTAAAGGGAATAAAAATAATCAACACCCAACACAATAAGTGCAGGGGTGGAGGTGAGAACGACTTCACATTCGAGACACTTCGTATACAAACAAAGCGAAAGAACTCTCGAACGGATCGAACACACCTTTGTAAGAAACCCATACATCCTCTTGAAAGCCTGGAATGCTTCGTTTGTTAGCCCCTCCTTCTCTTACACTTAGCGTTGGCACACTTCCTCAGTTTTTTCCCGGCTCAACTCTCTTCAAATTTTCCTTCTGTCCTTTTAACTATAGGAAATAAAAATCATCAACACCCCAACACAATAAGTGCAGGGGTGGAGATGAGAACGACTTGATATTCGAGACACTTCGTATACAAACAAAGCGAAAGAACTCTCGAACGGATCGAAGACACCCATGTAAGAAACCCATACAACCTCTTGAAAGCCTGGAATGCTTCGTTTGTTAGCCCCTCCTTCTCTTACACTTAGCGTTGGCAAACTTCCTCAGTTTTTTCCCGTCTCATCTCTCTTCACGTGTTTCTCCTGTCATTTCAACTAAAGGGAATAAAAATAATCAACACACCAACACAATAAGTGCAGGGGTGGAGATGAGATCGACTTCACATTCGAGACACTTGGTATACAAACAAAGCGAAAGAACTCTCGAACGGATCGGAGACACCTTTAAAGAAACCCATACAAACCACTTGAAATCCTGGAATGATTCGTGTGTTAGCCCCTCCCTCTCTAACACTTAGCGTTGGCACACTTCCTCACAGTTTTTTCCCGTCTCAACTCTCTTCACGTGTTCCTTCTCTATTTTTAACTAAAGGGGATAAAAATAATCAACACCCCAACACAATAAGTGCAGGGGTGGAGGTGAGAAGGACTTCACATTCGAGACACTTCGTATACAAACAAAGCGAAAGAACTCTTGAACGGATCGAAGACACCTTTGTAAGAAACCCATACATCCTCTTGAAAGCCTGGAATGCTTCGTTTGTTAGCCCCTCCTTCTCTTACACTTAGCGTTGGCACACTTCCTCAGTTTTCCCCCGTCTCATCTCTCTTCACGTGTTTCTCCTGTCAGTTTAACTAAAGGGGATAAAAAGTCAACACCCCAACACAGTAAGTGCAGGGGTGGAGGTGAGAACGACTTCACATTCGAGACACTTCGTATACAAACAAAGCGAAAGAACTCTTGAACGGATCGAAGACACCTTTGTAAGAAACCCATACAACCTCTTGAAATCCTGGAATGCTTCGTGTGTTAGCCCCTCCCTCTCTTACACTTAGCGTTGGCACACTTCCTCACAGTTTTTTCACTCCTCATCCCTCTTCACGTGTTCCTTCTGTCATTTTAACTAAAGGGGATAAAAATAATAAACACCCCAACACAATAAGAGCAGGGGTGGAGGTGAGAACGACTTCCCATTCGAGACACTTCGTATACAAACAAAGCGATAGAACTCTCGAACGGATCGAAGACACCTTTGTAAGAAACCCATACAACCTCTTGAAAGCCTGGAATGTTTCGTGTGTTAGCCCCTCCCTCTCTTACACTAAGAGTTGGCACACTTCCTCAGTTTTTTCGCGGCTCATCTCTCTTCACATTTTCCTTCTGTCATTATAATTAAGGGAATAAAAATAATCAACACCCCAACACAATAAGTGCAGGGGTGGAGGTGAGAACGACTTCACATTCGAGACACTTCGTATACAAACAAAGCGAAAGAACTCTCGAACGGATCGAAGACACCTTTGTAAGAAACCCATACAACCTCTTGAAAGCCTGGAATGTTTCGTGTGTTAGCCCCTCCCTCTCTTACACTAAGCGTTGGCACATTTCCTCAGTTTTTTCGCGGCTCATCTCTCTTCACATTTTAATTCTGTCATTATAACTAAAGGGAATAAAAATAATCAACACCCCAACACAATAAGTGCAGGGGCGGAGGTGAGAACGACTTCACATTCGAGACACTTCGTATACAAACAAAGCGAAAGAACTCTCGAACGGATCGAACACACCTTTGTAAGAAACCCATACATCCTCTTGAAAGCCTAGAATGCTTCGTTTGTTAGCCCCTCCTTCTCTTACACTTAGCGTTGGCACACTTCCTCAGTTTTTTCCCGGCTCAACTCTCTTCACATTTTCCTTCTGTCCTTTTAACTAAATGAAATAAAAATCATCAACACCCCAACACAATAAGTGCAGGGGTGGAGGTGAGAACGACTTGATATTCGTGACACTTCGTATAAAAACAAAGCGAAAGAACCCTCGAACGGATCGAAGACACCTTTGTAAGAAACCCATACAACCCTTTGAAAGCCTGGAATGCTTCGTGTGTTAGCCCCTCCTTCTCTTACATTTAGCGTTGGCAGATTTCCTCAGATTTTTCATGCTTCATCTCACTTCACGGGTTCCTTCTGCCATTTCAACTAAAGGGAATAAAAATAATCAACACACCAACACAATAAGTGCAGGGGTGGAGATGAGAACGACTTCACATTCGAGACACTTGGTATACAAACAAAGCGAAAGAACTCTCGAACGGATCGAAGACACCTTTAAAGAAACCCATACAACCACTTGAAATCCTGGAATGCTTCGGGTGTTAGCCCCTCCCTCTCTAACACTTAGCGTTGGCACACTTCCTCACAGTTTTTTCCCGCCTAAACTCTCTTCACGTTTTCCTTCTCTATTTTTAACTAAAGGGGATAAAAATAATAAACACCCCAACACAATAAGTGCAGGGGTGGAGGTGAGAACGACTTCACATTCGAGACACTTCGTATACAAACAAAGCGAAAGAACTCTCGAACGGATCGAAGACACCTTTGTAAGAAACCCATACAACCTCTTGAAAGCCTGGAATGTTTCGTGTGTTAGCCCCTCCCTCTCTTACACTAAGCGTTGGCACACTTCCTCAGTTTTTTCGCGGCTCATCTCTCTTCACATTTTCCTTCTGTCATTATAACTAAAGGGAATAAAAATAATCAACACCCAACACAATAAGTGCAGGGGTGTAAGTGAGAACGACTTCACATTCGAGACACTTCGTATACAAACAAAGCGAAAGAACTCTCGAACGGATCGAAGACACCTTTGTAAGAAACCCATACATCCTCTTGAAAGCCTGGAATGCTTCGTTTGTTAGCCCCTCCTTCTCTGACACTTAGCGTTGGCACACTTCCTCAGTTTTTCCCCGTCTCATCTCTCTTCACGTGTTTCTCCTGTCATTTTAACTAAAGGGGATAAAAAGTCAACACCCCAACACAGTAAGAGCAGGGGTGGAGGTGAGAACGACTTCACATTCGAGACACTTCGTATACAAACAAAGCGAAAGAACTCTCGAACGGATCGAAGACACCCATGTAAGAAACCCATACATCCTCTTGAAATCCTGGAATGCTTCGTTTGTTAGCCCCTCCTTCTCTTACACTTAGCGTTGGCAAACTTCCTCAGTTTTTTCCCGTCTCATCTCTCTTCACGTGTTTCTCCTGTCATTTTAACTAAAGGGGATAAAATGTCAACACCCCAACACAGTAAGTGCAGGGGTGGAGTAGAGAACGACTTCACATTCGAGACACTTCGTATACAAACAAAGCGAAAGAACTCTCGAACGGATCGAAGACACCTTTAAAGAAACCCATACAACCACTTGAAATCCTGGAATGATTCGTGTGTTAGCCCCTCCCTCTCTAACACTTAGCGTTGGCACACTTCCTCACAGTTTTTTCCCGCCTCAACTCTCTTCACGTGTTCCTTCTCTATTTTTAACTAAAGGGGATGAAAATAATCAACACCCCAACACAATAAGTGCAGGGGTGGAGGTGAGAACGACTTCACATTCGAGACACTTCGTATACAAACAAAGCGAAAGAACTCTCGAACGGATCGAAGACACCTTTGTAAGAAACCCATACAACCTCTTGAAATCCTGGAATGCTTCGTGTGTTAGCCCCTCCCTCTCTTACACTTAGCGTTGGCACACTTCCTCACAGTTTTTTCACGCCTCATCTCTCTTCACGTGTTCCTTCTGTCATTTTAACTAAAGGGGATAAAAATAATAAACACCCCAACACAATAAGTGCAGGGGTGGAGGTGAGAACGACTTCACATTCGAGACACTTCGTATACAAACAAAGCGAAAGAACTCTCGAACGGATCGAAAACACCTTTGTAAGAAACCCATACAACCTCTTGAAAGCCTGGAATGTTTCGTGTGTTAGCCCCTCCCTCTCTTACACTAAGCGTTAGCACACTTCCTCAGTTTTTTCGCAGCTCATCTCTCTTCACATTTTCCTTCTGTCATTATAACTAAAGGGAATAAAAATAATCAACACCCCAACACAATAAGTGCAGGGGTGGAGGTGAGAACGACTTCACATTCGAGACACTTCGTATACAAACAAAGCGAAGGAACTCTCGAACGGATCGAAGACACCTTTGTAAGAAACCCATACATCCTCTTGAAAGCCTGGAATGCTTCGTTTGTTAGCCCCTCCTTCTCTTACACTTAGCGTTGGCACACCTCCTCAGTTTTTTCCCGTCTCATCTCTCTTCACGTGTTTCTCCTGTCATTTTAACTAAAGGGGATAAAATGTCAACACCCCAACACAGTAAGTGCAGGGGTGGAGGTGAGAACGACTTCACATTCAAGACACTTCGTATAAAAACAAAGCGAAAGAACTCTCGAACGGATCGAAGACACCTTTGTAAGAAACCCATACAACCTCTTGAAAGCCTGGAATGTTTCGTGTGTTAGCCCCTCCCTCTCTTACACTAAGCGTTGGCACACTTCCTCAGTTTTTTCGCGGCTCATCTCTCTTCACATTTTAATTCTGTCATTATAACTAAAGGGAATAAAAATAATCAACACCCCAACACAATAAGTGCAGGGGTGTAAGTGAGAACGACTTCATATTCGAGACACTTCGTATACAAACAAAGCGAAAGAACTCTCGAACGGATCGAAGACACATTTGTAAGAAACCCATACATCCTCTTGAAAGCCTGGAATGCTTCGTTTGTTAGCCCCTCCTTCTCTGACACTTAGCGTTGGCACACTTCCTCAGTTTTTCCCCGTCTCATCTCTCTTCACGTGTTTCTCCTGTCATTTTAACTAAAGGGGATAAAAAGTCAACACCCCAACACAGTAAGTGCAGGGGTGGAGGTGAGAACGACTTCACATTCGAGACACTTCGTATACAAACAAAGCGAAAGAACTCTCGAACGGATCGAAGACACCCATGTAAGAAACCCATACATCCTCTTGAAATCCTGGAATGCTTCGTTTGTTAGCCCCTCCTTCTCTTACACTTAGCGTTGGCAAACTTCCTCAGTTTTTTCCCGTCTCATCTCTCTTCACGTGTTTCTCCTGTCATTTTAACTAAAGGGGATAAAATGTCAACACCCCAACACAGTAAGTGCAGGGGTGGAGTAGAGAACGACTTCACATTCGAGACACTTCGTATACAAACAAAGCGAAAGAACTCTCGAACGGATCGAAGACACCTTTAAAGAAACCCATACAACCACTTGAAATCCTGGAATGATTCGTGTGTTAGCCCCTCCCTCTCTAACACTTAGCGTTGGCACACTTCCTCACAGTTTTTTCCTGCCTCAACTCTCTTCACGTGTTCCTTCTCTATTTTTAACTAAAGGGGATGAAAATAATCAACACCCCAACACAATAAGTGCAGGGGTGGAGGTGAGAACGACTTCACATTCGAGACACTTCGTATACAAACAAAGCGAAAGAACTCTCGAACGGATCGAAGACACCTTTGTAAGAAACCCATACAACCTCTTGAAATCCTGGAATGCTTCGTGTGTTAGCTTCTCCCTCTCTTACACTTAGCGTTGGCACACTTCCTCACAGTTTTTTCACGCCTCATCTCTCTTCACGTGTTCCTTCTGTCATTTTAACTAAAGGGGATAAAAATAATAAACACCCCAACACAATAAGTGCAGGGGTGGAGGTGAGAACGACTTCACATTCGAGACACTTCGTATACAAACAAAGCGAAAGAACTCTCGAACGGATCGAAGACACCTTTGTAAGAAACCCATACAACCTCTTGAAAGCCTGGAATGTTTCGTGTATTAGCCCCTCCCTCTCTTACACTAAGCGTTAGCACACTTCCTCAGTTTTTTCGCGGCTCATCTCTCTTCACATTTTAATTCTGTCATTATAACTAAAGGGAATAAAAATAATCAACACCCGAACACAATAAGTGCAGGGGTGGAGGTGAGAACGACTTCACATTCGAGACACTTCGTATACAAACAAAGCGAAAGAACTCTCGAACGGATCGAACACACCTTTGTAAGAAACCCATACAACCTCTTGAAAGCCTGGAATGTTTCGTGTATTAGCCCCTCCCTCTCTTACACTAAGCGTTAGCACACTTCCTCAGTTTTTTCGCGGCTCATCTCTCTTCACATTTTAATTCTGTCATTATAACTAAAGGGAATAAAAATAATCAACACCCGAACACAATAAGTGCAGGGGTGGAGGTGAGAACGACTTCACATTCGAGACACTTCGTATACAAACAAAGCGAAAGAACTCTCGAACGGATCGAACACACCTTTGTAAGAAACCCATACATCCTCTTGAAAGCCTGGAATGCTTCGTTTGTTAGCCCCTCCTTCTCTTACACTTAGCGTTGGCACACCTCCTCAGTTTTTTCCCGTCTCATCTCTCTTCACGTGTTTCTCCTGTCATTTTAACTAAAGGGGATAAAATGTCAACACCCCAACACAGTAAGTGCAGGGGTGGAGGTGAGAACGACTTCACATTCAAGACACTTCGTATAAAAACAAAGCGAAAGAACTCTCGAACGGATCGAAGACACCTTTGTAAGAAACCCATACAACCTCTTGAAAGCCTGGAATGTTTCGTGTGTTAGCCCCTCCCTCTCTTACACTAAGCGTTGGCACACTTCCTCAGTTTTTTCGCGGCTCCTCTCTCTTCACATTTTAATTCTGTCATTATAACTAAAGGGAATAAAAATAATCAACACCCCAACACAATAAGTGCAGGGGGGAGGTGAGAACGACTTCACATTCGAGACACTTCGTATACAAACAAAGCGAAAGAACTCTCGAACGGATCGAACACACCTTTGTAAGAAACCCATACATCCTCTTGAAAGCCTAGAATGCTTCGTTTGTTAGCCCCTCCTTCTCTTACACTTAGCGTTGGCACACTTCCTCAGTTTTTTCCCGGCTCAACTGTCTTCACATTTTCCTTCTGTCCTTTTAACTAAATGAAATAAAAATCATCAACACCCCAACACAATAAGTGCAGGGGTGGAGGTGAGAACGACTTGATATTCGAGACACTTCGTATAAAAACAAAGCGAAAGAACTCTCGAACGGATCGAAGACACCTTTGTAAGAAACCCATACAACCCTTTGAAAGCCTGGAATGCTTCGTGTGTTAGCCCCTCCTTCTCTTACATTTAGCGTTGGCAGATTTCCTCAGATTTTTCATGCCTCATCTCACTTCACGGGTTCCTTCTGCCATTTCAACTAAAGGTAATAAAAATAATCAACACACTAACACAATAAGTGCAGGGGTGGAGATGAGAACGACTTCACATTCGAGACACTTGGTATACAAACAAAGCGAAAGAACTCTCGAACGGAACGAAGACACCTTTAAAGAAACCCATACAACCACTTGAAATCCTGGAATGCTTCGGGTGTTAGCCCCTCCCTCTCTAACACTTAGCGTTGGCACACTTCCTCACAGTTTTTTCCCGCCTCAACTCTCTTCAAGTTTTCCTTCTCTATTTTTAACTAAAGGGGATAAAAATAATAAACACCCCAACACAATAAGTGCAGGGGTGGAGGTGAGAACGACTTCACATTCGAGACACTTCGTATACAAACAAAGCGAAAGAACTCTCGAACGGATCGAAGACACCTTTGTAAGAAACCCATACAACCTCTTGAAAGCCTGGAATGTTTCGTGTGTTAGCCCCTCCCTCTCTTACACTAAGCGTTGGCACACTTCCTCAGTTTTTTCGCGGCTCATCTCTCTTCACATTTTCCTTCTGTCATTATAACTAAAGGGAATAAAAATAATCAACACCCAACACAATAAGTGCAGGGGTGGAGGTGAGAACGACTTCACATTCGAGACACTTCGTATACAAACAAAGCGAAAGAACTCTCGAACGGATCGAACACACCTTTGTAAGAAACCCATACATCCTCTTGAAAGCCTGGAATGCTTCGTTTGTTAGCCCCTCCTTCTCTTACACTTAGCGTTGGCACACTTCCTCAGTTTTTTCCCGTCTCATCTCTCTTCACGTGTTTCTCTTGTCATTTTAACTAAAGGGGATAAAAAGTCAACACCCCAACACAGTAAGTGCAGGGGTGGAGGTGAGAACGACTTCACATTCGAGACACTTCGTATACAAACAAAGCGAAAGAACTCTCGAACGGATCGAACACACCTTTGTAAGAAACCCATACATCCTCTTGAAAGCCTGGAATGCTTCGTTTGTTAGCCCCTCCTTCTCTTACACTTAGCGTTGGCACACTTCCTCAGTTTTTTCCCGGCTCAACTCTCTTCAAATTTTCCTTCTGTCCTTTTAACTATAGGAAATAAAAATCATCAACACCCCAACACAATAAGTGCAGGGGTGGAGATGAGAACGACTTGATATTCGAGACACTTCGTATACAAACAAAGCGAAAGAACTCTCGAACGGATCGAAGACACCCATGTAAGAAACCCATACAACCTCTTGAAAGCCTGGAATGCTTCGTTTGTTAGCCCCTCCTTCTCTTACACTTAGCGTTGGCAAACTTCCTCAGTTTTTTCCCGTCTCATCTCTCTTCACGTGTTTCTCCTGTCATTTCAACTAAAGGGAATAAAAATAATCAACACACCAACACAATAAGTGCAGGGGTGGAGATGAGATCGACTTCACATTCGAGACACTTGGTATACAAACAAAGCGAAAGAACTCTCGAACGGATCGGAGACACCTTTAAAGAAACCCATACAAACCACTTGAAATCCTGGAATGATTCGTGTGTTAGCCCCTCCCTCTCTAACACTTAGCGTTGGCACACTTCCTCACAGTTTTTTCCCGTCTCAACTCTCTTCACGTGTTCCTTCTCTATTTTTAACTAAAGGGGATAAAAATAATCAACACCCCAACACAATAAGTGCAGGGGTGGAGGTGAGAAGGACTTCACATTCGAGACACTTCGTATACAAACAAAGCGAAAGAACTCTCGAACGGATCGAAGACACCTTTGTAAGAAACCCATACATCCTCTTGAAAGCCTGGAATGCTTCGTTTGTTAGCCCCTCCTTCTCTTACACTTAGCGTTGGCACACTTCCTCAGTTTTCCCCCGTCTCATCTCTCTTCACGTGTTTCTCCTGTCAGTTTAACTAAAGGGGATAAAAAGTCAACACCCCAACACAGTAAGTGCAGGGGTGGAGGTGAGAACGACTTCACATTCGAGACACTTCGTATACAAACAAAGCGAAAGAACTCTTGAACGGATCGAAGACACCTTTGTAAGAAACCCATACAACCTCTTGAAATCCTGGAATGCTTCGTGTGTTAGCCCCTCCCTCTCTTACACTTAGCGTTGGCACACTTCCTCACAGTTTTTTCACTCCTCATCCCTCTTCACGTGTTCCTTCTGTCATTTTAACTAAAGGGGATAAAAATAATAAACACCCCAACACAATAAGAGCAGGGGTGGAGGTGAGAACGACTTCCCATTCGAGACACTTCGTATACAAACAAAGCGAAAGAACTCTCGAACGGATCGAAGACACCTTTGTAAGAAACCCATACAACCTCTTGAAAGCCTGGAATGTTTCGTGTGTTAGCCCCTCCCTCTCTTACACTAAGAGTTGGCACACTTCCTCAGTTTTTTCGCGGCTCATCTCTCTTCACATTTTCCTTCTGTCATTATAATTAAGGGAATAAAAATAATCAACACCCCAACACAATAAGTGCAGGGGTGGAGGTGAGAACGACTTCACATTCGAGACACTTCGTATACAAACAAAGCGAAAGAACTCTCGAACGGATCGAAGACACCTTTGTAAGAAACCCATACAACCTCTTGAAAGCCTGGAATGTTTCGTGTGTTAGCCCCTCCCTCTCTTACACTAAGCGTTGGCACATTTCCTCAGTTTTTTCGCGGCTCATCTCTCTTCACATTTTAATTCTGTCATTATAACTAAAGGGAATAAAAATAATCAACACCCCAACACAATAAGTGCAGGGGGGGAGGTGAGAACGACTTCACATTCGAGACACTTCGTATACAAACAAAGCGAAAGAACTCTCGAACGGATCGAACACACCTTTGTAAGAAACCCATACATCCTCTTGAAAGCCTAGAATGCTTCGTTTGTTAGCCCCTCCTTCTCTTACACTTAGCGTTGGCACACTTCCTCAGTTTTTTCCCGGCTCAACTCTCTTCACATTTTCCTTCTGTCCTTTTAACTAAATGAAATAAAAATCATCAACACCCCAACACAATAAGTGCAGGGGTGGAGGTGAGAACGACTTGATATTCGTGACACTTCGTATAAAAACAAAGCGAAAGAACCCTCGAACGGATCGAAGACACCTTTGTAAGAAACCAATACAACCCTTTGAAAGCCTGGAATGCTTCGTGTGTTAGCCCCTCCTTCTCTTACATTTAGCGTTGGCAGATTTCCTCAGATTTTTCATGCTTCATCTCACTTCACGGGTTCCTTCTGCCATTTCAACTAAAGGGAATAAAAATAATCAACACACCAACACAATAAGTGCAGGGGTGGAGATGAGAACGACTTCACATTCGAGACACTTCGTATACAAACAAAGCGAAAGAACTCTCGAACGGATCGAAGACACCTTTAAAGAAACCCATACAACCACTTGAAATCCTGGAATGCTTCGGGTGTTAGCCCCTCCCTCTCTAACACTTAGCGTTGGCACACTTCCTCACAGTTTTTTCCCGCCTAAACTCTCTTCACGTTTTCCTTCTCTATTTTTAACTAAAGGGGATAAAAATAATAAACACCCCAACACAATAAGTGCAGGGGTGGAGGTGAGAACGACTTCACATTCGAGACACTTCGTATACAAACAAAGCGAAAGAACTCTCGAACGGATCGAAGACACCTTTGTAAGAAACCCATACAACCTCTTGAAAGCCTGGAATGTTTCGTGTGTTAGCCCCTCCCTCTCTTACACTAAGCGTTGGCACACTTCCTCAGTTTTTTCGCGGCTCATCTCTCTTCACATTTTCCTTCTGTCATTATAACTAAAGGGAATAAAAATAATCAACACCCAACACAATAAGTGCAGGGGTGTAAGTGAGAACGACTTCACATTCGAGACACTTCGTATACAAACAAAGCGAAAGAACTCTCGAACGGATCGAAGACACCTTTGTAAGAAACCCATACATCCTCTTGAAAGCCTGGAATGCTTCGTTTGTTAGCCCCTCCTTCTCTGACACTTAGCGTTGGCACACTTCCTCAGTTTTTCCCCGTCTCATCTCTCTTCACGTGTTTCTCCTGTCATTTTAACTAAAGGGGATAAAAAGTCAACACCCCAACACAGTAAGTGCAGGGGTGGAGGTGAGAACGACTTCACATTCGAGACACTTCGTATACAAAC
Organism: Meta bourneti; assembly: GCA_933210815.1. Lineage (NCBI taxonomy): Eukaryota > Metazoa > Arthropoda > Arachnida > Araneae > Tetragnathidae > Meta > Meta bourneti. Next base: position 9,169,322 of record OW119929.1, read on the forward strand.
AAAGCGAAAGAACTCTCGAACGGATCGAAGACACCCATGTAAGAAACCCATACATCCTCTTGAAATCCTGGAATGCTTCGTTTGTTAGCCCCTCCTTCTCTTACACTTAGCGTTGGCAAACTTCCTCAGTTTTTTCCCGTCTCATCGCTCTTCACGTGTTTCTCCTGTCATTTTAACTAAAGGGGATAAAATGTCAACACCCCAACACAGTAAGTGCAGGGGTGGAGTAGAGAACGACTTCACATTCGAGACACTTCGTATACAAACAAAGCGAAAGAACTCTCGAACGGATCGAAGACACCTTTAAAGAAACCCATACAACCACTTGAAATCCTGGAATGATTCGTGTGTTAGCCCCTCCCTCTCTAACACTTAGCGTTGGCACACTTCCTCACAGTTTTTTCCCGCCTCAACTCTCTTCACGTGTTCCTTCTCTATTTTTAACTAAAGGGGATGAAAATAATCAACACCCCAACACAATAAGTGCAGGGGTGGAGGTGAGAACGACTTCACATTCGAGACACTTCGTATACAAACAAAGCGAAAGAACTCTCGAACGGATCGAAGACACCTTTGTAAGAAACCCATACAACCTCTTGAAATCCTGGAATGCTTCGTGTGTTAGCCCCTCCCTCTCTTACACTTAGCGTTGGCACACTTCCTCACAGTTTTTTCACGCCTCATCTCTCTTCACGTGTTCCTTCTGTCATTTTAACTAAAGGGGATAAAAATAATAAACACCCCAACACAATAAGTGCAGGGGTGGAGGTGAGAACGACTTCACATTCGAGACACTTCGTATACAAACAAAGCGAAAGAACTCTCGAACGGATCGAAAACACCTTTGTAAGAAACCCATACAACCTCTTGAAAGCCTGGAATGTTTCGTGTGTTAGCCCCTCCCTCTCTTACACTAAGCGTTAGCACACTTCCTCAGTTTTTTCGCAGCTCATCTCTCTTCACATTTTCCTTCTGTCATTATAACTAAAGGGAATAAAAATAATCAACACCCCAACACAATAAGTGCAGGGGTGGAGGTGAGAACGACTTCACATTCGAGACACTTCGTATACAAACAAAGCGAAGGAACTCTCGAACGGATCGAAGACACCTTTGTAAGAAACCCATACATCCTCTTGAAAGCCTGGAATGCTTCGTTTGTTAGCCCCTCCTTCTCTTACACTTAGCGTTGGCACACCTCCTCAGTTTTTTCCCGTCTCATCTCTCTTCACGTGTTTCTCCTGTCATTTTAACTAAAGGGGATAAAATGTCAACACCCCAACACAGTAAGTGCAGGGGTGGAGGTGAGAACGACTTCACATTCAAGACACTTCGTATAAAAACAAAGCGAAAGAACTCTCGAACGGATCGAAGACACCTTTGTAAGAAACCCATACATCCTCTTGAAAGCCTGGAATGCTTCGTTTGTTAGCCCCTCCTTCTCTTACACTTAGCGTTGGCACACTTCCTCAGTTTTTTCCCGGCTCAACTCTCTTCAAATTTTCCTTCTGTCCTTTTAACTATAGGAAATAAAAATCATCAACACCCCAACACAATAAGTGCAGGGGTGGAGATGAGAACGACTTGATATTCGAGACACTTCGTATACAAACAAAGCGAAAGAACTCTCGAACGGATCGAAGACACCCATGTAAGAAACCCATACAACCTCTTGAAAGCCTGGAATGCTTCGTTTGTTAGCCCCTCCTTCTCTTACACTTAGCGTTGGCAAACTTCCTCAGTTTTTTCCCGTCTCATCTCTCTTCACGTGTTTCTCCTGTCATTTCAACTAAAGGGAATAAAAATAATCAACACACCAACACAATAAGTGCAGGGGTGGAGATGAGATCGACTTCACATTCGAGACACTTGGTATACAAACAAAGCGAAAGAACTCTCGAACGGATCGGAGACACCTTTAAAGAAACCCATACAAACCACTTGAAATCCTGGAATGATTCGTGTGTTAGCCCCTCCCTCTCTAACACTTAGCGTTGGCACACTTCCTCACAGTTTTTTCCCGTCTCAACTCTCTTCACGTGTTCCTTCTCTATTTTTAACTAAAGGGGATAAAAATAATCAACACCCCAACACAATAAGTGCAGGGGTGGAGGTGAGAAGGACTTCACATTCGAGACACTTCGTATACAAACAAAGCGAAAGAACTCTCGAACGGATCGAAGACACCTTTGTAAGAAACCCATACATCCTCTTGAAAGCCTGGAATGCTTCGTTTGTTAGCCCCTCCTTCTCTTACACTTAGCGTTGGCACACTTCCTCAGTTTTCCCCCGTCTCATCTCTCTTCACGTGTTTCTCCTGTCAGTTTAACTAAAGGGGATAAAAAGTCAACACCCCAACACAGTAAGTGCAGGGGTGGAGGTGAGAACGACTTCACATTCGAGACACTTCGTATACAAACAAAGCGAAAGAACTCTTGAACGGATCGAAGACACCTTTGTAAGAAACCCATACAACCTCTTGAAATCCTGGAATGCTTCGTGTGTTAGCCCCTCCCTCTCTTACACTTAGCGTTGGCACACTTCCTCACAGTTTTTTCACTCCTCATCCCTCTTCACGTGTTCCTTCTGTCATTTTAACTAAAGGGGATAAAAATAATAAACACCCCAACACAATAAGAGCAGGGGTGGAGGTGAGAACGACTTCCCATTCGAGACACTTCGTATACAAACAAAGCGAAAGAACTCTCGAACGGATCGAAGACACCTTTGTAAGAAACCCATACAACCTCTTGAAAGCCTGGAATGTTTCGTGTGTTAGCCCCTCCCTCTCTTACACTAAGAGTTGGCACACTTCCTCAGTTTTTTCGCGGCTCATCTCTCTTCACATTTTCCTTCTGTCATTATAATTAAGGGAATAAAAATAATCAACACCCCAACACAATAAGTGCAGGGGTGGAGGTGAGAACGACTTCACATTCGAGACACTTCGTATACAAACAAAGCGAAAGAACTCTCGAACGGATCGAAGACACCTTTGTAAGAAACCCATACAACCTCTTGAAAGCCTGGAATGTTTCGTGTGTTAGCCCCTCCCTCTCTTACACTAAGCGTTGGCACATTTCCTCAGTTTTTTCGCGGCTCATCTCTCTTCACATTTTAATTCTGTCATTATAACTAAAGGGAATAAAAATAATCAACACCCCAACACAATAAGTGCAGGGGGGGAGGTGAGAACGACTTCACATTCGAGACACTTCGTATACAAACAAAGCGAAAGAACTCTCGAACGGATCGAACACACCTTTGTAAGAAACCCATACATCCTCTTGAAAGCCTAGAATGCTTCGTTTGTTAGCCCCTCCTTCTCTTACACTTAGCGTTGGCACACTTCCTCAGTTTTTTCCCGGCACAACTCTCTTCACATTTTCCTTCTGTCCTTTTAACTAAATGAAATAAAAATCATCAACACCCCAACACAATAAGTGCAGGGGTGGAGGTGAGAACGACTTGATATTCGTGACACTTCGTATAAAAACAAAGCGAAAGAACCCTCGAACGGATCGAAGACACCTTTGTAAGAAACCAATACAACCCTTTGAAAGCCTGGAATGCTTCGTGTGTTAGCCCCTCCTTCTCTTACATTTAGCGTTGGCAGATTTCCTCAGATTTTTCATGCTTCATCTCACTTCACGGGTTCCTTCTGCCATTTCAACTAAAGGGAATAAAAATAATCAACACACCAACACAATAAGTGCAGGGGTGGAGATGAGAACGACTTCACATTCGAGACACTTGGTATACAAACAAAGCGAAAGAACTCTCGAACGGATCGAAGACACCTTTAAAGAAACCCATACAACCACTTGAAATCCTGGAATGTTTCGGGTGTTAGCCCCTCCCTCTCTAACACTTAGCGTTGGCACACTTCCTCACAGTTTTTTCCCGCCTAAACTCTCTTCACGTTTTCCTTCTCTATTTTTAACTAAAGGGGATAAAAATAATAAACACCCCAACACAATAAGTGCAGGGGTGGAGGTGAGAACGACTTCACATTCGAGACACTTCGTATACAAACAAAGCGAAAGAACTCTCGAACGGATCGAAGACACCTTTGTAAGAAACCCATACAACCTCTTGAAAGCCTGGAATGTTTCGTGTGTTAGCCCCTCCCTCTCTTACACTAAGCGTTGGCACACTTCCTCAGTTTTTTCGCGGCTCATCTCTCTTCACATTTTCCTTCTGTCATTATAACTAAAGGGAATAAAAATAATCAACACCCAACACAATAAGTGCAGGGGTGTAAGTGAGAACGACTTCACATTCGAGACACTTCGTATACAAACAAAGCGAAAGAACTCTCGAACGGATCGAAGACACCTTTGTAAGAAACCCATACATCCTCTTGAAAGCCTGGAATGCTTCGTTTGTTAGCCCCTCCTTCTCTGACACTTAGCGTTGGCACACTTCCTCAGTTTTTCCCCGTCTCATCTCTCTTCACGTGTTTCTCCTGTCATTTTAACTAAAGGGGATAAAAAGTCAACACCCCAACACAGTAAGTGCAGGGGTGGAGGTGAGAACGACTTCACATTCGAGACACTTCGTATACAAACAAAGCGAAAGAACTCTCGAACGGATCGAAGACACCCATGTAAGAAACCCATACATCCTCTTGAAATCCTGGAATGCTTCGTTTGTTAGCCCCTCCTTCTCTTACACTTAGCGTTGGCAAACTTCCTCAGTTTTTTCCCGTCTCATCGCTCTTCACGTGTTTCTCCTGTCATTTTAACTAAAGGGGATAAAATGTCAACACCCCAACACAGTAAGTGCAGGGGTGGAGTAGAGAACGACTTCACATTCGAGACACTTCGTATACAAACAAAGCGAAAGAACTCTCGAACGGATCGAAGACACCTTTAAAGAAACCCATACAACCACTTGAAATCCTGGAATGATTCGTGTGTTAGCCCCTCCCTCTCTAACACTTAGCGTTGGCACACTTCCTCACAGTTTTTTCCCGCCTCAACTCTCTTCACGTGTTCCTTCTCTATTTTTAACTAAAGGGGATGAAAATAATCAACACCCCAACACAATAAGTGCAGGGGTGGAGGTGAGAACGACTTCACATTCGAGACACTTCGTATACAAACAAAGCGAAAGAACTCTCGAACGGATCGAAGACACCTTTGTAAGAAACCCATACAACCTCTTGAAATCCTGGAATGCTTCGTGTGTTAGCCCCTCCCTCTCTTACACTTAGCGTTGGCACACTTCCTCACAGTTTTTTCACGCCTCATCTCTCTTCACGTGTTCCTTCTGTCATTTTAACTAAAGGGAATAAAAATAATCAACACCCCAACACAATAAGTGCAGGGGTGGAGGTGAGAACGACTTCACATTCGAGACACTTCGTATACAAACAAAGCGAAAGAACTCTCGAACGGATCGAAAACACCTTTGTAAGAAACCCATACAACCTCTTGAAAGCCTGGAATGTTTCGTGTGTTAGCCCCTCCCTCTCTTACACTAAGCGTTAGCACACTTCCTCAGTTTTTTCGCAGCTCATCTCTCTTCACATTTTCCTTCTGTCATTATAACTAAAGGGAATAAAAATAATCAACACCCCAACACAATAAGTGCAGGGGTGGAGGTGAGAACGACTTCACATTCGAGACACTTCGTATACAAACAAAGCGAAGGAACTCTCGAACGGATCGAAGACACCTTTGTAAGAAACCCATACATCCTCTTGAAAGCCTGGAATGCTTCGTTTGTTAGCCCCTCCTTCTCTTACACTTAGCGTTGGCACACCTCCTCAGTTTTTTCCCGTCTCATCTCTCTTCACGTGTTTCTCCTGTCATTTTAACTAAAGGGGATAAAATGTCAACACCCCAACACAGTAAGTGCAGGGGTGGAGGTGAGAACGACTTCACATTCAAGACACTTCGTATAAAAACAAAGCGAAAGAACTCTCGAACGGATCGAAGACACCTTTGTAAGAAACCCATACAACCTCTTGAAAGCCTGGAATGTTTCGTGTGTTAGCCCCTCCCTCTCTTACACTAAGCGTTAGCACACTTCCTCAGTTTTTTCGCGGCTCATCTCTCTTCACATTTTAATTCTGTCATTATAACTAAAGGGAATAAAAATAATCAACACCCCAACACAATAAGTGCAGGGGTGTAAGTGAGAACGACTTCATATTCGAGACACTTCGTATACAAACAAAGCGAAAGAACTCTCGAACGGATCGAAGACACATTTGTAAGAAACCCATACATCCTCTTGAAAGCCTGGAATGCTTCGTTTGTTAGCCCCTCCTTCTCTGACACTTAGCGTTGGCACACTTCCTCAGTTTTTCCCCGTCTCATCTCTCTTCACGTGTTTCTCCTGTCATTTTAACTAAAGGGGATAAAAAGTCAACACCCCAACACAGTAAGTGCAGGGGTGGAGGTGAGAACGACTTCACATTCGAGACACTTCGTATACAAACAAAGCGAAAGAACTCTCGAACGGATCGAAGACACCCATGTAAGAAACCCATACATCCTCTTGAAATCCTGGAATGCTTCGTTTGTTAGCCCCTCCTTCTCTTACACTTAGCGTTGGCAAACTTCCTCAGTTTTTTCCCGTCTCATCTCTCTTCACGTGTTTCTCCTGTCATTTTAACTAAAGGGGATAAAATGTCAACACCCCAACACAGTAAGTGCAGGGGTGGAGTAGAGAACGACTTCACATTCGAGACACTTCGTATACAAACAAAGCGAAAGAACTCTCGAACGGATCGAAGACACCTTTAAAGAAACCCATACAACCACTTGAAATCCTGGAATGATTCGTGTGTTAGCCCCTCCCTCTCTAACACTTAGCGTTGGCACACTTCCTCACAGTTTTTTCCTGCCTCAACTCTCTTCACGTGTTCCTTCTCTATTTTTAACTAAAGGGGATGAAAATAATCAACACCCCAACACAATAAGTGCAGGGGTGGAGGTGAGAACGACTTCACATTCGAGACACTTCGTATACAAACAAAGCGAAAGAACTCTCGAACGGATCGAAGACACCTTTGTAAGAAACCCATACAACCTCTTGAAATCCTGGAATGCTTCGTGTGTTAGCTTCTCCCTCTCTTACACTTAGCGTTGGCACACTTCCTCACAGTTTTTTCACGCCTCATCTCTCTTCACGTGTTCCTTCTGTCATTTTAACTAAAGGGGATAAAAATAATAAACACCCCAACACAATAAGTGCAGGGGTGGAGGTGAGAACGACTTCACATTCGAGACACTTCGTATACAAACAAAGCGAAAGAACTCTCGAACGGATCGAAGACACCTTTGTAAGAAACCCATACAACCTCTTGAAAGCCTGGAATGTTTCGTGTATTAGCCCCTCCCTCTCTTACACTAAGCGTTAGCACACTTCCTCAGTTTTTTCGCGGCTCATCTCTCTTCACATTTTAATTCTGTCATTATAACTAAAGGGAATAAAAATAATCAACACCCGAACACAATAAGTGCAGGGGTGGAGGTGAGAACGACTTCACATTCGAGACACTTCGTATACAAACAAAGCGAAAGAACTCTCGAACGGATCGAACACACCTTTGTAAGAAACCCATACAACCTCTTGAAAGCCTGGAATGTTTCGTGTATTAGCCCCTCCCTCTCTTACACTAAGCGTTAGCACACTTCCTCAGTTTTTTCGCGGCTCATCTCTCTTCACATTTTAATTCTGTCATTATAACTAAAGGGAATAAAAATAATCAACACCCGAACACAATAAGTGCAGGGGTGGAGGTGAGAACGACTTCACATTCGAGACACTTCGTATACAAACAAAGCGAAAGAACTCTCGAACGGATCGAACACACCTTTGTAAGAAACCCATACATCCTCTTGAAAGCCTGGAATGCTTCGTTTGTTAGCCCCTCCTTCTCTTACACTTAGCGTTGGCACACCTCCTCAGTTTTTTCCCGTCTCATCTCTCTTCACGTGTTTCTCCTGTCATTTTAACTAAAGGGGATAAAATGTCAACACCCCAACACAGTAAGTGCAGGGGTGGAGGTGAGAACGACTTCACATTCAAGACACTTCGTATAAAAACAAAGCGAAAGAACTCTCGAACGGATCGAAGACACCTTTGTAAGAAACCCATACAACCTCTTGAAAGCCTGGAATGTTTCGTGTGTTAGCCCCTCCCTCTCTTACACTAAGCGTTGGCACACTTCCTCAGTTTTTTCGCGGCTCCTCTCTCTTCACATTTTAATTCTGTCATTATAACTAAAGGGAATAAAAATAATCAACACCCCAACACAATAAGTGCAGGGGGGAGGTGAGAACGACTTCACATTCGAGACACTTCGTATACAAACAAAGCGAAAGAACTCTCGAACGGATCGAACACACCTTTGTAAGAAACCCATACATCCTCTTGAAAGCCTAGAATGCTTCGTTTGTTAGCCCCTCCTTCTCTTACACTTAGCGTTGGCACACTTCCTCAGTTTTTTCCCGGCTCAACTGTCTTCACATTTTCCTTCTGTCCTTTTAACTAAATGAAATAAAAATCATCAACACCCCAACACAATAAGTGCAGGGGTGGAGGTGAGAACGACTTGATATTCGAGACACTTCGTATAAAAACAAAGCGAAAGAACTCTCGAACGGATCGAAGACACCTTTGTAAGAAACCCATACAACCCTTTGAAAGCCTGGAATGCTTCGTGTGTTAGCCCCTCCTTCTCTTACATTTAGCGTTGGCAGATTTCCTCAGATTTTTCATGCCTCATCTCACTTCACGGGTTCCTTCTGCCATTTCAACTAAAGGTAATAAAAATAATCAACACACTAACACAATAAGTGCAGGGGTGGAGATGAGAACGACTTCACATTCGAGACACTTGGTATACAAACAAAGCGAAAGAACTCTCGAACGGAACGAAGACACCTTTAAAGAAACCCATACAACCACTTGAAATCCTGGAATGCTTCGGGTGTTAGCCCCTCCCTCTCTAACACTTAGCGTTGGCACACTTCCTCACAGTTTTTTCCCGCCTCAACTCTCTTCAAGTTTTCCTTCTCTATTTTTAACTAAAGGGGATAAAAATAATAAACACCCCAACACAATAAGTGCAGGGGTGGAGGTGAGAACGACTTCACATTCGAGACACTTCGTATACAAACAAAGCGAAAGAACTCTCGAACGGATCGAAGACACCTTTGTAAGAAACCCATACAACCTCTTGAAAGCCTGGAATGTTTCGTGTGTTAGCCCCTCCCTCTCTTACACTAAGCGTTGGCACACTTCCTCAGTTTTTTCGCGGCTCATCTCTCTTCACATTTTCCTTCTGTCATTATAACTAAAGGGAATAAAAATAATCAACACCCAACACAATAAGTGCAGGGGTGGAGGTGAGAACGACTTCACATTCGAGACACTTCGTATACAAACAAAGCGAAAGAACTCTCGAACGGATCGAACACACCTTTGTAAGAAACCCATACATCCTCTTGAAAGCCTGGAATGCTTCGTTTGTTAGCCCCTCCTTCTCTTACACTTAGCGTTGGCACACTTCCTCAGTTTTTTCCCGTCTCATCTCTCTTCACGTGTTTCTCTTGTCATTTTAACTAAAGGGGATAAAAAGTCAACACCCCAACACAGTAAGTGCAGGGGTGGAGGTGAGAACGACTTCACATTCGAGACACTTCGTATACAAACAAAGCGAAAGAACTCTCGAACGGATCGAACACACCTTTGTAAGAAACCCATACATCCTCTTGAAAGCCTGGAATGCTTCGTTTGTTAGCCCCTCCTTCTCTTACACTTAGCGTTGGCACACTTCCTCAGTTTTTTCCCGGCTCAACTCTCTTCAAATTTTCCTTCTGTCCTTTTAACTATAGGAAATAAAAATCATCAACACCCCAACACAATAAGTGCAGGGGTGGAGATGAGAACGACTTGATATTCGAGACACTTCGTATACAAACAAAGCGAAAGAACTCTCGAACGGATCGAAGACACCCATGTAAGAAACCCATACAACCTCTTGAAAGCCTGGAATGCTTCGTTTGTTAGCCCCTCCTTCTCTTACACTTAGCGTTGGCAAACTTCCTCAGTTTTTTCCCGTCTCATCTCTCTTCACGTGTTTCTCCTGTCATTTCAACTAAAGGGAATAAAAATAATCAACACACCAACACAATAAGTGCAGGGGTGGAGATGAGATCGACTTCACATTCGAGACACTTGGTATACAAACAAAGCGAAAGAACTCTCGAACGGATCGGAGACACCTTTAAAGAAACCCATACAAACCACTTGAAATCCTGGAATGATTCGTGTGTTAGCCCCTCCCTCTCTAACACTTAGCGTTGGCACACTTCCTCACAGTTTTTTCCCGTCTCAACTCTCTTCACGTGTTCCTTCTCTATTTTTAACTAAAGGGGATAAAAATAATCAACACCCCAACACAATAAGTGCAGGGGTGGAGGTGAGAAGGACTTCACATTCGAGACACTTCGTATACAAACAAAGCGAAAGAACTCTCGAACGGATCGAAGACACCTTTGTAAGAAACCCATACATCCTCTTGAAAGCCTGGAATGCTTCGTTTGTTAGCCCCTCCTTCTCTTACACTTAGCGTTGGCACACTTCCTCAGTTTTCCCCCGTCTCATCTCTCTTCACGTGTTTCTCCTGTCAGTTTAACTAAAGGGGATAAAAAGTCAACACCCCAACACAGTAAGTGCAGGGGTGGAGGTGAGAACGACTTCACATTCGAGACACTTCGTATACAAACAAAGCGAAAGAACTCTAGAACGGATCGAAGACACCTTTGTAAGAAACCCATACAACCTCTTGAAATCCTGGAATGCTTCGTGTGTTAGCCCCTCCCTCTCTTACACTTAGCGTTGGCACACTTCCTCACAGTTTTTTCACTCCTCATCCCTCTTCACGTGTTCCTTCTGTCATTTTAACTAAAGGGGATAAAAATAATAAACACCCCAACACAATAAGAGCAGGGGTGGAGGTGAGAACGACTTCCCATTCGAGACACTTCGTATACAAACAAAGCGAAAGAACTCTCGAACGGATCGAAGACACCTTTGTAAGAAACCCATACAACCTCTTGAAAGCCTGGAATGTTTCGTGTGTTAGCCCCTCCCTCTCTTACACTAAGAGTTGGCACACTTCCTCAGTTTTTTCGCGGCTCATCTCTCTTCACATTTTCCTTCTGTCATTATAATTAAGGGAATAAAAATAATCAACACCCCAACACAATAAGTGCAGGGGTGGAGGTGAGAACGACTTCACATTCGAGACACTTCGTATACAAACAAAGCGAAAGAACTCTCGAACGGATCGAAGACACCTTTGTAAGAAACCCATACAACCTCTTGAAAGCCTGGAATGTTTCGTGTGTTAGCCCCTCCCTCTCTTACACTAAGCGTTGGCACATTTCCTCAGTTTTTTCGCGGCTCATCTCTCTTCACATTTTAATTCTGTCATTATAACTAAAGGGAATAAAAATAATCAACACCCCAACACAATAAGTGCAGGGGGGGAGGTGAGAACGACTTCACATTCGAGACACTTCGTATACAAACAAAGCGAAAGAACTCTCGAACGGATCGAACACACCTTTGTAAGAAACCCATACATCCTCTTGAAAGCCTAGAATGCTTCGTTTGTTAGCCCCTCCTTCTCTTACACTTAGCGTTGGCACACTTCCTCAGTTTTTTCCCGGCTCAACTCTCTTCACATTTTCCTTCTGTCCTTTTAACTAAATGAAATAAAAATCATCAACACCCCAACACAATAAGTGCAGGGGTGGAGGTGAGAACGACTTGATATTCGTGACACTTCGTATAAAAACAAAGCGAAAGAACCCTCGAACGGATCGAAGACACCTTTGTAAGAAACCAATACAACCCTTTGAAAGCCTGGAATGCTTCGTGTGTTAGCCCCTCCTTCTCTTACATTTAGCGTTGGCAGATTTCCTCAGATTTTTCATGCTTCATCTCACTTCACGGGTTCCTTCTGCCATTTCAACTAAAGGGAATAAAAATAATCAACACACCAACACAATAAGTGCAGGGGTGGAGATGAGAACGACTTCACATTCGAGACACTTGGTATACAAACAAAGCGAAAGAACTCTCGAACGGATCGAAGACACCTTTAAAGAAACCCATACAACCACTTGAAATCCTGGAATGCTTCGGGTGTTAGCCCCTCCCTCTCTAACACTTAGCGTTGGCACACTTCCTCACAGTTTTTTCCCGCCTAAACTCTCTTCACGTTTTCCTTCTCTATTTTTAACTAAAGGGGATAAAAATAATAAACACCCCAACACAATAAGTGCAGGGGTGGAGGTGAGAACGACTTCACATTCGAGACACTTCGTATACAAACAAAGCGAAAGAACTCTCGAACGGATCGAAGACACCTTTGTAAGAAACCCATACAACCTCTTGAAAGCCTGGAATGTTTCGTGTGTTAGCCCCTCCCTCTCTTACACTAAGCGTTGGCACACTTCCTCAGTTTTTTCGCGGCTCATCTCTCTTCACATTTTCCTTCTGTCATTATAACTAAAGGGAATAAAAATAATCAACACCCAACACAATAAGTGCAGGGGTGTAAGTGAGAACGACTTCACATTCGAGACACTTCGTATACAAACAAAGCGAAAGAACTCTCGAACGGATCGAAGACACCTTTGTAAGAAACCCATACATCCTCTTGAAAGCCTGGAATGCTTCGTTTGTTAGCCCCTCCTTCTCTGACACTTAGCGTTGGCACACTTCCTCAGTTTTTCCCCGTCTCATCTCTCTTCACGTGTTTCTCCTGTCATTTTAACTAAAGGGGATAAAAAGTCAACACCCCAACACAGTAAGTGCAGGGGTGGAGGTGAGAACGACTTCACATTCGAGACACTTCGTATACAAACAAAGCGAAAGAACTCTCGAACGGATCGAAGACACCCATGTAAGAAACCCATACATCCTCTTGAAATCCTGGAATGCTTCGTTTGTTAGCCCCTCCTTCTCTTACACTTAGCGTTGGCAAACTTCCTCAGTTTTTTCCCGTCTCATCGCTCTTCACGTGTTTCTCCTGTCATTTTAACTAAAGGGGATAAAATGTCAACACCCCAACACAGTAAGTGCAGGGGTGGAGTAGAGAACGACTTCACATTCGAGACACTTCGTATACAAACAAAGCGAAAGAACTCTCGAACGGATCGAAGACACCTTTAAAGAAACCCATACAACCACTTGAAATCCTGGAATGATTCGTGTGTTAGCCCCTCCCTCTCTAACACTTAGCGTTGGCACACTTCCTCACAGTTTTTTCCCGCCTCAACTCTCTTCACGTGTTCCTTCTCTATTTTTAACTAAAGGGGATGAAAATAATCAACACCCCAACACAATAAGTGCAGGGGTGGAGGTGAGAACGACTTCACATTCGAGACACTTCGTATACAAACAAAGCGAAAGAACTCTCGAACGGATCGAAGACACCTTTGTAAGAAACCCATACAACCTCTTGAAATCCTGGAATGTTTCGTGTGTTAGCCCCTCCCTCTCTTACACTTAGCGTTGGCACACTTCCTCACAGTTTTTTCACGCCTCATCTCTCTTCACGTGTTCCTTCTGTCATTTTAACTAAAGGGGATAAAAATAATAAACACCCCAACACAATAAGTGCAGGGGTGGAGGTGAGAACGACTTCACATTCGAGACACTTCGTATACAAACAAAGCGAAAGAACTCTCGAACGGATCGAAAACACCTTTGTAAGAAACCCATACAACCTCTTGAAAGCCTGGAATGTTTCGTGTGTTAGCCCCTCCCTCTCTTACACTAAGCGTTAGCACACTTCCTCAGTTTTTTCGCGGCTCATCTCTCTTCACATTTTCCTTCTGTCATTATAACTAAAGGGAATAAAAATAATCAACACCCCAACACAATAAGTGCAGGGGTGGAGGTGAGAACGACTTCACATTCGAGACACTTCGTATACAAACAAAGCGAAGGAACTCTCGAACGGATCGAAGACACCTTTGTAAGAAACCCATACATCCTCTTGAAAGCCTGGAATGCTTCGTTTGTTAGCCCCTCCTTCTCTTACACTTAGCGTTGGCACACCTCCTCAGTTTTTTCCCGTCTCATCTCTCTTCACGTGTTTCTCCTGTCATTTTAACTAAAGGGGATAAAATGTCAACACCCCAACACAGTAAGTGCAGGGGTGGAGGTGAGAACGACTTCACATTCAAGACACTTCGTATAAAAACAAAGCGAAAGAACTCTCGAACGGATCGAAGACACCTTTGTAAGAAACCCATACAACCTCTTGAAAGCCTGGAATGTTTCGTGTGTTAGCCCCTCCCTCTCTTACACTAAGCGTTGGCACACTTCCTCAGTTTTTTCGCGGCTCATCTCTCTTCACATTTTAATTCTGTCATTATAACTAAAGGGAATAAAAATAATCAACACCCCAACACAATAAGTGCAGGGGTGTAAGTGAGAACGACTTCATATTCGAGACACTTCGTATACAAACAAAGCGAAAGAACTCTCGAACGGATCGAAGACACATTTGTAAGAAACCCATACATCCTCTTGAAAGCCTGGAATGCTTCGTTTGTTAGCCCCTCCTTCTCTGACACTTAGCGTTGGCACACTTCCTCAGTTTTTCCCCGTCTCATCTCTCTTCACGTGTTTCTCCTGTCATTTTAACTAAAGGGGATAAAAAGTCAACACCCCAACACAGTAAGTGCAGGGGTGGAGGTGAGAACGACTTCACATTCGAGACACTTCGTATACAAACAAAGCGAAAGAACTCTCGAACGGATCGAAGACACCCATGTAAGAAACCCATACATCCTCTTGAAATCCTGGAATGCTTCGTTTGTTAGCCCCTCCTTCTCTTACACTTAGCGTTGGCAAACTTCCTCAGTTTTTTCCCGTCTCATCTCTCTTCACGTGTTTCTCCTGTCATTTTAACTAAAGGGGATAAAATGTCAACACCCCAACACAGTAAGTGCAGGGGTGGAGTAGAGAACGACTTCACATTCGAGACACTTCGTATACAAACAAAGCGAAAGAACTCTCGAACGGATCGAAGACACCTTTAAAGAAACCCATACAACCACTTGAAATCCTGGAATGATTCGTGTGTTAGCCCCTCCCTCTCTAACATTTAGCGTTGGCACACTTCCTCACAGTTTTTTCCTGCCTCAACTCTCTTCACGTGTTCCTTCTCTATTTTTAACTAAAGGGGATGAAAAAATCAACACCCCAACACAATAAGTGCAGGGGTGGAGGTGAGAACGACTTCACATTCGAGACACTTCGTATACAAACAAAGCGAAAGAACTCTCGAACGGATCGAAGACACCTTTGTAAGAAACCCATACAACCTCTTGAAATCCTGGAATGCTTCGTGTGTTAGCCCCTCCCTCTCTTACACTTAGCGTTGGCACACTTCCTCACAGTTTTTTCACGCCTCATCTCTCTTCACGTGTTCCTTCTGTCATTTTAACTAAAGGGGATAAAAATAATAAACACCCCAACACAATAAGTGCAGGGGTGGAGGTGAGAACGACTTCACATTCGAGACACTTCGTATACAAACAAAGCGAAAGAACTCTCGAACGGATCGAAGACACCTTTGTAAGAAACCCATACAACCTCTTGAAAGCCTGGAATGTTTCGTGTATTAGCCCCTCCCTCTCTTACACTAAGCGTTAGCACACTTCCTCAGTTTTTTCGCGGCTCATCTCTCTTCACATTTTAATTCTGTCATTATAACTAAAGGGAATAAAAATAATCAACACCCGAACACAATAAGTGCAGGGGTGGAGGTGAGAACGACTTCACATTCGAGACACTTCGTATACAAACAAAGCGAAAGAACTCTCGAACGGATCGAACACACCTTTGTAAGAAACCCATACATCCTCTTGAAAGCCTGGAATGCTTCGTTTGTTAGCCCCTCCTTCTCTTACACTTAGCGTTGGCACACCTCCTCAGTTTTTTCCCGTCTCATCTCTCTTCACGTGTTTCTCCTGTCATTTTAACTAAAGGGGATAAAATGTCAACACCCCAACACAGTAAGTGCAGGGGTGGAGGTGAGAACGACTTCACATTCAAGACACTTCGTATAAAAACAAAGCGAAAGAACTCTCGAACGGATCGAAGACACCTTTGTAAGAAACCCATACAACCTCTTGAAAGCCTGGAATGTTTCGTGTGTTAGCCCCTCCCTCTCTTACACTAAGCGTTGGCACACTTCCTCAGTTTTTTCGCGGCTCATCTCTCTTCACATTTTAATTCTGTCATTATAACTAAAGGGAATAAAAATAATCAACACCCCAACACAATAAGTGCAGGGGGGAGGTGAGAACGACTTCACATTCGAGACACTTCGTATACAAACAAAGCGAAAGAACTCTCGAACGGATCGAACACACCTTTGTAAGAAACCCATACATCCTCTTGAAAGCCTAGAATGCTTCGTTTGTTAGCCCCTCCTTCTCTTACACTTAGCGTTGGCACACTTCCTCAGTTTTTTCCCGGCTCAACTCTCTTCACATTTTCCTTCTGTCCTTTTAACTAAATGAAATAAAAATCATCAACACCCCAACACAATAAGTGCAGGGGTGGAGGTGAGAACGACTTGATATTCGAGACACTTCGTATAAAAACAAAGCGAAAGAACTCTCGAACGGATCGAAGACACCTTTGTAAGAAACCCATACAACCCTTTGAAAGCCTGGAATGCTTCGTGTGTTAGCCCCTCCTTCTCTTACATTTAGCGTTGGCAGATTTCCTCAGATTTTTCATGCCTCATCTCACTTCACGGGTTCCTTCTGCCATTTCAACTAAAGGTAATAAAAATAATCAACACACTAACACAATAAGTGCAGGGGTGGAGATGAGAACGACTTCACATTCGAGACACTTGGTATACAAACAAAGCGAAAGAACTCTCGAACGGAACGAAGACACCTTTAAAGAAACCCATACAACCACTTGAAATCCTGGAATGCTTCGGGTGTTAGCCCCTCCCTCTCTAACACTTAGCGTTGGCACACTTCCTCACAGTTTTTTCCCGCCTCAACTCTCTTCAAGTTTTCCTTCTCTATTTTTAACTAAAGGGGATAAAAATAATAAACACCCCAACACAATAAGTGCAGGGGTGGAGGTGAGAACGACTTCACATTCGAGACACTTCGTATACAAACAAAGCGAAAGAACTCTCGAACGGATCGAAGACACCTTTGTAAGAAACCCATACAACCTCTTGAAAGCCTGGAATGTTTCGTGTGTTAGCCCCTCCCTCTCTTACACTAAGCGTTGGCACACTTCCTCAGTTTTTTCGCGGCTCATCTCTCTTCACATTTTCCTTCTGTCATTATAACTAAAGGGAATAAAAATAATCAACACCCAACACAATAAGTGCAGGGGTGGAGGTGAGAACGACTTCACATTCGAGACACTTCGTATACAAACAAAGCGAAAGAACTCTCGAACGGATCGAACACACCTTTGTAAGAAACCCATACATCCTCTTGAAAGCCTGGAATGCTTCGTTTGTTAGCCCCTCCTTCTCTTACACTTAGCGTTGGCACACTTCCTCAGTTTTTTCCCGTCTCATCTCTCTTCACGTGTTTCTCCTGTCATTTTAACTAAAGGGGATAAAAAGTCAACACCCCAACACAGTAAGTGCAGGGGTGGAGGTGAGAACGACTTCACATTCGAGACACTTCGTATACAAACAAAGCGAAAGAACTCTTGAACGGATCGAAGACACCTTTGTAAGAAACCCACACAACCTCTTGAAATCCTGGAATGCTTCGTGTGTTAGCCCCTCCCTCTCTTACACTAAGCGTTGGCACACTTCCTCAGTTTTTTCGCGGCTCATCTCTCTTCACATTTTCCTTCTGTCATTATAACTAAAGGTAATAAAAATAATCAACACCCCAACACAATAAGTGCAGGGGTGGAGGTGAGAACGACTTCACATTCGAGACACTTCGTATACAAACAAAGCGAAAGAACTCTCGAACGGATCGAAGACACCATTGTAAGAAACCCATACATCCTCTTGAAAGCCTGGAATACTTCGTTTGTTAGCCCCTCCTTCTCTTACACTTAGCGTTGGCACACTTCCTCAGTTTTTTCCCGTCTCATCTCTCTTCACGTGTTTCTCCTGTCAGTTTAACTAAAGGGGATAAAAAATCAACACCCCAACACAGTAAGTGCAGGGGTGGAGGTGTGAACGACTTCACATTCGAGACACTTCGTATACAAACAAAGCGAAAGAACTCTTGAACGGATCGAAGACACCTTTGTAAGAAACCCATACAACCTCTTGAAATCCTGGAATGCTTCGTGTGTTAGCCCCTCCCTCTCTTACACTTAGCGTTGGCACACTTCCTCACAGTTTTTTCACTCCTCATCTCTCTTCACGTGTTCCTTCTGTCATTTTAACTAAAGGGGATGAAAATAATAAACACACCAACACAATAAGTGCAGGGGTGGTGGTGAGAACGACTTCACATTCGAGACACTTCGTATACAAACAAAGCGAAAGAACTCTCGAACGGATCGAAGACACCTTTGTAAGAAACCCATACAACCTCTTGAAAGCCTGGAATGTTTCGTGTGTTAGCCCCTCCCTCTCTTACACTAAGCGTTGGCACACTTCCTCAGTTTTTTCGCGGCTCATCTCTCTTCACATTTTCCTTCTGTCATTATAACTAAAGGGAATAAAAATAATCAACACCCCAACACAATAAGTGCAGGGGTGGAGGTGAGAACAACTTCACATTCGAGACACTTCGTATACAAACAAAGCGAAAGAACTCTCGAACGGATCGAAGACACCTATGTAAGAAACCCATACATCCTCTTGAAAGCCTGGAATGCTTCGTTTGTTAGCCCCTCCTTCTCTTACACTTAGCGTTGGCACACTTCCTCAGTTTTCCCCGTCTCATCTCTCTTCACGTGTTTCTCCAGTCATTTTAACTAAAGGGGATAAAAAGTCAACACCCCAACACAGTAAGTGCAGGGGTGGAGGTGAGAACGACTTCACATTCGAGACACTTCGTATACAAACAAAGCGAAAGAACTCTCGAACGGATCGAAGACACCCATGTAAGAAACCCATACAACCTCTTGAAAGCCTGGAATGCTTGTTTGTTAGCCCCTCCTTCTCTTACACTTAGAGTTGGCACACATCCTCAGTTTTTCCCCGTCTCATCTCTCTTCACGTGTTTCTCCTGTCATTTTAACTAAAGGGGATAGAAAGTCAACACCCCAACACAGTAAGTGCAGGGGTGGAGGTGAGAACGACTTCACATTCGAGACACTTCGTATACAAACAAAGCGAAAGAACTCTCGAACGGATCGAAGACACCTTTGTAAGAAACCCATACAACCCCTTGAAAGCCTGGAATGTTTCGTGTGTTATCCCCTCTCTCTCTTACACTTAGCTTCGGCAGACTTTCTAAAAGGTTTTATCGCCTCATCCTTCTCTACATGTAAATTCTGTCAATTTAACTAAAGGGAATAAAAAAAAAACCATCACCCAACATAATAAGTGCAGGGGTGGAGGTGAGAACGACTTCACATTCGAGACACTTCGTATACAAACCAAGCGAAAGAACTCTCGAACGGATCGAAGACACCTTTTAAGAAACCCATACAACCCCTTGAAATCCTGGAATGCTTCGTGTGTTAGCCCCTCCCTCTCTTACACTTAGCGTTGGCACACTTCCTCACAGTTTTTTCCCGCCTCATCTCTCTTCACATGTTCCTTCTGTCATTTTAACTAAAGGGAATAAAAATAATCAACACCCCAACACAATAAGTGCAGGGGTGGAGGTGAGAGTGACTTCACATTCGAGACACTTCGTATACAAACAAAGCGAAAGAACTCTCGAACGGATCGAAGACACCTTTGTAAGAAACCCATACAACCTCTTGAAAGCCTGGAATGTTTCGTGTGTTATCCCCTCTCTCTCTCTTACACTTAGCTTCGGCAGACTTTCTAAAAGGATTTATCGCCTCATCCTTCTCTACATGTAAATTCTATCAATTTAACTAAAGGGAATAAAAAAAAACATCACCCCAACACAATAAGTGCAGGGGTGGAGGTGAGAGCGACTTCACATTCGAGACACTTCGTATACAAACAAAGCGAAAGAACTCTCGAACGGATCGAAGACACCTTTTAAGAAACCCATACAACTCCTTGAAATCCTGGAATGCTTCGTGTGTTAGCCCCTCCATCTCTTACACTTAGCGTTGGCACAATTCCTCACAGTTTTTTCACGCCTCATCTCTCTTCACGTGTTCCTTCTGTCATTTTAACTAAAGGGAATAAAAATAATCAACACTACAACACAATAAGTGCAGGGGTGGAGGTGAGAGCAACTTCACATTCGATACACTTGGTATACAAACAAAGCGAAAGAACTCTCGAACGGATCGAAGACACCTTTGTAAGAAACCCATACAACCTCTTGAAAGCCTGGAATGTTTCGTGTGTTATCATCTCTCTCTCTCTAACACTTAGCGTTGGCACACTTCCTCACAGTTTTTTCCGCCTCATCTCTCTTTACCTGTTCCTTCTGTCATTTTAACTAAAGGGAATAAAAATAATCAACACCCCAACACAATAAGTGCAGGGGTGGAGGTGAGAACGACTTAACATTCGAGACACTTCGTATACAAACAAAGCGAAAGAACTCTCGAACGGATCGAAGACACCTTTTAGGAAACCCATACAACCCCTTGAAAGCCTGGAATGTTTCGTGTGTTATCCCCTCTCTCTCTTACACTTAGCTTCGGCAGACTTTCTAAAAGGTTTTATCGCCTCATCCTTCTCTACATGTAAATTCTGTCAATTTAACTAAAGGAAATAAAAAAAACATTCCCCAACACAATAAGTGCAGGGGTGGAGGTGAGAGCGACTTCACATTCGAGACACTTCGTATACAAACAAAGCGAAAGAACTCTCGAACGGATCGAAGACACCTTTTAAGAAACCCATACAACTCCTTGAAATCCTGGAATGCTTCGTGTGTTAGCCCCTCCATCTCTTACACTTAGCGTTGGCACAATTCCTCACAGTTTTTTCACGCCTCATCTCTCTTCACGTGTTCCTTCTGTCATTTTAACTAAAGGGAATAAAAAAAAACATCACCCCAACACAATAAATGCAGGGGTGGAGGTGAGAACGACTTCACATTCGAGACACTTCGTATACAAACAAAGCGAAAGAACTCTCGAACGGATCGAAGACACCTTTTAAGAAACCCATACAACCCCTTGAATTCCTGGAATGCTTCATGTGTTAGCCCCTCCCTCTCTAACACTTAGCGTTGGCACACTTCCTCACAGTTTTTTCCGCCTCATCTCTCTTTACCTGTTCCTTCTGTCATTTTAACTAAAGGGAATAAAAATAATCAACACCCCAACACAATAAGTGCAGGGGTGGAGGTGAGAACGACTTAACATTCGAGACACTTCGTATACAAACAAAGCGAAAGAACTCTCGAACGGATCGAAGACACCTTTTAGGAAACCCATACAACCCCTTGAAAGCCTGGAATGTTTCGTGTGTTATCCCCTCTCTCTCTTACACTTAGCTTCGGCAGACTTTCTAAAAGGTTTTATCGCCTCATCCTTCTCTACATGTAAATTCTGTCAATTTAACTAAAGGAAATAAAAAAAAACATTCCCCAACACAATAAGTGCAGGAGTGGAGGTGAGAGCGACTTCACATTCGAGACACTTCGTATACAAACCAAGCGAAAGAACTCTCGAACGGATCGAAGACACCTTTTAAGAAACCCATACAACCCCTTGAAATCCTGGAATGCTTCGTGTGTTAGCCCCTCCCTCTCTTACACTTAGCGTTGGCACACTTCCTCACAGTTTTTTCCCGCCTCATCTCTCTTCACATGTTCCTTCTGTCATTTTAACTAAAGGGAATAAAAATAATCAACACCCCAACACAATAAGTGCAGGGGTGGAGGTGAGAGTGACTTCACATTCGAGACACTTCGTATACAAACAAAGCGAAAGAACTCTCGAACGGATCGAAGACACCTTTGTAAGAAACCCATACAACCTCTTGAAAGCCTGGAATGTTTCGTGTGTTATCCCCTCTCTCTCTCTTACACTTAGCTTCGGCAGACTTTCTAAAAGGATTTATCGCCTCATCCTTCTCTACATGTAAATTCTATCAATTTAACTAAAGGGAATAAAAAAAAACATCACCCCAACACAATAAGTGCAGGGGTGGAGGTGAGAGCGACTTCACATTCGAGACACTTCGTATACAAACGAAGCGAAAGAACTCTCGAACGGATCGAAGACACCTTTTAAGAAACCCATACAACTCCTTGAAATCCTGGAATACTTCGTGTGTTAGCCCCTCCATCTCTTACACTTAGCGTTGGCACAATTCCTCACAGTTTTTTCACGCCTCATCTCTCTTCACGTGTTCCTTCTGTCATTTTAACTAAAGGGAATAAAAATAATCAACACTACAACACAATAAGTGCAGGGGTGGAGGTGAGAGCAACTTCACATTCGATACACTTGGTATACAAACAAAGCGAAAGAACTCTCGAACGGATCGAACACACCTTTGTAAGAAACCCATACAACCTCTTGAAAGCCTGGAATGTTTCGTGTGTTATCCCCTCTCTCTCTTACACTGATCTTCGGCAGACTTTCTAAAAGGTTTTATCGCCTCATCCTTCTCTACATGTAAATTCTATCAATTTAACTAAAGGGAATAAAAAAAACATCACCCCAACACAATAATTGCAGGGGTGGAGGTGAGAACGACTTCACATTCGAGACACTTCGTATACAAACCAAGCGAAAGAACTCTCGAACGGATCGAAGACACCTTTTAAGAAACCCTTACAACCCCTTGAAATCCTGGAATGCTTCGTGTGTTAGCCCCTCCCTCTCTAACACTTAGCGTTGGCACACTTCCTCACAGTTTTTTCCCGCCTCATCTCTCTTCACATGTTCCTTCTGTCATTTTAACTAAATGGAATAAAAATAATCAACACCCCAACACAATAAGTGCAGGGGTGGAGGTGAGAGCGACTTCACATTCGAGACTATTCGTATACAAACAAAGCGAAAGAACTCTCGAACGGATCGAAGACACTTTTGTAAGAAAACCATACAACCTCTTGAAAGCCTGGAATGCTTCGTGTGTTAGCCCCTCCTTCTCTTACATTTAGCGTTGGCAGATTTCCTCAGATTTTTCATGCCTCATCTCTCTTCACGTGTTCCTTCTGTCATTTTAACTAAAGGGAATACAATCAACACCCCAACACAATAAGTGCAGGGGTGGAGGTGAGAACGACTTCACATTCGAGACACTTCGTATACAAACAAAGCGAAAGAACTCTCGAACGGATCGAAGACACCTTTGTAAGAAACCCATACAACCTCTTGAAAGCCTGGAATGTTTCGTGTGTTATCCCCTCCCTCTTACATTTAGCTTCCTTCGGCAGACTTTCTAAAAGCTTTTATCGCCTCATCCTTCTCTACATGTAAATTCTGTCAATTTAACTAAAGGGAATAAAAAAAACATCACCCAACACAATAAGTGCAGGGGTGGAGGTGAGAACGACTTCACATTCGAGACACTTCGTATACAAACAAAGCGAAAGAACTCTCGAACGGATCGAAGACACCTTTTAAGAAACCCATACAACCCCTTGAAATCCTGGAATGCTTCGTGTGTTTGCCCCTCCCTCTCTAACACTTAGCGTTGGCACACTTCCTCACAGTTTTTGTCCCGCCTCATCTCTCTTCACCTGTTCCTTCTGTCATTTTAACTAAAGGGAATAAAAATAATCAACACCCCAACACAATAAGTGCAGGGGTGGAGGTGAGAGCGACTTCACATTCGAGACACTTCGTATACAAACAAAGCGAAAGAACACAAGAACGGATCGAAGACACCTTTGTAAGAAACCCATACAACCTCTTGAAAGCCTGGAATGTTTCGTGTGTTATTCCCTCTCTCTCTCTTACACTTAGCTTCGGCAGACTTTCTAAAAGGTTTTATCGCCTCATCCTTCTCTACATGTAAATTCTGTCAATTTAACTAAAGGAAATAAAAAAAAACATCCCCCAACACAATAAGTGCAGGGGTGGAGGTGAGAGCGACTTCACATTCGAGACACTTGGTATACAAACAAAGCGAAAGAACTCTCGAACGGATCGAACACACCTTTGTAAGAAACCCATACAACCTCTTGAAAGCCTGGAATGTTTCGTGTGTTATCCCCTCTCTCTCTTACACTGATCTTTGGCAGACTTTCTAAAAGGTTTTATCGCCTCATCCTTCTCTACATGTAAATTCTATCAATTTAACTAAAGGGAATAAAAAAAACATCACCCCAACACAATAATTGCAGGGGTGGAGGTGAGAACGACTTCACGTTCGAGACACTTCGTATACAAACCAAGCGAAAGAACTCTCGAACGGATCGAAGACACCTTTTAAGAAACCCTTACAACCCCTTGAAATCCTGGAAGGCTTCGTGTGTTAGCCCCTCCCTCTCTAACACTTAGCGTTGGCACACTTCCTCACAGTTTTTTCCCGCCTCATCTCTCTTCACATGTTCCTTCTGTCATTTTAACTAAATGGAATAAAAATAATCAACACCCCAACACAATAAGTGCAGGGGTGGAGGTGAGAGCGACTTCACATTCGAGACACTTGGTATACAAACAAAGCGAAAGAACTCTCGAACGGATCGAACACACCTTTGTAAGAAACCCATACAACCTCTTGAAAGCCTGGAATGTTTCGTGTGTTATCCCCTCTCTCTCTTACACAGATCTTTGGCAGACTTTCTAAAAGGTTTTATCGCCTCATCCTTCTCTACATGTAAATTCTATCAATTTAACTAAAGGGGATAGAAAGTCAACACCCCAACACAGTAAGTGCAGGGGTGGAGGTGAGAACGACTTCACATTCGAGACACTTCGTATACAAACAAAGCGAAAGAACTCTCGAACGGATCGAAGACACCTTTGTAAGAAACCCATACATCCTCTTGAAACCCTGGAATGCTTCGTTTGTTAGCCCCTCCTTCTCTTACACTTAGCGTTGGCACACCTCCTCAGTTTTTTTCCCGTCTTATCTCTCTTCACGTGTTTCTCCTGTCATTTTAACTAAAGGGGATAGAAAGTCAACACCCCAACACAGTAAGTGCAGGGGTGGAGGTGAGAACGACTTCACATTCGAGACACTTCGTATACAAACAAAGCGAAAGAACTCTCGAACGGATCGAAGACACCTTTGTAAGAAACCCATACATCCTCTTGAAAGCCTGGAATGCTTCGTGTGTTAGCCCCTCCCTCTCTAACACTTAGCGTTGGCACACTTCCTCACAGTTTTTTCCCGCCTCAACTCTCTTCACGTGTTCCTTCTCTATTTTTAACTAAAGGGGATAAAAATAATCAACACCTCAACACAATAAGTGCAGGGGTGGAGGTGAGAACGACTTCACATTCGAGACACTTCGTATACAAACAAAGCGAAAGAACTCTCGAACGGATCGAAGACACCTTTTTAAGAAACCCATACATCCTCTTGAAAGCCTGGAATGCTTCGTTTGTTAGCCCCTCCTTCTCTTACACTTAGCGTTGGCACACTTCCTCAGTTTTTTCCCGTCTCATCTCTCTTCACGTGTTTCTCCTGTCAGTTTAACTAAAGGGGATAAAAAGTCAACACCCCAACACTGTAAGTGCAGGGGTGGAGGTGAGAACGACTTCACATTCGAGACACTTCGTATACAATCAAAGCGAAAGAACTCTCGAACGGATCGAAGACACCTTTGTAAGAAACCCATACAACCTCTTGAAAGCCTGGAATGTTTCGTGTGTTAGCCCCTCCCTCTCTTACACTAAGCGTTGGCACACTTCCTCAGTTTTTTCGCGGCTCATCTCTCTTCACATTTTCCTTCTGTCATTTTAACTAAAGGGGATAAAAAGTCAACACCCCAACACAGTAAGTGCAGGGGTGGAGGTGAGAACGACTTCACATTCGAGACACTTCGTATACAAACAAAGCGAAAGAACTCTCGAACGGATCGAAGACACCCATGTAAGAAACCCATACAACCTCTTGAAAGCCTGGAATTCTTGTTTGTTAGCCCCTCCTTCTCTTACACTTAGAGTTGGCACACTTCCTCAGTTTTTCCCGTCTCATCTCTCTTCACGTGTTTCTCCTGTCATTTTAACTAAAGGGGATAGAAAGTCAACACCCCAACACAGTAAGTGCAGGGGTGGAGGTGAGAACGACTTCACATTCGAGACACTTCGTATACAAACAAAGCGAAAGAACTCTCGAACGGATCGAAGACACCTTTGTAAGAAACCCATACATCCTCTTGAAAGCCTGGAATGCTTCGTTTGTTAGCCCCTCCTTCTCTTACACTTAGCGTTGGCACACCTCCTCAGTTTTTTTCCCGTCTTATCTCTCTTCACGTGTTTCTCCTGTCATTTTAACTAAAGGGGATAGAAAGTCAACACCCCAACACAGTAAGTGCAGGGGTGGAGGTGAGAACGACTTCACATTCGAGACACTTCGTATACAAACAAAGCGAAAGAACTCTCGAACGGATCGAAGACACCTTTGTAAGAAACCCATACATCCTCTTGAAAGCCTGGAATGCTTCGTGTGTTAGCCCCTCCCTCTCTAACACTTAGCGTTGGCACACTTCCTCACAGTTTTTTCCCGCCTCAACTCTCTTCACGTGTTCCTTCTCTATTTTTAACTAAAGGGGATAAAAATAATCAACACCTCAACACAATAAGTGCAGGGGTGGAGGTGAGAACGACTTCACATTCGAGACACTTCTTATACAAACAAAGCGAAAGAACTCTCGAACGGATCGAAGACACCTTTGTAAGAAACCCATACAACCTCTTGAAAGCCTGGTATGTTTCGTGTGTTAGCCCCTCCCTCTCTTACACTTAGCGTTGGCACACTTCCTCAGTATTTTCGCGGCTCATCTCTCTTCACATTTTCCTTCTGTCATTATAACTAAAGGGAATAAAAATAATCAACACCCCAACACAATAAGTGCAGGGGTGGAGGTGAGAACGACTTCACATTCGAGACACTTCGTATACAAACAAAGCGAAAGAACTCTCGAACGGATCGAAGACACCTTTTTAAGAAACCCATACATCCTCTTGAAAGCCTGGAATGCTTCGTTTGTTAGCCCCTCCTTTTCTTACACAGCGTTGGCACACTTCCTCAGTTTTTTCCCGTCTCATCTCTCTTCACGTGTTTCTCCTGTCATTTTAACTAAAGGGGATAAAAAGTCAACACCCCAACACAGTAAGTGCAGGGGTGGAGGTGAGAACGACTTCACATTCGAGACACTTCGTATACAAACAAAGCGAAAGAACTCTTGAACGGATCGAAGACACCTTTGTAAGAAACCCATACAACCTCTTGAAATCCTGGAATGCTTCGTGTGTTAGCCCCTCCCTCTCTTACACTTAGCGTTGGCACACTTCCTCACAGTTTTTTCCCGCCTCATCTCTCTTGACGTGTTCCTTCTGTCTTTTCAACTAAAGGGAATAAAAATAATCAACACACCAACACAATAAGTGCAGGGGTGGAGATGAGAACGACTTCACATTCGAGACACTTGGTATACAAACAAAGCGAAAGAACTCTCGAACGGATCGGAGACACCTTTAAAGAAACCCATACAACCACTTGAAATCCTGGAATGCTTCGTGTGTTAACCCCTCCCACTCTAACACTTAGCGTTGGCACACTTCCTCACAGTTTTTTCCCGCCTCAACTCTCTTCACGTGTTCCTTCTCTATTTTTAACTAAAGGTGATAAAAATAATCAACACCCCAACACAATAAGTGCAGGGGTGGAGGTGAGAACGACTTCACATTCGAGACACTTCGTATACAAACAAAGCGAAAGAACTCTCGAACGGATCGAAGACACCTTTGTAAGAAACCCATACAACCTCTTGAAAGCCTGGAATGTTTCGTGTGTTAGCCCCTCCCTCTCTTACACTAAGCGTTGGCACGCTTCCTCAGTTTTTTCCCGGCTCAACTCTCTTCACATTTTCCTTCTGTCCTTTTAACTATAGGAAATAAAAATCATCAACACCCCAACACAATAAGTGCAGGGGTGGAGGTGAGAACGACTTGATATTCGAGACACTTCGTATACAAACAAAGCGAATGAACTCTCGAACGGATCGAAGACACCCATGTAAGAAACCCATACAACCTCTTGAAAGCCTGGAATGCTTCGTTTGTTAGCCCCTCCTTCTCTTACACTTAGCGTTGGCAAACTTCCTCAGTTTTTTCCCGTCTCATCTCTCTTCACGTGTTTCTCCTGTCATTTTAACTAAAGGGGATAAAAAGTCAACACCCCAACACAGTAAGTGCAGGGGTGGAGGTGAGAACGACTTCACATTCGAGACACTTCGTATACAAACAAAGCGAAAGAACTCTTGAACGGATCGAAGACACCTTTGTAAGAAACCCATACAACCTCTTGAAATCCTGGAATGCTTCGTGTGTTAGCCCCTCCCTCTCTTACACTTAGCGTTGGCACACTTCCTCACAGTTTTTTCCCGCCTCATCTCTCTTGACGTGTTCCTTCTGTCTTTTCAACTAAAGGGAATAAAAATAATCAACACACCAACACAATAAGTGCAGGGGTGGAGATGAGAACGACTTCACATTCGAGACACTTGGTATACAAACAAAGCGAAAGAACTCTCGAACGGATCGGAGACACCTTTAAAGAAACCCATACAACCACTTGAAATCCTGGAATGCTTCGTGTGTTAACCCCTCCCACTCTAACACTTAGCGTTGGCACACTTCCTCACAGTTTTTTCCCGCCTCAACTCTCTTCACGTGTTCATTCTCTATTTTTAACTAAAGGTGATAAAAATAATCAACACCCCAACACAATAAGTGCAGGGGTGGAGGTGAGAACGACTTCACATTCGAGACACTTCGTATACAAACAAAGCGAAAGAACTCTCGAACGGATCGAAGACACCTTTGTAAGAAACCCATACAACCTCTTGAAAGCCTGGAATGTTTCGTGTGTTAGCCCCTCCCTCTCTTACACTAAGCGTTGGCACGCTTCCTCAGTTTTTTCCCGGCTCAACTCTCTTCACATTTTCCTTCTGTCCATTTAACTATAGGAAATAAAAATCATCAACACCCCAACACAATAAGTGCAGGGGTGGAGGTGAGAACGACTTGATATTCGAGACACTTCGTATACAAACAAAGCGAATGAACTCTCGAACGGATCGAAGACACCCATGTAAGAAACCCATACAACCTCTTGAAAGCCTGGAATGCTTCGTTTGTTAGCCCCTCCTTCTCTTACACTTAGCGTTGGCAAACTTCCTCAGTTTTTTCCCGTCTCATCTCTCTTCACGTGTTTCTCCTGTCATTTCAACTAAAGGGAATAAAAATAATCAACACACCAACACAATAAGTGCAGGGGTGGAGATGAGAACGACTTCACATTCGAGACACTTGGTATACAAACAAAGCGAAAGAACTCTCGAACGGATCGGAGACACCTTTAAAGAAACCCATACAACGACTTGAAATCCTGGAATGATTCGTGTGTTAGCCCCTCCCTCTCTAACACTTAGCGTTGGCACACTTCCTCACAGTTTTTTCCCGCCTCAACTCTCTTCACGTGTTCCTTCTCTATTTTTAACTAAAGGGGATAAAAATAATCAACACCCCAACACAATAAGTGCAGGGGTGGAGGTGAGAACGACTTCACATTCGAGACACTTCGTATACAAACAAAGCGAAAGAACTCTCGAACGGATCGAAGACACCTTTTTAAGAAACCCATACATCCTCTTGAAAGCCTGGAATGCTTCGTTTGTTAGCCCCTCCTTCTCTTACACTTAGCGTTGGCACACTTCCTCAGTTTTTTCCCGTCTCATCTCTCTTCACGTGTTTCTCCTGTCAGTTTAACTAAAGGGGATAAAAAGTCAACACCCCAACACTGTAAGTGCAGGGGTGGAGGTGAGAACGACTTCACATTCGAGACACTTCGTATACAATCAAAGCGAAAGAACTCTCGAACGGATCGAAGACACCTTTGTAAGAAACCCATACAACCTCTTGAAAGCCTGGAATGTTTCGTGTGTTAGCCCCTCCCTCTCTTACACTAAGCGTTGGCACACTTCCTCAGTTTTTTCGCGGCTCATCTCTCTTCACATTTTCCTTCTGTCATTATAACTAAAGGGAATAAAAATAATCAACACCCCAACACAATAAGTGCAGGGGTGGAGGTGAGAACGACTTCACATTCGAGACACTTCGTATACAAACAAAGCGAAAGAACTCTCGAACGGATCGAAGACACCTTTTTAAGAAACCCATACATCCTCTTGAAAGCCTGGAATGCTTCGTTTGTTAGCCCCTCCTTTTCTTACACAGCGTTGGCACACTTCCTCAGTTTTTTCCCGTCTCATCTCTCTTCACGTGTTTCTCCTGTCATTTTAACTAAAGGGGATAAAAAGTCAACACCCCAACACAGTAAGTGCAGGGGTGGAGGTGAGAACGACTTCACATTCGAGACACTTCGTATACAAACAAAGCGAAAGAACTCTTGAACGGATCGAAGACACCTTTGTAAGAAACCCATACAACCTCTTGAAATCCTGGAATGCTTCGTGTGTTAGCCCCTCCCTCTCTTACACTTAGCGTTGGCACACTTCCTCACAGTTTTTTCCCGCCTCATCTCTCTTGACGTGTTCCTTCTTTCTTTTCAACTAAAGGGAATAAAAATAATCAACACACCAACACAATAAGTGCAGGGGTGGAGATGAGAACGACTTCACATTCGAGACACTTGGTATACAAACAAAGCGAAAGAACTCTCGAACGGATCGGAGACACCTTTAAAGAAACCCATACAACCACTTGAAATCCTGGAATGCTTCGTGTGTTAACCCCTCCCACTCTAACACTTAGCGTTGGCACACTTCCTCACAGTTTTTTCCCGCCTCATCTCTCTTCACGTGTTCCTTCTCTATTTTTAACTAAAGGTGATAAAAATAATCAACACCCCAACACAATAAGTGCAGGGGTGGAGGTGAGAACGACTTCACATTCGAGACACTTCGTATACAAACAAAGCGAAAGAACTCTCGAACGGATCGAAGACACCTTTGTAAGAAACCCATACAACCTCTTGAAAGCCTGGAATGTTTCGTGTGTTAGCCCCTCCCTCTCTTACACTAAGCGTTGGCACGCTTCCTCAGTTTTTTCCCGGCTCAACTCTCTTCACATTTTCCTTCTGTCCTTTTAACTATAGGAAATAAAAATCATCAACACCCCAACACAATAAGTGCAGGGGTGGAGGTGAGAACGACTTGATATTCGAGACACTTCGTATACAAACAAAGCGAATGAACTCTCGAACGGATCGAAGACACCCATGTAAGAAACCCATACAACCTCTTGAAAGCCTGGAATGCTTCGTTTGTTAGCCCCTCCTTCTCTTACACTTAGCGTTGGCAAACTTCCTCAGTTTTTTCCCGTCTCATCTCTCTTCACGTGTTTCTCCTGTCATTTTAACTAAAGGGGATAAAAAGTCAACACCCCAACACAGTAAGTGCAGGGGTGGAGGTGAGAACGACTTCACATTCGAGACACTTCGTATACAAACAAAGCGAAAGAACTCTTGAACGGATCGAAGACACCTTTGTAAGAAACCCATACAACCTCTTGAAATCCTGGAATGCTTCGTGTGTTAGCCCCTCCCTCTCTTACACTTAGCGTTGGCACACTTCCTCACAGTTTTTTCCCGCCTCATCTCTCTTGACGTGTTCCTTCTGTCTTTTCAACTAAAGGGAATAAAAATAATCAACACACCAACACAATAAGTGCAGGGGTGGAGATGAGAACGACTTCACATTCGAGACACTTGGTATACAAACAAAGCGAAAGAACTCTCGAACGGATCGGAGACACCTTTAAAGAAACCCATACAACCACTTGAAATCCTGGAATGCTTCGTGTGTTAACCCCTCCCACTCTAACACTTAGCGTTGGCACACTTCCTCACAGTTTTTTCCCGCCTCAACTCTCTTCACGTGTTCATTCTCTATTTTTAACTAAAGGTGATAAAAATAATCAACACCCCAACACAATAAGTGCAGGGGTGGAGGTGAGAACGACTTCACATTCGAGACACTTCGTATACAAACAAAGCGAAAGAACTCTCGAACGGATCGAAGACACCTTTGTAAGAAACCCATACAACCTCTTGAAAGCCTGGAATGTTTCGTGTGTTAGCCCCTCCCTCTCTTACACTAAGCGTTGGCACGCTTCCTCAGTTTTTTCCCGGCTCAACTCTCTTCACATTTTCCTTCTGTCCATTTAACTATAGGAAATAAAAATCATCAACACCCCAACACAATAAGTGCAGGGGTGGAGGTGAGAACGACTTGATATTCGAGACACTTCGTATACAAACAAAGCGAATGAACTCTCGAACGGATCGAAGACACCCATGTAAGAAACCCATACAACCTCTTGAAAGCCTGGAATGCTTCGTTTGTTAGCCCCTCCTTCTCTTACACTTAGCGTTGGCAAACTTCCTCAGTTTTTTCCCGTCTCATCTCTCTTCACGTGTTTCTCCTGTCATTTCAACTAAAGGGAATAAAAATAATCAACACACCAACACAATAAGTGCAGGGGTGGAGATGAGAACGACTTCACATTCGAGACACTTGGTATACAAACAAAGCGAAAGAACTCTCGAACGGATCGGAGACACCTTTAAAGAAACCCATACAACGACTTGAAATCCTGGAATGATTCGTGTGTTAGCCCCTCCCTCTCTAACACTTAGCGTTGGCACACTTCCTCACAGTTTTTTCCCGCCTCAACTCTCTTCACGTGTTCCTTCTCTATTTTTAACTAAAGGGGATAAAAATAATCAACACCCCAACACAATAAGTGCAGGGGTGGAGGTGAGAACGACTTCACATTCGAGACACTTCGTATACAAACAAAGCGAAAGAACTCTCGAACGGATCGAAGACACCTTTGTAAGAAACCCATACATCCTCTTGAAAGCCTGGAATGCTTCGTTTGTTAGCCCCTCCTTCTCTTACACTTAGCGTTGGCACACTTCCTCAGTTTTTTCCCGGCTCAACTCTCTTCACATTTTCCTTCTGTCCTTTTAACTATAGGAAATAAAAATCATCAACACCCCAACACAATAAGTGCAGGGATGGAGGTGAGAACGACTTGATATTCGAGACACTTCGTATACAAACAAAGCGAAAGAACTCTCGAACGGATCGAAGAACCCATGTAAGAAACCCATACAACCTCTTGAAAGCCTGGAATGCTTCGTTTGTTAGCCCCTCCTTCTCTTACACTTAGCGTTGGCAAACTTCCTCAGTTTTTTCCCGTCTCATCTCTCTTCACGTGTTTCTCCTGTCATTTCAACTAAAGGGGATAAAAAGTCAACACCCCAACACAGTAAGTGCAGGGGTGGAGGTGAGAACGACTTCACATTCGAGACACTTCGTATACAAACAAAGCGAAAGAACTCTTGAACGGATCGAAGACACCTTTGTAAGAAACCCATACAACCTCTTGAAATCCTGGAATGCTTCGTGTGTTAGCCCCTCCCTCTCTTACACTTAGCGTTGGCACACTTCCTCACAGTTTTTTCACTCCTCATCTCTCTTCACGTGTTCCTTCTGTCATTTTAACTAAAGGGGATAAAAATAATAAACACACCAACACAATAAGTGCAAGGGTGGAGGTGAGAACGACTTCACATTCGAGACACTTCGTATACAAACAAAGCGAAAGAACTCTCGAACGGATCGAAGACACCTTTGTAAGAAACCCATACATCCTCTTGAAAGCCTGGAATGCTTCGTTTGTTAGCCCCTCCTTCTCTTACACTTAGCGTTGGCACACTTCCTCAGTTTTTTCCCGTCACATCTCTCCACGTGTTTCTCCTGTCAGTTTAACTAAAGGGGATAAAAAGTCAACACCCCAACACAGTAAGTGCAGGGGTGGAGGTGAGAACGACTTCACATTCGAGACACTTCGTATACAAACAAAGCGAAAGAACTCTTGAACGGATCGAAGACACCTTTGTAAGAAACCCATACAACCTCTTGAAATCCTGGAATGCTTCGTGTGTTAGCCCCTCCCTCTCTTACACTTAGCGTTGGCACACTTCCTCACAGTTTTTTCACTCCTCATCTCTCTTCACGTGTTCCTTCTGTCATTTTAACTAAAGCGGATAAAAATAATAAACACCCCAACACAATAAGTGCAGGGGTGGAGGTGAGAACGACTTCACATTCGAGACACTTCGTATACAAACAAAGCGAAAGAACTCTCGAACGGATCGAAGACACCTTTGTAAGAAACCCATACAACCTCTTGAAAGCCTGGAATGTTTCGTGTGTTAGCCCCTCCCTCTCTTACACTAAGCGTTGGCACACTTCCTCAGTTTTTTCGCGGCTCATCTCTCTTCACATTTTCCTTCTGTCATTATAACTAAAGGGAATAAAAATAATCAACACCCAACACAATAAGTGCAGGGGTGGAGGTGAGAACGACTTGATATTCGAGACACTTCGTATACAAACAAAGCGAAAGAACTCTCGAACGGATCGAAGACACCTTTGTAAGAAACACATACATCCTCTTGAAAGCCTGGAATGCTTCGTTTGTTAGCCCCTCCTTCTCTTAGACTTAGCGTTGGCACACTTCCTCAGTTTTTTCCCGGCTCAACTCTCTTCACATTTTCCTTCTGTACTTTTAACTATAGGAAATAAAAATCATCAACACCCCAACACAATAAGTGCAGGGGTGGAGGTGAGAACGACTTCATATTCGAGACACTTCGTATACAAACAAAGCGAAAGGACTCTCGAACGGATCGAAGAACCCATGTAAGAAACCCATACAACCTATTGAAAGCCTGGAATGCTTCGTTTGTTAGCCCCTCCTTCTCTTACACTTAGAGTTGGCAAACTTCCTCAGTTTTTTCCCGTCTCATCTCTCTTCACGTGTTTCTCCTGTCATTTCAACTAAAGGGGATAAAAAGTCAACACCCCAACACAGTAAGTGCAGGGGTGGAGGTGAGAACGACTTCACATTCGAGACACTTCGTATACAAACAAAGCGAAAGAACTCTTGAACGGATCGAAGACACCTTTGTAAGAAACCCATACAACCTCTTGAAATCCTGGAATGCTTCGTGTGTTAGCCCCTCCCTCTCTTACACTTAGCGTTGGCACACTTCCTCACAGTTTTTTCACTCCTCATCTCTCTTCACGTGTTCCTTCTGTCATTTTAACTAAAGGGGATAAAAAGTCAACACCCCAACACAGTAAGTGCAGGGGTGGAGGTGAGAACGACTTCACATTCGAGACACTTCGTATACAAACAAAGCGAAAGAACTCTCGAACGGATCGAAGACACCTTTGTAAGAAACCCATACAACCTCTTGAAAGCCTGGAATGTTTCGTGTGTTAGCCCCTCCCTCTCATACACTAAGCGTTGGCACACTTCCTCAGTTTTTTCGCGGCTCATCTCTCTTCACATTTTCCTTCTGTCATTATAACTAAAGGGAATAAAAATAATCAACACCCCAACACAATAAGTGCAGGGGTGGAGGTGAGAACGACTTCACATTCGAGACACTTCGTATACAAACAAAGCGAAAGAACTCTCGAACGGATCGAAGACACCCATGTAAGAAACCCATACAACCTCTTGAAAGCCTGGAATTCTTGTTTGTTAGCCCCTCCTTCTCTTACACTTAGAGTTGGCACACTTCCTCAGTTTTTCCCGTCTCATCTCTCTTCACGTGTTTCTCCTGTCATTTTAACTAAAGGGGATAGAAAGTCAACACCCCAACACAGTAAGTGCAGGGGTGGAGGTGAGAACGACTTCACATTCGAGACACTTCGTATACAAACAAAGCGAAAGAACTCTCGAACGGTTCGAAGACACCTTTGTAAGAAACCCATACAACCTCTTGAAATCCTGGAATGCTTCGTGTGTTAGCCCCTCCCTCTCTTACACTTAGCGTTGGCACACTTCCTCACAGTTTTTTCCCGCCTCATCTCTCTTGACGTGTTCCTTCTGTCTTTTCAACTAAAGGGAATAAAAATAATCAACACACCAACACAATAAGTGCAGGGGTGGAGATGAGAACGACTTCACATTCGAGACACTTGGTATACAAACAAAGCGAAAGAACTCTCGAACTATCGGAGACACCTTTAAAGAAACCCATACAACCACTTGAAATCCTGGAATGCTTCGTGTGTTAACCCCTCCCACTCTAACACTTAGCGTTGGCACACTTCCTCACAGTTTTTTCCCGCCTCAACTCTCTTCACGTGTTCCTTCTCTATTTTTAACTAAAGGTGATAAAAATAATCAACACCCCAACACAATAAGTGCAGGGGTGGAGGTGAGAACGACTTCACATTCGAGACACTTCGTATACAAACAAAGCGAAAGAACTCTCGAACGGATCGAAGACACCTTTGTAAGAAACCCATACAACCTCTTGAAAGCCTGGAATGTTTCGTGTGTTAGCCCCTCCCTCTCTTACACTAAGCGTTGGCACGCTTCCTCAGTTTTTTCCCGGCTCAACTCTCTTCACATTTTCCTTCTGTCCTTTTAACTATAGGAAATAAAAATCATCAACACCCCAACACAATAAGTGCAGGGGTGGAGGTGAGAACGACTTGATATTCGAGACACTTCGTATACAAACAAAGCGAATGAACTCTCGAACGGATCGAAGACACCCATGTAAGAAACCCATACAACCTCTTGAAAGCCTGGAATGCTTCGTTTGTTAGCCCCTCCTTCTCTTACACTTAGCGTTGGCAAACTTCCTCAGTTTTTTCCCGTCTCATCTCTCTTCACGTGTTTCTCCTGTCATTTCAACTAAAGGGAATAAAAATAATCAACACACCAACACAATAAGTGCAGGGGTGGAGATGAGAACGACTTCACATTCGAGACACTTGGTATACAAACAAAGCGAAAGAACTCTCGAACGGATCGGAGACACCTTTAAAGGAACCCATACAACGACTTGAAATCCTGGAATGATTCGTGTGTTAGCCCCTCCCTCTCTAACACTTAGCGTTGGCACACTTCCTCACAGTTTTTTCCCGCCTCAACTCTCTTCACGTGTTCCTTCTCTATTTTTAACTAAAGGGGATAAAAATAATCAACACCCCAACACAATAAGTGCAGGGGTGGAGGTGAGAACGACTTCACATTCGAGACACTTCGTATACAAACAAAGCGAAAGAACTCTCGAACGGATCGAAGACACCTTTGTAAGAAACCCATACATCCTCTTGAAAGCCTGGAATGCTTCGTTTGTTAGCCCCTCCTTCTCTTACACTTAGCGTTGGCACACTTCCTCAGTTTTTTCCCGGCTCAACTCTCTTCACATTTTCCTTCTGTCCTTTTAACTATAGGAAATAAAAATCATCAACACCCCAACACAATAAGTGCAGGGGTGGAGGTGAGAACGACTTGATATTCGAGACACTTCGTATACAAACAAAGCGAAAGAACTTTCGAACGGATCGAAGAACCCATGTAAGAAACCCATACAACCTCTTGAAAGCCTGGAATGCTTCGTTTGTTAGCCCCTCCTTCTCTTACACTTAGCGTTGGCAAACTTCCTCAGTTTTTTCCCGTCTCATCTCTCTTCACGTGTTTCTCCTGTCATTTCAACTAAAGGGGATAAAAAGTCAACACCCCAACACAGTAAGTGCAGGGGTGGAGGTGAGAACGACTTCACATTCGAGACACTTCGTATACAAACAAAGCGAAAGAACTCTTGAACGGATCGAAGACACCTTTGTAAGAAACCCATACAACCTCTTGAAATCCTGGAATGCTTCGTGTGTTAGCCCCTCCCTCTCTTACACTTAGCGTTGGCACACTTCCTCACAGTTTTTTCACTCCTCATCTCTCTTCACGTGTTCCTTCTGTCATTTTAACTAAAGGGGATAAAAATAATAAACACACCAACACAATAAGTGCAGGGGTGGAGGTGAGAACGACTTCACATTCGAGACACTTCGTATACAAACAAAGCGAAAGAACTCTCGAACGGATCGAAGACACCTTTGTAAGAAACCCATACATCCTCTTGAAAGCCTGGAATGCTTCGTTTGTTAGCCCCTCCTTCTCTTACACTTAGCGTTGGCACACTTCCTCAGTTTTTTCCCGTCTCATCTCTCTTCACGTGTTTCTCCTGTCAGTTTAACTAAAGGGGATAAAAAGTCAACACCCCAACACAGTAAGTGCAGGGGTGGAGGTGAGAACGACTTCACATTCGAGACACTTCGTATACAAACAAAGCGAAAGAACTCTCGAACGGATCGAAGACACCTTTGTAAGAAACCCATACAACCTCTTGAAAGCCTGGAATGTTTCGTGTGTTAGCCCCTCCCTCTCTTACACTAAGCGTTGGCACACTTCCTCAGTTTTTTCGCGGCTCATCTCTCTTCACATTTTCCTTCTGTCATTATAACTAAAGGGAATAAAAATAATCAACACCCCAACACAATAAGTGCAGGGGTGGAGGTGAGAACGACTTCACATTCGAGACACTTCGTATACAAACAAAGCGAAAGAACTCTCGAACGGATCGAAGACACCCATGTAAGAAACCCATACAACCTCTTGAAAGCCTGGAATTCTTGTTTGTTAGCCCCTCCTTCTCTTACACTTAGAGTTGGCACACTTCCTCAGTTTTTCCCGTCTCATCTCTCTTCACGTGTTTCTCCTGTCATTTTAACTAAAGGGGATAGAAAGTCAACACCCCAACACAGTAAGTGCAGGGGTGGAGGTGAGAACGACTTCACATTCGAGACACTTCGTATACAAACAAAGCGAAAGAACTCTCGAACGGATCGAAGACACCTTTGTAAGAAACCCATACATCCTCTTGAAAGCCTGGAATGCTTCGTTTGTTAGCCCCTCCTTCTCTTACACTTAGCGTTGGCAAACTTCCTCAGTTTTTTCCCGTCTCATCTCTCTTCACGTGTTTCTCCTGTCATTTCAACTAAAGGGAATAAAAATAATCAACACACCAACACAATAAGTGCAGGGGTGGAGATGAGAACGACTTCACATTCGAGACACTTGGTATACAAACAAAGCGAAAGAACTCTCGAACGGATCGGAGACACCTTTAAAGAAACCCATACAACCACTTGAAATCCTGGAATGATTCGTGTGTTAGCCCCTCCCTCTCTAACACTTAGCGTTGGCACACTTCCTCACAGTTTTTTCCCGCCTCAACTCTCTTCACGTGTTCCTTCTCTATTTTTAACTAAAGGGGATAAAAATAATCAACACCCCAACACAATAAGTGCAGGGGTGGAGGTGAGAACGACTTCACATTCGAGACACTTCGTATACAAACAAAGCGAAAGAACTCTCGAACGGATCGAAGACACCTTTGTAAGAAACCCATACATCCTCTTGAAAGCCTGGAATGCTTCGTTTGTTAGCCCCTCCTTCTCTTACACTTAGCGTTGGCACACTTCCTCAGTTTTTTCCCGTCACATCTCTCCACGTGTTTCTCCTGTCAGTTTAACTAAAGGGGATAAAAAGTCAACACCCCAACACAGTAAGTGCAGGGGTGGAGGTGAGAACGACTTCACATTCGAGACACTTCGTATACAAACAAAGCGAAAGAACTCTTGAACGGATCGAAGACACCTTTGTAAGAAACCCATACAACCTCTTGAAATCCTGGAATGCTTCGTGTGTTAGCCCCTCCCTCTCTTACACTTAGCGTTGGCACACTTCCTCACAGTTTTTTCACTCCTCATCTCTCTTCACGTGTTCCTTCTGTCATTTTAACTAAAGCGGATAAAAATAATAAACACCCCAACACAATAAGTGCAGGGGTGGAGGTGAGAACGACTTCACATTCGAGACACTTCGTATACAAACAAAGCGAAAGATCTCTCGAACGGATCGAAGACACCTTTGTAAGAAACCCATACAACCTCTTGAAAGCCTGGAATGTTTCGTGTGTTAGCCCCTCCCTCTCTTACACTAAGCGTTGGCACACTTCCTCAGTTTTTTCGCGGCTCATCTCTCTTCACATTTTCCTTCTGTCATTATAACTAAAGGGAATAAAAATAATCAACACCCAACACAATAATTGCAGGGGTGGAGGTGAGAACGACTTGATATTCGAGACACTTCGTATACAAACAAAGCGAAAGAACTCTCGAACGGATCGAAGACACCTTTGTAAGAAACCCATACATCCTCTTGAAAGCCTGGAATGCTTCGTTTGTTAGACCCTCCTTCTCTTACACTTAGCTTTGGCACACCTCCTCAGTTTTTTCCCGTCTCATCTCTATTCACGTGTTTCTCCGGTCATTTTAACTAAAGGGGATAGAAAGTCAACACCCCGACACAGTAAGTGCAGGGGTGGAGGTGAGAACGACTTCACATTCGAGACACTTCGTATGCAAACAAAGCGAAAGAACTCTTGAACGGATCGAAGACACCTTTGTAAGAAACCCATACAACCTCTTGAAATCCTGGAATGCTTCGTGTGTTAGCCCCTCCCTCTCTTACACTTAGCGTTGGCACACTTCCTCACAGTTTTTTCACTCCTCATCTCTCTTCACGTGTTCCTTCTGTCATTTTAACTAAAGGGGATAAAAATAATAAACACACCAACACAATAAGTGCAGGGGTGGAGGTGAGAACGACTTCACATTCGAGACACTTCGTATACAAACAAAGCGAAAGAACTCTCGAACGGATCGAAGACACCTTTGTAAGAAACCCATACATCCTCTTGAAAGCCTGGAATGCTTCGTTTGTTAGCCCCTCCTTCTCTTACACTTAGCGTTGGCAAACTTCCTCAGTTTTTTCCCGTCTCATCTCTCTTCACGTGTTTCTCCTGTCATTTCAACTAAAGGGGATAAAAAGTCAACACCCCAACACAGTAAGTGCAGGGGTGGAGGTGAGAACGACTTCAAATTCGAGACACTTCGTATACAAACAAAGCGAAAGAACTCTTGAACGGATCGAAGACACCTTTGTAAGAAACCCATACAACCTCTTGAAATCCTGGAATGCTTCGTGTGTTAGCCCCTCCCTCTCTTACACTTAGCGTTGGCACACTTCCTCACAGTTTTTTCACTCCTCATCTCTCTTCACGTGTTCCTTCTGTCATTTTAACTAAAGGGGATAAAAATAATAAACACACCAACACAATAAGTGCAGGGGTGGAGGTGAGAACGACTTCACATTCGAGACACTTCGTATACAAACAAAGCGAAAGAACTCTCGAACGGATCGAAGACACCTTTGTAAGAAACCCATACATCCTCTTGAAAGCCTGGAATGCTTCGTTTGTTAGCCCCTCCTTCTCTTACACTTAGCGTTGGCACACTTCCTCAGTTTTTTCCCGTCTCATCTCTCTTCACGTGTTTCTCCTGTCAGTTTAACTAAAGGGGATAAAAAGTCAACACCCCAACACAGTAAGTGCAGGGGTGGAGGTGAGAACGACTTCACATTCGAGACACTTCGTATACAAACAAAGCGAAAGAACTCTCGAACGGATCGAAGACACCTTTGTAAGAAACCCATACAACCTCTTGAAAGCCTGGAATGTTTCGTGTGTTAGCCCCTCCCTCTCTTACACTAAGAGTTGGCACACTTCCTCAGTTTTTTCGCGGCTCATCTCTCTTCACATTTTCCTTCTGTCATTATAACTAAAGGGAATAAAAATAATCAACACCCCAACACAATAAGTGCAGGGGTGGAGGTGAGAACGACTTCACATTCGAGACACTTCGTATACAAACAAAGCGAAAGAACTCTCGAACGGATCGAAGACACCCATGTAAGAAACCCATACAACCTCTTGAAAGCCTGGAATTCTTGTTTGTTAGCCCCTCCTTCTCTTACACTTAGAGTTGGCACACTTCCTCAGTTTTTCCCGTCTCATCTCTCTTCACGTGTTTCTCCTGTCATTTTAACTAAAGGGGATAGAAAGTCAACACCCCAACACAGTAAGTGCAGGGGTGGAGGTGAGAACGACTTCACATTCGAGACACTTCGTATACAAACAAAGCGAAAGAACTCTCGAACGGATCGAAGACACCTTTGTAAGAAACCCATACATCCTCTTGAAAGCCTGGAATGCTTCGTTTGTTAGCCCCTCCTTCTCTTACAATTAGCGTTGGCAAACTTCCTCAGTTTTTTCCCGTCTCATCTCTCTTCACGTGTTTCTCCTGTCATTTCAACTAAAGGGAATAAAAATAATCAACACACCAACACAATAAGTGCAGGGGTGGAGATGAGAACGACTTCACATTCGAGACACTTGGTATACAAACAAAGCGAAAGAACTCTCGAACGGATCGGAGACACCTTTAAAGAAACCCATACAACCACTTGAAATCCTGGAATGATTCGTGTGTTAGCCCCTCCCTCTCTAACACTTAGCGTTGGCACACTTCCTCACAGTTTTTTCCCGCCTCAACTCTCTTCACGTGTTCCTTCTCTATTTTTAACTAAAGGGGATAAAAATAATCAACACCCCAACACAATAAGTGCAGGGGTGGAGGTGAGAACGACTTCACATTCGAGACACTTCGTATACAAACAAAGCGAAAGAACTCTCGAACGGATCGAAGACACCTTTGTAAGAAACCCATACATCCTCTTGAAAGCCTGGAATGCTTCGTTTGTTAGCCCCTCCTTCTCTTACACTTAGCGTTGGCACACTTCCTCAGTTTTTTCCCGTCACATCTCTCCACGTGTTTCTCCTGTCAGTTTAACTAAAGGGGATAAAAAGTCAACACCCCAACACAGTAAGTGCAGGGGTGGAGGTGAGAACGACTTCACATTCGAGACACTTCGTATACAAACAAAGCGAAAGAACTCTTGAACGGATCGAAGACACCTTTGTAAGAAACCCATACAACCTCTTGAAATCCTGGAATGCTTCGTGTGTTAGCCCCTCCCTCTCTTACAGTTAGCGTTGGCACACTTCCTCACAGTTTTTTCACTCCTCATCTCTCTTCACGTGTTCCTTCTGTCATTTTAACTAAAGCGGATAAAAATAATAAACACCCCAACACAATAAGTGCAGGGGTGGAGGTGAGAACGACTTCACATTCGAGACACTTCGTATACAAACAAAGCGAAAGAACTCTCGAACGGATCGAAGACACCTTTGTAAGAAACCCATACAACCTCTTGAAAGCCTGGAATGTTTCGTGTGTTAGCCCCTCCCTCTCTTACACTAAGCGTTGGCACACTTCCTCAGTTTTTTCGCGGCTCATCTCTCTTCACATTTTCCTTCTGTCATTATAACTAAAGGGAATGAAAATAATCAACACCCAACACAATAATTGCAGGGGTGGAGGTGAGAACGACTTGATATTCGAGACACTTCGTATACAAACAAAGCGAAAGAACTCTCGAACGGATCGAAGACACCTTTGTAAGAAACCCATACATCCTCTTGAAAGCCTGGAATGCTTCGTTTGTTAGCCCCTCCTTCTCTTA
Organism: Meta bourneti; assembly: GCA_933210815.1. NCBI lineage: Eukaryota > Metazoa > Arthropoda > Arachnida > Araneae > Tetragnathidae > Meta > Meta bourneti. Next base: position 9,212,963 of record OW119929.1, read on the forward strand.
GACTTAGCGTTGGCACACTTCCTCAGTTTTTTCCCGGATCAACTCTCTTCACATTTTCCTTCTGTCCTTTTAACTATAGGAAATAAAAATCATCAACACCCCAACACAATAAGTGCAGGGGTGGAGGTGAGAACGACTTGATATTCGAGACACTTCGTATACAAACAAAGCGAAAGAACTCTCGAACGAATCGAAGAACCCATGTAAGAAACCCATACAACCTCTTGAAAGCCTGGAATGCTTCGTTTGTTAGCCCCTCCTTCTCTTACACTTAGCGTTGGCAAACTTCCTCAGTTTTTTCCCGTCTCATCTCTCTTCACGTGTTTCTCCTGTCATTTCAACTAAAGGGGATAAAAAGTCAACACCCCAACACAGTAAGTGCAGGGGTGGAGGTGAGAACGACTTCACATTCGAGACACTTCGTATACAAACAAAGCGAAAGAACTCTTGAACGGATCGAAGACACCTTTGTAAGAAACCCATACAACCTCTTGAAATCCTGGAATGCTTCGTGTGTTAGCCCCTCCCTCTCTTACACTTAGCGTTGGCACACATCCTCACAGTTTTTTCACTCCTCATCTCTCTTCACGTGTTCCTTCTGTCATTTTAACTAAAGGGGATAAAAATAATAAACACACCAACACAATAAGTGCAGGGGTGGAGGTGAGAACGACTTCACATTCGAGACACTTCGTATACAAACAAAGCGAAAGAACTCTCGAACGGATCGAAGACACCTTTGTAAGAAACCCATACATCCTCTTGAAAGCCTGGAATGCTTCGTTTGTTAGCCCCTCCTTCTCTTACACTAAGCGTTGGCACACTTCCTCAGTTTTTTCCCGTCTCATCTCTCTTCACGTGTTTCTCCTGTCAGTTTAACTAAAGGGGATAAAAAGTCAACACCCCAACACAGTAAGTGCAGGGGTGGAGGTGAGAACGACTTCACATTCGAGACACTTCGTATACAAACAAAGCGAAAGAACTCTCGAACGGATCGAAGACACCTTTGTAAGGAACCCATACAACCTCTTGAAAGCCTGGAATGTTTCGTGTGTTAGCCCCTCCCTCTCTTACACTAAGCGTTGGCACACTTCCTCAGTTTTTTCGCGGCTCATCTCTCTTCACATTTTCCTTCTGTCATTATAACTAAAGGGAATAAAAATAATCAACACCCCAACACAATAAGTGCAGGGGTGGAGGTGAGAACGACTTCACATTCGAGACACTTCGTATACAAACAAAGCGAAAGAACTCTCGAACGGATCGAAGACACCCATGTAAGAAACCCATACAACCTCTTGAAAGCCTGGAATTCTTGTTTGTTAGCCCCTCCTTCTCTTACACTTAGAGTTGGCACACTTCCTCAGTTTTTCCCGTCTCATCTCTCTTCACGTGTTTCTCCTGTCATTTTAACTAAAGGGGATAGAAAGTCAACACCCCAACACAGTAAGTGCAGGGGTGGAGGTGAGAACGACTTCACATTCGAGACACTTCGTATACAAACAAAGCGAAAGAACTCTCGAACGGATCGAAGACACCTTTGTAAGAAACCCATACATCCTCTTGAAAGCCTGGAATGCTTCGTTTGTTAGACCCTCCTTCTCTTACACTTAGCTTTGGCACTCCTCCTCAGTTTTTTCCCGTCTCATCTCTATTCACGTGTTTCTCCGGTCATTTTAACTAAAGGGGATAGAAAGTCAACACCCCAACACAGTAAGTGCAGGGGTGGAGGTGAGAACGACTTCACATTCGAGACACTTCGTATGCAAACAAAGCGAAAGAACTCTCGAACGGATCGAAGACACCCATGTAAGAAACCCATACAACCTCTTGAAAGCCTGGAATGCTTGTTTGTTAGCCCCTCCTTCTCTTACACTTAGCGTTGGCACACCTCCTCAGTTTTTTTCCCGTCTTATCTCTCTTCACGTGTTTCTCCTGTCATTTTAACTAAAGGGGATAGAAAGTCAACACCCCAACACAGTAAGTGCAGGGGTGGAGGTGAGAACGACTTCACATTCGAGACACTTCGTATACAAACAAAGCGAAAGAACTCTCGAACGGATCGAAGACACCTTTGTAAGAAACCCATACATCCTCTTGAAAGCCTGGAATGCTTCGTGTGTTAGCCCCTCCTCTCTAACACTTAGCGTTGGCACACTTCCTCACAGTTTTTTCCCGCCTCAACTCTCTTCACGTGTTCCTTCTCTATTTTTAACTAAAGGGGATAAAAATAATCAACACCTCAACACAATAAGTGCAGGGGTGGAGGTGAGAACGACTTCACATTCGAGACACTTCTTATACAAACAAAGCGAAAGAACTCTCGAACGGATCGAAGACACCTTTGTAAGAAACCCATACAACCTCTTGAAAGCCTGGTATGTTTCGTGTGTTAGCCCCTCCCTCTCTTACACTTAGCGTTGGCACACTTCCTCAGTATTTTCGCGGCTCATCTCTCTTCACATTTTCCTTCTGTCATTATAACTAAAGGGAATAAAAATAATCAACACCCCAACACAATAAGTGCAGGGGTGGAGGTGAGAACGACTTCACATTCGAGACACTTCGTATACAAACAAAGCGAAAGAACTCTCGAACGGATCGAAGACACCTTTTTAAGAAACCCATACATCCTCTTGAAAGCCTGGAATGCTTCGTTTGTTAGCCCCTCCTTCTCTTACACTTAGCGTTGGCACACTTCCTCAGTTTTTTCCCGTCTCATCTCTCTTCACGTGTTTCTCCTGTCATTTTAACTAAAGGGGATAAAAAGTCAACACCCCAACACAGTAAGTGCAGGGGTGGAGGTGAGAACGACTTCACATTCGAGACACTTCGTATACAAACAAAGCGAAAGAACTCTTGAACGGATCGAAGACACCTTTGTAAGAAACCCATACAACCTCTTGAAATCCTGGAATGCTTCGTGTGTTAGCCCCTCCCTCTCTTACACTTAGCGTTGGCACACTTCCTCACAGTTTTTTCCCGCCTCATCTCTCTTGACGTGTTCCTTCTGTCTTTTCAACTAAAGGGAATAAAAATAATCAACACACCAACACAATAAGTGCAGGGGTGGAGATGAGAACGACTTCACATTCGAGACACTTGGTATACAAACAAAGCGAAAGAACTCTCGAACGGATCGGAGACACCTTTAAAGAAACCCATACAACCACTTGAAATCCTGGAATGCTTCGTGTGTTAACCACTCCCACTCTAACACTTAGCGTTGGCACACTTCCTCACAGTTTTTTCCCGCCTCAACTCTCTTCACGTGTTCCTTCTCTATTTTTAACTAAAGGTGATAAAAATAATCAACACCCCAACACAATAAGTGCAGGGGTGGAGGTGAGAACGACTTCACATTCGAGACACTTCGTATACAAACAAAGCGAAAGAACTCTCGAACGGATCGAAGACACCTTTGTAAGAAACCCATACAACCTCTTGAAAGCCTGGAATGTTTCGTGTGTTAGCCCCTCCCTCTCTTACACTAAGCGTTGGCACGCTTCCTCAGTTTTTTCCCGGCTCAACTCTCTTCACATTTTCCTTCTGTCCTTTTAACTATAGGAAATAAAAATCATCAACACCCCAACACAATAAGTGCAGGGGTGGAGGTGAGAACGACTTGATATTCGAGACACTTCGTATACAAACAAAGCGAATGAACTCTCGAACGGATCGAAGACACCCATGTAAGAAACCCATACAACCTCTTGAAAGCCTGGAATGCTTCGTTTGTTAGCCCCTCCTTCTCTTACACTTAGCGTTGGCAAACTTCCTCAGTTTTTCCCGTCTTCACGTGTTTCTCCTGTCATTTCAACTAAAGGGAATAAAAATAATCAACACACCAACACAATAAGTGCAGGGGTGGAGATGAGAACGACTTCACATTCGAGACACTTGGTATACAAACAAAGCGAAAGAACTCTCGAACGGATCGGAGACACCTTTAAAGAAACCCATACAACCACTTGAAATCCTGGAATGATTCGTGTGTTAGCCCCTCCCTCTCTAACACTTAGCGTTGGCACACTTCCTCACAGTTTTTTCCCGCCTCAACTCTCTTCACGTGTTCCTTCTCTATTTTTAACTAAAGGGGATAAAAATAATCAACACCCCAACACAATAAGTGCAGGGGTGGAGGTGAGAACGACTTCACATTCGAGACACTTCGTATACAAACAAAGCGAAAGAACTCTTGAACGGATCGAAGACACCTTTGTAAGAAACCCATACAACCTCTTGAAATCCTGGAATGCTTCGTGTGTTAACCCCTCCCACTCTAACACTTAGCGTTGGCACACTTCCTCACAGTTTTATCCCGCCTCAACTCTCTTCACGTGTTCCTTCTCTATTTTTAACTAAAGGTGATAAAAATAATCAACACCCCAACACAATAAGTGCAGGGGTGGAGGTGAGAACGACTTCACATTCGAGACACTTCGTATACAAACAAAGCGAAAGAACTCTCGAACGGATCGAAAACAACTTTGTAAGAAACCCATACAACCTCTTGAAAGCCTGGAATGTTTCGTGTGTTAGCCCCTCCCTCTCTTACACTAAGCGTTGGCACGCTTCCTCAGTTTTTTCCCGGCTCAACTCTCTTCACATTTTCCTTCTGTCCTTTTAACTATAGGAAATAAAAATCATCAACACCCCAACACAATAAGTGCAGGGGTGGAGGTGAGAACGACTTGATATTCGAGACACTTCGTATACAAACAAAGCGAATGAACTCTCGAACGGATCGAAGACACCCATGTAAGAAACCCATACAACCTCTTGAAAGCCTGGAATGCTTCGTTTGTTAGCCCCTCCTTCTCTTACACTTAGCGTTGGCAAACTTCCTCAGTTTTTTCCCGTCTTCACGTGTTTCTCCTGTCATTTCAACTAAAGGGAATAAAAATAATCAACACACCAACACAATAAGTGCAGGGGTGGAGATGAGAACGACTTCACATTCGAGACACTTGGTATACAAACAAAGCGAAAGAACTCTCGAACGGATCGGAGACACCTTTAAAGAAACCCATACAACCACTTGAAATCCTGGAATGATTCGTGTGTTAGCCCCTCCCTCTCTAACACTTAGCGTTGGCACACTTCCTCACAGTTTTTTCCCGCCTCAACTCTCTTCACGTGTTCCTTCTCTATTTTTAACTAAAGGGGATAAAAATAATCAACACCCCAACACAATAAGTGCAGGGGTGGAGGTGAGAACGACTTCACATTCGAGACACTTCGTATACAAACAAAGCGAAAGAACTCTCGAACGGATCGAAGACACCTTTGTAAGAAACCCATACATCCTCTTGAAAGCCTGGAATGCTTCGTTTGTTAGCCCCTCCTTCTCTTACACTTAGCGTTGGCACATTTCCTCACAGTTTTTTCACTCTTCATCTCTCTTCACGTGTTCCTTCTGTCATTTTAACTAAAGCGGATAAAAATAATAAACACCCCAACACAATAAGTGCAGGGGTGGAGGTGAGAACGACTTCACATTCGAGACACTTCGTATACAAACAAAGCGAAAGAACTCTCGAACGGATCGAAGACACCTTTGTAAGAAACCCATACAACCTCTTGAAAGCCTGGAATGTTTCGTGTGTTAGCCCCTCCCTCTCTTACACTAAGCGTTGGCACACTTCCTCAGTTTTTTCGCGGCTCATCTCTCTTCACATTTTCCTTCTGTCATTATAACTAAAGGGAATAAAAATAATCAACACCCAACACAATAAGTGCAGGGGTGGAGGTGAGAACGACTTCACATTCGAGACACTTCGTATACAAACAAAGCGAAAGAACTCTCGAACGGATCGGAGACACCTTTAAAGAAACCCATACAACCACTTGAAATCCTGGAATGATTCGTGTGTTAGCCCCTCCCTCTCTAACACTTAGCGTTGGCACACTTCCTCACAGTTTTTTCCCGCCTCAACTCTCTTCACGTGTTCCTTCTCTATTTTTAACTAAAGGGGATAAAAATAATCAACACCCCAACACAATAAGTGCAGGGGTGGAGGTGAGAACGACTTCACATTCGAGACACTTCGTATACAAACAAAGCGAAAGAACTCTCGAACGGATCGAAGACACCTTTGTAAGAAACCCATACATCCTCTTGAAAGCCTGGAATGCTTCGTTTGTTAGCCCCTCCTTCTCTTACACTTAGCGTTGGCACACTTCCTCACAGTTTTTTCACTCTTCATCTCTCTTCACGTGTTCCTTCTGTCATTTTAACTAAAGCGGATAAAAATAATAAACACCCCAACACAATAAGTGCAGGGGTGGAGGTGAGAACGACTTCACATTCGAGACACTTCGTATACAAACAAAGCGAAAGAACTCTCGAACGGATCGAAGACACCTTTGTAAGAAACCCATACAACCTCTTGAAAGCCTGGAATGTTTCGTGTGTTAGCCCCTCCCTCTCTTACACTAAGCGTTGGCACACTTCCTCAGTTTTTTCGCGGCTCATCTCTCTTCACATTTTCCTTCTGTCATTATAACTAAAGGGAATAAAAATAATCAACACCCAACACAATAAGTGCAGGGGTGGAGGTGAGAACGACTTGATATTCGAGACACTTCGTATACAAACAAAGCGAAAGAACTCTCGAACGGATCGAAGACACCTTTGTAAGAAACCCATACATCCTCTTGAAAGCCTGGAATGCTTCGTTTGTTAGCCCCTCCTTCTCTTACACTTAGCGTTGGCACACTTCCTCAGTTTTTCCTGGCTCAACTCTCTTCACATTTTCCTTCTGTCCTTTTAACTATAGGAAATAAAAATCATCAACACCCCAACACAATAAGTGCAGGGTTGGAGGTGAGAACGACTTGATATTCGAGACACTTCGTATACAAACAAAGCGAAAGAACTCTCGAACGGATCGAAGAACCCATGTAAGAAACCCATACAACCTCTTGAAAGCCTGGAATGCTTCGTTTGTTAGCCCCTCCTTCTCTTACACTTAGCGTTGGCAAACTTCCTCAGTTTTTTCCCGTCTCATCTCTCTTCACGTGTTTCTCCTGTCATTTCAACTAAAGGGAATAAAAATAATCAACACACCAACACAATAAGTGCAGGGGTGGAGATGAGAACGACTTCACATTCGAGACACTTGGTATACAAACAAAGCGAAAGAACTCTCGAACGGATCGGAGACACCTTTAAAGAAACCCATACAACCACTTGAAATCCTGGAATGATTCGTGTGTTAGCCCCTCCCTCTCTAACACTTAGCGTTGGCACACTTCCTCACAGTTTTTTCCCGTCTCAACTCTCTTCACGTGTTCCTTCTCTATTTTTAACTAAAGGGGATAAAAATAATCAATACCCCAACACAATAAGTGCAGGGGTGGAGGTGAGAACGACTTCACATTCGAGACACTTCGTATACAAACAAAGCGAAAGAACTCTCGAACGGATCGAAGACACCTTTGTAAGAAACCCATACATCCTCTTGAAAGCCTGGAATGCTTCGTTTGTTAGCCCCTCCTTCTCTTACACTTAGCGTTGGCACACTTCCTCAGTTTTTTCCCGTCTCATCTCTCTTCACGTGTTCCTTCTGTCATTTTAACTAAAGCGGATAAAAATAATAAACACCCCAACACAATAAGTGCAGGGGTGGAGGTGAGAACGACTTCACATTCGAGACACTTCGTATACAAACAAAGCGAAAGAACTCTCGAACGGATCGAAGACACCTTTGTAAGAAACCCATACAACCTCTTGAAAGCCTGGAATGTTTCGTGTGTTAGCCCCTCCCTCTCTTACACTAAGCGTTGGCACACTTCCTCAGTTTTTTCGCGGCTCATCTCTCTTCATATTTTCCTTCTGTCATTATAACTAAAGGGAATAAAAATAATCAACACCCAACACAATAAGTGCAGGGGTGGAGGTGAGAACGACTTGATATTCGAGACACTTCGTATACAAACAAAGCGAAAGAACTCTCGAACGGATCGAAGACACCTTTGTAAGAAACCCATACATCCTCTTGAAAGCCTGGAATGCTTCGTTTGTTAGCCCCTCCTTCTCTTACACTTAGCGTTGGCACACTTCCTCAGTTTTTTCCTGGCTCAACTCTCTTCACATTTTCCTTCTGTCCTTTTAACTATAGGAAATAAAAATCATCAACACCCCAACACAATAAGTGCAGGGTTGGAGGTGAGAACGACTTGATATTCGAGACACTTCGTATACAAACAAAGCGAAAGAACTCTCGAACGGATCGAAGAACCCATGTAAGAAACCCATACAACCTCTTGAAAGCCTGGAATGCTTCGTTTGTTAGCCCCTCCTTCTCTTACACTTAGCGTTGGCAAACTTCCTCAGTTTTTTCCCGTCTCATCTCTCTTCACGTGTTTCTCCTGTCATTTCAACTAAAGGGAATAAAAATAATCAACACACCAACACAATAAGTGCAGGGGTGGAGATGAGAACGACTTCACATTCGAGACACTTGGTATACAAACAAAGCGAAAGAACTCTCGAACGGATCGGAGACACCTTTAAAGAAACCCATACAACCACTTGAAATCCTGGAATGATTCGTGTGTTAGCCCCTCCCTCTCTAACACTTAGCGTTGGCACACTTCCTCACAGTTTTTTCCCGTCTCAACTCTCTTCACGTGTTCCTTCTCTATTTTTAACTAAAGGGGATAAAAATAATCAATACCCCAACACAATAAGTGCAGGGGTGGAGGTGAGAACGATTTCACATTCGAGACACTTCGTATACAAACAAAGCGAAAGAACTCTCGAACGGATCGAAGACACCTTTGTAAGAAACCCATACATCCTCTTGAAAGCCTGGAATGCTTCGTTTGTTAGCCCCTCCTTCTCTTACACTTAGCGTTGGCACACTTCCTCAGTTTTTTCCCGTCTCATCTCTCTTCACGTGTTTCTCCTGTCAGTTTAACTAAAGGGGATAAAAAGTCAACAGCCCAACACAGTAAGTGCAGGGGTGGAGGTGAGAACGACTTCACATTCGAGACACTTCGTATACAAACAAAGCGAAAGAACTCTTGAACGGATCGAAGACACCTTTGTAAGAAACCCATACAACCTCTTGAAATCCTGGAATGCTTCGTGTGTTAGCCCCTCCCTCTCTTACACTTAGCGTTGGCACACTTCCTCACAGTTTTTTCACTCCTCATCTCTCTTCACGTGTTCCTTCTGTCATTTTAACTAAAGGGGATAAAAATAATAAACACACCAACACAATAAGTGCAGGGGTGGAGGTGAGAACGACTTCACATTCGAGACACTTCGTATACAAACAAAGCGAAAGAACTCTCGAACGGATCGAAGACACCTTTGTAAGAAACCCATACAACCTCTTGAAAGCCTGGAATGTTTCGTGTGTTAGCCCCTCCCTCTCTTACACTTAGCGTTGGCACACTTCCTCACAGTTTTTTCACTCCTCATCTCTCTTCACGTGTTCCTTCTGTCATTTTAACTAAAGGGGATAAAAATAATAAACACACCAACACAATAAGTGCAGGGGTGGAGGTGAGAACGACTTCACATTCGAGACACTTCGTATACAAACAAAGCGAAAGAACTCTCGAACGGATCGAAGACACCCATGTAAGAAACCCATACAACCTCTTGAAAGCCTGGAATGCTTGTTTGTTAGCCCCTCCTTCTCTTACACTTAGCGTTGGCACACCTCCTCAGTTTTTTTCCCGTCTTATCTCTCTTCACGTGTTTCTCCTGTCATTTTAACTAAAGGGGATAGAAAGTCAACACCCCAACACAGTAAGTGCAGGGGTGGAGGTGAGAACGACTTCACATTCGAGACACTTCGTATACAAACAAAGCGAAAGAACTCTCGAACGGATCGAAGACACCTTTTTAAGAAACCCATACATCCTCTTGAAAGCCTGGAATGCTTCGTTTGTTAGCCCCTCCTTCTCTTACACTTACCGTTGGCACACTTCCTCAGTTTTTAACCGTCTCATCTCTCTTCACGTGTTTCTCCTGTCATTTTAACTAAAGGGGATAAAAAGTCAACACCCCAACACAGTAAGTGCAGGGGTGGAGGTGAGAACGACTTCACATTCGAGACACTTCGTATACAAAGAAAGCGAAAGAACTCTTGAACGGATCGAAGACACCTTTGTAAGAAACCCATACAACCTCTTGAAATCCTGGAATGCTTCGTGTGTTAGCCCCTCCCTCTCTTACACTTAGCGTTGGCACACTTCCTCACAGTTTTTTCCCGCCTCATCTCTCTTGACGTGTTCCTTCTGTCTTTTCAACTAAAGGGAATAAAAATAATCAACACACCAACACAATAAGTGCAGGGGTGGAGATGAGAACGACTTCACATTCGAGACACTTGGTATACAAACAAAGCGAAAGAACTCTCGAACGGATCGGAGACACCTTTAAAGAAACCCATACAACCACTTGAAATCCTGGAATGCTTGTTTGTTAGCCCCTCCTTCACTTACACTTAGCGTTGGCACACCTCCTCAGTTTTTTTCCCGTCTTATCTCTCTTCACGTGTTTCTCCTGTCATTTTAACTAAAGGGGATAGAAAGTCAACACCCCAACACAGTAAGTGCAGGGGTGGAGGTGAGAACGACTTCACATTCGAGACACTTCGTATACAAACAAAGCGAAAGAACTCTCGAACGGATCGAAGACACCTTTTTAAGAAACCCATACATCCTCTTGAAAGCCTGGAATGCTTCGTTTGTTAGCCCCTCCTTCTCTTACACTTAGCGTTGGCACACTTCCTCAGTTTTTTCCCGTCTCATCTCTCTTCACGTGTTTCTCCTGTCATTTTAACTAAAGGGGATAAAAAGTCAACACCCCAACACTGTAAGTGCAGGGGTGGAGGTGAGAACGACTTCACATTCGAGACACTTCGTATACAAACAAAGCGAAAGAACTCTTGAACGGATCGAAGACACCTTTGTAAGAAACCCATACAACCTCTTGAAATCCTGGAATGCTTCGTGTGTTAGCCCCTCCCTCTCTTACACTTAGCGTTGGCACACTTCCTCACAGTTTTTTCCCGCCTCATCTCTCTTGACGTGTTCCTTCTTTCTTTTCAACTAAAGGGAATAAAAATAATCAACACACCAACACAATAAGTGCAGGGGTGGAGGTGAGAACGACTTCACATTCGAGACACTTCGTATACAAACAAAGCGAAAGAACTCTCGAACGGATCGAAGACACCTTTGTAAGAAACCCATACAACCTCTTGAAATCCTGGAATGCTTCGTGTGTTAGCCCCTCCCTCTCTTACACTTAGCGTTGGCACACTTCCTCACAGTTTTTTCACTCCTCATCTCTCTTCACGTGTTCCTTCTGTCATTTTAACTAAAGGGGATAAAAATAATAAACACACCAACACAATAAGTGCAGGGGTGGAGGTGAGAACGACTTCACATTCGAGACACTTCGTATACAAACAAAGCGAAAGAACTCTCGAACGGATCGAAGACACCTTTGTAAGAAACCCATACATCCTCTTGAAAGCCAGGAATGCTTCGTTGGTTAGCCCCTCCTTCTCTTACACTTAGCGTTGGCACACTTCCTCAGTTTTTTCCCGTCTCATCTCTCTTCACGTGTTTCTCCTGTCAGTTTAACTAAAGGGGATAAAAAGTCAACACCCCAACACAGTAAGTGCAGGGGTGGAGGTGAGAACGACTTCACATTCGAGACACTTCGTATACAAACAAAGCGAAAGAACTCTCGAACGGATCGAAGACACCTTTGTAAGAAACCCATACAACCTCTTGAGAGCCTGGAATGTTTCGTGTGTTAGCCCCTCCCTCTCTTACACTAAGCGTTGGCACACTTCCTCAGTTTTTTCGCGGCTCATCTCTCTTCACATTTTTCTTCTGTCATTATAACTAAAGGGAATAAAAATAATCAACACCCCAACACAATAAGTGCAGGGGTGGAGGTGAGAACGACTTCACATTCGAGACACTTCGTATACAAACAAAGCGAAAGAACTCTCGAACGGATCGAAGACACCCATGTAAGAAACCCATACAACCTCTTGAAAGCCTGGAATTCTTGTTTGTTAGCCCCTCCTTCTCTTACACTTAGAGTTGGCACACTTCCTCAGTTTTTCCCGTCTCATCTCTCTTCACGTGTTTCTCCTGTCATTTTAACTAAAGGGGATAGAAAGTCAACACCCCAACACAGTAAGTGCAGGGGTGGAGGTGAGAACGACTTCACATTCGAGACACTTCGTATGCAAACAAAGCGAAAGAACTCTCGAACGGATCGAAGACACCCATGTAAGAAACCCATACAACCTCTTGAAAGCCTGGAATGCTTGTTTGTTAGCCCCTCCTTCTCTTACACTTAGCGTTGGCACACCTCCTCAGTTTTTTTCCCGTCTTATCTCTCTTCACGTGTTTCTCCTGTCATTTTAACTAAAGGGGATAGAAAGTCAACACCCCAACACAGTAAGTGCAGGGGTGGAGGTGAGAACGACTTCACATTCGAGACACTTCGTATACAAACAAAGCGAAAGAACTCTCGAACGGATCGAAGACACCTTTTTAAGAAACCCATACATCCTCTTGAAAGCCTGGAATGCTTCGTTTGTTAGCCCCTCCTTCTCTTACACTTAGCGTTGGCACACTTCCTCAGTTTTTTCCCGTCTCATCTCTCTTCACGTGTTTCTCCTGTCATTTTAACTAAAGGGGATAAAAAGTCAACACCCCAACACAGTAAGTGCAGGGGTGGAGGTGAGAACGACTTCACATTCGAGACACTTCGTATACAAACAAAGCGAAAGGACTCTTGAACGGATCGAAGACACCTTTGTAAGAAACCCATACAACCTCTTGAAAGCCTGGTATGTTTCGTGTGTTAGCCCCTCCCTCTCTTACACTTAGCGTTGGCACACTTCCTCACAGTTTTTTCCCGCCTCATCTCTCTTGACGTGTTCCTTCTGTCTTTTCATCTAAAGGGAATAAAAATAATCAACACACCAACACAATAAGTGCAGGGGTGGAGATGAGAACGACTTCACATTCGAGACACTTGGTATACAAACAAAGCGAAAGAACTCTCGAACGGATCGGAGACACCTTTAAAGAAACCCATACAACCACTTGAAATCCTGGAATGCTTCGTGTGTTAACCCCTCCCACTCTAACACTTAGCGTTGGCACACTTCCTCACAGTTTTTTCCCGGCTCATCTCTCTTGACGTGTTCCTTCTCTATTTTTAACTAAAGGTGATAAAAATAATCAACACCCCAACACAATAAGTGCAGGGGTGGAGGTGAGAACGACTTCACATTCGAGACACTTCGTATACAAACAAAGCGAAAGAACTCTCGAACGGATCGAAGACACCTTTGTAAGAAACCCATACATCCTCTTGAAAGCCTGGAATGCTTCGTTTGTTAGCCCCTCCTTCTCTTACACTTAGCGTTGGCACACCTCCTCAGTTTTTTCCCGTCTCATCTCTCTTCACGTGTTTCTCCTGTCATTTTAACTAAAGGGGATAAAAAGTCAACACCCCAACACAGTAAGTGCAGGGGTGGAGGTGAGAACGACTTCACATTCGAGACACTTCGTATACAAACAAAGCGAAAGAACTCTCGAACGGATCGAAGACACCTTTGTAAGAAACCCATACAACCTCTTGAAAGCCTGGAATGCTTCGTTTGTTAGCCCCTCCTTCTCTTACACTTAGCGTTGGCAAACTTCCTCAGTTTTTTCCCGTCTCATCTCTCTTCACGTGTTTCTCCTGTCATTTTAACTAAAGGGGATAAAAAGTCAACACCCCAACACAGTAAGTGCAGGGGTGGAGGTGAGAACGACTTCACATTCGAGACACTTCGTATACAAACAAAGCGAAAGAACTCTCGAACGGATAGAAGACACCTTTAAAGAAACCCATACAACCACTTGAAAGCCTGGAATGCTTCGTGTGTTAGCCCCTCCCTCTCTAACACTTAGCGTTGGCACACTTCCTCACAGTTTTTTCCCGCCTCAACTCTCTTCACGTGTTCCTTCTCTATTTTTAACTAAAGGGGATAAAAATAATCAACACCCCAACACAATAAGTGCAGGGGTGGAGGTGAGAACGACTTCACATTCGAGACACTTCGTATACAAACAAAGCGAAAGAACTCTCGAACGGATCGAAGACACCTTTGTAAGAAACCCATACAACCTCTTGAAAGCCTGGAATGCTTCGTTTGTTAGCCCCTCCTTCTCTAACACTTAGCGTTGGCACACTTCCTCAGTTTTTTCCCGTCTCATCTCTCTTCACGTGTTTCTCCTGTCATTTTAACTAAAGGGGATAAAAAGTCAACACCCCAACACAGTAAGTGCAGGGGTGGAGGTGAGAACGACTTCACATTCGAGACACTTCGTATACAAACAAAGCGAAAGAACTCTTGAACGGATCGAAGACACCTTTGTAAGAAACCCATACAACCTCTTGAAATCCTGGAATGCTTCGTGTGTTAGCCCCTCCCTCTCTTACACTTAGCGTTGGCACAACTCCTCACAGTTTTTTCACGCCTCATCTCTCTTCACGTGTTCCTTCTGTCATTTTAACTAAAGGGGATAAAAATAATAAACACCCCAACACAATAAGTGCAGGGGTGGAGGTGAGAACGACTTCACATTCGAGACACTTGGTATACAAACAAAGCGAAAGAACTCTCGAACGGATCGGAGACACCTTTAAAGAAACCCATACAACCACTTGAAATCCTGGAATGCTTCGTGTGTTAACACCTCCCACTCTAACACTTAGCGTTGGCACACTTCCTCACAGTTTTTTCCCGGCTCATCTCTCTTGACGTGTTCCTTCTCTATTTTTAACTAAAGGTGATAAAAATAATCAACACCCCAACACAATAAGTGCAGGGGTGGAGGTGAGAACGACTTCACATTCGAGACACTTCGTATACAAACAAAGCGAAAGAACTCTCGAACGGATCGAAGACACCTTTGTAAGAAACCCATACATCCTCTTGAAAGCCTGGAATGCTTCGTTTGTTAGCCCCTCCTTCTCTTACACTTAGCGTTGGCACACCTCCTTAGTTTTTTCCCGTCTCATCTCTCTTCACGTGTTTCTCCTGTCATTTTAACTAAAGGGGATAAAAAGTCAACACCCCAACACAGTAAGTGCAGGGGTGGAGGTGAGAACGACTTCACATTCGAGACACTTCGTATACAAACAAAACGAAAGAACTCTCGAACGGATCGAAGACACCTTTGTAAGAAACCCATACAACCTCTTGAAAGCCTGGAATGCTTCGTTTGTTAGCCCCTCCTTCTCTTACACTTAGCGTTGGCAAACTTCCTCAGTTTTTTCCCGTCTCATCTCTCTTCACGTGTTTCTCCTGTCATTTTAACTAAAGGGGATAAAAAGTCAACACCCCAACACAGTAAGTGCAGGGGTGGAGGTGAGAACGACTTCACATTCGAGACACTTCGTATACAAACAAAGCGAAAGAACTCTCGAACGGATAGAAGACACCTTTAAAGAAACCCATACAACCACTTGAAATCCTGGAATGCTTCGTGTGTTAGCCCCTCCCTCTCTAACACTTAGCGTTGGCACACTTCCTCACAGTTTTTTCCCGCCTCAACTCTCTTCACGTGTTCCTTCTCTATTTTTAACTAAAGGGGATAAAAATAATCAACACCCCAACACAATAAGTGCAGGGGTGGAGGTGAGAACGACTTCACATTCGAGACACTTCGTATACAAACAAAGCGAAAGAACTCTCGAACGGATCGAAGACACCTTTGTAAGAAACCCATACATCCTCTTGAAAGCCTGGAATGCTTCGTTTGTTAGCCCCTCCTTCTCTAACACTTAGCGTTGGCACACTTCCTCAGTTTTTTCCCGTCTCATCTCTCTTCACGTGTTTCTCCTGTCATTTTAACTAAAGGGGATAAAAAGTCAACACCCCAACACAGTAAGTGCAGGGGTGGAGGTGAGAACGACTTCACATTCGAGACACTTCGTATACAAACAAAGCGAAAGAACTCTTGAACGGATCGAAGACACCTTTGTAAGAAACCCATACAACCTCTTGAAATCCTGGAATGCTTCGTGTGTTAGCCCCTCCCTCTCTTACACTTAGCGTTGGCACAACTCCTCACAGTTTTTTCACGCCTCATCTCTCTTCACGTGTTCCTTCTGTCATTTTAACTAAAGGGGATAAAAATAATAAACACCCCAACACAATAAGTGCAGGGGTGGAGGTGAGAACGACTTCACATTCGAGACACTTCGTATACAAACAAAGCGAAAGAACTCTCGAACGGATCGAAGACACCTTTTTAAGAAACCCATACATCCTCTTGAAAGCCTGGAATGCTTCGTTTGTTAGCCCCTCCTTCTCTTACACTTAGCGTTGGCACACTTCCACAGTTTTTTCCCGTCTCATCTCTCTTCACGTGTTTCTCCTGTCATTTTAACTAAAGGGGATAAAAAGTCAACACCCCAACACAGTAAGTGCAGGGGTGGAGGTGAGAACGACTTCACATTCGAGACACTTCGTATACAAACAAAGCGAAAGAACTCTCGAACGGATCGAAGACACCTTTGTAAGAAACCCATACAACCTCTTGAAAGCCTGGAATGTTTCGTGTGTTAGCCCCTCCCTCTCTTACACTAAGCGTTGGCACGCCTCCTCAGTTTTTTCCCGGCTCAACTCTCTTCACATTTTCCTTCTGTCCTTTTAACTATAGGAAATAAAAATCATCAACACCCCAACACAATAAGTGCAGGGGTGGAGGTGAGAACGACTTGATATTCGAGACACTTCGTATACAAACAAAGCGAATGAACTCTCGAACGGATCGAAGACACCCATGTAAGAAACCCATACAACCTCTTGAAAGCCTGGAATGCTTCGTTTGTTAGCCCCTCCTTCTCTTACACATAGCGTTGGCAAACTTCCTCAGTTTTTTCCCGTCTTCACGTGTTTCTCCTGTCATTTCAACTAAAGGGAATAAAAATAATCAACACACCAACACAATAAGTGCAGGGGTGGAGATGAGAACGACTTCACATTCGAGACACTTGGTATACAAACAAAGCGAAAGAACTCTCGAACGGATCGGAGACACCTTTAAAGAAACCCATACAACCACTTGAAATCCTGCAATGATTCGTGTGTTAGCCCCTCCCTCTCTAACACTTAGCGTTGGCACACTTCCTCACAGTTTTTTCTCGCCTAAACTCTCTTCACGTGTTCCTTCTCTATTTTTAACTAAAGGGGATAAAAATAATCAACACCCCAACACAATAAGTGCAGGGGTGGAGGTGAGAACGACTTCACATTCGAGACACTTCGTATACAAACAAAGCGAAAGAACTCTTGAACGGATCGAAGACACCTTTGTAAGAAACCCATACAACCTCTTGAAATCCTGGAA
This sequence comes from Meta bourneti, assembly GCA_933210815.1. Lineage (NCBI taxonomy): Eukaryota > Metazoa > Arthropoda > Arachnida > Araneae > Tetragnathidae > Meta > Meta bourneti. Next base: position 9,230,372 of record OW119929.1, read on the forward strand.
TGCTTCGTGTGTTAGCCCCTCCCTCTCTTACACTTAGCGTTGGCACACTTCCTCACAGTTTTTTCCCGCCTCATCTCTCTTGACGTGTTCCTTCTGTCTTTTCAACTAAAGGGAATAAAAATAATCAACACACCAACACAATAAGTGCAGGGGTGGAGGTGAGAACGACTTCACATTCGAGACACTTCGTATACAAACAAAGCGAAAGAACTCTCGAACGGATCGAAGACACCTTTGTAAGAAACCCATACAACCTCTTGAAAGCCTGGAATGTTTCGTGTGTTAGCCCCTCCCTCTCTTACACTAAGCGTTGGCACACTTCCTCAGTTTTTTCGCGGCTCATCTCTCTTCACATTTTCCTTCTGTCATTATAACTAAAGGGAATAAAAATAATCAACACCCCAACACAATAAGTGCAGGGGTGGAGGTGAGAACGACTTCACATTCGAGACACTTCGTATACAAACAAAGCGAAAGAACTCTCGAACGGATCGAAGACACCTTTGTAAGAAACCCATACAACCTCTTGAGAGCCTGGAATGTTTCGTGTGTTAGCCCCTCCCTCTCTTACACTAAGCGTTGGCACACTTCCTCAGTTTTTTCGCGGCTCATCTCTCTTCACATTTTTCTTCTGTCATTATAACTAAAGGGAATAAAAATAATCAACACCCCAACACAATAAGTGCAGGGGTGGAGGTGAGAACGACTTCACATTCGAGACACTTCGTATACAAACAAAGCGAAAGAACTCTCGAACGGATCGAAGACACCCATGTAAGAAACCCATACAACCTCTTGAAAGCCTGGAATTCTTGTTTGTTAGCCCCTCCTTCTCTTACACTTAGAGTTGGCACACTTCCTCAGTTTTTCCCGTCTCATCTCTCTTCACGTGTTTCTCCTGTCATTTTAACTAAAGGGGATAGAAAGTCAACACCCCAACACAGTAAGTGCAGGGGTGGAGGTGAGAACGACTTCACATTCGAGACACTTCGTATGCAAACAAAGCGAAAGAACTCTCGAACGGATCGAAGACACCCATGTAAGAAACCCATACAACCTCTTGAAAGCCTGGAATGCTTGTTTGTTAGCCCCTCCTTCTCTTACACTTAGCGTTGGCACACTTCCTCAGTTTTTTCCCGTCTCATCTCTCTTCACGTGTTTCTCCTGTCAGTTTAACTAAAGGGGATAAAAAGTCAACACCCCAACACAGTAAGTGCAGGGGTGGAGGTGAGAACGACTTCACATTCGAGACACTTCGTATACAAACAAAGCGAAAGAACTCTCGAACGGATCGAAGACACCTTTGTAAGAAACCCATACAACCTCTTGAGAGCCTGGAATGTTTCGTGTGTTAGCCCCTCCCTCTCTTACACTAAGCGTTGGCACACTTCCTCAGTTTTTTCGCGGCTCATCTCTCTTCACATTTTTCTTCTGTCATTATAACTAAAGGGAATAAAAATAATCAACACCCCAACACAATAAGTGCAGGGGTGGAGGTGAGAACGACTTCACATTCGAGACACTTCGTATACAAACAAAGCGAAAGAACTCTCGAACGGATCGAAGACACCCATGTAAGAAACCCATACAACCTCTTGAAAGCCTGGAATTCTTGTTTGTTAGCCCCTCCTTCTCTTACACTTAGAGTTGGCACACTTCCTCAGTTTTTCCCGTCTCATCTCTCTTCACGTGTTTCTCCTGTCATTTTAACTAAAGGGGATAGAAAGTCAACACCCCAACACAGTAAGTGCAGGGGTGGAGGTGAGAACGACTTCACATTCGAGACACTTCGTATGCAAACAAAGCGAAAGAACTCTCGAACGGATCGAAGACACCCATGTAAGAAACCCATACAACCTCTTGAAAGCCTGGAATGCTTGTTTGTTAGCCCCTCCTTCTCTTACACTTAGCGTTGGCACACCTCCTCAGTTTTTTTCCCGTCTTATCTCTCTTCACGTGTTTCTCCTGTCATTTTAACTAAAGGGGATAGAAAGTCAACACCCCAACACAGTAAGTGCAGGGGTGGAGGTGAGAACGACTTCACATTCGAGACACTTCGTATACAAACAAAGCGAAAGAACTCTCGAACGGATCGAAGACACCTTTTTAAGAAACCCATACATCCTCTTGAAAGCCTGGAATGCTTCGTTTGTTAGCCCCTCCTTCTCTTACACTTAGCGTTGGCACACTTCCTCAGTTTTTTCCCGTCTCATCTCTCTTCACGTGTTTCTCCTGTCATTTTAACTAAAGGGGATAAAAAGTCAACACCCCAACACAGTAAGTGCAGGGGTGGAGGTGAGAACGACTTCACATTCGAGACACTTCGTATACAAACAAAGCGAAAGGACTCTTGAACGGATCGAAGACACCTTTGTAAGAAACCCATACAACCTCTTGAAAGCCTGGTATGTTTCGTGTGTTAGCCCCTCCCTCTCTTACACTTAGCGTTGGCACACTTCCTCACAGTTTTTTCCCGCCTCATCTCTCTTGACGTGTTCCTTCTGTCTTTTCATCTAAAGGGAATAAAAATAATCAACACACCAACACAATAAGTGCAGGGGTGGAGATGAGAACGACTTCACATTCGAGACACTTGGTATACAAACAAAGCGAAAGAACTCTCGAACGGATCGGAGACACCTTTAAAGAAACCCATACAACCACTTGAAATCCTGGAATGCTTCGTGTGTTAACCCCTCCCACTCTAACACTTAGCGTTGGCACACTTCCTCACAGTTTTTTCCCGGCTCATCTCTCTTGACGTGTTCCTTCTCTATTTTTAACTAAAGGTGATAAAAATAATCAACACCCCAACACAATAAGTGCAGGGGTGGAGGTGAGAACGACTTCACATTCGAGACACTTCGTATACAAACAAAGCGAAAGAACTCTCGAACGGATCGAAGACACCTTTGTAAGAAACCCATACATCCTCTTGAAAGCCTGGAATGCTTCGTTTGTTAGCCCCTCCTTCTCTTACACTTAGCGTTGGCACACCTCCTCAGTTTTTTCCCGTCTCATCTCTCTTCACGTGTTTCTCCTGTCATTTTAACTAAAGGGGATAAAAAGTCAACACCCCAACACAGTAAGTGCAGGGGTGGAGGTGAGAACGACTTCACATTCGAGACACTTCGTATACAAACAAAACGAAAGAACTCTCGAACGGATCGAAGACACCTTTGTAAGAAACCCATACAACCTCTTGAAAGCCTGGAATGCTTCGTTTGTTAGCCCCTCCTTCTCTTACACTTAGCGTTGGCAAACTTCCTCAGTTTTTTCCCGTCTCATCTCTCTTCACGTGTTTCTCCTGTCATTTTAACTAAAGGGGATAAAAAGTCAACACCCCAACACAGTAAGTGCAGGGGTGGAGGTGAGAACGACTTCACATTCGAGACACTTCGTATACAAACAAAGCGAAAGAACTCTCGAACGGATAGAAGACACCTTTAAAGAAACCCATACAACCACTTGAAATCCTGGAATGCTTCGTGTGTTAGCCCCTCCCTCTCTAACACTTAGCGTTGGCACACTTCCTCACAGTTTTTTCCGGCCTCAACTCTCTTCACGTGTTCCTTCTCTATTTTTAACTAAAGGGGATAAAAATAATCAACACCCCAACACAATAAGTGCAGGGGTGGAGGTGAGAACGACTTCACATTCGAGACACTTCGTATACAAACAAAGCGAAAGAACTCTCGAACGGATCGAAGACACCTTTGTAAGAAACCCATACATCCTCTTGAAAGCCTGGAATGCTTCGTTTGTTAGCCCCTCCTTCTCTAACACTTAGCGTTGGCACACTTCCTCAGTTTTTTCCCGTCTCATCTCTCTTCACGTGTTTCTCCTGTCATTTTAACTAAAGGGGATAAAAAGTCAACACCCCAACACAGTAAGTGCAGGGGTGGAGGTGAGAACGACTTCACATTCGAGACACTTCGTATACAAACAAAGCGAAAGAACTCTTGAACGGATCGAAGACACCTTTGTAAGAAACCCATACAACCTCTTGAAATCCTGGAATGCTTCGTGTGTTAGCCCCTCCCTCTCTTACACTTAGCGTTGGCACAACTCCTCACAGTTTTTTCACGCCTCATCTCTCTTCACGTGTTCCTTCTGTCATTTTAACTAAAGGGGATAAAAATAATAAACACCCCAACACAATAAGTGCAGGGGTGGAGGTGAGAACGACTTCACATTCGAGACACTTGGTATACAAACAAAGCGAAAGAACTCTCGAACGGATCGGAGACACCTTTAAAGAAACCCATACAACCACTTGAAATCCTGGAATGCTTCGTGTGTTAACACCTCCCACTCTAACACTTAGCGTTGGCACACTTCCTCACAGTTTTTTCCCGGCTCATCTCTCTTGACGTGTTCCTTCTCTATTTTTAACTAAAGGTGATAAAAATAATCAACACCCCAACACAATAAGTGCAGGGGTGGAGGTGAGAACGACTTCACATTCGAGACACTTCGTATACAAACAAAGCGAAAGAACTCTCGAACGGATCGAAGACACCTTTGTAAGAAACCCATACATCCTCTTGAAAGCCTGGAATGCTTCGTTTGTTAGCCCCTCCTTCTCTTACACTTAGCGTTGGCACACCTCCTTAGTTTTTTCCCGTCTCATCTCTCTTCACGTGTTTCTCCTGTCATTTTAACTAAAGGGGATAAAAAGTCAACACCCCAACACAGTAAGTGCAGGGGTGGAGGTGAGAACGACTTCACATTCGAGACACTTCGTATACAAACAAAACGAAAGAACTCTCGAACGGATCGAAGACACCTTTGTAAGAAACCCATACATCCTCTTGAAAGCCTGGAATGCTTCGTTTGTTAGCCCCTCCTTCTCTTACACTTAGCGTTGGCAAACTTCCTCAGTTTTTTCCCGTCTCATCTCTCTTCACGTGTTTCTCCTGTCATTTTAACTAAAGGGGATAAAAAGTCAACACCCCAACACAGTAAGTGCAGGGGTGGAGGTGAGAACGACTTCACATTCGAGACACTTCGTATACAAACAAAGCGAAAGAACTCTCGAACGGATAGAAGACACCTTTAAAGAAACCCATACAACCACTTGAAATCCTGGAATGCTTCGTGTGTTAGCCCCTCCCTCTCTAACACTTAGCGTTGGCACACTTCCTCACAGTTTTTTCCCGCCTCAACTCTCTTCACGTGTTCCTTCTCTATTTTTAACTAAAGGGGATAAAAATAATCAACACCCCAACACAATAAGTGCAGGGGTGGAGGTGAGAACGACTTCACATTCGAGACACTTCGTATACAAACAAAGCGAAAGAACTCTCGAACGGATCGAAGACACCTTTGTAAGAAACCCATACATCCTCTTGAAAGCCTGGAATGCTTCGTTTGTTAGCCCCTCCTTCTCTAACACTTAGCGTTGGCACACTTCCTCAGTTTTTTCCCGTCTCATCTCTCTTCACGTGTTTCTCCTGTCATTTTAACTAAAGGGGATAAAAAGTCAACACCCCAACACAGTAAGTGCAGGGGTGGAGGTGAGAACGACTTCACATTCGAGACACTTCGTATACAAACAAAGCGAAAGAACTCTTGAACGGATCGAAGACACCTTTGTAAGAAACCCATACAACCTCTTGAAATCCTGGAATGCTTCGTGTGTTAGCCCCTCCCTCTCTTACACTTAGCGTTGGCACAACTCCTCACAGTTTTTTCACGCCTCATCTCTCTTCACGTGTTCCTTCTGTCATTTTAACTAAAGGGGATAAAAATAATAAACACCCCAACACAATAAGTGCAGGGGTGGAGGTGAGAACGACTTCACATTCGAGACACTTCGTATACAAACAAAGCGAAAGAACTCTCGAACGGATCGAAGACACCTTTTTAAGAAACCCATACATCCTCTTGAAAGCCTGGAATGCTTCGTTTGTTAGCCCCTCCTTCTCTTACACTTAGCGTTGGCACACTTCCACAGTTTTTTCCCGTCTCATCTCTCTTCACGTGTTTCTCCTGTCATTTTAACTAAAGGGGATAAAAAGTCAACACCCCAACACAGTAAGTGCAGGGGTGGAGGTGAGAACGACTTCACATTCGAGACACTTCGTATACAAACAAAGCGAAAGAACTCTCGAACGGATCGAAGACACCTTTGTAAGAAACCCATACAACCTCTTGAAAGCCTGGAATGTTTCGTGTGTTAGCCCCTCCCTCTCTTACACTAAGCGTTGGCACGCCTCCTCAGTTTTTTCCCGGCTCAACTCTCTTCACATTTTCCTTCTGTCCTTTTAACTATAGGAAATAAAAATCATCAACACCCCAACACAATAAGTGCAGGGGTGGAGGTGAGAACGACTTGATATTCGAGACACTTCGTATACAAACAAAGCGAATGAACTCTCGAACGGATCGAAGACACCCATGTAAGAAACCCATACAACCTCTTGAAAGCCTGGAATGCTTCGTTTGTTAGCCCCTCCTTCTCTTACACATAGCGTTGGCAAACTTCCTCAGTTTTTTCCCGTCTTCACGTGTTTCTCCTGTCATTTCAACTAAAGGGAATAAAAATAATCAACACACCAACACAATAAGTGCAGGGGTGGAGATGAGAACGACTTCACATTCGAGACACTTGGTATACAAACAAAGCGAAAGAACTCTCGAACGGATCGGAGACACCTTTAAAGAAACCCATACAACCACTTGAAATCCTGCAATGATTCGTGTGTTAGCCCCTCCCTCTCTAACACTTAGCGTTGGCACACTTCCTCACAGTTTTTTCTCGCCTAAACTCTCTTCACGTGTTCCTTCTCTATTTTTAACTAAAGGGGATAAAAATAATCAACACCCCAACACAATAAGTGCAGGGGTGGAGGTGAGAACGACTTCACATTCGAGACACTTCGTATACAAACAAAGCGAAAGAACTCTTGAACGGATCGAAGACACCTTTGTAAGAAACCCATACAACCTCTTGAAATCCTGGAATGCTTCGTGTGTTAGCCCCTCCCTCTCTTACACTTAGCGTTGGCACACTTCCTCACAGTTTTTTCCCGCCTCATCTCTCTTGACGTGTTCCTTCTGTCTTTTCAACTAAAGGGAATAAAAATAATCAACACACCAACACAATAAGTGCAGGGGTGGAGGTGAGAACGACTTCACATTCGAGACACTTCGTATACAAACAAAGCGAAAGAACTCTCGAACGGATCGAAGACACCTTTGTAAGAAACCCATACAACCTCTTGAAAGCCTGGAATGTTTCGTGTGTTAGCCCCTCCCTCTCTTACACTAAGCGTTGGCACACTTCCTCAGTTTTTTCGCGGCTCATCTCTCTTCACATTTTCCTTCTGTCATTATAACTAAAGGGAATAAAAATAATCAACACCCCAACACAATAAGTGCAGGGGTGGAGGTGAGAACGACTTCACATTCGAGACACTTCGTATACAAACAAAGCGAAAGAACTCTCGAACGGATCGAAGACACCCATGTAAGAAACCCATACAACCTCTTGAAAGCCTGGAATTCTTGTTTGTTAGCCCCTCCTTCTCTTACACTTAGAGTTGGCACACTTCCTCAGTTTTTCCCGTCTCATCTCTCTTCACGTGTTTCTCCTGTCATTTTAACTAAAGGGGATAGAAAGTCAACACCCCAACACAGTAAGTGCAGGGGTGGAGGTGAGAACGACTTCACATTCGAGACACTTCGTATACAAACAAAGCGAAAGAACTCTCGAACGGATCGAAGACACCTTTGTAAGAAACCCATACATCCTCTGGAAAGCCTGGAATGCTTCGTTTGTTAGACCCTCCTTCTCTTACACTTAGCGTTGGCACACCTCCTCAGTTTTTTCCCGTCTCATCTCTATTCACGTGTTTCTCCGGTCATTTTAACTAAAGGGGATAGAAAGTCAACACCCCAACACAGTAAGTGCAGGGGTGGAGGTGAGAACGACTTCACATTCGAGACACTTCGTATGCAAACAAAGCGAAAGAACTCTCGAACGGATCGAAGACACCCATGTAAGAAACCCATACAACCTCTTGAAAGCCTGGAATGCTTGTTTGTTAGCCCCTCCTTCTCTTACACTTAGCGTTGGCACACCTCCTCAGTTTTTTTCCCGTCTTATCTCCCTTCACGTGTTTCTCCTGTCATTTTAACTAAAGGGGATAGAAAGTCAACACCCCAACACAGTAAGTGCAGGGGTGGAGGTGAGAACGACTTCACATTCGAGACACTTCGTATACAAACAAAGCGAAAGAACTCTTGAACGGATCGAAGACACCTTTGTAAGAAACCCATACAACCTCTTGAAATCCTGGAATGCTTCGTGTGTTAGCCCCTCCCTCTCTTACACTTAGCGTTGGCACACTTCCTCACAGTTTTTTCCCGCCTCATCTCTCTTGACGTGTTCCTTCTGTCTTTTCAACTAAAGGGAATAAAAATAATCAACACACCAACACAATAAGTGCAGGGGTGGAGATGAGAACGACTTCACATTCGAGACACTTGGTATACAAACAAAGCGAAAGAACTCTCGAACGGATCGGAGACACCTTTAAAGAAACCCATACAACCACTTGAAATCCTGGAATGCTTGTTTGTTAGCCCCTCCTTCACTTACACTTAGCGTTGGCACACCTCCTCAGTTTTTTTCCCGTCTTATCTCTCTTCACGTGTTTCTCCTGTCATTTTAACTAAAGGGGATAGAAAGTCAACACCCCAACACAGTAAGTGCAGGGGTGGAGGTGAGAACGACTTCACATTCGAGACACTTCGTATACAAACAAAGCGAAAGAACTCTCGAACGGATCGAAGACACCTTTTTAAGAAACCCATACATCCTCTTGAAAGCCTGGAATGCTTCGTTTGTTAGCCCCTCCTTCTCTTACACTTAGCGTTGGCACACTTCCTCAGTTTTTTCCCGTCTCATCTCTCTTCACGTGTTTCTCCTGTCATTTTAACTAAAGGGGATAAAAAGTCAACACCCCAACACTGTAAGTGCAGGGGTGGAGGTGAGAACGACTTCACATTCGAGACACTTCGTATACAAACAATGCGAAAGAACTCTTGAACGGATCGAAGACACCTTTGTAAGAAACCCATACAACCTCTTGAAATCCTGGAATGCTTCGTGTGTTAGCCCCTCCCTCTCTTACACTTAGCGTTGGCACACTTCCTCACAGTTTTTTCCCGCCTCATCTCTCTTGACGTGTTCCTTCTTTCTTTTCAACTAAAGGGAATAAAAATAATCAACACACCAACACAATAAGTGCAGGGGTGGAGGTGAGAACGACTTCACATTCGAGACACTTCGTATACAAACAAAGCGAAAGAACTCTCGAACGGATCGAAGACACCTTTGTAAGAAACCCATACAACCTCTTGAAATCCTGGAATGCTTCGTGTGTTAGCCCCTCCCTCTCTTACACTTAGCGTTGGCACACTTCCTCACAGTTTTTTCACTCCTCATCTCTCTTCACGTGTTCCTTCTGTCATTTTAACTAAAGGGGATAAAAATAATAAACACACCAACACAATAAGTGCAGGGGTGGAGGTGAGAACGACTTCACATTCGAGACACTTCGTATACAAACAAAGCGAAAGAACTCTCGAACGGATCGAAGACACCTTTGTAAGAAACCCATACATCCTCTTGAAAGCCTGGAATGCTTCGTTTGTTAGCCCCTCCTTCTCTTACACTTAGCGTTGGCACACTTCCTCAGTTTTTTCCCGTCTCATCTCTCTTCACGTGTTTCTCCTGTCAGTTTAACTAAAGGGGATAAAAAGTCAACACCCCAACACAGTAAGTGCAGGGGTGGAGGTGAGAACGACTTCACATTCGAAACACTTCGTATACAAACAAAGCGAAAGAACTCTCGAACGGATCGAAGACACCTTTGTAAGAAACCCATACAACCTCTTGAAAGCCTGGAATGTTTCGTGTGTTAGCCCCTCCCTCTCTTACACTAAGCGTTGGCACACTTCCTCAGTTTTTTCGCGGCTCATCTCTCTTCACATTTTCCTTCTGTCATTATAACTAAAGGGAATAAAATAATCAACACCCCAACACAATAAGTGCAGGGGTGGAGGTGAGAACGACTTCACATTCGAGACACTTCGTATACAAACAAAGCGAAAGAACTCTCGAACGGATCGAAGACACCCATGTAAGAAACCCATACAACCTCTTGAAAGCCTGGAATTCTTGTTTGTTAGCCCCTCCTTCTCTTACACTTAGAGTTGGCACACTTCCTCAGTTTTTCCCGTCTCATCTCTCTTCACGTGTTTCTCCTGTCATTTTAACTAAAGGGGATAGAAAGTCAACACCCCAACACAGTAAGTGCAGGGGTGGAGGTGAGAACGACTTCACATTCGAGACACTTCGTATACAAACAAAGCGAAAGAACTCTCGAACGGATCGAAGACACCTTTGTAAGAAACCCATACATCCTCTTGAAAGCCTGGAATGCTTCGTTTGTTAGACCCTCCTTCTCTTACACTTAGCGTTGGCACACCTCCTCAGTTTTTTCCCGTCTCATCTCTATTCACGTGTTTCTCCGGTCATTTTAACTAAAGGGGATAGAAAGTCAACACCCCAACACAGTAAGTGCAGGGGTGGAGGTGAGAACGACTTCACATTCGAGACACTTCGTATGCAAACAAAGCGAAAGAACTCTCGAACGGATCGAAGACACCCATGTAAGAAACCCATACAACCTCTTGAAAGCCTGGAATGCTTGTTTGTTAGCCCCTCCTTCTCTTACACTTAGCGTTGGCACACCTCCTCAGTTTTTTTCCCGTCTTATCTCTCTTCACGTGTTTCTCCTGTCATTTTAACTAAAGGGGATAGAAAGTCAACACCCCAACACAGTAAGTGCAGGGGTGGAGGTGAGAACGACTTCACATTCGAGACACTTCGTATACAAACAAAGCGAAAGAACTCTCGAACGGATCGAAGACACCTTTTTAAGAAACCCATACATCCTCTTGAAAGCCTGGAATGCTTCGTTTGTTAGCCCCTCCTTCTCTTACACTTAGCGTTGGCACACTTCCTCAGTTTTTTCCCGTCTCATCTCTCATCACGTGTTTCTCCTGTCATTTTAACTAAAGGGAATAAAAAGTCAACACCCCAACACAGTAAGTGCAGGTGTGGAGGTGAGAACGACTTCACATTCGAGACACTTCGTATACAAACAAAGCGAAAGAACTCTTGAACGGATCGAAGACACCTTTGTAAGAAACCCATACAACCTCTTGAAATCCTGGAATGCTTCGTGTGTTAGCCCCTCCATCTCTTACACTTAGCGTTGGCACACTTCCTCACAGTTTTTTCCCGGCTCATCTCTCTTGACGTGTTCCTTCTGTCTTTTCAACTAAAGGGAATAAAAATAATCAACACACCAACACAATAAGTGCAGGGGTGGAGATGAGAACGACTTCACATTCGAGACACTTGGTATACAAACAAAGCGAAAGAACTCTCGAACGGATCGGAGACACCTTTAAAGAAACCCATACAACCACTTGAAATCCTGGAATGCTTCGTGTGTTAACCCCTCCCACTCTAACACTTAGCGTTGGCACACTTCCTCACAGTTTTTTCCCGGCTCATCTCTCTTGACGTGTTCCTTCTCTATTTTTAACTAAAGGTGATAAAAATAATCAACACCCCAACACAATAAGTGCAGGGGTGGAGGTGAGAACGACTTCACATTCGAGACACTTCGTATACAAACAAAGCGAAAGAACTCTCGAACGGATCGAAGACACCTTTGTAAGAAACCCATACATCCTCTTGAAAGCCTGGAATGCTTCGTTTGTTAGCCCCTCCTTCTCTTACACTTAGCGTTGGCACACCTCCTCAGTTTTTTCCCGTCTCATCTCTCTTCACATGTTTCTCCTGTCATTTTAACTAAAGGGGATAAAAAGTCAACACCCCAACACAGTAAGTGCAGGGGTGGAGGTGAGAACGACTTCACATTCGAGACACTTCGTATACAAACAAAACGAAAGAACTCTCGAACGGATCGAAGACACCTTTGTAAGAAACCCATACAACCTCTTGAAAGCCTGGAATGCTTCGTTTGTTAGCCCCTCCTTCTCTTACACTTAGCGTTGGCAAACTTCCTCAGTTTTTTCCCGTCTCATCTCTCTTGACGTGTTTCTCCTGTCATTTTAACTAAAGGGGATAAAAAGTCAACACCCCAACACAGTAAGTGCAGGGGTGGAGGTGAGAACGACTTCACATTCGAGACACTTCGTATACAAACAAAGCGAAAGAACTCTCGAACGGATAGAAGACACCTTTAAAGAAACCCATACAACCACTTGAAATCCTGGAATGCTTCGTGTGTTAGCCCCTCCCTCTCTAACACTTAGCGTTGGCACACTTCCTCACAGTTTTTTCCCGCCTCAACTCTCTTCACGTGTTCCTTCTCTATTTTTAACTAAAGGGGATAAAAATAATCAACACCCAACACAATAAGTGCAGGGGTGGAGGTGAGAACGACTTCACATTCGAGACACTTCGTATACAAACAAAGCGAAAGAACTCTCGAACGGATCGAAGACACCTTTGTAAGAAACCCATACATCCTCTTGAAAGCCTGGAATGCTTCGTTTGTTAGCCCCTCCTTCTCTAACACTTAGCGTTGGCACACTTCCTCAGTTTTTTCCCGTCTCATCTCTCTTCACGTGTTTCTCCTGTCATTTTAACTAAAGGGGATAAAAAGTCAACACCCCAACACAGTAAGTGCAGGGGTGGAGGTGAGAACGACTTCACATTCGAGACACTTCGTATACAAACAAAGCGAAAGAACTCTTGAACGGATCGAAGACACCTTTGTAAGAAACCCAAACAACCTCTTGAAATCCTGGAATGCTTCGTGTGTTAGCCCCTCCCTCTCTTACACTTAGCGTTGGCACAACTCCTCACAGTTTTTTCACGCCTCATCTCTCTTCACGTGTTCCTTCTGTCATTTTAACTAAAGGGGATAAAAATAATAAACACCCCAACACAATAAGTGCAGGGGTGGAGGTAAGAACGACTTCACATTCGAGACACTTCGTATACAAACAAAGCGAAAGAACTCTCGAACGGATCGAAGACACCTTTGTAAGAAACCCATACAACCTCTTGAAAGCCTGGAATGTTTCGTGTGTTAGCCCCTCCCTCTCTTACACTAAGTGTTGGCACACTTCCTCAGTTTTTTCGCGGCTCATCTCTCTTCACATTTTCCTTCTGTCATTATAACTAAAGGTAATAAAAATAATCAACACCCCAACACAATAAGTGCAGGGGTGGAGGTGAGAACGACTTCACATTCGAGACACTTCGTATACAAACAAAGCGAAAGAACTCTCGAACGGATCGAAGACACCTTTTTAAGAAACCCATACATCCTCTTGAAAGCCTGGAATGCTTCGTTTGTTAGCCCCTCCTTCTCTTACACTTAGCGTTGGCACACTTCCTCAGTTTTTTCCCGTCTCATCTCTCTTCACGTGTTTCTCCTGTCATTTTAACTAAAGGGGATAAAAAGTCAACACCCCAACACATTAAGTGCAGGGGTGGAGGTGAGAACGACTTCACATTCGAGACACTTCGTATACAAACAAAGCGAAAGAACTCTTGAACGGATCGAAGACACCTTTGTAAGAAACCCATACAACCTCTTGAAATCCTGGAATGCTTCGTGTGTTATGCCCTCCCTCTCTTACACTTAGCGTTGGCACACTTCCTCACAGTTTTTTCCCGCCTCATCTCTCTTGACGTGTTCCTTCTTTCTTTTCAACTAAAGGGAATAAAAATAATCAACACACCAACACAATAAGTGCAGGGGTGGAGGTGAGAACGACTTCACATTCGAGACACTTCGTATACAAACAAAGCGAAAGAACTCTCGAACGGATCGAAGACACCTTTGTAAGAAACCCATACAACCTCTTGAAATCCTGGAATGCTTCGTGTGTTAGCCCCTCCCTCTCTTACACTTAGCGTTGGCACACTTCCTCACAGTTTTTTCACTCCTCATCTCTCTTCACGTGTTCCTTCTGTCATTTTAACTAAAGGGGATAAAAATAATAAACACACCAACACAATAAGTGCAGGGGTGGGGTTGAGAACGACTTCACATTCGAGACACTTCGTATACAAACAAAGCGAAAGAACTGTCGAACGGATCGAAGACACACTTTTGTAAGAAACCCATACATCCTCTTGAAAGCCTGGAATGCTTCGTTTGTTAGCCCCTCCTTCTCTTACATTTAGCGTTGGCACACTTCCTCAGTTTTTTCCCGTCTCATCTCTCTTCACGTGTTTCTCCTGTCAGTTTAACTAAAGGGGATAAAAAGTCAACACCCCAACACAGTAAGTGCAGGGGTGGAGGTGAGAACGACTTCACATTCGAGACACTTCGTATACAAACAAAGCGAAAGAACTCTCGAACGGATCGAAGACACCTTTGTAAGAAACCCATACAACCTCTTGAAAGCCTGGAATGTTTCGTGTGTTAGCCCCTCCCTCTCTTACACTAAGCGTTGGCACACTTCCTCAGTTTTTTCGCGGCTCATCTCTCTTCACATTTACCTTCTGTCATTATAACTAAAGGGAATAAAAATAATCAACACCCCAACACAATAAGTGCAGGGGTGGAGGTGAGAACGACTTCACATTCGAGACACTTCGTATACAAACAAAGCGAAAGAACTCTCGAACGGATCGAAGACACCCATGTAAGAAACCCATACAACCTCTTGAAAGCCTTGAATTCTTGTTTGTTAGCCCCTCCTTCTCTTACACTTAGAGTTGGCACACTTCCTCAGTTTTTCCCGTCTCATCTCTCTTCACGTGTTTCTCCTGTCATTTTAACTAAAGGGGATAGAAAGTCAACACCCCAACACAGTAAGTGCAGGGGTGGAGGTGAGAACGACTTCACATTCGAGACACTTCGTATACAAACAAAGCGAAAGAACTCTCGAACGGATCGAAGACACCTTTGTAAGAAACCCATACATCCTCTTGAAAGCCTGGAATGCTTCGTTTGTTAGACCCTCCTTCTCTTACACTTAGCGTTGGCACACCTCCTCAGTTTTTTCCCGTCTCATCTCTATTCACGTGTTTCTCCGGTCATTTTAACTAAAGGGGATAGAAAGTCAACACCCCAACACAGTAAGTGCAGGGGTGGAGGTGAGAACGACTTCACATTCGAGACACTTCGTATGCAAACAAAGCGAAAGAACTCTCGAACGGATCGAAGACACCCATGTAAGAAACCCATACAACCTCTTGAAAGCCTGGAATGCTTGTTTGTTAGCCCCTCCTTCTCTTACACTTAGCGTTGGCACACCTCCTCAGTTTTTTTCCCGTCTTATCTCTCTTCACGTGTTTCTCCTGTCATTTTAACTAAAGGGGATAGAAAGTCAACACCCCAACACAGTAAGTGCAGGGGTGGAGGTGAGAACGACTTCACATTCGAGACACTTCGTATACAAACAAAGCGAAAGAACTCTCGAACGGATCGAAGACACCTTTTTAAGAAACCCATACATCCTCTTGAAAGCCTGGAATGCTTCGTTTGTTAGCCCCTCCTTCTCTTACACTTAGCGTTGGCACACTTCCTCAGTTTTTTCCCGTCTCATCTCTCTTCACGTGTTTCTCCTGTCATTTTAACTAAAGGGGATAAAAAGTCAACACCCCAACACAGTAAGTGCAGGGGTGGAGGTGAGAACGACTTCACATTCGAGACACTTCGTATACAAACAAAGTGAAAGAACTCTTGAACGGATCGAAGACACCTTTGTAAGAAACCCATACAACCTCTTGAAATCCTGGAATGCTTCGTGTGTTAGCCCCTCCCTCTCTTACACTTAGCGTTGGCACACTTCCTCACAGTTTTTTCCCGCCTCATCTCTCTTGACGTGTTCCTTCTGTCTTTTCAACTAAAGGGAATAAAAATAATCAACACACCAACACAATAAGTGCAGGGGTGGAGATGAGAACGACTTCACATTCGAGACACTTCGTATACAAACAAAGCGAAAGAACTCTCGAACGGATCGAAGACACCTTTGTAAGAAACCCATACATCCTCTTGAAAGCCTGGAATGCTTCATTTGTTAGCCCCTCCTTCTCTTACACTTAGCGTTGGCACACTTCCTCAGTTTTTTCCCGTCTCATCTCTCTTCACGTGTTTCTCCTGTCAGTTTAACTAAAGGGGATAAAAAGTCAACACCCCAACACAGTAAGTGCAGGGGTGGAGGTGAGAACGACTTCACATTCGAGACACTTCGTATACAAACAAAGCGAAAGAACTCTTGAACGGATCGAAGACACCTTTGTAAGAAACCCATACAACCTCTTGAAATCCTGGAATGCTTCGTGTGTTAGCCCCTCCCTCTCTTACACTTAGCGTTGGCACAACTCCTCACAGTTTTTTCACGCCTCATCTCTCTTCACGTGTTCCTTCTGTCATTTTAACTAAAGGGGATAAAAATAATAAACACCCCAACACAATAAGTGCAGGGGTGGAGGTGAGAACGACTTCACATTCGAGACACTTCGTATACAAACAAAGCGAAAGAACTCTCGAACGGATCGAAGACACCTTTGTAAGAAACCCATACAACCTCTTGAAAGCCTGGAATGTTTCGTGTGTTAGCCCCTCCCTCTCTTACACTAAGCGTTGGCACACTTCCTCAGTTTTTTCGCGGCTCATCTCTCTTCACATTTTCCTTCTGTCATTATAACTAAAGGTAATAAAAATAATCAACACCCCAACACAATAAGTGCAGGGGTGGAGGTGAGAACGACTTCACATTCGAGACACTTCGTATACAAACAAAGCGAAAGAACTCTCGAACGGATCGAAGATACCTTTTTAAGAAACCCATACATCCTCTTGAAAGCCTGGAATGCTTCGTTTGTTAGCCCCTCCTTCTCTTACACTTAGCGTTGGCACACTTCCTCAGTTTTTTCCCGTCTCATCTCTCTTCACGTGTTTCTCCTGTCATTTTAACTAAAGGGGATAAAAAGTCAACACCCCAACACAGTAAGTGCAGGGGTGGAGGTGAGAACGACTTCACATTCGAGACACTTCGTATACAAACAAAGCGAAAGAACTCTTGAACGGATCGAAGACACCTTTGTAAGAAACCCATACAACCTCTTGAAATCCTGGAATGTTTCGTGTGTTATGCCCTCCCTCTCTTACACTTAGCGTTGGCACACTTCCTCACAGTTTTTTCCCGCCTCATCTCTCTTGACGTGTTCCTTCTTTCTTTTCAACTAAAGGGAATAAAAATAATCAACACACCAACACAATAAGTGCAGGGGTGGAGGTGAGAACGACTTCACATTCGAGACACTTCGTATACAAACAAAGCGAAAGAACTCTCGAACGGATCGAAGACACCTTTGTAAGAAACCCATACAACCTCTTGAAATCCTGGAATGCTTCGTGTGTTAGCCCCTCCCTCTCTTACACTTAGCGTTGGCACACTTCCTCACAGTTTTTTCACTCCTCATCTCTCTTCACGTGTTCCTTCTGTCATTTTAACTAAAGGGGATAAAAATAATAAACACACCAACACAATAAGTGCAGGGGTGGAGGTGAGAACGACTTCACATTCGAGACACTTCGTATACAAACAAAGCGAAAGAACTCTCGAACGGATCGAAGACACCTATGTAAGAAACCCATACATCCTCTTGAAAGCCTGGAATGCTTCGTTTGTTAGCCCCTCCTTCTCTTACACTTAGCGTTGGCACACTTCCTCAGTTTTTTCCCGTCTCATCTCTCTTCACGTGTTTCTCCTGTCAGTTTAACTAAAGGGGATAAAAAGTCAACACCCCAACACAGTAAGTGCAGGGGTGGAGGTGAGAACGACTTCACATTCGAGACACTTCGTATACAAACAAAGCGAAAGAACTCTCGAACGGATCGAAGACACCTTTGTAAGAAACCCATACATCCTCTTGAAAGCCTGGAATGCTTCGTTTGTTAGACCCTCCTTCTCTTACACTTAGCGTTGGCACACCTCCTCAGTTTTTTCCCGTCTCATCTCTATTCACGTGTTTCTCCGGTCATTTTAACTAAAGGGGATAGAAAGTCAACACCCCAACACAGTAAGTGCAGGGGTGGAGGTGAGAACGACTTCACATTCGAGACACTTCGTATGCAAACAAAGCGAAAGAACTCTCGAACGGATCGAAGACACCCATGTAAGAAACCCATACAACCTCTTGAAAGCCTGGAATGCTTGTTTGTTAGCCCCTCCTTCTCTTACACTTAGCGTTGGCACACCTCCTCAGTTTTTTTCCCGTCTTATCTCTCTTCACGTGTTTCTCCTGTCATTTTAACTAAAGGGGATAGAAAGTCAACACTCCAACACAGTAAGTGCAGGGGTGGAGGTGAGAACGACTTCACATTCGAGACACTTCGTATACAAACAAAGCGAAAGAACTCTCGAACGGATCGAAGATACCTTTTTAAGAAACCCATACATCCTCTTGAAAGCCTGGAATGCTTCGTTTGTTAGCCCCTCCTTCTCTTACACTTAGCGTTGGCACACTTCCTCAGTTTTTTCCCGTCTCATCTCTCTTCACGTGTTTCTCCTGTCATTTTAACTAAAGGGGATAAAAAGTCAACACCCCAACACAGTAAGTGCAGGGGTGGAGGTGAGAACGACTTCACATTCGAGACACTTCGTATACAAACAAAGCGAAAGAACTCTTGAACGGATCGAAGACACCTTTGTAAGAAACCCATACAACCTCTTGAAATCCTGGAATGCTTCGTGTGTTAGCCCCTCGATCTTACACTTAGCGTTGGCACACTTCCTCACAGTTTTTTCCCGCCTCATCTCTCTTGACGTGTTCCTTCTGTCTTTTCAACTAAAGGGAATAAAAATAATCAACACACCAACACAATAAGTGCAGGGGTGGAGATGAGAACGACTTCACATTCGAGACACTTGGTATACAAACAAAGCGAAAGAACTCTCGAACGGAACGGAGACACCTTTAAAGAAACCCATACAACCACTTGAAATCCTGGAATGCTTCGTGTGTTAACCCCTCCCACTCTAACACTTAGCGTTGGCACACTTCCTCACAGTTTTTTCCCGTCTCATCTCTCTTCACGTGTTTCTCCTGTCATTTTAACTAAAGGGGATAAAAAGTCAACACCCCAACACAGTAAGTGCAGGTGTGGAGGTGAGAACGACTTCACATTCGAGACACTTCGTATACAAACAAAGCGAAAGAACTCTTGAACGGATCGAAGACACCTTTGTAAGAAACCCATACAACCTCTTGAAATCCTGGAATGCTTCGTGTGTTAGCCCCTCCCTCTCTTACACTAAGCGTTGGCACACTTCCTCAGTTTTTTCGCGGCTCATCTCTCTTCACATTTTCCTTCTGTCATTATAACTAAAGGGAATAAAAATAATCAACACCCCAACACAATAAGTGCAGGGGTGGAGGTGAGAACGACTTCACATTCGAGACACTTCGTATACAAACAAAGCGAAAGAACTCTCGAACGGATCGAAGACACCCATGTAAGAAACCCATACAACCTCTTGAAAGCCTGGAATTCTTGTTTGTTAGCCCCTCCTTCTCTTACACTTAGAGTTGGCACACTTCCTCAGTTTTTCCCGTCTCATCTCTCTTCACGTGTTTCTCCTGTCATTTTAACTAAAGGGGATAGAAAGCCAACACCCCAACACAGTAAGTGCAGGGGTGGAGGTGAGAACGACTTCACATTCGAGACACTTCGTATGCAAACAAAGCGAAAGAACTCTCGAACGGATCGAAGACACCCATGTAAGAAACCCATACAACCTCTTGAAAGCCTGGAATGCTTGTTTGTTAGCCCCTCCTTCTCTTACACTTAGCGTTGGCACACCTCCTCAGTTTTTTTCCCGTCTTATCTCTCTTCACGTGTTTCTCCTGTCATTTTAACTAAAGGGGATAGAAAGTCAACACCCCAACACAGTAAGTGCAGGGGTGGAGGTGAGAACGACTTCACATTCGAGACACTTCGTATACAAACAAAGCGAAAGAACTCTCGAACGGATCGAAGACACCTTTTTAAGAAACCCATACATCCTCTTGAAAGCCTGGAATGCTTCGTTTGTTAGCCCCTCCTTCTCTTACACTTAGCGTTGGCACACTTCCTCAGTTTTTTCCCGTCTCATCTCTCTTCACGTGTTTCTCCTGTCATTTTAACTAAAGGGGATAAAAAGTCAACACCCCAACACAGTAAGTGCAGGGGTGGAGGTGAGAACGACTTCACATTCGAGACACTTCGTATACAAACAAAGCGAAAGAACTCTTGAACGGATCGAAGACACCTTTGTAAGAAACCCATACAACCTCTTGAAATCCTGGAATGCTTCGTGTGTTAGCCCCTCCCTCTCTTACACTTAGCGTTGGCACACTTCCTCACAGTTTTTTCCCGGCTCATCTCTCTTGACGTGTTCCTTCTGTCTTTTCAACTAAAGGGAATAAAAATAATCAACACACCAACACAATAAGTGCAGGGGTGGAGATGAGAACGACTTCACATTCGAGACACTTGGTATACAAACAAAGCGAAAGAACTCTCGAACGGATCGGAGACACCTTTAAAGAAACCCATACAACCACTTGAAATCCTGGAATGCTTCGTGTGTTAACCCCTCCCACTCTAACACTTAGCGTTGGCACACTTCCTCACAGTTTTTTCCCGCCTCAACTCTCTTCACGTGTTCCTTCTCTATTTTTAACTAAAGGTGATAAAAATAATCAACACCCCAACACAATAAGTGCAGGGGTGGAGGTGAGAACGACTTCACATTCGAGACACTTCGTATACAAACAAAGCGAAAGAACTCTCGAACGGATCGAAGACACCTTTGTAAGGAACCCATACATCCTCTTGAAAGCCTGGAATGCTTCGTTTGTTAGCCCCTCCTTCTCTTACACTTAGCGTTGGCACACCTCCTCAGTTTTTTCCCGTCTCATCTCTCTTCACGTGTTTCTCCTGTCATTTTAACTAAAGGGGATAAAAAGTCAACACCCCAACACAGTAAGTGCAGGGGTGGAGGTGAGAACGACTTCACATTCGAGACACTTCGTATACAAACAAAACGAAAGAACTCTCGAACGGATCGAAGACACCTTTGTAAGAAACCCATACAACCTCTTGAAAGCCTGGAATGCTTCGTTTGTTAGCCCCTCCTTCTCTTACACTTAGCGTTGGCAAACTTCCTCAGTTTTTTCCCGTCTCATCTCTCTTGACGTGTTTCTCCTGTCATTTTAACTAAAGGGGATAAAAAGTCAACACCCCAACACAGTAAGTGCAGGGGTGGAGTTGAGAACGACTTCACATTCGAGACACTTCGTATACAAACAAAGCGAAAGAACTCTCGAACGGATAGAAGACACCTTTAAAGAAACCCATACAACCACTTGAAATCCTGGAATGCTTCGTGTGTTAGCCCCTCCCTCTCTAACACTTAGCGTTGGCACACTTCCTCACAGTTTTTTCCCGCCTCAACTCTCTTCACGTGTTCCTTCTCTATTTTTAACTAAAGGGGATAAAAATAATCAACACCCCAACACAATAAGTGCAGGGGTGGAGGTGAGAACGACTTCACATTCGAGACACTTCGTATACAAACAAAGCGAAAGAACTCTCGAACGGATCGAAGACACCTTTGTAAGAAACCCATACATCCTCTTGAAAGCCTGGAATGCTTCGTTTGTTAGCCCCTCCTTCTCTAACACTTAGCGTTGGCACACTTCCTCAGTTTTTTCCCGTCTCATCTCTCTTCACGTGTTTCTCCTGTCATTTTAACTAAAGGGGATAAAAAGTCAACACCCCAACACAGTAAGTGCAGGGGTGGAGGTGAGAACGACTTCACATTCGAGACACTTCGTATACAAACAAAGCGAAAGAACTCTTGAACGGATCGAAGACACCTTTGTAAGAAACCCAAACAACCTCTTGAAATCCTGGAATGCTTCGTGTGTTAGCCCCTCCCTCTCTTACACTTAGCGTTGGCACAACTCCTCACAGTTTTTTCACGCCTCATCTCTCTTCACGTGTTCCTTCTGTCATTTTAACTAAAGGGGATAAAAATAATAAACACCCCAACACAATAAGTGCAGGGGTGGAGGTGAGAACGACTTCACATTCGAGACACTTCGTATACAAACAAAGCGAAAGAACTCTCGAACGGATCGAAGACACCTTTGTAAGAAACCCATACAACCTCTTGAAAGCCTGGAATGTTTCGTGTGTTAGCCCCTCCCTCTCTTACACTAAGTTTTGGCACACTTCCTCAGTTTTTTCGCGGCTCATCTCTCTTCACATTTTCCTTCTGTCATTATAACTAAAGGTAATAAAAATAATCAACACCCCAACACAATAAGTGCAGGGGTGGAGGTGAGAACGACTTCACATTCGAGACACTTCGTATACAAACAAAGCGAAAGAACTCTCGAACGGATCGAAGACACCTTTTTAAGAAACCCATACATCCTCTTGAAAGCCTGGAATGCTTCGTTTGTTAGCCCCTCCTTCTCTTACACTTAGCGTTGGCACACTTCCTCAGTTTTTTCCCGTCTCATCTCTCTTCACGTGTTTCTCCTGTCATTTTAACTAAAGGGGATAAAAAGTCAACACCCCAACACATTAAGTGCAGGGGTGGAGGTGAGAACGACTTCACATTCGAGACACTTCGTATACAAACAAAGCGAAAGAACTCTTGAACGGATCGAAGGCACCTTTGTAAGAAACCCATACAACCTCTTGAAATCCTGGAATGCTTCGTGTGTTATGCCCTCCCTCTCTTACACTTAGCGTTGGCACACTTCCTCACAGTTTTTTCCCGCCTCATCTCTCTTGACGTGTTCCTTCTTTCTTTTCAACTAAAGGGAATAAAAATAATCAACACACCAACACAATAAGTGCAGGGGTGGAGGTGAGAACGACTTCACATTCGAGACACTTCGTATACAAACAAAGCGAAAGAACTCTCGAACGGATCGAAGACACCTTTGTAAGAAACCCATACAACCTCTTGAAATCCTGGAATGCTTCGTGTGTTAGCCCCTCCCTCTCTTACACTTAGCGTTGGCACACTTCCTCACAGTTTTTTCACTCCTCATCTCTCTTCACGTGTTCCTTCTGTCATTTTAACTAAAGGGGATAAAAATAATAAACACACCAACACAATAAGTGCAGGGGTGGGGTTGAGAACGACTTCACATTCGAGACACTTCGTATACAAACAAAGCGAAAGAACTGTCGAACGGATCGAAGACACACTTTTGTAAGAAACCCATACATCCTCTTGAAAGCCTGGAATGCTTCGTTTGTTAGCCCCTCCTTCTCTTACACTTAGCGTTGGCACACTTCCTCAGTTTTTTCCCGTCTCATCTCTCTTCACGTGTTTCTCCTGTCAGTTTAACTAAAGGGGATAAAAAGTCAACACCCCAACACAGTAAGTGCAGGGGTGGAGGTGAGAACGACTTCACATTCGAGACACTTCGTATACAAACAAAGCGAAAGAACTCTCGAACGGATCGAAGACACCTTTGTAAGAAACCCATACAACCTCTTGAAAGCCTGGAATGTTTCGTGTGTTAGCCCCTCCCTCTCTTACACTAAGCGTTGGCACACTTCCTCAGTTTTTTCGCGGCTCATCTCTCTTCACATTTACCTTCTGTCATTATAACTAAAGGGAATAAAAATAATCAACACCCCAACACAATAAGTGCAGGGGTGGAGGTGAGAACGACTTCACATTCGAGACACTTCGTATACAAACAAAGCGAAAGAACTCTCGAACGGATCGAAGACACCCATGTAAGAAACCCATACAACCTCTTGAAAGCCTGGAATTCTTGTTTGTTAGCCCCTCCTTCTCTTACACTTAGAGTTGGCACACTTCCTCAGTTTTTCCCGTCTCATCTCTCTTCACGTGTTTCTCCTGTCATTTTAACTAAAGGGGATAGAAAGTCAACACCCCAACACAGTAAGTGCAGGGGTGGAGGTGAGAACGACTTCACATTCGAGACACTTCGTATACAAACAAAGCGAAAGAACTCTCGAACGGATCGAAGACACCTTTGTAAGAAACCCATACATCCTCTTGAAAGCCTGGAATGCTTCGTTTGTTAGACCCTCCTTCTCTTACACTTAGCGTTGGCACACCTCCTCAGTTTTTTCCCGTCTCATCTCTATTCACGTGTTTCTCCGGTCATTTTAACTAAAGGGGATAGAAAGTCAACACCCCAACACAGTAAGTGCAGGGGTGGAGGTGAGAACGACTTCACATTCGAGACACTTCGTATGCAAACAAAGCGAAAGAACTCTCGAACGGATCGAAGACACCCATGTAAGAAACCCATACAACCTCTTGAAAGCCTGGAATGCTTGTTTGTTAGCCCCTCCTTCTCTTACACTTAGCGTTGGCACACCTCCTCAGTTTTTTTCCCGTCTTATCTCTCTTCACGTGTTTCTCCTGTCATTTTAACTAAAGGGGATAGAAAGTCAACACCCCAACACAGTAAGTGCAGGGGTGGAGGTGAGAACGACTTCACATTCGAGACACTTCGTATACAAACAAAGCGAAAGAACTCTCGAACGGATCGAAGACACCTTTTTAAGAAACCCATACATCCTCTTGAAAGCCTGGAATGCTTCGTTTGTTAGCCCCTCCTTCTCTTACACTTAGCGTTGGCACACTTCCTCAGTTTTTTCCCGTCTGATCTCTCTTCACGTGTTTCTCCTGTCATTTTAACTAAAGGGGATAAAAAGTCAACACCCCAACACAGTAAGTGCAGGGATGGAGGTGAGAACGACTTCACATTCGAGACACTTCGTATACAAACAAAGTGAAAGAACTCTTGAACGGATCGAAGACACCTTTGTAAGAAACCCATACAACCTCTTGAAATCCTGGAATGCTTCGTGTGTTAGCAACTCCCTCTCTTACACTTAGCGTTGGCACACTTCCTCACAGTTTTTTCCCGCCTCATCTCTCTTGACGTGTTCCTTCTGTCTTTTCAACTAAAGGGAATAAAAATAATCAACACACCAACACAATAAGTGCAGGGGTGGAGATGAGAACGACTTCACATTCGAGACACTTCGTATACAAACAAAGCGAAAGAACTCTCGAACGGATCGAAGACACCTTTGTAAGAAACCCATACATCCTCTTGAAAGCCTGGAATGCTTCGTTTGTTAGCCCCTCCTTCTCTTACACTTAGCGTTGGCACACTTCCTCAGTTTTTTCCCGTCTCATCTCTCTTCACGTGTTTCTCCTGTCAGTTTAACTAAAGGGGATAAAAAGTCAACACCCCAACACAGTAAGTGCAGGGGTGGAGGTGAGAACGACTTCACATTCGAGACACTTCGTATACAAACAAAGCGAAAGAACTCTTGAACGGATCGAAGACACCTTTGTAAGAAACCCATACAACCTCTTGAAATCCTGGAATGCTTCGTGTGTTAGCCCCTCCCTCTCTTACACTTAGCGTTGGCACAACTCCTCACAGTTTTTTCACGCCTCATCTCTCTTCACGTGTTCCTTCTGTCATTTTAACTAAAGGGGATAAAAATAATAAACACCCCAACACAATAAGTGCAGGGGTGGAGGTGAGAACGACTTCACATTCGAGACACTTCGTATACAAACAAAGCGAAAGAACTCTCGAACGGATCGAAGACACCTTTGTAAGAAACCCATACAACCTCTTGAAAGCCTGGAATGTTTCGTGTGTTAGCCCCTCCCTCTCTTACACTAAGCGTTGGCACACTTCCTCAGTTTTTTCGCGGCTCATCTCTCTTCACATTTTCCTTCTGTCATTATAACTAAAGGTAATAAAAATAATCAACACCCCAACACAATAAGTGCAGGGGTGGAGGTGAGAACGACTTCACATTCGAGACACTTCGTATACAAACAAAGCGAAAGAACTCTCGAACGGATCGAAGATACCTTTTTAAGAAACCCATACATCCTCTTGAAAGCCTGGAATGCTTCGTTTGTTAGCCCCTCCTTCTCTTACACTTAGCGTTGGCACACTTCCTCAGTTTTTTCCCGTCTCATCTCTCTCCACGTGTTTCTCCTGTCATTTTAACTAAAGGGGATAAAAAGTCAACACCCCAACACAGTAAGTGCAGGGGTGGAGGTGAGAACGACTTCACATTCGAGACACTTCGTATACAAACAAAGCGAAAGAACTCTTGAACGGATCGAAGACACCTTTGTAAGAAACCCATACAACCTCTTGAAATCCTGGAATGTTTCGTGTGTTATGCCCTCCCTCTCTTACACTTAGCGTTGGCACACTTCCTCACAGTTTTTTCCCGCCTCATCTCTCTTGACGTGTTCCTTCTTTCTTTTCAACTAAAGGGAATAAAAATAATCAACACACCAACACAATAAGTGCAGGGGTGGAGGTGAGAACGACTTCACATTCGAGACACTTCGTATACAAACAAAGCGAAAGAACTCTCGAACGGATCGAAGACACCTTTGTAAGAAACCCATACAACCTCTTGAAATCCTGGAATGTTTCGTGTGTTAGCCCCTCCCTCTCTTACACTTAGCGTTGGCACACTTCCTCACAGTTTTTTCACTCCTCATCTCTCTTCACGTGTTCCTTCTGTCATTTTAACTAAAGGGGATAAAAATAATAAACACCCCAACACAGTAAGTGCAGGGGTGGAGGTGAGAACGACTTCACATTCGAGACACTTCGTATACAAACAAAGCGAAAGAACTCTTGAACGGATCGAAGACACCTTTGTAAGAAACCCATACATCCTCTTGAAAGCCTGGAATGCTTCGTTTGTTAGCCCCTCCTTCTCTTACACTTAGCGTTGGCACACTTCCTCAGTTTTTTCCCGTCTCATCTCTCTTCACGTGTTTCTCCTGTCAGTTTAACTAAAGGGGATAAAAAGTCAACACCCCAACACAGTAAGTGCAGGGGTGGAGGTGAGAACGACTTCACATTCGAGACACTTCGTATACAAACAAAGCGAAAGAACTCTCGAACGGATCGAAGACACCTTTGTAAGAAACCCATACAACCTCTTGAAAGCCTGGAATGTTTCGTGTGTTAGCCCCTCCCTCTCTTACACTAAGCGTTGGCACACTTCCTCAGTTTTTTCGCGGCTCATCTCTCTTCACATTTTCCTTCTGTCATTATAACTAAAGGGAATAAAAATAATCAACACCCCAACACAATAAGTGCAGGGGTGGAGGTGAGAACGACTTCACATTCGAGACACTTCGTATACAAACAAAGCGAAAGAACTCTCGAACGTATCGAAGACACCCATGTAAGAAACCCATACAACCTCTTGAAAGCCTGGAATTCTTGTTTGTTAGCCCCTCCTTCTCTTACACTTAGAGTTGGCACACTTCCTCAGTTTTCCCCGTCTCATCTCTCTTCACGTGTTTCTCCTGTCATTGTAACTAAAGGGGATAGAAAGTCAACACCCCAACACAGTAAGTGCAGGGGTGGAGGTGAGAACGACTTCACATTCGAGACACTTCGTATACAAACAAAGCGAAAGAACTCTCGAACGGATCGAAGACACCTTTGTAAGAAACCCATACATCCTCTTGAAAGCCTGGAATGCTTCGTTTGTTAGACCCTCCTTCTCTTACACTTAGCGTTGGCACACCTCCTCAGTTTTTTCCCGTCTCATCTCTATTCACGTGTTTCTCCGGTCATTTTAACTAAAGGGGATAGAAAGTCAACACCCCAACACAGTAAGTGCAGGGGTGGAGGTGAGAACGACTTCACATTCGAGACACTTCGTATACAAACAAAGCGAAAGAACTCTCGAACGGATCGAAGACACCTTTGTAAGAAACCCATACAACCTCTTGAAAGCCTGGAATGTTTCGTGTGTTAGCCCCTCCCTCTCTTACACTAAGCGTTGGCACACTTCCTCAGTTTTTTCGCGGCTCATCTCTCTTCACATTTTCCTTCTGTCATTATAACTAAAGGTAATAAAAATAATCAACACCCCAACACAATAAGTGCAGGGGTGGAGGTGAGAACGACTTCACATTCGAGACACTTCGTATACAAACAAAGCGAAAGAACTCTCGAACGGATCGAAGATACCTTTTTAAGAAACCCATACATCCTCTTGAAAGCCTGGAATGCTTCGTTTGTTAGCCCCTCCTTCTCTTACACTTAGCGTTGGCACACTTCCTCAGTTTTTTCCCGTCTCATCTCTCTCCACGTGTTTCTCCTGTCATTTTAACTAAAGGGGATAAAAAGTCAACACCCCAACACAGTAAGTGCAGGGGTGGAGGTGAGAACGACTTCACATTCGAGACACTTCGTATACAAACAAAGCGAAAGAACTCTTGAACGGATCGAAGACACCTTTGTAAGAAACCCATACAACCTCTTGAAATCCTGGAATGTTTCGTGTGTTATGCCCTCCCTCTCTTACACTTAGCGTTGGCACACTTCCTCACAGTTTTTTCCCGCCTCATCTCTCTTGACGTGTTCCTTCTTTCTTTTCAACTAAAGGGAATAAAAATAATCAACACACCAACACAATAAGTGCAGGGGTGGAGGTGAGAACGACTTCACATTCGAGACACTTCGTATACAAACAAAGCGAAAGAACTCTCGAACGGATCGAAGACACCTTTGTAAGAAACCCATACAACCTCTTGAAATCCTGGAATGCTTCGTGTGTTAGCCCCTCCCTCTCTTACACTTAGCGTTGGCACACTTCCTCACAGTTTTTTCACTCCTCATCTCTCTTCACGTGTTCCTTCTGTCATTTTAACTAAAGGGGATAAAAATAATAAACACCCCAACACAGTAAGTGCAGGGGTGGAGGTGAGAACTACTTCACATTCGAGACACTTCGTATACAAACAAAGCGAAAGAACTCTTGAACGGATCGAAGACACCTTTGTAAGAAACCCATACATCCTCTTGAAAGCCTGGAATGCTTCGTTTGTTAGCCCCTCCTTCTCTTACACTTAGCGTTGGCACACTTCCTCAGTTTTTTCCCGTCTCATCTCTCTTCACGTGTTTCTCCTGTCAGTTTAACTAAAGGGGATAAAAAGTCAACACCCCAACACAGTAAGTGCAGGGGTGGAGGTGAGAACGACTTCACATTCGAGACACTTCGTATACAAACAAAGCGAAAGAACTCTCGAACGGATCGAAGACACCTTTGTAAGAAACCCATACAACCTCTTGAAAGCCTGGAATGTTTCGTGTGTTAGCCCCTCCCTCTCTTACACTAAGCGTTGGCACGCCTCCTCAGTTTTTTCCCGGCTCAACTCTCTTCACATTTTCCTTCTGTCCTTTTAACTATAGGAAATAAAAATCATCAACACCCCAACACAATAAGTGCAGGGGTGGAGGTGAGAACGACTTGATATTCGAGACACTTCGTATACAAACAAAGCGAATGAACTCTCGAACGGATCGAAGACACCCATGTAAGAAACCCATACAACCTCTTGAAAGCCTGGAATGCTTCGTTTGTTAGCCCCTCCTTCTCTTACACATAGCGTTGGCAAACTTCCTCAGTTTTTTCCCGTCTTCACGTGTTTCTCCTGTCATTTCAACTAAAGGGGATAGAAAGTCAACACCCCAACACAGTAAGTGCAGGGGTGGAGGTGAGAACGACTTCACATTCGAGACACTTCGTATACAAAGAAAGCGAAAGAACTCTCGAACGGATCGAAGACACCTTTGTAAGAAACCCATACATCCTCTTGAAAGCCTGGAATGCTTCGTTTGTTAGACCCTCCTTCTCTTACACTTAGCGTTGGCACACCTCCTCAGTTTTTTCCCGTCTCATCTCTATTCACGTGTTTCTCCGGTCATTTTAACTAAAGGGGATAGAAAGTCAACACCCCAACACAGTAAGTGCAGGGGTGGAGGTGAGAACGACTTCACATTCGAGACACTTCGTATGCAAACAAAGCGAAAGAACTCTCGAACGGATCGAAGACACCCATGTAAGAAACCCATACAACCTCTTGAAAGCCTGGAATGCTTGTTTGTTAGCCCCTCCTTCTCTTACACTTAGCGTTGGCACACCTCCTCAGTTTTTTTCCCGTCTTATCTCTCTTCACGTGTTTCTCCTGTCATTTTAACTAAAGGGGATAGAAAGTCAACACCCCAACACAGTAAGTGCAGGGGTGGAGGTGAGAACGACTTCACATTCGAGACACTTCGTATACAAACAAAGCGAAAGAACTCTCGAACGGATCGAAGACACCTTTTTAAGAAACCCATACATCCTCTTGAAAGCCTGGAATGCTTCGTTTGTTAGCCCCTCCTTCTCTTACACTTAGCGTTGGCACACTTCCTCAGTTTTTTCCCGTCTCATCTCTCTTCACGTGTTTCTCCTGTCATTTTAACTAAAGGGGATAAAAAGTCAACACCCCAACACAGTAAGTGCAGGGGTGGAGGTGAGAACGACTTCACATTCGAGACACTTCGTATACAAACAAAGCGAAAGAACTCTTGAACGGATCGAAGACACCTTTGTAAGAAACCCATACAACCTCTTGAAATCCTGGAATGCTTCGTGTGTTAGCCCCTCCCTCTCTTACACTTAGCGTTGGCACACTTCCTCACAGTTTTTTCCCGCCTCATCTCTCTTGACGTGTTCCTTCTGTCTTTTCAACTAAAGGGAATAAAAATAATCAACACACCAACACAATAAGTGCAGGGGTGGAGATGAGAACGACTTCACATTCGAGACACTTGGTATACAAACAAAGCGAAAGAACTCTCGAACGGATCGGAGACACCTTTAAAGAAACCCATACAACCACTTGAAATCCTGGAATGCTTCGTGTGTTAACCCCTCCCACTCTAACACTTAGCGTTGGCACACTTCCTCACAGTTTTTTCCCGCCTCAACTCTCTTCACGTGTTCCTTCTCTATTTTTAACTAAAGGTGATAAAAATAATCAACACCCCGACACAATAAGTGCAGGGGTGGAGGTGAGAACGACTTCACATTCGAGACACTTCGTATACAAACAAAGCGAAAGAACTCTCGAACGGATCGAAGACACCTTTGTAAGAAACCCATACATCCTCTTGAAAGCCTGGAATGCTTCGTTTGTTAGCCCCTCCTTCTCTTACATTTAGCGTTGGCACACCTCCTCAGTTTTTTCCCGTCTCATCTCTCTTCACGTGTTTCTCCTGTCATTTTAACTAAAGGGGATAAAAAGTCAACACCCCAACACAGTAAGTGCAGGTGTGGAGGTGAGAACGACTTCACATTCGAGACACTTCGTATACAAACAAAACGAAAGAACTCTCGAACGGATCGAAGACACCTTTGTAAGAAACCCATACAACCTCTTGAAAGCCTGGAATGCTTCGTTTGTTAGCCCCTCCTTCTCTTACACTTAGCGTTGGCAAACTTCCTCAGTTTTTTCCCGTCTCATCTCTCTTCACGTGTTTCTCCTGTCATTTTAACTAAAGGGGATAAAAAGTCAACATCCCAACACAGTAAGTGCAGGGGTGGAGGTGAGAACGACTTCACATTCGAGACACTTCGTATACAAACAAAGCGAAAGAACTCTCGAACGGATAGAAGACACCTTTAAAGAAACCCATACAACCACTTGAAATCCTGGAATGCTTCGTGTGTTAGCCCCTCCCTCTCTAACTCTTAGCGTTGGCACACTTCCTCACAGTTTTTTCCCGCCTCAACTCTCTTCACGTGTTCCTTCTCTATTTTTAACTAAAGGGGATAAAAATAATCAACACCCCAACACAATAAGTGCAGGGGTGGAGGTGAGAACGACTTCACATTCGAGACACTTCGTATACAAACAAAGCGAAAGAACTCTCGAACGGATCGAAGACACCTTTGTAAGAAACCCATACATCCTCTTGAAAGCCTGGAATGCTTCGTTTGTTAGCCCCTCCTTCTCTTACACTTAGCGTTGGCACACTTCCTCAGTTTTTTCCCGTCTCATCTCTCTTCACGTGTTTCTCCTGTCATTTTAACTAAAGGGGATAAAAAGTCAACACCCCAACACAGTAAGTGCAGGGGTGGAGGTGAGAACGACTTCACATTCGAGACACTTCGTATACAAACAAAGCGAAAGAACTCTTGAACGGATCGAAGACACCTTTGTAAGAAACCCATACAACCTCTTGAAATCCTGGAATGCTTCGTGTGTTAGCCCCTCCCTCTCTTACACTTAGCGTTGGCACAACTCCTCACAGTTTTTTCACGCCTCATCTCTCTTCACGTGTTCCTTCTGTCATTTTAACTAAAGGGGATAAAAATAATAAACACCCCAACACAATAAGTGCAGGGGTGGAGGTGAGAACGACTTCACATTCGAGACACTTCGTATACAAACAAAGCGAAAGAACTCTCGAACGGATCGAAGACACCTTTGTAAGAAACCCATACAACCTCTTGAAAGCCTGGAATGTTTCGTGTGTTAGCCCCTCCCTCTCTTACACTAAGCGTTGGCACACTTCCTCAGTTTTTTCGCGGCTCATCTCTCTTCACATTTTCCTTCTGTCATTATAACTAAAGGAAATAAAAATAATCAACACCCCAACACAATAAGTGCAGGGGTGGAGGTGAGAACGACTTCATATTCGAGACACTTCGTATACAAACAAAACGAAAGAACTCTCGAACGGATCGAAGACACCTTTGTAAGAAACCCATACAACCTCTTGAAAGCCTGGAATGCTTCGTGTGTTATCCCCTCTCTCTCTTACACTTAGCTTCGGCAGACTTTCTAAAAGGTTTTATCGCCTCATCCTTCTCTACACGTAAATTCTGTCAATTTAATTAAGGGAATAAAAAAAACATCACCCCAACACAAAAAGTGCAGGGGTGGAGGTGAGAACGACTTCACATTCGAGACACTTCGTATACAAACAAAGCGAAAGAACTCTCGAACGGATCGAAGACACCTTTTAAGAAACCCATACAACCCCTTGAAAGCCTGGAATGTTTCGTGTGTTATCCCCTCTCTCTCTTACACTTAGCTTCGGCAGACTTTCTAAAAGGTTTTATCGCCTCATCCTTCTCTACACGTAAATTCTGTCAATTTAATTAAGGGAATACAAAAAACATCACCCCAACACAAAAAGTGCAGGGGTGGAGGTGAGAACGACTTCACATTCGAGACACTTCGTATACAAACAAAGCGAAAGAACTCTCGAACGGAACGAAGACACCTTTGTAAGAAACCCATACAACCTCTTGAAAGCCTGGAATGTTTCGTGTGTTATCCCCTCTCTCTCTCTTACACTTAGCTTCGGCAGACTTTCTAAAAGGTTTTATCGCCTCATCCTTCTCTACATGTAAATTCTATCAATTTAACTAAAGGGAATAAAAAAAAACATCACCCCAACACAATAAGTGCAGGGGTGGAGGTGAGAGCGACTTCACATTCGAGACACTTCGTATACAAACAAAGCGAAAGAACTCTCGAACGGATCGAAGACACCTTTTAAGAAACCCATACAACTCCTTGAAATCCTGGAATGCTTCGTGTGTTAGCCCCTCCATCTCTTACACTTAGCGTTGGCACAATTCCTCACAGTTTTTTCACGCCTCATCTCTCTTCACGTGTTCCTTTAGTCATTTTAACTAAAGGGAATAAAAATAATCAACACTACAACACAATAAGTGCAGGGGTGGAGGTGAGAGCAACTTCACATTCGATACACTTGGTATACAAACAAAGCGAAAGAACTCTCGAACGGATCGAAGACACCTTTGTAAGAAACCCATACAACCTCTTGAAAGCCTGGAATGTTTCGTGTGTTATCCTCTCTCGCTCTAACACTTAGCGTTGGCACACTTCCTCACAGTTTTTTCCGCCTCATCTCTCTTTACCTGTTCCTTCTGTCATTTTAACTAAAGGGAATAAAAATAATCAACACCCCAACACAATAAGTGCAGGGGTGGAGGTGAGAACGACTTCACATTCGAGACACTTCGTATACAAACAAAGCGAAAGAACTCTCGAACGGATCGAAGACACCTTTTAAGAAACCCATACAACTCCTTGAAATCCTGGAATGCTTCGTGTGTTAGCCCCTCCATCTCTTACACTTAGCGTTCGCACAATTCCTCACAGTTTTTTCACGCCTCATATCTCTTCACGTGTTCCTTCTGTCATTTTAACTAAAGGGAATAAAAAAAAACATCACCCCAACACAATAAATGCAGGGGTGGAGGTGAGAACGACTTCACATTCGAGACACTTCGTATACAAACAAAGCGAAAGAACTCTCGAACGGATCGAAGACACCTTTTAAGAAACCCATACAACCCCTTGAAATCCTGGAATGCTTCATGTGTTAGCCCCTCCCTCTCTAACACTTAGCGTTGGCACACTTCCTCACAGTTTTTTCCGCCTCATCTCTCTTTACCTGTTCCTTCTGTCATTTTAACTAAAGGGAATAAAAATAATCAACACCCCAACACAATAAGTGCAGGGGTGGGGGTGAGAACGACTTAACATTCGAGACACTTCGTATACAAACAAAGCGAAAGAACTCTCGAACGGATCGAAGACACCTTTTAGGAAACCCATGCAACCCCTTGAAAGCCTGGAATGTTTCGTGTGTTATCCCCTCTCTCTCTTACACTTAGCTTCGGCAGACTTTCTAAAAGGTTTTATCGCCTCATCCTTCTCTACATGTAAATTCTGTCAATTTAACTAAAGGAAATAAAAAAAAACATTCCCCAACACAATAAGTGCAGGGGTGGAGGTGAGAGCGACTTCACATTCGAGACACTTTGTATACAAACAAAGCGAAAGAACTCTCGAACGGATCGAAGACACCTTTGTAAGAAACCCATACAACCTCTTGAAAGCCTGGAATGTTTCGTGTGTTATTCCCTCTCTCTCTCTTACACTTATCTTCGGCAGACTTTCTAAAAGGTTTTATCGTTTCATCCTTCTCTACATGTAAATTCTGTCAATTTAACTAAAGGAAATAAAAAAAAACATCCCCCAACACAATAAGTGCAGGGGTGGAGGTGAGAACGACTTCACATTCGAGAAACTTCGTATACAAACCAAGCGAAAGAACTCTCGAACGGATCGAAGACACCTTTTAAGAAACCCATACAACCCCTTGAAATCCTGGAATGCTTCGTGTGTTAGCCCCTCCCTATCTAACACTTAGCGTTGGCACACTTCCTCACAGTTTTTTCCCGCCTCATCTCTCTTCACATGTTCCTTCTGTCATTTTAACTAAATGGAATAAAAATAATCAACACCCCAACACAATAAGTGCAGGGGTGGAGGTGAGAGCGACTTCACATTCGAGACACTTCGTATACAAACAAAGCGAAAGAACTCTCGAACGGATCGAAGACACCTTTTAAGAAACCCATACAACCTCTTGAAAGCCTGGAATGCTTCGTGTGTTAGCCCCTCCTTCTCTTACATTTAGCGTTGGCAGATTTCCTCAGTTTTTTCCTGCCTCATCTCTCTTCACGTGTTCCTTCTGTCATTTTTACTAAAGGGAATAAAAAAAATCAACACACCAACACAATAAGTGCAGGGGTGGAGGTGAGAACGACTTCACATTCGAGACACTTCGTATACAATCAAAGCGAAAGAACTCTTGAACGGATCGAAGACACCTTTGTAAGAAACCCATACAACCTCTTGAAATCCTGGAATGCTTCGTGTGTTATCCCCTCTCTCTCTTACACTTAGCTTCGGCAGACTTTCTAAAAGGTTTTATCGCCTCATCCTTCTCTACATGTAAATTCTGTCAATTTAATTAAGGGAATAAAAAAAACATCACCCCAACACAAAAAGTGCAGGGGTGGAGGTGAGAACGACTTCACATTCGAGACACTTCGTATACAAACAAAGCGAAAGAACTCTCAGACGGATCGAAGACACCTTTTTAGAAACCCATACAACCCCTTGAAAGCCTGGAATGTTTCGTGTGTTATCCCCTCTCTCTCTTACACTTAGCTTCGGCAGACTTTCTAAAAGGTTTTATCGCCTCATCCTTCTCTACATGTAAATTCTGTCAATTTAACTAAAGGGAATAAAAAAAAACCATCACCCAACATAATAAGTGCAGGGGTGGAGGTGAGAACGACTTCACATTCGAGACACTTCGTATACAAACCAAGCGAAAGAACTCTCGAACGGATCGAAGACACCTTTTAAGAAACCCATACAACCCCTTGAAATCCTGGAATGCTTCGTGTGTTAGCCCCTCCCTCTCTTACACTTAGCGTTGGCACACTTCCTCACAGTTTTTTCCCGCCTCATCTCTCTTCACATGTTCCTTCTGTCATTTTAACTAAAGGGAATAAAAATAATCAACTCCCCAACACAATAAGTGCAGGGGTGGAGGTGAGAGTGACTTCACATTCGAGACACTTCGTATACAAACAAAGCGAAAGAACTCTCGAACGGAACGAAGACACCTTTGTAAGAAACCCATACAACCTCTTGAAAGCCTGGAATGTTTCGTGTGTTATCCCCTCTCTCTCTCTTACACTTAGCTTCGGCAGACTTTCTAAAAGGTTTTATCGCCTCATCCTTCTCTACATGTAAATTCTATCAATTTAACTAAAGGGAATAAAAAAAAACATCACCCCAACACAATAAGTGCAGGGGTGGAGGTGAGAGCGACTTCACATTCGAGACACTTCGTATACAAACAAAGCGAAAGAACTCTCGAACGGATCGAAGACACCTTTTAAGAAACCCATACAACTCCTTGAAATCCTGGAATGCTTCGTGTGTTAGCCCCTCCATCTCTTACACTTAGCGTTGGCACAATTCCTCACAGTTTTTTCACGCCTCATCTCTCTTCACGTGTTCCTTCTGTCATTTTAACTAAAGGGAATAAAAATAATCAACACTACAACACAATAAGTGCAGGGGTGGAGGTGAGAGCAACTTCACATTCGATACACTTGGTATACAAACAAAGCGAAAGAACTCTCGAACGGATCGAAGACACCTTTGTAAGAAACCCATACAACCTCTTGAAAGCCTGGAATGTTTCGTGTGTTATCCTCTCTCGCTCTAACACTTAGCGTTGGCACACTTCCTCACAGTTTTTTCCGCCTCATCTCTCTTTACCTGTTCCTTCTGTCATTTTAACTAAAGGGAATAAAAATAATCAACACCCCAACACAATAAGTGCAGGGGTGGAGGTGAGAACGACTTAACATTCGAGACACTTCGTATACAAACAAAGCGAAAGAACTCTCGAACGGATCGAAGACACCTTTTAAGAAACCCATACAACTCCTTGAAATCCTGGAATGCTTCGTGTGTTAGCCCCTCCATCTCTTACACTTAGCGTTGGCACAATTCCTCACAGTTTTTTCACGCCTCATATCTCTTCACGTGTTCCTTCTGTCATTTTAACTAAAGGGAATAAAAAAAACATCACCCCAACACAATAAATGCAGGGGTGGAGGTGAGAACGACTTCACATTCGAGACACTTCGTATACAAACAAAGCGAAAGAACTCTCGAACGGATCGAAGACACCTTTTAAGAAACCCATACAACCCCTTGAAATCCTGGAATGCTTCATGTGTTAGCCCCTCCCTCTCTAACACTTAGCGTTGGCACACTTCCTCACAGTTTTTTCCGCCTCATCTCTCTTTACCTGTTCCTTCTGTCATTTTAACTAAAGGGAATAAAAATAATCAACACCCCAACACAATAAGTGCAGGGGTGGAGGTGAGAACGACTTAACATTCGAGACACTTCGTATACAATCAAAGCGAAAGAACTCTCGAACGGATCGAAGACACCTTTTAGGAAACCCATACAACCCCTTGAAAGCCTGGAATGTTTCGTGTGTTATCCCCTCTCTCTCTTACACTTAGCTTCGGCAGACTTTCTAAAAGGTTTTATCGCCTCATCCTTCTCTACATGTAAATTCTGTCAATTTAACTAAAGGAAATAAAAAAAAACATTCCCCAACACAATAAGTGCAGGGGTGGACGTGAGAGCGACTTCACATTCGAGACACTTCGTATACAAACAAAGCGAAAGAACTCTCGAACGGATCGAAGACACCTTTGTAAGAAACCCATACAACCTCTTGAAAGCCTGGAATGTTTCGTGTGTTATCCCCTCTCTCTTACATTTAGCTTCCTTCGGCAGACTTTCTAAAAGCTTTTATCGCCTCATCCTTCTCTACATGTAAATTCTGTCAATTTAACTAAAGGGAATAAAAAAAACCATCACCCAACACAATAAGTGCAGGGGTGGAGGTGAGAACGACTTCACATTCGAGACACTTCGTATACAAACAAAGCGAAAGAACTCTCGAACGGATCGAAGACACCTTTTAAGAAACCCATACAACCCCTTGAAATCCTGGAATGCTTCGTGTGTTACCCCTCCCTCTCTAACACTTAGCGTTGGCACACTTCCTCACAGTTTTTTTCCGCCTCATCTCTCTTCACCTGTACCTTCTGTCATTTTAACTAAAGGGAATAAAAATAATCAACACCCCAACACAATAAGTGCAGGGGTGGAGGTGAGAGCGACTTCACATTCGAGACACTTCGTATACAAACAAAGCGAAAGAACTCAAGAACGGATCGAAGACACCTTTGTAAGAAACCCATACAACCTCTTGAAAGCCTGGAATGTTTCGTGTGTTATTCCCTCTCTCTCTCTTACACTTATCTTCGGCAGACTTTCTAAAAGGTTTTATCGCCTCATCCTTCTCTACATGTAAATTCTGTTAATTTAACTAAAGGAAATAAAAAAAAACATCCCCCAACACAATAAGTGCAGGGGTGGAGGTGAGAACGACTTCACATTCGAGAAACTTCGTATACAAACCAAGCGAAAGAACTCTCGAACGGATCGAAGACACCTTTTAAGAAACCCATACAACCCCTTGAAATCCTGGAATGCTTCGTGTGTTAGCCCCTCCCTCTCTAACACTTAGCGTTGGCACACTTCCTCACAGTTTTTTCCCGCCTCATCTCTCTTCACATGTTCCTTCTCTCATTTTAACTAAATGGAATAAAAATAATCAACACCCCAACACAATAAGTGCAGGGGTGGAGGTGAGAACGACTTAACATTCGAGACACTTCGTATACAAACAAAGCGAAAGAACTCTCGAACGGATCGAAGACACCTTTTAGGAAACCCATACAACCCCTTGAAAGCCTGGAATGTTTCGTGTGTTATCCCCTCTCTCTCTTACACTTAGCTTCGGCAGACTTTCTAAAAGGTTTTATCGCCTCATCCTTCTCTACATGTAAATTCTGTCAATTTAACTAAAGGAAATAAAAAAAAACATTCCCCAACACAATAAGTGCAGGGGTGGAGGTGAGAGCGACT
Organism: Meta bourneti; assembly: GCA_933210815.1. Classification (NCBI taxonomy): domain Eukaryota; kingdom Metazoa; phylum Arthropoda; class Arachnida; order Araneae; family Tetragnathidae; genus Meta; species Meta bourneti. Next base: position 9,269,732 of record OW119929.1, read on the forward strand.
TCACATTCGAGACACTTCGTATACAAACAAAGCGAAAGAACTCTCGAACGGATCGAAGACACCTTTGTAAGAAACCCATACAACCTCTTGAAAGCCTGGAATGTTTCGTGTGTTATCCCCTCTCTCTTACATTTAGCTTCCTTCGGCAGACTTTCTAAAAGCTTTTATCGCCTCATCCTTCTCTACATGTAAATTCTGTCAATTTAACTAAAGGGAATAAAAAAAACCATCACCCAACACAATAAGTGCAGGGGTGGAGGTGAGAACGACTTTACATTCGAGACACTTCGTATACAAACGAAGCGAAAGAACTCTCGAACGGATCGAAGACACCTTTTAAGAAACCCATACAACCCCTTGAAATCCTGGAATGCTTCGTTTGTTAGCACCTCCCTCTCTAACACTTAGCGTTGGCACACTTCCTCACAGTTTTTTCCCGCCTCATCTCTCTTCACCTGTTCCTTCTGTCATTTTAACTAAAGGGAATAAAAATAATCAACACCCCAACACAATAAGTGCAGGGGTGGAGGTGAGAGCGACTTCACATTCGAGACACTTCGTATACAAACAAAGCGAAAGAACTCAAGAACGGATCGAAGACACCTTTGTAAGAAACCCATACAACCTCTTGAAAGCCTGGAATGTTTCGTGTGTTATTCCCTCTCTCTCTCTTACACTTATCTTCGGCAGACTTTCTAAAAGGTTTTATCGCCTCATCCTTCTCTACATGTAAATTCTGTTAATTTAACTAAAGGAAATAAAAAAAAACATCCCCCAACACAATAAGTGCAGGGGTGGAGGTGAGAACGACTTCACATTCGAGAAACTTCGTATACAAACCAAGCGAAAGAACTCTCGAACGGATCGAAGACACCTTTTAAGAAACCCATACAACCCCTTGAAATCCTGGAATGCTTCGTGTGTTAGCCCCTCCCTCTCTAACACTTAGCGTTGGCACACTTCCTCACAGTTTTTTCCCGCCTCATCTCTCTTCACATGTTCCTTCTGTCATTTTAACTAAATGGAATAAAAATAATCAACACCCCAACACAATAAGTGCAGGGGTGGAGGTGAGAGCGACTTCACATTCGAGACTATTCGTATACAATCAAAGCGAAAGAACTCTCGAACGGATCGAAGACACTTTTGTAAGAAACCCATACAACCTCTTGAAAGCCTGGAATGCTTCGTGTGTTAGCCCCTCCTTCTCTTACATTTAGCGTTGGCAGATTTCCTCAGATTTTTCATGCCTCATCTCTCTTCACGTGTTCCTTCTGTCATTTTAACTAAAGGGAATACAATCAACACCCCAACACAATAAGTGCAGGGGTGGAGGTGAGAACGACTTCACATTCGAGACACTTCGTATACAAACAAAGCGAAAGAACTCTCGAACGGATCGAAGACACCTTTTAAGAAACCCATACAACCTCTTGAAAGCCTGGAATGCTTCGTGTGTTAGCCCCTCCTTCTCTTACATTTAGCGTTGGCAGATTTCCTCAGTTTTTTCCTGCCTCATCTCTCTTCACGTGTTCCTTCTGTCATTTTTACTAAAGGGAATAAAAAAAATCAACACACCAACACAATAAGTGCAGGGGTGGAGGTGAGAACGACTTCACATTCGAGACACTTCGTATACAATCAAAGCGAAAGAACTCTTGAACGGATCGAAGACACCTTTGTAAGAAACCCATACAACCTCTTGAAATCCTGGAATGCTTCGTATGTTAGCCCCTCCCTCTCTTACACTTAGCGTTGGCACACTTCCTCACAGTTTTTTCCCGCCTCATCTCTCTTGACGTGTTCCTTCTGTCTTTTCAACTAAAGGGAATAAAAATAATCAACACACCAACACAATAAGTGCAGGGGTGGAGATGAGAACGACTTCACATTCGAGACACTTGGTATACAAACCAAGCGAAAGAACTCTCGAACGGATCGGAGACACCTTTAAAGAAACCCATACAACCACTTGAAATCCTGGAATGCTTCGTGTGTTAACCCCTCCCTCTCTAACACTTAGCGTTGGCACACTTCCTCACAGTTTTTTCCCGCCTCAACTCTCTTCACGTGTTTCTCCTGTCATTTTAACTAAAGGGGATAAAAAGTCAACACCCCAACACAGTAAGTGCAGGGGTGGATGTGAGAACGACTTCACATTCAAGACACTTCGTATACAAACAAAGCGAAAGAACTCTTGAACGGATCGAAGACACCTTCGTAAGAAACCCATACAACCTCTTGAAATCCTGGAATGTTTCGTGTGTTAACCCCTCCCTCTCTTACACTAAGCGTTGGCACACTTCCTCACAGTTTTTTCACGCCTCATATCTCTTCACGTGTTCCTTCTGTCATTTTAACTAAAGGGAATAAAAAAAAACATCACCCCAACACAATAAATGCAGGGGTGGAGGTGAGAACGACTTCACATTCGAGACACTTCGTATACAAACAAAGCGAAAGAACTCTCGAACGGATCGAAGACACCTTTTAAGAAACCCATACAACCCCTTGAAATCCTGGAATGCTTCATGTGTTAGCCCCTCCCTCTCTAACACTTAGCGTTGGCACACTTCCTCACAGTTTTTTCCGCCTCATCTCTCTTTACCTGTTCCTTCTGTCATTTTAACTAAAGGAATAAAAATAATCAACACCCCAACACAATAAGTGCAGGGGTGGAGGTGAGAACGACTTAACATTCGAGACACTTCGTATACAAACAAAGCGAAAGAACTCTCGAACGGATCGAAGACACCTTTTAGGAAACCCATACAACCCCTTGAAAGCCTGGAATGTTTCGTGTGTTATCCCCTCTCTCTCTTACACTTAGCTTCCGCAGACTTTCTAAAAGGTTTTATCGCCTCATCCTTCTCTACATGTAAATTCTGTCAATTTAACTAAAGGAAATAAAAAAAAACATTCCCCAACACAATAAGTGCAGGGGTGGACGTGAGAGCGACTTCACATTCGAGACACTTCGTATACAAACAAAGCGAAAGAACTCTCGAACGGATCGAAGACACCTTTGTAAGAAACCCATACAACCTCTTGAAAGCCTGGAATGTTTCGTGTGTTATCCCCTCTCTCTTACATTTAGCTTCCTTCGGCAGACTTTCTAAAAGCTTTTATCGCCTCATCCTTCTCTACATGTAAATTCTGTCAATTTAACTAAAGGGAATAAAAAAAACCATCACCCAACACAATAAGTGCAGGGGTGGAGGTGAGAACGACTTCACATTCGAGACACTTCGTATACAAACAAAGCGAAAGAACTCTCGAACGGATCGAAGACACCTTTTAAGAAACCCATACAACCCCTTGAAATCCTGGAATGCTTCGTGTGTTACCCCTCCCTCTCTAACACTTAGCGTTGGCACACTTCCTCACAGTTTTTTCCCGCCTCATCTCTCTTCACCTGTTCCTTCTGTCATTTTAACTAAAGGGAATAAAAATAATCAACACCCCAACACAATAAGTGCAGGGGTGGAGGTGAGAGCGACTTCACATTCGAGACACTTCGTATACAAACAAAGCGAAAGAACTCAAGAACGGATCGAAGACACCTTTGTAAGAAACCCATACAACCTCTTGAAAGCCTGGAATGTTTCGTGTGTTATTCCCTCTCTCTCTCTTACACTTATCTTCGGCAGACTTTCTAAAAGGTTTTATCGCCTCATCCTTCTCTACATGTAAATTCTGTTAATTTAACTAAAGGAAATAAAAAAAAACATCCCCCAACACAATAAGTGCAGGGGTGGAGGTGAGAACGACTTCACATTCGAGAAACTTCGTATACAAACCAAGCGAAAGAACTCTCGAACGGATCGAAGACACCTTTTAAGAAACCCATACAACCCCTTGAAATCCTGGAATGCTTCGTGTGTTAGCCCCTCCCTCTCTAACACTTAGCGTTGGCACACTTCCTCACAGTTTTTTCCCGCCTCATCTCTCTTCACATGTTCCTTCTGTCATTTTAACTAAATGGAATAAAAATAATCAACACCCCAACACAATAAGTGCAGGGGTGGAGGTGAGAACGACTTAACATTCGAGACACTTCGTATACAAACAAAGCGAAAGAACTCTCGAACGGATCGAAGACACCTTTTAGGAAACCCATACAACCCCTTGAAAGCCTGGAATGTTTCGTGTGTTATCCCCTCTCTCTCTTACACTTAGCTTCGGCAGACTTTCTAAAAGGTTTTATCGCCTCATCCTTCTCTACATGTAAATTCTGTCAATTTAACTAAAGGAAATAAAAAAAAACATTCCCCAACACAATAAGTGCAGGGGTGGAGGTGAGAGCGACTTCACATTCGAGACACTTCGTATACAAACAAAGCGAAAGAACTCTCGAACGGATCGAAGACACCTTTGTAAGAAACCCATACAACCTCTTGAAAGCCTGGAATGTTTCGTGTGTTATCCCCTCTCTCTTACATTTAGCTTCCTTCGGCAGACTTTCTAAAAGCTTTTATCGCCTCATCCTTCTCTACATGTAAATTCTGTCAATTTAACTAAAGGGAATAAAAAAACCATCACCCAACACAATAAGTGCAGGGGTGGAGGTGAGAACGACTTCACATTCGAGACACTTCGTATACAAACAAAGCGAAAGAACTCTCGAACGGATCGAAGACACCTTTTAAGAAACCCATACAACCCCTTGAAATCCTGGAATGCTTCGTGTGTTAGCCCCTCCCTCTCTAACACTTAGCGTTGGCACACTTCCTCACAGTTTTTTCCCGCCTCATCTCTCTTCACCTGTTCCTTCTGTCATTTTAACTAAAGGGAATAAAAATAATCAACACCCCAACACAATAAGTGCAGGGGTGGAGGTGAGAGCGACTTCACATTCGAGACTATTCGTATACAATCAAAGCGAAAGAACTCTCGAACGGATCGAAGACACTTTTGTAAGAAACCCATACAACCTCTTGAAAGCCTGGAATGCTTCGTGTGTTAGCCCCTCCTCTTACATTTAGCGTTGGCAGATTTCCTCAGATTTTTCATGCCTCATCTCTCTTCACGTGTTCCTTCTGTCATTTTAACTAAAGGGAATACAATCAACACCCCAACACAATAAGTGCAGGGGTGGAGGTGAGAACGACTTCACATTCGAGACACTTCGTATACAAACAAAGCGAAAGAACTCTCGAACGGATCGAAGACACCTTTTAAGAAACCCATACAACCTCTTGAAAGCCTGGAATGCTTCGTGTGTTAGCCCCTCCTTCTCTTACATTTAGCGTTGGCAGATTTCCTCAGTTTTTTCCTGCCTCATCTCTCTTCACGTGTTCCTTCTGTCATTTTTACTAAAGGGAATAAAAAAAAATCAACACACCAACACAATAAGTGCAGGGGTGGAGGTGAGAACGACTTCACATTCGAGACACTTCGTATACAATCAAAGCGAAAGAACTCTTGAACGGATCGAAGACACCTTTGTAAGAAACCCATACAACCTCTTGAAATCCTGGAATGCTTCGTATGTTAGCCCCTCCCTCTCTTACACTTAGCGTTGGCACACTTCCTCACAGTTTTTTCCCGCCTCATCTCTCTTGACGTGTTCCTTCTGTCTTTTCAACTAAAGGGAATAAAAATAATCAACACACCAACACAATAAGTGCAGGGGTGGAGATGAGAACGACTTCACATTCGAGACACTTGGTATACAAACCAAGCGAAAGAACTCTCGAACGGATCGGAGACACCTTTAAAGAAACCCATACAACCACTTGAAATCCTGGAATGCTTCGTGTGTTAACCCCTCCCTCTCTAACACTTAGCGTTGGCACACTTCCTCACAGTTTTTTCCCGCCTCAACTCTCTTCACGTGTTTCTCCTGTCATTTTAACTAAAGGGGATAAAAAGTCAACACCCCAACACAGTAAGTGCAGGGGTGGAGGTGAGAACGACTTCACATTCAAGACACTTCGTATACAAACAAAGCGAAAGAACTCTCGAACGGATCGAAGACACCTTCGTAAGAAACCCATACAACCTCTTGAAATCCTGGAATGTTTCGTGTGTTAGCCCCTCCCTCTCTTACACTAAGCGTTGGCACACTTCCTCAGTTTTTTCGCGGCTCATCTCTCTTCACATTTTCCTTCTGTCATTATTACTAAAGGGAATAAAAATAATCAACACCCCAACACAATAAGTGCAGGGGGGGAGGTGAGAACGACTTCACATTCGAGACACTTCGTATACAAACAAAGCGAAAGAACTCTCGAACGGATCGAACACACCTTTGTAAGAAACCCATACATCCTCTTGAAAGCCTGGAATGCTTCGTTTGTTAGCCCCTCCTTCTCTTACACTTAGCGTTGGCACACTTCCTCAGTCTTTTCCCGGCTCAACTCTCTTCACATTTTCCTTCTGTCCTTTTAACTAAATGAAATAAAAATCATCAACACCCCAACACAATAAGTGCAGGGGTGGAGGTGAGAACGACTTGATATTCGAGACACTTCGTATAAAAACAAAGCGAAAGAACCCTCGAACGGATCGAAGACACCTTTGTAAGAAACCCATACAACCCTTTGAAAGCCTGGAATGCTTCGTGTGTTAGCCCCTCCTTCTCTTACATTTAGCGTTGGCAGATTTCCTCACAGTTTTTTCCCGCCTCAACTCTCTTCACGTGTTCCTTCTCTATTTTTAACTAAAGGGGATAAAAATAATCAACACCCCAACACAATAAGTGCAGGGGTGGAGTTGAGAACGACTTGATATTCGAGACACTTCGTATAAAAACAAAGCGAAAGAACCCTCGAACGGATCGAAGACACCTTTGTAAGAAACCCATACAACCCTTTGAAAGCCTGGAATGCTTCGTGTGTTAGCCCCTCCTTCTCTTACATTTAGCGTTGGCAGATTTCCTCACAGTTTTTTCCCGCCTCATCTCTCTTGACGTGTTCCTTCTGTCTTTTCAACTAAAGGGAATAAAAATAATCAACACACCAACACAATAAGTGCAGGGGTGGAGATGAGAACGACTTCACATTCGAGACACTTGGTATACAAACAAAGCGAAAGAACTCTCGAACGGATCGGAGACACCTTTAAAGAAACCCATACAACCACTTGAAATCCTGGAATGATTCGTGTGTTAGCCCCTCCCTCTCTAACACTTAGCGTTGGCACACTTCCTCACAGTTTTTTCCCGCCTCATCTCTCTTCACGTGTTCCTTCTCTATTTTTAACTAAAGGGGATAAAAATAATCAACACCCCAACACAATAAGTGCAGGGGTGGAGGTGAGAACGACTTCACATTCGAGACACTTCGTATACAAACAAAGGGAAAGAACTCTCGAACGGATCGAAGACACCTTTGTAAGAAACCCAAACATCCTCTTGAAAGCCTGGAATGCTTCGTTTGTTAGCCCCTCCTTCTCTTACACTTAGCGTTGGCACACTTCCTCAGTTTTTCCCCGTCTCATCTCTCTTCACGTGTTTCTCCTGTCATTTTAACTAAAGGGGATAAAAAGTCAACACCCCAACACAGTAAGTGCAGGGGTGGAGGTGAGAACGACTTCACATTCGAGACACTTCGTATACAAACAAAGCGAAAGAACTCTCGAACGGATCGAAGATACCCATGTAAGAAACCCATACAACCTCTTGAAAGCCTGGAATGCTTGTTTGTTAGCCCCTCCTTCTCTTACACTTAGCGTTGGCACACTTCCTCAGTTTTTTCCCGTCTCATCTCTCTTCACGTGTTTCTCCTGTCATTTTAACTAAAGGGGATAAAAAGTCAACACCCCAACACAGTAAGTGCAGGGGTGGAGGTGAGAACGACTTCACATTCAAGACACTTCGTATACAAACAAAGCGAAAGAACTCTCGAACGGATCGAAGACACCTTCGTAAGAAACCCATACAACCTCTTGAAATCCTGGAATGTTTCGTGTGTTAACCCCTCCCTCTCTTACACTAAGCGTTGGCACACTTCCTCACAGTTTTTTCACGCCTCATATCTCTTCACGTGTTCCTTCTGTCATTTTAACTAAAGGGAATAAAAAAAAACATCACCCCAACACAATAAATGCAGGGGTGGAGGTGAGAACGACTTCACATTCGAGACACTTCGTATACAAACAAAGCGAAAGAACTCTCGAACGGATCGAAGACACCTTTTAAGAAACCCATACAACCCCTTGAAATCCTGGAATGCTTCATGTGTTAGCCCCTCCCTCTCTAACACTTAGCGTTGGCACACTTCCTCACAGTTTTTTCCGCCTCATCTCTCTTTACCTGTTCCTTCTGTCATTTTAACTAAAGGAATAAAAATAATCAACACCCCAACACAATAAGTGCAGGGGTGGAGGTGAGAACGACTTAACATTCGAGACACTTCGTATACAAACAAAGCGAAAGAACTCTCGAACGGATCGAAGACACCTTTTAGGAAACCCATACAACCCCTTGAAAGCCTGGAATGTTTCGTGTGTTATCCCCTCTCTCTCTTACACTTAGCTTCGGCAGACTTTCTAAAAGGTTTTATCGCCTCATCCTTCTCTACATGTAAATTCTGTCAATTTAACTAAAGGAAATAAAAAAAAACATTCCCCAACACAATAAGTGCAGGGGTGGACGTGAGAGCGACTTCACATTCGAGACACTTCGTATACAAACAAAGCGAAAGAACTCTCGAACGGATCGAAGACACCTTTGTAAGAAACCCATACAACCTCTTGAAAGCCTGGAATGTTTCGTGTGTTATCCCCTCTCTCTTACATTTAGCTTCCTTCGGCAGACTTTCTAAAAGCTTTTATCGCCTCATCCTTCTCTACATGTAAATTCTGTCAATTTAACTAAAGGGAATAAAAAAAACCATCACCCAACACAATAAGTGCAGGGGTGGAGGTGAGAACGACTTCACATTCGAGACACTTCGTATACAAACAAAGCGAAAGAACTCTCGAACGGATCGAAGACACCTTTTAAGAAACCCATACAACCCCTTGAAATCCTGGAATGCTTCGTGTGTTACCCCTCCCTCTCTAACACTTAGCGTTGGCACACTTCCTCACAGTTTTTTCCCGCCTCATCTCTCTTCACCTGTTCCTTCTGTCATTTTAACTAAAGGGAATAAAAATAATCAACACCCCAACACAATAAGTGCAGGGGTGGAGGTGAGAGCGACTTCACATTCGAGACACTTCGTATACAAACAAAGCGAAAGAACTCAAGAACGGATCGAAGACACCTTTGTAAGAAACCCATACAACCTCTTGAAAGCTGGAATGTTTCGTGTGTTATTCCCTCTCTCTCTCTTACACTTATCTTCGGCAGACTTTCTAAAAGGTTTTATCGCCTCATCCTTCTCTACATGTAAATTCTGTTAATTTAACTAAAGGAAATAAAAAAAAACATCCCCCAACACAATAAGTGCAGGGGTGGAGGTGAGAACGACTTCACATTCGAGAAACTTCGTATACAAACCAAGCGAAAGAACTCTCGAACGGATCGAAGACACCTTTTAAGAAACCCATACAACCCCTTGAAATCCTGGAATGCTTCGTGTGTTAGCCCCTCCCTCTCTAACACTTAGCGTTGGCACACTTCCTCACAGTTTTTTCCCGCCTCATCTCTCTTCACATGTTCCTTCTGTCATTTTAACTAAATGGAATAAAAATAATCAACACCCCAACACAATAAGTGCAGGGGTGGAGGTGAGAACGACTTAACATTCGAGACACTTCGTATACAAACAAAGCGAAAGAACTCTCGAACGGATCGAAGACACCTTTTAGGAAACCCATACAACCCCTTGAAAGCCTGGAATGTTTCGTGTGTTATCCCCTCTCTCTCTTACACTTAGCTTCGGCAGACTTTCTAAAAGGTTTTATCGCCTCATCCTTCTCTACATGTAAATTCTGTCAATTTAACTAAAGGAAATAAAAAAAAACATTCCCCAACACAATAAGTGCAGGGGTGGAGGTGAGAGCGACTTCACATTCGAGACACTTCGTATACAAACAAAGCGAAAGAACTCTCGAACGGATCGAAGACACCTTTGTAAGAAACCCATACAACCTCTTGAAAGCCTGGAATGTTTCGTGTGTTATCCCCTCTCTCTTACATTTAGCTTCCTTCGGCAGACTTTCTAAAAGCTTTTATCGCCTCATCCTTCTCTACATGTAAATTCTGTCAATTTAACTAAAGGGAATAAAAAAACCATCACCCAACACAATAAGTGCAGGGGTGGAGGTGAGAACGACTTCCCATTCGAGACACTTCGTATACAAACAAAGCGAAAGAACTCTCGAACGGATCGAAGACACCTTTTAAGAAACCCATACAACCCCTTGAAATCCTGGAATGCTTCGTGTGTTAGCCCCTCCCTCTCTAACACTTAGCGTTGGCACACTTCCTCACAGTTTTTTCCCGCCTCATCTCTCTTCACCTGTTCCTTCTGTCATTTTAACTAAAGGGAATAAAAATAATCAACACCCCAACACAATAAGTGCAGGGGTGGAGGTGAGAGCGACTTCACATTCGAGACTATTCGTATACAATCAAAGCGAAAGAACTCTCGAACGGATCGAAGACACTTTTGTAAGAAACCCATACAACCTCTTGAAAGCCTGGAATGCTTCGTGTGTTAGCCCCTCCTCTTACATTTAGCGTTGGCAGATTTCCTCAGATTTTTCATGCCTCATCTCTCTTCACGTGTTCCTTCTGTCATTTTAACTAAAGGGAATACAATCAACACCCCAACACAATAAGTGCAGGGGTGGAGGTGAGAACGACTTCACATTCGAGACACTTCGTATACAAACAAAGCGAAAGAACTCTCGAACGGATCGAAGACACCTTTTAAGAAACCCATACAACCTCTTGAAAGCCTGGAATGCTTCGTGTGTTAGCCCCTCCTTCTCTTACATTTAGCGTTGGCAGATTTCCTCAGTTTTTTCCTGCCTCATCTCTCTTCACGTGTTCCTTCTGTCATTTTTACTAAAGGGAATAAAAAAAATCAACACACCAACACAATAAGTGCAGGGGTGGAGGTGAGAACGACTTCACATTCGAGACACTTCGTATACAATCAAAGCGAAAGAACTCTTGAACGGATCGAAGACACCTTTGTAAGAAACCCATACAACCTCTTGAAATCCTGGAATGCTTCGTATGTTAGCCCCTCCCTCTCTTACACATAGCGTTGGCACACTTCCTCACAGTTTTTTCCCGCCTCATCTCTCTTGACGTGTTCCTTCTGTCTTTTCAACTAAAGGGAATATAAATAATCAACACACCAACACAATAAGTGCAGGGGTGGAGATGAGAACGACTTCACATTCGAGACACTTGGTATACAAACCAAGCGAAAGAACTCTCGAACGGATCGGAGACACCTTTAAAGAAACCCATACAACCACTTGAAATCCTGGAATGCTTCGTGTGTTAACCCCTCCCTCTCTAACACTTAGCGTTGGCACACTTCCTCACAGTTTTTTCTCGCCTCAACTCTCTTCACGTGTTTCTCCTGTCATTTTAACTAAAGGGGATAAAAAGTCAACACCCCAACACAGTAAGTGCAGGGGTGGAGGTGAGAACGACTTCACATTCAAGACACTTCGTATACAAACAAAGCGAAAGAACTCTCGAACGGATCGAAGACACCTTCGTAAGAAACCCATACAACCTCTTGAAATCCTGGAATGTTTCGTGTGTTAGCCCCTCCCTCTCTTACACTAAGCGTTGGCACACTTCCTCAGTTTTTTCGCGGCTCATCTCTCTTCACATTTTCCTTCTGTCATTATTACTAAAGGGAATAAAAATAATCAACACCCCAACACAATAAGTGCAGGGGGGGAGGTGAGAACGACTTCACATTCGAGACACTTCGTATACAAACAAAGCGAAAGAACTCTCGAACGGATCGAACACACCTTTGTAAGAAACCCATACATCCTCTTGAAAGCCTGGAATGCTTCGTTTGTTAGCCCCTCCTTCTCTTACACTTAGCGTTGGCACACTTCCTCAGTCTTTTCCCGGCTCAACTCTCTTCACATTTTCCTTCTGTCCTTTTAACTAAATGAAATAAAAATCATCAACACCCCAACACAATAAGTGCAGGGGTGGAGGTGAGAACGACTTGATATTCGAGACACTTCGTATAAAAACAAAGCGAAAGAACCCTCGAACGGATCGAAGACACCTTTGTAAGAAACCCATACAACCCTTTGAAAGCCTGGAATGCTTCGTGTGTTAGCCCCTCCTTCTCTTACATTTAGCGTTGGCAGATTTCCTCACAGTTTTTTCCCGCCTCAACTCTCTTCACGTGTTCCTTCTCTATTTTTAACTAAAGGGGATAAAAATAATCAACACCCCAACACAATAAGTGCAGGGGTGGAGTTGAGAACGACTTGATATTCGAGACACTTCGTATAAAAACAAAGCGAAAGAACCCTCGAACGGATCGAAGACACCTTTGTAAGAAACCCATACAACCCTTTGAAAGCCTGGAATGCTTCGTGTGTTAGCCCCTCCTTCTCTTACATTTAGCGTTGGCAGATTTCCTCACAGTTTTTTCCCGCCTCATCTCTCTTGACGTGTTCCTTCTGTCTTTTCAACTAAAGGGAATAAAAATAATCAACACACCAACACAATAAGTGCAGGGGTGGAGATGAGAACGACTTCACATTCGAGACACTTGGTATACAAACAAAGCGAAAGAACTCTCGAACGGATCGGAGACACCTTTAAAGAAACCCATACAACCACTTGAAATCCTGGAATGATTCGTGTGTTAGCCCCTCCCTCTCTAACACTTAGCGTTGGCACACTTCCTCACAGTTTTTTCCCGCCTCATCTCTCTTCACGTGTTCCTTCTCTATTTTTAACTAAAGGGGATAAAAATAATCAACACCCCAACACAATAAGTGCAGGGGTGGAGGTGAGAACGACTTCACATTCGAGACACTTCGTATACAAACAAAGGGAAAGAACTCTCGAACGGATCGAAGACACCTTTGTAAGAAACCCAAACATCCTCTTGAAAGCCTGGAATGCTTCGTTTGTTAGCCCCTCCTTCTCTTACACTTAGCGTTGGCACACTTCCTCAGTTTTTCCCCGTCTCATCTCTCTTCACGTGTTTCTCCTGTCATTTTAACTAAAGGGGATAAAAAGTCAACACCCCAACACAGTAAGTGCAGGGGTGGAGGTGAGAACGACTTCACATTCGAGACACTTCGTATACAAACAAAGCGAAAGAACTCTCGAACGGATCGAAGATACCCATGTAAGAAACCCATACAACCTCTTGAAAGCCTGGAATGCTTGTTTGTTAGCCCCTCCTTCTCTTACACTTAGCGTTGGCACACTTCCTCAGTTTTTTCCCGTCTCATCTCTCTTCACGTGTTTCTCCTGTCATTTTAACTAAAGGGAATAGAAAGTCAACACCCCAACACAGTAAGTGCAGGGGTGGAGGTGAGAACGACTTCACATTCGAGACACTTCGTATACAAATAAAGCGAAAGAACTCTCGAACGGATCGAAGACACCTTTGTAAGAAACCCATACATCCTCTTGAAAGCCTGGAATGCTTCGTGTGTTAGCCCCTCCCTCTCTAACACTTAGCGTTGGCACACTTCCTCACAGTTTTTTCCCGCCTCAACTCTCTTCACGTGTTCCTTCTCTATTTTTAACTAAAGGGGATAAAAATAATCAACACCCCAACACAATAAGTGCAGGGGTGGAGGTGAGAACGACTTCACATTCGAGACACTTCGTATACAAACAAAGCGAAAGAACTCTCGAACGGATCGAAGACACCTTTGTAAGAAACCCATACAACCTCTTGAAAGCCTGGTATGTTTCGTGTGTTAGCCCCTCCCTCTCTTACACTTAGCGTTGGCACACTTCCTCAGAATTTTCGCGGCTCATCTCTCTTCACATTTTCCTTCTGTCATTATAACTAAAGGGAATAAAAATAATCAACACCCCAACACAATAAGTGCAGGGGTGGAGGTGAGAACGACTTCACATTCGAGACACTTCGTATACAAACAAAGCGAAAGAACTCTCGAACGGATCGAAGACACCTTTTTAAGAAACCCATACATCCTCTTGAAAGCCTGGAATGCTTCACTTGTTAGCCCCTCCTTCTCTTACACTTAGCGTTGGCACACTTCCTCCGTTTTTTCCCGTCTCATCTCTCTTCACGTGTTTCTCCTGTCATTTTATCTAAAGGGGATAAAAAGTCAACACCCCAACACAGTAAGTGCAGGGGTGGAGGTGAGAACGACTTCACATTCGAGACACTTCGTATACAAACAAAGCGAAAGAACTCTTGAACGGATCGAAGACACCTTTGTAAGAAACCCATACAACCTCTTGAAATCCTGGAATGCTTCGTGTGTTAGCTCCTCCCTCTCTTACACTTAGCGTTGGCACAACTCCTCACAGTTTTTTCACGCCTCATCTCTCTTCACGTGTTCCTTCTGTCATTTTAACTGAAGGGGATAAAAATAATAAACACCCCAACACAATATGTGCAGGGGTGGAGGTGAGAACGACTTCACATTCGAGACACTTCGTATACAAACAAAGCGAAAGAACTCTCGAACGGATCGAAGACACCTTTGTAAGAAACCCATACAACCTCTTGAAAGCCTGGAATGTTTCGTGTGTTAGCCCCTCCCTCTCTTACACTAAGCGTTGGCACACTTCCTCAGTTTTTTCGCGGCTCATCTCTCTTCACATTTTCCTTCTGTCATTATAACTAAAGGTAATAAAAATAATCAACACCCCAACACAATAAGTGCAGGGGTGGAGGTGAGAACGACTTCACATTCGAGACACTTCGTATACAAACAAAACGAAAGAACTCTCGAACGGATCGAAGACACCTTTGTAAGAAACCCATACAACCTCTTGAAAGCCTGGAATGCTTCGTTTGTTAGCCCCTCCTTCTCTTACACTTAGCGTTGGCACAATTCCTCACAGTTTTTTCACGCGTCATCTCTCTTCACGTGTTCCTTCTGTCATTTTAACTAAAGGGGATAAAAAAGTCAATACCCCAACACAATTAGTGCAGGGGTGGAGGTGAGAACGACTTCACATTCGAGACAATTCGTATACAAAAAAAGCGAAAGAACTCTTGAACGGATCGAAGACACCTTTTTAAGAAACTCATACAACTTCTGGAAAGCCTGGAATGCTTCGTGTGTTATCCCCTCTCTCTCTTACACTTAGCTTCGGCAGACTTTCTAAAAGGTTTTATCGCCTCATCCTTCTCTAAATGTAAATTATGTCAATTTAATTAAGGGAATAAAAAAAACATCACCCCAACGCAAAAAGTGCAGGGGTGGAGGTGAGAACGACTTCACATTCGAGACACTTCGTATACAAACAAAGCGAAAGAACTCTCGAACGGATCGAAGACACCTTTTAAGAAACCCATACAACCCCTTGAAAGCCTGGAATGTTTCGTGTGTTATCCCCTCTCTCTCTTACACTTAGCTTCGGCAGACTTTCTAAAAGGTTTTATCGCCTCATCCTTCTCTACATGTAAATTCTGTCAATTTAATTAAGGGAATAAAAAAAACATCACCCCAACACAAAAAGTGCAGGGGTGGAGGTGAGAGCGACTTCACATTCGAGACACTTCGTATACAAACAAAGCGAAAGAACTCTCGAACGGATCGAAGACACCTTTTAAGAAACCCATACAACTCCTTGAAATCCTGGAATGCTTCGTGTGTTAGCCCCTCCATCTCTTACACTTCGCGTTGGCACAATTCCTCACAGTTTTTTCACGCGTCATCTCTCTTCACGTGTTCCTTCTGTCATTTTAACTAAAGGGAATAAAAATAATCAACACTACAACACAATAAGTGCAGGGGTGGAGGTGAGAGCAACTTCACATTCGATACACTTGGTATACAAACAAAGCGAAAGAACTCTCGAACGGATCGAAGACACCTTTGTAAGAAACCCATACAACCTCTTGAAAGCCTGGAATGTTTCGTGTGTTATCCTCTCTCGCTCTAACACTTAGCGTTGGCACACTTCCTCACAGTTCTTTCCGCCTCATCTCTCTTTACCTGTTCCTTCTGTCATTTTAACTAAAGGGAATAAAAATAATCAACACCCCAACACAATAAGTGCAGGGGTGGAGGTGAGAACGACTTAACATTCGAGACACTTCGTATACAAACAAAGCGAAAGAACTCTCGAACGGATCGAAGACACCTTTTAGGAAACCCATACAACCCCTTGAAAGCATGGAATGTTTCGTGTGTTATCCCCTCTCTCTCTTACACTTAGCTTCGGCAGACTTTCTAAAAGGTTTTATCGCCTCATCCTTCTCTACATGTAAATTCTGTCAATTTAACTAAAGGAAATAAAAAAAAACATTCCCCAACACAATAAGTGCAGGGGTGGAGGTGAGAGCGACTTCACATTCGAGACACTTCGTATACAAACAAAGCGAAAGAACTCTCGAACGGATCGAAGACACCTTTTAAGAAACCCATACAACTCCTTGAAATCCTGGAATGCTTCGTGTGTTAGCCCCTCCATCTCTTACACTTAGCGTTGGCACAATTCCTCACAGTTTTTTCACGCCTCATATCTCTTCACGTGTTCCTTCTGTCATTTTAACTAAAGGGAATAAAAAAAAACATCACCCCAACACAATAAATGCAGGGGTGGAGGTGAGAACGACTTCACATTCGAGACACTTCGTATACAAACAAAGCGAAAGAACTCTCGAACGGATCGAAGACACCTTTTAAGAAACCCATACAACCCCTTGAAATCCTGGAATGCTTCATGTGTTAGCCCCTCCCTCTCTAACACTTAGCGTTGCCACACTTCCTCACAGTTTTTTCCGCCTCATCTCTCTTTACCTGTTCCTTCTGTCATTTTAACTAAAGGGAATAAAAATAATCAACACCCCAACACAATAAGTGCAGGGGTGGAGGTGAGAACGACTTAACATTCGAGACACTTCGTATACAAACAAAGCGAAAGAACTCTCGAACGGATCGAAGACACCTTTTAGGAAACCCATACAACCCCTTGAAAGCCTGGAATGTTTCGTGTGTTATCCCCTGTCTCTCTTACACTTAGCTTCGGCAGACTTTCTAAGAGGTTTTATCGCCTCATCCTTCTCTACATGTAAATTCTGTCAATTTAACTAAAGGAAATAAAAAAAAACATTCCCCAACACAATAAGTGCAGAGGTGGAGGTGAGAGCGACTTCACATTCGAGACACTTCGTATACAAACAAAGCGAAAGAACTCTCGAACGGATCGAAGACACCTTTGTAAGAAACCCATACAACCTCTTGAAAGCCTGGAATGTTTCGTGTGTTATCCCCTTTCTCTTACATTTAGCTTCCTTCGGCAGACTTTCTAAAAGCTTTTATCGCCTCATCCTTCTCTACATGTAAATTCTGTCAATTTAACTAAAGGGAATAAAAAAAACCATCACCCAACACAATAAGTGCAGGTGTGGAGGTGAGAACGACTTCACATTCGAGACACTTCGTATACAAACAAAGCGAAAGAACTCTCGAACGGATCGAAGACACCTTTTAAGAAACCCATACAACCCCTTGAAATCCTGGAATGCTTCGTGTGTTAGCCCCTCCCTCTCTAACACTTAGCGTTGGCACACTTCCTCACAGTTTTTTCCCGCCTCATCTCTCTTCACCTGTTCCTTCTGTCATTTTAACTAAAGGGAATAAAAATAATCAACACCCCAACACAATAAGTGCAGGGGTGGAGGTGAGAGCGACTTCACATTCGAGACACTTCATATACAAACAAAGCGAAAGAACTCAAGAACGGATCGAAGACACCTTTGTAAGAAACCCATACAACCTCTTGAAAGCCTGGAATGTTTCGTGTGTTATTCCCTCTCTCTCTCTTACACTTAGCTTCGGCAGACTTTCTAAAAAGTTTTATCGCCTCATCCTTCTCTACATGTAAATTCTGTCAATTTAACTAAAGGAAATAAAAAAAAACATCCCCCAATACAATAAGTGCAGGGGTGGAGGTGAGAGCGACTTCACATTCGAGACTATTCGTATACAAACAAAGCGAAAGAACTCTCGAACAGATCGAAGACACTTTTGTAAGAAACCCATACAACCTCTTGAAAGCCTGGAATGCTTCGTGTGTTAGCCCCTCCTTCTCTTACATTTAGCGTTGGCAGATTTCCTCAGATTTTTCATGCCTCATCTCTCTTCACGTGTTCCTTCTGTCATTTTAACTAAAGGGAATACAATCAACACCCCAACACAATAAGTGCAGGGGTGGAGGTGAGAACGACTTCACATTCGAGACACTTCGTATACAAACAAAGCGAAAGAACTCTCGAACGGATCGAAGACACCTTTTAAGAAACCCATACAACCTCTTGAAAGCCTGGAATGCTTCGTGTGTTAGCCCCTCCTTCTCTTACATTTAGCGTTGGCAGATTTCCTCAGTTTTTTCCTGCCTCATCTCTCTTCACGTGTTCCTTCTGTCATTTTTACTAAAGGGAATAAAAAAAATCAACACACCAACACAATAAGTGCAGGGGTGGAGGTGAGGACGACTTCACATTCGAGACACTTCGTATACAATCAAAGCGAAAGAACTCTTGAACGGATCGAAGACACCTTTGTAAGAAACCCATACAACCTCTTGAAATCCTGGAATGCTTCGTGTGTTAGCCCCTCCCTCTCTTACACTTAGCGTTGGCACACTTCCTCACAGTTTTTTCCCGCCTCATCTCTCTTGACGTGTTCCTTCTGTCTTTTCAACTAAAGGGAATAAAAATAATCAACACACCAACACAATAAGTGCAGGTTTGGAGATGAGAACGACTTCACATTCGAGACACTTGGTATACAAACAAAGCGAAAGAACTCCCGAACGGATCGGAGACACCTTTAAAGAAACCCATACAACCACTTGAAATCCTGGAATGCTTCGTGTGTTAACCCTCCCTCTCTAACACTTAGCGTTGGCACACTTCCTCACAGTTTTTTCCCGCCTCAACTCTCTTCACGTGTTTCTCCTGTCATTTTAACTAAAGGGGATAAAAAGTCAACACCCCAACACAGTAAGTGCAGGGGTGGAGGTGAGAACGACTTCACATTCAAGACACTTCGTATACAAACAAAGCGAAAGAACTCTCGAACGGATCGAAGACACCTTCGTAAGAAACCCATACAACCTCTTGAAAGCCTGGAATGTTTCGTATGTTAGCCCCTCCCTCTCTTACACTAAGCGTTGGCACACTTCCTCAGTTTTTTCGCGGCTCATCTCTCGTCACATTTTCCTTCTGTCATTATTACTAAAGGGAATAAAAATAATCAACACCCCAACACAATAAGTGCAGGGGGGGAGGTGAGAACGACTTCACATTCGAGACACTTCGTATACAAACAAAGCGAAAGAACTCTCGAACGGATCGAACACACCTTTGTAAGAAACCCATACATCCTCTTGAAAGCCTGGAATGCTTCGTTTGTTAGCCCCTCCTTCTCTTACACTTAGCGTTCGCACACTTCCTCAGTCTTTTCCCGGCTCAACTCTCTTCACATTTTCCTTCTGTCCTTTTAACTAAATGAAATAAAAATCATCAACACCCCAACACAATAAGTGCAGGGGTAGAGGTGAGAACGACTTGATATTCGAGACACTTCGTATAAAAACAAAGCGAAAGAACCCTCGAACGGATCGAAGACACCTTTGTAAGAAACCCATACAACCCTTTGAAAGCCTGGAATGCTTCGTGTGTTAGCCCCTCCTTCTCTTACATTTAGCGTTGGCAGATTTCCTCACAGTTTTTTCCCGCCTCATCTCTCTTGACGTGTTCCTTCTGTCTTTTCAACTAAAGGGAATAAAAATAATCAACACACCAAAACAATAAGTGCAGGGGTGGAGATGAGAACGACTTCACATTCGAGACACTTGGTATACAAACAAAGCGAAAGAACTCTCGAACGGATCGGAGACACCTTTAAAGAAACCCATACAACCTCTTGAAAGCCTGGAATGCTTCGTTTGTTAGCCCCTCCTTCTCTTACACTTAGCGTTGGCAAACTTCCTCAGTTTTTTCCCGTCTCATCTCTCTTCACGTGTTCCTTCTCTATTTTTAACTAAAGGGGATAAAAATAATCAACACCCCAACACAATAAGTGCAGGGGTGGAGGTGAGAACGACTTCACATTCGAGACACTTCGTATACAAACAAAGCGAAAGAACTCTCGAACGGATCGAAGACACCTTTGTAAGAAACCCATACATCCTCTTGAAAGCCTGGAATGCTTCGTTTGTTAGCCCCTCCTTCTCTTACACTTAGCATTGGCACACTTCCTCAGTTTTTTCCCGTCACATCTCTCCACGTGTTTCTCCTGTCAGTTTAACTAAAGGGGATAAAAAGTCAACACCCCAACACAGTAAGTGCAGGGGTGGAGGTGAGAACGACTTCACATTCGAGACACTTCGTATACAAACAAAGCGAAAGAACTCTTGAACGGATCGAAGACACCTTTGTAAGAAACCCATACAACCTCTTGAAATCCTGGAATGCTTCGTGTGTTAGCCCCTCCCTCTCTTACACTTAGCGTTGGCACACTTCCTCACAGTTTTTTCACTCCTCATCTCTCTTCAGGTGTTCCTTCTGTCATTTTAACTAAAGCGGATAAAAATAATAAACACCCCAACACAATAAGTGCAGGGGTAGAGGTGAGAACGACTTCACATTCGAGACACTTCGTACACAAACAAAGCGAAAGAACTCTCGAACGGATCGAAGACACCTTTGTAAGAAACCCATACAACCTCTTGAAAGCCTGGAATGTTTCGTGTGTTAGCCCCTCCCTCTCTTACACTAAGCGTTGGCACACTTCCTCAGTTTTTTCGCGGCTCATCTCCCTTCACATTTTCCTTCTGTCATTATAACTAAAGGGAATAAAATTAATCAACACCCCAACACAATAAGTGCAGGGGTGGAGGTGAGAACGACTTCACATTCGAGACACTTCGTATACAAACAAAGCGAAAGAACTCTCGAACGGATCGAAGACACCTTTGTAAGAAACCCAAACATCCTCTTGAAAGCCTGGAATGCTTCGTTTGTTAGCCCCTCCTTCTCTTACACTTAGCGTTGGCACACTTCCTCAGTTTTTCCCCGTCTCATCTCTCTTCACGTGTTTCTCCTGTCATTTTAACTAAAGGGGATAAAAAGTCAACACCCCAACACAGTAAGTGCAGGGGTGGAGGTGAGAACGACTTCACATTCGAGACACTTCGTATACAAACAAAGCGAAAGAACTCTCGAACGGATCGAAGACACCCATGTAAGAAACCCATACAACCTCTTGAAAGCCTGGAATGCTTGTTTGTTAGCCCCTCCTTCTCTTACACTTAGCGTTGGCACACTTCCTCAGTTTTTTCCCGTCTCATCTCTCTTCACGTGTTTCTCCTGTCATTTTAACTAAAGGGGATAGAAAGTCAACACCCCAACACAGTAAGTGCAGGGGTGGAGGTGAGAACGACTTCACATTCGAGACACTTCGTATACAAACAAAGCGAAAGAACTCTCGAACGGATCGAAGACACATTTTTAAGAAACCCATACATCCTCTTGAAAGCCTGGAATGCTTCACTTGTTAGCCCCTCCTTCTCTTACACTTAGCGTTGGCACACTTCCTCCGTTTTTTCCCGTCTCATCTCTCTTCACGTGTTTCTCCTGTCATTTTAACTAAAGGGGATAAAAAGTCAACACCCCAACACAGTAAGTGCAGGGGTGGAGGTTAGAACGACTTCACATTCGAGACACTTCGTATACAAACAAAGCGAAAGAACTCTTGAACGGATCGAAGACACCTTTGTAAGAAAACCATACAACCTCTTGAAATCCTGGAATGCTTCGTGTGATAGCCCCTCCCTCTCTTACACTTAGCGTTGGCACACTTCCTCACAGTTTTTTCCCGCCTCATCTCTCTTGACGTGTTCCTTCTGTCTTTTCAACTAAAGGGAATAAAAATAATCAACACACCAACACAATAAGTGCAGGGGTGGAGATGAGAACGACTTCACATTCGAGACACTTCGTATACAAACAAAGCGAAAGAACTCTCGAACGGATCGAAGACACCTTTGTAAGAAACCCATACATCCTCTTGAAAGCCTGGAATGCTTCGTTTGTTAGCCCCTCCTTCTCTTACACTTAGCATTGGCACACTTCCTCAGTTTTTTCCCGTCACATCTCTCCACGTGTTTCTCCTGTCAGTTTAACTAAAGGGGATAAAAAGTCAACACCCCAACACAGTAAGTGCAGGGGTGGAGGTGAGAACGACTTCACATTCGAGACACTTCGTATACAAACAAAGCGAAAGAACTCTTGAACGGATCGAAAACACCTTTGTAAGAAACCCATACAACCTCTTGAAATCCTGGAATGCTTCGTGTGTTAGCCCCTCCCTCTCTTACACTTAGCGTTGGCACACTTCCTCACAGTTTTTTCACTCCTCATCTCTCTTCAGGTGTTCCTTCTGTCATTTTAACTAAAGCGGATAAAAATAATAAACACCCCAACACAATAAGTGCAGGGGTAGAGGTGAGAACGACTTCACATTCGAGACACTTCGTACACAAACAATGCGAAAGAACTCTCGAACGGATCGAAGACACCTTTGTAAGAAACCCATACAACCTCTTGAAAGCCTGGAATGTTTCGTGTGTTAGCCCCTCCCTCTCTTACACTAAGCGTTGGCACACTTCCTCAGTTTTTTCGCGGCTCATCTCTCTTCACATTTTCCTTCTGTCATTATAACTAAAGGGAATAAAATTAATCAACACCCCAACACAATAAGTGCAGGGGTGGAGGTGAGAACGACTTCACATTCGAGACACTTCGTATACAAACAAAGCGAAAGAACTCTCGAACGGATCGAAGACACCTTTGTAAGAAACCCATACAACCTCTTGAAAGCCTGGAATGCTTCGTTTGTTAGCCCCTCCTTCTCTTACACTTAGCGTTGGCACACTTCCTCAGTTTTTCCCCGTCTCATCTCTCTTCACGTGTTTCTCCTGTCATTTTAACTAAAGGGGATAAAAAGTCAACACCCCAACACAGTAAGTGCAGGGGTGGAGGTGAGAACGACTTCACATTCGAGACACTTCGTATACAAACAAAGCGAAAGAACTCTCGAACGGATCGAAGACACCCATGTAAGAAACCCATACAACCTCTTGAAAGCCTGGAATGCTTGTTTGTTAGCCCCTCCTTCTCTTACACTTAGCGTTGGCACACTTCCTCAGTTTTTTCCCGTCTCATCTCTCTTCACGTGTTTCTCCTGTCATTTTAACTAAAGGGGATAGAAAGTCAACACCCCAACACAGTAAGTGCAGGATTGGAGGTGAGAACGACTTCACATTCGAGACACTTCGTATACAAACAAAGCGAAAGAACTCTCGAACGGATCGAAGACACATTTTTAAGAAACCCATACATCCTCTTGAAAGCCTGGAATGCTTCACTTGTTAGCCCCTCCTTCTCTTACACTTAGCGTTGGCACACTTCCTCCGTTTTTTCCCGTCTCATCTCTCTTCACGTGTTTCTCCTGTCATTTTAACTAAAGGGGATAAAAAGTCAACACCCCAACACAGTAAGTGCAGGGGTGGAGGTTAGAACGACTTCACATTCGAGACACTTCGTATACAAACAAAGCGAAAGAACTCTTGAACGGATCGAAGACACCTTTGTAAGAAAACCATACAACCTCTTGAAATCCTGGAATGCTTCGTGTGATAGCCCCTCCCTCTCTTACACTTAGCGTTGGCACACTTCCTCACAGTTTTTTCCCGCCTCATCTCTCTTGACGTGTTCCTTCTGTCTTTTCAACTAAAGGGAATAAAAATAATCAACACACCAACACAATAAGTGCAGGGGTGGAGATGAGAACGACTTCACATTCGAGACACTTGGTATACAAACAAAGCGAAAGAACTCCCGAACGGATCGGAGACACCTTTAAAGAAACCCATACAACCACTTGAAATCCTGGAATGCTTCGTGTGTTAACCCCTCCCTCTCTAACACTTAGCGTTGGCACACTTCCTCACAGTTTTTTCCCGCCTCAACTCTCTTCACGTGTTTCTCCTGTCATTTTAACTAAAGGGGATAAAAAGTCAACACCCCAACACAGTAAGTGCAGGGGTGGAGGTGAGAACGACTTCACATTCAAGACACTTCGTATACAAACAAAGCGAAAGAACTCTCGAACGGATCGAAGACACCTTCGTAAGAAACCCATACAACCTCTTGAAAGCCTGGAATGTTTCGTATGTTAGCCCCTCCCTCTCTTACACTAAGCGTTGGCACACTTCCTCAGTTTTTTCGCGGCTCATCTCTCGTCACATTTTCCTTCTGTCATTATTACTAAAGGGAATAAAAATAATCAACACCCCAACACAATAAGTGCAGGGGGGGAGGTGAGAACGACTTCACATTCGAGACACTTCGTATACAAACAAAGCGAAAGAACTCTCGAACGGATCGAACACACCTTTGTAAGAAACCCATACATCCTCTTGAAAGCCTGGAATGCTTCGTTTGTTAGCCCCTCCTTCTCTTACACTTAGCGTTCGCACACTTCCTCAGTCTTTTCCCGGCTCAACTCTCTTCACATTTTCCTTCTGTCCTTTTAACTAAATGAAATAAAAATCATCAACACCCCAACACAATAAGTGCAGGGGTGGAGGTGAGAACGACTTGATATTCGAGACACTTCGTATAAAAACAAAGCGAAAGAACCCTCGAACGGATCGAAGACACCTTTGTAAGAAACCCATACAACCCTTTGAAAGCCTGGAATGCTTCGTGTGTTAGCCCCTCCTTCTCTTACATTTAGCGTTGGCAGATTTCCTCACAGTTTTTTCCCGCCTCATCTCTCTTGACGTGTTCCTTCTGTCTTTTCAACTAAAGGGAATAAAAATAATCAACACACCAACACAATAAGTGCAGGGGTGGAGATGAGAACGACTTCACATTCGAGACACTTGGTATACAAACAAAGCGAAAGAACTCTCGAACGGATCGGAGACACCTTTAAAGAAACCCATACAACCTCTTGAAAGCCTGGAATGCTTCGTTTGTTAGCCCCTCCTTCTCTTACACTTAGCGTTGGCAAACTTCCTCAGTTTTTTCCCGTCTCATCTCTCTTCACGTGTTTCTCCTGTCATTTCAACTAAAGGGAATAAAAATAATCAACACACCAACACAATAAGTGCAGGGGTGGAGATGAGAACGACTTCACATTCGAGACACTTGGTATACAAACAAAGCGAAAGAACTCTCGAACGGATCGGAGACACCTTTAAAGAAACCCATACAACCACTTGAAATCCTGGAATGATTCGTGTGTTAGCCCCTCCCTCTCTAACACTTAGCGTTGGCACACTTCCTCACAGTTTTTTCCCGCCTCAACTCTCTTCACGTGTTCCTTCTCTATTTTTAACTAAAGGGGATAAAAATAATCAACACCCCAACACAATAAGTGCAGGGGTGGAGGTGAGAACGACTTCACATTCGAGACACTTCGTATACAAACAAAGCGAAAGAACTCTCGAACGGATCGAAGACACCTTTGTAAGAAACCCATACATCCTCTTGAAAGCCTGGAATGCTTCGTTTGTTAGCCCCTCCTTCTCTTACACTTAGCATTGGCACACTTCCTCAGTTTTTTCCCGTCACATCTCTCCACGTGTTTCTCCTGTCAGTTTAACTAAAGGGTATAAAAAGTCAACACCCCAACACAGTAAGTGCAGGGGTGGAGGTGAGAACGACTTCACATTCGAGACACTTCGTATACAAACAAAGCGAAAGAACTCTTGAACGGATCGAAGACACCTTTGTAAGAAACCCATACAACCTCTTGAAATCCTGGAATGCTTCGTGTGTTAGCCCCTCCCTCTCTTACACTTAGCGTTGGCACACTTCCTCACAGTTTTTTCACTCCTCATCTCTCTTCAGGTGTTCCTTCTGTCATTTTAACTAAAGCGGATAAAAATAATAAACACCCCAACACAATAAGTGCAGGGGTGGAGGTGAGAACGACTTCACATTCGAGACACTTCGTACACAAACAAAGCGAAAGAACTCTCGAACGGATCGAAGACACCTTTGTAAGAAACCCATACAACCTCTTAAAAGCCTGGAATGTTTCGTGTGTTAGCCCCTCCCTCTCTTACACTAAGCGTTGGCACACTTCCTCAGTTTTTTCGCGGCTCATCTCTCTTCACATTTTCCTTCTGTCATTATAACTAAAGGGAATAAAATTAATCAACACCCCAACACAATAAGTGCAGGGGTGGAGGTGAGAACGACTTCACATTCGAGACACTTCGTATACAAACAAAGCGAAAGAACTCTCGAACGGATCGAAGACACCTTTGTAAGAAACCCAAACATCCTCTTGAAAGCCTGGAATGCTTCGTTTGTTAGCCCCTCCTTCTCTTACACTTAGCGTTGGCACACTTCCTCAGTTTTTCCCCGTCTCATCTCTCTTCACGTGTTTCTCCTGTCATTTTAACTAAAGGGGATAAAAAGTCAACACCCCAACACAGTAAGTGCAGGGGTGGAGGTGAGAACGACTTCACATTCGAGACACTTCGTATACAAACAAAGCGAAAGAACTCTCGAACGGATCGAAGACACCCATGTAAGAAACCCATACAACCTCTTGAAAGCCTGGAATGCTTGTTTGTTAGCCCCTCCTTCTCTTACACTTAGCGTTGGCACACTTCCTCAGTTTTTTCCCGTCTCATCTCTCTTCACGTGTTTCTCCTGTCATTTTAACTAAAGGGGATAGAAAGTCAACACCCCAACACAGTAAGTGCAGGGGTGGAGGTGAGAACGACTTCACATTCGAGACACTTCGTATACAAACAAAGCGAAAGAACTCTCGAACGGATCGAAGACACCTTTGTAAGAAAACCATACAACCTCTTGAAATCCTGGAATGCTTCGTGTGATAGCCCCTCCCTCTCTTACACTTAGCGTTGGCACACTTCCTCACAGTTTTTTCCCGCCTCATCTCTCTTGACGTGTTCCTTCTGTCTTTTCAACTAAAGGGAATAAAAATAATCAACACACCAACACAATAAGTGCAGGGGTGGAGATGAGAACGACTTCACATTCGAGACACTTGGTATACAAACAAAGCGAAAGAACTCCCGAACGGATCGGAGACACCTTTAAAGAAACCCATACAACCACTTGAAATCCTGGAATGCTTCGTGTGTTAACCCCTCCCTCTCTAACACTTAGCGTTGGCACACTTCCTCACAGTTTTTTCCCGCCTCAACTCTCTTCACGTGTTTCTCCTGTCATTTTAACTAAAGGGGATAAAAAGTCAACACCCCAACACAGTAAGTGCAGGGGTGGAGGTGAGAACGACTTCACATTCAAGACACTTCGTATACAAACAAAGCGAAAGAACTCTCGAACGGATCGAAGACACCTTCGTAAGAAACCCATACAACCTCTTGAAAGCCTGGAATGTTTCGTATGTTAGCCCCTCCCTCTCTTACACTAAGCGTTGGCACACTTCCTCAGTTTTTTCGCGGCTCATCTCTCGTCACATTTTCCTTCTGTCATTATTACTAAAGGGAATAAAAATAATCAACACCCCAACACAATAAGTGCAGGGGGGGAGGTGAGAACGACTTCACATTCGAGACACTTCGTATACAAACAAAGCGAAAGAACTCTCGAACGGATCGAACACACCTTTGTAAGAAACCCATACATCCTCTTGAAAGCCTGGAATGCTTCGTTTGTTAGCCCCTCCTTCTCTTACACTTAGCGTTCGCACACTTCCTCAGTCTTTTCCCGGCTCAACTCTCTTCACATTTTCCTTCTGTCCTTTTAACTAAATGAAATAAAAATCATCAACACCCCAACACAATAAGTGCAGGGGTGGAGGTGAGAACGACTTGATATTCGAGACACTTCGTATAAAAACAAAGCGAAAGAACCCTCGAACGGATCGAAGACACCTTTGTAAGAAACCCATACAACCCTTTGAAAGCCTGGAATGCTTCGTGTGTTAGCCCCTCCTTCTCTTACATTTAGCGTTGGCAGATTTCCTCACAGTTTTTTCCCGCCTCATCTCTCTTGACGTGTTCCTTCTGTCTTTTCAACTAAAGGGAATAAAAATAATCAACACACCAACACAATAAGTGCAGGGGTGGTGATGAGAACGACTTCACATTCGAGACACTTGGTATACAAACAAAGCGAAAGAACTCTCGAACGGATCGGAGACACCTTTAAAGAAACCCATACAACCTCTTGAAAGCCTGGAATGCTTCGTTTGTTAGCCCCTCCTTCTCTTACACTTAGCGTTGGCAAACTTCCTCAGTTTTTTCCCGTCTCATCTCTCTTCACGTGTTTCTCCTGTCATTTCAACTAAAGGGAATAAAAATAATCAACACACCAACACAATAAGTGCAGGGGTGGAGATGAGAACGACTTCACATTCGAGACACTTGGTATACAAACAAAGCGAAATAACTCTCGAACGGATCGGAGACACCTTTAAAGAAACCCATACAACCACTTGAAATCCTGGAATGATTCGTGTGTTAGCCCCTCCCTCTCTAACACTTAGCGTTGGCACACTTCCTCACAGTTTTTTCCCGCCTCAACTCTCTTCACTTGTTCCTTCTCTATTTTTAACTAAAGGGGATAAAAATAATCAACACCCCAACACAATAAGTGCAGGGGTGGAGGTGAGAACGACTTCACATTCGAGACACTTCGTATACAAACAAAGCGAAAGAACTCTCGAACGGATCGAAGACACCTTTGTAAGAAACCCATACATCCTCTTGAAAGCCTGGAATGCTTCGTTTGTTAGCCCCTCCTTCTCTTACACTTAGCATTGGCACACTTCCTCAGTTTTTTCCCGTCACATCTCTCCACGTGTTTCTCCTGTCAGTTTAACTAAAGGGTATAAAAAGTCAACACCCCAACACAGTAAGTGCAGGGGTGGAGGTGAGAACGACTTCACATTCGAGACACTTCGTATACAAACAAAGCGAAAGAACTCTTGAACGGATCGAAGACACCTTTGTAAGAAACCCATACAACCTCTTGAAATCCTGGAATGCTTCGTGTGTTAGCCCCTCCCTCTCTTACACTTAGCGTTGGCACACTTCCTCACAGTTTTTTCACTCCTCATCTCTCTTCAGGTGTTCCTTCTGTCATTTTAACTAAAGCGGATAAAAATAATAAACACCCCAACACAATAAGTGCAGGGGTGGAGGTGAGAACGACTTCACATTCGAGACACTTCGTACACAAACAAAGCGAAAGAACTCTCGAACGGATCGAAGACACCTTTGTAAGAAACCCATACAACCTCTTAAAAGCCTGGAATGTTTCGTGTGTTAGCCCCTCCCTCTCTTACACTAAGCGTTGGCACACTTCCTCAGTTTTTTCGCGGCTCATCTCTCTTCACATTTTCCTTCTGTCATTATAACTAAAGGGAATAAAATTAATCAACACCCCAACACAATAAGTGCAGGGGTGGAGGTGAGAACGACTTCACATTCGAGACACTTCGTATACAAACAAAGCGAAAGAACTCTCGAACGGATCGAAGACACCTTTGTAAGAAACCCAAACATCCTCTTGAAAGCCTGGAATGCTTCGTTTGTTAGCCCCTCCTTCTCTTACACTTAGCGTTGGCACACTTCCTCATTTTTTCCCCGTCTCATCTCTCTTCACGTGTTTCTCCTGTCATTTTAACTAAAGGGGATAAAAAGTCAACACCCCAACACAGTAAGTGCAGGGGTGGAGGTGAGAACGACTTCACATTCGAGACACTTCGTATACAAACAAAGCGAAAGAACTCTCGAACGGATCGAAGACACCCATGTAAGAAACCCATACAACCTCTTGAAAGCCTGGAATGCTTGTTTGTTAGCCCCTCCTTCTCTTACACTTAGCGTTGGCACACTTCCTCAGTTTTTTCCCGTCTCATCTCTCTTCACGTGTTTCTCCTGTCATTTTAACTAAAGGGGATAGAAAGTCAACACCCCAACACAGTAAGTGCAGAGGTGGAGGTGAGAACGACTTCACATTCGAGACACTTCGTATACAAACAAAGCGAAAGAACTCTCGAACGGATCGAAGACACATTTTTAAGAAACCCATACATCCTCTTGAAAGCCTGGAATGCTTCACTTGTTAGCCCCTCCTTCTCTTACACTTAGCGTTGGCACACTTCCTCCGTTTTTTCCCGTCTCATCTCTCTTCACGTGTTTCTCCTGTCATTTTAACTAAAGGGGATAAAAAGTCAACACCCCAACACAGTAAGTGCAGGGGTGGAGGTTAGAACGACTTCACATTCGAGACACTTCGTATACAAACAAAGCGAAAGAACTCTCGAACGGATCGGAGACACCTTTAAAGAAACCCATACAACCACTTGAAATCCTGGAATGCTTCGTGTGTTAACCCCTCCCTCTCTAACACTTAGCGTTGGCACACTTCCTCACAGTTTTTTCCCGCCTCATCTCTCTTGACGTGTTCCTTCTGTCTTTTCAACTAAAGGGAATAAAAATAATCAACACCCCAACACAATAAGTGCAGGGGTGGAGGTGAGAACGACTTCACATTCGAGACACTTCGTATACAAACAAAGCGAAAGAACTCTCGAACGGATCGAAGACACCTTTGTAAGAAACCCATACATCCTCTTGAAAGCCTGGAATGCTTCGTTTGTTAGCCCCTCCTTCTCTTACACTTAGCGTTGGCACACCTCCTCAGTTTTTTTCCGTCTCATCTCTCTTCACGTGTTTCTCCTGTCATTTTAACTAAAGGGGATAAAAAGTCAACACCCCAACACAGTAAGTGCAGGGGTGGAGGTGAGAACGACTTCACATTCGAGACACTTCGTATACAAACAAAACGAAAGAACTCTCGAACGGATCGAAGACACCTTTGTAAGAAACCCATACAACCTCTTGAAAGCCTGGAATGCTTCGTTTGTTAGCCCCTCCTTCTCTTACACTTAGCGTTGGCAAACTTCCTCAGTTTTTCCCCGTCTCATCTCTCTTCACGTGTTTCTCCTGTCATTTTAACTAAAGGGGATAAAAAGTCAACACCCCAACACAGTAAGTGCAGGGGTGGAGGTGAGAACGACTTCACATTCGAGACACTTCGTATACAAACAAAGCGAAAGAACTCTCGAACGGATAGAAGACACCTTTAAAGAAACCCATACAACCACTTGAAATCCTGGAATGCTTCGTGTGTTAGCCCCTCCCTCTCTAACACTTAGCGTTGGCACACTTCCTCACAGTTTTTTCCCGCCTCAACTCTCTTCACGTGTTCCTTCTCTATTTTTAACTAAAGGGGATAAAAATAATCAACACCCCAACACAATAAGTGCAGGGGTGGAGGTGAGAACGACTTCACAGTCGAGACACTTCGTATACAAACAAAGCGAAAGAACTCTCGAACGGATCGAAGACACCTTTGTAAGAAACCCATACATCCTCTTGAAAGCCTGGAATGCTTCGTTTGTTAGCCCCTCCTTCTCTTACACTTAGCGTTGGCACACTTCCTCAGTTTTTTCCCGTCTCATCTCTCTTCACGTGTTTCTCCTGTCATTTTAACTAAAGGGGATAAAAAGTCAACACCCCAACACAGTAAGTGCAGGGGTGGAGGTGAGAACGACTTCACATTCGAGACACTTCGTATACAAACAAAGCGAAAGAACTCTTGAACGGATCGAAGACACCTTTGTAAGAAACCCATACAACCTCTTGAAATCCTGGAATGCTTCGTGTGTTAGCCCCTCCCTCTCTTACACTTAGCGTTGGCACAATTCCTCACAGTTTTTTCACGCCTCATCTCTCTTCACGTGTTTCTCCTGTCATTTTAACTAAAGGGGATAAAAATAATAAACACCCCAACACAATAAGTGCAGGGGTGGAGGTGAGAACGACTTCACATTCGAGACACTTCGTATACAAACAAAGCGAAAGAACTCTCGAACGGATCGAAGACACCTTTGTAAGAAACCCATACATCCTCTTGAAAGCCTGGAATGCTTCGTTTGTTAGCCCCTCCTTCTCTTACACTTAGCGTTGGCACACTTCCTCAGTTTTTTCCCGTCTCATCTCTCTTCACGTGTTTCTCCTGTCATTTTAACTAAAGGGGATAAAAATAATAAACACCCCAACACAATAAGTGCAGGGGTGGAGGTGAGAACGACTTCACATTCGAGACACTTCGTATACAAACAAAGCGAAAGAACTCTCGAACGGATCGAAGACACCTTTTTAAGAAACTCATACAACTTCTGGAAAGCCTGGAATGCTTCGTGTGTTATCCCCACTCTCTCTTACACTTACCTTCGGCAGACTTTCTAAAAGGTTTTATCGCCTCATCCTTCTCTACATGTAAATTCTGTCAATTTAATTAAGGGAATAAAAAAAACATCACCCCAACACAAAAAGTGCAGGGGTGGAGGTGAGAACGACTTCACATTCGAGACACTTCGTATACAAACAAAGCGAAAGAACTCTCGAACGGATCGAAGACACCTTTTAAGAAACCCATACAACCCCTTGAAAGCCTGGAATGTTTCGTGTGTTATCCCCTCTCTCTCTTACACTTAGCTTCGGCAAACTTTCTAAAAGGTTTTATCGCCTCATCCTTCTCTACATGTAAATTCATTCAATTTAATTAAGGGAATAAAAAAAAACATCACCCCAACACAAAAAGTGCAGGGGTGGAGGTGAGAACGACTTCACATTCGAGACACTTCGTATACAAACAAAGCGAAAGAACTCTCGAACGGATCGAAGACACCTTTTTAGAAACCCATACAACCCCTTGAAAGCCTGGAATGTTTCGTGTGTTATCCCCTCTCTCTCTTACACTTAGCTTCGGCAGACTTTCTAAAAGGTTTTATCGCCTCATCCTTCTCTACATGTAAATTCTGTCAATTTAACTAAAGGGAATAAAAAAAAACCATCACCCAACATAATAAGTGCAGGGGTGGAGGTGAGAACGACTTCACATTCGAGACACTTCGTATACAAGCCAAGCGAAAGAACTCTCGAACGGATCGAAGACACCTTTTAAGAAACCCATACAACCCCTTGAAATCCTGGAATGCTTCGTGTGTTAGCCCCTCCCTCTCTAACACTTAGCGTTGGCACAACTCCTCACAGTTTTTTCACGCCTCATCTCTCTTCACGTGTTCCTTCTGTCATTTTAACTGAAGGGGATAAAAATAATAAACACCCCAACACAATAAGTGCAGGGGTGGAGGTGAGAACGACTTCACATTCGAGACACTTCGTATACGAACCAAGCGAAAGAACTCTCGAACGGATCGAAGACACCTTTTAAGAAACCCATACAACCCCTTGAAATCCTGGAATGCTTCGTGTGTTAGCCCCTCCCTCTCTAACACTTAGCGTTGGCACACTTCCTCACAGTTTTTTCCCGCCTCATCTCTCTTCACATGTTCCTTCTGTCATTTTAACTAAAGGGAATAAAAATAATCAACACCCCAACACAGTAAGTGCAGGGGTGGAGGTGAGAACGACTTCACATTCAAGACACTTCGTATACAAACAAAGCGAAAGAACTCTCGAACGGATCGAAGACACCTTCGTAAGAAACCCATACAACCTCCTGAAAGCCTGGAATGTTTCGTGTGTTAGCCCCTCCCTCTCTTACACTAAGCGTTGGCACACTTCCTCAGTTTTTTCGCGGCTCATCTCTCTTCACATTTTCCTTCTGTCATTATTACTAAAGGGAATAAAAATAATCAACACCCCAACACAATAAGTGCAGGGGGGGAGGTGAGAACGACTTCACATTCGAGACACTTCGTATACAAACAAAGCGAAAGAACTCTCGAACGGATCGAACACACCTTTGTAAGAAACCCATACATCCTCTTGAAAGCCTGGAATGCTTCGTTTGTTAGCCCCTCCTTCTCTTACACTTAGCGTTGGCACACTTCCTCAGTCTTTTCCCGGCTCAACTCTCTTCACATTTTCCTTCTGTCCTTTTAACTAAATGAAATAAAAATCATCAACACCCCAACACAATAAGTGCAGGGGTGGAGGTGAGAACGACTTGATATTCGAGACACTTCGTATAAAAACAAAGCGAAAGAACCCTCGAACGGATCGAAGACACCTTTGTAAGAAACCCATACAACCCTTTGAAAGCCTGGAATGCTTCGTGTGTTAGCCCCTCCTTCTCTTACATTTAGCGTTGGCAGATTTCCTCAGATTTTTCATGCCTCATCTCACTTCACGGGTTCCTTCTGCCATTTCAACTAAAGGGAATAAAAATAATCAACACACCAACACAATAAGTGCAGGGGTGGAGATGAGAACGACTTCACATTCGAGACACTTGGTATACAAACAAAGCGAAAGAACTCTCGAACGGATCGGAGACACCTTTAAAGAAACCCATACAACCACTTGAAATCCTGGAATGCTTCGTGTGTTAACCCCTCCCTCTCTAACACTTAGCGTTGGCACACTTCCTCACAGTTTTTTCCCGCCTCAACTCTCTTCACGTGTTCCTTCTCTATTTTTAACTAATGGTGATAAAAATAATCAACACCCCAACACAATAAGTGCAGAGGTGGAAGTGAGAACGACTTCACATTCGAGACACTTCGTATACAAACAAAGCGAAAGAACTCTCGAACGGATCGAAGACACCTTTGTAAGAAACCCATACATCCTCTTGAAAGCCTGGAATGCTTCGTTTGTTAGCCCCTCCTTCTCTTACACTTAGCGTTGGCACACCTCCTCAGTTTTTTTCCGTCTCATCTCTCTTCACGTGTTTCTCCTGTCATTTTAACTAAAGGGGATAAAAAGTCAACACCCCAACACAGTAAGTGCAGGGGTGGAGGTGAGAACGACTTCACATTCGAGACACTTCGTATACAAACAAAACGAAAGAACTCTCGAACGGATCGAAGACACCTTTGTAAGAAACCCATACAACCTCTTGAAAGCCTGGAATGCTTCGTTTGTTAGCCCCTCCTTCTCTTACACTTAGCGTTGGCAAACTTCCTCAGTTTTTTCCCGTCTCATCTCTCTTCACGTGTTTCTCCTGTCATTTTAACTAAAGGGGATAAAAAGTCAACACCCCAACACAGTAAGTGCAGGGGTGGAGGTGAGAACGACTTCACATTCGAGACACTTCGTATACAAACAAAGCGAAAGAACTCTTGAACGGATCGAAGACACCTTTGTAAGAAACCCATACAACCTCTTGAAATCCTGGAATGCTTCGTGTGTTAGCCCCTCCCTCTCTTACACTTAGCGTTGGCACAATTCCTCACAGTTTTTTCACGCCTCATCTCTCTTCACGTGTTCCTTCTGTCATTTTAACTAAAGGGGATAAAAATAATAAACACCCCAACACAATAAGTGCAGGGGTGGAGGTGAGAACGACTTCACATTCGAGACACTTCGTATACAAACAAAGCGAAAGAACTCTCGAACGGATCGAAGACACCTTTTAAGAAACCCATACAACCCCTTGAAAGCCTGGAATGTTTCGTGTGTTATCCCCTCTCTCTCTTACACTTAGCTTCGGTAGACTTTCTAAAAGGTTTTATCGCCTCATCCTTCTCTACATGTAAATTCTGTCAATTTAATTAAGGGAATAAAAAAAACATCACCCCAACACAAAAAGTGCAGGGGTGGAGGTGAGAACGACTTCACATTCGAGACACTTCGTATACAAACAAAGCGAAAGAACTCTTGAACGGATCGAAGACACCTTTGTAAGAAACCCATACAACCTCTTGAAATCCTGGAATGCTTCGTGTGTTAGCCCCTCCCTCTCTTACACTTAGCGTTGGCACAACTCCTCACAGTTTTTTCACGCCTCATCTCTCTTCACGTGTTCCTTCTGTCATTTTAACTGAAGGGGATAAAAATAATAAACACCCCAACACAATAAGTGCAGGGGTGGAGGTGAGAACGACTTCACATTCGAGACACTTCGTATACGAACCAAGCGAAAGAACTCTCGAACGGATCGAAGACACCTTTTAAGAAACCCATACAACCCCTTGAAATCCTGGAATGCTTCGTGTGTTAGCCCCTCCCTCTCTAACACTTAGCGTTGGCACACTTCCTCACAGTTTTTTCCCGCCTCATCTCTCTTCACATGTTCCTTCTGTCATTTTAACTAAAGGGAATAAAAATAATCAACACCCCAACACAGTAAGTGCAGGGGTGGAGGTGAGAACGACTTCACATTCAAGACACTTCGTATACAAACAAAGCGAAAGAACTCTCGAACGGATCGAAGACACCTTCGTAAGAAACCCATACAACCTCCTGAAAGCCTGGAATGTTTCGTGTGTTAGCCCCTCCCTCTCTTACACTAAGCGTTGGCACACTTCCTCAGTTTTTTCGCGGCTCATCTCTCTTCACATTTTCCTTCTGTCATTATTACTAAAGGGAATAAAAATAATCAACACCCCAACACAATAAGTGCAGGGGGGGAGGTGAGAATTACTTCACATTCGAGACACTTCGTATACAAACAAAGCGAAAGAACTCTCGAACGGATCGAACACACCTTTGTAAGAAACCCATACATCCTCTTGAAAGCCTGGAATGCTTCGTTTGTTAGCCCCTCCTTCTCTTACACTTAGCGTTGGCACACTTCCTCAGTCTTTTCCCGGCTCAACTCTCTTCACATTTTCCTTCTGTCCTTTTAACTAAATGAAATAAAAATCATCAACACCCCAACACAATAAGTGCAGGGGTGGAGATGAGAACGACTTCACATTCGAGACACTTGGTATACAAACAAAGCGAAAGAACTCTCGAACGGATCGGAGACACCTTTAAAGAAACCCATACAACCACTTGAAATCCTGGAATGCTTCGTGTGTTAACCCCTCCCTCTCTAACACTTAGCGTTGGCACACTTCCTCACAGTTTTTTCCCGCCTCAACTCTCTTCACGTGTTCCTTCTCTATTTTTAACTAATGGTGATAAAAATAATCAACACCCCAACACAATAAGTGCAGGGGTGGAAGTGAGAACGACTTCACATTCGAGACACTTCGTATACAAACAAAGCGAAAGAAGTCTCGAACGGATCGAAGACATCTTTGTAAGAAACCCATACATCCTCTTGAAAGCCTGGAATGCTTCGTTTGTTAGCCCCTCCTTCTCTTACACTTAGCGTTGGCACACCTCCTCAGTTTTTTTCCGTCTCATCTCTCTTCACGTGTTTCTCCTGTCATTTTAACTAAAGGGGATAAAAAGTCAACACCCCAACACAGTAAGTGCAGGGGTGGAGGTGAGAACGACTTCACATTCGAGACACTTCGTATACAAACAAAACGAAAGAACTCTCGAACGGATCGAAGACACCTTTGTAAGAAACCCATACAACCTCTTGAAAGCCTGGAATGCTTCGTTTGTTAGCCCCTCCTTCTCTTACACTTAGCGTTGGCAAACTTCCTCAGTTTTTTCCCGTCTCATCTCTCTTCACGTGTTTCTCCTGTCATTTTAACTAAAGGGGATAAAAAGTCAACACCCCAACACAGTAAGTGCAGGGGTGGAGGTGAGAACGACTTCACATTCGAGACACTTCGTATACAAACAAAGCGAAAGAACTCTTGAACGGATCGAAGACACCTTTGTAAGAAACCCATACAACCTCTTGAAATCCTGGAATGCTTCGTGTGTTAGCCCCTCCCTCTCTTACACTTAGCGTTGGCACAATTCCTCACAGTTTTTTCACGCCTCATCTCTCTTCACGTGTTCCTTCTGTCATTTTAACTAAAGGGGATAAAAATAATAAACACCCCAACACAATAAGTGCAGGGGTGGAGGTGAGAACGACTTCACATTCGAGACACTTCGTATACAAACAAAGCGAAAGAACTCTCGAACGGATCGAAGACACCTTTTAAGAAACCCATACAACCCCTTGAAAGCCTGGAATGTTTCGTGTGTTATCCCCTCTCTCTCTTACACTTAGCTTCGGCAGACTTTCTAAAAGGTTTTATCGCCTCATCCTTCTCTACATGTAAATTCTGTCAATTTAATTAAGGGAATAAAAAAAACATCACCCCAACACAAAAAGTGCAGGGGTGGAGGTGAGAACGACTTCACATTCGAGACACTTCGTATACAAACAAAGCGAAAGAACTCTTGAACGGATCGAAGACACCTTTGTAAGAAACCCATACAACCTCTTGAAATCCTGGAATGCTTCGTGTGTTAGCCCCTCCCTCTCTTACACTTAGCGTTGGCACAACTCCTCACAGTTTTTTCACGCCTCATCTCTCTTCACGTGTTCCTTCTGTCATTTTAACTGAAGGGGATAAAAATAATAAACACCCCAACACAATAAGTGCAGGGGTGGAGGTGAGAACGACTTCACATTCGAGACACTTCGTATACGAACCAAGCGAAAGAACTCTCGAACGGATCGAAGACACCTTATAAGAAACCCATACAACCCCTTGAAATCCTGGAATGCTTCGTGTGTTAGCCCCTCCCTCTCTAACACTTAGCGTTGGCACACTTCCTCACAGTTTTTTCCCGCCTCATCTCTCTTCACATGTTCCTTCTGTCATTTTAACTAAAGGGAATAAAAATAATCAACACCCCAACACAGTAAGTGCAGGGGGGGAGGTGAGAACGACTTCACATTCGAGACACTTCGTATACAAACAAAGCGAAAGAACTCTCGAACGGATCGAACACACCTTTGTAAGAAACCCATACATCCTCTTGAAAGCCTGTTATGCTTCGTTTGTTAGCCCCTCCTTCTCTTACACTTAGCGTTGGCACACTTCCTCAGTTTTTTCCCGTCACATCTCTCCACGTGTTTCTCCTGTCAGTTTAACTAAAGGGGATAAAAAGTCAACACCCCAACACAGTAAGTGCAGGGGTGGAGGTGAGAACGACTTCACATTCGAGACACTTCGTATACAAACAAAGCGAAAGAACTCTTGAACGGATCGAAGACACCTTTGTAAGAAACCCATACAACCTCTTGAAATCCTGGAATGCTTCGTGTGTTAGCCCCTCCCTCTCTTACACTTAGCGTTGGCACACTTCCTCACAGTTTTTTCACTCCTCATCTCTCTTCACGTGTTCCTTCTGTCATTTTAACTAAACGGATAAAAATAATAAACACCCCAACACAATAAGTGCAGGGGTGGAGGTGAGAACGACTTCACATTCGAGACACTTCGTATACAAACAAAGCGAAAGAACTCTCGAACGGATCGAAGACACCTTTGTAAGAAACCCATACAACCTCTTGAAAGCCTGGAATGTTTCGTGTGTTAGCCCCTCCCTCTCTTACACTAAGCGTTGGCACACTTCCTCAGTTTTTTCGCGGCTCATCTCTCTTCACATTTTCCTTCTGTCATTATAACTAAAGGAAATAAAAATAATCAACACCCCAACACAATAAGTGCAGGGGTGGAGGTGAGAACGACTTCATATTCGAGACACTTCGTATACAAACAAAGCGAAAGAACTCTCGAACGGATCGAAGACACCTTTGTAAGAAACCCATACATCCTCTTGAAAGCCTGGAATGCTTCGTTTGTTAGCCCCTCCTTCTCTTACACTTAGCGTTGGCACACTTCCTCAGTTTTTCCACGTCTCATCTCTCTTCACGTGTTTCTCCTGTCATTTTAACTAAAGGGGATAAAAAGTCAACACCCCAACACAGTAAGTGCAGGGGTGGAGGTGAGAACGACTTCACATTCGAGACACTTCGTATACAAACAAAACGAAAGAACTCTCGAACGGATCGAAGACACCCATGTAAGAAACCCATACAACCTCTTGAAAGCCTGGAATGCTTGTTTGTTAGCCCCTCCTTCTCTTACACTTAGCGTTGGCACACTTCCTCAGTTTTTTCCCGTCTCATCTCTCTTCACGTGTTTCTCCTGTCATTTTAACTAAAGGGGATAGAAAGTCAACACCCCAACACAGTAAGTGCAGGGGTGGAGGTGAGAACGACTTCACATTCGAGACACTTCGTATACAAACAAAGCGAAAGAACTCTCGAACGGATCGAAGACACCTTTGTAAGAAACCCATACATCCTCTTGAAAGCCTGGAATGCTTCGTGTGTTAGCCCCTCCCTCTCTAACACATAGCGTTGGCACACTTCCTCACAGTTTTTTCCCGCCTCAACTCTCTTCACGTGTTCCTTCTCTATTTTTAAGTAAAGGGGATAAAAATAATCAACACCCCAACACAATAAGTGCAGGGGTGGAGGTGAGAACGACTTCACATTCGAGACACTTCGTATACAAACAAAGCGAAAGAACTCTCGAACGGATCGAAGACACCTTTGTAAGAAACCCATACAACCTCTTGAAAGCCTGGTATGTTTCGTGTGTTAGCCCCTCCCTCTCTTACACTTAGCGTTGGCACACTTCCTCAGAATTTTCGCGGCTCATCTCTCTTCACATTTTCCTTCTGTCATTATAACTAAAGGGAATAAAAATAATCAACACCCCAACACAATAAGTGCAGGGGTGGAGGTGAGAACGACTTCACATTCGAGACACTTCGTATACAAACAAAGCGAAAGAACTCTCGAACGGATCGAAGACACCTTTTTAAGAAACCCATACATCCTCTTGAATGCCTGGAATGCTTCACTTGTTAGCCCCTCCTTCTCTTACACTTAGCGTTGGCACACTTCCTCCGTTTTTTCCCGTCTCATCTCTCTTCACGTGTTTCTCCTGTCATTTTAACTAAAGGGGATAAAAAGTCAACACCCCAACACAGTAAGTGCAGGGGTGGAGGTGAGAACGACTTCACATTCGAGACACTTCGTATACAAACAAAGCGAAAGAACTCTTGAACGGATCGAAGACACCTTTGTAAGAAACCCATACAACCTCTTGAAATCCTGGAATGCTTCGTGTGTTAGCCCCTCCCTCTCTTACACTTAGCGTTGGCACACTTCCTCACAGTTTTTTCCCGCCTCATCTCTCTTGACGTGTTCCTTCTGTCTTTTCAACTAAAGGGAATAAAAATAATCAACACACCAACACAATAAGTGCAGGGGTGGAGATGAGAA
This sequence comes from Meta bourneti, assembly GCA_933210815.1. Lineage (NCBI taxonomy): Eukaryota > Metazoa > Arthropoda > Arachnida > Araneae > Tetragnathidae > Meta > Meta bourneti. The sequence continues at coordinate 9,310,852 of OW119929.1, forward strand.
CGACTTCACATTCGAGACACTTCGTATACAAACAAAGCGAAAGAACTCTCGAACGGATCGAAGACACCTTTGTAAGAAACCCATACATCCTCTTGAAAGCCTGGAATGCTTCGTTTGTTAGCCCCTCCTTCTCTTACACTTAGCGTTGGCACACCTCCTCAGTTTTTTCCCGTCTCATCTCTCTTCACGTGTTTCTCCTGTCATTTTAACTAAAGGGGATAAAAAGTCAACACCACAACACAGTAAGTGCAGGGGTGGAGGTGAGAACGACTTCACATTCGAGACACTTCGTATACAAACAAAACGAAAGAACTCTCGAACGGATCGAAGACACCTTTGTAAGAAACCCATACAACCTCTTGAAAGCCTGGAATGCTTCGTTAGTTAGCCCCTCCTTCTCTTACACTTAGCGTTGGCAAACTTCCTCAGTTTTTTCCCGTCTCATCTCTCTTCACGTGTTTCTCCTGTCATTTTAACTAAAGGGGATAAAAAGTCAACACCCCAACACAGTAAGTGCAGGGGTGGAGGTGAGAACGACTTCACATTCGAGACACTTCGTATACAAACAAAGCGAAAGAACTCTCGAACGGATAGAAGACACCTTTAAAGAAACCCATACAACCACTTGAAATCCTGGAATGCTTCGTGTGTTAGCCCCTCCCTCTCTAACACTTAGCGTTGGCACACTTCCTCACAGTTTTTTCCGGCCTCAACTCTCTTCACGTGTTCCTTCTCTATTTTTAACTAAAGGGGATAAAAATAATCAACACCCCAACACAATAAGTGCAGGGGTGGAGGTGAGAACGACTTCACAATCGAGACACTTCGTATACAAACAAAGCGAAAGAACTCTCGAACGGATCGAAGACACCTTTGTAAGAAACCCATACATCCTCTTGAAAGCCTGGAATGCTTCGTTTGTTAGCCCCTCCTTCTCTTACACTTAGCGTTGGCACACTTCCTCAGTTTTTTCCCGTCTCATCTCTCTTCACGTGTTTCTCCTGTCATTTTAACTAAAGGGGATAAAAAGTCAACACCCCAACACAGTAAGTGCAGGGGTGGAGGTGAGAACGACTTCACATTCGAGACACTTCGTATACAAACAAAGCGAAAGATCTCTTGAACGGATCGAAGACACCTTTGTAAGAAACCCATACAACCTCTTGAAATCCTGGAATGCTTCGTGTGTTAGCCCCTCCCTCTCTTACACTTAGCGTTGGCACAATTCCTCACAGTTTTTTCACGCCTCATCTCTCTTCACGTGTTCCTTCTGTCATTTTAACTAAAGGGGATAAAAATAATAAACACCCCAACACAATAAGTGCAGGGGTGGAGGTGAGAACGACTTCACATTCGAGACACTTCGTATACAAACAAAGCGAAAGAACTCTCGAACGGATCGAAGACACCTTTTTAAGAAACTCATACAACTTCTGGAAAGCCTGGAATGCTTCGTGTGTTATCCCCTCTCTCTCTTACACTTAGCTTCGGCAGACTTTCTAAAAGGTTTTATCGCCTCATCCTTCTCTACATGTAAATTCTGTCAATTTAATTAAGGGAATAAAAAAAACATCACCCCAACACAAAAAGTGCAGGGGTGGAGGTGAGAACGACTTCACATTCGAGACACTTCGTATACAAACAAAGCGAAAGAACTCTCGAACGGATCGAAGACACCTTTTAAGAAACCCATACAACCCCTTGAAAGCCTGGAATGTTTCGTGTGTTATCCCCTCTCTCTCTTACACTTAGCTTCGGCAGACTTTCTAAAAGGTTTTATCGCCTCATCCTTCTCTACATGTAAATTCTGTCAATTTAATTAAGGGAATAAAAACAACATCACCCCAACACAAAAAGTGCAGGGGTGGAGGTGAGAACGACTTCACATTCGAGACACTTCGTATACAAACAAAGCGAAAGAACTCTCGAACGGATCGAAGACACCTTTTTAGAAACCCATACAACCCCTTGAAAGCCTGGAATGTTTCGTGTGTTATCCCCTCTCTCTCTTACACTTAGCTTCGGCAGACTTTCTAAAAGGTTTTATCGCCTCATCCTTCTCTACATGTAAATTCTGTCAATTTAACTAAAGGGAATAAAAAAAAAACATCACCCAACATAATAAGTGCAGGGGTGGAGGTGAGAACGACTTCACATTCGAGACACTTCGTATACAAACCAAGCGAAAGAACTCTCGAACGGATCGAAGACACCTTTTAAGAAACCCATACAACCCCTTGAAATCCTGGAATGCTTCGTGTGTTAGCCCCTCCCTCTCTAACACTTAGCGTTGGCACACTTCCTCACAGTTTTTTCCCGCCTCATCTCTCTTCACATGTTCCTTCTGTCATTTTAACTAAAGGGAATAAAAATAATCAACACCCCAACACAATAAGTGCAGGGGTGGAGGTGAGAACGACTTCACATTCGAGACACTTCGTATACAAACCAAGCGAAAGAACTCTCGAACGGATCGAAGACACCTTTTAAGAAACCCATACAACCCCTTGAAATCCTGGAATGCTTCGTGTGTTAGCCCCTCCCTCTCTAATACTTAGCGTTGGCACACTTCCTCACAGTTTTTTCCCGCCTCATCTCTCTTCACATGTTCCTTCTGTCATTTTAACTAAATGGAATAAAAATAATCAACAACCCTACACAATAAGTGCAGGGGTGGAGGTGGGAGCGACTTCACATTCGAGACTATTCGTATACAAACAAAGCGAAAGAACTCTCGAACGGATCGAAGACACCTTTTAAGAAACCCATACAACCTCTTGAAAGCCTGGAACGCTTCGTGTGTTAGCCCCTCCTTCTCTTACATTTAGCGTTGGCAGATTTCCTCAGATTTTTCATGCCTCATCTCTCTTCACGTGTTCCTTCTGTCATTTTAACTAAAGGGAATACAATGAACACCCCAACACAATAAGTGCAGGGGTGGAGGTGAGAACGACTGCACATTCGAGACACTTCGTATACAAACAAAGCGAAAGAACTCTCGAACGGATCGAAGACACCATTTACGAAACCCATACAACCCCTTGAAAGCCTGGAATGTTTCGTGTGTTATCCCCTCTCTCTCTTACACTTAGCTTCGGCAGACTTTCTAAAAGGTTTCATCGCCTCATCCTTCTCTTCATGTAAATTCTGTCAATTTAACTAAAGGGAATAAAAAAAACATCACCCCAACACAATAAGTGCAGGGGTGGAGGTGAGAACGACTTCACATTCGAGACACTTCGTATACAAACAAAGCGAAAGAACTCTCGAACGGATCGAAGACACCTTTTAAGAAACCCATACAACCTCTTGAAAGCCTGGAACGCTTCGTGTGTTAGCCCCTCCTTCTCTTACATTTAGCGTTGGCAGATTTCCTCAGTTTTTTCCTGCCTCATCTCTCTTCACGTGTTCCTTCTGTCATTTTTACTAAAGGGAATAAAAATAATCAACACACCAACACAATAAGTGCAGGGGTGGAGGTGAGAACGACTTCACATTCGAGACACTTCGTATACAAACAAAGCGAAAGAACTCTTGAACGGATCGAAGACACCTTTGTAAGAAACAAATACATCCTCTTGAAAGCCTGGAATGCTTCGTTTGTTAGCCCCTCCTTCTCTTACACTTAGCGTTGGCACACCTCCTCAGTTTTTTCCCGTCTCATCTCTCTTCACGTGTTTCTCCTGTCATTTTAACTAAAGGGGATAAAAAGTCAACACCCCAACACAGTAAGTGCAGGGGTGGAGGTGAGAACGACTTCACATTCGAGACACTTCGTATACAAACAAAGCGAAAGAACTCTTGAACGGATCGAAGACACCTTTGTAAGAAACCCATACAACCTCTTGAAATCCTGGAATGCTTCGTGTGTTAGCCCCTCCCTCTCTTACACTTAGCGTTGGCACAATTCCTCACAGTTTTTTCACGCCTCATCTCTCTTCACGTGTTCCTTCTGTCATTTTAACTAAAGGGGATAAAAATAATAAACACCCCAACACAATAAGTGCAGGGGTGGAGGTGAGAACGACTTCACATTCGAGACACTTCGTATACAAACAAAGCGAAAGAACTCTTGAACGGATCGAAGACACCTTTGTAAGAAACCCATACAATCTCTTGAAATCCTGGAATGCTTCGTGTGTTAGCCCCTCCCTCTCTTACACTTAGCGTTGGCACACTTCCTCACAGTTTTTTCCCGCCTCATCTCTCTTGACGTGTTCCTTCTGTCTTTTCAACTAAAGGGAATAAAAATAATCAACACACCAACACAATAAGTGCAGGGGTGGAGATGAGAACGACTTCACATTCGAGACACTTGGTATACAAACAAAGCGAAAGAACTCTCGAACGGATCGGAGACACCTTTAAAGAAACCCATACAACCACTTGAAATCCTGGAATGCTTCGTGTGTTAACCCCTCCCTCTCTAACACTTAGCGTTGGCACACTTCCTCACAGTTTTTTCCCGCCTCAACTCTCTTCACGTGTTCCTTCTCTATTTTTAACTAAAGGTGATAAAAATAACCAACACCCCAACACAATAAGTGCAGGGGTGGAGGTGAGAACGACTTCACATTCGAGACACTTCGTATACAAAAAAAGCGAAAGAACTCAAGAACGGATCGAAGACACCTTTGTAAGAAACAAATACATCCTCTTGAAAGCCTGGAATGCTTCGTTTGTTAGCCCCTCCTTCTCTTACACTTAGCGTTGGCACACCTCCTCAGTTTTTTCCCGTCTCATCTCTCTTCACGTGTTTCTCCTGTCATTTTAACTAAAGGGGATAAAAAGTCAACACCCCAACACAGTAAGTGCAGGGGTGGAGGTGAGAACGACTTCACATTCGAGACACTTCGTATACAAACAAAGCGAAAGAACTCTTGAACGGATCGAAGACACCTTTGTAAGAAACCCATACAACCTCTTGAAATCCTGGAATGCTTCGTGTGTTAGCCCCTCCCTCTCTTACACTTAGCGTTGGCACAATTCCTCACAGTTTTTTCACGCCTCATCTCTCTTCACGTGTTCCTTCTGTCATTTTAACTAAAGGGGATAAAAATAATAAACACCCCAACACAATAAGTGCAGGGGTGGAGGTGAGAACGACTTCACATTCGAGACACTTCGTATACAAACAAAGCGAAAGAACTCTCGAACGGATCGAAGACACCTTTGTAAGAAACCCATACATCCTCTTGAAAGCCTGGAATGCTTCGTTTGGTAGCCCCTCCTTCTCTTACACTTAGCGTTGGCACACTTCCTCAGATTTTTCCCGTCTCATCTCTCTTCACGTGTTTCTCCTGTAATTTTAACTAAAGGGGATAAAACAGTCAATACCCCAACACAATAAGTGCAGGGGTGGAGGTGAGAACGACTTCACATTCGAGACACTTCGTATACAAACAAAGCGAAAGAACTCTCGAACGGATCGAAGACACCTTTTTAAGAAACTCATACAACTTCTGGAAAGCCTGGAATGCTTCGTGTGTTATCCCCTCTCTCTCTTACACTTAGCTTCGGCAGACTTTCTAAAAGGTTTTATCGCCTCATCCTTCTCTACATGTAAATTCTGTCAATTTAATTAAGGGAATAAAAAAAACATCACCCCAACACAAAAAGTGCAGGGGTGGAAGTGAGAACGACTTCACATTCGAGACACTTCGTATACAAACAAAGCGAAAGAACTCTCGAACGGATCGAAGACATCTTTTAAGAAACCCATACAACCCCTTGAAAGCCTGGAATGTTTCGTGTGTTATCCCCTCTCTCTCTTACACTTAGCTTCGGCAGACTTTCTAAAAGGTTTTATCGCCTCATCCTTCTCTACATGTAAATTCTGTCAATTTAATTAAGGGAATAAAAAAAACATCACCCCAACACAAAAAGTGCAGGGGTGGAGGTGAGAACGACTTCACATTCGAGACACTTCGTATACAAACAAAGCGAAAGAACTCTCGAACGGATCGAAGACACCTTTTTAGAAACCCATACAACCCCTTGAAAGCCTGGAATGTTTCGTGTGTTATCCCCTCTCTCTCTTACACTTAGCTTCGGCAGACTTTCTAAAAGGTTTTATCGCCTCATCCTTCTCTACATGTAAATTCTGTCAATTTAACTAAAGGGAATAAAAAAAAAACCATCACCCAACATAATAAGTGCAGGGGTGGAGGTGAGAACGACTTCACATTCGAGACACTTCGTATACAAACCAAGCGAAAGAACTCTCGAACGGATCGAAGACACCTTTTAAGAAACCCATACAACCCCTTGAAATCCTGGAATGCTTCGTGTGTTAGCCCCTCCCTCTCTAACACTTAGCGTTGGCACACTTCCTCACAGTTTTTTCCCGCCTCATCTATCTTCACATGTTCCTTCTGTCATTGTAACTAAAGGTAATAAAAATAATCAACACCCCAACACAATAAGTGCAGGGGTGGAGGTGAGAGTGACTTCACATTCGAGACACTTCGTATACAAACAAAGCGAAAGAACTCTCGAACGGATCGAAGACACCTTTGTAAGAAACCCATACAACCTCTTGAAAGCCTGGAATGTTTCGTGTGTTATCCCCTCTCTCTCTCTTACACTTAGCTTCGGCAGACTTTCTAAAAGGTTTTATCGCCTCATCCTTCTCTACATGTAAATTCTATCAATTTAACTAAAGGGAATAAAAAAAAACCATCACCCAACATAATAAGTGCAGGGGTGGAGGTGAGAGCGACTTCACATTCGAGACACTTCGTATACAAACAAAGCGAAAGAACTCTCGAACGGATCGAAGACACCTTTTAAGAAACCCATACAACTCCTTGAAATCCTGGAATGCTTCGTGTGTTAGCCCCTCCATCTCTTACACTTAGCGTTGGCACAATTCCTCACAGTTTTTTCACGCCTCATCTCTCTTCACGTGTTCCTTCTGTCATTTTAACTAAAGGGAATAAAAATAATCAACACCCCAACACAATAAGTGCAGGGGTGGAGGTGAGAGCGACTTCACATTCGATACACTTGGTATACAAACAAAGCGAAAGAACTCTCGAACGGATCGAAGACACCTTTTAAGAAACCCATACAACCCCTTGAAATCCTGGAATGCTTCGTGTGTTAGCCCCTCCCTCTCTAACACTTAGCGTTGGCACACTTCCTCACAGTTTTTTCCCGCCTCATCTCTCTTCACATGTTCCTTCTGTCATTTTAACTAAATGGAATAAAAATAATCAACACCCCAACACAATAAGTGCAGGGGTGGAGGTGAGAGCGACTTCACATTCGAGACTATTCGTATACAAACAAAGCGAAAGAACTCTCGAACGGATCGAAGACACTTTTGTAAGAAACACATACAACCTCTTGAAAGCCTGGAATGCTTCGTGTGTTAGCCCCTCCTTCTCTTACATTTAGCGTTGGCAGATTTCCTCAGATTTTTCATGCCTCATCCCTCTTCACGTGTTCCTTCTGTCATTTTAACTAAAGGGAATACAATCAACACCCCAACACAATAAGTGCAGGGGTGGAGGTGAGAACGACTTCACATTCGAGATACTTCGTATACAAACAAAGCGAAAGAACTCTCGAACGGATCGAAGACACCTTTGTAAGAAACAAATACATCCTCTTGAAAGCCTGGAATGCTTCGTTTGTTAGCCCCTCCTTCTCTTACACTTAGCGTTGGCACACCTCCTCAGTTTTTTCCCGTCTCATCTCTCTTCACGTTTTTCTCCTGTCATTTTAACTAAAGGGGATAAAAAGTCAACACCCCAACACAGTAAGTGCAGGGGTGTAGGTGAGAACGACTTCACATTCGAGACACTTCGTATACAAACAAAGCGAAAGAACTCTTGAACGGATCGAAGACACCTTTGTAAGAAACCCATACAACCTCTTGAAATCCTGGAATGCTTCGTGTGTTAGCCCCTCCCTCTCTTACACTTAGCGTTGGCACAATTCCTCACAGTTTTTTCACGCCTCATCTCTCTTCACGTGTTCCTTCTGTCATTTTAACTAAAGGGGATAAAAATAATAAACACCCCAACACAATAAGTGCAGGGGTGGAGGTGAGAACGACTTCACATTCGAGACACTTCGTATACAAACAAAGCGAAAGAACTCTCGAACGGATCGAAGACACCTTTGTAAGAAACCCATACAACCTCTTGAAAGCCTGGAATGTTTCGTGTGTTAGCCCCTCCCTCTCTTACACTAAGCGTTGGCACACTTCCTCAGTTTTTTCGCGGCTCATCTCTCTTCACATTTTCCTTCTGTCATTATAACTAAAGGGAATAAAAATAATCAACACCCCAACACAATAAGTGCAGGAGTGGAGGTGAGAACGACTTCACATTCGAGACACTTCGTATACAAACAAAGCGAAAGAACTCTCGAACGGATCGAAGACACCTTTGTAAGAAACCCATACATCCTCTTGAAAGCCTGGAATGCTTCGTTTGGTAGCCCCTCCTTCTCTTACACTTAGCGTTGGCACACTTCCTCAGTTTTTCCCGTCTCATCTCTCTTCACGTGTTTCTCCTGTAATTTTAACTAAAGGGGATAAAACAGTCAATACCCCAACACAATAAGTGCAGGGGTGGAGGTGAGAACGACTTCACATTCGAGACACTTCGTATACAAACAAAGCGAAAGAACTCTCGAACGGATCGAAGACACCTTTTTAAGAAACTCATACAACTTCTGGAAAGCCTGGAATGCTTCGTGTGTTATCCCCTCTCTCTCTTACACTTAGCTTCGGCAGACTTTCTAAAAGGTTTTATCGCCTCATCCTTCTCTACATGTAAATTCTGTCAATTTAATTAAGGGAATAAAAAAAACATCACCCCAACACAAAAAGTGCAGGGGTGGAGGTGAGAACGACTTCACATTCGAGACACTTCGTATACAAACAAAGCGAAAGAACTCTTGAACGGATCGAAGACACCTTTGTAAGAAACCCATACAACCTCTTGAAATCCTGGAATGCTTCGTGTGTTAGCCCCTCCCTCTCTTACACTTAGCGTTGGCACACTTCCTCACAGTTTTTTCCCGCCTCATCTCTCTTGACGTGTTCCTTCTGTCTTTTCAACTAAAGGGAATAAAAATAATCAACACACCAACACAATAAGTGCAGGGGTGGAGATGAGAACGACTTCACATTCGAGACACTTCGTATACAAACAAAGCGAAAGAACTCTCGAACGGATCGAAGACACCTTTGTAAGAAACCCATACATCCTCTTGAAAGCCTGGAATGCTTCGTTTGTTAGCCCCTCCTTCTCTTACACTTAGCGTTGGCACACCTCCTCAGTTTTTTCCCGTCTCATCTCTCTTCACGTGTTTCTCCTGTCATTTTAACTAAAGGGGATAAAAAGTCAACACCACAACACAGTAAGTGCAGGGGTGGAGGTGAGAACGACTTCACATTCGAGACACTTCGTATACAAACAAAACGAAAGAACTCTCGAACGGATCGAAGACACCTTTGTAAGAAACCCATACAACCTCTTGAAAGCCTGGAATGCTTCGTTAGTTAGCCCCTCCTTCTCTTACACTTAGCGTTGGCAAACTTCCTCAGTTTTTTCCCGTCTCATCTCTCTTCACGTGTTTCTCCTGTCATTTTAACTAAAGGGGATAAAAAGTCAACACCCCAACACAGTAAGTGCAGGGGTGGAGGTGAGAACGACTTCACATTCGAGACACTTCGTATACAAACAAAGCGAAAGAACTCTCGAACGGATAGAAGACACCTTTAAAGAAACCCATACAACCACTTGAAATCCTGGAATGCTTCGTGTGTTAGCCCCTCCCTCTCTAACACTTAGCGTTGGCACACTTCCTCACAGTTTTTTCCGGCCTCAACTCTCTTCACGTGTTCCTTCTCTATTTTTAACTAAAGGGGATAAAAATAATCAACACCCCAACACAATAAGTGCAGGGGTGGAGGTGAGAACGACTTCACAATCGAGACACTTCGTATACAAACAAAGCGAAAGAACTCTCGAACGGATCGAAGACACCTTTGTAAGAAACCCATACATCCTCTTGAAAGCCTGGAATGCTTCGTTTGTTAGCCCCTCCTTCTCTTACACTTAGCGTTGGCACACTTCCTCAGTTTTTTCCCGTCTCATCTCTCTTCACGTGTTTCTCCTGTCATTTTAACTAAAGGGGATAAAAAGTCAACACCCCAACACAGTAAGTGCAGGGGTGGAGGTGAGAACGACTTCACATTCGAGACACTTCGTATACAAACAAAGCGAAAGATCTCTTGAACGGATCGAAGACACCTTTGTAAGAAACCCATACAACCTCTTGAAATCCTGGAATGCTTCGTGTGTTAGCCCCTCCCTCTCTTACACTTAGCGTTGGCACAATTCCTCACAGTTTTTTCACGCCTCATCTCTCTTCACGTGTTCCTTCTGTCATTTTAACTAAAGGGGATAAAAATAATAAACACCCCAACACAATAAGTGCAGGGGTGGAGGTGAGAACGACTTCACATTCGAGACACTTCGTATACAAACAAAGCGAAAGAACTCTCGAACGGATCGAAGACACCTTTTTAAGAAACTCATACAACTTCTGGAAAGCCTGGAATGCTTCGTGTGTTATCCCCTCTCTCTCTTACACTTAGCTTCGGCAGACTTTCTAAAAGGTTTTATCGCCTCATCCTTCTCTACATGTAAATTCTGTCAATTTAATTAAGGGAATAAAAAAAACATCACCCCAACACAAAAAGTGCAGGGGTGGAGGTGAGAACGACTTCACATTCGAGACACTTCGTATACAAACAAAGCGAAAGAACTCTCGAACGGATCGAAGACACCTTTTAAGAAACCCATACAACCCCTTGAAAGCCTGGAATGTTTCGTGTGTTATCCCCTCTCTCTCTTACACTTAGCTTCGGCAGACTTTCTAAAAGGTTTTATCGCCTCATCCTTCTCTACATGTAAATTCTGTCAATTTAATTAAGGGAATAAAAACAACATCACCCCAACACAAAAAGTGCAGGGGTGGAGGTGAGAACGACTTCACATTCGAGACACTTCGTATACAAACAAAGCGAAAGAACTCTCGAACGGATCGAAGACACCTTTTTAGAAACCCATACAACCCCTTGAAAGCCTGGAATGTTTCGTGTGTTATCCCCTCTCTCTCTTACACTTAGCTTCGGCAGACTTTCTAAAAGGTTTTATCGCCTCATCCTTCTCTACATGTAAATTCTGTCAATTTAACTAAAGGGAATAAAAAAAAAACATCACCCAACATAATAAGTGCAGGGGTGGAGGTGAGAACGACTTCACATTCGAGACACTTCGTATACAAACCAAGCGAAAGAACTCTCGAACGGATCGAAGACACCTTTTAAGAAACCCATACAACCCCTTGAAATCCTGGAATGCTTCGTGTGTTAGCCCCTCCCTCTCTAACACTTAGCGTTGGCACACTTCCTCACAGTTTTTTCCCGCCTCATCTCTCTTCACATGTTCCTTCTGTCATTTTAACTAAAGGGAATAAAAATAATCAACACCCCAACACAATAAGTGCAGGGGTGGAGGTGAGAACGACTTCACATTCGAGACACTTCGTATACAAACCAAGCGAAAGAACTCTCGAACGGATCGAAGACACCTTTTAAGAAACCCATACAACCCCTTGAAATCCTGGAATGCTTCGTGTGTTAGCCCCTCCCTCTCTAATACTTAGCGTTGGCACACTTCCTCACAGTTTTTTCCCGCCTCATCTCTCTTCACATGTTCCTTCTGTCATTTTAACTAAATGGAATAAAAATAATCAACAACCCTACACAATAAGTGCAGGGGTGGAGGTGGGAGCGACTTCACATTCGAGACTATTCGTATACAAACAAAGCGAAAGAACTCTCGAACGGATCGAAGACACCTTTTAAGAAACCCATACAACCTCTTGAAAGCCTGGAACGCTTCGTGTGTTAGCCCCTCCTTCTCTTACATTTAGCGTTGGCAGATTTCCTCAGATTTTTCATGCCTCATCTCTCTTCACGTGTTCCTTCTGTCATTTTAACTAAAGGGAATACAATGAACACCCCAACACAATAAGTGCAGGGGTGGAGGTGAGAACGACTGCACATTCGAGACACTTCGTATACAAACAAAGCGAAAGAACTCTCGAACGGATCGAAGACACCATTTACGAAACCCATACAACCCCTTGAAAGCCTGGAATGTTTCGTGTGTTATCCCCTCTCTCTCTTACACTTAGCTTCGGCAGACTTTCTAAAAGGTTTCATCGCCTCATCCTTCTCTTCATGTAAATTCTGTCAATTTAACTAAAGGGAATAAAAAAAACATCACCCCAACACAATAAGTGCAGGGGTGGAGGTGAGAACGACTTCACATTCGAGACACTTCGTATACAAACAAAGCGAAAGAACTCTCGAACGGATCGAAGACACCTTTTAAGAAACCCATACAACCTCTTGAAAGCCTGGAACGCTTCGTGTGTTAGCCCCTCCTTCTCTTACATTTAGCGTTGGCAGATTTCCTCAGTTTTTTCCTGCCTCATCTCTCTTCACGTGTTCCTTCTGTCATTTTTACTAAAGGGAATAAAAATAATCAACACACCAACACAATAAGTGCAGGGGTGGAGGTGAGAACGACTTCACATTCGAGACACTTCGTATACAAACAAAGCGAAAGAACTCTTGAACGGATCGAAGACACCTTTGTAAGAAACAAATACATCCTCTTGAAAGCCTGGAATGCTTCGTTTGTTAGCCCCTCCTTCTCTTACACTTAGCGTTGGCACACCTCCTCAGTTTTTTCCCGTCTCATCTCTCTTCACGTGTTTCTCCTGTCATTTTAACTAAAGGGGATAAAAAGTCAACACCCCAACACAGTAAGTGCAGGGGTGGAGGTGAGAACGACTTCACATTCGAGACACTTCGTATACAAACAAAGCGAAAGAACTCTTGAACGGATCGAAGACACCTTTGTAAGAAACCCATACAACCTCTTGAAATCCTGGAATGCTTCGTGTGTTAGCCCCTCCCTCTCTTACACTTAGCGTTGGCACAATTCCTCACAGTTTTTTCACGCCTCATCTCTCTTCACGTGTTCCTTCTGTCATTTTAACTAAAGGGGATAAAAATAATAAACACCCCAACACAATAAGTGCAGGGGTGGAGGTGAGAACGACTTCACATTCGAGACACTTCGTATACAAACAAAGCGAAAGAACTCTTGAACGGATCGAAGACACCTTTGTAAGAAACCCATACAATCTCTTGAAATCCTGGAATGCTTCGTGTGTTAGCCCCTCCCTCTCTTACACTTAGCGTTGGCACACTTCCTCACAGTTTTTTCCCGCCTCATCTCTCTTGACGTGTTCCTTCTGTCTTTTCAACTAAAGGGAATAAAAATAATCAACACACCAACACAATAAGTGCAGGGGTGGAGATGAGAACGACTTCACATTCGAGACACTTGGTATACAAACAAAGCGAAAGAACTCTCGAACGGATCGGAGACACCTTTAAAGAAACCCATACAACCACTTGAAATCCTGGAATGCTTCGTGTGTTAACCCCTCCCTCTCTAACACTTAGCGTTGGCACACTTCCTCACAGTTTTTTCCCGCCTCAACTCTCTTCACGTGTTCCTTCTCTATTTTTAACTAAAGGTGATAAAAATAACCAACACCCCAACACAATAAGTGCAGGGGTGGAGGTGAGAACGACTTCACATTCGAGACACTTCGTATACAAAAAAAGCGAAAGAACTCAAGAACGGATCGAAGACACCTTTGTAAGAAACAAATACATCCTCTTGAAAGCCTGGAATGCTTCGTTTGTTAGCCCCTCCTTCTCTTACACTTAGCGTTGGCACACCTCCTCAGTTTTTTCCCGTCTCATCTCTCTTCACGTGTTTCTCCTGTCATTTTAACTAAAGGGGATAAAAAGTCAACACCCCAACACAGTAAGTGCAGGGGTGGAGGTGAGAACGACTTCACATTCGAGACACTTCGTATACAAACAAAGCGAAAGAACTCTTGAACGGATCGAAGACACCTTTGTAAGAAACCCATACAACCTCTTGAAATCCTGGAATGCTTCGTGTGTTAGCCCCTCCCTCTCTTACACTTAGCGTTGGCACAATTCCTCACAGTTTTTTCACGCCTCATCTCTCTTCACGTGTTCCTTCTGTCATTTTAACTAAAGGGGATAAAAATAATAAACACCCCAACACAATAAGTGCAGGGGTGGAGGTGAGAACGACTTCACATTCGAGACACTTCGTATACAAACAAAGCGAAAGAACTCTCGAACGGATCGAAGACACCTTTGTAAGAAACCCATACATCCTCTTGAAAGCCTGGAATGCTTCGTTTGGTAGCCCCTCCTTCTCTTACACTTAGCGTTGGCACACTTCCTCAGATTTTTCCCGTCTCATCTCTCTTCACGTGTTTCTCCTGTAATTTTAACTAAAGGGGATAAAACAGTCAATACCCCAACACAATAAGTGCAGGGGTGGAGGTGAGAACGACTTCACATTCGAGACACTTCGTATACAAACAAAGCGAAAGAACTCTCGAACGGATCGAAGACACCTTTTTAAGAAACTCATACAACTTCTGGAAAGCCTGGAATGCTTCGTGTGTTATCCCCTCTCTCTCTTACACTTAGCTTCGGCAGACTTTCTAAAAGGTTTTATCGCCTCATCCTTCTCTACATGTAAATTCTGTCAATTTAATTAAGGGAATAAAAAAAACATCACCCCAACACAAAAAGTGCAGGGGTGGAAGTGAGAACGACTTCACATTCGAGACACTTCGTATACAAACAAAGCGAAAGAACTCTCGAACGGATCGAAGACATCTTTTAAGAAACCCATACAACCCCTTGAAAGCCTGGAATGTTTCGTGTGTTATCCCCTCTCTCTCTTACACTTAGCTTCGGCAGACTTTCTAAAAGGTTTTATCGCCTCATCCTTCTCTACATGTAAATTCTGTCAATTTAATTAAGGGAATAAAAAAAACATCACCCCAACACAAAAAGTGCAGGGGTGGAGGTGAGAACGACTTCACATTCGAGACACTTCGTATACAAACAAAGCGAAAGAACTCTCGAACGGATCGAAGACACCTTTTTAGAAACCCATACAACCCCTTGAAAGCCTGGAATGTTTCGTGTGTTATCCCCTCTCTCTCTTACACTTAGCTTCGGCAGACTTTCTAAAAGGTTTTATCGCCTCATCCTTCTCTACATGTAAATTCTGTCAATTTAACTAAAGGGAATAAAAAAAAAACCATCACCCAACATAATAAGTGCAGGGGTGGAGGTGAGAACGACTTCACATTCGAGACACTTCGTATACAAACCAAGCGAAAGAACTCTCGAACGGATCGAAGACACCTTTTAAGAAACCCATACAACCCCTTGAAATCCTGGAATGCTTCGTGTGTTAGCCCCTCCCTCTCTAACACTTAGCGTTGGCACACTTCCTCACAGTTTTTTCCCGCCTCATCTATCTTCACATGTTCCTTCTGTCATTGTAACTAAAGGTAATAAAAATAATCAACACCCCAACACAATAAGTGCAGGGGTGGAGGTGAGAGTGACTTCACATTCGAGACACTTCGTATACAAACAAAGCGAAAGAACTCTCGAACGGATCGAAGACACCTTTGTAAGAAACCCATACAACCTCTTGAAAGCCTGGAATGTTTCGTGTGTTATCCCCTCTCTCTCTCTTACACTTAGCTTCGGCAGACTTTCTAAAAGGTTTTATCGCCTCATCCTTCTCTACATGTAAATTCTATCAATTTAACTAAAGGGAATAAAAAAAAACCATCACCCAACATAATAAGTGCAGGGGTGGAGGTGAGAGCGACTTCACATTCGAGACACTTCGTATACAAACAAAGCGAAAGAACTCTCGAACGGATCGAAGACACCTTTTAAGAAACCCATACAACTCCTTGAAATCCTGGAATGCTTCGTGTGTTAGCCCCTCCATCTCTTACACTTAGCGTTGGCACAATTCCTCACAGTTTTTTCACGCCTCATCTCTCTTCACGTGTTCCTTCTGTCATTTTAACTAAAGGGAATAAAAATAATCAACACCCCAACACAATAAGTGCAGGGGTGGAGGTGAGAGCGACTTCACATTCGATACACTTGGTATACAAACAAAGCGAAAGAACTCTCGAACGGATCGAAGACACCTTTTAAGAAACCCATACAACCCCTTGAAATCCTGGAATGCTTCGTGTGTTAGCCCCTCCCTCTCTAACACTTAGCGTTGGCACACTTCCTCACAGTTTTTTCCCGCCTCATCTCTCTTCACATGTTCCTTCTGTCATTTTAACTAAATGGAATAAAAATAATCAACACCCCAACACAATAAGTGCAGGGGTGGAGGTGAGAGCGACTTCACATTCGAGACTATTCGTATACAAACAAAGCGAAAGAACTCTCGAACGGATCGAAGACACTTTTGTAAGAAACCCATACAACCTCTTGAAAGCCTGGAATGCTTCGTGTGTTAGCCCCTCCTTCTCTTACATTTAGCGTTGGCAGATTTCCTCAGATTTTTCATGCCTCATCCCTCTTCACGTGTTCCTTCTGTCATTTTAACTAAAGGGAATACAATCAACACCCCAACACAATAAGTGCAGGGGTGGAGGTGAGAACGACTTCACATTCGAGATACTTCGTATACAAACAAAGCGAAAGAACTCTCGAACGGATCGAAGACACCTTTGTAAGAAACAAATACATCCTCTTGAAAGCCTGGAATGCTTCGTTTGTTAGCCCCTCCTTCTCTTACACTTAGCGTTGGCACACCTCCTCAGTTTTTTCCCGTCTCATCTCTCTTCACGTTTTTCTCCTGTCATTTTAACTAAAGGGGATAAAAAGTCAACACCCCAACACAGTAAGTGCAGGGGTGTAGGTGAGAACGACTTCACATTCGAGACACTTCGTATACAAACAAAGCGAAAGAACTCTTGAACGGATCGAAGACACCTTTGTAAGAAACCCATACAACCTCTTGAAATCCTGGAATGCTTCGTGTGTTAGCCCCTCCCTCTCTTACACTTAGCGTTGGCACAATTCCTCACAGTTTTTTCACGCCTCATCTCTCTTCACGTGTTCCTTCTGTCATTTTAACTAAAGGGGATAAAAATAATAAACACCCCAACACAATAAGTGCAGGGGTGGAGGTGAGAACGACTTCACATTCGAGACACTTCGTATACAAACAAAGCGAAAGAACTCTCGAACGGATCGAAGACACCTTTGTAAGAAACCCATACAACCTCTTGAAAGCCTGGAATGTTTCGTGTGTTAGCCCCTCCCTCTCTTACACTAAGCGTTGGCACACTTCCTCAGTTTTTTCGCGGCTCATCTCTCTTCACATTTTCCTTCTGTCATTATAACTAAAGGGAATAAAAATAATCAACACCCCAACACAATAAGTGCAGGAGTGGAGGTGAGAACGACTTCACATTCGAGACACTTCGTATACAAACAAAGCGAAAGAACTCTCGAACGGATCGAAGACACCTTTGTAAGAAACCCATACATCCTCTTGAAAGCCTGGAATGCTTCGTTTGGTAGCCCCTCCTTCTCTTACACTTAGCGTTGGCACACTTCCTCAGTTTTTCCCGTCTCATCTCTCTTCACGTGTTTCTCCTGTAATTTTAACTAAAGGGGATAAAACAGTCAATACCCCAACACAATAAGTGCAGGGGTGGAGGTGAGAACGACTTCACATTCGAGACACTTCGTATACAAACAAAGCGAAAGAACTCTCGAACGGATCGAAGACACCTTTTTAAGAAACTCATACAACTTCTGGAAAGCCTGGAATGCTTCGTGTGTTATCCCCTCTCTCTCTTACACTTAGCTTCGGCAGACTTTCTAAAAGGTTTTATCGCCTCATCCTTCTCTACATGTAAATTCTGTCAATTTAATTAAGGGAATAAAAAAAACATCACCCCAACACAAAAAGTGCAGGGGTGGAGGTGAGAACGACTTCACATTCGAGACACTTCGTATACAAACAAAGCGAAAGAACTCTCGAACGGATCGAAGACACCTTTTAAGAAACCCATACAACCCCTTGAAAGCCTGGAATGTTTCGTGTGTTATCCCCTCTCTCTCTTACACATAGCTTCGGCAGACTTTCTAAAAGGTTTTATCGCCTCATCCTTCTCTACATGTAAATTCTGTCAATTTAACTAAAGGGAATAAAAAAAAAACCATCACCCAACATAATAAGTGCAGGGGTGGAGGTGAGAACGACTTCACATTCGAGACACTTCGTATACAAACCAAGCGAAAGAACTCTCGAACGGATCGAAGACACCTTTTAAGAAACCCATACAACCCCTTGAAATCCTGGAATGCTTCGTGTGTTAGCCCCTCCCTCTCTAACACTTAGCGTTGGCACACTTCCTCACAGTTTTTTCCCGCCTCATCTCTCTTCACATGTTCCTTCTGTCATTTTAACTAAAGGGAATAAAAATAATCAACACCCCAAAACAATAAGTGCAGGGGTGGAGGTGAGAGTGACTTCACATTCGAGACACTTCGTATACAAACAAAGAGAAAGAACTCTCGAACGGATCGAAGACACCTTTGTAAGAAACCCATACAACCTCTTGAAAGCCTGGAATGTTTCGTGTGTTATCCCCTCTCTCTCTCTTACACTTAGCTTCGGCAGACTTTCTAAAAGGTTTTATCGCCTCATCCTTCTCTACATGTAAATTCTATCAGTTTAACTAAAGGGAATAAAAAAAAACCATCACCCAACATAATAAGTGCAGGGGTGGAGGTGAGAGCGACTTCACATTCGAGACACTTCGTATACAAACAAAGCGAAAGAACTCTCGAACGGATCGAAGACACCTTTGTAAGAAACCCATACAACCTCTTGAAAGCCTGGAATGTTTCGTGTGTTATCCTCTCTCTCTTACACTTAGATTCGGCAGACTTTCTAAAAGGTTTTATCGCCTCATCCTTCTCTATATGTAAATTCTGTCAATTTAACTAAAGGGAATAAAAAAAAACATCACCTCAACACAATAAGTGCAGGGGTGGAGGTGAGAACGACTTCACATTCGAGACACTTCGTATACAAACAAAGCGAAAGAACTCTCGAACGGATCGAAGACACCTTTTAAGAAACCCATACAACCCCTTGAAATCCTGGAATGCTTCGTGTGTTAGCCCCTCCCTCCCTAACACTTAGTGTTGGCACACTTCCTCACAGTTTTTTCCCGCCTCATCTCTCTTCACATGTTCCTTCTGTCATTTTAACTAAAGGGAATAAAAAAGGCAACACCGCAACACAATAATTGCAGGGGTGGAGGTGAGAACGACTTCACATTCGAGACACTTCGTATACAAACAAAGCGAAAGAACTCTAGAACGGATCGAAGACACCTTTGTTAGAAACCCATACAACCTCTTGAAAGCCTGGAATGCTTCTTGTGTTAGCCCCTCCTTCTCTTACATTTATTGTTGGCAGATTTCATCAGATTTTTCATGCCTCATCCCTCTTCACGTGTTCCTTCTGTCATTTTTACTAAAGGGAATAAAAATAATCAACACCCCAACACAATAAGTGCAGGGGTGGAGGTGAGAGCGACTTCACATTCGATACACTTGGTATACAAACAAAGCGAAAGAACTCTCGAACGGATCGAAGACACCTTTGTAAGAAACCCATACAACCTCTTGAAAGCCTGGAATGTTTCGTGTGTTATCCCCTCTCTCTCTCTTACACTTAGCTTCGGCAGACTTTCTAAAAGGTTTTATCGCCTCATCCTT
The DNA here is from genome assembly GCA_933210815.1 of Meta bourneti. Classification (NCBI taxonomy): domain Eukaryota; kingdom Metazoa; phylum Arthropoda; class Arachnida; order Araneae; family Tetragnathidae; genus Meta; species Meta bourneti. The sequence continues at coordinate 9,330,656 of OW119929.1, forward strand.
CTCTACATGTAAATTCTATCAATTTAACTAAAGGGAATAAAAAAAAACCATCACCCAACATAATAAGTGCAGGGGTGGAGGTGAGAGCGACTTCACATTCGAGACACTTCGTATACAAACAAAGCGAAAGAACTCTCGAACGGATCGAAGACACCTTTGTAAGAAACCCATACAACCTCTTGAAAGCCTGGAATGTTTCGTGTGTTATCCTCTCTCTCTTACACTTAGATTCGGCAGACTTTCTAAAAGGTTTTATCGCCTCATCCTTCTCTATATGTAAATTCTGTCAATTTAACTAAAGGGAATAAAAAAAAACATCACCCCAACACAATAAGTGCAGGGGTGGAGGTGAGAACGACTTCACATTCGAGACACTTCGTATACAAACAAAGCGAAAGAACTCTCGAACGGATCGAAGACACCTTTTAAGAAACCCATACAACCCCTTGAAATCCTGGAATGCTTCGTGTGTTAGCCCCTCCCTCCCTAACACTTAGTGTTGGCACACTTCCTCACAGTTTTTTCCCGCCTCATCTCTCTTCACATGTTCCTTCTGTCATTTTAACTAAAGGGAATAAAAAAGGCAACACCGCAACACAATAATTGCAGGGGTGGAGGTGAGAACGACTTCACATTCGAGACACTTCGTATACAAACAAAGCGAAAGAACTCTAGAACGGATCGAAGACACCTTTGTTAGAAACCCATACAACCTCTTGAAAGCCTGGAATGCTTCTTGTGTTAGCCCCTCCTTCTCTTACATTTAGCGTTGGCAGATTTCATCAGATTTTTCATGCCTCATCCCTCTTCACGTGTTCCTTCTGTCATTTTTACTAAAGGGAATAAAAATAATCAACACCCCAACACAATAAGTGCAGGGGTGGAGGTGAGAGCGACTTCACATTCGAGACACTTCGTATACAAACAAAGCGAAAGAACTCTCGAACGGATCGAAGACACTTTTGTAAGAAACCCATACAACCTCTTGAAAGCCTGGAATGCTTCGTGTGTTAGCCCCTCCTTCTCTTACATTTAGCGTTGGCAGATTTCCTCAGATTTTTCATGCCTCATCTCTGTTCACGTGGTCCATCTGTCATTTTAACTAAAGGGAATAAAAATAATCAACACCCCAACACAATAAGTGCAGAGGTGGAGGTGAGAGCGACTTCACATTCGAGACACTTCGTATACAAACAAAGCGAAAGAACTCTCGAACGGATCGAAGACACCTTTGTAAGAAACCCATACAACCTCTTGAAAGCCTGGAATGTTTCGTGTGTTATCCTCTCTCTCTTACACTAAGCTTCGGCAGACTTTCTAAAAGGTTTTATCGCCTCATCCTTCTCTACATGTAAATTCTGTCAATTTAATTAAAGAGAATAAAAAAAAAACATCACCCCAACACAATAAATGCAGGGGTGGATGTGAGAACGACTTCACATTGGAGACACTTCGTATACAAACAAAGCGAAAGAACTCTCGAACGGATCGAAGACACCTTTTAAGAAACCCATACAACCCCTTGAAATCCTGGAATGCTTCGTGTGTTAGCCCCTCCCTCTCTAACACTTAGCGTTGGCACACTTCCTCACAGTTTTTTCCGCCTCATCTCTCTTCACCTGTTCCTTCTGTCATTTTAACTAAAGGGAATAAAAATAATCAACACCCCAACACAATAAGTGCAGGGGTGGAGGTGAGAACGACTTAACATTCGAGACACTTCATATACAAACAAAGCGAAAGAACTCTCGAACGGATCGAAGACACCTTTTAGGAAACCCATACAACCCCTTGAAAGCCTGGAATGTTTCGTGTGTTATCCCCTCTCTCTCTTACACTTAGCTTCGGCAGACTTTCTAAAAGGTTTTATCGCCTCATCCTTCTCTACATGTAAATTCTGTCAATTTAACTAAAGGAAATAAAAAAAAACATTCCCCAACACAATAAGTGCAGGGGTGGAGGTGAGAGCGACTTCACATTCGAGACACTTCGTATACAAACAAAGCGAAAGAACTCTCGAACGGATCGAAGACACCTTTATAGAAACCCATACAACCCCTTGAAAGCCTGGAATGTTTCGTGTGTTACCCCTCTCTCTCTTACACTTAGCTTCAGCAGACTTTCTAAAAGTTTTTATCGCCTCATTCTTCTCTACATGTAAATTCTGTCAATTTAACTAAAGGGAATAAAAAGAAACCATCACCCAACACAATAAGTGCAGGGGTGGAGGTGAGAACGACTTCACATTCGAGACACTTCGTATACAAACAAAGCGAAAGAACTCTCGAACGGATCGAAGACACCTTTGTAAGAAACCCATACAACCTCTTGAAAGCCTGGAATGTTTCGTGTGTTAGCCCCTCCCTCTCTTACACTAAGCGTTGGCACACTTCCTCAGTTTTTTCGCGGCTCATCTCTCTTCACATTTTCCTTTTGTCATTATAACTAAAGGTAATAAAAATATTCAACACCCCAACACAATAAGTGCAGGGGTGGAGGTGAGAACGACTTCACATTCGAGACACTTCGTATACAAACAAAGCGAAAGAACTCTCGAACGGATCGAAGACACCTTTTAAGAAACCCATACAACCCCTTGAAATCCTGGAATGCTTCCTGTGTTAGCCCCTCCCTCTCTAACACTTAGCGTTGGCACACTTCCTCACAGTTTTTTCCCGCCTCATCTCTCTTCACCTGTTCCTTCTGTCATTTTAAGTAAAGGGAATAAAAATAATCAACACCCCAACACAATAAGTGCAGGGGTGGAGGTGAGAGCGACTTCACATTCGAGACACTTCGTATACAAACAAAGCGAAAGAACTCTCGAACGGATCGAAGACACCTTTATAGAAACCCATACAACCTCTTGAAAGCCTGGAATGTTTCGTGTGTTTTCCCCTCTCTCTTACATTTAGCTTCCTTCGGCAGACTTTCTAAAAGCTTTTATCGCCTCATCCTTCTCTACATGTAAATTCTGTCAATTTAACTAAAGGGAATAAAAAAAACCATCACCCAACACAATAAGTGCAGGGGTGGAGGTGAGAACGACTTCACTTTCGAGACACTTCGTATACAAACAAAGCGAAAGAACTCTCGAACGGATCGAAGACACCTTTTAAGAAACCCATACAACCCCTTGAAATCCTGGAATGCTTCGTGTGTTAGCCCCTCCCTCTCTAACACTTAGCGTTGGCACACTTCCTCACAGTTTTTTCCCGCCTCATCTCTCTTCACCTGTTCCTTCTGTCATTTTAACTAAAGGGAATAAAAATAATCAACACCCCAACACAATAAGTGCAGGGGTGGAGGTGAGAGCGACTTCACATTCGAGACACTTCGTATACAAACAAAGCGAAAGAACTCAAGAACGGATCGAAGACACCTTTGTAAGAAACCCATACAACCTCTTGAAAGCCTGGAATGTTTCGTGTGTTATCCCCTCTCTCTCTTACACTGATCTTCGGCAGACTTTCTAAAAGGTTTTATCGCCTCATCCTTCTCTACATGTAAATTCTATCAATTTAACTAAAGGGAATAAAAAAAACATCACCCCAACACAATAAGTGCAGGGGTGGAGGTGAGAACGACTTCACATTCGAGACACTTCGTATACAAACCAAGCGAAAGAACTCTCGAACGGATCGAAGACACCTTTTAAGAAACCCATACAACCCCTTGAAATCCTGGAATGCTTCGTGTGTTAGCCCCTCCCTCTCTAACACTTAGCGTTGGCACACTTCCTCACAGTTTTTTCCCGCCTCATCTCTCTTCACATGTTCCTTCTGTCATTTTAACTAAATGGAATAAAAATAATCAACACCCCAACACAATAATTGCAGGGGTGGAGGTGAGAGCGACTTCACATTCGAGACTATTCGTATACAAACAAAGCGAAAGAACTCTCGAACGGATCGAAGACACTTTTGTAAGAAACCCATACTGTCGGATTGATACTCTACCTGATTATTATCTTTGTTTTGATATATTTAGTAAGTTGCGAATGGCAACAGTCTAGTTTTAGTTTGTGTTTTATGTACGCAGAGAAATGGCTTCTGAGTTCCTTTGTCGTATTTTAGAGAGAAATAATACGTATTATTTACGCCATAAATGCTTCTGAGTGTTATTTTGTGATCTAAAGCAAAGAGTGTACATATTAGAGCTGTAAATAAACTGTTTTGTGTTATAAGGTGTTTTTATGGAACAATTGAGTACACCAACTATAATCTGAATACTTCTGATTCCGAAATTCAAAACGGAACATCTGGCGTCCGTGACAGGACTCGACTGCTGATTATTTGGGTGAGTTTTTGTTTTGTCTATCCTATTTCCTGAATTAATATGGAAGCAGCAAAGAAAAATAGAACTCAGCAGAGGAGACTGTTTAGTAAAGCATGTAATGAGTTTGATGCTGACGAAGCAAACTTAGAAATTTCTGATAAAATACTTTTTCTGAAAGTTATTGAGGAAAAAGCTACGCTAATGGTGAATGCTGAAGAAAATGTTAAGCAGTTTCTTTTTTCTGAAAACATTGAAGATGATGTAATAGAGAAAGAGATCGATGAATCTGAAAGTTATATAGACCGTTGGCGGTTGTTACAGTTTAAGTTGAAACAACTTTCGCTTTCAGAAAGAGAAGACGTTATTTCGAATTGTAGTGTTTCTCAGCAAAATACATTATTACGTTACCCTAAAATACAGTTACCTACATTTAATGGAGATTTAAGAAACTGGGTTAGATTTTGGGGTCAATTTGAGAAAGTAGATAAAGACCATAATTTAGATCCACATGATAAGTTCTCATACCTATCCCAATGTATGGAGAAGGGAAGTGTTGCCGAAGAACTAATTAAAAGTTTTCCACCCGGGGGAAACAGTTATGAGAAAGCTATAGAACAATTGAAATTACGTTTTGGCAGAGAAGAACTACTTATACAGGTGTATGTTAGGGATCTTCTATCATTAGTTCTCCAAAAGCAGAATATGCCGAGAAAATCTTTGAGAAATCTTTATGATTTATTAGAAACAAAGCTCCGTGCGCTTGAGATATTAGGAGTAACTAGGGATAAATATGCGTCGATGCTTTTCCCACTTGTTGAGTCTGCTCTACCTGAGGAAACGCTTCTAGCGTGGGAACGATATAGATCTACAAGTCGTAGATCACATGATGAGGAAGATCAAAATACAACTAAAATTACTAAAAAGTCTGATCTCGATTCAATTCTTGATTTTCTTCAAGATGAAGTACAGGCAGAGGAACGTATAATTCTAGCCTCACAAAACTTTGGAGTTGAAACCAAGCATAATTTTAAATTGTTCAAGGAGAAGAGGGCTGGAAATAATAAAAGTAAATATGGGGACCCTCGTCAAATAGCTAGTGCGGCTGATCTTTTAACCTCTTCGAAGGAACAGAGACAGTGCATATTTTGCCACAATTTACATAATTCCACTGACTGTTTGAAGGTACGAAAAATGGCGATGAAAGATAGAGAGAATCTCGTAGAGAAATCAGGGTGCTGTTTTCTGTGCTTAAAACCAGGTCATCAAGTTCGTAAATGTTACTCAAAGGTAACTTGTTTGGGTTGTGGAAAAAGACATCATATTTTACTCTGTCATAGCATAAAGCAGCAAGCATTCTCACCTACCGGAAAAGAAACTACAGAATTAGATAATGTTCCGAATGAGGATCAAGCACTTGCGAATGTGTCCCAAAGCCCTAGTGTTATGTTACTAACGTTAACGGTTTTAATCAGAGGTGATGGGAGAAAACGGAAAGCAAGAGCCATCATAGACTCTGCTTCACAGCACTCTTACATTTTAAAAAATACTGCTAAAGAAATGAAATATAAAAGGGAAGGCTGGGAATATCTTCAACATTCTCTGTTCGGTGGAGAAAATACAGGAGTGTGCAAGCATGATGTGTTTACTTTATATTTGACAAGTTGCGATGGGTCGTATAACTGTCATTTCAAAGTATTGAGTCAACCTGTTATCTGTGCAAGCGTTCCACCGACAATGCCTGCGATTCATTTAAAAGAGCTTACGGACTGTAGTATTCATGTGAGCGATGATTATAAAGGTCCTATTGAAATTTTAATAGGAGCCGATGTAGTTGGAAAAATCCTTACCGGTGGTTACAAATCCTTACCTTGTGGTTTAACAGCAATGGAAACACGTTTAGGGTGGACCATTATGGGACGTATACCACAGATTTCTTCAGAGGAAAATGAAATCTCAGTAGCTAGCTCTATGCTTTCTACTACTAGAACAATAACAGAATTGTGGACTCTTGACACTCTCGGCATAACCGATCCATCTGAGAAGAAAACTAAAGAAGACCTTCAGGAATCTGCCAGAGAGCATTTTATTAACACAGTTCAGGTCGACAAAGACAATCGTTTCGTGGTACATTTACCCTGGCTTGCCGATCACCCTCCACTGCCTGATAATTTTAACTTGGCTTTAAAGAGACTGGACGGTACTGCACGAAAGTTAAAAGAAGAAAATTTGTATGACGATTATAATCAAATATTTGAAGAATGGGCAAGAGAAGGAATAATTGAAGAAGTTCCTAAGCATGAGATTCAATTGCCGTCTCATTATTTACCACATAGACATGTCGTGAAAGAGAATAGCACAACCAGAATCAGACCTGTGTTTGATGCTTCGGCGAAGATGAGAGGTTCCCCAAGCTTGAATGACTGCCTGGAGAAAGGAATAAACCTTGTTGAGTTAATTCCTACTATATTAACACGTTTTCGGATGAACAAGTTTGGAGTTACGGCAGACATCCGTAAAGCATTTTTACAAATTCGCCTACAAGAAAACGACAAAGATTATTTAAGATTTCTTTGGTATAATGAAAACAATGAACTGAAATACTTAAGACACTGTCGTGTCGTCTTTGGAATTTCTAGTAGTCCCTTCTTACTTAATTCTGTCATTCAATATCATCTAGAAACGATTTTGGAGGAAGCACAACTTGGGAACTCAAAATATCCTGTGGATATGGTTCAGAAATTTAAAAACAGTTTTTATGTGGACAATTGTTTAACTAGTGTAAAAACTGAGACAGAATTGCATGAGTTCATTCAAGTAACTACAGATATTATGTCAGAAAGGAAGTTTGACCTTAGAGGGTGGGAGCACAATTGTTCCCATTCCTCAACAGAAGAGGTTTCTTGTGTAAAAAATAAAATTGTCCCGGTATTAGGCCTGCAATGGTTTTTAAACTCAGATACTCTTTCCGTAAATGAAGAAGTGTTGAAAGAAAAGAGGAAAGAAATAGTATCATCTATGGTGAACCTTCAAAATATAGACAATCCCTTCTTCTATAAGTTTTCGAGCTATAGCAAAACTATAAGAATTATTGCCTGGCTACTTCGATTCATTAATAATTGTCGTATTTCGAGAAATACTAGAAAATATGGTAGCCTTGATTCCGAAGAAATTTCTGTAGCTGAGTATGGAGTTATCAGAATAATACAGAAAGAAAGCTTCGTTAATGAACAAGATGAAAAGTTAAAAACTCAGGGAGCCTTCAAAGATATCATCCGATTGAAAACAAAACTTTTATATCGACCAGATAGTGAAGATTTTAAGATGCCTGCAATTTTACCATCCAAACATGAAGTTGTAATGCGTATAGTGATACACTATCATGTAAAAAATGCTCATGCTGGGACTCAAATGCTGCTTAACATTTTAAGAGAGCGATTCTGGATTCTGCATGGTAGAAAGACAGTGAGATCTATCCTATCCAAATGTATTGTCTGTAAGAGACATTCTGCAAAGAAGCTTGATGCTCTCACTGCATCTCTTCCAGAGGACCGTATACGAGAGGCTGCTGTATTTGAGATCTGTGGTGTTGACCTGGCGGGACCACTGTTTCTCAGAGATAATAACAAATCTTGGGTTTGTCTATTCACATGCGCTGTCTATAGGGCAGTACACATTGAATTAGTGGCTTCTTTATCTACGCAATCCTTCTTAATGGCTTTGCGCAGGTTCATAGCCCGTAGAGGAAGATGCAGTACTATCTATTGTGACAATGGCTCCAATTTTGTAGGTGCTTCAAATTTGCTAGGTGCACTGGATTGGAACCTTATTGTGAGTGACACTGCTTTTCATCCTATTAAGTGGAAATTCAACCCACCGACTGCCTCTTGGTGGGGTGGATGGTGGGAGAGACTGATCGGTATTCTTAAAAGGTTATTGAGAAGAGTACTGGGCCGATCTTCTTTAACTTATGAACAGATGACGACGGTGCTATGTGATTGCGAATCCATAATTAATTCACGACCGATAACGTATGTCGCGGATAATGACGCAGAACTGGTTCCATTGACTCCTTCAATGTTCCTGCAAGATACCAAAATGAGTGGTGTTCCTGACTGTGATAGAATTGATCACCAGAGTCTTAACCAACGTGTTAAGTATCGACAAAATTTACAAAAAGCCTTAAGAAATAGATTTCGATCGGAATACTTGGGAGCTCTGCTTCAGAGACCAGAACGTAAAAGGGCTGCCGAAGTAGTAATTGGTGACGTTGTCTTGATTGGAAGCGACAACACGAAACGTATCAGTTGGTCATTTGGGAAAATAATCGAGGTAATCCCAGGGAAAGATGGTGTTACGAGACTTGTGAGACTAAAAACTGCAAGAGGTGAGTTGCTTCGACCGATACAACGCCTCTATCCTTTAGAAGTGTCAGCAGCAGAGTCAGTTCTAGTTAGAGAAAAATTACCAAGTACAAAATTAAGTGAGCAACCAACAGTCAGTCAATCAGTTGACTGCAATGTTGAATCTTCTGAGGATGTAAGAAAAACTAGAAGTGGCCGTAGCATTAAAATGCCTCATAAACTGGACTTGTGTACTGTTTATATAATTTTGTTATTGTAATTATAACTAGTTGTAAGTTAAATTTTAAGATAAAAGTTAACTTAGGTGGGAGAATGTCGGATTGATACTCTACCTGATTATTATCTTTGTTTTGATATATTTAGTAAGTTGCGAATGGCAACAGTCTAGTTTTAGTTTGTGTTTTATGTACGCAGAGAAATGGCTTCTGAGTTCCTTTGTCGTATTTTAGAGAGAAATAATACGTATTATTTACGCCATAAATGCTTCTGAGTGTTATTTTGTGATCTAAAGCAAAGAGTGTACATATTAGAGCTGTAAATAAACTGTTTTGTGTTATAAGGTGTTTTTATGGAACAATTGAGTACACCAACTATAATCTGAATACTTCTGATTCCGAAAGTCCAAACGGAACACATACAACCTCTTGAAAGCCTGGAATGCTTCGTGTGTTAGCCCCTCCTTCTCTTACATTTAGCGTTGGCAGATTTCCTCAGATTTTTCATGCCTCATCTCTCTTCACGTGTTCCTTCTGTCATTTTAACTAAAGGGAATCAATCAACACCCCAACACAATAAGTGCAGGGGTGGAGGTGAGAACGACTTCACATTCGAGACACTTATACAAACAAAGCGAAAGAACTCTCGAACGGATCGAAGACACCTTTGTAAGAAATCCATACAACCTCTTGAAAGCCTGGAATGCTTCGTGTGTTAGCCCCTCCCTCTCGTACACTTAGCGTTGGCACACTTCCTCAAAGTTTTTTCCCGCCTCATCTCTCTTCACATATTCCTTCTGTCATTTTAACTAAATGGAATAAAAATAATCAACACACCAACACAATAAGTGCAGGGGTGGAGGTGAGAACGACTTCACATTCGAGACACTTATACAAACAAAGCGAAAGAACTCTCGAACGGATCGAAGACACCTTTGTAAGAAATCCATACAACCTCTTGAAAGCCTGGAATGCTTCGTGTGTTAGCCCCTCCCTCTCGTACACTTAGCGTTGGCACACTTCCTCAGTTTTTTCCCGGCTCATCTCTCTTCACGTGTTCCTTCTGTCATTTCAACTAAAGGGAATAAAAATAATCAACACTCCAACACAATAAGTGCAGGGGTGGAGGTGAGAGCGACTTCACATTCGAGACACTTCGTATACAAACAAAGCGAAAGAACTCTCGAACGGATCGAAGACACCTTTGTAAGAAACCCATACAACCTCATGAAAGCCTGGAATGTTTCGTGTGTTATCCCCTCTCTCTCTCTTACACTTAGCTTCGGCAGACTTTCTAAATGGTTTTATCGCCTCATCCTTCACTACATGTAAATTCTGTCAATTTAACTAAAGGAAATAAAAAAAAACATCCCCCAACACAATAAGTGCAGGGGTGGAGGTGAGAACGACTTCACATTCGAGACACTTCGTATACAAACAAAGCGAAAGAACTCTCGAACGGATCGAAGACACCTTTTAAGAAACCCATACAACCCCTTGAAATCCTGGAATGCTTCGTGTGTTACCCCTCCCTCTCTAACACTTAGCGTTGGCACACTTCCTCACAGTTTTTTCCCGCCTCATCTCTCTTCACCTGTTCCTTCTGTCATTTTAACTAAAGGGAATAAAAATAATCAACACCCCAACACAATAAGTGCAGGGGTGGAGGTGAGAGCGACTTCACATTCGAGACACTTCGTATACAAACAAAGCGAAAGAACTCAAGAACGGATCGAAGACACCTTTGTAAGAAACCCATACAACCTCTTGAAAGCCTGGAATGTTTCGTGTGTTATTCCCTCTCTCTCTCTTACACTTATCTTCGGCAGACTTTCTAAAAGGTTTTATCGCCTCATCCTTCTCTACATGTAAATTCTGTTAATTTAACTAAAGGAAATAAAAAAAAACATCCCCCAACACAATAAGTGCAGGGGTGGAGGTGAGAACGACTTCACATTCGAGACACTTCGTATACAAACCAAGCGAAAGAACTCTCGAACGGATCGAAGACACCTTTTAAGAAACCCATACAACCCCTTGAAATCCTGGAATGCTTCGTGTGTTAGCCCCTCCCTCTCTAACACTTAGCGTTGGCACACTTCCTCACAGTTTTTTCCCGCCTCATCTCTCTTCACATGTTCCTTCTGTCATTTTAACTAAATGGAATAAAAATAATCAACACCCCAACACAATAAGTGCAGGGGTGGAGGTGAGAACGACTTAACATTCGAGACACTTCGTATACAAACAAAGCGAAAGAACTCTCGAACGGATCGAAGACACCTTTTAGGAAACCCATACAACCCCTTGAAAGCCTGGAATGTTTCGTGTGTTATCCCCTCTCTCTCTTACACTTAGCTTCGGCAGACTTTCTAAAAGGTTTTATCGCCTCATCCTTCTCTACATGTAAATTCTGTCAATTTAACTAAAGGAAATAAAAAAAAACATTCCCCAACACAATAAGTGCAGGGGTGGAGGTGAGAGCGACTTCACATTCGAGACACTTCGTATACAAACAAAGCGAAAGAACTCTCGAACGGATCGAAGACACCTTTGTAAGAAACCCATACAACCTCTTGAAAGCCTGGAATGTTTCGTGTGTTATCCCCTCTCTCTTACATTTAGCTTCCTTCGGCAGACTTTCTAAAAGCTTTTATCGCCTCATCCTTCTCTACATGTAAATTCTGTCAATTTAACTAAAGGGAATAAAAAAACCATCACCCAACACAATAAGTGCAGGGGTGGAGGTGAGAACGACTTCACATTCGAGACACTTCGTATACAAACAAAGCGAAAGAACTCTCGAACGGATCGAAGACACCTTTTAAGAAACCCATACAACCCCTTGAAATCCTGGAATGCTTCGTGTGTTAGCCCCTCCCTCTCTAACACTTAGCGTTGGCACACTTCCTCACAGTTTTTTCCCGCCTCATCTCTCTTCACCTGTTCCTTCTGTCATTTTAACTAAAGGGAATAAAAATAATCAACACCCCAACACAATAAGTGCAGGGGTGGAGGTGAGAGCGACTTCACATTCGAGACTATTCGTATACAATCAAAGCGAAAGAACTCTCGAACGGATCGAAGACACTTTTGTAAGAAACCCATACAACCTCTTGAAAGCCTGGAATGCTTCGTGTGTTAGCCCCTCCTCTTACATTTAGCGTTGGCAGATTTCCTCAGATTTTTCATGCCTCATCTCTCTTCACGTGTTCCTTCTGTCATTTTAACTAAAGGGAATACAATCAACACCCCAACACAATAAGTGCAGGGGTGGAGGTGAGAACGACTTCACATTCGAGACACTTCGTATACAAACAAAGCGAAAGAACTCTCGAACGGATCGAAGACACCTTTTAAGAAACCCATACAACCTCTTGAAAGCCTGGAATGCTTCGTGTGTTAGCCCCTCCTTCTCTTACATTTAGCGTTGGCAGATTTCCTCAGTTTTTTCCTGCCTCATCTCTCTTCACGTGTTCCTTCTGTCATTTTTACTAAAGGGAATAAAAAAAATCAACACACCAACACAATAAGTGCAGGGGTGGAGGTGAGAACGACTTCACATTCGAGACACTTCGTATACAATCAAAGCGAAAGAACTCTTGAACGGATCGAAGACACCTTTGTAAGAAACCCATACAACCTCTTGAAATCCTGGAATGCTTCGTATGTTAGCCCCTCCCTCTCTTACACTTAGCGTTGGCACACTTCCTCACAGTTTTTTCCCGCCTCATCTCTCTTGACGTGTTCCTTCTGTCTTTTCAACTAAAGGGAATAAAAATAATCAACACACCAACACAATAAGTGCAGGGGTGGAGATGAGAACGACTTCACATTCGAGACACTTGGTATACAAACCAAGCGAAAGAACTCTCGAACGGATCGGAGACACCTTTAAAGAAACCCATACAACCACTTGAAATCCTGGAATGCTTCGTGTGTTAACCCCTCCCTCTCTAACACTTAGCGTTGGCACACTTCCTCACAGTTTTTTCCCGCCTCAACTCTCTTCACGTGTTTCTCCTGTCATTTTAACTAAAGGGGATAAAAAGTCAACACCCCAACACAGTAAGTGCAGGGGTGGAGGTGAGAACGACTTCACATTCAAGACACTTCGTATACAAACAAAGCGAAAGAACTCTCGAACGGATCGAAGACACCTTCGTAAGAAACCCATACAACCTCTTGAAATCCTGGAATGTTTCGTGTGTTAGCCCCTCCCTCTCTTACACTAAGCGTTGGCACACTTCCTCAGTTTTTTCGCGGCTCATCTCTCTTCACATTTTCCTTCTGTCATTATTACTAAAGGGAATAAAAATAATCAACACCCCAACACAATAAGTGCAGGGGGGGAGGTGAGAACGACTTCACATTCGAGACACTTCGTATACAAACAAAGCGAAAGAACTCTCGAACGGATCGAACACACCTTTGTAAGAAACCCATACATCCTCTTGAAAGCCTGGAATGCTTCGTTTGTTAGCCCCTCCTTCTCTTACACTTAGCGTTGGCACACTTCCTCAGTCTTTTCCCGGCTCAACTCTCTTCACATTTTCCTTCTGTCCTTTTAACTAAATGAAATAAAAATCATCAACACCCCAACACAATAAGTGCAGGGGTGGAGGTGAGAACGACTTGATATTCGAGACACTTCGTATAAAAACAAAGCGAAAGAACCCTCGAACGGATCGAAGACACCTTTGTAAGAAACCCATACAACCCTTTGAAAGCCTGGAATGCTTCGTGTGTTAGCCCCTCCTTCTCTTACATTTAGCGTTGGCAGATTTCCTCACAGTTTTTTCCCGCCTCAACTCTCTTCACGTGTTCCTTCTCTATTTTTAACTAAAGGGGATAAAAATAATCAACACCCCAACACAATAAGTGCAGGGGTGGAGTTGAGAATGACTTGATATTCGAGACACTTCGTATAAAAACAAAGCGAAAGAACCCTCGAACGGATCGAAGACACCTTTGTAAGAAACCCATACAACCCTTTGAAAGCCTGGAATGCTTCGTGTGTTAGCCCCTCCTTCTCTTACATTTAGCGTTGGCAGATTTCCTCACAGTTTTTTCCCGCCTCATCTCTCTTGACGTGTTCCTTCTGTCTTTTCAACTAAAGGGAATAAAAATAATCAACACACCAACACAATAAGTGCAGGGGTGGAGATGAGAACGACTTCACATTCGAGACACTTGGTATACAAACAAAGCGAAAGAACTCTCGAACGGATCGGAGACACCTTTAAAGAAACCCATACAACCACTTGAAATCCTGGAATGATTCGTGTGTTAGCCCCTCCCTCTCTAACACTTAGCGTTGGCACACTTCCTCACAGTTTTTTCCCGCCTCATCTCTCTTCACGTGTTCCTTCTCTATTTTTAACTAAAGGGGATAAAAATAATCAACACCCCAACACAATAAGTGCAGGGGTGGAGGTGAGAACGACTTCACATTCGAGACACTTCGTATACAAACAAAGGGAAAGAACTCTCGAACGGATCGAAGACACCTTTGTAAGAAACCCAAACATCCTCTTGAAAGCCTGGAATGCTTCGTTTGTTAGCCCCTCCTTCTCTTACACTTAGCGTTGGCACACTTCCTCAGTTTTTCCCCGTCTCATCTCTCTTCACGTGTTTCTCCTGTCATTTTAACTAAAGGGGATAAAAAGTCAACACCCCAACACAGTAAGTGCAGGGGTGGAGGTGAGAACGACTTCACATTCGAGACACTTCGTATACAAACAAAGCGAAAGAACTCTCGAACGGATCGAAGATACCCATGTAAGAAACCCATACAACCTCTTGAAAGCCTGGAATGCTTGTTTGTTAGCCCCTCCTTCTCTTACACTTAGCGTTGGCACACTTCCTCAGTTTTTTCCCGTCTCATCTCTCTTCACGTGTTTCTCCTGTCATTTTAACTAAAGGGGATAAAAAGTCAACACCCCAACACAGTAAGTGCAGGGGTGGAGGTGAGAACGACTTCACATTCAAGACACTTCGTATACAAACAAAGCGAAAGAACTCTCGAACGGATCGAAGACACCTTCGTAAGAAACCCATACAACCTCTTGAAATCCTGGAATGTTTCGTGTGTTAACCCCTCCCTCTCTTACACTAAGCGTTGGCACACTTCCTCACAGTTTTTTCACGCCTCATATCTCTTCACGTGTTCCTTCTGTCATTTTAACTAAAGGGAATAAAAAAAAACATCACCCCAACACAATAAATGCAGGGGTGGAGGTGAGAACGACTTCACATTCGAGACACTTCGTATACAAACAAAGCGAAAGAACTCTCGAACGGATCGAAGACACCTTTTAAGAAACCCATACAACCCCTTGAAATCCTGGAATGCTTCATGTGTTAGCCCCTCCCTCTCTAACACTTAGCGTTGGCACACTTCCTCACAGTTTTTTCCGCCTCATCTCTCTTTACCTGTTCCTTCTGTCATTTTAACTAAAGGAATAAAAATAATCAACACCCCAACACAATAAGTGCAGGGGTGGAGGTGAGAACGACTTAACATTCGAGACACTTCGTATACAAACAAAGCGAAAGAACTCTCGAACGGATCGAAGACACCTTTTAGGAAACCCATACAACCCCTTGAAAGCCTGGAATGTTTCGTGTGTTATCCCCTCTCTCTCTTACACTTAGCTTCGGCAGACTTTCTAAAAGGTTTTATCGCCTCATCCTTCTCTACATGTAAATTCTGTCAATTTAACTAAAGGAAATAAAAAAAAACATTCCCCAACACAATAAGTGCAGGGGTGGACGTGAGAGCGACTTCACATTCGAGACACTTCGTATACAAACAAAGCGAAAGAACTCTCGAACGGATCGAAGACACCTTTGTAAGAAACCCATACAACCTCTTGAAAGCCTGGAATGTTTCGTGTGTTATCCCCTCTCTCTTACATTTAGCTTCCTTCGGCAGACTTTCTAAAAGCTTTTATCGCCTCATCCTTCTCTACATGTAAATTCTGTCAATTTAACTAAAGGGAATAAAAAAAACCATCACCCAACACAATAAGTGCAGGGGTGGAGGTGAGAACGACTTCACATTCGAGACACTTCGTATACAAACAAAGCGAAAGAACTCTCGAACGGATCGAAGACACCTTTTAAGAAACCCATACAACCCCTTGAAATCCTGGAATGCTTCGTGTGTTACCCCTCCCTCTCTAACACTTAGCGTTGGCACACTTCCTCACAGTTTTTTCCCGCCTCATCTCTCTTCACCTGTTCCTTCTGTCATTTTAACTAAAGGGAATAAAAATAATCAACACCCCAACACAATAAGTGCAGGGGTGGAGGTGAGAGCGACTTCACATTCGAGACACTTCGTATACAAACAAAGCGAAAGAACTCAAGAACGGATCGAAGACACCTTTGTAAGAAACCCATACAACCTCTTGAAAGCCTGGAATGTTTCGTGTGTTATTCCCTCTCTCTCTCTTACACTTATCTTCGGCAGACTTTCTAAAAGGTTTTATCGCCTCATCCTTCTCTACATGTAAATTCTGTTAATTTAACTAAAGGAAATAAAAAAAAACATCCCCCAACACAATAAGTGCAGGGGTGGAGGTGAGAACGACTTCACATTCGAGAAACTTCGTATACAAACCAAGCGAAAGAACTCTCGAACGGATCGAAGACACCTTTTAAGAAACCCATACAACCCCTTGAAATCCTGGAATGCTTCGTGTGTTAGCCCCTCCCTCTCTAACACTTAGCGTTGGCACACTTCCTCACAGTTTTTTCCCGCCTCATCTCTCTTCACATGTTCCTTCTGTCATTTTAACTAAATGGAATAAAAATAATCAACACCCCAACACAATAAGTGCAGGGGTGGAGGTGAGAACGACTTAACATTCGAGACACTTCGTATACAATCAAAGCGAAAGAACTCTCGAACGGATCGAAGACACCTTTTAGGAAACCCATACAACCCCTTGAAAGCCTGGAATGTTTCGTGTGTTATCCCCTCTCTCTCTTACACTTAGCTTCGGCAGACTTTCTAAAAGGTTTTATCGCCTCATCCTTCTCTACATGTAAATTCTGTCAATTTAACTAAAGGAAATAAAAAAAAACATTCCCCAACACAATAAGTGCAGGGGTGGAGGTGAGAGCGACTTCACATTCGAGACACTTCGTATACAAACAAAGCGAAAGAACTCTCGAACGGATCGAAGACACCTTTGTAAGAAACCCATACAACCTCTTGAAAGCCTGGAATGTTTCGTGTGTTATCCCCTCTCTCTTACATTTAGCTTCCTTCGGCAGACTTTCTAAAAGCTTTTATCGCCTCATCCTTCTCTACATGTAAATTCTGTCAATTTAACTAAAGGGAATAAAAAAACCATCACCCAACACAATAAGTGCAGGGGTGGAGGTGAGAACGACTTCCCATTCGAGACACTTCGTATACAAACAAAGCGAAAGAACTCTCGAACGGATCGAAGACACCTTTTAAGAAACCCATACAACCCCTTGAAATCCTGGAATGCTTCGTGTGTTAGCCCCTCCCTCTCTAACACTTAGCGTTGGCACACTTCCTCACAGTTTTTTCCCGCCTCATCTCTCTTCACCTGTTCCTTCTGTCATTTTAACTAAAGGGAATAAAAATAATCAACACCCCAACACAATAAGTGCAGGGGTGGAGGTGAGAGCGACTTCACATTCGAGACTATTCGTATACAATCAAAGCGAAAGAACTCTCGAACGGATCGAAGACACTTTTGTAAGAAACCCATACAACCTCTTGAAAGCCTGGAATGCTTCGTGTGTTAGCCCCTCCTCTTACATTTAGCGTTGGCAGAATTCCTCAGATTTTTCATGCCTCATCTCTCTTCACGTGTTCCTTCTGTCATTTTAACTAAAGGGAATACAATCAACACCCCAACACAATAAGTGCAGGGGTGGAGGTGAGAACGACTTCACATTCGAGACACTTCGTATACAAACAAAGCGAAAGAACTCTCGAACGGATCGAAGACACCTTTTAAGAAACCCATACAACCTCTTGAAAGCCTGGAATGCTTCGTGTGTTAGCCCCTCCTTCTCTTACATTTAGCGTTGGCAGATTTCCTCAGTTTTTTCCTGCCTCATCTCTCTTCACGTGTTCCTTCTGTCATTTTTACTAAAGGGAATAAAAAAAATCAACACACCAACACAATAAGTGCAGGGGTGGAGGTGAGAACGACTTCACATTCGAGACACTTCGTATACAATCAAAGCGAAAGAACTCTTGAACGGATCGAAGACACCTTTGTAAGAAACCCATACAACCTCTTGAAATCCTGGAATGCTTCGTATGTTAGCCCCTCCCTCTCTTACACATAGCGTTGGCACACTTCCTCACAGTTTTTTCCCGCCTCATCTCTCTTGACGTGTTCCTTCTGTCTTTTCAACTAAAGGGAATATAAATAATCAACACACCAACACAATAAGTGCAGGGGTGGAGATGAGAACGACTTCACATTCGAGACACTTGGTATACAAACCAAGCGAAAGAACTCTCGAACGGATCGGAGACACCTTTAAAGAAACCCATACAACCACTTGAAATCCTGGAATGCTTCGTGTGTTAACCCCTCCCTCTCTAACACTTAGCGTTGGCACACTTCCTCACAGTTTTTTCTCGCCTCAACTCTCTTCACGTGTTTCTCCTGTCATTTTAACTAAAGGGGATAAAAAGTCAACACCCCAACACAGTAAGTGCAGGGGTGGAGGTGAGAACGACTTCACATTCAAGACACTTCGTATACAAACAAAGCGAAAGAACTCTCGAACGGATCGAAGACACCTTCGTAAGAAACCCATACAACCTCTTGAAATCCTGGAATGTTTCGTGTGTTAGCCCCTCCCTCTCTTACACTAAGCGTTGGCACACTTCCTCAGTTTTTTCGCGGCTCATCTCTCTTCACATTTTCCTTCTGTCATTATTACTAAAGGGAATAAAAATAATCAACACCCCAACACAATAAGTGCAGGGGGGGAGGTGAGAACGACTTCACATTCGAGACACTTCGTATACAAACAAAGCGAAAGAACTCTCGAACGGATCGAACACACCTTTGTAAGAAACCCATACATCCTCTTGAAAGCCTGGAATGCTTCGTTTGTTAGCCCCTCCTTCTCTTACACTTAGCGTTGGCACACTTCCTCAGTCTTTTCCCGGCTCAACTCTCTTCACATTTTCCTTCTGTCCTTTTAACTAAATGAAATAAAAATCATCAACACCCCAACACAATAAGTGCAGGGGTGGAGGTGAGAACGACTTGATATTCGAGACACTTCGTATAAAAACAAAGCGAAAGAACCCTCGAACGGATCGAAGACACCTTTGTAAGAAACCCATACAACCCTTTGAAAGCCTGGAATGCTTCGTGTGTTAGCCCCTCCTTCTCTTACATTTAGCGTTGGCAGATTTCCTCACAGTTTTTTCCCGCCTCAACTCTCTTCACGTGTTCCTTCTCTATTTTTAACTAAAGGGGATAAAAATAATCAACACCCCAACACAATAAGTGCAGGGGTGGAGTTGAGAACGACTTGATATTCGAGACACTTCGTATAAAAACAAAGCGAAAGAACCCTCGAACGGATCGAAGACACCTTTGTAAGAAACCCATACAACCCTTTGAAAGCCTGGAATGCTTCGTGTGTTAGCCCCTCCTTCTCTTACATTTAGCGTTGGCAGATTTCCTCACAGTTTTTTCCCGCCTCATCTCTCTTGACGTGTTCCTTCTGTCTTTTCAACTAAAGGGAATAAAAATAATCAACACACCAACACAATAAGTGCAGGGGTGGAGATGAGAACGACTTCACATTCGAGACACTTGGTATACAAACAAAGCGAAAGAACTCTCGAACGGATCGGAGACACCTTTAAAGAAACCCATACAACCACTTGAAATCCTGGAATGATTCGTGTGTTAGCCCCTCCCTCTCTAACACTTAGCGTTGGCACACTTCCTCACAGTTTTTTCCCGCCTCATCTCTCTTCACGTGTTCCTTCTCTATTTTTAACTAAAGGGGATAAAAATAATCAACACCCCAACACAATAAGTGCAGGGGTGGAGGTGAGAACGACTTCACATTCGAGACACTTCGTATACAAACAAAGGGAAAGAACTCTCGAACGGATCGAAGACACCTTTGTAAGAAACCCAAACATCCTCTTGAAAGCCTGGAATGCTTCGTTTGTTAGCCCCTCCTTCTCTTACACTTAGCGTTGGCACACTTCCTCAGTTTTTCCCCGTCTCATCTCTCTTCACGTGTTTCTCCTGTCATTTTAACTAAAGGGGATAAAAAGTCAACACCCCAACACAGTAAGTGCAGGGGTGGAGGTGAGAACGACTTCACATTCGAGACACTTCGTATACAAACAAAGCGAAAGAACTCTCGAACGGATCGAAGATACCCATGTAAGAAACCCATACAACCTCTTGAAAGCCTGGAATGCTTGTTTGTTAGCCCCTCCTTCTCTTACACTTAGCGTTGGCACACTTCCTCAGTTTTTTCCCGTCTCATCTCTCTTCACGTGTTTCTCCTGTCATTTTAACTAAAGGGAATAGAAAGTCAACACCCCAACACAGTAAGTGCAGGGGTGGAGGTGAGAACGACTTCACATTCGAGACACTTCGTATACAAATAAAGCGAAAGAACTCTCGAACGGATCGAAGACACCTTTGTAAGAAACCCATACATCCTCTTGAAAGCCTGGAATGCTTCGTGTGTTAGCCCCTCCCTCTCTAACACTTAGCGTTGGCACACTTCCTCACAGTTTTTTCCCGCCTCAACTCTCTTCACGTGTTCCTTCTCTATTTTTAACTAAAGGGGATAAAAATAATCAACACCCCAACACAATAAGTGCAGGGGTGGAGGTGAGAACGACTTCACATTCGAGACACTTCGTATACAAACAAAGCGAAAGAACTCTCGAACGGATCGAAGACACCTTTGTAAGAAACCCATACAACCTCTTGAAAGCCTGGTATGTTTCGTGTGTTAGCCCCTCCCTCTCTTACACTTAGCGTTGGCACACTTCCTCAGAATTTTCGCGGCTCATCTCTCTTCACATTTTCCTTCTGTCATTATAACTAAAGGGAATAAAAATAATCAACACCCCAACACAATAAGTGCAGGGGTGGAGGTGAGAACGACTTCACATTCGAGACACTTCGTATACAAACAAAGCGAAAGAACTCTCGAACGGATCGAAGACACCTTTTTAAGAAACCCATACATCCTCTTGAAAGCCTGGAATGCTTCACTTGTTAGCCCCTCCTTCTCTTACACTTAGCGTTGGCACACTTCCTCCGTTTTTTCCCGTCTCATCTCTCTTCACGTGTTTCTCCTGTCATTTTATCTAAAGGGGATAAAAAGTCAACACCCCAACACAGTAAGTGCAGGGGTGGAGGTGAGAACGACTTCACATTCGAGACACTTCGTATACAAACAAAGCGAAAGAACTCTTGAACGGATCGAAGACACCTTTGTAAGAAACCCATACAACCTCTTGAAATCCTGGAATGCTTCGTGTGTTAGCTCCTCCCTCTCTTACACTTAGCGTTGGCACAACTCCTCACAGTTTTTTCACGCCTCATCTCTCTTCACGTGTTCCTTCTGTCATTTTAACTGAAGGGGATAAAAATAATAAACACCCCAACACAATATGTGCAGGGGTGGAGGTGAGAACGACTTCACATTCGAGACACTTCGTATACAAACAAAGCGAAAGAACTCTCGAACGGATCGAAGACACCTTTGTAAGAAACCCATACAACCTCTTGAAAGCCTGGAATGTTTCGTGTGTTAGCCCCTCCCTCTCTTACACTAAGCGTTGGCACACTTCCTCAGTTTTTTCGCGGCTCATCTCTCTTCACATTTTCCTTCTGTCATTATAACTAAAGGTAATAAAAATAATCAACACCCCAACACAATAAGTGCAGGGGTGGAGGTGAGAACGACTTCACATTCGAGACACTTCGTATACAAACAAAACGAAAGAACTCTCGAACGGATCGAAGACACCTTTGTAAGAAACCCATACAACCTCTTGAAAGCCTGGAATGCTTCGTTTGTTAGCCCCTCCTTCTCTTACACTTAGCGTTGGCACAATTCCTCACAGTTTTTTCACGCGTCATCTCTCTTCACGTGTTCCTTCTGTCATTTTAACTAAAGGGGATAAAAAAGTCAATACCCCAACACAATTAGTGCAGGGGTGGAGGTGAGAACGACTTCACATTCGAGACAATTCGTATACAAAAAAAGCGAAAGAACTCTTGAACGGATCGAAGACACCTTTTTAAGAAACTCATACAACTTCTGGAAAGCCTGGAATGCTTCGTGTGTTATCCCCTCTCTCTCTTACACTTAGCTTCGGCAGACTTTCTAAAAGGTTTTATCGCCTCATCCTTCTCTAAATGTAAATTATGTCAATTTAATTAAGGGAATAAAAAAAACATCACCCCAACGCAAAAAGTGCAGGGGTGGAGGTGAGAACGACTTCACATTCGAGACACTTCGTATACAAACAAAGCGAAAGAACTCTCGAACGGATCGAAGACACCTTTTAAGAAACCCATACAACCCCTTGAAAGCCTGGAATGTTTCGTGTGTTATCCCCTCTCTCTCTTACACTTAGCTTCGGCAGACTTTCTAAAAGGTTTTATCGCCTCATCCTTCTCTACATGTAAATTCTGTCAATTTAATTAAGGGAATAAAAAAAACATCACCCCAACACAAAAAGTGCAGGGGTGGAGGTGAGAGCGACTTCACATTCGAGACACTTCGTATACAAACAAAGCGAAAGAACTCTCGAACGGATCGAAGACACCTTTTAAGAAACCCATACAACTCCTTGAAATCCTGGAATGCTTCGTGTGTTAGCCCCTCCATCTCTTACACTTCGCGTTGGCACAATTCCTCACAGTTTTTTCACGCGTCATCTCTCTTCACGTGTTCCTTCTGTCATTTTAACTAAAGGGAATAAAAATAATCAACACTACAACACAATAAGTGCAGGGGTGGAGGTGAGAGCAACTTCACATTCGATACACTTGGTATACAAACAAAGCGAAAGAACTCTCGAACGGATCGAAGACACCTTTGTAAGAAACCCATACAACCTCTTGAAAGCCTGGAATGTTTCGTGTGTTATCCTCTCTCGCTCTAACACTTAGCGTTGGCACACTTCCTCACAGTTCTTTCCGCCTCATCTCTCTTTACCTGTTCCTTCTGTCATTTTAACTAAAGGGAATAAAAATAATCAACACCCCAACACAATAAGTGCAGGGGTGGAGGTGAGAACGACTTAACATTCGAGACACTTCGTATACAAACAAAGCGAAAGAACTCTCGAACGGATCGAAGACACCTTTTAAGAAACCCATACAACTCCTTGAAATCCTGGAATGCTTCGTGTGTTAGCCCCTCCATCTCTTACACTTAGCGTTGGCACAATTCCTCACAGTTTTTTCACGCCTCATATCTCTTCACGTGTTCCTTCTGTCATTTTAACTAAAGGGAATAAAAAAAAACATCACCCCAACACAATAAATGCAGGGGTGGAGGTGAGAACGACTTCACATTCGAGACACTTCGTATACAAACAAAGCGAAAGAACTCTCGAACGGATCGAAGACACCTTTTAAGAAACCCATACAACCCCTTGAAATCCTGGAATGCTTCATGTGTTAGCCCCTCCCTCTCTAACACTTAGCGTTGCCACACTTCCTCACAGTTTTTTCCGCCTCATCTCTCTTTACCTGTTCCTTCTGTCATTTTAACTAAAGGGAATAAAAATAATCAACACCCCAACACAATAAGTGCAGGGGTGGAGGTGAGAACGACTTAACATTCGAGACACTTCGTATACAAACAAAGCGAAAGAACTCTCGAACGGATCGAAGACACCTTTTAGGAAACCCATACAACCCCTTGAAAGCCTGGAATGTTTCGTGTGTTATCCCCTGTCTCTCTTACACTTAGCTTCGGCAGACTTTCTAAGAGGTTTTATCGCCTCATCCTTCTCTACATGTAAATTCTGTCAATTTAACTAAAGGAAATAAAAAAAAACATTCCCCAACACAATAAGTGCAGAGGTGGAGGTGAGAGCGACTTCACATTCGAGACACTTCGTATACAAACAAAGCGAAAGAACTCTCGAACGGATCGAAGACACCTTTGTAAGAAACCCATACAACCTCTTGAAAGCCTGGAATGTTTCGTGTGTTATCCCCTTTCTCTTACATTTAGCTTCCTTCGGCAGACTTTCTAAAAGCTTTTATCGCCTCATCCTTCTCTACATGTAAATTCTGTCAATTTAACTAAAGGGAATAAAAAAAACCATCACCCAACACAATAAGTGCAGGTGTGGAGGTGAGAACGACTTCACATTCGAGACACTTCGTATACAAACAAAGCGAAAGAACTCTCGAACGGATCGAAGACACCTTTTAAGAAACCCATACAACCCCTTGAAATCCTGGAATGCTTCGTGTGTTAGCCCCTCCCTCTCTAACACTTAGCGTTGGCACACTTCCTCACAGTTTTTTCCCGCCTCATCTCTCTTCACCTGTTCCTTCTGTCATTTTAACTAAAGGGAATAAAAATAATCAACACCCCAACACAATAAGTGCAGGGGTGGAGGTGAGAGCGACTTCACATTCGAGACACTTCATATACAAACAAAGCGAAAGAACTCAAGAACGGATCGAAGACACCTTTGTAAGAAACCCATACAACCTCTTGAAAGCCTGGAATGTTTCGTGTGTTATTCCCTCTCTCTCTCTTACACTTAGCTTCGGCAGACTTTCTAAAAAGTTTTATCGCCTCATCCTTCTCTACATGTAAATTCTGTCAATTTAACTAAAGGAAATAAAAAAAAACATCCCCCAACACAATAAGTGCAGGGGTGGAGGTGAGAACGACTTCACATTCGAGAAACTTCGTATACAAACCAAGCGAAAGAACTCTCGAACGGATCGAAGACACCTTTTAAGAAACCCATACAACCCCTTGAAATCCTGGAATGCTTCGTGTGTTAGCCCCTCCCTCTCTAACACTTAGCGTTGGCACACTTCCTCACAGTTTTTTCCCGCCTCATCTCTCTTCACATGTTCCTTCTGTCATTTTAACTAAATGGAATAAAAATAATCAACACCCCAACACAATAAGTGCAGGGGTGGAGGTGAGAGCGACTTCACATTCGAGACTATTCGTATACAAACAAAGCGAAAGAACTCTCGAACAGATCGAAGACACTTTTGTAAGAAACCCATACAACCTCTTGAAAGCCTGGAATGCTTCGTGTGTTAGCCCCTCCTTCTCTTACATTTAGCGTTGGCAGATTTCCTCAGATTTTTCATGCCTCATCTCTCTTCACGTGTTCCTTCTGTCATTTTAACTAAAGGGAATACAATCAACACCCCAACACAATAAGTGCAGGGGTGGAGGTGAGAACGACTTCACATTCGAGACACTTCGTATACAAACAAAGCGAAAGAACTCTCGAACGGATCGAAGACACCTTTTAAGAAACCCATACAACCTCTTGAAAGCCTGGAATGCTTCGTGTGTTAGCCCCTCCTTCTCTTACATTTAGCGTTGGCAGATTTCCTCAGTTTTTTCCTGCCTCATCTCTCTTCACGTGTTCCTTCTGTCATTTTTACTAAAGGGAATAAAAAAAATCAACACACCAACACAATAAGTGCAGGGGTGGAGGTGAGGACGACTTCACATTCGAGACACTTCGTATACAATCAAAGCGAAAGAACTCTTGAACGGATCGAAGACACCTTTGTAAGAAACCCATACAACCTCTTGAAATCCTGGAATGCTTCGTGTGTTAGCCCCTCCCTCTCTTACACTTAGCGTTGGCACACTTCCTCACAGTTTTTTCCCGCCTCATCTCTCTTGACGTGTTCCTTCTGTCTTTTCAACTAAAGGGAATAAAAATAATCAACACACCAACACAATAAGTGCAGGGGTGGAGATGAGAACGACTTCACATTCGAGACACTTGGTATACAAACAAAGCGAAAGAACTCCCGAACGGATCGGAGACACCTTTAAAGAAACCCATACAACCACTTGAAATCCTGGAATGCTTCGTGTGTTAACCCTCCCTCTCTAACACTTAGCGTTGGCACACTTCCTCACAGTTTTTTCCCGCCTCAACTCTCTTCACGTGTTTCTCCTGTCATTTTAACTAAAGGGGATAAAAAGTCAACACCCCAACACAGTAAGTGCAGGGGTGGAGGTGAGAACGACTTCACATTCAAGACACTTCGTATACAAACAAAGCGAAAGAACTCTCGAACGGATCGAAGACACCTTCGTAAGAAACCCATACAACCTCTTGAAAGCCTGGAATGTTTCGTATGTTAGCCCCTCCCTCTCTTACACTAAGCGTTGGCACACTTCCTCAGTTTTTTCGCGGCTCATCTCTCGTCACATTTTCCTTCTGTCATTATTACTAAAGGGAATAAAAATAATCAACACCCCAACACAATAAGTGCAGGGGGGGAGGTGAGAACGACTTCACATTCGAGACACTTCGTATACAAACAAAGCGAAAGAACTCTCGAACGGATCGAACACACCTTTGTAAGAAACCCATACATCCTCTTGAAAGCCTGGAATGCTTCGTTTGTTAGCCCCTCCTTCTCTTACACTTAGCGTTCGCACACTTCCTCAGTCTTTTCCCGGCTCAACTCTCTTCACATTTTCCTTCTGTCCTTTTAACTAAATGAAATAAAAATCATCAACACCCCAACACAATAAGTGCAGGGGTGGAGGTGAGAACGACTTGATATTCGAGACACTTCGTATAAAAACAAAGCGAAAGAACCCTCGAACGGATCGAAGACACCTTTGTAAGAAACCCATACAACCCTTTGAAAGCCTGGAATGCTTCGTGTGTTAGCCCCTCCTTCTCTTACATTTAGCGTTGGCAGATTTCCTCACAGTTTTTTCCCGCCTCATCTCTCTTGACGTGTTCCTTCTGTCTTTTCAACTAAAGGGAATAAAAATAATCAACACACCAACACAATAAGTGCAGGGGTGGAGATGAGAACGACTTCACATTCGAGACACTTGGTATACAAACAAAGCGAAAGAACTCTCGAACGGATCGGAGACACCTTTAAAGAAACCCATACAACCTCTTGAAAGCCTGGAATGCTTCGTTTGTTAGCCCCTCCTTCTCTTACACTTAGCGTTGGCAAACATCCTCAGTTTTTTCCCGTCTCATCTCTCTTCACGTGTTTCTCCTGTCATTTCAACTAAAGGGAATAAAAATAATCAACACACCAACACAATAAGTGCAGGGGTGGAGATGAGAACGACTTCACATTCGAGACACTTGGTATACAAACAAAGCGAAAGAACTCTCGAACGGATCGGAGACACCTTTAAAGAAACCCATACAACCACTTGAAATCCTGGAATGATTCGTGTGTTAGCCCCTCCCTCTCTAACACTTAGCGTTGGCACACTTCCTCACAGTTTTTTCCCGCCTCAACTCTCTTCACGTGTTCCTTCTCTATTTTTAACTAAAGGGGATAAAAATAATCAACACCCCAACACAATAAGTGCAGGGGTGGAGGTGAGAACGACTTCACATTCGAGACACTTCGTATACAAACAAAGCGAAAGAACTCTCGAACGGATCGAAGACACCTTTGTAAGAAACCCATACATCCTCTTGAAAGCCTGGAATGCTTCGTTTGTTAGCCCCTCCTTCTCTTACACTTAGCATTGGCACACTTCCTCAGTTTTTTCCCGTCACATCTCTCCACGTGTTTCTCCTGTCAGTTTAACTAAAGGGGATAAAAAGTCAACACCCCAACACAGTAAGTGCAGGGGTGGAGGTGAGAACGACTTCACATTCGAGACACTTCGTATACAAACAAAGCGAAAGAACTCTTGAACGGATCGAAGACACCTTTGTAAGAAACCCATACAACCTCTTGAAATCCTGGAATGCTTCGTGTGTTAGCCCCTCCCTCTCTTACACTTAGCGTTGGCACACTTCCTCACAGTTTTTTCACTCCTCATCTCTCTTCAGGTGTTCCTTCTGTCATTTTAACTAAAGCGGATAAAAATAATAAACACCCCAACACAATAAGTGCAGGGGTAGAGGTGAGAACGACTTCACATTCGAGACACTTCGTACACAAACAAAGCGAAAGAACTCTCGAACGGATCGAAGACACCTTTGTAAGAAACCCATACAACCTCTTGAAAGCCTGGAATGTTTCGTGTGTTAGCCCCTCCCTCTCTTACACTAAGCGTTGGCACACTTCCTCAGTTTTTTCGCGGCTCATCTCCCTTCACATTTTCCTTCTGTCATTATAACTAAAGGGAATAAAATTAATCAACACCCCAACACAATAAGTGCAGGGGTGGAGGTGAGAACGACTTCACATTCGAGACACTTCGTATACAAACAAAGCGAAAGAACTCTCGAACGGATCGAAGACACCTTTGTAAGAAACCCAAACATCCTCTTGAAAGCCTGGAATGCTTCGTTTGTTAGCCCCTCCTTCTCTTACACTTAGCGTTGGCACACTTCCTCAGTTTTTCCCCGTCTCATCTCTCTTCACGTGTTTCTCCTGTCATTTTAACTAAAGGGGATAAAAAGTCAACACCCCAACACAGTAAGTGCAGGGGTGGAGGTGAGAACGACTTCACATTCGAGACACTTCGTATACAAACAAAGCGAAAGAACTCTCGAACGGATCGAAGACACCCATGTAAGAAACCCATACAACCTCTTGAAAGCCTGGAATGCTTGTTTGTTAGCCCCTCCTTCTCTTACACTTAGCGTTGGCACACTTCCTCAGTTTTTTCCCGTCTCATCTCTCTTCACGTGTTTCTCCTGTCATTTTAACTAAAGGGGATAGAAAGTCAACACCCCAACACAGTAAGTGCAGGGGTGGAGGTGAGAACGACTTCACATTCGAGACACTTCGTATACAAACAAAGCGAAAGAACTCTCGAACGGATCGAAGACACATTTTTAAGAAACCCATACATCCTCTTGAAAGCCTGGAATGCTTCACTTGTTAGCCCCTCCTTCTCTTACACTTAGCGTTGGCACACTTCCTCCGTTTTTTCCCGTCTCATCTCTCTTCACGTGTTTCTCCTGTCATTTTAACTAAAGGGGATAAAAAGTCAACACCCCAACACAGTAAGTGCAGGGGTGGAGGTTAGAACGACTTCACATTCGAGACACTTCGTATACAAACAAAGCGAAAGAACTCTTGAACGGATCGAAGACACCTTTGTAAGAAAACCATACAACCTCTTGAAATCCTGGAATGCTTCGTGTGATAGCCCCTCCCTCTCTTACACTTAGCGTTGGCACACTTCCTCACAGTTTTTTCCCGCCTCATCTCTCTTGACGTGTTCCTTCTGTCTTTTCAACTAAAGGGAATAAAAATAATCAACACACCAACACAATAAGTGCAGGGGTGGAGATGAGAACGACTTCACATTCGAGACACTTCGTATACAAACAAAGCGAAAGAACTCTCGAACGGATCGAAGACACCTTTGTAAGAAACCCATACATCCTCTTGAAAGCCTGGAATGCTTCGTTTGTTAGCCCCTCCTTCTCTTACACTTAGCATTGGCACACTTCCTCAGTTTTTTCCCGTCACATCTCTCCACGTGTTTCTCCTGTCAGTTTAACTAAAGGGGATAAAAAGTCAACACCCCAACACAGTAAGTGCAGGGGTGGAGGTGAGAACGACTTCACATTCGAGACACTTCGTATACAAACAAAGCGAAAGAACTCTTGAACGGATCGAAGACACCTTTGTAAGAAACCCATACAACCTCTTGAAATCCTGGAATGCTTCGTGTGTTAGCCCCTCCCTCTCTTACACTTAGCGTTGGCACACTTCCTCACAGTTTTTTCACTCCTCATCTCTCTTCAGGTGTTCCTTCTGTCATTTTAACTAAAGCGGATAAAAATAATAAACACCCCAACACAATAAGTGCAGGGGTAGAGGTGAGAACGACTTCACATTCGAGACACTTCGTACACAAACAATGCGAAAGAACTCTCGAACGGATCGAAGACACCTTTGTAAGAAACCCATACAACCTCTTGAAAGCCTGGAATGTTTCGTGTGTTAGCCCCTCCCTCTCTTACACTAAGCGTTGGCACACTTCCTCAGTTTTTTCGCGGCTCATCTCTCTTCACATTTTCCTTCTGTCATTATAACTAAAGGGAATAAAATTAATCAACACCCCAACACAATAAGTGCAGGGGTGGAGGTGAGAACGACTTCACATTCGAGACACTTCGTATACAAACAAAGCGAAAGAACTCTCGAACGGATCGAAGACACCTTTGTAAGAAACCCAAACATCCTCTTGAAAGCCTGGAATGCTTCGTTTGTTAGCCCCTCCTTCTCTTACACTTAGCGTTGGCACACTTCCTCAGTTTTTCCCCGTCTCATCTCTCTTCACGTGTTTCTCCTGTCATTTTAACTAAAGGGGATAAAAAGTCAACACCCCAACACAGTAAGTGCAGGGGTGGAGGTGAGAACGACTTCACATTCGAGACACTTCGTATACAAACAAAGCGAAAGAACTCTCGAACGGATCGAAGACACCCATGTAAGAAACCCATACAACCTCTTGAAAGCCTGGAATGCTTGTTTGTTAGCCCCTCCTTCTCTTACACTTAGCGTTGGCACACTTCCTCAGTTTTTTCCCGTCTCATCTCTCTTCACGTGTTTCTCCTGTCATTTTAACTAAAGGGGATAGAAAGTCAACACCCCAACACAGTAAGTGCAGGATTGGAGGTGAGAACGACTTCACATTCGAGACACTTCGTATACAAACAAAGCGAAAGAACTCTCGAACGGATCGAAGACACATTTTTAAGAAACCCATACATCCTCTTGAAAGCCTGGAATGCTTCACTTGTTAGCCCCTCCTTCTCTTACACTTAGCGTTGGCACACTTCCTCCGTTTTTTCCCGTCTCATCTCTCTTCACGTGTTTCTCCTGTCATTTTAACTAAAGGGGATAAAAAGTCAACACCCCAACACAGTAAGTGCAGGGGTGGAGGTTAGAACGACTTCACATTCGAGACACTTCGTATACAAACAAAGCGAAAGAACTCTTGAACGGATCGAAGACACCTTTGTAAGAAAACCATACAACCTCTTGAAATCCTGGAATGCTTCGTGTGATAGCCCCTCCCTCTCTTACACTTAGCGTTGGCACACTTCCTCACAGTTTTTTCCCGCCTCATCTCTCTTGACGTGTTCCTTCTGTCTTTTCAACTAAAGGGAATAAAAATAATCAACACACCAACACAATAAGTGCAGGGGTGGAGATGAGAACGACTTCACATTCGAGACACTTGGTATACAAACAAAGCGAAAGAACTCCCGAACGGATCGGAGACACCTTTAAAGAAACCCATACAACCACTTGAAATCCTGGAATGCTTCGTGTGTTAACCCCTCCCTCTCTAACACTTAGCGTTGGCACACTTCCTCACAGTTTTTTCCCGCCTCAACTCTCTTCACGTGTTTCTCCTGTCATTTTAACTAAAGGGGATAAAATGTCAACACCCCAACACAGTAAGTGCAGGGGTGGAGGTGAGAACGACTTCACATTCAAGACACTTCGTATACAAACAAAGCGAAAGAACTCTCGAACGGATCGAAGACACCTTCGTAAGAAACCCATACAACCTCTTGAAAGCCTGGAATGTTTCGTATGTTAGCCCCTCCCTCTCTTACACTAAGCGTTGGCACACTTCCTCAGTTTTTTCGCGGCTCATCTCTCGTCACATTTTCCTTCTGTCATTATTACTAAAGGGAATAAAAATAATCAACACCCCAACACAATAAGTGCAGGGGGGGAGGTGAGAACGACTTCACATTCGAGACACTTCGTATACAAACAAAGCGAAAGAACTCTCGAACGGATCGAACACACCTTTGTAAGAAACCCATACATCCTCTTGAAAGCCTGGAATGCTTCGTTTGTTAGCCCCTCCTTCTCTTACACTTAGCGTTCGCACACTTCCTCAGTCTTTTCCCGGCTCAACTCTCTTCACATTTTCCTTCTGTCCTTTTAACTAAATGAAATAAAAATCATCAACACCCCAACACAATAAGTGCAGGGGTGGAGGTGAGAACGACTTGATATTCGAGACACTTCGTATAAAAACAAAGCGAAAGAACCCTCGAACGGATCGAAGACACCTTTGTAAGAAACCCATACAACCCTTTGAAAGCCTGGAATGCTTCGTGTGTTAGCCCCTCCTTCTCTTACATTTAGCGTTGGCAGATTTCCTCACAGTTTTTTCCCGCCTCATCTCTCTTGACGTGTTCCTTCTGTCTTTTCAACTAAAGGGAATAAAAATAATCAACACACCAACACAATAAGTGCAGGGGTGGAGATGAGAACGACTTCACATTCGAGACACTTGGTATACAAACAAAGCGAAAGAACTCTCGAACGGATCGGAGACACCTTTAAAGAAACCCATACAACCTCTTGAAAGCCTGGAATGCTTCGTTTGTTAGCCCCTCCTTCTCTTACACTTAGCGTTGGCAAACTTCCTCAGTTTTTTCCCGTCTCATCTCTCTTCACGTGTTTCTCCTGTCATTTCAACTAAAGGGAATAAAAATAATCAACACACCAACACAATAAGTGCAGGGGTGGAGATGAGAACGACTTCACATTCGAGACACTTGGTATACAAACAAAGCGAAAGAACTCTCGAACGGATCGGAGACACCTTTAAAGAAACCCATACAACCACTTGAAATCCTGGAATGATTCGTGTGTTAGCCCCTCCCTCTCTAACACTTAGCGTTGGCACACTTCCTCACAGTTTTTTCCCGCCTCAACTCTCTTCACGTGTTCCTTCTCTATTTTTAACTAAAGGGGATAAAAATAATCAACACCCCAACACAATAAGTGCAGGGGTGGAGGTGAGAACGACTTCACATTCGAGACACTTCGTATACAAACAAAGCGAAAGAACTCTCGAACGGATCGAAGACACCTTTGTAAGAAACCCATACATCCTCTTGAAAGCCTGGAATGCTTCGTTTGTTAGCCCCTCCTTCTCTTACACTTAGCATTGGCACACTTCCTCAGTTTTTTCCCGTCACATCTCTCCACGTGTTTCTCCTGTCAGTTTAACTAAAGGGTATAAAAAGTCAACACCCCAACACAGTAAGTGCAGGGGTGGAGGTGAGAACGACTTCACATTCGAGACACTTCGTATACAAACAAAGCGAAAGAACTCTTGAACGGATCGAAGACACCTTTGTAAGAAACCCATACAACCTCTTGAAATCCTGGAATGCTTCGTGTGTTAGCCCCTCCCTCTCTTACACTTAGCGTTGGCACACTTCCTCACAGTTTTTTCACTCCTCATCTCTCTTCAGGTGTTCCTTCTGTCATTTTAACTAAAGCGGATAAAAATAATAAACACCCCAACACAATAAGTGCAGGGGTGGAGGTGAGAACGACTTCACATTCGAGACACTTCGTACACAAACAAAGCGAAAGAACTCTCGAACGGATCGAAGACACCTTTGTAAGAAACCCATACAACCTCTTAAAAGCCTGGAATGTTTCGTGTGTTAGCCCCTCCCTCTCTTACACTAAGCGTTGGCACACTTCCTCAGTTTTTTCGCGGCTCATCTCTCTTCACATTTTCCTTCTGTCATTATAACTAAAGGGAATAAAATTAATCAACACCCCAACACAATAAGTGCAGGGGTGGAGGTGAGAACGACTTCACATTCGAGACACTTCGTATACAAACAAAGCGAAAGAACTCTCGAACGGATCGAAGACACCTTTGTAAGAAACCCAAACATCCTCTTGAAAGCCTGGAATGCTTCGTTTGTTAGCCCCTCCTTCTCTTACACTTAGCGTTGGCACACTTCCTCAGTTTTTCCCCGTCTCATCTCTCTTCACGTGTTTCTCCTGTCATTTTAACTAAAGGGGATAAAAAGTCAACACCCCAACACAGTAAGTGCAGGGGTGGAGGTGAGAACGACTTCACATTCGAGACACTTCGTATACAAACAAAGCGAAAGAACTCTCGAACGGATCGAAGACACCCATGTAAGAAACCCATACAACCTCTTGAAAGCCTGGAATGCTTGTTTGTTAGCCCCTCCTTCTCTTACACTTAGCGTTGGCACACTTCCTCAGTTTTTTCCCGTCTCATCTCTCTTCACGTGTTTCTCCTGTCATTTTAACTAAAGGGGATAGAAAGTCAACACCCCAACACAGTAAGTGCAGGGGTGGAGGTGAGAACGACTTCACATTCGAGACACTTCGTATACAAACAAAGCGAAAGAACTCTCGAACGGATCGAAGACACCTTTGTAAGAAAACCATACAACCTCTTGAAATCCTGGAATGCTTCGTGTGATAGCCCCTCCCTCTCTTACACTTAGCGTTGGCACACTTCCTCACAGTTTTTTCCCGCCTCATCTCTCTTGACGTGTTCCTTCTGTCTTTTCAACTAAAGGGAATAAAAATAATCAACACACCAACACAATAAGTGCAGGGGTGGAGATGAGAACGACTTCACATTCGAGACACTTGGTATACAAACAAAGCGAAAGAACTCCCGAACGGATCGGAGACACCTTTAAAGAAACCCATACAACCACTTGAAATCCTGGAATGCTTCGTGTGTTAACCCCTCCCTCTCTAACACTTAGCGTTGGCACACTTCCTCACAGTTTTTTCCCGCCTCAACTCTCTTCACGTGTTTCTCCTGTCATTTTAACTAAAGGGGATAAAAAGTCAACACCCCAACACAGTAAGTGCAGGGGTGGAGGTGAGAACGACTTCACATTCAAGACACTTCGTATACAAACAAAGCGAAAGAACTCTCGAACGGATCGAAGACACCTTCGTAAGAAACCCATACAACCTCTTGAAAGCCTGGAATGTTTCGTATGTTAGCCCCTCCCTCTCTTACACTAAGCGTTGGCACACTTCCTCAGTTTTTTCGCGGCTCATCTCTCGTCACATTTTCCTTCTGTCATTATTACTAAAGGGAATAAAAATAATCAACACCCCAACACAATAAGTGCAGGGGGGGAGGTGAGAACGACTTCACATTCGAGACACTTCGTATACAAACAAAGCGAAAGAACTCTCGAACGGATCGAACACACCTTTGTAAGAAACCCATACATCCTCTTGAAAGCCTGGAATGCTTCGTTTGTTAGCCCCTCCTTCTCTTACACTTAGCGTTCGCACACTTCCTCAGTATTTTCCCGGCTCAACTCTCTTCACATTTTCCTTCTGTCCTTTTAACTAAATGAAATAAAAATCATCAACACCCCAACACAATAAGTGCAGGGGTGGAGGTGAGAACGACTTGATATTCGAGACACTTCGTATAAAAACAAAGCGAAAGAACCCTCGAACGGATCGAAGACACCTTTGTAAGAAACCCATACAACCCTTTGAAAGCCTGGAATGCTTCGTGTGTTAGCCCCTCCTTCTCTTACATTTAGCGTTGGCAGATTTCCTCACAGTTTTTTCCCGCCTCATCTCTCTTGACGTGTTCCTTCTGTCTTTTCAACTAAAGGGAATAAAAATAATCAACACACCAACACAATAAGTGCAGGGGTGGAGATGAGAACGACTTCACATTCGAGACACTTGGTATACAAACAAAGCGAAAGAACTCTCGAACGGATCGGAGACACCTTTAAAGAAACCCATACAACCTCTTGAAAGCCTGGAATGCTTCGTTTGTTAGCCCCTCCTTCTCTTACACTTAGCGTTGGCAAACTTCCTCAGTTTTTTCCCGTCTCATCTCTCTTCACGTGTTTCTCCTGTCATTTCAACTAAAGGGAATAAAAATAATCAACACACCAACACAATAAGTGCAGGGGTGGAGATGAGAACGACTTCACATTCGAGACACTTGGTATACAAACAAAGCGAAATAACTCTCGAACGGATCGGAGACACCTTTAAAGAAACCCATACAACCACTTGAAATCCTGGAATGATTCGTGTGTTAGCCCCTCCCTCTCTAACACTTAGCGTTGGCACACTTCCTCACAGTTTTTTCCCGCCTCAACTCTCTTCACTTGTTCCTTCTCTATTTTTAACTAAAGGGGATAAAAATAATCAACACCCCAACACAATAAGTGCAGGGGTGGAGGTGAGAACGACTTCACATTCGAGACACTTCGTATACAAACAAAGCGAAAGAACTCTCGAACGGATCGAAGACACCTTTGTAAGAAACCCATACATCCTCTTGAAAGCCTGGAATGCTTCGTTTGTTAGCCCCTCCTTCTCTTACACTTAGCATTGGCACACTTCCTCAGTTTTTTCCCGTCACATCTCTCCACGTGTTTCTCCTGTCAGTTTAACTAAAGGGTATAAAAAGTCAACACCCCAACACAGTAAGTGCAGGGGTGGAGGTGAGAACGACTTCACATTCGAGACACTTCGTATACAAACAAAGCGAAAGAACTCTTGAACGGATCGAAGACACCTTTGTAAGAAACCCATACAACCTCTTGAAATCCTGGAATGCTTCGTGTGTTAGCCCCTCCCTCTCTTACACTTAGCGTTGGCACACTTCCTCACAGTTTTTTCACTCCTCATCTCTCTTCAGGTGTTCCTTCTGTCATTTTAACTAAAGCGGATAAAAATAATAAACACCCCAACACAATAAGTGCAGGGGTGGAGGTGAGAACCACTTCACATTCGAGACACTTCGTACACAAACAAAGCGAAAGAACTCTCGAACGGATCGAAGACACCTTTGTAAGAAACCCATACAACCTCTTAAAAGCCTGGAATGTTTCGTGTGTTAGCCCCTCCCTCTCTTACACTAAGCGTTGGCACACTTCCTCAGTTTTTTCGCGGCTCATCTCTCTTCACATTTTCCTTCTGTCATTATAACTAAAGGGAATAAAATTAATCAACACCCCAACACAATAAGTGCAGGGGTGGAGGTGAGAACGACTTCACATTCGAGACACTTCGTATACAAACAAAGCGAAAGAACTCTCGAACGGATCGAAGACACCTTTGTAAGAAACCCAAACATCCTCTTGAAAGCCTGGAATGCTTCGTTTGTTAGCCCCTCCTTCTCTTACACTTAGCGTTGGCACACTTCCTCAGTTTTTCCCCGTCTCATCTCTCTTCACGTGTTTCTCCTGTCATTTTAACTAAAGGGGATAAAAAGTCAACACCCCAACACAGTAAGTGCAGGGGTGGAGGTGAGAACGACTTCACATTCGAGACACTTCGTATACAAACAAAGCGAAAGAACTCTCGAACGGATCGAAGACACCCATGTAAGAAACCCATACAACCTCTTGAAAGCCTGGAATGCTTGTTTGTTAGCCCCTCCTTCTCTTACACTTAGCGTTGGCACACTTCCTCAGTTTTTTCCCGTCTCATCTCTCTTCACGTGTTTCTCCTGTCATTTTAACTAAAGGGGATAGAAAGTCAACACCCCAACACAGTAAGTGCAGGGGTGGAGGTGAGAACGACTTCACATTCGAGACACTTCGTATACAAACAAAGCGAAAGAACTCTCGAACGGATCGAAGACACATTTTTAAGAAACCCATACATCCTCTTGAAAGCCTGGAATGCTTCACTTGTTAGCCCCTCCTTCTCTTACACTTAGCGTTGGCACACTTCCTCCGTTTTTTCCCGTCTCATCTCTCTTCACGTGTTTCTCCTGTCATTTTAACTAAAGGGGATAAAAAGTCAACACCCCAACACAGTAAGTGCAGGGGTGGAGGTTAGAACGACTTCACATTCGAGACACTTCGTATACAAACAAAGCGAAAGAACTCTCGAACGGATCGGAGACACCTTTAAAGAAACCCATACAACCACTTGAAATCCTGGAATGCTTCGTGTGTTAACCCCTCCCTCTCTAACACTTAGCGTTGGCACACTTCCTCACAGTTTTTTCCCGCCTCATCTCTCTTGACGTGTTCCTTCTGTCTTTTCAACTAAAGGGAATAAAAATAATCAACACCCCAACACAATAAGTGCAGGGGTGGAGGTGAGAACGACTTCACATTCGAGACACTTCGTATACAAACAAAGCGAAAGAACTCTCGAACGGATCGAAGACACCTTTGTAAGAAACCCATACATCCTCTTGAAAGCCTGGAATGCTTCGTTTGTTAGCCCCTCCTTCTCTTACACTTAGCGTTGGCACACCTCCTCAGTTTTTTTCCGTCTCATCTCTCTTCACGTGTTTCTCCTGTCATTTTAACTAAAGGGGATAAAAAGTCAACACCCCAACACAGTAAGTGCAGGGGTGGAGGTGAGAACGACTTCACATTCGAGACACTTCGTATACAAACAAAACGAAAGAACTCTCGAACGGATCGAAGACACCTTTGTAAGAAACCCATACAACCTCTTGAAAGCCTGGAATGCTTCGTTTGTTAGCCCCTCCTTCTCTTACACTTAGCGTTGGCAAACTTCCTCAGTTTTTCCCCGTCTCATCTCTCTTCACGTGTTTCTCCTGTCATTTTAACTAAAGGGGATAAAAAGTCAACACCCCAACACAGTAAGTGCAGGGGTGGAGGTGAGAACGACTTCACATTCGAGACACTTCGTATACAAACAAAGCGAAAGAACTCTCGAACGGATAGAAGACACCTTTAAAGAAACCCATACAACCACTTGAAATCCTGGAATGCTTCGTGTGTTAGCCCCTCCCTCTCTAACACTTAGCGTTGGCACACTTCCTCACAGTTTTTTCCCGCCTCAACTCTCTTCACGTGTTCCTTCTCTATTTTTAACTAAAGGGGATAAAAATAATCAACACCCCAACACAATAAGTGCAGGGGTGGAGGTGAGAACGACTTCACAGTCGAGACACTTCGTATACAAACAAAGCGAAAGAACTCTCGAACGGATCGAAGACACCTTTGTAAGAAACCCATACATCCTCTTGAAAGCCTGGAATGCTTCGTTTGTTAGCCCCTCCTTCTCTTACACTTAGCGTTGGCACACTTCCTCAGTTTTTTCCCGTCTCATCTCTCTTCACGTGTTTCTCCTGTCATTTAAACTAAAGGGGATAAAAAGTCAACACCCCAACACAGTAAGTGCAGGGGTGGAGGTGAGAACGACTTCACATTCGAGACACTTCGTATACAAACAAAGCGAAAGAACTCTTGAACGGATCGAAGACACCTTTGTAAGAAACCCATACAACCTCTTGAAATCCTGGAATGCTTCGTGTGTTAGCCCCTCCCTCTCTTACACTTAGCGTTGGCACAATTCCTCACAGTTTTTTCACGCCTCATCTCTCTTCACGTGTTTCTCCTGTCATTTTAACTAAAGGGGATAAAAATAATAAACACCCCAACACAATAAGTGCAGGGGTGGAGGTGAGAACGACTTCACATTCGAGACACTTCGTATACAAACAAAGCGAAAGAACTCTCGAACGGATCGAAGACACCTTTGTAAGAAACCCATACATCCTCTTGAAAGCCTGGAATGCTTCGTTTGTTAGCCCCTCCTTCTCTTACACTTAGCGTTGGCACACTTCCTCAGTTTTTTCTCGTCTCATCTCTCTTCACGTGTTTCTCCTGTCATTTTAACTAAAGGGGATAAAAATAATAAACACCCCAACACAATAAGTGCAGGGGTGGAGGTGAGAACGACTTCACATTCGAGACACTTCGTATACAAACAAAGCGAAAGAACTCTCGAACGGATCGAAGACACCTTTTTAAGAAACTCATACAACTTCTGGAAAGCCTGGAATGCTTCGTGTGTTATCCCCACTCTCTCTTACACTTACCTTCGGCAGACTTTCTAAAAGGTTTTATCGCCTCATCCTTCTCTACATGTAAATTCTGTCAATTTAATTAATGGAATAAAAAAAACATCACCCCAACACAAAAAGTGCAGGGGTGGAGGTGAGAACGACTTCACATTCGAGACACTTCGTATACAAACAAAGCGAAAGAACTCTCGAACGGATCGAAGACACCTTTTAAGAAACCCATACAACCCCTTGAAAGCCTGGAATGTTTCGTGTGTTATCCCCTCTCTCTCTTACACTTAGCTTCGGCAGACTTTCTAAAAGGTTTTATCGCCTCATCCTTCTCTACATGTAAATTCATTCAATTTAATTAAGGGAATAAAAAAAAACATCACCCCAACACAAAAAGTGCAGGGGTGGAGGTGAGAACGACTTCACATTCGAGACACTTCGTATACAAACAAAGCGAAAGAACTCTCGAACGGATCGAAGACACCTTTTTAGAAACCCATACAACCCCTTGAAAGCCTGGAATGTTTCGTGTGTTATCCCCTCTCTCTCTTACACTTAGCTTCGGCAGACTTTCTAAAAGGTTTTATCGCCTCATCCTTCTCTACATGTAAATTCTGTCAATTTAACTAAAGGGAATAAAAAAAAACCATCACCCAACATAATAAGTGCAGGGGTGGAGGTGAGAACGACTTCACATTCGAGACACTTCGTATACAAGCCAAGCGAAAGAACTCTCGAACGGATCGAAGACACCTTTTAAGAAACCCATACAACCCCTTGAAATCCTGGAATGCTTCGTGTGTTAGCCCCTCCCTCTCTAACACTTAGCGTTGGCACAACTCCTCACAGTTTTTTCACGCCTCATCTCTCTTCACGTGTTCCTTCTGTCATTTTAACTGAAGGGGATAAAAATAATAAACACCCCAACACAATAAGTGCAGGGGTGGAGGTGAGAACGACTTCACATTCGAGACACTTCGTATACGAACCAAGCGAAAGAACTCTCGAACGGATCGAAGACACCTTTTAAGAAACCCATACAACCCCTTGAAATCCTGGAATGCTTCGTGTGTTAGCCCCTCCCTCTCTAACACTTAGCGTTGGCACACTTCCTCACAGTTTTTTCCCGCCTCATCTCTCTTCACATGTTCCTTCTGTCATTTTAACTAAAGGGAATAAAAATAATCAACACCCCAACACAGTAAGTGCAGGGGTGGAGGTGAGAACGACTTCACATTCAAGACACTTCGTATACAAACAAAGCGAAAGAACTCTCGAACGGATCGAAGACACCTTCGTAAGAAACCCATACAACCTCCTGAAAGCCTGGAATGTTTCGTGTGTTAGCCCCTCCCTCTCTTACACTAAGCGTTGGCACACTTCCTCAGTTTTTTCGCGGCTCATCTCTCTTCACATTTTCCTTCTGTCATTATTACTAAAGGGAATAAAAATAATCAACACCCCAACACAATAAGTGCAGGGGGGGAGGTGAGAACGACTTCACATTCGAGACACTTCGTATACAAACAAAGCGAAAGAACTCTCGAACGGATCGAACACACCTTTGTAAGAAACCCATACATCCTCTTGAAAGCCTGGAATGCTTCGTTTGTTAGCCCCTCCTTCTCTTACACTTAGCGTTGGCACACTTCCTCAGTCTTTTCCCGGCTCAACGCTCTTCACATTTTCCTTCTGTCCTTTTAACTAAATGAAATAAAAATCATCAACACCCCAACACAATAAGTGCAGGGGTGGAGGTGAGAACGACTTGATATTCGAGACACTTCGTATAAAAACAAAGCGAAAGAACCCTCGAACGGATCGAAGACACCTTTGTAAGAAACCCATACAACCCTTTGAAAGCCTGGAATGCTTCGTGTGTTAGCCCCTCCTTCTCTTACATTTAGCGTTGGCAGATTTCCTCAGATTTTTCATGCCTCATCTCACTTCACGGGTTCCTTCTGCCATTTCAACTAAAGGGAATAAAAATAATCAACACACCAACACAATAAGTGCAGGGGTGGAGATGAGAACGACTTCACATTCGAGACACTTGGTATACAAACAAAGCGAAAGAACTCTCGAACGGATCGGAGACACCTTTAAAGAAACCCATACAACCACTTGAAATCCTGGAATGCTTCGTGTGTTAACCCCTCCCTCTCTAACACTTAGCGTTGGCACACTTCCTCACAGTTTTTTCCCGCCTCAACTCTCTTCACGTGTTCCTTCTCTATTTTTAACTAATGGTGATAAAAATAATCAACACCCCAACACAATAAGTGCAGAGGTGGAAGTGAGAACGACTTCACATTCGAGACACTTCGTATACAAACAAAGCGAATAAACTCTCGAACGGATCGAAGACACCTTTGTAAGAAACCCATACATCCTCTTGAAAGCCTGGAATGCTTCGTTTGTTAGCCCCTCCTTCTCTTACACTTAGCGTTGGCACACCTCCTCAGTTTTTTTCCGTCTCATCTCTCTTCACGTGTTTCTCCTGTCATTTTAACTAAAGGGGATAAAAAGTCAACACCCCAACACAGTAAGTGCAGGGGTGGAGGTGAGAACGACTTCACATTCGAGACACTTCGTATACAAACAAAACGAAAGAACTCTCGAACGGATCGAAGACACCTTTGTAAGAAACCCATACAACCTCTTGAAAGCCTGGAATGCTTCGTTTGTTAGCCCCTCCTTCTCTTACACTTAGCGTTGGCAAACTTCCTCAGTTTTTTCCCGTCTCATCTCTCTTCACGTGTTTCTCCTGTCATTTTAACTAAAGGGGATAAAAAGTCAACACCCCAACACAGTAAGTGCAGGGGTGGAGGTGAGAACGACTTCACATTCGAGACACTTCGTATACAAACAAAGCGAAAGAACTCTTGAACGGATCGAAGACACCTTTGTAAGAAACCCATACAACCTCTTGAAATCCTGGAATGCTTCGTGTGTTAGCCCCTCCCTCTCTTACACTTAGCGTTGGCACAATTCCTCACAGTTTTTTCACGCCTCATCTCTCTTCACGTGTTCCTTCTGTCATTTTAACTAAAGGGGATAAAAATAATAAACACCCCAACACAATAAGTGCAGGGGTGGAGGTGAGAACGACTTCACATTCGAGACACTTCGTATACAAACAAAGCGAAAGAACTCTCGAACGGATCGAAGACACCTTTTAAGAAACCCATACAACCCCTTGAAAGCCTGGAATGTTTCGTGTGTTATCCCCTCTCTCTCTTACACTTAGCTTCGGCAGACTTTCTAAAAGGTTTTATCGCCTCATCCTTCTCTACATGTAAATTCTGTCAATTTAATTAAGGGAATAAAAAAAACATCACCCCAACACAAAAAGTGCAGGGGTGGAGGTGAGAACGACTTCACATTCGAGACACTTCGTATACAAACAAAGCGAAAGAACTCTTGAACGGATCGAAGACACCTTTGTAAGAAACCCATACAACCTCTTGAAAT
This sequence comes from Meta bourneti, assembly GCA_933210815.1. Taxonomy (NCBI): domain Eukaryota; kingdom Metazoa; phylum Arthropoda; class Arachnida; order Araneae; family Tetragnathidae; genus Meta; species Meta bourneti. The sequence goes on from OW119929.1 coordinate 9,373,803, forward strand.
CCTGGAATGCTTCGTGTGTTAGCCCCTCCCTCTCTTACACTTAGCGTTGGCACAACTCCTCACAGTTTTTTCACGCCTCATCTCTCTTCACGTGTTCCTTCTGTCATTTTAACTGAAGGGGATAAAAATAATAAACACCCCAACACAATAAGTGCAGGGGTGGAGGTGAGAACGACTTCACATTCGAGACACTTCGTATACGAACCAAGCGAAAGAACTCTCGAACGGATCGAAGACACCTTATAAGAAACCCATACAACCCCTTGAAATCCTGGAATGCTTCGTGTGTTAGCCCCTCCCTCTCTAACACTTAGCGTTGGCACACTTCCTCACAGTTTTTTCCCGCCTCATCTCTCTTCACATGTTCCTTCTGTCATTTTAACTAAAGGGAATAAAAATAATCAACACCCCAACACAGTAAGTGCAGGGGGGGAGGTGAGAACGACTTCACATTCGAGACACTTCGTATACAAACAAAGCGAAAGAACTCTCGAACGGATCGAACACACCTTTGTAAGAAACCCATACATCCTCTTGAAAGCCTGGAATGCTTCGTTTGTTAGCCCCTCCTTCTCTTACACTTAGCGTTGGCACACTTCCTCAGTTTTTTCCCGTCACATCTCTCCACGTGTTTCTCCTGTCAGTTTAACTAAAGGGGATAAAAAGTCAACACCCCAACACAGTAAGTGCAGGGGTGGAGGTGAGAACGACTTCACATTCGAGACACTTCGTATACAAACAAAGCGAAAGAACTCTTGAACGGATCGAAGACACCTTTGTAAGAAACCCATACAACCTCTTGAAATCCTGGAATGCTTCGTGTGTTAGCCCCTCCCTCTCTTACACTTAGCGTTGGCACACTTCCTCACAGTTTTTTCACTCCTCATCTCTCTTCACGTGTTCCTTCTGTCATTTTAACTAAACGGATAAAAATAATAAACACCCCAACACAATAAGTGCAGGGGTGGAGGTGAGAACGACTTCACATTCGAGACACTTCGTATACAAACAAAGCGAAAGAACTCTCGAACGGATCGAAGACACCTTTGTAAGAAACCCATACAACCTCTTGAAAGCCTGGAATGTTTCGTGTGTTAGCCCCTCCCTCTCTTACACTAAGCGTTGGCACACTTCCTCAGTTTTTTCGCGGCTCATCTCTCTTCACATTTTCCTTCTGTCATTATAACTAAAGGAAATAAAAATAATCAACACCCCAACACAATAAGTGCAGGGGTGGAGGTGAGAACGACTTCATATTCGAGACACTTCGTATACAAACAAAGCGAAAGAACTCTCGAACGGATCGAAGACACCTTTGTAAGAAACCCATACATCCTCTTGAAAGCCTGGAATGCTTCGTTTGTTAGCCCCTCCTTCTCTTACACTTAGCGTTGGCACACTTCCTCAGTTTTTCCACGTCTCATCTCTCTTCACGTGTTTCTCCTGTCATTTTAACTAAAGGGGATAAAAAGTCAACACCCCAACACAGTAAGTGCAGGGGTGGAGGTGAGAACGACTTCACATTCGAGACACTTCGTATACAAACAAAACGAAAGAACTCTCGAACGGATCGAAGACACCCATGTAAGAAACCCATACAACCTCTTGAAAGCCTGGAATGCTTGTTTGTTAGCCCCTCCTTCTCTTACACTTAGCGTTGGCACACTTCCTCAGTTTTTTCCCGTCTCATCTCTCTTCACGTGTTTCTCCTGTCATTTTAACTAAAGGGGATAGAAAGTCAACACCCCAACACAGTAAGTGCAGGGGTGGAGGTGAGAACGACTTCACATTCGAGACACTTCGTATACAAACAAAGCGAAAGAACTCTCGAACGGATCGAAGACACCTTTGTAAGAAACCCATACATCCTCTTGAAAGCCTGGAATGCTTCGTGTGTTAGCCCCTCCCTCTCTAACACATAGCGTTGGCACACTTCCTCACAGTTTTTTCCCGCCTCAACTCTCTTCACGTGTTCCTTCTCTATTTTTAAGTAAAGGGGATAAAAATAATCAACACCCCAACACAATAAGTGCAGGGGTGGAGGTGAGAACGACTTCACATTCGAGACACTTCGTATACAAACAAAGCGAAAGAACTCTCGAACGGATCGAAGACACCTTTGTAAGAAACCCATACAACCTCTTGAAAGCCTGGTATGTTTCGTGTGTTAGCCCCTCCCTCTCTTACACTTAGCGTTGGCACACTTCCTCAGAATTTTCGCGGCTCATCTCTCTTCACATTTTCCTTCTGTCATTATAACTAAAGGGAATAAAAATAATCAACACCCCAACACAATAAGTGCAGGGGTGGAGGTGAGAACGACTTCACATTCGAGACACTTCGTATACAAACAAAGCGAAAGAACTCTCGAACGGATCGAAGACACCTTTTTAAGAAACCCATACATCCTCTTGAATGCCTGGAATGCTTCACTTGTTAGCCCCTCCTTCTCTTACACTTAGCGTTGGCACACTTCCTCCGTTTTTTCCCGTCTCATCTCTCTTCACGTGTTTCTCCTGTCATTTTAACTAAAGGGGATAAAAAGTCAACACCCCAACACAGTAAGTGCAGGGGTGGAGGTGAGAACGACTTCACATTCGAGACACTTCGTATACAAACAAAGCGAAAGAACTCTTGAACGGATCGAAGACACCTTTGTAAGAAACCCATACAACCTCTTGAAATCCTGGAATGCTTCGTGTGTTAGCCCCTCCCTCTCTTACACTTAGCGTTGGCACACTTCCTCACAGTTTTTTCCCGCCTCATCTCTCTTGACGTGTTCCTTCTGTCTTTTCAACTAAAGGGAATAAAAATAATCAACACACCAACACAATAAGTGCAGGGGTGGAGATGAGAACGACTTCACATTCGAGACACTTCGTATACAAACAAAGCGAAAGAACTCTCGAACGGATCGAAGACACCTTTGTAAGAAACCCATACATCCTCTTGAAAGCCTGGAATGCTTCGTTTGTTAGCCCCTCCTTCTCTTACACTTAGCGTTGGCACACCTCCTCAGTTTTTTCCCGTCTCATCTCTCTTCACGTGTTTCTCCTGTCATTTTAACTAAAGGGGATAAAAAGTCAACACCACAACACAGTAAGTGCAGGGGTGGAGGTGAGAACGACTTCACATTCGAGACACTTCGTATACAAACAAAACGAAAGAACTCTCGAACGGATCGAAGACACCTTTGTAAGAAACCCATACAACCTCTTGAAAGCCTGGAATGCTTCGTTAGTTAGCCCCTCCTTCTCTTACACTTAGCGTTGGCAAACTTCCTCAGTTTTTTCCCGTCTCATCTCTCTTCACGTGTTTCTCCTGTCATTTTAACTAAAGGGGATAAAAAGTCAACACCCCAACACAGTAAGTGCAGGGGTGGAGGTGAGAACGACTTCACATTCGAGACACTTCGTATACAAACAAAGCGAAAGAACTCTCGAACGGATAGAAGACACCTTTAAAGAAACCCATACAACCACTTAAAATCCTGGAATGCTTCGTGTGTTAGCCCCTCCCTCTCTAACACTTAGCGTTGGCACACTTCCTCACAGTTTTTTCCGGCCTCAACTCTCTTCACGTGTTCCTTCTCTATTTTTAACTAAAGGGGATAAAAATAATCAACACCCCAACACAATAAGTGCAGGGGTGGAGGTGAGAACGACTTCACATTCGAGACACTTCGTATACAAACAAAGCGAAAGAACTCTCGAACGGATCGAAGACACCTTTGTAAGAAACCCATACATCCTCTTGAAAGCCTGGAATGCTTCGTTTGTTAGCCCCTCCTTCTCTTACACTTAGCGTTGGCACACTTCCTCAGTTTTTTCCCGTCTCATCTCTCTTCACGTGTTTCTCCTGTCATTTTAACTAAAGGGGATAAAAAGTCAACACCCCAACACAGTAAGTGCAGGGGTGGAGGTGAGAACGACTTCACATTCGAGACACTTCGTATACAAACAAAGCGAAAGATCTCTTGAACGGATCGAAGACACCTTTGTAAGAAACCCATACAACCTCTTGAAATCCTGGAATGCTTCGTGTGTTAGCCCCTCCCTCTCTTACACTTAGCGTTGGCACAATTCCTCACAGTTTTTTCACGCCTCATCTCTCTTCACGTGTTCCTTCTGTCATTTTAACTAAAGGGGATAAAAATAATAAACACCCCAACACAATAAGTGCAGGGGTGGAGGTGAGAACGACTTCACATTCGAGACACTTCGTATACAAACAAAGCGAAAGAACTCTCGAACGGATCGAAGACACCTTTTTAAGAAACTCATACAACTTCTGGAAAGCCTGGAATGCTTCGTGTGTTATCCCCTCTCTCTCTTACACTTAGCTTCGGCAGACTTTCTAAAAGGTTTTATCGCCTCATCCTTCTCTACATGTAAATTCTGTCAATTTAATTAAGGGAATAAAAAAAACATCACCCCAACACAAAAAGTGCAGGGGTGGAGGTGAGAACGACTTCACATTCGAGACACTTCGTATACAAACAAAGCGAAAGAACTCTCGAACGGATCGAAGACACCTTTTAAGAAACCCATACAACCCCTTGAAAGCCTGGAATGTTTCGTGTGTTATCCCCTCTCTCTCTTACACTTAGCTTCGGCAGACTTTCTAAAAGGTTTTATCGCCTCATCCTTCTCTACATGTAAATTCTGTCAATTTAATTAAGGGAATAAAAACAACATCACCCCAACACAAAAAGTGCAGGGGTGGAGGTGAGAACGACTTCACATTCGAGACACTTCGTATACAAACAAAGCGAAAGAACTCTCGAACGGATCGAAGACACCTTTTTAGAAACCCATACAACCCCTTGAAAGCCTGGAATGTTTCGTGTGTTATCCCCTCTCTCTCTTACACTTAGCTTCGGCAGACTTTCTAAAAGGTTTTATCGCCTCATCCTTCTCTACATGTAAATTCTGTCAATTTAACTAAAGGGAATAAAAAAAAAACATCACCCAACATAATAAGTGCAGGGGTGGAGGTGAGAACGACTTCACATTCGAGACACTTCGTATACAAACCAAGCGAAAGAACTCTCGAACGGATCGAAGACACCTTTTAAGAAACCCATACAACCCCTTGAAATCCTGGAATGCTTCGTGTGTTAGCCCCTCCCTCTCTAACACTTAGCGTTGGCACACTTCCTCACAGTTTTTTCCCGCCTCATCTCTCTTCACATGTTCCTTCTGTCATTTTAACTAAAGGGAATAAAAATAATCAACACCCCAACACAATAAGTGCAGGGGTGGAGGTGAGAACGACTTCACATTCGAGACACTTCGTATACAAACCAAGCGAAAGAACTCTCGAACGGATCGAAGACACCTTTTAAGAAACCCATACAACCCCTTGAAATCCTGGAATGCTTCGTGTGTTAGCCCCTCCCTCTCTAATACTTAGCGTTGGCACACTTCCTCACAGTTTTTTCCCGCCTCATCTCTCTTCACATGTTCCTTCTGTCATTTTAACTAAATGGAATAAAAATAATCAACAACCCTACACAATAAGTGCAGGGGTGGAGGTGAGAGCGACTTCACATTCGAGACTATTCGTATACAAACAAAGCGAAAGAACTCTCGAACGGATCGAAGACACCTTTTAAGAAACCCATACAACCTCTTGAAAGCCTGGAACGCTTCGTGTGTTAGCCCCTCCTTCTCTTACATTTAGCGTTGGCAGATTTCCTCAGATTTTTCATGCCTCATCTCTCTTCACGTGTTCCTTCTGTCATTTTAACTAAAGGGAATACAATGAACACCCCAACACAATAAGTGCAGGGGTGGAGGTGAGAACGACTGCACATTCGAGACACTTCGTATACAAACAAAGCGAAAGAACTCTCGAACGGATCGAAGACACCATTTACGAAACCCATACAACCCCTTGAAAGCCTGGAATGTTTCGTGTGTTATCCCCTCTCTCTCTCTCTTACACTTAGCTTCGGCAGACTTTCTAAAAGGTTTCATCGCCTCATCCTTCTCTTCATGTAAATTCTGTCAATTTAACTAAAGGGAATAAAAAATACATCACCCCAACACAATAAGTGCAGGGGTGGAGGTGAGAACGACTTCACATTCGAGACACTTCGTATACAAACAAAGCGAAAGAACTCTCGAACGGATCGAAGACACCTTTTAAGAAACCCATACAACCTCTTGAAAGCCTGGAACGCTTCGTGTGTTAGCCCCTCCTTCTCTTACATTTAGCGTTGGCAGATTTCCTCAGTTTTTTCCTGCCTCATCTCTCTTCACGTGTTCCTTCTGTCATTTTTACTAAAGGGAATAAAAATAATCAACACACCAACACAATAAGTGCAGGGGTGGAGGTGAGAACGACTTCACATTCGAGACACTTCGTATACAAACAAAGCGAAAGAACTCTTGAACGGATCGAAGACACCTTTGTAAGAAACCCATACAATCTCTTGAAATCCTGGAATGCTTCGTGTGTTAGCCCCTCCCTCTCTTACACTTAGCGTTGGCACACTTCCTCACAGTTTTTTCCCGCCTCATCTCTCTTGACGTGTTCCTTCTGTCTTTTCAACTAAAGGGAATAAAAATAATCAACACACCAACACAATAAGTGCAGGGGTGGAGATGAGAACGACTTCACATTCGAGACACTTGGTATACAAACAAAGCGAAAGAACTCTCGAACGGATCGGAGACACCTTTAAAGAAACCCATACAACCACTTGAAATCCTGGAATGCTTCGTGTGTTAACCCCTCCCTCTCTAACACTTAGCGTTGGCACACTTCCTCACAGTTTTTTCCCGCCTCAACTCTCTTCACGTGTTCCTTCTCTATTTTTAACTAAAGGTGATAAAAATAACCAACACCCCAACACAATAAGTGCAGGGGTGGAGGTGAGAACGACTTCACATTCGAGACACTTCGTATACAAAAAAAGCGAAAGAACTCAAGAACGGATCGAAGACACCTTTGTAAGAAACAAATACATCCTCTTGAAAGCCTGGAATGCTTCGTTTGTTAGCCCCTCCTTCTCTTACACTTAGCGTTGGCACACCTCCTCAGTTTTTTCCCGTCTCATCTCTCTTCACGTGTTTCTCCTGTCATTTTAACTAAAGGGGATAAAAAGTCAACACCCCAACACAGTAAGTGCAGGGGTGGAGGTGAGAACGACTTCACATTCGAGACACTTCGTATACAAACAAAGCGAAAGAACTCTTGAACGGATCGAAGACACCTTTGTAAGAAACCCATACAACCTCTTGAAATCCTGGAATGCTTCGTGTGTTAGCCCCTCCCTCTCTTACACTTAGCGTTGGCACAATTCCTCACAGTTTTTTCACGCCTCATCTCTCTTCACGTGTTCCTTCTGTCATTTTAACTAAAGGGGATAAAAATAATAAACACCCCAACACAATAAGTGCAGGGGTGGAGGTGAGAACGACTTCACATTCGAGACACTTCGTATACAAACAAAGCGAAAGAACTCTTGAACGGATCGAAGACACCTTTGTAAGAAACCCATACAATCTCTTGAAATCCTGGAATGCTTCGTGTGTTAGCCCCTCCCTCTCTTACACTTAGCGTTGGCACACTTCCTCACAGTTTTTTCCCGCCTCATCTCTCTTGACGTGTTCCTTCTGTCTTTTCAACTAAAGGGAATAAAAATAATCAACACACCAACACAATAAGTGCAGGGGTGGAGATGAGAACGACTTCACATTCGAGACACTTGGTATACAAACAAAGCGAAAGAACTCTCGAACGGATCGGAGACACCTTTAAAGAAACCCATACAACCACTTGAAATCCTGGAATGCTTCGTGTGTTAACCCCTCCCTCTCTAACACTTAGCGTTGGCACACTTCCTCACAGTTTTTTCCCGCCTCAACTCTCTTCACGTGTTCCTTCTCTATTTTTAACTAAAGGTGATAAAAATAACCAACACCCCAACACAATAAGTGCAGGGGTGGAGGTGAGAACGACTTCACATTCGAGACACTTCGTATACAAAAAAAGCGAAAGAACTCAAGAACGGATCGAAGACACCTTTGTAAGAAACAAATACATCCTCTTGAAAGCCTGGAATGCTTCGTTTGTTAGCCCCTCCTTCTCTTACACTTAGCGTTGGCACACCTCCTCAGTTTTTTCCCGTCTCATCTCTCTTCACGTGTTTCTCCTGTCATTTTAACTAAAGGGGATAAAAAGTCAACACCCCAACACAGTAAGTGCAGGGGTGGAGGTGAGAACGACTTCACATTCGAGACACTTCGTATACAAACAAAGCGAAAGAACTCTTGAACGGATCGAAGACACCTTTGTAAGAAACCCATACAACCTCTTGAAATCCTGGAATGCTTCGTGTGTTAGCCCCTCCCTCTCTTACACTTAGCGTTGGCACAATTCCTCACAGTTTTTTCACGCCTCATCTCTCTTCACGTGTTCCTTCTGTCATTTTAACTAAAGGGGATAAAAATAATAAACACCCCAACACAATAAGTGCAGGGGTGGAGGTGAGAACGACTTCACATTCGAGACACTTCGTATACAAACAAAGCGAAAGAACTCTCGAACGGATCGAAGACACCTTTGTAAGAAACCCATACATCCTCTTGAAAGCCTGGAATGCTTCGTTTGGTAGCCCCTCCTTCTCTTACACTTAGCGTTGGCACACTTCCTCAGATTTTTCCCGTCTCATCTCTCTTCACGTGTTTCTCCTGTAATTTTAACTAAAGGGGATAAAACAGTCAATACCCCAACACAATAAGTGCAGGGGTGGAGGTGAGAACGACTTCACATTGGAGACACTTCGTATACAAACAAAGCGAAAGAACTCTCGAACGGATCGAAGACACCTTTTTAAGAAACTCATACAACTTCTGGAAAGCCTGGAATGCTTCGTGTGTTATCCCCTCTCTCTCTTACACTTAGCTTCGGCAGACTTTCTAAAAGGTTTTATCGCCTCATCCTTCTCTACATGTAAATTCTGTCAATTTAATTAAGGGAATAAAAAAAACATCACCCCAACACAAAAAGTGCAGGGGTGGAAGTGAGAACGACTTCACATTCGAGACACTTCGTATACAAACAAAGCGAAAGAACTCTCGAACGGATCGAAGACATCTTTTAAGAAACCCATACAACCCCTTGAAAGCCTGGAATGTTTCGTGTGTTATCCCCTCTCTCTCTTACACTTAGCTTCGGCAGACTTTCTAAAAGGTTTTATCGCCTCATCCTTCTCTACATGTAAATTCTGTCAATTTAATTAAGGGAATAAAAAAAACATCACCCCAACACAAAAAGTGCAGGGGTGGAGGTGAGAACGACTTCACATTCGAGACACTTCGTATACAAACAAAGCGAAAGAACTCTCGAACGGATCGAAGACACCTTTTTAGAAACCCATACAACCCCTTGAAAGCCTGGAATGTTTCGTGTGTTATCCCCTCTCTCTCTTACACTTAGCTTCGGCAGACTTTCTAAAAGGTTTTATCGCCTCATCCTTCTCTACATGTAAATTCTGTCAATTTAACTAAAGGGAATGAAAAAAAAACCATCACCCAACATAATAAGTGCAGGGGTGGAGGTGAGAACGACTTCACATTCGAGACACTTCGTATACAAACCAAGCGAAAGAACTCTCGAACGGATCGAAGACACCTTTTAAGAAACCCATACAACCCCTTGAAATCCTGGAATGCTTCGTGTGTTAGCCCCTCCCTCTCTAACACTTAGCGTTGGCACACTTCCTCACAGTTTTTTCCCGCCTCATCTATCTTCACATGTTCCTTCTGTCATTGTAACTAAAGGTAATAAAAATAATCAACACCCCAACACAATAAGTGCAGGGGTGGAGGTGAGAGTGACTTCACATTCGAGACACTTCGTATACAAACAAAGCGAAAGAACTCTCGAACGGATCGAAGACACCTTTGTAAGAAACCCATACAACCTCTTGAAAGCCTGGAATGTTTCGTGTGTTATCCCCTCTCTCTCTCTTACACTTAGCTTCGGCAGACTTTCTAAAAGGTTTTATCGCCTCATCCTTCTCTACATGTAAATTCTATCAATTTAACTAAAGGGAATAAAAAAAAACCATCACCCAACATAATAAGTGCAGGGGTGGAGGTGAGAGCGACTTCACATTCGAGACACTTCGTATACAAACAAAGCGAAAGAACTCTCGAACGGATCGAAGACACCTTTTAAGAAACCCATACAACTCCTTGAAATCCTGGAATGCTTCGTGTGTTAGCCCCTCCATCTCTTACACTTAGCGTTGGCACAATTCCTCACAGTTTTTTCACGCCTCATCTCTCTTCACGTGTTCCTTCTGTCATTTTAACTAAAGGGAATAAAAATAATCAACACCCCAACACAATAAGTGCAGGGGTGGAGGTGAGAGCGACTTCACATTCGATACACTTGGTATACAAACAAAGCGAAAGAACTCTCGAACGGATCGAAGACACCTTTTAAGAAACCCATACAACCCCTTGAAATCCTGGAATGCTTCGTGTGTTAGCCCCTCCCTCTCTAACACTTAGCGTTGGCACACTTCCTCACAGTTTTTTCCCGCCTCATCTCTCTTCACATGTTCCTTCTGTCATTTTAACTAAATGGAATAAAAATAATCAACACCCCAACACAATAAGTGCAGGGGTGGAGGTGAGAGCGACTTCACATTCGAGACTATTCGTATACAAACAAAGCGAAAGAACTCTCGAACGGATCGAAGACACTTTTGTAAGAAACCCATACAACCTCTTGAAAGCCTGGAATGCTTCGTGTGTTAGCCCCTCCTTCTCTTACATTTAGCGTTGGCAGATTTCCTCAGATTTTTCATGCCTCATCCCTCTTCACGTGTTCCTTCTGTCATTTTAACTAAAGGGAATACAATCAACACCCCAACACAATAAGTGCAGGGGTGGAGGTGAGAACGACTTCACATTCGAGATACTTCGTATACAAACAAAGCGAAAGAACTCTCGAACGGATCGAAGACACCTTTGTAAGAAACAAATACATCCTCTTGAAAGCCTGGAATGCTTCGTTTGTTAGCCCCTCCTTCTCTTACACTTAGCGTTGGCACACCTCCTCAGTTTTTTCCCGTCTCATCTCTCTTCACGTTTTTCTCCTGTCATTTTAACTAAAGGGGATAAAAAGTCAACACCCCAACACAGTAAGTGCAGGGGTGTAGGTGAGAACGACTTCACATTCGAGACACTTCGTATACAAACAAAGCGAAAGAACTCTTGAACGGATCGAAGACACCTTTTTAAGAAACTCATACAACTTCTGGAAAGCCTGGAATGCTTCGTGTGTTATCCCCTCTCTCTCTTACACTTAGCTTCGGCAGACTTTCTAAAAGGTTTTATCGCCTCATCCTTCTCTACATGTAAATTCTATCAATTTAACTAAAGGGAATAAAAAAAATACCATCACCCAACATAATAAGTGCAGGGGTGGAGGTGAGAGCGACTTCACATTCGAGACACTTCGTATACAAACAAAGCGAAAGAACTCTCGAACGGATCGAAGACACCTTTTAAGAAACCCATACAACTCCTTGAAATCCTGGAATGCTTCGTGTGTTAGCCCCTCCATCTCTTACACCTAGCGTTGGCACAATTCCTCACAGTTTTTTCACGCCTCATCTCTCTTCACGTGTTCCTTCTGTCATTTTAACTAAAGGGAATAAAAATAATCAACACCCCAACACAATAAGTGCAGGGGTGGAGGTGAGAGCGACTTCACATTCGATACACTTGGTATACAAACAAAGCGAAAGAACTCTCGAACGGATCGAAGACACCTTTGTAAGAAACCCATACAACCTCTTGAAAGCCTGGAATGTTTCGTGTGTTATCCCCTCTCTCTCTCTTACACTTAGCTTCGGCAGACTTTCTAAAAGGTTTTATCGCCTCATCCTTCTCTACATGTAAATTCTATCAATTTAACTAAAGGGAATAAAAAAAAACCATCACCCAACATAATAAGTGCAGGGGTGGAGGTGAGAACGACTTCACATTCGAGATACTTCGTATACAAACAAAGCGAAAGAACTCTCGAACGGATCGAAGACACCTTTGTAAGAAACCCATACAACCTCTTGAAATCCTGGAATGCTTCGTGTGTTAGCCCCTCCCTCTCTTACACTTAGCGTTGGCACAATTCCTCACAGTTTTTTCACGCCTCATCTCTCTTCACGTGTTCCTTCTGTCATTTTAACTAAAGGGGATAAAAATAATAAACACCCCAACACAATAAGTGCAGGGGTGGAGGTGAGAACGACTTCACATTCGAGACACTTCGTATACAAACAAAGCGAAAGAACTCTCGAACGGATCGAAGACACCTTTGTAAGAAACCCATACAACCTCTTGAAAGCCTGGAATGTTTCGTGTGTTAGCCCCTCCCTCTCTTACACTAAGCGTTGGCACACTTCCTCAGTTTTTTCGCGGCTCATCTCTCTTCACATTTTCCTTCTGTCATTATAACTAAAGGGAATAAAAATAATCAACACCCCAACACAATAAGTGCAGGAGTGGAGGTGAGAACGACTTCACATTCGAGACACTTCGTATACAAACAAAGCGAAAGAACTCTCGAACGGATCGAAGACACCTTTGTAAGAAACCCATACATCCTCTTGAAAGCCTGGAATGCTTCGTTTGGTAGCCCCTCCTTCTCTTACACTTAGCGTTGGCACACTTCCTCAGTTTTTCCCGTCTCATCTCTCTTCACGTGTTTCTCCTGTAATTTTAACTAAAGGGGATAAAACAGTCAATACCCCAACACAATAAGTGCAGGGGTGGAGGTGAGAACGACTTCACATTCGAGACACTTCGTATACAAACAAAGCGAAAGAACTCTCGAACGGATCGAAGACACCTTTTTAAGAAACTCATACAACTTCTGGAAAGCCTGGAATGCTTCGTGTGTTATCCCCTCTCTCTCTTACACTTAGCTTCGGCAGACTTTCTAAAAGGTTTTATCGCCTCATCCTTCTCTACATGTAAATTCTGTCAATTTAATTAAGGGAATAAAAAAAACATCACCCCAACACAAAAAGTGCAGGGGTGGAGGTGAGAACGACTTCACATTCGAGACACTTCGTATACAAACAAAGCGAAAGAACTCTCGAACGGATCGAAGACACCTTTTAAGAAACCCATACAACCCCTTGAAAGCCTGGAATGTTTCGTGTGTTATCCCCTCTCTCTCTTACACATAGCTTCGGCAGACTTTCTAAAAGGTTTTATCGCCTCATCCTTCTCTACATGTAAATTCTGTCAATTTAACTAAAGGGAATAAAAAAAAAACCATCACCCAACATAATAAGTGCAGGGGTGGAGGTGAGAACGACTTCACATTCGAGACACTTCGTATACAAACCAAGCGAAAGAACTCTCGAACGGATCGAAGACACCTTTTAAGAAACCCATACAACCCCTTGAAATCCTGGAATGCTTCGTGTGTTAGCCCCTCCCTCTCTAACACTTAGCGTTGGCACACTTCCTCACAGTTTTTTCCCGCCTCATCTCTCTTCACATGTTCCTTCTGTCATTTTAACTAAAGGGAATAAAAATAATCAACACCCCAAAACAATAAGTGCAGGGGTGGAGGTGAGAGTGACTTCACATTCGAGACACTTCGTATACAAACAAAGAGAAAGAACTCTCGAACGGATCGAAGACACCTTTGTAAGAAACCCATACAACCTCTTGAAAGCCTGGAATGTTTCGTGTGTTATCCCCTCTCTCTCTCTTACACTTAGCTTCGGCAGACTTTCTAAAAGGTTTTATCGCCTCATCCTTCTCTACATGTAAATTCTATCAATTTAACTAAAGGGAATAAAAAAAATACCATCACCCAACATAATAAGTGCAGGGGTGGAGGTGAGAGCGACTTCACATTCGAGACACTTCGTATACAAACAAAGCGAAAGAACTCTCGAACGGATCGAAGACACCTTTTAAGAAACCCATACAACTCCTTGAAATCCTGGAATGCTTCGTGTGTTAGCCCCTCCATCTCTTACACCTAGCGTTGGCACAATTCCTCACAGTTTTTTCACGCCTCATCTCTCTTCACGTGTTCCTTCTGTCATTTTAACTAAAGGGAATAAAAATAATCAACACCCCAACACAATAAGTGCAGGGGTGGAGGTGAGAGCGACTTCACATTCGATACACTTGGTATACAAACAAAGCGAAAGAACTCTCGAACGGATCGAAGACACCTTTGTAAGAAACCCATACAACCTCTTGAAAGCCTGGAATGTTTCGTGTGTTATCCCCTCTCTCTCTCTTACACTTAGCTTCGGCAGACTTTCTAAAAGGTTTTATCGCCTCATCCTTCTCTACATGTAAATTCTATCAATTTAACTAAAGGGAATAAAAAAAAACCATCACCCAACATAATAAGTGCAGGGGTGGAGGTGAGAGCGACTTCACATTCGAGACACTTCGTATACAAACAAAGCGAAAGAACTCTCGAACGGATCGAAGACACCTTTGTAAGAAACCCATACAACCTCTTGAAAGCCTGGAATGTTTCGTGTGTTATCCTCTCTCTCTTACACTTAGATTCGGCAGACTTTCTAAAAGGTTTTATCGCCTCATCCTTCTCTATATGTAAATTCTGTCAATTTAACTAAAGGGAATAAAAAAAAACATCACCCCAACACAATAAGTGCAGGGGTGGAGGTGAGAACGACTTCACATTCGAGACACTTCGTATACAAACAAAGCGAAAGAACTCTCGAACGGATCGAAGACACCTTTTAAGAAACCCATACAACCCCTTGAAATCCTGGAATGCTTCGTGTGTTAGCCCCTCCCTCCCTAACACTTAGTGTTGGCACACTTCCTCACAGTTTTTTCCCGCCTCATCTCTCTTCACATGTTCCTTCTGTCATTTTAACTAAAGGGAATAAAAAAGGCAACACCGCAACACAATAATTGCAGGGGTGGAGGTGAGAACGACTTCACATTCGAGACACTTCGTATACAAACAAAGCGAAAGAACTCTAGAACGGATCGAAGACACCTTTGTTAGAAACCCATACAACCTCTTGAAAGCCTGGAATGCTTCTTGTGTTAGCCCCTCCTTCTCTTACATTTAGCGTTGGCAGATTTCATCAGATTTTTCATGCCTCATCCCTCTTCACGTGTTCCTTCTGTCATTTTTACTAAAGGGAATAAAAATAATCAACACCCCAACACAATAAGTGCAGGGGTGGAGGTGAGAGCGACTTCACATTCGATACACTTGGTATACAAACAAAGCGAAAGAACTCTCGAACGGATCGAAGACACCTTTGTAAGAAACCCATACAACCTCTTGAAAGCCTGGAATGTTTCGTGTGTTATCCCCTCTCTCTCTCTTACACTTAGCTTCGGCAGACTTTCTAAAAGGTTTTATCGCCTCATCCTTCTCTACATGTAAATTCTATCAATTTAACTAAAGGGAATAAAAAAAAACCATCACCCAACATAATAAGTGCAGGGGTGGAGGTGAGAGCGACTTCACATTCGAGACACTTCGTATACAAACAAAGCGAAAGAACTCTCGAACGGATCGAAGACACCTTTGTAAGAAACCCATACAACCTCTTGAAAGCCTGGAATGTTTCGTGTGTTATCCTCTCTCTCTTACACTTAGATTCGGCAGACTTTCTAAAAGGTTTTATCGCCTCATCCTTCTCTATATGTAAATTCTGTCAATTTAACTAAAGGGAATAAAAAAAAACATCACCCCAACACAATAAGTGCAGGGGTGGAGGTGAGAACGACTTCACATTCGAGACACTTCGTATACAAACAAAGCGAAAGAACTCTCGAACGGATCGAAGACACCTTTTAAGAAACCCATACAACCCCTTGAAATCCTGGAATGCTTCGTGTGTTAGCCCCTCCCTCCCTAACACTTAGTGTTGGCACACTTCCTCACAGTTTTTTCCCGCCTCATCTCTCTTCACATGTTCCTTCTGTCATTTTAACTAAAGGGAATAAAAAAGGCAACACCGCAACACAATAATTGCAGGGGTGGAGGTGAGAACGACTTCACATTCGAGACACTTCGTATACAAACAAAGCGAAAGAACTCTAGAACGGATCGAAGACACCTTTGTTAGAAACCCATACAACCTCTTGAAAGCCTGGAATGCTTCTTGTGTTAGCCCCTCCTTCTCTTACATTTAGCGTTGGCAGATTTCATCAGATTTTTCATGCCTCATCCCTCTTCACGTGTTCCTTCTGTCATTTTTACTAAAGGGAATAAAAATAATCAACACCCCAACACAATAAGTGCAGGGGTGGAGGTGAGAGCGACTTCACATTCGAGACACTTCGTATACAAACAAAGCGAAAGAACTCTCGAACGGATCGAAGACACTTTTGTAAGAAACCCATACAACCTCTTGAAAGCCTGGAATGCTTCGTGTGTTAGCCCCTCCTTCTCTTACA
This sequence comes from Meta bourneti, assembly GCA_933210815.1. NCBI lineage: Eukaryota > Metazoa > Arthropoda > Arachnida > Araneae > Tetragnathidae > Meta > Meta bourneti. The sequence goes on from OW119929.1 coordinate 9,390,260, forward strand.
TTTAGCGTTGGCAGATTTCCTCAGATTTTTCATGCCTCATCTCTGTTCACGTGGTCCATCTGTCATTTTAACTAAAGGGAATAAAAATAATCAACACCCCAACACAATAAGTGCAGAGGTGGAGGTGAGAGCGACTTCACATTCGAGACACTTCGTATACAAACAAAGCGAAAGAACTCTCGAACGGATCGAAGACACCTTTGTAAGAAACCCATACAACCTCTTGAAAGCCTGGAATGTTTCGTGTGTTATCCTCTCTCTCTTACACTAAGCTTCGGCAGACTTTCTAAAAGGTTTTATCGCCTCATCCTTCTCTACATGTAAATTCTGTCAATTTAATTAAAGAGAATAAAAAAAAAACATCACCCCAACACAATAAATGCAGGGGTGGATGTGAGAACGACTTCACATTGGAGACACTTCGTATACAAACAAAGCGAAAGAACTCTCGAACGGATCGAAGACACCTTTTAAGAAACCCATACAACCCCTTGAAATCCTGGAATGCTTCGTGTGTTAGCCCCTCCCTCTCTAACACTTAGCGTTGGCACACTTCCTCACAGTTTTTTCCGCCTCATCTCTCTTCACCTGTTCCTTCTGTCATTTTAACTAAAGGGAATAAAAATAATCAACACCCCAACACAATAAGTGCAGGGGTGGAGGTGAGAACGACTTAACATTCGAGACACTTCATATACAAACAAAGCGAAAGAACTCTCGAACGGATCGAAGACACCTTTTAGGAAACCCATACAACCCCTTGAAAGCCTGGAATGTTTCGTGTGTTATCCCCTCTCTCTCTTACACTTAGCTTCGGCAGACTTTCTAAAAGGTTTTATCGCCTCATCCTTCTCTACATGTAAATTCTGTCAATTTAACTAAAGGAAATAAAAAAAAACATTCCCCAACACAATAAGTGCAGGGGTGGAGGTGAGAGCGACTTCACATTCGAGACACTTCGTATACAAACAAAGCGAAAGAACTCTCGAACGGATCGAAGACACCTTTATAGAAACCCATACAACCCCTTGAAAGCCTGGAATGTTTCGTGTGTTACCCCTCTCTCTCTTACACTTAGCTTCAGCAGACTTTCTAAAAGTTTTTATCGCCTCATTCTTCTCTACATGTAAATTCTGTCAATTTAACTAAAGGGAATAAAAAGAAACCATCACCCAACACAATAAGTGCAGGGGTGGAGGTGAGAACGACTTCACATTCGAGACACTTCGTATACAAACAAAGCGAAAGAACTCTCGAACGGATCGAAGACACCTTTGTAAGAAACCCATACAACCTCTTGAAAGCCTGGAATGTTTCGTGTGTTAGCCCCTCCCTCTCTTACACTAAGCGTTGGCACACTTCCTCAGTTTTTTCGCGGCTCATCTCTCTTCACATTTTCCTTTTGTCATTATAACTAAAGGTAATAAAAATATTCAACACCCCAACACAATAAGTGCAGGGGTGGAGGTGAGAACGACTTCACATTCGAGACACTTCGTATACAAACAAAGCGAAAGAACTCTCGAACGGATCGAAGACACCTTTTAAGAAACCCATACAACCCCTTGAAATCCTGGAATGCTTCCTGTGTTAGCCCCTCCCTCTCTAACACTTAGCGTTGGCACACTTCCTCACAGTTTTTTCCCGCCTCATCTCTCTTCACCTGTTCCTTCTGTCATTTTAAGTAAAGGGAATAAAAATAATCAACACCCCAACACAATAAGTGCAGGGGTGGAGGTGAGAGCGACTTCACATTCGAGACACTTCGTATACAAACAAAGCGAAAGAACTCTCGAACGGATCGAAGACACCTTTATAGAAACCCATACAACCTCTTGAAAGCCTGGAATGTTTCGTGTGTTTTCCCCTCTCTCTTACATTTAGCTTCCTTCGGCAGACTTTCTAAAAGCTTTTATCGCCTCATCCTTCTCTACATGTAAATTCTGTCAATTTAACTAAAGGGAATAAAAAAAACCATCACCCAACACAATAAGTGCAGGGGTGGAGGTGAGAACGACTTCACTTTCGAGACACTTCGTATACAAACAAAGCGAAAGAACTCTCGAACGGATCGAAGACACCTTTTAAGAAACCCATACAACCCCTTGAAATCCTGGAATGCTTCGTGTGTTAGCCCCTCCCTCTCTAACACTTAGCGTTGGCACACTTCCTCACAGTTTTTTCCCGCCTCATCTCTCTTCACCTGTTCCTTCTGTCATTTTAACTAAAGGGAATAAAAATAATCAACACCCCAACACAATAAGTGCAGGGGTGGAGGTGAGAGCGACTTCACATTCGAGACACTTCGTATACAAACAAAGCGAAAGAACTCAAGAACGGATCGAAGACACCTTTGTAAGAAACCCATACAACCTCTTGAAAGCCTGGAATGTTTCGTGTGTTATCCCCTCTCTCTCTTACACTGATCTTCGGCAGACTTTCTAAAAGGTTTTATCGCCTCATCCTTCTCTACATGTAAATTCTATCAATTTAACTAAAGGGAATAAAAAAAACATCACCCCAACACAATAAGTGCAGGGGTGGAGGTGAGAACGACTTCACATTCGAGACACTTCGTATACAAACCAAGCGAAAGAACTCTCGAACGGATCGAAGACACCTTTTAAGAAACCCATACAACCCCTTGAAATCCTGGAATGCTTCGTGTGTTAGCCCCTCCCTCTCTAACACTTAGCGTTGGCACACTTCCTCACAGTTTTTTCCCGCCTCATCTCTCTTCACATGTTCCTTCTGTCATTTTAACTAAATGGAATAAAAATAATCAACACCCCAACACAATAATTGCAGGGGTGGAGGTGAGAGCGACTTCACATTCGAGACTATTCGTATACAAACAAAGCGAAAGAACTCTCGAACGGATCGAAGACACTTTTGTAAGAAACCCATACTGTCGGATTGATACTCTACCTGATTATTATCTTTGTTTTGATATATTTAGTAAGTTGCGAATGGCAACAGTCTAGTTTTAGTTTGTGTTTTATGTACGCAGAGAAATGGCTTCTGAGTTCCTTTGTCGTATTTTAGAGAGAAATAATACGTATTATTTACGCCATAAATGCTTCTGAGTGTTATTTTGTGATCTAAAGCAAAGAGTGTACATATTAGAGCTGTAAATAAACTGTTTTGTGTTATAAGGTGTTTTTATGGAACAATTGAGTACACCAACTATAATCTGAATACTTCTGATTCCGAAATTCAAAACGGAACATCTGGCGTCCGTGACAGGACTCGACTGCTGATTATTTGGGTGAGTTTTTGTTTTGTCTATCCTATTTCCTGAATTAATATGGAAGCAGCAAAGAAAAATAGAACTCAGCAGAGGAGACTGTTTAGTAAAGCATGTAATGAGTTTGATGCTGACGAAGCAAACTTAGAAATTTCTGATAAAATACTTTTTCTGAAAGTTATTGAGGAAAAAGCTACGCTAATGGTGAATGCTGAAGAAAATGTTAAGCAGTTTCTTTTTTCTGAAAACATTGAAGATGATGTAATAGAGAAAGAGATCGATGAATCTGAAAGTTATATAGACCGTTGGCGGTTGTTACAGTTTAAGTTGAAACAACTTTCGCTTTCAGAAAGAGAAGACGTTATTTCGAATTGTAGTGTTTCTCAGCAAAATACATTATTACGTTACCCTAAAATACAGTTACCTACATTTAATGGAGATTTAAGAAACTGGGTTAGATTTTGGGGTCAATTTGAGAAAGTAGATAAAGACCATAATTTAGATCCACATGATAAGTTCTCATACCTATCCCAATGTATGGAGAAGGGAAGTGTTGCCGAAGAACTAATTAAAAGTTTTCCACCCGGGGGAAACAGTTATGAGAAAGCTATAGAACAATTGAAATTACGTTTTGGCAGAGAAGAACTACTTATACAGGTGTATGTTAGGGATCTTCTATCATTAGTTCTCCAAAAGCAGAATATGCCGAGAAAATCTTTGAGAAATCTTTATGATTTATTAGAAACAAAGCTCCGTGCGCTTGAGATATTAGGAGTAACTAGGGATAAATATGCGTCGATGCTTTTCCCACTTGTTGAGTCTGCTCTACCTGAGGAAACGCTTCTAGCGTGGGAACGATATAGATCTACAAGTCGTAGATCACATGATGAGGAAGATCAAAATACAACTAAAATTACTAAAAAGTCTGATCTCGATTCAATTCTTGATTTTCTTCAAGATGAAGTACAGGCAGAGGAACGTATAATTCTAGCCTCACAAAACTTTGGAGTTGAAACCAAGCATAATTTTAAATTGTTCAAGGAGAAGAGGGCTGGAAATAATAAAAGTAAATATGGGGACCCTCGTCAAATAGCTAGTGCGGCTGATCTTTTAACCTCTTCGAAGGAACAGAGACAGTGCATATTTTGCCACAATTTACATAATTCCACTGACTGTTTGAAGGTACGAAAAATGGCGATGAAAGATAGAGAGAATCTCGTAGAGAAATCAGGGTGCTGTTTTCTGTGCTTAAAACCAGGTCATCAAGTTCGTAAATGTTACTCAAAGGTAACTTGTTTGGGTTGTGGAAAAAGACATCATATTTTACTCTGTCATAGCATAAAGCAGCAAGCATTCTCACCTACCGGAAAAGAAACTACAGAATTAGATAATGTTCCGAATGAGGATCAAGCACTTGCGAATGTGTCCCAAAGCCCTAGTGTTATGTTACTAACGTTAACGGTTTTAATCAGAGGTGATGGGAGAAAACGGAAAGCAAGAGCCATCATAGACTCTGCTTCACAGCACTCTTACATTTTAAAAAATACTGCTAAAGAAATGAAATATAAAAGGGAAGGCTGGGAATATCTTCAACATTCTCTGTTCGGTGGAGAAAATACAGGAGTGTGCAAGCATGATGTGTTTACTTTATATTTGACAAGTTGCGATGGGTCGTATAACTGTCATTTCAAAGTATTGAGTCAACCTGTTATCTGTGCAAGCGTTCCACCGACAATGCCTGCGATTCATTTAAAAGAGCTTACGGACTGTAGTATTCATGTGAGCGATGATTATAAAGGTCCTATTGAAATTTTAATAGGAGCCGATGTAGTTGGAAAAATCCTTACCGGTGGTTACAAATCCTTACCTTGTGGTTTAACAGCAATGGAAACACGTTTAGGGTGGACCATTATGGGACGTATACCACAGATTTCTTCAGAGGAAAATGAAATCTCAGTAGCTAGCTCTATGCTTTCTACTACTAGAACAATAACAGAATTGTGGACTCTTGACACTCTCGGCATAACCGATCCATCTGAGAAGAAAACTAAAGAAGACCTTCAGGAATCTGCCAGAGAGCATTTTATTAACACAGTTCAGGTCGACAAAGACAATCGTTTCGTGGTACATTTACCCTGGCTTGCCGATCACCCTCCACTGCCTGATAATTTTAACTTGGCTTTAAAGAGACTGGACGGTACTGCACGAAAGTTAAAAGAAGAAAATTTGTATGACGATTATAATCAAATATTTGAAGAATGGGCAAGAGAAGGAATAATTGAAGAAGTTCCTAAGCATGAGATTCAATTGCCGTCTCATTATTTACCACATAGACATGTCGTGAAAGAGAATAGCACAACCAGAATCAGACCTGTGTTTGATGCTTCGGCGAAGATGAGAGGTTCCCCAAGCTTGAATGACTGCCTGGAGAAAGGAATAAACCTTGTTGAGTTAATTCCTACTATATTAACACGTTTTCGGATGAACAAGTTTGGAGTTACGGCAGACATCCGTAAAGCATTTTTACAAATTCGCCTACAAGAAAACGACAAAGATTATTTAAGATTTCTTTGGTATAATGAAAACAATGAACTGAAATACTTAAGACACTGTCGTGTCGTCTTTGGAATTTCTAGTAGTCCCTTCTTACTTAATTCTGTCATTCAATATCATCTAGAAACGATTTTGGAGGAAGCACAACTTGGGAACTCAAAATATCCTGTGGATATGGTTCAGAAATTTAAAAACAGTTTTTATGTGGACAATTGTTTAACTAGTGTAAAAACTGAGACAGAATTGCATGAGTTCATTCAAGTAACTACAGATATTATGTCAGAAAGGAAGTTTGACCTTAGAGGGTGGGAGCACAATTGTTCCCATTCCTCAACAGAAGAGGTTTCTTGTGTAAAAAATAAAATTGTCCCGGTATTAGGCCTGCAATGGTTTTTAAACTCAGATACTCTTTCCGTAAATGAAGAAGTGTTGAAAGAAAAGAGGAAAGAAATAGTATCATCTATGGTGAACCTTCAAAATATAGACAATCCCTTCTTCTATAAGTTTTCGAGCTATAGCAAAACTATAAGAATTATTGCCTGGCTACTTCGATTCATTAATAATTGTCGTATTTCGAGAAATACTAGAAAATATGGTAGCCTTGATTCCGAAGAAATTTCTGTAGCTGAGTATGGAGTTATCAGAATAATACAGAAAGAAAGCTTCGTTAATGAACAAGATGAAAAGTTAAAAACTCAGGGAGCCTTCAAAGATATCATCCGATTGAAAACAAAACTTTTATATCGACCAGATAGTGAAGATTTTAAGATGCCTGCAATTTTACCATCCAAACATGAAGTTGTAATGCGTATAGTGATACACTATCATGTAAAAAATGCTCATGCTGGGACTCAAATGCTGCTTAACATTTTAAGAGAGCGATTCTGGATTCTGCATGGTAGAAAGACAGTGAGATCTATCCTATCCAAATGTATTGTCTGTAAGAGACATTCTGCAAAGAAGCTTGATGCTCTCACTGCATCTCTTCCAGAGGACCGTATACGAGAGGCTGCTGTATTTGAGATCTGTGGTGTTGACCTGGCGGGACCACTGTTTCTCAGAGATAATAACAAATCTTGGGTTTGTCTATTCACATGCGCTGTCTATAGGGCAGTACACATTGAATTAGTGGCTTCTTTATCTACGCAATCCTTCTTAATGGCTTTGCGCAGGTTCATAGCCCGTAGAGGAAGATGCAGTACTATCTATTGTGACAATGGCTCCAATTTTGTAGGTGCTTCAAATTTGCTAGGTGCACTGGATTGGAACCTTATTGTGAGTGACACTGCTTTTCATCCTATTAAGTGGAAATTCAACCCACCGACTGCCTCTTGGTGGGGTGGATGGTGGGAGAGACTGATCGGTATTCTTAAAAGGTTATTGAGAAGAGTACTGGGCCGATCTTCTTTAACTTATGAACAGATGACGACGGTGCTATGTGATTGCGAATCCATAATTAATTCACGACCGATAACGTATGTCGCGGATAATGACGCAGAACTGGTTCCATTGACTCCTTCAATGTTCCTGCAAGATACCAAAATGAGTGGTGTTCCTGACTGTGATAGAATTGATCACCAGAGTCTTAACCAACGTGTTAAGTATCGACAAAATTTACAAAAAGCCTTAAGAAATAGATTTCGATCGGAATACTTGGGAGCTCTGCTTCAGAGACCAGAACGTAAAAGGGCTGCCGAAGTAGTAATTGGTGACGTTGTCTTGATTGGAAGCGACAACACGAAACGTATCAGTTGGTCATTTGGGAAAATAATCGAGGTAATCCCAGGGAAAGATGGTGTTACGAGACTTGTGAGACTAAAAACTGCAAGAGGTGAGTTGCTTCGACCGATACAACGCCTCTATCCTTTAGAAGTGTCAGCAGCAGAGTCAGTTCTAGTTAGAGAAAAATTACCAAGTACAAAATTAAGTGAGCAACCAACAGTCAGTCAATCAGTTGACTGCAATGTTGAATCTTCTGAGGATGTAAGAAAAACTAGAAGTGGCCGTAGCATTAAAATGCCTCATAAACTGGACTTGTGTACTGTTTATATAATTTTGTTATTGTAATTATAACTAGTTGTAAGTTAAATTTTAAGATAAAAGTTAACTTAGGTGGGAGAATGTCGGATTGATACTCTACCTGATTATTATCTTTGTTTTGATATATTTAGTAAGTTGCGAATGGCAACAGTCTAGTTTTAGTTTGTGTTTTATGTACGCAGAGAAATGGCTTCTGAGTTCCTTTGTCGTATTTTAGAGAGAAATAATACGTATTATTTACGCCATAAATGCTTCTGAGTGTTATTTTGTGATCTAAAGCAAAGAGTGTACATATTAGAGCTGTAAATAAACTGTTTTGTGTTATAAGGTGTTTTTATGGAACAATTGAGTACACCAACTATAATCTGAATACTTCTGATTCCGAAAGTCCAAACGGAACACATACAACCTCTTGAAAGCCTGGAATGCTTCGTGTGTTAGCCCCTCCTTCTCTTACATTTAGCGTTGGCAGATTTCCTCAGATTTTTCATGCCTCATCTCTCTTCACGTGTTCCTTCTGTCATTTTAACTAAAGGGAATCAATCAACACCCCAACACAATAAGTGCAGGGGTGGAGGTGAGAACGACTTCACATTCGAGACACTTATACAAACAAAGCGAAAGAACTCTCGAACGGATCGAAGACACCTTTGTAAGAAATCCATACAACCTCTTGAAAGCCTGGAATGCTTCGTGTGTTAGCCCCTCCCTCTCGTACACTTAGCGTTGGCACACTTCCTCAAAGTTTTTTCCCGCCTCATCTCTCTTCACATATTCCTTCTGTCATTTTAACTAAATGGAATAAAAATAATCAACACACCAACACAATAAGTGCAGGGGTGGAGGTGAGAACGACTTCACATTCGAGACACTTATACAAACAAAGCGAAAGAACTCTCGAACGGATCGAAGACACCTTTGTAAGAAATCCATACAACCTCTTGAAAGCCTGGAATGCTTCGTGTGTTAGCCCCTCCCTCTCGTACACTTAGCGTTGGCACACTTCCTCAGTTTTTTCCCGGCTCATCTCTCTTCACGTGTTCCTTCTGTCATTTCAACTAAAGGGAATAAAAATAATCAACACTCCAACACAATAAGTGCAGGGGTGGAGGTGAGAGCGACTTCACATTCGAGACACTTCGTATACAAACAAAGCGAAAGAACTCTCGAACGGATCGAAGACACCTTTGTAAGAAACCCATACAACCTCATGAAAGCCTGGAATGTTTCGTGTGTTATCCCCTCTCTCTCTCTTACACTTAGCTTCGGCAGACTTTCTAAATGGTTTTATCGCCTCATCCTTCACTACATGTAAATTCTGTCAATTTAACTAAAGGAAATAAAAAAAAACATCCCCCAACACAATAAGTGCAGGGGTGGAGGTGAGAGCGACTTCACATTCGAGACACTTCGTATACAAACAAAGCGAAAGAACTCTCGAACGGATCGAAGACACCTTTTTAGAAAGCCATACAAACCCTTGAAAGCCTGGAATGTTTCGTGTGTTATCCCCTCTCTCTCTTACACTTAGCTTCAGCAGACTTTCTAAAAGTTTTTATCGCCTCATCCTTCTCTACATGTAAATTCTGTCAATTTAACTAAAGGGAATAAAAAAAACCATCACCCAACACAATAAGTGCAGGGGAGGAGGTGAGAACGACTTCACATTCGAGACACTTCGTATACAAACAAAGCGAAAGAACTCTCGAACGGATCGAAGACACCTTTGTAAGAAACCCATACAACCTCTTGAAAGCCTGGAATGCTTCGTGTATTAGCCTCTCCCTCTCTTACACTTAACTTTGGCACACTTCCACAGTTTTTTCCCGGCTCATCTCTCTTCACGTGTTCCTTCTGTCATTTTAAGTAAAGGGAATAAAAAAGGCAACACCCCAACACAATAAGTGCAGGGGTGGAGGTGAGAACGACTTCACATTCGAGACACTTATACAAACAAAGCGAAAGAACTCTCGAACGGATCGAAGACACCTTTGTAAGAAACCCATACAACCCCTTGAAAGCCTGGAATGCTTCGTGTGTTAGCCCCTCCCTCTCTTACACTTAGCGTTGGCAGACATCCTTAGTTTTTTCCCGCCTCATCCTTCTCTACGTGTAAATTCTGTCAATTTAAATAAAGGGAATAAAAAAAAGCATCACTCCAACACAATAATTCAGGGGTGGATGTGAGAACGACTTCACAATTAGACACTTCGTGTACAAAGTGAAAGAGTACTCAAAGTGGCCATGACACGTTTGAAAATCCCATACAACATCTAGATACCCTTTATTGCGGAATATGAGATGCCACCCCCTTCGTACGAGTAGCATTGGCTTTTTACTAAAAGGGTTTTTCCCCTGTTCTGTCCACTTGTTCCTTCTATGTCAACTAAGCTGAAGGTAATAAAAAAATCATCACCCCAACACAATAATTGCCGGGGTGGAATTTTGAACGATTTCACATTCGAAACACTTCTTTAGAAAGTGAAAGAATTCTTGTACGATTCGATAATACATTTTGAAGAATCCCATACAACATCTTGTTTGCAGGGAATGCGGAATGTACAATCGAGTTTCCCCCCTAACTTTGGCAGATTACCCTCCACCATTTAGTCATCACCACTCCTACTGCATTTATGTTAGGGGGTAGAAACTTTTCCACTTCATTTAATCTATTTAAATGTCAACAAAAGGAATTTAAGAAATACATCAATTTAATTCCCGAGCAATTAAATCTGTAGGTTAAGTGCGAAAGCGATATGAAAAAATGGAGTGTCGGTCACTTATCCATACTTTGACACTATAAAACGCAATATTGGCTCTACAGTGGATTCCAGCATACTGTGGAGTCTTTGTTATTGAAGAATCGGATTTCTTTTTCAGGTTTTCAGATTACAAGCAGACCCATCTCGCATGATTTCATAAAAGTGTACACAAGAGAAAATCTCAAAAACTTTTCTGCCAAGAACTAACAATACAAATTTAAGTAAACCGTGTCTAAATAACCGTATATACATCCCATCCCAGAAGTTCCAATGTTGCTAGGTGTATAGTTGAATTAACGTCGCACTGGGGCAACACGACGAGCTATCTGAGACGGTGTAGGATCAAACCCGAAGGGAAAGATCTGATGACAAGTCGTTACTTTTAATCGTAATCAGATGACGTGATCAATCCTGAGCTGGCACCTCACATTTCAAACTCCCACGCCAACGTGAGGACGTTTGTGTAGCCACGCGATTTATCAAATAACAGTCCACACGTACATGACTGTCTTGGACCTAGTTTCCAACTCGCAACTCTCCGGTTCCTAATCCGCTACTGTTCTAACAGGCTACCGTGGAAGCCCAGATGCCCATTCAGCAGAAGTTGATACAATAACCCGACTTCTGACTGAACTTGCTGCCCATTTTGCATTTAATTCCGAGAAATGGACATTCGCCTCCTACAAATTCATACTGTGTTCTCTAGTCTGGACCGATACTGAGTTTAGAAGACGGATGGTCACATAACTCTTTCTCTCTCTTGTCTTGCCTTTACTTATCAATTTTAGGCGCAGCTTGTCAGCTTATGGACCTTGCGCCATAAAAGCCCAAAATCCTATCCAATCCTTATGAATTTTACGTATTGTTTGTGCGTGTGTAACATTTTGTTTTCAGCTTTCCATTGGATGGTTTGTTTGGAGGTTTTATGACGCAAGGGCTATATTTGGCTATGCTGCGCCAGACATAAGACATACGTCAGGTAAGACACACGTACAAAGAAAGCTTTACTGCACAGAAAAGAGAAATACACCCAGGGAGGAATGCACCTGACAGGAATCGAACCTGGTCCGCCTCCAACTCGAAGGTCGCTTGCGAAGTGGGCAAACCCACTGAGCCCCGATGGCCCCTCTGTCTATTGGCAATAAAAATCTTTTACGAAGGTTAGGTATTTAAGGTAGGTATTTAATTAACGTCGCACTGGAGCAAAACAGCGGGCTATTGGTGACGGTCCGAGATCAAACCCGATTCGAAGGTTAGGTTACTGGGCTTAACATCAAAATTGTTGAATAATTGAAGGTAGGTAGGTATTTTAATTAACGTCACACTGGAGGAACACAACGGACTATTGGTGACGGTCCGGGATCAATCCCATAGGGAAAGCTCCGAGGACAACACCACTTAATTTTGAGTCACGGTCAGATGACGAGAACATTTGAAAAATTCAACTATTGAAGAACGCGAAGTTTTTTGAAAAAAACCAAACGGATTGTAAATGACTATCTTGCATTTAAATAAGAAAGTTTTATTCGTGAAAGATAAAACAAAACGCAATCGCAAATATCCGAATTCAAAATGACAATAAAATTCTCATTCCAATCGATCGCAGCTAACTATATTGTATAATTTGGAGTTTGGATTTGGAAATTTAGTAGTTAGAGTAACTGAAAATCTCTAAGATGTCCAATTATCGTACACTTGCGGTTTTAATTTGAAACAGCCAGAAAAACTTACCTAGTCTCCTAACACGAACTCACAATTTATGACAATCTGAATTGATGAAATAAATAATCGTAATTAAACTAAAAAGCACTTATCTGCTGACGTCATCGGGTATCTGAAATCCTTACGTCTTTTCATTCTTTTGTAGGATGACTTGTTTGACTTGTATGCAGAAAAAGCCAGATCACCGCTTCTGATTGGAAATTAATATGGCAATGGACGATGTGAACTGTCGACATCCGATTTTGCATTTTATACGATCATGCTCTCCGTGCCCCTATTTTAAATTAAAAATAATTATCAGTGGACTTTTAGGTAGGTAGTTAATTAACATAACACTGGAGCAACACAACGGGCTATTTTCGACGGTCCGGAATCAATCGCTAAGAGAAAGATCCAAGGGCAACGCCTCCTAATTTTCCACGGTTAGATGGCGAGGTCAACATCTGAGTTGGCACTCCACTCTCCAAACTTCCACACCACGCCAACATGAGGACGTTTGAGACCAACCAGATTTAACCTTCACCAACCCTTGAGAACACAACGGTCTTGGGCTAGAGTTTCGAACTCGCAACCCTCTGGTTGCTTTTCCAACCGGGTTATCGCGTCCTGTGAACTTTTAGGAGTGACGATAAAATAGTTTTAGAGAGACATGAGTAAAACGTAAATCAATCGAAAATTTCAAAATTTGCGTAAATACTTCAGACAAGTCTTGCAGCATATATTTGAATGATATTATTCTGACTTTGAAAAAACAATTTTTTTCATGGTTTTTAATATATATATTTGTTTTTTGAAGCAAAATTTATTTGAAAAATTACTGGAAGTTTCAAAGTCCTATTTCTCAGTACAATTTGTGTCAATTTAATATCTTCACGATACGAACTTTTAATTTAAATTAGTAACAATCACATTAAATACAATTATTTGTGTAAAAAAATATGCTCTGCATGTCATGTAAATCAAAAAAGATTTTATACGAATGAGTACAAATCGCGTTGCATCTGTACAAAATTTATAAAGTAGATATATAAAACAGCACGCTTCATAACATACGAAGGAATAATTAAACTAGTGTAATTATAAACGTGAAGAAATTACAACAAATACATGTTAAAAACTGGTAGATTTGTTTTTTAAAACTATCATAAAAAGGCAATAGGAAATGTACATTTAATTTTAAATTCATCGTTATAATGTCAAATAAATACTTACAAATATCCTCTGGAAAGCCTTTTCGACCACCACTAGTTGTATATGCGTTGATTCTTTTATAATGGGCCGTCGGAACTAAAATCAGGCTTCAAACTATCAAAGTTTGCGTTATTGGATTCTCTTTTCTATGACAAAGTTGCACGGGATGCTACTCGCTCAATTTCCAAACTTCTTATGACGAAAACCACAGTTACGGAGCTCTTTAACAATACAAATTCATTGTTAACAGCATTGTTTGAAAACTTCATTTTTGTGCAATAATGGTCATCTTTGTTACGAATTCCTTTGTTACTAACAATGTTGAAAAGTGTACCATTGTTTCAAAATATGAGGATTACGGTTTTCGTACGAAAATCTAACATTAGCAAAATATCTGAGTTTTATACGATTTATATAAATAAAGTAACACTTTTTTTACATTTATACACAAGGCGTTAGATATTAAAAGTACTTAAGCTGTTATAGTTAGACTTCAGGACACAATATAGCATTTTCGCGAATATAATCAATGCTTATCTTAAAGAAACTTGGTACTTAACATTGCTTTGGGAATACCTACTCATGTATAACTATTAATAAATTACCGCATCAATTGTTTTTTATTTTAAATATGCATTGAACTAAAAATAGTTATGAACCATGACTTGTGTGTAGAACCATTTCCGTATGTTTCAGTTACATGTGTATTACATTCATAGTTCAGTATTACAGCGTAAAAGTTAAGATGCGAAAGAATTATAAGAAACATTACTTCGGAAATTTCTACCCATATAAAATCCTATATCAATAAATGACAATATCAAAGGTTTAAAACTTAAAAATACATTTAAAAACCACAAATAGTGTTCACATATGAACCCTATCTTCTGTGTAAAATTTTCCGCATGATTCAGTTACACGTGCAGATGACTTGAAAATCATGTTATAAAAGTTTAAATATGAAAGGCAAGTTACATTTTATTATAAAAGTGTTGAGTCTCAACGAACGTCTGAAACTTTTCCTCAGTAACATATTTCCTCTCACTTTCTTCAAATCACAATGATGTGTCTCAATCCGTGGTAACACGATATCTCCACGAGCTTTCATAAGAAACTATTATCCAAAAATCCAAATGAAATGTATTTTCTGTTTGAGTCAATGGTTTCCTCATAGTGATACATTTGTAGAAAATTTATCCTTTCTTTATGGTCCATCTGATGCTGAATGAAATTGTCAGCACAATATATACACCATCTAAGAGAAAAGATGTTAGTAAAGGTGAGAATACCAAACTTACTAATTTATAATATGTGCTGATTCAGGAAACTCAATCTATTCCAAGCAGAACAAACGGCTGATACCATAACAAGAAAATCAGTTTCCTTCCAAGACAAGGATCGTGTGATTAATCAGGGCAGAACATATGGAATAACATATAATAGAAAATTCAAGTCAGAATATATGGAATAACAGGAGACTGAATGTGAATCTGGCGAGACTTTGTATAGGTCACACATATTTAACCCCAGACAGAACCGGCCCTGACGTGTTCGACTTGCGACACGATTTTATATGGCAGACACATTTAAGCAAATGCCTGTTTTTAAAACTTTTTGATTAAACCACTTTAATGCTACTAATCCAACAATTACGAATTTATTGAATAATCCTTCTCTTGAAAATCTGTTTTCAATTCTGTCAGATATAGCTTTTGATAGTTTGATTAAAAGGTGACGGTGAGAACGACTTCACGTGCGAGACAGTTTACAAAGTAAAAGATATCTCTCGAACCATTCGAAATCAACTTTTGAAGAATCCCACACAACCTCTTGATAGCCTAAAGATTGTGCAAGCGAGAGACCTTTAGCGTGACAGGCTTCCTCATCGTTGTTCCCGTCTCTTGTCTCCTGTGGCCACGAGTTCATTCAATGTCACATAAGACATTGAATGAACGCGTGAATGATGAAAACAAGAAACGCGTCATCGATAGACAAGTGCAGGTGAGAACGATTTCACATTCGAGCCACTTCATTTACAATGAAAAAGAAACGTTTCGATGGGGTCGAAATCACCTATTGAAGAATCCCCCACATCCCGTGGTAAAAGATCTTGATCTGGGGGATTTCAAATTGTTTGGATTTGGGAGTGAAACTATAGCCATGAAAGGTACTTTAATTAACGTCACACTGGAGCAACACAACGGGCTATTGGCGACAATCCAGGATCAATCCAGAAGTGAGATCCGAGGACACCTCCTAATTTTGAACCACGTTCGGACGACGAGGTCGACGCCTGAGCTGACACTCCACTCTCCAAACTACCCGACCCTATTACCCAATCGGATACGCTCGGTAACACCAACGATTAGGAATTCGTTTCAAATATTTGTTAATTTATATTACTTAAATTTGTTTCGAGATTTATAGCAAAATTATAAATAGGAAATATTTGGGGCTTTATATAAGATATGCTGATCTAAGAAAAAAAAACAGTTTCGGTTATCTCGGTTTGTGTTTATTTTCATTTCTCTACACTAGCGTATTATATCTTGTAAATTTTAGACATTGTAATTTCGTTCAATGTTTTGGAAACTCTTGTTCCAGTTTTGAAAAGGTACCTGAAATGCATTCCGTCCAATTTCTCCGAAAAACGGTCTAGAATTAAAAATAAACCAAAAGATTTTTTATAACTTTTCTTGAGACGAATAATTTCATTAACTTATGTTATAGCTTCCCAGCAATAGGTTCGTAAAAGTTGATTGAAATTCTTCGGTTTTAAAATTTGTAACCCTTATTTATGTCTCGAACACTGAAAGCGTTATCGATGAATATACTATGGATTTAGACTTTGCAAGCTATCTCATTTCTATTGAAGTTCTATATGGACGAATCCATTCAAATCCAGGTAAGGCTGTTCTCACCATCTTCGAATCGAATGATATTTTGCATACAGGTACATTTTGGACCACCTAGAATCAATATATTTTTTATAATCTCGAAAAAAATTTTTATTCGAGATTCAAGGCTGTGGAAGTGATATCACAAATTAAAATTTTTTTTTTCTTTGAGTACATCACCTCGTTGAAAATCGCATATCTCCCAAAGTATTTAAGATAATCCAATTTTTTTAATGCAAGACTTTGAGCAACTATTGATGCTAATTTCATTAGTAATACGTAAATAGTATTGGAAATATTTTTCAATTTGATCAATTTCAAATTCATTTTTCTCAAAAAGGCCATCTTTTAAAAATCTGATTATTTTTTCTAAGTTCCTATATAAATATTCTATCAGAGTGTGTGAGCACTTTTTGCAGTTTTTGAATAATTAAGCTTAAATAAATTATTTTGTGTAATGACCCTGATCGGAAAACCCGACGTGATCAGAAAATAATGAAATACCGTCAAATTCCCTTTCTAAGTACGAAAAATCCGTAAGCGCATGTCAAATTCCCTATAAAATGGAGAAAAGGTTTTCGAAATCGCTAAATTAAATTGGGATTCCCTTTCAACCAGTGGGAACTACGCTTTCTGGATTTGCTTAAAAATACTTTTTTACTCAACGTTAACCGAATAATATGAATAATAATTTGCAGTATTTACTTAATTTAAATAAATTATCTATCACAAAATTATATATTAAACATGTACACAGAATTTCATAAACATAATTTTACTGTTCATCTCACTACAAAACCAAGTTTAAAAAATACACTGTAATTGTTTTGATAAAAAGGGTAGAGTAATGAATTACATATTTGAAATATTAATAAATTTGCACCGTAGTTATAATAACTCAGATTATAGAATCAAATATTTATTGCATTAATTTACAACGATACTATATTGTACATATTGCGTTTTATGAGTATCTACAATTCGCCTTAACGCGCGAGAGTCAATCTTTTCTCGGGTCCAGTCTAGTTTTTATCTGTGCGAAACAGATACGGTTATGGTTATATCTCCAAGCAGTTGCGGATATAGTTAGTCGGTCAATAGGGATCACTGCATACTCCAGTATCAGGGTTCTGATACGAAACGTGCTGGGAACGTAACACGGCGTCCGGACCGAGTTCGCCGCTCTGGAGGTTTAGATACGAGTTCTGGAACCATCTCATCTGTTCTGAGTTTCAGGAGGATCATCAGGAGATACACCGAAGGCAGGCTTTTTAGCCTATCGATTGAAATTGTTTGTTTTTTACCTCGCACCATCAAGTTGTAATGTTTGTCCCGCCTTTTCAGAACCTTGTATGGTCCATCATAAGGAGGCTGTAGTGGTTTCCTGACAGTCGCGACGAAGACTGAGTTCGGGGTGCACAAAAATGTTTCGGCTGCCATGATGACAGGAGGTAGAGGTCGCAAGTCCTGGAATAAGCGGGGTAGCTTATCGACGAATTCCTGTGGTGACTCATTATCTGCTGAATGAGCAAAGAAATCGTTTGGTAATCGAAGGGTTTTACCGTAAACGAGTTCCGCTGGAGTAGCGTCGGTGCTCTCTGACGGTGGAGGGAAACCCTAGAAGAATAACTGGTAGAACGTCGGTCTATTGAGGGTCGATGAAAGTTCTCGATCAGCCTGTTGCTCTGTGGGTGGAAACTAGTAGTGCGGCAACGTTCAATGCCGAGTAGTTTCATTAAACTGCGGAACAGGGAAGACTCAAACTGGGTTCTGTCTGTAGTGATGTAGGTTGGCAAACCGTAACGTGCGATCCAGCCAGAGAGAAGGGTAGATGCGACGGTGGAAGCTGAAATTCGGGAATGGGAGAAACCTCCGGTCAAAGTGTATAACGATCTATACACGTGAGGCAATAGTAGGAACCATTCGCAGGTGGCAAAGGTCCTACGATGTCGATGTGCACATGATCGAAACGCTGTGCAGGCACAGGGATCGCACTGACCACATTGCGTGTATGTTTGTTGATTTTAGAACGTTGACAGGAAAGACATTCACGTGTCCACTGTGCAGTCCTTGTTGATTGAAGGCCACACGTATCTGGTACGGAGAAGTCTAGACGTCGCGCGAATTCCAGGGTGGGACATATTATGTAGTGTGACATCTTAGCGCCTAAGAGTCTAGAATGGCCGGCTGCAGACCCGGAAGTTTCCTGTTAAAAAGTCCTTCAATACTGCGCTTGCGCATGTGAGGAGAATGAGAAACAGTTAGCTCACGGACTCCGTCTAGTTGAGACGTCTTCGTAGCAATTCGTAAATTTTAATATGAAAATAAGCATTTTTGTTTCGCGCGTCCATTGTAAACCCATTGTTTTGTCTGTGTTAAAATAAATGTTATTTTTTAATGTCCAACAAAAGTTCGGATTAATTCGTCACAGTAGTGTCGAAAATAGCTCGTCGATCAAAAACTGCTGGTGTCGCAGTATAGTTTTTTTGGATGATTCAGGAAAAACAACTGCCTTCAATGTTAAAATGTCTTTTGTCAGCAATGGCTGCAGTTCAGGATCAGTCTTGAGAAACTATTTTTTCATAATCAACCCGATTAGGAGTGCGAATTGTTTCCACGGGTGAAAGCAGATCAGCTGATAGATTTTCTGAACCCTTAATATGGCGAATGTCGGTTTAAATTGACTTATAAAGTCAAGGTGCCGATGCTGCCGTGTACATTTATCCCATTTCTGGCAGAAAGCATAATTTCGAGATTTAAGCGCCGACCCGGCCTTGGCCATTCGGCATAATTTGGGTTGCGAGAGCAACCCTCTCAGCACCAGCGAACTCGCATTTATTTCCAACAAAATTATACGTCTTTTATGAATACTGGCAACAGCGCGCAGTTTACAAATACACTTTTGTACAATTTACTGTTATAAAATTATTCAGTGTCCCATTTCGGGGAACCTTTTTACAAAGTTTACAATCGAGTCCGATAGACAATTGCAACAATTCACTGTCCTTTACTGACGCTACTCTACATACTTTCACTTTGCGTATTGTTCCCAATAACTAATATAATTCATTTTATATAACCATTTATAGACTGGACCCCATTTTAATAAGGTTTGCCCATACTGGAGAGAAAGGAAAAGAAAAGATCCAACTCGGACCAAGGCTTATACAAGACGCCGTCACAGTTAAAAATAGAGAGGCTTATAAGAGACGCCTCAAAGTAGGAGACAAATATAATTATTTACCTCAAAATCCAAGGGTAAAATCCAATTTCAATCAATCTTCATTTTTTTCTTAATAACAATATCAAGATTTACCAGTCAAAAGTATAAGGCGAAAACCTATAATCTGCATTTTTAACAACATAACGAACTCATAATTTACATAATTACAGGATCACATATTATCACATATATATTAGTACTTATCTACGTTTACCCAGTGGGGCCCAGTACAACAGAATTTGGCCCCGCTGCAAAGTGGCAGAAAGTATAAATCAAAGGTTTATGATCTGTATAGATGGTAAAAGAGCGCGCCTCGAACATATGCTTAAAATGTTTGATTGATAGATACATCGCTAACTCTATCGTACGCGCTGTAACGGATTTCTCTCGGTGTGAGTTTTTTTGAGAAAAAACAAAGAGGTTGCAAGGCATTGTCAACGAGATGGTGAAACGCACCACCAAGGACGAAGTCTGAGGCGTCTACGTTCAACGAGTTCCGCCGTGGGAGAAGGATGAGCAAGGACTGCTTGTCGAAGTTGTGATTTACATTTCTCGAAAGCCACAAGGGAAACTGTCCCATTCAATCCGTTTAGTTCGCGATTGGTGACCTTTTAAAGAATCATTTAAAGGTTTCAGTTGCTGCTGCGTGCGGTGTACGTTTACGATAAAAATTTATTGTCCCTAAAAAACGTTTGAGCTCTTTAATTGTGCTTGGTCTTTGAAAACGTTCGATTAATTTGATTCGATCAGGAAGTGGCGTTATTCCGTTTGAATTTACAAGATGTCCTAAGAAAGAAATTTCTTTTACCCCAAAAGTGCATTTGGCGACATTAAGCGTTAAACCGTATTGTTGGAGCTTTTGTAAGACCTGCGAAAGATGTTGGACGTGCTCCTGTTCTGTATAGCTGAATATCAAAATGTCGTCAAGGTAATACGTTAGCGAATGGGAGGTCTCTAAATATTTCATCCATAAAGCGTTGGAACGTTTGTGCGGCGTTGCAGAAGCCGAAGTTCAAAAATAGAAATTCAAATAACCCAAAACAAGTAGTTATTGTTGTTTTAGGAATGTCCTCTTCGTATATGGAAATATACGAAGCACTATGTCTAATTTTGAAAAAATTGATTTGCCAAATAGTGCATGTGAAAATCGTGCAAATATGGTACTGGATACCTATCCGGTACCGTCCTGGCGTTCAAATATCTATAGTCGCCCACTGGTCTTATTGTCGAATTTTTTACTACCACATGTAATGGAGAAGACCATGGGCTTTTGGAAGGGCGGCAAATACGCACATATTTGCAAATTCGAGTTTAACTGCATCGAATACCTTCGGATGCAGCCGTCGGGGTCTGCAATGAACGGGAGGACCTGTTTGAATATGATGAACAGTAGTGTTTTACAGTTCGCGAATCTTTATTGGGATTTGCAATATCAGCAAATTTTTGCAGAAGATCGTAATAGCGAATGTCGCTAGAAATAGTCTTGATCTATGTTTGAACAGAACTAGCGAGATAGCCATCTGTTTTTAATGAGGTATTAGTGTCAACGAGTCTCTTGTGCTTAAGATTAACGAAGTCCATAGTGCGTCAAAAAATCAGCTCCAATTATAGGCGAAGTGACATCAGCGAGTATGAAATCCCAAGCAAACGAACATCGAAGGTTAAAGGACAATTTTAAATGTTTCGTGTACCGTAGGTTTTAATGGGAGAATTATTCGCAGCGTACAAAGTTGTATTGCTTGTGGAATATTTGCGTTGTTGTGAAATATATAGGTAAAACACTCGCTAATACACTGTCTATAAAGTACGTAGAGTTAGTTGATTTGTCATATATAAATAATCTAGCACCTTTTTTTATTTGCCGTGGAATCCGGGTTCGAAAATGGAGCCGCGGCGTTTACTCGTTTTCCGAAAGATTAAAAGAGCACGGTTGTTTACATTTGTTAGCTTTTTCTCCAAATCTACAGTGGTAATAACAAAACGAAAGATTCAATGAGGGATTTTTTTTGTTATTGTTTCTATTGCGCGATCGGTTGTAGCAGCGGCTTAGGGGACGTGAGTTATGAGCAAAGGATTGCGTAATCTGAGCCATCTGCATACACTGAGTTGATATTTTTTTTTCCAACGCGAGAAAAGCTATTGATTCATTTCCGCTGTCTTTTGTTTAACACTTTCGTGGTGAAAAATAAATGCTGTGCTGGCGAAGTTTCAATTATTTTTTTTATCTGCCGAACTCGCCAATTTAGTTAGCGGTTCATCTGTTAAAATCGACAAAATTGATTGCACGTGATTTGGTAAGCGTTTCAACCAAATGGTTTTTAAAAAAATCATCTGTGACTGAATTAGTTGCGACTTCGCGCATTTGTCGCAGTAGTAGAGATGGGTTTTGATCTCCCAATTGTAAATCTGAAAGTAATTTCCGAATGCGCTGATTCTCAGTATCAGAAAATTCAGCAATGAGGCGTGCTTTAAAAGATTCGTATCGGTGGATTAAACAGAAAATCCGTCCCGTGCGAAAGCATTTCTGAATCTATATTCGCAATCGAACTAGCAAATTTAGTTTCATCGCGAATTATATTTGATAATACAAACGCATTTTCTACTTGCACGAAACAAAGCCTAAGATTGTTGCGCCAAAATGGTGGCAGTTTTAAAGCGACTCTTTCGGACGTGCGAAATTTCGGAAGTATTATTTTCATTCATTTTTCAGATTAACAAGAAAGAAACGGAAAGAAATATGCTCTCCGACAGAATATGCAATAAAATGTGTTGAAAAAAGGCACAGTACCGTTTTGTTGGCGGCGGCGATGTTTGCTGATGCGAGGCCTAACAAATGTTTTCCGTGAAGATTATCTTTTGAAATATCTTAGTAGCGTGTAGGGTCACCATTGTACCGTAGTTTGGTGAATAATAACTCAGATTATAGAATCAATATTTATTGCATTAATTTACAACGATACTATATTGCACATACTGCGTTTTATGAGTATCTACAATTCGCGTTAACGCGAGTCAATAGCCTTTCTCGGGTCCAGTCTAGTTTTTATCTGTGCGAAGCAGATACGGTTATATCTCCAAGCAGTTGCGGATATAGTTAGTCGGTCAATGGGTATCGCTGCAAATTCTTGTAACTATATTAAAACATTTGAGTAGTATTAAAACGAATAGCACAAAACATAGTACCCTATCAATGCTCATAAAACAGTTCTAAAACTGCATTGGTAAGAAAATTTTTTTGGGGGGGGTATTTCAATTAACGTCACACTGGAGCAACACAATGGGCTATTGGTGACGGTCCGGGATCAATCCCAAAGGGAAAGATCCGAGGACAACACCACGTAATTTTGAACCATGGTCAGATGACGAGGCAACACCTGAGCTGGCACCCCACTCTCCAAACTTCCACACCACGCCAACAAGAAAATTTTGGAAGCTCAATGATATTTAACATCGCAGAAAAAATAATGACATCAATTTTTATTGATTTGAAACCATAAGAAAAGTGCTAATTCGAATATTATTTCCGTTAAATAAAATATTACTTAAAATAAATTGAGGGATTCGTTAAATTCGGCGAAAGTGTTTATATGACTTTACATGAAAGCACCATTATAAAACTTTCAACAAGAGTGAACTTGTTAGTTATTTAAAAACTATTTTTTGATGTTGCATGAAAATTTTCATCTTCCTTCCTCCATAAAAATACAATTAAATTTATCTCTCTTCTGTATCCATGAAATTGCTATTTACTTATATAGATTTGTTTGAGAGATTAATTTCACAAAATCCCAGAATGAATTAAGAGTAAATGAGTATTATATTCTAAACGATTTAAAATGTATAGGTATAAGCATTAATTAGACAAAGGTAAAGATGATTCGTACATTAAAAAGCTACTCTTTCACTATATAAATAATCTTCACCGTGTGAGCAGCAGAATGGATAAAAAAAAGCAGCTGTTTGTAGAATATATATAATCAATACTCCTAGAGTTGGATTCCTCCAATACTCTTAGGTTGGATTCGAACTCGCAGCACTCCGATTGCTTATCCGATAATCTTCCAACCGGACTACCGTGGCCCATCTGACCGTGGCTCACAATTATGAGGGGGGTATTTCAATTAACGTCACACTGGAGCATCACAACGGGCTATTGGTGACGGTCCGGGATCAATCCCAAATGAAAATATTCGAGGACAACACCACGTAATTTTGAACCACGGTCGGATGACGAGGCAACACCTGAGCTGGCACCCCACTCTCCAAACTTCCACACCACGCCAACGTGAGGACATTTGAGGTCACGACAGATTTAACGTGCACCAGCCCCCTTTGTACGCGACGGTGTTTGGCTGGATTCGAACTCGCAACCCTTCGGTTGCTAGTCCGTTACTCTTCCAACCGGGCCACCGCGGCCCCCACAATTATGAGGTGTAGTTCTTGGAACTTTCCGGAACTGACCCCGGACCGTCAGCAATAGTCCGTTGTGTTACTCCAGTGCGACGTTAATTACCTACCTAGCTCTGGTTTTTGTGCAACTCTTGCGTGCGCAGATTTGAATGAGTTGCGCCACGTTGGTAGGTAAGTATATTTAATTAATGTCAAATTGGATCAACACAACGGGCTATTGGTGACGGTAGGGAATCAATCCCAAAGGGAAAGATCTGATCACACCACGAATATTTCTCTTTGGGATTGATCCGGGACCATCACCAATAAACCGTTGCGCCATGTTGGAACGCTTTTTATTTGTATTGGTATAGTTAACGTCACACTGGAGCAATACAACGGGTTATTGATGACGGTCCGTTGCTATTGTATTGTAAGTTAGGTTTTGTAGTTGTAGCTATGTTCGCCACACATTCAAAATGATCTCGGAGCCTTCGAATCGAGATTATATTCATTCAGGCTTTCCATGCCACATAATATTTTGGGGGAGGGGCTGCGTTATGGTCTGAAATGGAGATAACTCAATAATTTTAATTTTCTTTTTAATTGCCCGTCGAAGGATAAAATACGATTTTAAGGCATCTATGTGGGGGTCATTAGTAATAGACAAATTTAACACATTTTCACTTTTGGATACAGCAATTATCGAATGAAATTTCGTGGAATCCACAGCAATATTTAAAACTAGCTGAATTACCCGGCGTTGCTCGGGTTGAAT
Organism: Meta bourneti; assembly: GCA_933210815.1. NCBI lineage: Eukaryota > Metazoa > Arthropoda > Arachnida > Araneae > Tetragnathidae > Meta > Meta bourneti. Next base: position 9,415,062 of record OW119929.1, read on the forward strand.
TGTTTATATTACTCAATATTATTCCTATGGAAATATCGAATTGATTTTAGCCCCCCTGCAGACCCAGGACAAATGGAAGGGGTTGATATATATCCTATGTGTCCCGCAGGATTCTATAGGATTAATGTACCAAATTTAGCGTGCATGGGTCTGACATTGATCGTATAAATACACGTTATTCCTATGAGGATTTCGAATTGTCTTTAGCCCCCTGTACCATATCGATGACAAAAAAGACCACTTTCTATGAAAATAATCTTATATTATCATAAAAATTTACGTTCCAATAATAAAGCTACACTTTAAGAATTTGCAGACGGGATAAATAAACGATATGATACTGAACGATTTTCAGCGCACTCGCACCCATCTGCGATTGCATCATACTCTTAAGATTCTAGAAAACGTCCAAGGTCATCTTGAGAGGCGATTCCTGTAGATGTTAGCTCTGACGTCATCTGCACAGCCAGACCGGGAGAGAGCACCCCCTAGCAAGTGCTCTGTCCAGAATGACGGGACGTTACACCCCTCTGCACATCCAAGACAAATAGAACGTTGGTTAATATGCAGTTTACGTTACCCACAGGGTTCCAAAGAATAAGTGTACAAAATTTGGTGTAGATTGGTCAAACGGTGTAGATTTGTATATAGAACAGACTGACAAATGCCAACTCTGCTTTATATGTATAGATTACAAATTAGGATTAAATTTTGCCTACCCACAATGCCGAATCAGCCTCCCAAAAATTTGTGCTGTAAGCATCAGCTTGCATATCCCACTTGAGGTCGTAGGTACCTTTTGAACCGAAGGTTTGATCGGCAGGGAATCTTCTAATTCTTCCTTGTCAGGCATCATAGAATTTTAATTGAGTGCCATTCCATGTGAAAATACACACATTTCGAGAAAAAGTTGTTCCAATCATGGATTTTTTCATATTTTTACCATGTACATACGGCAGTGAAATCATAGATTTCAATTTTTAAATATTTTGTCCAATACATTAGCTGCAATACCAAAACAATTAATTGTAAGGGTATATTTAAAAAAATGGTCAATTTTACATGGCGGCTATTTGGATATGCCACACACTGTCTAAATGACTCTAACTTGACTAATAGTTGGAATTTAGTAATTTTAGTACCAAATTGACGCCATTTATTTCAGTATTTAGTACAAAAGCAATTGCAGTTTTACATTCTAGCGAAATTTTTTACACGTAAAGTGAAAAAAATCACTTGTGAAAACAGTTGACTTTAAAGGGCTATAGAAAAAACTAAGTTCTATAGCCCATAACTAAAATTATGTTCATGGGGAAGCATGAACATAATTTTGTAATGATATTCCTCGCAACAATCCAAAATCTTTCCCGTCCATCAATTCATTCCCTACACACACATGCAACACATTATTCACTTTGGAATATTGGCAATTTGATGGTTTTCTCCAATCCCATGTTACAACAAATGTTGAGGAACATAAAACTCCGGAAACCTATATCTGACTTTTGTTTATTGGTGTAACGCAGTGATAAGTTGTGGTTTCTGTTATTGTATTTGATATTGTATACCTGTGTTACTTGTTAAAAATTTCAATTTTTGATTTCGTAACGAAAAATATTAATTCCTTGAATGGACTCTTCCAGGGGTTTCCAGACCCTCGCCTCTCCGATTCACCAAATGGTTTAGAGTCTTGTCTGGAGAGGCGGTGTAAAGGCGGACTTCCTACACCAAGAGGCCCAGCAGGAGGCTCAACCCGACCGGCAGAGAAGGCACAGACCCACCCCCAATGGACACGTGCGGCTTTTTTTAAGAATTCAGAAAAAGATTTACAAAAATAAGAGCCTGAAACATTAGACCAGAATATAATATTTCCCAATTAAATCAAAGATTTAAAAGACATAGACACACATAGAATGGATGTGTCAACAAAAAACAGTGGTACATGGTATGGAGGCACGCTGGTTTATAGATGCATCAGGCGTAAGGCCTTACTCAACAAGATGGTTTACAAGACCGGTTTATTTAAGGCACCGGTTAGGATGCGGAGGACGGTTTAAATGTAAACCGTCTTGGAAAAGATACATGTATCCACGGAATACATTAATCAATAATAATTTACAATTATATTTTATTTTCGTGTATTATGAATAGAAGAAATTTTTCCAATCCCAATCTGTGTTTCGTAGAGAGGGTATTCCACACCAAGCTGGGCATCACCTTTGGGGGCACTGAATTGGAAAAATTGAAAATCGAAAGTCAGAATAAGATAATTCCTCAGACGGAAAGTGATGTTCGTGTACCAGAAGTAAACAAGAACTCTCTCGATTTGAGGAACTTAATGCAGAAATTTGAATTAAAAGACGGAGATATAGCTTCATTTTTGGTATTATTTAAAAGGCAAGCTAAACGAATAGGACTTATGGAGAGTGAGTATGTGACATACTTATTAGGGCTTTTGCCTCTTGAAATTACTCAGCTAATTTCGAGAGAATCAGAACAGGAAGCTAATGAATATATATTTGTTAAGAATTTATTATTAAAGAGATATAAACTAACCCCGAAAGTTTTAGACAAAAATGTGTCAGTCGTGTTAAAGATTTAAAAGGCACATGGACTGATTTTGTTTTTGAATTACGTACCTACGTATTTTAATGAGTGGCTAACAGGATTAAGTATAAATGACTTTGAGTCCCTAAAAGAACTTATGATTACTGATCAATTAAAAAAAGCGAGTTCCAAATATGATGCGTGAACGTTTTATTGACTCTTGGCCTAAGTTTGTTAAAGCGAATGATTTAGCGGAAACATTAGACGAATATGAAAACTTTTGATCGGGAGTTAAAATTAATAACGAAAGCAGGAATACGAAGCGTGCTAACTATTGTGATGATTCTAAATATTACCCGCATTCAAATTATAGGATGAGTTAATCGTAATTTACATAGGTTCGATTCCACCAAGTTTGAGAACAAAAACGTGAGCGTGAACAAAAGTGAGACCAATGAAAAAGAAATTGCAACTCATAAAATATTTAGTTCTTCAGTACGTAATTAGAAAGGAGAACCGAAATGGTTTTCTTGTAACGAATACGGGCGTATAAGCAGAGACTATCCATGTAAAAAATGTGGTGAAAGAGGTCACGTGAGAAAGTATTGCACCAAAGCTAACGAGACGCGAAGTGAAAATCTGAATGTTTATGGGAATCGTGAATCGATGGCGCCAGACAAATATCTACGCCGAGCAATAATAAACAAAGACATCATTAGTGTGTTGTTAGATACAGGAAATAGTAGTTGTTTAATAAAATTATCAGTTGCTAAAAGGTTGGGATTAAACATTACTCAGTGTAAAAAAATCTTTATTCATTTGGAAACCAAATTAACCCTGTTTCGAAAAGTCTAGGCGTGGCAATTGTGGGTTTGGAGATAGACGATGTTATGGCTAAAGACGTTACTGTTTTGATCGTGTCAGGCAGTACACAGCCGGATGATTTATTAATTGGAAGGACATTCCTCGATTTACCGTATATAGCATATGCTAGGGTTGGAGAAAATTTACATATTGGATATGAGAAAGATTATCCGTTCGTTAATTTAGAATATATTGAGGAAAACCCAACGGTTAAATTAAAAGTAACTGAAACAGTACAAATTGTGAATAACAGTATAAATTTTGTCAAAGAGAAGACTGAAGATTTAAATGATGGTTTAATTATGATTAGGGTAGAAGGTGAAAATTTAGACTCATTATTGGAAGTCAAGGAAGGGGAAACAGTTGTACCAGTTATCAACACCAGGGATAGGAAAATTATATTAAACTGAAATCAAAATGTTGGTAAAGCGGAATTAGTGGATCATATAAATTTAAAGCCGTATATGGATAATATAAGTTTTGTTAATGAAGCACAATCATTAGAACCTTTATACGTCAATACTAACGTTTTTTTAGAACGAGAATCTATAACTTTAGAACAAATTAAATTCGATGAGACGTTAAATGAAGACCAAAAAGTAAGATATAGTTCGTTTGTTGAATGAATATAGGGACTGCTTTGCATTTAATTTAAATGAATTAGGCTGCACAGATTTGACTTTCATGGATATTAAAGAGATAGAAGGTAGTAAACCAGTTTATTCCCGTCCATATAAAACGAATGCTTCTGAGCGTAAAATTATGAAGCAAATAGTAAAAGAATGGAAAATAACATGATTGTTTCGGAAACATTATCACCATATGCAAGTCCAGTTTTGTTAGTGAAAAACAAAAAAAAAGGTGAACACAGATTTGTTGTTGATTTTCGCCGCCTTAATAATCAAACAGTAAAGGATAAATTCCCCCTGCCAAAAATAGATGATTTATTAACCATCTTGGATTACCAGGGTACTAAATTATTTACCACCTTGGATTTAGCTCACGGTTACTTGCAAATTCCATTGTCGGCGGAAGCGAAGAAGAAAACAGACTTTATTATACCTGACGAAACCGGACAGTTCAAGAGAATGATTTTTGGATTGGTTAATGCTCCCGCGGAGTTTCAACGATTAATGTATCAAGTATTAGGACCGTTATTTCTTACTAAAGCCGTTTGTTACTTAGACGATATCCTCATCCCTGCTTTTTCTTGGAAAATGCTAAATGCGAATTTGGTAAAAAAGAAGTACTATTCTTGGGTTTTGTTATCAATGCCAATGGTTTAAAGCCAGATCTAAGGAAAATAAAAGCTATTGAAGAATACGTTGAACCTAAGAATATTTATGAAGTAAAGAGATTTTTAGGACTTACTGGGTTTTTTAGGCGTTTTGTTTCTAAGTATGCTGAGAAGGCCGAACCGTTGAGTAGATTAACTAAGAAAAATCGAGATTTTGAGTGGAAAGAACAGAAGAATGCCTTTAGAGCTTTGAAAGAAATTCTTAGTAATCAACCAGTTTTAGCTCACTATAACCCCACATTCGAGACAGAAGTACACACAGATGCAAGTTCAGATGGATTAAGCGGAATGCTACTTAACGTGGAGACGATGAAAAATGGCATTTGGTGTATTGCGTAAGTAAGAATTGATGAGAATTGATGTAGAAAAGAATTACCTCTCCAGCAAGCTAGAATTAATGGCCATTGTATGAACACTTGACAGATTAAGACAGTACCTCCTTGGAATTAGGTTTACAATTGTTACTGACTGCCAAGCACTAATTTACATGAATTCAAAGAAAACAACGAATCCACAGATAGCTCGATGGTATGAATTGATTCAGGAATTTGATATAGAAGTAAAGTGTAGACCAGGTACAAAGATGAGTCACGTCGATGCGATGAGCAGAGATCCAGTTTTAGATCCAGAAGATACTTTAACAAGCATAATAGAACGAAATTTAGAAGTTTGCCTTACACTTAGTGAAGAAGAACAAGTTTTAATAATCCAACATGCAGACCCAGAATTAAGTAAATTAATAGACATTTTTCGAAAAGATGAGTATGAAAGGACAACTGACGGAAAACAGAAAGTATGCAATTATGTTTTTAAAGGAAATAAGCTACATAGAAAAGTTAAAGAGAAGGGAAAAGAAAAGATACTTTACGTAATCCCTAAAAGCATGAGGAAAAGTACCACAGTGAAGTTCCATGATCTGATGGGACACCCCAATCGACAGAACTGCCAACAAAATTAGAGAATTATATTGGTTCCCTTATACACTGCTGGCCACCCAAATTGCAACACCAAGAAAGACAAGAGATATCACAACAAAATTTATTTTGTAGATAACATGTTGACCAAGTATCAAATGATTAAATTTATAGACTTCTGTGAAGTGTGGTTCCTGCCAAATTCAGTAGCCAGAGTAGCCGCCATTGTTGGAGATCACCGCTGCCACACGCCTCGGCATTGATTCAAAGAGACTTTGGATGTGTTCTTGGGGTACAGCAGACCAAGTAGCTTCCACACGTTGCCAAAGTTGATCTGGTGTGGCAGCTGGGGATGTATTCTGGGTCAATCGTTGAGCAACCATGGACCACATGTTTTCTATCGGCGAAAGATCCCGAGAGCGAGCTGGCCAGGGAAGCAATTCAATCTGGCGATTGGCGAAGAACCCTTGGACAATGCGTGCCACGTGTGGTCGCGCATTATCCTGTTGAAATATGGCTGTGGGCAAGCCCTGAAGGTAAGGAAGGACAACTAGCTCCAACACCTCGGAGATGTAGCGCTGGCTGTTTAAAGTACCGGCGATGCGTACTAGAGGAGTGCGAGAGTGATATCCAATACCGCCCCATACCATAATACCCGGTGCAGGACCAGTGTGGCGGTGCATAACGCAGCTGTTCAGCATCCTCTCTCCACGGTGTCTCCAGACTCGAATCCGACCATCGTGGTGTTGCAGACAGAAGCGTGACTCGTCAGTAAAGACAATTTCATTCCATTCTGCCGTCCACATCCTTCTTTCATCGCACCATTGGCGGCGGAAACGTCTGTGGTTCTGCGTCAAGGGTAGACGAAGCAATGGACGTCTTGCGGACAGACCACTCTGCTGTAAACGGCTCGAATGGTACGCGCAGACACTGGATGATGCGGTACAGACTGAATGTGCTGTGCTATGGTTCGTGATGTGGCTGAGCGATCCGTCACTGCCATACGCACAATATGCCTGTCATCACGTGAAGTGGTGCACTGAGGTGGATGCGATCGAACACGTCGGTCCGTCGTACCCTCCTGCATCCAACGATCACATATCCGCATTACAGTTGTTTGGTTTCGTCCAACACGACTACCGATTTCCCTGAAAGATAATCCACAATCTCGGTAGGCCACTATCCTTCCTCTGTCGAACTCGGATACTTGATCAAAAGATGATCGCTGTTTTCTACGAGGCATAATTGATCGTTTTTTTGAAAAAACCACAAGAAAAACACAATTGCCGTACTTGAAATCGTCGAAATCTCCAAGCCTTAAATAGCGCTTTGAAGTGGCGCCACAGGCGCGCGTGATGTGCGTCTGCGCTGAAATTCTAATCATTTGCATATCTCACCTCCGCTAATGCATGTTGTAAATTTCATATTATTTGTATTCTTCCTTCAGGGTGTTGCATTTACGGTGGCCAGCAGTGTATGAAGCGTTACTTACGAAGACATATAGCTATGTGCTTTGAATGTCTGATGAACAAAGTCCCAGGAGGGAAATACAAGGCTATTTACACCCCATTAAGCCAGGAAAACGACCTTTCTCTCTTATACACATGGATCATCTGGGTCCATTTGTAAAAAGTTCTCGAAGAAATCAAGACTTGCTAGTAATAATTGATAACTTCAGATTCACACGACTCTTTCCAGTCAAGAATACTTCATCGCAACATGTCTTAAAAGCTCTCAAAAATTTTGTTGAAGAATTTGGATTACCAGACAGAATTGTCAGCGAGAGAGACACGTGCTTTACCTCTCACCAGTTCGAGCAATACTGCCAAGATAATGGAATTCATCATAGCTTAAATTCTACGCAGCATCCACAAGGTAATGGCATGGTAGAACGAGCTAATAGAACCATCTTATCAACAATAACGACATCAATGAAAGACCAACGTCATAAAGACTGGGATTTACGAATTAAAGAAACCGAAAGAAATTTAAACAACGTAGTTTAAAAAAATACAGATAAAACTCCCTTTGAAATGCTACATTGCTACTCGCCCAGATTCAATGATGGTATCCTCAGGAAAGTTGGGACGCAGAAAAATGGGAAGACCCGAAGGAAATTCAAGAGAAAACACTAAAGAGATCGAAAAGCAACAAAAAATGAAGTGAGATTATGACAAGAAGAGGTGTCGAACTATGACATTCGAACCAGGAGAAATAGTAGTTGTCAGACGTCCACCAAAACCAACAGGAGAACCTACAAAAACGCAGGCGAAATATAGAGGACCACTGATAATTACAGAAACACTGCCAAACGACACATACAGAGTGACTCAGCTAGAGGAAAAACAGAAAGGACGATTCTACACAATCACAGCTCACGTCATTCAACCCAAGCCTTGGCCTAAATATGAAGACGACGACGATTCAGACAACGAGGAGTCCAGTATAGAACCTCCTGAACCACCTTAACTAAGTTCCAAGACGTCACCAGATAACAACTCCCGAAGATGACATCAGGTAATTGTAGTTTACCTAAGAACTCTTGAAAATAAAAAAGGACTAACGTAAGACGTTAAAAAAAGGGAGACTTTGAATACTATATGTTACCTTGTTTCCTTGTACATTGTTTTATATCTAAACGTTTAAGTGTCTAATGTTTAAGTTGTATTCTTTTGTAGTTTTATAGCCATGTACGAATTGAGGGCAATTCTCAGTCAGGATGCCCGAATGTAATCAAATTTCTATGTTTGTTATTAGGGTCAATAGATGGCAGCAGTGATAGATCTAAAAAGAATGTAAACGCATGTAAAATACGATACGGTAGAGAGAGTGAGATGTAAAATGAATGGCGTCAAACGTATTCGAAGAGCCGCTAAGTATTCTCAAATAAATTCTTTCGTTTTTTTTGTGTTAAAGGAAACGTTTATTATCTTCAACGTAAGAAATTAGTTCTGGACCCAAGAGCTAATAGATATTTACACAAACCAACAAAGATGAAGTGAATAAAAGACAAAAAGACTGGGCACTAATCCCAAGTCTAAGTTTTAAAATTACGTTAAAATACAACAAATCACATATAGACCAGAACAAATCAGACACATATAAACGAGATTAAATCTGGTTGTAAAAGGAATAAAACCATTTAACAATAAGAGTCAAGGAGATTATGAAGGGGGCAGCCCATATAAGATTATTGCCCTCGGAGGGCACATCTCCTTTAGGTGCGTACGGGCTTCACGAACCCAAGATACCCTAGTGATCTTTTCTTTCCCCATGGGGCTTACTGTCTTTTGTAAACATGGGGTCATGCTACTGGTATGAAGGGAATCTTGTAAATATGTATGACCAAACGCATCTAGTATTGCATTTTTGCATGGACGCTTAAGACTTCTTTTGCTGGTTATACCCTTTATGTGTGGTGCCGGATCATTCCATATAAGACACCCATTTTGAGAAAAAGCTTTTGCACCCCAGTCATGGATTGTTTTCAAATTTTTACCAGATAGACATGGCAATGAAACCCATAAATCTAAAAAATTTAAGTATTTATTATTAATGGGCGGTGTATACTTTCCTTATCTCTTTTGGTTACATGCGCAAAACACCGGTAGACGCCAGCCCGAAATGTTATGCATGTTAAATGTAGTATTTTACACTTAGAGTTAGTTATATTAATGTACAGAAGATGGCAGCACGAAAGTACTTTATAATCTGCGGTTCGAGTACCGTTAGGGGAAAACGAAGCCATTCCGAGGGGTAGGAGAAAATTTGTTTTTCGCTGTTCTTGATTTATCTTGATTTTGTTTCAATTTGGGTGAAAAAGAAAATGGTAAAGATGTAGGATCCGGGGCATGTTTGTCGCCAAATCAATATGGCGTCCAACACCAGTATGGCGGCCAACTTGCCGATTCGATTTGTTACATCAGCAAGTAAAAATGAGGAATGCACAAATAAGCAATAAAAAGTAAAGAAAAATAAAACTTACGGTCCAATTTAATTAGGTTTTTAAAACAATTAATTAAAAATTAAAACAATTTTTTACATAAGTTAACAAATTTTAAAAAAAATTTAACATCCACACATTTTTCTACCAAAATTAAACCAGTCATCGTATGGGTCGCCACATCCATTTCATTCATAACACATTTAATGGCGTTTCATTCACCCAGTACCACGTAATCAAAAGAATCTTACACATATGCAATTTACCATTCTCAAACCATGTTCCTTTCGCACCGATGGCTTTCGCTTATGATCATCCTTTCTACACAACCATTCGTACCAATCGCCCGCATCCTTTCTGTCTTTCAAAGCCATTTCACTCCCACATTCTGGACATTTTACACTTTTTGTAATCAAGCCAACTTTCAAGCTCTCCGGATTCGCTAAAGAGTCATACATTTTTCTAAAAAAAAACCCGCATTTATACGTCTAGTCAAACCATCCATTGCAGCGGCTAATAAATCTATATCACGAACGATAATTAATTAATTTAACTTCTAATTAAAAAAAATGTAAAAAAAACCCAAAAATATTAATAAAAATTTGCCACTTACTTGAAAAAATTGTATTCGAAATTTTGAAAATCCAGCGGCAAGCACGAACACTAAAGACACAGTGATAGAATCCGTTGCGACCTCCGTTTAAGCGGTAAGCAATTAAAATAATTCTTAAAAGCTAAGCAATCAGAGAACTCAAAAAAATCCAAATTCAAACCGCTAACCAATCATAGAACGCAATACATCGGAATTTCCTTAAAAGGAGCGGCCTTCCCTTCGAAAAAAAACTACCTCATAGGGTTGCCATAAAGCTCGACCAAAACCACAAGGTTACCATGTTTGGCGAGAAATCGCCAGTGCCCCGGATTCGACATCTCCACCAGAAAATAATTCCAATTCTAGAAAAAATAAATTTTAAATGTAAAAAAATTGCAGACTTAATAATTGAAGTGTGGGATAGGATTTGTGTCAGTTCTAAGGTTTTTTAGCAAGCTGTCGCCACGTTTGTGACCAGAGTACCCCGTGCACTCGTTGTCTCATAATTATGGTGTTCTTGTTATTTCAACATGCTTGAGGAATTGTTTCCTTTTAATGTACAGAAGTAGTCGAAATATGGGTGATGTTCAATGATGTAAACTGCTCTGATCACTCTTGGAACAAGCACAGAATGTTCAACCCGCGAATTTAATTGATAGCTTTGAGGAAACAAGACCAGCATTCTTATTAAGTGGGTATTTCATAAGATTATTGCCTTCGGTGGGTACATCGCCTTTAGAGCGTACGGGCTTCACGAACCTGAGATACTCTAGTGTTCTTTTCTTTCCCCATGGGGCTTACTGTTTTTTTTGTATACAAGGGACACACTCACGGGATACCCAAGCTGTATTTTCCTGCTTTCATCACCTCTCTACTCTGTTCCCCAATCCCTCTCTTTCCCTTTTACGACATTTGACATATGACGTTGTATTGTGTTTGGCTGAGCTTGGCCAAATATGGCTTTTGCGCCATAAAACACCAAACCGGTCAAACATAAGATTAGTCTCAGTGTATTTTTTGACGTGAATGCGTCTTTAAAATCGGTATGGAGGTCATCGGCAAAAAGTTGCACTTCACGAAAAGTGTTGATATCTCAAAGCCCCATAACTCCAGGGGGAATCAGCCTATGGGGATAAATGACCTACCATCGTGTATAGGAAGGTGGGCCGTGTCGACCAGGTTGACGACTAATCCACTTCCCCCTCTGACCTTTGTACCGCGTGGTGGGGGAAATGAGTCAGAATCAGGGCATACGTTTGACCTGTTTAACCACTGTAACTTCAGTTCTAATCGACGGGTCGTGGCGAGTGCATGCTTAAGAGTTGAAGATAGTTCTACAATTTAATTTACCTAGTTTAAACAATTTGTGTGAAAATTGTGTGCAGTGGAAAGTGACGATTAGTCGTACTTTACGAATTGAAGCTATATTTAAGCAACTTATTAAATCTGTTTACAGTTTAATAAGTTTTTAAGTTTGTTGAAAATAATTTTTTTTAAATCGTCTTAACAACTTTTTGTAAAATGGTAAACGATCACCTATGCTTTCGCTGTACGTAAGACATTCGATTTTAGAACAAGTTCTTTTGTATCCACTAAATGGAATTTTCAAGAAAAAATGTATTCGCTTTAAAAAAATAATCATGAATACCTTATCAAAATAATTCGTCACCCTTCCTTTAAAGATGGGAAAATTTTAAGAAATGTAGCATGTCTGGTGCACAAGTCTAAAATATTGGCAGGAAAACTATAAGTGTTAGAGTATTCGCAATAGATTCGTCATTTTTACGCTTTGGGATTTACAGGAAATGAATTAATTAGAGGCATTCATAATCTTCCCCTAACTCAAAGGAGTGCTCCGCGGTCACTCGAAGAGAATAAATAAATGAAAATTAATTTAAATAAATAATAAGAAACAAAAGTAGAATCAAAATCAGGAAACTATAAATTACATTCTGAACAGAAATTTGAAAGTTGAATTTTGCGACTCCTCTAGCAGATGACGCTTGGTCATTTTGCTGCCACTAGCTGTAAAAATTATAGTAGCGCGAGACGGACAGACTACGAGGCTCAGCAGGGCACCGGCCTTTGGAAGAAATTTTATGCATGGCCAAGTTTCGACACTATTATGTGTATTGGTGGTAGTTGAGAATAAATTGAGATATTATGGTACATTTCAGTTTTTAAAAAATAATTTCATTGCATTGACATTGCGCAATTGTTTAAATATATCTGTACTATCTGTCCCCTCTTTCTTCCCCTCTAACATTACTCCTAAACTTACCATTAACTTGTAAAACATAGAGTACGACTAATGGGCTTCGTGATCCTCTGATCTAGGCTATTCAATGCTATGAGAAATCATCTCTGTAAAAGTGTTTTCTCCTTTGAGACACAATTACTGCAGTAATGCGAGCTTCGCAGATGAAACCGTAATCTACATTCTGTAAAACCGGCTTTTCCTACTAGTGACTCTGAATACAGAAAAACTTATCGATCTTCACAATGATGGCGAATAGAAAAATAATGTACGTAATTGATGTCTGGAATACAAGAAGGGTGTCCCATAGGTCAAACAATAAGAAAGGTCTCACAATGATAAAAAAAAGGCTAAAATAATACAGGAACTAAAGTTTAAGTGAACTTTCATCTGGTGTGCCATCGAACATAAGCATTCTAGTAATAGTTTGGCAAAACTGAAAAAAAAACTTTATTTAAATTTGAATTTTCCTGGTCGTGATTATTTTGGTCCTGACGTTAAAGGATGTACCCTCCTTCTCAAATAGCCAATAGGTACTTCTTGCATTTTCAATGAGTCGTCTTTTAAAGTTTTTCTCATTTAACTACCAGTTTGGAACTGAGTATTTTACACTTATTTCCTCTAACATGGAATAATTTGTACAGCGCTCAGTTCATTTTTCAGGTTTTCGTGAAATTCTTAAAAATTTACAGATCTTTATGCACCCTATACTACAACTTCAAGAACATTCTCAATTTAAAATCAAATGTCGTGTATACCGAAACATATATTCCCAGGAAGTGTGTGTTAAATTGTTTAGCGAAATTTGAAGTCCTAGCATGTTTCTGTCGAATGTAGCTTAACTCTTTGCGGTTAGGAGGGTTAAAAGCTGTCCAACCTTTTTGCTTAGCTTTTCATACATAGTGGGATATTTCTAACCCACCTCAAAAAGTCGAAATGACTCAGTCATATAATTGATTACTTTATTTAAAGTTTTACATTGAGTTGGCAATGCTATGAACTAACTCTAAATGTGTAAATAACTGAAAACAAAAATTGACACATTTCAAAACGCATTAGAAAGTTGTTGACACTCTTGTGATTAAGGTTGGGGAATTGAGTGGTGAAGTCAATTTTTGTCTTTCATAACGATAAATGTTTTTTGTAAAATTTTATTATGAGTGAATAAATCGTTTTATAATAAAAAACATGTTATTTGATGTTTATACTAATTTTGAAGCTGAATAAGGGGGAATAAACAATTCTGTGTTTTTTTCTTTAAAATCGTGTGCTTCAAAGAGTTCAGAGTTTCAGCGTACAAAAATTTGGACGCTATTTTCTTTTCTTATGAGTGTATCGTAGAATAATGTGATAACAATGATTTCCTGATAGGATGGCCTAAATCTATGCAATAGAATACTTGGTAAGTCTGTCATGAGCTGTAAGGAGAAGATATTCATGAAAATATTTTACACACTGATTATCACTTGACTTGGCGATTTCGATTATTTCCTCGCTGTAAAGCTGTTCTTCGGGATGGTAATTTCCCGGTTCGAAGAGTAACGGACTAGCAACTGGAGGGTTGTGTGCTCGAATCCAACCAAAGACCGTCGTGTGCAGAGTGCTGGTGCACGTTCATTTGTTGTGGCCTCCAATGTCCTCATACTATCATGATGTCGAAGTTTGGTGAGTGGGATGGCAGCTCAGATGTGACCTCGTCATCTGACCGTGGTTCAAAACTACGAGGCGTTATCTTTGTATTGTTGGACCAATTAGGGATTGATCCCGAACTCTCACCAATAACACTTTTTTGCTGCAGTGTGATATTAATTAATTACCTACCTACCTCAGGATGGAAATTAATGATTTGGATAACGGCTACTATTGCAGGAGAGATGAATGTAGGATGAGGTAAGTTATCACTTACATTGTTGAAGAGAAATAGGAATATAAAGTATCAAATATAATGTGGCATAGGAAGGATTTGCTCTCGGAAAGGGGCACGAGATGGCAGCACTGAAAGACAATTACCTTGTGATTCTATTTCCCAGAAAATGTTTCCCTAAGTTATATAAATCCGCCTTGAAAAGCTGGATCCGGGAATAAAAAGGAAAATTTTCAAGTGCGAAGGGCACTTAAAAATAAATATTGTTTTATAAATTCTATATATGATTGGTTGGATAATTTTACAGGAAGAAACAATTTTATTCGAAGAGTGGAAAAATGTTCCTTCGAGACAAAATAAAATTAACATATAGATGGCAAAAATTTCCTGTGTCATTTTGTGCTTCGTAGCAATTTTTAAACAAAATATTACGTTCTTTTATTTTAGATATTACATCCGAATTGGTGTTTATAGACAGTCGTTGTTTCTAGTGAGTTAGTTTTGTCTGACAATTATAACTTCTTTCGAAATTTAGTGAAGATTTCTACCGTCACTAAAAATCCAGGAAAAATTGTCTAAATTAAAAAACAATTCATTCCACTACATTTCGGATCACTTTAACGTGATCAAAAGTGAAGTGGGCATAACAGTGTGGTTGGAAGCACAAATTGGAAACTTCCACCACAAAACTAGATTTCTTGAAACACTACTTCCATTATTTTGTTCTGAAATAAATCTGCAAAGTTTTGAAGGCACTGGCACCTATAAGGACATATTGTGCAAAGGACAAGATAAATAAAAAATAAAAAAAATTTATCAAAATTTAATAGGGAGGGAGGGGAATTTCAATTAACGTCACACTGGAGCAACACAATGGGCTATTGGTGACGGACCGGGATCAATCCCAAAGGGAAAGATCCGAGGACAACACCACGTAATTTTGAACCACGGTCAGATGACGAGGCAACACCTGAGCTGGCACCCCACTCTCCAAACTTCCACACCACGCCAACGTGAGGACATTTGAGGCCACGACAGATTTAACGTGCACCAGCCCCCTTTGTACACGACGGTGTTTGGCTGGATTCGAACTCGCAACCCTTCGATTGCAAGTCCGTTACTCTTCCAACCGGGCCACCGCGGCCCTCAAAATTTAATAAAAAGTATAACACATTATTATTTAAAAAGCAGCAATATCAATGATGACCATAAAATCAAATGTGATGAGAAAACCAATGCTGTTTAGAAAGTTAAAAATTTGTAGATGGGGTTTCTATCCAACCATGGTATCCAATTGTAAGGTAATTAAGGCTTTATTCCTCACTTTATTATTCTGAGTTGGAGGTCTTATCTACATTTTTTCTTTACCATTTGAATAATTTTAAAACTCCCTATCCAAACGTACACTGGTGTTCAAAATTAAGAGAATTTTCACTTCTGGGTGATTATCTCCAGAACTACTGGACATATTTTAATGAAATTAGTTATGCACATAGGTTGAAATAATACAAAAGAAATAACCATACAACAGTAATGGTACACACGCAAGATCGTGCATAAGACTCATCAGCGCAGGAAGATCTAAAACAGAGATTACAATATCGACACAAAAAATGGATTAACCACTTAAAGCACGAGTTTTTTTCGGAAAAACTGGTAAAAAATGATCGAGTTTTTTTTTTTGACAGAAAATGAATATATATATATATATATATATATATATTGGTATAGTGTAAGTTATTTTTTGCGATTTCAGTTGCGGGGGGTGGGGTAAAAGTGATAAAAAAAATTATTATACAAACAAAGTGTAAACGATTTGATTACATGTTTATTTTGAATTTGAAAATATTAATAATAATAAAATATTAACTTCAGATTCACTTCCATCACTCAAGAGATCATCACTTTCATCGCTGAAACTTTCTGATAAATTGGCATATTCAAAATCGTCACAGTCGCTCATTATCAGATAACTTTTTCTAAACAAGTTACAAAAACACTTAGTAAAAATTAATTTATGGTTAACTGTTTACTTTTATGATATTTAACGTAATAAAAATGGATATATTACCTTTCAGACACCTAACAACTGCTTTATAAGAAAGAATTCCTAACAAACTTATAGCTAATAATCAAAATGCACCACTTGGTTTATACAAGAAAAATGGTTCATAGTGGTGCCATCTAAGGTAAATAAGTTTAATATCCATCTATAAATAAGTGGTAAATCATCTATGATAAATAAATTTATGCCATCTTTGGTATAAGTTTAATCTAGCCTATCTATTTTTACTAGAACGGAAGAGCGCCCGTGTGAGACACGGGCATGTGCAAATTTGCCGGTAACTTTCGCCCGTGTCAAACACGGGTAAATGCGTTAAGTGGTTAATAGGGGGTGTGGTCCCCTCTTACAGTTATATAGTCCTCACAACGTTAAATCATACTGGAAATGAGGCAGTTTATGAGTCCCTGTGGCAGTCAGTCCCACTCCACCAGCAACGCTGTTTTCAGGTCCTGGATGGTTCTGGGAGAGGAAGGCAAGTTGTAATTGCCCTTCTAAGAGCGTCGCAGATATGCTTCAGAGTGTTTAGGTCAGGAGATCTGGTTGGCCAATCCATCCGGCGAATATCCACACTTTCCAGATATTCGTCAACCAGATCAGCCCTATGTGGACGAGCCCCTTGTCGTCCATAAAATGAAAACGGACCAACTGCACCCCTGAAAAGGTGAACATAGGGCACCAAGATCTCATCCCTGTACCTCATAGCAGTCATAGAGCCTTTGTCAAGGACATGAATGTCCGTGCGTCAATCCAACAAGCCTGCCCAGACCTCAAACCTCCGCTGCCATAGTGATCTCTTTCTCGGACGTTGGAGGACAGGTAGCCGGTCCCTGACTCTCTCCAGATGAACGTCGTACGTCGAGAATCAGTGGTTAGGCTGAACCGAGACTCATCAGTGAATAGTACGTTCCCCCACTGATCCCTAGTCCAAAATCGATGTTCTCTGCACCATGCTAAACGGGCTCTCCTGTGCGTCGCAGAAGTGAGCGGGATGCAAGCAGCAGGTCTTCCTGCAAGCAGACCTCTCTCATGTAGCCTTCTGGAAACAGTAACCCTTGAAACTCGGCTTCCTGTGGCCGCATGAAAGTCACGAGAGAGCTGAGAAGCTGTTGGACTCCTGTTACGCCTCGCTGTAATGGACAAATATCGTTCTTCATTAGCTGGCGTGGCTCTTGGACGACCTTGCCCAGACTTTCTCTCTACGGATCCGGTATCCTTAAACTGTTTCCTTAAGTTGGACACGACGCTGGGCGTTACATTCAAGTCTCTAGGAACCTGCACTAGAGACTGCTCTGCTTCCAGTCTCCCAACGATTCGCCACCTCATTCCATCATCCAAACGTTGGTGGTTACTCCTCTTAACTGTTTGCTTTTGAATTTCACCGAATGTTGCAAAAAAACATCACGAAATTCGTCGAGGTGTGCGAGTGAACGAAGTGCGGAAATTGTCAGGTGTGCTTTGAAAGCCTGTTCCTATAAATGCACCGTGCCCACGCACGTGTACGCTCACGTATTCGACACTAAGGATTTGCATCTTTGTTTGGAAGCATTGATCTTACCTTTCTTTCAGTACTTTTCAAGAAATTCGACAAAATATGCAATTTCTCTGAATTTTGAACACCAGTATACATTGCTCCTTTCAGCGCTTTCAATAAAATAAGGCTGTAGTGTTGGATTTTATATTTCCTGAGAGTGCAAAAGATCATTCCAACGACAGCGTGAAGTCATATAGATTCGGATGAAAAATCGGACGCCACTCTAACCTCTGATCTGACACAGGTGAGAGTTACGTTGTTATTGGTAGTATTATATGTTATCTACTGGAGCACATTTCACAAACATGTCATTTTCTGGAACATGTAGCATAAGTTTCAATCATTAAAACTTAGGCTCTGTTTTGAGTTACACCCTTGTTCGAGATGTGCTAAGAAACGGTAAGTGTCGCTCCTTTTAACACATGCTTATCAACACTCATAACATCCTGTTATGAGTAGTAGGTTTTAAGACCTATTCCGTTTCAAAGAAATGCAATCTTATCTAACATCCTATGTTTTGTATCGCATTGAAGCGAAACGGATGTGATGTGCTCAATATCATACACTTCGGAAGGATAATATTTAACTCTTGGTAAGTTATTTCATTTTTATTGATTTGAAACTATTTGAATAACTAAAAATGATTGATTTTATCGTATTTTATTTAAAATGAATGAATTCATTTATAATGCTAAAATACATCTAAAAAATATCAATCATTTTCACTCTTTTTCATTTCTGGTGTCTTTTTATGGAATTATTCAGGTCAGGATGATATTTTTTGTTAATGTTCTTTGTTATATCGTTCGGTTTTGAAGTTCCTAAAGAAAAATAATATAAATTTATTTAAAATCTTTTTTTGTTTATGCTTAAGTTCTTGATCAACGCTTTTTGGATAAAATTACACAAGAAAAAAGATACAATTGAAAATCAATTTTTATTTATAAAAATATGTATAAAGATAAATACATTTGATAATCATATAATCAAGCATATTTTGGTCAAGCGTAGTATAGTTAGTATGCACATTTTCAACGTTCACAAACATAAAAACTATTCACTCTTTTCATCAGCCATGCAGTGAATAATGTCCATAAGATATACAACTAATACCATCTTGCAGTAGATATTTTTTATCATAAAGGCAACACAAACTTTTTTATTCACCATTGTTGTATTTACACACATTCCATGATTTAATTTTTGTACTTCACATTTTTTAATACCTTTTGCAGTCTTTTTACATTGACTTCCAAATATGAGTACATTTTAGGCTTTAAGCTACAAAATTCGCTTATTGCTACACCTTTAGTCTCATCTTTGAAATAACCTAAGCTACCTTCGTTTTCCACATGGTACAACGGATGATTGAGATCATAGCTTGACAAATCAAATATAGGTGGTAACTTCTTAACAAGATCTTGATAAAAATAATCACACACAATTTCAAGTGCGAAATTATCTGTATCAGTGTATAATAAATTCACGTTCTCATGATACGTTGTTTTGAAAACACCATAAAGAGTTCTGAACATGTGGAGTTTTGACAATTCCAACACTGTAAATCCTACATAGATAGGTTTATTTAAAAACAAATTTGACCTATTTTTCTTAAATAATACGCAGTTTACATTTATTGAATAAAAATAATCCAGCGTAGAGCTCGCTAAATGGTTTTTACCTTCGCGTTCAGTAACTGCGATTTTAATACTTACTTGTGTTCTAACATACATACAACTTTTTCCAAAGAAACTATTGATCATTAATTTAAGAAGACTTATCGAATTCATTCTGAGATTGTTTTCTTTTATTATTATTAAATTAAATATATGGTCTTAGCCAAAGTCGTTCATGAAATGAAATTACTTTACGAATGTTTTTAAAGATTAAACCATGTTGTATGATTGAAACTTATGCTACATGCTCCAGAAAATGACATGGTTTTGAAATATGCTCCAGTAGATGACATATTACACTACTGTTATTGGGTATGGTAAATATTTCCTTTTGAAAAACGCAAAATGTAACAGTTCCAACTTCGTTGTTTTGATCTTTTAATACTATGCTGATGTCTGTTCGTTCTGTAATTGCATTTGATGGAGGGTGTAAGGATTTGGTCTTAATATCGGAAGTGTTGTGGAACGTGATGCACTGGAATGTTTCCCAGGCGAGTCACTGTGGCTGCCACCGAGTCAAATGGAGCGTTGCCAGATAATAGAGTGTGCTTCTGTGTTCGGTAATTTGTCATGTGAATTATCTATGGGAAGAGTTTATTCCTCTTGCTTTGTGTGTTTTGGTTTTTTCGACACTATTGATGCTTTTGGAATGAGTTTCCATCGATAAGACTTTTAATCGATCATTTCCAACACTTGGCACATCATTTCTCAGCTGCAGTCCCTGGCAGCAGAAAGACTGCAACTTCAGTCCACCAAAAAGTACTTCATGACTAAGACTGCTTGCGCTGATGTTTATACTACCATAGAGTAAATTAAATGTTGTAGTGGTGACTATGTTCACCACACCATCACTCGTATCAATAATTCAACTGTATTAACCCATTCTGGGGATCACACATACCTTTCAACCTCTAGAGTTCCTTGCATGACTTCTAAGCGATTTTGACCTTCTTAACCAATAGAATCTTTTCAAAGGATTATATTCTACAAAAGGATAGGATCTTTCTCTTCGGGATTGATCCCGGACCGTCGCCAATTACCCATTGTGTTGTTACTTTAATCCATTTAACTAGATATCTATAAGGAAAGAAGCAAGATAATATTTTTAAAGGATTCTATTTCAAGGCAAACAGGAACAGAATCATTCCAAAGGATTCTATTTCAAGGAAAACAGCAACAGAATCATTCCAAAAAATTCTATTCCAAGGCAAACAGCAATAGAATCATTCCAAAGGAATCTATTCCAAGGCAAACACCAACAGAATCATTATAAAGGATACTTTTTCAAGGCAAAGAGCAATAGAAGTACTCCAAAGGATTCTATTCCAAGGGAAACACCAACAAAATCATTCCAAATGATCCTATTCCAACGAAAACAGCAACAGAATCATTACAAAGGATTCTATTCCAATAAAAACAGGACAGACTCATCCCAAAGGATTAGATTTTAAGGAAAAGAGCAATAAAATCATTCCAAAGGATTATATTTTATGGAAAAGAGCAATAGAATCCTTTCAGTGGTCGAAACATCCATGGATCCTTTCAAACAATAGGTGCAGTTATTTAGTCATTAATTGTACTGTGAGGTAAAAACAAACACTACTAGGAAATGTCGCGACGCTCAGAGGATTAAATTATTGTATAATAACCTTTGTAAGTTTTATCTATTAATCTATCCTGATCCATTCCTCCCCTGAATGCTTTTTGTTTATAGTTTTCATTACTCCTTGTGATACTATTTGTGGATTTATTATAATTAATTCAATAGGAAAATGAATTAATATACACTATATGGACAAAAGTATTTGAAGACTGCATGTTTTTCGGAAAAAGTGCTTTATTATTCTATTTAGAAACGGGTAGGCCATCCTCTTGCTTGTATTACATCTGCAACACGTCGAGGCATACTTTCCACAAGTTCTCTATACGTCTGGGCAGGAATAGCTCGCCATGCCTCTTGCAACGCTGTGAGAAGAGATTGTTGTGAAGATGGGTGTGCGTGGCGGTGTCGTACCCGTCGCTCCAGTTCGTCCCACAAGTGATCGATAGGATCAAGATCGGGGCTTTGAGCAGGCCAGTCAAGCCAATTCACCTCGTTTTCAGGAAACCAGTCCAGCACACGTTTTGCAGTATGACATGGAGCTCGATCCTGTTGGAAGAAACAACCATCATCGCCTTAGTATTTCTATAGTGTAGGCAAGGCCGAATTATCTAGAACGTCTAGGTACACATCAGCGTTCATGGTACCAGGTACATAAAGCAATTGGCCCAATCCTAACCAGGAAAAACAACCTGATTTTCTGCACTGTCCAAATACTTTTGTCCATACAGTGTATTTGCTATCCTAGTAAGAATTTCTGGAAGATATGTATCGACGAACAAAATTAGCCATTTGAATTTGCTGGGGAGGACTTGTTACAACCCATTGGAGGATTTGTTTATTCCGAAACAGGGGGTCCATCTGAAGGTAAGGCCCGATTTTTCAGTTGCGTTGTGTTGAAGGGTTAATAAGTCGAAATAAATTAAAAAAACTTTTATGTAACTAAAATTATATTACACACGTTGGAGCAAACAATGAAACCGTATTCTACATATTCTCTATTTGAAATTATATTTTATAGTTGAATTTATATTCTAAAAATAATAAATGGAATACATGTATTTTTAAATTACTGTCAGAAAGAGATTCCTATCAGTTTCCAATGATAACACATTTATTTGGGAAAAACTATTTGTTATTAAAAAGAGCGTTAAATAGATGAGACAGATATAACAAAAGCGAAACATACTTAAACGTAACCTAGCATTATTTATACAGACTGTCAAACATATCAATTCAATTGCATGACAGCGAAAAAAATCATAAGTAATGTAAAAACAATAGAGCAGAACTCGATACAACGCGCCATAAATTCTGTTAAATAAAAGAGTAGCGGTAGCTTAGTTCGAAGAGCAACGGATCAGAAACCGGTGGGTTGTGAGTTCGAAACTCTGTCCGGCCAAAGACCGTCGTGTACAAAAGAGGCTGGTGCATGTTCAATCTGTCGTGGCCACAAATGTCCTCACATTGGCGTGGTGTGGAAGTTTGCTGAGGGTGTGCCAGCTCAGGTGTTTCCTCGTCATCTGACCGTGGTTTAAAATTACGTGTTGTCCCCTCGGATCTTTCCGTACGGGATGGAACCCGGACCGTCACCAAGAGGCCGTTGTGTTGCTCCAGTGCGACGTTAATTAACTAGCTAACTACCTATCTATAAAATAAACGAAGTTATTATTGACAGAATAATATAACGGAAAAAGGAAATCATAATCGAAACAAAACCATGGAAAAAATCTTAGTTTTGAAATGTTAAAAAATTACTACAGTAATAAGTCGTCAAAGAAAGTATTAAGGGTAAGCATTGGGGCAAACTACGGACAGTCTTGTCAAATTTAGCAATAGGCTGATTTTTCAAATAACTTTTGCTGAAAAGTTTCGTGAAAATACTTTTTTTGATTGGTTTCATGATGGTACATTACTCAGTCAGCTGTAACAGTTAATTTTGTTAAGTAACACATCATAATTAAATTGAAACACGAAGACAAGTCTGAACTGGACAGATACATTGTATTTGGATCACAAAAAAAGTGTAAGACAGCGATTTTCTTGTGTAATAAATGAAACAAAAAGGGTTTTCATTTTTTAACCGTTCCTACAAAGTATTTTTTAAAAACCTTTAAATCGTTGCTAGATCAAAAGGAAGTGTATCAGGTTGTTTTAGTTCTAGGAACATTTGTTGAATAACGTGAGAAAAATTCATGTTTTTATTCAATAACTAGGGTCATTCGGGGAATTATTTCCTCTTCAAATAAAGAACAGAAACAACGAAATCTTTGGTAGCTAGGTAGGTATTTAATTAGCATCGCTCTGGAGCAATACGACGGGCTATTGGCGACTGTCCGGGATCAACCCAGAAAGATCTGAGCATCATTTTGAACCACAGTCAGATGACGAGGTCACAACTGTGTTGGCACCGCACTCTCCAAACTTTCACACCACGCCAAAGAGAGGACATTTGAGGCCACGATAGATTTAATGTATACCAGCCCCCTTTGTGTACGCCGGTCTTTGGTTGGATTCGAACTCGCAACCATCAGGTTGCTAATCCGTAACTCTTCCAACCGGGTATCCCAGTTGGAGCCTCGGAATAGCAACGATGAACGTTAAATCTGTCGTGGACTCAAATGTCTTCACGTTGGCGTGGTTTGGAAGTGTGGAGAATGGGGTGCTAGCTCAGGTGTTGCCTCATCTGACCGTGGTTCAAAATGGCGAGGTGTTGTCCTCGGAAATTTCGGTCGTTCATAGCCCGTTGTGTTGCACCAGTGTGACGTTAATTAACTACCTACCTAAAATGTAAGACTTTTAATTCTGTAATTCATGAAATAACGTCGATATGATTAAGAATTGAGTTATCCATGTCATTATTTTTACTTGAACCACAGAAAAGAAAACGGATAAAAATAAAATGGCGCGAGTAATAACAAAAACTCGAAGAAAGTTTTTAGAAAATTGATGGTCTTCCCTTTTTTTTATGAATAAATGATTCTGGAGTTTGGATGAACACTTGCAAATCTTGGTTGAAAATTGTTTTCTTGCTATTTTTTTCCCAAATGTAGATTTAGTTAAAAAATAATGAGACGTGTGGTACTTTATAAATGTTTTTTCTCTTGTTAAGTAGTTTCGTATTCAATTAATCAAGATTTAAAATTTTCTATCTCTTTTTAAGAACGCATTCCCTTAATTGTTTTAAATAAACGATACGTAAGTCTTAATAATTCAAATTCATTAGTTCGTTTAGATATTTTAATAGTTTCTTTCCTGTGTAGCACTACAATTATTTAATTATTAATTATTTTTTTATTAATTTTTCTATAGGCTCCATAGATCATCGCAAAATAAATAATTTTTTTAATATGGTTATTTTTATACTAAGAGTGTGAAATGTTGAAGCATGCATTGAAAGTTCTCTCTTGTTAAGTAGTTTCATATGTAATTAATCAAGGTGTAAAAATTTCTGTTTTAAGCACGCATTCCCTTAATTGTTTTAAATAAACGATACGTAACTCAATAATTCAAATTCATTAGTTCGTTTAGATATTTTAAAAGTTTTTTTTCCTGTGTAGCACTACAATTATTTTTATTATTAATTATTTTTTATTAATTTTTTATAGGCTCCATAGCATATCGCAAAATAAATAATTCTTTAAATATGGTTATTTTCATACTAAGAGTGTGAAATGTTGAAATATGCATAGAAAACTTCCAAAGTTTCCTGCCCAAGGGTATTAAATAGAAAAACGAAACAAACAATAATTTTGGTCTCACCCTTTAATAAACTCACCCCTTTTTAAATACATTTTGGAAGGGCTCATTAACTGTGCTAACTACTAAAAATTAATCTGGATTTTTGATCTTAAACTGGTCTGAAACTGCAGAAATGACTTCGTCACTTGTAAAGTTTTCCCATGCAGATCCAGGTTCTGCAGTAGCCCGATTGTAGGAGTAGAGGATTAGCAACCGGAGGGTCGCGAGTTCGAATCAAACCCAAGACCGTCGTGCACAAAGGACGCTGGTGCACGTTAAATCTGTCGTTGCCTCCAAAGTCCTCACGTTGACATGGTACGGAAGTTTGGAAAGTGGGGTGCCATCTCAAGTGTTGCCTCGTCATCTGACCGTGATTCAAAATAACGAGACGTTGTCCTCGATCCTTCCCTTCGGGATGGATCCCGGACCGTCACTAATAGCCCGTTGTGTTGCTCCAGTGCGACGTTAATTAACTACCTACACAAGAAGTACAATACACGACGCATTCCACTAATTCGTTTCGGAAATTCCTCTTTTATATTATTCTAATAAACTAATCAGAAAGATGAAAGTAATGTATCTGAAGAAGGGATTTACATCGCACTATTCTTGAAAACATTAACTTAATCTAATTATGATTTTTTTGTGGATAGTGTAAAATACACTGCTGGCCACCCAAATTGCAACACCAAGAAAGACAAGAGATATCACAACAAAATTTATTTTGTAGATAACATGTTGACCAAGTATCAAATGATTAAATTTATAGACATCTGTGAAGTGTGGTTCCTGCCATAATCAGTAGCCAGAGTAGCCGCCATTGTTGGAGATCACCGCTGCCACACGCCTCGGCATTGATTCAAAGAGACTTTGGATGTGTTCTTGGGGTACAGCAGACCAAGCAGCTTCCACACGTTGCCAAAGTTGATCTGGTGTGGCAGCTGGGGATGTATTCTGGGTCAATCGTTGAGCAACCATGGGCCACATGTTTTCTATCGGCGAAAGATCCGGAGAGCGAGCTGGCCAGGGAAGCAATTCAATCTGGCGATTGACGAAGAACCCTTGGACAATGCGTGCCACGTGTGGTCGCGCATTATCCTGTTGAAATATGGCTGTGGGCAAGCCCTGAAGGTAAGGAAGGACAACTGGCTCCAACACCTCGGAGATGTAGCGCTGGCTGTTTAAAGTACCGGCAATGCGTACTAGAGGAGTGCGAGAGTGATATCCAATACCGCCCCATACCCTAATACCCGGTGCAGGACCAGTGTGGCGGTGCATAACGCAGCTGTGCAGCATCCTCTCTCCACGGTGTCTCCAGACTCGAATCCGACCATCGTGGTGTTGCAGACAGAAGCGTGACTCGTCAGTAAAGACAATTTCATTCCATTCTGCCGTCCACATCCTTCTTTCATCGCACCATTGGCGGCGGAAACGTCTGTGGTTCTGCGTCAAGGGTAGACGAAGCAATGGACGTCTTGCGGACAGACCACTCTACTGTAAACGGCGTCGAATGGTACGCGCAGACACTGGATGATGCGGTACAGACTGAATGTGCTGTGCTATGGTTCGTGATGTGGCTGAGCGATCCGTCACTGCCATACGCACAATATGCCTGTCATCACGTGAAGTGGTGCACTGAGGTGGATGCGATCGAACACGTCGGTCCGTCGTACCCTCCTGCATCCAACGATCACACATCCGCATTACAGTTGTTTGGTTTCGTCCAACACGACTACCGATTTCCCTGAAAGATAATCCACAATCTCGGTAGGCCACTATCCTTCCTCTGTCGAACTCGGATACTTGATCAAAAGATGATCGCTGTTTTCTACGAGGCATAATTGATCGTTTTTTTGAAAAAACCACAAGAAAAACACAATTGCCGTACTTGAAATCGTCGAAATCTCCAAGCCTTAAATAGCGCTTTGAAGTGGCGCCACAGGCGCGCGTGATGTGCGTCTGCGCTGAAATTCTAATCATTTGCATATCTCACCTCCGCTAATGCATGTTGTAAATTTCATATTATTTGCATGCTTCCTTCAGGGTGTTGCATTTACGGTGGCCAGCAGTGTATTAGAGCGTTATTTAAAAAATGGTTAAGAAAAAGGGGGAAATATTGACGCTTTCGAACTATAAGTCAAGAATTTAATAAATTATCAAACGTAGGCAATCATCTTTCCGTTGTCCACCAGATAATCCCAGAAGAGTTCTACTGGTTAAAAATTCAAAATTGGTTAGAAGTTACGCAAGGAGGAAACCGATATGAGCATGTAAACCCCTCACGGGGCTAAAAGTCAAATTTGTTTCTTGAGCTCAACTATCTTTATTAGCTTTCCATATGTATCGAGTTCGACCCACTATTCTGCGCTGCGATCTGCAGTTTTTCCGGTATGGCAACGTTTTATTGACCAATAGAAATGTTTCTTTGGGATCCTTCAACAGTCAAGGATTCGTAAGGTTGAAATAACCTTCTTACGAATTCCGTAAATAACTCCCGTTTCTTTACTTTCATGACAGCATCGGAACTCTCGCTATCGGTACTCCGGCAACCGAAGGACCCCAATAACGTTTAAACTGGGCCCAGGAACGGCCGCCTTTTGATCGAGACGCATCAACTGCGGCCCTCGGGAAAACGTAAAATCTGGAAAAAGAAAAAGAAAAAAGCGGCCGTACGGGGGGCTTTCTTCTCGGAAACAGAAGAAAGTTACATGCAACAACAAAACTCTCGAAACGCACTAAATCTCCGAAGCATTTGCGGGGGCAGAGGCGGAAACACGATTCGTACCATTTGGCGAAAACGGGATCTCGGGAGCCGGCACAGGAATACAAATGGCGTGCTGCTCCTTAATCCAAGCCACGTACGCCTCAGCCGGACAGACAGACACAAATAAAATAAACGCGAGGAAGGAGAGGGATGCACAAAGAATCTCAACACTGGATGAAGTCGGCGATCGAAAGCTTCATTTGCCCTTTTCCCCCCCTTTTCCCAAAGAACACTGCCGGGGGAGAAATGTATTTGAAGTGGGAGGATTTCATTTAAAGTCCGAGGCATGAAATGCATCGCTAAGAAGCGGTCGCTGAGCCAGGCAACCAGAGATCCTCCAAATCTTTCTGACCTTTTAGCGTTAATGCCGTACATGGTGTTCGCGGAAGAGCGTTTTGAAAGTCGAGGAGCGTTTCGGTGTTTCCTAATCCCAATTCCGATATCCTGTTCTCTTCGCATTTCTTTCCAATTTCCCCCCGCTAAAATACTAACTCGAGACGAGGTTGCTGTAGCTGTACTGTCTGGACCGCTTAGAAAAAGATCGACGCCTCAGGCTCAGAAACGCTCGGGTTTGTGAAGATGGTGGATGTAGCAAATTTCAACCGAGTATTACTTCATTATGAATTTCTGAAAATGAAGATTTATAATGAAGTAATACTTTCATGCTTCTCATAACAAAAACATAAGCGATAACATCGATTGTGAATTTCACCAACCTCGTTTTCCAAAACCAACACAATGTGAGAAAGAAATTTATCAACGGCTAAAGTGAACTTGTATTGTGTTTTCTATCTGTACGGAAATAAAATTTTATTTCCAAATCAACACTAAATCTGTAGGTAGTTAATTAACATCGCACTGGAGCAACACTTCGTCATGCTGAAACACGGTCAGATGACGAGAATAACACCTGAGATGGCACCCCACTCTCCAAACTTCCACACCACTTCCTAGCTCTTATATAGATATTAGATAGCTCTTATATGCGTTAGTTTCGGATTTTAATGGAAATCTATCTCATATAACTGTAGTGTTATTTCGTTTTTATTATCATATTGAAACTTCATAAACAATTTTCCACGATTGATGATTGAATTCTGAAAAATATTATATTATTTTAAAGGCTCCGGGCAGCCATAAGTCACTTTTCAAATTTGTTGTACTACCAATGCTCAAGTTAATAATTCCAAAATTCTAATGCTTTATCCTCTATTCTATTGTATGTTGTTGTGTTACACTTTCAAGTGCTATGCACTCAATTCAACCAGAAATTCTTTTCATCCACTTGGATATCTTGTTTCTAATTTTTATTATGAAATTTTCATTCTGTGGGTTATCACTATGTTGCCCGAAGCCCTTCAGTTGATTGGTAGCTAGTTAAATAAAGTCGCACCGGAGCGACACAACGGGCTATTGGCGACGTTTCGAGGTTAATCCCGAATTGAAAGATTCAAGGACAACTCCTCGTGATTTTGAACCACGGTCAGATGACGAGTACAACACCTGATCTGGCACCCCACTCTCCAAACTCCCACACCACTCCATCGTGAAGGCATTTGAGGTCACGACAGATTTAACGTGCGCCAGCCCCCATTTGTACACGACGGTATTTGACTGGATTCGAGCTCGCAACCCCCCAGTTATTAATCAGCTGCTCTTGCAACTGACCTATCATGGTCGGCCCTTCAGTTGGAAAGTACTGACGACTCAAACTTATACTAATTGGTACTCACTTAACAAATAAAAGTTTTAACATACTTGCATGAGTTACTCTGATTTATATTATTCAATCCGAATATCTTTCCGTTTAAAATATTTTTTTTATTTCTGATAAACGCTTTCCAGGGATCTTTAAAGCAACATAATGCATAGCTTTAAATTAATACATTGCCTAACATCCTTAAAAAATTGCGGTACTTCATTTGTGTTTTCAATTTTCATCGCTATTCTTTTTAAAGTTTATAATACTTTCTGAATGTGGTTTTGAAGAATTTTGAGGGCTAAGTTACATTAAATGTAATAATGTTTTCATTGAATGATATTAGTACATGGAAAGTAGTTTTTAAACGAATGGTGCTTAAACATACAAAGATCTTTTTGCAAAAATTAATATTTATAGATGACAAGAAATCACAGAAAAGAACAAATGACAACATAATTGGAGAACATTCTTTTATATACGCCAATTATATGCAATTGTATTATTATAATTATATACAATTGATGACTGTGATGAAATTTATATATATAATGATGTAGTTAACTGATGAACGCTGTTATAAGCCGTTACTATTTATAACTCTATAGATTTATACATGATGATGTATGCAATTATTCTGTTCTAACAATTAATATTTATAACTCACGAAATTTATACACCACGACAAATATAAAAAGACAAACTTTGTGAATTCTCTTTCGAAAAGTTTAAAGGTTTTCGAATTGCTGTGAATGACTGTTTGTTATAATTATTCACATTAATATTACTGATCGGCTTAAATTTTTAGCCGACCGATCGGTCAAGGGGTCAGAGCAATTCGGATTGAAAGGGTCCTAATTCAAATCTGGAGGTCATGTATGGATGTTGTTTGTCCGTCTGGAGTGAATGTGTGGTCCCTATAGTATAAAAAGGGTGTGACTAGAAC
Organism: Meta bourneti; assembly: GCA_933210815.1. Lineage (NCBI taxonomy): Eukaryota > Metazoa > Arthropoda > Arachnida > Araneae > Tetragnathidae > Meta > Meta bourneti. The sequence goes on from OW119929.1 coordinate 9,445,362, forward strand.
GTATGTAATGTATGTGAGGTGTAACATGAACCTACCCACCCCGAAGTGCAGGACCGTGGTAGCCCAGTTGGAAGAGTAACGGATTAGATACCGGACGGTTACGAGTTGGAATCCACCTAAAGACCGTCGTGTACACGGGGGCTGGTGCACGTTCAATCTGCTGTCGACCCAAATGTCCTCATGTTGGCGTGGTGTGGAAGTTTGGAGTGTGGGGTACCAGCTCAGGTGTTGTTCTCGTTATCTGATCATGGTTAAAAATTACGTGCCGTCCTTGGATCTTTGGGATGGATCCCGGACCGTCGCCAATAGCCCGTTCTGTTGCTCCAGTGCGACGTTAATTAACTACCTACCCCGTGGTGCAATAGGGTAGCGCAGAGGGGCTCACAATCCCGCCCTTGTAGTGACAGGATGAAAAATGTTGAAATGCCGGACTAAGGGAAAAAGTTTTGATTGTTATAAAAATGCATTTTCTTTCCATTCGCTATGAAGTATATCATTAATTGTAGCTTTATGGTCATTTGTAAACGTGTGGAAAACGCGATTGGGTGAATATATAGATTATAATTGGACCAAAATTGACGCAGAAATCATCGTGCAAGAACATTCACTAGAATAAAAATGCTTTCTTATATCAAAAACAGTGGCAATTTATTCTCGAAACACTTACGAGACAACAGAACTGTCTTTTTTCAACAATTCTTTCCGCAAGGAAACATTTTAACTTTTCACTGCAAAACAGTGACAAAATCCAAAGCTAAGCCTTCCCCGATCCCAAGAAAACATGAATATCCAAACTATTTCATTTATGTCTCTGGCAATGCAGCTTAGCTCGTGTGTGGTACAACACTTGTGTCTGAGACTGCACTGGAGGCAATAAAAATTCGTGACAGCGAAAAAATTTGAAGCTAGACGAAAACATTTAGGATGTATGAAACTGAAAAACACAAAAAAGCATAAGTTTGAAAAGAAAATCCTCGATATCCGATGTTTTAGGATGGTAAAAAGGCAAAGAAAAACTTTTCCTCCCTCTTTTCTCTTTTAACAACAGCTTCATTGTCAATACTATCCGAAAAAGGATACAGACAAAAATGCTACTTAAAAAGCCGTTCGTTTATTTCGTTTTTTCATCCCTGCTTTCGTCCTTTTTTCTACAAACTCTTCAAATCTTCTTTTTTCCCTGCTCTCCGGTTCTTGAGAAGTAAAGCACTTTTGAAAAAGATCGATAGGTCTTTGTGCCAGGGGCTGATATTTGGCAGTTGGGGAAGAACCACGCCTTTCTATCCGGAATTTTCTATTCTTCAAAGTCTTGAAGCTTCCTTTATTTCCTTCTTGTTTTCATTTTCGAGACTTCTCTCGTTGCCTGGTCACTTGTTTGTCGGATACCGATGGATGTGGTCTATAATTTTCTGTTGAAAGATGCCGGAGAGTTTTTGGAATAGTTTCACTGACAAGCCGTTGCAGAATGGAAATTAATCTTTTTACAGTGTTCTAGTTGCGGATATGCTTTCTACGTCTTTACCAATCCAAGTGTCTGGGTAAATTATTTTCATGTTAGGTATTTAGACATGAGAATCTAACATATCTGACATCAGTAAGCTGTAACTTTCATGGAGCTATTTTTATGGAACTATTATGTAATAGAAAGGATTCGGTGACCACCTAATTTCAACATGCGCTCCAACTTCAGATTATAAAAGCATATAAAACTGGAATCTATGTCTGAAAATTTAATTACTGACTCGTAAAATTACGTCGTTTCATATGAACTTATCATAAAGACGGTAGGTAGGTATTTTAATTAACGTCGCACTGGAGCAACACAATGGGAAATTAGAGACGGTCCGGGATCAAACCCGAAGGAATGATCCGAAAACACTACCACATAATTTTGAACCATGGTCAGATGACGAGGTCACACCTGAGCTGGCACCCCACTCTCGAAACTTCCACACCCCGCCAACGCAAGGATATTTGAAGCCATGACAGATTTAACGTACATCAGCCTCTTTCTGGTCTTGGACTGGATTCTAACTCCAACCGGGCTTCGTCGGCCCATTATGTAATAGAAAATATTCAGTGACCACCTAATTTTAACATGTTGTACTCCAATTTCGGCTTATCAAAGCATATAAATATGTCTGAATATTTAATTCTCGACACGTAAAATTGTTATGTCGTTTCATATGAACTTATCATAAAGACGGTAATTTTAACTTTGTGTATCTAATTTTCTGCTGAATGAATGTATAACAATTTTAGACACCTCCAGCGGAATAAGAAAATAAAATAAATTTTCAACACTTTTTGTACTACTTTAGAAAAAGCACTGCATAAGCATTTCCCTTTCAAATGCCTTTTTATTCAACATAAATTCTTTAGTACGGTATCTGTTTTGGCCTTTCATTTCTCCTTTCTCACACCCCGTATCAACTTGCTCATTTGAATATTACTGTCTCAGCGAAAACAGTCGCTTCTCCATTATCAAATCAGTTCGCGATAACGAATCCCTATCACAAATACTTTCTCAAAGATGTCTTAGATTACACAACCGTAGACATCGTGTTGAAACATGTTCAATCGGGTCATGCGAGGTATTGTGAGGCTTGGTGTGACTGGAGGTGGGTCCACGATCAACCAAAACGTCGAAACGAATTAATTTCAGAAATCGAAATATTTAATCCTGTATTGTGTCTTTAAACACGATATATACACAACTGAAACATGCTGCTGTTAGGTAGGTATTTTAATTAACGTCGCTCTGGATCAACACAACGGGCTATTGGCGACGGATCGCGATCGATCCCTAATTGGGCCAAAAATCCAAGGATAACGCCTCGTAGTTTTGAACCACGGTCAGGCCACACCTGAGCAGGCATCCCACTCTCCAAACCTCGACACCACGACAAGGATATTGGAGATCACGATGGATTGAACATGCACCAGCCCCCTTGTACACGACGGTCTTGGGTTGGATTCGAACTCTCAAGTCACCGGTTGCTAATCCGTTACTCTTCCATCCGGGCTACTGTGGACCCTTAATACTGCTGGAAAGTTGACTTAATCATCTTTTATCTGAAAAGCGTTAAGAGATTCCCCACGCAACAATTCGTAGTTCTCATCTGTAAGTATTCCTCGATCTAATATTTATAACAATATGAAATTAATTAACATTAGTTAGTTTGTCATATAGTTCAAGTTTAGTTGTACAGTTCACGTCATAATTATGGGAAATTTTAAAGAAATCTGCGATCTTACAATGCATTTAAATTACAGAATTCTATGTGCTTTTTATCTACTAATAGAAATAAATTTATGCAGAAACAACCGATATGAATAAATGTTTTTATTTTTGAGAGAATAGCATTATTGTTGGAATTCACGATAATTACTTCTTTCAATACTGCATTGCAAGCAGAGTTTCTTAACCCTCTAAGGAGTTTACACGCATATATGTGTTCAGCAACCGTGCTAGACTTCAAACCAGTTTTGACTTTCTTGACCAATATAATTTTCCTAGGATTCTTTCAACAAATCGATAATGTTGAGTCATGCGTTGTGGAAATAAAGCACTACTAACTATCCTACTGGGAAATTTCACGAAGCTCAGGGGTTAAGTGATCATAATTTCCTTTCAACAAAAACAAACAAACAAATAAAAACAAACACAAACAAACACACAATCAAACAAACACAAACAAATAGACACAAACACACAAACAAATACACAAAAATACACAAACACACACAAACAAACACATTGTTAGGAGTATCTTAAAGTCGCACTGGAGCAACATAATGGGCTATTGACGACATCCGAGATCAAACCCGATGGGAAAGATCATAGGATAACACCACGTCATTTTGAACCACGGCTACGGATATTTGATGCCACGGCAGATTTAACGTACACCAGCCCCCTATTCACACGACGCTCTACTGAATTCGAACTCGCAACCCTCCGGTTGCTAATCCATTACTCCACCAACCGGGCTACCGCGACTTCCTTTCAACATTGACTGAAGTAGATAAAAACGGTCGTCAGACTAGCAGTCAAACATTAAAAGCTTAAATTAAAAACGAATAGTGGTGTTGAATACCAGATGATGGAAATGGTCCACAGCTATTTCCATCATCTGGTCCACCATCATCAAGATTTCTTGTTGCTTGCAGCAGAACCTCATGTGATTGACATTGGTCCTGAAGACGGTGAACATTTTCCTCCACCGAAATATCCATAGACCATGTTCATCATCTGCTTTTCATCTTCATGGGTCCCTTTTTAAAGCTTAATTTTTGACTTGAGATTGACTAAAGTAACAAGCAATTCTATTGAATAAAACGTCTGAAGAACGATAGCTTCTACCAGTGTATTAGTTTGGACGAGAAAGTAGGTCAAAATATGAGCACTAAAAGGATATCATCGAAAGAGCAAGAATGCCAGCGCAGTAACACAAGTTCCCGACATCCGAAGTAACAATCTTAAGTGATAGGTTTTGTGTTTTTACAAATTATCCTACTCGAATGAAAGATGGAAGACATCACCACGGCTAAGGCAATTTTTAATTTCCCCGGAAGTAACACGTTGTTGTAACGAAAAGAAATAGCCGTCATTAGGTGACGAAGATAAATTATACCTGCTTTAAAAGATAGTTTATCTGATTATCCAAGAAAGTCTCTTTTGAGACAACAGTTTAATTACGGAATAAAAACCTTTCTCTTCAAGGGCTTAGAAATCACTTTGCATTTTGTAATGTCGTCATTAAGATGTCAGCGTCTCATCAGCCCTGATATGAGTTTCACCCCAAACTTTAAACTGATTTCTTTAAAGACTGAGGGATAAAATGAAGACTGCAAATGAAAAATGAGCACCAGCGGGAATGATACATGAAGGTACTATAATGATCGAAACAGATGGATTCATTGTCGAAATTAAACGGTTTTGGTCCACGTAATGGATGTTATCCGCAAATATCGGAATAGAAGTGTGCATATAATTACAGATTTACAAATAAAATACCTTGAACAAAAATTTACACTTGGAAAGTTAGTTTTTCTGTGGTAATTTTTCCCTGTATTCATATTGATATTAATTTAGCTGTTATTTTTATTTAAATATTCGTTCGTTTCGTTTAATGGTAATTAATTAACGTCACACTGGAGCAACAAATACAAGGGGCTATTGGCGACGGTCCGGGATCAGTCCCCAAGGGAAGGATCCGAGAACAACATCACGCAATTTTGAATCACGGTCAGATGAGGACCTTGGCACCCTCTCAAAACTGCCTTCGTGAGAACATTTGAGGTCACGACAGATTTAACGGGCACCAGCCCCAGTGTACATGACGGTCTTTGGCTGGACAGAACTTCGCACTAGCAACTCTCAAGTTTTCAATCCGTTACTCTACCAACCGAGCTACCACGTCACCTAGTTTCGTTTAGAAAGAGAATTGAAAACTGAAAGTGTTGTGTGACGCTGCTTTATTAGGTGGGTTGATTTCGGGGTTTTGTATCCCAAGGTTCAAAAACGGACAACCTGTGTCAATATCCACAAGCAATGAGCAGTTTTTTGAGGAAACTCAAGTACAACTTCCAGAAGAACGATCGTTGCATAACTTCCCCAAGAGGGAAAATACGTACGGAAAGATACCTCTGGAATCTTGCAGGTTGTAGACCGTATTCTAAGATCAAAGAGGCCGAGGTAGCCCGTTTGGAAGAGTAATGGTTTAGCAATTGGAAGGTTGCGAGTTCGAAACTCAGCCCAACCAAAGACCGTCGTGTACACGGGGGTGTTGCACGTTAAATCTGCCATGACCTCCAATATCCTCACGTTGGCGTGGTGTGGAAGTTTGGAGAGTGGGGTGCAAACTCGGGTGTTGATCTCGTCATCCGACCGTGCTTCAAGATTACGTGGTGTTGTCCTCGGCTCTTTCCATTCTCGTATGATGCCGAATCGTCGGCAATAGCCTGTTGTGTTGCTTCAGTGTGACGTTAATTAAATACATACCGACCAACCAAATTTTCCGTACTAATAATCCAGATACGGCTGAAGCAAATGACCTGAAACTTGGTATCCGCTAATAAATATAAAGCCATAATAAATTATATAGCATAGCTATATAATCAATAGCCATAATACTTTACACAGGCATATCCATAATACATTACGTTAAATTACAACATGAATCTTGTAACGACTTTCACAATCCCGTGAGGGATTGTGTTAATAAAAACACTCGACCTCAAAATTTTGTAGAATTCGATCGAAACTATTGGATAGTATACTGCTCAACATCATTCGACAGAAATTAGAGAGAGAAACTAGGAAACAATTTGAGTTATTCTTAACAACTAAGGTGGAGTTTAAATTAGAGGCCCTCTTAAACTTCTTGGAAAAGCGAAGTCTCGGATTGAGAACAAGCAGAAACACTATCTTTATACCAATATTCAAAAATCCTCCATTCTTTAACAAGAGTAAGATCTTGATAATAAAAGATGGAGATATAGAATGCGTTCTTTGCAAAGGCCAGAACACTGCAGGCATTATATACACAGACGAGATACTATGTTATGCGAGAACATAAGTGGTACTTAAATTGCTGAAACTAGGGGTCGCCAAACTTCTTTGATCCACGACCCTTTAAAGAGTTTCTTGACTTCCTTATCGATCCTCTCTATTTTACTATTACGTAATTATAATAGGACAAAGAGCCGCTTATGTGAGTTTCTAGATTCTTTATTTCATAGTTACATGGTTTATTGTATGTAGTATTGCTTAGGCATCAAAAGGTTTTGTTTTTGACATCCTTCTTAACATTATATATTAGTTACGAGAGATAAATAATACATAAAATTTGAATTAGATAACAAAATAACAATACAATATTTCTTATAGAGATATGAAAATAAGACTCATTAACTAAATATACAATTTGCTAACGTTGCCAATGTGAAGAGTGTGCTTCGTGACTCTTGACAAGATTAGCAATATTGGTTTCAAAATGAATCAGTTTCAGCCTTAAATCGCCTCGCAATTCTATAACTAGCTTATTTATTTGTTTTGTTAAAATGGAATTAACGTAGCTAAAACCTGCTACAACCCTGTACGAGCTTGTAAATGCAAACAAAAAGGGGAGCACCACTTCAGAATGTTTAGATATTTTTTTACAACATTTATATTCGTCCAAAAGTAACTTTAGGTCCCATTTTTAAAAAACGTCTTAGCTTCAAGATCAACTGACAAATAAGTTCGCCTTCTAAGTTACATTCACTATTTTCAATATCCGATTCCATTTTTCCTGAGCCCGAATCGACCCTTAACAATGTTGTATCGACCCCTGGGGGGCCGGTATCGACCACTTTGGCGATCACTGGCATAAACAAATTGCACTTGGATCTGCAATGTAAATCGAATTCTTTATGTCTTAAATAGAAAAAAATACACTATGCATCGTTGAACGGCATTTGAAAAATCTACCCCATTCCTTCCCCAATGCAGCGGATATTAGGTATTTCAATTAACGTCACACTGGAGCAACATAATGGGCTATTGGTGACGGTCCGGGGCCATTCTCGAAGCGAAAGATTCGAGGATAGCACCACGTAATTTTGAACCACGGTCAGATGACGAGGTCAATACCTGATATGGCACCCCACACTAGATATTTTCCCACCATGCCAACTTGAGGACATGTTAGGCCACGACATATTTAACGTGCACCAGCGCCCGTGTACAGGACGGTCTTTTGGTTGGATTCGAACTCGCAACTCTGCGGTTGCTGATCCGCTCCTCTTCCAACTGGGATACCGCGGTCCATCCAATAAAGCGGAAACAGCTGTGAGAAATCGAGGTTATTTACACGATTCGAACTCTGATGACGCAGCTTTCAATGAGAATGTGACGCCTTCTCAATTACAAACATATCAACGTCTGACTAATGTTTTGGCTAACGAATCTTCAGTTACATTGAGTACTGCAATTATTTCTGTGGCAGATTCACAAGGAATACACAGAAAATGCTCACATTGGCTTGGTGTGGAAATTAGGAGAGTGGGGTGCCGGCTCAGGTGTTGACCTCGTCATCTGACCGTGGTTCAAAATGACGAGGCGTTGTCCTTGGATCTTTCCAATCAGGATGGATTCCGAACCGTCGCCAATATCAAGTAGTGTTCCTCTAGTGCGACTTAAAACAACTATCTACTTACCGTCTAAGGACTAGATATCTCGTCTATCAAGATCTGAACCAATTTTGACGAGATATCTCGTCATCAAGATATTGCCGATTTATCGATGAGGAAATCGAGATCTGATTAGTTTTCTTCTAATTACGAGATACCTCGTCGAGACAACCACCAGGAGGGCTAATTGGCATTTATTTCTGAAGTGCTAATAGATTTTAGGGATGCACGATCCCTCTGAACGCGACCAAGATTCAGCCAATTACATGATTCAGATTGAGAGCACGGTGGGAATTATCTCTTCATTTGAGCAAACTACGAGAGTAAATCAAAAAAGATCCCCACTTTTGCTATAACACATCTTTAGGTTTGTCCCACTTCCTTCTGCGCATGCATGCTAAGAGTTGATACTATTGTGGTCACGTTAGCGAAGTTTGACCTCGATAGCGTCATTTTTCTTGCTTCTGCTTCAGTATAAAGATGGCCACTCCGCTAGCAGTGTGCACCAAGTAGGAAGAAAGAGCAGTGATCCGATTTCTAGAGTCGGAAGGTGTGCCTGGGGCTGAAATTCATCGGAGCCTTACAACACAATACTAGGGCAGTGCTCTACCACGTAGGAGTGCGTATGAGAAGTTTAAAAGAGGCCGGATGAGCGTGATGTATGAAGAATGAGCAAGACGCCTGTCAACCTCCATCACTGACGTGATGATACAGCAAGCTCAAGAAATGGTACTGGCAAACCGGCGAGTTACCGGCTAAAATGTAGCGTGTTCTGTGCAGATTAGACGGTATGTAGGCATTTTAATTAACGTCACACTGTAGCAACACAACGGGCTATTGCTGACGGTCCGGGATCAATACCAAAGGGAAAGATCCCATCAGATTAGACGGACAGAGTGGGAGAAGCGGTACGTAAACGGTTGGACGACCCACCGAAACTCTTGGAGGGAATACTCAAGCTTGTGGACCGCTGGACCAAGTGCATCGAAAAGGATGGTTGGTTTCGGGGTTTTATGACGCAAAAGCCATATTTGGCTATGCTGTTACAGACACAAGCAATACAATATCTAGTAATAGACAGACTCACCCAACGAAAGTTTTACAGATGCAGAAGAAGGGAGGAATGCACTTACAGGAATAGAACCTGCGCAGGCATCGAAAAGGATGTTAAGTAGAAAGATGACGAACTTGGTCAACCCCTATATTTGTATAAATGAATCGAAAAAATAAAGTGCGGATAATTTCTGACTTTCCCTAGTACTTGCGTATGAGTAATCAACACCGAAACAAAGAAGAGGACTGTCTCGAGTGATCGGAATCAGCGAGGCGGAGAGGACATTTGCACTTAAATGCCGGAACAGACTGTGTATCGGGTCCGCTGTTGACTTCCAGCAGATTAAAGCGCGCCTTTGAAAAGAAGGTGATGCCGAGTACATGTGACAAGACCGCCTGACTGGGCGATCCGAGATGCTGAGGCCAGTTAGGATCTTCCGCTGTGTTCAATCTATTAGAAGCGACACTATCCCGAAAAGCTTTTATCCTACTTCCTCTCGCACTGCCTCCACATGTCAAGATTTTGAGAGCTGCCTCCTTCCGCTTTCTTTTGTTTCCTCTCCGCGCGGATTTGTTTTCTAGTTTGTTGGTGTTCTTCTCGGATCCCCCGAGACTTCTAATTTTTCGCTCTTTCCTCCCCTCTAGGTTGTTGTTCGAACTCAGTGGACTGGAGAAATTGGTAGGTGTCAGTGGAGGCAAATGGAGGATTCCCTTCGATGAAGTGTTAACTATTGATTTAGTAATGATTGGATGGCATTTAATTCTGAGTAGAGTTAGACGAAACGCGCAAAAATTTTATGGGTTGGATTACTGCAATATGGTCGGTTCTTGCGCCAAATTTTATAGGCTTGAAATGGTAAGGTAGTTAAAATCGCACTGGGGCAACACAACGGGCTATCGGAGACGGTCCGGGATCCATCCCGAAGGGAAAGATCCGAGAAAAACACCACGTCATTTTAAACCACTATCAGTTGACGAGGTCGCATCTCAGCTGGCACTCCACTCTCCAACTTTCCACCCCACCCTAACGAGAGGACATTTCAGAACACGACAGATTTAACGTGCACCAGCCCCCTTTGTACACGGTCTTTGAAAGGATTCGAACTCGCAACCCACCGGTTGCTAATCCGTTACTCTTCCAACCGGGTTAGCATGGCCTAAGAATTTAGGAATATACACGAGGTGATGCAACTCATTTATATCTTATCCTCAAACGGGTACAAAAATGAAGATAAGAGCTTATAGTGACATCGTGACTGATGTATTTCTCGGAAACATTCAAAATATGTGTGTATGATAGAATGTTTAGGCTTAAACTTGTAGAATTAATTTTCATCTAGAATATGTCATGCATACAACCTTTCCGTTAGTTTTGTGTCTATGTTCACCTTTCATTTCCTTTTTTTTCCGCCTCCTATTAGTTCTCGATTTTATAGTATGTTCTCGGCGGTAACATGTCCTTTTCCACAGACGTCCCGAATGCGTAATCAAATCCATGCAAATACTTTCCATGGATCTCTTTGATTAGTCGTCATCTGACCGTGGTTTAAAATTACGTGGTGTTATCCTAGGATCTTTCCCTTTGGGATTGATCCCGGACAGTCACCAATATCCCGTTGTGTTCCACCAGTGTGACGTTAATTAACTACCTACCTGCCGATTGCAATTTGTGAGACCAGTGTCATTACTCTTATATTCGCTTCAATAGCAATTGCATTAGTACTAAACAAATGACAAGAAACATACCGGTTTTTCTCCATCGGCTGTAATAAATTTAAATTGATTCTAAAAATGTTATTGCAGAGCAGTGATTCCCATTAAACCCATGTTCATTTTTCATTTTGTAAGTTGGATTTTATCCTGTAGCTGTTTGCTAAAGTATCTTGTTCCTGAAGGTTCAACTCCACATCAGGAATTTTAAGGTTAAGCTTTTAAAGGAACAGAAACGCACTCATGAATAATTAATTATGGACTCAATTACCTCCAATGTAATTTAAATTTCCGACTTTTATCCATTATTCATGATTCATATTAAAAGAATCTTGGAGACAAGAACCCATCTGTTATGTCGGTAATCGTAAGAAATGCGTGATTGTGATTCAATAGGGTTTCCTTGTTTTAAAGGGGCAATCGTGGCTCGGTGAGTATGCCCACTGCGCTATTAACCTTCGAGTTGTAAGCAGTGCAGGTTCGATTCATTCAGGTGCATTCCTTCCTGGGTGTATTTATCTCTTATATGTCAATAAAACTTTCATTGTGTGTGTCTATTACTTGATATACAGGGTGAGTCTAAACTAATACGACAAACTTCAGGGGGTGATAGAACGCAACGAAACAAACACTTTTCACCATAGAATGTTGGGTCGCTAGAGGGAGCTTTGCATTTCGACACAAACACACGGTCCGACGCAAGTTGGAAAGAAGAGGCATGAAATATGGAAACAACGCTTTAATGTCCAATAAACATCACTAACTGCTTGACAAACCGAAACAATACAATTAGATTTGCATCAATTAAAAATAAGTACAAGGAACAACGGGTAAGAAAGAAATGACAAGTACAAAACATGAGAAACTTTTTACATGGAAATGAAACGACATGCACAAACATCAGTCGGTAAGTACAACTCAATGCACAATTGCAGAAGCTGTTGAAAATGTCGACCACCACACCTGATGCAGGCCTCGCATCGCCGACGTACCGTTTTTATACAAGCGTTTGAGTGCGCTCCCTAGTGGCCAACCACTACACTGGCGACCCTACATTCTATGGGGAAAAGTGTTTGTTTCGTTGTGTTCTATCACCCCCTGAAGTTTGTCGCATTAGTTTAGACTCACCCTGTAGTATGTCGTGACTGGCGCAGCATGGCCAATTATGACCCTTGCGCAATAAAACACCCAAACCAATCAACCTTGCTTTAAAAGCTTCCTGTTCAGGTGCATGGAAGTCCACCTCATATTTGGTAGGTAGGTAGCTAGTTAACGTCGCACTGGAAGAACACAAAGGACTATTGGTGACAGTGCGGGATCCATCCCCAAGAGAAATATCCGAGGACAACACCATGTAACTTTGAGCCACGATCGGACGACGAGGTCCCACCTGAGCTGGCACCATACTCTCCAAACTTCCACACCAAGCCAACTTGAGAATATTTGAGATCACGACATATTAAAAGTGCAGCAGACCCCATGTACACGGTTGTCTTTGGCTGGACCGAGTTTCGATCTCAAAACCCTCCGGTTGCTAATTCTTTGGGATTGATCCCGGACCGTCACCAATAGCACGTTGTGTTGCTCCAGTCTGATGCTAATTAAAATATCTATCTACCGGTTGCTAATACGTTACTCTTCCAATTGGACTACCGTGGACCCCTCACGGAATGAAAGATGTCAGTTTGGCCAGAAAGACAATTGGATGGGCGTTATCGTAGGACTGATAAAGTTTTCGTAACGCAATACAAACTATCACAGATCTCTGATTTAAGAGATTCAAATATTGGTAATTTGATTGCAGTGCTGAATTATTTCGTATGATCCACATTCAAGTGTGTAATGTAAAACAAGCAAAAAACATTATAAACTACGAAGACAATCAAGTTTTTCTGCTAACAACAGTATACAGAACCTTGAGTCGGAAATGGATAGGGGCCATGGTAGCCCGATTGGAAGAGTAACGGATTAGCAATAGGTGTGTTGAGTGTTAGAATCCAACGAAAAGACGTCGTGTACAAACGGGTGTGGTGTACGTTAATTCTGTCACGGCCACATATTCCTCACGTTGCCCAGCAAGGCCAAATATAGCCCTTGTGCCATAAAACCCCAACCAAACCCATGATATAGAAGTTTGGAGAATGGGGTGCCAACTGAGATGGATAGACGATTGAGTTTGTATCGCTAAGACCTAACCAAACCAAATCTAACTTGAAATTTCGTGAAACGTTTTCAGCAAAGTGACTCACAATTCCAGGAAAGAAATATGAATAAATGCTGTAAAATTCTTAAATCTCTTCACGTTATACAAACCTATGTTCTTCATAAACGTTTAAAGAGGCAATGGACGTAAAAACAAGCTTTTGCAGTCATACCATTCGGACATACTATTTCGTTTATATGAAGTTAGGTCCAAAAATTATTTTCTGGTGCACTTTAAATCCGTCGTGGCCTCAAACGTCCTGGTGGGGAAGATTGTAGAGTGGGGTGCCAACTGAGAAGTTGACCTCGTCATCTGACCGCGGTTCAAAATTACGTGTTGTCATCGGATCGTTCCCATGAAGGATTGATCCTGGACCATCACCAATAGCCCATTGTGTTGCTCCAGTGCGACGTTAACTTACTACCTACCGTCTAAGGACCAGATATCTCGTCCATCAAGATCTGGCCAATCTTGCTAATGACGAGATATCTCGTTATTAAGATCCAGTCAGTTCTTCTAATGACTAGATACCTGGTTGAGACAAACACCAAGAAGGGTACCCCTCATTTTTGAAATGTCAATAGATATCTCGTCATTTGACCGTTACGAGGCGTTGTCTTCGGATCTTTTCCTTTGGGATTGATTCCGGACAGTCGCCAATAGACCATTGTGTTGCTCCAGTGCGACGTTAACTAACTACCTACCCAAAATTATTAAGCTACGGGATAGGTAGGTATTTTAATTAACGTTACACTGGAGTAACACACCGGGCTATTGGCGACGGTCTGGGATCAACCACCGTAGGGAAAGATCCGATTACAACACTACGTATTTTTTAATCACGATCAGATGACGAGGAAACACCTGAGCTGGCACCCCACTCTCCAAACTTCCACACTAAGCCAATGTGAGGAAATTTGAGGCCACGACGGATTTAACATGCACCAGCCCCCTTTGTACACGACGGTCTTTGGTTAGAACCCTCCGGTTGCTATTCCATTAGTCTTCAAACCTGGACACCGCGGCCCATTAAGCTACGGGGAGTTATTACAGTCGGAAATATCGATAGCTTACACGCATTCTTATTTTCCTTGCTATCTATAGTCAACAATAAACATCCAAACTGAAATTAAAAAATTGAATTTTCGATCCATTTTGCTGATTTTGAAGGTTCACTGTCTCCCGCTGTCCACTTTTATTAAACATTTAAGGGAAAGAAAATGAATTCGATTGATTCTAAAAATATCTCGGCTTACTTAGGATGTTTTACCATCTGCGGTAACAGCTGGAATATTACAAGGGAGGAAAGAAGTTCTTCGGGTGTATCTAAGAGAAAAATCAATCTGCAAGTGCCCGAATTTGACTTTAATTAAATTTCTCTTTATCGCCATGAGATCAATTTTCTGTGTGAGCCTCTTCACTTTCGTTCTTGTGACGCAAGTCCCGAGCAGAAAGTGAATTTCGAACTCATTTAAGTGTACTCCCGCCGTTACTTCATTTTGCGGTGCCCCTTCATTTAATTACTGATTCGGTTCCGTTTTATTACTTGCGTGGTATGGGAATAGAATGTAGTTAAGTTATTAAACACAAGCTTCTTCGGGTCTCGCTCGATGCCTTCTTCCGGCTCATTGTTTGGAAAGTACTTGTGAAAGTTCTTGCAATTGACTAATTGGATGCTGCGGGTTTCTCATAAAAGCTTCCAAAAGAATTCCCGTCTTTGTTTATTGCATATCGGCACAAATGTGTATCGTTCTTTATGTAACCATGATATACGAGATGTTTTTGTATCCGTGTTTAGGAGACACTGTTTTCTATTCTCAGACCAAATCCATGTCACTACATTGCAAATTGCATTTACTATAATCTTTTCTAGGCAGAAAAGTTATTATTTTAATGTACCCAAACGAATACTCCAGGACAGGGACCAAACCTTTTGACCGTCGAACCCTTCAAGAGTTCCTTGAATTTTTATTGGCTCCCTCAATTTACTATTATATAATTGTAATAGGACAAGAAAAAAGTCGCTTATGTGAAGTTTTATATTGTTTATTTTATAGTTACAATGTTTATTGCATGTATAATATGTTGTAGTATATATTATATATTGGCTTATCTTAAGATTACAAATTGGATACGAGATAAATACATAACATATCAAATTTTATTTAGATAACAAAATAACAATAATAGAATCTTCCTTATATATGTGAAAATACGACTTTTATTACCTTAGCATACAATTTACTAATGTAGTCAATGTGAAGGGTGTACTTCGTGACAAGATTAGCAGTGTTGGGTTCAAAATGAGTGAGTTTCAGACTTAAATCGCCACGGAATTCTATATTCACTCTTAATTGCGTTGCCTTTCAGGATGGAGGTAATCCAAGTCAACCGAATTAAAGATTACCCCTACAAAGATGTCTTATATTTTTCTATCGATCCCTCAGCCCGAATCGACACCTAAAAAATGTTGTATCGACCCTTAACAATATTATATCGACCCCTAGCAATGTTATATCGACTCCTGGAGGTCGATATCGATCACATTGGCGACCCGTACTCCAGGATAAAGAAGTTAAAGTACAATCATAGTTAAGATACACTTAAATAAAAAAGAATGTGATTTAGTAAATATAAATTTAAGCAACTTGCCATCTCAGTAACTCAGGAATAAGTCAGTGTATTGAAGAGATTTGGATCTTTTCATCTAACTGTGCTTATCTGATAAAATTTAGTCAATACTACAATAAAAGGAAGCATATTCAATACGTAGTAAATGACTATTCATTAAATACGTGTCTTGTATGAATGCATCCATTTTACATGTTGCATAGCTACAATACACAGTATTATACAAGAAAGCAAGTTGTTCAATTGAGAGAAATATTGATAAAGAAAATATATCACGCATAATGCGGTGAAAAATTGACATGCAAGTAGAACAGGAATTGAAAAATCAGAAATAAACTGAGAAGGGAAAAGCTCTGAAGATTTATAGATAAAAACGACATTCAAAATGGTAGGTATCTAATTAACGTCGCACCGAAGCAATACAACGGGTTATTGGCGACGGTCCGGGATCTTTCCTGAAGTGAAAGATCCAAGGACAATGCCTCGCAATTTTGAACCACGGTCAGATGACGAAACCAACGCCTAAGCTGTCTACTAACTGACATTTTATCTATACAGGGTGATTCTACGGTCATGGGGCAAACTTCTGGGGGTGATAGAACACAACGAAATAAACACTTTTCCCCACAGAATGTAGGGTAACAAGTGCAGCGGTTGGCCGCTAGAGAACGCAGTCAAACGCTTGTATAAAAGCCCATAGAATGTCTATTGGGTGAGTCTAAACTAATACGATAAATTTCAGGGGATGATAGAACACAACGAAACAAAGACTTTTCACCATAGAATGTAGAGGGCGCTTTCCATTTCGGCACAAACACATGGTCCGACGCAAGTTGGAAAGGAGAAGACGCATGAAATATGGAAACAACGCTTTAATGTCAAATAAACATCAATAACTGCTTGACAAAACGAAATAATACAATTAGATTTGCATAAATTAAAGATAAGTACAAGGAACAACGCGTAAGAAAGAAATGACATGTACGAAACATGAGAAACTTTTCACATGGAAATGAATCGACATATACAGACATCAGTCCGTAAGTACAACGCAAATGCACAATGACAGAAGCTGTTCAAAATGTCGACCACCACACCTGATGCAGGCATCGCCGACGTAACGCTTTTAAACAAGCGTTTGACTGCACTCTCTAGCGGCCAACCGCTGCACTTGCGACCCTACATTCTATGGGGAAAGTGTTTGTTTCGTTGTGTTCTATCACCCCCTCATGTTTGTCCCATGACCGTAGAATCACCCTGTATGAATTTCGGGGTAATCTGCAGTCTTCACTGCATGAATTATAACCAGTGTAGTTTCCAGTGTATAACCAAGACCCACTCTCCAAACTTCCACATCCTGCCAACATGAGGACATTTTAGGCCACGACAGATTTAACGCAAAACAGCCCTCGCTTGCACGACGGTCTTTGGCTGGACCTAGACCCGAACTCGCGATCCTCCGGTTGCTAATCGGATGCTCTTCAAACTGGGCTACCCAATGAGATTTAAGATTTAAAAGATGTCCACTGGTCTTAAGTTGTAATCCCCAAACACACCCGATCCAAAATTCCTACGCCGAGTTTAAAAGCACAGAAGAGACCCATTTTATTCCATTTACTCACTTCCCCAACACCCCAGGTTTCCTGAGTCCCGAGGATCTCAAATAAAGATGAACACCGTTCCCTCGGAGAAAGTATCAAAATGGATGCCCACCTCCCCCCTGTACACCTCGTTCCGTTCTTTTATCTCTGTGAGGAGAAACAAAGCAAAAATAAAACTCCAACTTTCTTGTAAACTTCTGACTTTATAAATTCCCCCGGAGGGGAGAAAGAAGTCATAGTCTGGAGAGGCTCTGCTTAAAAATTCCGCTATGAATCAGGGCTTTAAAAGTCATCTCGGAGCCTGTAACGAATCGCATGCATTATCGGGGCTCCTTTCTTTATTAAATAGCCCACTTCCAGTCCCCTCCCCCCGCCCATGCATCACACGTGACAGTTATCTTTTCCTTTCGGATATTGATGTGCGCTTTTAAGATTGCGCCATTTGTCTAAGCGGATGGTTTCGGATTCATAATTCGATAAGTTTATTTGGAGGCGTTCGAGTGGATGAAATGATGGACGGGCGATTGTTAGCGTTTATTTATCCGTGGCACGGAAGATGGGATCCGATTCGGACTGCATGTCGGTTTCCTTACGCTTTCGGATGCAGGCCGATCAATTTTGCTCTTTCGTGATGTCAATGGGAGAATGAGTCGCTTCGGGCCGTTAATAACTACTCGGAATTTCCTTTTCAAACGCGGTAGCCCGGTTGGAGGAGTAACGGTCTAGCAACCGGAGGGTTCTAAGCAAAGACCGTCACGTACAGAGGGGGCTGGTGCATGTTAAATCTGTCGTGGCCTCAGACGTCTTCACGTTGACATGGTGTGGAAGTTTGGACGGGGGGAGCGAGTTCAGGTGTGACCTCGTCATCTAACCGCGGTTCAAAATTATCACTGTGTTGTACTCGATCTTTCCCTTCGTATTTGATCCCGGGCCATCGACATTAGCCCGTTGTGTTGCTCCAAGGCGAAGTTAATTGAAATAACTTCCTACCTATCTTGAACCTCCTTTTCTGCCGAAACGGCAGTGATTCTAAGTTCAGTTATTTGGTAGGTAGTTAATTAACGTCGAATTGCGGCCCCACAACGGGCTAGTGGCTACGGTCTGGGATCCATCCCGGAGGAAAAGATCCAGGGACAGCGAATCGTAGTTTCGAACCAAGGTCGAATGACGAGGTGAACACCTGAGTCGGCACCCCACTCTCCAAACTTCCACACCACGCCAACGTGAGTACGTTTGAGACCACGCCAGATTTAACGTGCACCAGCCCCCATGTACACGATTGGTTGGATGTTTCGGGGCTCTGTGGCGCAAGAGCCATATTTGTTCATGTTACGCCAGACACAAGGCATACAATATCAAGTAATAAACAGACACACAATGAAAGCTTTACTGACAAAGAGAGAAACACACCCAGAGAGGAATACACCTGACAGGAATGGAACCCGTGTGACCTACAACTCGAAGGTTGCTAGCGTAGTGGACGTACCCACTGAGCCACGACGGCCCAGGTGCACGACGGTCTTCATTTGGAGCGTGTTTCGAACTCGAAGCCCTCTGGTTGCTCTTCCATTTCGGGTTTGATCCCGGACCGACGTCAATATCCCGTTGTGTTGCTCCAGTGCGACGTTAATTAAATACCTACCTACCTGGTTCCTCTTCCCACTGGGCTATCGCTGCCCCCCGAGGGCCGGGAAAAATTATAAACGATAATACACAGTTCCAAGTAGTAGGTATTTGATCAGCGTTTCCTGTTTGTTTTTAAATGATTAATGAAAAATTATTCAATTATTTCAGTGACTGTTAAAATTGGTTCTTGTTAGTCCAAGAAAAAACATTCCGCCTCCTGTTTGTTACAAACATTTCAATAGCCCGTTGTGTTGCTCCTGTGTGACGTTAATTAAATACCTACCTACTTAACAGGTTTGCACCAACGTCAGTACATATAAGAACCGCGGTAGATCAGTTGGAAGAGTAACGGATTAGAGTTAAGAATTCAAATCCAACCAAAGACCGTCGAGTACAAAGTATTCACGTTAAATCTGTCGTAGCCTCAAATGTCCTCACGTTGGCGTGGTGTGGAAGTTTGGGGAGTGAGGTTCCAACTCAGGTCTTGACCTCGTCATCTGACCTTGGTTCGAAATGACCTCGCTTTTGTGTTTTGCTCGGACCTTTCCCGTCGTGTGTGATCCCTGTCCGTCGCCAATAGCTCTTTGCGTTGCTCAAGTGCGACGTTAATTAAACGCCTACCAACCTCAGTATCAAAGCGACAACAGAGTTTCTTCAAACGCGAACGAGAAATACAAGTTTATTCCCACTAATCCATATGCATCCGAATTAATACGATTCCATTCCGAAGTTGCTAAAAGATCTCGGAATTCCAAATCATATCGCATTAACATACGTCATTCAGGAGCAGAGTTAAGCAACTCCAAACCAAAAAATAAGTATCCAACACGAGGAATATAAATCCGTGAGATCAAACGAATTCAGTTACAAAGGAACGTAAAAAATGGCGTCTCTTTTATGATTCGGAGTAAATATTCCACACTCTTCATTCCGTATTCATGAGCTCCTCTCTGAAGCAGAGCTCCGTCATTTCCACGAGGTTCCGAGTGCATTATGACGAAGAAATGAAAAACGCCCCACACTGCCTTTTAAATGATCTCGAAATATGCAGACTGGGGGCAAAATATAAATATGAGATTCCGGGTTTCAGATTTCTCTTGTAGGGTTAAATAAAGGAGAATGTTGGAGATGATTCATTCTGAGGTATGGGCGGGGTTCAATCTCACCCTTCCATGCGATTTGGAAGAACTTACTTTGGTTTTGATTTGAAAAATTTCATTACTGCACCCTTTTTCATTGTTCTCTTAAATTTATGTACTCACATAATTTAGAATCGGGGATTTGAAGAAATGCGAAGGATTGATTAAACCTTCGAAGAACTTGATTTCGGGGTTGATTTTTATGCATGAGCCGATTGAGTGTTTTGTGTCGTGTTTTCGCATTTAAAGTCGACTCCTTTATGAGACGCAGCGCCTTTTAGCATTCAAATCGAGGAGGATAGGTAAGTAGGTATTTTAATTAACGTCGCACTGGAGCGACGCAACGGGCTATTGGCGACGGTCGGGATCGTCCCGAAGGTCCGAGGACGACGACTCGTAATTTTGAACCACGGTCAGATGACGAGGTCAACACCTGATCTGGCGTCTCACTCTCCAAGCTTCCATAATACGCCAACGTGAGGACATTTGAGGCCACGACAGATTTAACACGCATCAACCCCTTTTGGTCAGCCCGACGGTCTTTGGTTGTATTCGAACTCGCAACCCTCTGGTTCCTAATCCTTTACTCTTCCAATCGAGGCACCGCGGCCCTCAAATCAGTAGGAAAAACAGTCTGATTTCGATTAACTGTGTCACCTAAAGTCTGTTATTGCTCTGTAGCCCATAACAGATCCATTGGGAGATCTATGGATTAGCAACCGGAGGGTCGAGTTCAAAACTCTGTCCAGACAAAGACCTTCGTATACTCCCTGGTATGCCTCACGTTGGCGGGGTGCCAGGTCAGTGTTCTCTTGAACAGACCGTTCTTCAAAGTGATGAGGCACCTCGGTCTCGTCACTTTGAACCACTTTGAACCTTTCCCGAAGGGAAAGATCTCTTGGATCTTTCCCTTCGGGATGGATCCCGGCCGTCGCCAATAGGCCGTTGAGTTGCTACAGTGCGACATTAATTACCATTACCTAAAGTTTGTTGTGTATCGGAATAAAACTTTAAATAGTGTCTATCTTTTAACTCTACAACACTATACAGAAAAATTAGGTGAATATTTTAAAATTAAGTAACATTTTATTGGAATTGACAAAAACTCAATCTACACGACAAATATTTACTTACGAATATTTGCTTACTTTTATCTCTGAGTCAATCCAGGCATTGTTACCAAAAGACTGACAGAAATGAGTATACAGGGTGTCACAAAAAGGTTGTTCCGCAATTTATCTTTTTACTATTTGGAGATAGGTAGGCAATGTAAATTGCAAAAGTGCACCAAATAAGATTAGTAATTAAGATATGTGAATAAAATTATCACGTGATAACAATTTAAGCGGATACAGTTTTTAATTTGTATACCACCCCTCTAGATAAAAATCCGAGATGGCAGAAATGTTCCTTACCTGTATCCCTATCGCTAGTAAAAAACCATATTTCTGTAGGTTGAATAGCAACGGAGGCATAATGACGCAAAAAAAGTTGACTTATACCACTTGTACACAGCTGTTCAAGCAGTCAAATTAGGGACCGTATACATTATGCTAAAAAGCATTTTTTTCGGTCAGAAAGTGCAACATTGTGCAAAGTAATGTAGTATTGCAACTGCAGATGAAAATCGCGATGAATAATAGTAGACAATGTAATCTTTAATAAAAATATTGTATAAAAAATGGTTTAAATAAAAATAAAAGGAAATTTACAACGCATGTTCAAAATGTTTTCCATCTACAGCAATGCAGAACTTAGATCTTCATTTTTGGCCATGGGTCAGTTTCCGTCCTAAATTTAGATACGGACCCCTTAAAATGGAACCTCTTGTATCTCCGTTAATATTCAACCTACAGAAATGTAGTTTTCTGCTAACGATAGGGATACAGGTAAGGAACATTTTTGCTATCTCGAATTTTTATCTAGAGGGGTCGTATTCAAATTAAAAACTGTATCCGCTTAAATTGTTATCACGTGATAATTTTATTCACATATCTTAATTACTAATCTTATTTGGTGCACTTTTGCAATTTACATTGCCTACCTATGTCCAAATGGTAAAAAGATAAATTGCGGAACAACCTTTTTGGGACACCCTGTATATAAGAGCATTTATATTTTAAATTAAAACAAAAATATAACTCATGTAAACAAAAAGTATGAAATAGTTCATTAATTTCTCACATAATTGATTTTTACCAAAATTTCTCATATTGTATGCGAATTTTCGAATAAAGCTGTAACTTTTGTGCAAAATTTTTATGTTATTTTGAAGCTCGACTAATAATTTATTGTCTGCCTTGTGTTGGGCGTAGCTTAATAAAATATGGCCCTTGCGCCATAATACCCTAAAGCAACCAACTAATACCAATTCTACTGAATTCCAATTTTCATGTGTCGAAGTTTATTGGTTATAGGGCGAACGGTGTTGAAAATTCTCTTTCTGAGAAAAACACGATTTATAGTTAAACTGAAAGGGGAAAAAACGGAAGTAGGAGTGTGTTCAAAAAATCTTAATTCTGAACGAAATAATGGCAATATTTTTATGTAGTTTTTTTACCCGAATCAGAGCATTTTAGATTTTCTAAATTAATCGAGATTGAAAAATTGATTGTTTGGAAGTTATAAAGGTAAGGTGCCTTGGGAATCCATAACCATCTACAATGCAGCTATGAACAATGAAAGTGACAACTTGCATATAGTAACATTTTTCCAGTTACCCTTATTTTTCAATGCACTTTTTCCACATTGCAGAATCGTTTTGCCTTAAAAAGGATTTGTTTACAGCCAAGTAGAGCCTCTCATATTTCACTTCCTTCATCGCTTGAGGGTTGAGGGAGTTGGAAGAGCAACGGATTAGCAACCGGAGTTCGAAGCTCGATCCAGCCAAGGACCGATTTATATGGGGATTCAACAGGACTGGTTAAATCCGTCGTGGCCTCAAATGTCCTCATGTTGGCGTGGTGTGGTAGCTTGGAGAGCTCAGGTGTTGACCTCGTCATCTGATCGTGGTTCAAAATGACGAGCCATCAAAATCATCGGATCTTTCCCTTCGGGAGTGATCCCGGACCGTCAACAATAGCCCACTATGTTGCTCCAGTGTGACGTTAATAAACTACCTACCATTCCCTCTTTCTTCGAGTTGTAGGACTATTTTGACACTTCATCAACAATAGTCATTCGCCTGTGTAACAGATATAAAGATTTCCATAAATTAAGGAACGAATTGTTTTATTTTCAATACAACAGGCATCTTTAGTCTCAATACACAATAGAAGGCACAACAGAAACTGACCACACAGAACAGAATAAGATTAAAGCATCGGAATAAAACTGCGCAGATAAAAGTAATTAAAAAAGCTATGAGGACAAGAAGTCTCTATCCTCCCAATAATGAGAATGAATAGTTTTTACGGGCGAAGCCGAACAGGTGATCAGCATCCATCTCGAGTGGAGGGGACAAATCTATTTAGACGAAGTGCTAGGCATTCAAGTTACGTCGCAAATCTACCTAAGTACGACTTCTTTAATTAAGGTTTAGTATAGAAGCTGGTGATTTTGTAAGAAGCTGTACTGAGAAAAATCTGAATAAAATAATTTATGAATATTTGATTGATTAAAAATGGATAGTTAAAATACTTGATCTTTCACAACTTACATTTTGTAATGGAACACGAAAAGACCAAACCAAAAATTCATTGATCATAAAAGAGCAATTTTACAATTCGGTATCTGGCAACGCCAAAAATGTTTTATTTTATAAATTAGATTTAGAATTCCGTGGTTGTGCATTTGAGATAAGACAGCGAAATATTTCGGCCATATCTGAGCATTTCTAAGTTTTGTAAATTTGTGTTCTTTTTATAAATAATCCATTACTGTCTATCAATATTTTACAAATGTCTCTTAGAAATTCTCTATTTCAGAATATTCTCAAGTCAAAATTCGTCGCTTAATCATCTTTTGTTTTTCAGAATTCTACATTTTTCAATGACCAGAATTTCGTTTCTGTTTGTATTTATGTGTTCCAATACTTTTCATATAGCAGATATATTATTTAGGATTTAAATTTTAATGAATTATTTTTATTTCCTACAAAATATCACTAGACATGGGTAATTTCTTGGTGGTATATGTATATTTCGACCAACTTTCCTTGAATCTTTGGTTAAATACGTTATGGTTTCTAGAATTCTGTTTCATAAATACAAATGGAAATTCATTGCAAGACGATTAAAATCAATTTAATTTACATTTGTTTTTCATGTTTCATGGGTATTGTTGAAAGCTGTACTCCATAGTCAAGTAACTACATCTATCATTCTAAATAGGTACGTGGTTTCCATATAGAAACCGAATCTCTGAATTTAAAAAAGTATCATAAGGATTCGATTTAAAACTGAATTTCTGTTGGAGTAAAGCGAATTTTAAATAATACTTTGCTGATTTTGAAATAATATCACAGTAAGGAAGTATTTAAACCAGGACTGTTGGACAATTGAAATTTTTGTCTTAAGTTACAGAAGTCAGATTGCTTTCTTAAAGTTGAAACTGTTCATATGCAACATAGGTACCTGTGAAACATTCGTTGAAAAGTCGTGATTTTGTAAAAAGTGTAATCGATTCAGTTTGTTTTGTCTACACTGATGGTATTTATTTTTAAAATTAGCCCCGTTATTCCACGTGCCGCTGAATAGAATTTTCAAGAAAAAATGTGTGTTACTTCAAAATAAATTAACCACGAATATCGTAACAATTTAATTTGCCATCCCTCACAATGATGGTGAAATTCAAAACCATCGAATCCATGGTGCAAGATTGCTACAAATAATAAACATATTTATGTCTGAAGTAAATTGTAAAAGTTATGGAAAAATTAAAACTACGTTAAAAGATATTTTCCGTAATAATGCTTGATTTTTCTGTGAAAAAGGATCAATATTTAATCAATTCAACCCGAGCAACGCCGGGTAATTCTGCTAGGTATTTATATTATGGAAATAATTTAAAAAGTTATTCGTTCAAACATAATTAGTATTTTAAATTGTTTAAATATAATGTTTTTCGAGCAATACTGGTAAAACAATTTTATCGGAAAAGTTGATTTTCGATCAATACTGGTAAAACAAACTTGAGTTGCGTACCGCAATCGTCTTATGCTCAATGTTATTCTTATGTCAATTTTGAATTGTTTGTAGCCTCCTATTCGCACATAGGTTAAAGAGAACTAGAGTTAATATGTAACCTACATTACTCGCATGGTTCCAGAGTATAAGTGTACCAAATTTGGTTTGAATTGGTCAAACGGTGTAGACTTGTATAGAGAACAGATAGACAGACGGAAAGACAGACGCTAATTCTGCTTTACATATAGGTAAGCAGTTCTACACTACGGGGAAATCTCATGACGCTCGGAGAGTTGTGGTATCGGTATGTTTCTGGGCTTGTGCACATTTATTAAGAAATACTTTTTGTCACAATTATTACTCAGTGTATTAGAAATTCTTCCCGAGAGAAAACTTTATCGGAGCTCCCGAAAGTTCCACCCAGTCGCTTTCTCGGAATTAGGCACAGTCCCTTCCTCAACCTGATTGCACCATCACGAGCTTCTTTACAATTCAAATTCAAATGAGGTGAAGGCAGACGGAGGTTCTGCATTATTCGGCGCATTGGGGGAACGGGGCGAAGGAATTGGCCGGGAAGAAATTCCCATTTATATCCGCAAGGAGATTGAGCAAAACTAATTAAGGTATCTCTTAACGAAGGATCAAAAGGATTAGTCCTCTTCCCGGTCCATGCCCGAGAGGTAAGGTAATTGAATGTGCAGTCAAAGAAGCAAACTTTCGCTTTCCCACAATTAGGTTAGGCGAGTACTACCACGCGAATGCCAAATCTTCAGCCAATAGAATTCCCGGACCGTCTGAGAGCTAATATATTTATACCCCTCCTGATCAACTGGCTCAATTCGCTACAACTTCTCACGGAATTCGAGACCATTAGACTTTTTTCGAAGAGGGGGTCAATATGCTCGAGGAGGACACTTTATGGATGGGTTTGAATTTTATATTTATACGCGCATATCTGTTGCACGTTTGGGAAAGATGAGTGATTTAAGAGCTTGATATTTATTCGCGTACACGGGGTGGTCGGATAATACTGACTTACCACGTGATTCTTAGCCGATGGATGGTTGGGTATTATGGCGCAAGGGACATATTCCGCGAGGTTGCACCAAACAAGACACAACGCACAACGGCAGATAATGGACATACATACAAGGAAAGTTTTACTAATACAGAAGGAAGAAATACATCCAAGTTAAGTTAAAGGAATCGAACGTGCGCCGTCTACAATTCGCAGCTTGCTAGAGTCCATACCGAAAACCAAACCGAAACGTACATTTTTCAATTGGGTTGTTATACATTTAAGTAAGGATATAATTAATGCTTAAATATTGAACTTTGATTATAGGTATTGATTTTACTTATGGTAAGTATGGTAGGTAGGTATTTTAATTAACGTAGCATTGGAGCAATACAATGGGCTATTGGCGACGGTCCGAGATCAAACCCGAAGGGAAAGATCCAAGGGCAACACCAAGTAATTTTAAACGACGGTCAGGTGACGAGAACAACACCTGCGTTGGCATCCCACTCTCCGAATTTCCACAATACGCCAACGTAAGGACATTTGAGCCCACGACAGATTTAACGTGCACCAGCTCCCTTTGTACACGACGGTCTTTGGTTGAATTTAAACTAGCAACCCTACGACTGCTAATCCTTTACTCTACCACCATTTTTTTACACATGCTAATTGTAATTAATTAACGTCGCTCTAAAGCAACACAACGGGCTATTGGCGACGGTCCTGGACAAATCCACAAGCGGAAGATCCGAGTACACCACCACCAAGTATCTTTGGACAACGGTCTGATGACGAGCTCAACACCTCACTCTCCAAATTTCTACACCACGCCTACGTGAGGACATTCGAGGCAACGATAGATTTGACGTGCACCAGCCTCCGTGTATACAACGGAGTTTCAAATTCGCACCCTGTACTTGCTAACCCGTTACTCTTCCGACTTCCAATTTTATTATCATATATTTAAAAAATTAAAATCAAATCAAGTAAAGCAATTGTTTTCTTCAGTTAAATCTTGACAACGTTCGTACTCAAATCACATTTAAAACTAGTACTAGAAATTCGTGTAAAGTTACTAATTTTTTAAGGTGCTATAAATTCTCTGGTGAACTCAGTTTTAAAACATTGCACGATTCTGACAATTTGGAAAGAACACTGGTGTATTTCTAAGGCTAGTTGTACACACATCGATTTCGATCGTACGGAAAAATATCATACGATCAAATTCTTTTCATGGAACGAATAAGAGCATGGGAGCTTGCACAAGGTTCGATCTACACACGGCATGGCACGATCACAGTGTTGCTACCGTCCACTGCCACTACAACAGACATTCGCAGTGCCTTTTCCGTCAATTCAGTGGCGTACGTGATTCATTGCACGCTTGCACACTCCACGAGTATATTCGTACGATAACCTGTCTTCAGTTGACTTCCTGTGTGTTCCATTTCATTTGTCAACAATTACTTGTGTATTTAAATAGTATTTTCAGTTTGTTATACGGTAGTGTTATTTTTGTTTTAATTATTGCAGAAAATATTGATGAAATCCTTATTTCATTGATACAAATAAGACCTGTACTATGGGACAAAACATTAGAAATGTAAAGATAGAAATGCTACCAGAAATACATGGAAAGATGTTTGCTGTGAACTAAATAAGGGTTTTTAAGATATGGAGGATAAAGGATGAGTAGTCACGAGATTTTAACTGCACTTTCTACACAGAAAAACCGTGGTGTGTGCAAGCAAAGCACACGATAAAATATCGTACGATATTTTTCCGTACGATCGAAAATCGATGTATGTGCATCTAGCCTAAGTGTTGTGCTTTCTTGACAGAACAAAGATAATTCTATTAAATTATCTCTTTTTCCAACAGAAGAACCGATTTAGTAAATTAGAAATTTCTTTTGAAACATTTGAAAGTAAAATGTTGAATGTAGAGCTTTAGTTTTTAATTCTTTAAGAGCAAAGTAAAGAATCTTAAGTTTAATTTCAGTTTTTTTATTTAGCTCTTTGAATAAAGATTATCAGATGTAAATAGCATTGCTAATAAGCAAAAACCTTTAAAACAATTTTGCAGAAAACATCAAAACAAAAGTAACAATGCGCTATTAGCACTGGAGAAAGTGTAGAAAGTAATAAAGGAAATTTTAATCCTCATGCATATTTTTTAATCACGCTAAGAAACAAATAAATAAACAGAAAAAAGAAAAACTTGTGAAACTTTAATCAAACTTGGAATTATAAAATCTTCCTTTTTTCAAAAAAATCAAACATCCTCAGCTTACATTATATTTACTCATCCTTGTTTCATTTTATTCTTCATAATTTAACTAAAGATATTCTTGTAATTAAACTTCATTAGAGAAAAATATTTCATGGCGTGACAATCGATAATATAGATTGAGATTTAATGTATTCGTTTGCGTTATTTCTAAATTTTGCAGTCAAATTCTCACAATTTATTCGATACAGTCTCTCACTAAAGTACTGGGCAGAGAAATCACCGTTGATTGTTTATTCTTGAATGGCAACAACGGATGCAAACAATTTAAAATCGACCGTTACGAGAATCATTTTATTCGCCAATTTTGCTGCTTAATTAAAAGGCCGCTGTAGCCCATACGCAAGAGCATCAGATTGGCAACCGGAGGGTTGCGAGTTCGAAACGCGGTCCAGCCAAAATCAGTGTACGCGGAGGCTGGAGTACGTTAAATCTGTCATGGCCTCAAATATCCTCACGTTGGCGTGGTGTGGAAGTTTGGGGGTACCAGCTGAGGTGTTTACGCGTCATATGACGAGGTTCAAAATTACGTCGTGTTGTCCTCGGATCTTTTCCTTCGGGATAGATACCGGACATAGATCCGTCGAAAACGCCACGTAATCACAGTCAGATGTCGAGGTCACACCTGAGCTGGCATCCCATCCTCCAAACTTCCACACCAAGCCAACGGGAGGAAATTGTAGGACACGACAAATTTAACGTGCACCCGCCCCCTTTGTTCACGACGGTCTTTGGTTGGATTCGAACTCGCAATCCTCTGTTTGCTAATCCGTTACACTCCCAACCGGGCTACCACGTCCCCTCGGGGCCAGTGAAAAATCAAAAATGGTATTGAAATTTTATCTTTAGCTCTAAAAACGTCTGCGTAAACGCCGGTATTTAGGTATGGTAGGTATTTTCAATTAACGTCACACTGGAGCAACACGACGGGCTATTAAATGCACTGCCGGAGATTAGTGTGAACGACATAAGAGAAAAGAAAGGTAAGAAGCAATAGTGACACACAATTTACATGAATCACAAGCGTCTATCATAAAACGCAAAATGGCACTATCATTTGTTATAAAGCTTTAACTTTACGGTTTCTTGTTGACTTTTTCCCATGTCGGGTTATTGTGTTGCTCCAGTGTGACGTTAATTGAAAAATACCAATACCAATACCCATGTAGGGTTGCAAGTTCAAATCCCATCAAAGACCGTCGCTTACAAAGGGTTCTGGTGCACCTTAAATCTGTCGTGGCATCAGATGTCCTTACTTTGACGTTGTGTGGACGTTTGGAGAGTGGAGTGCCATCTAAGGTGTTTACGCGTCATCTGACGGAGATTTAAAATTACGCGCTGTACTCGGATCTTTCCCCTCGAGATTGATCCGGGCCGTCGCCAGTACCCCGTTGTATTGCTCCAGTGCGACGTTAGTTAAAACACTTACCATACCTACGCCGTTTTCGTCGTTCGCCCTCATTTTCTTGGACTGTGGTCTTGCGCAGTCGTTTAGAGCTAGATGTGAAATTTCAACGCCATTTTGTGGTTTAGAAACTGCCCCGATAATTAATAGTGGGTGTTGCTACTCGAAAGTTGATAACTGTGAGAGCTCTGATCTTGTTATGCACATAATTCTGGCATACATTGAAATATCAAAATATCAAGTTTAATTGCTATACGATGGATATTGTAATCGCTAAGTTATCGTATGTATTGGAAATTACTTTATGACCACTATGTATACACTATATGGACAAAAGTATTTGGTCACTGCAGAAAATCAGGTTGTTTTTCCTGGTTAAGACTCGGCCCATTGTTTTATGTACCTGGTACCATGAACGTCTCGACGTTCTGGATAATTCGGCCTTCCCTACACTATGGCAATACTACGACGATGATGGTTGTTTCTTCCAACAGGATCGAGCTCCATGGCATACTGCAAAACGTGTACTGGACTGTTATCCTGAAAATGAGGTGAATTGGCTCGACTGGCCTGCTCAGAGCCCCGATCTCGATCCGATCGAGCACTTGTGGAACGAACTGGAGCGACGGGTACGACATCGCCACGAGCGCCCATCTTCACAACAATCTCTTCTCACAGCGTTACAAGAGGCATGGCGAGCTATTGCAGACCAAACTCATAGAGAACTTGTGGAAAGTATGCCTCGACGTGTTGCAGCTGTAATACAATCAAAAGGATGGCCTACCCGTTACTAAATAGAATAATGAAGCACTTTTTCTGAAAAACATATCCAAATACTTTTGTCCATATAGTGTATGTGATTGGAAGTATCCACTGTACCAAATATATTAGTTAAATTATTCCTTTCTCTAAGAAATCAACTTAAAAATCCCATGAAAATATCGATCTATACACAGTAGAAACCCTTTTTTTCATCTATCATCATCTATTTTTTAAGTGATCAACGGATTAAAACCCTATAAATTACACGTTCCTCTTCACGAATTCTTCACGTAGAAATTTTCTTCGCTGACAACTCCAACGATCCGCTGATCCATATCAAAAATCCAAACAAACGAGAAAAGAAAACGCAACCAACGCTTTCGAAATGATTAATTGCCCGCCGGATGATTATTTATGACTCGCTTCCTGAATATCGCGCGACCCATCATTTGTTATACATTTCATAATTACATCTTATTCCCGTTTCGAAAAAAGCGCTTCTCTGCAGAAGCGAGAGTTTAATGCGTCCCGCACAAAAGGCCGACAGTTTTATTTCTTTCGAAAACGAGACAAAGACCCGAAAAAGCGCTTTGATAAATTAGCGCATAAACAAGAGCAGAGCTGCCCGGGAAAAGTCTGCCCGATGGCTAAATAAATATTTAATGCATCCTCTGCACCAGTAATTTAGATCTACGAGCAATGCATGGACCATTCGTTTTGTGAGCGAAGAGCAATATTTCCCTCTGACCGTCTAAATGTTCTCTGGGGCAGCATTAAGCCCAGCCTCGCAGTTCCTCCACCCCATGTTTGCCGAGGCCAGCCTTTTATAGAGATCTTGAATCATGGAACTGCAGACTAGGATTAGCCGGATATTGCCAAGCGACTAATTGAACTTGTATTTTTCTTTCGAGACGAGAATGCTTATCCTAGACTAGATATATATTTAAAATGTGGGGAACGTTTTAGAGTACTGCAGCCGGTGCTTTAATCAGTAACGGGGACGTCGTCCGTCGTGTATAAAGGAGGATGGGGTCCGTTAAATCAGTCGTGGCCTTGAATGCCTTCACGTTGGCGTGGTGTGGAAGCTTGGAGAGTGGGCTGCCAGCTCAGGTCATCTTGTCATCTATCTGGCTGAAAACGACGAGGCGTTGTCCTTAGATCTTTCCCTTCAGGATGGATCCCGGACCATATACAATAGCCCGTTGTGTCGGCCCAGTGCTACGTTAGTTACTTGTGTCTGGCGCAGCATGGCCATATATGGCCCTTGCGCCATAAAACCCCCGAACCAACCAAGCTAAGTTAATCAACTACCTACCTAAACGTTTAGGTATTACGTCTGTGGAACTTGAGAGAAAATGTGAAGATAAGTCGGTATGTATTTTAATTAACGTCACACTGGAGCAACACAACGGGCTATTGAAAAAGCGAGGAATCGTGGACAGATAAAGAATAAAATGGAACGGAAATCCCCTTATTTCAATTTAAATCTTAACCCTCCTGGTGGTTTATCTTCGAATCGAAAACTTCTCTGTAGATTCCAGCCTCTGGTGCAAAAACCTGTTCCAAACTGTCACCAGTTCCTGGTATTGGAAAATTTGTTTTTCCTATTTGAATCTCCATTCCCCATGGAGTAATGGGAAATTTTTATATCTCTATTATATCTCATCATTTGCAAATTTGACCAGATCTGGGACAAGATATCTCGGCAAAACACTTGGATGGTTAAGAAGCAAACATAATATGATATAGTATTATGTTTAAAAGAGTGCTTTTAAAAACTGCATTATTTTAGAGAGAAATTGTAAAAACTTACGCAAATAGTCGGGGCGTATCCGTCAGATAATAGTGTCAATACCCTTCAAAACTTGCCACTTTATGTGCTAGATTATTGTACGCACTAAATCTGTACCTTGATAGAAAAAGGATCAATGTCCATTATGCAAATTTTTGGAAAAAGCTTATTTCTTTGATGGGCTGGAATAACAGTACAAGTCAGTTGTGATGTGCACCATTTTCTTGGTACGAACAGTACAAGTAACTTAATTTTGTCACAGGGACATCCAAAATTTCTCCTAATTTCTCCTTTAAAGTTGTCAGACATAAGGTGCATAACTGATTTTATAAATTTTATTCATTCGCAATATGGAATATTAAATGGTTATTTTGTTTCTAAAAATTTCATTTTTTGACTAGTACTGTTATTGCCACTCATCAAAGATTTAGTAATTACCATCATTTTTATTTTGAATACAGAGGTCAAAAAATACTTTCCATCGTTTTGGAACTTGCATAACGCATTGGTATCTTTTTTAATTATAATTTTTACTATACTGAAGTGATTAGAAGACATAATTCAAAATCTGCGGATTTGGATACTGCCCCACTTTCTTTCTAGGTACAAAAATAGTGCTGATTTTGTCTTCCTTACACTCAAGTTGTTGTTAGATGGAGATTACATCGTTATATCGTTGTTTTTCTTGCAACTTCTGCTTTAACTCTGATCAGCTACGTGATAGACATCGCACGAAAGGAAGGATTAACAAATGAAGGTATAAAATGTGAAACTAACGTTGTTTAGTTCTCAAAATTCCAAAAAAAAAAAAGATTTGCTTGTGAGGGTATGTATTTGTATTTTTAATTAACGTCGCACTGGGGAAGAAACGCAACCGTCTATTGGCGACGGTCCGGGACCAAACACGAAAGGAAAGATCCGAGGACAACACCACGTAATTTTGAACCAGTCAGATGACAAGGTCACACCTGAGTTGGCACCCCATTCTCCAAACGTCCACACCACGCCATGAGGACATTAGAAGCTACGACAAATTCAACATATACCAGACGCCACGTACACGAGTCTTTGGTTAAATCGAGTTTCGAAGTCCCAGCACTCCTGTTTGTAACTCGCGACTATACCAATTGGGCTACGCTGCCCCGCTAATATTTGGGAAAACAGCTTCGTATGTCAGTTAAATAGAAGCAAGTTCATATTTTAAGCGAATGTTCGAGTGGTAATCAGAAGTCTAGTTCCACAACTGTCCATTCGAATTTAAATTGAGTTATCTTTTAAGCAGAAGTTTCATTCATTCAGACAGAAGATAAATACTTCATCTATTCAAATAGATGGTAATGTTTTATCCATTCAAGCAGAAGATAATATTTTATCCATTCAGATCACGATTATTTATCAGAAATAATATTTATTATATTACGAAAAAGAATGCTGTTTTGGAATTTTAATAGAATATTGTGCTATACACTATATGGACAAAAGTATTTGGACACTGCATGTTTTTCAGAAAAAGTCCTTTATTATTCAATTTAGTGACGGGTAGGCCATCCTTTTGCTTGTATTACAGCAACACGTCGAGGCATACTTTCCACAAGTTCTCTATAAGTCTGGGCAGGAACAGCTCGCCATGCCTCTTGCAAGGCTGTGAGAAAAGATTGTTGTGAAGATGGGCGTGCGTGGCGGTGTCGTACCCGTCGCTCCAGTTCGTCCCACAAGTGTTCGATTGGGGCTCCGAGCAGGCCAATCAAGCCAATTCACCTTATTTTCAGGAAACCAGTCCAGCACACGTTTTGCAGAATGACATGGAGCTCGATCCTGTTGGAAGAAACAACCATCGTTGCCTTAGTATTGCCATAGTGCAGGCAAGGCCGAATTATCCAGAACGTCGAGGTATACGTCAGCGTTCATTGTACCAGGTACATAAAGCAATGGGCCGATTCCTACCCAGGAAAAACAACCTCACATTAAGATGGATCCTCTGATTTTCTGCATTGTCCAAATACTTTTGTCCATATAGTGTATATGGATGTAACGAATCCTTCAGCCAAACTGTATTTTCTTGTTGAGGCTCTTTAAAACATCCCCTTAGATTGCGCTACAGATTTTGTCACTACATCTTTAAAGTTTGATTGAAACGTGGGTCTTGGTATTAAAGTACAATTTGATTTCCAGAAAGTTCTATCGATTTGTTCTGGTTCCCAATGTCTCCCTTCTTACTTGGGAGCCGCGGTAGCCCAGTTGGAAGAGTAACGGATTAACAATCGGTGGAGCCGAGTTCGAAATATGGTCCAGCCAGACCGCCGTATACACGGGTGCTGGTGAACCTTAAATTGGTCGTGGCCTCAGATCTCCTCTGGCATGGTGTGGTCTCGCCATCTGACCATGGTTCAAAATGACGAGGCGTTTTTCTTGGATCCCTTCCTTCGGGATTGATCCCAGACGGTCGCCAATAGCCCGTTGTGTTTCTCAGTGCGATTTTAATTAACTACCTATATACCTTCCGGCCTCATCGTATTATTTTCAAAATGCTCACCACAATCACCACAAACAATTCTGTAAGTTGTATACTTTCTCGAAAATAATAGCGCATTTTCGTGCATAATTCAAGGCCTAAGTAGCCCGGTTGGAGGAGTAACGGATTAGTATCCGGAGGGTTGCGAATTCGAAACACGGTCCAGCCGAAGACCGTCATATACACGAAGGCTGGTGCGAGTTAAATCTGTCGTGGTCCCACATATCCTCACGTTGGCCTTGGTGTGTAAGTTTGGAGAGTGGGATGACAGCTCAGATATTGACCTCGTCATCTAACTGTGGTTCAAAATGACAAGGGGTTGTCATTGGATCTATCCCTTTGGGATAGCTCCCAGATTGTCACCAATAGCCCGTTGTGTTGCTCCAGTGCGACGTTGATAACCACGAACTTCCTTCAAATGTGAGCACACGCCGTAGCCATGTTTTTTAATATCAACAACGTGATTAAAAAAGGAGGTGACAAAAGTCTAATTGAAAGTTAAGGTTTATTTACATGATAGTTGCCTTTATACAGTTTTAAAAGTGCTGAGCAATTTAAACTGGTCACTCTGGATTATTTAAAAAATCACCTTGAATTCTTCGGCTATCCTGTAAGGGACCGAACCTATTGGTGACTTAGACAAGAATCTTGAGGTCGAAGTAGAGGTTTTTCTGTAAAGCTAAATACACAAATGGAGGTGGTAACCTCTTTCGTAAATAGTGGCTTTCTACTCCAATGTCAAAAAATATAGAATCGCCTATGAGCAAGTGTATGGGTAGGTATGTAGGGCCACGGTAGCCCAGTTGGAAGATTAACGGACTAGCAACCGGAGTTTGAATCCAACCAAAGATTGTCGTTACAAAGGGCGCTGGTGCACGTTAAATCGGTGGTGTCCTCAAATGTCCTCACGTTGGAATGGTGTGGAAGTTTGGAGAGTGGGGTGTTCCCTCACTTTGGGAGAGTGGTGAAAGCGCAGGTGTTCCTTTCATCATCTGATCTTGATTCAAAATGCCGTGGAAATAAATCAGTGTTTAGTTTTATTGGTAGGTAGGTATTTTAATTAACGTCACACCGGAGCAACAAAACGGGCTATTTATTAGCATAACACTTTAAGTTGAAGTACTGAAAGAATAAATCGAGTAAAAGAAAAACCCTCTTTTACCAAAGTAATACCAGTACAGAAGAGCTTACTTCATTATCCCACTCACTCGTAGAAGCCGACTGGAGTTAACGTTATTCAGAGCACATATATTGAAAACTGCTGAACTCTTAACTTGGGTGCTCCGCCCGGTAACCTAACGCCGATCAGAAGTCACGTTTCAGATTAAACAGAAACAGAAAGTGCTCGTTCAAGATGAGGAGAATGCAAATAGCTCTGGATGCAGAAATACGAGAATGACGAGCTGAAGATGCGATACTTGGGAAATTTTCTTGGTAATAATGCACGCCTGTTTTATGGGATCACTTAGTAAATCTTTAATTTGGGAACTTTAATGGGCTTCAGGTATTCGCAACTGAATAGTAAATACCACTTTAACTTAAAATGAATCAGAGGTATGTATTTAGGTATTTTTAAATAACGTCACACTGGAGCAACACATCGGGTTATTGGAAATAAATCAGTGTTTAGTTTTAATAGTAGTTAGGTAGGTATTTTAACTAACGTCGCACTGCAGTAACACAACGGGCTATTGACAACAGCCCGGGATCAAACCAAAGGGTAAGTAAGTAGGTATTTTAATTAACGTCACACTGGAGCAACACAACTGGTTATTGGAAATAAATCAGTGTTTAGTTTTATTGGTAGGTAGGTATTTTAAATATCGTCGCACTGCAACAACACAACGGGCAATTGGTGACGGTCCTGGGTCCATCCTGAAGGAAAAGATCCCAATGCAACACCAAATAATTTTGAATCACGGTCATAAGACGAGGTCACATTTCAGCTGGAAACCACTCTCCAAACTCCCACACCAAGCCAACGTGAGGATGTCTGAGGCTACGACAGATTTAACATACACCAGCCATCTTTATACACGACGGTCTTTGATTGGATTCGATCTCGCAACTCTCCGGTTGCTAATCCGCTCTTCCAACCGGGCAAGGGGCCATCGTGGATCAGTGGGTATGTCAACTGCGCTAGCAACCTTCGAGTTGTAGGCGGCGTAAGTTCGATTCCAGTCATTTGCATGGGGGCATTTCCCTCCCTGGGGGCATTTCTCTCTTCTGTGTCAGTAAAACTTTTATTGCGTGTCTATTGCTTGATATTGTGTGTCTTGTGTCTGGCGCAGCATGACCAAATAGGGCCCTTGCGCCATAAAACCACAACAAACCAACCAGGCTTTCGCGGCACTTAGTTTTCATGAATCGCGATCATCCGTTTGAATTGAAAGTATTTGGAAAATCCACAGGTTAAGCCCAATTCTTCTAATGACGAGATATCTCGTCCACCAAGATCTAGTCAGATTTGCTAATGATGTGATGATACCGCGTCGAGATCGGGAGGGTATATATGAAGTGGTTAAATATGCAAAAGCGAAATCACTTCTACTGACGAAACAAACGAGCGGTTTGGTTTGTTGGGGTTTTATGGCGCAATGGCCATGCTGCGCCAGACACAAAGCATACAATATCATGTAATAAAAACACACACAATGAAATCTTTACTGACACAGAAGAGAGAAATACAGCAAGGAATGAATGCACCTGATAGGAATCGAAACTACGCCGCCTGCAACTCGAAGGTTGCTAGCGCAGTGGGCATACCCACTGAGCCACGACTGCCCCAAACAAACGAGTGGGAAACTCAAGTCCAAGTGTATCGACGAGATATTTTTTTGTTATGATCTTCGTAGACCCTAGCTTCATCTTATGTATGTACATCATATTATGTGTAACTTCATATTATGTATAGTATTCGGATACCGAAATATTCGGATTCAAATGGTACCCTATATATTTGAATACGAAAGTACTCGGATGCAAGTATTCGGTTTCCAAAGTATTCGGGTTCAAAAGTACTCACCCTATGTAGTCGAATACCAAAGTATTGATTCTTACTATCAATTAATCGTTTTGTATATGTATTCGAATACTTGCTCGATACTTGAAAGAAACTCGAATACCAAGTTTTCGACTCTCAAAAGTACTCGATTCTGCCCATCGCTATCTTCGATGGCCATCGCTTGGTCTTATGTATGAGCAGAACTTGGGGATTTTCGCCGGGTTATCGGGAGTCGAGGCAAAGGAGGGACCTTGCCCTAACAAAAAGGGGTTCCTTGCCCCTTTCTGCCTTGCCCTAAGGAAGAGAGAAGAGGAGAGATATCGAGCGGAGGATGACCGAACTGGGTGGTTGCTAAGCGGACGCTAGCGTCCATGCCGAGACCCATCCTCTGGTGAGAATCCAACAGGTTCTATCCACTCCTCATCCGACGGAAAGCCCCGGCCTCTTGCCATAGTTTAGTGGATCCCCAGGTAAAACTGGTTTACCTATAAACTGGACACCATCAGCAAACATCAACAAATGAAAAGCGTTTTGAAATAAACTGTGTAGCAATTTGCAAAAGCTAGACACAAAGGTACAATATCGCGTACATGGATCTGATCAGTTTTGCTAACGACATACTTTGAGACTCAACTGCCCGATTAGCCAAACGGGGAATGAAAATCCGAGTAGGAAAAATATATTCATCCTTGGGTAGTGATAGACCGAGTTGGTAGAGTAACGGACTAGCAACCAAAGGGTTGCGAGTTCAAACCCAGCCAAAGACAGTCGTGTACAAAGGGGGCTGGTGCACGTTAAATCTGTCTCAAATGTCCACACGTTGTCGTGGCGTGAAAGTTTGGAAAGTGGGGTGCCAGCTCAAGTGTTGCCTCTTCATTTGACCGTGGATAATAATTACATGCTGTTGTCCTCGGAAGTTTCCCTTATTTATTGATTCCGGATCGTCACCAATAGCCCGTTTTATTGCTCCATCGTGACGTTAATTAAAATACCGACCGTCGAAATATGTTAAGCTGATAAAATGCTATTGTGACTCGATAGTAATAAAAAACCAAGAAAGAAGTAATTTTTCATTCCTCTTCAAATTTCCACAATTTCGTTTCCTTCAATATTATCTTGAGATTCAAGAATCTTGTATCATGCTCTTTTCGGAAAAGGAATGTTTATAAATGAATAATTAAAATAATGTTTCTCGCGTCGAATGGATAAATATTGAAACATCGAAACAAATCTTACACCACAATTTTAAAATTATCGAATCTGTGTTTTCTACAAAGCCCTAGATGATAAAATAGGAGGCTCAACACACTGTGATAAGTCTCGAATCTAATTAGGAAGAGGACTTCTAATAACGAAGACGGTGAATTTACATGACACAGATGTTCGTATACAAATTTAAAAACAAAAACCCGAAAGATACGAGGCAGTTTTTACGTTTCTTATATCCACCTTGTCCTATCATTTTCGTTTCCACTTTGGTACTACCTCGCCAGACAACAC
Source organism: Meta bourneti (assembly GCA_933210815.1). Lineage (NCBI taxonomy): Eukaryota > Metazoa > Arthropoda > Arachnida > Araneae > Tetragnathidae > Meta > Meta bourneti. The sequence goes on from OW119929.1 coordinate 9,484,911, forward strand.
TACGAATAAGAATCAAATGAAGGAAATCGAGTTTTATTTAATAACGATTCTTATTTAATTCAAGAAAAACAAATATATAAAACTTGAATATGAAAATCTTCTTTCATCTTCGATCCTTTTCGTGTTTCTTAAAGAACGAATTCTCAAGTGTTCTTATTTTCTTGCATATTACTCGAATACAAATAACGTTTCCATTTTTGTTTATCCTCGGGGATCGTAATTTCGAAACTAGAGTTCGAGTTCTTTGTACGAACGTTCCTTTTCTGCATCTAACTTTAGAAATATAAATTCAAATATTTTTGTTCCCGAAAACATTGCTTGGATGTGATCAGGAATGAAACGATTTTTTTAAATTTCTGTATTCTTAATAATTTAAAAATAAAATTGAGGAATTTATGTATTGGATAAACTCTACCCTTTCCCCAATTAAATTTATTAAAAATGAATAATCATTAAGTGTAAGTTCATCGAGAGATGAAATTTAAAAACACCAAGAAACATTTGGGAGTGGGTTTTTCAAAATATTAAATTTCCCAGGAACGAAATTAAGTTAATTTTTTCCTTATTCTTTATTTTAATTTCATTTCACATCAATCGACTTTTATTACTCCATATTTTCTTGACTACCTTATCCATTCTTCAGTTCGTGCGACGTTAAACTTTTAAGTCGATTCAAAATTATCTATTCACTCTCGTTGATTAATTTATAATTTAATTCTTAAAGTATAACTGTTATTTTTAAGATTCCTTTTACAGCACACACACACACACACAAAATAAAATCCTAGAGCGTTAGATCTTAAAAAGGGAGAACCGCAATAACAAATCAAGGAACAATGCTAAGGGGTTGAAAAGCCTGTTATAGGGCCTGTTTCAGCATCCAACTAATAACAAACCTATAACCTTCTATGGATCAATGGTAGGTATTTTAATTAACGTCGCACTGGAGCAACACACCGGGCTATTGGCGACGGTCCGAGATAAATACCGAAGGGAAGATTCGATGACAATACCATGTCATTTTGAACCACGTTCAGGTGACGAGGTCACACCTGAGCTGGCACCCCGCTCTCCAAACTTCAACGTGAAGACATTTGAGGCTAGATTTAACGTGCATCTTCCTTTCTACACGACGGTCTTTGGTTGGATTCGATCATACGACTCAACCAATTTGGCTGCAAGGGAACTAATTAGACCATTCAGATATTTTAGAAACAACATACATTTATGTGGAAACAACTCTAGCATTTTTACTGGAATCCTTTTGATGGAAACTTTCGGTTCCATCCATTATTATCTCTCTGACAAAGACCGATCCGCTCCGTTAATCTAAGACAGGATCCAGAGAAGCGAATCAGAAGTACTTCCAAAACGCTCTTGAAAAGAAAAGAACCGTCCAGACATTTCATAAGAAATATCAATAACTTGGACCGGCACGCTGTTAACGCAAAAGTTTAACTACAAAAGCACCTTTAATTCCATTAGGTTACCTGTAATTTTAAGATTAATTACCTCGTTCCGGCAAGAAAAGCAGATAACCATCAAATTAAATTATCCGGCAAGGGAGAAGACCGCACTTAAAAGCATTTTTGACGGCCCCAAAGAAAGTTCGACGGGAGACAAGACAGGGCTAATGGCCCTTTCGGCTCTTCTCTTTTTTTACATCAACAGCCTCGGGGAAATTATAGCTCGTGTCAATTATCTATAATTAATAACCGGATTACTTTGCATCTGCGGATCGATTAAGTCGGCCGAAATTACCCTGGCCTTCTTCGCTCTTGTAGCGTGAAGAGAAACATTCCTTCAGGTGTTGGATCACCGATGAGTAATTGGGAAATGTCTGCATCGCAAAATGGGTGGCGTGGGGTTTGTCGGATTGGATTTTTACGGCACAACTCAGGCTACATCTCAACTCAGGTTTCGCCCATAACTTTAAACAACTTCAACCACTTTTCAGTGTCTTTCCCTCACAATCAAGGCCAGTGGTAGCCCGGTTGGAAGAGTAACGGTTTATCAACTGGAGGATTGCGAGTTCGAAGCCAACCTTCGCAGCGTGTCATTTTAGCAATCTAGGTGGCCAAATTATTGCATCAAAAATACACTGGTTTTGGGTGGTTATAAGATGTTGTGAGTGATAATATTTAGCGATTTTTAGTTACTATTTGAATGTAGAAATACTGCTAAATGTAAAGAAATTTGTCAACTTGGCTCCATATATAAGATATACTTGAATCAATTATTAACCGTATTATTTTTTTAAATTTTAAATTAATATTCACCTGAATAATGGTCAGATATACCCATAACAGTTCCATTGAAAAATAAAGTAAATGTAGGTTACAAAAAAACTAAGGGAAAATAATTATTTGAAAAATATTACAAAATTATATACTTGGAATCCCAACTACCTAATTAGTCTATTGATGTATTAAAGCTAAGGTTCTTCAAATAATTTTAACCTTTTTGAAAACATTTCGCTTTAGACCTTGCACGTAAACTTGCAATTAGTTGATCTGAGGTAATGAGTAATATATTCATTAAATCCATTTCGTATCAGTTCTTGACATTTTTGTAGTGAATATTTCTCTTATCGCCTGTTTTGCTTATTTCTTGTCTCTTGTGCTTTTAAGAGCTGATCTATTGGAACAATACAAGACGCAAAATAATATTCTTTCCATGCACCAGTATTTTATGTATAGTTTACGAGCACTGGGGTACTAAGGATACTTTCTGAGGTATATATTTTGTACTTACTTCGCGCTCAGAAAACTTATCATTTTATCTGGAAACCGGATTTTAAACGTTTTAAAATGACTCGGAAGCGTTTGATTACATTTATCCCAGTTATTTCAACAGACAGACAGCTTTTCTAAAAAAAATCTACGAGCGGTATTTTTGTCGTTAGTATTAACGTTTGATGTTTGGTTACACATTTATCACACAAAACAACAAACTCAGCTTTAAAGTTATCTCGCACGTTATTACCTTCCCTAGTAGTTAAATCTAATTGGAGAAGGGAAGTTTGATGGAACGATGATGGAGCAGGATTTTCCAAATAATTATTGTGCCCTCGTTAGTACAAGGTTAGATTTGCAAAGGTACCATAGAAATAACAAACATACTTTGCTCAGATTGATATTTTTCAGATAAAATTTGCCGACATCTTTTCTGTTCAGCGCCATCACAACCCCACATTATAATTGTATTTATGATACCATCTTTTGACAAATTCAGTCTCAAGGATTTTTCATGAATTAATTATACGTAACCAATAACAGAGCAATTGCTAAGTGACTAGTTGTGCTACAACTGTAGTTTCCGTGATAATGATCCCAGAAGAGTAACAACCGTTTAGCTTATTTAATTTTGTTATGTGGAGCATACAGATTAGAGTCAATGTCCTTTACATTGTTGACATATAATTATATACTGGTATATAGAAAGATTAGGTCAATTATCTGCGCAAGCACATGATTAGCAGATCATTTTACTGGCTTTTTAATAAGACGGGTCGCTTTCATAAATGTACCTCTTCCGGAAAAGCAACAGAAAGATATTTGACGATTTGAAATAGAATATCGTATACCTGACTTCGTAATTTTCTTCAGAAGCCATTGACAATTCTTTTTGACTAGTTGTCTGTACAAGGTTACGAGTTTCGTTTTTTATACTTGGAACTTAGAGGCTTAAAAATCTTTTTGAGGCCTTCTAGGCCTATTTTTCAAACCACTTTGTGACTTGCTCTGTAGATCTTGAATTATGGTATGAGAAAAGGCGAGATTTCCATGAAGTCAAGAAATGTTTTTCTCAGGAATAGTACTTTTGATTAATTCTTTGGCAGGCAATTCGAGAATTTTCACTTTAATACTATCTAAAACATTCAAAACAGTGTCTGGTAACAAATGTCCATCCATTTCTTGACAAATATGATATAATAGCATCGATTTTCGTTTACTTCGAATTTATCACCCATATGTCAAAAATGGACTGACGAAAAACTTGCAGTCATTCGGAAATTTAAGGAATATCTAGTAGTTCCGCTAAGAAAATTTGCGTTCTGCGCACACGAAACGAGTTAGGCTATAATCCACATGTAATGTTTTGGTAATATACGATTGAAATTAGCAGTTACATTAGATGCTAGTTAGCTACAAATTCAAAAGGACCTTACAAATGAATGAAATAATATTCAAGAAAATAAAAGCACGTAAACATACCTCAATAAACAGAAGATAATGATAGTATTCACCAAAAGGCGCTGAAGAAAATATAGGACCTATAACTTTTCAGCTTCCATCAAAGTACTAATACGCATTCATCAGAATGGTTTACAGTCAACGCAGATAGTAAGACTTTGAACCCCTGTACTTCCTGTTAGGAGAAATTATTTAGAAAACTAAACCACATATTCTTTCAAAGGGGACATACTGCTTTTAAGACATGATGTATTTTTGACAAAATGCGACATTTGGAAAATTGAATTTTGTCCACATAGATTGCGAAAATGAGTCACTGTGCGTCGTCTACAAAGGAAGCTGGTGCATGTTAAATCTGTTGTGGCCTGTGTGGGTGTTTGGAGTGTGAGTGCCAGCTCAGGTACTGTCCTCGTCATCTGACCGTGATTCAAAATTACGTGGTGTTGTCCTCGCGGATCTTTCCCTTGGGAATTGATCCTGGACAGTCGCCAATACCCCGTAGTCTTGCTCCAGTGGGCGACATTAATTAAAAATACATAACCCTCCGAGTGTCAGGAGAGATTTCCGAGTTGTGTAGCATTTTCCTCCATAGCAAACATAATGAGTAGATAAGCACATCTGCTGAACGAAAGATTCAATTGATCTAAACTAGTTATGGGTTAGTATTCGACTTCTTTCAAGTATCGAGTAAGTATTCGAATTCATATACAAAAGCGATCAATCGATAGTAAGGATCAATACTTTGATATTCGACTACATAGGATGAGTGCTTTTGAATCCGAGTACTCTTGAGTCCGTTTACTTTAGTTCCTGTCAGATGCAGTTCTCCTTAGGTGTATTTCTCCTCTTCTGTGTCACTAAAACTTTCATTGTATGTCTGTTACTTTATATTGTAAGTCTCATGTATGTCGCAGCAAGGCCAAATATGGCCCTTTCGCCATAAAAACCCGAAACAAACCAAACAACTGATTACTCTTGTATCCGAATACTCTTGTACCCGAATACTTGAATCCGATACTCTTGTAACCGAATACTTGAATCCGAATACTTGAATCCAAATACTTGTACCCGAATACTTGAATCCGATACTCTTGTAACCGAATACTTGAATCCAAATACTTGTACCCGAATACTCTGCTTTTTCAAGTTTATGAATAGTTAAAAATCCTTTAAGTTTTGAAGATTTTGGCTTAACATTTTTGTAGAACCTCAAGCACCCCGCAAGTTACGCGTTTCAATTTGGTCCAGGAAGAAAACTTGAAAATCAATTCAAATTCGGACTCTTTGCTAGCAATAAAACATATAGAAGCTCGAAGTTGTTCTTGAAATATTTCTTCTACCTTAGGAGTTATCAAAGGATCAAATTGAGACGTCGGCAGATTTCCTTTCAACCACACTGGACCGTGGAACCAAATTTCATTCTTTACGAGATCAGATGCCGTGGATCCACGTGAGACTATATCGGCAGGATTTTCGGTTCCTTTACAGTATTTCCATTGCGTAGGTGAAATATGATTTTGAATTTCAACAAAAGGTTCCAATTATTAGCTGAACCTTTATCCAGTGAAATACGATATGAGAGTCACTAAAACAAAATACATTATCTTCACTGATACCAAATAATTTCTTCAAATATTTAACAATTCTTGCGGCAATAATAGCCCCCATGAGTTTTAAACGAGGCAAAGTTAATTTCTTAAGTGGGGACACTCGGCTCTTCTTTGAAAGCACAAAAGACGTAGAGTATAAATCAGGACCCCGAAAATAAGCAACAGCTCCATATCCCTTGAGACTGGCATGACAAAACAAAGTTCCAACCTAGCAAAGTTTACACATTCATCATTCAAAAAATTTCTTCTAGGAATACGCAAATTCAATATAACTTCAATTTCAAAATACCATAATTTAAATTTTTCACTTAAATTTATGGACAAAACCGTGTCCCAATCAATGCCCAGTTTTCATAACTCTTGAAACAAGAATTTTATTCTGATAACAAAAGGTGCAATGAATCCAACAGGATCATATATTTTAGTCACAGTCTGTAATACTTTCCTTTTCGTAATATTTTGCCAATCAAATTATTGTAAAAGTTGTTGCACATCTAATTTTAATACGTCCTCTTCAGAATCCCAGATTATTCCCAAAACTATCTCCCTTTTTAATTAGATTTAAGCTATCTCCCTTGCCTAATTATTCCTTTCTCTTCCCATTTATTTCTCAGATTCAGAATTAGATTCAAATTTCCTTAAATTCATGCTAACGTTTTCAAGTATTTTAACTGCAGTAGTAGACAATGAGAAAGCTTCATCAGTAGAGTCTGCTCCGTAGATCAGATCATCCACATGTGTATAAGGACTTATCAAGCATATCAACCACTTCACTATATTCTCTTTCGTAACCTTTTATGTGATGCTTAATAGTGGCGGACAGAATAAATGGACTTGTTGCAACACCAAATGTTACTCGGCACATTCGAAAAAACTTTCAAACTTAAGCTGTTGACAGAAGAATTGTCAAACCACAAAAATCTCAAGAAATTCTTATATTCATCAGCAATTTGAATTTGGTGAAAAGCCCTCTCTCTCTATGTCAGCACAAAATGCAATTTTGTTAATACGAAATTTTAGAATTACATCCAACAGGTTGGGATTTAAATTTGGGCCAGATATCAAAGAGTCATTTAATGATTTAGCATCTTTCGCTTTCGATGAAGCATCAAAAACTATCCGAACTTTTGTTGTTGATTTGTCTTCCCGTATAACGTGTCTATGAGACATATAATAACAGTTAGTTCCATTTTCAACAAACTTACATTCTTCAATAATTCCTTTATCAGCTTGTTCTTTAATAATATTATCATATTCATTATATAAGATATAATTTCCTTTTAATTTATTTTCTAGTCCAACAAATCGTCGTTTAGCAAAAAAAAATTATCTGAAAGTCCTTATTTATTTTCTTTCCACAAAAGTTTTGTTTCGTATCGACCATCATTAAATTTCAAATTATCATTGAAAGATTTAATGGTATTTAAATCAGTCTCAGAAAGTGTTTCGTTTTTCTCTTCAATGCCTATTGAAAATCTAATTTCCAAAAGGATTGCAAGTCAAATGTTTTTGCTTCATCATTAGATAAAAATAACGTATTAATTCTAGTATTATTTTTTCGCCTTTGCCCATTAAAGTAAAACCGAAAATAGTTGGCGAAACAAATAAATCATCATCTACGGGAGTGACACAACCACATTTTGTACACGTCAAAAATATTCAGCTCCTAGTAAAATACTTATTTTTTCATTATTATAATTCGAATCGGACAGTTCCCATCCTCGCTCACTCATAAATTCTTGAATGTTTAGAAAGTTGGAGGGACCTTGAACACGATACAGGAAATCAAATCTGTGGCGAGAACTTCTACCATTATACTGGAGCGAGCGTCGTTTTTATTTTTTAATCGCAGACTGAATACTTCGAGCTCTTGTTGATTTCCATGACGCGTTCCAAATGAATAAATTGTTAAGCATTCTCTTTGAATGATCTGCAGTTTTAATTCTCCAGCCCTAAGTCAATTAAAAGTCTTGCCACTTTCGATGTATTTCTGGATTGAGCAATAACTGAATATGTTTGTAAAAGAACGTTATGTTTATGCTTCGGAATATTACAATGTGATATTGACACAACAGTTTTATTTTCAGGCTCTAACTCTTTTGTTCTTTAGATTTGGTATAACAAAAGAGTTTGTGATTTTTACAAGAGTTTGTGATTTTTAAAAATACAACCGTGTGAATTTCACACGGTTGTATTTTTTATCTACAATCGACTGACAAATGAGATGTAAGGAAACATCTGTAACACCTGCCTTCTTTAACGTCTTTTCTGATCATCGGAATATTTAAAACATACGGCGGACACATGTTCATTAGATCTGCAGAATATGCAAAACGTTTTTATTGATGTATTAAAAGCAGATGCTGACGGCTTAGAATTATAATGAATACTTTTGCTCTAAAATATTTTGCTCTTTGACTTCGATGAAATGTTTCAGTTGTTTTTACACTTCGTGGGTTATATTTGTCATTAAAGTGGCTTCGCGACACTCAATTTCATTTTTGATGAATTCAATTAGTTCAGTTATTTCAGTTTTCTTTATAAGTGCGTTTTTCTATGAAACTCTAGTGCTGAATCTTGTGGAAGTAATTTAAGAATAATTGGATTCAATAAATGTCCGTAACTACCACCTGTTACATCAAGTGAATTTAAATTTCTTATACTGATTTCTAATTGATCATAAAGCTTACGCATTCCATACACATTATTTGAATATTTAACAGGTTCCAAATTCAATAACTTATTCATATGGCTGTTTATTTTATTAACCCTCTCGCTGCGCATCCCGCAATTTCCGCGGGCAACGTAGAAGTAGCAAAATTTGCGCATCCCGAGATTTCCGCGGGGATGCATTTTTGCCGTCTATTTAACTGTGCAACCCCCTCTTTCCCCATTCATGGTTTCATTTTGGCTTTTCTGTGATGTTTAATTGTTTATTCAAATCTGGGTTAACAGATGGCTTTAGATGTCCACATTTCTGCGAAATATACAAGCATTTTTTGCAGCATTTTGCGCGCTCTTTTCAAAGCTCAAAGATGTCTGGCAGGAAGCGTTTCGCGAGTGATAGAACCTACATTCCTGACAATATTTCCGACACTGATAGCAGTTCTGACTGATATCGAGTATATTGAAGATAGTTATAGAGCGAAACTGATGAGAATTTCTCGTATTCCTCTGTGGATAGTGATTTCTAATAATTCTTCATTTCTAATAAATGTTTTGTAAATATTTTGCATATTTTCATTAGTATATACGTTTTACCTTTGTATTTCATAAAATAAATCATAATTTAACCAAGATTAATTTTCAAAATTTTGCTTTTATATGATTATTCTTCAATTTCAATATTCCGACAACCTTTTTATGATCTAATTCTATATAGAAAAAAAACTCTTTTACAAAAATTTTTTGTATATTTTAACTCTAAAATATATGTAGATTGGAGATATGTTATTAAAAAAATACACAATTTACACTATTTTGATACACTATTTTGATAAAAAAAAATAAAATACACTATTTTGATAAAAAAAAAAATTGCAGCGAGAGGGTTAACTCGTTTCAACCATATATCTCTTTCAACAATATTATACAACTATCATAGTTGTCTTCGGTAAGACAGAAACCAGATACAATTAAATGCTTCTCCAACAAGTAAAGATTTCAAATATGTAAACTTTTCTACTTTAGAGAGTTGGATTGTTGAGTTGCATTTTCATATGCATTAAAGAATTCAGGCCACATGCTAGAATCACCAGAAAACTTTTCTAGAATTAATTTAGGAAGTCTAATAGAAACATTTGGCGAATTCGAAATTACACACTGAGAGGAATTGTTTTCAGTACTCGTATCAACTTGTGTATTAGAACTTCTAATACCTATATCATATTTCTTCAGACAATTAGTAATTTTCAATTTACAACAAATTAATTTTTCACCATATTCTTCACTGACATTTATTTCCTTTTCTCAAGCTCTTTCAAAGATTTGTGCTTGTCAGTTAAAATTTCAAATATTCATTCAGTTCTTGAAGGTTTTGTGGGGTTAAATCAGAAATTACATGCAAATTATCAACTTTAGCTACAATTTTCGTAACTCCAGCTCTAAAAGAAGAGTATTTCGCTTTCAATTTTTCCAAGTTCTGTTTTTGTTTTGTCCGAAAGCCATTTTCAATTATTTTCCAAGATCAATATTTCTTTTCATGCAGATACTTCAAAATTCTCTTACCTTTTTAAAGGCAATATTCCATTTCCGGGTTTCGGCAAAAAAAATGTAGGAGGGGTGAGAGAGCTAATGATTTCAAGAGTCGATATCTGTTTCAAATGTCATAAGTTGCAAATTATCAAGTCCAGAATCAAGATTTATGAATCCAGTTTCAATAAATCCAGAGAATAAAACTTAACAAAATTTAATAAGGTGACATTTAAAATTACATTACAATTCCACTTCATTTAGCGGCTAAGATTTGAAGTGTCATTACGCTTCCATTGTTCAACTGATTGACGCAAGAGCGCCATCTACCGTCATTACGGAACATGCTTATGTAAATTCCAGGCAAGGGGAAGCAAAATCCAAAGGAACTGGGGGGCCACGGTAGCTCAGTTGGAAGGGTAACGGAGGGTTGCAAGTTCGAAACTCGGTCCAATCAAAGACCATCGTGTACCAATGGGGCTTGAGCCACGGTGGCCCGGTTAGACGAGTAACGGATTAGAAACCGGAGGGTTGCGAATTCGAATCCAACCAAACATCGTCGTGTACAAAGGGGACTGGTGCACGTTAAATATACCATGGCCTCAAATGTCCTCACGTTGGCGCGATGTGGAAGTTGTGAGAGTGGGTGCCAGATCAGGTGTGACCTCGTCATCTGACCGCGGTTCAAACCTGAAGGGAAATATCGAGGCGTTGTCCTCGATATTTCCCATCGGTTTGATTCCGGACCATTGCTAATAGCCCGTTCTGTTGCTCCAGTGCGACGTTAATTAATTACCTACCTTCAATTCACAGAAATGGCGAATGAAGGCATAAAATATTGAAATTGAAAATGCGCCCTCTGATTACAATCCCCTGATCTCTAACACGCGATGTTATTTATCGTCTCATTAATAGCTGGATAGCATGAGCGCATTAAAAAAATAACCCAACAACACAAGCACCCTTATCTTACATGAAACTCTTCAATGATAATCTAGGAAAACAGGAAATTTCATTTGCCCGATGATAAATGCTAGACCAGCTCTGGATATTTTTTCTGGATCTACAAACAGTACATCAAAATGCGTTTTCATCTGCTTAGCATCCAAAATGATTAATAAGCTCATTACTACTTGGAAGGCGCCTTTAAACATCATTATAGTCCTAAGTAAAAACTTCTAATGATATTCAACCAGGCGTGTTAATTTTTAAATTGCTTCCTCTTTCCAGACAAATCACCCTGGCTCCGAATATTTTTCACTTTTGTTCCCAAAAAGATCTCTCCCGGATATCAATCCCGGAAATTTTTCTAATTAATCCAATTGAGCGTTGTCGTCCATCGCTCACTTTCCGCTCCGGGAACTTTCCTCTGGAGATAATTCCCGATCATAAACTCGAGTCCACCCTCCAGAAAATGCCTTCTCCTAATTACGCACGCTGGCGAAGCCGCGTTTCTAAGTATGGGCTGCAATGCCGTGTTGTACTGCGTCTCGTGGATAATTAAAGACGCCTCTCTATTGAGAGAAAGTTTTGTTTAGACTTTCATATCTCTATGGAGTTGTTTATTTTTCAGTTAGGTAGGTATTTTAATTAACGCCAAACTAGAAAAATACAACGGCTAATATCGATGCCCCCGTTCAATCAGACGACGCATTTTCAATTTCAACCCGGCCCAGTTGGAAGAGTAACGGAGATCGAATCCAACCAAAGACCGTCGTGTACAAAGGGGCACTGTTGCACGTTCAATCTGTCGTGGCCTCAAATGTCCTGACGTGGTGTAGAATTTTGAAGAGCGGGGTGCTAGCTCAAGTGACCTCGTCATCTGACCGTGGTTCAAAATTATGAGGTATGGTCCTCGGATCTTTCAATTTGGGTTTGATCAAGGACCCTCACAATAGCCCGTTGTGTTGCTCCGGTGTGACGCTAATTAAAATGCCTACATGCCTCTGTAGAGTTGTTTGTTTTAAGGTAGTTAGGTAGTTTAACTAACGTCGCACAGAAGCAACACCACGGGCTATTGGGGACGCCCCCGTTCAATCAGAGGACGCATTTTCAATTTAAATATTTTATGCGGAATCCAGCCAAAGACCGTCGTGTTGACGGGGGCTGGTGCATGTTAAATCTTCCTTGGCGTCAAATGTCCTCACGTTGGCGTAATGTGGAAGTTTGAAGAATTGGTGCCGACTGAGGAGTGACCTCGTCATCTGACCGTGGTTCAGAATAAAGAGGCGTTGTCCTCGTATCTTTTCCTTCAAGATTGATCCCGGACCGTCGCCAATAACCCTTTGTGTTGCTCCAGTGCGACGTTAGTTCAACTACCTACCTCTGTGGACCTAATTAAAAACCAGCGATCATCCCAATTCTATCATTATTTCTAACCGAAGATCCATCAGATCAAAATAAGAAACTAAGTATCAGTTCTCTTAAAGACAGCGAAAGTTTAAAAACACATTCCTTCCAACTTCAAATTCACTAATCAGAGATAAAAGGCTCCGAATTGTAAGGAACTCCTGAAATAATTTTTATAACATCTGGTCACAGTCACGATAATTCGAGAATATCTCGTGACCAAACACTTCCAGAACCTGCCAGAAAACTATCAAGACAATCCTTCCACATTACTCTTCCCAATCCGAAAAAAAAACGAAATCGATAAAGTGGTAGTGAAAAATAAGCTCTCACCTCTCGCTCTTTCCTCTAAAATACATCAATAAAAAAGTGCTTTCGACTCAACTAGAAAAACGAAACAGATCGTTGTCTAGTGTATTTCGGGAAGTGTTGAATGCAATTTAAAGCTATACTTAGTGTGATAATACGTGTTTTTTTAACAAAATGGCCCCTTACTCTACAGGGGGGAAGTGGTAGCCCAGTTTACAGAGTAACGGATTAGCTACCGGAGGGTTGCGAATTCGAATCCAACCAAATACCGTCGTGTACAAAGGGGGCTGGTGCACCTTAAATCGTTAAAAGATGATAACTTTGTAGTGTTAAGCGGCTTCGCGTGTGAACTCGATGAGCAGGAAATTTGACGTCGGCCATTCATTACGGAAGAAAGAAAAACGCTCATTTTTCAGCAGTTGCCTTATTTACACTCTCTCCCAAAACCTTGCACTCCAACGCGAACGTCAGATCTTTCCCTTCGGGATTGATCCAGGACCGTAACCAATAGCCCGTTGTGTTGCTCCAGTGTGATTTTAATTAAAATACATACCTACCTCGAAAGCCAACGCGAATATAGCGATGCGATTTCCGATGATTGTCTCAATTAAGCTTTCCTTTCCTCTTCAAGTCGCGGTAGCCCGGTTGGTAGAGTAACGGATTAGTAATCGGAGGGTTACGAGTTCGAAACCAACCGTAAATCGTTGTGTACAAAGGGGGCTGGTGCATGCTAAATCCGTCGAGGCCTCAAATGTCCCCACATTGGCCTGGTGTGGAAGTTTGGAGAGTGGGGTGCCAGCTCAGGTGTTGCCTCGTCATCTGACCGTGATTCAAAATGACGTTGTGTTGTCCTCGGATCTTTCCCTTTGCGATTGATCCCGGACCGTCGCCAATAGCACGTTGTTTAGCCTCCAGTGTGACGTTAATTAAAATACCTACCTCCTAAATGATAACTCTCAAGGCAAAACTCAAAGAGCAAATGTTGCATTTTATTTCAGCCGCCGGCCGAGTGGTAAAGGGTTCCGCTCGCTTAGGACTGGTAAACCGGCAGATTTCTTTTCCCGCTCACAAGTAAGGTAACATAGATCACCAAACTCTGCGGGTATGCTCACGCAAGTAGTGGATGAATCCAAATCACCAAATCAGAGCGGACCATTTACGCTATTAACCATTCTGTATTGTATTTTGTATATAATCACGTTAAGTTGACCTTAGGTACATTAAGGTTAAGGTATATATGTGCATTAAGGTATTTATTTATTTAAGCATTTAAAAAAAGAAATCACGAAAATTAAGTTTAAAAAATTTAAAGAGATTCTTCGTACTTTTATTGTAGCCAGAACATTAAGTATGCATGCGAATACTGAAAAGTTATTGTCCTCATATTGACAAAGCATTTAAAAGTTGAATTTCATAGTATTTCGTCTCTCATACTTGTTTCTAATTTAATCTTTGATCTTAACGAAACAGATGTTCTTTTGAATAACTATATGAAAAGAAACATAATTCATTTGGAAATTTAAAGATTATTTCCATGACATTAGTTTTAATATTATGAGATAGAAATAAATTATGCACACAGAACTCGGAACTCAATGTTTTAGAAAAATAGAATTTTTTCTGGGAAAATATTCGATGCCAAAATCGTTAGCATGTTACTCGATAAAAATGGATTGTTAATCATAACATTGGGATCGCTTTATTGATTTTCTTTACGAAATCATTCTTTAAAATAGGAGAGCATACAGCTAACAATAATAAATCAAGACGTTATATCACGGAATAAATTCATTTTCTAAACCTTTCTCATTACCTATACTTTCGTCTTGTTTTCATTATCATTAGATGCGTCAATCTTGATTACTTTTTAGTTCTTACCGAAACAAAGAATTCAATAGATTGTTTCCAGAAATCCAATATAATTAGAATAAATTTTCACTGCGTAGTTTGAAATAATGTTCGAGCTCCTGAAACCGAAGTCACATTCTGAAATCAATGTGTTTTGCAAATAAAGAATATTGAATCCAATACAAAGTATTTGGAAAGAATGAAACATCTTCGATTCCTATACCTTTAACAATAAGAACTCATTCTTCATGGGAAAATGAAAAATGCTCCAAAGCATAGGTTTTCTCATTTTATTGGAAAAGCATTTTGAAACATACATATATACATCAGACTGTCGTGAACTGTTTTTTGACATCGGATTTTTGTGTTAGGGCTAACGTTTCCTGAAAAAAAATTCAGATTCAAGGAATTCAGAAAAGGGAAGGTAACAACCAGATGACGGAATTTAGCCCTGATGGTCTCACCGAGATTTTCGAATAGTGCAATATTACTTTAGCCCAGATCACAAGTCTTTGGGGTTTGGTGGGTTGAAAACTGTCCCACCTTTTGCTTAGCTTTTTATACGTGATGGGTTATTTTTTAACCCACCTCAAAAAGTTGAAATGACTCAGTCATATAGTTTAATATTTTATTTAAAGTTCTTCATTGTATATTCTGCTATAATGTTGGCTAAATATATAAATAACTGAAAACAAAAATTTACACATGTCGAAATTCATTAGTAAGTTATTGACACTTGTGATTAAGGTTAGCTAATTGTGTGGTGCAGTGAGTTTTTGTCTTTCATAACGGTAAATGTTGCTTTTTCGTAAAAATTTATTAAGTGAATAAATCGATTTTTAGTAAAAAAACAGGTTATTTGATGTATTATACTAATTGTGGAAGCTGAATAAGTGAATAAACAATTCTGATCAACTTTTTTTTTAAATCGTGTGCCTCAAAATGTTAACAACCAAAACATCCATTGGTTGAAAGAATCCTAGGAAACATTTTATTGGTCAATGAAATTGGAAACTGGCTAAAAGACATGCAGGGAAGACTACAGGGTGCCGAACTTATATATGCATGAGAACCCCTCAGTTACAAATATCTAAATTAGGGGTAGGTAGTTAATTAACTTCACACTGGAGCAATACAACAGGATATTGGCGACGGTCCGGGATCAATCCCCAAGAGAAAGATCCAAGGACAGTGCCTCGTCATTTTGAACCACGTTCAGATTAACTACAACACCTGAGCTGGCATCCCACTCTCCAAACTTCAACACCACGCCAACTTGAGGACATATGAGACAGATTTAACGTGCACCAGCCCCATTTGTACACTACGGTCTTTGGTTGGATTCAAACTCGCAACCCTCCGGTTGCTAATCCGTTACTCTTCCAACCGGACTACCGCTGCCCCTTGTATTCTAAGGATGAAATGCATAAAAGCATTCACTTAGTAGGCAAAACACTGGAATATACTTCTCTGACAAGGGCAAAATCATATTAAGGTATCTGCATAATTTCGAGGAGGCAATTTTTTTTAAATTATCACGGAACTTGAATTTCTTTTAGTGATTTTGTGATTGATTTCTGCTAGAAAAAGCATTTCAGGGCAGAAAATATTGTGTTTTAAATTTATTTTTTACAATAATGGAGTAAAAGGTGTTGAAAAACAGTCAAAAGTACCATTTACGCAAAACGCCATATTTTAAAAAATAGTTAATATTTTTTCAGTTGGTAAAGTGAATTATCTTCTAAAAACACCGATTCAGGTATTGAAGTACAATCATTACTATATTGTTATATTCAAATAAATTGTGTGGACTTTAACTTCGTTCATCCCTGAAATAAAACGACGAGAGAGCAAAATGAAAAAAATTATATCCTGCTCAATTTTTTTAAATACATATTTCTTAATAATAATTCAAACCCTGCTTTACAATCTCCAGAATATGTATAAAAAATTTCAAAAGAATTTAATTGATATAGTCTGAGATATCGTGTTTTGTGAAGAGTAACGCTTAGCGAAAATTGCATTGCGATAAAAAGTTAAAAATATTTTCAATCCCTGTCAAATATAGACGTCTCAATACTTCGAAAAAAAATTTATATCTCCATTTCTAATGTCGAAGATGTAAAATCCGAAGTGATTTGCAGAGTTAGTTTAGTATAATAATTTATAAAATTTCTAAAATGTGACATTTCGGTGAAAATAGCGTTTCAAAGGTATACAGATACCTTAATGTTGCAACATTTTATCCAAGAAAAACTACACTATATCATAACAATTTTTGAAATGCCTCCCTCTAATCCTCCTGATGGTTGCCTTGACGACGCCCCTCGTCATCATCAAATAACTACAGTATATTCATCATTCGGAATTCAAGCGTCATTTTTAATGATGAGGTATCACGAAATTAGCAAAGTTGACCAGATCTTGATGGACGAGATATCTCGTCGAAACCACTTGGAGGGTTAAGACACTATCTCCTCGCCTCTCCCACTTGTCGACCCCCCCCTTGCGTCTGAAAACACTCTTAAAGAGAAAGTGGGTTTCGATTCCTTTCAGGTGTATTCTTCCCAGGGTGTATTTCTCTCTTCTGTGTCATTAAAACTTTCATTGTGCTTGTCTATTATTAGATATTGTGCCTGGCGCAGCACGGCCAAATATGGCCTTAAACCCCCAAACATCCTACCAGTTGGTGTCGACGAGATAACTCGTCCATCAAGATCTGACCAATTTGCTAATGATGAAATAACTCGTCATTGAGATATTGCCGATTTTTTTCTGGTGACGAGAATATGATCGGATGAGTTTTTTCTGATGACAAAATATTGCCGATTTTTTTCTGTTGACGTGAATATGAACTGATGAGTTTTTCTGATGACGAGATATTGCGATTTTTTTCTGGTGACGAGAATATGAACTGATGAGTTTTTTTTCTGATGATGAGATCTCATCATCGAGATATTGCCATTTTTTGATGAGGACAAGAATAAGATATGATCAGATTTTTATGATGACGAGATATCTGGTCCATCAATATCTGGTTAGTTCGTTTAATGTGAGATACCTCGTCGAGACAACCACCGAGAGGTTTAAAATACAAGTAGAACGAGGGAAACTAAGGGATTGAGCAGGATTTGCATTTATATCCATTCCCCTTTTCTACTTCATCCCGACATCCTTGCGGGAAATATTCGTGATCAGTTCGTGACAGAGCTGTTTCAGCGGAGCGAGTTTTCAAGGAATTATGAATAAAATACGAATTCAAGGCGTTTCCCATTTCTATGCATCACGAAAAGAAATCTTTATCTCTTTTTGCACCGTGACTTAAACTTTCGTAATTAATTCCCCAACGGAATGGATTTCGAGGGCAAAATGATATTAAAAAAAGGAAAGAAAGAGGACAAGAAAGAGAGAGGAGCGTCAAATTGACTCTTCTTCGAGTATCATGTATGGGAGGAAAATGATGGCTCCGCGAAACTAACAAGAGAATCAAGTCTGGAAAGAAGCTAACAAATAAGAAAGCTCCTCTTCTGTAGCGCCATTTCTTATTTAACATTGTCCGCTTCTTTTGGGGGAGCGTCTTGATTTCATCCACGTTCGAATTCTTCCTCTGCCGCCGGGGGGCACCAAAAGGGAAGATTCAAAAGTTTCACTTCGAAGCTTCCAAATGAGTTCGCCGACTACAAATTAACTCCAACTAAAGTTGGAGATATTATAACTGATTCGGAAGGGTTCTGAGGCCGCGGTAGCCCGGTTGGAAGAGTAGCTGATTAGCAACCGGAGGGTTGCGAGTTCGAATCAAAGACCGTCGTGCCAAAGACCGTCGTGTAAAAAGGGGGCTGGTACACGTCAAATCTGTCGTGGCCTTAAATGTCCTGACGTTGACGTGGTGTGGAAGTTTGGAGAGTGGGGTGCCAGCTTAGGTGTTGCCTCATCATCTGACCGTGGTTCAAAATTACGTGGTGTTGTCCTCGAATCAATTCCTTTCGGTTTGATCCCGGACAGTTGCCAATAGCCCGTTGTGTTGCTCCAGTGCGACGTTAATTAAATACCTACCTACCTAACGGAAGGGTTCTAACTTTTCGACGTTATTTGTGATTTTAGATAGACGAATATAAATATTAAGTCTACGAAAATGACTATAAAGAAAATAAAGCTAAAATTGCTTGCGCAAATTTCAATGCAGCTGTTTGCGAAATTGCACAAGGCTCTGAATAGTTACTTTTAAAATATTTATTTTTATGAATGAGTATCCTTTAAGTATATCTGGCCAGCTGGCCCGGTAAACCTATGCAGAGGGTCGTATCTGGACTGCGGGACGGGTAATATTTTGATGACCGTATTTGGCCTGCGAGACGGGTAAACTTGTGTTGAGGACCGCATCTGATGTGCTTGACTAAATGTTCGGAGCGCGGTATCTGGGACGCTGGCCTCAGATCAATCTATTCGCTACAACTGATTTATGTTTCTCGTAGTCCTTTATCTTACGTTTACGGTTAGTGTGCAAGGGCTGGTTAAACCTCATCCCGACGAGAACAGCTATTTCTCAAATAGTTGAAAATGTCAATAGCTACTTTGACGGAACAAAACATCCGCCATCATCAGGACAAAAGTCCTTTTGTTGTTTCCTTTGGACCTGATGATAGTAGACATTTTGCTCCATCGTAATAGCAATTGACAGCTGTGTTAGATGATTGCGGAATAGCTTGGTTGTCCTGGATGAGATTAGGTGGCGTCCACAAAAACAAGTACGAGTAAGAAAAAACCGTACACTGAAGAAAAAACCGTACACGGAAGAAAA
The DNA here is from genome assembly GCA_933210815.1 of Meta bourneti. Classification (NCBI taxonomy): domain Eukaryota; kingdom Metazoa; phylum Arthropoda; class Arachnida; order Araneae; family Tetragnathidae; genus Meta; species Meta bourneti. The sequence continues at coordinate 9,504,212 of OW119929.1, forward strand.
AACCGTACACGGCAGAAAAACGTAAACGTAAGAAAAACCTCACACGTAAGAGAAAGGAGTTGAAACGCGTGCCCAACGAAATCTCGTGTTTGTTGACCACGTGCAATAGGTGTGAAGGAAGAAATTTTTTACTACTATCTTCGAGTACAAACAATGTGATTAACATATGTAACTATTTAATTGTTACCGGAGTTGTAGCGGCATCCTCTGCTGGCTGATTCGTGGTGTCCTCAATTGTATTTCAAGTACTTGGCATCAACGTCGATGCTTCAATCACGGGGTGGTAAAGCTTTTGGCACCTTCGCTACTTTTTGACATCGTTGTAGATTCCACGAGTGCTGCAACGTCCATAGCAAAAGATCAGAGGACAATACCCCTGACCTCAGGCAGTGAATCGCGAAACATCCATCGGGGTGGTCTTCCAGGGTGGTATAATTGCCGTCCAGATGATATTTAGGGGTGTACGACGACTGGTGTTGAACTGTTGCTCATTCAAACTGACGGGACAAGAGAACTGTTGCAGAGCTCGAGCTGAGTAGAGGTGTTTTCTGGTGCTCGTTCGCGCCGGCCATTTGAGTTGATCCCATTATCCCCTATTTGCAGCGCCCATGACCAAGGGACATAAATCCCTCATTGTACATAGTTTAATTACTGTGTGCTCAAAGTCAATAAATAATTTAGTTTTAATTTTGGCTGCATCGCCGGGCTTATTGGCACACCACTCGTACCACTATGTTAGTGTGCTGGATAACGTTTAACTCAGGCCGTCGTGGCTCAGTGGGTATGTCCACTGGGCTCGCAAGTCGGATTCCTGTCAGGTGCATTCCTGTCAGGTGCATTCCTATCTGGGTGTATTTCTCTCTTCTGTGTCAGTAAAAACTTTCATTGTGTGTGTTGTCTATTACTTGATATTGTATGTCTTGACAGGTGGCTAAGTCGAATTGCTACAGAGATGGCTCAGATCAATAGCAGACGCATTCTACTCGTGTAGAAACGTGAAGGTAGGTATTTTAATTAACGTCGCACTGGAGCAACGCAGCGGGCTTTTTGACGGTCCGGGATCAATTCCAAAGGGAAATATGTAAAAATGGGATAAGGAAGAAGACTTTTGACTGTATAGATGTGGTACTTGGGGTTAATGTGGTCTTTGCGTTGCTGTAGTAATCAGGGCTAACGTTATCGTAGTAGTAGCTTGTGTAGTCGTTGGCGAAAATGTGGTTGTAGTTGGTGAGTAGGCACTGGGTGTAGTTGTAACCGGGGTGGTAGTAGTATGCAGTGGTGTTGTAGCTGTGGGGATGGGTTGTGTAGTTGTAGAAGTCCCTGTAGTGGTAGAAATGGTGTAGTTGTGGTCATTATAGTGGAAGTGGGAGTAGTTGTCGGTATCGCGATTGTGGAAGAAATTAAATTGGATGTCGAAGATAGGTATTTTAATTAACGTTGCACTGGAGTAACACAACGGGTTATTGGCGACGGACAGGGATCAAACCCGAAGGGAAAGATCGAGGACAACACCACGTAATTTTGAACCACTGTTGGATGATTAGAACACCTGAGCTGGCACCCCATTCTCCAAACATCCACACCATACCAACGTGAGGACATTTGAGGCTACGATAGATTTAACGTGAAGCAGCCCCTTTGTACATGACGGTCTTTAGTTGGATTCGAACCCACAACCTTCCGGTTGCTAATCCTTTACTCCTCCAACCGGGCTACCGCTGGTTGTCGAAGGAACACACGTTGTAGTGGTGGATGGCGCTCCAGTAGTGGTCATTGGGATTTCAGTCGTGGTTGTGAGGACTTCAGAAGTAGTCGTATGTACTTCAGTAGAGGTCATTGGGGCTTCAGTAGTATTTGTAGGTACTTCAGTAGTGGAGGATGGACTACAATTGTGGTTGTTGGGACTTCATTAATAGTTGTAGGTACTTCAGTTAGTGGTCGTTGGGACTTTAGTAGTTGTTGTTGGGACTTATACTGTGGTTGTTGGGACATCAGTAGTAGTTGTTGGTGTGGATATTTTGGTGGTAGTTGTGGGTATTTGAGTTGTAGTTGTGGGTATTTCAGTTGTAATTGTGGATATTTCAGTAATAATTGTGGATACTGTAGAAACTGTGTGTCGGTAGTAGTGTGATCACTTCAGTACTAAGTTGACCATTTTAATGAAATGTAATAAGGAATGAGTAAACTATTTATTAATACTAAAATAAGGCTAACCCATCAATCAACAGCTTTGAATACTATAAAATGGGTGGGAAATAATTATAACGTTGGTTCTGTTGCCGGAAGGCACAATATGAGAATACGCATATGCGAATGTTGGTTATACTAGTACCAATTAGTACTTTAATTCACTCAGATCTTAAGATAATTAATTTTGAGCCGTATTTTATCGCAAATTCACTATTTTCCAGATACATCATGATTAAATTTAATCATATCAAATATATATATGAAATGAAATTATATTGTTATCGATATAATTTCATTAAATACAGCGCAATTAACACAAATTATGCAATACATTATTTACTTAGTCTGTACTGAAGTTAATTACGAAGCTTTAAAATAAAATATGGAAATATTTTGGTCAATTTTATTTACCCAAGAACAAAAGTGTTTTCTCGAATACTGTCTTTACAAGGTAAGCAAATATTATGTTACTTTACACGACCAAAAACTTATTTCCTTCGTCAAGTACTTCCTTATTTGTACTTTGGAAAATGCCTTACTTCCTAGTACAAATGACATTTTCAAGAGGAAAATCTACAGATTTTTCACAAAAGCTGAAACGGATAAAATATCCGGTTCATTACAAATTTAAATATTTACCAAAGTAATTTGATGAACTTTTCATTGAAAATGCATTTAACTTCTCCAAGTGTTATGATCTGTGAAACGAGAGCTTCTTGTGTTTCGAAGACAGAGACTATAATCTCTGTTTGCCTAGATAATCTTCTAGGCGAACGAATATTGTTAGAAAAAGTTCAGAAAGGTAGTTGCGCCTAGGATTGGATTTTGGGGTTTTATGGCGCAAGGTCCAAAAGCGAAGCTGCACCAAACACAAGGTAAAATATAACACAATAAAAGCACAAAACATTTAAAAATCAAGTTCGAGACAAAGGTAAGGTAGATTTAAAGGATGTAAAATGTATCAAGTAGTCAGATGATAACACAAAACCATCGCATGTAGCATAACCAATGAAATTGGAGAACGTAATTTAGATATGTATAAAATTTTAAGTGTGAGATGACAAAAAATTAGATGAGGTTTAAAAAATCAATTGAGCATAAAAAACGCGAAAAGGTTCTAATGGGGATTTTCCCCAATCAAATCTCGCAGAGGTAGTAGTAGGTAGAGGTACTTACGCCTAAAAGACATAAGATGATATATATTTACATCTACGGAATAAACAAGTTGGATGTGCTATATATATAACTAAGTTACTATAGTCAGATACATTTGAAAACAACACATACGGACCGGTCTATCCAGATAAGATACTACAAAAATTCGATCTAAATATGTAATAATTTTACTTAATTAATTGCTACTAAATCAACCTATTATTGGTATCTATTTAATTTAAATTCATTCTATCGAACATAATTTATCTCTGCCACTTATAAACATAAATAAAATATTAATATATTTTATTATACTGCATAATTAAATATTTTTGTAGTTTAATGATTTTTTTACCTTTTAGATTTGTTTCAAAAGGTAAGTAGGTAGTTAATTAACGTCATACTATAGGAGCATAACGGGCTATTGCCGAAGGATCGGGATCAATCCCGAAGGAAAAGATCCAAGAAAAACACCACGTAATTTTGAACTAGTCAGAAGACGAGGCCACCACCTGAGCTGGCACCCAACTCTCCAAACGTCCATACCATGCAAACGTGAGGACATTTGAAGCCACGAGAAATTTAACGTGCACTAACTCACCGCATTTCTGCTGTAAGACAAACTACAAATGTTTTTTTCTAAGGTGACTACTACAAAAGTCGATTTTGAGTTATAGTGATTATGAATATCCCCGTATGTTCATTTTCAGTAAAAATGACGAATTTTCGGCTTAGTCTTGCATTCAGTTTTCCTATGGATATGTTTTACTTGTAGCTTGCACCTGGTATGCGATGTTTTCGAATTTCATCAATATGAGAGTGTGGTAAACTAAATTGTTATGGCATTCGCGATTAATTTATTTTGAAGCAAACGCATTTTTTTCTTGAAAATTCCATTCAGCGGAACGTGGAATAACGGAGCTTATTTTAAAAGTAAATGTTATCAGTGTAGACAAAGCAAATTCAATCGATAACAATTTTTCAAAAAAAACCAGGTCGATTATACAGCGTTTTCAAAAAAGAAAATCACTGCTTTCAACTAATGTTTCACGTGTATCTAATTGGCGTAAGAACAGCTTCAAAATGTAGAGTAAGAAACCTCGATCTTCTGTCACTTAAGACAAAAATATCAATTTTTCAAAAGTCGTAACTGATATCATTCCAAAATCAGGAAAGTCTTATTTAAAATTCCCTTTACACCAACATTCAGTTTTAAATCGAATCCCTATAGTACTTTTTTAAGTTCAGAGATTCGGTTTCTAAATGGAAACCACGTACCTATTTAGAATGATAGATGTAGATTCTTGACTATGGAGTACAGCTTTCAATAACACCCATAAAACACGAAAAACAAATGTAAATTTAATTGATTTTAATCATCTTGTAATGAAAATATGTCAAAAGTTTGAAACATATTTGAACTACAACGTATGACTACCCGTTTTAATTTAACGTAACCCATTGTATTTTATTGATATTTTTAACTTGACCGGTCATTTTAAAATAAGAAATTACACTCTACTTTTGTTTCGTATATTTTACTTATTTTTATGAAACGGCATTCTACAAACCATTATTTATTCAACTAAAGACTTAAAGAAAGTTGGTCGATATATGCATATACTGCCACGAAATTACCCATGTCTAGTTATATTTTGAAGAAAATAAATAAACCATTAAAATTTAACTCCTAAATAATATATCTACAATGTGTAAAATACTGGAACACATAAATACAAACAGAAAAGAAATTCTGATCCTTGAAAGAATGCAGAATTCTGAAAAAGAAAGATACGTGCAAACGTGTCGAATTTCGACATCCTGAATATATTCTGAAATAGAACAATTCGACAAGACTTTTGAAAAATATTGATAAAGACAATAATGGTTTATTTACAAAAGAACACCTTTTTAGAATACTTGGAATTGCTCAAATATGACTGCAATGTTTCGCTGTCTTAATTCAAATACACAAACACGGAATTCTAAATCTAATTTATAAAATAAAACATTAATTCTGGCGTTGCCAGATGCCGAGTTGTAAAATTACATTTTTATCAGAATAAATAGTATAAAGCGCATACAGAGGCTTCACAGGAGACATGATTTTTTGTGCCCTCGGTGGGGGTTTGTGACCCTAATTGTACTTTGAGTTTGACATGTTGCACTCAGAGCAGTAGCCATTTTGTTGCTGTTGCAAACGTAGACTTCTGTTCATGTTTCCCGCTTCTCTTGAAAGGTATATATAAGTTTCATTTTAGTTTCTTAAAATGCATTCATAAATTACGAAACCACTAATGTGAAATTGTGTCATTTAAAATATCGTTTTACAATCAAATTAAATTAATTGCGCTAATATTTTAAATCCCAATTGTTTTATAGAAGAGACGAAATCATTCTATTTAGTGTTAAGACATTATTCGCCCAAGATTATTGATTTTTATTAACAATCTTTCAAAGTGTTAATCTGCATTTTTTCATTTAATTAAAATTGATCGTAATTAAACTTACGAGAAATGTGGTATTCAGAATTCTGTACAATTGTGCTCTGTTTAATATAATTTATTTTGTGATATTCGTTGGTGATTTTACTTACATACTGTTTTCATGTAATTAAAATTGATCTTTTTCTGAATTAGAATATATTTTATATATACAATTATTAAGATTTATGTGCGAAATTGTAATGCTTTTGTGATATTACAGAAAAATTTTCATTGTGTTTAAGTGTCTTTATTTTTTCATAAACAGACTAATTAGCTTATTTTATATAGTTCTTAACTTATTCGAATAAAATAATATGCATCTTGTTCCATAGTTGTTTCATATAAATTTAATACAGAAAGGAAAATTAAATTTAAAATTTTGATATAAGTAATAATTTTTAATAAAAAATCACTTGATTTAAATCTTCATATTTGTAGTTAAGAATCTTGCTAAGAAACTTAATTTTTTCTTCTATGTACTTGAATTTCATTTTTCTCAAGCCATCAAGAACATAAAATGGCTGGACAGATGTATTTTGTGCAAGCATTTGTTCGTATGATGGTCAAACATAAAGTAAAAATATTAAATGCATTACACATTAGAAGATAAGAATTCCAAAAAATGAAAAAATGTATAGCACATTTAATGTATATACATTTGTATTTTTTACATTTATGTCAAGATCTAAGAAACTTTTCCCTTTTGTGATGTTATTGTATAATTTGTTATGTGATGTTCGAGGGTGCCAGATGCTAGAACCGTGTGAAAATGGAACAACTAGTGTGGATTTGTTGGCCAACTACAGATGCGACTGTCTGTCGACTTTCAGTGGAAAAACTGCCAGACTATATTTACAGAATGCATTGATGTCGTCTTAAAGTGTCGTGTTTTCTCTCCTCTTACATCGAAGTGCCAGACATTTGCAAGCTGGAATTTATTTTCCGTACTACCCTTCCCAGTGGCCTGTTTAGTTCCGGATACGAATACTTCATTTCTGTTTCTTTTTCAAATTGTATAATTTGTTCAAAAATGGATGATGTACCTGATCACTGACTAAATACCGGATTATGTGTGAATAAACAAAATTCTAGTGTTCTATTTAGTTCAAATAATTTTTCAGACTACAGAGATCAACAATCTTCTAAATAATAAATCGGAAAGGCTTGTTTCGGAATATTTTCGTATTTTTAAAAAAGCCATTCACTTAAAAAAGAATAAACTGAAATTAAAGAAACAAGTTCACACATTAGTAAAATTTTATAATTCACAAATGGCTTTCATAAATTAAGGTTCTTTTTAAGTTCAGAAGACATTAACAACTTGCTAATTTGAAACATTTATTCTAACCATGCTGTATAAAGAATACTTAGCTTTTAGTTTGAAATACAAAGCAAAAATGAAAATGGCTTTTTAAATCGTAGAGAATGAAACAATCAGAGTAAATAAACAGCTAATGTATGAGGATGTACTTAAAACAAAAATCTTTCTGCTTTATTTTATATTTGAAGCTTGTGCTACAGCAGTCCTGACCCCATCTATTCCAGAATTAAAACAAACAAATCTGTCTACACCGTTTGGATAAACAACCCCACCATTGTAGCATAAACTTAAAATATACACACGAATTAAATAAACACCAAAACAATAAATAGGCAACCCACATCTAGTTCGGTTTTTATAGAAACGAAGCTAGATTGGTTGCCATGGTATTGACAGACACCTCCACCGAGGACGCCACCGTCTATGCGATTTCCCATGTTATTTAGCAGACCATTGTGTCTTATGGCAGTGATCCCTCTGTATGCGTAGCTATTTACCCTGACTTTTACGATCAATTAGTTTTTCGTTTGGAATTTTCATGTTTCTTACAAAATGTAAGTTGTGAAAAATTAAGTATTTTATACTTCCATTTTTCATCAATCAAATATTTATAAGATAGTTATATTAAGGAAAGAAATAAAAAATCAATTCAAAAATACTTAGAATTTTAAATTGTTTAAATATAATGTTTTGGAAAAAATTGGTTTTCGAGCAATACTGGGATAAAACAATTTTATTGGAAAATTTAATTTTCGATCAATACTGTAAAACAAACTGAGCTGCGTACCGCAATCGTTTTATACTCAATGCTATTCCTATAACAATTTCGAATTGTTTTTAGCCCCTCTGCACACCTAGGTTAAAGAGAACGTGGATTTATATGTTGTCTACGTTACCTTCAGGGTTCCAAAGTATAACAGTACCAAATTGGGTGTGGATTGGTCAAACTGTGTAGATTTGTATAGAGAACAGACAGAAAGACAGACGCCAACTCTGCTTTATATGTTACCGGTAATGTATGAAAAACAGGCATTGTATAGAATGTATAGGAAATATATAGAATGCCTGGTGTTTGAGGGTATAGTATGAAATGTCCGATTTTAATATTATATATACTTTCCCTAGGCATTGTATGTAATACCTAGGCATTATATAGAATGACAAATACTATTAGGTAAAGTATTAAAGAGTCATTGAAGGCTTTTAGTGAAAAGACGTATATGAAAAAGAAATACAAAATAAATTAGGACTTATTGAGGAAAACAAGAGAAAATAAAATATGAACCTACTTGTTTCAAAAAGGAGGGAAATAATTTTATTTTAAATTGTACTTAATTGTCTTTCTCATGAAAACGTAAAACTTGAAAAGAGTCATGAAAATACATAAATGAAAAAGCAAGTATCAAATAAAATACTCAACTTTCTAACTGAAAAAATAAGAGAAAACTTAGTACTTTACATCTTGCCTGTTTGTCTTTTGGCATTGCATAGAATGCCTACGAAATGTGTGAAATATTCACGCCAGGAATTCTACAATGCCTGCTTTGTATACTTTCCCGGTAACATATATAAGATTAAGAAACCTTAGGGCAGACAGCATGCTCGGGTCGGCAAGAGAAACCTTCTGCACGGCTGTTAAAATACCAAACCCAAATGAGTGACTTTACAGATTGGTTGTAAATTTAAAAGGCAAATGAGTGATGAAAGGAGAGGAGTGAAAGCATCCGTAAACGTGAATAACAAGGCATAATGAAAGGCGACATACATTATTGAGTGATGGCGGCAGTCAAGATTAATGAATTCCCATCGCTGATTTATCTCTGGATTGATGGTAATATTGGTTCCGCGTCACAGACAAGATGTACACTTGAATCGAGGGACTTGATTACCGCTTCATAAATGTCTGCTTTACATTTATTTCATTGATAGCCTTATATTGTAATTTATTTCCACATAGAATGTGAGATACACATTTGATTATACAGAGATGACAAATCTTCGCTCTGAGAGATTTCAGAATACATTTGGGCCATGGTAGCCAAGTTGGATTAGAAACGGATTAGCAACCGGAGGGTTGCGAGTTCGAAGCTCGATCCAGCCAAAGACGGTCGTGTGCACGCGGGCTGGTGCACGTTCAATCTGTCATGGTTTCGAATGTCCTCGCTTTGGCGTGGGAGTTTGGAGAGTGGGGTGCCAGCTCAGATGTTATCCTCATCATCTGACCGTGGTTCAAAACGACGAGGTGTTATCCTTAGTTCTTTCTCTGCCGGATGGATCTCGGACCGGACAATAGCCTGTTATTTAACGGATTAGCAACCGGTGTGTTGAGAATTCGAATTCACTCAAAGACCATCGTGTATTAAAGGGGCTGGTGCAAGTCAAATCTGTCGTGGCCTCAAATATCCTCACGTTGGCGTGGTGTGCAAGTTTGGAGAATGGGTGCCAGCTTAGGTATGACCTCGTCATCTGACTGGTTTAAAATTGCGTGGTGTCGTCCTCGAATCTTTTCCTTCGGGTTTGATCCCGGACCGTCACCACATGGCCAAGTATGGCCCTTGCTCCATAAAACCCCAAACAACCAATCAAACTAAACCCTGACCATCGCCAATAACTCGTCGTGTTGCTCCAGTGCGACGTTAGCTAAAATGTCTACCTACCTCTACATTGGAACAAATTTCCATAGAGGTATTCGTTCCCTTATTGTAGCAAGATCTACGTAATTTGCAAACCCACACTAAATTTAGATTCACCAAAATCTAGAGATGCGTGAAACTATTATTTAGCTATAACAGTCGTAACGGTTATTGCTAATTTCCATGGATAACAGTTGTTTTAAATGGAAGTCTTACCATTAACATTAACAGGAAGAGAATAAATTTAACAGTTGTTACTGACTGTTAGAAAGTTTTATGACGTTAGTTTATCAGCGCTCGAAACACCCAACAAACTATCCTTTTGTCGTTCTTGGGGTTGACTGTATCCGAGAGCCAATCACTCGATGGATGTGCTAATCCGAATTGTGACTGTTAAACTATCAGTTGTAGGTAAAGATCTCCGGAATTCCACGTCCAATCGGAAATTTTCAAGGTCGTTTTCGAAAGGGAATCGAGTGGTGATTAGTGTCCTGCGATTCTGACCATGCTCTATTTAGATTTCAGTGGGAAATAAACAGTCTGCAAATTTCACTGTTCTCTTAACCCTAAAAGTGGTTTCAACGATATATCTCGCCCACCACGATCTGACCAGTTTTGCTAATGAGGAGGTATTTGCCATGAAGATAGTGCCGATTTCTGGATGATGACGAGATCAAGGATCAGTTTGTTTCCAATTACGAGATATCTCGCCAAAATCTGGTCGGTTTTGATAATGACGAGGTGTCTCCTCTAGACAATTACCAGGATTAAAACCGGAGGTATTTTAATTGTTTACACTGGAAAACTCTTAGTCAAAAGGGACTCAGCAGAGGGATGATGTAGCAGAACAGGGGGTAGTTAATTAACGTCGCAATGGAGCAACACAACGGGATATTGCCGACGGTCTGGGATTAATCCTTAAGGGAAAAATCCGAGGAGGACGACGTAATTTTGAACCACTGTCAGATGAAGAGGTAACACCTGAGTTATCACCCCACTCTCCAAACTTCCACAAAACACCAATCTGAGGACATTGGAAGCAACGACACATTAAAAGTGCACCGGCCCCGTGTACACGACGGTCTTTGGCTGGACCGAGGTTTGAACTCTCAACCCTACGATTGTTTATCCTAATGCTCTTCCAACTTTGCTACCGCGACTGTAAAACTGTTACTGATAGTAATTTGTCCTGGAAATAACAAAAACACATCCATGACACGTACGGTAGGTAGTTAACTGACGTCGCACTGGAGCAACAGAATGAGCTATTGGCGACGGTTCGGGATGGATCCCAAAGTAAAACATCCGAGGACACGTCCGTCTAATTCTGAACCACGGTCAGATGACGAGGTCAACACCTGAGCTGATACTCCACTCTCCTTCCATGACAACGTGAGGACATTTGAAGCCACGACAGATTGCCAAAGACCGTGTACACGACGGTCTTTGGCTGGACCGAGTTTCGAACTCGCAACCCTCTGACTGTTGATCCGGTGCTCTGCCAACTGGGCTACCGCGGCCCGCCCTATTGTAGCAGGACAGAGCGTTATGAAATATCTGCCCGCTCCCTTCCGCAGCGAAACAAGCGACGGCCGAGCTGGGAATTCCTATCTGAGGCCGCTTCATTCAAGTGGAGTTCACTGCTTTGAAAAGCAATAACTTTAAATGCCACTTTTATTTACATGAGGCTTAAGCTTTGGTGGGATCGATTCGCTTTCTTATTGAGCACTGCCTTGTTTGGAAGGAGAAGTGGGTCGCGCATTGTGCTCGGCTTAACAGCCACAAAAAATAAAGGACGCGGCCCCTTTTTTTGTGCTGTTTTCTTTCCCTGACAGTCGGGGTTTGTTTGGCATTCCACTCCATTGGCTGGATGAGGGGCTAATTTGAATAAACTTTGCAAGTGGTGGCTCTTCCGAGGGAGACTTATGGAGCAAACTTTTATTCCTGTACAGGGAATGATATGAATAGATAAGGCCGGGCCCGAAGAAGAAATGTTGGCACCGATTCTTTATTCAGAGGCCTGTCACAAATGCTCGAGCCCCAACAATGAAAAGGAGACATTTACATATGCTTTTGTCGGGGGATTTTTTTATGCAATTTCGAGATGAAAATAAAATTTTAACCGCATCGAAAATAAATTATGAGACTATCGCAGTCGTTATGAATAATGTCACAATACGTGTGTGTGCCGTCCTTTCCTTAATCATCAATGGGCCACGGTAGCTCGGTTGGAAGAGCAACGGATTAGCAACCGGATGGTTGCGGGTACGAATCCAAACACCGTCGTGTACAAAGGGGGCTGATGCACATTAAACCCGTCGTGGCCTCAAATGCCCTCACTTTGGCGTGGTGGGGAAGTTTTGAGGGTGGGGTGTCATCAATGTTGTCTCGTCATCTGATCGTAGTTCGAAATTACGTGGTGTTGTCCTCGATCTTTCCCTTTGTGTTTTATCTCGGACCGTCGCCAATAGCCCGTTGTGCTGCTAAAGTGCGACGTTAATTGAAATGCCTACCAACCGTTTTGTGTCCCGGCCAATTTTCAGGCAACTTTATAGTTCCCTCCTTCCAAAACGTTTTCTCTTTCAAGGCAGGAAACTATTCCAAGTGCCTTTTACAGTCTTAGGAATTGAGAGATTTTCCACTAATACAATTTTTTTTTAAGATTAGAATAAATGGAAATTCTGAGATCTGGTGAATACGGTGGATGAACCAATATTTATCAGTCGTACTGTAACAACTGTTGCCTGACAAACATGAGGATATTGCGTTATGATGGACGATGACACTTTTTCAGTTGACCGGACGCTTTTGCCAGATTTCAATTGGTCTAAATTAACGTCACACTGGAGAAACACAACATACTATTGGAGACGGTATGGGATCAATCCCCTAGGGAAAGTCGCAAGGGAAACACCACGTAATTTTGAACCATGGACAGATGACGAGGTCACACCTGAGCTGGCACCCCACTCTCCAAATTTCCACTCAAGGCTATTGTGAGTACAGTTGGGGACACGACAGATTTAATGTGCACCAGCCTAAATGTACACAGCGGTCTTTAGTTGGACCGAGTTTCAAACTTGCAATCCTACGATTGCTAATACGTTGCTCTTCCAACTGGGCTACAGCAGCCCTGCGCTGCATTAACAACAGAACAACAGAGAGAAGTGTTTGGTCAACAGAATAGATAAACTTTATTCCTAATAAAGAGATGAAAATAAATTTTAGCGTTAATTCTTTTCCTTATGAACTTCGGAAATTGGGGAATAAAACCTCCAGTATAAATGACACACATTCTTTTTGACGTGAATATGTCTTTAAAATCGGTATGGAGGTTATCGGCAGAAACTTGCGCGCCATGAAAAGTGTTGATATCTCAAAGCCCCATAACTCCAGGGAGAATCAGCCTATGGGGATAAATGACATACCTTCGTGTAGAGGAAGGTGGGCCGCGTCGACCACTAATCCACTCCCCCCTCTGACCTTTGTACCTCGTGGTGGCGGAAATGAGTCTCATTTGGGGCATAGGCTGGCCTGTTTAACCGCTGCAACTTCAGTTCTAATCGACGGGTCGTGGCGAGTGCGTGCTTAAATTGAAGAGAACGACGCGTTCTACTATTCCATTTGACTAGTTGACAGTTTAATCCATTTGTGTGAACATTATGTGCAGTGGAAAGTGACGATGTGTCGAAGATTTCGCCATGAAGCCAAAATTTCACACTAAATTTCAATTGTGGCATAGGAAACGTAAACAGACTGAAAGAGCAGTTCAAGACGAACAAAATGATACAAAGAAGTCTAAACCTATGACAAGTGCGGAGAGATCCAGAGCTTACTGAACACAAGAAGCAGCAGGCGCGTCGCTGGACCATGTAACGAGCTGCCACCACGCTTGGAAACACCACCATCGACCTTACCTTTGCCTGGAACATCAGCATCGACACCATGCCGTTTGTCTCGTACTTTAGCTATCACAGACCCATCGTCAATAATGTCGCCATAGAATACTAAGCATTGCCCACACTCTAACACCACTGTTATGTATCCACCAAAAATTTCATCGGTTTCAAAAAGGAATTATAAATATTTGTTACTAAATCCTAAACACAGCATTTTATATAGTTTTTGATAATTGTAATTCGGTGTAAAGGACTGTGGGAGCATTAACCCTCCTATTGGTTTATCTTCAAAGTACTGTCAAAACTGCCCTGTAGTGACCAGACTTTGGTGTAAAAGCCTGTTTTAAACTGTCACCTGTTCTGGCGAAGGGGCAATTCGTTTTTCATACTTGGATCTTCATTTTTCCTTGGAGTAATTGGGCAGTTTTGTCTCGACTAGGGACCTCTTCCTTTGCAAAATTGACTAGATCTTGGACAAGATACGGGGCCGTGGTAGCCCGGTTGGCAGAGTAACGTATTAGCAACCGGAGGGTTGCGAGTTCGAATCCAACCAAAGACCGTCATTTACAAAGAGGACTGGTGCACGTTAAATCTATCATGGACCCAAGTGTCGTCACGTTGGAATAGTGTGGAAGCTGAAATGTGACCTCGCCATATGACCATGATTCAAAATTGCTTGATGTTGTCCTGGGATCTTTCCCTTCAGGATGGACCCCGGACCGTAGCCAATATACCGTTGTGTTGCTCCAGTGCGACGTTAATTAAAATACCTACCTCTTTATGGAAATCGAACACAGTGGCAATTAGTGTATTTGTTATTAATTTGTACATAAAATTAACACGTGATAGTTTTGGGTTTAAAAATGCAACCGAAGTAGCAAACATAGGTCAGATATGTACATACTTACAAACACAAGTTAATATTCTGATTATTCATCATATATTTTTAGACAACTTTGCAGTATTTTAATTTTATACATTGCACAACAATTGCATGGCAATTTTCATTGCAATCTTCTAACTGCATAATTTTCAAGATACTTAAATCTATATTTAAACTATTGTAACAAGAACAAAGTATACTTATAACAAAAAACATATAAGCATAGTACACTTTTTAAAGAGCAATAAAGGTAACTGTTAGAGTGTCCTATTACTACTTTGCGTTGTGTTTTGTGTTTGACTCAGCTTGGCCAAATATGACCCTTGCGCCATCAAACCCGTAACCAACCAATCTAATGCTACTAACGAGAGGAGGTTTAAAATAATCATTTATGCCAGATAGATAGGTAGGTATTTTAATTAACGTCACAGTGGAGCAACACAACGGGCTATAGGTGAGGACACCACGTAATTTTGAACTATGGTCTGATGACGAGGTAACACCTGAGCTGGCACCCCACTCTCCCAACTTCCACATCACGCCAACGTGAGGACATTTGAGGCCACCACGGATTTAACGTGAACCAGACCTCTTTATATACGAAGGTCTTTGGTTGGATTCGAATAGGTTGGAAATGATTGTCATTGAAATGGAAAAGTGATATGTTTAATCGAAAAATATTATTTATGTATGTCAGAACTTTATACAAAAGATAAATGAACATTCACGGAAGACCACATCAAAGCAGAATATGATTTATTAACTAATTTCAAATTTACTATGCACTAGCGGAATTACCCGGATTTACTCGGGTTGAATTCGTTAACTAACTTCCGCTTTCGTTAATAAATTGTAATTCCTATTCATCACATGTAACAACTACCACACTTTAATAATGGCACACAATTGTTATATAAATACACAATTTCACAAATGTAAATAAATGTCATATTTAACATTTTTCATTTTTGAATAATATAAACTTTTAATAAAAAGGAGTCCCTAGAGTGGGCCAATGTAACCCAGAATGCTTATAATGGTTCAGAGTATGCATTATATGCTTTGTATGTCATTTAAAAGCAAAAGCATTTCTAAAAATTATCATAGAACGATTAAAAATGTTTTTAAAACAAATTAAAGCATTATTTATCTTTATTACAGTTATTGAACGAAAAACATTAAATTCAAAATCCAGAATTACATCTTAAAACAGATTTTAAAAAACTTCGAACGACAGTAATGAATGCATCTGTTTTTTCACTACAAAATAGATTCTTGGAATATAATGGACACAAATTTAAAAAAATACCAAGGTTGCCATTCTAGCTACCAGTCTTATTTTAAAACGTTTTGTTTTGTATAGTTTTATTCTCTTTATCGTCTGTCCTAAATATTCAGAATTTTTTTATATTTCGTAAAGAAAAAATAAGGCTCTAAATAAATAGTTTTAGAATTTAAAATTTCGTAAAAATAGTTTTGGGAAAAATAATTAATTTTCCGGCAGCACTGGTAAAACAATCCAAATAATTGCAATGCTCAATATACCTTCCAGCTACACCAAAACTACAAAATTATGGTTGATTTGAGTAGATTTACTCAGATGTTTTAGCATGAAACTTGTCTAAATATGTAGGCAAAGGAATGTAGCATAACGTATTCACTAAACTAAAACACAATGTATAAAATGTAGAACATTGCATTAAAATATATTCGATAAATCTTATGTGATACTTGTGCAAACACACAGACACAAAATCAAGAATAGAACTGGAAGATGGACAGACTAACGCAATCAAGTTCAGTCACAACATGAATGTAAGTTCTCACAATATGCAAAGTTTCATGAAAATATTTTCAACCATTTGAACGTACCATGGGCACACAGACAGATACAGACACCAAACGCGCAACAGACGGATTTTCATCAGAAGGTCCCAAAACGGTTAGAAAACTTGAAATGGGTCGAAAATATTCAATGTACAAACACTCCATTCTTGTTTATGTAGATATAACATATTTTAAAATTTATTAGCTAATTTAAAATGAAATTTTGACGTAGACCGTGTGAAGCAAATCTTGAATGAAATAAATTCTGCAAGAAACCAATTTCCCTGATGGTATAATTCCAGGGGATGGAAATGTCAGTGGAGATTCGGAAACGTGTTTGTTTTCCCAGGGAGTCACCTTCAAGCAATTTGATCAAAGACAAACTCATATTTGCATATAAAAAGTTATCTCGTTGAAGAGAAACTTTCGAGACAAGACGAGAAGTTTTCATAGCAGAGCTGATTTAATCTTCTAAAGCAAGGTTTGAATTATTTATTTCCAGGGAACGGAGGACATCTCGCTTTTCTAGTTTCCGATTAAAATGAAAGTTGTAGTAGAAGGCTTCGTCTGAAAGGTATGCGCCATTATTTTAAATATAAGTTGGATGAATCTGCTTGAAATCAAAGGGATATATCATCGTCGCATGGATATATATCGCTCTTCGTTACTTGTCTCCCAAATCATTTTTGTTTTGATATCAAAAAAAGAAGCCCCAACTATTTCTTTAGAAATTGAAATTCGAAGGCATTTGTTTCCAAGTAGTTGTCAAGACCGCGGTAGCCTGGTTGGAAGAGTAACGAATTAGCAACCGGAGGATTGCGAGTTCGAATCCAACCAAAGACCGTCGTATACGAAGGGAGCTGGTGCACGTTAAATCTGTCGTGGCCTCAAATGTCCTCACGTTAGCGTGGTGTGGAAGTTTGGAGAGTGGGGTGCCAGCTTAGGTGTCAGGTGCAAACACCTCCTCATCTGACCGTGGTTCGAATTACGTGGTGTTGTCCTCGGATCTTTCCGTTCGGGTTTGATACCGGGCAGTCGCCAAGAGCCCGTTGCGTTGCTCCAGTGCGATGTTAATTAAACACCTACCTACCAAGCAAACGTCCAAAACTGAAATGGTACAAAAGGTTTTGAGTATGCACAAGAAAGAATTTAATTTCAAAAACTTCTACCGCATTTACCTTCATATTAAAGGTAGTTGTATCGATTTTGCGTTAACTTGTAGTTTTGCTTAACTTTAATTAAAAGATGCGTAATTTAATGCATAATTTGTGTTTTTTAATTTCTAACAAGCAAGTTTTTCTAGGCCTCGTTATATACCAGAAAGAGTGATATATCGCGGGGTTGCTGTACCATTTAGATTATTAGATTAGGTTGTTATTTCCCAAGAAATCAAAGAGAAATATTGATTACTCCTCGCCGGATTCGGAGGTTGTATTTTATTGCATTCACAAAATATATCCGTTGTCAAGGTATGGAAAAATGTTGAAACATTTGGAGAAGATGCGTTCCCAATTCCAAGTGGTTACCACACCACAATCTATGAAACTATACAGATGGATTACTAAATTGGTGCCAAATCGCTCGCCGAAATGAACGTCCTCTATAATGCATCTTTTCCAAACCTTCTAGAACCTCTTACCAAACCTAGCATTCTCACTACTTTCTCCGGTGAGATGGCAGACGACCTTGGAGTGATTTATGGTGGTTAAACTCGAAGTAAAAAAGGCTGCCACCAGCATAACCCATCCTTCTTTGGAAACTGGTAGCCGGCGATCTCTTCAAAAAACCCTCCTGCATCCCAGCCTTCTATGGGGCCGTCGTGGCTCAGTGGATATGCCCACTGCGCTAGTAATCTTCGAGTTGTAGGCGGTGCAGATTCGATTCCTGTCAGGTGCATTCCTCTTTGGGTGTATTTCTCTCTTCTGTGTCAGTAAAACTTTCAATGTGTGTGTCTATTACTTGATGTTGTATGTCTTGTGTCTGGCGCAGCATGGCCAAATATAGCACTTGCGCCATAAAATCTCAAAGCTAACCAAAAACCCAGCCTTCGATGACGACGTGAAGCCGGAAGAACCAGATATTCTAAAAACACCCCAAGATGTGACCCTTGACCAAGTTTCATCATGATGTGAAATGGGCCCGGACTATCGTATCAAAATTCACTTTTCGAAACCCAAGAAACTAGTATCCTTCAAATCAATTAATCATTTCCCCGGGTGTAAGCATCATTGAATACCCTTACCTTTATGATCTGAAAACGGGCAATCTGTCCTCCAACAGAAGAAAAGTTGAAACAAATTCTGGCCTTCTTGGTCGGTAGTCAATGAGTAGTGGTTAGACAGTAACAAACTTCGTTAAATAGAAATTATCTTTGTAAAATGGTAATTGTATTTCCCGTTTTTTATCCGATATTCCAAGATTCCGAGAAAAATTTGTTGTATTGAAATTCCCTTCACTACATGCAGTACTGAAAACTTAAGACTCATCTTTGGAAAGGAAGGTAGGAAGTTGAATTTACGTCGCACTGGAGCTACAATGGGTCATTGGCGAACGTCCGGGATATATCCAGAAGGGAAGAACCGAGGACAACACGTAATTTTGAACGATTAGGTCAATAAATGAGCTGTCACTCCACTCTCCGAACTTCCATACCACGCCAATGAGAGAAAATTTGAGGCCAAGACATATTTAACGTGCACCAGCCCCCACGTACACGAGTCTTTGGTTGAATCTAGTTTCCAATTCGCAACTCTTCGGTTGTTAATCAGTGGGTCTACCTCAGAAAAGGACTCGAACTCATGAGATATCTACCCACGAATAGTCTCCGGTGGATTTGCCGACTGGTTGAGCTACTTCCCAGGAGTAGAAACAATACAATCCCTGCATCTGGCTTCTAGCTTCACATAAGTTCAAAACTTTTGAATGACTAAGTAGACTTTTCAAAGAGCCCTGCAAATTCAATCCCAACCAGTGTACTTGTATCCGAGTACTTTGGTATCCGAATAGTTTGGCATTCGAGTTCTTTGTTATCCGAATACAAGTATCCGAATGCCTATTGAATCCGACTACTCTTGTATCCGAATACTTTTGTATTCGAATACCATAAATTAACTCGAACGAAAGAAGCAGATTCCCGTAGAACAAAACATCCTCTTTCGAATGATTTAAAACATTATGCCAAAAGCATTTAATGACATGCGGAATGTTAAAATTAAAAAAAAAACGGCGGGAACTTAGTTGCCAACCTGATACATTATCAGAGAGAGGGGCGCTTCTTTAGCAGTAAATTTACAATATATTTATAGTTATTTCTAGGGTATCATACTGAGTATATATACAGTTCCAAATCTTGGACTATACCAGCGAAAGGATCCTAGCACGTCCCTTCTCCTCTGTCTCCACTACTCGAGTCCAATCTTCCTTTTCTTCTTCATCCCTCAGTTCCCCTCACCCAGAAGACTGTCCAAGCGCACCCCTACCTTGTGCAAAAGGACGACCACCTGTCCGTACTTAAAAAGCAATTTCGCAGATCTTGGCGGGTGTTGCAATGGCTGGAGTACCTGAGCGAGGGTTCTCTATCTCCGATTAAGTGTCTTTTTTTTTGCTGAATCCATGGGTTTCCAGAAGCTGTTGGGGCTGCGGCAGCCCGGTTGGCAGAGTAACGGATTAGCAACCGGAGAGTTGCGAGTTCGTATCCAACCAAAGACCGTCGTGTACAAAGGGGGCTGGTGCACGTTGAATATGTCATGGCCTCAAATGTCCTCACGTTGACGTAGTGTGGAAATTGGAGAGTGGGGTGCCAGCTCAGGTATGACCTCGTGATCTGACCGTGGTTCAAAATTACGTGGTGTTGCTCTCGGATCCCTTCGGGGTTTGATACCGGACCTTCGCCAATGGCCCATTGCATTGCTTCAGTGCGACGTTAATTAAATTACCTACTACCGACCAGAAGCCTTTTGTTGAAAAACAGGTATTGGTGGTAGTGGCCAATCAGAATTGTGGGTAGAGTCACACGTGACGATACTACTTATCACATGAGCCAAGGAAGTAGGATGTAAACAGAAAAAGGGGTGTAAGCTTAGAGATGTAAACAGATGAACTATTTGGGCGGAGTTACTTTAAAAAGTTGTTAAAAGTAATGATTTATAAAAGGTAAAATTTAATGATTTAGTACTCCTGGCCGTTTGCTGTTTATTCTTCGACGAAAGTCATATCTGAGAATTTGTTTTATAGCGGTGTTTATCAATTGCTTCCATACCGCAGAAGAATTTTAGGGCTATATTAGTGAAAAATGAACTTAGTTCTCCCCAGTACCTTTTCATCACTGGAACCTCAGTAAAACACCAGAAGAGCTGCTTGCCTTCAATTTGCCCCGGAAAACTTTCTGTATGCTTGCCAGGCTCCAATCTGGTCATTTGAAATTCTTTGGTGACCAGAAATACTTTCCCACCTGTATAAAGTGCAGCTTATTACCATCCTCTCCCTCACACTTCCTGAATTGCATTGGAGCCATACATGAAGACATTTTTAAGGACCCATATGCCATTACCCAAAAACCCTTTTTGCAGAATGACTTAATGTAATTCTTTTTATACTGGGATAAGATAGAAGATCCCGACAACGTCCCTCGGGAATCCAATGGTACCTTCCTGCAACATTCCTCAGAGAACCTCGCAGCGTCCATGCAGGTATGCCATGTTTATACTTTCGGTCATATTCCAAGAAGACATGGACATTTAAATGGATGTCTACATTCCCATCTGCATTAGCTTTTACTTCAAAGGACGCATGTTCAGCACGAATCCGATATTTTTATTGCAAGAAAATTACTACCGTTATAGCTATTTGAGGACATAAAAACAATGCCGCGTTTCAGAAAAAGATGTTTAACTTCTATGGCGACTTCTCGTGTGCAAGAAAAATGCGTGTTTTTTACACGAGCTTCGAAACGCTCTTGCTTAGTCGTGTAATTCGATTACTACTTAGAAGTACCGAACATGAGACTTACATAACAGTAAAACCTTTCATTGTAAAAACAGGACGAATGCACACAAACTGAAAAAATAAGGCAGGCATGTAAAAATAAATTCCGACGAATGGGCCGTCATAAAAAGCTGGCATTTGGATAAGTGCACATAAAGTTGTGTCATAAAATAAAATCTGGAAAAAATTTCGCATACTAAATGGAGATCGGGTGAATAAAGTTTCGGGAAAAGCTGGAGAAGGAAATAGAAAACCTTCTGCTTTTAAATTGAATGACGTATTTTAGTGCTTTTCTTGAATATTTGAAATTTTGCACTTTTATACGAATAACATGAACCAAACTTCCACTTGGTCTTTGAATGGCTTCTTTGTGGTGTCAGCGTTTTTGTGTGCATTGATTTCGCTTTCAAACAAGCTGGAAGAAAAAATACTCCTATTCTCCTTCGCGAAAACTTTTATTCTTTACAAGTCGGATAGTGCTCATTTTAGATGTCTAAAGCTTAGCTGGGGGCTCGACGCCTACGAGCACCCATATCTATAGCGACGACATTTCAGAAGTATTTATTTAAAAGTTTTGTGGTTTTACTTGGGAAAAATGCATTACTAGTTTTGCACAAAAGTATTTTCTAATATTTATCTGTGTGAAATAAAATTCTTTAAATCACTCCATCTTTAAGAATACATTAAAAAGCCAGTCTTTCCTTTCATGTAGCCGCAAGCTATTGTATTTACTATTCATAAAGAGACAAAAAGTAGAAACATATCCTCACGAACGTTTAAAGAGTTTTAATAAAGCGTTTAACCAAAAACTAAAAACAAAATAAGAGGGGGCTCCTTTTTTACCTTTGTCCTGGAGATCCATTAACAAAGCTCAGTAGGTAGTTAATTAACGTCACATTGCAGCAACACAACGGACTATTGGCGATGGTCCGGGATCAAACCGAAAGGGAAAGATTCGAGGAAAACACCAAGTAATTTTGAACCTCAATCAGATGACGAAGACAACACCTGGGCTGGCACCCCATTCTCCAAACTTCCACACCACGCTAACGTGACGACATTGGATGCCACGGCAGATTTAACATGCACCAGCCCCCTTTGTACACTACGATCTTTGGTTGGATTCCAACTCGCAACCCTACGTATGATAATCCGTTACTCTTCAATCTGGGACCAATAGCACAAAATAATTTATATTCTCAACACTAATTCATTTTCATAATTAAAATTCTTAATTAGTATATTCTACGTATGTAAATCATACTTTATCATCGTTTTAAGTAGATTTTGATTTGGGCGGAGAGCGGCATCAACCAGGTCCCAGAAAGTCCAATATTAGCCCTGGTCTAAAGTAAGATGTCTTGAATTGTGGTAAACAAAGTATCCAAATGTGGAGGCTTAGAACTTTGTGTGTGGTTTAAGAATAAGGAATTACAACATTAAATGTGAGGAATTCTGAGGGCATAATTCAAATTTCTCCGTTTAAGGAATGGGGTATTTCTAAAATTGTTGGGTTTTATACTCATACATAATCAAATAGGTCTATCATACAAATATATAATTTAAATACAAATACACACAGTATTTCCGATAGAGGCGTACATGAGTTGTTAAAATTTAGAGATACATTTATTCATTACAAATTATGAATATATACAGTAAAATTATCGTTACATTGAAGAAAAGGTGTCTCACACAAATCGAGTTTAATAGCGTTCTACGCTGCGATCATAAAAGCACTAAGTCCGTTAAAAGTCCATATTGTATGTTGTAATGGTGTCGCGGAAGTATAATGGAGATTGAGAGATATGGTTAGAGGTCAAACAATGAAGAGATGGAAAATTCAAGTGTTACACTTCGACTAGTCTCTAGCATTTGGACGATTATTCAGAGAACGCTGTTGTCACGTTGACCATACAGGGCTCTGGGTAACTTCGGTTGGTTGGTTGGATTTGGGGTCTTATGGCGCAAGGGCCATATTTGGCCATGCTGCGCCAGATTCAAGATTTACAATATCAAGTAATAGACATATACACACAATGAAAGTTTTACTGACACAGAAAAAATACACCCAGAGAAGAATGCACCTGACAGGAATCAAACCTGCGCAGCCTACAACTTCAAGGTTTCTAGCGCAGTGGGCATACCCACTGAGACACGACGCCCCCTGGATAACTTCGGACAGTTTAACTTGTTCGGTTCTCGAGGAGCATTCTCTTTGCTGGTCATGCACTGTGTTCCCCGGAGAAATTACAAATTTGTGTCTTTGCCACCTCCACCCCCAATAAAATCCAGCTTCATACTCAATGCTCTGACAAATACCAGCTAGTCCTCTCATCACACATTCGGACCTTGCGCCATAAAACCCAAAATCCAATCCAATCCATCCCATATTCAATCACTGTGGCTGCTTGACCCATCCCAATTCCATACGTTCACAATTATTTAAGTCCTTCCATTTGGTATTAGTTTATTGCCTTCATGACTTTACCAATTAATTTTGAACTTGCCATGGTATGGGCATGAAGTGGTTTGGTTTTTATGGCAAAAGGATCATTTTTTTGGCCATGCTGCGTCAGACAGAAGTCAGACAATGTCAAGTGATGGACAAACACACGAGGAAAGTTTTACAGACATAGAAGAGAGAAATACACCCAGAGTGAAGTCACGATATGGTGACAGCATTACATGCACTATCAAGTATCTCACAGTGTATATATTTCCTTTTTTTAACGCAGACAAACCCTTGGATTGAGGGCCGCAGTATCCCGGTTGGAAGTGTAACGGATTAGCAACCAACAGGGGGATTGCGAGTTAGAATCCAAACAAAGAGCGTTGTGTACAAAGGGATCTGATGCACTTTAAATCTGTCGTGGTCTCAAATATCCTCACGTTGGCGTGGTGTGGAAGTTTGAAGAGTGGGGTGCCAGGTCAGGCCTTACCTCGTCAACTGACCGTGGTTCGAAATTACTTGTTGTTATCCTCGTATTCTTCCCTTGGGTTTGGATTCCGGACCGTCCACAATGACCCGTTGTGTTGCTCCAGTGCGACGTTAATTGAATGCCTACCTACGCTTGTCTTGGACCAATGAAAGCCAGCAGAAAAATCCCAAGGAACACTGGGTTCCCACAAGTTCCAAGAGGATTCGCTTTAAACGGGTGTTTAATATAACTTAAGGCATCAGCAGCCAGACTTGGCACACTTCTCTCCACAGGATCTGCCGTGGTGCCGATGCATCACCGCAGTCCCTTTGGAGGCAGATGCGGACCGTCCACTAGGCACAATAAACGCGCCTAGAAAGTTTATTACAGAGGAACCAGAAAACTGAAGATATTGATGCAGTATAAGCATTTCCATCAGCTTTCCATATAAATCAATATAACGTTTGGGGCCGCCGTGGCTCAGAGAGTTTGCCCACTGCTTTAGCTACCTTCGAGTTGTAGGTGGCGTAGGTTTGATTCCTGCTATTTACCCTCTGTATGTTTCTCTGCAATATCAGTTTTCCTTGCTCGTTATATTTGCTCTTTCGTCCATCGACCAAACTGTGTATGTCCATTTGGTCAAACTGTGCCAAATGGACATACACAGTTTGGTAGATGAACATACTTGGCTTGTGTATGCCATTTGGCCAAACTGCCAAACACAAGATCGACGTTGTCGATCTTGTTTGGCACGGTTTGGCCAAATATGGCCCTTGCGCCTTAAAACTCAACCACATAATATTTAATCTAAAAGTGTTACTTAAATTTATTCTTTGCTAAAGTTATTTTATCTATTATTATTAGTTTTATAGTTTACATAAGTTAATAAGTTATAAATTAAGTTAATAAGTTTATAAGTTATTTTATCTATTAATAGATTTATAGTTTATGTAATTATAAAAATATTGTCTACGAATTTTTAATAAATTATCTAGATATTTTGGTGAGGTTTTAGCGCCCATGACCTCAAAATTACTTGATCCGCCATTGTTTGATGGTGAGCAGTAATCAAATTAAGTGTAGTAGCTAAAGAAAGACATAAATATAGTTGCATATATTATTTAATATTTCTAGATATTTTACTTGTAATATCTTTTCGTTTCTGCAGATTATGCGGCAACCCGTGTCATTTTTCACAAATAGAAGCTCCTCCAGCTTGTGGATACGAAGCCCGAACGGAAACGCTTTAAATTGAAACGAAATGCTTTGTTCCATTAAGATTGGATGTCTGGGATGTTGGAACCAAGCTCACACATTAGCAGTGGAAATAAATGGAAACGAAAACAAGAAAATATACCACGGAAAAATCGTAAAAGATATGTATCCTATTAGATATTTTATTTCTTACGAAATGCATGAATTTCAAATCTATTCTTCCAGGACGTTTTCAATACCTTTAAGGGGTGTAAATGGAATTCTAAAAATGAATATCTGTTTTTATAAAAATGATAAAATCTGAGAATTTATAAAATTTCTTAGTTTATTAAATCAGAAACAAAGTAAATTGGCCAAGCTCGTTCGCTTTTGGACATTGCGCCATAAAACCCCAACATCCAATCCAATCCAGAAATCCAAAGTAAAGATTTATACACATTTGCATCCAATCTTGTTTCTACCAAATTTCGGGCCATGGTAGCCCAGTAAAAGCAACGGATTAGCAACTGGAGAGTTGCGAGTTCGAAACTCGGTCCAGCCAAAGACTGTCATGTACGTTGGGACTGGTGCACGTTAAACCTGTCGTAGCCTCAAATTCCCCACGTTGGCGTGGTGTGGAAGTTTGGAGATTGATTGCCCACTCAGGTGTTGATCTCGTCATCTGACCGTGGTTCAAAACCTTTTTCTGATGGCGGTTGACATTTCCCTTCGGGATTGATCCCGGATCGTCGCCAATTGCTCGTTGTGTTACTCCATTGCGACGTTAATTAATTACATACCTACCTGTCTCTACCGAATTTCCATTATGTCTCGCTTTACCCACCAAGAGAAATGACGGGACAATGGTTTAGAGAAATCTCGTTGGTCCGTGAATACAATAAACTAATGGTCACACAATACACAATTAAAAATCATGACGTAAACATTTCTAACAGCGAAAGACCTTCAGAGAATAATAAAGTTAATTAGTTGCACTTCCGAAATGAAAGATTAAATTAATCACGGATGGATCAGCTGTATTAAAGTAATAATTTCTGAAGGATTGTAGGATTAAACGCGGGCCCAGCGTTTAAATATACATACTAACTAGGTCGATAAATATATGTATATATTTCCCTATATTAATATCTCTATTCCTTATGACTGCTTATTTATTAAAGCACCGTTATACGTATAGCAGGTAGTCGAAATTAAGGTTACCTTAGAGGCTGAGGTAGCACGATTGGAAGGGTAGCGGATTAGCAAGCGGAGGATTGCGAGTTCGGAACTCAAGCCTAAGACCGTGTACTTTGGGGCTGGTGCACGTTTAATCGATCGTGGCCTCAAATGTCCTCACGTTGGTGTGGTGTGGAAGTTTGGAGAGTGGGGTGCCAGCTGAAGTGTGACATCGTCATCTTACCGTGGTTCGAAATGGCGAGGTGTTGTCCTCGGATCTTTCTTTTCTGGATTGATCCTGCATCACCAAAAAGCCCGTTGTGTTGCACCAGTGCGACTTTAATTACACTACCTACCTTAGTTACACTATTCAGTTCTCTAGTTTTATCTAAGAAGAGTTGTGCCTACCCATTTATTTCGAATTGGCTTGACCCTTGTGTTGCTCATGTGATTCCAGGCAATTTTTTTGGTGTTTTATGGCCATATTTGGCCAATCTGCGCCAAACTCAAGGTAAGTAGGTACTTGATTAACGTCACACTGGAGCATCACAACGGGCTATTGGTTACTGTCCGGGATTAAACCCAAAGGGAAAGAACCGAGGACACCACCAGGTAATTTTCTTTCCACGAAAGTCTTCACCAGAGTTCGTCATAGAACCACGTTCAGGTGACGATGTCGACACCAGAGCTTGCACCCCACTCTCCAAACTTCCACACCACGCCAAAGTGAGGATATTTGAGGTAACGATTAATTCAACGTGCACCAGCCCCCTTTGTACACGACTGTCTTTGGATGAACTGAGTTTAAAACTCGCAACCCTCCGCTTATCCGTCACTATTCCAACCAGGCTACAGCGGCCCGCCAAACACGGCAACGCGAAATAAAAATTGTCTTAAAAGGAGAAAGAGAGGGGAACAGAGTAATGGGGTGAAAGAAGATCGCTTGGGTATCCCGGGAGCGTAGAATGCTTCGATTCTAAAGTGAAGCTTAAAGGGGATGTGCTACCGAGAATAAACTGTTTTCAACGCTGATCATTTGAACGTGTGCTCTTAAGGTGTATGTATACACTAGATTATACTTTTTTAATTTTCAATTTAAAAATTCAGTATTCTTTCCAACAAGTCAATAGCTTACGCTTAAAATAATTTCAGTGAGAAAAAATCAGATTAAGTTAATTATTAATTATCTCATTTAGATATAATCAGATCATTAGATTTTTTTAACAGATATCTCACATTCTAATGTTGTTCAGAAAGGCAATTACTGTTGGAAATTATTCCTAGAACTTCGTGCTTTGACCCTCCATCAAGCTACCAGAGAGAATAGGTTCTTTTTACAATTGTTTTCACAAAGTCTAAAAAGAACAAGATTTTTTCAGGCATTTTAACATTTCAAAATCAACTAAAAATTAATTTCTTAACTAAAAACTCTGATTAAGGTTCGGAACATCCGTTATTATATTGATTGTAATGATACAAAAATATTTATAGTAGATCAATTCTTTGTCGAGTTACCACTGTTTGAACGAAGCATCCTATTGCAAAAACTGTTCTTCAGAAATTGAGTTTAAAGTTTTGGAAACATGTCTGTACAGGTGACTACCTAACGAAAACCCCTGTAACGAGAAAACTATTTCGATTATTTGCAAGTTGGTATCTTTTGAAAGCTAAGGAGTTGGACAATATTTTCCAGAAAAAAAAATCGATATTCTGATCTATTTTCCTGATTTCTAGTGGTATATGTTACTGCGAAAGACCGATATCTGGCAAATGTTGATATTCTCAGGTGAATGTCAGCATTCACATAGTAGCTTGGTGTATGTCCGAAATATTTGCTAAATATCATTATTTCTCACTTACACCGGCAAATGTCGAAATTCAGCATGCACTGATGGTGAATGTGGAATAAAAATATTTTTGTTACGTTAAGACAAAAATGCAACTTTTAAAATCATATTTTATTATTAACACATATGATGTATGTCAAAATAGGAGAAAGCTTAAGTAACAGCACATGTAAATAAACTGTTGAACCTAAAACGAACAGTCCATTCTAAATGAGAAAAGAAAATAATACTAATAAACTTACACATAAATTATGTGATTAACGTTATACAATCTTATTTATTGCAACAACTTAAACTGAAGGCGGAGAGGCCTCTCCGCCTTCTCGTTTCGACCCCCACCAGAGCTTGTCGACATACACCGGCGATGGTCCGAATATATAAGAATATAACCAAGTATTCGGTCTTTCACCGACCTATTTGGTATGTGTGTCGACATTCACCGGAGAATATTGACATTCTCTAATTTCGGTCTTTCACGGTAACATATACATAGGCACACCTTAAAGACTGAGTAAAACTCTTTCCACTCAATTTTTAAGAAAGAATCATTTGATAAGGTTTAAACCTTTAATTTTGGTCAAAATTTAATATTTACACTTTATGTACACGGTTTAATGAAACATAGATAACTTATTATAAAGAGCAACGCAGCGAACAACACGCCGCTGCCATTTCATCCTTAATCTACCCTCGCTATCCTTTTCCCGCCTTCTCTGGGTTCTAGGGAAGAAAAACTGTCCCGCACCAAAATGACAGCTCCACTCTGACGGCGTGACGTCATCTTGTCCGAAGTTTACAGACTAAAGTGGAAAAAGTATTGGAAAACCCGTGAGTATCATGACTTTGGCATTTTCAAACACATCTGCGATTTTCCAACACGCTTCTCCCCTAAAGGCCTCAGGGTCAAGGAATATATCCCTGGGGTAAAACTTGACCACCTCATCGCCGACAGATATATCACTTGGAATTTGTCTTGTCATGGCCCCTTTGTTGCCTATCTGCACCGTTTTAAAATCAAACAATCGGGCCTTTGTTCCTGTGGTGCAGTGGGCGACGCCGATTACTATATCTTCAGCTGCCCCTCCACTGCCCAATGGCATCTCACTAAGCCAACGAATTGTTGTAGAGAAATTTGTCTGAATAACATCTTAGCCAATCCGCAGGCACTCCTTCAGATCAGGAGTTATGAGGAGGCTGCTGGAGATATAGCTGATCGGCTTTAAAATCAAAATCTTCTGTCTTTTTTTCTCTCTGCCACCCTCTTTAGAACTAAATACTTATTCTTGCCTCCCATTCAAATGCAAAATTACCAACATTATATTCTCCTTTATTGACAAAAAACTTTTCTTTTTCTTACTCTTTTTACCTCTCTTCTTTATTGATCTAATATGTTTAATTGTACTGTAATTGTTCATGTTTGTCCAATGTTTTGTACATATCAAAATTCCGCCTACGGATTGTATACTTATTCTTATCTAATGTTATTCTGATTCTCTCTCTATTGTATTCAAATGTATTTTCCAATGTATATATTCAAATTCAAATAAAAGCCGCACGTGCCCAGAGAGGTAGGCGGCTGGGCTTTCCTTGTGTGACGGGTTGGGCCCCTTGGGACCCTTTGGTGCTGGAAGTCCCTTCCCACCTCTTCGCAAAACAGCTCTACACCGTTTGGTGAGATTAAGAGTTGAGGGTCTGAAATAAAAAAACACCTCTGCGATAACTAGAGTACCGCGAGTCTGTGAAACTAAAGGAAGTCCTGGGTTTTTCCCAGAGCACTTTTAATTCCAGCTTAAAGACTTTTCTGTC
Organism: Meta bourneti; assembly: GCA_933210815.1. Lineage (NCBI taxonomy): Eukaryota > Metazoa > Arthropoda > Arachnida > Araneae > Tetragnathidae > Meta > Meta bourneti. The sequence goes on from OW119929.1 coordinate 9,534,533, forward strand.
CTGACGTTCCGTTCTTCCAGAAACCACAAGCGATACCACTATCACAAGCACGCATTATTTTTCTGGTAATCGCATTTTTCTTTCAAATACCTCCTGCCGCAAAAGGGCATAATCGCATTAAGGAAGCAGGCCATCAAAAGAAGCGATTGCGTTTTTCGTGTCTGCGAATAATTGCGAAATAGAATAATGCCCGGGCAGCACCGAGATTAAGTGCTCGGAGAGGCCGGGCAGAAAAAAAAACGGGCAACCAACGATCAAAAGGGAGAAACTTCAAAAGGAGATTTATCGCGTAGCAGGTGCCGCGGTAATTTGTTCCGCGTATTCAAAACGGCGAAAAGAAGATGATGACTTTGTAGTGTTAAGCGGCGTCGCGTGTGAACTCGATGAGCAGGAAATTTGACGTCGGCCATTCATTACGGAAGAAAGAAAAGCGCTCATTTTTCAGCAGTTGCCTTATTTACACTCTCTCCCAAAACCTCGCTCTCGAAAGCGAATAAAGCGATGCGATTTCCGATGATCGTCTCAATTAAGCTTGCCTTTCCTCCTCGGGCCGCGGTAGCGCGGTTGGTAGAGTAACGGACTACTAATAGGAGAGTTGCAAGTTCGAAACCAAGCATAGACCGTCGTGTACAAAGGGCGCTTATGCACACTAAATCCGTCGTGACCTCAAATGTCGTCACTTTGGTGCGGTGTACAAGTTAGGAGAGTGGGGTGCCATCTCATGTCTGACCTCGTCATCCGATCGTGGTTCAAAATGGCGTGATGTTGTCCTCGGATCTTACCTTTAGGGGGTTGATCCCGGAACGTAGAAAATAGCCCGTTGTTTCTCCAGTGCAACGTTAATTAAATACCTACCTACCGGAAGCGGACGCCTCGGTAGCCCAATGAGATAAAAGGTTGGTTTGGGGGTTTTATGGCGCGAGGGCCATATGTGGCCATGCTGCGTCTGACACGACATACAATATCAAGTAATAGGTAGATATGTATTTTAATTAACGTCACACTGGAGCGACACAACGGGCTATTGGTGACGGTTTCGGGATCAATCCCAAAATGAAAGATCCGAGGACAACACCACGTAATTTTGAATCATGGTCAGATGACGATGCAACACCTAAGCTGGCACCCAACTCTCCAAACTTACACACCAAAGTGACGACATTTGAAGCCACGACAGATTTAACGTGTACCAGTCTTCTTTGTACACGACGGTCTTTGGTTGGCTTCGAAGTCGCAACTCTCCGGTTGCTAATCCGTTACTCTTCCAACCTGACCACAGAGGCCCATCAAGTAATAGACACACAAATGAAAGTTTTACTGACACAGAAGAAATGCACCTGGCAGGAATCGAACCCGGGCCAGTTGGAAGATCATCGGATTAGGTAGGTGTATTATTAACGTCGCACTGGAGCGTCCCAACGGGCTATTGGCGACGGTCTGTTATCAATCCCTAAGGAAAAGATCCAAGGACGTCTCATCGCTTTGAACCACGATGAGATGATTAACTTAAGTTGGCACCCCACATTCCAAACTTCCACACCACGCCATGGACATTGGAGGCCACGACTGATTTAACGTGCACCAGCCCCCGTGAACATGACGGTCTTTGGCTGAACCGAGCTTCGAACTCGTAACCCTCCTGTCGCCAATCCGTTGCTCTTCGAACTGGTTTACCGCTGCCGTAAATAAAAAAGTTATTCCATGTTAGAATCGTACCTACCCCTTAAATTTATTGAAAACATTTCAGGATACCTCTGAATATATTTGAAATCCATGCATTTCGTTAAAGAAGATATCTAATAGAAAGGGCATGTATTGCAATTACCTTGGTACTCCTTGTTGTATTGGATTTCATTTATTTCCCACTTGAGACGTGTGTGTGCCTGGCGCAAACTCCTCTTTCATCCAGACATCCAATCTTAATGGAACAATGCATTTCATTTCAATTTAAAGCATTTCCGTTCGGTGTTCGTACCCTCAAATAGGAAGTGCTTCTTTTTGTAGCGGTGTCGGCGAAAAATTCCACTTTAGCGGAACAAAATGGTATTTTCAATTAGGAAATGGTATCGCAAAATAACTCTTCTTCCGTCATCGATTGGGCTGGCCGTTCTTTCAGTTAGCGGTCTCTTATTATATTGCACACTGATCTCCTTGTTCGGGCTGACAGACACGGGTCTGTAAGAATAAATCAGTCAAAAAACAGGATAGGAATTCTGTACGTTGGAAAAGTAGTCTTTCGCACAGGTTGTTGGAAATTCGAAGTTGGCTTCAACATAGTATCATATCACTGTGATATATGTATGTATACACTGATTTATATGTGTATGTATGTGTATACATGCTTATGTGTATGTATGTGTAGATATGTATACGTATACATGTGTATGTACGTGTATGTATATATTCATCATCATAAATTCTTTAGTGCCTAGGGGCACAAAAGGCCTTCAATTTAGATCGTCAAAGTTTCCTGTCCGATGTAGCAAGTCTAGCTTCATAGCAGCTCGCCCATCCAGCCTCGCTTCTCTTGTTCCATCATACGTCGCCAGGTCAAACGTCCGCCCTTTCTCTTTCCATCAGGGGTCAATGCTGTATTAGGAATACTGCCCCTGTTTATTCTTAAAATGCGTCTTGTAAACTTCCAACGTCTAAATTTGATTACATTTCATATTCCATTAAATTGTGCTTTATTTAATAATTCTTCATTTGAAATGTAGTATGGCCAAAAAATCTTTAAACTAATTCGTAAGCATTTATTTTGAGAAACATTTAGTTTATTGCACTGTGTTTTGGTAATTTTCCATGTTTCAGAACCGTATAAGAGAACGAAAGTACTAGTGATTTGTACAGATTTAACTTGGTTTTTACGTGTATATTAGTTGCTCTCCACAATTTATTAAGATTCTTAAAGCATTTGCGAGCTTTTGATATTTTAAGATATGTATATATTCATGTGTGTATACATGTATGTATACATGTAATATGTGTATACATGTACCTCCAGTTTCATTGGAAGACAGTTCAATCCCAGAGTGGCGTCGTGCACCCCTAAAAACCATCTGGACTGCAAGTAGACCACCATCGAAGACCACCCCGATAGATGTTTCGGGATTTACGGCAGGTCAGTGGTGTTGATCTCTGATCCCGAGCTGTTGCTATGGGCGTTACATTGGATCACAGGCACTATGTGCAGTCAGCGTTACATCAGAACCAGAGGTCATCATGGAACCAGTAGTTCTACCCTTATACAGGCCCTCTCTGGAACAGTACTACCGGATAAAGCTCGTCCTCGCGTAGTCAGAATTGTCCAACGTTTGTTCCGTGGCCATTTCTCCCTCGGTCAGCTCCATCACCCGATTCGTTCCCATCGAACAGGTGTGGGATATATGTCGAAAATTGATCCGTACGTCATATCCCAATCACAACTGACGAATTATGGATGTGTTTTGAATCTTCGTGGTACATTTCAGAGTCATACAGTATCTTTATTGTGCTGTGTGCAATCAGCTATAACTGTTAAACGTAGATGCACAAATTACTGATTTTAGTATCTTCCTTTTGACATGCTACAATTCTGAAATTCCGTTGTATACAGTTCTGTGAAATTTCAATTATTTATGCATTGTACCACATATCATCGTTCAAATGAATTTCATTGCGGTGATTCAAGTCTTTGTCGGTTCTGTAATTTAAATGAACAGCAGCGTATTTTAGTTAAGTATTTGAGGCCTTGACATGGGAAAGCATGTAAGTCACAAAATCAAATTTTAAAGGACAAGCAAAAAACGTTTGTGAGTCTGTTAAAAAGGAATTGTATTTGTATAAATTTAAAGAGCTGCAGAAACTAAACTATTTCTTCTAGAGACTTACTGGCTTTACCATGACACTGGCATGGGTTCTTACTATCTTATCCGCCAAAAAAACTAATTTTCGATTTTTTTTTCTGTGACTTACATGCTTTTACATGTCAGCGCCTCATTTATCTCTAAGAACAATGTTAACCTTTATTCATTATTTTAATTTCTGGATGTGTCTTATATAATTTAAGAACATACCTAAGTGTTAAATGTTTTCGTTTCAAAGCAATTGCGATCACACTCTATTATCTCTAATTAAATACATTTCTTCAGTTTCAGTGTTCCTTTTAATTACTAGTACAAACTAATCGTAGTCATTCCAATATGCTTTGTATTACGTGAATTAGTTTACATTTAACTGACTTAGACGGAAATAGTTTGAATACAGAATACGATTTTTCTTACAATGCTTGGGAAAAGGATTTGTCATCTTATCAGAAGTTAACTCTACTTCTGCAATAGCTCGATTTACTAAATACAATAAATTTTTATTGTACTTTCTAGTGTTTCTCATTGTCAATCTTAGATGAAATTCCAAATCTATTTAGTTGTAGAATGAAACTCAGAATGATAGAGAAATGTTAAGAGCATATTAAAAATATTACTTTGGACTTAATAGTACCAAGTTTCTTTAATAAATAGGCTGCATCCATTTTTCACTGAATAGCGCGATGAAGCAAGTAATAAAAGCAAACGTATCAACACACATTAGGGAGACAGTGGACTTCCAAAATCAATTTTTTAATTTTAGCGTTAAAATGAATTGGTATTAAATTCTATAGATAATGAAGCTAATTTTTTAATTACGATCATCTTTGACGGAGTCATGTGTACAAAATCAAAGATACAATAGATAAATATACGTAAGTCGACTACATAACTGGTTTTCTTTTTTTGATTTTTCTGATTTTGAAACGATCCTTATTTATCTGGTTTAAATTGATTTACTTGAAATTTTCAGGATAATCCTTGAAATCTGTTATACACTCATGTCCAAAATTATCTTTACATGCATAAAATCACGGATTTCTCAGAAACTGTGAACTGTAATTTTATGAATTTGTGTGAAATGATACAGAACATCATAACACATAAATACAAAGGAAAAAATTTAAGAGCACTGCATATGATATAAAACTATAGCATGAAACAATAAAAATGGCAATATGTGACAAGGAGAGTTCAGCAAAAAATAATAACAGAAAAAATTAAGGCTTATGAATTTAATATGGAATGTGATCTCCCCTGACGTGTACACACATATCACAACGTGTTTTAATGCTGGCAATAATGTTGTTAACCACAGTTTGAGGAATTAAGTTCCCCTCCTCCAGCAATACGTTCTTCAGAGCATTTATGTCTCTAGGAGGATGTCTCCGTGCAACTGCTTTTCCAAGGTAGTCCCATAAGTTTTCTATCGGGTTCAGATCAGGAGATTTTGCTGGTCACAGTATTCGATCAATGGCTTCACTTTCAAGGAATTCGTCATCTAGGTTTGCTCGATGTGAACGAGCATTATCGTCCATAAATAAAAAGTCAGATCCATGTGCACCTCTGAAAAGTCTTACATAAGGTTCTAAGACCTCATCCCGATATCACTGGCCGGTCACAGATACACTGTTGAAAACGTGTAGGGGCGTACGTCCATCAATCATCATTCCTCCCCATACCATCAAACCTGCACTACCGAAACGGTCATAGCCCATAATGTTAAAGGAAGATTTCGCGTTCCTGACTCCCTCCAGATGTAAACACGTTTAGAATCAGATGTTAAACTAAACCTCGACTCATCAGTAAACAGAACATGGGTCCATTGGTGTTCAATCCAGTTCTGATGTTCTTTGCACCAATTAAAGCGATCCCTCTTTTGTTGTGAAGACAGTGAAACACATACCCTTGGCTTTCTGGCAAAGGCCTTTTTCATTAAGCCTTCTGTATACAGTTTGCCGTGATATAACAGTTCCAGTGGCGGCAACAACCACTGAACTTTACTGCCGAGCAGTAGACTTCCTGTTACGACGGGCATTATTGCTGGATATCGATCTCGTGAAGCAGTTGCTATTCGTTTACGTCCAGGCCTCCTTACAACAGTTCCAGAGTTCTGAAATTGTTTCAATAGCATAGACTGTCTTGAAATATTCACACATCTCGCTGCTTCCATGATTGTCTGCTTTGCTTCTAAACGACCGATAATTCGCCACTTCACAGATTCTTCCAAATGATACTTCGGAGCCGTAACAAACCGTTTTGAGTCCTTACACACTGAAATCAAATGCTATATTGCAGAAATTCACTCAGATATTAACTTTGCGGAAAGTGCTTTATTCACCGTCGGAAGACGTAACGCCTTGATTTGCATATCAGAAACCGTTTGATCACTTTTGATTGGATAATGCTAATTAGGCTTGTCTTTCACACATTCCTGGCAAAAATGGATTACATCGATTGGATATTTCATGGAATATCATTATTTTTGGGTATGTAAAGATAAATTTGGATATGAGTGTATATATCTAAATGCAAATGAGAAATACAATTTTTACAATACATCTAAAATTAAAGCTCATGGGACTTATCAATTTCGACTAATTCTTCAAAACTTTTGAACACGTTATATGTAACTTCCAAATGATTTAATTTGCTTGGGTCACACTTTATACACAGGCCTTTTAGTATAAAACAGTCTGTGTAAATGTAATATCAATTGGATAACTGCAAAAGTTTTTTGAAAGTCCGTCCTATAAGTAGTAATCAATGGCACGTTGACATTTCTTTTATGATATATTTTCACGAGCTTCTTATTTTTTTAATCCAAACATTACAACATTTCTAGTCTGTCAGTTCCTTCCATAGCACAAATGAATAACTTGGGATTTTCATACCATGGCATTAAAATGTCTGACTTCTCTTTATTTTATTTAGGTTTGATCATTCATAAGCTAATTTTTATGGTTTAAATTTTAAATATCTTGTACACTTTTTTCTGAAAGATGTGGGCACCAACCTCTACTAGAGCCAATTTCCAAAGATTGCTCAGAATCTTCGTTGGTTGGTTCGCTGCGCAAACCATGAGGTAGGTAGTTAATTAACGTCACACTAGAGCAATACAATGGGCTATTGGTGACGGTCCGGGATCAATCCCAAAGGGAAAGATTCGAGGCGACGGTCTGGAATCATTCCCGAAGGGAAAGACCAAGGCCAATGCCTCGCCATTTTGAACCACGGACAGATGACGAGATCAACACCTGAGCTGGCACCCCTCTCAAAATTCCACGCCAACGTGAGTACATTTGAGGCCATGACAGATAGATTGAACGTGCATCAACCCAAGTGAACACGACGGTCTTACGCTTGACAGAGTTTCGAACTCACAACCGTCCGGTTACTAATCCGATGCTCTTCCAACTGGGCTACCGTGGCCCTTCCCTTTGGGATTGATCCCGGACCATCACCAATAGCCCGTTGCGTAGCTCCAGTGTGACGTTAATTAAAATACTTACCTATCTACCGCAGCCCTTCGAAAACTTGAGGGAAAATAATAGGATAGTGATTTCCGCGTATAGATTTTGCACCTTCTGAGCTTTATCGGGTAAAGTTTGGAACAAAATCGATGTTTTGAATCAAAGCCTTATCGTTTAGTATTAGTTGAATGACATTAATTTCTTACAAAGTATAGAGCTTACATCAATATTTTGTTAGAGAAACTCTTACAAAATGTGTATAAAATACTTAGGTTGATAAACAGTATAGACGACACGGTACCAGACAGACAAGTACTTTTAGAAAATAGATTTATTTTATTAGTTGATTACAGCAGCGACAACAGACATAAACGTTCAGCGACGCTAAGAGCAGATGAACAAGTGGTCGAAAAGGGGTGGAATGTTAACGGGGATAGTTGAGGGATCAATTCCACCCACCAGCAGGCTAAAAATAGATTTGAAGAGGGGAAATGGCTATCGTACTTGCTGACCGTGGTGTCAGCTAATGATATAGCCGAGAAAGGTGTAGACAAACACTAAAAGTTGAATCTTTCCATGCTCTTTTAGGCTAACTGCATGAAAATAAGTTGGCTGTCTGAGCTCTCTAGTTGCTTTAACTGGCAAAACACACTAGAACAGATTTAAAAACGGAAATTCGAGGGTGGTGCAAGCCTACCCTATAGTCAAGACTCCACATTTCCCCTTAAAATGAATTAGTTTTCTATTACACAATCCAAAGCAATATATCTTCTACGCACACTACTTTAAATCAACTCAAACACAATTCATTCGCTCACCCAAAAGTCTTGGAGATTCGGGGTCACGTGATCTTTGTCGTGGTATCTTTATTTTGACGATGACGTCACTTTAGATAATATTTAAATTTAGATTTCAATTAAAAATTAAATAGCATGAAACTTGTTTGTAACGTTAGCCCTTCTCTCTAGAGGGCGTGCCATACTCACTTGATTAAGAGGGGGGTAGATTAAGGAGATTAACTTCAGATTCCGGCGTGCTAGATCGGTTGTCTGAGGGGCGTGTAATCCTTGTTGCTATAATTCCGTGTAATCTGTTTTTTGTTGTAAATAAATTTGCGTTTTTGTTTAACGTATTTTAGTGTGCTGGATCCTTGAGAAATATAATCCTGCCACCACATTGTTGTTATAAATTAATGAAACAACCGTTATGCATTGTATCTTATAAGATTAAAAGTTACACGAAGTAATTTGATGCGTTAAAAGCAGCTTACATTAAAGCAAAACTCTCCCATTCCATTATTGCTATATAACATTAACATCAATCCATTGGGTTTAAAATAGTTTAAAATTAGAAACCCTTGTTCAAAGCAAATTATTTATGTTATTGTTCTTAAAATTTACGTTCGCATCTCATTTCAATCATTACTTCAATATTGTGCAAAGCGTTTAAGCATACCAAGAAAGTATCACTGACAGTAAGATAAAATTATATAAACTATATTAATAAGAGGCAAATAAATTATGTACAAGTATTAGATAAATGGTCTTAATACTTTAAATTTTCAAAAACATTTAACGACGCCATTACAGACAATAGTGACACATAAAAGGAATAAAAACCACAACGTTACATAATTTAAAACAAATAAACTAGTTTAATATTTCTAAAGACTTCATTCGCCTGTATCTGATTTGAATATTCTTTCAAGGAAACACTTGAGGCCATGGTAGCCCTGTTGGAAGAGTAACGAATTAGCAACCGGAGGATTGCGAGTTCGAATCCAACCCAAGACCGTCGTGTACAAAGGGGGCTGTTGCACGTTAAATCTACCGCGGCCTCAAATGTCCTCACGTTGGCGTGGTGGGGAAGTTTGGAGAATGGGATGCCAGCTCACACAGATGTGACCTCGTCATCTGACCGTGGTTCAAATTCACATGGTGCTGTCTTGCGGGTTTGATCCCGGACCGTCGCCAATAGCCCGTGTGTTAGTCCAGTGCGACGTTAATTGAATACCTACCTACCTTCAGAGAAACGCTTGAACGTATATTCAGGAAATGAAAACTTCAAAGCGCTCCTACATATCGAAAAAGCATCCCTAATCGAAAGTTGTATAAAATTATATCACGGAATATATTACCAGCAGGCAATTAAATTATAAGGAAATATTGGAAACAGGATCTTTACACCTTAGAATTTTCAAACAGCCGCGTTTAACGACGCCATTACATACAACAGTGATAATGATTTATAAAAATAGAAGGGCTTTGCATACACTTCAAAAGTGCTCCTTTAAAATTCCCGAACACTTGAGGCGAAAGGAAAATCTTTAGGACATTGACGTGATTTATGCCGGAACAGAGAGTAATTTTCACTTCATTCTCTGCAGCACTAAGAAATAAAAGACAAAGTGTATTATTTATGTAATTTCGGAAGGTGCGGTGCTGGCGAATCCATTTCTGAGGAGAATCGCGCGTGCTCTTATAAAAAATTCCCTTTCATTCATTTTTTTACTCTGGCATATAATCAGAATTTCGCGTGAGAAACTGGAAATTCTTTTCCGAAAATGGATAGCTATCTTCTGTGTTCTTTCTTATCCATTTTTCTATAAACTTATTCTAAACCTCACTCGATTCCGAAGTACGCTTTCTTTTTATTCGAAAATGGAATGCAAACACCATGAATCAAGGGAAAAGATGTATCGTAAACGAATAACGGATTTTGTGATACCGAACCGCGTTTCAAAATTATTATGGATCGAAGATATGAATGGAAATGCTTGGTTACGTGGATCAGACTGTTTATAAAATACGTGCTCTTTACCTGTTAATTCTAGGGCCGCGGTAGCCCAGTTGGAAGAGCAACGGATTAGCAACCGGAGGGTTGCGAGTTCGAGGCCAACCAAAGGCCGTCGTGTACTAGAAGGGTTGGTACACGTTAAATCTGTCTTGACCTCAAATGTCCTCACGTTGACGTGGTGTGGAAGTTTGGAGAGGGGGTACCAGTTCAGGCGTTGTTCTCGTCATCTTGAGATTCAAATTAACGAGGTGTTGTCCTCGGATGTTTCCCTTCGGGACTGATCCCGGACCGTCGCTAATAGCCCGTTGCGATGCTCCAGTGCGACGTTACTCAACTACCTATCTACCAACTTCAAGTTCCGAAACCGAGTAACTTAAACATTAACGGGCTCTCTGGAAAAAAATCCCTCAACATGCCGATAATTTTGGATACCAATTTCAGAGTTGGTTGGTTTTAGGGTTTTATGGCGCAAGGGACATATTTGGCCATGCTGCGGCAGACACAAAACATACAATATCAAGTAATAGGCATACACACACAATGAAAGCTTTACTGACACAGAAGAGAGAAATACACCTAGGAAGGAATCGAACCTGCGCAGCCTACAACTTGGAGGTTGGTAGCGCAATGGGCATACCCACTGAGCCACGATGGCGCCACCAATTTTAGGTAGGTATTGTAATTAACGTCACACTTTAGTAACACAACGGGCTATTGTTGACGGTCCGGGATCAATCCTTAAGGGAAATATTCGAGTACAACACGACGTAATTTTGAACCACGGTCAGATGACCAATTTTAGAGCATTTTCAAACATGCACTAAGCAAATTAGACTGAAATGTGGATGCATTATTCCTGCATTCATTGACAGCTTTCGCCCAATAAAATATTAGATTGATCGGAACACATGTGTACAAAATATCTTTCACCAAAATTATCTACCTCAAGAATTGGAAGAAAAGGACCTACAATATTTGATGGAATGCATTTCACTTGAAAAGGAACGCAAAGTACTCCCTCAAATTAGTAGCGTTTCGTTTCTAAGTTGAATCGAAATCATTTAAGTAATAAAAGTAGAAAGGGTGAAACCGTTTCATCCGGTTTCAACTGCAGATATTCGCGCAATAACTTAATTAGTGCATAACCGCAAAAAATGGTCGAAACGTCAGGCACTAATTGGGAAGTTATTTTTCTTCCGCATTTTAATTGGCAATAACTGCACAAGTCTTCGATTCTCATTACGTTGCCATATAGTTCCAGGATGAATTTTACAAAATAAAAGCTCATCGAGGGGGATATTTTCCATCTTGGGGAATGCGAAGAATTCTTGAGGGAGATTCGCTGGAGATAGAACGACATCATTAATAAAAATTTTTCCACGAAACTTTTAGTTCAATTCTGCGTTTGGATTTCAGGGAAGTAATTACAACTTTTGATTGTGAAGAAGATTAAACGCATCATTAACATTCGAAGCGGAATAAAATTGTTTTCTTGTGGATTGGAGAATCTGGATTTCAATTAATGCGGAAGTCGAAACATTTTAAGTATCATCAATTTTAGTTTAAGGTAATGGCTAAAGTTTGACGGGATTCTCAAGATTGCATCCGATTTCGACAGTTTCGCTTTCTGAACTGGTATCCGGTTTCGTCCTGTTAGTTTGGAGTAGGCGATAGAGATAACATATTTGCTCATGATTACATCGGCCGACTCGATTTCGTAACCAACCCTTCAAATTAGCCTAAAGTTAATCTTTGAAGCGTTTGTGTTCCAAGGTTTAAAAAAGTTAAATCATGATTAATGAACCTACCTCTTAACAGTGGAAACCTTGTCGATTTACCGATTTATTTTTAAACAGGCAAATTTAGCTCTTTGGAGAAAGCGGACATTTCTTTGTATTTAAACCCTTTATAATTTACTACATTACGCCCTATTAATTGCTCATGACCTCATGACTATTCATGTTCTTCACATAATACAGTGATACCTTGAGATACGAGTGCCCCAACGTACGAGTTTTTTGAGATACGAGCCGTCACTAGGTCGATTTTTTTCCTTGAGGTACGAGACAGAATTTAAGATACGAGCTTGACGTCACAACCACCACTCCGCTCAGATTCCCGTTCTGCGTGTCGTTCAGTTCCCATATTTACCTCACCTGATGACAGTTAACGTCTGTCACAAAATCAATCAATTTCTTAATTTGGTTTGATATTTATTGTCAACTGCCGCCAGGAGGCCCGAGTTTCTTTCTTCTTTTTTTCATTTTTCTTTTCTCCGACCAGATGCTTCAATTCTGAAAACGGAAAAACGGGGTGATGTTCAGTTATTTGGCTAATTTTTTTCGTATAACCATGAGTCCAATGGTGAGTGTAAAGAACAGTGGTGAGAAAAGGAAAAAGGTAATATCCATGGAATTAAAGAGTGAGATAATAGACAAACATGAGCAAGGCGTAAGAGTAATAGACTTGGCAACTCAGTACGATCACACTACTTCTACGATGTGTACTATTCTGAAGCAGAAGGACTCGATAAAGGTTACAACTCCAGCTAAGGCTATAACTCCAGCTATAATATTTGTTCATTATAAATGCATTATTATGAAAAATTGGAGTGTTTTTTGGGGGCTGGTAGGAATTAATTTCATTTCAATTAATTTCAATAGGGAAAATTGATTTGAGATACGGCATTTTGACTTACGAGCTCAGTTATGGGATGAATTAAACTCCTATCTCAAGGTACCACTGTATACGTAAAAGAGTATACATATGATATACGTAAATTTATAAAGAACTAGCAGAATTACCCGGAGTTACTCGGGTTGAATTGGTTAACTAACTTCCGCTTCCGTTAATAAATTATAATTCCTATTGATCACATATAACAACTACCACATTCTAATAAAGGTACACCATTTCACAAATGTAAATAAATGTCATATTTAACATTTTACATTTTGTAGAATTTATATTTTTAGTAAGAAAGAAAGCCTAGAGAGTGCCAATGTTACCCAGAATGCATAAAATAGTTCAGGGTATGCATTTAAGTGCCTTGTATGTCATTTAAAAACAAAAGCGTTTCCCAAATTTATCATAAATTGATTAAAAATGTTTTTAAAACTAATTAAACCATTATTTACCTTCATTACAGTTATTGAACGAAAAACATCAAATTGAAAATCCAGAAATACATCTTAAAACAGTTTTATAAAAAGCTTCGAATGAAAAGCAATGAATGTATCTGTTTTTTCATCACAAAATCGATTCTTGGAATATAACGGACGCAAATTTAAAAAAGCAAATGATAAAAAAATACCAAGGTTGCCATATTTGCTACCAGTCCTATTTTAAAAGGTTTTGTTCTGAATATTTTATTTTAATGTTTTATTCTCTTTATCGTTTGTCCCAATTATTCGGAATTTTTTGTTTCGTGAAGAAAAAATAAGGCTCAAAATAAATCAACTATTAGAATTTAAATTCCGTAGAAGTAGTTCTTGGAAAAATAACTTATTTTTCATCAGCAGCGGTAAAACAATCCAAGTAATTGCATGCTCATTATACCTTCCAACTACTCCAAAACTACCAAATTATGGTTGAATTAAGTATCGTTACTCAGATATTTTAGCCTGAAACTTGTGTAAATATGCATACAAACGAATGTAAAATAACGTATTCACTAAACAAAAATACAGTTAATACAATACAGAACATTGCATTAAAATGTGTTGGATACATTTTATGTGATACTAGTGCAAACACACAAACACAAAATCAGACATGGAACGGGAAGACGGAGACAAACTAAGGTAACCAAATTCAGTCACTAAATAAATGTAAGTACTCACAGTATACAAAATTTCATGAAAATATTCAACCGTTTGGACGTAGCACGGGCACACACATACAGACTGACATCAAACGCGCAAGAGAAGGATTTTGCATCAAAAGGGCTTAAAACGGATAGAATACTTGAAATGGGTCGAAAATATTCAATATACAAACATTCCATTCTTATTTATATAGGTATCAAAAGTTACTTATATCAACCCGTTTACCGATTTATAAAGACTAGTTTACTACCAAACCTGGGCATTTTCTTTGTCCGTTCCAAGGTTTAAAAATGTTTATCAATGACTTTTAAGTTTCATTTGATTGTCTGTTTTGTATATATTTAATATTTTATTGTTTGTTTTGTGGGTACCATTTCATTGTTTTGTGCTTTTTTCTGTGTTTTTTTAGATTGAGCTTCTCGCATTGTGTGCTTTGCCATTTATTTTCATGTTCTCAGTAAAGACCAGAAATGTTTTTGGTAAATCGAAGGCCTTAAAATCAGATACAGCTTCAAATGATCTCGTTATTCGTGATCCAATGCAGCTTTCCAATTTCAAGGGTTGGGTGGTTTGGGTTTAATGGAGCAAGGTGCGACAGCGGACAAGCTGTGCCAAACGCAAGATTTTATACTGCTCAATAAAACACAACCAAACTACACACAGCCATTATAAACAGCAGTCTGGAATTCAAGTATGTAATGAGCATGTGAATATGATATAGTTAAAAGCTTTCAAACGAGTGAAAATCAGGAAATAAAAGAAAGTTTTCAACAAATGGTAGTTAAAAAACTTAAATATATATATATATGACTATAATTTTAAAAAATGGTCGCCAAAGTGGTCGATATTGACCCCCAGGGGTCGATACAACATTGTTAGCGGTTGATAGAAAATATAAGACATCATTGTACGGGTAATATTTAATTCCGTTTACTTGGATTACCTCCGTTCTGAATGACAACGCAATTAAGAGTGAATATGGAATTTCGTGGCGATTGAAGGCTGAAACTGACTCATTTTGAACCCAGCATTGCTCATCTTGTCAAGAATCACGAAGCCTTCACATTGACAACGTTAGTCAATTGTATACTAAGTTAATAAAAGTCTTATTTTGATATGTATAAAGATTGCATTATTGTTATCTAAATTAAATTTTTATTTTTTCTATTATTTATCCCACCTATTCAATATGTAATGTTAAGAAGGACGTCGAAATCAAAAACGTATCCCTTTGAGGTTAAGCCAATATAATATCTACTATATTATACACACAATAAACACTAACTATAAAATAAACGATTTAAAAACTCACATAAGCGTCTTTTTTGCTCGTCCTATTATAGTTACGTAATAGTAAAATAGAGAGGTCGATAAAAAGTCGATAAACTGATGAAGGGTCGACGCTCAAAGAAGTTTGGCGATTCCTGATGTAAACTGTCCCTTTCAAAGTTGCGAAATATATTTTATAAAAACGAACATTTCAGCAGTAAATATAGGTATTACAGACGGTAGAGAAAAACTAATAGTATCGGGCTCTGAAATAAAAGCACAGCCAGCTGTAGATCTCGAGCCGTCTGTATATACCTCCGTATGAAAGTGTTATAAAATGAGACGAGAAAAAGGTGGGAGACGCAGAATTGAAAGATAAAATAATTTCTATTCAACTTTACCAACTTCATGAAATGTATCAACACTGGAAAGTTTTAAGGTTTCCCAAGGTGGAATAAGGAATAAAAGACGTCCAGAGACGCCAATGTCTTGTGGTGGTGTGTTGAACAGGGTATTCCGGGTTCCCAAAGTTAGGTTCCCAAACAGGTGGCCCATTGAAGTAAACAGAGTAGATCCTGCAGTGGATGATAAAGGTAACAAAGAATACGATGGTAAAATCATAGTGACAGCAGTAGACGGATAGAGGTAGGTAGTTAATTAACGTAGCACTGGAGCAACACAACGGGCTATTGGCGACGGACCAGGATCCATCCTGTAGGGAAAGATCCGAGGACAACGCCTCGTCGTTTCGAACCACGGTCAGATGACGAATACAACACCTGCGCTGGCACCCCACTTTGCAACGGGCAGAACTATTTTTTGTGATAAGTCTTAACGGCTATTGCTAACTTGCGATAACAGTTATTAACTGTTATAATGAAAAGCTTATTTAATGGTTACTGAATAAATTTAACAGTTGTCATTAACTGTTAAAAATTGAAGTTGACGGTGGAATTAAACAGTAGATATTGATTATCATTCTTTCCAAATTTCTCATCCATCGAGATCTGGTCAATTTTGCTATTAATGAGATAGCTTATCGAGACAACCACAAGTAGGGTTCAGATTCTTCGTAATCTTTTCGTCAAGCAACAAAGTTCCTGATTAACTTCAAATAATCTCGGTCTGCGAATAACGACTTTCAATGTGGAGATGATCCCTGAAATAGTCTAATTTGACGATGCAGAATTTGATGAAGGCACCAAAAAATGGCGTTGTCATTGGAAATTTTGTTGTTTATCCAAAATTTTATACGAAGACGCCCCTTTATTCATTGTTTTTGCATTTGAATTTGTAGAGGACGTTATTCCCTATTGAATGATATCTTTGAATTTGCTCTACTATGAATAGCACTCGAAATAAAGGGGGGCTGTTTTCTCCGTGACTACAACGAGAAATCTACAAAGTAATTATTAAGTTCGGAGTGAGATATTTTTCGATCTATCACCGCTTCGCAAAAACCATCTTCCCCTTTTGATAGATAGCTTTTCAAACCAACGGACGTTGTGACAACAATCTAAACAAAAAATATTAATTCTCGCCCAACCCTTTGCCCTTTCGTATAAACAAACGCTTACCGAGAGTGGAACATAATGGATGAGTCCCTGGTCTGGCATGAATGGATATTCTATGTAGATAGATACTATAGATACAAATAAGATAAATACAGTATTTTGAGTGATTGATACCATATTGAAAAGGACATTGCTAAAAAAACATCAAAAAGTTTTTACACATGCTTCATAAACTACAGGAGATTCCGTGCGGAAATATAAATAATACATTCAAACTTGAATTTTCGAGTAGAATTGTAACTTAGTCTAAGGTACATAGGCAGTTAATTAATGTCGCACTGGAGCAACACAACGGGCTATTGGAATCAAACCCGAAGGGAAGGATTGAGGGCAACACCATGTCATTTTAAACCACGGTCAAATGACGACAACACATGAGCTGCCACCTCACTCTCCAAACTTCCACACCACGCCAACTTGAGTACATTTGAGGCCACGACCGTTTTAACGTGCACCAGCCACCTTGTACACGACGTTCTTTGGTTGGATTCGAACTCGCAACCTTCCGGGTGCTAATCTGTCGCGTCCTCAAATGTCCTTACATTGGAGTGATGAAGTTTGGGGGGGTATTTCAATTAACGTCACACTGGAGCAACACAACGGACTATTGGTGACGGTCCGGGATCAATCCCAAAGGGAAAGATCCGATGTAGAAGTTTGGAGAGTGGGGTGCCAGCTCAGGTGTTGCCTCGTCATCTGACCTTGGTTGAAAATTACGTGATGTTGTCTTCGGATCTCCCTTCCGGTTTGATCCCGGATAGTCGCCAATAGCCCGTTGTGTTGTTCCCAGCGCGACGTTAATTAAAATACCTACCTAAATTTAAAGAAATTCCTTTGAAAAATAAATTCTTGTACAGAATTTGAAAATTCGACTTGCTTTCTCTGAAAATACGGCATTTGTGTCTTCTTCCCCTTTATCACAAAACTAACATATATGAATTTAAGATATCGAAACCGATGTAGTTGAAATGTACCAGCGTAGATATGAAACTAGATTTTGAGTTTCGGAAAGCCTGGAATTACTCGCCTAGCTTCTCAAATAGATCAGGTAGGTATTTTAATTAACGTCACACTGGAGCAACACCTCGGGTTATTGGTGACGGTCCGGGATCCATCCCAAAGGAAATACCCGAGGACAACCCCACGTAATTTTGAACCACGGTCAGATGACGAAGCAACGTCTGAGCTGGCACCTCACTCTCCAAACTTCCACACCACGACAACTCAAATAGATCAGTCTCAGCATTCCCATAATATAGTTTCGATATCTTCTCTATACATGAATTCAAATTAGCGTCGATGTTTGTCAGTATCATGTCATTTTCTTCTGATCATTTTCGAGTAATCCAGTTTGTTTATCCGAATCCATACCGCAACAGAGAATCTCGCGATGATTCAAATTGGAATAATTGTCGCAATAGATTTCAATTCCTTCAAGGCAGACCTGTTCTGCGAAACATCGTGTTATAGTATGATAAAATCGCCGGTCTACGGTAGCCCGTTTGGAAGAGTAACGGATTAGCAACAGGAGGGTTGAAAGTTCGCATCCGACCAGACCGTCGCGTAGAAAGGGGGCTGATGCACGATAAATCTGTCGTGGCCTCAAATACCCTCACGTTGGCATGGGGTGTAGGTTTGGAGAGTGTGGTGCCAGCTCAGGTGTGATCCCGTAATCTGACCCTGGTTCAAAATGACGTGTTGTCTTCGGGCCTATCATTTTGGGTTTGATCCCCGATCATAACCAATAGCACGTTGTGTTGTTCCAGTGCGACGACGTTAATTTAAATACCTATCTGATCAAAGCGTCCCTGTATAACTTTGCTAGCAGAAGAATAAATGATAGCGATGTACCAAACCCATTTCTTCCATTGAAAGGGATGTGTATTCAAGGTGAAGTACACCAATAGAGGCACTATTTGATTAAATGTACTTGTTTTGATACTCTAGGGCAGAGGTTCACACCCTGTTTGACTCGAGGAGTCCTTAGAATTAATTTCTATGGAGGAGCCCCTTAGGCCTACCCTATGTTTTATAAGTTAATGATGGTTAGGAGTAGTGTTAAAGGTGGATAGGTAGTAAAGAGATATTCAAACAATTGCGCAATGTCAATGCAATATTATATTTTAAAACTTTGAAATTGACCATACTATCTCAATTTAATTTCAATTACCACCCATACACATGATAGCGTCAAAACTTGACCACACATAAAGGTTCTTCCGAAGTTTACCAAATCAAACCATTTGTGTTTCAAGATATTTTATAATGGTGAGAGCAACCAATAAGGTCCATACAATAAACCCTCCAATTTAATCAATGCGTCCAATTCAATTCAAATACATTCGTTCATTACTTGTTCTTCGAAATTTTTATTGTTACCATAGAAGACAATTCCTTTTTAATTTTGCTAAAGTGCATTATAATGTAACAGTAGGCCTAAATTAGACATACCATACCATCATAACACGAAATTCTTGTTTTGATTCTATTTTTTCTTCCTATTCTTTATTTCATTTAATTTTTATTTATTTAATTTTCCTGGAGCGGCCGTGGAGTCCTAATTAGCACAAGTTGGGAAGCATTGCTCTAGGGTCATCTTTTGCTGAACGAAAACTTTTCATACCGGGTAGGTAGGTATTTTAATTAACGTCACACTAGAGCAACGCAGTGGGCTATTGTCGACGGTCCGGGATCTATCCCGAAGGGAGAGAACCGAGAACACCACGTAATTTTGGACCACGGTCAGATGACGAGGCAACACCTGAGCTGTGGCACCCCATTCTTCAAACTTTCACACCACACCAACGTGAGGACATGTGAGGCCACGACATATTGAATGTGCATCGGCCCCTTTATAGACGATGGTCTTTTGGTTAGATTGGAACTCGCAACCCTTCGGTTGCTAGTCCGTTACTCTTCCAACAAGGCCACCCCCGAAATTGTTGGTTGTCAAAAGTTCAAAAACAAACCGTCGAATGGAAATAAATCGCACTTGGAAGAGCTTCACTATCCCTAAATCTCACCTGTTAGAAATCTCTAAATTTCATGCGAAATCGAGTTACCAAAAATGTTTTGCGCTTATCGAGTCAAATGATCGAAAGTCAAAAGGAATAAAAAAAAAATCGAAAAGGGGAGAAAGCGACAAACTATGTGTCGAAACACCAGCGGACGATGTACCAGGGTAGCTATAAAACTGGACTTCGGGACACATCTCCCAGCGGAATTTGGGAGTTTGGTGGGCGCATGCGCAGACGGCGGGGGGCCGGGCCGTGAAGACAGGAATACAAGAGCGGAGATTCGAAGTTCTCATTTTGCTGAGCGCTCTCCTCGAGTTCGTCTGCCACTGGCGGACCCTCGCAGAGAAACGCGCTCGGAATTCGAAAGAACTCTTTGTTCCCAACTCTTGCGTTTGAATTTTAAATGTCCTGTCGATCGGAATGCAAACATCGAATACTTGTGCGGCGGTGAGGGAAACTGTCAGTGAATAACAACGAAAACTCGGAGTGATTTCGGTGAACTCGAGTATTGCTATCGCGTGACAGTAAGGATTAGACGTTTGAAATCGAATCCTACGGAAAGAAATTCATCAAATATATGCGTGTTTTGATCTGAGGTTTTATAGAAACTTGCACGAAAATGATGGATTATAAAAAGTGAATAGGTGATTTGAGGATTTTACAAATCCGCCTCTTTGGATGTGAGACATGTTTGGAAATTGATTTGATTAAAGGTAATATTATTGATATTTATAAGTGGTGTGACTTATTTTTTGTTAGAATTAGTGAATTTTTAATTTTCATGTTTTGATACTCGATTAAAATTAGTGGTAATCATTAAGTGTTAATTGTTGTAGATGCTAATTTTCATCTTTACTTGATGATAACGATTATGGTTATTGTCTAATGGTTCGAATTGAATTATTAATTTTTCGTTAGTTAACTGATAAACTTTTTCTTTTAAAGTGTTAATATTATTTAAGAAGTTTAATGCTAAACTTAAGTCTTTCAGTCACTTTACATTGTATAATATCCTAATTTCAATTACATCATAGAATGCTTTTTCGAATCCTGGATAATGCGAACACTGCAAATATCTCGAAATTGACCTACGTAATGGTTAATTATTTTCCTTGAGAAATCTTACCATTGAAAATAAGCATGAATATTTATAACCTCACATATCACTAAACATTTTTAATTATAAAAATGAAACAATGTTCTAAACTATAAGTATTATACTTAAATACTACATATTTTTATGATAGTCACGTGTGTTTGTAATAAAAAATTTACAAAGACTTCCACTCTTTTTTGTTTATTCGGGTTATAAAAAAATCCGTCTACTATTCTTAAGAAAACTATTTACGTTAATAAAATTCGTTTTAGTTACACAAAAATGTGCGAGTATTAATAAATTTGAGTTAGTAAATACCAGTAATCTGAACTTTAATTATATAATAACAAAATAGGTAAATTTAGTTGAAAACGAGAAATTCTTATTTCGTGTTTCGTTCTCTTCATAAACTCCGGAAACATTTGTACATTACCTAGAGTATGTTTGGCATATTTTATTTTTGTCTGTTTACAAGTCCGTCATTATTGCTGATTCTTAAATCACTAGACATAAAAATACTACTATGAATGTTTACAATGAATATTAACTAGTAAGTTAGTTGTAATACATAAACTGGTTTTACGATACAGTTTAAATTATATTTTAATTTATAAACACGAGTGAAGATTTATTTAAATATCCATATGGAAACATAGATTAAAAGAATTTCAAAATAAATTAAATTCTTAATTTTTAAAGACAAACTAATTTTCTTCTAATTCATGAAACTAAAATTAACCCAAATGCATTAAACTCGTAATTTTTGAAACTAGAGAGGTGAGATATAAAGGATTACCATTATACACTCAAAATACCCCAATGGTTTTATAACATGTCTCGTCAAATCTATTCGTTTTGGAAATTCATCAAATCTATTCCCTTCTGTTTTCTCCAGGAAAGTCAAGAATCGAAAGTCAAATCTATCCCGATATCGCCAGTTCAAATATCGGATTATACATTTAAATATCGTAAATTTAAGAGGAATTTCTTAATAAATTAGTTTTGTGGTACACATTTATGTTTTAATTTATGAACACTATGTGTATAATAGCCAATGATATAAAAGCTTCAAAAACCATTAACTGTTTACAAGAAATATCAGTAAAAAAGATTAAGTTATTTCTCCCAAATATTAAAGTTTTTCAAACATGCATATACCAAATTATATTTAGAAGACAATGTTTTAAAATGTTATAACCAGCTTACCACTTTTACAGAAGACCGTATTGACCCTTTCTTGTCAGCCACTGGGTTGCCGTAGGTCAGTGGGTTTGTTCACAGCGCTAGCAACCTGCGAGTTAAGTGACGAAATTTCTATTCCTGTCACATTCGATTCTTCCCTAGGGGTACTTCTCTCTTTTGTGTCAGCTAAACTTTTCCTTGTGTGCATGTTATGACTGATTGCACACGTTTGGCACAACTTGGCTAAATATGGCCGCCATAAAACCCTGCCAAACAATTCTGCCAGCAACGATAATACTTGAATATTCAGAATAACTTTCAAAACTTGCCTCTACAACTAATAAACGGGGGGATTTACACGTAGTTTTTCGATATAATTAGAAATTTTTGGGTTATTTTATAAAACAATAAAAAATGATTTTGTTTAGCCTTTAAGGTGCTGTTTCTCCCCTTAAAATAAATACCTTTAAAAATAGTCGATGGCCATTTTGATTTCAATACGTTCACTTTCATCTGTTGCCGAAACTCGATGTTTCATTGAAGCCCTCCCAAGAAATGTGTAAAAGCGAAATGGCCAGTGGTTATTTTTGAATTCAATATCTAATTCGTCGATTTTTGAAGCTTTTATATGAATCATCGTTTTGGCTAACTTTCTATCATGTATATATTCATTAAAAAATTTTTGTGAAATTCAAAATGTTAACTTTTTTAAATAAATTTTTAAAAAATGTTTAATAAAATTTTTAATGTATTTAATACATTTTAAATAAATTTTTAAACATAAAAATAAATTTCTATCAAAGTAAATTTCAAAAAAAATAAATTTCTAAAAGTAAATTTCAAACAAAATAAATTTCTATTAAAGTAAATTTGAAACACAAATTTCTACCAAAGTAATTTGAAACACAAATTTCTACCAAAGTAATTTGAAACACAAATTTCTACCAAAGTAATTTGAAACACAAATTTCTACCAAAGTAAATTTCAAACATAGAGTAAATTTTAAACGTAAGTTTCAAACATAGAGTAAATTTTAAACATAAGTTTCGAATTTAAATGACGAAAATAATTCGTATGCATTTGACTTGCATCTTTCTAGATTCAAGTATTTCGAGTCATAAATAGTCTTGTAAAATATACACGATCGTTACAAAAAATGACGACGACACCGAAATACCGACCCAAGATTGAAGAACTCGATATTTCCCAAACATCTTTCTCGAAGAGCATCAGAAAAGTGCCCAAATCTATTTCCAAATCCCTTCTATATTTCCTTCGGGTAACTCGAGAATCGAAAGTCAAGTCTATTCCGCTATCGGAAGTTCCTCGCAGTCGCCATTTGCCTGGAAGTTCGGAGGAGAGGCAAAAACAGGCAAAGAAAACAAATCTCTTAACTCCACCGCGAGTGAAATCTTCACGTCTGCTTCCACCGTGGGTTCGAAACAGCATTCTATTGACAGAGCTCTTCCTTCTGAGAGAAGGGCTTAAGGCGAGGGCTGTTCCTAGACGTGATCTGGGGCTTTAATGCTTCCAGGGCTTTGTTTGATGGGACCCTGAGCTGCGAGAGGAATACGAAATCGCCCTCTTCCGAAACCCGATCTTAATGTGTCCGGGAAATCTCCTGAAATCTTTATTGTGCCTCCGGCTCCGCGCGGGAGAAGTCATGCTCGTCGCGGTCCTTGTTTACGGCTGCTGCTCCATCGTGACAAGTAAGTGCTGCTTCTTTCTTTTCTTGTTCAACTGCTCTCCATACTTTGCTGCCATTGCATGCACCTAATACAACAAAGCCTTCTGAGTAGTACGGTGGCTTTGTAATGTGGAGTCAGTGCAAATGTTTGTTTTGTGACCATGATCCTAGTCCCTATAGAGTAAATTTCCAGGGCTATAAAGGAGAACGCAGAAAAAGCTGCCGAATTTTACTAAGGGAGAAGAGTTTATTTTAAACAATATTTTTCAGCTAAAACGCTATCGACTGTTAACTTTTAAACATTTAACTCAGGAGGCCGTGGTAGTACTGTTGGAAGAGTAACGGATTAGCAACCGGAGGGTTGCGAGTTCGAATCCAGCCAAATACCGTCGTGTACAAAGGAGTACACGTTCAATCTGTCGCGGCCTCAAATATCCTCACGTTGGCGTGGTGTAGTCGTTTGGAGAGGGGTGCCAGCTCAGGTGTTGCCTCTTCATTTTGCCTCTGATCTTTCCCGGTGGGATTGTTCCCGGACAGTCATCAATAGCACGTTGTGTTGCTCCAGTGCGACGTTAATTAAAATACATGCCTACCTACCCAGGTCTATCAGGGAAAACAGAAAAAGCAGTCAAATTTTACTAAAAGTGTTTATTTTAAAGTATTTTTCAGTTGAAACACGATCGAATATTAGGGGGTCACATTATCTTTTAAGCATTTAAATCAAGAGAAAACAGCTTAATTTCAATAAACTGCATCCCCTTAAGCATGATGTGTATCACATTGAAACTTTAACTATGCACTGCACAATACAGAAGAATTATATTGATATTTTAAAATTAAGAAATATTTTATACGAATTTACATAAACTCAATCAACAAGACAAATATTTACAAGGACAACTTGCGGGCAACTTTTTTTGTCAACCCATGAATTTTCTTTCAAAATAATGACACGTGATTTACAGAGCGCACTTATATTTTAAATAAAACCAAAAAACATAATTAAAGCAACACAAAAATATGAAGTAGTCAATTAGTTTTCACTTAATTGGTTTTTAGCAAAATTTATTTCAATTTTGCGCAAGAGCTTTGTTGAATTTTTTGAATAAAGCTCTTGCGAAATTTTTTTATTTTGACGCTCTAATGATAATTCAACTTCAATCCAAATTTCATGTGTATAAGTTCCATAGTTTAAGACTAAATAGTGCCCTCAAAAAATTCTCATTCTGAGGTAGGTAGTTATTTTAATTAACATCGCACTGGAGCAACAACGGACTATTGGTGACGGTCCTCGATCAATCACCCATGGGATATATCCGAGGACGACACTACGTAATTTTGAACCACGGTCAGATGACGAGGTCACACCTGAGCTGGCATTCCACTCTCCAAACTTCCACACCACGCCAACGTGAGGACATTTGAGACCGCGATAGATTTAACGTGCACCAGCCCCCTTTCAACTCGACGGTCATTGGTTGGATTCGATTCGCATTCCGAGAAAAATGCGATTAAAGTGAAGATGAAAGAGTTAAAACTGAAATTGGTGGTGTCAGAAAAATCTTAATTATGAACGAACTACTGCGATTTTTTACCTGAATCGGAACATTTTAAGTTTTTAAATTCATCGAAATTTAAAAATCAATTTTTAAGTTTCAAAGGTTCTGCGTCTTAAGGGAAGAGTGAAATTTATTTTGTAAAACATAATCTGTCCTTTAACAGCCTTGAAGCGCAGAGAACTTCATCTGTGTGAGACAGCTGTCTGAATTTTTAATTTTGCATCTTTCGCACAGCTGCGCTTGGCCCAACCTGGCCCTTGTCCCATAAAAATCCAATCAATCAATTCGCACAGCTGCTGCAAAATAGATGTTGGGTAAAGACCACAAAAGTTCTCGGATTTATTCCTGTAGAAACGTACAGAATTGTAAAAAATGTAATATTTCAAAGATGTTTAATATGCAAGTATTTAGATTTTATAATCACGAGAAAGCTTTTCACTTAATCGCTCGCTGTTTCACCTATTCTATTTTATTCATATCTTTTAATAGTAGCCTGTTGTGTTGCTCCAGTGCGACTTTAATTTACATACCACGTCTTTTAATTAAGTCACGTTTTTTAATTCAGGAATATTAGAAATTTCATATTTCGTACTTGTTTGGTCCTTTCTGATTTTAAGCATCAAAATAATACATTGGCAGTAAAAATATTTTCATTTCAATGTTGACGTTCCCGGTCATAAAAAGTATTTTAAATGTTCTCATATTTTTCATTTCAATGGATCTCAGAATGGATTGCTCCTTTTATTTTACATCTGGTTCAAAAGAAAGCAACAGGTCCCTGTTTAGATAAACCTCTTTCTAGTCTCAGTGCTAGTATTTAGACAGTTTTGCATCTTTTGAGAGAATGTTATTTGGGTGAATAGATGTAACAGAGGCTGCTAAAAAGTATGCTGATTTAATAGCATTTGTGTGTAGGGCATTTTTACAATTTTAACCAAGATGACATTTAAAAAAAAATTTCAGTCATTATAAAGAATTTCTTTTAATTTCTCTTTTTGTGTCATTATTTTGTTAGAGTTCATTTTCTGAATAAACTTCCGCCGGTTGGATTAGCAACAGGAGGATTGCGATTTCGAATCCACCCAAAGACCGTCGTGTACAAAGGGGGTGCATGTTAAATCTGTCGTGGCCGTAAATGTCCTCACGTTGGCGTGGTGTGGAAGTTTGGAGTGGGGTGCCAGCTCAGGCGTGACCTCCTAACCTGACTGGTCTAAATTTAAGTGGTGTTGAACACGGATCATTCCCTTCGGAATTGATTCCGGATCGTAGCCAATAGCCCGATGTGTTGCTCCAGTGCGATGATAATTAAATACCTTCCTAAACTTTCTCATTCCCGGTTTATTTTTACAGCTTCGACGAAACGCATAAGAGTCCAAAGAAAATTCGATTTTAAAATGCTGAAAATTCAATATAATTTTTAAGATGCTAATTTTAATTTCTGGTATAAAATTATAAACCGATAAATATAGCTTCAGTCATTTGCTATTTTTCACAAAATAGCGTACGATGTTTGAAAGGACCAAATAAGCTCAATAATATAAAATTAAACAAATCTGAAGGGAAATTTCTTTAATGTTCATTGGACTTGTCTTGAAACATATCTCGTCATCTGATCGTGGTTCAAATTTACCTGGTGTTGTCCTCGGAACTTTCTCTTCGGGCTTGATCCCATCGTCAATAACCCGTTGTGTTGCTTCAGAGTGCGATGTTATGTAATTATGTACCTATCATAAATTAATAGGCAGACACAGTGAATAGGAATTGGGCCATTTCGGACAGCTCATAAGCGCCTCGTCAATTCCAGCTGTAAAATGAACGTAAATCTCAAGACCTATATTCCATATTGCATTGGGCCGCGGTGGCCCGGTTGGAAGAGTAACGGACTAGCAACCGAAGGGTTGCGAGTTCGAATCCAGTCAAATACCGTCGTGTACAAAGGGGGCTGGTGCACGTTAAATCTGTCGTGGCCTCAAATGTCCTCACGTTGGCGTGGTGTGGAAGTTTGGAGAGTGGGGTGCCAGCTCAGGTGTTGCCTCGTCATCTGACCGTGGTTCAAAATTACGTGGTGTTGTCCTCGGATCTTTCCCTTTGGGATTGATCCCGGACCGTCACCAATAGCCCATTGTGTTGCTCCAGTGTGACGTTAATTGAAATACCCCCCCCCATATTGCATTTGGTATAGCTAACTATGTAAACCAAATGCAATATGGAATTCTTCATCGAGACTATGAATAGACAGTTTTGTTTACATTTTCAAACCCATCACCAACACACCCAATATCTCTAGTTCCACGATTTATGCTTGAGCAATAAAATTGTCCTTTCGCTTGAATCTTGTTTTATTTTACTGATGCTAGAACTCGAATGAATTTTTTGCATTCCTTTTTATAAAACTAGTTTCTATGGTTTGTTCTGCGAGTTCGAATCCAACCAAAGACCTCCCTGTACGAAGGGGGCCGGTGCATATTAAATATGTCGTGGCCTCGGATGTCTTCACGGTGGCGCGGCGTGGGAGTTTGAAGAGTGGGGTGCCAGCTCAGGTGTTACCTCGTCATCTGACCGTGATTTGAAATTAAGTTGTATTGTCCTCGGATTTTTCCTCTTCGGATTTGATCTCGAACCGTCGCCAATAGCTCGTTGGGTTGCTCCAGTGAGATGTGAATTCAAATACCTACATCTATGGTTTGTTCTATCACCTTCCTACCAATTTATGGGGACGTCGTGGCCCACTGCGCAAGCAATCTTCGAGTTGTAGGCGGCGCAGGTTCAATTCCTGCCAGGTGCATTCCTCCCTGGGTGTATTTCTATTTTCTGTGTCAGTAAAAATTTTCATTGCGTGTGTCTATTACTTGATATTGTATGTCTTGTGTCTGGCGCAGCATGGCCAAATATGGCCCTTGCGCCATAAAACCCGAACAAACCAACCTGTCATTTTATGCTTCGCGAGGTTAATGAAACTAATCACTAATCCTTTTTACTGCGATAAAATTGGGTGTGTTCTGAAAGATCTGTATCAAGTTCTCTTCGTAATTATTCACGAAACAATCTCGAAATTATTTTTCACGATTATCATCAGAGCTGTGCCTCGTGGGACATTTAACTAGGAAAACCGCTTTACAGTGAAAGATCTGTTCGTCAGGCTTTAGGTTTTTGATCTAAGATATTCATTAAGCCAGTCTGTCATGCTTAATGGTCCCGGTAGCCAGATTGGAAGAGTAGCGGTTTGAACGTGGGGATAGCACGTTACTTCTCTCGTGGTCTCAAATACCCTCATGTTGGGGTGGTGTGGAAGTTTGAAGAGTGGCTCAGGTGTTGTGACCTCGTCATCTGACCGTGATTCAAAATGATGGATCTTACCGATCGGGATTGATCCCGGACCGTCGCTAAGAGCCCGTTGTGTTGCCCTAGTGCGACGTAAATTCACCTACCTACCTGTCACACTGAATTGCATGAACTTTTGTCTTTAACCCATTAACGGCCAACGTCCTTTTTTGGGAACGTATATTTATATGGCTTTAAAACCATGACCATTGGAAATAAGTTATTCTTTTACTCAGCAGATTATTTATTATGTATATAAGTAACTATAATATAAAAATAGATGCAAAGCATTAAAATAAATAAAAAATTACAAAAGTTCATACAGCACTCTTCTAAAGACTAAGATGGGAACAATCAATATTTTTCAAATAATCATGGTTGAATTCCTGCCCTTAATGGGTTAAAGAAATCTAAGTTGAAATTTTCATTCAATATTTTCGTTGATATATTTAAAGGTAGGTATTTCATTTAACCACGTACTGAAGCAACACAACGGGTTATTGGCGACGGTTCGGGATCAATCCCGCAGGGAAAGATCTGAGGAGAACACCAGGTAAATTTGAACCATGAGTAGATGACGAGATATGTCTCAAGACAAGTCATCAGTGAATATTATAGAAATATCCCTTTAGATGTGTTTAATTTCATATTGAGCTTATTTCATCCTTTCAAACATCGTACGCTATTTTGTGAAAAATAGTAAATAACTGAAGATATATCGCTTTATAATTTTATACCTGAAATTAAAATTAGTATTTTGAAAATTATATTGAATTTTCAACATTTTAAAATCGAATATCCTTTGGATTCTTATGCGTTTCGTCGAAGCTGCACAAATAACAAAAATAAACCGGGAATTAGACAGTTTAGGTGGTATTTAATTATCATTGCACTGGAGCAACACAACGGGCTATTGGCGACGGTCCGGGATCAATCCCCAAAGGAATGATCCGAGGACAACACCACGTGATTTTGAATCACGGCCAGATGACGAGGTCGCACCTGTGCTGGCACCCCACTTTCCAAACTTCCACACCACGCCAACGTGATGACATTTGAGGCCACGACAGATTTAACGTGCACCAGCCCCCTTTGTACACTATGGTCTTTGGTTGGAAACTCGCAACCCTCGGACAGTTTAGGCTGGATTACATTTCTTCAAAAATCTGAAAATTTACAATACTAATACCCCTACTAAATACCGTATTATGGCAGGAAAAACCCCGGGGAAAATGGTTGAAATGGAGAATTCTTTGAATTCTGAAAAAACGGATTCGGATTTCCTCTGCGATGTATAGAAATGCGATGTAAGGAGGGAATTGTATTTTTTAGATTTCTTTACTATAACAGAAAAATGTAGAAAACTCAATGGATAAACTATTAAATATATCGATATTACATTATTCCGGGCGGTCATAATACTAGAATATTAATCTAGAATCATGTTTCATCAATTTCAATATTTGCTTAAAGGATCAGATATGTAATCGATAAAAATCTGGGGTTCTATTCCATCCAAAAATGGAACACTAAAAAAGAAATCAAACGTAAAGATTAATATTGCTCTATAAGTAGCAAAAAAATTACTTCGCATTTTAAAAGGTTACGGGAGATTCTATGGTATCTAAACGGCTTGAACTTTTTCAAACTTTGCTCAGTCTAAGTTTAACAGTCTCAAATTACGAATAATTGAACGAGAGAGAGAGAATTCGGTTTTATAGCTTTTGCTGCTAAATGAATTGTAATAGGATACTATAAATCCACATGTTATTTCCATAAGGCGATTATATTTTGCAATTGGAAGGAGTTTGGTATATTCATAACTGGATTAATCCATAAGACAAAACATTTTGTCGATCTCTGGTTATTTTTCAGTAAACTCATAATAAAAGCATAAAATAACTCTCAATATACAGGTGGTCATAAAGTAACTTCTATGTACGAGCCACTAACAACCGGAATTTTCAACGAATCGCTGGTATGGTAGGTATTTTAATTAACGTCGCATTGGAGCAACATAATGGGATATTGGCGATGGTCCGGGATCAAACCCGAAGGGAATCCCGTCAGATGTCGAGAACAACACCTGAGCTGGAACCCCACTCCAAATTTTCACGGGCCGCGGTAGCCCGGTTGGAAGAGCAACGGATTAGCAACAGGAGGGTTGCGAGTTCGAATCCAGCCAAAGACCGCGTACAAAGGGGGCTGGTGCACGTTAAATCTGTCGTGGCCTCGAATGTCCTCACGTTGGCGTGGTGTGGAAGTTTGGAAAGTGGGGTGCCAGCACAGGTGTTGCCTCGTCATCTGACCGTGGTTTAAAATTACATGGTGTTGCTATCTGATCTTTCCCTTTGGGATTGATCCCGGACCGTCACCAATAGCCCGTTGCGTTGCTCCAGTGTGCCGTTAATAGAAATACCTACCTACCAAACTTCCACACCATGCCAACGTGAGGACATTGGAGGCCACGACAGATTGAATGTGCACCAGCCCCCTTTGTACAAGACTGTTTGGTTGGATTCGAACTCGCAACCCTCCGATTGCTAATCCGTTACTCTTCCAACTGGTCTATATAGCCCGTTGTGTTGCTCCAGTGTGACGTTAATTAAAATACATACATACATTCCAACCGGTCTCCCGCGGCCCTTGGCATTTTTCGATACTAAACCTATTTTCGCTAGCTCATATTCTTTCTTGCCCTGATTTCTATGATGCAGATTTCTCATTGCTTTCTATCATAAAAATAGAACTAAATTGAAATAAATTAGTGGCGATCTCTATCATGTAGTTTCAGCAATATTATGAAGCTCCACAGTTCAAATTAAGCATATTTAAACTGAGTAAAAAAATTTACGAATGAATCCCCCTAAAGGTCGATTTGATATTGCTTACATCCGTTGTTGCCATTCGACAGTAAACAAATAACGTCAATTTTTGCGCTACGTACAGTAGAAAAATATGTAGAGATGCTCGAATTAAAGTTTAAAATCGTAAAAATTGTATGTCAGATCTGTGAACCATTAGTCATTTTTTCTACAAGTCAATTTCCAAAAGTGCTTCTCGGTCAATCTTAATCCATAATCATCATCCAATCTTAATCCATAATCAAGCTGTAACAAAACTTAGGATCAAACTAAGTTATACATATTTGTATTAGAAATTTAATGAATGAAATGGTTGGAAATAGTTAGATTTAATTATCGTTATAGACGTTTCCTTTTGAGTTTAGTAAACAGTTAAGTTTCTGCGAGTCTTATTTTGTAGGAGGTTCAGATTTATTCAATGCAATTGGGAATTACAGATATATCGCCTATGTATTGGTGATACATCGCGCATCCGGCTGTTTAGTTCTTCAATGTCTTCTCATAAATGTTAAATTTGTGGAAAACAAAAATCTGAATCGACTTATTTAGAATTGGGAGTGGAAACACTTATTTCAAGTAGCTATCCTACACTGAATTGGTAACAAAGATCTGGGTGTCTCGAAAATGGACTTATTAAATTAAACAAGTTTCATCATCGACATTGTAAACAGCGTATAGCTTTCAGATGCAACCTGTTGGCTGTCCCAATCCGTAAATGAGATGATTGGTTTTCAGTTATTTGCAGTAATAATACACTGAATTTCGGTAACGGGATACGAATTTCGGTAACGGCTCACTGAATTTCGGTTAACGCGTACGAATTTCGGCAGCGACGCACTGAATTTCGGTAATATGGTTGCATTTCGAAAACTAACATTTAACCGTAATTAATATTTGAACATACATTCATTGCAAAAAATTGAAAATCATGAAAAGGATAGTTGCACAAAAAATCATAATATTTTTTATTCAAAAGTAATATAAAATAAGGCGACATTCGCCATATTGGTACATTGACTCTTGTAATGAAATGCAGCAACTGGAAAAACTCATTTGCATAAAGAATGCGAAGATTGAAAATTTTCTATGTTAGAATTGTAGCAGTTTCATGAATTTTTCATCGGTTCTAGCCATCGGCTTTTGTGCTTTTTTTATTAATTCCCGCTTGGGGGGGGGGGCAAATTTTTCCTTTTTAACCCTGAATTTTAGTAAAACCCTAGAAAGGGGTACGACTTTCGCGTGATTTCAAGTTTTCGTCACCAAGCCCCTGCAAAACGATAATGGAACGAAAAAGGCGAATTTTGGAATGTTCCACCCATGAGACCAAATATACATATAAAAGAGCACCTGAACATTAAAGACGAGAGAAATCTGATAAACTATATCTTAACATTTGGTTCGTTTGACTTTATTTTGAGTAATGGAGTTTTTCCATATAGTAGAAAATGAACACCCACAACCCCGTTCACGGCTTTCTTCCTCTCGAGTTGAAATAAAAACTATAAAACTTTAAATTGCAATGTTTTCACAATATCTCTTCTATGTTCCAATAATCGAATTGATCTCGGGTAATTATCTTCACTACACTTCACTTGACTGACTGGCACTAAACACACACAAAAATGGTTCAGCTTTTTCTTTTCGGACCTTGCGCCATGAAACCCAACAACCAATCAGTCACCAAGCACAAACATGCGGTCGCATTTGTGACAGCTAAATCAACCCCTAAAGTATTAACCAACCATTGTTTCATTGAACATTCAATGATCAATCCTCTGAATTTGGTGCAAAAGTCACTCTTTACCTGGGGATATCAGGCACTGGTACATTAAATCATGCTGTTGTACTAGTAAATAAGGCGTCTCCAAGTTCTGAATTTAGGGTTAACAGTTCTTTGAATTATATACATGAAAGCATAACGCTAGAAAACACTCAATCTATAGTTGAATGATACTGATATTTAGTGTTGCAAGTATTAAATACTTGTATACATGGTCATGCCCAAAACCTCACCCTTTCTATTCAGATTTTAATATCTTTCGCCTTTCTCATACCTTTCTTTCCACATTCCGTTACAACACTCAAATTTGAATATTACTGCCTCAGTTAATGTTACGTTTTCTGAATATGAAACAACCGTCTTACAAGTTACTAATTTTGCAGGAACAAAAACGCTCAATATTCCTGATGTCAATGCTACATGGATAAATGCCCTATGGACCCTTATTCCAGTCACTGATTAGCAATAATGGGTAGGTAGTTACTTAACGTAGTGCTGGAACAATACAACTGGCTATTGGCGATGGTCCAGAATCCATCCCGAAGGGAAAGACCCGTGGACGATACCTCGTCGTTTTGAACCACGGTCAGATGACGAGGTCAGCACCTTAGCTGGCACTTCGCTTTCAAAAGTTGTACACCACGCCAATGTGAGGACGTTTGGGGTAACGTCAGATTTAACGAGCACCATCCCCTGTGTATATGATGATATTTAGCTGAATCAAGTTTCGAACTCGCAACCCTTCGGTTTACTAATCCGCTACTCTTCCAACCCGGCTACTACGGCCCATTCCAATAACAATGGGAGGCGGGTATTGCCATAAGACCGTTGTTCCACGCCTGGTATCATGACTAAAGGTGGAAGTATTCGAATATAAAAGTACTCGATACTTAAAAGTATTCGAATATGAAAGTACTCGATACTTAAAAGTATTCGTTGTACTCGATTCTTTTCCAAAGTATTTGGATTCAATATTCTGATTCAAAAATATTCATCCTAAGTAGCAGGGTCACGCTGCATGCGAACCATTTTGCTCGTTAGTGTTGTTTCTAGTGCCGATTTTACTTTTTCCAATTTTACACATCTTGAAAATCAGTGTATTTATGCAGAATCGTGTAAATGACAAATTAACTTTGTAAATGGAACAACGTCGAAAAATTCTATCGATTAAGAGATTGGATTTAAACTTTTCTGGAAGCAATTTCGTTATCTCGGCGCATGTAAGAAGCAGATCTAATCATCAGTTTCGGAAATAAAGTTGAAATGTTAATTTTATTTCTTTTTTTTTAATTTTAATTGTTTTGTATCTGAATTAAATTTAAATTGCTTTTTTATTCCTGATGTTTCAAATAGCTTAGCAAATAAGATACTATAATGATTGAAATACCTTTTTCCCTTCAATGATAATTACAATTATCTTAAAATATGTGACAAACGTCATTACAATCATGATATTTTTTCTGCTTTGTCTCGACTATCTTTTCATATCTTCCTACGTACTCCCCAATAGTGCTTGCAAAAATAAAAAAACTAATTTCTATGAACAAGATTTGATTATTTAATATAATGATGGTAATGACTCAGCAACATCTAGTGGTTTTCTTGGGAATTAACTGTCGTCTTGTGTATTACATTGTTCCATTAAAATCTCATTCAAAAATTTGCACACAGATCGATATTCGGCCGAATCATTCTTACGTTTCCATTACCAAATAAGACCGATATCAAATCCAAAAATGAAGTAATTTCCAAGGCTCTTCGATTACACATCCGGCCCCGTAGTCCCAACGTGTAAAATGTTCTTTCTGGCCAGTGTTCGACTGCAAACTGGGCCGCTGTATCCCGGTTGGAAGAGTAACGGATTAGCAACCGGAGGGTTGCGAGTTCAAATCCAACCAAAGATCGAGTACAAAGGGGCTGGGGCACGTTAAAACTGTCGTAGCCTCAAATATCCTCACGTTGGCGTGGTGTGGAAGTTTGGAGAGTGGGGTGCCAGCTCAGGTGTGACCTCGTCATCTGACCTTGGTTCGAAATTAAGTGGTGTCGTCCTCGGATCTTTCCTTTCGGAGGTTGATCCCGGATCGTCACCAATAGCCCGTTGTGTTGCTCCAGTGCAACGTTAATTAAATACCTACCTTGACTTCCAAACTAATTTCTGTAATAAAAGGACACATTTAAAATTTAGGTGATGCATTTCGAGAAACATAAATATCTGCCATTGCCAATCATGATTTAGAATCAAGTTGTATGAAATTTTAAGAAGCACTCAACTAAATCAAAGTTAAATGGCGATTTTTAAAGTGTTGATTTTTTAAGTGTGAAAACTTGGAATATATTGGAGTTATAAATCTATTCATTGTTTAACTATATTATTGTACAGCTTCCACGATCCAGGGGAACAAAAACTCATTCCAACCTTTTGAATTTAGAACTCTCCGGTGTCTTAATAATCTTTTCAGGAATTATAAATTTGCGCAGAGAATAAAAGCCGGGTCTTTCAAGTTGATGTCCCATCAGATGGAAAGTTACTTAAGACTGCAAATTGTGGAATCATTAAACTCGTGAAAGCACTCCGTGTTGCCTTGGTTACACCATCGGCGGAAAAGCAAAATAGTTGCGTAAAGCATTTACGCTTTGATGGTGATGTTCGAATGAGTTAAATTCAAAAGGGATCCACATAAAACCTCGCGTGTATTCGTGCGTCATCAATTTCTACGCTCAACCTTTTTGTTGTCGAACCATCTTGCTCTTAATGCATCATTAATTTCATTTGCAATGCAGATGGTTGGGGGAAAATAGGAACACGAGATGGGGAGATATTTCTCATGTTTAAAATGTCTCGGAAGGTAAGTTTAATGGGGCTGCAACTGTTAGTAAAATTCATCCATCCGTCATAATAGAGAATCGCATAAAGGCATTTTTTAACACAACCCGTCAAAATGACGGATACCTTTTAAATTATAAAAACTGTTACGGCTGTTACTGCAGTCATGATAGATCTGACCCTTGCCGCATAAAACGACAAACCAAAAGCTATTATTAGAGGCCGACGTGACTCAGTGGGTAAGCCCACTGTTCTAGCAACCTTCGAGTTGTAGGAGGCGATGATTCGATTCCTGTCAGGAAGCTGGGTGATAAGTCGTTTGTAATGTGTTTTGCAGTAAAAACGAGATAGGATGAAAGATTGTGACTTGGAATGGTTCATTAAAAATTTAATTAAAAAATAAAGGACAAGTTACACTATCATCTCAAAATAAAAAAAGGCATAAATTAAAGTTAGTGTACAAAAGACATGGAAACGTCCTAAAAACCTAAAAGAGACAGAACGGCTTGAAAATTAAAAAAAATGACAGAACGGCTTGAAAATTTAAAAAATGACAACGGCTTGAAAATTTAAAAAATGACACAGAACGGCTTGAAAATTAAAAAATGACACAGAACGGCTTGAAAATTAAAAATGACACAGAACGGCTTGAAAATTAAAAAATGACACAGAACGGCTTGAAAATTAAAAAAAATGACACAGAACGGCTTGAAAATTAAAAAAAATGACACAGAACGGCTTGAAAATTAAAAAAATAACACAGAACGGCTTGAAAATTAAAAAAAATAACACAGAACGGCTTGAAAATTAAAAAAAAATAACACAGAACGGCTTGAAAATTAAAAAAAATGACCGAACGGCTTGAAAATTTAAAAAATGACAACGGCTTGAAAATTTAAAAAATAACAACGGCTTGAAAATTTAAAAAATAACAACGGCTTGAAAATTTAAAAAATAACAACGGCTTGAAAATTTAAAAAATAACAACGGCTTGAAAATTTAAAAATGACACAGAACAGCTTGAAAATTAAAAAATGACACAGAACGGCTTGAAAATTAAAAAAAATGACTACGCCCTAAAAATAAAAAATGACTACGCCCTAAAAATAAAAAATGACAGAACGCCCTAAAAATAAAAAATGACTACGCCCTAAAAATAAAAAATGACAGAACGCCCTAAAAATAAAAAATGACAGAACGCCCCAAAAATAGAAAAAATGACAACGCCCTCCAAAATAGAAAAATGACAGAACGCCCCAAAAAATAGAAAAAATGACAGAACGCCCCACAAAATAAAATAAACGACACGACGCCCCAAAAAATAAAATAAACGACACAAAACTATGTATGTGGAATCATCAGGTAGTAAACAAGTTCTATCCAGACGGCATTGTCTACTGAACGAAAGACATTTTCCACAAAATCCAGGACGTTATCTAACTCCGATGTTCAAACCCCGCTTGAAACAAGGGCTAATTTGGTATCCTTACCTCTTCAGACAATGCGATTCGCGCAAACGTTTGCGATTTTATAGTCGGGGTTGATGAAATGAAAATGTCCCCTCGACACATTTATGGTGATCCGTAAATCTACACGCTGTCCTCCCAAAATTCTTGAAATACTTTTCGAGACTCAAACGCACACACGGTTATAAATCTGTCTAACTTTCGCCTGCGCAGGATAAGGCAGATCCTCCCATCCGATCTCAAATTCCTCACCGTGAAATACATTCTCTGACATGCGGTTTTAAATTATGAATAAATCACTTACAGACACTTCCGCTAAAATATTTATTGGAGAGAATAGGTAGAAACGGGCGGGGGTGACATTAAACTATGCGGACGCCAATATTTTACATGAAACATTAAATTTATTTTTAAATGGAAGATATTTAAAAATAAATTTAATGTTTCATGTAAAATGTTTATTCTTTTTAATATCTTCCATTTTTAAATAATCTAAATTTTTTATAATAATAGGTATAAAATCAAGCTGTTTTCAAAGTACCCGAATATTTGGGCCCATGTAGCCCAGTTGGAAGAACAAAGGATTATCAATCGGTTGAGAGTTCGAAACTCAGTCCAGCCACAAACTGTGTACACGGAGATTGGTGTACGTTAAATCAACCGTGGCCTCAAATGCCCTTATGTTGGAATGGTGTGAAAGTTTGGGGAGTGGATTGCCAGCTCAGGTGTTCTTGTCATCCGACTGGTTCAAAATTACGTGGTGTCATCTGATTGGAAATTGATCCCTGACTGTCGTCAATAGCCCGCTTTGTTGCTCCAGTGTGACGTTACACAACTACCTACCTCGAATATTTTTAATAATTTTTATTCCGTGGTAGGATTTGTATCCTTGAAAGATTTAGACAGTTGTTTTTGAACTCATAAAAACACGAAATTGCTGCAATTAAAGGTATATACGTATGTAGTAAAAAAATCAATGTTTCATCTTGACTGTATTGATGTACTTAAACTTTAACTAAATAATTCAAACCCAATAACAAAAATTGTATTTTTGCTTCATTGTGTTTCTACTTTTATTTTCCGCAATTTATTCTTTGAGCTCATGAATCCAATCTTTATTGCTTAAAATAGAAATGCCTTGGTTTACAAAGAACGTACTTGAATGCAGATTGTCGTGGCAAATCTTATGTCGTGAAATCTTTAAATCTAATAAATAGCATAAAAATTTGCCATATAAAATTTTTAATTAAATTTTTCACATAAAAGTGTATTTTAGTTTTGTTTCAACAATATGAAGAAACTAAATTTAGATTAAAATTATGGTTTAAATGTGAAAGTGCCCTAATTCCAGTATGCGATATTTAATATCACAAAAGATTAATTTCAAACGAACTTAAAATATTTATTCATACTTTATTAACATCGAAATGACATTTTGAAGCAACTTAAGCATAACACATTTCTTTAGAAAGTCTAAAAAGATAACACTAACAGCTATTCTCTTTATTTAATAGCTCGGATCAATTTTGGACAAAACATTAAGTTAACAAGATTTTTATTAAATGCTTAGTTACATTACTGTAAAAATAACACATTTTAAGATGTAAAAGGCGTTCATTTTTCTCTGGTTTTCTTCAATTGGATGTTATTGCATTGCCCAGTTCGATATTCAATTTTATTTACATAAAAATCTCTCACGAAATACACGAATTGTTTTATTTGGGACCTTGTTATATTTTATTTCCAATTTGTAAAAACAGATTGGAAGCAGCATAAAATAAAACAGTATCTTAGGAAATTAAAACGTATATAATTGAATGTATAACTGAAACTTAATCTGAAAAGTAAATACTTATTAAAATATTATTTATAAATTCATCTTAAAGAAATAAAAATTGATAATATCGGAATACTAAACAAATACAAATATTTAACTTTAGAAAGTATGAAGTAAGCGATGATAGTAATTTCTTAAGTCTGAAGGAAACTGATTACTTTAAATTCGAAACAGTGGAATTAAATGATTTTAAAGGAAAAATACTCGATCTGTTGAGAAAAAAAAGCGGATTCTTTCGTTTGATAAAAAAAATGCTCCCCAGAAGAATAAGAATTTTTAATCCAAACACAGGAGGAATATTTTATTTTTTAGTAGCTGTTGCAATTATTTGAAAGGAAAAGCAATATTGAAGAATTTCTAAAGGCGGTTTTTCAAAAAATTTAACTGAAACAGAAAAACAATAAATAAATTCACGGAAAAAGCAATCTAAACTTAAAAAAAAACACGAAACCTTTTATTTCAAGTAATTAAAAATTGCGTGGAACAAAAATGATGAAATATGTCATTTTTCTTTGCAGTGCCGCATATAATTATCCTAAAAAACAAATTCCCGTTTTAAAAACATGCATTTTAATTTTCGAGCACAGAAAAGTTTGAAAATATTTGTAATACTTAATGGAGGTTTTAATGATTGCAAAGCAGAAAACTAATTGAATAAAGTGCATTAACATTAGATAATGATCCTTAATTGAAAGAAAAGAATTCAAAGATTCCTTTTGCAAAACATGTAGGGAAAAAATAACAATCTGAATGTTTCCAACTGACCTCTTTGTTCGTTCATAATAAAGCGACGTGCATTGAATGTGTACGGCTTTATCTTTTGTTCCAAATCCGAAGCATTTTTTGGAACATTAGCTGTGACGAATGAAGTTCCATTCTGCAGAAATGCCTTGTTTCGAATTCCAGCGGAGCGCTTTTGAGATAAGAAAACCCAACAATTGAATGTTTAATACCCACCGAGCTCATTCAAATCTGTCCTGAAGGCAAACAAAGCGAAACGGATTTTGATATGTGGAATCGATGGCCCTCTCCCCCGATGTGGGGAAACCGGCTTTTTTCGAACTATAAGTCAAAGGATTCGACTGTAAAGTGAGCGTTTTAACTTCAGAATGCCTTCTGCTTAACTTTATGATCTTAAGAGCAATGCATCATGAAGCTGTTTATCCTCGTCATTGTCCTTCAGGCAGAGTAACAAGTTAAACATTTTGATTCTCATTGATGGCTTTCAAAATTGCAAAAACATTAAGATTGTGCTGATGGTAATCAATTAACATCGCACTGGAAGCAGAACAATTGGTGACGGTCCAAGATCAATCTTCAAGGGAAAGAATCGAGGACAACGCCACATAGTTAAGGTTGTGAACTTTGCGACAAGAACCATATAAAGCTTTGGTAATCTTTGATTTGTGTATTTTACTTCTACCCAAACATATTAGACCTTCAGGAGTATATATTTATTATAGGTGTGTATATATATATATATATATATATATATATATATATATATATACTAGGTTCACAAACCTGAGTTACCATAGTGATTTATTCCCATGGGGTTTACCATTCCCATGGGGGTCCATTCTTTTCCCATGGAGTTTACTGCCTCTGATAAACAGGGGGTCACGACAACATGATATCCAAACGATCCTTCTCTACATTCCTTTCCTTTCACAATTACTCAACATTGTTTGTCTAGTGTTTGGCACGGCTTGACCAAATATGGCCCTTGTGCCATAAAACCCAAAATTAACGATTCCAAACATTTTAGGAGAGACCGGTTGGTATAGTAGCGGATTAGCAACCGAAGGGTTGCGAGTTCGTAACTCCCTCCAACCAATGACTGTCGCGAACGTGGAGGCTGGTGCTCGTTACATCTGTCGGGGAATAAAATGTACTCACGTCGGCATGGTGTGGAAGTTTGGAGAGTGGGGTGCCAGCTCAGGGTGTTCTCATCATCTGTTCAAAATTACCCCGTTGTTTGCTCCAGTGACGTTAATTAAAATACCTACCTGTTCAAAATTACGTGGTGTTGTGAATGTTCGGGATTGATCCCGGAGCATCGCCGATAGCCCGTTGTGTTTGTTGCTCTAGTGCAAAGTTAATTCTATTACCTACCCTCCTACCAATATTTTGCTTCATGGCTTCCTTGCTATGTACCACAATGCTTCTATTTCTTCCTTTCACATTTTTAAAATTTACGTTGTCTTGTGTTTGGCGTTGCGCCATAAAACCCCCAAATAACCATGTTGGCTTTGATCGATTGGAGCCAGAGGACATTAAAGTTCTCGAGACGTTATTTAAAAATTGACTTTATTGAGAGCAACTTGTATTTACAAGCATACATTCAAAATCAAGACGTCTCATCTCCCTCACATTATTTCTTCTGCTATCTTTTATACATAACTCAAGATTTACATAACTTTCTACTTTCATATGCCCCATACGGCACTACAATTTCAAGTCCTTTGCAGAGGTTAGACACCGATTCCAACAAACCAACCATGGCGTCCTTAGAGTATAGAGATTTTTCCATGGCACCAACTCACAGCAATATGAATACCTACAGTAAAGCCTTTTTGCTACAAAATATGTAAAATCCGCAATTCAAATCAACGAACAACTTATGAAGCAATGAATTAGTACACGTTCTGCGAGATTTATTTAATACAAATGACTCTTCATTTCTCAAATCTTGGGATGAAACTGGACATTGT
This sequence comes from Meta bourneti, assembly GCA_933210815.1. Classification (NCBI taxonomy): domain Eukaryota; kingdom Metazoa; phylum Arthropoda; class Arachnida; order Araneae; family Tetragnathidae; genus Meta; species Meta bourneti. The sequence goes on from OW119929.1 coordinate 9,576,664, forward strand.
CATCCACTTTTCCTGTTGAATTTCGTACAGCACTTGCTTTTTACCATCAAGATCGTTGAAAACGTGGCTTCTCGAAAATATGACATCGCAAAAACTTATCAAAATTAGCCCTTCTTTACAACTGGGGCCGCGGTAGCCCAGTTGGAAGAGCAACGGAAGTGATGCTAGTACGAAACTCGGTCCAGCCAAACACCATGTACACGGGCGCTGGTGCACGTTCGATCTGTACTTAACCCTTTCGGCCCGACTTTTGCATGATTAAAATTTAACTATGAAAAGTAGCTTAATTTAGTAGTTTAATAGTTTTTGCTCTTTTTGACGGACGACCGCACTTTCGCGTTCTTTGTGTGTTTGCTTTCTCCCTTCCAACATTTATTAGTTGCTCAGCTAAGGGGGACCATGACCGATAATAGTGGTTCTGTTTTATGTTCCACATCACACTTCGTAATCCATGCATTCACAACAGAAATCATAACTAAAAATCTTTTTCCACCACTTGTCTGATTTTCTGCCATAACCCTAAAAAGTAGCCATTTCATCGCAGCGGTCAACTCCATTCATGTACATATTATAGTGGGAAATGGCTTCTGATCAATTAACGTTTAATTTTGTACCATCTTTTTGTTTCCGGTCATTAATTCATCGGAATGAATGGGCGTGCTCAAAACCATAAGTCCGCCATTTGCAATCTGAAAGTATTGCCAGGTTTCTTTAGTCATATTTTTATTCCCTAATTCCATAAGAACACTGAAAACGTAAACACCCATTCAAAAGTGGGATTTATTTACCCAATAGGGAATGAAATCTAATCTCTGGGACGTATATGCCCATTAGGCCCAAAAGGGTTAAATGTCCCCACATTGGCGTGGTGTGGAAGTTTGGAGAGTGGGGTGCCAGTTCAGGTGTGACCTCGTCATCTGACCGTGGTTCAAAATTACGTGGTGTTGTCCTCGGATCTTTCCCTTCGGGTTTGATCCCGGACCGTCGCCAATAGCCCGCTGTGTTGCTCCAGAGCGACTTTAATTAAATACCTACCTATCTACCTTATAGTTGATGGAAATTTACATGAAAAGTTTAGTTCAAAATTAAGTATGGACAATTTTCGTTTTCTAACAATGTAAAAATGTTAAAAAGAATAAAGTTAGAATCATGTGTATAATATTTTGAATGAATAAAACTGAGCGCGAAAGTTCTTATCTTAATGTACTCATTAGTAATAGATAATCACTAGGCTTATTTGGGTATGAGAAAAAGTTAAATTCGGTTATGAGCTTGTCTCTGATCCGCATACTATTTGTATCCTTTTATGACCAAACTTTTAATTCCGTCACTTTTATTTTAAAAGAAGTAAGTTATTAATTTTAATTTTGACCAGTGATCTTTGATAATCAGAAATCATTAATAACTATTAGTTACATTAGCTCCCCTTTTCTCTTAATAAGGATTGTAATCCTTTTTTATCATCAGTGAAGAACAAATTCATTCAACTTTTTTTAGCTTCTATTCTTCAGTGGGTTAATATTTTTTTCATTTATGATTTATGGGTCGGATTATTTTGAAAGCATTACTTAAGCCCATTTAGAAGGTATGAAATATTAAATTTTGCAAATGTAGAGGAAACTAGGGAACCTCAACATTAGCGGGGGTTCTACCCACCCTTCCATATTGAAATATACACTATATGGACAAAAGTATTTGGACACTGTTTTTCAGAAAAAGTGCTTTATTATTCTATTTAGTAACCCAGCGATTCTCAACCTGTGGGGCGCGCCCCCCTAGGGGGGCGCGAGCACACTAGAGGGGAGGCGCGAGAATATCCAAGAGAAAATATTATTTAAAAAAATTGATTAACTGACTGAAAGGAAAGCACACATACACATAGAAAACAAAATACATTTCGACATATTTAACAAATAAAGTAAAACAACTTACTAAATCAAAACTTACTTAATCAAAACATACTAAATTAAAAGCAAATTTAATAATTATTAGTGACTTCCTTGGGCCTGTCTTGCAGAGCAAAGTTTTTCGAAGGAAGGCTTAATATTAGAAATAGCACTCTCAGTTCTGTTTCTATATTTAGCCGAGATCTATATTTTGTCTTCAAAGAAGCCACAGCAGAAAATCCAGTTTCACAAAGGTAGGATGTTGAAAATGGTAATAGAATGCGAAATGCCCTTGTTTTTAGTGCAGAAAAATCATCCTCTACTCCTGCCCCAAATTCAAATAGTGATTTATTACTAAATTGTCTTTTGGTTTCGCCACTTGTCGTGAAGTCTATGAATTTTTCTTCCTCATCAATTGAGAGTCCTTCGGGAGTCTTATGAAATGGATCCCTAACCCACTCGTAACTTGCTATCAGTTTGTCGTCAGCAAGAAAATACTTTTTAAAATTCTTTGCCAGCATGGCTAAATGATTTTCAATGGTTACAAAAACAACGTTTACATGTTCTTCTTCAGCCTTGTAAGTTTTAGTACAATCATCCACATTTGCAAACATTGTTAGGTTTTTGCTTTAAATTTCTGCTCCACAATTCCAATTTTCTACAAAAAGCATTAACTTTATCACTCATATCCAACATATGTGTATTTGCTCCTTGGAGTTGAAGATTCAAGTTATTTAATTTCTCGAATATGTCGACCAAGTAGCTCAATTTCATCACAAATAAACCATCGCGAAAATTCTCGGCTTCCGGTCTGTTTTCTTCTAGGAAAATGGCGATTTCTTCTCTTAATTCATAAACACGTTGCAAAAATTTCCCACGTGATAACCATCTTGCCTCGCAGTAACGCTGAAAATAGTAACGCTGAATGTACTGAACCCATGTCTTTACAAAGTGCGGAAAAAATTCTTGATTTCAGTGGTCTCATTTTTATATAATTTACTACGGTTACAACCGTAGTTAACACAATATTCAGACCAGGACTCATTTCTTTCGAAGCCAAAGCTCCTCTGTGGATCATGTAATGTGTCCAGACGCATTGAGGCGATTTTTGTTTTACAAGTGCTTGTATACTTTGGAATCTTCCGGACATTGAACGAGCACCATCGGTGCATATTCCGACGCAATTTTTCCATTCTATGTTTGCCTCGTTCATAAAATCATTTAAAATAGCAAATAATGCGAGCGCTGTTGTTTTGAGTTCTATTGGTTTGCAGAAAAGTAGTTCTACTACTGACATATTATCACAAAATCGAACATAGGCAATTAAATGAGCATCTTTATTACTATCTGTTGCTTCATCAAGCTGTATTGAAAACAATTTGTCACGCAACTTCGAGAAAAGCTGACACTGTACATCTTCAGCTATATCACCAATTCGACGAGCAACAGTATCATTTGAAAGAGGTATGGATTGCAATTGTTTTGAAAAATTATCTCCAAACATAGTTTCTACAATCTCAATTGCTGCTGGCAAAATAAACTCTTCACCAATGGTGTGAGGTTTTTTACATCTGGCTATTTTATATGAAACTTTGTAAGATGCAATTAAAGCTTTTTTATTCACAGACAAAGTTTCTTTAAAAAATGATTTTTGCTTTTTATATGATTTTAATTTTAATTCGAAGAATTCTCTGGGTTTGTTGACGTACTCACTATGAAGCGTTTCCAAATGTCGTTTAAGTTTATTAGGTTTCATGCTGTCTGCGGCCAATATTTTTGAGCAAATGATACACAGGGGCCTTTCTTCATTTACTTCAGTACTGGTAAACCCAAAATTTAAGTATTCTTGAGAATATTTTCTTGATTTTATTTTCGGAACCACGCTCGTCTGTGTACTTGTTGATGCTTGACTATCGTCTAATGCTCGCTTACTTTCGTTTAAAAATTTATCCATGAGTCTGCATAAATCTGCTGCCGTGAATATTTAATATGGTGAATTGCAATTAAAACGAAAACATATATAACATACACATTCACGATAGATTCGATAGCGATAGAAGGATCGACTCGAATGAGACTGGCTGGAATTGAAACTTGTGTTATCGAACATTTTCCTTCTTCCTGTGAGAAAACATTTGCTCTGCGCATGCTCGAGACGGCATCGGTCGTGTGGATTCCCTTCCACAAACATTACTTATTTTTTTCTCTTGTTTAGTCATGCTTCTGTTTTATTTCTTTTATTATTCGAAAAAATGTATTCCCAGTTTCTAAATTTAGCTCACCCCGTCTAGGTTAACTTTCATTAACGAATTTTTCTACTTTCATATTCTTTTAACGTTATCTCCCTGTTTGGCTTTCATTTCAAATGTAATATTTAAATTTTCCCCGCTTTCATTCGCTTCATCTGTTCACCGCCCGCTTGGCAAAATGCCAGATGTGATTTCTCGCCAACGTTGGCTCGCTTTTACTCTTTTTTTTTGGCAGTTAGTTAAAAATAATTTAAAAACAGAATCCAAAATACTCAATATACATTATTGTTGTATACATTTTATTGTAAGCGGGGGGCGCGATGAAAATTATGATTGAAAACTGGGCCGCGAATACTGAAAGGTTGAGAAACGCTGTAGTAACCGGTATGCCCTCCTTTTGACTGTATTACAGCTGCAACATGTCGAGGTATACTTTCCACAAGTTCTCTATAAGACTGGGCAGAAATAGCTCGCCATGCCTCTTGCAAGGCTGAGAAGAGATTGTTGTGAAGATGGGCGTGGGCGTGGCGTTGTCGTACCCGTCGCTCCAGTTCGTCCCACAAGTACTCGATCGGATCGAGATCGGGGCACTGAGCAGGCCAGTTAAGCCAATTCACCTCATTTTCAGGAAACCAGTCCAGCACACGTTTTGCAGTATGACATGGAGCTCGATCCTGTTGGAGGAAACAACCATCATCGCCCTAGTATTGCCATAGCGTAGGCGAGGCCGAATTGTCCAGAACGTCGAGGTACACGACAGCGTTCATGGTGCCAGGTACATAAAGCAATGGGCCGAGTCCTAACCAGGAAAAACAAACTGATTTTCAGCAGTGTCCAAATACTTTTGTCCATATAGTGTATTTTAGTGTTATGCTACTGGAAGCCCAATTAAAATAACTGAAATTTTTAGCCAACTTTTATTTTCATGCAGCTTCGAAATGAGTGTAGATCTAACTTTAAGTGTTTTCTCAGTCTAAAAAGGAGGCCGCGGTAGCCCTGTAGGAAGAGCAAAGGATTAGCAACCAGAGAGTTGAGTTCGAAACTCTATATCCAAAGACCATCGTGTACGCGGTGACTGGTGCACGTTAAATCTGTAGAGGCATAAAATATCCTCACTTTGCCGTGGTGTGGAAGTTTGGAGAGTCGGATGCCCAACTCAGGTGTTCTCGTCATCTGACCGTCGTTCGAAATGATGAGGGATCTTTCCTTGGGATGGATCCCGCACCGTCGCCCATAGCCCGTTCTGTTGCTCCAGTGCGACCTTAATTAACTACCTACTCGTCTAAAAATGCATTGTTTCAACATTTGTTTTGCAAGAGTTTCTCAAAGTATTTGATATAAATGCAAACGAATTGAATTGATGGGACACAGTACTTTGCGTGTGCATGGGATTACTTACCGAGTACCTTTTACAAATATTTTTGTAAAAAACGCTGAAAAGCGGCAACAAACAGTCATAGTTGATTTCATTAATTTTTGAAAAAATAATTAATCCTCCAAAACCTTATTCCATCATGCAAAAAGTTATGAAACATAATAAATAACCAAAAAAATTCTACTTCAATTTAAAAAAAGCCTTAGCGTTCTAAATACACTAGTCATGAAAAATAGGAAGCTGAGAAAAGACACTTTCAAGTTTCAAATGGGTTTCGGTCCTTACATTGGATAGAAAAATTTTAATAACTCGCTAAATTATGTAGCTACAACTATAAATTTTGCAATTCGACATTTTGGTCATTTTTAGGGTATAGTGTCCCTTTAACTAATTCTAAAAACATCAAGCTTTGGTTCTAGACATCAGTTTTGCACTTGGCGATACTAACTCATGTTCTTCACAAATGGCCACCTGATTGGACTTGATCACCAGTTTTGTTGAGTTGACTTGTCGATTCAGTTAATTATTTAAGCTATCATTTTACAAATTCCGCAATAATTTAAAATAAACGATAAACACGAAAACGTTAGCAGTGGAAACTATGTATATTTTTAATTTGCTTAATTAAAAATCAAATGGCATCTTATTTTATATCACGATAAAATAATTTATGTTCTAAAAATGATTTTTGAAAGCTTAAAACTATGTTGAACTTTTCAATGTTCGTTGTGCTTATGGTGTTTGTTTATAAGTGGATCAAAACAATTATCCTAATCTGAAAGCATTTTTATTGCCCTTTTTAAGCCCGGAAAAAGGAGACCTCGAATGGTTAATGAATTGAATACATTAAGCATACATTCTTCAAACTATACTTATGTATTTATGTTCAGATTGAAACTGTTCAATCATGAATTAATGAATATAAAAAGTAAAAATATTTTTTTTATAACTTGATCAAGGCTCTCCTGGATTTCCTTAAGTTAGACTGCAAGAACAAAGAATTCGGATTTATACGAATATGTTATGGCATGTAAATAAGATTTTTGTATGCAGGTTTGTGTTCATTTATTACATTTAAGTATTAAACTATCGTTACATATTTGAGTATTAAACTTAGTTTCATCAAAATGTGTTTTGAAAATTATGTATTAGATATTTCAAAACTACATTTCCCGACCTTTTGTAAATGTCTATTTTGACCGAAACGAGTTAAATGACTTATTTTCCGCTTAAATACAGGTAACAATGGAAAGGGTAATAGTGCTAGAAGTACTAAACATAATTATTTATAAATAATTTAATAAAATTATAAGCAATAACAAAATTCAATAATCATAAGTAAGATATTTTGACTTTTATTCAGTATATACACCTTCGTTTAGAATTTGATTATAAAATCTCGATTCGTTTGCCGCAGAGATTATAGATCTCTGCGTTTGCGATAAAAGTGTTGCTCTGCTAAACATTTTCGGCAGAGCTAATTTTAGTGGCTCTTTTTTCATAGCAATATTTAATTTGGCACTTTTTACGCACATCCTCTTCACTTTCAAAAAGCTCTTCATCAATTTCAGAAAATTCTTCACTTATATTATTTATTTCTTCCAATAGCTTCTTGTTTTTCAGAATTCTGAACTTCCTTACGATTAGAAATAGTGATTAAACTAAAAATAAAATATAAAACTAATTGCTAGTGTTAAGTTTTTTTCACGTACTCTAAAATGCACGTTCAGTATTCAAATTTTCACAATAACATAATTATAATTGTATTCACTACGAAGTAATCACAGCAATGATCTACAGTAAAGTGTTGCCCAACTTAAATATGATATACAACCACTTTTTCCAAATTAAAAAAAATGATACACGAGTATCCAAATTATTTTTAGAATTGAGTCTTGCCCTATGGTGTTGGCATCTATACACTGCTGTGCAAAATCAAAGGCACAAGTGTATGTACAAAATACAGGTTATGTTACTCGTTATGTTATCTCGAATTTATTCCTTTACTTCAGTTCGCAAGACAAAATTCGGTTGACATTTTCTGTTATCGTTAGGATGCAATTGAGAGTAGTTAATTAACGTCGGACCGGAGCAACTCAACGGGCTATTGGTGATGGTCCGGATCCATCCCGAAGGGGATGGATCCAAGGACAACGCCTCTTCATTTCGAACCATTTCGTCAGATGACGAGAACACCTGATCTGGCACCCCGCTCTCCAAACTTCCACACCACGCTAACGTGACGTTGAGGCCACGACAGATTTAACGTGCATCAGCATCTGTTAGGATGCAATTGAAGCATGAAATTCTACAGTGGTATGTGCTTATTATTTTGCACGTTAGGGTACATGGAATGGTTTTAGAGTCGACAATGTTATAAAAACGTAAAATATTAAACCAGCCAAATGATCCGTCAAGGTAAATATTAGTATATTTCATACTTATTTTACTTCAGATACAAGGGGAGGTAAAGAGAAATATACGTATATTACTAAATTAATTTTATAAATATTTCAGGAAAAATCGTAGTTAATTGAGGAAAAGGGGTAAAATTTAAAAAATAATTTTAAGCCAAACTTTTTTTAAAAACGGTCATTTTACCAGCTTAGTAAATTTAGTGTCAAACCCGACCTGGAGAACCAATTTAAACTGATATAGTATTTAACATGCAGAAAAACACTCAACCAAGAAGATCCCATTTTTAAGGTTTCTGCTCAAATATTTGACTGAGAAGTTTTAGGCTTAGGAAACATTAAACTATTCTCAATTTTGAAGTATTAATGTACGGAACGTTTTATGAAAACTTAATTGTAATATAACATCCAGAATACATATTTAAAATACAAATTGTATAGCATTTACCCTTAATTTAATACACGTAATGTAATAATTAAAATACATGCGTTTTGCAATTGTTCTCAAATTGCTGTTTTACATTATTAGAGAGTGTTATTTAAAGTAATCGTTACTGGAAACTAAATATTTGAATCGAATTTTCCAGTAAGGATAGTTCTTCTAGTAAGGATTGAATGAAGGTTCGAATTTCCAGTAAGAATTGAAGGATCTATTAGATTGGGGAAAGTCACCATTCAACCATTTTCTCATTTTCCCGTTCAGTTGGTTTTTTAAATCGTTTAATGTTTCCAAATTTCAAAATGACTCTTAAATCCATTTTATCAAATCCTTTTATAATTCTATCTTAAATTTCACTTTCAAAATTGCATGCATATGTAAATTAAATCCATTAGTTATACTACAGACGATGATATTCTTGTTTTATCATCTGACTATTTGAATATTTTATTCGCATCTACACATTTTTTCTTGTTTGCAATCACCTTTTATCTTCGTATTGAAGTATTTTAAAATATTTTATACTTTTATTGGGTTATATTCTGTCTTGTGTTTGGCAGTTTGTCCGCTTTTGGACCATGTGCCATAAAACCCAAACATCCAATCCTGTGAAGGTTCTATAAAAGCAACAGAATTCCGTTTGAGAGTCTGACACAGCGTTAATTTAATATGGCCGAAAGCAATGAGTGCAGTCTGCAAAATGCTACAGGTAGAGTATCAATTCGCAAAGTTCATGCTCGTGAATTTTTCGCTGTGGGGATTGCTTTGGCAAGAATAAACCTAATTATGGATTCGGTCTGCACGTCTCTTTAAAAGTCGCAGGTGTTTCATGACGGAGTATCAGAAATTGTAAATACGTACCCTCCCCTTGAGCGGAAACTCCCTTACTTGTTAGGGACTTTTTGCATACGGGTCTATCCTTTCTTTGATCTTGAAAGAAACGCATCTCCTTTTGTGTAATTTTAGGCAACGCGTTCTATAATGACATGCACGTTTTACCCCTTATAGTAGAATTCAAACCCTCATCTATATACATTTATGCTAACCAAATAAGAATAGTCTCCCAACCTATTTTATACGAGAAATAATTCTCCACCACTAATAAAATGAGTACATACGAGTATTATTCACGTGGGGCCCTTTCTTACGTTACGAGTAGGAAATTTAAGCCTTAGGTTTTATAGCAAAGACAGTGCTACTTTTGTCTTCCGAAAAGTATTTTATGGGGGTTATTGTATACTACTAATATATTGTACACAACTTTATTATACGCTAATGTAGCAGTACACTCAGAGTTTGAGGCAATGAGTTTTTGTGTGAAATATTTCTATTCAGCAATATGATTATTTTAAATGCATAAAAACCACCAGCTATGCGGATTTTCACTCGTATTAGTCTCGAGAAATCGAAACCCTCCGAAACCAGTATCAGATCGGAATGGTAGGTATTTTTTCAAATTAACGTCGTGCTGGAGCAGCACAATGGGGCTATCGGGGATGGTCCGGGATCAAACCCAAAGAGAAAGATCAGAGGACAATACCACGTAATTTTAAACAACGGTCAGATGACGAGGTCACACCTGAGCTGGCACCCCAATCTCCAAACTTCCGCACCATGCCAATGTGAGGACATTTGAGGCCACGATGGATTGAACGTGCACCAGCCCCTTTGTATACAAGTCTTTGTTTGGATTGTAACTCGCAACCCTCCTGTTGCTAATCCGTTACTCTTCCAATCGGGCTACCACGGTTCCCAATCGAAATGAAACCAAAACATTTGCTTTTAATCCTCATTTTTAAGGGAAGCGGTAATTCAGTTAAAAGAGCATCGGATTAGCAACCGAAGGGTTACGAGATCGAAACTCGGTCCAGCCAAAGACCGTCGTATACTTGGGATCTGGTGCACGTTCAATCTGTCGTGGTCTCAAATGTCCTCATGTTGGCATGGTGCGAAGGTTTGAGAGTGGGGTGCCAGATCAGGTTTTGACCTCGTCATCAGACCGTGGTTCAGAACGACGAGGTGTTATCCTTGGATCTTTTCCTTCAGGATGGATCCCGGAATGTCGCCAATATCCCGTTGTGTTGCTCCAGCGCGACGTTAATTAACTACTTACCTAGTATAGAGCTAGACAACGCATAAAAATAAATGTGTATTCGATTTGTCTCCAAGTGCGCCGATGTGACGAACCAGAATGCATTTCTCCAAACGTCCCCAGAGAGAAATGGGACAAGGTCCGTTTCTATGGCAACTGATCAGCAATACCTTAACATTAACCGGACCGAGGACCTCCAACCATCATGTTTTCATTAGCCAGATACTGAAACGGGGTAAAGTAAGCCAAACTCGAGGAGCCACGAGGTTTGCGAGATTGCAGTTATCCTAGTGGAGATAATGGCCGGTAGGTAAGTAATTAAATTAACGTCGCACTGGAGCAACACAACGGATTATTGACAACGGTCCGGGATCCATCCTGAAGGAAAAGATCCAAGGATAACACCGTCGTTCTGAACCACGGTCTGATGACGAGGTCAAAACCTGATCTGGAACCCCATTCTCCAAACTTCCGCGCCATGCCAACATGAGAACATTTGAGACCATAACAGATTGAAGGTGGACCAGTTCGAGTCCCGAACTCGTCCCTCTCCGGTTTTAGTCCGTAAATCTTCCAGCCGAGCTACCGTGGCCCGAAATAATGGCCGGAGAAATAAATTGATTTTTAATTTTTCTGATATGGTGTTGCCTTGAGAGGTATGCAACTGCGGTAACCAATATGAAAATAATCATACTGACCAGTATAAACTGGTCCTGAAAATCTAAGATCCTCGGATGCGAAAGCGATTTTTCTGTCATTTTGAGTCAGTGGTTTCATGGGAGTGAAAAAAGGATTCCACTATCGTCACTCCAGTTAGCCTTAGTGTAAACCAATGACGGCAGCAGACATTGTGGCTGTTGCTGTTCTTATGGTAGACGGACAGTGCATTGCATATTTCAGTTCTATCTAAAATAACTCTTTCCTCTTGGTGACATCAATTTGTCCACATAGGAGTTTGCCGACTCCTTGTGGCAAGAGCCGTGGAACCTGCAAGTCACCAACAAAGTACATTCTGTAAAAACCATTCATTAGTGACCAGTGTCTCCAATGCGGAGGATTGATATCAAACTGACCCGCCTTTGCATGGACACGCGATTCACGCATCGTCATCTTTCACTAGGAGAGAACGCACCCAATTGCAATAATCTTTTTCTGTTTATCACATTTTAATTGCCTATCTTGTTTTTAATCAACGTCTCAAATTGTTTTAAAAAAAGTACAATTTTGAATCCGAGATTTGATTGGAGGAAATCCTCATTCAAACCTTTTCGCATTTTTACATTCTGTTGGTTTCTTAAATCTCATCTAATTTTTTTCCAAAAATTAAAAATGACTCTTAAATCTATTTTATCCAACTTCTTTTATAATTCAATCTTATAAATTTCCCTCTTTAAAAATTTAATGCATACGTAAATTAAATTCATTAGTTATGCTACAAACGATGATGGTCTTGTTTTATCATTTGACTTGGTTGAATATTTTTATTCCCATCTACAAATTTTTCATGTTTTAAATCTACCTTGTACCTTTGCCTTGGATTATTAATTTCTTAAGTATTTTATACCTTTATTGGGTTATATACTACCTTGTGTTTGGCGCAGCTTGTCCGCTTTTGGACCTTGCGCCATAAAACCCAAACATCCAACCCTAAAGTAACTCTTGTTCCTTCCAGCGTGGGCAGAGGAGTCTGTGCAACGAGGGCCCAGCTTTTCCGTGGAGCCCCCTGGCCGCGTGGAGTTCTCCAACGCCAGTGGGGCCCTGGTGCCGTGTGGGGCCGACGGGGCCCCCCACCCCGTGCTCACGTGGGTGCGGGGCGACGGCGAGCCGCTCCAGGACCTTGCCGGCCTCCGGTACACCAGGCACGACGGAACCCTGGTGTTCCCGCCCTTCCCGGGAGAGGAGTACCGTGCGGACGTGCATGCGGCCGTCTACAGGTGCGAGGCCACCAACACGGCTGGCAAGATCGGGAGCAGGGACGTGTACGTGCGAGCAGGTGAGCCCCATTAATGCATTTTTTATGTATTTTCTAACGTTTATAACAGTGGCGTCCTCTATGGTTGGAGTTATACAGCACGATGAAATCGATTAACATTTTAGTACCTATGTCAACAGACTACGTATATAAATATATCTGTGTCAATACAACAGACTGTACAGTCGCGGAAAAAAACGAACTATCACTCTCCATACGAGTAATTTTTACAGTAGAGAAAATTCAACGATGGCATTCGACGGCAACTAACGTCTTCTATACATTCAAATGCATGAAATTTGCATAAGGGGCCGTCTTCATATTAAATTGAGCACCAACTTCATAATTTCCAATAGAAACCCCGATTTCGATACACAATTTCGAATCTATATCAAAATTTAACTTCAGATACCGAATTTAATGTCATTAAGTATTACCGTTTCGCAGTTATGAGTACAGAAAGATTGGAGCTAATGTTAATTCAGTTTGTGACACTTTTATAGATATCTTAAATAATATTTCCATAGCGCTGATATTTTGTACCATGTTATTGTTAAATAACCTAAACAAAATCCACCTAATATTTCATTGTAAAAATAGCTTTTAGTGTGCAATAATAATTAAATTAGTATTTGAATTATGAATTGGAACCTTGCTATATTTTGATAGGAATTGATTTAGGACTTCTAATATGATCATGCACAATTTCAGCTCATTCCAATCGTTAGTTTTTGAGTTACATTAAATTTTCCTCTTTATTGCGATTTTAGGGGGCAACCTAATGCAATTTTTTTTGCATTTGAATTTTTAGAGGACGTTATTCCCTATTGAATGATATCTTTCAATTTGCTCTACTATGAATAGTGCTCGAAATAAAGGGGATGTTTCGTTTTTTTTTTCGCTACTGAACATAAATATATCTGCCATAACAAACAATAAAAGACTGCAGTCTGACAAGAGTGGTATAAGGCAACCAGAGAATGATCCATTGGCACTGAGTAATGTGTGTTGGTTCCACTAATGGAGGCAGAAAATTCCATAACAATTGTTTATTACTTCAGAAGACAAATGGTAACATCATAATGCGTGGTGTTGGGGACGGCTATGAGCTGCTTATTCTAAGGGTCTTGTAAAATAATGAATAGTTTACAATGAACTCGCTAGGGGGATAAGGATTAAGAGAAAGATCATTGGACCAGGGAAAACTATCAAGACCGTTGGTAGAAAGTCAGTGTCTTAATGAAGTTTATCTTGCACCGGCGATTCGAAAGGAAGGGATAAACACTTCGAGTGAGAGGGTCCATCGGAAGTCAAGGTTAGTGAGATGTTTTGAAAGGTGAAAGGGGGTGGCAAGATGTATTGACCACATTGTTAGCGGCGTGAAAAGAGAAGGAGAACGCTGAGGGACTTACCTGTGGTGAGAATTGTATTTAGGGTATCGTTTCATCTATGTACTCTTACACTTGGTTAGTTGATTTCCTACACAATTAATTTCTATTTCTTATATTTTTGCATGTTCATTGGTGAATTCTTCACAAGGCTGTTTCCGTTCACCCTTAACAGGAATGGATCTGTTCTTGGAGTGTTAAGGTATTGTTTCATACACGAGTTGGTCAAATGGTAAATTCGTAGCCGATCTGGTGGTAGTATTCTGCTGGTTCAGGGTCAACAGGTGGTGACGGTTTCCACTCCTTTCAGACACCAAAGGAAGGATGTTTCCACACCCCAACACCCTCAAGGGCACACCTGCTTTAGGTGTGTACGGGCTTCACGAACCCGAGGTACCCTAGTGATCTATTCTTTTCCCATGGGATTCACCGTCTCTGTTAAACATGGGGGTCAAGACCCCAGGATACCCACGCGATCCTTCTCTTTCTCCTCTGCATCCTTTCTTTTCACAATTTGACATTGTCTGTCTTGTGTTTGGCGCAGTTTGGCCAAATTATGGCCCTAGCGCCATAAAACCCAATCCAACCAGCCAACCGTTAACATGTTTGCCCCTTTTATTGAATCGAACATTTTTCTGGTATCGGAATATTTTTTCCAAAGCCAAAGAAAAGGTCAAGAAATATCAGCTAAAAGAAATATAATTCGAGTACCCCTCGAGCTCGAGATGGCATCAAGTACCCCTGGAACTACACGTATCCCAAGTTGGATAGCACTGGTTTATAGCAACAACCGACGAAATCTAGATAGGTAGGTAATTAACTTCGCCCTTGGAGTAACAAAATGGGCTATTGGTGACGGTCCGGGATCTATCCCGATCCGAGGACAACACCACGTAATTTTGAACCACGGTCAGATGACGAGGTCACACCTCAACTGGCACCTCATTCTCCAATCTTCCACACCACGCCAAAGTGAACGAAACCTAGAATTTGAATAGATTTTGCTTCGAATAACAGTTCAAAGCTTGAAGTACGAGACGAGGAGCAGCCTTTTTAGTGTACGTTCAGGTAAGACGTTGTTTATAATTAGTTCCTCCTATCCGATTAAAACGTAGACTATTCAGGAAGCAAGCGCAATTCCGGGCTATCCATATTCGCTAACTAAGACAAGAATTGTAAGTAAGGAGAAGCAACAGGTTAATCTCCCGTTTCTCCGAAAGTCATCCCGGAGTTTTGCGATTGTGTTAATTACAGTGGACGCGAGCGGAAGTAGGATTGTTTCTGTGTGTCTAGTTAGGGCTTAGGGAACGCCATTTCGCCGTTTAATGAGGCGAGGCCACCTGCCAAGCAACTGTTGCGTTCGCCCAGACCTAGGATTAAGCGACGGGAAATGAAACACAATAGATTCGAAGGAGCACTCTGCGGTCGATACTCGTTTCTTTCTTGCCGTTCTTGTAGGGATATTCCAGTGATAGTATGTGCGCCAGGCAGGTTCAGAAAACAATTTCTCTCAATGTCGTTTCCCCGTTTTCTCTCCCAATCAAAACGTTGAATTACGTCGAATGCATTTTTCACTATTTGCAGACATCCAAGTGCATTTTACCTGTGTGATAAGCGCTCTGCGGTAGCCCAGTTGGAAGAGCAACGGATTGGAAACCAGAGGGTTGCGAGTTCGAAACCAAAGACCGTCGTGTACACAGGGACGTTAAATCTGTCGTGGCATACCGTCAACTGTCCTCACGTAGGCGTGGTGTGGAAGTTTGGAGAGTGGGGTGCCAACTCAGCTTTGCACCTCGTCATCTGACCGTGGTTCAAAATCACGAATCGTTATCCTTGGATATTTTCCTTCGGGATTGATCCCGGACCGTCGCCTATAGCCCGTTGTGTTGCTCCAGTGCGCTTTTATTTAACTGCCTACCTGTGTGATAAGCGGATCTTTGATTTATGCTGATTAAATTAGCCTTATGGTAAACTTTCGATTTTTCTCTCCAAAATTTAAAATATTTCTGGTAGAGCCCGTCGTGGATATTTCATCTGAATATAAGCAATGGACGCATATCCTTAAGGTGTATACGGGCTTCACTGGCCCGAGGTACCCTAGTGATCTTTTCTCTTCCCATGGGGTTCACTGTCTTTAGAAATCTAGGATGTCACGCTCCAGGGACACCCAAAGGATCGCGGTAGCCCGGTTGGAAGAGTACCGGATTAGAAACCGGAAGGTTGCGAGTTCGAATCCAACCAAAAGCCGGCGTTTACAAAGGGTAAAAATCGGTTTTTCAATTTCGATTAATTAAAAAAAATCTGATTCTGGTAAAAATCGTAGTTCGTCCACAACTAAGATTTTTCTGACGCCCCCATTTCAGTTTTAACGCATTCATCTTCACTGCAATCGCACACTTCCCAGAATGTGAATCGATTCCAACTAAAGACCGTCGTGTACACAGGGGCTGGTGCACGTGCAATCTGTCGTGGCCTCCAATGTCCTCATGTGGGCGTGGTGTGGAAGTTTGGAGAGTGGGGTGCCAACTCGGGTGTTCTCGTCAACTGACAGTGGTTCAAAATTACGTGGTGTTGTAGGATCTTTCGCTTTGGGATTGATCCCGGACCGTCTCCAAGAGCCCAGTGGACGTTAATTAACTACCTATCAACCCAGAATACCCAAATAATTTTTATCTGTCATACGTTTGTATGTCTGACGATCATACAATTAAAAATTGTCTGGGTATCATACAATTATTCCGTTCCCCAATCACTCTTTTTTCTCCTACGACAATTTTTACTTAAAATCGTCTTAAGTTTGGTACAGGTTGGCCAAATATGGCCCATGCACCATAAAAACCCAAACAAACATCCCTTCCTATTCAGAGAGATGCTTCTTCGCTGGCTCTTTATAACAACCGAATATCAAATGACTACTTCGTTTGCAGTGACTATTTTCCGAAAGTTGCACGTTTTCACTATTTGATGGCTTGCAAAACCTCCGATTTACATCACTTAACCTTCTGAGGGGTTCACATGCATAATTCCACCTTCTGCGATTTTTCAACTTGAGTGAGACGTTAGTTTCTACAGGTTTTCATCGGAAGAAACTGACCAAGGAATGCTCATTTCAAGATTGACCAAGGAATCATTTCAGCTTCAAATGGTTTCTTACTATGCCTGGTTAGTGTCACGCGTAATGAATATCTTCACAAGTCATTCCCCTTGCTTCTTGAACCCCAGGAAGCCCAGGTGGTAGAGTACCGGATTAGCAAACAGAGTTCGAATCCAGCCAAACACCGTCATGTACGAAGGGGGCTGGTACTCATTAAATCTGTCGTGGCCTCAAATGTCCTCACGTTGGCGAGGTGTGCAAGTTTGGAGAGAGGGCTAGCACAGCTCATGTGTTGCCTCGTCATCTGACCGTGGTTCAAAATTACGTGTTGTCCTGTACCTTGGGGATTGATCCACCAATAGCCGTTGTGTTGCTTCAGAGTGACGATAATTAAAATACCTACCTACCATTTAGCGCATTGTTGGGCTTTTAAAACTTCGGGCTGAAGATAATTTGTATTCCATTGTCTTTGCGGGAAAGAAATGAGAGCGAACGGTAGGTAGCTAATTAACATCGTACTGGAACAAAATAACGGGTGACAACAATTGACAACGGTCCGGGATCTATCCCAAAGCGAAAGATCCTACAACACCACGTAATTTTGAACCACTGTAAGATGACGAGAACACCTGAGCTGGTACCCCACTCTCCGAAATTCCATACCAACGAGAGGACATTTAAGGCCATGACAGATCTAACGTGTACCAGACCCCGTGTACACGACGGTCTTTTGCTGGACCCCGCTTCGAACTCGCAATCCTCCAGTTGCAAATCCGTTTTTCCAACTGAGCAATCCGACAGTATTTGTATAATCCATTTATAAATGACAAAATAACCATTTTGGGCATTTGACTTCTGGCTGAAGATGATTTGTGTTGCATTGTCTTTGCGGGAAAGAAACAAGTACGAATGGCGTTGAGGTTGTCTGAAGCCAAGCATGAGATTTCGATCCAATCTCCGGCATTCCCAGTTGTCAAAGTTAAGCTATTCTAGTGGAACGTGATCAGGGAGAACGTCCATTCCTCTGCGAATACAGGCTGAGCTTCGTTTAAAATTTATTCCAAAGCGAGGTTGATGCAGTGCAGTGAAGTTGTCAAAGAAAGGATAAATCCCCCGTATTCCTTAAAACTACAGGAATAAAATACCGAAATTTAAAAAGTAATCCCTCTTATTTTCATCGGTAAAAGAATGTTTGGTAACTTCATGAATAAATTCAGAGGTGGCGTTTGCATATTTTATAAAATCTCTGACTGAATTTTTGATGAGGCTCTGCTGCGTGTTCTCTCGCTCGTTATTTATCATCGATTTCTTTATTTATTTCTGGGCAGATGGCATCGAAAGCCGTGTCCTTGCAAATCGGATGGAGATTATGCAGATCATTTATGTATTTATTTCGCATTTTCTTGCTGATTCCTCCGCGGCCACTAATGACTTCTGAGAGGGCGATAAGATTATTTCTGCTATTGTGTCACACAACTTCTTTACGGATAGTTCTGCTTACGCGATCGATAAAAGAAATGATATTTTATTCAATTGGTAATCTTGGTTAGAATAAAGGATGAGCACGGTTTTTGAATAGGGATTTTTTTTTCCAAAAAAATGTCGCCGTGTAGCTGGAAATTACGTATACAGATCTCTGGTGGATCATGCTTCCAGAATTTAAGGATTATGCTAATTAGATTTGCATTGTTTTCCAAGTGACGTCATCTTTATTCTAATTTTCTAGTATTTTTTCGCATTTTGCCTTGTCCAGTTTTTTATTTCGCCTGCTGTCAACTGAGTCTGTTTTCGTACTGGAGTCATAACTTTTCTGTAGTTTCATAAGTATTGAAACGATGTTGACGCGCTCATTTAGAAGAATACAGTACCCCATGTATCGAGAAAAAATCATTAGAATGCGGCTGATGTCCAAAGCGAAACCTATTTGATCACGTTTAAAACGAAGAGAAAGTATTAAATAATTAAGATAAATGTACTAATTAGTCTCACATTAATTTTGTTAATAAATTATCGCTCACAACATTAGCTTTTGATTCCAACTGATTATTGACAATGCATAAAAACAGCGAAAAATCGGTTTTGTTAAATGGCTCCTGTCAGGGTCTCCGGACAGAAATAAAGACACCCTTTTCTTATTTCGCGCTCTAGACGTTTGTGAGAAAATGACTTTATTGCTTTGTCTTTTCTGAATGATAATGGGCGATTGCAAGGGTTAAAGGAAAGGTTGGTGGGTCTAGGGCTTCAAGGCGCAAGGGCCATATTTGGCCAAGCTGCGCCAAACACAAGATGGACAGTGTCAAGTAGTTAAGGTATTGAATAAAACAAATGCCAGTCACTTGACTACTTCATTCGCCATAATTATTCGGCAAGTTCTAGAGAAACAATGCAACTTTTTCTACCAAAAAGTACTCCATAATACTCCCCTCCAGAATTTAGTGAGTCACTATACAGTGAAACTTCGATTAACCGTCAGGATCGGGACCGTGACGGTTAATCGAATAGACGGATAACAGAAAAACCTTAAACAACCCACCCTCATCCATTTCATATGAACGAATGATGAAAAACGCATGTTTACGAACTGGAAATACACTGTACATGTATTTTATTTTACAGGAACAAACAATATACAATTTACATTAAGTGCAGTATAAGTACATATATACATATTGTTACATGAACTTACGCTCTAGACTTGCATACATATTCAAATTTTAAAATAGTCTCGTTTTCTTTTGTTTCTTCGAGGCTCGTGCTTTCTGAGAGGCAATGTTCCGTACTTTACGTAGAAGTATAGTATGTATGAGTACAGCATGTATGTGAGTACAGCATGTATGTGAGTACAGCATGTATGTATGTATGTATGTGAGTACAGTATGTATGTGTGTGTACGTACTAATAACTTTTAATTATTTAATTAACTTTTAATAACGGACGGTTAACAAAAACTGATGGTTAAAAGGGTGACGGTTAATCGAAGTTTCACTGCAATTAAAAACAAAGGACGGTGTAGAGTGGGATGCCAGCTCAGGTGTTGTAGTTAAAATACCTACGGGATTGTAGCCGCTGCAAAAGAGGCAAAAATGGGATCTATTCAACGGCGGGGTCGAAACGAGCGCCACAAAAAACACCTCAACTCAGCTCGAGCTCTGCAACAGTTCTCTTGCCCACCAGTTTTCCCTCGGAGACAGTTCAATCCCAGGGGGGCGTCGTGCACCCCTAAAAACCATCTGGACGGCAATTAGACCACCATGGAAGACCACCCCATAAATGTCTCGGGAGGACTTTTCGGCCGGAGGTCAGTGGTATTGATCTCTAACCATCCAGAACTGTTGCTAGGACGGTACAATGGAGAAATTAGAAGATCGTTTGGACATTCTGGGATCACGGCCCCCGTTTTAACTAGAAGCAGTAAACCCCATGGGTAAAGAAAAAAAAACCACTAGGGTACCTCGGGTTCATGCAGCCCGTACACACCTCAAGATGTACTCCTGAAGGGAAAGGAAGAATTTACTTTTAGGCGTTTTATTTTAAAGATGTAGCGCGGGGGAAGAATTCATTCTCATACACATAATTGCAAATACTTGTCACAAGGACATTGGGAAAATGATTCATAATAGTAGGCTCAAAGGAAAATCACACAACTTCGTGACAAATACAAATATTTCTGATATGCCTCCCCTGTAGGGATTAGACGGCCCACCGTAACTACGCTACTGGGGAAAGTAGTTCTGTAGATCACACTGTACCAGTGGTCGATATAGACCCCCAGGGGTCAATATAACATCGTTAAGGGTCGATTCAGGCTTAGGGTTGGTAGAAAAATATAAGACAGCATTGTACTGGTAATATTTAATTCGGTTCACTTGTATTACCTCCATCCTGAATGACAACGCAATTAAGAGTGAATATAGAATTCCGTGGTGATTGAAGACTGAAACTTATTCATTTTGAACCCAACATTGCTAATCTTGTCAAGAGTCACGAAGCACACTCCTCGCATTGACAACGTTAGTAAATTGTATACTAAGTTAATAATAAGTCTTATTTTCACGTATATCAGGAAGATTGTATTGTTATTTTGTTATCTATATTAAATTTTATACATTATTTACCTCTCCTTTCCAATATGTCATTTTAAGAAGGACGTTGAAAACAAAAACGTATCCCTTTGACGTTAAGCAATATAATAATACATATAATAAACTATAAAATAAACAATCTAAAAACTCACATAAGCATCTTTTTTTGCTTGTCCTATTATAATTACGTAATAGTAAAATAGAGAGTTGATAAAAAGTCGAGACGCTCTTGTGTACAATGAGATTTCCTCTGATTCAGCAAACCGGAAGAGGGAAAAGTAAACACAGCGATATATCGAGGCGCGATATAACGGAGTCAGTATATGATATAACTGCAAGCTCACCTGTTTCATATCTCCATCGGAGTATTTTTAGAAATGCCTAAATGAGTTGCTTGGGGAAAGTTTCTGAAAAGACCTTTTCTTAGATTGGCTTGCTTTTCGTAGCTTTTCATTTCACTGTTGCTTTCTTTCGCTTCTTTTTCCGAAAGCCTTTCTATTTTGGATTCAAAGCTATCACACTTCCCCTTCGGATGTTTTATGTATTTCTCGATGCAATTCAAAGGAAGTATAAATTCCATTGGGCTTTAAAGTACTTTTTCAATCCCAGAGAGTTGCTTTTATAAGGAATTAAAGCTTCCCGGATTAATTTCCAGTATTTTTTCCATTCCCAGAGTTCGGTGTTTTGATTTAGTACTTCAAAGAAAAAAGTTCAAGCATGTGCCCTGGATGAAGGATTTAATCATCAATTTTAATTATCAAGTTCAATTGTCAAAGGTTTGAAGATAAATGTGTCTGAATCATGATGAATAAAGTTGAAATATAAACTAGTATACATTGGGTTGTTTCATTATGTTGTGTGTTCTTGTAATGGGGAGCTTATGGGGAATATTTATATCATGGAATGAAAGAACCTTATGAAATCATAAAATCCACGTATGAACTTATTAGAGCATGTGTTTTGCTATCAAGAATTTCTTCTAAGGGAACATGGTAAATGTTTTATCACATTGAAAGAACTAGTCACACAATTCACCGGTTTACATATGCGTTAAAGGTGCGCGACACATTAGATGTTGCATGTAATACAATGGTTTACGATTGTGGTGTAATAATAATTTTGTATCGAAATTTGTACATATTTGAATTGTGGTGCATTAATTTTTTCTCTACAATATTAGAGCCACGGTAACCCGGTTGGAAGAGTATCGGATTGGTAAATCGGGGAAGGGGATAGTTAAGTAACGTCGCTCTGGAGCAACACAACGGGCTATTGGCGACGGTCCGGGATCAATCCCTAAGGGAAAGATCCAAGGAGAACTCGTAATTTTCAAACACGGTCAGATGGAAAAATTAACAACCGGAGAGTTGCAAGTTCGAAACTTGATCCATCCAAAGACCGTCGTGTGCGTGGGGGGCTGCTGCGTGTTAAATCTGTCTCGACCTTTAACGTTCTCACGTTGGCGTGGTGAGGAAGTTTGGAAAGTGAGGTGCCAGTTCAGTTGTTGACCACGTCATCTGACCGTAGTTCAAAATCACGAGGTGTTGTCTCCGGATTTTTCTCGCCAGGATTGATCCTTGACCAATAGGCCCGTTCTGTTGCTCCAGTGGAACGTTAATTCAACCACCTACAAGTACTTAAACATTATACAAGGGCAGATATGCGTTTACTGTCTCATGTGAAAACAGTCTGAGCCACCATGTTAAATCTACTGAAAACAGCATCGACCTTCTAATGAAATAGACAGCATGTGGGCGGAGTCCCGCAAGATCTCAAAGGTAAATCACGTGGACTTAAGTATCGACTTAGACTGATTGGCTATGGAAGCGCAGACTAGGGTTTTTGATCACTGGATAATCACTTTAACCAATCAATGATTTAGGGTTCATGCTTTTCCCCACAACCACGTGACAGATCTTCAATCCGAATACTCAGAAGAAATAACAAAGCTTCTCGCTTACATGCTCCATCTATTTCATTTAGTGGTGGGCAGAATCGAGTGCATTTGAGAATTGAATGCTTGGTATTCGAGTTCTTTCAAGTATCGAGTAAGTATTCGAATACATATACAAAAACGATTAATCGATTGCAAGAATCAATACTTTGGAATTCGGCTACATAGGGTGAGTACTTTTGTATCCGAATACCTAGGGTGAGTACTCTTGTATTCGAACACTTCGGATACAAGATTGTTCTGATACCAAAGACTTTTGTTGATATTGTATGTCTTGTGTCTGGCACAGCATGGCCAAATATGACCCTTGCGCCATAAAACTCCAATACCAACCAACCGAATGCCCTTGTATCCGAATACTCTAGTTCTTTTATTAGGAGAGAACGCACCCATCTGCAATTAATGCTCTACTCCATTTTCTGTTTATCACATTTTAATTGTCTCCTGTTTTTCATCATCGTATCACATTTTTCAAAAGCACAATTTTAGATCTACGAGATTTGATTGGGGAAAATACCCATTCAAATCTCTTCTCATTTTTAAATGACATTGGCTTTTTAAACCTCAAATGACATTGGCTTTTTAAACCTCAAATGACATTGGCTTTTTAAATCTATTTTTACTATTCAAAACTCATTACTCATACCTTTTTATATTATATACCTTGTTGCTGGTCAACATGTTTCAAATCATCAATTCATATCAACCATGATTTTTTTTATATATTGTTTTACAAATTTTAATCTTGTCACGCAAATTTTAATCAAAATTAAATATCTTCCATATGTACTTCTATCTCTATCTTAGACCAATAATTCTTCAATATTTTATACTTTTATTCGGTCCCATTCTGTCTTGTATTTGGCTCAGCTTGTCCGCTTTTGGACCTTGCGCCATAAAACCCCAAAATCCAATCCGAATACTCTTGTATCCGAATACTCTTGTATCCGATTACTCTTGTATCAGATTACTCTTGTATCCGATTACTCTTGTATCCGATTACTCTTGTATCCGATTACTCTTGTATCCGAACACTTTGGAATAACCCATTCTGTTGCTCCAGTGTGACGTTAATTAAAATACCTACCAAATACTTTGGTGTCCGGGTACTTTGGAAAAGAATCGAGCACAACGAATACTTGTAAGTATCGAGTACACGAGTCCTTTTGTATTCGAATACTCCCATCACTCATTTCATTAGAAGGTCGATGGCAAACAGGAGTCGAATGAGAAACGAAAAATGTGGGCGTGTTGTTGTTCCAGCGGTCATTGCATGTTCCCAAGCGAAAAAGACTAACGAGCCCATTCAGGGATTGCTCATTGAAAAGCATTCTCTGAAATGCGGCCTCTCCACTTAGATTGCCGTTTGATTTCTTCGCGCCTCATTGCCATCCTAGATTCCGCCACTCAAAGTCATCAGCAGGATGGATTCCAAAATCGGCTGAAAAACTCGAACGTGTTTCCCTGGGCTCGGGAAGGAGTCCTTAAGCTTGTTTCACGCATCGCGGAACGTGCCTCTGCCCTCGTCCATTTGCACCCCAGTAATTCCAGACGCCTTCGATTCCTGTTCTAAGGCGCCATTATCTCTCTAACGGATTATCACTTTTATTGTCATCATTTCGCTTATTTTCCTTTAGTGGGTCTTTTTAAAATTTCATCACTGCGCCCAGGCTTTAGACTTTGCTTTTAACGCTAATGACATTATCTTTTCATTTCCAATTTTTTCGAGGATTGCCGGGAAATCGGCTTACGCGCGCAGCGACGGGAAATAAAAATAAATTGGAAAACGCTTTTAAGTGTCGTCAAAGTGCAGGGAGGTTTTTTTTCCAATCATCCGTCGAATTTTTATGTATTTGCTTCGGACATTTGAGAGCGAGCCTCTAGAGAAATAGATGGGTAGGAATTAGCGTTGCTCCAATTCAAGTCGAATCGCACAAACAATCGTAAATGTAAACGAATCCAGCAGGTTCAGTGTTTGGATCCCAAATAATGATTTAATATTTTTTATGCATAGAATTTTGCTTTTTTTAATGGCATTAAAAAATTCCCCCATTGCTCTTTTATTTTTGTGAAATTTAGGTAGGACAGGGCTTTTAAACCTACACAGTGGAAACGGAATTTACATAATCAATGAAACTACTTATTAAAAAATAATAATAGAAGTAAAGTATTATGTTAATGGAAAGATATGAACCGTTGAAATAAAATAAATAAATATATAGAAATAATATATATAAATTAATAAATAAAAACATATTTTCTGATACCTCTATTTCATTTTTGACTTCTTCAGATAGGTAGGTATTTAAATAGCGTCGCATTGGAACAACACAAAGGACTATTAGCGACGATCCGGGATCAACGCCTCGTAATTTTGAACCGCGATCATATGACGAAGTCACACCTGAGTTTGCACCTCACTCCAAATTACCACACCAAGCCAAAGTGAGGACATTTGAGGCCACGACAGATATAACGTGCACCAGTCTCCTTTGTAATCGACGGTTTTCGGTTGGATTTGAACGTGCGACCCGCCGGTTGCTTATCCGGTACTCTTAAAACAGGGCAACCGCGGGCCCCAAAATAAATATTTCATTTCCGAAGTGAATTAAACCTAAAAATTATGTTTTTAAATCGTTTAAAAATATTTTCAGTACATACCGGTCACCTATTTGACTTTAAAGCTTCGTATAACGATAACAGTTACATAAGGATTAAAGAATTTAAATGCAGTTCGATGTATCAATGTTCTAAGGAGACTAGTAAAAAACGCGTTACACTAAAATCAGCTATAAAGATATTTAAACTCATCGACGAACAAGTAAAAATAAAACAGTGTTGGGTAGGTATTTAATTAACGTCGCACTGGGAAGACACAACGGGCTATTGTGTGGGATCAAACATCAAAGGACACCACGTCATTTTGAAACACAGTCAGATGACGAGGTCAACACCTGAGCTGGACAAACTTCCCCACCTCACCAACGTGAAGATATTGGATGCCACGGCAGATTTAACGTGCATCCGTGTACACGACGGTCTTTGTCGGGATCGAGTTTCGAACTCGCAACTCTCCGGTTGCTAATCCGTTGCTCTTCCAACTCCTGCGGCCATGGAATTTATTCAGAAACATAACTTCTTGAGTTTGTATTCAAGAGACAAGTAGATACGACGCGTTTTTGAAAATTGGATCGGATATTTTTCGACACCGCCTGAAATATTCAGCAGGCGCAGTATCAATGTTCCGCAAAGAGGCAATCGGAAGCATCAAGGAGTCAATACTTTGGCTCGAACATAATGCGCGAGAACAAGACGATACCTACTGCAAATGAAGAAAGAGCCCGTGTCAAAAACCAGCTTCGGATGTACGGGCTCCGAATTTCATTACCAAAGAGCCCGGAAAAGAAATGCAGAGGAACTTATTCAATTGAGCATTTCCTTTCGAGTGCTGCATTCCGGATGGACAAACTAAATCCGTTGTTTGTCTGGCAAGGACAGGTTCGTTACTGCTAAAAGAGTTTCTGGAGAAAGGGGACTTTGGTGTGCGAAGGGGATGGGAGAGGAAAAGAGGTTTTTGTTGCCACCGCCGCCAGGCGAATATAAGAAAAGTCGAGGGAGAAACGACCCGAAGAAAAAGAAGCCGCT
Organism: Meta bourneti; assembly: GCA_933210815.1. Lineage (NCBI taxonomy): Eukaryota > Metazoa > Arthropoda > Arachnida > Araneae > Tetragnathidae > Meta > Meta bourneti. The sequence goes on from OW119929.1 coordinate 9,603,254, forward strand.
TGGTCATAAACAAGAGATGAGGCGAACGGGATAATGCTTGATTTTTTGTTTGGGTTTCTTCAGAGAAGATTACGGTGGGGACCTGTTATATAAAAAAAAAAGATCTGCGAAGAAAACGGGGTGTAGAAAAAAGATCTAAAAAAGCCCGAGGCAACAGATGGTCCAGACAAAAACCAGTGATAAAAACAGTTTAGAAGTAAATGGTTGTTTTATCATAAACTGCTCGTGTGTAGTCTGCATCGATTCTTTGTTGCTTTTTTTCGGGATGCGACGTCGGATAATTTGGAACGTTGAGTGCATAAATCGCGAACAGTGTTTGGAAAGAAAGATGCGTTGTTTCAGCGAATTCGTAAATATATTCAAATCTATTCATGACGTTACTTCAATATTTTAAAACAAATGCGATGTTCAGTGGCACGAGCAGATGTATTTGGTGGTATCGGATGGTACAACTTTGGTTCCTTGTGTAAGAAGTACGTCTCGTAGTTTTTACAAACATAGAAAGCTCTGAAAAGCTGTTTTGTTTTTTAGTGACGCAAAGTAGACGTGAAACTTCATACCGGTAGAGTTTTCGCTATCATACACTTTATATTCGCTATTTTAGTCATTTCTTTTTCAAAAAAATAACAACTTTTGCAAGAGCTGAAATTTTATACTATCGTATGAGAAAATCCTAAATCGGCTTCCATCAAAATTTTTAAATATTCATATTTTCGATTCATTTCGTAGAGTTAAAGTATTGCATACTAAAAATTAACTTAGATTTAAAGTAGTTTTTATTTTAAGTTTATTCAATGGTAACACACAGCGTAGGAATTTCAGCGTGATAGGAATGTTATTTCAGAAGATAGAATCAATCGTGGGGAGGGAAGAATTGAATTCATCATTAGGAGCCAAATTTTCCGCATCCATAATCCAGGAACGGTTGGACCCAATGACCCGAAACTTGTTATTTGAGGCTACATTCTGCTATAGATTCGAAATTTGGCGAAAAATTGGGTGTTGTGATTAAAATTATCATTTTTGTGCACAATTTAATATGACGACGACCCCTGAAAAATTTTATGCATTCTTATGCATTGTAACTTAGATTATCCCCGATTGAATGGTAACTGTATTTTAATTAACGTCGCACTGGAGCAACACAACGGGCTACTGGCAACGGCCCAAGATCAATCCCGAGGGGAAATATACGAGGATAACACCACGTATTTTTGAATCACTGTCAGATGGCGAGGCAACACCTAAACTGGCACCTCACTCTCAAAACTTCCACACCACGCCAACGCACGACATTTGAGACCACGACAGATTTAACGTGCACCAGCATCTTTGTACTGAATTTGGTTGGATTCGAACTCGCAACCCTCCAGTTGCTAATCCGTTACTCTTCCAACCGGGCTACCGCTGCCCTGCAAACTATGAATGATTCAGAATGTTGAATGGAGGAAATCCGACTTTTTAGTCGTAATTACTTGAATAAAACTAAATAGCAATTAGTTGACTTGGAAAGACTAAAACTCATCAATCGTTACTCATTAGCCTTGTTTTTTAGTCATTAGCTGTTAATCTCGAGTCAGATTTACCTTTGCCCAACACTGCAATGAGCCAGATACCCGAATAAGCGATAGATCAAGGCGATATATCACACGTTCCCTACTAATGATGTAGTTAGATTATGAAAATCAACACACTTAATTTATTAACCATAAAGGAAGATTTCGTTTCAATTAAGAAATGATAAAATATTTCAAAAGCTCAGGTGGTTGGTTTGATTTTATTGCGCAAGTTCCATAGCGGATAGAATATGGGAATATGAAATAGATTTTATGCAAACATCAATGACTAGATATTCAGGAAGTATTTGAAATCCCTACGGTTTTAATAAAAACGTGAGTACTGAATAAATAATACATGGGTTGATTGATAACCAATCGTATAAAACATGCTTCCGACAAAATAAATAAGGAAAGCTACTTACTACTTAAGTACACAAGTTAAGGAAATTCACTTCTCTCTGAAGGTAAGTACAGACCGCCAACAACGTTTACAACATGTTGATATTGGTGTATACCGTCAACTAGCAACAAGTTGATGGATACTCGTCAACATCAGGCGGCATGACATCAAGGAACTTTGTTGTCTGTTGCTTGTATCCGTGTTCTCCATTTCAAATGGAAAACATCGCACAGTCTAGACGGTGTTGTCAACAAGTGGCGTCGAACCACACTAGTGAGATTTCATCAGGCTCCTATTACATCTAGCAATAGCCCGTTGTGTTGCTCCAGTGTGACGTTAATTGAAATACCCCCCCCCCTATTACATCTAGTAGGTACGTTATTATTAGTGCATATTTTTATCGTTTTTTAAATTATAGAATGTAGTTCATTGGCTATCTTTTGAAGCAAACATGATATGGACCAAAGAGCTAGTGGTAGAGCTAATCGAAATGCTGAAAGATGCTCCCGCATTGTGAGACATTCGATGCAAAAAATGCCGAGATAGAGAAACCTCAAATTTGATGAAATGTCGAAAATGGCTTCGCACTTTAACACGAATGTCGATGAAATATCCAGGAAAATTTAGTCCCTAAAAACACAATTTAGCCGGGAACGGAAGAAAATTTTGGAGAAAAGTAAAAGTGGAGCTGGTACAATTTCGGTACAATTTTACTCCAAAACTGAGTTTGGTTTGGACGCGCAACTGGATTTGGTTTAGACGCGCAACACTGTTGAAAACATGGATCCAGATGCAAGTTGCTGTGACAAACAAATATGTTGCCAACATCCGTCAACGTGTTGCTAAAATTGCGTTGGCCGGTCTGTACTTACCATAACGTTACAACCTTATTTTTGGTCTTGGTTGGTAGAGCAGCGGATTAGCAACCGGTATTGCGAGTTCGATTCACGATCCAACCAAGGACCATCGTGTACGTGGGTGACTCGGGCACCTTAAATATGTCCTGGCCTCAAATATCCTCACGTTAGCTTGATGCGGAAGTTTGGAGAGTGGGGTGCATTCTCAGGTCTGACCGTCGTACAAAATGACTGGGTGTTCTCGGGTATTTAATTCGATATTAGTCGCCAATACCCCATGTGTGGCTCCAGTGACACGATACTTCAACTACCTGCCTACCTTTGCTTTAAAACTTAATGACGATAATGGTAATTAATTGATGTCGCACTGGAGCGAAACAACGGGTGATTGGCGACGGTTTGGGAATGAAGCCGAAAGATCCAATGACAACATCACGTAATTGTGAACCAGTCAGATTACGAGATTAGCTGGCACTCCACTCTCCAAACGTCCACCATGCCAACGTGAGTGCATTTCAGGCCATGACAGTTTTAACGGGCACCAGCACCCTTTGTACGGACTTTGGTTGGATTCGAAATATCCGAATTATTTTAATATTATATATACTTTCCCTAGGCATTGTATGTAATACCTAGGCATTGTATGTAATACCTAGGCATCATAGAATGACATGATATTTAGGCAAAGTATTGAAAGAGGTAGGTATTTTAATTAACGTCGCACTGCAGCACCACGGACTATTGGTGACCGTCCGGGATCAATCCCAAAGGGAAAGGTCAGAGGACAACACCACGTAATTTTGAACCACGGTCAAATGACGAGGTCAACACCTGAGCTGGCACCCCACTCTCCGAACTTCCACATCACGCCAACGTGAGGACATTTGAGGCCACGACAGATTTAACGAGCACCAGCCCCCGTGTACGCGACGGTCTTCCGTTGAATCGGGTTTCGAACTCGCAACCCTACTATTGGTAATGCATTACATTCTAGCGGCCTTAAAAACCAATGCTTTTTATGCAACGAAATATTCGAGAAACTTGAAGCTAGGACATATTTTGCGTTGCCGACCAACAAAAATTGCTCTGGCATGTTTGGGATTTGTCGATCTGGGAGTGAAACACCCTTTTAACTACTGCACATCGCTGGAGAGAAACCCCAAGAAGGAGAAATATGAGCTCCATCCAAAAAGATTTGTGATCTGGGCCGGGAAATAAATTGGTGTGGCCGGAAATGTGTGTTCGACATCAGGCAAAAATGCCATATAAGGAAACTGCGGAAATTCCCACCTCACCTTATGTGATGTGGGAAAAGCAAACCCTTGTACACGATTCCGGCGAAGGAAACTTCCAGGAAATGATGTTTACTTTTAAACTTCGGGGATTTCAGGAACCTTCGACGGAAACCGTAAGTCCTATTTACATAAATCAGGGACCCCTCGGCTTATGGATGGGCCACATTAAAATATTCAAAGCACTACGGATAGAAATCGACAAACATCATAATAATATAGATCTATAAACGCCAGAACTAATAACGAAAATAAAGTGTAAAGTGTGCTGTGATGGTCTTGCCCAATTTATTGCATCCTAAATATCGTGGGGACCCGTTTGGAAGAGTAACGGATTAGCAACCGGAGGGTTGCGAGTTCGAATCCAACCAAAGACCGTCATGTACACGTTGGGCTGGTGCATGTTAAATCTCTCGTGGGGCCTCCTTTGGCGTGATGTGGAAGTTTGAAGATTGGGGTGCCAGCGCAGGAGTTCACCAGTCCTTTGACAGTGACTCAAAATTATGTGGTGTTGTCCTCTGGATCTTTCCCTTTGGGATTGATCCCGGGCCGTCACCAATAGCCCATTGTGGTGCTGCAGTTCGACGTTAATTAGAATACCTACCTAAATATCTTGCGATGTAAGACTGAATTTTGTTGACGATGACATCGACAGATAGGACGCGTAGGTAGGTAACGTCGCACTGGAGTAACACAAGGGGATATTGGCGAAGGTCCGGGATCAGTCCCCAAGGGAAAGATCCGAGGACAACGCCTCGTCATTTTGAATCACAGTCAGACGACGAGAACGACACTTGAGCTGGCACACCACTCCAAACTTCCACGCAAACGTGAGTACATTTGTGGCCACGACAGATTCAACATGCACCAGCTCTTTTGTACACGACGGTCTTTGGTTGGACTGAGTTTCGAACTCGCAACCCTCCGGTTGCTAAGCCGTTGGTCTTCCAACTGGGGTACCGCGGCACCCAGGTATTACAGGACATCACTTTCGGAGCACCCGCTGCAAAACAATTCATCTTCACATCGTAAAGAGAAATAAGTTTAAAATAAAGAATATTAACATTAAGGGAGGAAGTATTTGAAGTAAAAATATATTGGGTTGGCAACTAAGTTCCCGCCGTTTTGAGTCGTTCTATCTGTTGGACATAGAGTTCCGCGTTGACCATTTGGTTCCGTTCAAGCCATTCGTAATGGATAATCTCTTCCCAGTCCCACCATACGCACAACATCGTTTTACGCGGATGAAGATCTTGTTTCACGCGCGGTGTCGCTTGTTTACCGGGGCTAAGCCATTCCTTGCGCTGCTTCATATCATTAACGTACAGGCACCATTTTTCGTCGCCATTAACGATTTGGTAAAGAAATCTTTGCTTGCGCCCATGAGTTGAGCGTTGACGAGCGATTGTGGCTCGTTGATTTGTGTTGTTGTCACTTAAAGCATGCGGAACCCACACTTCTCTATAGCAGTGTGGGTGCATTCCATTTTCTCTGCCAGTTCCCTTGTCATTTGACGCGAATTTTCGTGCAAAAGTTGGTATAATCGCTCTTCATCGAACTCAACTGGACGGCCAGAACGAGGTGCGTCTTTGAGGTCAAAATTTCTATTTTTGAACTTGGCAAACCAATCACGAGCGGTTCTTTCAGCTATAGCACCCTCTCCATACACAGCACAAATGTCGCGAGCAGCTTTTGCGGCCTTAGAACCTTGATTAAAAGCAAAAAGGAGGTGTCGAAAATGCTCATTTTTCTCAACTTGTCATTCCAGTTTAATGATCTGAAAATTAACATAAATTAACTCGAACAAAAAAACATAGATTCCGGTAGAACAAAACATCCTCTTTCGATTGATTTAAAACATTATGCCAGAAACATTTAATGACATGCAGAATGTTAAAATTTAAAAAAAACGGCGGGAACTTAGTTGCCAATCTGATAGATCTAGGGGTATGGAAGAACATAAAATCAGCAAGTACAGAACCAAAAGGCACCCGTTCAATCGCAAAATAGACAGATCATTCGACCGTTTGGTGATCAGCTCGGTACTATAGTCCAGCCGAAAACCGTGTACACGTAGGCTGGTGCGCGTTAAATCAGGTGGCCTCGAATGTCCTAACGGTGACGTGGTGAGTAAGTTTGGAGAGTGGGTTACCAGCTGAGGTGTTGTCCTCGGGTCTTTTCCCTTTGGGGTTGATCCCGGACAGTCGCCAATAGCCCTTAATTACTCCGCCTTATAAAACTATAAGTAACATTTAAAAGACATGAAATCTCACTTTCTCTTTGAATGTATTAAACAAAAAACGACCCTATTTGCGACACTTTCAGTGTTTAAATCAGAACTCCAAACATAATGACGTTAAAGAGAGTCCTGCTGGGGTTGCTTTTGAGGGAGGCGCCCGATCGTAATGCCATCTTAAAGGATTAAGCGCGGTGCACAGATTAAAATGTAATCAAAATTCGCTCCTCGAGTCTCCGAGAACAAGAAAGCAATTTTGAGCCGCCCCGTTTGAATTAGCGAAGACGGATCTGCCGGATTCGAAAGAGAAGAAACGGTTGAGCCGTGGAAACATGAACTTAATATTTTACGACGACGTCGAATTAGAACCGGAGTCTTCTCCCAAATTAAATGCTCCGACACAACAAAATTAAGAATGGGAAATGAAAAATCGGAACGAATTCAACAGCTGGCTTTGCGCTGCAGAACTGTTTGGAGATTAAAGAAGCAAAATGAACATACGAGGTATTGAAGAAATATAAAGTGGAAGTACGAAATATTTTTGTACTTCTAACCGGGTTTTTCATAATATTTTATTCTTCCTCGTGGGCACGTTTTTAGGTGTGTATCTTCACGAATCCGAGGTTCCCGAGTGATTTTTTTCTTTTCCCATGGGGTTTATACTGCCTCTGGTAAATATGGGGAACACAATCCTAGTAACCCAAACAATCTTTCTTCTCTACATCCTTTTTAAGGGCCGCGGAAGCCCGGTTGGAAGAGTAACGGATTAGGAACCGGAGGGTTTCGTGTTCGAATCCAACCAAAGACCGTCGTTTACAAAGGGGGCTGGTGCACGTTAAATCTATCGTGGCCTCAAACGTCTTCACGTTGGCGTGGTGTGGAGTTTTGAGTGTGTGGAGCCAGCTCTTAGGTGAGACCTCGTCATCTGACCGTGGTTCAAAATTACGTGGTGCATTCCTTGAATCTATCCCTTTGGGTTTGATCCCGGACCTTTGCCGATAGCCCGTTGTGCTCCAGTGCGATTTTAATTAAATATCTACCTCCATCCTTTCTTTTCACGATTACTTGACATTGTCGTGTGTTTGGTGCAGCTTTGGGTGAAATATGACCCTTACGCCATATAAGCATCCATAATTTTTTAAAATTTATACCTACATGGATGTGTTTCATATGGCATACTGGCACTCACTACACTTCACGATAAGACACGAAATACTTTTGAATTAAGAAATGTATTGTTTTGCTTACAATATTGAAATTTTTTGTTTATTTCTCAGTTACAACAAACAGATAGTCTCTTAAGTCCATCACGTTCCATTGTCGCAAACCATACCCTTTTCTGGTATCAAGGTGTCCACAAAGGATTATATTAAGTCATTGGGGCAAGAGTCTCGGGATCTGCAAATCAGCAATAAATTACATTCATCAAACCATTTATTAATGTGTGGCCATCTGCCCCAATGCAAGGAACTGATGTCAAACTGGTTCACTTTCGCATTGGGCACACACGATTCACTCATCGTCGTCTTTTGTTGGGCGAGAGTCCACCTTTTTGTCATGCATGCTCATCAGATTTTATTGCTAAACATTTTAATTGACTGACCTGTTTTCGATCATCGTTTGAAATTTTTTAAAAGACCAATTTTAAATTTGCAAGATTGTATCGGGAAAAACACCATCCAAATCTTTTCCCTTTTTTAAGTTCCATTGGATTTTTAAATTTCATAAAATGCTTTTTTTTCCACCACTCTATTTATATCATCCGTTATTTCCATACTTTTTACATTGTACGTCATGTGTGTTGTTAATCAGCATGTTTTTAGACAGAATTCCATCACACTGTATCCGTCAGCAATTTCTACTTTGATTTTTTTCCATTAATATTTTTTAATTTTATATATTCATAACCTGATTCCAAAAAATCATGAAATAAATGTTATGTAAATTTCTTGCGCAGGGACTTGTATCTACATTTTATAACAATTTTTTTTATATCTACATTGATTGGATTTCTTTTTATCTTGCATTTGGCCAGCTTGTCCGTTTTTGAACCTTGCGCCATAAAGCTCCAATTACCTACCTACTTAAGCCCTTCACGTGAAAGGTGATGTGGTTATAAAACATTTTTAACACGTTATGTGACGAGCCTGAGTGTAATCGAAGAGAACCTGTGAAAATATTTTGATTTGATTCAGGGCGACAGTTTGTCAAGGGAGAAGTGACAATGATTGCCGATACTGCACTATTCAAGTGAGGCTTCAAACGGAGTGTGACAAAGAGAAAATAAAAAGCGAAAATATAAATACCAAAGGATTTAAGCTGAGTGAAGGGCGTAACACGATTGTTTTCTTTTGAAAAAATAAAGTCGTTTCGGGAGTAGTCCGAACTTAGGAACACTTTCTGTGGCACCGTCACTTAGAACCTATTAAAATTCATTAACCATACATGACTGTTTATTTGATGCAAAAACGTATTCCTTTAAAATTAAAAGAACCGTATTTCCAGGACAATGTTGCAACTATTTTACATACAAACATTTTAAATCTCCTATAAGTATGGGCCTAGGTAGCCTAGTTGGAAGAGCAACGAATTAGCAATCGGAGGATTGCGAGTTCGAAACTCAGTCTAGCCAAAGACCGTCATGTGCACGGGACTGGTGCACGTTGAGTCTGTCGTCGCCTCATGTCCTCACGTTGGCGTAGTGTGGAAGTTTGGAGAGTGGGGTGCCAGCTCAGGTGTTCTAGTCATCTGACCGTGGTTCAAAATTACGTGGTGTTGTTCTCGGATCTTTCTCTTCATGATGGATCCCGGACCTTCGCCAATAGCCCGTTTTGTTGTTCCAGTGCGACGTTTGTTAAATACGACGATAGAGCTAACTAAAGTGTACTATCTATCAAAATCAAACTTTAAACAGTGTTTATTTACATTGTACTGCACAATACAGAAAAAAGGTTGATATTTTAAATTTAGGTAATATTATTCGAATTTGCAAGCAAATAAACTGAATCTGCAAGACAAATATTTACAAGGATAACTTGCGCGCAGCTTTTTGAGTCAACCGATGCATTTTCTACCTAAATAATGATTGAAATGAGTTACAACAAAGTTCTTAAAATTTTAATTAACACCAATATATATAGGCCATCACCAAAATCAAACAAGAAACTCCAAATCAGAAACAAACGAAATAACCCTTTAGAAGAAATAATAATTAAAATAATCTTTTGATTTTCGCTCTCATGGTTTTAGCAATTGGTCTTGTTTGACAGGGTTCCACTTCTGAATGGTAGGACTATTTTTGTTGGTTGTTTTTATTCCTCTGGTTGTTCTATGATTGTTTCAATTTCGTAGAGGATGTTTTATGATTTTATATTCTCCACTTATCTACGGTATTTCTATTTGAGTTTTCGGGGATTACTTGTGTTAAATTCTTTGGCTGAGCCTCACAAGTACAGAAAAACTCAAAGCTTCTTTTCTTAAAAGCGACTCCTGCTTTACTCCCCTTGACAAAGTAAGCGGGCACTCCCTTTAAAATTGTACATCTTATTCTCTTTTTCTCATGAAAAAGTTTATTTTTCTGGTCGTTTCTACTTCTATATATATGTGTGTATATGAAACGATACCTAAAACTAAACCCCTAAGTACAATTCTCACCTCAGACGTTCCCTTAATACCTTAAAACACCCTTAACGTTCCCCTTTTCTCTTTTCGGCCATTGATTAATATATCTTGCCACCCCCTTTCACCTTTGAACTCAAGCCATCTCATTTACCTTGATTTCCCAAGGACCCTCTTCCTTTCAAATCGGCTGTGCAAGATCTCAAATTATTTCTTCCTTAAACCACCGACTTCTATCAATGAACTTTCTGGATAGATCCCCTGGTCCAATAATCTTCCTCTTAATCCTCATCCCCTAGCGACTTCATTGTAAACTGTTCATTCTTTGGCGAGCCCCTTAGAATAAGGAGCTCTCAGAGCCGTCCCAAACACCCTAACTTCAACAACCTCCACACCTTATGATGTTACTACTTGTCTATTGTTTATTGAAGTAATACAGTATTGTTATAGAACTTTGTGCCTTTCATTTTGTGGAACCAGCATTACACTCAGTACCAATGAATCAATCTCCCCGGTTGCCTTATGCCACTCTTGTCATTACTGCGGGATTATAATCTCTGTTATTATGACACATGTATCTCAAATGATACAAAATATGAAATCATTAATGTCTCACTTAATGGACTTTTTGCAAAAGTTCTTTAATCAAATTTTTGAATATTCAACTTCATTCTAAATTTCATATGTCTAAGTTTAATAATTTGAGGGGTTATAGTGTGTGTGTATGTGTGTGAAACATGCAGTGTGTTAATTATCATTTTCATTCTGAGAAAAATGCGATTAAAATTAAGATAAAAGGGTTAAAACTGAAATAAAGGGAATCAGAAATCTTAATTGTGAGCAAACTATATACAGGGTACAACGCAAAGTCCGTACCCGGCCTTTATTTTCGCAACCGTTGGTCGTAGACTTATACTTCCAATTGCAAAAATGTTTCACATGAGGTAAACATTCATGTTATGACATTTTGAAATTTAAAAAATCAATTTTGTAAAAATTACAAAATCTAACTTTTTACACAATCCCCCGTTCCTTATAGTGATATTTAGTAAAAGTTTACACTCATCTTAACAAACGTAACACAAAAAGTTTCACTTCTGTGTGACAAAAATTGACCGAGATATTTAATTTCAAAGTTTGGGATTTTTTCAGATTTGTTTCGCCTTCATTGAGGGGTCGGTTAAAATATAACTTATAATAATTCGAGATTGAAATCAGAGTGCAACGCCTCTGGTAGTTTGCATTCCGCTGCCATTTATCCGGTTCTTTTTGCGCATTTTTCATTTTAAGGGTGTCGATTCTGCATGATTCGACGATGGTCTACAACTTTCGAATTAACATCTTTTGTCTATCTTGCTTAGTTTCGGAGTTAGATTTCCAAACTTTCCCCACTGGGGGCGCTGCGACCGCTTTCAGTGAATCTGGCGTGTCCACTTTACTATACATGCACCCATCGTTTATGATCGGGGAACCCCCCTTTCGCCGTAAAATGGGCGTTGCACTCTGATTTCAATCTCGAATTATTCTAAGTTATACGTTAACCGACCCCTCAATGAAGGCAAAATAAATCTGAATAAATCCCAAACTTTGAAATTAAATATCTCGGTCAATTTTTGTCACACAGAAGTGAAACTTTTTGTGTTACATTTGTTAGGATGAGTAAACTTTTACTAAATATCACTATAAGGAACGGGGGACTGTATAAAAAGTTAGATTTTGTAATTTTTACAAAATTGATTTTTTAAATTTCAAAATGTCATAACATGAATGTTTACCTCATGTGAAACATTTTTGTGATTGGATGTATATGTCTATGACCAACGGTTCCGAAAATAAAGGCCGGGTACGGACTTTGCGTTGTACCCTGTATATACATTTAAGGCGAATTTTTTGTGTTTTTTACCAGAATCGAAGCATTTAAATTTGAAGGTGTACGTATATATTAGATTTTTTTAAATTTTCGCTCTAAAAATTCAGTTTTTTCCAACATGTTATTGTCTTATACTTAAAATAATTTCAGTGAGAAAAAATCAGATTAAGCTAATTATTAATTACCAAATTTAGGTATAATCAGATAATTAGCATGTTTTTTGAACTCGTATCTCAAATTCTAATGTGTTCAGAAAGACCATTCCTATTGGAAATTATTCCTAGTACTATTCTTTATGTTTGACCCTCAATCAAGTTGCTAGAGGGAATAGATTATCTTTTACAATTGTTTCCCCCAATAAAGTCTAAAAAGATTTTTTCAGGAATTTTAAAATTTAAAAACCAACTAAAAATTTCGTAACTAATAATTCTGACTGAGGTTCAAAACATCCACTGCATTATATAGATTATGATACAAAAATAATTATCATAGATCAATTCATTGTTGAGTTATCACTGTTTGAACAAAGCATCGTATTGCAAAAACAGTTCTTCATAAATTGAGTTTAAAGTTTCGGAAACATGTTTGTACTGGTGACAGTACCTAATGAAAAACCCTTGTAACTAGAAAAGTATTCCGAATATTTACAAGATCTTGGTATCGTTTAAGCGCTAAGAAATTGGAAAATATTTTGAAGCAATAAAAAGAAAGTAGATATTGTGGTCAATTTTCGTATACATCGAAAAATTGAAAATAAATAAGCTTTAAAGGAAGTGTGCCCCTTTAAGTAAAGTGTTCCTTTGAAAGGTTCTCCTTCCAGAACCAGTGTTTTCGTAGAATCTCCTTCCATCTTGGCTTCTTTTTTGTTCGGATAAGCATCTCGGCAGCATTGTTATTTGGGGGGGCCATTGCAGCGAAATTTTTCGGCCCATAAAGCACGGCCGTCTCAGCTGCGCCAAGCGCTTTGCTGTCTTTTTGCTCCAATACTTCAACTTATTGGGAGAAACTCTTACTTAGAGTTGTTCTTGTGTGCTCACTTGAGCGGATTGGCAGCACGAGGATTGGCTTCGAGGCGTAATTTGTCCAGTTTCTGGAGCCAGGAATGAGGCGAAAAGGATAAAAAAATATCCAAACATTCTTTCACTCCTCGAGTTTTGTTTTTTGCTCTTTGTGCAGCGGAGGGTGTTTTTAGTGAATTTGTTTTTCTGACTCGATTAAATCCAGTTCATTAAGTGGCGCCGTTTTACAAAGCTCGATTGGATCGCCTTCGAATGCGGGATGCGCCCTCCTTTGTCAGGGCTTTGGGGGGCGAAAGGAAGGGCTTTGTTCGAAAACGACCCTTTCCGCAGAAGTCGAAATTGATAACGCTCGGAGAAATGGAAATCGAACGTGAGAGCGATTTCGATTGTTTTTCTTTCGTAAAAGAATGACTCGAAACAAAACGCGTCTCTGTTTACCCACTGAGTAGCAATGTCACCTAAAAATACATTTCGCTTCTTAATTCCAAATTATCTTAATTGTCTTCGTTTAAATGGTCCGCGGTAGTCCAATTGGAAAAGTAACGAATTCACAACCGGAGGGTTGCGAGTTCGAAACTCGGTCCAGATAATGACCGTCGTGTTCATCACGAAGGCTGGTGCACGTTAAATCTGGCGTGGTGTGGCAGTTTGGAGAGTGGGGTGCCAGCTCATCTGACCGTGGTTCAAAATTACGTGGTGCTGTCCTCAGATCTTTCGCTTGGGGATTGATCCAGGACTGTCACCAATAGCCCGTTGTGTTGCTCCATTGCGACGTTACTTAACTACAGTTACCATCTTCGTTTAAATCCCTCACGATAGTAAAAAAATTCTGTGTTCACCCTGTTTTGTTTCCTGTGAGTTTTGCTTAGCCATTTATTTTTTAGGCGTTGTCATGCTGAAAGTTAGAAATAAAGGTTTTCTCTGTTTCTGTGGTGATACAAAATGGGAAACACTCATTGATATGCCTCAACCCGAACTTCATGATGCAAAATCAAAAGAATTTTATTTTATTCTTAATTTAATTAATTGAACACGTGAAAATTAAATGGATGTATTAAAATATATTGCCTGCTTAGAGCAGAAACGCATTAACCGTCTTTTTCCGGAGACATTAAATGCTTATTTTTGTGATGTGAAATACATTATCATATTGTAATATGTTTGAAACAAATACAACACTCGGATCTTTCCCTTTGGGATCGATTCCAGACCGTCACCAATAGCCCGTTGTGTTTCTCCAGTGTGACGTTAATTAAAATACCTACCAAATACAACACTTTCTGAAATTTATTTATTTATTGACCTAAAAACTAATAGTCTTTAATCTAAATAGTTGCTGCACTGTAAAAAAAATTTTTGTCAGTTAACGAATTTCTGCTCAAAGCCGACTACGTTAATGCAGAGCGGATTAATTTTTCAATGCGTAAATCTGTACACGTACTGTTGAAAGCATGCATTGAGTGCACCTCATCGCTATAAGTCGTAAGTCGAAAAATAGCAAAATTCACTGTCCGAAAAGTCACACCAACTCATAATTGTATCGTGCCTCAATATATCGCTTATCAGACAACATCTCTCATTACCTGTCCCCTGATCCACGTTGGCAAATAGCAGGGAAATAAAACAAGACCTCGCAAAACTCTTGGAGACTGAAATCCATTCAACCTCCTACTATTTGTCGTACCGTCAATGATAACTGCGTTTCATTCACAGCCATTGAGAAGCTCTTATCCATTTCAACGCTCTTGATCAGCACTTCGGAGCTCTCCCAAGTGCTCATCCAGATCGAAGCTCAACTCTTTCAAGATTTCAATAAAACAAATTTACTCTGGGCTGGACATTACCTAGAGCCAGAAAAAATAAAAACTCAATACTAAAAAAAACTGTCAATACATATACACTATATGAACAAAAGTATTTGGACACTGCATGTTTTTCAGAAAAGTGCTTTATTCTATTTAGTAACAGGTAGTCCCTCCTTTTGCTTGTATTACAACTGCAACACGTCGAGACATATTTTCCACAAGTTCTCTACAAGTCGGCAGGAATAGCTCGCCATGCCTCTTGCAAGGCTGTGAGAAGAGATTGTTGTGAAGATGGTGTCGTATACCCGTCGCTCCAGTTTGTCCCACAAGTGTTCGATCGGATCGAGATCGGGGCTCTGAGCAAGCCAGTCGAGCAAATTCACTTCATTTTCCGGAAACCAGTCGAGCACACGTTTTGCAGTATGACATGGAGCTCGATCCTGTTGGAAGAAACATCGCCGTAGTATTGCCATAGTGTAGGCAAGGCCGAATTACCCAGAACGTCGAGGTGCAGTCAGTGTTCATGGTACCAGGTACATAAAGAAATGGGCCGAGTCCTAACCAGGAAAACTTGATTTTTGCAGTGTCCAAATACTTTTGTCCATATAGTGTATTTATATTTATTCAGTTCTTTTCTTAATCTACTAATTAGGATCCCCGAATACCAAGGCAGGCCCATTTATCAAGTGCTATACTGTCATTACTGAAGATTGGGGCCCCTTCAGGGCCAGGTTCTCCATGACCTCCTCAACACCAAATAGCAGGGGAAATCTCAATCCATACTCGTAAAATTGGTAGTTCAGCTTTAAGAAGTAAGCTCATTGCCATTGACGAAGGCCTTAGCTACATCATGTCTGTTCCGAACACAAAGGTAGTTTGGATTTTGTCTGACCAGTTGAAGCTCCATCCAACATCTATCTAATTGGTGCAGTGTGGGAGATAGAACTGGCTTAGAGATCCTTAGCAGACTCAAGTCATCCTTCTATGAGGTGCACCTACAGTGGATCCCTTCACATGTGGACCTCAGGGAAACGAAAGTAGTAGCGGATGATTTGCCGAAGGATGAACCATTGTCCGGTATCCACTCATTGACGTTTCTTGAGCTTTACTCTATTGGAAAAATTCTTGATAAGAAGGCATGGATCGGTACACTCTTGGTATCGTGGAGATCGTCCCGGAAGATCTCTTGCTCTCAATTGCGACAGACCTATTCAGACTGTGCTCTCCCACTTTTTCAGTGGCCATCTGAGGAGTCTAACATCTTGCTGTGGTCACTAGATTCATCCTGTTTGTCTTAAATGTCCAGGTCTCTCCAGCTCGCATTCTCGAGTGCATGGAGTTGTCCCGAGACGACCTGTTTTCTCAATCTCTTTTGGTATATGCCTTTTTGCGAGCGAATGGACTTGTGTATTAGGTCTAGCTGGAGCTTGAGTGGAGATTAGCAGCCAGAACAGGGGACGGTTTCCGTATTCACTTCAGGGTCGCGTCATAATCGCCCTGCCATAAGTGAGATTTTTTTGGGTCATCTACAGATAATCGTCCAGTCAGGTGGTTTGAGGTTCTTCATCGGTCAAACCCCGGAACGAAGGTGGAAGAATCATTTGTGATGCACCATACAAAATATACAAGTACCATACAAGTACAAAAATATTCTACCGCATTGGAGTTTTGCATAATTTTAAATAAAAACTTACGTATATAATTGCATTTTTCCTAGCAAGTAAACTTTTCTCAACCTTGCTGTATCTCTTCGATCGTGTACACGGGGGCTGGTACACATTAAATCTATCGTTGCCTAAAATGTCCTCGCGTTTGCGTGGCGTGGACGTTTGGAGAGTGGGATGCCAGCTCAGATGATGTCCTCGTCATCTGAACGTGGTTCAAAACTGCGTGATGTTGTTCTCGGATCTTTCCTTTGGAGATGGATGCCATACCGCCGCCAATAGCCCGTTATATTGCTCCACTGCGACGCTATTCAATTACCTACCTAGAGGTCCGATCCCCCTTCAATTACAGTACACCCCGAATAGGATGTTACATGTGTTCAGATAACATGGGTAATCAAGTATACAGGATTGGTTGAGGCTTTATGGCGCAAGGGCCACATTTGACCTTGCTGCGCCAGACACAAGACATACAATATCAAGTAATAGACACACACAATGAAAGCTTTACTGACGCATAAGAGAGAAATACACTCAGGGAGAAATTCAAGTATACTGGGATCACCATTATTAGAATTGATGAAAAGGCAGATGGCTGACATATCAGATAGGTAGTTAATTAGCATTCACACTGGAGCAGCATAACGGGCTGCGAGAAGTCCGGGTAGGGAGGTATATTAATTAACGTCACACTAGAGCAGGGGTAGTCAACCTTTTTATACCTACCACCCACTTTTGTATCTTTGTTGGTAGCAAAATTTTCTTACCGCCCACCTGTTCCGCAGTAATTTAATTTACTGCGGAACCGAGTAACGCGACTATTTGTGAGTACTTTGCAACCGCAAATATTTATGAGTACTTTGCAACCACAAAGTACTCGTAATTTTTGAGTGGAGGTTTAGTAAAAATATGCAATTAAATTTATCTTTTTTATTTATACTTTGCATATGTTTATAATACACAGAAAATTTAATTTGCTGCATTTCTGCATATGCATCGATATAGCGCCTACTAGGATGGAAGCTGCTTAAAATGAAGAAAAAGAAAATTACATATAAAAACTATAAAAGTATAAAGTCCATTAAATGACTTTCAATTAATTATTAATGATATCTTTGAGGCTGATGCTGCGAAAGTAAATATTTGATATCTGGCTCAATTTTCGTAATTAACAGACGAAGGTCTCTTTCGGAAATATTCAGACGGTTTCTCTGTTTAGTGATAATATGATTAACAGCACGAAGCCTGATTCTACAAGATATGAGGTAGGGAAAGGTATCAATAAATTGAATATCATTTTCCACATATTTGGATATAACGCAGGCATTTTTTATTTAGCCATAGGTTTTCATATCCACCACTATCGAAATTATATTTACTCATCATTTCTAAGTTCTATCAGTTCTTGGCAAGTTGTACCAGCCTCCTCAATATTTGCAGTAAAAGGATTTTTCATCCAATCATACACCTTCAAGTTCAAAATATTTTCAAATCGTTTTTCCATATCCAATTTAAGTTCGTTAAGGTGGCTACTGAATCTTTTAATCTCCTCTGGAGTTACATCATCTTTTATAGATGATAATTCGGGAAACTGATGAAATTCTCTCTTCAATAGATTATAACGAAGATCAAGTTTGTCGATAAATAACGACACAATATTTTGGCAATATATAAGAGTTTTATTAGCTCCTTGAAGCTGCAAATTGATTTCATTAAATCTCTTGAAAATATCTGCCAAATAAAAGGCATTCTTTACTGTTTTCAATTGTTGACAGAGATTGGTCTCATTAATACTTTCAAAAAAATGTACTTTATATAACACACACTATCATATAATGTTACAAAACGAGACAAACATGTTGCCTTTGACAGACACCAAACTTCTGTGTGTAAAAGAAACCTAATAAATTCCTCATTACTGTCCTGGCACAGCTGTCGAAACATTCTATCATGATTGGCATTGGATTTGATCTTATTTACAGCTCTAATTATTGTAGTTAATGATGAATGGTACTTAAATGTTTTCCTACAGGATGTTGTCTGTGCCATCACACAATGAATACATAAAACATTTAGCACTTCCTTCAAATAAGCAACAAATCCACGATAGCGATATCCATTGATTCTGCTCCATCAGTAGCGCATGCAACAATATTGTTCAAAGGTATATTATTTTTGCAAAGTATGATTTCACAGCATTAAATATTGATAATACCCTTGTATCTGTAATGAGATTTATTGCGAATAGCATTTCTTCTCGTAATATATTGTTTTCATCAAAATAACGTACATATGTCATCAATCAAACATTATCTGCAATGGTAGACTCGTTCAATTGTACAGAAAATGAAGAGTTTTGAAGAATACCTATAAGTTTATTTTCAACATTAACTGCCATTTCTTCAATTCGCCGCTTTAGTGTTCTATCGCTTAGGGGCAACGTTTTTAAAGCTTCAGGTATATCCTGATGCATTACTGTTGAGATAAATTCTTCTATAGAGGATATTATTAAAGTTTCTCCGATATTATAGCTTTAACCACTTTTTGCAATTGTGAAATGCGATAAGCTGCAGTTATTCCATCTTCGATCATGTTGTTTCTTAAATGATGCAAGGATTGTTGGACCATTTTGAAATTTTTTATATATTTCCTGAAAATATTCAATGGACTTGCCTTTATCTTTTGGATGCTTTGTAGCAAGATGTTATCTCAATCGACTTGGCTTCATTGTATAATGTTTTATGACACAGTAAACACATTGGGAGTTGTTTATTTACAACAGATTCGATGAAACCCATCTTCAGATACTGCGATAAATAGCCACGAGTGTATTTCTTTTAGAGACATGGACTCAACATTTCACGCAATTTATAAAACTTGTCTGAAGTCATAGGCACGTGCTTACTTTCATAAATCTAACTCCGTACTGGCCCTACCATGAAACGAACTCAACTTGAGTGGTGGCCGCTGGTACACCCCGACCTCGTCATGCGCACTACAACCTGCTGTCATTGAGTCATAGATGCGCCGTGATAACAGAAAGTAACTTCAGCATCGGACAAAACCCCTACAGCCCACCACAAAAGCTTGAATCGCCCACTAGTGGGTGGTAGGGACCAGGTTGACTATCACTGCACTCGAGCAACACAACGGGCTATTGGTGACGGTACGGGATCAACCCCCGAAGAGAAAGATCCGAGGACAACTCCACGTAATTTTGAACCACGGTCAGATAACGAGGTCACCCCTTAACTGGCACCCACTCCAAATACCCCCATAACACGCCAACGTGGGCGACGTTCCGGGACCATCCTGAAGGAAAGGATTCAAGTTCGGAGAGTGGGGTGCCAGGCTCAGGTGTTGACCTCGTCATCTGACCGTGGTTCAAAATTTCGCGGTGTCGTCCTCGGGATTGATCCCGGACCGTCGCCAATAGCCCGATGTGTTTCTCCAGTGCGACGTTAATTAAAAATACCTACCGTACGCAGAGCGCGGCCAAGGTCTTCTCCACAACCTCCCCGCAGCATGTCGCACAATCCAGAGGTATTATTTTCCATTGCTGCAGGAGAATTACAATCTGTATCAAGAAAACGATCAACGTCAAAAATCCGGAGTAATTTTGGCCCGCACATTTATTTATTCCCTCCCCGCGTGCCTGAATCCAGCTGGAAAGAAATCGAGCAATAACAAGGGCTGAACTTTTCCCGATACTGCCTGCACGGCAACCTCTCTCTCTCTGAGACATTAGCCCCGCGGGTCCCGATATTGGAAGAGTAATTTAAGGAAGATGGATGGATATAAATAATGAGATATAACGGTTTTCTGTAAATTGGGGACGAATGATATTATTGCGGTAGGTTGCATAAAAGGCGACATTTTCTTATTTAAGTTGATGACACTATGGAGACTGAGTTTGTTTTCCGAGAACCTGAACCGAATCACCGGTTGTGAGAATTACCGTTACTGAAACTTCATTACCGGTTTCCTTAGTTATGATGGATTATTTCAGCTTTATTTTTTTTATACTTCAGGGATCAAATTGTGCATCGGTAAATAGATTGCAAATTACGTCGTAAGCCAGTAGTGGTATGTTTTTAAGGTGCATGTACACTGCTGGCCACCGTAAATGCAACACCCTGAAGGAAGCATGCAAATAATATGAAATTTACAACATGCATTAGCGGAGGTGAGATATGCAAATGATTAGAATTTCAGCGCAGACGCACATCACGCGCGCCTGTGGCGCCACTTCAAAGCGCTATTTAAGGCTTGGAGATTTCGACGATTTCAAGTACGGCAATTGTGTTTTTCTTGTGGTTTTTCAAAAAAACGATCAATTATGCCTCGTAGAAAACAGCGATCATCTTTTGATCAAGTATCCGAGTTCGACAGAGGAAGGATAGTGGCCTACCGAGATTGTGGATTATCTTTCAGGGAAATCGGTAGTCGTGTTGGACGAAACCAAACAACTGTAATGCGGATATGTGATCGTTGGATGCAGGAGGGTACGACGGACCGACGTGTTCGATCGCATCCACCTCAGTGCACCACTTCACGTGATGACAGGCATATTGTGCGTATGGCAGTGACGGATCGCTCAGCCACATCACGAACCATAGCACAGCACATTCAGTCTGTACCGCATCATCCAGTGTCTGCGCGTACCATTCGACGCCGTTTACAGCAGAGTGGTCTGTCCGCAAGACGTCCATTGCTTCGTCTACCCTTGACGCAGAACCACAGACGTTTCCGCCGCCAATGGTGCGATGAAAGAAGGATGTGGACGGCAGAATGGAATGAAATTGTCTTTACTGACGAGTCACGCTTCTGTCTGCAACACCACGATGGTCGGATTCGAGTCTGGAGACACCGTGGAGAGAGGATGCTGAACAGCTGCGTTATGCACCGCCACACTGGT
This sequence comes from Meta bourneti, assembly GCA_933210815.1. Lineage (NCBI taxonomy): Eukaryota > Metazoa > Arthropoda > Arachnida > Araneae > Tetragnathidae > Meta > Meta bourneti. The sequence goes on from OW119929.1 coordinate 9,624,492, forward strand.
CCTGCACCGGGTATTATGGTATGGGGCGGTATTGGATATCACTCTCGCACTCCTCTAGTACGCATTGCCGGTACTTTAAACAGCCAGCGCTACATCTCCGAGGTGTTGGAGCCAGTTGTCCTTCCTTACCTTCAGGGCTTGCCCACAGCCATATTTCAACAGGATAATGCGCGGCCACACGTGGCACGCATTGTCCAAGGGTTCTTCGTCAATCGCCAGATTGAATTGCTTCCCTGGCTCTCCGGATCTTTCGCCGATAGAAAACATGTGGTCCATGGTTGCTCAACGATTGACCCAGAATACATCCCCAGCTGCCACACCAGATCAACTTTGGCAACGTGTGGAAGCTGCTTGGTCTGCTGTACCCCAAGAACACATCCAAAGTCTCTTTGAATCAATGCCGAGGCGTGTGGCAGCGGTGATCTCCAACAATGGCGGCTACTCTGGCTACTGAATTTGGCAGGAACCACACTTCACAGAAGTCTATAAATTTAATCATTTGATACTTGGTCAACATGTTATCTACAAAATAAATTTTGTTGTGATATCTCTTGTCTTTCTTGGTGTTGCAATTTGGGTGGCCAGCAGTGTATGTAGGATACTCTAACCACTTTAGGATGAGTCTCTACTGTAGCAAAAGGGATAAAAGCGACATAATTAACAATTAAAAAATTTATTTACAAATAAAGGGGGGAATATTTACAGATTAAAAATAGTTAACAATTTCACTTCATCGGGTATTAGTTAGACATGGCCGTAAGCCATCCTTTTCTCTCGTCATCGTTCTGCAAGTGTCTCTGGACTCTCTGGTAAAATCGTCCTAAGCCAGTCCGTTTATCTTGGCGGCGATCTTCATTTTCTGTATTACACACATGGAGTGGCAGATGGAATGCTGATCTTTAAAATATGACCCACACTCGTCCATATTGACATAGCCAGGTCCTCCGGATATACACGAAATGAGAGCAGGACATCATCACTACCTGAAAAATATAAAAGGAAAAGAGAAAGAAAGAGAAAGAATAATGTCAGAGTGGAGCATGTTTGAGATGCTCTTGTACATTTTTTCACAACGCAGCACTTGTACAACGGTGGGTTGATTTCAGCGTCTTCGTGCAGCTTTCTGTGGAAAAGCATCGTTTCGTCGTGTGCAGTGGTAAACATCGTTAATGCGAGTGTTCATTTTGTGGCCGTCTTGAGTACAAGCTGCATTCGTCGTTGTCTTCGATCATGTACGTCGTGAAGTTCTGCATCGTAAAAATCGATAACACAAAAATACAAAAGTTGTTTGAAAAAAATATATATAAATTGTACAGTTCAGTTTTGTGAATGTGGTTCAATGTTTTTAATTGAACCAGGCTTTCATGTGGTCGGCTGCAGTTGAAGTTGGTTGGGTCCATCGTGTTGACCAATTTTATTGACTTCATGCCGGTCGTTTGGGAGAGATTTAACAATTTGTTATGGACCATAAGGCCAGTTCAAAACTGTTCTTTTGATGGCTACTTTGTCGCCGATGTTATGAATGTGCGAGTTTTTTTCGTTTGTTGTACTGTGGTGTATTTTCTGCTTAAATTTTTAAGATGTTATGTTTGGCTTCATCGCGAAGAATGAGTTTATCGTTCATCGTGGCTTGTAGATATTCATCTTCTAATATTTGTTTGATTTGGATGTCATCTTTAGTTTTCATTTTTACGCCAACTAAGAGTTCAAAAGGTGTAAATTTAGTGATTCTGGATGTGGTACTGTTGATTATGCGCTGTACTGTTGCGACGCGTTTGAACCATTTATTGGGTTCGTGTATGGACAATTTTGTCAAAACTGGGATAAGAGTTTTGTGATAACGTTCAACTTGGCCGTTGCCTCTGGGTACTCCGGTTGATAATAGCAAATGTTCGATATCTTCCTTACAATGAGTTTCGTATTCTTTGGAGGTAAAAGCACTACCGCACTACCTCTGTCAAATTATTCGACTAGGGTTTCCGAAAATGGTTTGCTGATGTTTGAGCTTGTCGAGAGCATCATTTGCTGAAGTTGATTTAGGAATTTCATCGCTTAAAATTGTGTTCATTTCAAATCTGTCGTTTCTGTTTTGTTTGTAATTACTAATTCTACGATATGGCGCATGTGTTCTTGATCTTTGATGTGGGAGACCTCTATTGGGTCCAAATTAACTGCATGGGCCATGTACATCAAGGTGTTGGAATCTGAATTTTCTCGAGGTTTTGTTTCGTTTCTGCAAATTTGAACAGTTTTTGCACATAATATTTTGTTATGAACTCTTATAGTACTGTTTGTAAAAATATAGAATTTACTTGATCGAGAATGTCCATTCCAATCACAAAAATATTGCATTTGTCTAAGAACGTAAACATTTTTCGATGTAATTACATCATCAATACGAATTTGGGCATTGAAATATCCAATAGGAGTAATTTTATCACCGCTTATACCCATTAATGATATATTGTTTGTAATCAATGTAGTGTTTTCGAGCGTGTCGTATAATTCCTTGTTGATTATTGTCACCTCGCTACCTGTGTCAATTAAGGCAATGTGTTCTGAATTGTTGAGGATAACATTCTTTTGAAGTTTGAGGGAATCCGCAACTACAATAGTCTTTACTTCACGTGTTTTGGAACAGTCTCTTGCAATGTGTTCATTAAAAGAATTACATTTAAAACATCTCTTGCCTTTTAATTTATCGGGACAATCAAAAGATTTGTGTTCCGTTTTCCCACAATTGTAACATCTATTTTCATTTGTCGTAGGTCGTAGACGTGCATTCTTGTGCGAGTGTTCTAGTTTCCACGAATTATTTTTGGTTCGTTAAAACGAGGCTTCGGAGTATCGAAATATTGTGGTTGAATGTTTTGAAAGGAGTTTGGTCGTTTTCCATGAACAGAAATTTTCTCATATATCTTTAATTTTTCTTTAAATTGCAAAAGATCTTTGGCATCATACAAAAGCAATTTGTTAGTATTTTCAGGAATACCGGCAATTACATATTCGATGAGGGAGGCTTCATCAATATTTGAACGACTAGCAATTTGTCTCGTTGCAATTAAATATTCAGAAAGTGACTCAGTAATTTTAAGTTTACGGGAACTTAAAATGTTATGTATGTCAATCGATGGATACCTGAAAACTAAATTCCAAAAGTAATTGTTCTTTCAATTTATCAAAAGCAAACATTTGTTTCAAAGTTGATAAATACAGTTTGGCAGGATCAGCTAATGCTTTCTTAGTAAACAAAATTTTTTGTTGATCGGGGTGATATTATAAAAAGTAAACATTTCTTCTATCTCATCCAAAAATCAATCAATAGAATATGTATCTCTCTCCGTTAAATACGCGAACAGTTTCAATAATATCTTTCAATGAAAAAGATACTCCACCTTGAGTGGGCATATGCAAACACTCTTGAAAAGAATTTGTAGCAACAGCAAATGGAATACTTTTTTGCGGAGATTCGTTTGAAGAAAAAGACTTCTTCGTTTCGTTTAAGCATGGGATGGGGTAAGCCAGAATTACTGATGTTTTGATTAACGGGTTGTTGATACATAATTGTTCCGTTTTGGAATGAATCATCATGAGAAACTATTACAGCCGTTGGGTTGGGACGAGAATTTGTTTCGTCGTCACTTGTCAGCGTCAGAATTGGATTGCGCACTTTGATCGAGGTCTAAACTGTTACTTCAAGGCGTAGAATATTGGCAATTGAAATAAGATCGGGAAAAGAGAATTTTTCAAGAACTGTTTCTTTTTTCAACGTTAGATCACAATCGGATGGAAGGCCAGAAAATTTTCTCCCAAATCTGATCTGTTAAGTCTTTCATTGTCTGTTTCAAATACCAAAGAATGAAAAATTTTGATATTTTTGGTAAAGGCTGATTTTATGCTTTCGCGCATCCTGGGAATATCACCAAGAGTTTTTGCCATGATCAAGGATAACAAAACAATTTTCTCAAAGAAATTTCCTACTCACAGTTTAGACGGTCTCGCAGCTAGGTAATCCAATCGGGTTTTGTCAGTGTAGACGATTTCACAACGATGTAATCCAATCAGGTTGCTTTCGGTTTCAAACACACATTAGTTCTGTAAGATAATTCATCACTCGAAGTCTCCTTAATGAACGTCGTGATCACTTCTTGTATTCTTTGCGGCGAGTGTGTCTAGGGAGGGGTTCTGCTCGGTAAAGCACGGGCCGGCCCCCATATAGTATACTCTAACCACTTTAGGATGAGTCTCTACTTTAGCAAAAGGGATAAAAGCGACATAATTAACAATTAAAGAATTTATTTACAAATAAAGGGGGAATATTTACAGATTAAAAATAGTTAACATTTTCACTTCATCGGGTATTAGTTAGACATGGCATCCTCTTCTCGCGTCATCGTTCTGCAAATGTCCTTGGACTCTGGGAAAATCGTCTTAAGCCAGTCCGTCTAGCCTTGGAGGCGATTCTTCATTTCCTGTATTACACACAGGGAGTGGCAGATGGAATATTGATCTTTAAAATATGACCCACATGTATACACTAGAAATCACGAAAATCGACCAGAATATAGATACCTTTTTATTAGTTCAAAATATTTTTCAACTACTTAACTTTCAAATAATACCAAGATCTCGTAAATATTCGAAATAGTTTGCTAGTTACAAGGGTTTTCGTTAGTTACTGTCACCATAGACGAACAGATGCTTTGTTCGAACAGTGATAACTGAACAATGAATAGATCTATTATAATTATTTTTGTATCATAATCTATATAAATGCAGTGGATGTTTTGTCCTTCAGTCAAAGTTATTGGTTAAGAAATGAATTTTCAATTGATTTTTAAATTCTGAAATTCCTGAAAAATCTGTATTTATTTATTTATTTATTTTTTTTTTTACTTTCTTGATGAAAAGAAATTGTGAAAAAACTATTTTTTCTAGCAACTTGATGGAGGGTCAAAACATGAAGAATAATATTGGAAATAATTTCCAATAGGAATTGTCTTGTTCTTTGAACAAATTATAATTTGATATATCGCTGTTCAAAAAACGTGCTAATTATATATAAATTAAACAATAAATGGTTAGCTTAATATGAACTTTTCACACTGAAATGAGTTTAAGCTCAAACCAATAACCTATTGTAAAAATATTGGAATTTTAAAGTCAAAATTAATAAAAAAAAATCTAGTACATTACGTACATCTTAATCTAAATACCTTTGCTTAGTAAATCTATTTCCCTATGGTTAACATGTGGGTCGTGATTCCAAGATGCGATCGTTCTCTACATCCTTTCTTTTCACGATTACGAAACATCTATCTTGTGTTTAGCGCAGCTTCGCCAGATATGGTCCTTGCTCCAAAAAATCCAAAACCAACTTTCGTCATCTGACCGTGGTTCAAAATTACGCTGTGTTGTACTCGGATCTTTCCCTTCGGAACTGATCCCGGACCGTCGTCACTAACCAGTTGTGTTGCTCTAGTGGGACGTTAATTAATTACCATTACCATCTATACAATCACCCCTCGGTCTCACCCCTCACAGACGTGATCACATCTCTGACCATGTGACACTTACGACTTCCCTTTCCCCATCAAGTAGGAGTTCGGTAAACAGGCAGAATGTTATACTACACCAGCCATGTGGGTATCGAGGGCAATGAATCAGCCGGCAATGCTGCGAAAACCGCCTCTACCCCATTGTCCCTGGCTGTACCCTTTTCAGACATCAAGTTCCATGAAGGATTTTATTCCCAGCTTTTATGGCAAGAGTCCTAGAACCTGCAAGTCGATTACAAACTTCATCTCATTAAACTTATCGTTAACCAGTGGCCAGTTGCTACAGTGCGGAGGATTGATATTAAATTGACTCGCTTCCGCATTGGACGTACCAGATTTGCTCATCGTCATTTATTACTTGAGGAGTGATCTTTCGTGTTACATACTTGCTTTACACCTTTTACCGTTCATCACATTTTAATAGTTTGCTCTGATTTTAATCATCATCGTCGCAGGTATTTTAATAGCTCTGTTTTAACTGTGCAGGGTTTGATAGGGGAAAACACACAGCCGAATCTTTTTCCTTTTTAAATACACTTGTTTTTTTTAAAATGCTATTTAACATATACAGGGTGTCCCAAAAAGGTTGTTCCGCAATTTATCTTTTTACCATTTGGAGATAGGTAGGCAATGTAAATTGCAAAAGTACTCCAAATAAGGTAGGTAATTAAGATATGTGAATAAAATTATCACGTGATAACAATTTAAGCGGATTCTGTTTTTAATTTTTATACAACCCCTCTAGATAAAAATCCGATATAGCAATAATATTCCTTACCTTCATCCCTATCGTTAGCAGAAAACTGCATTTCTGTAGGTTGAACAGTAACGGAGGTATAATGAAGCAAAGAAGTTGACTTATACCGCTTGTGCACAGCTGTTCAAGCAGTCAGATTAGGGACCGTATACACAATGCTAAAAAGCATTTTTTTCAGTCAGAAAGTGCAACATTGTGCAAAGTAATGTAGTATTGCAACTGCAGATGAAAATCGCACTGAATAATAGTAGACAATGTAATCTTCAATAAAAAATATTGTAAAAAATGGTTTAAATAAAAATAAAAGAAAATTTACAACGCATGTTCAAAATGTTTTCCATCTGCAGCAATGCAGAACTCCGCTCTTCATTTCTGGCCATCGTTCTAAATTAGATACGGCCTCTTTAAAATGGAAACTCTTGTATCTCCGTTACTATTCAACCTACAGAAATATGGTTTTTTACTAACGATAGGGATACAGATAAGGAACATTTTTGCTACCTCGGATTTTTATCTAGAGGGGTTGTATACAAATTGAAAACTGTATCCGCTTAAATTGTTATCACGTGATAATTTTATTCACATATCTTAATTACTAATCTTATTTGGTGCACTTTTGCAATTTACATTGCCTACCTATGTCCAAATGGTAAAAAGATAAATTGCGGAACAACCTTTTTGGGACACCCTGTATATCTGTATGAGATTGTTCATCCTGCTCGGTCGTCTACCGTTAAGTTAATAAGATAATGAGAACTAGAACGCTCGTAACAAAACAAAAGTTTGGATCACAATAGAATCAGTGATTCCAAGCGCCATGCAACACCCGTTTCAAAGAAGCGCAAGAAGGTTTTGAGGGCCATTAGGAAAAAAGTAGTTGATTTAACTTCTGTAGAAGGTGATCTTTTATAAACCAGGATAATTTTTGAGCTTCATTTTCCATTTAAAGGTAAGATTCATTATTGATTTTTGTTTTTAGCTTTTTCTTTAAAATGACATTTTAGAACTTTGCTTTTACGCACAACAGTTATGCTTCAAATGTTATGAAATTTGGTAGGAATACTTTCAAAGAGTTCATAAAGGGAATGAACCACTTGTAAAAGCCACTTGTAAAAAGAAAGTAATTGTGCATTACTTTTTTTATTTTTAATGATAAAAGTTATGCGTTGCTATAATTTATGAAAGATTTTCTTCTTGATTGAACTTGAGCATCTCCAGTTTTTAAAAGAACTGGTTTACAATTATGTGAGTGGTACATTCCCTAAAGGAGGTTTCAATCTTCAAAATAAAATTTAAAAAATAAGAATATCTTAATTTAAATTTAAGTTATCATGTCTTGCGGTAGTGCTAGTTTTTGTCTATTTTTCACCTCCTTTTTTTGTCTTTTAAATTAAAAAAAAATCATTAATTTTTTTATATGTTATTCTCTACGTTTTTATCCATATTCTATAATATAGTGCACAAAAAAGTCAAATTTCAAATTATTTCCAAAAATCCTATCCGAAGGTAGTCGGATACCTTAATATATATAACGTAACAAATACAGCCGGCAACATCGATCAACTATTAACATCAACTAACAATGCAATCTCAGCACAGCCGCTGAACCTCTCTATTTGCCATTTTCAAAAAGAACGACGCTCTCGATCTCGAACATTCGTGCTCAGCCTAAAAAACTCAGGCGTTGCCAGATTCCGGTAGCCAAGTGTGTTGCCAGATTCTAATATACTCGAGAATTAAAATCCTATATATATTTATTCATGAATTTTACACATTATACATTTTACTCCAATTAATTTCTTTCGACTGATTCTCTTAAACACTACGTTTTAATGCAGAGGCTGTTCGGACATTTTTTGAACGATTTTTATGAGCTGTAAAAAAGGTGTGTGTGCTACGAAATAATTTTATTTTCGCAGCAGTTAAATAGTTAAAGTATAAATTATCGTCTGCTAACTCAGTTTTGTTTACTTTCAAAATGGTGCTTTTAAATAAGCAATGGATGGAAGGCTGTTTCCGCAGATAATTATGCTTATTCAATTATTCAAAAACGCTGTAAAAGTCACGGTTTTTCGATATCTAAAGGTACGATAAGTAATATTAATGAGAAAGGAGAGAACGTAAAAGTGTAAAAATACTTCCAAATACATATCTAAAAAATAAAAGAATTTCTGAGAATATTTATAAGGTAAGATCTTTAATTTTAAAAGAGAATCCGCCAAGTCGAAGGACTATTGCAAAGTTATTAAAAATGTTCAGTTTCAACTGTAAATAAAATAATTAAGAGTGATTCTAATCTTAAAAAGGCCAAAAAATACAATGTTCATCGTCTATCTCCACGACATATTGCAGAAAGCAGAACTCGCTGCAGAATTCTGTATGAGAAGCATTTATCTGGAAAAAGATTGAAAAGCCTTGTGACAATAGACGAGGCATGGGTGTATTTAAATGTCTACAAGAAAAACAATTTATTATCATAAAAGAGGAGAAAAAAATTTAAAACGTCGTTCAAAGAATCTAAAGAAGCTTTCTCTATGTGATTTATGACTGTTGCCGGTTTTGATTATAATGGAAAATTAAAAGTAAAGAGTGGGAAAAAATGTAAAACTCAACTATCTACAATCAAGACCATATTTATCCCCAATATTCAATAAAGAAATACCATATATTTACCCACAGTACCAAAAATCAGTAGAACTGCATCGGGATAAAGCAAGCAGCCACACATCTAAATCCACTATTAAATTATTGGAAAAAATGGTACAAGAAACTGGTATCAAGTCAATACCCTTTACGATGTCTCACCCATGGACTTTTGTGCTTTTGGACTTTAAAAGAGCATTATCGAAACGTCGACCAAAAACCATTCAAGGATTTTGGAAAACTGGAACACGAATGGGACAAAATACTTCTGTCGATACTGCAAAAGTCATTATCATGGAAAATAAGGTGTAGAAAGATAGTCAACAATAAGGACTATCAAATAGAACATTTAAAAGACATATTTCATGTAAAAAATTTATCTTTAGTCCATTAAAATCGTTCAAAAGTGTCAGAACAGCCAATATATATACATTGATTTTAATATTTTATCTTGCGCTTGGTGCAGCTTGTCCTTTTTTGGACCTTGCGCCATAAAAGCCAACAATCAAACCTCCTTTTTCTCTCTGCTGGCGATCAAGGGACGACTTTCCATAGCAAAGCCTACTTAGCCCATTTGTACGCCATAGAATTATCTTTCTTCAACTGTACGAAATATGAAGTAACCATTTAAGGGTCATATATAGAATAAAACCTAAATGTATATGGCATTTTATGACTTGAATGAATGATTCAATTATTCACTTTCTTGTGAGTTAATAAAAAGGATTATTTAAATAGTTGTATTAGTTCGATTATTTCGTGCTCATGCAGTGTATAATAGTTTAATGAAGTACGTTTATATAGCTCATAATCGTCAACTTGGAGAAGCAATGTTGCAATAAAAGATAAAAATTTAGTTACTTATAATGTAACTAAAATACATTAATGAATTAGAATTTTTTTGGACGCTTCCTATTTTTTACACTGATGTAAATTCTAATCTAGTTTCTTTAGACATGAAATTACAGTACATAAGCGTGAAGAAAATCAATTTGAATTCTTCCCTCCTGTATGTACTGTACATCAGTTGCCTGGTTCAATGGATTCGCCCGTTGCGCTAGCAACCTGTTAGTTGTAGGTAGGTATTTTAATTAATGTCGCACTGAAGCAACACAACGTGCTATTGGCGAGGGTCCAGTATCAAACCCACAAGGAAAGATCCGAGTACAACACGTATTTTTGAACCATGATCAGATGACGCCGTCACATATGAGCTGGCACCCTACTCTCCAAACGCCAACGTAAGAACATTTGAGGCCACGACAGATTTAACATGCACACGATGGTCTTTGATTGGTTTCGAACTCCCAAGCCTCCGGTTGCTAATCCGTTACTATTCCAACCGGACTACTGCCCTGTAGGCGGATGATCGTTTCCTATCAGGGTGTATTTCTGTCAGTAAAACTTTCCTTGTTTGTACGTATGTCCATTACTTTGCGATGTTTAGTGCAACTTTTCTAAATATGGCTCTTGAACCATAAAACCCCAAATCAATCAACATGTACTGCAAGATTCATTTGTTTCTCAGTGTCTACTTTGAGTGAACACTTTGTTTCTCTTAGACGGGAATAAAAGGTTTTTCCTTCATCCATCCTAAATTCTGAAAAGTCACAGGGAACCGCGGTATCAAAGTTGTAACAATAACGGATCGGCAACCGGAGGGTTGCGAGTTCGAAACTCGGTCCAGACAAAGACCGTATACGTGGGGGCTGGTGCACATTGAATCTGTCGGGGCCTCTAACGTCTTCGCGTTGTCATGGTGAAAGTTTGGAGAGTGGTTTGTCAGCTCAAGTGTTACCTCGTCATCTGACCGTGGTTCAAAATTACGTGGCGTTTTCCTCGGATTTTTCCCTTCGGGATTGATCCCAGACAATCGCCAATAGCCCGTTGTATGAATCCGGTGTCACGTTAATTAAATATCTACCGCATATGTACTGTACTGTGATCGCCATGGCTCAGTGGTTTCGCCCTGCGTCTGCTAGTTGTAGGTTAGGTTCAATTCCTCCCTGTTCAGGTTATAATCCTCCCTGTTCAGACTAGAATCCTCCCTGTTCAGGCTAGAATCCTTCCAGTTCAGGTTTGAATCCTCCCTGTTCAGGTTTGAATCCTCCCTGTCCCACAATCCTCTCTATTCAGGTTAGAATACTCCCTGTTCCAAAATCCTCCCTGTTCAGGTTAGAATCCTCCCTGTTCAGGTTAGAATCCTTCCCTGTTCAGGTTAGAATCTTCCCTGTTCAGGTTAGAATCCTTCCCTGTTCAGGTTAGAATCCTTCCCTGTTCAGGTTAGAATCCTTCCCTGTTCAGGTTAGAATCCTCCCTGTTCAGGTTAGAATCCTCCCTGTTCCAGAATCCTCCCTGTTCCAAAATCCTTCCTGTTCAGGTTAGAATCCTCCCTGTTCCACAATCCTCCCTGTTCAGGCTAGAATCATCTGTGTTCAGGTTAGAATCCTTCCCTGTTCAGGTTAGAATCCTCCCTGTTCAGGTTAGAATCCTTCCCTGTTCAGGTTAGAATCCTTCCCTGTTCAGGTTAGAATCCTTCCCTGTTCAGGTTAGAATCCTTCCCTGTTCAGGTTAGAATCCTTCCCTGTTCAGGTTAGAATCCTTCCCTGTTCAGGTTAGAATCCTTCCCTGTTCAGGTTAGAATCCTTCCCTGTTCAGGTTAGAATCCTTCCCTGTTCAGGTTAGAATCCTTCCCTGTTCAGGTTAGAATCCTTCCCTGTTCCAGAATCCTCCCTGTTCAGTTTAGAATCCTTCCCTGTTCCAAAATCCTCCCTGTTCAGGTTAGAATCCTCCCTGTTCAGGTTAGAATCCTCCCTGTTCCAGGTTAGAATCCTCCCTGTTCCAGGTTAGAATCCTCCCTGTTCCAGGTTAGAATCCTCCCTGGGGTATTTTTCTCTAATTTGTCCGTAAACCTTTCCTTGTGTGCATATGTCCATATTATTGACGATGCTTAACGCAGTTTGACTAAGTATGGCCCTTGCACCATACATACCCAATTCGAGTTGTAGGCGGTGCAGGTTCGATTCCTGTGAGGTTCATTCCTCCCTTGGTGTATTTCTCTCTTCTGTTTCAGTAAAACTTTAATTGTGTGTCTGTCTGTTACTTGATGTTATATGTCTTGTGTCTGGCGCAGAATGCGCCATAAGTCCCAAAACCAAACCGTACAAACCCAAACCAATCAACCCGCATACGTACTGCCAGATTCATTTGTTTCTCAGTGTCTAGTTTGAGTGAATATATTACTTCTGTTCTTACAGAAGTAATGTGTTTCTTCCATCCATCTTAAACCCTGAAAAGTCACAGTACCTAGGCAACATTAATGTATCATTCTCTCGTCTAAAGAAACCCAGAAATCTGAATTTGAACTCACATCCCTGGGCCCATACCCTGTGCACGCCATCAAGAGTCTAATTGTTTCTCTTCCAAGAAAAGAAGCAAGAGCAGCGTGATATTAAACCGTTCCAGTCCACTAGCCTGTAAACTCCGTTACATAATGGGCCGTAGTTGCGCCGGATTTCTGTTCCCAAAATTACTTTTGTTCCCCTCCCCTTTCCGAACAACAGCTGCGGGTCATCGTGTCCCGCCGCTTTGTGAAAGATGGAACATAATTGAATTACACCGTGTTTTGTTCCGATGCTTCTATTTATGCCTCCATTGTTGTACCCCTAACAGTGTGAGTATGTTCGTAAAAAACATGTCTAGCACTTGGATTTCTTTGATATTATTCATATAAATTGAATTGGTATTTTTCTATCTCGCCATGATCGTATTTTAGCGTCTTATTTCCACACGATGTAGTTCTCGTGTCTAATAGAAAAAATGGTGTCTCGAAATTGGCTGTCTGCTGCGGACTTTTGTTGTGTTAGGAATTGAAGATATATACAAGTATAAGTTGTTTTATTCCGAATGTGGGAAGTAATTAACTCTCTCTCTCTGAGTGATTCAAGAACGTATAGTGGGTCATCGTAATTAGAGACCCCCTGTAGCTTTAACTAATTATTGGATCTTATTCTAGATTTATCTTATTCAATGATGAGGAGCAAGATTCTGCAAAAAAAAAAACCTTCAAAATCTTCCGATAGGGAAAGAGTGGCTTAAGGGGGTTACGATTGGTTGATTCTTTTGGTGTTTTATGGCGCAAGGGCCATATTTTGCCATGCTGCGCTAGACACAAGACATAGAATATCAAGTAATAGACATACAATGAAAGTTTTACTGACACAGAAGAGAAAAGTACAACTAGGGAGTAATGCGTCTGACAGGAATCGAACTTGCTCCGTCTACAACGCAATGGCGGCATTTCTGAAAAAGGAAAGCCTCGTCTCCTTCAAAAATGTTTTGACTTCTCTTCTGACCAGATTAGTTTTAGTGTTAGTTACTTTTACCGGGATCATCAGGCAGTTTTCATTATAGCTGTAAGTTTTTATATAGTTTATCACAATGGAGACAAAGGATCAAGCCTAGTCAAATAGGAGCACGGATAGAGGAAAAATTTATGAGGAAATGTCCAAAACAGAGGGGACAACACCCTCCATTACGTTTCGTTTATCAAATTTTCCAGGTGCTCCTTTTCAGGGCCGAGTAGGGATTGTAATGGACATGCTAGTACTGGAAAATCTTAAAACATCAATCTGAGATGGGAGTTGTGGTCATTTTGCTAATCGATTATCCAAGTAATGTCAATGGGATCATTAATTTAAACTCACCGGTGTATGGATGGTACTCATAAGTAAAAATACATTGCAAAGGATAGTTCGATCTAAATGGTATAATAATTACTGCAAATGAAACTACATCTAAATCGATTTTCTTAAGTTTTATAGATTGATCAATTAACTGTTTATCAACATATAAACACACATTTGGAACCTCAAAGGATACTTGACAGAAAAAAAGGATTATCTTGTAGATTATCTAAACTCTTCTGCCCCATTAATACAATATTGGGAGTCTTCTTCTCAAGTTCAGCTTCAGTGATAGTTTTTCTCAATTGAATGTTTATTTTTGTAAAACAACTTTTCTTTTAATCGATTGTTTCTCCGGCAAAAAAAATAAACTTTACATCTGTAATAAGTTTCATTTCTTGTTTCATTTTCCTTTTAAAAGTGTTTTTGTAAGCACAATTGCCATAGATAATTGACTATTTACTTTTGTAATAAGTTTAATTTTTTATGAGTTTCATTTTCTTTCAAAAAGTTTGTTTTTGTAAGCACTATTGCCACATATATAATTGACTATTTACTTCTGTAATAATTTTCATTTCTTATGATTCTTATTTTATTTTCCTTTAAAAAGTTTGTTTTTGTAAGCACTTGCCATGTATAATTGACTATTCAATCTGATGAGATGGCAAAATGTGATATGCTCCTTTTTACAAATGTGGACACAATATTGAACATTTTATTTTGATCTGATTAAATGAATATTTGGGTACTTTCAAGAGTAATAATATTTACCGACATCTCTGTTCCTGTTTAACTGTTGGCGCAGGTTGGCCAAACTTGGCCGTTGCGCCATAAAAAGAACAAATCAGCCTGTTTAACTCCTACCAAACCCTTTAACTATGTACTTGATGGATATTCATTTATCATATTTTCGGAAACAATTGGGGGGGGGGGTACGAGGTGAATCTAAAAAGTCAATTGAATTACTTAAAAAGTCAATAATAAATTGCGTTTTAATTACATTAAAATTTGAATTTAACTATGTCTGACCACAAAATTTGTTAGGTATAAATTATGATTGTAGTTCTTATAAAGGAACTTAGGGTACTTATTTTGAAATAACTTGGTGACCCGCGTAAAATCGAGTACCTGGCATTCGTTTAATTCCTTTCGAAATAACTTGAATACAAATATAACTCAAATAAGCGAAATAATTCTATAACATTTTATAAGTTGTACAAAAAGACCTCAAATCGATTTCAGCAAGGTATACGATGTGTGTACCATAATTTGTGCATAAGTTTTCCAATTAAGACATTTTATTAAAAAATTATAATTACTATGCGAATGCATTCTATTGAGAGTTACAGAAAGCGAGTATTTATAAGTATTAGTGATACATATTTATTGTTATTTGGAGTTTAATTTGTACTCGTTTTTTCCCAAAGGGACGTTCTACCATAATTAGTGTTTCATTATCTGATTTTTTTCTGATTTATTGAGAGAGGAAACTAAATTATAATTTTTTGCATGAATGATATACATGTAATTAAAATAAGCAATTAAATTAATACAGACAAGTTTTTATCGCAGTAATGTGTTAAAATGTATATTTTCCATTTTGTTCGTCATGTATTGTATGCTTGAACAGGTAAATTGTGCCATTGATAATTAAATAATTGCTCTGGGTGTTTCCTCTTACAGTAACTACAAAAATGAAATGTTTTGGCATAAGGAAAATTCCTTTGAGCTCATTTTTTACATTATATTCTGCATTACATCGTTCTATTGAAAAATGACTAGCCGAGTGCAATTGATTTTCTATTAAATGTGTTCGAACTCAATGAAAAACTGGGAGCTGGAGCATGTTAAATCTGTCGTGGACTCAAATGACGTCACGTCGGCGTGATGTGGGTTTGGAGAGTGGGGTGCCAGCTCAAGTGGGACCTCGTCATCTGACCGTGGTTCAAAATTACGAGGTGTTGTACCCGTGTCCTTCCCTTGGGGAAGGATCTCGGACCGTCGCCGATAGCCCGTTGTGTTGCGTCAGTGCGACGTTAATTAAATACCTACCTCTCTATCAATGAAAAATTTTATATAATGTTTATAGTTCTCTATCCGTGAATGTTGTAAATTACGAGTTTTCAATGAAAGCTGAGCGCGTAAAATCAGTTTCTACCATCGACAATATCGAAATTAAAATAATTACGATATTGTTCTCAAAAATTCATTTAAATACTTTGATTTAGAAATGAGCTGCAAGTGTAAACGAGCTTGTGCAGATGAATAAACCAAATCTTCCGATCAAACACTTACTATGCTGATGTTGGCAATAGTTATTTTTTTACCCCTTAAGGAAATAATCACGAATAAAAAGAAATTGCAGTTGGAAAAAAATTCTACTTTTTCATATATAAGAACATTTGCACAATATAGTGCAAAAGTAAATAAATGTACAACTACTTATAATAGAACTAGGAAAATATTTTTCAATTGTCGATCAAACACGCATTATAGTAAAGAAATTTTATCGAAGTATTTTTTCAATAAATATTTTAGAAGTAATTTCACTTTTTATTCCCTCTTGTACTTCAATGATCCCCTACGGGAATACACCAGTTCTATTTTTCTGTTACAATTACAAATTAATTGCCGATGACCTTTTATTTCATTTTTAAAGTAGTGTATAAAAAATCTCGGTTATTTTTTTAAATAATAAATATCTTTTGCTTTTGAAATTTATGTTTAAAAAAGAAAATTGGAAGTTTAAACGAGTGATCATTTTTCCAATGACTCTTCCTTTTAAATAGAATATCAAAACATCGACAATTTTTGGTGAAGGTTTCCTTTTACCCAATTCCTCGCCCAGTTTGTCTGCCTTGCTGAGTAATCCTCCCCACTCTGCACTCTTATCTTTTTACGATGTTCTGAATTTTTTTAATGTATATAGTTGTCATTTTCAAGTTTCAAATTTATATACACTGCTGGCCACCCAAATTGCAACACCAAGAAAGACAAGAGATATCACAACAAAATTTATTTTGTAGATAACATGTTGACCAAGTATCAAATGATTAAATTTATAGACTTCTGTGAAGTGTGGTTCCTGCCAAATTCAGTAGCCAGAGTAGCCGCCATTGTTGGAGATCACCGCTGCCACACGCCTCGGCATTGATTCAAAGAGACTTTGTATGTGTTCTTGGGGTACAGCAGACCAAGCAGCTTCCACACGTTGCCAAAGTTGATCTGGTGTGGCAGCTGGGGATGTATTCTGGGTCAATCGTTGAGCAACCATGGACCACATGTTTTCTATCGGCGAAAGATCCGGAGAGCCAGGGAAGCAATTCAATCTGGCGATTGACGAAGAACCCTTGGACAATGCGTGCCACGTGTGGCCGCGCATTATCCTGTTGAAATATGGCTGTGGGCAAGCCCTGAAGGTAAGGAAGGACAACTGGCTCCAACACCTCGGAGATGTAGCGCTGGCTGTTTAAAGTACCGGCAATGCGTACTAGAGGAGTGCGAGAGTGATATCCAATACCGCCCCATACCATAATACCCGGTGCAGGACCAGTGTGGCGGTGCATAACGCAGCTGTTCAGCATCCTCTCTCCACGGTGTCTCCGACCATCGTGGTGTTGCAGACAGAAGCGTGACTCGTCAGTAAAGACAATTTCATTCCATTCTGCCGTCCACATCCTTCTTTCATCGCACCATTGGCGGCGGAAACGTCTGTGGTTCTGCGTCAAGGGTAGACGAAGCAATGGACGTCTTGCGGACAGACCACTCTGCTGTAAACGGCGTCGAATGGTACGCGCAGACACTGGATGATGCGGTACAGACTGAATGTGCTGTGCTATGGTTCGTGATGTGACTGAGCGATCCGTCACTGCCATACGCACAATATGCCTGTCATCACGTGAAGTGGTGCACTGAGGTGGATGCGATCGAACACGTCGGTCCGTCGTACCCTCCTGCATCCAACGATCACATATCCGCATTACAGTTGTTTGGTTTCGTCCAACACGACTACCGATTTCCCTGAAAGATAATCCACAATCTCGGTAGGCCACTATCCTTCCTCTGTCGAACTCGGATACTTGATCAAAAGATGATCGCTGTTTTCTACGAGGCATAATTGATCGTTTTTTTGAAAAAACCACAAGAAAAACGCAATTGCCGTACTTGAAATCGTCGAAATCTCCAAGCCTTAAATAGCGCTTTGAAGTGGCGCCACAAGCGTGCGTGATGTGCGTCTGCGCTGAAATTCTAATCATTTGCATATCTCACCTCCGCTAATGCATGTTGTAAATTTCATATTATTTGCATGCTTTCTTCAGGGTGTTGCATTTACGGTGGCCAGCAGTGTAGTTGTCATCTGTCATATTTTTAAAAATGCATAATTTCTCATCTTTTTTAAGGTTTTTAACGTTCATCTACTATTCTTTGTATAGAAAACAAATAATCGTCCTGTATTTATATTTTTCAACTTCAATGTTTTTAACACTTTATAATATTCGAAAACTAACTTTCAGGCTACTATCTTACTACTTTGGCTGTTTCATCTGTTTTTATTGGGTATATACAGGGTGAGTCTAAATTGTTTTTACAAAATAAGAGGGGTGATAGTACTTATCCAGACGAGCAATAATTACCATGGAACATGGGTCGCATTCCACTCTGAGAGGCAGAAAAGAGCAAAATTAGAATTTCAACATGAACTTACAACAGTGTTGGGAAAGCGAATGAACAATACCAAAAGTTACACAATCTGATTGATTGATAAACTCGCAGCAAGTGCTCAAAGTGGCGTGTCGTTGCACAGTTCACACCGGCGAAGGAATGACTGGCTCTCGAAGATTCCTGGTGTTGTGTTAATTTTGTCTGGGACAACACCGATTCTCGCTACGAGATCTTCAGCCGAGTCCACAGGTACACTAAAGATTTCATGTGCCCCCAGAAGAAAAAGTCCAATGGGTTGAGGTCCAGTGAGGGAGGAGGCCAAGCCACAGGTCCGCCACGTCCGATCCATCTTGCTTAGGAGATATGCTATGTAGGCAGGTACAAAACGACGTCAGAGGCGATGACTTGTTCATACTCGACGCGTTTCGACTTTACTCTTTTCTGCCTCTCAGAGTGGAATGCGACCCTATGTTCTATTGTAATTATTGCTCGTCTGGATGGGTACTATCACCCCTCTTATTTTGTAAAAACAATTTAGACTCACCCTGTATATAATTTTGCGTTTGGCGCAGCTTGTCCGCTAGCGGACTTTGTGCCATAAAACCCAAACCAAACCTTTTACCCAAAACATAGGTACGTTTATGAAGTCACTAGAATAACGTCCATTTATGTACCCGGGCCGTTTGGGTTCCCATGGTGTCTACTGCTTCCGGTAAGCATGGGGAACGCGACCCCAAGATACCCAAACGATCTTTTCTATTTCCGCTCCAGCTTTTCTTTTCACACTTGACATTGTCTTGTTTTTGGCACAGCTTGGCCAAATATGGCCCAAACACCGTAAAACCCCAAACAACCAACCAAACCCAATGAGTAGGAGCTACACACAATAACTTGACGATTCCTGTCAGGTGCATTCCTCCCTGTGTGTATTTCTCTTCTATGTCAGTAAAACTTTCATTTCGTTTGTATATGTCTATTACTTCATATTGTATGTCTTGTTTTTGGAGCAGTATGGCCAAATATGGCCCTTGCGCCATGAAATCCTCAAACCAGCCGACCTAATTATGTTACCAAAATCGAAGTTTCGTTGGTTTGTGGTAACTTCAATATGCGTCTTTAAAAGTAGAACACTAAGGTAAGCAAACCTTTTAAGTACGAAAGTGACAGCAATACTTCGCTGTATCGCACTATTTTAGAACAAAAGCCGATCGGCAGAGAGAAACGACCTTATTAGTAGGCCTATTCACACATTACTATCATTCTATTGTCGCTAATAAATCGCGAAGTTAGTTTTTCTAGGTCTTAATTCATTTTCGGAGCTATTCTTTACACAGTATAATTTTTCAGCTATTAAATACGAGTAGGCACATAAAATATGGATCAATTGCAATCTATGTCTAAAAAAAGCGGGTATGCCAGTCCCCTGTACCGTAAGGTTTGGTTCGGGAATACTTTTGGGTGGAATATCTGTGGTTCTGCATGGCTTAACTCCGAACTGCTGGATTGTCTTCTTTACTGGTAATTGGGTTAACAGTAGGCAAGTCCTCATTATCAACATTCATAGGCTCAGTTTGTGGCAGCTCGTTAGATGGTCCAGCGACGTCGCCGTGTACGCGCGCCTGCTGCTTCTTACGTCTTTGGAAAGCTCTAGATCTCCGCACTTTTCATAGGTTTAGACTTCTTGGTATCCTTTTTTTTTTCGTCTTGAACTGCTTTTTTAACCTGTTTACGTTTCCTATGCTATGCGGCAATTGAAATTTAGTATGATGTTTTGGCTTCAAGTGAAATCTTCGACACATCGTCACTTTCCACTGCACATAATTTTCACACAAATGGTTTAAACTGTCAACTAGTCAAATGGAATTGTAGAACGCGTCATTCACTTCAATTTAAGCACGCACACGCCACGACCCGTCGATTAGAACTGAAGTTACAGCGGTTAATCACGACAGCGTATGCCCGAAATGAGACTAATTTCTCCCACTACGCGGTACAAAGGTCAGAGGGGGGAGTGGATTAGTGGTCAACCTGATCGACGCAGCCCACCTTCCTCTACACGATGGTAGGTCATTTATCCCCATAGGCTGATTCCCCATGGAGTTATGGGCCTTTGAGTCATCAACACTTTTCGTGACACACAAGTTTCTGCTGATAACCTCCATACCGATTTTAAAGACGTATCCACGTCAAAATTCCAAGACTGGCGTGATAACCCTCGTAACAGTTGCGTCAAGAAATTTGCGTGTGTGGTCCAGGAAGCAGCAGTCACTGTCCAATAAACGAACGACCACAAAACGCAGTTTGACATTTCTGAGAATTAGCAGAAGGGAATAACGTAAGTGATAGCACGCGTTGTTTGAAACCGGATAAAACTGTTAAAGAAACGTAACACATGTTAAAAGAAGCTTATGGTGATGCAGCATTTTCCCACAGCTCGGTTGGACCGCGGTAGCCCGGTTGAAAGTGTAGCGGATTAGCAACCGTTACGAGTTCGAATCCAAGTAAAAATAATCGTGTATACGAGGGGTTGGCGCACATTAAATCTACCATGGCCTCTAAATGTTCTCACGTTGGGGGTGGTGTGGACGTTTGGAGAGTGGTGTGTCAGCTCAGGTGTATTTCTCGTCATATGACCGTGATTAAAAAATACGAGGTGTTTTTTCCTCGGATTTTCCCTTCGTGATTGATCCCGGACCGTCACCAATAGACTGTTGCTCCAGTGTGACGTTAATTAACTACCTACCTTCAAGGACTTTAAGAAACACTGGAAATTGGATTCTCAAGGCAGTTTTTTGAAGGAAGTGAAAAAGAATTGAAAGTATGTCAACAGCATTACTGGGACTCTTTGGACATAAGTTGTAAATTTCAGATAAAATATCATGTAATTAAATTTCTGATAAAATCAAATGGTAGGTAGTTAATTAACGTTTCACTTGAGCAACTCAACGGGCTATTGGTGACGATCTGGGAGCAATCCCGAAGGGAAAGATCCAAGAACAACGCCTCGTAATTTTGAACCACAGTCAGATGACGAGAAGACATGACATCCCATTCTCCAAGACAATTTCAAGCGGTATTATCTTTGAGAATCAATAAGTGGAATTAAAATAGTAAGCCAAAAGCTATATATTAATTTCAATTCAATAAACCAAATATCTTATGTCTACAAATCCGTTGAAGTGTGAGAAAGCTATTAGGTATGACTTTCTCGATATCCTACCAAAACACACAAACTACTGATATTCAATTAGGAACGAAAATCCATGAATGGAATCTACCTATAATGCAGATAAAGGTCATTGTTCATCCTCATACTCAAGATCCTGGTTTTATTGACTTAAATATTGACTAAAATTTGGCGTTCTTAAGCATTTCAATTAAGAACTCGAAGATTCAAACTTAAAATACTACGATCTTCGTTTTATTGGTTAAAAACTCCAGTCCTTACTCTTTCCGTTGTTAGTTCGAAATTCGGTCCAACGAAAGACCGTCGTGTACACGGGGTCTGGTGCACGTTCAATCTGTCGTGGCCTCAAATGTCCTCACGTTGGCGTGGAGTGGAAGTTTGGAGAGCGGGATGCCAGATGTGTGGGATGCTTCCTCGTCATCTGACCATGGTTCAAAATTGCGTGTTGATCTCGGAATCTTTCCCTTGAGATTGTTCCCGGACCGTTTGTTGCTCCAGTGCGACGTTAATCATCTACCTACCGATTTAAATGACTCACATCAACAGAAAAGAGAAGGAAGGTTTTGTTTTAAGTTGAAGACCAGGTAATGCATTTTCAGACGTAATAAGACTAGATGAGTTTTATGCTCTGATAGTAAAATCGCAGATGACAGATGTAGACTTGGTAAAATTTCAACAAATATTTTTTTTACACCCAGGACAAAACAAAAACATTCTAAAGACTTGAGAAATGACCTAAAGGATGCATCAAATAATCAAAAGTACCGAAAATGACCTAAGAAACTACATTTCTCGAATCAGGTAGGTAGTTAATTAACGTCGCACTGGAACAACACAACGGGCTATTGGTGACGATCCGAGATCCATCCCGAAGAAAAAGGACAACGCCTCGTAATTTTATACCACGGTCGCACGATGAGATCACCTGAGCTGGCACCCCGCTCTCCAAACTTCCACACCACGCCATCATGAGGACATTTGAGACCACGATAGATTGAACGTGCATCAGCCCCCTGTACACGACTGTCTTTGGCTTTACCGAGTTTTGAACTCGCAATCCTCCGGTTGCTAATCCGGTGCTCTTCCAACTGGGCTTGCGCGGCCTGTGAAGAAGGTAATAATGTGAAATTCAAGTAGACGTTCATAATCGAACTGTTAACATTGAGTACTTTTTTGTCTTGCATTTTATTCGATATAAAAATTATCACCAGTAAAGGTAAAGTAAACGCTATTACGTACTTGTGGATGAATTTATTTCATCTAGATCAGGAGCCTCTAGATTGTGTTTTTCGATTGTTTATTTTATAGTTACACTGTTTATTGTACGTATCATATAGTATATATTATATTGGCTTAACGTCAAAGGGATATGTTTTTTTGACATCCTTCTAACATTACATAGTATATGATAGGAGAGATAAATCTTCTAGACATAGTATAAAAATGGGTGTGTGTACGTTCTCTATAGAAATCTACACCGTTTGAACAATCCACACCAAATTTGCTACATTTATACTTTAGAACCCTGAGACCAACCTAGGCTACATATTAACCCCAGTTCTATTTGTCCTAGGTGTCCAGAAGGGGCTAAAAACAATTCCAAATTGCAATAGGAATAACATTAAGTATAAAAAGATTGCTGTATGCAGCTCAGTTTGTTTTACCAGTATTGATAGAAAAATAACTTTTCCAATACAATTGTTTTACTCTAGTAATGCTCGAAAAACAATTTTTTCCAAAACAAATCAATTTATAATATTTATGTTTCCACTGACTTTTTATTTCTTCCATTGATAAAAATAATTTATGAATATTTGATTTATGAAAAAATATTTAAAATACTTAATTTCACTTAACTTCCATTTTGTAAAGGAAAACAAAAATCCGAAACGAAAAACTCATTCAGCATAAAAGTAATTTTGCTACTCGGTATCTGGCAATGCTATAAATAATGTTTAATTCTTTATATAATTTGATTTAGAATTCTGTGTTTGTGCATGTGAGTTGGCAACGAAATGTTGCGGTCATGTTTGTGCATTTCTGTTTTTTAAATTTTTGTTCGTTTTGTAAATAATTCATTATTGTCTATCAATATTTTTCAAGCGTCTTTGTACAGAGTTCTATTCATTTCCACAAATTTCTAAAAGGTTCTACAAAGTTATTTTTATTTCTACAAATTTCCAGAAGGTTCTACCGACCACCGAGTTCTATTCGTTCCCACAATCTTCTAGAATGCTCTACAGAGTTCTATTCGTTTCCAAAAATTTCCAGAAGGTACTAGAGTTCTATTCGACTAAACTTGGGCTTAAATGTCGTCGGGACTCACCAATCAGCCTAGCGACCCCGAAAATATGGATTCGACACAAATCTTGATCATTTTGGACATTTTATTTTTCACTCCTTCTCACCCCCTACTCATGGGTGCTGAACTGGTACTTAAACGGCATCGGGAGTATCAGTATTCATCTCAACGACCCCGAGAACTATGGATTCGACTCTAATATCGGTCGTTTTCGATTATTTTTACATGTCACCCCTTCCACCCCTAGGGGTATCTTACCCCACAGTATTTTTTCCATATAGTAAGTCATGTGTACCAAGTTTGGTTGAAATATGTGTTCCAGAGTTATGCTGGAACATACATGCACATCTATTTTTATACATGGTAATTTCTTGGTGGTACATGTATATTTCGACGAACTTTCCTTTAGTCTTTGGTTAAATGCGTTATAGTTTGTAGAATTCGGTTTCATTAATGGAAACCTTTTTAAGTAAGGTGTATAACTTATTTCAAAATGACTGGTAAAGTTAAAATAAAGTTATTCTAAAATAAGATATGTTACGAATCAAAACGGTAGCCATACGTTGTAGCTCAAAGATCTTTCTAAATGTTGGCATATTTTCATTACAAGACGATTAAAATAAATTTATTTTACATTTGTTTTTCAAGTTTCATGGGTATTATTGAAAGCTGTACTCCATAGTCAAGTAACTACATCTATCATTCTAAATAAGTACGTAGTTTCCATATAGAAACTGAGTCTCTCAATTGAAAAAGTACCTTAAGGATTCGATTTAAAACTACATTTTTCTGTTGGAGGAAAGCGAATTTTAAATAAGACTTTGCTGATCTTGGAATAATATAGTAAGGAAGTATGTAAACGAGGATTGTTGAAAAATAGAAATTTTTTGTCTGAAGTGGCAGAAGGTCGAGGTTGTTTACTTGAAGTTGAAACTGTTCGTATACACAACTTAGATACCTATGAAACATTCATAGAAAGCAGTGATTTTGTAAAAGTGTAATCGATTGAGTTTGCTTTGTTTACAATGATGGCATTTGTTTTAAACAAGCTCCGTTAATCCACGTGGGGCTGAATAGAATTTTCAAGAAAAAAATATGTGCTTCAAAATAAATTAACCACGAATGCCGTAACAGTTTAATTTGCCATCCTCTCACAATGATAATGTAATTCGAAAACATCGAATCCATGGTGCAAGGGTACCACAAATAATAAGTATTTATTTGAAAACTGAGTGCAAATGTATACCTGAAAGTTCCTCATTTTTATTGAAAATGAACTTAATTGGCATTCGTAATCACTCCAAAACTCAAAATCGAGTAGTTTGTTTTGCAGCAAGAGTGATGAATATGAAATTGATTATGTGGATGGATATATTATGTATACATATTTCTTTCCGAAGTAAATTGTAGAAGCTATGAAAAAGTTAAAACGATGTTAAAAAATATTTTATGTACACTTAAAAGATACTTGCATTTTTCTATGAAATAGAATCAACATTTAACCAATTCAACCCGAGGAACGCCGTGTAATTCTGCTAGCCAATACATAAAATACAAAATTTCATTTAGATAACAAAATAGCAAAAATGCAATCTACATTATATAAGTGAAAATAAGACTTATTCACTTAATATACAATTTACTATGGATATAAGTAATTAAGAAAGTTAGGCGCAAATGTGCTAGTTTGAAATAATACAGCTCAGACCATCGTTGATACTCTACTTTAATAAACAATATCTGATTGACATTTAATTATATTTACAAAGTAGAATTCTCAACAAGTAAAAAAAAGTCCCGCAAGAAACGCTTACATCCATCCGTTACTCAGCAACAGGTTTCCGCTGCACTCCATGATTCTACATAATAGAAAAAACCCATTCCGGGGTTTCTTTTGAAAATGATGGTGGTACAAAAAGTAGCTGCCATCCCCTAAAGACTATGATGAATGGTCGAGCAGCGCACGCTGTAGAGGCCACAAAAGAAGTCTGCAGTTATTGATGGTTCCAAACAAATCCTCTCTTCGGCGGGGAGGAGCAAGCGGTGGTTTCGGCCGAACTCCTGTTCCGAGGTGTTGATGGATGTTTCGGAATCCGAGGGATGAAAAGAAACGATCCCAATTCGACAAGAAGAGTTCCTGTTATTGTTTGAATTCCAACCGAATGATGAGCGAAGTAAACCGATCGATTCTTACTTCGACTCCTCTTCTGGCGGTGGTCCTGTTGGAAAAGTAGCGGATTGTCTACCGGAGGGTTGCGAGTTCGAATCCAGCCGAAGAGCGTCGTCTATAAGGGGGGTTGGTGCACGTTAAATCTGTCGTCGCCACAAACGTCCTCACGATGGCGTGGTGTGGATGTTTAGAGAGTGGGGTGCTAGCTCAGGTGTTGACCTCGTCATCTGGCCGTGGTTCGAAGTTTCGAAGCGTTGTCCTCGGATCTTTCCCGTAGACATTAATTAAAATACATTCATACCTCTTCTCCATTAAAATTTAGGTCTATCGTCGTATTTAACTAACTTCGCACTGGAGCAATGCAACGGGCTATTGGCGACGGTCCGGGATCCATCATGAAGAGAAAGATCCAATAACAACGCCACGTAATTTTGAACCACGGTCAGATGATTAGAACACCTGAGCTGGCATCCCACTCTCCAAACTTCCACACTACGCCAACGTGAGGACATTTGAGGCCACGACAGATTTGATGTGCACCAGCCCCTTGTACACGACGCTCTTTGGTTGGATTCGAGCACGCAACTCTTTGATAGTTAATCCGTTGCTCTTCCAACTGGACTACCGTGGCCCTAGAATACTTGGTATTCGAGTACTTTTAATTATTCAATAAGTATTCGAATATACCAAAAATGATTAATCTTTAGCAAGAATCAGCCATCTGCGATATAAGGCTACTAATACTTTTGTATCTGATTTCTTGATAATCTAGTACTTTTAAGTACTGAATAAGTATTCGATATACAGACAAAAAAATGATTAATCGATAGTAAGAATTAGCCAGCTGGATATGGCTCTGAATACGTTTTGTATCTCAATACCAATTCGAATGATTTTGTGTCAGTATCTTTGGATGAAAGTGTTGTGTTTGAATACTTCGAATATTTTGGATGAATACTTCTGGTACTCATCCATTCTATATAGCGAGAAAGAATCGGGTACAACGAATACTCTCGAGAATAGAGTACAACGAATCGTCTCGAGAATCGAGTACCGCGAATACACTCGAGAATCGAGTACCGCGAATACACTTGAGAATCGAGTACCGCGAATACACTCGAGAATCGAGTACCGCGAATACACTCGAGAATCGAGTACCGCGAATACACTCGAGAATCGAGTACCGCGAATACACTCGAGAATCGAGTACTGCGAATACACTCGAGAATCGAGTACCGCGAATACTCGAGAATCGAGTCAACGAATAGTTTCGAGAATCGAGTGCAACGAATAGTTTCGAGAATCGAGTGCAACGAATAGTTTCGAGAACCGAGTATGGCGAATACTTTTACGATGGCGAATTACTTTTATGAATCGATTAATACGAATACTTTCGAGAATCGAGTACCGAGAATACTCTCGAGAATCGAGTACCGAGAATACTCTCGAGAATCCTCGAGAATCGAGTACCGAGAATACTCGAGAATCGAGTACCGAGAATACTCGAGAATCGAGTGCAACGAATAGTTTCGAGAATCGAGTGCAACGAATAGTTTCGAGAATCGAGTGCAACGAATAGTTTCGAGAATCGAGTGCAACGAATAGTTTCGAGAACCGAGTATGGCGAATACTTTTACGATGGCGAATTACTTTTATGAATCGATTAATACGAATACTTTCGAGAATCGAGTACCGAGAATACTCTTGAGAATCGAGTACCGAGAATACTCTCGAGAATCGAGTACCGAGAATACTCTCGAGAATCGAGTACCGAGAATACTCTCGAGAATCGAGTACCGAGAATACTCTCGAGAATCGAGTACCGAGAATACTCGAGAATCGAGTACCGAGAATACTCTCGAGAATCGAGTACCGAGAATACTCGAGAATCGAGTACCGAGAATACTCGAGAATCGAGTACCGCGAATACTCGAGAATCGAGTGCAACGAATAGTTTCGAGAATCGAGTGCAACGAATAGTTTCGAGAATCGAGTGCAACGAATAGTTTCGAGAATCGAGTGCAATGAATAGTTTCGAGAACCGAGTATGGCGAATACTTTTACGATGGCGAATTACTTTTATGAATCGATTAAAACGTATACTTTCGAGAATCGAGTACAACGAATACTCTCGAGAATCGAGTACCGCGAATACACTCGAGAATCTTTGATTGAATTCAAACTTGCAGCCCTGTTGCTAAACCATTGTTCTTCCAACTGGACTAATTCTCATTCTGGAAGAAATACGATTAAAATTAATCTGGAGGACTTAAGGGACGCGGTAGCTCGGTTGGAAGAGTAACTGATTAGCAACCGCAGGGATGCGAGTTCGAATGCAACAACGACCGTCGGTTACAAAGGGGGCTGGTGCACGTTCAATCAGTCGTGGCCACAAGTATCTTCGCGTTGGCGTGGAAGTTTGCAGATTGGGGTGCCAGCTCAGGTGTGATTTGACCGTGGTTCGAAATTATGTGGTGTTGTCCTCGGATCTTTCCCTTCGGGTTTGATCCCGGACCGTTGCCCGTTGTGTTGCTCCAGTGCGACGTTAATTAAAATACCTACCTATCTGAAGAAGTCAAAAATGAAATAGGGGTATCCGAAAATGTTTTTATTTATTAGTTTATTATTTCTATATTTATTTTTATTTATTAATACTATATTTATTATTTCAACGGTTCGTATCTTTCCATTAACATAATACTTTACTTATTAACAAAATAATAAGTAGTTTCATTGATTATGTAAATGAAACATGAAGTTATCATCTCTTAGTCTTTCAGTATTAATTTAAATTTACGATGATTGTAAAGTTTGGTTTGTCAAATGCGAACAAACTATTACGATTTTTTTCATGCAGATGTTTTTAAAGATTTTCGGGACATTTCAAACTTTCTGTTCATCGAAATTGAAAAATTGATTAGTTATTTCTTTAAGTTTTAAAAGTACTGTGCCAATTTAAATGAGTTCTGTTTCCTGCCTTGGATTCTTTCGATTGCATTGTCCGTAACAAAATGTTTGAGGTCTTAACTCGAATTTCTGCACGGTTGTTCTTGACATCGTTCACGTACACCCGCTCCTTCGGACATCTCCACCGGAAGTGGATACATTACTTCAAAATAATGGACCTGCCATAATGAAATAGGTTTCCCGTTTCCGCTCGTTCTTCGTGACATCGCCTGCATCCAAGACTCGATTCTAATATGTACCAGCAAAAAATTAAGTTAAATCCGACTCTGAATTTTGGCCCATCCTGTTCAAGTTAGGCAATTATTGAAACCAATGTTTATAATTCACGAGGGGCCCTGTTATCTCGTAATTAATCAATTGAATGCTGGACTGATGTATTTTATTTAATTAACGTCGTACTGCAGCAATACAACGGATAATTGGCTAGGGTCCGTTATCAAACCCCAAAGAGAAAGATCCGATGACAGTACCACGTAGTTTGGAAACTCACATGATGAGATCACACCACCTGAACTGGAAACCCACTCTCTAAACTTCCACACCACGAAAACGTGAGAACGTTTTAAGCCATGACAGATTGAACATGCACCAGCCCCCTTTGTACACGACGGTCTTTGGTTGGATTTGGTTGGTTTTGGTTAGATGGGTGCTACCGCAGCCCCCATACTAGACTGAGATTCACACCTCTGGCAATGAAATTAAGGATCCTTTCCAACCCTAATGGGGAGTCGCCATGGCTCAGTAGGGTTGTCCCTTGTGCCTTAGCAACCTGTGATTTGGAGCCGGTGTATGTTCAATTCCTATCAGGTTTGAATCCTCCCTGGGTGTATTTGTCTTCTGTGTCAGTCAAACTTTCATTGTGTGTCCATTACTCGACGTGTGTTTGGTGCAGCTTGGCCAAATTTGGCCCTTGCTCCATAAAAATCTGAATCCAACAATAATTAGGTTTAAGAGACAAATTATAACTTGAATAATCCCTTTTCAAATAATATTTAAGTAATATTCGAGCACATTGAGTTCTTTTTTTCAAGTATCTTTTTTATCAAATAGATTTAAAAAATGAATTTAAACAAATTTTTAGTGTTTACGAATTCATAAAGAAAGGTAGATATAGAGTGAATGTAAGTAGCCTATTATAATCCAACTCCTAACTGAGTTAGGAGTTAGACGTGTGGGTAGGTAGTTAATTAACGTCACACTGGTGCAACAAAAGGCTACTAGCGACGGTTCAGGATCAAACCCGAAAGGAAGGATCCAAGGACAACACCTCATTTCGACACACTGCTCTAAGAATTTCGTTGTATGCAATTGGTAGGTTTCATAGGCATTTGAATTAACGTCGCACTGGAGCAACAGAACGGGATATTGGCGACGGTCCGGAATCAGGCCCAAAGGGAATGATTCGAGGGTAACACCACGTAATTTTGAGTCACGATCAGATGACGAGACAACAGCTGACAGGTATACCACTCTCCAAACTTCCACACCACGCCAACGTGAGGTCATTTGAGGCCACGACAGATTAAACGTGTACCAGCCCCCTTTGTACACTGCGGTTTTGGGTTGGATTCGAACTCGCCATCCGGTTCTAATGCGTTTCCCTACCAACTGGGCTACCGTGGCCCTTAAAAGATGAGGATTAAAATCAAATGCTTTAGTTTACGAATTCCTAACGAAACTAAATTTCTCTGTCTATAGAGTGAATGTAAGTAGCACCATTAACATCCAACTCTGTTAGTTAGAGAGGTAGGTAGTTAAATCGCGTCGCACTGGAGCAACTCGACGGGGTATTCGCCTAAGTCCGGGATCCATCCCGAAGTGAAAGATCCAAGGACCACGCCTCGTTTTGAACAAAGGTCAGATGACGCTGGCACCCCACTCTCCAACTTTCACACCATGCCAATGTGAGGACATTTGAGGCCAAAACAGATTTACCTTTCTCCAGCCCCCGTGTACACAACTTCTTTGGTTGCACCGAGTATAGAACTCGCAACTCTTCGGTAATCCGTGTCGTGGCCTCAAATGTCCTCACGTTGGCGAGGCGTGGAAGTTTGGAGAGTAGGGTGCCAGCTCAAGTGTTGACCTCGTCATCTGACAGTGATTCAAAATTACGTGATGTTGTCCTCGATCTTTCCCTTCGGGACTGACCTCGGACCGTCACCAATAGCCCGTTGTGGTGCTCCAGTATAACGTTAATTGAAATACTTATCTTCCATCCAGGGAGGAATGCATTTTACAGGAATCCAATCTGCGCCACCTACAACTCGAACGTTGCTGGCGCAGTGGACATACCCACTGAGCCACGACAGTCCCATAGTTAGAGAGGAATCGAGACTTCTGTGCCATTGACATCTTAGCACCGAAGCCTTTCAGCAGTTGTCACAAATATTCGCATTTCCATTTAAAGCAATGCCAGCGGTCAGGCATTGAGAGCGCGTCTATTGATTTCGAGTAGGCGACCCCAAAATAAACAAAACTAATTTCCAGCCACGCTCTTGGCGTTTGGTAATTCAATTTCAAACAAACGCCACGAGGTGGTAAAGGGAACCTCCTGATTCGTACCATCTCGGTTTAGGTCAGAGGTGGGATTTTTCGCTGTGAAATGGAATCTAATTATGGAATTCAAACGTTTCACAAAGGTGTACGGCAAATACCCAATAAAAGTACTGAAAGCATCGGACATTACTTTTGCGATGAGACTAAATTGGAGTGACAGTCCTGTTTTTGAGACCGTATACGAAACTGTTTCAACTGAGTCGTTTCAAATTTTATGAGTTCATCAAACTAGAGACCTTATCGAAACCATCTTTTGGAAAATTTACAACCATACAGACTTTCTTCATTGTTTAAACTTGAGAACGCAAACTCATCCTTTCAACAACTTGCTGTCTTCCCTGCTTGACTTCCAACTACCTAATGGGGCCATCGTGGCTCAGTGGGTATGTCCACTACGCTAGCAACCTTCGAGTTATAGACGGCGCAGGTTCGATTCCTGTCAGGTTCATTCCTCCCTGGGTGTATTTCTCTTCTGCATCAGTAAAACTTTCATTGTGTGTGTCTATTACTTGATATTGTATGTCTTGTGTCTGGCGTAGCATGGCCAAATATGACAACTTGCACCATAAAAAACCCTCAAACTAACCATCCAACTATCTAACCTTGACCGAAAGAATCTTTCCTAGGATTCTTAGAGCTCAGCCAAAGTCGGTCGTCTACACGGGGCTGATTCAGGTTAAATCTGTCGTGGCCTCAAATGTCCTCACGTTGGCGTGATGTGGACGTTTGGAGGTGGGGTGCCAGCTCAGGTGTTTTCGTCCTCTGACCGTGATTCCAGATTTCACGAAGATCCTCGTGGCGTAGTGGTCATACCCACTGAGCCACAACGCCCCCGTTATCTTCGGATCTTTCCCTTCGGGATGGATCCCATTGTGTTGCTCCAGTGCGGTGTTAATTCAATAACTACAACTACCAACTCCTAGGATTCTGCTTGCCTGCTAGCCAATGCCCACTCTTGGCTGTTGGGCCACTTGGTGGCGTGCGAACAATAGAGACGGGGAAGCCTACTCGACTCCTCTGTCTGATTCTTGGTCCAAAGCCGGGCACTGATGCAGATTACTGATGTTGGTTACTGGTGCAGGATTGCTAGAGTGGTGACAAAAAATGGTGAAATCGTTTTATGTCACGGGGACCAATCAGATGATGAATCGATGCATGCTTGTCTACTCGCGTCTCGTGGTCCAATCAGACGATGAATGTTCGTTTGCATCCTGCAGACGAAAGTAGTCTAAGGGTCGAGTTACTACAAGATTTGGTCACGATCCGGAGCACACAAAAGATTACTATTGCTCACTACTGTCCTACCTCTTCTACGAGACAACGTCGTAATGCAATGTAGTTATACAGAAGTTGTGAACGAGTAATTCCCACTTACATGAGATGAAGAAGCATTCAGTACTACAAAAGAGAACAGTTTATCATCACACTGACATCCGAGTTTCAGAGAAATTAAAATTCGGTGACGGAAAAAGTATGAATCCATGCAACCTGAACGAAAAAGGATGATCGATTTTGTGTCGCAAATATGATCTCACAGCTTCTTGTTTGATCCCGGAATGTCAATTGCCGTTGTATTGTTCCAGTACGACGTTAATTAAATACCTACCTACTTCTAGTTTTCTGTCATAGTTTGGATGATCTATACAGTTGCCAAAATTGGAGGTAATTGTGCCGATTGGGTCCTTTTTTAACTTAATGCTAAAGATGATTTGTATTGTCTTTGCAGAAAAGAAACAATGCCGAGTGGAATTGACTTTCCTTATGCTTAGGTTCAAACTAAATTTTACACTTTTTTTTTGCTCTCAATCCTATCTCAACTTCCAAAGTTATCAATACTCTACTGTATAGTATACTGTATTGTAAAGTATACTGTACTGATGATGATGCACTCTACACAAAAATGCGTGAAGAAAATGGTTACCAAATGTTAGGATTTATTTACGTAATTTACATACTTTGATCACATAAAGCGACGACCCTAAGAAAAGCTCGTTTTGCCCAACAATTTTCTTTGTTACGATATAAATACACAATTGGTGTTGCATTTTTCTTTAGGAAAAATGATTACTTTTAGATCATGCGTAAATATTTTTCGAGTTGGGACTTAAAAGTGTTTATTTCTGATTGATGTCTACCGCTTGCCATTTATCTAGAATAGGGGTCGCCAAACTTCTTTGACCGTTGACCGTTCAAGAGTTTTTTACTTTTTATCGAACCCTCTATTTTGCTATTACGTAATTATCATAGGACACGCAAAAAAGACGCTTATGTAAGGTTTTAGATTGTTTATTTTATAGTTAGTGTTTATTCTATGTATAATATAGTATATATTATTATATTGGCTTAACGTCAAAGGATATGTTTTTACGCCCTTATACGATATATAAAATTTAATTTAGATAACAAAATAACAATAATACAGTCTTCCTTATATATGTGAAAATAAGACTTATTAACTTGTATATATATATATATATATATATATATATAGATAGATACACACACACACAGTTTACTAACATTGTCAATGTGAAAGAAGTGCTTCGTGACTCGACAAGATTAGCAATGCTGGGTTCAAAATGAGTCAGTTTCAGCCTTGAATCGCCACGGATTTCTATATGCACTCTTAATTGCGTTGTCATTCAGGATGGAGGTAATCGAAGTCAACCGAATTAAATATTAACCGAATACTGTCTTATTTTTCTATCGACCCCTAACAATGTTATACCGACCACTTTGAGGATCTCTGATAGAAAGTAAGAAAGTGAAACTTTTAAGATCACTCGCTTATTTCAAGTGGGTAAGCTTTGGGAAATAGAAATATCAACTAAACTCGATATTTCGCGATTATTGAGGGGACGAAATACAGAGAGGACCGTGGAAGGAATATAGTGAGGGCCGAGAAAAATTTACTTATTCGAGAGAAAAGTACAAATTATCCATTAAATGTTTATTTTAGTTATGTAAAACTAATATGATGGAATAGTTTTATATACGGCAGATCATTTGCGATTTTTCTACCTTCCGATAAAGGACCTCAATAACTTAAGTTTGCTCAACTGTCTGTTGTTGCTCCTGAATTGTCTCTTATAAAAATCAAATCAGGACTCAAAATCAAGAAGTCAAATCTCAGAACGAGACAATATTTATTTACGGACAACAGAACAATTACCCTCTCGCTTCTTAAGAGAAACACACGGTAGCATTTTCAAACAGGGCACATGCGCAGAAGAGAGCACGATCATGCGAAACAGCTGATAAACAGGTCCTCGTTCCTTTCGGGGAGGAGAGAAGAAAAACACTGGTGTTCTGCTATACCCCAAGTTCTAACAATGTATAGTTGCCCCGAAGAAATTCATCATTGTGACAGAAGGGCCAACGGTTTTCGATACTGGTTAAAACAGGTGTCTGAACTCTAAATATATTGAAGAAACAGGGTTACAGCTTTGATATAAAGACCTTTCGTGTGGCAACGCTTTTGCCCCTTTTGACGCGTGCATTTAGTAGCGAGTTGTGGCAGGCAAAGGCAACCCCGCTTTATAAGGATTATGGCAACCTCACTATTATTTTAATCTTTTATTAATTTTTGTTAATCCTTATTTTTTGTTTTACCATGCCTAAATAACTTTAGTTTGCTAGAATTAATGGGATCTTTTATAACATTCATATTATATAGCCTGGTTCCATTAGACTTAAAACCAATACATTTTTATTTTTTTACACCAATCAATATTTAGTTAGTAGTGAGGATAATCAGTTGTGTGGATTTTTAAAAATTTCTTTCGTTATTTTTTAATTTTTTTATTTCCCGCTAAGCCTAATTGGAGAGTGGGGTGCCAGCTCAGGTGTGACCTCGTGATCTGACCATGATTCAAAATTACGTGTTATCCTCGAATCTTTCCCTTGGAAATTGATCCCGGACGTCGCCAATAGCCCGTCGTGTTGCTCCAATGCGACGTTAATTAACTACCCACCTAAGTTTAAACATTGACTTTTACTATCTTACGTTTAGCATAGTTTGTCCATCTTTAAATCTTGCGCCTTAAAATCCAAATAAACCAGCCAATCCAATTCTAAAAAATAGATTGAGACTTTCATTGTTGTCGAAATGAAACTTGATTGGGGATAGATAATAAAAAGGCGGTATAGCCGATATGTGTGATATAGCCGCAATACCCCGTTGTGTCCAGTGCGATGTTAATTAAAATACCTACCTATCCGCTAAGCCTAAAACGGTGTTTTCTATGCAATTCTTCCTTGGCGACAAAAAAGCACGCCAAAAGCTTTGCTCCCCCTAAAAAAAGTCTTAAAATCAAAGTTGTACCGAAACAGGTTCAGATATTTCCTAGCTGTTCGGGAACTGAAAATTCATCGGGGTACAAGTAAAGAGAACGATATAGCCGCATGAACGATGTATCGAGACGCGATACAACGGAGGGTTACTGTAACCTGAAACGATCTCAATAGATTTAAAAACAATTTGTTAACTTTCCGTATGCATTTTTATTCAACCAATCTCTTAATGAAGTTGAAATAGGAAGAAAAACTGGGCTGTGCAATTAGCTGTTTCAAGATACATATTCTCAATTAATGCGGTTAATTTACATGCAAATTTAAATTTATTTATGTACTGTTTAATTATCTTGTCAACCACACGTATGTGAATTACATTTGTGCAAAATTATTTGACTATTCTTGATATTTAATAATTGCAATAAAATCAAATTAATCTCATATTTCTATGATCAAAGAACGGTTTATTTTGAGTTTCGTTCGGGTTCTTTCGCCGTTGATATTTTCCCCAGAACTGTTTATTTAGTTGAAGTTATTTCAATTCGGATACTTTTCGAATATCTTTGAAGAGGAATTTGATTTTTTGAAGTTAATAAATGTAATAAAAATTTGTCTATTCGTCGAAAATACTTTTTACTTCGAATTCCAATTAAAACGTTTCACTCGTGAAAGTTGTTTATACTTCATTATGTATGAAGAATTTTTTTTTCGGCTTTTGGGATTGAGAAAATGGGGATTTACACCTCCACTTATGGTCGAATAGGTCTGATCAGTAAAAAAACTTCTGAAGTCCAAAGGAAATGAGGCATAATGTGTACTTAGAAATTGCTGCCTAATTTTTGATCCATGAAATAACTCAACTGGTAAATATAAAATCTGTTATTTTGATCTAAGTAATTAAATTAAAAATTGTGAAACTCAAAGAGAATTCAGAGTAAAAATGCTTCTTTTTGTTTTATTTAAATAATAAATAGCGAAGCAGGAAGATATTCCAACAAAATATGAGTCGAATTAAAAAAGCACCAAATGAAAAGAGAACGATGCGCTAACGTTAGATTAATTGATGATCAAGAGAAATTATTTATTTTTTACGTCTATCGTTTAAATTCTACTTCCTTCTTTTAGCCATTAAACAAAAATGCCAAAAAAAATACTTTCATTCTTAATAACTAAAAGAACAATTATACGAATTCCAGTTTGTTCCGAATCCATATACTTTTAAAAAAAACGAATGCTAAGAAATATTTCAATTCTAAAATATTACATTGTTCGTAAATTTCCTACATAGGTATTTTAGTTAACGTCGCACTGGAGCAACGGGCTATTGGCAACTGTCCGGGATCAAACCCGAAGGGAAAGATCCGAGGACAACACCACGTAATTTCGAAGCCTGGTCCAATGACGAGGTTCCATTTGAGCTGGCACTCCAAACTTCCAAACCACGCCATTTTTGAGACCACAACAAATTTAATGTACACCAGCCCCCGTATACACGACGGTCTTTGGTTGGATTTGAGCTCGCAACTCTCCGGTTGCTAATCCGTTACTCTTCCAACTTGGCTACAGCGGCCCTTTAACTCTTTGAAACACGATTTTAAAGAAAAAACAAGTTGCACAGAATTGTTCATTCACTTATTCAGCTTCAACATTAGAATAAAACAAATAACTTATTTTTTTATTATAAAACAATTTATTTTCACTCAATAAATTTTTACGAAAAACATTTACTGTTATAAAAGGCAAAAATTCACTGCACCACACAATTCTCCAACCTTAATCATAACAGTGTCAACAACGAATGCGTTTTGACGTGTCGATTTTTGTTCTCAGTTATTGACACATTTAGCGTTAGTTCATAGCATTGCCAACTCAATGAAAACTTTAAGTAAAATATTGAACTGTAAGTCTATGAGTAATATATTTTTGAGGTGCGTTAAAAAATATCTCCCACCATGCATAAAAAGCTAAGCAAAAGGTTGGACAGTTTTTAACCCACATAACCCCAAAGAGTTAAATTTCCTACATTCCATCTCTTGTATTTTCTGATAATTCTTTAATAACGAGGTTACAGTGAAAAATAAATATAAAAAAAAACTCACATCACAAAATGAGCATTCGTTACAAAGCATTCATCTCCAACCTGTTTATGGTCCGCTGTGTTTTTTCATTGCCCCTCAAAGAGAACCTTCATAAATATTCCTTCAAAATCTCGCGGAATATTCCAGCGTAGTTTGTCTATATTATTTCACTCCTGCGTATAAAAAGTTACCCTTTAACTCCTGTTTATAGTCTTTCTTTTATTATCAGCTGGGTTTAAATTTTATGATTCACAATCTAAGATACCGCGTCATCTTAGAAAGGCCTCATCCCGGGAAAAAGCAATTCAGGTAAGTAGGAGGCTTGAAGACTCACTCCCGTTTCTTCCAAAAAAGATGGAGGAGAATTTTTACGAACCCGACCATCAATAACGAGCCAAAGAAAAGTTTTCTTTTCTTTACTTTAGATTTTTTTTTATCCGTGGAGGTTTTGGCTTCGCTATAGCGGACTGGTTTATGTTGGCTTGACAAGGGGTCGTTTATCATGTACTTTTAGGATCATTGCCTCCCTCGTCTTATGAGGAAAAATTATTTTGCATATGCGGTCTTTTTTCCAGTGGCTTCGCTCTTTGAGCTTTATGTCAATGATACGCTCTAGTTCTGCGTTAATGCGTTTTTGTGTGAAAATGAAAAGATAAAAAGATTGTTTTGTATTGTGGTAACGGATTCGTTAAAAATTGCATGACATGTAGGAATTGTTTTTCAAAAGAATGCTACGTATTTGAGAGGAAAACTGATGATTTGAATGTCCGGGGATTTAGGAAAAGCATCATTATAATATATATAAATGCCTTACGGGCAAAGTGAAGATTATAAATTATTCATATTTACCATAAAACGTATTACCGTTGAGTGCAATTGATGTACCCAAACTTTTCATCCTTTCAATAAAATGTCTGGTTATACCCACCTCAATTTACAATATATGATCAATGGGGTTTTCCTACAAATTTCGTCTTAAGAAAATCAGATCTTTTCATATTTAAAATTATTGATTTTATTCAGAAATACTGAAAAACATGCATCTAAATTATAAAGTTATTTACTTTTGAAAATGAAAGGCATTCGAAATCTACTTTTTGACAGCATAGGACGAGATAATTTGGAAATTCAGAAATTCATAATATCATTATGTCGCCATACTACCATCTAAAGTAATCATTTACACGTGTTACACATCCTGTCACTTGCATCATAAACAACTCATCATTTATTATTATATGTTGGTGACCAATATATTTTAATCTCATATATACTGATTTTATACTATTGGCCTTTTAAGTTTCATTGCTTCGACTACTTGTTTTAAATTTAATATAGCATTGGAATAAATCCATACTCATTTATAGTCTTTTTATATCGACCCAGTTTCTGTTGTTTTTGTGCCGCGGTAATCAGTTTGGAAGAGTAACGGATTAGCAACCGGAGGGTTGCGAGTACGAATCAGACCCAACACCGTCGTGTACGAAGGGGGCTGGTGCACGTTAAATCTGCCGTGGCCTCAAAAGTCCTCACGTTGGCGTTTTGTGGAAGTCTGGAGAGTGGGGTGCCAACTCCGATGTTGCTCTCGTCATCTTACCGTGATTCAAAATGGCGTGGTATTGTCCTCGATCTTTCCCTTGGAGATTGATCCCGGACCGTCGTCAATAGGCGACTCCTGTAGATGTAAACTCTGATGTCATCTGCACAGCCAGACCGGTAGAGAGCGCCCCCTATCAAGTGCTCTGTCCATGATGACGAGACGTTACACCCCTCTGCACACCCAAGACAAATAGAATGGGGACTAATATGTAGCCTACGTTTCCCGCAAGGTTCCAAAGGATAAGTACCGAATTTGGTGTAAATTGGTCAAACAGTGTAGATTTGAAAAGAGAACACAGACTGATGCCAACTCTGCTTTTTATGTATAGACCAAAATAGCTATATCTATCGATATTTTGTACTTATCCGCCGATCCAAAATTACATTTCGGAAACAAATTACTAAATGTGTTGGTTTTTACTGCGCAATCTATATCAAACTTGTTCCTTAGACTAATCTATATTTTCTATAGTTCCATTTGAGAGATGCAATTTATTTTATTCTGTAGAAAACATTTTTTATATGCCCTTATGGAGTTATTCAGTCTCTCGCTTCAATGCTTTTCGGTTTAGGGCTGACTTTACCCGAGTTGGATTACGATTTTTGTTTCATCTTTTCCGATGAATAAGTAACTTTTTCATAAATGTTATTCTGCCCTTATTGTGACGAATCAGCACACGACAAATTTTCAAACCGAATTTCATATTTATAGCTATTGCGTTGCTTTGATATTTTACTGACGGACTTCGTTTATAAATAAAACGCGTGCAGATTGAGCAGATCTGGCCGTTGCGTCTTAAGAATCCGCACAAATTCAACTCAATCCGATCTCTCTAGGTAGGTAGTTAATTAACGTGGCACTGGAGCAACAACATCTATTGGCGACGGTCCGGGATCCAACCCGAAGGGAAAGATCCAAGGACACAACGCCTCTTCATTTTGAAATACGGTCAGATAACGAGAACAACTGAGTTCACTCTTCAAACTTCAATACCACGC
This sequence comes from Meta bourneti, assembly GCA_933210815.1. Lineage (NCBI taxonomy): Eukaryota > Metazoa > Arthropoda > Arachnida > Araneae > Tetragnathidae > Meta > Meta bourneti. The sequence goes on from OW119929.1 coordinate 9,664,948, forward strand.
CAACGTGAGGACATTCGAGGCAGATTTAACGTGCACCAGGCCTCTTTGTACACGATGGTCTTTGGTTGGATTTTGACTTCGCAACCCTCCGGTTGCTAATCCGTTACTCTTCCAACCGAGCTACCGCGGCTCTGAACCACGGTCAGATGACGAGAACTACACCTGAGCTGGCACCCCACTCCAAACTTCCACACCACGCCAACGTGCGGACATTTGAGGCCACGAAAGATTTAACATGCACCAGCAGCCGTGTACACGGTCTTTGGCTGGACCTAGTTTTGAACTAGCAGCACTCTGGTTGCTAATCCGTCACTCTTCCAACTGGGCTGCCACAGTCCTTCAGTAGATGGAAGAACATTTATCGAGATTCTTTATAACTGGCCTCTATCTCTTAGCATGAGTGTTTCTCCAAATGTTCCTTGCTCAAAATACGCCTTCGCAGTCACCTTTAACTAGGGTTACCATAAATTCTCGGCCCGAATCCCGGACATTCTTTTTTTGGGGCGGGAGTTGGAATTTAAAACAAGTTTGATGAACAATACATTTTTATTCAAATAGTTTTATGTGAATTAAATACATCAACTTCTCAAAAACTTCTCTGCTGTTCTTTGTTCTTTATTTACTTTACCTGAACAAACAAAACCTAAAACTAAAACTCAACTTACTCTAATTATGTTTGATTTACATTGCAGAATATTTATTCTACTCACTGTTTCTGCAACTTGTAAAACTTAGACGTCCTTATTCTTATTTTGAACTTGTACTGGGTCCTGCTGCTGCTTTTCCGTCTTGTACTTTACTATTTATATACTTTTCAGATGAGATTACTTTTCCGGGAAACACCCTATCACGCTTGATTATTCATAGAAGTCGCCACAAGACAACTTGGCGTTTACTTTGATGTTTAACAACTGAAATGGACAGTCTTCCTCGTTCAGCCGACCATACGTTACCCATAATTGAAAAAACCCTTTCTGATGGTGCTGACGTACCTGGCAGGCACATCCCGAATTCCACTCATTTGAAAAGGTTCAAGTCAGTGGTACACTTTGACGCTCACTCAATCACTTCCTTCCACTTTTCTTGAGTATTGAGCTTTTCTTAAGGACGGGCTTCCCACTCGGATTTTAATCTACTCATTATGTTACAGAATAATGTACGCTCATCAAATAGTTCGTCCATATTGAATCAGGCACTACACTGTTTACAGCCATTGCACACTCTTCAAGTTCTGACCAAGTCACTTCTTTACTTTTAAATGTCAACATGAAAATGTGTCTGCTTTATCGAAACTGGACTCCCATTTGATTCCAGCTTCAAAAAATTCTAATACACTCTCAAAACACTTGTCCTATTCAACCGCTCCTTCTGACTTAAGTTTGATTAGCAGTTGCCTAGCTCCAAACGGTACAAATCTGTGTCTTCCTCTCCTCCAGTTTTGTTATCAATTCTAGGTAGGCTTACGACGCCTCTGAAGCCCTGATCCTGTTCTACTTTTAAAATCGTGTTTTGGAACATCTGGAGTGTCCCATAAACAAACATCAGGAAGAGTTCATTAACTGTATTGCTGAAAAAATCTGTCAACGGTTTTGGACTGCTTTCATTTGATCAAAAATAGTTTCAGTGGACTGAACTGAGAGAGAATCCTTTCTAGAGCAGGCATCAAGCTCAAAAATCTTGTACTGCTGTGAGAAAAAAGTCTTTCGAATTCAACACTGACGAATTCACAGAACTCTTTCATATTAGTTACCCTCACAGTGTTATTGATAAAAAACTTGTATAGTTTCACAATGGCATCCACAGGAAGAACATCGCATGCTGTTTGTACAGCATTATGCAGAATATGAGCTGAGCACCCAATTCCAAGAATAGGCCACTCTAATTTTAGCTGCAATTTTCGAAAAACATTGCCTTCACAACACCTCTTAACCCAGCCAAAATTGGTATTGGTGGTCAGCAGAGGCACTACTTTTGACTGAAGTGAATATTTCTGGATGCACTTTAAAACGTGATCAAAGAAAATGTCACTTGTTTCTCCTGGCACTTCGTCGAAATAGAGCAGTTTTACATTAACTCCATCACTTAAAGTAAAATACCTAAGAGCAATAGGAGTCAATTTCACGTCTTTTTTGTTTGAACAATCAATGGTGATTGTTACATAATTAACGTCCCTCAGATCATTCAATATTTCCTGAAATATGTACGGAGAGACAATTCTGTGTCTTCAAAAACAGAGGCCATTGACAATTATGGCCTCTGTTTTTGTACGAGCTGCTGAAAATTTTGGTTCAAACAATTTTTTTAATAGTTTTGAAGTGCAATCACTTGTTTTAAAACTCAATTCGTGTTTAGCAGTATGGTAGAAAAATGTTGCCTCTTTTGCAGAACATTGTAACTCACTGTCTTCTTTAAGCTTGTTTTTAAAATAATTAGTAATGTTTGAAGATGAAGCTGCACTTACCGCTTTTTTATGTTTACCACTTAAATGTTCTTTAATGTCAAGTCGTCCCTTGTATTCCAATGAAAACTGATTTACATGTCAGGCACCGTACATTTCCAGTGCTGTTTTCACACAATTTTAGAAATTTAGTCATTTTGAAGTTTTTCAGTAAACACACTTTCTTTTCGGGCCCATTTCAAACTCTTGACACGTAACTCTCAACCACCAAACTCAAAACTTAAAGTTATAAAACAATAATGAACAACTGTAATCTTTCAACAAAGGACAAAGGAAGCAATAGACTGGCACGTAGTTCACCACGGCAAACTGGCTGAAACTGGTTCGTGAAAGCATGACAACGTCAGCCTTGCCAACCGCTAGGCGAGACACAAAGAAATTTCTCCGCCCTCACTGAACCCACCCGAAATCCTGGACAATTTTTAAACTCGGACGCTTCCCCGGACACAGTATCGAATCCCGGACGTATGGTAAGCCTACCTTTAACACAACGTGGTCATAATCAGACTCAAATTCATTGCGTTTAGATGCACAGATAAGACAGCGCTGCAACTTCATTCAATTTCTCTCGCATTAATTTTATTTATTTCGGAAACCGACATAAAGCGATGATTCCTAAAGGCAACTCATTCATATCTTTGCAAAAACGTTCCACTCATTCCAAGCACGAGAAGTTAACTTTTACTTTAAAAAAAAGCGTTTTGAAATCCTCTGCACTTGTCTTAACCATTTCAGAGGCGAATAAAAATGAAAGTCGATACCGCCAATACAATTTCCTGCCTCTGGAACATCGGAGGCCCAGGATTAAAGCCCGCGGCCAAATTCCGCATTGTGACTTTGATATCCCTCTCTTACGCTAATGGACTCATTATTATTTGACATTGGGAGATGTTTCAAATTGATGTTCTACCTCGCGGCTGTTTCCGTTTTTTTCCTCCCCAAATAAACCCCGCAATTTCTTGTTGCGCCAAAAGCCTCTCATTATGCGATGGAACTCCACCGCCAATGCTTTTTTGTTAACCTTGTTAATTTTTCGTCTCTGTCTTGAATTTAAATTTGTGTTTATACCGAGAACAGTTTTTTGAAAATTTTCTTTTACCTCTATTTCGAGGGAGAGAGCAAGTACGTAATTATGCGGGATTTCCTCATTTACATAAGTTGCATCGGTTTGCAATCTAGAGATCATTTTTCCTTGCTGTTATTATTCAGGGAAGAAAATTGTTTTGAATTTAAAATTCCCTTTAAGTTTTCATCGTTACATTTTTTTGTCATTGTATAATCATGGAATGTCGACTGATTTAACAACAGAGGAGGATGTTTTTTGAAGATTGGTTCTCGTTAATTTGTTTTTTGGCTTCGGGCGGAAGCATTTGTTTGGGAATAAAAGCTGGTATCGTAATTGATTCGAAAGTAATATCCCTCAACATAAAACAATTGGGGGAGCCATGGACAATTTTACTGTCCACTATTATGAAGAATTGTTTTGACGTAGAATACGGTCTTACACTTTGAAACTGGGGTGCCGCGCTTAATTCGTGAGTGCCACGAAAAGTGTTGATTACGAAAAATTTAATAACAAAACTATCAATGATAGATACATGAACAGTATTGTATTCAATAAAGCATTAAACGAAGCATGTTTTTGACACTGATTGACCTTGAGCTGACGTCATCGGCTGGTGCAATCACAGCGTAAAGTTGAGTCACGAAAATGAGTGCTTCCGAACACGTTAATTTAGTCTAGCTCCAGCCTCCCTTGTCCGAGTACGACATTTGAGGTGTCGTTTGTTTCGTCTCTTTCCGCTTTATCATATAATATAGCAATATAAAAAAACAAAATATTCAATACTTCTGTAGATATCGGACTTCGAAGTATGAAAATTTCAGAAAAATTTCCAAATGTCCAAATACATGCATACTAAACACCGGACGAATTGTAGAAAACATCCAGGAAGAAAGATGGATAAATGGGGAATCCAAGAAGACCGAAATGTCTTGGAGAACGTCTACGTGATTGGAGGGAGTGCTTGAAAGTTGAAAGCGTTGGCCATCAAAATTCACAAATGCCTGATACGAATGCACCAAGTACTTCCACCGCTCGCTTCGACGCAAATATCATATCTGATGGCATAAACGTTTCATTATCGAGTGATGGAGTTCAACCCTTGGGGGTCGGTGTTGAGTCAAAACCATCAACAGTAATTAAATTCTTTTAAATGTGTTGTACAAACTTATTTCTTTCGCTCTCATTCGCCAGGTGGCCGGACTGACGTATTCTACGCCTTAAACGTGTCCCAACACAGCCCCGGCCGTTTTTTCTACTCGGTTCTATACGTAACAAAATATTTCAATTAGCCCTGAGATTTTCGAGTCATGTAGAATTGCTTTTACATCCACAACACACGTAATGACTCAATAACCACATCTATTGCTTGAAAGAATCCAAGCAGAATCTGTTGGTCAAGGTGAAAACTCGCGAGACATGTTTTAGTGTAGGTAGCTATTTATATAACGTCGCACTGGAGCAACACAGCGGGCTATTGGCGACGGTCCGGGATCAAATCCCAAGGGAAATATCTGAGGACAACACGTAATTTTGAACCACGGTCAGATGACGATCCACGTATTACCGATTTCATAAGAAGCAGGTAAATAACCGAAGAAGAATATAGTCATACAACTCAATTTATTTTACTTATTAAATCTTCCGTGTCAGGGCGAAAGGGGTTAAGTCCTAATGGCTACTCAGAATCTGAAGACTAGTATTTCACTCTTTCTCACAATTATTCAAGAAAAAGAAGCATGCCATGATACAAACAATTGTAGTTTAGATAAGTAGATTCATTCTGTTATGATTTTAAGCACGTTGTATTAGTTTTCAAATTAATGATACACGTGTGACTCCGGGTATGAATTAAGTATGAATTTTGATGAGTCTCCAAGAGACTCATCAAAATTCATACTTAACCCGTTTTGCCCCACAGAAGAAATAGTTGTCGGAATTCAACGAGTTCTGTGTAGCTTATGAATGTAAACTGGCATTTGAAAATAAAAATCATTTAAAAAACGTTTTCTCAGTTCCATCAAACAGCTAGAATTCTTTGATCTGCTCACCTTCACACTAATGATTAGTGATGGGAGTATTCAAGAACAGATGTACTCGATACTTAAATGTATTCGTTGTACTCGATTCTTTTCCACAGTATTCGGATGCCAAAGAATTCGAATACAAAGTGTTTGGATACCAAATTATTTGGATACAAGTATTCTGATACAAGTATTCGGATATCAAAGTACTCGGGTACCAAAGTATTCGGATACAAGTAATTTGATACCAAAGTATTCAGATATCAAAGTTCTCAAACACCAAAGTATTCGGATACTAGAGTAATCGGATTCGAAAGTACTCACCCTAGCTATTCGGATACAAAGGTACTCACCGAAAGAAGCCGAATACCAAAGTACTGATTCTTACAATCGATTAATCGGTTTTGTATATGTATTCGAATACATACTCGATCCTTGAAAGAACTTGAATATCAAGTATTCGATTCTCAAAAGTATTCGATTCTGCCCATCACTTCTAGTGATTGAAACCCCGTACTTTCGGTGTGGGGAATATTCCCTGACAAGAAAAAAGGTTGGCGATCTGATTGGTTAGCAGATCGTGGCGTGGGGAAATATCCTTGAGTAGGGAAAAAGTGGGAAAAGATCCGATTGGTTAAAAGAGACCGCTGGGAGCCCGGTTAAGGTTCAGGGAAATGTTTACTCGAAAATTGTTTTGTTAGAAAGATTAGTTCTTACCTTGAAGGTTTTCTTTCCACTAACAAGTATAGAAGGTCAACGCAGAGGAGTAATCAATCTGCAACCTTGAAAGTGAAGCTCGTTGTTCGTTTACGCTATTTTATTTAAATACCTATTTTTGTACTTAATGTAATCATGATCTGGAAAGGCTTTCAAATATTCAAAAAATGTATCACGGTTCACATTCATGAGATTTTGAGTACATTCTACTTAAGTACCTGGAATATATCATAGTTTAGAGAGAAAATCTATTTTATTCTGTTTAAATAAAAATTTAATATTTAGAATACGTTGTGCAAGAAAACTGTAAAGATCAAAGATTTCAGCGTTATAATTTTTCACATTTATAGTTTGCCGATCAATGAGGACTACACTGCTGAGATTTAAAGTGGTTTTCGAACCACTTCTAGATTGATTTAGGATCTACTGGCCCTAGCGAACGAATGCAGACCACTACAAAGTCAGCAATTCGGTTTCAAATAATAATCGTTAGCAGATAGACAAATGAGAACCTTAGTCAAATACATTAAAAGCTTCAAGAAATGACGGGAAAAGATGATAAAAAATATCAATAGCTAGAGGCTGTTCGGACATTTTTTGAATGATTTTGATGAGCTGAAAAAAATTGTATGCTACGAAAGAATTTTATTTTCGCAGCAGTTAAATAGTTAAAGTATCACTAATCGTCTGCTAACTCAGAGTTTTGTTTACTTTCAAAATGGCGCTTTTAAATAAGCAATGGATGGAAGGCTATGTTTCCGATCTTTATGAAGACAATTATGCTTATTCAATTATTCAAAAATGCTGTAAAATTCATGGTTTTTCAATATCTAAAGGTACGATAAGTGATATTAATGAGAAAAGAAAAAACGTTAAACTGGAAAAATACTTCCAAAAAAGAAAAAATTTCTGAGAATATTTGTAAGGAAGATCTTAAATTTTAAAAGAGAATCCGCCAAGTCAAAGGACTATTGCAAAGTCATTAAAATGTTCAATTTCAACTGTAAATAAAATAAATAGTGATATGAATCTTAAAAAGTCCAAAAAATACAATGTTCATCGTCTATCTACACGACATTGCAGAACGTAAAACTCGCTACAGAATTCTGTATGAGAAGCATTTATCTGGAGAAAGATGGAAAAATGTGACAATAGACAAGGCGAGGGTGTATCTAAATGATTGCAATAAAAAAGAACCATTTATTATAAAAGAGGAGAAAGAAATCTTAAAACGTGGTTTGAAGAATCTGAAGAAATTTTTTCTAAGGGATTTATGATTATTGCCGGTTATGCATATAATGAAAAATTAAAAGTAAAGAATTTGGAAAAAATGTAAACATCAACTCCCACATATTACCAAGACCCTTATTTTATCCCCAATATTCAAAAAAGAAATACCATATATTTACCCACTGTGCCAACAATCAGTAGAGCTGCATCAGGATAAAGCAAGCAGCCACACATCTAAATCCACTATTAAATTGGAAAAAATGGAACAAGAAACTGGTATCAAGTCCCCTTTAATGATATTCTTGCTAAATCTCCAGATGTCTCACGCATGGAATTTTGTGCTTTTGGACTTTTAAAGAGCAATATTGAAACGTCTACCGAAAACCATTCAAGGATTTTGGAAAACTGGAACACGAATGGGACACAATACCTCTGTCGATACTACAAAAGTCATTATTATCATGGAAATTAAGGAGTAGAAAGATAATAAGAGCTATCAAATAGAACATTTAAACACAAAAATGTCATGTAAAAAATTGATCTTCAGTGCATTAAAATCGTTCAAAAATGTCCGAACAGCCTCTGTATTTCGATGGAGCAAAGCATCCACCATCAGAACCAAAGAAAACAAGAGGAAAACTCGAGTTCAAATATATTATACTTACTTGGTGTTGCCACCACTCGCTTTCGTAATTATCATGGTACGTGTCCTGGTAGCCCAGATGGAAGAGCGTTGGATTAGCAACAGGAGGGTTGCGAGTTAGAAACTCAGTTCAACTAGACCATCGCTTACACGGGGGATGGTGTACGTTCAATCTGTCGTGACCTCCAATGACCTCACGTTGACATGGGTGTGGAAGTTTGGAGAGTGGAGTGCCAGCTCAGGTGTTCTCGTCATCAAATTGATGAGGAATTGTCCTTGGATCTTTCCCTTCGGATGCATCCCGGACTGTCGCCAATAGCCCATTGTGTTGCTAAAGACTGACGTTAATTAAGTACTTATCCATCTAGAGATTGGATTGAGTTGAATTTGTGCGGGTTTTTATAACGCAACGCCCACATCTGCTCAAGATGCTCGCCGTTTTAATTATAAACGAAGTCCTCCAGTAAAATATCAAAGCAACGCGATAGTAATAAATACGAAATTCGGTTTGAAAGTTTGTCGTGCTGATTCGCCACAATAAGGGCAGAATAACATTTATGAAAAAGTTACTTATTCATCGGAAAAGATGAAACAAAAATCTAATCCAACTCGGGTAGAGTAAGCCCTAAACCGAAAACATTGAAGCGAGTGACTCAATAACTCCATCAGGGTATATAAAAAATATGTTTCTACAGAATAAAATAAATTATGCCTCTCTCAAATGGAACTATAGAAAATATATATTAGTCTAAGAAACAGGTTCGATAAAGATTGCACAGTAAAACCAACAAATAAATCTATAAATATAGATAGGATTTCATAGTAAAACGAACAATTAGATTTATATCTATAGATAGGTCTATAGATGTAGATAAGATTGTACAGTAAAACCAGCAAATAGATCTAGATATGGATAAGATCATGAGGTATAGGTAGCTATATCAGTACGTACATATAGATGCATAGATGTATAACTGCAATTTTTCGGAAGTACGTTTTCTGACATTAAATGCGTTTTTTCATAATGATGATCAATACATTGTCACATTGTAATGTGATCAAAATACAACACAACCAAAATGCTCATAATTTTTATTTTTGTCCTTAAAACTAAGTTTTTAACGTCTGAACTGTAAAATATTCGGGGTTTTTTGTCAGTTAATGAGTTTTTACTCCAAATCGACGATATATACATATGTAAATTAATAGATTTAGATGCAATCATAAAAATAGGAAGGGCCGCGGTGGCTCGGTTGGAAGAATAACGGATGATTAGCAATTGGATGGTTGCGAGTTCGAAACTTGGTTCAACCAAAGACCGTCGTTCAACCAAACACCAAAGACGAGGGCTGGTGCACTGTTAAATCTGTAGTGGACTCAAATGTCCTCACGTAGGCGTGGCGTGGAAGTTTGGAGAGTGGGGTGTCAGCTCAGGTGTTGACCTTGTGACGCTCCAAAATTGACGTCTTCTCAAATTATTATTTGATGTGGATTCATTTGGAAAGATCAGCATTCGAATTTTACAGCCACAACATTTATTACCACAAAACAAGGACAGACATTAAGACATTTACAGTTAACTTGTTACATCATCATTTCATGACCTCTCAGCACAACAGCGCCGGCCAATTCTCTACACACTTCAAAACGTCAGAGGCGCGCACAGCGCCCTCTTTTGCTCAAATTCTCATTGGCCGTAACAGACCTCCCTCCCAGACCCTCAACTCTTCGACTCACCAAATGGTGTAGAGCCATAGGTGTTGACCTCGTCATCTGACCGTGGTTCCAAATTACGTGGTGTTCTTGGATCTTTATGATTGGAATCCCTTGCGGATAGATTCCAGACCGTCGCCAATAGCCCTTTGTGTTGCTTCAGTGAGACGTTAATTAATTACCATTACCCCAAATATGGGTACTTATAGATCAATACATATAGATGTATGAATAGATATAAGTAGCTAAGATTAATATAAGTTCTATAATAATAATTGATTTATATTAATAGTATATATATTATAACTGGTGAAGATTAATAGTAACCGTATAAAGGCTGAAGTGAATAATATATAAGGATTTTTTTCGCATGTAGCGGTGATTATTAATAATTCGCAACTATGAACTGGTAATAATTTTCAATGCATTCGTTTGGAGACTCGCCATTTCGCATGCGTAGACAGAAAATAATACTGCGTCAGCGCATCTAGATTATTCTAGATGCTCTCTGTTGTGAATTTGATGTTGATTTCGTAGTTTGTTGCTAGTACGTGCATAATTGTTTTTATATTTTCCCAAATTTTATAATGAAAATGCAAAAACTAATTTAACACTAATTTTATAGTGAAAATGTAATAAATATTATAAAACATATTTTTATTAAATTCACAGTCTTCGTTGATGATTAATATTTATCGGTAAATGTAATTTGTTATACGTTATTAATCACATTGACCAAAAGATGTGATTAATTTTAATATTAGCCGGTTTTTATTAATGCTAACAGGATTTATTACTTGAACCGTAACATATATATACGTTTTTATAAGATTAATAGTAACAGACGGATGAATGTATGTAATATATCAGTATCTATAGATTAATAGGTGTAGATAGATAACTAGAAATGAGTAGTTATAGATTTATAGGTATGTTAATTCTCATATCCTATGCGCAAATCTTGGCTGATTCAAGGAATGTCGTAACAGTAACTTCAATAAACAGCATCGACTCTTTTGGTGTATGACTTTGTGCGGATGAATGAACTTGTGGATTGGGTCTAGCTGAAGTTAGACGTGGAGATTAGCAACAACAGTATCAAACATTAAATGAACATAATATGCCGATTACTCTACAAGCATAACTTATAACCAGCTGTAACATAACGCTGGTTAGAAACCAGCAATATGAATATTTACAGCTTGATCAGCATCATGTTTCAACAATCGCAATCTTTATATCGCTGAGAGCAAAACTCGTTCTTATGCTCAGCGCGCACGCGCAGTACAACTGGAAGAAATGATCATTTGAATTTCGTCCCTTGCCAGGTAGGTATTTTAATTAACGTCACACTGGAGCAACACAACGGGCTATTTCGTCCTCTGCCAGAGACACGCGAGTTATTTCCATGCGCGGATGATGGCACCACAGATTATATATAAGATATAGGTAGGTATTTAATTAACGTCGCACTGAAGCAACACAAAGAGCTATTGACGGCGGTCCGGGATCAACCCCAAAGGGAAAGACCCGAGGACAACACCACATCATTTCGAACCGCGGTCAGACGACGAGGCAACGCCTGAGCTGGCACCCCACTCTCCAAACTTCCACACCAAGCCAACGTGAGGCCATTGGAGGCCATGACAGATTTAACACCAGCCCCCGTGTACACGACGGTTTTTGGTTGGATTCAAACTTGCAACCCTCCGGTTCCTAATCCGTTACTCTTCCAACAGGGGCTGTCGTGGCTCAGTGGGTATGCCCACTGCAACACCTTCGAGTTGTAGGCGGCGCAGATTCGATTCCTTTCATTCCTTCCTGGGTGTATGTCTTGTGTTAGTAAAACTCATTGTGTGTGTCTATTACCTGATATTGTATGTCGTGTCCGACGCTGCATGGACAAATTCAGTCCATGCGCCATAAAACCCGCAAACCAACCTGGCTACTACAACCCATTCCTGGGTTTGAACTTTAAAAAAGGCTTAGCCGAATTTACAAAAATTACCGGGCTTCCGCGTCCCTAAGAAATAGGTAGTTAAATATAGATTGGTGGTTAAGCAGGTATAGGGAAATAGACAGAATCCAGAGTTAAGGCATTCACGGAAGTGCATAAATCACGTTAAGTGGAAAAGTATTTTGAATGTGCTTGAAGTAGCCGAGAAAAAGGAAGCGTTACTCTGGAGAAGTTTTCGCGCGGGGCAGTTCGCGTTTCGAGAGATTGGGCGTATTTCATCCGCAAGCAAGGTGAAATTGGATCTGATCCAGGAATCGGATCATCCGCTGCCTCTGATATTAAACCGTTGTATTTCTTCCCCCTGATTCCATCAATGGCGAAGGCGGATCTCGAGCGTTCGCCTTGTTTACCCAATTCCAGTTATTACTTATATTCTCCAGACGTCATTGGGAGGGTTTATAAATTCTTGTTTCGGAGGAGGTCTCGTTTTTATGGCTACTCTTTTCTCTTTGCTCCCTACGCTTTTGGTGTGTCCATAAAACAGAATTGGGTGGGAGTTTCGAGCAAAGAGTTTATATTTTTGCGAATTGAAAGCAGTTGGCGAAATGGGTGCCATAATGAATTTTCCTTCGCTGCGTGGATTGGCTCGGTGGATATGCCCACTGCGCTAGCAACCTTCGAGTTGTAGCTTCGGGTTTCGATACCGGACCGTCGCCGATACTATGTTGTGTTGCTCCAGTGCGACGTTAATTAAAACCCCTACCTGCCTTCGGGTTGTAGGGGGCTCAGGTTCGATTCCTGCCAAGTGCGTGTATTTCTCTCTTTTAAGTCAGTTGGGTAGGTAAGTATTTAAATTAGCGTCGCACACTGGAGAAACACGACGGGCTATTAGCGATGGTCGTCCGGGATCAAACTCGAAGGGAAAAATCCGAGGTCACCACGTAATTTCGAATCACTCAGATGACGGTCACATCTGAGCTGGCATCCCAATCTCCAAACTTCCACACCACGCCAACGTGAGGACGTTTGGGGCCACGACAGATTTAACGTGCACCAGCGCCTTTGTACACGATGATCTTTGGTTGGATTCGAACTCTGAAACCTCCGGTTATCCATTACTCTTCCTGATGGAAGAGTTATGGATAATCACGGGCCCTTTCTGTGTCAGTAAAACTTCCATTGTGTATATATGTCTATTACTTGATAATGTATGTCGTGTCTGACCAATATGGCACTAGTGCAATAAAAACCCCAAAGCAACCAACCATCAGTGTTTAGAGTTACAAGAAATGTTAGAAACATAATATAATTATTAAAATGGAAAAGTTCGTGTCTTTAATATCTTTTTTCGGTGTTTTATAAATTTTTCGTAATTTTATTAAAAACTAGTATCCATACTAACCTTGCGTTACTCGGGTTGAATTAGTTAACTAATTTCCGTTTCCATTAATAAATTGTAATTCCTATTCATCCCATGTAACAATTACCACACTCTAGTAAAAGTACACAATTGCTAAGTACCCAATTTCACAAATATAAATAAATGTCATGTTTAACATTTTACATTTTTGTAGAATTTAAATTTTTAGTAAGAAAGAAGTCTAGAGTTCCAATGTTACCCAGAATGCATAGATAGTTCAGAATATGCATATAAATGATTTGTATGTCATTTAAAAACAAAACCTTTCCCAGAATTACCATACAATGATTAAAATTGTTTTTAACTAATTAAAACTTCATTACAGTTATCGAACGAAAAACATCAAATTCAAAATTCATCAATACATCTTAAAACAGATTTTTAAAAAGTTTTGAACGAAAAGTAATGAATATATCTGTTTTTTCACTGCAAAATAAGATTCTTGGAACATAACGGACACAAATTGAAAAAGCAAACTATTAAAAAATACCAAGGTTGCCATATTAGCTACCAGTCCTATTTTAAAACGTTTTGTTCTGTATAGTTTTATTCTCTTTATCGTCTGTCCCAAATATTCAGAATTTTTATATTTCGTAAAGAAATTAAGGCTCGAAGTAAATAAACTATTAGAATTTAAATTCCGTAAAAATAGTTTTGGAAAATAAGCAGTACTGGTAAAACAATCCAAGTAATTGCAATGCTCAATCTACCTTCCAGATACTCCAAAACTACCAAATTATGGTTGATTTAAGTAGAGTTACTCATGTTTTAACGTGAAACTTGCCTAAATATGTAAGCAAAGGAATTTAAGATAATTCATTCAATAAATTAAAATGTGATGCATCAAATATGAAACGGGCTGCGGTGGCCCGGTTGGAAGAGTAACGGACTAGCAACCGAAGGGTTGCGGGTTCGAATCCAGCCAAACACCGTCGTGTACAAAGGGGGCTGGTGCACGTTAAATCTGTCGTGGCCTCAAATGTCCTCACGTTGGCGTGGTGTGGAAGTTTGGAGAGTGGGGTGCCAGCTCAGGTGTTGCCTCGTCATCTGACCGTGGTTCAAAATTACGTGGTGTTGTCCTCGGATCTTTCCCTTTGGGATTGATCCCGGACCGTCACCAATAGCCCATTGTGTTGCTCCAGTGTGACGTTAATTGAAATACCCCCCCCCCCCAAATATGAAACATTTTAAAATATGTTGAACAAATCTTGGAAGTTTGGAGAGTGGAAGTTTGTGGTGTGGAAGTTTGGAGAGTGGGGTGCCCGATCAGATGCTGTTCTCGTCATCTGACCATGGTTCAAAATTACGTAAGTGGTTCAAAATTACTTTACTTTGTGGTGTTGTCCTCGAATCTTTTCTTTGGGGATTGATCCAAGACCGTCGCCAATAGCCCGTTATGTGACGTTAATAAACTGCCTACCTTAATTTAGATAAAATTATTATTAAATTAATCTAAAATTATAAAACTATTCAAATTAGGTAACTCAAATATGGTAAGATCAATGGTAAAACTTCAAAAAGAAATACTGAATATGGTAGAAGAGCTTTTGAAAACACAAATTCCTTCTCATCCCCGCGCTTGACACACGTTGACCTTTCCTATCAATTTAGGAAATGAGTCAAGTGACTCATGAACTCTTCATTCTAAAGAACCAGATTGAGATTTCCTTTTGAAAATCGAAAATTCACCCGGATAAGATAGAAAAGAGGGATGTGCCCGTTATAGAGAAGCTTAGTATAACGTATACTTAATGAAGACATACTTCAAAGGCAGACTCTATTCTGCATTAGAAAAGGAAAAGAAACGTGACGAATTCGAATTCTTTTATAGCTTCTTCAGATACCCGATGGAAAACTGTTCTTTATCATGTAAATCCTAAGTCGTGTATCGCATATAAAAGCAAAATTTCTATGCTCACTTCAAAAGGTTTTAAAAATATAGGAGTGATAATGGGTGTTGCAGTGATAACGTGTTTGCAATAAAGTAAGAAAATAAAGCTGACAAAGGGTTTTGATGCATGTATACACATATATCGTACAGATATCTACAGCTAGAAATTACATGTATATCTCTCGTCTTGGAAAACAGCAAGATAGGAGAAGAAAAATTATGTATTTAAAAAAATTTTTCTTTCACGACTCAAGGCCGAGGTAGCCCAGTTGGAAGAGTAATGAATTAGCAATTGCAGAGTTGCGAGTTCAAAACTTGGTTCAGCCAAGGACCGTCATGTACAAAATGGGGCTGGTACACGTTAAATCTGTCGTGGGTTCCAAAGTCTTCATGTTGGCGTGGTGTGGAAGTTTTTAGAGTGGGATGCCGGTTCACAGGTGCTGTTCTCGTCACCTTTTCAATATGACGAGGCGAAACATTTCCCTTGGTGATTGTGTTGCTCCAGTGCGACATTAAGTAATTACCTACCGATGTGGTTTAAATAAGTTATTGATTTTTACTATCTTTGTTTAGCGCAGCTTGTCCAAACTTATATCTTGCATTATAAAACCCAAACTAACCAGCCAAACCAATTCTAAAAAAATAGATTGAGATTCCCATTGTCGTCAGAACGAAAATTGATTGGGCTTAGATAATAAAGAGGCGTTACAACCGAATGTGTGGTATAGACGATTGTCCCCCCCCCCGATATAACTCTACCAACGAATCGCATGAAAAAAAATCGATAACTCTTACTGATGCTGATGCTTTGGTAAAATCCAAACTCATATCTTAAAATATTGAAATAAAACAACACATCGATACAAAAACCGCCACTATTCACACTGAGAGCAGGAAATTTTAAAGGCATGAAAATGAACTGACGAAACCAGAACGTACAGACATTGTAACAACTGTCTGGGAGTTGAATTTACACCTCATCCTATATTCATCTGCCCTGCAAACCATCGATTACCATCCTGAAGAACACTCAGTGAGAAAATAGTCGACATCGCCACAGCTGTGCAAAATGCACAGCGATATCTGACTCGGAAATGGACACGACAACAACAACAACTAATCATTTTCTGAATTGTGAAATCGAAACACCCTTTCGTTTTTTTTTTTCAATTCATAAGCTTTTATCATTTCACCGTAAAGTAGAAAAAACACTTCACTCCAAATCAACTTGAGAGGCATCTTGAATCCCGCGGATTTTACGGATCTAAATGACTCCCGCCGTTTCATTTTTTTTTCGATTCTTCGGTTGTGACAAGTGTAGTTTGAACTCTGTACCGCCATCGTCCGGTAGCCGACGAGATTTAATCTTAGTTTTCCAAATCAATAAAAATGCAGTTGCTATAAAATCAATCATTCTAACGATATACTTTGAGCAAGAGTCGGTCAAAATAATGATGTCTAGGGGCACAAATGTGAAGTTCTCTTTTCCGGAAAAGCTCAAAGAATCGATCTCTAAGATTCTGTAAAGGTTCGTTTGATTATTTTTATGGTGCTCGGTATGTCTTTCGATTTAAATTGGTCGAGGCCGGTTCTTTTTGCTGGAACAGTGAACGAGGGTTTTGTACATTGCTAACTTCTTGATTAGCTTTTCTTGTAGTATTTCATATATTCATTCGTATTTCAAATATTCAGCAAAATAAAACTATCGACATTTCGATTTCGTGATGAAAAATCGAATTAACTGGGGTTTGTGGTTTTTAACAGTATGTCCATATTTGCTTAATTTTTTAAACGACCGTCGTATCTCAGTGGGTAGGTTCACTGCGTTAGCAACTTCGAGTTGTAGGCGACGCAGGTTTAATTCCTCCTTGGGTGTATTCCTCTCTTCTGTAACAACTGTATAACGGTTGGAAGAGTAACGGATTAGCAAGGGGAGGGTTGCGAGTTCAAATCCAACCAAAAACAGTCGTGTACAAGGGGGCTGGTGCACATTGGCATGGTGTGGACGTTTGGAGAGTGGTGTGTCAGCTAAGGTGCTGTTCTCGTCATATAACCGTGGTTCAAAATGACGAAGTAATGTCCTTGGATCTATCCCTTCGGGTTTGATCCCAGACCGTCACCAATATCCCGTTATGTTGCTCCAGTGCGACGTTAATTAAATACCTGCCTCTTCTGAAACAGTAAAACTTTCATTTTGTGTATGTCTATTTACTTAATATTTTATGCATTGCGTCAGGCGCAGGGTGGCCAAATATGGTGCTTGCGCCATAAAACCCCAAAACAACCAGCTTAACTTTTGAAAAAATTATATCTTGTGTACTTCGATTCTTTAGTTGACAACCGGTTTTTCGCTCGTATTCTTGTCCGCGATGAAAACGTACCAAGGAAAAGCACTCAAACAAAATCCTTAGATTTTAAGTCAATTATAAAAATTTTAAGAACTTAAGGAACTGCCAAAGAAAAGAAAATGACCGTGCTTGATGGTATACTATGTGTGATCCTCATAGATTGGAAAATATGTTGCTCAGTATATACAGGGTGATTGTACGGTCATGGGACAAACTTCAGGGGGTGATAGAACACAACGAAATACTTTTCCCCATAGAATGTAGGGTCGCAAGTGCAGCGGTTGGCCGCTAGAGAGCGCAGTCAAACGCTTGTATAAAAGCCCATAGAACGTCTATTGGGTGAGTCTAAACATACGACAAACTTCAGGGGTGATAGAACACAACGAAACAAACACTTTTCACGATAGAATGTAGGGTCGCTAGAGGACGCTTTCCATTTCGGCACAAACACACGGTCCGACGCAAGTTGGAAAAAAGAGGCATGAAATATGGAAACAACGCTTTAATGTCAAATAAACATCAATAACTGCTTGACAAAACGAAATAATACAATTAGATTTGCATAAATTAAAGATAAGTACAAGGAACAACGGGTAAGAAAGAAATGACATGTACAAAACTTGAGAAACTCTTCACATGGAAATGAAACGACATGTACAAACATCAGTCGGTAAGTTCAACGCAAATGCACAATTACAGAAGCTGTTCAAAATGTCGACCACCACACCTGATGCAGGCCTCGCATCGCCGACGCAACGCTTTTATACAAGCGTTTGACTGCGCTCTCTAGCGGCCAACCGCTGCGCTTGCGACCCTACATTCTATGGGGAAAAGTGTTTGTTTCGTTGTGTTCTATCACCCCTGAATTTCGTCCCATGACCGTAGAATCACCCTATATGCCTACTGCGCTAGCAATCTTCGAGTTGTAGGTGGCACTGGTTCGATTCCTTCCAGGTGCATTCCTCCCTTGGAGTATTTCTCTCTTCTGTGTCAGTAAAACTTTTGTGTGTCTATTACTTAATATTGTATGTCTTGTGTCTATTACTTGATATCGTATGTCTTGTGTCTGGCGTAGCATGGCCAAATATGGCCCTTGCGCCATTAAACACCCAAAACCAACCAGTCGATACACAAGCGCACGGGACTTACACTTCTGAGATCTTACGACAGCGACTCTGCCAACTTGTTACATCTATTTCTTTAGAAGGTCGATGTGTATAATCAGATTAAATTGACCTCGAGTATACGATATCCTAACTATTTGACTTAAACTAGGTGAATTGTTTTCCTAATTTTCACTGTTTTGCAGTTGTGATGCAGTTCTACGAGATCCAACTGTTCGACGAGTTTGTGCTACGGGGCAACATGGCCATCCTACACTGTCCCATTCCAAGCTACGTCAGTGATTACGTCAAAGTCACGTCATGGGAGAGAATGGACGGTTTCCTTATCAGCCCCAACATTGTGAGCGGTGAGTACCACAGCTGTTTTCGTTGAAGCTTGAACTAATTGTGGCGCCATAATTCATGACCAAACGCGAAGCCCTGGTGATTCATGAACCTGAAACGATACGTATAATAAGTTCGCGAACTTTATTCGAGCATCATTCGCGGTATCTGTATACCTTCGTTGGCAATTTTTGAAATTATCGTGGAAATTAGATTTTTTATAGATTTTGTTATTTTCTACTAGTAAAAGCATATTATGGCAGAAAATAGTTTAAACGAAAATTAGTTTTTATAAAAATGGAGTAAAAAGCAGCCAAAAATACCATTTACGCAAAATGTCATATTTTAAAAAATAATTAACATTTTTCCAGTTTGTAAAGATAGTTATCTTCTAAAAACTTTGATTCCGGTATTGAACAATCATTTCTACATTGTTCTATTTAAAATAATTGTGGGCTTTAACGTCAGTCATCACAAATAAACATGAAAAAAAGCAAAACGCAAAAAATATTCAGGCTTACATCCTGCTAAAATTTTTAAATGCACATTTCTTAATAGTTCAAGCCCTGCTTTATAATCTTCAGAACCTATATACAAAATTTCAAAGGAATTTAATTGATGCAATATGAGACATCGTGTTTTGCGGAGAGTAACGCTTAGCGAAAATTCGTGAGCTTCGGGGTTCGTGAAAAGCTAAAAACAATATAAAACCCCATGTCAAATATAGAGGTCAATACATTTTAAAAATTTTATATCTCCAGTTATAATAGTCCTAGTAGTAAAATTCGAAGTGATTTGAAGAGTTAAAGAGTTGTAATATAATATGAAAAGTTAGGTAAAGTTTTAAAGGTATACAGAATAACTTAAAGCAAATTTAAAACCACTAATCAATAGACATTCAAATTTGCATAAACAGCTATCTTAACATCAAATAGCGCATAAACTGCGTAATTTCAAACGATGACTTCCAATTTTGACACCAAACTTCGAATCTATTAAAATTTAACTTTGATCCAGCGGCTTCCGGATTATGAGTGGAAAATTTGGATCTGTTATGTTAAATTAGCTTTTCAGACTTATTAATATCTCCTCAAATAATTTTTCTAACACGCTGACATTTTTCATTACGTTGCTATTAACCCTCCAAGTGGTTTCGACGAGATATCTCGTCCGAGATCTGATCAATTTTGCAACGAGTAATTACAAGTTCTAATCGAGACAAAACTGCTCTATTACTCCGAGGGGATAAAGATCCAAGTAGTAGAAACAATTTGCTCCTTGCCTAGAACTGGTGACAGTTTGAAACAAGTTTTTCCATCAGGCTGGCCAAGACAAGGTGGTTTCCAACGCGAAGAAAAAACCACTAGGGGGGGTTAAAAGTCCATGTAACATTTCTTTTTTAAATAAACTTTTACAATTCAATATTAATTATGAAATTAACAATAAAAAATAGTAAGGATAAAATATTCATATACATCAATGGACTCAAAGGACGTCTTATGACCATACCAGTTTCAACACTTACAAATGAACTAAAATATCCTGAGTTTTCGCTTTTATCTAGTGGTAATGAATTGAAATTGCTATCCAATTGGGAATACCGCCTCTTCGCATGCACAAAACGTGAATAAAGAGATTTTTTCACATCAAATTGATTATAAACTTCATTTCCACTGTCAACACTCTTCCACGTCGTGTGGGCCGCGGTAGAAGAATAACGGATTAGCAATCGGATGTTCGAAACTCCGTCCAACCAAAGACGTGTACCTGGGGGCTGGTGCATGTTAAATCTGTCGTGACTCCAATGCCCTCGTGGTGTGGAAGTTTGGAAGTTAGGTGTCTGCTCAGGTGTTGATCTGACCGTGCTTCGAAATTACGTGGTGTTGTCCTCGGATGTTTCCTCTGGGGATTGATCCCGGACCGTCCCCAATAGCCCGTCGTGTTGCTCCAGTGTGACGTTAATTAACTGCCATTACCTCCACGTCCTGTAGTTTTGTCGAAGCAATACATAGAACCCTCTGAGCGCCTCGAGGAAATACAGTGGTTGCTTCTACTCCGCAACACACGTAATGACTCAATAATCACTTCTATTGGTTGAAAGAATACTGGGAAAGATTCTATTGGTCTAGAATGTTACGACCGGTTAGAAGTCACGCAGAGAAGTTTACGAAACAGATATATGCGTATGAACATCTCATACGGTAATACTCGCTCTATTTTTTACATAAAGCAATGACAAGCTTCAAAGCTTCTACACGAAAAAAGCTAACACTTGTAATCGCATAAAGCACCCTTTCATTTCTATACTTCAAAATGAATCAACATTGCTATTCATGTTTCTTTCGAATATTAATGTAATAAATAATATCAAATGTTAAATCTATTTTAAAAAGTTATCTAGATTTTATTGCGGTTCCTTTAGAGCAGAAGTTCCCAAACTTTGACTCGTGGAACCCTTTTGACGAGGATACGTCTTTAAAATCGGTATGGAGGTCATCGGCAGAAACTTGCGCGTCACGAAAAGTGTTGATATCTCAAAGCCCCATAACTCCAGGGGAATCAGCCTATAGGGATAAATGAACTACCATCGTGTAGAGGAAGGTAGGCCGCGTCGACCAGGTTGACCACTAATCCACTCCCCCTCTGACCTTTGTACCTCGTGGTGGGGGAAATGAGTCCAATTTCGGGCATACGCTGACCTGTTTAACCGCTATAACTTCAGTTCTAATCGACAGGTCGTGGCGAGTGCGTGCTTAAATGAAGAGAACGACGAGTTCCACAATTCCATTTGACTACTTGACAGTTTAATTCATTTGTGTGAACATTATGTGCAGTGGAAAGTGACGATGCGTCGAAGATTTCACCATGAAGCCAAAATTTCACACTAAAGTTCAATTGAGGCATAGGAAACCTAAACAGGTTGAAAGAGTAGATCAAGACGAACAAAATGATACCAGGAAGTCTAAACCTATGACAAGTGCGGAGAGATCTAGAGCTTACCGAAGACGCAAGAAGGAGCAGGCCGAGCAGTCGACGTCGCAGGACCATCTAACAAGCTGCCACCATGCTTGGAAACACCACCATCGACCTTACCTTTGCAGGAACATCAGCATCGACACCATGCCATTTGTCTCGCACTTTAGCTATCACAGACCCATCATCCATAAGGTCGCCATAGAATACTAAGCATTGCCCACACTCTAACACCACTGTTATGTATCCACCAAAACTGGCTAAATAAATAAATGTCAAACAAATACCCCCGTCTTCATTTCACCAGCGACCCACTTACCAGATATTCCGCCCAAAAGTATTCACGAACCAAACCTTACAGTACAGTGGGGACCGTGCCTACCCGCTTTTTAGAAACAATTTCTATGGCTGAACCCCTTAGGCCTACCCTATGCTTTACAAGTTAATGGTGTTTAAGAGTATTGTCACAGGGGGAGGAAGAAGGGATGGATGGTAATGAAATATTTAAACAATTGCGCGATGTCAATGCAATGAAAATTATATTTTTAAAACTTTGACATTTACCATGATACATCAATTTATTCTCAACTACCACCAATACATATGACTCAAAACTTAGCCATAAATTGGCAAATTTCCATTCAGAATGTAATTTCTAGTTTTCTTATTTTGATTCTACTTTTTTTCTTCCTATTCTACACTGCTGGCCACCCAAATTGCAACACCAAGAAAGACAAGAGATATCACAACAAAATTTATTTTGTAGATAACATGTTGACCAAGTATCAAATGATTAAATTTATAGACTTCTGTGAAGTGTGGTTCCTGCCAAATTCAGTAGCCAGAGTAGCCGCCATTGTTGGAGATCACCGCTGCCACACGCCTCGGCATTGATTCAAAGAGACTTTGGATGTGTTCTTGGGGTACAGCAGACCAAGCAGCTTCCACACGTTGCCAAAGTTGATCTGGTGTGGCAGCTGGGGATGTATTCTGGGTCAATCGTTGAGCAACCATGGACCACATGTTTTCTATCGGCGAAAGATCCGGAGAGCCAGGGAAGCAATTCAATCTGGCGATTGACGAAGAACCCTTGGACAATGCGTGCCATGTGTGGCCGCGCATTATCCTGTTGAAATATGGCTGTGGGCAAGCCCTGAAGGTAAGGAAGGACAACTGGCTCCAACACCTCGGAGATGTAGCGCTGGCTGTTTAAAGTACCGGCAATGCGTACTAGAGGAGTGCGAGAGTGATATCCAATACCGCCCCATACCATAATACCCGGTGCAGGACCAGTGTGGCGGTGCATAACGCAGCTGTTCAGCATCCTCTCTCCACGGTGTCTCCAGACTCGAATCCGACCATCGTGGTGTTGCAGACAGAAGCGTGACTCGTCAGTAAAGACAATTTCATTCCATTCTGCCGTCCACATCCTTCTTTCATCGCACCATTGGCGGCGGAAACGTCTGTGGTTCTGCGTCAAGGGTAGACGAAGCAATGGACGTCTTGCGGACAGACCACTCTGCTGTAAACGGCGTCGAATGGTACGCGCAGACACTGGATGATGCGGTACAGACTGAATGTGCTGTGCTATGGTTCGTGATGTGGCTGAGCGATCCGTCACTGCCATACGCACAATATGCCTGTCATCACGTGAAGTGGTGCACTGAGGTGGATGCGATCGAACACGTCGGTCCGTCGTACCCTCCTGCATCCAACGATCACATATCCGCATTACAGTTGTTTGGTTTCGTCCAACACGACTACCGATTTCCCTGAAAGATAATCCACAATCTCGGTAGGCCACTATCCTTCCTCTGTCGAACTCGGATACTTGATCAAAAGATGATCGCTGTTTTCTACGAGGCATAATTGATCGTTTTTTTGAAAAACCACAAGAAAAACACAATTGCCGTACTTGAAATCGTCGAAATCTCCAAGCCTTAAATAGCGCTTTGAAGTGGCGCCACAGGCGCGCGTGATGTGCGTCTGCGCTGAAATTCTAATCATTTGCATATCTCACCTCCGCTAATGCATGTTGTAAATTTCATATTATTTGCATGCTTCCTTCAGGGTGTTGCATTTACGGTGGCCAGCAGTGTATATTTCGCTTAATTTTTATTTATTTTACTTTCCTGGAGCGGCCGCGGATCCCCTAGGAAGGCACGCGGAGCACAGGTTGGGAACAACGGCTTTAGAGTAATACAGATATTCCGAGTGAAGTTAATATTATTTCGGAAGATATGAAAAGTTCTGGAAATATTTTAACATCAAATTTTCCGTACTAATAATCTAGAAGTGGCTGAACCAAATGACCTGAAACTTGGTATCCGAAATAATGATATAAATATCATCATCTATATTATAGATCCCTTTTACGCCTCTTACACTCGACGAATTGTTTATTTATGTATTGAACTGGTTTTTCATTTCTTTCCATCATATCAATAATTTATGAATATGTGATTTGATGATAAAGGATATTAAAGGATGCATGTTCCACGCGAGGTTAAGTTTTGAAAAAAAATTGTGTGGAAAATATACAATTAACAATTTTTGTGGATTGTAGAGAGTCAAGATAACCTTATTAGGCCTTTTGGTGGAAGAATTATGTGCTTTACACAAATGGTTAGAACAACGCTAACAGTGATCTCAAGGAGGAAGTATTGTAAATAGTGATTAAATAAACTTTTTTGATATTTTGGATACAAAAAAATTGCTTACATCTTTCTCCCTTACAATGGATGGGGGATTGGGGCGTCGGTGGAATTGTTCATGCGAGAATTCTCGCACAGGCACGCTAGTATTTAATTATTAACGCCCCAATTAAAGATTACGAGTTATAGTTATGGATTTAATATAATAGTAGTGTGTTGAAAGTGCCGCGGTGAGAATGTTTTACATTTTTAATGTTATATATGTATGTATAATATATCGCACCCCGGCTGCAATACCGCCATAAGTCAAAAAACCTCTTGTGCATATAAAGATTGCAAAAGCTGGTTTCTTCATGCTGCAAACGGCCATAACTCCAAATTAAAAAGAAATTTAATTGAAATAATGATGAGAGATCCCTGATTTAGTCTTTTCAATGCCACGTTGAAACTTTCACAAGCTCTCCTGTAAAATTATACATTTTTGACTTATGGCGGTATTGTAACCGGGGTGCGATATATATGTATATGTATGTGAATATGTGTATATATATATATACACTGCTGGCCACCGTAAATGCAACACCCTGAAGGAAGCATGCAAATAATATGAAATTTACAACATGCATTAGCGGAGGTGAGATATGCAAATGATTAGAATTTCAGCGCAGACGCACATCACGCGCGCCTGTGGCGCCACTTCAAAGCGCTATTTAAGGCTTGGAGATTTCGATGATTTCAAGTACGGCAATTGTGTTTTTCTTGTGGTTTTTTCAAAAAAACGATCAATTATGCCTCGTAGAAAACAGCGATCATCTTTTGATCAAGTATCCGAGTTCGACAGAGGAAGGATAGTGGCCTACCGAGATTGTGGATTATCTTTCAGGGAAATCGGTAGTCGTGTTGGACGAAACCAAACAACTGTAATGCGGATGTGTGATCGTTGGATGCAGGAGGGTACGACGGACCGACGTGTTCGATCGCATCCACCTCAGTGCACCACTTCACGTGATGACAGGCATATTGTGCGTATGGCAGTGACGGATCGCTCAGCCACATCACGAACCATAGCACAGCACATTCAGTCTGTACCGCATCATCCAGTGTCTGCGCGTACCATTCGACGCCGTTTACAGTAGAGTGGTCTGTCCGCAAGACGTCCATTGCTTCGTCTACCCTTGACGCAGAACCACAGACGTTTCCGCCGCCAATGGTGCGATGAAAGAAGGATGTGGACGGCAGAATGGAATGAAATTGTCTTTACTGACGAGTCACGCTTCTGTCTGCAACACCACGATGGTCGGATTCGAGTCTGGAGACACCGTGGAGAGAGGATGCTGAATAGCTGCGTTATGCACCGCCACACTGGTCCTGCACGGGTATTATGGTATGGGGCGGTATTGGATATCACTCTCGCACTCCTCTAGTACGCATTGCCGGTACTTTAAACAGCCAGCGCTACATCTCCGAGGTGTTGGAGCCAGTTGTCCTTCCTTACCTTCAGGGCTTGCCCACAGCCCTATTTCAACAGGATAATGCGCGACCACACGTGGCACGCATTGTCCAAGGGTTCTTCGTCAATCGCCAGATTGAATTGCTTCCCTGGCCAGCTCGCTCTCCGGATCTTTCGCCGATAGAAAACATGTGGTCCATGGTTGCTCAACGATTGACCCAGAATACATCCCCAGCTGCCACACCAGATCAACTTTGGCAACGTGTGGAAGCTGCTTGGTCTGCTGTACCCCAAGAACACATCCAAAGTCTCTTTGAATCAATGCCGAGGCGTGTGGCAGCGGTGATCTCCAACAATGGCGGCTACTCTGGCTACTGATTTTGGCAGGAACCACACTTCACAGAAGTCTATAAATTTAATCATTTGATACTTGGTCAACATGTTATCTACAAAATAAATTTTGTTGTGATATCTCTTGTCTTTCTTGGTGTTGCAATTTGGGTGGCCAGCAGTGTATATATATATATGTGTGTGTGTGTGTGCGTGTGTGCGTGCGTGCGTGTGTGCGTGTGTGTGTGTCTAAATTGTTTTTACAAAATAAGGGGGTTGATAGTACCCATCCAGACGAGCAATAATTACCATGGAACATAGGGTCGCATTTCCACTCTGAGAGGCAGAAAAGAGTAAAGTTGAAACGCGTGGACAATGAACAAGTCATCGCCTCTGACGTCGTTTTGTACCTGCCTACGTAGCATATCTCCTAAGAAAGATGGCCTGGTCGGTGAATCGGATGTGGCGGACCTGTGGCTTGTCCTCACCGGTCCTCAACCCACTGGACTTTTTCTTCTGGGGGCACATGAAATCTTTAGTGTACCAGACGCCTGTGGACTCGGCTGAAGATCTCGTAGCGAGAATCGGTGTTGCCGCAGACAAAATTAACACAACACCAGGAATCTTCGAGAGCCAGTCATTCCTTCGCCAGTGTGAACTGTGCAACGACATGCGCCGCTTTGAGCACTTGCTGTGAATTTTTCTCTGATCAAAAACTCAGATTGTGCAACTTTTGGTATCGTTCATTCGCTTTCCCAACACTGTTGTAAGTTCATGTTGAAATTCTAATTTGACTCTTTTCTGCCTCTCAGAGTTCCACTCTATGTTCCATGGTAATTATTGCTCGTCTGGATGGGTGCTATCACCCCTCTTATTTTGTAAAAACAATTTAGACTCACCCTGTATGTGTATATATGTATAAACGTATATGTATGTATATATATATATATATATATATATATATATTTGAATCGCAGAGCATTTGCGTAAACTCATCTGATTTCAGGGAAGTACGGCATGCTCGATAACGGAGATCTGTACATCAAGGACACGACAGAACACGACAGCACGTACAACTTCCGCTGCCACGTGGAGAATGAGGTCACCAAAGAAAAAAGGAACAGCAGAAATTATGCCAGAGTCATTGTTACAGGTACGGTTTTTCATTTCAATAGAAAACAACTGCATCAGTGTAATGTGCACTTACCAGTAAATGCATACGGCGAAATTGCCAAGACTTCCTTCAACACACTATTTTCGCTCGGACGTTTCCCTAGAGGATTGATACCGGACCGTCGCCAATAGCCCGTTGCTCCAGCGTGACGTTAATTAACCATCTACCTATTTATTTTCGTTATTCATTTCTCGATCAAATTTCCCGGTCACAGACGAATCATTAATTAAACTTTATTGCATTCTTCTCTGAAAAGCCTGTGAACCAATCCCTGAATTCGATGAGTGTTCACTTTTCACGCGCTCCACTTGTTTCACACACGTTTTTCACTCTCTTCTGCCTTGGATCGCCACGAAACTTCTCACCCGTGGGTCATTCCACGCAAAATGAGCAATTCGGTTGTGGCTGACAGATCACCGATTTTAATGAAAATCAGTTTTTTAAATAGGTCACATATAGTAATGACCAACTGCAAAATATTAGATTTTAGAAACCCATACTTTGTTAATTATTGACATTTAAAGTTGAAGGCCACACAAATTTAGATTTTCTGGCACTAAAAGTGTCCTGTTTGCGACCCTATATTTCAATAAGTTATTGACACAAATTTAAAATTTTTATATCGTTGCATTCTTCAGAAAAAGGTCTCTTACAAAACGTCCGAATATAATTTAATAGTCGTCATTGCTGAATCTGAGGGATCGACGAAAATATAAATTTTGCCAATTTGCTAGAAATTTCAAATTGCTTTGGTATCTCTAGAAATGGAAAGACAATATTAAAAATTATTCTTAATGAAGAGCCTTTCCTAGGAAATAGCGTGGCGTAATTTGATGATTGTATTTCTACTCCTTTATAAAGAAAAGACATTTAAAAGTAAAAATTATAGAAAAATACGATTTTTCAATTTTTAAAAATGCATATTTCACTGGGAAAGCTCCAAGAACATCAAAGCTTATCAACATAAGATGTCTATTATGTCCTGAAATTTTCATAATTGTAATTTGATTATTTTTGTCTCGGGAAAATTTTTAATTAGACGTAAATTTTACTTTTTTATCGCAGCTGATAATGAATTATAACCTCCGATAATATAAAAGATACGGTATAAGAATGAAATATAAATATTATTATTATGGTGCAAGTGCAAAATTTCACATGAAATTTCTTTTTAAAGTCTGCTTAATCCAAGGAGTGTTTCCATCAGTGAAATAATTAGGTGGAAAATTAATTTTGTTAGAGAAGTCTTCGATTTGCTTTTTCCTTTGGAAACGTAAGTATTAAATGCTACTACTTGTGAATATTAAATGCGTTTTGTAAATATTAAGCATTATTAGTCAGGTAAACACCAATTTTGAGAGTAAAAAAGAATTTAAACACCGTTGTTAAACTCAATTTTCCCAAATGTACTTAACTCTCTCACGAATCCTTTTCCATATTTATCACAATCACTAGTGAAATAAGTAGATTTCAAGAATTAGGCAGCACTAGGAAAATTTCAATTTAAGCAACTACGAAATTGAACAAAAGACCTTTATCAGATTGGAAGTGAATTTGAAGACAATCAAGAATAATTTAATATTTCATTGTTGATTTGGGGTTTATTATTTTCATTTCATTGTTGCCATTTGAAACGAGTACTATGCATAGAATGGGAAGCAAATGCTATGATTGGCGATAATAAACATTTCCAGTCAGTGCGATACTGATGGAATATGGTAACCCGTCGTAGAACATCCGAATAGTCGTTTGGCGACGAAACTTTCAGTCGCCAATTGATTGGAAGGGCAAGAACGTGTTTTTGCGTTTCACTAATTTTGTTATTGTTGCTT
The DNA here is from genome assembly GCA_933210815.1 of Meta bourneti. Classification (NCBI taxonomy): domain Eukaryota; kingdom Metazoa; phylum Arthropoda; class Arachnida; order Araneae; family Tetragnathidae; genus Meta; species Meta bourneti. Next base: position 9,694,273 of record OW119929.1, read on the forward strand.
TGGGACTCAAAATACAATGCTGAATTTTTTTTACAATAGACATATTAAACTATATTTTTCCAAAATATAGATTCCGTCAGTGCTGTCCTTCATTTCATTTTGTATGCCTATTTTAAGAGGAAAACCGTCATTTTATAATTTTCCTTTGCTGTTTGGAAGATGAAGGAAATAGAAATCGACTTCCAAACTTCAGCAGTAGTTTTATCATACCTAGTCCTGTATCTGGTATGATTTTCAAAGATGCATTTAATTTCCTTTAGCCCATTGAAACCTTTTTTAATTCTATCAAAATCGACTATTCTCCATTTTTCGCTACAAATTTTTCGCTAAAATATAATTAAAATTGTTGTTTCCAAATAGATAGAAAGATAATTCTTTACAGATTACAAAAATATGAAATATTGTTGTCTGCGTTAAGTAGTTTTTGAGAGAGATCTTTAAACATGGAACATCAAGCGATTTCAGAACTGCTCTTCAAAGTTGCAAGTCCTTAAAATGCTTTAAACTTCCAAAATATTTCATTTTGAGCCAAAATATTTTGGATATCGTTATTTATGCATAAACTTAACCCCTGTGGCAAATTTCATGAAAATCCGTCACCCTACGACCACAGGTTTTCTGATTTTGACTCATTTCACCTGGAATGACACCCCTGCGTTCGCTACCCGCAATTCATGTCCATAATGTCGTTATGTTATGTCTCAATTAATTGTACAGAATTCTCAATGAAATTGTATAGAATGTGCTCTACAAAATAATGGCTCGTTTTTCTATAAGCTCTCTCTAAAGTAACCTCTAGAAAGTTTCAAATTCTATATAATGTCTGTAGAAAGTTTAGAATTCCATAGAATGTCTGTAGAAAGTTTAGAATTCCATAGAATGTCTGTAGAAAATTTAGAATTCCATAGAATGTCTGTAGAAAGTTTAGAATTCTATAGATGTCGGTAGAAACCTCTATATAATTCTATAGAAGTTCATTCTTGTTTCACGACTTTACTTTGCTTCTATATAGAATTCTAAAGAAGTACATTTCTATCGAATCAGCTCGTTTTCTCTAGAAATTTCCAGAATTCTATAAAATATTTATTTATAGAGACGAAAAATTTCGTTTCTCTAGAAGTCTCAATAGAATTCTATTAAGTTCTGTGAAACTATAAAAAGTTTTTCGTAAGGGCACCACACTTCTTGGAGAACATGAAAAACCTCGATATATCAAAAATTCACTTATTGGAGACAAAAAGCACAAATTATACACTATCACGCGTTTTTTATTTATAATTATGCGAAATCGTAATGGGGTAGAATACTTTTGTACATCCGGAAACTCGCTTCCGATTTTTTTCAACCTTCCCTCCCGAGGTACTCTAGTGGTCATTTCTTTTCCCATGGGGCTTACTGTCTTTAGTAAATCCGAGAGTCAAGCGATCTTTTTACTGCTTTCATCACACTACATTGTTACGCTCTTTCCTTCTCTGTCACGACATTTTTCATTAGACGTTCTCTTGGGTTTGTCGCAGCTTGGCCAAATGCAGCCCTTTCGCCATAAAACCCCAAACCAAACAATTCTCAATTGGAGACGCTCAATCTACTATTTGTAGTTGGTTTTTTGTAATACATGCAATACAGCGTTTCATCATCGTTTTGACGCAGTCACGTAACTGCGTCAAAAGCGACAGCGATTGAAAGATTCTTCTTGGTATCGTAGCGTTCGATGGAATGTCTATTAATCTGAAAAATTGGTGCAAATTTTTCTAAATTTGCTATAAAATTATTGGAGCTCAAATTAAAAATTAGGATTTACGATCGATTTGGGTTAAATTTGAAAGTGCACTGCACCCTAAAATAAAAGGTAGGTAATTATTTGATGTCGCACTGGAGCAACAAAACGGGCAAATGGTGACGGTCCAGGATCCACCCCGAAAGGAAAGATCCAAGGACAACTCGTCATTCTGTACCATGCTGAGATGACGAGAACAACACCTGAGCTGGCACCCCACTCTCCAAACTTCCACACTACTCCAACGTGAGAGTATTTGAGGCCACGACGGATTTAACGTGCACCACATACACGACGGTCTTTGGCTCGACCAAGTTTCGAAGACGCAACCCTGCTGTTGCTAATCCGTTGCTCTTCCAACTGGGCTACCGCGACCCTCCCAAAATATCCAAATTTTTATATTGGGCCGCGGTAACAGCAACAGCAGGGTTACGAGTTCGAATCCAACCAAAGACCGTCGTGTACAAAGGGAACTGGTTCCTGTTAAATCTCTCGTGGGCCCCAAATGTCCTCACGTTGGGGTGGTGTAGAAGTTTGGAGAGTGGGGTGCCAGCTCAGGTGTGACCTGGTCATCTGACCGTGGTTCAAAATTACGTGTTGTCCTCGGATCCCTTGGGGATAGATCCCGGACCGTCGCCAATAGTCCATTGCGTTTCTCCAGTGCGACGTTAATTGAAATATCTACCTATACTTATTTTTATAAATAACCCGTTGTGTTGCTCCAATGCGACGTTAATTAATTACCATACCATACCTAATTTTTTATAAGTATAGAAACAATTATATATATAGGACTTTGATTATTCTATTTATGTAGAAACAACATTGAAAAACCAACCCTTTCAAGTGAGAGATATATTAGGGAAATGGAATTGCGGATTGCTATAAGTACACACTTTTCAATAGCTTGAGCATTAGTTGAAAAATCTCCGTCTTAAACAATTTTTATAGACTCTGGGTATATAGCTTTAAAGCAGAAATTCTCGGTCATCATTGTTCGTATATCTTCATATTCATAAGAATCAGAGCAGCGAGCGGTATTAGAATAATGGATGCGATTTTCTTCAAGATTGCACCTCATCGCAAACTCAGTTTTACCTAATGGCGTTGCTGAAAGGGCTTGATAGTTTCTTCTCTCCAAATCACCCTACATCTGCTCTGATGGGGCGTCCGCTATTTGGGAGTGGAGCCCTTCCCGAAATCCCGTGATCGATTACGATTCATAAAAATCGCGGAACCTGTGTGGAAGAAAGTACAACTTATATCCAAACCAATGCAGGGTGCAGATCAAATTACCCTCGCTTCTGAGATAGAAGCTGTTATGAATAAAATGTCAGGAATATATTCTGAAAAATCTATTTGTTTACTTCAAAAAACATTATTTTTTGTTTTACCAAACGATATTAATGTATTCAAAAATTTAGTTAATTATTTAATTTATTTATTAGTTCAATATGGAGATGAATTTTCAGGATGAACGAAAGAAAGACAAACTATGATGAGAACCAAATCCTTTCAGATACTTTCCTCCCTGTGCATACAGGGTGATTCTACGGTCATGGGACAAACTTCAGGGGGTGATAGAACACAACGAAGCAAACACTTTCCCCCATAGAATGTAGGGTCGCCAGTGCAGCGGTTGGCCGCTAGAGAGCGCAGTCAAACGCTTGTATAAAAGCGTTCCGTCGGTGATGCGAGGCCTGCATCAGGTGTGGTGGTCGGCATTTTGAACAGCTTCTGTCATTGTGCATTTGCGTTGTACTTACCGACTGATGTTTGTACATGTCGTTTCATTTCCATGTGAAAAGTTTATCATGTTTTGTCATTTCTTCCTTACCCGTTGTTCCTTGTGCTTATCTTTAATTGATGCAGATCTAATTGTATTATTTCGTTTTGTCAAGCAGTTATTGACGTTTATTTGACATTAAAGCGTTGTTTCCATATGTCATGCCTCTTCTTTCCAACTTGCGTCGGACCGTGTGTTTGTGCCGAAATGGAAAGCGTCCTCTAGCGACCCTACATTCTATGGGGAAAAGTGTTTGTTTCTTTGTGTACTATCACCCCCTGAAGTTTGTTCCATGACCATAGAATCACCCTGTATTTCTCTCTTCTGTGTCAGTAAAACCTTTCTTTTTGTGTATGTCTTTGGCGTAGCATGGCCAAATATGACCCTTGCGCCATAAAACCTCAAAAGCAACCAACCTTTCAGATAGTACTAAACTAAAGTAGATCTTTCAATTATAGCCTTTTCCAATTATAGCCTTAATTTTCATTCTCAATTTCTCCTTTCTTATTTAGGGCGCGGTAATCCAGTTGGAAGAGTAACGGATTAGCAACCTGCGGGTTGCGAGTTCGAGTCCAACCAAAGATCGTGTACAAAGGGGGCTGGTGCATGTTAAATTGCATTAGGTTGACGATGTGTTAAGTTTGGAGAGTGAGGTGCCAGCTCAGGATCTCGTTATCTGACCGTGGTGTTGTCCTCGGATCTTTCCCTTCGGGTTTGATCCCGGACAGTCGCCAATAGCCCGTCGTGGTGCTCCAGTGAGACGTTGATTAAAATACCTACTTACCTCTACCTACCTTTCTTATTTAACTAACACCAGCACCTTATCTACTGAATACAAAGACAGGATGAGAAAAATAAACATTTCCTGAAATAGCTATGCGTCATACATACATGACATGCATCATCATGACATGCGTCATCATGACCCAAGGCTACTTAAGGGGAAAGGTAGGGTCCACCAGAGTGGTTTTGGAAGGGGAGGAAACGTGACGTCACTTGGAGGAATCGGCGGGTAGACAGATACGGTTCCTACATGTAAAACCAATGAACGTCAAGCAGATTCTTTTGTTATTTGTTTTCGTTGTTAAGTCTTAAACAATGTTGATTAATATTATTGGGTTTCTTGTGTTGTCGGCGAAGTGTATTTTTTCAGGATTGAACCTCCTGTAAATGCGTTAATCGTAAATTAAAAAGAAAATAAAGAAGTTTTAAAAACAACTTACCGCATGACATGAAACATCTTCCAACGAGGCGACAATTATCCATTCATGATGGTTTATGAGATTTCTCAAATTTTTGCACTTTTTTGTCGTTTCTAAGTTTTCTAGCGGCACAGTTCATATATTTAATTCAGAAAAATGTTCTTGTTGCAAAAAGTTTGAACTGAAGCATTTTGCGCGGGAAATTTTTTCTGTAATTCTTGTGTGAATTTATTACACCTTCATATTTATTTAATTGCACAGGTCCATGAAACTGCATGAAACACTTTTCAAGTTCTTTCACTGTTTCAAACCAACACTTAAGTTGGTAAAATTAAAACACCTCGAGATAAAGCCCCAATCTACGTTTGATTATTTTCCTACTGAAAATGTACAGTATTTTCCAGACTTTTATCTATTGGCGTGGTGTGGAAGTTTGGAGAGTGGGGTGCCAGTTCAGGTGTGACCTCGTCATCTGAGTGGTCCGAAATTACGTGGTGACCTCGGATCTTTCCCTTCGGGTTCTATCCCGGACGTCCATCGCTAATAACCCGTCGTGTTGCTCCAGTGCGACGTTAATTAAAAATACCAATACCAGACTTTTATCCTACACTTTGAAAGTAATGAAGCCGGCAATAAATCTTAATGCTTCTTAGAGCAGTCTTCTCTTATGTTAAAAAATTCAACTGTTGAAGCTCCGGTATTTTCTGATTGAGTTCAAAAATCATTTTTAATTATTGAGTTCAATGAATGTATCGACTTCAAATGTTGAGTTCCTTTCTTTTCCTTCAATCTCGGTTCAATCGGTTAATTCATTAAGTTTAGCAAAAGAGTTAAATAACTGGACGCCGCTTAAAACTGGTCATCATCACTTGTATCGTTAGTTATTGCACTAGATGAAGGTAGTGGGAGTTTATTGCAGAAAAGAATTTATAGCAGTATGTATTTGAAGTCGATGAGTAGAGTATGGTCATAAAATTTGCCTAACCCTCTTATTTGACTGATTATATTTCCCAAAGAATCTTGGTTTACTCTACAGGTTAAAATGTATTTCAGTTCAGCCTGTTGAATAAACTTCATAAGTCTAATTAAAGATGAAATGGAGACTAACCATCCTTTTTGGAAAGGTAGCATGTTTGACTTACCGACAACTCTCATTTCTTCAATATAATATTTTGCTTTGTGCAGAACATCCACCTGGGGCCCTGGTTTGAGCCCAAACCCGCACCGTAAATTTTTGTCACTTTTCGGAGTCCTGAAATTGAAAACATCAAAACAACCATCAATGGTAGATATGAAATTCGTTGTTTCTTTCCCACTCGGAAAATAATAATCTAATGCCTTTGCAACATGATCCGACAAAAGTTCTGCGGTCATTCTCACATTTTGCCTTTCATTGTTTCTAACTTGAATATGACCCAAGATAGTTTTGGGCATACTTGCAATTCGCCCGAATCAGCTTCCAGTAAATTTTCAAATACGTATTTTTGAATCACTTTATCAGAGGGTAGTTTTATTCCGCTATCTATAATATATGGTTTTTTAATGACTTTAAAAGATGAGGGAAATCAGCAAAACCCCAGATGTGCCCTGTTATCCATTGGATTTGAAAATGAACTGTTTGTTGGTGTTATTGATAATTCCTTCCAAATGCGGATGTTTTTCCCACCTAAATCTGACACGGAACCTAACATCTTAAATCCAATTTCTTCCAGTTTTCCTATTAATTTAAACAATAATAGTTTTGTCATTTGTTGGTCAGTTTTAATAAATTGGCTGCTTCCAATTCTGAATGAGACCTTTTGCCATGGCATTAAACATTGTTGTAAGGCCCTAATACTTTATCTTTTACTGAATCGTAGCAAACACGAGAATCAATATTCATTCCATCAAAACAAATAATTGTAAAGCTTCAGTCATGTTGCCGCCTTTAGTCTTCGTGAAGTTTAGAATTGGGTCTGAAACTCCTTCAGAAAAGTCTAATCTCTTCACCATCTTTTCAAAGTTGTAATGGACGGTAATGGCATTTCGAAATGATTTCGAAGATGATATATGTTTTATAAGGCATTGGCTCTCAAAGTAATTGCATTGGTAACATTTTCCTCGTTCCATTTCTTGATGCACTTGCCGTCCATCAAAACTTGAAGTGGCGAATCTGAAAAATTTTTCCTACGATTCTTCAAACGCAAGATTTTTAGAAGGTATGGAAGTTTTAATACCTTCCTGGCTATGAAATCCCAAAAGTTCAACCCTCAGATCACGTTCATAGTCGTTTTCCGTAAAATGAACGGAACAAATTCTCGAGTACTGAGGTTGAAGGAATCTTTTCTTTTGCGGTTTGAAACCATACATTTTTGTAATATTCATCGGCGCGGGAAATCTATGAAACAGCACATCCGGTATTTCCTTCCTGCAATTTTTGCTACTTGCAACTGCACAGCTCGACATACTTACTTCAGGATACCTATTATATAGAGCTCAAGTAGATGTAGAACTATCCTGTTTACCGTTGTAATAGATGTAGAACTATCAACGGCTCTTAAAACAAAGGTATACAGAAAGGGAGTCAAGACGTATATTTACCTCGAAACATACTTAACTCTGAAGACCTGTGTTATATAGATGTACTTTTCAAATAGATGTAAAACTATGAAAGGTTCATAAGACAGTGAAAAACAGTAAGGGAACTTTCAGTACTCTAAAAGCAATGCTTTCCATTGAGTGAAAATGACGAGACACTTGCTCGCTGGAAAACTCATTCCTCCGCGTGACGTCATAAGGGCACCCCTCTTTTCGCGGAGAAAGGGTCAAAGGCGGATGGACCAACCTGTCTCCTTTACTAGCTTTGATCATGACCCACGCCACCGGAAACACCTAAAATGCTTAGAGAACTACAGGTGGAAATGGCGCATTACAAAAACGGAACAGTAGGTCTCTGTTTTTGCAATGCCTAGCTTAAAAGAAGCTGAAGAAAAACATAGATAAGACTTTCACCTCAGAACAAAGTAGAAATCACCTTGCGCTACTCTTAAGTTTGAAATGCAGTGAGAATTTACAGATTACATGATAATTCTTTGTTGATGTACTGAAACATTCATTGTAGTGCTTTCATCTGAGTAGCTAGTGCGGCTCAGGTGATAAGGCAGGTGACCTTGGCGAAGTCCATTTGTAAAAAAAGTGAGAAGCTCGCCAGTGGAAATGGCTGCTATACCTAAAATCCTGTTCGGCAATCGTATATGTGATTGTTTCACCAATCGATACACACTGAATGATAAACTCGGATCCACTCAGAAGTAGAAACGCACTGTTTAAGCTAAAGTTAACGAACAGACTTGTTCAAATCCACGTAACTCCAACGTCATCTCTGGAGTCGTTGACCTTCTAATGAAATAGACAGAGCATGCTGGCGGAGTCGCTGTCGTAAGATCTCTGAAGGGTAAATCACAAATCGACTTAGCCAATTGGATATGGAAGCGCAGACTACTGTTTTTGATCACGGTGGATAATCAGTTTAACCAATCAATAATTTAGGATTCTTCCTTTTACCCACAACCATGTGACAGATCTTCAAACAGAGCGACTGGAAGAAATAACATAAAGCTGCGGGCACATGCACCGTCTATTTAATTACAAGATCGTTGGCTGGAGTTGGACTTCAACATCCTGCAGTAGCCCTAGGAAAAATCGAATAATACGCTGACTTAAATAAAAGCTTTATCAGCTTATTGCTGAGCTTTTCTGTTGAATAAGGCGTAGCAAAATGTTCAGAAGACAGCCTTTTTTATACGGGTGAGACATCGACATTAGAGACTCAGTTGATGTATATATATTTCTTAAGAATAATAACTCAAAGGTCATCTGCTTCGAGCAATTGTCCTAAACCGAAATGATGTAATAGATGTGAATGGAGGAAGAATTACTGTTTGCAAACATAACGAATTCAGTATTATATAAAAAATGTTTTGATCAATTTTGTGTTTAACTTTTATAAATTTATATGAAAAAGGGTATTTTAATATGCACATATTTTGCGTCTTTCTTTCTAAAACGCGAGTTTTCTTTGCATTCGTTGTTTTGCCCCATCGCTCCTCTCGATATATCGCTCTTTGTATCCCAAGACCCTTCTCCATCGCTCCCCTTGGACCTTGCGATATAAAACCCCAACATCCAATCCCATTCATCGTTCTCGATATAGCGCACTGCCTCCCAAGAACATTCGCACCATCGCTCCTCTCGATATATCGCTCTTTGTATCATAAGAACTCTCTCCATCGCTCTTATCGGACCTTGCGATATAAAACCCCAACATCCAATCCCATCCATCCTTCTTCTCGATATATCGCTCTGCCTTCGAAGAACACTCGCTCCATCGCCCCTCTCGATATATCGCTCTTTGTGTCATAAGAACCCTATATCGCTCTTCTCGGACCTTGCGTTATAATACCCCAACATCCAATCCCATCTATCGTTCTTGATACATCGCTCTGCCTCCCAAGAACCCTTGCTCCATCGCTCCTCTCGATATATCGCTCTGTCTCAAGAAGCGTGGTACCACGAGGAGTTGCTTTACAACAAAAAATACCTTGGTACTACAGAGCTTATTCTATTGCTACGTAAGAGTAGCATTTGTACATAATAGCGTATGAATTTCAAATTAAAGTTTTGGGGCCGTCGTGGCTCAGTGGGTATGCCCACTGCGCTAGCAAGCTTCGAGTTGTAGGCGGCGCAGGTCCGAATCCTGTCAGGTGCATTCCTCCATGGATGTATTTCTCTTTCTGTGTTAGTAAAACTTTAATTGTGTATTACTAGGTATATGTCGTGTCTCGCGCAGCATATCTAAATAGGGCCCTTGCGTCATAAAACCCCCAAAATCAATCAGTTGGTTTCAAAACTCACTCGACACAAAAGGAACGAGATAAATACTGTTCGGGTATGTAAAATCGCATGAGCAAATATTTTTTGTGAATCATTTTCGTAAAATTGGAAGTGTATTCCTTTCCGGCCAAGTCCATTTCCTTCTTCGGTCATTTCTTGTCTCCAATGGGATCGAAGGCTTTCCTTTTTGTTTGTATTGAAGCGAGTCGGGGATGTTGGCTTTCCGTCGAGAACAGCTGCTGGTTCGAAGTTCTACCGAATCCAGTTTTTCCGTAAGCTCCCTCTTCTATTCCTCGACCTATTCAGGTGGTTTTACTTGTGACATTTAGCTCACAATGCTCACATCAAAAATAGAAGCTCGGAGAAATGCTGCTAAGCTACACAGGAGCTATTGATGAATTTTTCCTTTGGAAGAATAACGGATTAGTAAACGGAGGGTTGCGAGTTCGAAACCCCGTCCAGCCCATAATCGTCGTGTATGCGGGGCTAAATATGTCGGGGCCTCAAATGTCCTCGCATTGACGTGGTGTGGGAGTTTGGAGAGTGGGGTGGCACCTCAGGTGTTGTCTCCTCATCTGACCGAGGTTGAAAATTACGTGGTATTCTCGGATCTTTCCTTGGTGATGGATCCCGGATCTTCGTCAATTGTCCGTTGTGTTGATCCAGTGTGACGTGAATTACCATTACCCATCTGCGCTTAACTTAATTATCAATGATGCCAAAATACTAAAGATATACTCACATTTTATATCTTAGGATCTATATTAACACAAGGTGTTCCCAACCTATAAACTAAATAATGTGATTCGAAACTGTGTAGCAGCATTTTGAATACTTTTGCTCTTAATATCTCTCAGACTGCTGAAGAACTTCATTGGAGTGGCGAGCTCTTCCGTGTAGTTTTGGCAATACATGATTCAGGGCCACAGCTCAAATCAAGCATATTTCAATAAAGCGACACAATTGACAAAACAACAATTTAATTCGACAACGGTCGATTTAAATTGTTTATATCCTTTGTTGCCATTCGACGGTAAACAAATAACGTCGATTCCTGTGCCGCGTACGTTAGCGATAGGTGGTACGAACCAATGAATGCTTAACAAGTATCGGGAGTGTATGTAACGATTGATGGTATAATAGGAATATATGTAAGGAGATGTATGTATAAATTGATGGTATAATAGGGATATATATAAGGGTTGCATATATAGATTGATGGTATAATATGGGTATATGTATTGATTGATGGTATAATATGGGTATATGTATTGATTGATGGTATAATAGGGATATATGTATAGATTGATGGTATAATAGGGATATATATATATAAGGGGTGCATGTGTAGATTGATGGTATAATAAAGGTTTATAGGGGGTAGGTATATAAGTGTTATATGTGTTGATTGATATTGTAGGGGATAGATAAGGGGTAGATATATAAGGTATATGTTATATGTGTTGATTGATATTGTAGGGGATAGATAAGGGGTAGATATATAAGGGTTGTATATATAGATTGATGGTATAATAGGGGTATATGTATTGATTGATGGTATAATAGTAATATATAAGGGTATATGTATAGATTGATGGTATAATAGGGATATATAAGGAGTGTGTATGTATAGATTGATGGTAAATAAGGATATATAAGGGGTGTATGTATAGATTGATGCTATAATAGGGATATATAAGGGGTGCATGTGTAGATTGATGGTATAATAAAGATATACAAGGAGTATGTATATAAGTGGTGTATGCATTGATTGATATAGTAGGGTTAGATGCGTAGATATATATAGGTTGTATGTATAGATTGATGGTATAATAAGGGGTGCATGAGTAGATTGTTATTATAATAAAGGTATATAAGGGGTAGGTATATAAGTGGTGTATGTATTGATAGATATAATAGGGATAGATAAGGGGTAGATATATAAGGATTGTACATATAGATTGATGGTATAATAGTAATATATAAGGGTATATGTATAGATTGATGGTATAATAGGGATATATAAGGAGTGTGTATGTATAGATTGATGGTAAATAAGGATATATAAGGGGTGTATGTATAGATTGATGCTATAATAGGGATATATAAGGGGTGCATGTGTAGATTGATGGTATAATAAAGATATACAAGGAGTATGTATATAAGTGGTGTATGCATTGATTGATATAGTAGGGTTAGATGCGTAGATATATATAGGTTGTATGTATAGATTGATGGTATAATAAGGGGTGCATGAGTAGATTGTTATTATAATAAAGGTATATAAGGGGTAGGTATATAAGTGGTGTATGTATTGATAGATATAATAGGGATAGATAAGGGGTAGATATATAAGGATTGTACATATAGATTGATGGTATAATAGTAATATATAAGGGTATATGTATAGATTGATGGTATAATAGGGATATATAAGGAGTGTGTATGTATAGATTGATGGTAAATAAGGATATATAAGGGGTGTATGTATAGATTGATGCTATAATAGGGATATATAAGGGGTGCATGTGTAGATTGATGGTATAATAAAGATATACAAGGAGTATGTATATAAGTGGTGTATGCATTGATTGATATAGTAGGGTTAGATGCGTAGATATATATATAGGTTGTATGTATAGATTGATGGTATAATAAGGGGTGCATGAGTAGATTGTTATTATAATAAAGGTATATAAGGGGTAGGTATATAAGTGGTGTATGTATTGATAGATATAATAGGGATAGATAAGGGGTAGATATATAAGGATTGTACATATAGATTGATGGTATAATAGGGGTATATGAATTGATTGATGGTATAATTGGGGTATATAAGAGGTAGGCATATAAGGAGTGTATGTATAGATTGTTTGTAAACAATTTATTGTGCAATATTCTCTCATGATACTTCAATTGATCTCCTTCACACCAGATCCCCACCACAGCCAGGCGCCGCGGATCACTCGCCGGACCAACCGTGTGACCGTGGGAGTGGGGCGGCGGGTGACCCTGCCCTGCATCGCACAGGGCTACCCCGTGCCCACCTTCCGGTGGCGGAAGCACTACGGGGACGACCTGCCCGGGCAGGGGGCCCCCGAGCGCCAGCAGGGAGGGGTCCTCCTCTTCGAGAACATCACGCCAGCGGATGCGGGCAAGTACACCTGCTACGTCAGCAACACCATGGGCGAGGACAAGATGGAGACCGAGGTGGTCGTGCAGGGTGAGTACTTTTGAAGCATATCTTGTTCCATTCAATCCCCCTGTGAAATCACCACCCCTAGCTGCAACCAAAAATAATCCAACAACTATTTTAGAAATCCATCGGGATATTCCCGCGTATGTTCGGATACTGCCGACTGCGTCAAAGTGTTGGATTATTTTTGGTTTGATTTCATGATTGGCACAAGATTAGAAAAATATCATTTTAAAGACAGAACGTTGACTTCTACATTAGACGAGGACATTACATATGTGTACATTTAATGTTCACAAAAAGCACTTAAGCTTAACATAACGGAGCAGAGGAAAGTATATCCACCCTGCCTCGAGCACAACGCCGTCCTATACCAGCCTTGGTCAACTCAGATTATTCCACGAGCAGTCTTGAAACCCGCAGACAATATGTGAAGTGTTGTTTTTCAAATAGAAAATAAAATTGTAAGCAGAATTGTTTTATTCACAACAGGATATTTCAAAGCGTCCTGTACAAATTTTAAAGGGAGGTAAGGGAAAGTGAAATTGAACCGTTTTCACAGACGGATGCATGTCCTCAAATGACGTCTGAATGTGCTAGAGGGCGCCAGTGTGCGGGGCAATCCACGCTACTGGGTGTAGTCGCAACTTCGAAAACTTACACGATGCACTAAATAAATTGTGTAAAACTGCTTCCAAACTAATATCAGAGCTAGTAAAAATGTTGATCCCATACATGCTGTCATTCATTTCTACACTTTAGTGTATGTTATGCTCTAGTACAGGTGTTCTTAACATGGGGTGTGTGCACCCCTGGAGGTGCGAGAAAGTATTTCCGGGGGTGCGAGAGAATTTTCGATGGAGGACAGCAATTTAATAAAAGACGGTTTTATTGAAATATGAACCAATGCACGTATTCAAATCAAATTTGAAAAACTGGACTGAGAACAATTCTGCTGTACGCAGTTAGAACCTTATCCACAGATGGCAGCATTGCTGACACTTTTACCATTTGCCACCACATACTTGTGTGAAATGGAATTTTCATCAGGTTATGAACGGTATCATATTCTGAACCGTTCATAACATATTATTATGAACGGTTCAATTTCACTTTCCCTACTTCCCTTTAAAGTTTGTACAGGACGCTTTGAAATATCCTGTAGTGACTAAAACAATTCTGCTTATAATTTTATTTTCCATTTGAAAAACAAATGTGATGAAATGGGATTTTCATCACTTTTGCACATAAAAACAAAAGCCAGAAATCGCTTCAATGTAAGTGATGACTTACGCGTGGCTCTTTCAAAAGCGGAGCCCCGCTTCAAAAGTATTATGAATAAATAACAACATAGCCGTTAAAAATTGAGATAGTGTTTTGTATGTATATGTAAATGTATGTTTATTTTTCAATAAATAAATTATCTTGCGATAGAAGTAATTTCCTAAATAAGGAAAGACAAACACATTTTTCGAGTGGGTGCGGAAACTTATTTTTAGATTCAAGGGGGTGCCGATAACTAAAAAAGTTAAGAACCACTGCTCTAGCACATTCAGGTGGCGATTGTGGACATTCATCTCCGAATACGGTTTCTGTTCCTCCCTTTACAATTTGTAAAGAACGTTTTGAAAACAATTCGGGGCCGGAGTAGCCAGTTGGAAGAGCAACGGACTAGCAACTATAGGGTTACGAGTTCGAAACTCGGTGAAGCCAAAGACAGTCGTGTGCAAAGGGGGCTGATGCACATTGAATTTGTCGTGATCTCGCATGTCCTCACGTTGGCACGGTGTGGAAGTTTGGGGAGTAGGGTGCCAGCAGGTGTTCACCCCGTCATCTGACCGTGTTTCAAAATTGCGTGGTGTTGTTCTCGATCTTTCCCTTCGGGATGGATCCCGGACCGTATCCAATAGCCTTTGTGTTGCTCCAGTGCGACGTTTATTAACTACCTACCTTTTTATTTTACCTACTATTTTGACTTGATGTACGGTTTCTCATTTATTATCAGACAATTTCGAATCCAATGCATTCCATTGTCAGTATTTTGTCTCCAAATTACGAAAAATTGTTTCATACTTTAAAAAATATTGAAAAAGCTTGAGGAATTGTTTTTAATGAAATTTTACCGTTACATAAATAAAAAAAATGATAACAATACAGCTATAAGGGAATGATTTCCATTGCTCTTTTAACTATTAGGTATGTAGCTAATTAACGTCGCATTAGCGAAACGCAACGGCTATTGGCGACGGTCCGGGATCAATCTCCAAGGGAAAGTTACGAGGACAACATCATGCAGTTTTGAACCACAGTCAGATGACGATGTCTACACTTGAGCTGGCATTCCACTCTCCAAACTTCCACACAACACCAACGTGAGGAAATTTGAGGATACGACAGATTTAATGTGCACCAGCCCCCGTGTACACGACGGTCTTTGGTTGGACCGAGGTTTGAACTCGCCAACCTTCGAGTGCTAGTCCATTAATCTTCCAACTATCACGATCGTTTAAGTATAAGCAAAATTAACTTGTATAAAATGCACTTATATTATACTAGCTGAACTACCCTGCATTTCTCGGGTTGAATTGTTTGTAATTCATCGCAATATTACTCAATGTTATTCCTATGGGCATTTCGAATTGTTTTTAGACCCATCTACAGACCCAGGATAAATAGAACGGGGTTAATATATAGCCTGTATTACCCGCAGTAGTCTACAGAATGAGTACAGAATAAGTGTGAAAATTGAATTGTTACGGCATTCGTGGTAAATTTATTTTGAAGCACATTTGTTCTTCTTGAAAATTCTGTTCTGTGGCACATGGAATTAGGGAGCTTGTTTTTAAAACAAATGTCATCAGTGTAGGCAAAGCAAACTCAATCGATTACACTTTTTTTTTACAAAATCACTGCTTTCAATGAATGTTTCACAGGTACCCAAGTTTTATACGAACAGTTTCGACTTCACATAAGCAACCTCGATCTTCTGCCACTTAAGACAAAAAATTTCTATTTTTCAACAGTCCTAGTTTAAATACTTCCTTACTGTGATATTATTCCAAGATCAGCAAAGTCTTATTTAAAATTCGCTTTGCTGCAACAGAAATTCAGCTTCAAATCGAATCCTTATGATGCTTTTTTTTCAATTGAGAGATTCAGTTTCTATATGGAAATCGCGTACCTATTTAGAATGATAGATGTAGTTACTTGACTAGGGAATACATCTTTCAATAATACCCATGGAACATGTAAATTTAATTTATTTTAATCGTCTTGTAATGAAAATCCGTTAAAATTTAGAAATATCTTTGAACTACAACGTATGGCTACAGTTTTGATTATCTTATTTTAGAATAACTTTATTTTAACTTTAGCGGTCATTTTAAAATAAGAAGTTATACACCTTACTTAAAAAGATTTCCATTTATATTTATGAAATAATTTACAAATCATAGGGTATGTAACCAAAGATTTAAGGAAAGTTGGTCGAAATATACATTACGCCATCAAGAAATTACCTATGGCTAATGATATTTTGCAGACAATAAAAACAATTAATTAAAATTTAACTCCTAACTAATATATATGTAACGTAGAAGGTACTGGAACACATAAATATAAACAGAAACGAAATTCTAGTCATTGAAAAATCTACAATTCTGAAAAACGAGAGATATGAGCAAGCGTGTTGAATATCGACTTCTTGAGAATATTCTGAAATAGAGAAATTCGAAAAAGATGTTTGGAAAATATTGACAGAAAATAATGAATAATTAATGAAAAGAACACAAATTAACAAAACTTAGACATGCTCAAATATGACCTCAACATTTCGCTGACTTAACTGAAATATACGAACACGGAATTATATATCTAATTTAAATAAAACATTAATTCTGGCGTTGCCAGATACCGAATTGCAAAATTGCGCTTTTATGATCAATGAGTTTTTTTTCGTTTGGGCTTTTCGTGTTCCTTTACAAAATGTAAGTTGTGTAAAATTAAGTATTTTAAATAACCATTTTTCATCATTCAATTATTCATAAATTATTTATATTGTAGAAAGAAAAAAATCAGTTTAAACATAATTAGAATTTTTAACCGTTTAAATATAATGTTTGGGAAAAATTTATTTTCGATTGATACTGGTAAAACAAACTGAGCTGCGTACCGCGATCGTTTTATGCTCAATGTTATTCCTATGGCAATTTCGAAATGTTTTTAGCCCCCTCTGAACACCTAGGTTAAAGATAGAAATGTAGTAATTTGTAGCCTACGTTACCCGTAGGGTTCCAAAGTATAAATGAACCAAATTTGGTGTGGATTGCTCAAATGGTGTAGATTTGTAAAGAGCCCAGAAAGACAGATAGACGGTCTCTGTTTTGTATACATGAATAGCATCATTACAATAGACCCTTCAGCACATATGTTCAGCGCTGGCCCATTATTATACTATAAAGCAGCCAATATGGATTCACGGAAAAGGCCCACACACGAAAGAAAAGAAATAGGTAGTTAATTAGCGTCACACTGGAGCAACGGGCTATTGAACGACCGAGATCAAACCCGAATGGAAAGATCCGAGAAAAACACCACGTAATTTTGAACCAGTCAGATGACGAGATCAACACTTGAGCTGACTCCCCACTCCCCAAATTTCCACACCACGCAAACGTGAGGACATTGGAGAACACGAGAGATTTAACGTGCACAAGCCCCCGCGTATGCGACGGTCTTTGGTTGGACCTAGTTTTGAATTCGCTCCCCTTCGGTTAATAATACTTTACTCTTCCAACTACCGCGGCCGTTTAACAATAAGTAAAAACTAACTTGTATGAAATATATATACATAAAGCAGAGATGGGTCTGTCTAACTGTCTGTTCTCTATAGAAATCTACACCGTTTGACCAATCTACACCAAATTTGGTACACATATTCTTTAGAAGCCTGCGGGTAACGTAGGCTACTTATTAATCCCGTTCGACTTGTCCTGGTCTTCAGAGTGGTTAAAAATAATTCGAAATCCCCATAGGAATAACATTGAGCATTTTTACGATCGCTGTGTCAGACCAATTCCCACCAAATTTGATACATTCATTCTTTAGAATCCTGCAGGAAACATAGACTACATATTAACCCCGTTGGACTTGTCCTGGGTCTGCGGAGGGGTTAAAAACAATTCGAAATCCTCTAAGGAATAACATTAAGTAATATTACGATGAATGACAAACAATTCAACGCCGGGTAAATCCGCTAGTATTACATAACATCACCGCAATAGACATGGGTCGATTATAATACTAAAATGCATCCAATACGGATCCGCGAAAAAGGGCGACACACGAAAGAAATGAAATAGAAGAACCCTTTAGTAGTGAGAGCAGCCCAATGCCATGCATGTAATCTGAATGTGTTCCAACTTCCATTAGTCACTGCGGATAAGAAGCTGACAATAATGTGTCAATCGTTGAGCAGGGAATGAGTTCCCGATAAGACGAGTACAAATACAGTCGCCCACCGCACTTGAAAAAGACAAACAAGAATTACAGAAACTTCCAACGCCGCCGACCCTTCTCCCAAAACAAAATCAACAAGAATCCTCACCGACTCCCGGGGACTTTTTTCCCGATAAGACTTCTGGGAAGCCACCGCCTTTCGGAGAACAGTTTGATCTCTTTATCCGGTTTCTTTTTTCACGGTGGAGCGTCCGGAATTCTTCCGGGAGCTGCGATAGGAGCTGATAATTTAAACCCCTTCGCTCTTATTATTTGTTATCTATTCTAGGTGTTTACTGTGAGCGCCGCGAGCGTTTCGTGCCAAATGCTTGACGTAAATTGGTCCCGATTCTTGTTTGTTTCGCTGCAGTGCATCGCTGACTGCGGTGGCTATTCGCAAAGGTCAGGGAATTGTGCAAAAAAAACCTTTTATTGCATTCATTTTAGTCAGCATTAAATTTTCCAACACACGTTTCGTTTAACTCTATTTACTTATCCCACGCCTTACTTATCAGGAAGAGTAACGGATTGGAAAAAGGAGACTTGCGAGCTCGAATCCAACAAAAGACCGTCGTGTACATGGGGGCTGGTGCACGTTAAATCTACCATGGCCTCAAACGCCTCTTTGGCGTAGTGTGGAAGTTTGGAGAGTGCCGACTCAGGTGTTGACCTCGTCATCTGGCAGTGGTTCAAAATTACGTGGTGTTCTCCTCGGATCTTTCCCATCGGGTTTGATCCCGAACTGTCGCCAATAGCCCGTTGTATTCCTACAATGCGACGTTAATTAAACACCTACCACACCTACCTATTGGAGGGGGTATTTGAATTAACGTCACACTGGAGCAATACAACGGGCTATTGGTGACGGTCCGGGATCAATCCCAATCTACCTATTGGAGGAGCTCGTGTACTTTTCTTTTATACTCTTGGTAGGTAGTAGTGGCCGCGGTAGCCAGTTTGGAAGTGTAACTGATTGCCCACCGGAGGGTTGCGAGTTCGAATCCAACCAAACACCGTGTGCAAAGAGGGCTGGAATGCGTTAAATCTCGTGGCCTCAAATATCCTCGCGTTGGCTTGGTGTGGAAGTTTGGAGAGGGGTGCCAGCTCAGGTGTTGACCTCGTCATCTGACCGTGGTTCAAAATTAATCGGTATTGTCCTGGGATATTTCCTTTAGGCATTGATCCCGGACCGTCACCAATAGCCCGTTGTGTTGCTCCAGTGCGACGTTAATTAATTACCTATCTACCTTCGAGTTGTAGACGGTGCAGGTTCAATTCCTGCCAGGTGCATTCCTCCCTGGGTGTATTTCTCTCTTCTGTGTCAGTAAAGATTTCACTGTGTGTGTGTCAATTACTTGGTATTGTATGTCTCGTGTCAATTATTTGATATTGTATCGTGTCTGGCGCAGCATGGCCAAATATGGCCCTTGCGTCAAAAACTCCAGAAAACCAAACCAACCAAACCCAGACCGTCCCCAATAGCCCATTGTGTTGCTCTAGTGCGACGTTAATTAAATACCTGCCTACCTACTATTCTGCGAAAAATGTGTAGTTCCTACCAACTCTATTGTGTTGCTCCAGTGTGACGTTAATTGAAATACCCAATACCCAATACCCTACCAACTCTAATTTTGTGTTGTAGGGATCTACTTTGTGGAACGTACGAACAATGTGATATCAGTGTATGGAATGAAAAATCCACTCTTTCCTTTCAAACTTCTCGGAGCTAGTGGGAAAAGCAGAAAATAAATTTCAATCTCGAGACTGATTGCCTGGCACTGCCTGAATTTGGTATTACGGATTCAACAGACATGAATTCCACATGAATTCCAAGAACCTGGAGGACATATAACCAGTTTCGAGTACAATCATTGAAGTTCACAGAACTGAATTTGGAATTTTTCTTGATATTCATGGACTTTATTTCCTATCTCTTTCAAGATAGATCAAATTCAGTTATTCATTTTACTCTTCGACGTTGCGTATATCACGGAATTTTTGTCGAAATGTAGTATAAAGCTTCTGAAATAAAGTCTATTCCCTGAAGATGACCGAAAATAACCAGCACTAGAAACGAATCCAACTGAAACTAGATTTCATTGCTGTGTGGGGGTTGTTTTTTAGTGTAGAATTACAAATAAAGTAGTGATTTCGGTTCATTTCACACTGCAGGGTAAGCATTAAAAGTAATTTTTGTCACAGGTGGTTGAAGTATATTGCACAAGCAGTGCCATTTTCGTTTAGTTTAATCCAAATAAAATGGATAGATGCTTTTCAAGTTATGAATTATGGGGCCCGAATCCAATTCGACCGCTGTGTTTAGGGAACGGACTAGTAACCGGTTGGTTTCGAGTTCGAATCCAACCAAAGACCGTCGTGTACAAAGTGGGCTAGTGCATGTTAAATCTGTGGTCGCCTCAAATGTCCTCACGTTTGCGTGGTGTGGAAGTTTGGCTATCTCAGGCCTTAACCTCGTCCATCTGCCCGTGGTTCAAAATTATGCATTTTCTTAGGATCATTCCCTTGGGATTAATCCAGGACAGTCGCCAATAGCCCGTTGAGTTGCTCCAGTGTGACGTTAATTAAATACCTACCGCTGAGTTTCGAACTGCGCATGCTCAATCCTGTGTCAATGATTTTTGTTGTGTCCATTTCTGAGTCAGATGTCACCGTGTGCATTTTGCACAGCTTTGGCGATGTCGATTATTTCCTCGTTGTATAGTTTTTCTTCGGGATGGTAATCGATAGTTTGAAGAGCAACTACTATTGAAGGACAGATGACCATAGGATGAGGAGTAATACAACGCCCAGACAGTTGTTTCAATGTCTGTACGTTCTGGTTCCATCATAGTTCATTTTATGCCTTAAAAATGTCGTTCTCAGCCTGGATAGTGTAGTGGTGTTTTGTATCGATATTAATTTCACAAATGTGTTATTTTAATTTTTTGTGCTATGAGCTTCAGTTTTACCAAAGCATTAGTATCAGTAAGAGTTAAAAGGGTTTGTTAAGCATTTAATTCTCTGGCTTCCTTTGCCAATTGGTCTTGTTCACTTGGCCCAATTTTCCAATGATGAATTCTATGATGAGTCAAATGATGAATTCTATCTATGATTGGATCGTGAAATAAATACGGTGTGTTAGTAATGTTATTTATTGATTGTATTTTTTGAATTCGCACGACTAGTCAACATTAATTCCAAACCAAAGTCAATGTTTAATTTTGAAAACAAAAGTATATTCTCTACGCTGAGCTCTAAAGCCAAGACCACATCCTCTTCAGGCTTGGTAGCTCGGTTGGAAGAGTAACGGATTAGCATCCGCAGGTTTGCAAGTTCAAATCCAACCAAACACAGTCTTGTACATGGGAGGGACTCGTGCGCGTTAAATTTGTCGTCTCAAATTTCCTCATGTTGGCGTGATGTTCTCGTAGTAATATGACCGTGGTTCAAAATTACGAAACGTTGTCCTCGGATTGATTGACTTTCGAGATTGATGCTGGACTGTCGCCAATAGCCCGTTGTGTTGCTCCAGTGCAACGTTAACTACCTACCTACTCTATCCCGTCGAAATGTACAGGGTTTTATATTGAATTTTAATGTGTGTGCATGCAATACAATAAGCAATTAGAAAAAAACAATGTCCATAATTTTCCAAAAAGATCAGACACAGCTCATGACGTGTTCTCTCATTTTTGTTCATGATCCATTCGATATATTGGGATATCTATTAAATGGTTCGTTTTTGTCTCAATGCGTTTCCATAGTTTGCAAATATATAGTGTGGTCAACTGTTCCCAAGTATTCACCATAAGAGAAAGGATCTATTTTGTTATGACACCTAGCTTGATAAATTCCAAAGGCTTCACGTGATGTGCACTAGTCCAGTTGTATGAGCAATGGATTAGTAACCGCAGGATTGCGAGTTCTAAACTCGGTCCAACCAAAGAACGTCGTGTACACGGGGGTTGGTTCGCGTTAAATCTGTCGTGGCCTCAAGTAGCCTCACGTTGGCGTGGTGTTGAAGTTTGGAGAGTGGGGTGCCAGCTCAGGTGTGACCTCGCCATCTGACCGTGGTTCAAAATTACGTGGTGTTGTGCTCGGTTCTTTAACTTCGAACCGTCAACAATAGCCCGAAGTGTTGCTCCAGACAAACGTTAATTAACTACCTACCTACATCCACGTTATGTGACCCTTCTTCTTTCTAAAAATCTGTAACCTACGCTTTAATTTTTCGGATGATGTTTTGGATGTCTTCCTCTTTCGCTATGGCACACGTAACAATTGTTTCAAAACCTTAATTCTCACGGATATCTTACGTGCTGTCTGAAGGTTTCAGAAACTCAGAATTCCACATCAAATAATAAAGGCGTGAAAAAGCGGAACTTCCCAAAAATGATAAAGTAAGCCAAAAGCCGACAGCTTGTCAAAGTGTGCCTCAGCAGCAAACTAATAAGCTCCTTTGAAGTAGATAACGTTACTTTCGAAGGCATTCGCCCGAAGCTGCCGACTCGCTCTTGTCAAAATGGCTTTAGGCTGCTTGGAGATACGGTGATTTTTTTTTACTTTCATCTCGAGGATTCTGATCCAATTATTTATAAAGTGCTGCACAAAAGCAATTATCTTTTTAACTTTTTAACCCCTCAAAGATGCGATCACGACTGCCACAAATAATTTAGTAAAACGTGAGTAGATGGAAACAGGTTGTTTTAGCCTGGGCGTCACGCGATTTTCAAGTGGTGTTATTTTACCCCACGACACAAATGACTCAATAGCTTAATCGATTGGTTGGAAAAATACTGGGAAAGATTCTATTGGTGTAAACGGGTCAGAAGTCATCCAGGGAAGACTACACAACGGATATACACTATATGGACAAAAATATTTGGACACTGCAGAAAATCAGGATGTTTTTCCTGGTTAGGACTCGGCCCATTGCTTTATGTACCTGGTACCATGAACGCTGACGTGTACCTCGACGTTCTGGATAATTCGGCCTTGCCTACACTATGGCAATACTACGGCGATGAGGGTTGTTTCATCCAAAAGGATCGAGCTCCATGTCATACTGCAAAATGTGTGCTGGAATGGTTCCCTGAAAATGAGGTGAATTGGCTTGACTGGCCTGCTCAGAGCCCCGATCTTGATCCTATCGATCACTTGTGGGACGAACTGGAGCGACGGGTACGACACCGCCGCGCATGCCCATCCTCACAACAATCTCTTCTCACAGCCTTACAAGAGGTATGGCGAGCTATTCCTGCCCAGACTTATAGAGAACTTGTGGAAAGTATGCCTCGACGTGTTGCAGCTGTAATACAAGCAACAGGAGGGCCTACCCTTCACTAAATAGAATAATAAAGCACTTTTTCTGAAAAACATGCAGTGTCCAAATACTTTGTCCATATAGTGTATATACGGACGAAACCCTCAGGTAGGTATTTTAATTAACATCGCACTTGGAGCAACAATAACGTACTATTGGTGATTATCCGGGATCAATCCCCAAGGTAACGATACGAGGAAAACATGTAGTTTTGAATCACGGTCAGATGACAACGTCGCACCTGAGCTAGCATCCCACTCTCCAAACTTCCACACCACGCCAACGTGAGGATATTTGAGGCCACGGCGGATTTAAAGTACACCAGCCCCCTTTGCAAACGACGGTCTTTGGTTGGATTCGAAATCGCAACCCTCCGGTTGCTAATCCGTTACTCTTCCAACTACCGTGGTGTGGAAGTTTGGAGAGTGGGGGTGCCAGCTCAGGTGTTCTCTTCATCTGACCGTGGCTCAAAATGACGAGGCGTTGTCCTCGGATCTTCCCTTTGGGATGGATCCCGGACCGTCGCCAATAGGCCGTCGTGTTGTTCCAGTGCGACGTTAATCAACAACCTACCTATTTGAATAACTAACCTCCATTGCATATGGAAAGGTGTGATTCGCGAAACTTATGTCTTTCAGAAGACATCGCCGTCTCCGTCTTCCCGAAGGTGGCGCGGGCGGACATCGGCAAGAACGCCACCTTCAACTGCACGGTGAGCGGCCAGCCGGTGGACTCTGTCCTTTGGAAGAAGGACATGCGGTTCCTGGTCTCGAACCCGAGGATCTCCTTCCCATCGCCCACGCTGCTGCACGTGACCCGCGCCCTCAGACAGGACGCCGGCATGTACCAGTGCTTCGCCCACCGGGACGCCCTCGTCAGCCAAGCGGCCGCACAGCTGCTCATAGGAGGTGAGTGCAACCACTTGTTGGTGATGGAGGATCTCAATCTACAGTATTGATTGTATTGCCCTTGATAAAAACGGGCCTGCCTTGGTATTTGGGAATCCTAATAAATTAGTAGATTAAGCATAAAAATAAATATATGTATTGACAGGGGGGTTTTTTAGTATTGGGTTTTTATTTTTTCTGCCTCTAGGTTAAGTACAGACCAAGTAAATTGAAATCTCGAAAAAGTTGAGCTTTGTTATGGATGAGCACTTGGGAGAGTTCCGAAGTGCTGATCAAGAGCTTTGAAATGGATAAGACCTAACATCGAGTGCAACCACCTACGGGTTGTAAAGAGTTCTCTGGTAGCGTGGTAGATTCAAATCTACAGAGAACAGTCTAGCTTAAATAATAAACATTAATTTTATTGACAATTTCTTGACTATATGTGAATCTATTTACAAGGCACTTTCACGAATTCGGTGCCTCTGCTAACTGGATGCGACAGGTTGTCCAAATCTCAGACACGTACGAAAGTCTCTGAGTGGGAGAAAGGTCTATCAATGGTCTCGGGTTGAGACTCTACTCGTCGGGTGACGATGACACAAGATCAGCACCGGATCCTCACGGGATGACGGGTCGATTCAGGTTCCCTGCCGGACGAGAAGTCGGTAGCGGACTCTTCGCAGGTCGTCGGTTCGGCACAATCAGGGATCGGCTCCGCTGGGGTCGTCGGGTCAGCACAAGACGGGAACGGTATCTTTCCGGAACTCCAGTACGTTCCTTAGGTTTCTCAGGTTGAGAAAACAACTCCAAGCTATTTGCAGGCTAATGAGTTAGACCACTCGCAGGGTCGCTGGATCGAGCCTCTCGGATAAAACCAAATCAGGAACTCGAGATGCGCAGCCTACGCCAGGATACAAGAACGCGTCCTCTCGGGGTGAGAGAACCGTCTTCCAAAAAAATAAGAGCTCCCTAATGAGGTTGACCGCTCAAAGGGTCGCTGAGCCAAGCCTCTCGATCGAGAACACAAGCAAGACTCGAGATGGACAGCCTACGCCAGGCTACAAGAACGCGTACTCTCAGGGTGAGAGAACCGTCTTCTAAAAATATCTTTTCTCCCTAAGGAGTGACCGCTCAAAGGGTCGCGCTGAGTCAAGCCTCTCGAACGAGAACACCGGCAAGAACTCACGATTCGACTCCCTTCTTTCCCCTCGAAACCTCGCAGCCTTTGTTCGCTGGTGGTTTTTGATTGGTTGTTGCTTTTAATTGGTTGCTGATCTGGCGACGACTGTCTGGGGATCAGCTACTTAGCGCAGGTGGGCTTGATTACCCGGCAGGTGGAACCTAATCACCTGGGCGGTCCGGAACGAATTCCCTTTGTCCATCTTCGGTACAAGTCCAGACCGTCTGGTGCCAGAGAGATGGAAACGCATTGTCGGTATTTTACGGCTCTTGTCGGCGCGTTTGCCTTAGGAGGGTCCATCAATGAATCCTCACAGGGGTGATGGAGAATCTGGCCCCGAAGGGTCCTCAATCTCCAGTATTGACAGAATAGCACTTGATAAATGGGCCTGACTTGGTATTTGGGAATCCTAATAAAATGGTTGGTTTAGAACAGGACTGAATAAATATAAATATATTAAACGATACCTCTATATGTAAAACTAATCCCCTAAGTGCAATTCTCACTACAGATAAGTCCTTTAACGTTTTCTTTTTCTCTTTTCGGCCATATGGTCCATATATCTTTCCACCCCCTTTCACCTTTGAACCCAAGCCATCTCGTTAACCTAGACTTACCACGGACCCTCTTCCTTTCAAATCACATGTGCAAGATCTCAAATTATTTCTTCCTTAAACTACCGACGTCTATCAATGAATTTTCTGGATAGATCCCCTGGTCCAATAATCTTCCTCTTAATCCTTATTCCCCTAGCGAGTTCATTGTATACTGCTCATTCTTTGACGAGCCCCTTAGAAAAAGCTCTCATAGCGGTCTCAAACACCCAACACCTCCCCCATAATGTTACTACTTGTTGAATAAAATACTGCTATGGAATTTCCTGCCTCTCCATTTGTAGAACCAACATTACATTCAGTCTCAGTGGATCATTCTGGTTGCCTTATACCACTCTTGTCACGACTGCAGGCTTACGGAGTCATAATGGAAGGCGGGGAAAAGGCGACTTCCAACGCCAGAGGTCCAAAAAGCAATCCACCCGCCGGGCTGGGACCACACACGCCCCCCCCCCTCCAGGGCGCACGTGTGACTATTAATCAAAAAAGTTTACAGTTTTATGGCCACTCATGGGCCCACATTTAGTAGTTTACATCATCAACGCAGGAATATAACATCTGCGGAATGCCCGAACAAAAGCCAACAAGGGCCGCTCAAACACATAGAAAGGAACAAAGAAGTTGAACAAAGCAAAGCAGTTATAAATAAAATTGCAGTTTAAAGTTCTGTTTTTACATAGCATTTAAAATTTTATTTACAAGGCTCGGCATATAAATTTTATTTAGTTATCAGGGAGTAAAATTCTAAAAACACGCATTCAAGTAATAAAAATAGAGAAGCACAGACAGAGATGACGTCTCACGAAGATCGTCTCATATCAAATAGACCCAGATGTATAGAAGTCGGAGGTCCTTCTCAAACCACGCATGGCCATGCTGTGCTTCCACCACTGCAGGCTTCTAATTTCTGTTGTTATGATATATGTATTAATAGTTTTTTTTAGTATTGAGTTTTTGTTTTTTCTGCCTCTAGTTTAAGTCCAGTCCACACAAAGTAAATTCGTTTCGTTGAAATCTTGAAAAAATTTAGCTTTGATCTGGATGAGCACTTGGGAGAGCTCCGAAGTTCTGATCAAGAGCATTGAAATGGATAAGACCTAACTTTGAAAGGGCAATCTAATGGGCGAAAATAGGGTGAAGTCATTCTTGCCAACTACACTGCTGGCCACCCAAATTGCAACACCAAGAAAGACAAGAGATATCACAACAAAATTTATTTTGTAGATAACATGTTGACCAAGTATCAAATGATTAAATTTATAGACTTCTGTGAAGTGTGGTTCCTGCCAAAATCAGTAGCCAGAGTAGCCGCCATTGTTGGAGATCACCGCTGCCACACGCCTCGGCATTGATTCAAAGAGACTTTGGATGTGTTCTTGGGGTACAGCAGACCAAGCAGCTTCCACACGTTGCCAAAGTTGATCTGGTGTGGCAGCTGGGGATGTATTCTGGGTCAATCGTTGAGCAACCATGGACCACATGTTTTCTATCGGCGAAAGATCCGGAGAGCGAGCTGGCCAGGGAAGCAATTCAATCTGGCGATTGACGAAGAACCCTTGGACAATGCGTGCCACGTGTGGTCGCGCATTATCCTGTTGAAATATGGCTGTGGGCAAGCCCTGAAGGTAAGGAAGGACAACTGGCTCCAACACCTCGGAGATGTAGCGCTGGCTGTTTAAAGTACCGGCAATGCGTACTAGAGGAGTGCGAGAGTGATATCCAATACCGCCCCATACCATAATACCCGGTGCAGGACCAGTGTGGCGGTGCATAACGCAGCTGTTCAGCATCCTCTCTCCACGGTGTCTCCAGACTCGAATCCGACCATCGTGGTGTTGCAGACAGAAGCGTGACTCGTCAGTAAAGACAATTTCATTCCATTCTGCCGTCCACATCCTTCTTTCATCGCACCATTGGCGGCGGAAACGTCTGTGGTTCTGCGTCAAGGGTAGACGAAGCAATGGACGTCTTGCGGACAGACCACTCTACTGTAAACGGCGTCGAATGGTACGCGCAGACACTGGATGATGCGGTACAGACTGAATGTGCTGTGCTATGGTTCGTGATGTGGCTGAGCGATCCGTCACTGCCATACGCACAATATGCCTGTCAACACGTGAAGTGGTGCACTGAGGTGGATGCGATCGAACACGTCGGTCCGTCGTACCCTCCTGCATCCAACGATCACACATCCGCATTACAGTTGTTTGGTTTCGTCCAACACGACTACCGATTTCTCTGAAAGATAATCCACAATCTCGGTAGGCCACTATCCTTCCTCTGTCGAACTCGGATACTTGATCAAAAGATGATCGCTGTTTTCTACGAGGCATAATTGATCGTTTTTTTGAAAAAACCACAAGAAAAACACAATTGCCGTACTTGAAATCGTCGAAATCTCCAAGCCTTAAATAGCGCTTTGAAGTGGCGCCACAGGCGCGCGTGATGTGCGTCTGCGCTGAAATTCTAATCATTTGCATATCTCACCTCCGCTAATGCATGTTGTAAATTTCATATTATTTGCATGCTTCCTTCAGGGTGTTGCATGTACGGTGGCCAGCAGTGTATTAACAACTCCTTACTTCTTTTAGTAATATTTGGGCCTCTAACTAAAGAATAGAGTGGGGCTCTTTAAATAACTATAAGTTAGGTAATATAAAAATGTTTGTACGAGCTTCATGGCTCCCCCTATACAAGGTTTCCAACTTCACAAATATGCGACTAAATAAAAGTTTGTTGGTAATTGCTAATTAATCGATACCTCACTGGAGCAACACAATGGGCTATTGATGACGGTCCGAGGACAACGCCTCGTAATTTAGAACCAATAGATGTCGAGAACAAGACCTGAGCTGGCACCCCACTCTTCAAACTTCCACGCCACGCCAGCACATTTAAGGCCACGAACATATTCAACGTGCACCAGCCCCAACGTACACGACGGTCTTAGGTTGGACCTAGTTTCGAACTCGCAACCAGAAGGTTTCTAGTCCGTTGCTCTACCAACTGGGCTACCGCGGCCCACAACTAAACGACGAAGGAGATCGTTCAGAAGGGTGACAAAAGCTGCAACGAAGGAGGCGACGCCGAGAGAAAGCAATCTTTGGTACTGATACTATAAAATAGAACCTCGTAGGATTCCGTGGGGATCGATCGAACGTTCTCTCGAGCGACTTGAAGAATGAGCGCTTAATTTCTCCCGAGGGAGGAACTGCTGCTCCGCGATTAACAGTGAAGGGAACGGCCTTGCTTACATCTTGTTAAACTGTTATTAACGAGGGAAGAATAACGATCGCGCAGTTTAAGATTGCGACTGTTCCGTACTGCCCGAGTGTTCAGAGAGTATGGCAAGAAATTGCTTCAGTTCTTATACAACGGATCATAGCGACACCAAAAGCGCCGGAAAGTTTGAATGTCCGGTGGTGTCTGCTTGGTAGGTAGGTAGATAGTTAACGCACGCTGGAACAACACAACGGGCTATTGGCGACGGTCCCGGATCAATCCCAAAGGGAAAGATCGAGGACAACGCCTCGTTATTTTGAGCCACGGTCAGACTTGAGCTGGCATCCGCTCTACTAACTACCACACCAAGTCAACGTGAGACAGTTGAGGCCACGACAGATGCAACGTGTACCATCCACCTTGTCCGAGGCGGTCTTTGGCTGGACCGAGCTTCGAGCTCGCAACCCTCCGATTGCTAATCCGTTACTCTTCCAAATGGGCTACCGCGCGCTCGATGTCCGCTTGGAAAGCCTCGTGGTATAAAAAGTAAGACCACGGTCAAGTTACTCGTCTTACTCATTAGATTATTTAATCTCCATTATTCAATAGATATCCCCTAATTTTCAATAGTTCAATAGTAGTACCAAGGCAAGTACAAATTGCCATGCTTCAAGTTCAATGCAGGGGATTAAGGCCCCTTCCGGGCCATGGGTTTCAAAATGCATTAGTTGCGTTTCTTTAGGGTTGATTGAATTTGGGGGAACTTTGGTAAGGGAAGACTAATGGATTCCGGCAGTTTAACCCTCCTGGTGGTTGTCTCGACGAGGTATCTCGTCATTAGCAACACTGACAGCATCTTGATTGACAGGATATCTCGTTAGTAGAAGAAAATTGACCAGATCTTGATCTCTTCAACAAATAGTTGGTGAGGCCGTCGTGGCTCAGAGGGTATGTCCACTGCGCTAGCAACCATCGTGTTGTAGGTGGCCCAGGTTCGATTCCTGCCAAGTGTTTTCCTCCCTGGGTGTATTTCTCTTCTGTGTCTGTAAAACTTTCATTGTGTGCGTATGTCTATTATTTTATGTTCGTCATGTGTCTGGCCCTTGTGCCCCAAAACCCCCAAAACCCCCCTTCGTCTAGTGATAGCAAACTTGGTAATGTCTTGATGAGACGAGATGCCTCGTCTAGTATTTGCAAAATTGGTAATATCTTGATGAGACGAGATGCCTCGTCTAGTATTTGCAAAATTGGTAATATCTTGATGAGACGAGATGCCTCGTCTAGTATTTGCAAAATTGGTAATATATTGATGAGACGAGATGACTCGTCTAGTATTAGCAAAATTGGTAATATCTTGATGAGACGAGATGACTCGTCTATTATTAGAAAATTGGTAATATCTTGATGAGACGAGATGCCTCGTCTAGTATTTGCAAACTTGGTAATGTCTTGATGAGACGAGATGCCTCGTCTAGTATTAGAAAATTGGTAATATCTTGATGAGACGAGATGCCTCGTCTAGTATTTGCAAAATTGGTAATATCTTGATGAGACGAGATGATTCGTCTAGTATTAGGAAAATTGGTAATATCTTGATGAGACGAGATGACTCGTCTAGTATTAGCAAAATTGGTAATATCTTGATGAGACGAGATGCCTCGTCTAGAATTTGCAAAATTGGTAATATCTTGATGAGACGAGATGCCTCGTCTAGAATTTGCAAAATTGGTAATATCTTGATGAGACGAGATGCCTCGTCTAGTATTTGCAAAATTGGTAATATCTTGATGAGACGAGATGCCTCGTCTAGTATTTGCAAAATTGGTAATATCTTGATGAGACGAGATGCCTCGTCTAGTATTTGCAAAATTGGTAATATCTTGATGAGACGAGATGCCTCGTCTAGTATTAGCAAAATTGGTAATATCTTGATGAGACGAGATGTCTCGTCCAGTATTTACAAAATTGGTAATAACTTGATGAAACGAGATGTCTTGTCGAAACCACTTGGATGTTTAAGAGTTGGGTTACTATTACATCCGTATAGAATACAAAATTACAAATTGCAGAGTATTGGTATATTAACGAAATAAGCAACACCGTTTCGTTACAGACGTGGCCCCCAAGTTCAAGGTCACCTTCCCCGAGAAGATCGTGCGGTCGGGCAGCTTCGTGTCTCTGGTGTGCGTGGCGACGGGCAACCCGGCCCCGCAGGTCAAGTGGACGGTGGACGGCATGTGGCCCCTCTCCACGCGCCCGGGCGTCCTGGTCAGCACCTACCTCAGCAACCACGGCGAGGTGTTCAGCTACGTCAACATCACGTCCGCGGACGTGACGGACGGAGGCGTGTACGCGTGCGAGGCACACAACGACGCGGGCCGGACGCTGCACTCCCGGCGGCTGAACGTCTTCGGCGGCCTCTTCGTCCGGCCGCTCGGCAACCTGACCGCCCTCTCCGGGCGCCGCTTCTCCGTCCTCTGCCCCTTCGGCGGGTACCCCTTCGACACAGTCGTCTGGAAGAGAGGTAAGTTCCCATCCCATATCCCTGTGTGTGGCACCGTGTGTGACTCCTTATACCATCCATCAAATTTTAATAGAATGTCCTTTTTTTAATCATCATCGCAGAAACGTTTTTAATACCTCTAATTTAACATTGCTGGACTTGATTGGGGAAAAACCCCATTCAAACATTTTTAAATGCTATTGGCTTTTTAAACTATACACTATCTTTCCATTCGTCACCGGACACACATCGAAAAGCGCTTAGTATCATCCGTACACGTCATACAACTTATAAAAGACGTTGAACTGTTAGAATATTCTTATAGCAGCTACAGTTCTGGACAATTCTGCGCTACCGACATTGTGGCAACACTTTGGTATTGGTCCATACCTGTTTCAGCAGACAATGCTCCATGTCATACAGCACGTGGTTTCCAGACCCTCGCCACCCCTGCTCACCGAAAGGTTTAGAGCAAATAGAAGGGGGGGGAAAAGCAGTAGGTGGCACAACGGGTCCAGCCCCGGGCACGGAAGGCACATGGGAGGCCCATCCCCGATGAGCACGAACCGCTTTTATTGATATAAAAAAAATTCACAATATATATAATCAAACTGATAACATCCAAGAACATCAAAGGAGAACAGCTCCTTAACAATTAAATAATAAATAACACAAAGAGGAACATAGATTTACAATGGATGCAGACGAGACCGGATACAGTATATCAGTATGAGCCTAGTTACAAAATAATTTTTAGCACGTGATTTGAGGAAATGGGTGTGGAAAAACTTCATTGGCCAGCCCAAAGTCCAGATCTCAACCCCTTGGAACACCTTTGGGATGAGTTAGAGAGCCAGGCCAACTCGGCCAAAAAACACCACTGAGTTGTTTTCCAGTTTTGAGGATGAATGGATCAAGATTCTTTCAGAAACGTATCGAAAATGGGTGGAAAGTCTTCCTCGAAGAGTTGCAGATGTCATTGCGGCGAAAGGTGGCCCTACACGATACTGATGTCGTGCTGGGTCCGCTTTAACTTAATAGTATGGGGTGTCCGGTGACGAATGGCAAGATAGTGTATATAGATTTTACTTTATCATATTACTTGCATCATAAAATACATAGAGTAAATATTCCCTGCATCATTCATTTATTGTGCATCGCTTTGCTGGACAACGCATTTTAAACTATCATCTCACTGAATGCATGTTTCATACGAATTAATTACTCATTCATCGTGCTTGTAACGTTGGTCTGATGATAATCAAGTTTTTAAATTTATTTATATTCTGCGTTTGGGCGTAGCTTACCCATTTTTGGATCTTGCGTCATAAAACCCAAAACAACCAACCAACAAACCCATTAAATATCGCCATTCCATGTAAGCCCGCTGGTCCAGTTTGATCCACGCCCAGTAATACTTATGTTATCGGCAATGTATGGAAAGCAGGCGTATAAAATGCCTAGGCAATATATAGGATGCCTGGCGTTTTTTTTTGGGGGGGGGGGATTATGAAACGATTAATATTTCACACATTTCCTAGGCATTCTATTCCAAGACAAACCGGAAAAGTATAAAATACTCTCGCTAATGTCGTTTCTAATGTCACGTTGCAAGGCACGTGACTTTCGCGCTCGCCTCAGACGGAAAATTCCCCATTTGCATTTCAGTCTTTGTTCAGAACTAAGTGGATTTTAAAATAAAATTCTTTCCTTTCTTGTTGCAACAAGTAAGTTCATATTCCATGTTCCCTTGTTTTCTTCAATAAAAAAAGTCCTTTATATTATTTTGTATTTCTTTCTGTTTCATATACGTCTTTTCAATAAAAGCCTTTTCGTGACTCTTTTAATATGGGCCATGGTAGTCCGGCCGGAAGAGTAACGGATTAGCAAACGGAGGGTTGCGAGTTCGAATCCAACCAAAGACCGTCGTGTACAAAGGGGGCTTGTGCATGTTAAATAGGTCGTGGCGTTCAATAGTCCTCACGTTGGAGTGGTATGGAAGTCTGGAGAGTGAGGTGTCAGCTCATCTGTGACCTCGTCATCTGACCGTGGCTCAAAATTGCGTGGTGTTGTCTTCGGATCTTTCCCTTCGGGTTTGATCCCGGACCGTCGCCAATAGCCTGCTGTGTTGCTCCAGTGCGACATTAATTAAAGTACCTACCTACCAGCTCGTGTGAGTTAGTGGGAGCGCGAAAGGTGAAAAAGTTAAATCTCGCAACGTAGCTCGCAAATGATACAAGCGATATAAGGAGAGGGATTCCAACATAGCCGTCAGCGCTAGGAGAATTCGGTGGTGACTAGTAGGAGTACAAAATCCACCACCGGCCATCCCCTAAACAAATTACAAATCGACTGAGCCAAGAAAATCTGATGCATAAAACAATCATCAATCCGAATCCGCTCTCCGTATTCGGATCCATTGAACCAATGAGCGACGAGACGGAGTGGTTAAACCTGTCCTTCATTCCGCAGTGGATCCACGAATGAGGATGTACGCAGAGCGGATTCGGATTGACGAACGAGTGTAAATGAACCTTTATACGTACTTCCATCCGTACTACCGTACCAAGCTTATGCCAGATTGTCCCGACATCAGATGATTTCTATACCTTATTGGTTATTAGTGTTTGCCATATATGCAATAGGTACCTCTACCAAAGAACCTTCCTCCTTTTCCCGTGCCCTTCATAGGTACTAGCCTCGGTTCAGCATATAAGCACAATTTGGCCTTGAACATGATCTATGAAACTGCAAGACAATGATGTCTGCTACGGTTGGAACTCTGGCACAGCTTGTCCACTTTTCTACCTTGCTCCCATAAACCCCGACATCCATTGGAACACATGATAGAGGTCCCTTGATAAGTATTTCGTTGTCGAGTTCAGATAATATCCCCATATCCTTTGTGGTTTATTCATCAAATGCTTTGTTTGTGTTACAATTTTAAGAGCGATGTTACGAAGGAAACTAATTAGATTTTTACAATTATCCTACGAGTAGGTATGTTTTATTAAAAACCAAATCTCAAACCTTTAAAGTTGCGGGGGGAAAATCAGTTCTATCACCATTGAAGAAGAGGTTCCCCTCTGACCGATGCAGGGCGACAAGGAAAAAATAAACCCCCTCACTTTTTCTTATTTGCGCATCGTTCATAGTAGAGCGAATTCAACCTCGACATACTTAGTCATGCATAGTTGTAAATGTTGATTGTTGTGCGGCTCAGGAAAGTATAGCGTATATGCCGGAAGCGCGAGTGCAGTTACGAGTTGGTAAAAAGCAGTTAATTACGGTATGGTACTTACCAAACAGGATTTTGTGGATAGCAGGTGACCTTAGTACCTTTGTAGAGATGGTCTATCTCATGGTCACTACCCTTCTCACTATTGCCACAATATACCGTATGTATCCTACAAGACCTGTTCCAGTCGCTAAATGTAAAGATGGCGGCGGTTAGAAAAGGGTTCGTTCCTTTTCTGTAGGAAGTTAATTAACGTCGCACTGGAGCAACACACAGGGCTATTGGCGACAGTCCGGGATCCATCCCGAGGGAAAGGTCCAAGGACAACGCCTCGTAACTTAGAACCACGGTCAGATGACGAGAATAACGCTTGAGTTGACTACCCCACTCTTTAAACTTCCACACCACGCCAACGTGAGGACATTTGAGGCCACGACGGATTGAACGTGTACCAGCTCCCTTTGTACACGACGGTCTTTGGTTGGATTGGAACTCGAAACCCTCCGGTTGCTAATCCGTTACTCTTCCAACTGGGCTACCGCGGCCCCTCATTTTCTGTAAGGACTCGGTGGAAGTAATAATTTTACTTTGATTTCACCGATTATTGGGAGTTGAAGTAGAAGCTTTACTAGTGTGGATTTTCTCAGTGACGAGTACGAATTATGCAAAATACATTTCTTATTTGTCGTACGTTCGCCTGTGTGACAATCTCGAAAGTAATTCTTCAAGCATTAGCTAAGAAAAATGGGAAAAACTGTTTCTAAAGTCGCCGACCTAGTGATGGAGGAAGACACAGTACTGCGGCTCTATAGGAAAAGGTGTTTCTAGTCAGGCTCATTGATGGAGGAAGATAAACATTACTGCAGCTCGATGGGAAACGGTGTTTCTACAGTCGCAGATTTATTGATGGAGTAAGACAGACAGTACTACGGCTCGATGGGAAACGGTGTTTCTACAGTCGCAGATTTATTGATGGAGTAAGACAGACAGTACTACGGCTCGATGGGAAACGGTGTTTCAACAGTCGCAGATTTATTGATGGAGTAAGACAGACAGTATTACTGCTCGATGGGAAACGGTGTTTCTACAGTCGCAGACTTATTGATGGAGTAAGACAGACAGTATTACTGCTCGATGGGAAACGGTGTTTCTACAGTCGCAGATTTATTGATGGAGTAAGACAGACAGTACTACGGCTCGATGGGAAACGGTGTTTCAACAGTCGCAGATTTATTGATGGAGTAAGACAGACAGTATTACTGCTCGATGGGAAACGGTGTTTCTACAGTCGCAGACTTATTGATGGAGGACGGCATACAGCACAAATGTATTCTACCTTTGACAAGTTCATATCTAGAACAGGACTATGTTAATCTCTGGTAATTTGGGTTTGGATGACGTAATTTTGTACGAATATATTCGTCAACATATTTCCTATCTATTAAAAAGCTTCAACGGATAAACTGGAAACCCCAGATATGAAATAACCCAATGATTGAACCATTTTCATTTCTCTTTTTATCATTAAAACACATTCTAGACACCCACACTGCATTTTCGAACTCGTTATTTTTAACGCATTTCATTTCGTCTTTTTTTTTTTCAATTTATTTGCATGATATTAATCGAACCAAACTACGTTTAAAGCAAAAGAGCTTCTGAGTTGAATATAAAATCTCGTTGAATTAAAATACTTGCTTTCATAAATTAACGTGTCTGGGTATCGACGAAGCAATCCAGATATTAAACAAAATGGTTTCTTGAACATCAGTAATTTGTGTCTGGAAAATATGTAAATGTGACGCGGGGGGGGGATAAAAAAGTTTTCTCTACAGCACTCAATAATATATTTTGAAACGTTTTAATAGATGCAAGCGTTGCATTGATACTTGTATATCTATTTCTAAATAGACGATGTGAACGAAATGAATAAACCTTTGAATTTAAATCGTAGAACTGAGTTGCGTACCGAATATTTATGAATGCAGATAGCTACAATTTATGCAGCATAAAATAAATATGTTATAACCTTTAATAACCGGCACGTAAGCATAGTTATAAAAGTAATAAATTTAAGGTGAGGATGGGAGATATAATTGCTATATTTTTAGTGGAAACTTGAAAAAAACTCACATTTCAGTTAAAAATCTTATTTTTTGACGAATACTTTCAAATTTAGGATTTTCATGTAAAACTTTAATGTATCTATCTATACCTTCGGAGGTAATTTTTGAAATTCTGGAATTTAGATTTTTTTATAGATTTTGTTATCGACTTCTACAGGGAAAAGCATTTCATGTCAGAAAATACTGTGTTTTAAATTTATTTTTTATAAAAATGGAGTAAGAAGTTAAAAAAACTGCCAAAAATACCATTTACGCAAAACGTCATATTTTAAAAAATAATTAATATTTTTCCAGTTTGTAAAGCGAATTATCTTCTAAAAACATTGATTCAGATATTGAACTACAATCATTACTATATTGTTGAATTTAAATTAATTATGTGGACTTTAACGTCAGTCATCCCTGAAAACTACATGAAAAAAGAGCAAAGTTAAAAATATATTCAGGTTTACATCCTGCTCAATTATTTTTTTAAATGTATATTTATTAATAATAGTTCATACTTCATAATCTTCAGAATATGTGTACAAAATTTCAAAAGAATTGAATTGATGCATTCTGAGATATCGTGTTTTGCAGAGTAACGCTTAG
Source organism: Meta bourneti (assembly GCA_933210815.1). NCBI lineage: Eukaryota > Metazoa > Arthropoda > Arachnida > Araneae > Tetragnathidae > Meta > Meta bourneti. Next base: position 9,732,289 of record OW119929.1, read on the forward strand.
CGAAAATTGCATTTCGAGAAAAATCTAACATCAATATAGACCCCATGTCAAATATAGATATATGTCAATACTTTTTTTTAAATTTTATATCTCCGGTTCTAATGGTCGTAGGAGTAAAATCCGAAGTAATTTGAAGAGCTCTAAAGAGTTCTAGTATAATAATGTGAGAAATGTTAAATTTGGGTGAAAATGGCGTTTTAAAGGTAAATAGATACCTTAAAGATTTCAAGGAATGAGCTCGAGAATTATGTATGTAATAAAAATCGGGACCTCTCGATTATGGATATAGAATACGATTTCGAATAGCAGCATTCACCTTATTTTATCGCAATGAGATTGTCACAGTGAGAAACCAAAAATGGCGTTGGAATTGTACCTCTGGCTCTGAAAACGACTGCACAAGAACACTGTCAAAGATGAGTGAGCGAGGAAAGAAGGCAACAAGAAACCATAACATTAAACCTTTATTACAACGGTGTTTGTGCCAATTGGCGTTTAGCGATAGGTGCTCGTGATTTATGCAAACTACGTGCATTATCACTGCTGCTTGTTGCCTTTCTTTCCTCTTTTGCCATGAGAGTTCGATTCTTGTTATTTGCATAATTATCGAGCGAATGGCTTGAAAACTATCTCGAGTTCCATTCCGATCCGTTGAAAATTGTGGCCGCTATGTTGGGGAAGTTACTTTATGAGCACCCGGTATTTTGAAATGACTTTAGACTTTTTAATTAGACTTTAATAGACTTTAGCTATTCCTTTAATAGACTTTAGACTTTATTTAGACTTGATAAACTTGAGACTTTTTAATTAGAATTTAGCTAGACTTTAGACTTTTTAATTAGACTTTTAACAGACTTTAGACTTTTTAATTAGACATTTAACAGATTTTAGACTGTTAATAACTTTAAACTTTTTAATTAGACTTTAGACTTTTTAATTAGACTTTTAATGTACTTAAGACTTCTTAATTAGACTTTAGATAGATTTTAGTTATTCTTTTAATAGACTTTAGACTTTTTAGATAGACTTTTAATAAACTTAATACTTTTTAATTAAACTTTTAATAGACTTTAGACTGTTTAATTAGACTTTAGGTAGACGTTTAATAGACTTTAGACTTTTTAATTAAATATTTAATAGACTTTAGACTTTCTAATAAGACTAGATACTTTCTAATAAGACTTTTTAATTACACTTTAGTTAGATTTAATAGACGTTTTTACTTTTTTAATGAATTTAGTGCTTCTATCGCTTAAGTTTTTGCAGATATGAACAAAATTATAACACATTTTGCCGAAATACTAATTTTAGAATTTTGCGTTACACAAAATAACTGTCTATTAGATAAATTTCTAATTTTCAGCATGATTGCTATATTACAAAATGAACTATTCTCAAGATCTTAACTTAAAGTTATCGATATTGTATACTTATATATAAAACGATGGCGCAAGATTTAAGTATTTTTAAATTCATAGCTTGGAATAATTGTGAACTTATAAGGATAGTTATTGGTGCGAATAGATAATGGGTTCTAAAGAAGAGTTTCATTACTATAGTGTGATAGGGTTTTTTATGATTTTCTTCTGGACCGTAAAACCGTTCAAAATAGCATTTGGGCAAAAAAATTATATCTATATTCATAGAAACTAAAATTTAAATGCTTGAGAAATTAGAGCAATTTCATAATGTACAAAATTCCTACTGTAAAAGTTATGAATCTGAAGAATCAACCAAAAATATAAAAATTTTACAAAACTTTGAAAGTTTTACCCTATTTTCACCGAAAACACAGCATTTAAATGTAGCATTTGTTGAGTTATATGAGTGTAAATATGTATTGTATTACAACTTCCATTTAATTTGCACAAGGTGTCGGAAATAAGCTTTCTTGACCAAGGTACACTTGTGATAAATGAAACCTTAAATAAATGTTCGCACGACGGAATTTTAGTGTTAATTGCGGGTTGATTAAGAAAATACTGTATCATCAAACAAGCTGTCCGAAATTTCAGTGTTAATTTAAAATCATAGACCGCGTATATTTTCAATTTCAGCACTTTTAAAAATGAATTTTCGAATGCCATAGGCAGGTATTTTCAATTAACGTCGCGCTGAAGCAACACAACGGACTATTGGTGTCGGTCCGGGATCAATCCCGTAGGGAAAGGACCAAGGACAACGCCTCGTCATTTGGAACCACGGTCAGATGACGAGAACACCTCAGCTGGCACTCCAAACTTCCACACCACGCCAACGTGAGGACATTTGAGGCCAGACAGATTTAACGTGCACCAGCCCCCGCGTGCAAGACGCAGCTGGGCCCCTCATTTTCTGTTAGGTCTCGGTGGTTATAATTTTACTTTGCTTTTACCAATTGTCGGGAGTTGTAAGAGATGCTTTACAAGTGTGGATCTTCTCAGTAACAAGTACGCATCATACAAAATACAGTCTTTGGTTGGGTCTCGAATTATCAATCCTGCGGTTGCTAATCCGATGCTCTTCCGACTGGACTACCGTGACCGTACTTATACACTGGTGTTCAAAATTAAGAGGATTTTCACTTGCGGCGATTATCTTTAGAACTTTTGGACATATTTTAATGAAATTACTTATGTACATAGGTTGAAATAACGCAAAAAATAGCCATATAACAGTTATGGCACACACGCATGACCGTGCGAAAGACTCATAAGCGCAGGAAGGTCTAAAACAGAGGTTACAATATCGACACAAAAAATGGGTTAATAGCGGGTATGGTCCCCTCTTACACTTATACAGCTCTCACAACTTTAATTCATACTGGAAATGGGGCATTTATCAGTCCCCGTTGCAGTCTTTCCCATTCCTCTAGCAACGCTGTTTTTAGGATGGTTCTGGGAGGGGGAAGGCGAGTAGCAATTGCCCTCCCAAGAGCATCCCAGATATGCTCTATAGGGTTTAGGTCTGGAGATCTGGCTGGCCAATCCATCCGGGGAATATCCTCACTTTCCAGATATTCGTTGACCAGATCAGCCCTATGTGGATGAACGTTGTCGTCCATAAATATGAAATCAGGAACAACTACACTCCTGAAAAGGCGAACATAGAGCTCCAAGATCTCATCCGCATCCACAGGAGTCATAGAGCCTCTGTCAAAGACATAGAGGTCTGTGCGCTCATCCAACATGATGCCTGCCCAGACCATCAAACCTCTGTTGCCACTGTGGTCTCTTTCTCGGATGTTGGAGGACAGGTAGAGGATCCCTGGTTCTCTCCAGATGAACGTACGTCGAGAATCAGTGGTTAGGCTAAACCGGGACTCATCAGTGAATAGAACGTTCCCCCACTGATCCAAAGTCGATGCTCTCTGCACCATGCTAAACGGTCTCTCCTGTGCGCAGAATTGAGAGGGACGCAAATAGCAGGTCTTCTTGAAAACAGACCGCTCTCATGTAACCTTTTGGAAACAGTAAGCCCTTGAAACTCGGCTTCCTGTGGCCGCATGAAGGTCACGACAGAACTGAGAAGCTGTTGGACTTCTGTTACGCCTTGCTGCAGTGGACGAATTTCGATTTTCATTGGCCATCGTAGCTCTTGGACGACTATGCCTAAGCTTTCTCTACAGATCCGGTATCCTTAAACTGTTTCCATAAGTTGAACACGACGCCGGGCGTTACATTCAAGTCTAGCAATCTGCACTTGAAACTGCCCTGCTTCCAGTCTCCCGACGATTCGCCACTTCGTCGACGACGAACGGCATCATGCAAATGTTCGTGGTTACTCATTTTAACTGTTTGCTTTTGAATTTCACCCAATGTTGCAAAAAAGACCACGAAATCAACCGAGGTGTGCGAGCGAACGAAGCGCGGAAATTGCCACGTGCGCTTAGAAAGCTTCTTCCTGTAAATGCACCGCCCAGACGCACGTGTACGCTTGCGTATTCGACACTAAAGATTTGCATCTTTGTTTGGAAGCGTCGGTTTTACCTTTCATTCAGTACTTTTCGAGAAATTCGACAAAATATGCAAACTCTCTTAATTTTGAAAACCTGTTTATTTAGAACTTTTCCTTCGGATTAACAGGGAAATTTTATGACTCACTGATATAACGCTTTTGTGATGGCCATCGAATTATAAACTCCAGTGCAATAAACGACGTAATCTAAAGAAAATTCCAGTTCCTTTTAGCCCTATGTTGAACGACCAAGCAATCGTTCTAAGAGCTCTGGTTTTCACGCAGAAGACAGATGCCACAGGGTTCGCAAGACGGCCCCGGATGTAAATTGCTTTCCTTATTCCCTTGTCATCCGGGATCCGGAGCGTCAACAGGGAGCGGTCCGGAGAAAAGCCGGATCAGAGATAAAAGTTTCTAATCCTGCCTGCTCAGGCTGCGTGAACAAAGCAAGCTCTACGAGGCTTGGTTCCTTAATAACCTTGCATTCATACAATGATACTAGAATCTGAAACAAAGCTTTGTGGCGCTCTTGAGGGCTCGACTGGCATGAAATACGTTAAATATGTCGCGCTACCAGGGGTGTAAGAAAAAACGCGGAATATATATCCAGAAAAATGATTCTAGAGAAAGCTGCGAAACATTTATCATAGAAAAAAGCGCAAAATATATATGATATTGCGTGTTTATATGCGAGGGATGTTCCTAAAGTTCGAGGAAATGTGTTATATATGTATTCAGTTTATTGATTTTCGTTTATATACTTCATTGTAATTTTTCAATATAATTTACTCTTAACTCTGGATTGAACCTGATTGGAAAAATAACCGATTAGCAACCGGAGGGTTTCGAGTTCGAATCCAACCAAAGGCCGTCGAATGCAAAAGGGTCTGGTGCAATTTAAATCTGTTGTGGCCTGAAATGTCCTCACTTTGGCATGGTGTGGAAATTTTTAGAGAGGTTCCTGCTCAGGTGTGACCTCGTCATCTGACCGTGGTTCAAAGTGACTTGGTGTTGTCCTCGGATCTTCGACTTGGGGATCGATTCCGGACCGTCACCAATAGCCCCTTGTGTTGTTCCAGTGTGACGTTAATTAAAATACCTACCTATCCGTCTAACTCTATTCGTCCCAGAACGATACTGGTTTTGTAGGCCATCTAAAAAACATAGATGCATAGCTTTACTATGCTGAATATCGTTACTTAGAACTACGTGTAGGTGGTGCGAGAAACGAAACGTGGTTGTGTATAAGCCATCATTTATTGGGACTATAGATTTAATGGAATAATACACAAGCAGAGGACGATGGTATAATAAATACCAAGTGATTCTTTATACTTCCGTTGAAGTCATCCATCTGACGGGGCAGATGCCTCATGGTGTCGAAGTGGAAGGACACGCTGATTATTTGCCCGATCATCTTGTAAGTGCATGTCGCATCAGCCATGTCATGTCCATTTCTGAGCCATATGTCGCATTGTGCATTTTGCACAGCTATGGCGATGGCGATTATTTTCTAGATGTAAAGCTGTTCTTCGGGATGGTAATCGATGGTTCGAAGAGCAGCTAGTATTGAAGGGTAGGTGGATATAGGATGAGGTGTGAATTTAACGCCCAGACAGTTGTTACAATGTCTAGGTCACCTCACAGTTCATTTCCATGCCTTTAAAATGCCCTGTTCTCAGTCTAGTGATGGTTTTTCTATCGTTGTTAATTTCACAAATGGGTTCTATCTTAATTTTTTGTGGTATGAGTACGAATTTTACCAAAGCATTAGCATCTGTAAGAGTTGTTGGGGTTTGTTCAGCATTTAATTCTGACTTCTTTGCCCCAATGGGTATGAGCTTCATGTCCTCATATGCATATGAGCTTCATGTCCTCATATGCAGGAATCCACCGAAGAGTGCACCTTTTCTCCAAGCATATGTGCAGAAGTGAATGGACATCTTGGGCACATTTCGAGTTGTCATTTGCCATTGCTTCTAAGGCAGATCTGGAAACGCTAAAGATAATAATTCTCTCTGCTGTGTTGACGTGAGAATTAAGTAAGTTTCAAAAGCCTTATTTATAGCTAATAGTTCGCTGGTGAAATTGGAGGACATTTTTTTATGCTCCAGTCTTTATTCGTAATTCCACTCCATCTGGAAGCAGTAGAAGTACACCATCACCTCCTCTATTCAAATTAGAGTGCGATGACCCATCAATGTAGACTGATGTGTTTATTCGATGATAGGAGGACAGGACATATAACTTACGGAGCACGTACTGTAAACAGCTTATCTCCACATCATAAAGTGCCCCTAATAATGAAGTTACATCAATTTTTTATTGACAGTATAAAAAGCTGGGAGGCAGAAAGTTTAGTCAGCATAGCAAAAGGTAGATGGCGCCCCTAAGCAAGGATCAACAGTTTGGTCGGTTATCCTTCCTAGTGTTGTCCGTCACACCACTATCCCTAACATTTCGGCGGCCGCGGTAGCCCGGTTGGAAGAGTAACGGACTAGCAACCGGAGGGTTGCGAGTTCGAATCGAAACAAAGACCGTCGTGTACAAAGGGGCCTGGTGCATTTTAAATCTGTCGCTTCTGCATCCACGTACATGTTGGGTGCATCAGAAATCAATGGTTGAGGCTTCGAGGCCAGAAGTCGATTTTCTAACAATAAAAACCAGGGTTTTTTTTTATTTTTAGACTATCTAAAACCTTTTGAGGAGTCTTTTACCCAATGGTCTACAGCTCGCTTAAGTCGTTAAGTTAAACAAAGGTTTTTCCAATTCGGGTGAACTTGATAATCGATGGGTTCTACCCCTCTTAATAGGAAGAAAATAATGCAATAATGGCCCTTGGAGATTTGACGCTTTCAAAGGTACAAGTTGAACACTTAAAAAACATGTCTCTATTCACTCTCTCGCCAAACGGTCCAGCCAAAGACCGTCGTGTTCACGGGGGCTGGTGCACATTAAATCTGTCGTGGCCTCAAAATTCCCCACATTGGCATGGTGTGGAAGTTTAGAGAGTGGAGTGTCGGCTCAGGTGTTCAAGTCATCTGACCGTGGTTCAAAATTACGAGGCATTTTCCTTGCATCTTTCCGTTCGGTATTAATCCCGGAGCTTCGCCAATAACCCGCCGGGTTGCTCCAGTGCGAGGTTAATTACCTACCTACCCTTCGATATATACCTTGCTACGATAAACTACGTGTCTGCAAAATTTCTGGTCAATACAACCATTTCTAGGTATTACATTTTCAATGAACATCAACGCATTTAAATTGTAATGAAAAGAAGTTCGTCCTAAATTTGGAAATTTTGGCTCTAAATGTAGCTTAACCCTTGTTTTTTTTTTGTCAGATTATGCTTTTATATTTATTACTATACATTCCTTTACCTTTACAAGTGAGTTATGCACTTGCCAAATGGATTTAATTGGATTTTTATGTATTGTATATAAACTTGTTGGAGCCTCTAGTCGCCACTTCCAGCGATAACTTGCCAATTTTGGCGCAACGGGGAAGTTTGATTTTTTATATATTTGTTCTATTTTAGAAAAAATTCTGTTTCTCGAGGTGAAGGTGGTCTGGCCCATCTCTCCCCTTATGCGAGCTCTTGTGCTTATTGGTATATTTTTGACGGTATTGGCCAATCTCTTGTGTTCAGAGTCGGATCTTTCCCTTTGGGATTGATCCCGGACAGTCACCAAAAGCCCGTTGAGTTGCTCCAATGCGATGTTAATTAAAACACCTATCTTGTGTTCAGAGCTATGGGGCTCAAAGTTATCATTCAAATTGTAAATAATGATCAATTAACTAAATTAAAAAATCTACTGTTCGTGTGTTTCAATCGACCTATTCCACGTCTTTGAACCGCAAAGATATAACTATTATGCAAATTAGTCATGAGAATACACTGGAAACGAATATGCGTGGGACCTATCCATTTTTGCTAATTTTGCCACATAGTATGTAATATCTTCCCCACGACTCAATATTTTCGGAATGGGATTAATTTTGAATTAAAATTTCATATTAAGAGAAAAACGGCGTACATTTATAACAATTGTATGACTAAAAGATTGTTTTCAAACACTGTCCATTTCATAAGTCTAATTACCCAACCCACATCATAACAATCCGATTGTCCATAATTACTCGGTGAAAAATGTTCGCGTTCAGATCCAAGTCACGCTCCCCTTCAACGTCCTCGCCGCTTATTCGAGCATTTCTCGTCCACCTTAATTGGCCATTTCGGACGAGAAGCCCTTCTAATCCCCCCGTCAAGCACACTGGCCACTCCCAAGTCGCGAGGGTGTTACAGGGACCGTCATTCGTTTTCGATTGCGGCGGCACGCTCTAACTGGGATTTGAGGACAGTGGAATTTCGCGATTCCAAAGTCCGAAAAAAGCAATTGGCATTGGTAGGTGGTTAATTAACGTCGCACTGGAGCAACGCAACGGGGTTTTGGTGACGGACCGGGATCAATCCATAACGGAAACAACCCTCGTAAATATATTATCTTTAAATATTTATCTTGTAGATTCAGTTTATGTAAAACAACTAAATTTTGAAATGCAGAGGCTGTTCGGACATTTTTTTGAACGATTTTGATGAGCTGTAAAAAAAATTATATGCTACGGAATAATTTTATTTTCGCAGCAGTTAAATAGCTAAAGTATAACTTATCGTCTGCTAACTCAGAGTTTTGTTTACTTTCAAAATGGGGCCGCGGTGGCCCGGTTGGAAGAGTAACGGACTAGCAACCGAAGGGTTGCGAGTTCGAATCCAGCCAAACACCGTCGTGTACAAAGGGGGCTGGTGCACGTTAAATCTGTCGTGGCCTCAAATGTCCTCACGTTGGCGTGGTGTGGAAGTTTGGAGAGTGGGGTGCCAGCTCAGATGTTGCCTCGTCATCTGACCGTGGTTCAAAATTACGTGGTGTTGTCCTCGGATCTTTCCCTTTGGGATTGATCCCGGACCGTCACCAATAGCCCGTTGTGTTGCTCCAGTGTGACGTTAATTGAAATAACAATAACAATAACAATTACTTTCAAAATGGCGCTTTTAAATAAGCAATGGAGGGAAGGCTGTTTCCGCTCTTTCCGAAGAGAATTATGCTTATTCAATTATTCAAAAACGCTGTAAAAGTCATGGTTCTACGGTATCTAAAGGTACGATAAGTAATATTATTAATGAGAAAGGAAAAGAAACGTAAAAGTGGAAAAATACTTCCAAAAAAGTATCCAAAAAAGAAAAAATTTCTGAGAATATTTGTAAGGTAAGATCTTTAATTTTAAAAGAGAATCCGCCAAGTCAAAGGACTAGAGCAAAGTGAACGTGAGAACTTTCTCTAAGAGATTTGTGATTGTTGCCGGTTTTGCGCATATAATGGAAAATTAAAAGTAAAAAGGGGAAAAAATGTAAAAATGAACTCCCACATAGTATCAAGACCATATTTTATCCCCAATATATCTATGGGGTATCTAACTAGCAGGGGTTGTCTATTTTGAGAAACATTTCTGTTATGAGTAAAAGACAACCCCTGGTAACTCCTTTTTTCCCAATCTATTCTAGTGTACGTTTCTATTTTTATTTCGAGATGAAACTCCTCGGCTTCTTGGCTCCGAAATAATCTCTAGACAAATTTTATCCCGTAATCTTAAAACTACTTTCTTTGAAGATATAGTTTTTAATTCAATTATGTCTGAGACTTCATTTTTTGTGGATTTATCTTGTATTAGTGGATTTTGAAAATAACTTTCGAGTGAAGAGTTATGACTTAAGTAGAGAGAACAAGAGTTCAATATATAAGTTTTAAAGCTTGACATGTTCTTAAACTGTTTCTTTAATTACTGCAATCTGTATTCAGTTGCGGAAATTCGCGCTTTTTTGAGTAATCCGATTTTTTAACTTTCATAATGAAAATTTCGCATCTTGGCATTTTCAGGGCATGGTTGGAAACTGATGAAAGATTTCGGTTTCAAATATTTGTAGAGTATGCTTTATATATTTTTGGGACAAAATATCTTCCAACAATGCGATAAGAGCCTTTATGTAACTTTTAGAGCTTATATTCAACAAATTGAAGGAAAATGGGAACTCAGCAATCGGTGTAGGGATGAAGTTTTACCAAGATAATGCGGAGTACAGAAGTCTGTCCGGTTATTCGGTGCCCCCAAGACATCAAAAACTGGTTTAGAAGAAATTGATGGTTACAATGAAAACACAGGAAGACTTACTGAGAAATCTCTAATTCAAAACACAGGTAAAGAATTGTCTGTGAAATAGATTGAAAGTTTAGAAAACTGAAAAGTGATTGTGCCAAGATCATCGAAGAACTTTTTACATGTCTCCACGTGGAGGGGCAGAGGTAGCCCAATTGGAAGAGTAGCGGATTAGCAACCGGAGGGTTGCGAGTTCAAATCCAACCAAATACCGTCGTGGACAAAGGGGGCTGGTGCACGTTAAATCTTCCGTGGCGTCCAATGTCCTCACGTTGGCGTGGTGTGGAAGTTTGGAGAGTGGGGGTGCCAGCTCAGGTGTGATCTCGTCATCTGACCGTGCTCCAAAATTACGTGGTTTCGTCCTCGGATCTTTCCCTTCGGGTTTGATCTCGGACCGTCAACAATAGCCCGTTGTATTGCTCCAGTGCGATCTTAGTTAAAATAGCTACCTACCTCCACGCATCAGTACAAAACAATACAGAAAACGACTTTTTTAAGATACATCATCCGTACTGTGAAGTAAAACAGTTGAAAACGTGCTAATAGGTAAAAAAAATGGGATTCCAAATTGATATTATCTTAAGACTGCCTACATTGCGAATTCTCTGCTAGTTAAGAAAAATTACAAAATTTCTGAATCCACTAGAGAATTATGCCTAAAGGAAGAACATTATTACCCTCTTCCGGTTATCTGCATCATGTATCAGGGCATTAGTCTTACTCTTTCAACGTCTGCCATCCAGGAGGCCCAAGATGCTAGAAACAAACGCCATAGGAAATACCAAGAACTATGTACAAGGAAAACTTCAAGAACATAAACGAACGTTCACTTGTTAAATCACCCCCGTAAAATTAAGAAAAGTAAATTGACACTCAAAGTAATGCGTTTACTAGAAAATTCAGATACTCATTCTAAAGACAAACAATATTGGTGACAGATTTTGAATGACTAACTTTTTAACAATTGTATGTGTTAGCAATCTCTAGGGTGAATTATGTTTTAATTGGTTAATTACAGATCAATTTTCATCTTTAAGTGGCGTATTTGTAGTTCGAGACTTTCAAGAACAGTTTAAATTGTGTAATTTACTTTATAATTTATTCTGTTTAATATGGGCCCTTTGAATACACGTGATTTGTATTTATCCTACTTTTATGAAGCGCAAACTATAAATGTTATACATCTTCGCCTTCCCATTTTTGTCGTGAAAATGCTGAAAATTTTTGTAAATTCGTACCGAAACATAAAGGAAAAAAATTATTTTTGCCCTGGACAGCTGATTTTACTTATAAGTAGGTAGGAAGTTAATTAACGTCGCACTGGAGCAACACAACGGGTCATTGACAATGGTCCGGGATACATCCCTAAGGGAGAGTTCCGAGGACAACACCACGTAATTTTGAATCGCGTTCAGATGACGAGGTAACACCTGAGCTGGAAACCCACACTCCAAACTTCCACACCACGCAAAGTGAGGACATTTGAGGCAGATTGAACGTGCACAAGCCTCCGCGTACACGAACGGTGTTTAACTGGACCAAGTTTCGAACTCGCAACCTTCCGCTTACTAATCCGTTGCTCTTCCAACACTATAACGGCCCTTTACTGATAAATAAAACAGATCCTGATAGCAATTTTTCCACGAATTTTTTTTCTACCTAGAATCGCAAATTCCACTCTGAATGGTCATTGCAAGAGAAAGTCAGAAAATAAGTCGAAGTCTACAACTCCGGGAGAGGGAATCGAACCACTGCTCTTTAATCACGCGTCGTTCAGAATAGAGCAAATTCAAAAGTTTCCTTCAATAGGACATACACTACTACATGGACAAAAGTATTTGGACACTGCAGAAAATCAGGTTGTTTTTCCTGGTTAGGACTCGGTCCATTGCTTTATGTACCTGGTACCATGAACGCTGGCGTGTACCTCGACGTTCTGGATAATTCGGCCTTGCCTACACTATGGCAAAACTACGGCGATGATGGTTGTTTCTTCCAACGGGATCGAGCTCCATGGCATACTGCAAAACGTGTGCTGGACTGGTTTCCTGAAAATGAGGTGAATTGGCTTGCCTGGCTTGCTCAGAGCCCCAATCTCGATTCGATAGAGCACTTGTGGTATGAACTGGAACGATGGGTACGACACCGCCACGCACGCTCATCTTCATAACAATCTCTTCTCACACCTTGCAAGAGGCATGGCAAGCTATTCCTGCCCAGACTTATAGAGAACTTGTGGAAAGTATGCCTCGACGTGTTGCAGCTGTAATACAAGCAAAAGGAGGGCCTACCCATTACTAAATAGAATAATAAAGCACTTTTTCTGTAAAACATGCAGTGTCCAAATACTTTTGACCATAGAGTGCATAATGTCTTCTATAGAATATGGATTAAATTTGGTAATACTCATATTTCTATTTTCAGCAATAATTGTCCTATCAGGTTGGAATTTTTTATTATGTTGCTAATAAAGAACACGAACAAAATGAATCTCAGCCATGTTTCTTTATTGTAGGTTAATTTTTAACTTATAATACACTGCTGGCCACCGTAAATGCAACACCCTGAAGGAAGCATGCAAATAATATGAAATTTACAACATGCATTAGCGGAGGTGAGATATGCAAATGATTAGAATTTCAGCGCAGACGCACATCACGCGCGCCTGTGGCGCCACTTCAAAGCGCTATTTAAGGCTTGGAGATTTCGACGATTTCAAGTATGGCAATTGTGTTTTTCTTGTGGTTTTTTCAAAAAAAAGATCAATTATGCCTCGTAGAAAACAACGATCATCTTTTGATCAAGTATCCGAGTTCGACAGAGGAAGGATAGTGGCCTACCGAGATTGTGGATTATCTTTCAGGGAAATCGGTAGTCGTGTTGGACGAAACCAAACAACTGTAATGCGGATATGGGATCGTTGGATGCAGGAGGGTACGACGGACCGACGTGTTCGATCGCATCCACCTCAGTGCACCACTTCACGTGATGACAGGCATATTGTGCGTATGGCAGTGACGGATCGCTCAGCCACATCACGAACCATAGCACAGCACATTCAGTCTGTACCGCATCATCCAGTGTCTGCGCGTACCATTCGACGCCGTTTACAGCAGAGTGGTCTGTCCGCAAGACGTCCATTGCTTCGTCTACCCTTGACGCAGAACCACAGACGTTTCCGCCGCCAATGGTGCGATGAAAGAAGGATGTGGACGGCAGAATGGAATGAAATTGTCTTTACTGACGAGTCACGCTTCTGTCTGCAACACCACGATGGTCGGATTCGAGTCTGGAGACACCGTGGAGAGAGGATGCTGAACAGCTGCGTTATGCACCGCCACACTGGTCCTGCACCGGGTATTATGGTATTGGGCGGTATTGGATATCACTCTCGCACTCCTCTAGTACGCATTGCCGGTACTTTAAACAGCCAGCGCTACATCTCCGAGGTGTTGGAGCCAGTTGTCCATCCTTACCTTCAGGGCTTGCCCACAGCCATATTTCAACAGGATAATGCGCGACCACACGTGGCACGCATTGTCCAAGGGTTCTTCGTCAATCGCCAGATTGAATTGCTTCCCTGGCCAGCTCGCTCTCCGGATCTTTCGCCGATAGAAAACATGTGGTCCATGGTTGCTCAACGATTGACCCAGAATACATCCCCAGCTGCCACACCAGATCAACTTTGGCAACGTGTGGAAGCTGCTTGGTCTGCTGTACCCCAAGAACACATCCAAAGTCTCTTTGAATCAATGCCGAGGCGTGTGGCAGCGGTGATCTCCAACAATGGCGGCTACTCTGGCTACTGATTTTGGCAGGAACCACACTTCACAGAAGTCTATAAATTTAATCATTTGATACTTGGTCAACATGTTATCTACAAAATAAATTTTGTTGTGATATCTCTTGTCTTTCTTGGTGTTGCAATTTGGGTGGCCAGCAGTGTATTAAGAATTTATTATTTGGAAACGTGAATAACAAAATTCCTATATTTTGGGGGGCCGCAATAGACCGGTTGGAAGTGCAAAGGATTAGCAATCGGAGGGTTGCGAGTAGGAAACGCGGTCCAGCCAAAGACCGTCATGTATACGGTGGCTGGTGCATGTTAAATCTGTAGTGGTCTCAAATGTGCTCTCGTTGGCGTGGAAGTTTGACGAGTGGGTGCCACCTCAGGTGTTACATTCGTCATCTGACCGAGGTTCGAAATGGCGAGGCGTTGTCCTTGGATCTTTCCCTTCGTGATGGATCTCCAATAGCCCGTTGTGTTGCTCCAGTGTGACGTTAATTAGCTACACCCCTGCCATCCTATATTTTTATTCAAATCAATAACTCGATATAACTACCCAGCTCTTCTCTCTTCGAAACGAACTCGAATATAGTGAGTTTTCGCTTCTAGCAGAATATAAAATTTTTGCGCAATTTGACGTTTCCTTACATGTACTTTATGCGTAAAATTTATAGAAATTATTCCCTGTTAAATGGTACTTCTTAGTTTACTCTTATTATGAACTGTGCACGTATAAATTAGGTGGTTCTGTTTCCTTTTCAAAGCTATACCTCTCTATATATACCAAGGTTCACAATGGAATAAATTTCAGTTGAACTAATACATCGGATATAGCAATATAAAAGTTTATTATACTATCGCAATAACAGTGGATGCAGAATGTATCGTACGTTTAAATTATAAAAGTAGTTTGCATTACAAATTATTAGATAGATCCGTAAGCACATTATTTTCAATTATTATTTCGACAACTATTGTTTTAAAATTTTAATGTGACAAAGAAAAAGATTCATGCATATTTTTAGCCCTTTTATACCTTTTCAGTTTCTATTCGGTGTTCGTATGACACAGCATGTCCTACTTTTGCGAGCTTAACTTGCGCCAGAAAATATAACCAACAGTAAGCAAATTATATCTTCCAGACAGAATACGCGCAGCTAAAAACAGTGCTATTTTTCAACTTTATTAATACCTTATTAAGTATCGTGTTGCTGGATAACAGGTTTTAATTAATTACATTTAATTCAACATAAATAAAAAAACTCGGTTCAACCAAAGACCGTCGTTTACGCAGGGGCAGGTTAAATTTGCTTTAACCTCAAGTATTTTCACCTTGGTGTGGTGAGGAAATTTGAAGAGTGGAATGGCCAATTCAAGTGTTGACCTCGTCATCTGTGATTCAAAATTACGTGATGGTCATCGGATCTTTCACTTCGGGATGGATCCTGGACTGTCACCAATAGCCCGTCGTGTTGCTCCAGTGTAACGTTAATTAACTACCTACCTCAGCATAAATAATGTATATCAAATCGTTAATGCAGCGAGCTGATATTTTCTGTAGTAATGAAATAAAGCGTTTTCTGTATTCGCAAAATTCTATGTACATTTTTCTGGTGTTTTTCCACCGTGGGAAGATATAGAAAATAAGAAAATGATTCTGTCCGACATATTCCCTATTCGCCGGATTAAAATCAATAAATCTAATCAAAGACTCCCCTGTAAGAAAATCGATACCGGTTGTGCTCTTTTCTTTTAATCAGTTTCTATAATAGAATTTTAGATTGCGTTGAAAACCGTCTTACAATTGGGAACCATGAACAATGCTTCATTGAAAATAAAAATTTGAACTATTACTTCTACACAGTTTGGTAATTTTAAAATATTATTTTTACAGTTTGGTAATTTTAATTATTACTTTTGCATAGTTTGGTAATTTAAAATTACTTTTGCATAGTTTGGTAATTTTAAATTCTTACTTATGCACAGTTTGGTAAATTTAAATTATTACTTTTTACAGAGTTTGGTAATTTTAAATTATTACTTTTATACAGTTTGGTAATTTTAAATTATTACTTTTATACAGTTTAGTAATTTTAAATTATTACTTTTGCAGTTTGGAAGTTTTAAATTATTACTTTTGCATTTTGGTAGTTTTAAACTATTATTTCTATACAGTTTGGCAACTTTAATTATTACTTTTGCACAGTTTGGTAATTTTAAATTGTTACTTTCACATAGTTCAGTAATTTTAATTATTAATTTTCCAGTTTGGTAATTTTAATCATTTTTTTTGCACAGTTTTGGTAATTTTAAATTACTTTTGCACAGTTTGGTAATTTTAGTTATTACCTTTACACAGTTTGGTAATTTTAAATTATTACTTTTGCAGATTGGTAGTTTTAAATTATTAATTTTACACTGTTTGGTAATTTTAAATTATTAGTTTTGCACTGTTTGGTAGTTTTAAATTATTACTTTTACTCAGTTTGGTAATTTTAAATTATTATTTCAGCAGTTTGGTAATTTTAACTATTACTTTTGCACAGTTTCGTAGTTTTAAATTATTGCATTAACGCAGTTTGGTAATTTTAAATATTAATTTAGCACACTTTGGTATCTTTTAATTATTACTTTTGCACAGTTTGGTAATTTTAGTTATTACTTTTACACAGTTTGGTAATTTTAAATTATTATTTTTGCAGTTTGGTAATTTTAAATTATTACTTTTGCAGTTTGGTAATTTTAGTTATTACTTTTACAGTTTGGTAATTTTAAATTATTACTTTCACACAGTTTGGTAATTTAAATTATTACTTTTGCACAGTTTAGACATTTTAAATTAATACTTTTGCACAGTTTCGTAGTTTTAAATTATTACTTTTGCACAGTTTGGTATTTATTACTTTTGCATTTTGGTAGTTTTAAACTATTATTTTAACACAGTTTGGCAATTTTAAATTATTAATTTACAGTTTGGTAATTTTAAATTATCATTTTTGCACAGTTTGGTAATTTTAAATTATTATTTTTGCACAGTTTGGTAATTTTAAATTGTTACTTTTACGCAGTTTGGTAATTTTAAATTATTACTTTTCACAGTTTGGGAATTTTAAATTATTACTTTTGCACAGTTTGGTAATTTTAGTTATTACTTTTACACAGTTTGGTAATTTTAAATTATTATTTTTGCAGTTTGGTAATTTTAATTATTAATTTTGCATTAGGGTAGTTTTAAACTATTATTTCTACACAGTTTGGTAATTTTAATTATTAATTTTGAAGTTTGGTAATTTTAAATTATTATTTTTGCACAGTTTGGTAATTTTAATTATTAATTTAGCAGTTTGGTAATTTTAATTATTAATTTTCCAATTTGGTAATTTTAATTATTTCTTTTGCACAGTTTGGTAATTTTAAATTATTAATTTTCCAATTTGGTAATTTTAATTATTTCTTTTGCACAGTTTGGTAATTTTAAATTATTAATTTTGCACAGTTTGGTAATTTTAAATTATTAATTTTGCACAGTTCGGTAATTTTAAATTATTACTTTTGCTCAGTTTGGTAGCTTTAAATTACTACTTTTGCATAGTTTTTGTAATTTTAAATTGTTACTTTCGCACAGCTTGATAGTTTCAAATTATTACTTTTGGACAGTTGTGTAGAAATAATAGTTTAAAACTACCAAATTTGGCAATTTTAGATTATTGCTTTTACAGTGTGGTTATTTTAAATTATTATTTTTGCATTTGCGGTAATTTTAATTATTGCTTTTATACAGTTTGGTAATTTTAAATTATTACTTTGACACAGTTAGGCAATTTTAAATTAGTACTTTTGCACAGTTTTGGTACTTTTATATTATTACTTTTACACAATTTAGTAATTTAAATTATTACTTTTGCACAGTTTGGTAATTCTATTTATTACTTTTACACAGTTTGGTAATTTTAAATTATTACTTTTACAGTTTGGTAACTTTAAATTATTACTTTTGCATTTTGGTAGTTTTAAACTATTATTTCTACACAGTTTGGCAATTTTAAATTATTACTTTTACAATTTGGTAATTTTAAATTATTATTTTTGCACAGTTTGGTAATTTTAAATTATTACTTTTACACACTTTGATAATTTTAATTAATTCTTTTGCATAGTTTTGGTAATTTTAAATTACTTTTACATAATTTGGTAATTTTAAATTATTACTTTTGCACAGTTTGGTAATTCTAATTATTACTTTTACACAGTTTGGTAATTTTTATTATTAATTTTGCAGTTTGGTAATTTTAATTATTTCGTTTGCGTAGTTTTGTAATTTTAAATTACTTTTGCACAGTTTAGTATTTTAATTATTACTTTTGCACAGTTTAGTAATTTAATTATTACTTTTACACAGTTTGGTAATTTTAATTATTAATTTTGCAGTTTGGTAATTTTAAATTATTATTTTTGCACAGTTTGGTAATTTTTATTATTAATTTTGCAGTTTGGTAATTTTAATTATTTCTTTTGCGTAGTTTTGGTAATTTTAAATTACTTTTGCACAGTTTGGTAATTTTAAATTACTTTTGCACAGCTTGGTAATATTAAATTATTACTTTTGCACAGTTTGGTACTTGTAATTATTACTTTTGGCGTTTGGTAGTTTTAAATTATTACTTTTGCAGTTTGGCAGTTTTAAATTATTACTTTTACACAGTTTGGTAATTTTAATTATTAGTTTTACACACTTCGTTAATTTTAATTATTTCTTTTGCATAGGTTTGGTAATTTTAAGTTATTCTTTTGCATAGTTTTTGTAAATTTAAATTATTACTTTTGCACAGTTTAATAGTTTTAAATTATTACTCTCGCACAGTTTGGTAACTTTATTACTGTTACACAGTTTGGTAATTTTAAATTATTACTTTTGTTGTTTGGTAGTTTTAAATTATTACTTTTACACAGTTTTGTAATTTTAATTATTATTTTTGCACAGTTTGGTAATTTTAAATTATTACTTTTGCACAATTTGGTAGTTTTAAATTACTACTTTTTCATATTTTTGTAATTTTAAATTGTTACTTTCTTACAGTTTGATAGTTTTAAATTATTACTTTTGCACAGTTTGGTAGTTTTAAATTATTACTTTTTCAGTTTGGTAATTTTCAAAGACTAAATTTTTCACTGTGAGGAATCGAAAGATAACAATAGATGTTGTAGGATTCTCTTAAATGGTGCAAAAAATAGTTCTCATTTTTACTAAAATTGATGTTCAATAAGAAAAATTACGTAGATTTTGGTTGGGTGCTTCAATAGTAACATAATAATATTTTAGCTTGATAGGAAGATTATTTAGGAAGATATGAATGAAAGACTGAGGAGGCTAATTTTACATAATATATTATGAACACTTCAAATTATGAACACTCATAATCAAGAAACTACAAGACAATGGTTTGAAACTTGGTTTCCGAGGTTAATTTTTGATAGATTCGAAATTTGAGGTCAAAATGGAGTATTTCCTTGAAAATGTTAAAGTTTATTCGCAGTTTGATATGGATGTTCGTGACACAAGTTTTATGCATGTAAATTTATATAAGACATTACTTATTGAATGATATGTTTAAATCTGCTCTGCTATGAACGACGCTGGAAATAAAGAATTGTGAGTGAATAAATGTCCGTGAGAATAAAGAGGGGGTGATTCAAATTTTTTTCTTAATTGTGCATGACGATTTTAACGCGGAAAGTGCAAACTCGTATCCACGTGACATTGAGTTGACGAAGCTTCCTTAATTACGCTGCTAGCATCGTTTCATTATTAAAAGAGTTGATTTATAAAGATGCATGCATTGTTCCTTTTCTTCCAATATGCATTTTACCTATAGAGTCTTGGGGGCCACGGTAGCCCAGTTGGAAGAGTAACGAATTAGCAACCGGAGCGTTGCGAGTTCGAATCCAACCTAAGACTTGTGTACAAAGGGGCTGATGCACCTTTAATCTGTCGTGGCCTGCAATGTCCTAACGTTGGCGTAGTGTGAAAGTTTGGAGAGTGGTGTGCCAGTTTGGATGTAACCTCGTCATCTGACCATGGTTCAAAATGACGTGGTGTTGTCCTCGGACTTTTCCCTTCGGGATGGGTCCCGGACCGTCGGCAATAGCCCGTTGTGTTGCACCTGTGTGACGTTAATAACAATATCGACCATACCAACCTAATCGTTCCAGCGATATCAAGTATTTCAAACTGCTTTATCATTAGTCCCTTACGACTATCTCTTCTCAATATGGCAGATCAAGGCATTAGGAGAAAATATTCATTACTACATCATTCTTTAGTTTTTTAATTAAATATAAGTAAACGCTTCTCTTCAAACAATATTGAAAACGTCTAGCACATAGAATAGCTAATGGGAAGGTAAACACATGAAAGGTTATATTAACAATATACTAGCCTCGAAGAATTCTATGCTCGCTATATCAAATAAATAGCAGTATTTTTAGAAATTTATCTTTATTAGAAAATGCAAATCCAAATGATGCACTGATGAAATTTGATGAATAACAATGCAATTTGCTCTTTTCATCCATGCACGTGTAGTTGTAAGCAAGATCCGAGTACTTAAAAACGTAAAAATATTTTAAAACATTTAGGAATCTTGATAGGAAAAGAAAACACTATCGGAAGTAGTTTGTGTTACAATATTGAATAATGCGTTCATTTGAAGTTCTTTTAAATAAATAGGAAGAATGTTTTTGGTTGATGTTGTTAACACCTGTTTCTTTTCAAAATCCATATATGGTTAGAAATGGGTTTTAACAAACACAGACAATTTCCTGTTTCTCTTTGCCGTTCAAAGCCCAATAAATAATAGGAAGAGATCTCGCTCTTAAGTGGATGTTTCCTGCGTATGAACACCGAACGTTTTAATACATCTTTCGAGCTCACATAAGGCTTAGTTTGTAGATGTGTATTCGCGGGAAAAAACCAACCACACCTCTTCAACCAGCAATTTTAACAGTAGAGCAAATTCAAAGATGGCGTTTGACAGGAACTAACGTCTTCCATAAATTCAAATGCATAAAATTTGCACAAGGGACCGTCTTCATATTAAATTGAGCACCAACTTCATACTTTCCTATAGGAACCCCTTATTTCGATACCAATTTCGAATCTATCAAAATTTAATTTCGGATACCAAATTTCATGTCATTAGGTCTTACCGTTTCGAAGTTATGAGTACAGAAAGATTGGAGCTCCTAAAGTTAAATCAGTTAATTAAGACTTATGGATATCTTTCTAAATGTCTATAGCGTTGATATTTTGTATCATGTTACTGTTAAGCAACCCAAACAAAATCCACCTAACATTTTATTTTAAAAATACTTTTTAGTATGCAATAATAATTATTGAATTAATGTTTGGAAAAATTATGAATTGTAGCCTTACTATTACTTAAAAAGGTTGAAATTCATTTAAAAGATAATAAAAGATGTGAGATGTTTACTTACGCTTTTTCTTGAATCTTTACCCTCTTTTCTAGGGCTGAGAAAAAAGATCGAATTCTATGATGCCTTTGTTTTATCCATGCTTCTTATTCATTCTTCTTTCACTAAAACTTATCTATTCATTCACACAATGAAGCTCAACCAAAATGAAAACACATCCTATAAATTTCGCTAATCTTTAATTGCGCTGATATATATTTACATTTTTAACACAAAAAGGACAGCACATTTTCTCCAACTTAATACGAGCGTTCTACATCAGAATATTTTGTTCTAGTTATTTTTTTCCTTCGTGCGCATGCGCGGCCAGTCCGCAGAAACGATTGCAGGCTCGAATTCGCGACATCCTCCCACCCCTTAGTTTCAGGTTCATGAAACTCGGGAATCAATGCATGAGTTGGGCAGGTCTTAAAGGTCGTCCAAATCTCGATGCAAGTTGCATATACCATCTTGCTGGTATCACAGAACACATGAATGGATACATCTGTGCCAAGTGAAAAATCGTTCAAGAAACATCTAGATATTTCTATACTGTACAACTGCATCTTCCACCGGTTAAACTTATTAGCTATCTCAAGAGATAATACTGTATCCCACGACACTCCAATCTTCCAGTATTCCTGCAGTATGTTTTGGTCCTAGAGTGACCGGACAGGTAAAGCCAATTGAATCAAAAATGCGATGAACTGAAGAGAGAATCTTTCTTTTCGTTACTGGTTTTGCAGAATCCTCAAAGAAATCTAGAATTGACGGACACGGTAATAATACAGTGTCTCCAATTCAGTCCCAAGACTGGAACTTTTCTCTCTTCTAAGACTGCTATGTGCTCCCGCCCTCTAAGGTTGAATTTTGCGGAGCTAAGAAGAATTTCAGACTCCGATATGAATTTGTCGAGTTCCTCTTTGCTATTTACACTGGAAACACAATTATCAACATAAAAGCAGTTCATGAGCTTCTGAGCTGTTTCTTGTAAATGGACGAGCAGTTTTCAAATGATATTCTAACGTTGCACCCAGCAATAAAGATCTAGAAGAGGTTCCAAAAACAACCCGCTGCTGAAATATCTTGGGATCTTTCTTGACGTTCTCCCATCATAAAATCTTCCGAAATGGTCTGTCATGTTCTTGAAGTTTGATCTGCAATATCGGCAATTTTTCTCAATATCGGCAATTACTCCATATTTATCGAATCGAAATCTATTTATGATGGTATGAGCTCCACAACATTCCGTCTTTTCCGAGATAATCATTCATGGAGGGCGAATTGTCTCTCGTTGAACCGTCAAAAACAGGTCTCACTTTCATTGCAGAATTTTCTTTATAAACTGGATGATGGGAAGAAATGTTCGTTATTTCCTTTCCTCTCGGAAGGTACTTTTGCTATAATATCCTCACCTAACCAGTTATAGAATACTTCCTCATAGTCCTTCAGTTTTTCAGCTTTTCCTAAGGATTTGACACAATTCTTCAACCTTTTCTTGGCTATGTTCCTGCAGTTCAACAAAAGAGGATGATCTTGTATCCATGGAAGACTCACAATGTATCTTCCTTCTTCATCTCTGGAAATGGTCTGCAGGAAATGAATTTTGGCAGCTTCGTCAAGCTCTTTCCTGGTCCTCTTTCCCCCTAGTTCTCGATTAGTTGAAAGTGTACTATGATTTTCAATACAAGGTGGTGAGACAATATAGCTTTCATCTGAATCTATCTACCGTATTATTAAATAAGTCCGTTGTCCAGCCTCTTCGGGGTTTTTCTCTTGATGGGATTTCTTATACCAAATACATCTAGTTATCTTTTTATACGTCTAAATATCTTTTAATTTTTCATTTTTAACATGTAAGGAAATGGCAAGTAAAGAAGTGTTGACAGTTCCCCTAAAATTTCGAACCTTCCCCATCAAAGTCCACCCTCATTGGGTCTCAATTGCAGTGAGGCCACTTGATAAAAGCTTAAAATTTC